>JAPJYX010000031.1:10020000-12597500 GCA_030503985.1 Himalopsyche tibetana | reverse complement strand
ATATATATTAGAACGAAATTTTCATAAACGAAAATAATTCAACAGCCCACGGTGAATGGAGAGGAAACGTACGACACCGCTTCTCAAACTTTATGCGCCGGGCCGTACAATAAAAAGAAGTTATAAGCGAGAGTTTGGCAGACAACGGGAAGTACGCTCCGACCATAAACTTTTTCGTCGACCCATTTGCAGATAATGCATTATATATGCGCCACTTTGGTTGGACTGTTTTAAATTTGCACCCCTCGTTTCGACATTTTTATATGTTGCGAGCTTTTGAAATACTATTGGATTTAAAAGTTTGTTTATTTGATTTACCATTTGTATTTAATTCAACAAATCTTTCATATTTGTCTTTAAACATCATATAATTAAGTCTTTTGCAGACCTACAAACAAATATCTTTTCCTAAATAATATAAAATATGTACGCAATGCAACCCATACCTCCCACTTTTTTTTCTTTGATTTAATTACCCTGGTATTTTTCTTTAAATCATTGTTTCTTCCAAAGTTAGATGTCATTAAAAGATAACCATTTGTATGTCAGTCATTTAATCTCTCCTCGTAGATATTAAAAGTTAAGGATTATTTAAAAAAAAAAACGATAATTTCAAAAACTGAGGCTAAATGGTAAACCACTAGGCTACTGTTTTAGACTAGTTTCAAACTGAAATCATATACAAAGAAAATTGACTAATTAATTTTAAGACGACCTTCTTCGACGAAAACTGTTATTCTACTTTGAAGAACCAAAAAAAACACTTTTTTTGTAGGATTCATTTTTTAGGATTGATTTTTGTAGGAAGTATATAGCTATAAAAAAAATAAGTTCTCATTAGAGCATCCAATCCTGCACCCTTTTTCAATACAGCGATTTCGGGATTAACAATTTGTTCATGTTTCATGCTTTCGGGATTCTGGAATTGATTACTTACTATTGTTTCGGGTGAAGAAAGTGTCGAATTAACTGATTCCAGAAATATTCTGGACAGAGACCTTTTTTTTTAACTCTATTTAAAGATTTAGTCCAAATTATTCGGGATCCCATATTCCTGGGATTGAAAGTCTTAGTTCCAATCATCAAAAGGTTAGGTACCCTTGTTTTAACATAACAACCATTAAAAGTGACTGACTTACTAACAGTCTTAATTTTCAAGAAGCGCATCGGATAAATAATAATAATAAAAAATATAAAATATTGTTTTACTGTTTCGGTTATAACTTTTTGCCACTATATTAACATTTTAATTTTAATCCGACAAGAATAAAAACGTTACATTACGCGCAAATAATGATTATCCGGAGATTTGTTCTATTAGCATTTATAATTACCATTTGTTTGTATCAAAAAAATATTGTGCTGTTCTTTTAGATCGTCAAAATAATTCAGTCTTTTGAGAAAATGACTCGCGGGCACTCCGTTTAAACGCGTACGCCAAAAACAGATAACGATTCCGAGTAACAAGTTTTGATCAAGAACGCAGCAATTACAATTTCAAATGCCCGAGGATTGTAACTAAGATCTCATTTCAAATAAAACTCAGACCATTTTCGTAAGCAAGAAAAAATATGCAAAATATTTTAGATTCAAATGGTGTATTTTTAAATATCTCAAAAAACTGAGGTACGTTTGCTGACTTGACCTCTTAGTTTTAAGACCGAAAACCGACTTCTTCGCGTGGGACACTAAGTTTCAATCGCACTGTTTGTGGTATTTTGTAGAAGAGCTACACTCAAGGTGCCAAAAAGCCGCATGTGGCTTGCGAGCTGCAGTTTGCTGACCACTGGGTTAGGTTGTAGGCAATCTTTAAAAAATATTAAATATTTTAATAATAGATAATCAAAGCTTCGACTGCTAATCACTGGACGAGCCAATTAATTACTGGACACGGTGGTTTTGATTGCAAGTTCTATGAACTTGACCGGTTAATTGATAGAGCAGCATACAAACTTGGCTCTATAAAACAGGACGCTAAATACATCATATGAGAGTGTCGTTTAATGCACGAGAAAAGGAAAGAGTTGCGCGAATCAATCTAACTTTTCACTGGATCGAACGGCAACTTGGCGACTTGCTGACTAAGATGTCAATTTTTTTTTTCAATAAATTTGCGGCGTCATACGGAAAACAAGAATATCTTTACTCAAAGAAGCGTTTTAATTATATTGGGAGATTGATTTTCGACACGCTTAAGTGCACGCCACCAAGTATTAGACAGTTGCTCCTAAGACACTCCTAGTCAAGAAAAAACTGAAAGTACGATTAACGTTTGTTGCGCCACTGGGTATAAAATAAACATATGAAAGCAGTGGTGGGTGGAGGAGGGCATGTATGACCTTTTCTAAAAGTCAAATACTTAAATAGAAAAGGTACAAAATAAAATAGTAGCCATAAAGTGTTTGATCATTTTCTAGCCCAGCACGTCATTGATTCTTTGCTGTAACAAAAGCCTGTGAAACAATATTCTTAAATAAAGCATTTGACAGGATGTGGAAAATTGTATGCCAAATCTAAAATAAAATCTTTGCCGGAGAAAAGTGACTGTAAGGTCTCGTAATATACTCGGTCGTTTTCGATGTAAAACTTTTCGGGCAACCTTATCACTGCTACGAAGCTAATAATAAAAATTTATTTCCATACAACATTAAAAATGTATTGTTTTCTGTGTTTTCCCAAACACGACTAATAAATATTAATTTTATTGGTCCACTAGCACATTTCGCTGCGAAAAGTAAATTTGCGAGCATTTTTATTATTTGCTTGTAATATCGAACACCACGGGGCAGTGCTCTCTATCAACATTCGCCCTACACTCACTAGCACACGTGTTACGTATAATATCAAATATAGACTAAAATATAGTTAAAATCTTATTTTATTTTATGAAATACTTTAAATTTCTACAGTAATCCGTGAATAAGTTATTAACTATCAACCTTTTTTGTCTTTTATTCAATTTTAAACTAAAACTAAAAATAGTTGTCTATATAAGCATTTTTAAAATATATATAACCATAAGATCTTCTGCTATTTGATTGAAAAGGTCTATTTATAAAAATGATAATATTATCTTGAAAAAAATATCTGATGGTGAAAAGAAAATTTATGATTTAAAATTGTGCTTTTTTGGTATTTTGACGTTGAATTAAGCAAGAAAATGATACTAAATCAACCAACTTTTTATTGGCATTCCTTAGAGAATAAATATTTTTTTTTTATTTTTTAAGCCGATACAAATTTATGAAGCGTACTTTAAAATGAAAATTCCTAAAATATATAAATATTTTTTATACTTTCAAGTGTCTTTCCGTTTAATATAATATTTGAAATTTTCGCTTTTTCATTAAGGGACCTGTCACTTTTTTATTTCTTAGAATTACAAGGCACATTTAAAGTATAAAAAAGACTCTATTTAAGTTAATTATAATTTCAAGGCCTCAAAAAATATTAATAAAATTGTACATGCACACTGTTTTTATATGTAAAGGCACGTTTCTTGTTTTCCCATTTAATATACGTTTAGTTAAAAACCAATTAAAGTCTTTCAGTATCCAATTGATTGCGTTATTTAAATTCTTAAAAAAACATCAAGAGAGGAAAACGTAAAAGATTCCGGCAAAAAGAAAGCAAAAATTGTTTATTGTGTACATTTTTAAGACAAACAGCCTGTCTAAAATAAACGAAAAGGATAAATAGGATTTTATGGATGATGTTGTTTTTTAATTTTTCACTTTTTTGATTAAAATAGCTGTTAAAAGTTTATAGTTTCTTATCATTTGAACACTTTTTGTTATAATAATGTCATAAGACAGGTATTATATCCGTTTATAACTATTTGACGTTTTAAATAGTTGCGTTTAAAATGACGGGGGCTATTTTAATGTACACATTACAATTCGATTTAAAATACTGAAACAGTAAATAGAACAGAGTCAATTTTAATACCGTGCTTTTCTTGAGTCATTGAAGATGATAAAGCAATAATGATCACAAGGTTCCATTCTCTCAAAAAAAATCATGAGTTATCAGCTTAGCAATAACCAGTTCGGCAGTTGATATCCAACAATATTGGGTTCTTCCAATTCACTTGAGGAGGCATTATGGTAGAATCTTTCTATCATAAATTGTTTTTTTATGCAATCTCTTGATTCGTACCCAAAGGTTTTTTTTTAATCCATGTCCACTCCCAGTGTGAAGCTGATGGCTTCCTAATAGAGCTATCTAAACAGAAGATTTTCTACGAGAACCGTATGTTACTCAGTCGCTCAACCTCTCCCTGCCTCTATTAAATAAAAGTGAAATTTTTACAGATGAGTATTTTTTTAAAACAATTTATTCGTAAACATTACGATTTTAAATTTGACGGCTTTTCAAAGAGGCAAAACACGTGTCACATTTTTTAATACAAAAGTAGAATAACACAGTCATTAAATCAAATTTTATATAAAAATAACATTTTGACTGTATAATTAAATTTAATTTCTTAACGTAGCAATCGAAAAACATTAATTAAAGACTATAACTATTTCGATAGTAAAAATATTTGTTTGTGTGTTACATTTGTTTTTAAATATTAACAGCAATTTTACGTCAATATACTAATATAATATGTATTTGCTAGTCTTTTTAAAAGAGTGGTTTTAAGAGCAAAGATAATGTATGCTTTGTCCGTGTACTTAATACAGGAAATAGTTACCCTGAAAACGTCAAAATTATACACATATAAACACCAATAGAGAAACAACAAAGAAGAAATTTTCACACAGCATGTAAGCGAAGGGTGGTAAATGTGGCGTGGAAATTAAAGGCAAATGAGGGTTGAAGGCTCACTCGCTAACAGATTCAACCTCTGTGTATACAAAGAGCAAAGGTGAAAAACATCGTCGGAAAATTTTAAGGTGCCAGGTGATCTGTGAGAATGCGTTTTTCATACTCAAAATGAAATTTCACTGGTAATATAAGCGAAATATATTTATCCGTAAATTCTCAGCTATCACAAACGGGCCAGGAAAATTTGTCTTTGGGAATTTTTATCATGGACACATCCTTAAATTATTTTTGTCGGCTTAACCTTAGCAGTATAAAATATTTAATCCATTTTAAATTATTATCTTAGATAACAAAATAATTTATAGTTTTAAAGGCAAAAAATATTTATCAAGCCATCACTTTGCTATCAAGTTTTTCAATATGTATATAATTTATGATAAATTCACAGTGTTTTACATCAATAACGTTTCACTTACATTGATGTATTAATTTTCAATCGTAGAATCTTTTCACTACGCAAATTAACTGTTTCGCTCATCGTGAATGTTACAAACCAGTTCTGGTATTCATGAAAGGATACAGAATTATTATTAATTATTTTTTTTATGTTTTAAATATGATAAAAAGCTTCGACATTTTTTCTTGCATTTTGACAATAAGAATTTAATATAACGGGGCATTGTGAGAACGATTGGATGTTTACTGGTATGTTCCTATTATTTCTATACTTGAGGAGTTACAAGGAGTTGAACTAGAAAATAACATAGTTTTCTTTCAATGACTACAGACTCCTGAGATGAATATCACTTAAGTTAATTGGATGAGCAAGTCACATTTTATTTTTTTGTATATTTATCTTTTTTTTTAACGCGAAATAGTAAAACGATAGTTTCGTTGCAGCACTGTATCTGACCAAAAATATGAGAAGTAAGTTTTCTTTTTTCTCGTTCGATATTGCATTATAGAAGGCAATTAATGAAATTTTATCTCATTTTTTAATTTTCAAATAATTGTATAATATTTACTTTTAAATTTCATTTATTTGTTTTCATAAGTAAACTTACTCACACTTATTAAAGCTTTTGTGAGATGGTATCACTTGCAACCGTAATTTATCACATTGAATAAGTGTTACTTAGAATTGACGTAGTTATGTCGTAAAATGTGAGAAAAATTGTTTATTAAAACCTAAAAAAATGTTTTTTTTTATGTTGATAGCGATACAGCAAATACATTGTATGGCTTTATACTATTATAAAATTTTCATATACAATAAAAGCACACATATAAAATGTATTAAAAATAATATGGTAAAATTGTCATACTTCACCGCACGGACTATTGCGGCGGAATCGGTCCAGGTATATATTTAATTGTTTAATTTGATTTGATTGTTGAATTCCTGCTGTACACTGTGCTTAAATATGCACTTTTTTTTAGTCCATATCCGCTCCCTATACGGAGCATATGGTCACCACGAAGTTCCTCCATGATTCTCTTTCCCCAGCCAGTCTCCTTGCTTCCTCCCAGGTCACTCCAGCGTCCTGTAACTCCGCTGAGTACAGCCTGTGGATGGTCATCAGTGGCCTTACATGACGCCGGGATCCATTCGGTTGAAAGAAGAGACAGGCGAAGTTCAGGCTCTCTTGAGGCATCCTTACCACGTGTCCAAGCCAGGTCAACCATGCACTACTTATTCGAAATCAAATCAAACAAAAATATATACCAGGTATATATTTTATCGGACTATTGCGGCGAAATCGGTTCAGGCATATATTTTTTTGTTTAATTTGATTTGTTTTTTTTTTTATTTGATTATTGAATTCCTGCTGTACATTGTGCTTAAATATGCACTACTTATTCAAAATCAAATCGAACAAAAAAATATATACCTAGCCTAACCTAACCTAACGCGATTTCTCAATGCCTCAATAAATATTTTAAATCGTGGCGTTGTATTTAGCTTAGTTTGTGAAGTTTTTCGCCGCAATAGTCTGTGCGGTGAAGTATGACAATTTTACCAATAATATGGATACATTTTTAAAGCAAGAATCTTGCGATTTTCATATGAAAACCAAAGTTCACCATAATTGACTTTATATCTGGATCCAAACTTCTAGGTGTCATGTAATTTCTTCAATTTTATAAAACAACTCGCTGAAACCGTAAAAAAATCTGTCACCCTTGAAAAACAAATATTCTCTACGGCGACGAATAGGTACATATAAAATATATATTTTTTATTTGGGAAATCCCTCGATGCCTCAAAAGGAATTTTTCATTTTGAATGTCAACCGTTTCAGTGTTATATATTATTGGGAAGAGAATACAATCTTTGAATAGACGTATATTTTTCGGCAAAAAAACTTTTGCTTAAAATTTTCATCGCATTATATGGATTTTAAGAAAATAAATGATATCAGTATCGTTAAATGGTCTGCTATATATACTTCATTATTCTTTTAACAAAGCCTCTTGTAAAAGAAACTTTGTTTTTATAATTTTTGGCAAAATCAATTATTTACAAAAGAAGTATTATTTTTTATACATTATTTCATACGTAATGAAAAACAAGATCTAGCTAAAACGTTTTTTAAATTGAGATTAGAATTTTCAAATAAATAACCTTTAGGCTTAGTGATATATTCTTTTTTTTCTTGAGTAAGACGATTAAAAACTATGTTTTTGTCATTTCATGTTGAATGCTTGGTGTCATCAAAAATGAGACCTGGCTAATTAAATGACTTTAATAACAAAATATATGCAAATGTACAAATTTTGAACGATTCATGTTTGATATTAAAATTTTATTAAGAGGTATCTTCTCTTCTGTCCAAATGATTTTTTTTGATGTATCTACAAAATGTTGTAAATATTTTCCTTTTACTAGTAAATGTATCATATCAAATAAAAAAAACGCATTCGTTATCAATTTAGTAATAAAGTAATATAAACAATATATTACATTTACGAATGTAATTCAAAACACTTTTGTCGCCCGATGTGTTCTAGTTGGTGAGCTTACCCTACCGACCAGGTATCGATTATCGATTCGATTCCCAATAAGGTCAATGTCAAATTAATATTTATCATACTTTCGATGGTTTCGGCGGTAACTTTGTGGAAGTTCATTTTAATAGAAAATTTTAATTAACTTTGATTATCCCACGTATTGTGTTACTAACTGTGACACGTGTTTCGCCTCTTTCAGAGGCATCTTCAGGCTAACTATCGCAAAGTTTGCTTAAATAAAGAAGCAAGATTGATTCTAACATTTTAAAATTATGAAATTACAAAATGGTGTTTTGGTTTTTTTCCCTTTTAAGGGGAGCAAGGAGGGGGGTGTAGAATCAAAATAAAGCAAACAAATAATGATACTAATAAGTTGCAATCAATCAGATTGGGATTTTTCCTTTTTAAGGGAAGCAAGGAGGAGATTATAAAATCGAAACAAAGCAAACAAATTTAATCATACTACTAATGACGTTAAACATTACAAACTATTAAACTAATGAGCTGCAATCAATCAGATAGGTTGGTGATTACTCTTTTAATTGGGAACAATGTAAGTAATGGCGAACCACCTGTCCTATTAAGAATATTATTTTACTTAAGCAAAATTTGCGATAGTAAGTCTGAAGATGCCTTTGAAAGAGGCGAAACACGTGTCACAGTTAGTAACACAATACGTGGAATAATCAAAGTTAATTTAAATTTTCTATTTATATTTTTCAATTTAAATTTGAGACCTTAGACGTGGGTATTTGTAATTTTAACTTACCTTGAGTTTATCTCAAGTGACTTATAATAAAATTCTCATCGAGTTTTTCTCGTGTGATCTTTCAACTTTAAAATATTTGGCGCATTTTCTATAAAAACAAAGGTACACAGATTTGCGATATAATAATTCATGATATAAAATTATTTATTTCTATTATTTCTATACTTTTATCAAAAATGACTCACTTCATATTTTTATAAACATTGTTTTAAGTCTCTCGCTAAATTGTTTTTTTTTATAAAAAAAAAACCTCTTTCTTTTACATCGCTGGTTATTATTTAACTTAAGAGCATCGCATATCGTCTTATATTATTGTTGTGGCTTCTCCAGTGGTAAAAATACTTAGTTTATCTGTCTACTCTGAGAAACCACATTGCTACACTTGGTAAAAATATTACCCATACCTCACTATAAAAAGCCGATGGAATTGTTGCTGGCTCTCAAATATGAAATACGTTCAACATATTTTTTATTTTTTTCTCGATCGCAGCTAGTATTTAAGGAATGTACATGAAATTATGAGATATTGTTTTACTCCGAATGTATTTTTAACGAAGAAAAAATCATTTTAGACGTGACACTCAACACATCACTTCGAAAAGTAATTTGAATAACAGAAAATATTGTTTTTTCCAAATTTAAAAAGATCTATTATTGTTTGAAATAAAACATTGAGTGAAGCTATGAACATTTTTATGCAGTGCTCGGCTTCGTTAATATTATTAACTGAAATTATTTTTTCTCTGTGATCCCTTTGGAAGATGCTGTGACCCCCAAGAGAGTAAGCTGGCTCCCGGTTGATAAACCGTATTCTATACAATAATACTTGTGTAAAAAAGAAAAATGTAGTATGTTTGAAATTTCTAAACGTTTCTCACACCTATTCAAAGTCTACCAAACGCCTACAGTATTTTATTGATTATAAATAAAAGCTGTTTTATTCTTTTTACACATATTAAATCATTTAATTGAAAGAAAATTATTTATCAACTTCTATAATTAAACGTTATATTTAGAAAGATATTTTAGAGCTATTGATTTTTTAAAATAATCTTTAAGTTGACTAGATATAACTACACATGAACGCCACACTTCTGAAAGCAACAAATCGTGACTAAATGTAGTTTAGTGGTTTTCCTGTTTGAAAAATGATTGTAACTTGTAGTACGTCCATCCTTTACGTTGCTGTAATTAAGAATGATTACCGGGGATCTTAAACATCCACCACATTACTATAATGGCCAAACTACACATTTTTTTTAATTGTGTTTTTTTTTTTACTTCTTACAAAATGTAACAGTGAAAAATCCAAAAAAAAACACAAATATTTTGAAAGACCTTACAATGATGAAATAATACAAAATTTCCAGTTTTTTTTTCACAAACTGTTGGTAAGTTAACGGGATAGTTTTGGCTGACGTTAAATTAGTCACATTTTAAACTCACGAACTTAAACTCACACCTTTCATTTAAGCTCATAGTTTGCAGAAAAATATGAACAAATTAAAACCTTAAAATTATATTGACTGAATTTGCATTATTCTATATTCAGTAGTTCTGATGAAGGCATACGCCGAACTAGCTATCAACTAACAAAATACTTACCAAAAAATATACTTTCTTTTAATTCGTGGTAAAAATGTAAATAAATGAGTGTTACAATTATGCTGATTGTTGTGATTGATAACGTCAGTATCAGCATATTAAACGATGGCCTTTGTTGGTTTTTTTGTAAATAAGAATTTCAATATTACTTTTTGTTTTTGTAAGTATTAACAATTATACATAATAGTAACAGGCAATTCTTATTTACTGACCATTTAATTTGTTTTATATGGCAAAACCGCTTTAATAAATAGTTACTGGACAAGTCTAAAGTAATAACGTTTTATTCTTTCCCACGAAGTTATGCTTTATGGAGTTACGAGCTTTATACTACAGGCCGACAATTTACGTATCTCATCCGAACACATTTGAAAATTCTGCGACATTTAATTGTCGTTATGTGCAACCGTGCTCGTTGTTTTGCCGCAAAACTTTGCTTTATTTAAAATTTTGATACCGACAGAATAACTGAAAGCTGCGTTGAGCAGGAAATACTGTGGAATTTACTGAGCTTTACAACTTTAAAAGCTTCTGTTTATCTAAGTTTAAACATACAAAGCGTAAATTGTTCGCACAAGAGACAGTTATTTTGTTGCATATTTGAAAACTTTTACAATTTTGAAAGTAATTTGTAATAGAACATTAAAATCTTTAATAACAAAGGTTATTAGGCGAAAGACAGTTTTTTAAGTAGGTTAATAATAAAATTCATAATTAAATACTTTAAAATATCGCTACATTTATTTGAATTGCTTACAATTTTAAAATTTAGTTTTATCTGCTCTTTGAAATTTTAAACAATATAATTTTTATACCAACGTAATATTAAAGACATGGCATGAATTGTTTTCTTTATTTATTTTATTGTATATGACATGAAATAATTCTGAGTGAGCTTATTTTTTCAAATGATAGAACGTGTTAAAATCAAAATTACAATTTGCATGCATAGCTCAAAACAACGGATTTCTGAAATAATGCCTTCTGTCACTTAACCGACGAATTATTCCCGTGAGAATATAATATCGTTTGTGATTTCGTAGAATTTATGTTTTCGTGTCGTGTCACGCGAAATTTAGACGTAACCAGAATTCATGCTGTATTGTTTTGTACCGCTGAGGTAATCACCGATCAGATACGTAACCATAAATTTTTATAGCAAATAAATAATTTGTACTTAATAGTTATTGTTTTCGGTCATGCTTTGCTGTGGCATAAATATAATATTATATAGGGCTGATTTTTGGCCATAAATGGAATGGTCTAGGAATTCTTATGCCCCATAAGAAACTATTTTATGACGGAGCGATCCAGATAGCGGTCAAAACGCATGACTTACTGTCGCGAATTGCGCAAAAGTGCGGTCGTTTCTCGTATACTTTATGAGGGAATCCCCGGCGGTTTTATCCATACAAACCATTACAAAGCTTTTAAGACCAGAAAATATTTATCTCGTTGATAAAACTGAAAAAAGGCCCACACCCGTTACAGTGGCGTACGAATCAACAATTCAGTGGTAACGTTGGGTTTTGACTTCATAGATAATTGTATTTGATTTTGCGGTCTCAAACTTTCTACGTTTCTACTTTCTATATTAATAAAATTCACTTTACAGAAATGTTTTTAAACTGTACAGTGCAACGAAAAATCTTTAAATGAATTAAAATCTTCTTAAATATACAACATTCTTTTAGACATGTATTATCAAATGAAAATATTCTCATCGTCGGTAAAAAGACGTAAAACTTGTATTTATGTAAAACAGAAGAAAAAAAAAAGTGTTTCAATGAAAATAATCAATTTAAATATCCTTTGTCCTTACAATTTTTATTTACATGGCCGAAACTATAGACAAACAATTTTATTTTGAAGAACTCTTTCTTCACATAGGTTTATGATTCGCCGGCTTAAAATGCTGCTCGGCTGTTAATTATATAGCCTATAGAGGTGGACAATTTTAGCAAAAAACTGCTTAATATGTTTTATTTTGTTATTCTTTGAATTTTTATGCTCGAAATATTTTTTTATTTACCGAATCCATTGTATTTGTCGAGTGCATGGCACATTTGAGTAAGCTGTTATGCAATGGAGTCTCCTTAACGTTACTTGCAATGATAAATAAATAAATATGGGCAGTAAAATTTAACGTTAGTATTTTTTTATTGAAAAAATGTACATATTAAGATATTTAGTCAGTTTGTGTTATATTTTTTTAAGTACGGACTTACTTTAACAAATTCTTTAATTATGCATATCAATTTTATTCATCAAATTGACAAATCATAGTTTGAGTGAAATTTTATTGAATTATAATCGGCGTTTTTTACATGTTGGTTTTGACAGTATTTTTTTAACTACATGTACACTCAAAAAACAAGGATAGCTAAGTACTTACCAGAATAAATTTTCTCATAAATACGCTAAATATCAAGTGAGCACATAAACAAACGTGGAACTGCTTTTGATTTTGCCATTTTTCTCCTTATTTTGGATTAAATGATGTATACATCTAAAGTCTCGTAAACAAAAATTCATATCACGTTGATTCGTAATTTAAATTCAGTGCATAGTTTTGATTTTATAATATAAAATAGTCACTGTTATTTGAGCCATTGCAAAGCGAGAAGTGCCAAGTAGCAAAATGATAAAAAAAAATCAATTTTACTTTTGGTACAATCACTTATTTTCTTTGTGGTTTTGTGGGTTGTATATTTTTATTTTAGAGAAAAAAACACTATTCTAATGTGTATTTACTTAACTCACTTCAAATTTATGATACTTTAAAACGAGTCATTGTTCCTGAATTATCTTTTAGCTCATTTAACGTCTCAGTAATTCAATTAAGGAAACTTTATCCTATCTTAGCGAGCTCTTTAGCCAAGTAGCCAACCTTCTTAGCCGTTGGTCCTATTCGGTTACGTGTCACAGCTTTAAACACATGGTATGGATGTCTGTGGTGTAAAGTGTGTTAACATTTTTTCATATCCACTTCTAATACATTCCTTTAAAAGGTAGGTAAAAATTGAAATAACCAAGTCTTTGCCGTTCTACATCTTTTTTTCTCATAACAGATAATGTGAACCTCATCAATGTTCCCATAAAACTCATTACTGTTACAATCCTTCATCATGCAATTTCCCATACTTAAAGGAGAAAATACTTTAAAATATGGACAAGTATAAATATTATATTATTTTACTCATAAAACGATAATTTTATACAATTCTATTCGAGGAATTAAAGTCAAACAATTTTATCTACTAAAAAGTGTTTTTCGTTTTTTGGTTGATTACTTTGTTTTTCATTCTCGACTACATGAAAGTCAAACTACATTATCTCGATCTTTTCTAGTTTCTTCTTAAATCACAAATGAAGTTTAACATTAACTATTTAAAGATGTCTTTTTTTATTGTTTTTTAAAATAGTATCTAAAAAAATTAGCATCACCATGAGCAATATAAACAAACAGTACATAATTTATTATAAATATATACATTGGGCTTAAAATTAATATCTGCTTGGTAAAGTTAAAAAGTAATAAAAAGCGTTCTTAGGCTCTTCTGAAAAGATGAAACTTTTGTTTGACTCTAAGCCTTCGTAGTAATCTTTCGATTAATTTATTTAATATTTTACCACTATCAAAATGAGAACCATTTATTCTAATTTATTTGTATCACCACTTAATTCGTTAGCAAAAATACTTTCCATATCATAACATTTGACACAGTTTCGTTGAAAAGAAAATGTTTTACAGTTGGATGGAAAAACTGTAATGTTAAATTACAAACTTAATAAATTGTAGAACAAACATTTCTTTCACCACGGCGACTTATTAAACTAGGGCATTTGATGTCCCAATGGTGACAGAATCACAAATATACCACTGTTTTTCGCATTCCGCGCATCTACCAATCCTTTGGGAAGTCCCTTTTTATCCCGTTTTAAGAGAACAGTCCCCGGGCACTTATGGCAAAAAAATAAATACGAAAAAACTAACACGAAACGACAATTCTTTAGAGTATTATTTCTGATGGTATTATATTTGACGCACTGAATTCGAGTCGAGTTCTACCACAGGCTTTTTTGTAAACGAGTACATATTATATTATGAATAAAACTCAATGGAACATTTTGACACGACTTTTTCTCTTTTGATTGTCACTACGTATCTTTTTTATTGGTATTACAAACATATAGAAATAGAGTATTTTTTTCAAGTATCATTGTGATTGTATCTGTTAAGATACTTTGCATGAATAGCGTAAAAAATAAATTATTCTCGGTGGAAAGACTCGAAAATTGAAACTCCTGGGAAATAGTTTATTTTAAATAAAATACATGTTTCAGTATTTTTTTTAGTCCATATCCGCTCTCTATTCGGAGAATATGGTGACCACGAAGTTTCTCCATGATTTTCTATCCCCAGCCAGTCTCCTTGCTTCCTCCCAGGTCATCCCAGCGTCCCGTAACTCTGCCGAGTACATCCTGTGGATGGTCATCAGTGGCCTTCCACGACGCCGGGATCCATCCGGCTGGAAGAAGAGACAGGCAAGGTTCAGGCTCTCTTGAGGCATCCTTAGCACGTGTCCAAACCAGGTCTACCGCCGCTTCTTTATTTTGGACGTAATAAGAGGCTGGTTAGTTCGCTCTCTAATCTCCGTGTTCCTGACAAAGTCAGACCATTTCACTCCCAGCATTCGCCGCAGGCATCTGTTTTTGAAACACAGTATACGGTTACTCTGCGCTTTCGTAAGGTACCATGATTCGCAACCGTAAAGCAGCACTGTCAAGATACGTGCGTTGAACAGGAGGCACTTGGTTCTGACCGAGTACAGCCGTGAGTCCCAGACTTTCCGCATTGAGTTAAAAGTTGCTCCAGCTATCCCTAATTGGATTGCGAGCTCTTTACACGGATTGCCATCTCCCGTGATATGTACCCCCAGGTACCTGAAACCGTCGATTCTTTTGATTGTCAAGTGGTAGTGTGGGTCCGGACAGGCACTGTTGCAGAGTACATTGATTTTAAGACCGATGCGATATGAGTGATTTCCGTAATTGTGGCTTCACTGAGTATATCAAAGGGGTCCAAGGGAGGGGGGCGATTAAGCACAAATGCATACCTCCAAAAATGAGAAATGATCTCTCCAGATCTTTTTGACACGCTCTACGTTCGACTCTATCGTTCCGCTGGAACTACGGATAGGCCCCACGGTTGGCAGCCGTCTGGCGTAGTAATTTCAAGTGTAATTTTTAAAAGTCTTTTTGTGTCATTACTACGTGATGCCACCTCTGCTGCTTCAATCTGCTTGTCCAGGAATCGGCTTTTATCGAGTCGCACAGACTTTTTGACTATCTTATCCTGGAGTTGATAGTTAGTCCGACGTTCCTCGACTCGATTTGGGGTTGTCTTACTTTCCCTCAGTGCTTTACGCCGGGCTCTCTCTTCAATATTCTTCCACGTGTTGTCGGACATCCACTTTGGCTGGGTACTTTTTTTGGCTCCAAGCACCTCATGAGCGGCTGACACGACTGCACTCTTTATGCTGGACCATTCTAATTCGATATGGTCGCGGGGTGGACTTTGCCGGTCATTAGCACACTTGACGATGTTCTTTCTCACAGCGACGTCAAAGTTTAGCCGAACTCGAGGAGATTGTAGCCTCTCGATGTCAATTCTCTTTCGTGTTGGGTGCCTTACTGGGCTTCTGAGTCTCAGACGGACTTTACCGACCAACACCTTATGATCGCTGTATATATCGACACTCCTGTAGGCTCGGACGTCGAGAAGTTCCCTTCAGTTAAGCGTGCTGTAGAGAAAGTGGTCAATTTGTGGCTTTGTGCAACCGTCAGGAGAGGTCCACGTATATTTGTAGATGTCTCTGTGGGGGAATATTGTACCGCCAACGGTGAGCTCATTCATAGTGGCAAGCTCGATGAGTCTCTCACCGTTGTCGTTGGCTACACCGAGGCCATGCCTTCCCATCACTGTGAGGCCAAGCGATGGATAAACTCCTACTCTTGCATTGAAATCCCCCATTACGATAACGCGGTCTCTGTGAGGGATTGTGGAGATTGCCGCATGGAGAAAGTTATAAATTTTTCTTTTGCCTGTGTGTCGGCATCCTCGGTGGGGGCACAGCACTGGAAGACAGTTACCGAGCTATCAGTCGTTCTGAGATGGGTTCCCATTTGACAAGGCATCGAGCTGCCCTCTCCAACATCAATACTGCCACTCCCTGGTGGTGATAACGCTCCTGGCCTGAATATATAAGTGTGTATACGCCTTCCAACAACTTTTTCCTAGTGCCTTTCCAACGTACCTCGCTCAGCCTTAAAACGTCAAGTTTGTAAGTTTTCATGTTGCGAGTGGCGTGTAGGTCCTTTCCTGGAGTGCACATAGTACGCACGTTGTATGCGCCTATGCGTATAGAGTGTTTGTTGGAGATTATCGTGTCCGTTTTCTTGCCAAGTTGTCGCTGGGCAGAGCTAGGTGTCCAAGGCGTCTGCGTTGGTGTTATTGTAATCATTTTGTTTTAAAAAGGCAGGGTGATTAACCCTGCGCTTCCGAGGCCTGAGTCACTAGGGCTCTGCAGGTTGGCTCAACCCGGTTTTTCTGTCAGGGATTTCCTTCCCTTAGCCAAGGCGCCGAAAGGTTTTCCCTTTGCCCCCTGCTGCTAGCTACAGTCAAAACTGCATTGCCCGATGATCGCCGCGGGGAGGCCAGCATATGAACTTGCTGTGTTTGAGATTTCCCATAATTTGCTATGAGGACATCCACTAGCATAGATGTGCCCACATGGGATCACCAGCCATTCGATCACCAGTATTTATTAAACAATTAATTAGTTTCACACAATGAGTTAGCACATTTTTTAAATATTCCATATAAGTTATGAGCCCGGTTTGTTTGGATAAAAATTCTCATTCACTGGAAGAAACGGTGTCTCATATAAAATGTTTTTATCTTTGAAACAATATCTTTGAATTTGGTTTCATTTCTTAAAATAAAAAATGTGTTTTTTTAATGATCGTAAAATGAAAAAACTTTTTAAAAATATGTCAATATAATTATCCCTACAGTGGTAGAGATACTGGAAGATGATTTCATGAACAGAAACAAGCTGTTCTGGATAAGGATATTTATATTACGAAGATACTTGTATATTTCTTTAAGACAACTTAAACATATACTTCGTAATCACACTGTTGTCAATTAATTCGTAAAATTATATTCCAAATACGTTTAGTACGGAAACTTAAACAGTGACCCCCGCCACTCGAGTGTTTTTTTTGGCCAAGTAAATAGAAACGATTTCTGTTTACTCGATCGCTAGTTTCACTCGTCAGCTCACTAGACCGAGTATTGCACTATAGCTTCCGATTGTTTCATATTTGACGGAGCTAATTCTTTCGAAATCGTACTGGAAAGTTGTAAAAGCTACTTAAGTTTATGTTTTGTGCTCATATAATAAAGAGTTTTAAGAGTTTACATTATTTTTCATTAAAACAGTTCATTGGTAACTTTTAAGGATGAGGAATTGTAATATGGCTACCAAATAAATACAATTAATTAAATATTAACTATATAAAAAATGAACTATATAATTAAATTTCATATGAATAGAGGACTGAAGTTGGTTTAATCTTATACATAGACTAACGACTTAATTGATACTTCATCAAAACCATTGACATTAAAATCGCGTGCTTGATTATTTTAAATCAAACTCACAGTCTTCGATACCGTCTGTCTACTAAATGCTAATCTCGGAGGCAGTTTCAATTATTTAAATTGCTTGTTGAAATTTATTTGACTTTCAGAGGAGACCTGGTAAGGGGTTGCAATCCAGGGATCCTGTTTGTTTTTCTTCTCGTTAAATTCCGTGATCGAAAAAGTATGGCACCGAGATATTATTTATCATTATAGATATTTCGTTAAATTTAAATCAAAGTATGCCTTGTTTCATATTTAATTGAGGAGCAAACATTCAAAAAGTGCTTTGTCACAAATTTTGAAAAATGGCGTGTTATATCAATTCTGATAGCCCATAATAAAACCTATCAATGGAAATCAAAATTAGTGTTCAAAATGGTTTTTTTTTCATATTAAAATGAAATCATAAAGTTGACACATTCATACAAAACGTCACTTTTGCAACACTTAAATCATCATTTTCCAAGCTTTGTATTTGTGTGACTAAACACTTTTTGAATGTTTGCTCCTCATTCAATTTTATATGTGATATATATATGAGAGTATTATTCGTAGGAACGGCTCATTTTAAAATGGTTAAAAAATGAGACAATGTAAAAAACTTTAAGCGTATTTGTAGTCCTTTTGATAGATTCGGCGGTAACTTTGTGGAAGTTCGTTTTAATATCAAATAACTTAGATTATTCCACGTATTGTGTCACAGTTTGTAACACAATACGTGGAATAATCGACGTTATTTTATTTTATATTAGTATTTGTAGTCTTACATTACTTTGGAACAATATTGTATACTATCAAGCCATGTTTGAGACTGATTTTTGAAAATAATTTCAAAATGTATTTTTATCTACTAAATAACATTCATGGTATATGTTTCAACAATATTGAAATGAGGCGGGCTTAAAAATAACAGCCTCATGTTTACATGTTATTGGGTGTATTTCAACTAATGTTGTTTAACAAAAACTTCATGTTACTCAATCGCTTGGAGATAATGTTAATTTTAAGAGATTTAAAGTGATTTATTCCACACCTTGCCTTTAGGATTAGATGGTTGACAATTAATATTAAAAGCATCGCAAACGCATAGCAATATTTTTTAATGTGAAAACATTTGTATTGAGATTCGAGGTACTAAACACTGCAACCAAACGGGCAACCATCAGCTACATTAGTATATTGATTAAGTATGTGTTTTTTTTGTAAGAACTTTATACAATGAAAAAGTTCAACAAAAAAAATGAAACACAATTAATTGCTATTTTTGTATCACGCTGACAAAAATTTCTGACGATAAACTTAAAACAGTGGTATTTTGGCCATATTCAAAAAGCCGATCGCTCGGGTCGAGTCGGGTTCTATGGCGCAGTGATTAGCGTAGCTGGATCTCACGGTCTTTAGTTTCAGTACGAACAGATTTTTTTCGATCGATTTATCGACTTCTGTTTGAAGTCATGGGTGTTTGTGATGTCTTAATTTCCCTCCCAAACCTTCCTATCCTTCAAAAATTGTGCGTAGTGAGAGCGATTACTTAACCACTGATAATTTCCTATCTTTATATTTCTATCCCAACTAATCTATTTAGAAAAAAAGAGGTTGAGCGATTGACAAACAAACGGTTCTCGTAGAAAAAAAGTAGTAAAGGTACCTCCATTAAAAGGTCATATGTTTCACACTGTGAGCGGACATGTATAAAACAATACCATATTCAAAAGACGAGCGTTTTCATTTTGCATCATAAATGGTTATATTTCATGCTTAATAACATAGGGGCGAATCTGTTTCTGATACATGTATTACAGTGTTATTGAAATGTACATCTTTGGTGACAAAGATTGTTGAAAACGAGTTAAGTTTTTACTTCATTTTAAACAATACTCGTCCCCAAAGATGTACATTTCAGTAACACTGTAATATATCAAAACTGTAAATATCCAGATACGCCTGTATGTTATTACATGACATATGCTAAGATGAAAGTTTTTTACCAACTTTATAAGAGGTATTCCAACCTTCAAACTGTTCTATGTACATGTATCAAATTAGAAGATTGTCAATATAACGACAATATTTGCATTCTTTAGGCTAGTTTTATAAAATTATATTCAAGAGAAAAAAAAGTAATTTATCAAAATCATTTTTTCGTTCCCTGATCCCGGGACTAAATTTTGTAATTACCCGAAATCAAAAAAAAAACCGTTGCCAGAATTGCGGTCCCTTGCCCTGACCTTAATGAAATACTTGAAAGACGTTTGCCGTTTTTCATTTTAATAATACTTTTAATATTCCTTGTATTGCATTCTTTCTACTTGAATAAAGGCCAAAATATATCACAGGCCGAAAAGAAAGTGCGTCAATAAATCTTGGCAAATTTATTGAGATGGTTTTGGTTTCTACAAGAGTGAGTAGGAGTTAGCGATGGAATTCTGTCTCGGGCAACGATTCTACATAAATATCTAATAAAATGTCTTTTTTATTTATTTATCTTTTACTTTATTGCTTTTACTATACAATGTGAATGGATTTATTTAACAGTTAAATAATCAGCAACAAATTTCAATAAAATAAGTTGTCATTGTGAGTATCAAAAAAACTTTCTTATTATACATATATCGACTATGGAAAGACTAAAAGACGTAACCTACAGATTTTAAAAACTTGTTTTCGATAATTTAAATGTATTTATTTTGAAAGACGTTTTGTTAAAATGATGTAAGCTAAAAAAAACCCGAATTAGAATCTAAATTTAGCTTCTTTTTTTAAATTAAACTGTAAAAATTGTGTTCAGAGTTTTTTTTTTAAATATTAAATAAAGTCAATTCAAAACTAGTTTATCAGTCTTCGTGCACTTCAAGGATGTGTATACATATTTCATAATTATCCTTTGGCCCAAAACCATAAAAAAACGTTTCGTGTGTCTCCTGTAAGATTTGTTACGGGTTACGTCCAGTTTCCTTTCGAAAGTCAATATACATAAAACAGAATTGATTGAAGTCTACGTAATTTAATTTCTCTTTTAACCTGCCATTGATAAAACAAGTGCTAGAGATTAAAAGCAAATAATTTTAATAATTCTATAGAGACATATTATGTGTTCTGTACAAAGTTAATGTCACTTATGTTCAAATGTGTAATTTATTTGTCAATAATTATTATTTTATTTATAAAATAAAATGTTTATTTGTTTTATACGAGGAACTTGTGTAAGCATGTCAAAAAGTTTTCAATTCATCAAAAAATAATTGGTTATGAAAATTAATTTTGAAAACTGTTAAAACCACGACCAAAGATCACTATCGATGTCTAAGTTCACATGTTAAGCGAATAATATGATATGCTTAGAAATAACCAACTAGCAATCAGTATTTTTCATGGTGCAATACTATATATTAGTATCATAATAAAGTGCTACTTTTCACTTGCGACAAATATTCATAATAATTTATAACCTTTTTTTATGATTACAAAATGTTGTGTTTGTGCGATTTTCTCAAAATTATATAATATTATTAGATATTATGAGTTATGATACTCGGTCCCTTGTAAATTATCTTCATATAAGTGAATGCGTCTGTATATGTTTAATGTAAAAACAATAAAAACGAATCAAATTCTTACAAACACCTTCACTTACAAATGTCGAAAAACGTACTTAGAAATATGAATGTGATATCAGACAATTTTAGTTTGATAACAATTAATGTTCAAACGCTTCTTTGGTATTTAACAATTAGTCAATTTCTCTTGTATGATAACGATGTGCATATTTGTAAATTATTTATCCATCCTAGTGTTGGCGAGTACAATGCATTCATACTACAATAAGGCAACTCGTGTTTAAACTTTATTGAATTCAATTTTAGTAACATTTCTATCTAAGTTATTTTTGGAAATTTCTGTTAAAGTTAATTCATATTTGCATACGAACAAGTTGCAGACTTTTGTTTCCCATACATTTACGATTGATAAAGTTATTCAGTTAACCATGACACTCCGCTTGCATTGTATTAAACTCTTTGTAGATATATCGTGGATTTAAAAAACATTTAATTCTGCAGTATATATTTCTAAACGGTTTAAAAATGAATATTTACTTTCATAATATTTCCGATTTTTTTGCACTTTTATTTTGAGCATGATGTTAGATGTCGTTTACGTATTCTTGGTGGAAAGACTTTTTCGTACTACTTACATTAGTATTTAAAAAAATCAAGGCGAAATCAAGTGAAAACAGGTGAGATAACCTCAAAAATAAAATACATGGTGATCATCACCATCCAAGATCTCAAATGTTAAGTAGAAAAAAAATATCTTACGAAGACTTGAATCTTTGTCCTATTGTTCATCATTTATAACGGGATCAAAACTAGTGTTCACAAAACAGTTTCTCTTGAGATGCTCCAGCATAAGCGAGTTGGTAGAGGATATGTTAAGAAAAACGTGTGTTTTACCTTCTAATGCAACGCTGTTTTCTTGTAAACATTCTGAATGGTAATTTGATAAAAAAAAATTGTCGTTAAAGACACTATTGTATTCACCACCGCTAAAAGAGATGTCCTATAACCATTCACCGTTGTAACTGTATTTTCTAATGAATCTTTCAACTGGCTATTTACTATTCATCGTAAAAGACACTGCTTTGTTCACCACCTCTAAAAGAGATGTCTTATAAACGTTCAACGTTGTTATTATATAGTGTTTTTTATTCCATATCCGTCCCTAATGATGAGTATTTGGTCTCCTAATTTGGTAGTATCTCAACATAAGTTTTATAACAAAACTGCGTGTTACTCGGTTGTTTGACTTGTTTTTTTAGACTGACTAGATAGACGGATAGGGTGGAGACAGACTTCATTGTTAAGTGATCGGCAATTTTTATGAATCACACACAACCATGCAATATCACGATTTATTTTCATGCAACCATGATCATAAATCGATTAAAAAATACTGACACTTCGAGATCAATAACTGACACCAAAGAAATTAACCAATACGCCACGCACCCGACAAAACTTAATGTACACTTACCGTTACTAAAATAATAAGTCTTTCTGTCAGCTCTGATTTAAAATATACGTGAAATCATTTATCAAGAATCTATGTTATCCATTCTCAAAAAGAGCGTGAAAGTATTCTTCAATTCGTTTTTGTAAAGCTCACCTCTGATGAGTCGTTTTTAGCTTACGAGTGAGTTAGGACTTGACATAAAAAGGACCAAATATGTAACCTCTAACACAGAACAGATATTTATTTGCATCCCCTATTTTCAGAACCAACCATCTGCATACAATTAAATTAACGGATGGCATATGTAAAAGACAAATACATTTTTATGTGCGGTAAAATAAAGGACAACATAAACTAACATAAACATCCGTTGAGTAGAAACGACCCTAATACGCTGTCTTGAATTAATTTATCAAGAAAATTTTCCTTATTTAAGATAACTGCAGAGATGATTTCGTTTCAAAGTTTCTCTTCGATTTGTAAATTTATACTATTAAGAGTATGGATGTTTGCAATAGTTTTATTTTTTGCCGTCCACCGATCAAACCGCTCCTAAAATTTGAACTAAAAAGTTAGATTAGATAAATATTTTTAACCTCATCCTTCAATCTTTCACTTCCTTGAAGGAATGTTGAATAACTGAATTTATCCGGTTATCTTCAAATAACACCTGTTAAAATTTTCTACATTAGTATTAGTCTGTACTTAATGTTGGTAAATTAATAAGTTTAAGTGAGCTTATCGCTCTTTCTTTACACCCTTTTTATGTTCGGGTAGTAAATGAATGGGGAGGCATAAAAAATTACAGTCATTTATGTTTTTGGACTCAAGCTTATCAATTGATCAAAAAACGATTAAATTATTCAAATTAGTAGTTATTCAAATCTTTAAATTGCAATATTTTTTTTCAATTTGCAGTTTTATAAAAGAGCAGGATTTACTCTCATGTTAATTGTTAATATATTTTTTTATTTAACGTTACACAACTTGAACTTGAATCAAGTAATGGTTAAATGGATTTGATGATGTATGTATAATATATTAATGAAAGGGCGTTTTTTCCGTTAATTTAATCGGACATCTAATCATAGTTCGTATTTAAACGTAAGCATGTCTCTAACGATGTCTCACATGGCAATTTAAGCATGTCTGAACTTTAAAAATAAATGTTTTTGGTTACATTATCTTTGTTTTAACTATAGAGATTAAAAGTAATTATATTGTATTCACCATAAAATAGTTTTGTGACTAACCCAGCTACATTGTTTATGATTATAGTAAATATATTGTGTATTATTCTATTCACAATTCGCCTTAATATAATACAAATCTGAAGGTGTCGATCAATACTAACACGCGCGTATATAATTACTTGCCTTCACCTAATAAAATAACCTTTGTGGATATTGACGCAATAAATAATATCAAGATCAGTTTATTGTGAAATCATCGATTTGTAACGTTAACAATGCCAAAATCAAACCGGCACCGTCGATAAAATCTAGATGGCGGGCCCTGTTAATGGACTTTTGATTTCATCTGTTCGCAATGCCTCATCAATCAATTGAATTGTCTCTGGTTTATATAAATCTATCCCGGGCCTATAGAAACGTAACCTGAATGGTTCGAACAGGCTTCGAGGCATTTGATTAATTCACCGAATGTAGATGTTCACTAACAGATTTTCATTAGCGATGAAAAGGAAAGATTTCGTTAGAGTTTTTTTGTACTAATTTACATACAAGATGTCCCGAAAGCTTTGGATATATTCTGCATAGTATTTTCCTGTCACCATAGACATATTTTTTAATAATGCTTGTGAACGCAATAAAATTAAAATACAATAACGTTGTTATTCTGTAACATATAACGCTTTCTTTACTTTGTGGAATCACCTGTTATTTAAGATGTCATTAGTAAATTGTGTCAATTCAAAACTTTGGAAAGAAAAAACAAAGTAAACTAAAAATATTTTACAATCAGCTAGACTAGCTAAGGATAGCGATTTATTACCATGTAATTTATCCATTGAACAATCCAAACATAAGTATAATATATACAAATATATAACCTATCTGCTTCGTATGCAAGATATCGGCTTGATTTAAAATATGTGTTTTCTTTTAAAAAAATATTTGAATTGACACTAACTTTATATACAATTTATGAACTATACAGTGTTTATTATAAACTGATATCCAATGACTATTATTCTTCAGACGAAAAATTTTAACATCGTTCGAGTGATGTAAAATCAGTTTTTGAACACTGTTTTTGTGGTCATAAAAATACAAAACACTCAAAACATCTAAGTCATCAATACCCATGATCACAAAACCGTACAATATTAGTTAATAAATCAATTCAGTGATATTGTTACCTGAAAATTTAAGTCTGTTATTCCAGAGCGGAAGTTAAAAGCGTTCGCTCTAGGCGATCGGAAATACTATCAAATAAAATTTAGGCTTTTTTAAAATCATATCCGTTTCAATTTAGATTAGGAAAAAGCCTTATATATAATGTTATACGAGGAGGTGGTTAAAAAACAAGTTAAATGAGTGGTTATTGTTCAATCACTCTCAATATAACATTTAACGTTTATTAGAAAATTTCATAGAACAGTTAACTTAGTAATAATATTCAGGTGGTGACATAGCCTTATGGCGACAGATAAAAAAGAAAATTGGAAGAAAATACCTCTTTGAATTTATATTTTTTCGTGTAGTGTAAGTGTTTATTATTCTGAAAAATAGTCAATTTTTTTATACATTGGAATCCTTTTACTGATAACATATTCCATTATTTTTATACTAAGACTTAAAATATATTTAAATGTATTAAAATACGTGGATTAAATGTGTTCACTGTGAACTATTGCTGGAAAGGTTAAATATAAAATCTTCCATTGGATTTTTTTTACAATTATTTGTGTCATGTTATGACCGACTATTCTTATCACAAGTCAGGTTCATGTTTGTTTTATTGTATAGAGTTTTTTTTTTAATCTATGTCCGCTTCCAATCTGTGTTTCTTAGACGTTAGATATGTAAGGATAGAAGGATAAGATTAGGACAGGACTTGTCATTGATTCATCACGCTGCCCCGTAATTTAAGAATTGAAATGGTAGGAGGGAATTTTTAGACATCACAAACACTCATAATTTCGAACAGAAAATCGATTAATCGATTGGAAAAATGCTGTTCGTACTGGGACTCGAACCCGTCACAAAAGCCAACGACGTTGACTGCTGCGCCACGACGCAACAAATTAGATAGATTAATATTACTTATACATATTTTAGTATCATTTTTTCCAGTATTTGTCATATTTTTCTACTGATTTTTTTATTATATTTTTACTAGTATATATATATTCTTAATTGGATTTGTATAAATAACAATGTATCATATATGTTTATTTTTATCGGTTGAAAATGCTCGTGATGAGCAAAATTTGTCCCGATATATATGGAAATAGTACAAAAGAGTGTTTTACTTTTGAATATCAAGTTTTCTTTATAAATATAGTGTGCAATATATAGATGAATAATAAGGGAATTTACAAGCCATTCATTATTAATTAAATTAATTTTTCATACGGAAAATTTAATATTATACAAAATATAAACACTCTATTCATAGCACCTATGCGTAAAACAAGTAGTTTCTATAACAAGTTTAGTTGCAAACTATTCATAAACTTTTCTAACTTACTAACTTTATTTAAGCCTTGATATTTCGTTAATTAAGTTATTTGAATGTATTCGCATTTAGTTTTAAGTTTTAATAAACACAAACATATATTATTTACTTTTTAAAGTTTTGTGTAATTGCAGATATAATACAATATAAACAAATCGTTTTTTTTAATAAATATTTGTATTTCACGTTATGTTAACCCAATAAACATAATATAAAAAGATAAAATCAACATAAAATTACGTCAACAATACTCTTTTGAAACATTGTTTTGTCAATTGAATATAAAACGCTAATTTCATACTTTAATTTGGCAGGGCTTTAAACCTCGACTTTATAATTGTTTCATAAAATGGCGGTATTATGTTACACATTTACGTTTGTGTAAATAAAAATATTTAAATTCATTACACGTACTAAATAAGCAACTTCTGTTCGTCCAAACTGTAGAAACACCCTGTAACAATTAATATTCTCAGTGATAATATTGAATAAAAACAAACTTTTATAAAGACATTTTTTCTAGCTACCATTTTTTTTTACTTCGACGTCTAACTGAAGGATATTTCAAGATTAATGATTACTATTCACAAAATAGTTTCAATACTTGTTGAAAATTTATTTCAAACTAATTAAAAAAAAAACTTGTAGAATTTTACTTAAAACTATTTTTGATTAATGTTTCTTAACGTGCGCCCATAAACATTTTTCATCTTGAAAGCAATACTTGAAATTAAATTTATCTATATATTAATAGCCGATAATGTCCGTCTGAGTGTAAGGACGTCCTCGACCTTCCAGTCTCCACTTTTTTAAATAAAATAAAATCTATAATAATCACTTTTTACTTTTCACTTTTCACAAATGTGTGCGTACTGATGTCATCGGGTCTTTTTCTTCTTTTACGAAATTTATTTGTTAGCGTATTTGAAAATTATTTGAATAAAATATATATACTACGAAAAATGATTGTTAGCAAACGTGAACATTATTCCAAAAATTCAATAATTTGCAATTTAAAAACTGCAGGGCTGTCGATATATGCGCCGAGGTCGATTTATGGTACTATGAAAAATGATTGTTAGCAAACTTGAACATTATTCCAAAGATTTAATAATTTACGAAATTTCTGCTACTACGAAAAATGGTTGTTAGCAAACTTCAACATTATTCCAAAAATTAAATAATTTACGAAATTTCTGCTACTACGAAAAATGGTTGTTAGCAAACTTGAACATTATTCCAAATATTAAATAATTTACAATTAAAAAACTGCAGGGCTGTCGATATATGCGCAAAATTAAATAATTTACGAAATTTCTGCTCCTACGAAAAATGGTTGTTAGCAAACTTGGACATTATTCCAAATATTAAATAATTTACGAAATTTCTGCTCCAACGAAAAATGGTTGTTAGCAAACTTGAACATTATTCCAAAAATTCAATAATTTACGAAATTTCTGCTACTACGAAAAATGGTTGTTAGCAAACTTCAACATTATTCCAAAAATTCAATAATTTACAAAATTTCTGCTACTACGAAAAATGGTTGTTAAACTTTATTCCAAAAATTGAATATTTTACGAAATTTATGCTATTACGAAAAATGGTTGTTAGCAAACTTAAACATTATTCCAAATATTAAATAATTTACGAAATTTATGCTACTACGAAAAATGGTTGTTAGCAAACTTGAACATTATTCCAAATATTAAATAATTTACGAAATTTCTGCTCCTACGAAAAATGGTTGTTAGCAAACTTGAACATTATTCCAAAGATTTAATAATTTACGAAATTTCTGCTACTACGAAAAATGGTTGTTAGCAAACTTCAACATTATTCCAAAAATTAAATAATTTACGAAATTTCTGCTACTACGAAAAATGGTTGTTAGCAAACTTGAACATTATTCCAAATATTAAATAATTTACAATTAAAAAACTGCAGGGCTGTCGATATATGCGCAAAATTAAATAATTTACGAAATTTCTGCTCCTACGAAAAATGGTTGTTAGCAAACTTGGACATTATTCCAAATATTAAATAATTTACGAAATTTCTGCTCCAACGAAAAATGGTTGTTAGCAAACTTGAACATTATTCCAAAAATTCAATAATTTACGAAATTTCTGCTACTACGAAAAATGGTTGTTAGCAAACTTCAACATTATTCCAAAAATTCAATAATTTACAAAATTTCTGCTACTACGAAAAATGGTTGTTAAACTTTATTCCAAAAATTGAATATTTTACGAAATTTATGCTATTACGAAAAATGGTTGTTAGCAAACTTAAACATTATTCCAAATATTAAATAATTTACGAAATTTATGCTACTACGAAAAATGGTTGTTAGCAAACTTGAACATTATTCCAAATATTAAATAATTTACGAAATTTCTGCTCCTACGAAAAATGGTTGTTAGCAAACTTGAACATTATTCCAAAGATTTAATAATTTACGAAATTTCTGCTACTACGAAAAATGGTTGTTAGCAAACTTCAACATTATTCCAAAAATTAAATAATTTACGAAATTTCTGCTACTACGAAAAATGGTTGTTAGCAAACTTGAACATTATTCCAAATATTAAATAATTTACAATTAAAAAACTGCAGGGCTGTCGATATATGCGCAAAATTAAATAATTTACGAAATTTCTGCTCCTACGAAAAATGGTTGTTAGCAAACTTGGACATTATTCCAAATATTAAATAATTTACGAAATTTCTGCTCCAACGAAAAATGGTTGTTAGCAAACTTGAACATTATTCCAAAAATTCAATAATTTACAAAATTTCTGCTACTACGAAAAATGGTTGTTAGCAAACTTCAACATTATTCCAAAAATTAAATAATTTACGAAATTTCTGCTACTACGAAAAATGGTTGTTAGCAAACTTGGACATTATTCCAAAAATTCAATAATTTACGAAATTTCTGCTCCTACGAAAAATGGTTGTTAGCAAACTTGAACATTATTCCAAAAATTCAATAATTTACGAAATTTCTGCTACTACGAAAAATGGTTGTTAGCAAACTTAAACTTTATTCCAAAAATTGAATATTTTACGAAATTTATGCTACTACGAAAAATGGTTGTTAGCAAACTTGAACATTATTCCAAATATTAAATAATTTACGAAATTTATGCTACTACGAAAAATGGTTGTTAGCAAACTTAAACATTATTCTAAAAATTAAATATTTTACGAAATTTCTGCTACTACGAAAAATGGTTGTTAGCAAACTTGAACATTATTCCAAATATTAAATAATTTACGAAATTTCTGCTCCTACGAAAAATGGTTGTTAGCAAACTTAAACTTTACTCCAAAAATTCAATAATTTACGAAATTTCGGCTACTACGAAAAATGGTTGTTAGCAAACTTAAACTTTATACCAAAAATTGAATATTTTACGAAATTGATGCTACTACGAAAAATGGTTGTTAGCAAACTTGAACATTATTCCAAATATTAAATAATTTACGAAATTTATGCTACTACGAAAAATGGTTGTTAGCAAACTTAAACATTATTCTAAAAATTAAATATTTTACGAAATTTCTGCTACTACGAAAAATGGTTGTTATCAAACTTGAACATTATTCCAAATATTAAATAATTTACGAAATTTCTGCTCCTACGAAAAATGGTTGTTAGCAAACTTAAACTTTATTCCAAAAATTCAATAATTTACGAAATTTCGGCTACTACGAAAAATGGTTGTTAGCAAACTTAAACTTTATACCAAAAATTGAATATTTTACGAAATTTATGCTACTACGAAAAATGGTTGTTAGCAAACTTAAAAATTATTCCAAAAATTAAATATTTTACGAAATTTCTGCTCCTACGAAAAATGGTTGTTAGCAAACTTGAACATTATTCCAAAAATTCAATAATTTACGAAATTCCTGCTACTACGAAAAATGGTTGTTAGCAAACTTGAACATTATTCCAAAAATTCAATAATTTACGAAATTTCTGCTACTACGAAAAATGGTTGTTAGCAAACTTAAACTTTATTCCAAAAATTCAATAATTTACGAAATTTCGGCTACTACGAAAAATGGTTGTTAGCAAACTTAAACTTTATTCCAAAAATTGAATATTTTACGAAATTTATGCTACTACGAAAAATGGTTGTTAGCAAACTTGAACATTATTCCAAATATTAAATAATTTACGAAATTTCTGCTCCTACGAAAAATGGTTGTTAGCAAACTTGAACATTATTCCAAAAATTCAATAATTTACGAAATTTCTGCTACTACGAAAAATGGTTGTTAGCAAACTTAAACTTTATTCCAAAAATTCAATAATTTACGAAATTTCGGCTACTACGAAAAATGGTTGTTAGCAAACTTAAACTTTATTCCAAAAATTGAATATTTTACGAAATTTATGCTACTACGAAAAATGGTTGTTAGCAAACTTAAAAATTATTCCAAAAATTAAATATTTTACGAAATTTCTGCTCCTACGAAAAATGGTTGTCAGCAAACTTGAACATTATTCCAAAAATTCAATAATTTACGAAATTTCTGCTACTACGAAAAATGGTTGTTAGCAAACTTGAACATTATTCCAAATATTAAATAATTTACGAAATTTCTGCTCCTACGAAAAATGGTTGTTAGCAAACTTGAACATTATTCCAAAAATTCAATAATTTACGAAATTTCTGCTACTACGAAAAATGGTTGTTAGCAAACTTAAACTTTATTCCAAAAATTCAATAATTTACGAAATTTCGGCTACTACGAAAAATGGTTGTTAGCAAACTTAAACTTTATTCCAAAAATTGAATATTTTACGAAATTTATGCTACTACGAAAAATGGTTGTTAGCAAACTTAAACTTTATTCCAAAAATTCAATAATTTACGAAATTTCGGCTACTACGAAAAATGGTTGTTAGCAAACTTAAACTTTATTCCAAAAATTGAATATTTTACGAAATTTATGCTACTACGAAAAATGGTTGTAAGCAAACTTAAAAATTATTCCAAAAATTAAATATTTTACGAAATTTCTGCTCCTACGAAAAATGGTTGTCAGCAAACTTGAACATTATTCCAAAAATTCAATAATTTACGAAATTTCTGCTACTACGAAAAATGGTTGTTAGCAAACTTAAACTTTATTCCAAAAAATCAATAATTTACGAAATTTCTGCTAACTATAAAAATAAAATAAATTAAAATAAAATAAAATAAAATAAAATAAAATAAAACAAAATAAAATAAAATAAAATAAAATAAAATAAAATAAAATAAAATAAAATAAAATAAAATAAAATAAAATAAAATAAAATAAAATAAAATAAAATAAAATAAAATAAAATAAAATAAAATAAAATAAAATAAAATAAAATAAAATAAAATAAAATAAAATAAAATAAAATATAATAAAATAAAATAACATAAAATTAAATTAAATTAAATTAAATTAAATACCATAAAATAAAATAACATAAAATTAAATTAAATTAAATACTATGCAACAAAAATCTCACGTTGCTGGGCAACGGGCTTACAGCTAGTATCTTTAAATGTGTTAGCAATTACTTCAGTCATTGTTACGACAGGGTAAATGATCACATTGAAGAATTTTGAGAAGGATTATTTAAGTAATGATAATACTGTCACTTTTACGTATTAAATTACGAATATAGATTATTTCAATAAATTCTTTTGTGACGCTATGGAAGCCACAAGTCATTTTTTTCAATATTGACCAGTGAGAAGTTTATTATTTTTTTATTTTAATATAAACTTTAGAAAAAATATATACCACACAGTCTGCAAAACAACATTTTAAGATTAATATTTTCATAACTCCTTTTGTAGAGTTCTCCACAAATAAAAAAGGCTGCGCTGTTCGCATATATTTTCGGATGTCAACATTATATGATAATCGTGCAAACAGATTACATATATTAGGCCAAAAGTATCTGGTATGCAGTTATTCAATTAAAAATATCAAACTTTTTAAGTCTAGACATTATCATACTACGTTAAACTCTTATCTCTGAACGAGAGCAATTGAAAACTAGTTGAATTGGTCATACTGTAAAATTGATTTTAGATCAACGATAAACGACGACGATACATTTCATGCATTCGTAGATAAATAATATTTACAAATTTTGTATTATCAACAGGCCAATTTAGTTTGCGTTTGATGTTGCATATGGTCAAAAAATTCACAGGTGTGGCCTTAGGAATAATTTGTATAATAAATAAACATTGATATCACTCAATCAGTTGTGGTAAAATTGTATTGATATTCACCAATCATATCAATATGTAGTTAAAAGTGGGACGTTCTGATATTATATAATAATATAATATCACATTTATTACTCAAACAAAAAACAGAGTTTGCCGGTTTATGACTAATACATTAATAACACACTGGCGCATCTATACATTTGTAGTTATGATAAATCACCGTTTTTTTTTTAATTGGGGTAAGGGATTGTATAAAATAAAGTAAACACGTAAACAATTTTCTTTTATTTTCTACAATACTTGTCATCCAAGATTTCAGTTTCAGTAAAACTACGATATCTTATAAGTTCAAAAATTGAAACAGGCCCGTAAATTACTAAGCATTCGACATGCTGTGCTATTTATTGATTTAATTTACTCTGTTTCTTTGGTACACAAAACTTTTAAACATATAATAATGAATGCATCAAAAAAATATCAGAGTATATACTCTGATATTTTTTTGTTTCTTGAAGCTATAAAAACGTTGTATTCTGTTTCATGAAATAGTTTTCGTTCAATCGGTGAAGCACTTTACACAACTGTTATACAATACGTATTTGATTATTAATAGTAAATCGTTACTTTATCGATATACTTGGAACAATCTTTTATGTCATAAATTACGACAGCGATTGTTAAGCATAGCATTCTCATAAATAAACATGTCCGTATTTATCTAGTTTTTATCACACAACTTTATTTCTTATATACAATACAGCAAAGAAAACTTGATAAGCTCGAAGTTTTCCACAAGATCGGACAATTTTTACGACAAGAATTTTGCATTTTGGCAAAATTTCTTTTTATTGTTGAGTTCTCGTTTACGGCGCGTCGTATATTTCGTTCGGTCATACTAAAAATATAATTTAATGACCGAAATGTAAATTAGCATTATGGTACAACTCAACTAAGGTTGTAATAATTATGTTTTCATTTTGGAAGGAGAATAAATTGTGACATAATAGTACTAACTTTAATTTATAGCTTTTATAAAAGCATAAATTTTATAATTAACGTTTATTTGTGTATCGTAAGCTTAATGGTTTCATTTTATATCTAAGTAATTCATCATTTATACTACAGACAGTTAACTATCTGTTTTCATTTTCAATACTCTGATAGGAACATAGCACACTTTCCAACATATATTTGTTTATATTATATATGTTAATTAGGCCAGTGGTTTTAACACAATTACAATATAATCATATTACAGTTATTATTAATAGAGCACAATAACATTTTTCCAGCAGTCTTGACTATTGCTTGCTGTGTTTTCATTTAATTGTTTAGTATTTGATTAGTTTTTGGTTAAAATTTTATTAAAGCAAATGAGCAGTAAAATTTGATCATTATATACATGGAAAAATCAGTATTTCTTTTAAAGTTTGTCAATAGCCGTGATTACAAAAATTTGGTTAGGTTTTTTTTAGGCATAATATAGACCCATTAGAGGTGAAGTGATTCAAGTGGTATTTTGGAAAAAAAAGATGATTTGTAATATTCTACACATCGTAAAGTTAAAGTAGAATAACCCCAGTCAAAATATAAAATCTCCGTAAAATAGAAATATACAATTCACCAAAACACCAAATAAAAACATGATTGTACTTTAAAGTCCAAGATTTTTTTTATCATTGTATAAGTAGGTTCACTTCATCACTCGAGGGTCCATATATTAACAAAAATCAGGCTTTGAGGCTTAAATACCGACCATTTAATATAAATATACTGAATACCTAATATTGAATAATGTCCAAAAATTTGATTTAAGTTCTGACCACTTAAAAACTACTACACTACAAAATATTTACTCATTAGTGACATACTAGCCTTAAATTAATGTTTTCAAAGATATTTAGAACAGGAATTAAAACAGATTTTTTATACTCTCACTATAAAATCGTATTATGACTTAGACTAGATTAATAATTAAAAGAACATGCACTCTAATTCCAGTTCTACAAAAAGTTTGAAAAATGATCAGCTTAATTTAGAATTACATGAAACGAGCAACGCGTCAACTATTGCTTACCGTAGCGAATCTGTATAAAGACGCATTCAGTAGTAAAAGTTGTGCTTAAAATAATGTTTACCATGAAGTTTTTCTCCGAGTTTTACCGCCAAGTGCAAAGGAAAACTTTTGGTATAAATATCTTTATTGAAAACATATTCATAAATTTATTCATTATACATATTTAGTAATGTAATAATAAAATTGAATCGGTAAAAGATTTTCATGCATTTTGTAACTTACAAACCGTCGTTTGCTTTTCGGAATTTTCAGTCGTCCAACTGCACGAATGAACGTTAAGTGGCAGATATTTAAAAAAATATTGTGTTGCAATTATTAGAAGAAAATATTCTCACAAAGTTTAAAATTTATAAGTGGGTATCCGAGATTTGATATAAATCAAGTTCAATCCTAATTGGTTAAGTAAAATATTCACATAAACATTTGCAATCTTTGTAAGTCTTTGAAATTACATTTGCTTATAAAAATCAATCATCATTTAAATTATTTTCTAATAGCCATAACATAAAAATATCATGATAATTCATCAATAGTTATTTTTATTTTTACTTTTATGTTAGGTGTATAACAACGGTGATTTATGGATATTAACCGTTTGAATACCGCGCAAATAAATCATTAATATGTCCCAGAAATACTACGTGTTATAATTTTCCCTAATATACATTCGAAATCGATATTTTAAAAACTTATATTGACTCATTATAGATGGCACTATACATATTCATCAAAATATTGTCTATATTCTATTAGAATACCAAGTATTTGATTTTTCAAATGTCTTGGACATCCGTGTTTGCTTGCATGTGTTCCGGACACCTGTGTCCGCTTGGTATTCAAGTGGTTAATACATTCATTAAAAATTGGTAAATAGTTCACTATGCTCTATTAATTTCTAAGTTTTTATGGTTATTTTTAAGCTTAGTGGTAATGTTTTCACCTAATTATTCTGAGATATCCGTCAGCAGTTATTTACTTTATAAACACTACGAACCGTATCTAATATAAGCAATAAAAAATTCCATCAATTAATTGTATTGCTAAAATTTGAATGGCAAGTGCAAATTTCACTTCACTACTGTTCAACTTTTGTGACAGACCGCAAACAAGTTTATTTCCTTTTTTTTTGTATTATAAACAATACACTCATTATTACTTCATTGATTCTGTGCACTGGTTCGCGTCAATTGGTTTGTCCATATAAAAAATTTAAAAAACCACCGCAAAAGATTAACAACACAATAAAAATTACTTTACAATCAAGACAAACAGTACAAGTCAAGGGAATCGTGTTGTTGGGGACTTTTTTAGTACAAATTCATTATTGTGTAAGTCGTCAAATTTATATGGGTCGTTCTCTTTTTTATGCAGGCATTTATTTTATTTAGTTGGACTTGGAATGCTTTTACGGCCTGGGAAGAATGTAAATTGGCATAATGTTACCAGGGTATCAGAGAGTACAGTGAGAGTTATTAGAGTACAGCGTGAGTGTCAGATAGTACGGCAAGAGTTATAAGTTTATTAAGCACAAGTATGTACATTTTGGAGCTTTAATGTGATCATTAGTAAGACTTAAAACTTTAAGCTGCCTACCCGGATATAACCTTTTCGGGAGAGAAAAATGGGTGTGTTGACTCAGTGTCGAAAATACAGACTTTAGATGGTCGGGATTTGGTTTTAGTATTTTAAAATATTACCGCACGTAAACCCGCATAGGCATCACTGTATATACAGCCTTAGCTAAGTTTCGTCAAAGGAATAACTGAAAAATGTTTTATTTACTTGTACCTTAGCTGGTGAGATATGTTTATAACAAAGTTTTTAATATTAGCATACTTTTACGTAACTTGCAACACAAACTTTTCACTGACCTTTGGTTAGAGTTTGTGTACGTAAGTATCCTTTCTATATTCATACTCTGAATTCAGTGAAACGCTGATAATTTCAAAAGAAATCTCATAACTTTTATTCGAACTTTTATCGTTATATAAAGCACTCAATAAAATATGTATACTTGAACAGTATGAGCTTTTGATGTCTACGCAGGTTGGTCAGTAACATTATATAAAATATGTGTTTTTTTAGTATTTTTTGCAAAGAACAGGATTTGATATAAATATTTGTATAATAAACATTTTTTTTTCATTTTTTTTTACCATGTCCGTTCCCAATGTGGAGTTCTTAATGAAGTTTATCGTAACAGAAGTGTTTCTACTTGGACTGTTTATTACTCAGTTTTCCAACCTCTCTTTTTTCAAAGAGAATAGGAATAGAAGGATAGGGCTAGGACAGGACTAGCGGTTAGCTTATCACTCTCAATACGCCCCGTTTATAGAATAGGATGGTTGGGAGGGAAGAATTCAAGACATCACATACATCCATGTCTTCGAACAGAAATTCATAAATTGGTTGAAAAATCGTTTTTTTCCGCACTGGGAGTGGAGCCCGTGACCTCCGTAACCGAAGCCAGTGATATAGACTACTCGACCACACAGGCGGCATAAATTAAAAACATTTGTTTACTACTTATTTTAACACTGTGAATCAATACATTGTATTATTTATAAACGCTGTAACTGCTGTCATTTAATACTAATTGTTGAATTTTGTTATATATTTTAAATCAAGCGGGACAGTAATAGACATATTGTCCATTAAACAAAATGCAGATATTTTTTGTGCTGATATATGAAATCAAAAATCATTTACCCGTTGTGTCATATATATTAGCGTTAATTCAAATGACACAAATAATGTTTTTAATTTGTATATAATTGATTCATAAATACTTAACATATTAATTTTATTCCAAGCTACTTATTTTAACATCACAAATATTAATTATTCCAGGACGACGATGGCTCGTATGGAATACAATAATAAATGTGCTTAAAAGCTGAATTTTAAAATTAAATGATTAAGCCTGAAAGACTGTCCACGGCTTAGCTTCAATGAACTGAAAACAAAAACAATTTTACGATGTCGCTTGCTTAATTTAATGACCAAAGGGAAAACGTTTCCCAAAATATTTGCAAAGTTTTACAAATAATCCTCTCTGGTAACGAAAATGTAAATCATCTCGCCGTTGCCGAACTTTGATTGACCTCTTAACATGTCGCAATTTACATTTATTATTTATTTTCATTTTGCCACAAAACGTTCAAAATAATAAACCCAATATACACGTGGTTCTTAAAAACTAATGTATGAGTGTACTTATATGAAATAATATATTTAAAAAACATTATTAAAAATAAATAAAACATACATCGAATTGTAAACGTTAAGTTTCCCTACCAGAATCAATAAAAATGTACACATCGATAAAAAGATGACTATGATGTATTTGTTATTAGATATCATGCTCACCACAAACATGAATACTCTCCAGATTGTCCAAAATAAATCACTGAGAGAGATATGTAAGGCCCCGTGGTACATGCGTAACTCACAGAGATTTGAAAATATCTACTATCCGCGAGTTTGTTCGTAAAATATCTCAAAAGTTTCACAGCGAGGTAGAAAATCATTATTACTCAAAGATCTCTCATCTTTACAACTATGACGAGACAATGCCTGGGAATCATTTTAGACCGAGAGCAGTTCTTCTCGGCGACCCACCAAAGATTTTATGTTTCGTCTAAAAATATTAAACTATCTAAGAACGAACTAAGCATCATGAAAATGACTCTCTTTGGTTGACTTCCTTATTTACTGTATGTGTATATGTATGTATGCGCATGTGTGTGTATATGTATGGATATAGTATGAGGGAAAAAATATATAATGTAATTTGAAAATGAATGCATATGGAATCCTCGTGAACCGGCTTCACTAAGGATTTTTACCTCTGTAGCGATCACGCTCTCCCAAAACATTAGCGATGAAGGAGATTCGAAGAACTTTGACGCTAACGCGCCTTGATACTTAAAGTTCTATAAATTTGATATCCAAAAAAAAGATCTCATTAAAAATACTTTTTCTTGTTAATTAATTTCTTTTCTTTCATGTCATTTTTACTGTATCCGAAAGGTGAAAAATTGTAAACTGTTAAACTATCTAATTCAACTGAAGCTGAAGAAAATATATTATAAAAAGCATTTGTGTATCTTTGTAATTTTAAGGATTTAGTTTCAGCTCCAGAATTTATTTAGTTCGTAAGTTAAACGGTTAGTTAGTTTAAAAGCCTGAAACCATTTATCTTATGATTTTTTTTGAGGCTTAGTCCAACATATTTTTATTACGAAAGATAATAAAAGTATTATATTTTCATATCTATTGAATGTATACTAAAAATAGAACCATTCTACTCTTCCATCTATTGTAGAATATATTTTTATCTGAAATATAGCCTTCTCTTAAATGGGTATTACAGTAGAAAAAATATGAATATGGCTTTTAAAAAACCATTTCCATGTAATACGAGTGTGGGCAGTACTATTGTCATATTGGACACTGGGAAAAGACGAGGGGCACAAAAAATGGTATTGAGTAAAAACTAGGGCAGCTCTATCGGGATTTTGCCCAAAATTTTATTGCGTTTCTGGTTATGTATGTTTTATATATACCGTATCACATATACAATCAACTTTTTATTCCCTTTTATTTCAACAATGTCATTTGTATAAGAGGGATTGTTTCAGTAGAACTGAAAAATACTCCCTTATCGAAAAAAGCTCTCTATTTTTTGAATTATTATCTTTGACTTTTATTTATAAAATAATAAATATATCAAATTCTCAAGGCCTTTTTAAATAACCATACAAAATAAAAGCTTCAACGAAAATGTATTATATTATTTTGAATAGTTTTATTCTTATTTTCTTTTTGTATAAATCGATGGTTGGCAAAAATAAGTAACGATTAACTTAGTAATAATATTTTTATATAAACTATCTTATATATGGTCAAAATCTTTACACTATACGGTATAGTTTTTTTATACAATTGCTTATTTAACAAACCCAAGACTGATGAAATTTCACCGCTTACTTTTCTCTCCAATAATTCTCGTCATACCTTTTAATGTTTCGTCCAAACAAAGCCTTTATCGTTATAGCGATTTCTACAGACCAACAAAACGTCGACTTTTCAAGTTTTGACGATAATAATTAATAGAGCAGTCAAACTAAATCTACCTTTTGAGTGTAAATTATCACTCAGCGTAAAGCAAAGCAAAGCTCGTTAAACATAGTAAATTAAAACACTGCATTCAAAACATAAACAATTCTTAATGGCTCTCAAACAAAAGGCAAGCCCTGCGGTAATATCAAAAACTCAAAGACATCATACCAAATTGAATTATGTTCGTAGAATTTCTACAAACCATATTATTATTTCCCAAAAAACATTTTCCAAGTTTTTTCTCCGCTGTCAAATGATAATAATTATTGTTGTTCAGTAAAAAGAAAAGCTACGTACTTTAAAATCTTCACAAAGTGAGAACTCATTACGCAAACTTAGATTTATTGCCCTGTTTTAAATTGGTTTAGCACGTGTGTTTCTTTTCAGGAAAATATTATAAATTTATCCCAAACTTTTCAAGTTTCTTAAAGAAGATTGAAATTATCCTAATTTATCACACGCAATATATATTATAAGTCCGATCATATTTTTATTTTTAGGCTTATTAATTATAATTTCAACAATCATGCGCATACAATATAGTACGGTGATCGGCAATCTACTACCCGTCCCAACTAGAGTGTCAGGAACACTATTTGAAGAAAAAAACAATAAGTATAATGTGGCATTAAAATGAAAAGTAAAGAGGGAAGAGAAAAAAAGAGAAGCAACTTCATGAAAAAATAAATAAATTGGCGAGAAAACCAATATTATTGCATCATCGTGTAATGCAAGAAAACAAAATGCTTTTGTTCAAACATACAATGACTGAAAAAGATAAAAAATGAATCCGATGTCGTTAATTATTAAGAATTATCATTATATATATAAATTAATTTAACACGTGATGCTGATGATTATGATGTATTTCTTGACTCTTAAACAAATATTTTCGATTTTTAAATCAATTTTCATTTAGCTTTATTTTACAAAATAATATATTCCTCTCGGTGTAACGGAATGTATATTTTTTAGGTTCCTAAATTATCACATATGTTTACTAAAATTGCAGTAAGAACTTGACTTTATTTACATTTAACTAAAGTGATCATAACATTAAATAATTAGTCATTATGTATTTTATTTTGAATCAATATTTTAATGATTTTTTCTAAGTGGCCAAAAGTTTTCGATTTCAGCCTTTTTTATTGTTTTCATATGTGAAGAGAGAGGTAGAATAATTTTCCTTTATTTTTAAAACTGAACGTGCCACAATGCATATAGCTCAAAGAACATATCGAATATGGTATATTTGGTCTAGCAGTAAACACTATATCCATCAGATGATTTGAGGCTTATGCTTGGATGAATTCAATGGCAAATTTAAGCACCAGTTCATCTGGCGTGATTTAAAATTAATACAATTTTGACACATCGGTTGTTATGAGTAATATTTGCAATTTGATTAAATTTAATAACTTTGTTACTCAGTATTCTATGTGACGAATTGTACCACGTGCTTTGCCTCCTTTAGAAGACTATTATTAAATTTTGCGATATTTTTTCTGGAAATGTTTCTTAAATAAGCAGAACACGTGTCACAGTTTGTTACACAACGTGTGGAGTAACAACATTATCAAATTTAATTTATATTACAAAATAACTTCCACAAAGTACCACTTAATTAATCGAAAAATATGCTTTTAATTTGAATATTCATAATACTTCAGACGAGAAAACGACGTAGCATCGGTAATTTTCTACAACCTCGTATCTTAAAAATTTCAAGTTGTCATGAGATACTTAAATGTATTTTATTCTATCACTGTTGATATCGCTTTCTATCGCTAAAAAACAACACTGGAATGGTTTTGTCCTCAATATTTTTTTTGAAATTAATAAAGAAGGATTTAAAAGCATTTCTAGAAATTCATGCCACTCTCTCATTCATGCTAAGCTTAGCACATAATTTTTCAACGTATTATTCTTATATTAGGTTAAATAAAGCATTAAACGTTTTTTAGGGATAAGAATTGAGAGAATATGTGTGTTTTTAAATTCTGAATTCATTACATCAAAAAACTCAAAACTGAACTAAGTTTAGATACGTGCTTTTATAAAATCAACGACGATTATATACAAATTTCTATTTTGTCAACTTTTATTTTAAATTTTGTCATCGAAATTAGGCAGTATTTGTTTCATACAAATTAGTTTTTAAAAACTTCAATTTTATTTCAAGCTACAAGGCAAATCTTTTTTAGTAATATATTTAGCTCAATCAGAAATTACAATATTTCATTATTTTACGTAGCTTAAACAGGCCCGGATTTTTTGTAAATTAAAAACCTAGCTTCAAAGATTTACCCGTTCAAATTCATTTAATCGCCTAATAATCAATGAACAGAAAGTTGGTGATGGTCGAATTAATTCGTTTGGAATAAATTGACGTTGTAGAAAGATTTTTGTAGGCAATTCATTTCGTTAAAGCCGTTTTGTTAAAGCCTTTTATATAATACATCGATTTAAACCCAAAAACTGTCAAGTAGAACCGTTTTTCCCTATCTTAATTAATATCCTAGTTCAGGGAAGGCTCACTGAGCTCTTCGAGGCATGCCATATTAATTGATAAGGATACATAGCGAAAAAGAGGTCGCAGCGAGTAAATTCATTTTGTTAACGAACAGCTTGATTTATACGGATGAACTTTTTGGTCAAAAAATGGTTGTAAATTTTAGTTTCAAAAAAATATGTTTGAAAACACCATCTTTTTGTGAGTATTTTAGCTAAGAGAAAATTCAACAACTAAAACCGTGATTTTCCTAAGAACTTATTCTTAAATTTATACTGCAAGACTTTTTATTTTATATTAGTGGTGATTCTCACTATTTGTAAGGAAACAAAAAAAAACAACTGTTTCTAACATATTTGATATTCATATGATTATCATTTTGGGTATTTTGGTTGGTAGAAAACACTTTGTACACACGTAGATGTTTTTAAATCATTACAAACTTCGTATTCAAGATTTTTTTACTCCAAAATTTTCAAAATTATGTTTCAATTCAATATTTTATAAATCACTTCTGTTATTCTCCAAATGAATCAAAAAAATCTCCAAATGAATCAAGGTTTCTAATCCGTGTGTTTACGAATGCAAGCGTGCCCACAAAGTTTTTTACGTGTATCCCTTAAAAACTATTATTTACTAATGAATCAAAACAATTGACTTAGAAAAATATTTATTATAACGATTAAAAAAGTCAACCTTTATAATGAGTACATGAATATAGATCATTTTTCAATCCAACTTCACTACTGTTTTTAATCTCGAACGTACTAGCGTCTACAATTTGTTTAGAGATCACTCTTGTAGAGTGTGCAGGATGTCGCCCACAAAACAGACTACCGAAGATGAAACAGCTTGCAAGTACAATGCCACCAGGGTTTATATTTCGAAAGATTCTCTGCAATCGACAGATCTTATGACAATGTGTTGTACATAATATGTATTAAACAATTGAACGGTGTCAACTTTAACACGTAAGAAAACAGTTTCAGATAATATTTCTTCATTTTTTGACATTATTAGTTCTTCTCTATCTCTAAAATGATAATTGTCAACCAATAAATACATTTAAATTTCTCTCGCTTTCTATCACTGATTCGGCTAAGGCTTTATCCTAGATCAAATATTTAACGGTAACCTGGGATATCTTAATTGGAATGAATATCAAAATAATAAAATACGACGGTGTATTTTTCGCTATAGCGAAAGGGTAAGTCCGGTACGTGTATACGATTTTAAAAGCATATTTCAGAGAGATTCACCCATTAACTCCGTGATATTGGACACATTACTTACAATTTAACTACTGGTTGGAATATAGGCTGACTTTGTACCATTCTGTTTTGTATAAACACTGACTGTTATATGGTACTATAATATGATAAAACAATTTGCACAATTTTCGTTTATGTGTTACGTTAAAAGTCTATCGGACCTTCGTGGTGTCATAGCAATTTTTCCTTACGTGGAACATAATTTATAAAGAAGAGTTTTATTCACTTCTTATTTTTATATTAAGTAATAATTTTACTACGAATAATAATAACCGAATGGGGGGAACTACTTTAAGACATCGATCGTGTCTTGAAACAGAAATCTATAAGCTATCCGTTCTGGGATCCAAACTGGTTAGCACTGCAACCAAAGTTAACAACGTTAGCTAAGTAATATACTCAGTACCCAGATTAAATTAGGGCGTAGCGATAATAATTAATAAACCACTAGCTCTGACCTATCATAGCCTTTTATCCCAACATTCTTTCAGAAAAAATGTTAAAATGTTTACTCTTAACGGAAAATGTTTGTAGAAAAAGTCATTGATGTTTTCATATATGGATCAAAAATATTCTGTGGTTCTGAAAAAGTTTATGGCATTTGACTAAGCGGAACCTAAATTTTCGGTTGACATGCGTCAAAATTGTTCGCATAGTTATCATACACAGAAAACTGTTTACTGATTATTAATCTTGGATTTATCATTATAAATCAAATTCATAAACTTTATTAAATTATTTTATTTATATTTAAATTTCTAGTCAAAAAATGTTTGATGCATTTAGGAATGCGCTGTCACTTTTCTAAACGCAATCATTTTATTTGTCAGAAGCCTTAAAGCTAATCATTTGAATTTGAATCGTTCAAATTATGTACATTCACACAGATTTTGTGACTAACGACCCGGGTTTTGCCTTTCGGCATATTCAGGCGTTTAAGTGCATGGATGAACTTGAACTGACGATTAGCAAATAAATGTTTCGTGTTAATACACAAAATAAATCAGCTTAAATCTATTGCTGGCGAAAAGGGTAAGCCCATGTGTGAATGTACATAATTTAAACGATTCAAATTTAATATTTAAATTCCGCCAAGCACCTTCAGTCGAAATCTTAAATTATAATCTTTTGAAGCTTTACATACTTTGACAAATTTTTTAGATGACAAAATCTGTCCATACTTTATCGGCGTGTCCAATGGCGTATGAAATGTATATAAATATATCACTAAGTCGATTCTTACAATATCAATATCAAAATTTTTGATTGAAATGGTTTATCTTATCTACAGCATAAAACACACTTTATTTTTTCGACTGTAATAAAATGTTATATATACGTCATGTTGATGGCAGATTTTTACATATACTCAAAGTGTTTATCACAGATGGGACATCATTGCATGTCATCTATATGTGTCATTTATCTAATCATGTCAATTGCCTTGTGGAATAACACATATATTAAAAATAAGGTGTTCTACTATAATTATCAACCTATTTTTTCAGCTGTTTTTTGGACTTAAAAAAAACAGAACTTGACAAAGAATTTACGAACATTATTTAACATAAAATCTTTCAAAAATTAAACAGCACAAATCCAGCTTTTTACACTTATTTTTAAGCGACATGAATTTATAAAAAAATGGTTGTTCTGTGTTTATTGATTAAAACTGCTGGTATATAAAAAATAAAAATATTGTATTGTGGATATTTTGTACTTTTCAATATTTACTACACTATGACAAAGTTGTCTTGGTGAAAAATAAAAAAAATTAAAAAATATTTTTTTTAACTTTGTTTGACAATTAAATTATTTCTACGTTTGCTATGGTATGTATTATCAAAAATCTTTATTTTTCTGTAGATCAATGTCGTTATATATTATTTTTTCGACACTAGATAATTTTTATCAAAAAAAATATATATATTATAATGTAGCCAAAATAAATAACCGAGCAAAATATCCCTTATAATATTGTGCCCTAAAATAGCCTTTCTAGCTCTGTTTCTTAAAATTGCTATTAAATTTCAGTCGCACGCTATTCCTTCATCAGGGTCACCTAATAACAGGTTACGAAAACAATTTTGACGCTTGTGGGTTTCTTATTTTAATTGTTTTTCGTGTAACGAAATTTATAAAGTCGAAATAAATATATTCTTATTTCCTTGACATAAGCACAGTAGCAATTTAAATGTCCGTGAAAATTGTAATACTTCATGTAAACGAATGCTATTTTTTTAATTTGAATTTTGGTTCATTTAAAGCACCAAATCACCGTTCTACAATAGAATTTCTTTGATACTAGGATGCTTAAGATTTTTTTTTAGGCATAGTCTGTTATTAAAAGTAAAAAACTACATTTTTAAACAAATACCTGTCATTATCCAGCTCTCATATATTATTTTAAGTACGAGAAAAATGAGTAAAATAGGTATTTATTTTTATTATTTTTTGACAGTGTCATGTCAAAACGACTGTTAACTTTATTGTAATATTGCCAATGAACCTAATAGGTACATGTTTTTAATATTATTTTATTGTTATTCACTTTAAAGAAGGATTTTTTTTTCAAGCTGTATGTATTTCAAAATTCTCCTTCACACAGCAAAACCAGTTTTTTTTGAATTGCAAATTTACTTTACCAAGAAGATTCAAAAGCTTCTGTGAAAGATTTAGTATTATTTCAAAATATTCTGTAAAATATCGATTTTTTTAAAGCAGCCAAGGTAAAGTAAACACATCGAATCAATAGATCAAAGGCGAAGCTTATATCCGAAATCATGATAATAGCTTGAAAAATAAACCTGTACGATCGAGAAAACTTTCAATTAAAAGGAGCTTTAAATCCTTTCATCGATAAGCAGGCAAACTTTTCTCATTGCGCACTTACGTAAGCTCGCGCTAAGGTTCCACAAAATCCTACACTTAGGCTCTCGCGCACGGACTCGCTAAGTTGGCCTTAATCAAGCGTTTGAGACTAGAGTGTATTTGCATAGTGATAAATAAAGAAACTTGGCCCCCGGAAGTGGCCATAAATTGACTTCGAAGGCGATTTATGTTACCGAATGCATCGTTTCAATAGAGTACTCTGCCCCCCATAATGACATCTGAACCAGGACTTTAACTTGCAAATTGAGTATAACATTGCAAAAGTTTTTTTTATCACGCTGTTTCACAAAGTTGGAATCGGTTCGGAACTTTTTATTTTTACGTGATTCAATTCAAAAAACTTTTCTCTTGGTCTTTTCTCTTAGTTTTAAACATTTCATTGGATTGAGATATCATTAATCAATCATTTCTTTCGTTGAATCGATATTTCCATAAAACTTGTAAATTGATTGAATTAAATAAATATGTTACTACCTAAAATAATTATCGACAGATAGCTATTACAATATCACAGTAGAAAATAGAGAGGCAGAGAAATCAACAATATAAAGTGGAACCCCAAATTCCACTTCCCCGAAATACGCGCTGGCTTGAAATATTCGCCGCAAATCCTCCAATTGCACGGTCGCATTCCATTTTCGTTACTACGAGACGGTCGTCTGTGCCACACATACATTCAAATGTTGGCTAGCGTCTGGGTATTCAACACGTGCCAGGCTATACACGCATAGCTGGGCGGAAAAAAACCAAATTCCAAATTTTGTATGAGATTCACACCCCCGATTACACTACCCCCAACTACACGGCCCCGGCTATAGTGTAAATGGGGGTTTTACTGTACAATAAACAATACTGAACTTATTATATTGATTTTATTTTTTGCTATTTCCGACCGTAATATGGAGTACATCGACTCTTAATATAGATCATCACGGCAAATGTGGTTGAATGAACACTGCTTGCTACTCAGAAACTCAATATATTTTTCAGAGATACGGAGGGAAGAACAGAGAAAGACCTGTGGTAAGCTGATCACCTTTACTAAATCACTTCAAGATCACATGGGTGGTAGAGATTTTTTATTGAATGTTTAGTAATTTTATTTGCTTAAATAAATATGTACATTTAAAAAGATATATTAAATTTTTTAGCTAATGCTTAATTTTACAGTTTACCAGAAATAAATAGCAATTGACAATTTTTTTAGAGGTATTTAAGTGGATCATTTTTAAAAAATATGAATTTTGGATAAATGTTTTTCTCACTTCTATAGTATGATTTGAAAGTAACACAACTTTGTTAGCAGAATAGTTAAAGATTTTGCGTATTCTGTTTTTTGTTAATAAACTAAAAGATTTTCTAGCCTTAACCTCAGAAGTAGGCTATTGCATCATAAAAAACTTTTATTTTACATTTTGTTATAATATGATGAAAATATAAAGTTTTATCTGTTCTTAATACTGTAGCTTTTAACGTTAATATTTTATTTAAAATTCCAAAGAAATGAACCGAAAAACATACAAAATTCACCATGCTCAATCCTCTTTCATTTTGCAAGGCTTTTTGTAGGTATTCAAGTTTTATTTCGAGAATAGCAGCCTTCTTGAATGGATCACGTCTTGTATAAGCTTTTAAGTCGCGTTCTAGATAACACCATATACCGTAATAGCTTCTTATGATCGTTTATATCAGTTATATTCAACTGGCAGCGCGCGAAATAATGGCAACATAAAGGTTTATCTGGAAGACGTTCGAGAACACCACTGAAAATTAAAATCATTTTGAATTTTTTATAACAATATACGCAGAAAAGTTTCTTTTTTAAAATATAATACTACAATGGAACAAATGGATAAATGTAAAAGAGATTTTTAAATGTTCTTTAAAAATCGTTGTGTTTGTTATTTAACGATCAGAAGCACATTTTTAACGTTTAAAAAAATGTAAAGTTTTATTTATTTAACCTATTAGAGGTCTGTCTAATTTTCTCAATAGTAATAATATTATTTATAATTTTACAAAACGTATGAATATTTACACTGCGTGCTTCAAACAATAATATTCTTATATAATTTTAGCCCTTAATATAATTCTAAGAAAGGCAAAACATATAATGAATCATATTTGATAAGAAAAGCCACATTAGCTCTTTTGAAACAAAACAGTCTAGTTTTGTAATGTGTCGACGACTTCATCATCACCGTTTCTGACGTGGTGGAATTATCAACGCAAGGAAAGTGTTTAAAATATTTGTAGACTTTTTGTATAAAAACAAATTGTTTATTTTCACTGTCACCTCACCACATTTGCCGACTTCAGCAGGTGTGAACTAAAAAATAGAAGCCATTAAGAAGTGCTAAGCATGATTTGTTTTCTACCTCCATCGCTAAGATTTTTCAAACCCGGTGCTTGCTTTTAAGTATTATTACATTTCGTGGGGAACATCCTTTGTTTACCAAATTTTGAAATTAAACATTCAACACGTGCATTCGTGTTGAAGGTGTTTGTGAATTTCAACAACGAAAAATGACACGCACTGTAAATACTGATTCTCAAATGTGTTGTTTCAATTTGAAAGTGACAAGTTTTTGATTATATCTGTTAATCAAAATGTGATTAATGAGCAATATTTACTTTATATAACAAATAAATACCCACCTTAATTTAATGCCCAAGAATTTTTGTTTATGTTCGCCGTATGTAAAGAAAATGTTGTATTTCTTATTATTTATATTTAGCACACGCCTATACAATAAATCAATTCATGTATTCATACAAAATTATAGTGGGCAGAAATAGTAGTTAGCTAATTACTCTTTCCACATCCCATTTTTATTATAACTTGAGTGGGAAAGGGGAGTTCATTTCTTTCACTATCCAATAATTCTGAATTTCACTAATATAAAATTGGAAGACTGAAATTGTCCTTAAATACTGTTTGTTTTAATTTTCTGTTCGGAATATACAATGTCCATATTGGGAGTAGATAATATCATATTTTTTATAAAAAAAATACAAGGCATTTGAGTGCTCTCATCAGGAATACGGCATCATTATTTGCCATTGCTGAAATAGTATTATAAAATTCTTGCTTGACATACCATACAAAATTATACACTCATTCTATATAATAATCCAACTTCTCAGTGTCTCACATTATAACATGACTTTTACATATTTTTCATTAAAATTCTTTCGTTTTTTTTCAGGTTCAACATAAAAATAAACCAAAGAAGACTGACAGAAAATATGGCATCATATTAGACGTTGAATGAATAGGATATTATTTTACAAAATAAGTTTCAATAAACTATGATAAATCATAGGAGAAAATAATTTCTCTTGTGATTGTAAAGAGGAATTGACAAATCACAATAATTAGCAACTGTGTTACGTGTTGTTGGAAGTTAACCACATTGTAACCAATTTTGACAAGACGTCGAATTAAATTGTGACAATGATTATAACTTCGAAACAAATCCACTTATGATGTGTGACACCAAGTGATGTATGGCAACAAGTTACAATGAGTGTGCGCCACATGTTGCGAAAAGTTTTATCATATTCCAAGAAATTTTAACAAGCTAGTGTCAAACTATACCGTGGCAATAATTATTTCTTGCGACGGGTTGTGATAAGTTTAAATTGGTTGAACGTAGGATGGTGACGTAATGTTTCCGAAAGACCACCGCTCCTTTTATGCGGTCCTGCTGCTGTATACGATGGCTGTTCCAACGGAACCTGGTAAGTTTTTTTTACGTTTTTATATGCTCTCATTAGTATCCAATTTAGTGGTTTTTATCGAATAGTTTTCGATAAAAACCACTAAATTGTTTGTTACGTTACTATTTTTAATAATAATTTTAGCATGGTAACGCATATCATTTCAACAAAAGGTATTTTTTAATAAAATTAATATATGTTTCTCTGCTGCTCAACACTTCATTTTTGAAGATATTATGAATGGAAGAATAAGGCTAAGAAAATATAGTGTATAGCTAATCGCTCTTTTTAAGTCATTTTTTTGAGATCATATTGGTGGAAAGGAATGTATACATAACAGATATATTAATTTACTAATATATAAAAAAGGAAATACATAGTTTGTATCTATTTTATCAAATTAAAAGTCGTTAGTAGGGCATCCAATCTCAGACCCTTTTTGTAATCTCGGGATCCCTGGATTCCGGTATTGAAAATTCAACATGAAATTATGCATAAATTCGGAATTCTGGATTTATAATTTTTTTTCCGACTTCAGAAACCCGTGAATTTGCGGAATTGTTAAAATGAATTAATTTGAGATTTTTTTTTGTTCTCGCGCAACATTCTCAAACTGAATGAGACTGGATGACATTTAGCTTTAATTAAAATGATTTTTAATATGTTAGTAACTGATCAAATTCATACATATTTAATTAACTTTATAAAGACACAAACAGATCCTTGCCATATGATATTTGTTTGGTTTCATTTATCGTTAGATAAAAGTTCTGAGTGATAATAATAATTATATTACTAACAGATTTAAAATATCAAAGTATTTTAGTTCTACAGTTTTTAATAATTTATGCGTTGATAGCTATTTCGGCTTGTGCCATCGTAAGAAATATGTTTAAACTTATATTTTGCTCAGCTATATATACTGGCTTTAAAGAGATACACAATGCATCAAGTGATTCACTCTAACATCCTAATTATAATTACACTTATCAAATGTGATTATAGTGTTTCAAAGAACGATTAACAATCTGGGTTTATTTCTTAAAACATTAACTAGGATAAAATCAATTTAATTGTATCTGTAATAATGGAGTTCTACCAAGTAAATTCCAAATCAATTAATAAATTATATTACTGACAAAACTTTCTCTACAGTTTTAGAACATTTGGAAAAAATAACTATTTCAAGAAAAATCACCAGTGATAATAATGCTTTGAAAATCAAAAAACGAAAACTGTTTTATCAAAAATTGTTTGCCTTAGAAAATAAATTGAAAATTCTACCACGGCTATAGTGATATAAGAGATAAGACGCATGTCTTAGTAATTTATTTTCACTTCATCAATTTTAAAGCGGTAGATAATATTTTAGATCCATTTTTATAAAAACATTATCTTTATATAAACTTTAAACATTATATATAATAAATCAAAAATTTATACAGCTCAAGATAGAATAAAATGTAGTAAAAACTTATCTTTTTCTGCATTTAGTTATCTCATTCAACCAATAATAGTTTGTTAGCTTAATCGATTTGATCAGGGATAATAACATACTATGGATTCGACCTTTTTCAGGAAGTTTATTCACTGCTTCTTTTCAGTGTATCATTCCTACGTATGCTTTGTCTATTTATCTTCAATAAACTGTCACCGTAATATATAACCACATCGTTTCTGCATTTGGTTTATGAATTGCTTTTTTATTGATTGAGGATCTTTTTTTAAATAGATATATCAATTTTTTTTAGAAAGCATGGGTGTTTTTGATGTCTAAAAAAAATCCCTACCAACTTTCCGAAAAGTTGTGGAACTGAGTAACAGTTCTCGTAGAAATAAAATATTTGGAGACACTTCTAAAAAGAGGTTATATGCTCCACATTAGGAACAAAAACCAGACCACTTTCGCACAGTTTGCCCGGTGGTCTCTTTCAATTGTCATAAACATCACTTGTGAATCCCATTTTTTAATAACTATATTCTCACAAATTCACTAGTACTCTTGTAACAAGATTTGATGTGTCTTTTCAATAATAATATAGTAGAAAATAAATAATAATTTTGAACTATCACATTTATTTCAAATAATATTTGATATTTTTGTTTCTACAACATATAAAAAAAACTTTATCAAAATATCACGTAAACTTAAACAAAAAGTTCCAATTATTATAGATAATTTTTGTTATTATTATATTAACGACAAAACCTTTAATTTTTAGTCATTTCAAAAATAACAAAAGAATAAGAACTTTAAGATTGCTTTTCACGATTTTGTTTGCTTTAATATGTCTTGACACATATTTAATAGTAACACAAGTGAAAAAAATTGTTGGAATTTAAGCTTAAACTTGTAGTTTTTATATTGTTTAAGATCTGAATATCGGTGACATAAATATTGTACGTATGGTTTATATACACATTATGTTTGTTTGCATAATATGTTTTTTTTCTGTAAAATAATCATGAGTAAAAAATAGTATTTGAGAGTGTTATACTGATCAAATACAGAGAAAGTCCATTTTACTCATATCTATCACGTAGTTATTCCTGTGTGGTCGAGTGGTCAACGTTGTTGGCTTCGGCTACGGAGGTCCCGGGTTCAAATCCCGGTACGGACAGTTTTTATAAATTGATTTTTCAATCGATTTATGAATTTCTGTTCAAAGGCATGGGTGTATGTGATGTCTTGAATTCCCCTCTCATCCATCCTATCCTACGAACGGGGCGTATCGAGAGCGATTAGCTTACCACTAATCCTGTCCTAGCCCCTATCCTTCTATCCCTACTCTCTTTGGAAAAAGAGAGGTTAAGGAACTGAGTAACAAGCAGTTCTCGTAGAAACACTTCTGTTGAGATAAACTCCATTAGGAGTCCATATGCTCCACACTGGGAGTGGACATGGTTAAAAAAAAAAAAAAAAGTTATTCAAAATTGGCTCAAAATTTGGTATTCTCAAACATGCAAAACTGGATATAAAATATGTACTAAAACATCGATGATTTTATAACTGTTTATTTTTTGCTTTTTTTTGAAACTGTTGATAATTTGTTGATAATGGTAGACCAATTTTCGGTTCCGCATCTTGGCAGAAAAAATGTTTTTTCTTTCAAAAACCGTACACGTAAAAATCCAAATACGAGATCGGAATGAGAATTACAAAAGTGAAAACGAAGGAAAAGTACGATTTTAACAGACGTCATAATAATAATGTGTGAGACGTTTTTCCTTTGAACTTTTAATATAAAAGTTGGGCGTCTTTGGAAAACAAAGGCGGCACGAAATTTTGGGATTCTTGAATACAAATGAAATATTATTATTATTTATATGCGTATTAATATTTCGACGCGGTTTTTTATTTCTTTTGTGTTATTTGAGGACCTTCCCGCTGAGGAATATTAACACACCACCGACTCTCAGGGACGTCTAGAAATTTATATACAGCCTGTGGTGAAGAAATGTTATTTAATATTTTTGCGGAGGAAATCATTATACACTATTTATACTAAGATGGTTTCATTGTTAATTACTATTTACTGTATTCTATCAGTCCCGAAGGATTTCTTGACTGTATTTTTAACAGCATATAAATATAGTATGATATCATATTGCTGCCTGTGTAGTCGAGTGGTCAACATCGTTGGCTTCGATTACAGAGGTCACGGGTTCAAATCCTAGTACGGGCAGTTTTATACAATTGATCTTTCAATCTATATATGAATTTCTGTTCGAAGGCATGGATGTATGTGATGTCTTGAATTCCTCCCTCCCACCCATTCTATCCTTTAAACTGGGTGTATCGAGAGAGGTTAGCTAACCACTAGTCCTGTCCTAGCCTAATCCTTCTATCCCTACTCTCTTTGGTAAAAGAGAGGTTGGGCAATTGAGTAACAAACAGTTCTCGTAGAAACACTTCTGTTGAGATAAACTCCATTAGGAGTCTATATGCTCCACATTGGGAGCGGGCATGTTAAAAAAAATGATATAATAAACTCTAAACAAACAGTGTATAGTAGTGGGGCATTAATTCATAAAATTTCTAGGAAAAATAGAAAACATTTGACCTTAAAGGTGACTTTTTGTCTAAAATTTTAATCATTATTTCACTGTTTTCGTTTAATTACAAAATATGAACGTATATCTGATTAAATTAATTTATGTAATTAAAGTTTATTGATTTTAACCTTATTATATGACAGATTTATGATGAAAGCTTTCCGACATACAAAAATTACTCACTTCCTTACTTAGTGATTGATATTTTTTTTTCTCTTAAATATATCTATTTATCAATTAATAATTTGGTCGTTAAATCAAATGTCAACTTCCAAAAATAAAAAGAAAACTTAAGTACAAATTCTTTAAACTCGCGTTTTATTATTTTACATAAATGTTGTAAAAATATCAGTAAAGTGAATAATCATTATTTGTGTATATTAACAATATTTCTAAAATAGCCGTTGGCCAAAACAGCATTAATGCATTTTTTTTTAAATAAAAATAACACATTATTTTCTGTAGTTATTCAAAAAATATAAAATAATTGGTTATAATACTAGCAATTAACGCAACTAGTATTGATCATTATGAAAATGTGGAGTCAGTACATACAATAAAGTGTGTTTAATTATTGTTTACTCAATGCCTTTCCATCAAGATTTCACAGTTAATATCCAAGTAGTGAATTAATTTGATATTAAATTTAATGAGACATTTCTGTTATTTCACTTATCGTGTCACAAAATGTGACATGTGCTTCGCCTCGTTGAGAAGCATCATCAAAATAAACACTGCAAGTCTAGAATCAACTAAAAATTGATTATAATTCTTATTTTATAAATAACTAAATGATAGTCGGAGTTTGTCCTTTTCTACAAACGCAGAGAAGGGGTTGGATACAACTTGTTTAATTTTATGCAAAATTAAATTGTATATCAAAAATGAGCATCCACAAACTTTCCACTAAATCTATGGAAGAAACTCAATATTTTTTAATTTTGTCAAATGATTATTATTACTTCGTTATAGTTATTATATAGCGAAAATAATAAATCTCGGAATCGCATTAACTTTTTTTTTTAAATATTTTTCTGATAACTGAACTATGATTGAAACTATCAAATGACATAGATATCTTTACACAAAAGTTTCTAGGCGCTTTTTGGACCCTGTAATGTAGGTAAGTCACGAGTCACCACAGAAATAATTATAAGCCAAAAATATTTAATAATAAAAAGTTTTGGGCGCTAGAACGTTTTCGGAATAAGTTGAACATTAAAACTGGGGCTGTTCACTTATGTACAAGACTTTCCCATCGGTTGCCGAAAGCCTTTTTTTATTACTCAATTTTGTTTATTTATATTTTTACAACTTCTACGCTTTAATTGGGGACCGTAATTTCACGCATTCGGATTACCCAACAGTAAAGTTGATAATAATTCGGAATGGTCTCGGCCTTTTAATTAGGTAACAAATTACCATTACTTAAAATTATTTATGTTAATAGACCTATTTTCTTTTTGCACTAAGGGATATATAACATCCTTTAACGGTTGAGAGATTATTACACAAGTTCAAATCCCCTTATAGACAGTGTCATGAATCAATTCAGTGATCAGTGTTGTTTTTTTTATTATTCTCTTTCAAAGTATGGTAAACATTGTTTAATTTCTAGTAAAAAAAACGTTATTTAAGAAATAATAGTGTTTTAAATCGTCGCTATACAACACAATTTGACTAAATGAATGTTTTTCCAAGGCATCAAGGCACCATAGGACCCGACACCTATGGTCGAGCGTTGTTGGCTTCCGTGCCGTACCTCACGGATTTGAGTCCTAGTAGGAACAGCATTTTTTCTGTCGATTTATCGATTTCTGTTCGTAGGCATGGGTGTTTGTGATGTCTCAAAACTCCCTCCGACATTTCCGATCCTTCAATAACTGGGCGTAGCGAGAGTGATGAGGTAATCACTAGTTCTGCTCTAGTCTTTTCTTTCCATTTCTACTACTCTCTCTGGAAAAGAAAGGTTGAGAGACTGAGTAATAAATAGTTCTTGTAGAACAACTTCTGTTTAGATACCTCATATACCTATTCTCATTTATCTCACAAAGTTATATATTTTTTTTTAAATCCAATCTAAGAGGCTCTTTGATCGATTAAAAATGTTCTTACGGTTGAACATTTTACTTTATTTAAAACATGATTACTTTCTCCCGTTTTTTTTTCTTCAATCCATGTCCGCTCCCAATGTGGAGCATACGACCTTCTAATGAAGGTATCTCAACAGAAGTTTTTTTCTACGAGAACTGTTTGTTACTCAGTCGCTCAACCTCACTTTTTTCAAGTAGTAGGGAAAGAAGGATAAGGCTTGAACAGGACTAGTGGTTGGCTAATCGCTATTGCTACACCAAGTTATTAAAGGATCAGAAGGATGGGAGGAGAGGAAATGATGTGAAATGACATCACAAACACCCAGTCTTCGATCACAACTTTGAATTGAATAATTCTCAAATTCACTGTGATCTGACCGGGAATCGAGCCAAGACCTGCATGATCGGTAGAGCAAGCTCTAACCAACTGGGCCACAGCAGGTGAAAAAACTCTCGTATAGCAATAAAATTTACGTATTTCATACATTTAATTAAACGTGTTTTTTTTAATAGTTCTTATATATTTTGTTATGATTGGATATTGTAGTGTGTTTTAGCATTTCATCAATTATTGAATTCTCATTTAAAAAAAACTCATGGAAATTTTCATGAGACAAGAAACACTGCTTTGAAGCTTACGTAAGCACGGAAACTTTTCTGGAAACCACTGTCACTTAGTATGTAAGTAAATCTTTTGTATTGAAAATTCGTAGGTTGTTTTTTGAGAAAAAGTTTCCGACACAATTTACACAAAAAAACTAATTTATAGATAACATCTCTAGACAGTAAACAATACCTTCGGATTAGCAATTGTGCCACGTACGTTCAGTAAAAATAAACACGGTGGTTACAAACTATCTGGATTTTGTTTTTTTTTTTTTTTAATTTTAAATACAGCCGTAATGATCTTATCACAGATACAGTACATATACAAAAAAAATACATGAAATACCATTATTTCCTATAATATAGTGCTCTATACAGATTTAAAGCTATCATAAATGCCTTTAAAGCTAGCACTTAAAGGGTTTGGTGTTTCCGTGCAACTTGCGTTTCCATCACGTGGTACGCAATTACAAGCATCATGAGAGACGAAGAGTGTTTAACATTCCCGAACATGGACGCTGGTTGCCACGCTATCCCCTGAATTTAGGTTAAGCGTACACCTAAACGCAAGGACAACGCAGCACAATGGATTGCAGGGCAGCATATTTTATATTTAATAAAGAAGCACATACCTGCGTATGCTGCATAGTAGGCATGTGCGTCGAATACATGTGTCTGTCCTGCTCTGCGCTCCGTTATAGTACCGGCACAGGTTCTTGCGTGACACGTGCATGTTTGAACGTGTTCTTTTGATTTTGAAGCGAAAATTAACGGTAGGCCTTATAGCCCCTTAGGGGGCCAAAGAGATTTCTTTTTGTTTTGGGTAGCCTCAGCACAGTTTAGGGGGATACTAGAAAATTATCCGAAATCCGTAAATTTAAGTGATTTCGGACATGAAATTCTAGGAAGAGCTAAAAAAAGGTCACACGCTGGTAAATTTGGAAAATCCGCAAATTGCTGGGTTTTTGAAATTCGAATTTTTATGGGAAGACAAAACAATGGTATGGGGGCCACAGAAAAATAAAGACACCCAGAACGGGCTGATTGAAACCACTCTTAAGAAATGAAAAAGGTTTTTTGTGAGCCATCTTATGTCATTCATATAATTTGCCTAACGCAGTTGTCGCTGTATGCGCTGGTCGCAAATGTCTGTGCTGCACTGTGCTGTCCCGCCTGCCTCTCAACATATGCTAAGCTTAACGTTCAGCTAGATTTTTATGTTTTTTTTTTCATTAATAGTTTATCTAAAAAAAAAACCACAACCAAGTCCAAATAAAAATGATACTGAAGATCTTTCGGTTTGTACGAAACTTAAATAATAATTCTGCTATTCTTAAAAATATTTAAAAAAGTATTGAAAGCGAACAATAAAGAACATGAACTGCTTCTTCTATAAAAGTAACAATTCAGTTTTATTATGCCAGTGAGAAGAACAATAAAATTATTTATTTTAAATGAAAATAATATACAGCTTATAACAACGCGCCAAATATGTTGTAATTGGAAAAATATACGACATAAACTCTATGAGTATTTTTATAAGTTGACCGACATCAACTATATATCACTAGCACCCATGAAAAGGATTTTTTTAAAAAAATGTTTATCTTACCGATCGCTAGGGTAAAGGTCCAAACCATAGTGCAGCGTTCGCCAAACGGTCGCTCGCAAGCTACCGGATGCTCGCCGAGGCTTTTTCGGTAGCTCGCGTAGGATATTTTACCATATTTATTAATTTGCCTCTAAATTTTAATATCGAACACCGAAAATAAAAAAAAAATGCGAACGAAGGCATTGTTTTGTTCTACTTATTTATATGAATCAACGTTGATGTGGTGGTTAAGAGTTATTATAAAAACAAACTCACAGATGTACATCTTGATTATTCCATTCAGATAGGAGTGAGAAGGTACTCACCGAGAATTGAAAAAAATATGAAGAAAAGTGAGTGCCATTCTTTTCACTAATTATTTTTACTTTAATTTTATATTTATTTTTACTCGTACTTAATTTTCAATTATTATTTTGTCTATAAATAAATAATTGATGTTTTATTTGAAAATCTGATGTTCTTATTTATTTTAAGTAATATAATAACATTATGTATGGTATGATAAGTGCCGATAATAAAAAAAAACTACAAAGAAGGAATATGTACAGGTAGCTCACCAGACAATTTAAATTTTTGAAAGTAGCTCACATCCTTATTGAGTTTGGAGACCACTGCCATAGAGGGTGACTAAAGCATTGACGTGAGTTATCTAGGACGAGTAATAATTTTGATACTTCAAAGTAAATTTTATCAAAACTTACTGAGTTCAGTTTTCTTTTGGATTTATAATTTAGAAAAAAATAATTTCGCTAAAGGAATAAACGCATGCTTAGTAAAAAAATGTGTGTGTAAATTGAATGAAATGGTATACAACAGTTGTTTTTGGCTCACTGTGTATGCACAAAATAACATGGAATCAAAGGTCGCGAAGGGCGCATGGACTCGGGGCACGTTTTGATTAAGAATTCGGAGCGCGAATTTTCGACAGGGACATCTGCTGTTGTGGGTCGGAAGTCAGCTCCGAAATGCTATATCGGAGGTTTGCGCTGAAAGGGTTACAAATCATTTACTACGCGCTTTCTAAAAATATATTTAAAAAAACGTATAGTTATGTAAAAAATATATTTTATATTGATATCATATTTCTCGCGTTATATAAGCGTAGGCGGTTCGGTTATTGATGGTAGTTATTCCATGAAAAATGTACGCCATTTAAATGGCCCGTGAATACATAATATTATTTATTTTGCTCTTTTTTCCGAGACAAACAAATATGTTTGAGTAAATAGTAACGTGGCGCAAAGAGACAAAGCGACGGATTACTATGAATTTGTCGTTGCTGTCATAGAAAATATTTTAGAAAGAAATCATTCACTGGATTTTTGACAATATAAATAGTGTACTTTTTTTCTAACCAAGTAAAGAACCTCATGTTTGTTTTAAATATTTTCATGTTCACTTTTGATTTTTCAACCGTTAAATATTTAATAATCTCACTGAAAAATATTTTTTCATTAGTAAAAAGTATGCCGCCTGTGTGGTCGAGTGGTCAACGTTGTTGGCTTCGGCTACGGAGGGCCCGGGTTCAAATCCCGGTACGGACAGTTTTTATAAATTGATTTTTCAATCGATTTATGAATTTTTGTTCAAAGGCATGGGTGTATGTGATGTCTTGAATTCCCCCCTCTCACCCATCCTACCCTACGAACGGGGCGTATCGAGAGCGATTAGCTTACCACTAATCCTGTCCTAGCCCCCATCCTTCTATCCCTACTCTCTTTGGAAAAAGAGAGGTTGAGCAACTGAGTAACAAGCAGTTCTCGTAGAAACACTTCTGTTGAGATAAACTCCATTAGGAGTCCATATGCTCCACATTGGGAGCGGACATGGTTTAAAAAAAAAAAAAAAAAGTATGATTAAAAAAGCTTTGTTTTTTATTTTAAACAAAAAGGAATTGGTGCAAACGTTTTTAATTTTTGGGCCATTATTCTGAGTACTTTTTTTCATTTATAAACGTTTTGTTGAATATTATCGATAAAGTGTTCTCGATGATAGTAAATTATGTTTTCGTATCATGGTAAGAATCAAATCAATTGGCGGATAACATGATTCGTGGTAGCCTATTCACTACTTAAGAAGTTGATATTTTCTAAGATGATGTACAGTATTAGTCAGTGGGTAACTAGGTTAGCTCATCCAGTTAAAAATCACACCAAAAAAAACCTTTGATAATAATCAAACTTGATTGTGTGCACCAATAATCAGTATTTATATGGGAGTTTTCTAAATTGGTATTCCAATTGAAATTAGGGTTCTTAAATTTACAGTAGAAAGAAAAAAAAATCCACCTTTCACAATAATGGTGCAATAGTTTTCTTCGGGATAGAGTCGTAGCACATGCTTTTCTTCTTTATATTCAAATAAAAAGCTTTGAATGTTGACTCAGGAAGAACACTTAGTCTAGAATTTGATTTTAAATATTTTATCAAACTTCTGGAGAATTATTATTATGAAATCTTTTTCCTTATATTTGTGGCATATATATTTTTAGGTTTATCTGAACACAAAAATTATGATAGTTTATTTTACGTTTTTAAAGCAACATCTTAGCATTTTAAAGGCCTTAGTTTTTAAGACGTGTGCTGTGAGTCGCGATACTACAAAGAGATATTTATTCTTTAAAAACTCCTGCAAATATCGTTTTCAAATCGTCTGCAAATTGTTATTGTATTACAAAAAACAATACCGGTTACACTAAATTCAATATTTCTATAAATGTTAAACGTTAATTCAAATTTGACATTAAAATACTTCCCAATAAAATTCAATATTCAATAAGTTTAAAAAAATCGTGAGAAGACGTCAGTTTTTTATGCACAAATTTTAAGGTCACTTACACAACCGATATAATTAGAGAACAGACAAACAATATCACTGTTTTTTCATTATTAAAGACAAAAAAACTATGTTTAAACATGCCGTGATTCACCGATGACTAATACTTAAAACTTTCAACATAGTTTAAATTTAAAAAAAATCTTTAAACTGTTTTGATTATTTTAGGTATATTTTGGCTTATTTTAGTATCTTAAAAAATACAAAAAATCTTATATATAAATATATATCATCCTTTTGCAATAATGGACACAAGTCGAATAAAAGTTTAAACATGAAATTATTGCTGATGAGAAATTTCGTGATTGAAATGTTGTGAATCTCGAAATCTTGGGATCATAAAAGTGTCCAATATTGGATAGTCTCATAGCTTTTTGCTAAATTTTAAACAAGGGAACGAAAATCAACAAACGAGAAAAAACAAAACAATACATTTTATAAAATTACTTGTTCGGTGATTGTTGATAACGGTATAAGAATTTATTATTTCTTTCTCAGAAATCTATTCGTATTCAATATATTAACTGTTAACTAATTAATTCTTTGAAAAAGATAGATTTCCTGTTTATAGCTTGCTACTTTATCTGAGGGGCTTATTGTAAAAACCGGATCAGTATTGTTTTCTTCAAATCAAATTTAAGAAATTTATACGTCATTTTGTTTATTTGCGTAGAAATAAAACATTCGCAAATATACATTCATTACCGGTAAAATATAAATGAATTTTTAATTAAAATCATTATATTATAATATAAATATGTATTATTTAATGTGTTCACCATTGTGGTCAAAGGGTAACGGCTTTATAATGCTCAATGTATGGGTCTGGACTCATGTCCCATAAAACTCAATTACAAATTCAGATTTTCGCTTTGTAACTTTTTGAGACATTTGGGATGAATTATCATGATGTCTATTATTTTGTTTACCGTGTAATTCATTTAATTTTTCATTTGAAATAATCTTGTTTAATACAAATTTTCGAAATTTAGTAATTTTAACAGTATATTGTGTAAAAGTTGAAATTTGTTAATGCCACTTTTCTCTTATTTTAAAAAATAACGATAAACATTTTGTTCAAAATGCAGTTATACAATACGAAGTCGATTACCTTTTTACTTTATATGGTGAAAACTCAAATTGTGTTCATCGTTTTATGCATGGGAAGTTCTTTCATGCTGCCATCTATTTATTTAACTTTTCGAGTAATTTTCCTTTATTAAAGTTTCTCTTAAGCCTTCTATCTGAAAAAATCAATTAAGTTCAGGTTTGTGCGTAATCAAAATATGTATATATTGTAAAACGTGAAGCAACGGAGTCTTGTAATGGTATTTTTTTGGCAATTGATAAGTAACAAAAAACGAAAAGCCAATGAAATATACGAAGTTAGCTGTTTAAAAGCAATCTGATAAATATTAGGCTTCATTTATTTTGTAAAACATTGCCACTCTCATTATGCGTATTTCTGATCGAACCGCCAAGGACATAAGGTACATTACAAAAATAAACAGAACAGTATCTCGATTTGAGCAAAAAAAAAACGCTCTACGCAATATTCAAACACAATAACTGGACGAACGCCAGAAATATGAGATACCGAAAATGTTCGCTACAAAAAAAAACACTGTTAAATATGACTCAATGTATCTGTATGTTTTTCTTTTGAATCGCAAATAAATGTCTGCTTGAATAATGTAGAATATTCTTTGATCCATTCACCTAAGTAAAACGTTAGCTGTGACAGATTAAAAGCGATTACGAAATAATGGAAAAAAATACATGAATGCCATCGCTTTCGAGGTAAGTGGGCGAACAAATCAGCCCCTTAATAAATAATAAAAAAACAAAATTGAACCTGGTTGTGACATATGTTGTGGAAGTCTCGGGGGACATTGAGTCCAGCCTGTCCCATTTTCTAATCGGAAGGATTCCGTTACCCGGAAGGACGGCCGGAAATGTATAATACTATATGATATACTTGTTGGAGCTACGGGACGCTGCAATGGTTTAAAAAGAACTCAACAATCTTGTCCTGTTCATCGTAAATTTTTGATCATTTTAATAGAATGTGATCACGATCATTACTTTACTTTACACGATTACTTGAAGTCCAAACAGCTGATCATATTGACTTTAATTAATATGAGGATCTAATAATAGTATAACTTACATAAGAGTTGAATGCTGTATTACTTAGTATTGTCTGGCCTAGTAACTTCCCTCGAGCATCTGTAGACTATTCATAGTGTAAAAAATAAATTACCACGACAGATAGGTAACGCCCTGTGATACGTATGCCACTCGTTGGTTGAGAGGCTTAAAAATATCTCTTATTTCTGACTTTAAAATTTCTCAAAAGTTTCACAGCGCGGTAGGTAAAAATCATAACCAAACAATGTTTTACTTTCATAATTATGACACTAAGTTAGAATCGTTTTAGACCGATAGCAGTTCTGCTCGAGAATCCTTGATAGATTGATATAAATATATATATAACGAAAACACAACCTATATAATCATAAAAATACTCTCTTTGTTTTTTTTTCTGTATGCATTGTAAAAACGTATGTGTATATATATATGTACATATACATATATGATTATACAAATGGTTTTATTTCATACAAAACGCATATAAATCAATATAGTGTCCACATAAAAAAGTTTTTTTTGTAGATTCCTCACCTCTGCAGCGATCACACCCTTCTTTCATCGACAATTTTTTTAATCAATACCTGCTCTCAATGTGGAGCATATGGTCTCCTAATAGAAGTTTTTCTACGAGAACTGTTTGTGACTCAGTCGCTCAAACCCTTTTTCTTTTAAGATAGTAGTAGAAAAAGAAGGATTAGGCTAAGACAGTTGGTAACAAATCGCTCTCGCTACATCTAGTTATTAAGGAATCGGAATGGGAGGAAAGGATTCTTTCGTACATCACCAACACCCATGCCTTCGAACAGAAATCGATAAATCAATCGAAAAAATACTAGGACTTGAACCCGTGAGATCCGGCACGGTAGCCCACAACCCAAGCCACTACTCAATAGGACCTGACTAAAATTAATGTAAATAAACAATGACATCAGATGATGACACGCACTGAGACTTAATGCTTCATCAAGTCGATGTACATAAAAAAAATGTTTTTAGCACATCGTGTATATACTATTAAGAACATGCTTAAGTCTATTTTGCTTAAATCGGTCTCACATTGATACAGACTGTACTAAACATTATTTCGCATTGCGTATACTTTGAGCTTTGTAAGCTTTACTAATCTTATCGTCTAAGCATCTGAATCGTATGTCAGAATCTACCATATTAAAGTTTTTTACATCTACTAGTTTGAAGCTTCCATCTATTTTCAGGCTCATTTTAATGTGTCTCCTTTGAACCGTTGGTATAAGAATAATATATATTTATAAAAATAAAACACATTTTCTTTGTTACGGTTACAACTTTGAGTATGTTTTACTTAGTTGAACAAAACCAGTTCAGAACGGCTCATATAATTGTACAAAATAAAATGGTTTTCCACCAATAATTTACAGTTATTTCTTTTTTCTTATTTACCAATTTTCAATAATCATTTTAATTGAATACAAGAAATTAAAAAGGCACAAAAGTATTCAGAAATATTTCATGTGGCACACTTCTTCACTTTTTTGTTTTTTTTTAAAATATATATTCAGTTTATAAAGCATAACTAGAGACACAATTTTTGTGCATCTTGCTATAATTGCAAAATAAATGCTAAAATTTGAAATAGATGTGAAATACGTAAAATATGCGAATAAATACTAAAATAATAAACAGATGTAAAATTAATTACTTTGAAGATAAAATTTTGTTTACTGTGTTTTATGGCTTATGTCTTTGGTCAATCTCTGAAATGTCATGGGATGTTAAATTAAATATTTTATATAGTGCACATCTATTCTAGGCCTTATAATGAAAGGTGAATGGGCAGATGATTTTCAAAAATACAATATGCTGCATAGCTAACTAACTGACTTAGCTTTTTGCTCAAAAATTAATAAAGGAAAAGGGCCCAGTCATTTATTCATTGTTTGAATAGGGTTTTTTACTCATTATATCCGTTTTTACTTATAATGGCAAAGTAAAAGAAAAAGACTTTTTAAATATTGACAAGAGTATTTCATAACTAAAAATGCAAAGCTTGGTTGCTATCCAGTTAATTATATGTGTTATGAAAATCTTTTAATATCTTGAGATATACTAAAAAAATAATACTTAAATGCAGATATGTTTGAGTTATAGACAGCAACTCAAAAATGTACCTTACTAGTTTATTCCTTTCATTCAGCATCACATGACATTTTCAAATCATAATATGGTCAAATATTGTGTAATTTCTTATTCAAGGTAATCAAAAATTTTGAGCCGTAATACTAGTATCTAAATACGCAATAAATAGTGGCGATAATAAAAATTATGAAATCTGTTCCACAAAATATATTAAAATTTAAACTAACATTGCCTTAATTTACAGCTTGTATATCATGTGCTCTCTCCATCTTATTGAATGCTAAGGCTACAAAAAGCTTTTTGAAAAGACACCAGGTATAGTCAGCGCACTTTTTTACGTAAACAAAGTTTTTTGAATGACACAACTCGTAACATCGCGTGATGTGACTCAGCTGTAAGAAAACACTTACACGAGTAAACGTCACTACGTAAAAAAAAATCGTTTTGATCACTGGTGACATTTATCTTTTATACATTTAACTGAAATAAATATTATATTATATAATATTACAATTTTTATCAGGTACATTTTCGTTCAAACAAAAATTAAATGTACATCACTGTTTTAATATTGTTTTGTATCATCATGTGAGTCTAAGCACTCTAAGCAGCCGTATTTGATTCTCTGATAGATGTAGCTCTCCCTGTGAATTCTCCTCGATTCATTTTTCATAGTCCTGGCATCTGTATTTATAGGTTTAGTGAGAAATTTTCGGATTGAATTTTTCGGAAAATGCTGGATGAAACGAATAGTTTGTTGGCAGTCATTAACTCAAACCAATAGTTGGCTATATCAGTTGATTTATTCATAATACACTCAATTAAATGTTTTATTTCATCAAAGGCTTAGTTTTCACATAAAATGTATTGATATCAGCCATTTTTGTATTCAATGAATGATGTGTTCATAATTTTATTAAGATTTCTATTATAAATCTTAAACATTTAACCACTTGTTTAAATTTCAAACTTTCGATAATATAGTCATGTAAACAACTCTCAGAGAAAAATACAATTATTCAATTCGTTTTATTATCTGATTAGAATTAGAACTGTTTATTTAATAATGCATATATCACTTTTAAGGTGTTTACTGTCAATGCATATATGTTTAGTTGTTATTAAGCAATGATTAAAAACAACACCGTAAGACGGATTATTTTTTTAATCAACTTTAAAATTATATCATTATTTCATTCATTCAACTGAAATTTGAAATTTTCTTTAAATCAATCAGAATATCCACGCTTAGTGCAACGAAATCGGACTTCAAAAATATAACTACAGACTTATATAAACATGCGAATAGCTATAAAATATTTTTTTACCTCATCACTTAATTTATTAAGTCCTATTAATGGCAAATTAATATCGACTGTGGAAAGGAAAAATGACGTAACGCCCAATTTTCCAAAACAGCTTTTTTCAATAATCACAATGTATACATCTTGACACACATTCTATCAAAAGGATGCAAGCTGAAAATGCCGAATTAGTATCTAAATTTAACTTTTAAGTTTGAAAAATATGACCATGTAAAAAATTAAAACCAAGAAAAAACACTGAAATAAAAGTTTTTCCGAGAAAATTTCTTTAATTAATATTAGGTTATGTCAATTAAACACCAGTTTAGAAGTATCCGTGCACTTCAAGGTTGTGTATAATTCATAATTTGCAAATGTCACAAAATCATCAAAACACGTTTTTAGCGCCTCCTGTAAAATTTGATTTGTGTGGGTTACGTCTTTTTTCCTTTCCACAGTCGATATGGAATGCTTATCACTGTCATTTTATATTTTATTTGTGTATTTTGTAGTAAAATCTTTTACTACAAAACAAACTTATAGTTTAATACTAAATACACGAAAATATGAGGATACGATACGATATACGATATTGAGGGTTTATTGGTTTATGTTATTTTGATATCTATACAAAACACATTGTTGATAGAATCAATTGTATATCTAGTATTTACTTATTTTTATGTACGCTTGAATATGGCTCCACAATTTGGAGGTTATATGAAAATGTATACATGTTTAAATTGGAGTGAGTCAATGAAAAACTTCTACATTTATTTATACTAAAAAAAATGTCTTTGATAATTTCTTAAAAGAGTTACTACCCCAGCAAATTTTTTTTAAGAATGCTACAATTCCACTCTCTTGAAGTTCAAAAATGGTTTTCTTTGGGGCCGAGCTAATAATCCTGACACTCTCGGAACAAAAAACTTACATGCTCCCAATTGTCTCCTACGTGGGCGAAATAAGCATATTTTTTTTTCTTAAAACCTTTTCTTTGCGTATTTATAATATATCAGTCTTCAGTTTCAAAGACTGTTCGGCTTATTAATGCATTCGTTAGAGAAGTGGACATTTTTAGCAACGATTGATTTTGTATTTTAACAATATTGTTTTGTTTTTTAATCTCTATTATTTACTGTGCTTTTATTTTGATTATATTTGTCAAGTGCATACCAAATTGGCGTCAGTTGTAATGTCGCGAGCTGTATTTTTCATTTAAAACAATAATAAAAATGTCAATTTTAAATAAAGATTTTTTTACATAACTCATGTATTTTGCATGCTTGTTCAAACGCTATTTCTCTTAAAATAATAATTATACAATTTATCGCCGTTGCCTTTTTAGAGTATGTAAAAAAACAAAAGTTCGTCTATTCGTGGCAGTCATTTTTTCATATTATATTTTCTCACAAAAAAACATTCAGCAAACATCTGTCGCTCTGACGGAAGATTTTTATTTTTTTGAAAACGCTACGGGAATAATTTTCGCGCGGCCAACTAATTCGCAGACAAACTGATATAGACTTGAATTTATTCTGGAGGGAGATGTTTTATGAAAACTACCCCACACAATAGCAGTAAGAATAAGGCTTGTTTTTTATTTACTGAATAAATTTGATGGTTACGTAAATATGTTTTTTTTTCTTACGAAGGAAATCAGTGACGCTCAAAATGATAATATGGTGTGCTGAGAGTGTACTCACTTAGTGATTTAATCGATTTTATTAAAACGTGATAAATTATTTCAAAAACAGACATTTTAATTTTACATTTATACTTAAATGAATCAAAAAATTCTTAGCAAAAAACATTTTTCTTTTTTATTCCTTTACTATCGTTGCTGACGGAAGGGCGTAATCACTACAGAGGTGATCGATCCTTAGTGAAGCCAGTTTAAAGAGACACCATATGTATTCGTTTGCACATCAAATTATGTATACCTTCCCACATACTATATCGAAACGTCTACACACATGCGCATAAATAAATATACACATACAATACACAAGGAAGTAAACCAAAGAGAATTATTTTCATGATGCTAACGGCTATTTTTACATGTTTTGTTAATTTCAGACGAAGCATAAAATCTATGGTGGGTTCTCGGTCTTAAACTATTCTAATGCATTGTATCATCATATGTAGTTGTATTAATAAAAACATAATATTCCTTTGTACTTCATTTCATTTTATTAATTAGGTCAAGACCGGTTTCGCTCATTGCGAGCATTGTCAACTGATATGAAAAATATATAAACAGTATTTTTTATAATTTTTATAGGTTTATTTCAATTTAAATTTGTATAAATAGCACTGTTTGTATATTTTTCTTATCAGTTGACAATGTTCGCAATGAGCGAAACCGGTTTTGACCTAATTAATAAAGTAGAATAAAGTACAAAGGAATATTGTGTTTTTATTAATATAATGCCTTTCCACCAATTATTGACAGTGAACACCCTAAAAGTTGTGTAGATAAGAGATCGTTGTCTTATTATTTATTTCTACCTCGCTGTGAAACTTTTGAGAGATTTTACTAACAAACTCGCGTATGGTCGGTATTTTTAGTCTTCGTGAAACAGCGAGTTGCGCACGTACAACATGGCATTATATATCTGTTTCAGTGATTTATTTTGAATACTATATGTTCTATTTTTCAGAGCATCTTGATTTAAAGTCTCACAATTAAAACACATCAATTATCACCATAGACAAAGAACTTCTTAAGCTTAACTTCACAACTAATCTTTTGATTACTACCTACAAAACAACAGTAAATAATCCATTTTCAAGAAATCGCCTTCCATTTACGAGTAATCTTTAAGTATAAAGCCATAACATTTTATGCTACGTTGTCATTAAGCAAATGTCACAAAGTTAAATGTCAAAAAACGTTTGGACAACCAAAATTTTGCTCACTCTTTGTTCAACTTAACCTAAATTGTAATTTAATTTTTACAAGCCACATAAAATATTAAGAATAAAAAGTGTATATGGAAATATAATACTTCGATCATTAATTAAGACCAACCATACGATTTTTATAATTATAGTTTTATTTGTGTGTGCATGTTGAATTAGGTATTCAATATAGAATGAATTTATTTATGCTTTAAACAGCAAATATTTGTTTTATATCATGTTAATATGACCTACAGAGGGATATAAGAAAAATATTCACTCATAATATTTAAACACTTTTATTAACGGGAAAAGTGTCTTTTTTAATTCTTTACGTTAAGTTTTAATGCGTCAGAATTAAAAAAAAAAAAAGTTCTCCAGCTAGGCTTAATGCCGGTTAAAGACTTTAATATCATAAATGTTGTCAAAAAGGAGATTTACTTCGGCTAAGCACAGTTTAAGCAGCAAAGTAGATGTAAAAGTAAATTTCCGCTTATCATTTGTGGGATTTAGAAAGAAAAAAAAGGTCAATGGTAAAATATCAAAAAAATGTTAATAAACTATTAAATTGTCAGTGAGACCAATACGCAGCTTCATTTTCTTTATTCTGGTCTTAATAAAATCATTTATTATTTGTTTTTTGATTTTAATATTAGCACCAAAACAGTATTTTTTAAAAATTATAAAATATCATTTTTATGCCTTATTTTATTTTGAAAACAAGTAGTGTTTTTAGCATACTACCTATAATTAAGGGTTATGTCAGTAAAAAATAGAAGGTTACAATTTAGTTGATGAATATATTTTTTTAAACTCATGTGGGACGTTAGAGCTTATAAATGATTTTTTAACATTGAAAAAAAGTATATTGATATTCGATAAAAACATGATTTTTCAGTCACTCACTCAGTCAATTATTTATTATGCATTGTTGAAAATACATTTGTAAATATTTTGAATAATAAACGGTTTTTCTTCTCGAGTTTTGATTTTCAACTCAATCAGTTGAAAATTCTGACATTAATTAAAATATAATTTAAAAAATGAATTTGCATTGAAGTTGACAAGAAGATCACTTTCAAGCGGCCTTGCATTTTAAACATTCACAACTGTATATTTCAATAACGTTAATTATTTTTAGTAAACATCTACTATATTGACTTCTGTGCAATATTTTGTAACCATTTATTTACGAACATTTTCATCAGTTGTTAATGCTCGTGATAAGCAAAATAAACCCTGATTTTAATAAAACAATTACAAAAGCTGTCTTTTTTAAATTTCGACTGAAGGTGCTTGATGAAAATTTAATAATAATTTAGAATTATTTTTATTTTGTACACGTTAGTTAAAGTGCATTCGCGCACTGATCAACAGCGGAAGATGCCGAGAGGTGAAACCCGGGTCGTGTTCGACCAAAAATTTAATGAAAGTGTACAAAATATAAATATTGTATTTTGCTTCAATTCTTTTGCTAGGTTGTAATACCAATTGTTTGTCATACTTGTTTTTATCACTTAACTTTTGTGTAAATATCACTGTTTTATTGTTTATTTTATCAGTTGACAATGCTCATCATGAGCGAAACCGGTCCTGATCTAATAAATTTGATGTGGGAAAAGTACTAAAAATGTTTTATTATTTTTATTAAAATATAAATAATTCTAAAAAGCTGTCTTATTTAAAAAAAACGCTTTCCCAAGAAGATTTGACAGAGAATAAACACTAGTAAAAGTGTAAACAAGCACTTAGTGTAATTTTCTGTTGCTCATAGAAGAGAAGTCCTCTGAGAAGTCCTGAATAAAACTTTTAAAAAATAAACGCGCAATGGCTTCTGAAAAGTATATAGATTATAACCAATCCTAATGCCGATATGAAAACACAACTGAAAACATAAAAACAAAATCTTTTATCATACTTTCTTTAACCTACATTAAATTTTGAAAACATGTTTTTTTCAACTATCGCTTTTTATATAAAGTACAAAATGAAATTTCCTTCATTATTTGGTTTTCAATTCAGTATTACGTACATTATTTAGAACCGATTCAATCGTTAAAAATTGTTGTGATATCACAACAATTTTTAACTTAATTTTTATTTAATCTATATAGATTAAATAAAAATTAAGTTTCAATGAATGTTGACTTTGGTGCCGATTCAAAAACATTAATTTCTGTAATGTTGAGTTATAATAAAAAAAATAAAAAAATTAAGCAATTTAAAAACAATTTATTAAAAATTACAGCTTATTCAAACGCGCCAAAAGTCGTTAATTGGAAAATAATATGAGACCAATTCAAAGAAAATTGCATTATATATCCATTTCCAAGGTTAAAAAAAACGTAAATATATAAAAGCACTTACACTCAATATTCGTTTATAATTATTTTTTAATCTTGAGGAACATGAAGATTGTGATTTTCTAATATTTTTTTTGATGAATTTGGTGGTAAATTTGTTAAATTGTTAGTAAAAATATTTTTTTCAGAGCGGTGTGTATTGCCTGACATCTCATGAATGTCAAGTTTTTTTAAAATATTAATTATTGTGGATTAACATGTAAACAACCAAAAATTAGTGGATGACTTTTTTATTCCATAAATTATTGCAATTATTTAAAAATTGATGAATCGGAAATCACTAAATAATTTATCGCAGAATGATTTCAATAATGTTTTTTTAGCATAATTCCGTAGCCCTTTTCCAACGCAGTAAAATTTAAAATGAAATTCTTATTCAATTACACGAAAAAACTCTGGCTACAGACTCCGCTTTAGCAAATTACTAGAATTTTTCTTTCTTTCCTGCTCCTTGTAATTATTTTGAAAAAGTTGACTAAGGGGGAAACTGAAAATTTCAAAAGGTTGAAACGAAAATTTTCACCTCAAGTCTTTTTCTAGAAAAATTGCGGATGTTACTCTCCATGTCTCATAGCTTTAAAAAGCAAAGTTTTTTTTCACTTTTCCAAGAGTTTTTCTTAAAAGATTTCAGTTTTCGACAATGCCATGTTGCCGTATATTTTAAATCGTATGAAAAAACTTTTAAATTATGACTAAGTTTTAATTCCGTACGTCTACGTAAAACTGTAAAGTAAAAACATTACATACCTCTAAGACTTTGTGTGCCAAACTTCTTTTAGTTAATTTAAACTTTGTTAAGCAAGCAATTTACAACACATTATAAAATATAGAGAGAGTATCATACAACATAAATGATTATCTGCTCCTGATAAACAACATAGTATTGATTTTATTGTTTAAGGGAGCGGATGAGTGGATTGAAATGAAAGTATCACATAAATGACGTTTTGAGTAAAAATCTATTTAAAAAAAAAAAAAAAGATTTCTTAGTGTATTCGATTGCTTAGCCACCGCAACCGAATAGGAAAAACCATCAAAAGTGGTTTCTTTCTGTCTATGATGCTAACTTTTTTTTCTCACTTATTCTTTTAATAGACAAAATCTTTTTTTTACTTTATCATAGAACCATGGTCACATATCACAGATACGGGTCGAACTGAATTTTATTATATGAAAGGGCTATTTTTATAAAAATTACATATATAGTAAAACTACTCATTCTGTAGAGACTTGAATTGATTTTTCGCACTCACACTTTTTTAAGTGGCCTAATCGTTGAATAACGTTTTCACTAAATTCGGAAATCAAGAATTAGGTGGAAGTGAATATTGTGCTTTAAAAGATGGACGGATTGTGTGCCATTTTTGTATTGAATAGCGCTGAGTTTTGAATCATGCTCGAGGAAGACGAAAGACAAGAAACTTTCTTAGGTACAGCGTCAAACAAAAGAAGTATGCCTATAAGTTACTTCTTACGACAACAGCCAAAAAGGTTAGTTTCAATTTAAACTTGTAATGAAACAAATTATTTGTTACTATTTTTTGATAGATTCGTAAAACTATTGTCTGTGCACATGCAACGAACTGTTCTTTTAGATTGCTATTAAATTTTAAATATTTGCAATTCATTTCAGGTGTACTTTTGAAAACGTAATATAATTTAACGCAGAAGCATACTTCTGTGTTTCGATAAATTTACGAAACGGATATCAGGTTCTCATCGCAGATTCACTCTGACGTAGGGAATGCTTTATGGTTGACATAAATAAGCAAATCTCCAGTAACGTCCATCTATCTGTATTATGAAATCATTCGGGAACAAATTTAGTTTGTTCGAACCGAAATCCAATGACATTTGCATAACGGAGAGCTGGTTATTCCGGAATTCGAGGAAAGGATGTTCTCATATTTTACATTAAACGAAAACTTATCTTTACAAAGATTCCCAAAAAGCGATTTCATTTCACAGCGCTCGGAGAATGGCTTGGAAAATTTCTACACTGGAAAACAATATTGACGAGTCTTGCAAATGATATTATTTTTTTTTGTTTTCATATTATATGTAAGCAATTCCAGTCGTTTTCAATACTGTCATAGCATTTACTTTATATTTGACGTCGTCAATCATGGCATAGGAATTGGTGAAAAGATGTTTTAGTTTATTTATTTTGAAATTATATTAAAATTTAAAAATAATAAAACATACAAGATGTATATCATATAAAAAATATAGTTATTGAGTCACATATAATAAATATAATACGTAATTAATAAATAGTCATACAAAAATAACACGAAAAAAAATTCATGCAATTTTAATTAAAAGCTTTAATAGAACAGGCAACACTGTGTTACGACGATGACGTAAGACCAACATTTGTATCAATGAAGATGATAACTAAATTTAACGTTCAAACCTTTATTCAAAGAAGTGGTATGAGTACAAAAGGATTCTTGAATATAATTCCTACTTTACACGAAACAAAAATTCCCGGAACGCGGAATTGAAAATTATATATCAGGATTGACTACCGTGTCCAGTCACCACAAGAAATACTTGGCAACGTTTGCTTTCTACATACATCTTTTAAGGAAAAGAAAATACAAAGTGTAATTGATTGACATTTAAACATTTAAAGTCGTACTTAATCCAGTCATATGTAAACTGAATAATGAACCTTCTCATTCTTTGGTCTTCTTCTCCGTCCTAAATTTTTAACGGCTTTTAAAAAAATTATCACCTACAATTCACGCCAGATATTTTACCACCTGGAAGCAATAATATGTTATGTAAAATAATGTAAGTTTCTTTCTTTAGCTACGATAAGCAGACTTTATTATTTTGTGTAATTTAATAAGTTGATTCTGTATGTGTAATACAAATACAAGTATCATAAAACAATAAAAAATCCATTATTTCAACAATAACTAGGTTTTTAATAATACGTTTTGTACAATACAATATAACAAAAAAAGAAGGTAAGTTAAAATTGCCAATTACTTTTTAAACATGTATGTATTGCCTGGCAATAAATTATGCAAGTAATCATATGCAGGCTATATTTTTGTATTATTATACCAATTGACGCAGTGGTTAACTGCTAACGATTAGTTGCTTGTGGTAAATTCTGTGGTTGTAATGTAAAAGTACTCAAGAGATTTTTGTTGAAGATGTGATATCAGCATTAAAAAAATATTACACATTTCAAACTGTCGTAACTTGACTATTTAAAAGTATGCATTGTTTCTGTTGTATATCTGTTTTGTTCCTTTACAAAACAGGGCACATTTTTCTGTATTAAATTTATAGCTGCGTAAATATAATTTTCCTCTAAATTTAACTCGTGATTTTAACATAAGGTCATTTTTTCACTCGCTATTACATTATTTGTTGATTTAAATAGAGTAAGTTGTTTGTGATACGATGACGTTAATATCTCATTATTAACATTAAATAACTTAAGAACTTTTACGCTAAGGCCACAGAATTGTTGGTGGAAAGTTCTGTAATACATTGTAGTCGCCTAGATGTTTTTTTTTAAATTGCATAAGCATTGGATGTTTTAATTATAGAATACATTTGGTTACAGTTGAATAAATATATGTTATATGATTTTCATATTTAAATATTTCAAAATAATAATTACAAAAAATAGCTGTGCGTTTCTTTTCATATTCAACGTGAAAAATTTATATTACCATGCTGAGATCACAACAAAATGCAGAATCTGTGTTGCCTCTGGTATGGGGCATATTTCAATAATAATTCCAATTGAAAGAACTCTTTCGTCTTCGGTGTTTCGCATGTAAGTATTATTTTTACAAAGAGCACAATTGCTTCTATCGAGATGGAGAATATTGAACAATGCAAAATCATTCTGATTCCTTTTCGTTGTTATTCTTAAATTACAAAAGAATATCAGAGAAATCTTATCCGTATTGAATGGGACAAAATAAATAAGGCTTTTGCCGTAATGGATTACGGTGTTATTATAAGATGTGAAATATATCGCCGTCAGAATTGGGGGAAAACTAAAATTATTTAAACGATTAGTCAATTTCCAATAAATTTTATATCGATTACAAGACAAAAACAATTGTGTTAATATGTAAAGTGTCAAAAGCTTGTTAGTAACATTTTGCTTATAAGGAGAAACATATTTTATAAAAGAGAGTATTTCTTATATTAGGTAACACGATTTAAATTATAATATGACATTGACAAAGTTTAATTACAAATTTACTATATTTCAGCAATTCTCAAACTAAAAGACGCAAATTTTTTTAAAGAAATGTAATTATTATTACCTACATAATTTAATACTTAAATAAACTTGCATATCAAAGTGTTACAGTACGTCATCAGTGAATATTTTGTTTCAAAGTTCACGCGGCAGCATAACCCTTTGATGAATTTGAGCTGATAACCATTGAAAATTAAATTTGATAGAACTATATTGCGATAGTTTATTAAAACAAAAGTTTCAAATGGAAAATTCAATTAAATTTTGGTTAAATCTATGCGGAGAGTGTGAAACTTGATATTGCAAAGCAAAGCAAGTTTTATTGTTCGTTACTTTATATAATATTTATACAAAACGGTTTTGTCGGCACTGATTACGATGAGCCAGGTTAGTAATAGAAAGCGAATTACGAGTGGCACTATTCGGGCTTGTCTATTCAGTAAAGGATTTGGCATGCTTAATATAAGAATAATATACTCACCAATCATTCTTTTAATGAGATTTTATGAATTGTGTTCTCTACACAAAACCTTCATCTGACATAATCTTAAAGAAAGTTATCGCTTATCTACCTAACATGCGGGAAAGAGAAATAAAGACTTAGCTAGGAAACTAGAAGCCGACAATGCGGCCCCACAAATAATTTTTCTTTAAAAGCTAAAGTAGGAAAAAGTGTAAGAATTGCCCCCAAGATTTGATACATTTTGTGTTTATAAACAACCACATCAATCGCACTGAAAATGAATAAACATACAATTTTACAGAAAAACTTTACTATTTTTTACCATTAAAAACGTTTCTATTTTATTTTATGAAATTAAGAGTAGAAGGTACAAAAATTTAAATATTTAAAACATAAAGCTTAGAAACTACAGCTTTATCTAATTTAATTTTAATAAATAATCAACATGTTTATAAAGTAAGGTAACTTTACTGATTTCTAGAAGCTAAGAATTATTTGTCTTTAGCTTTTATATCATGATCGTTTACGATTAATGGCATGTACTTTAATCTGTAAGTTTTAGTGATATGTTCACCATGCTAAAACATTAAAGAGCATTTACTTCAAATTAAGTACTTCTTAAAAATAAAATACCCCTTTTAGTATTGCAAAGTTACTTAAGTAAGTATTATTTTTACGAAATTATAATAAGAACAAATATTTTTTTACAGAGAAAACAAAACAATGAAAATAAGCAGTCTTATTCAAATATTGGTTATCAAAGTATTCTTTGTGAAAAGAAACTGTAGCACATAAATCATTTCAAAACAAACAATTTTCACAGTTCAATAGAGATATCTTCTTAAAAAACTATTTATGAAAATTGTAAGACTAATAATATATATATTTTCTGCTATTTAAATAAATAAATTACGACACTTTTTATTTTCTTTACTATATTTGTATCAACAACATTGTTCTTTTGTGGAAAATCTAAATGTATTTTTTTCTCACTTCTGTTCTTGATTCTGTTATTATTGTAATAGACTATGTCGAGTATGAAAAGAAAAAAAGGACGCAACTCACAGTTTTTTCAAAGCAGCTTTTTTTCGATAATCACAATGTATCAAACTTGATACACGTTCTATCAAAAGTGTATAAGCTGCAAACCCCAAATTAGTATCTAAATTTAATTTTTATGTTTGAAAAAAGATGAGTTTGTGAAAATTTAAACCATAAAAAAAAGACTTAAATATAGTTTTTTCCTAGAAAATTTATTTAATTAATATTACAGTATGTCAATTAAACACCAGCTTAGAAGTCTCCGTGCACTTCAAGCTTGTGGATATTTCGTAATTTTCATATGGCCCAAAATCATCAAAACACGTTTTTTGTACCTCCTATAAAATTTGCTATGTGTGTGTTACGTTATTTTTCCTTCCACAGTCGATATGTAAATTGGACCTGTGCTGTCTTGCGAGCTGTAAGGCTAGAGCAGTCGCATTATTTTGGAACAGTGATTTTCGGAATCACATTTCTTAGACTGTAATAAATAAAAATAAGCTTTATCTATTCCGAATGGAATAATACAAAATGAATTAATCATAACTCGCATTTACATAAAGCGTCGCCGCAGTACTGACAATGAAGTATTTTAAATTATACTATACACAGTGTCCTAAGTCTAGGTGTCACATTTGCATAGATCGAGATACAACACGACGCAAAATAATTAATCTCTTACAAAATGTATAAATTATATTACATTAAAACCGTATATTGTTATCGTTTTCAGACATCTACATATTTCTATCAAGCTTAAATTTATTGATACTTGATTGACAGATCCTTTGGTGGTATAGTGTTAAGCTTTCGTTCAGTTACCGGAAGTATAAACCTTTCCTCATTATGACATTTGCATATCATCATCCTAATTTAATCCTGCTTAAATATATTTTGTTTTAAAGTATCGATAGTATTTTATATGTATATAATACTATACCAATGGCCAATATATTTTTGCTCGATACGTTCAAAAGTTATTAAAAAAATATTGGGGGTTTTTCACCGTTTATGATGTTTTAAATAGTAATTTTGTATTTTTGTTTATAGGTTTTAAAGCTAGACATTTCCATATGTTACTATTTGAACATAGAGAAAATTTACCAAAGCAACATTTTTATGTTTTTTATTTAAGAACTTTTAAATACCTTTGCGTCAAAAACTTTTTTTTATATATAAATCTACCATTTATTCTCGACTATCAACTATTTCCATAATAACAGTATTTTGTAAAAGGCAGTAGCATTTTTAAAAATAAATTTAACTTTTTATTTTATTTCAGCATCGAAGGACGAGCCGAAGAAATCTAGAAACGTACTTCTGCAGGGAGCAGGAAACTTCAAATGGCGCGATTTTCCCGTTTACACAGAAGCCTACGAAGACGACCACAACAGGCTTGATGATGACATTAGCACACTTCCACCTGAACCAGTTCCCCATTTCGAAGATGGCTTGCAAACCAACATAACAGCCCAGCTTGGCGGGAAAGTCATTCTCAACTGCAAGGTCACACACATTGGTGATAAGACGGTAAGAAAAAAAGGTTATTTATATTTGTTCGTCGTTATTTATTAATTTATTTTTCCTACTCTGTAATTAAGCATTCAAAATTGTTAGCTTTAGCTTTGGTGCTTACAGGCTTGGAACCCTGTACAAACATGCCATCCTATCACTTATCAGCCATGCGTCTGTCACTAGCAGTCGTTTTTCGTGGTGTAACAACGATATGTATATGTTCAGTTTTTGTGATGAGGATATCTCGAGAACAGTTACCTTAGACTCGGCATTGATGATCATTAATGATCTTAAAGTTCGTTAATTATTACATAAATGATCTTAAAGATCCTTGCTCATTAATGATCTTAAAGTTTTTAGCTTTTGAAATACCACTGTTTTTATTTGTACAGATCTGTACGATCGCCGTATGACACCACAAATCAATAAAATGCTGCATATTTTGGCTTATTGAATACTAATTCAGCGTGACCCATAAAGGTGTGATCCGACAGCCAATTGACTTTAACAAGTTTTTTCATTCCAGTGACATTTAAGGTCAATATAGGAGGATATGGGCAACATCATTTATTTTTTCACATGTACATATTGTTCCATTTACTATTGGAGTCAAGTCTGAATATCTTGGCAGCAAATCGTGCATCACTACGAATTGAACTTTAATTTCATTTATTTTTTTAATTATCTATATAATTAATTCAACGTTTAATGTGTGTTCTCTATAATTGGCGCTTAAATAACAAATCCAAGATCCCTTTCTTTGGCTAATTTCATCTTTGAAATAACAAATTACCAAGAAATTTGTAAGCATTTATCTAATTATACAAATAATGGATATACATGGCAGCCACAGGTGGTATTTATTGAACTTCAAGACGCAAGAATCACAAGAATCAAGGACGCAAGAATCGGAAGGAAAATCTCACGCACGTTCTCGTTCAAAGAATTTTCTTTTCTTTGTATATAATATGTACACGACTTTCATACGTTATCATTATTTTTATGTAGGTTTTGTTAATAAAAGTACGTTCATGACGGTTTTTTCACTCTGCAATTTTCTTCTCATGCTTTTGCTCAACGAATAAAGCCAAAGGCTTTTATTCCTTGAGACGATCAAATTCGCTAACAGCCTGCGAGATGGTCATTACATGCATCGTTAAGTTGAATGCTAAAAAAATGAAACATAATTTCAATCATTACTTTCAATTTTTATATAAAAACGCTATTTTTATAAATAATAAAAAATGAATTACATAAATGTATCTTTTGTGCAGCTTGACAAAAAAGTAGAGTTATCTATGTACGAAAAAAATTGGCATCAAAAAAATTAAGGAAAGAGTTTTGAATTTTAAAATTTAATAAATATCCTACTTGACCAGGGTTATTTAATGCAAGCGTGCCAGAGGTGACATGTACGAAAAATTTAGCTGACATTTGAGCGATTTATAGATAATTTTTTTTCTGAATTAAAACTAGAAAAAAACAAATGAATACACGAATTGTCTGCAGTTATTCAATTGTTTTATATTTCTTTCAGGGTTTAAAAAATCCAATGATGTTTTTTTTGTATTCTATTGTACATTTAGACTTTTTATAAGAAAAGTTTTGTTTAATTAATCTAGCGGCTTAGACATAGTATTTTTTTCTTTTACATAATAGTCATTATTAGAACTTTATTAAATTACGAATATTTTTTGGCACGTCAGTAAATGCATAAATAATATTTTGGAAACATATTTTTTTTATTCCACATGTTTTTCGATTCTTTGAGAAGCATCCTTAGACAAATTATCGTTAATTTTTTATAAAATTACAAAATAACAGTTAGATTTTTTCACTTTCTAATATATAATATTAGACGCAGAGTGCGAATAAATTACAAACATATTATACCTAGTACCAATTACAAAATTATTTCCTTATATGAGGACGGGCTTATCACAAAGTAAATAATTCAGCCACTTATCTAATTTAAAATATTAATGTTACATTTCTGTTATTGATTTTAATAATTTAGAAAATATCTAAGCTGTTTATCTTAAGTCTTTTATTTTTATCAATTTTTTTTTTACTAGATGGATCAATCTAAAATATTTGGTAATTTTTGACACAATGTTGACAATTGTTTAATACAATTTTGTCTTGACACCAATTAGCCCGCATATTTTTTTGTATCTTTACATCAAAACCATTTTGTTTTAACTCGTAGCGAAATAGTAACAATATTGAAAACTACTGCATTATTATATAACTCGGAGAAGTGACATACTTAACTTATTACAATAGGATAATAATTCATATAAAAACTTCTTTCGGTAAACCACTATTTCTGGAAACCGCAAAAAGCTTTAGAGCTACGCTGCGTTTGGTTTCATTTCATCTATACACAACGGTAAAGTTTGTCAATAAATAAGAGTACTGTAATGCCAAAAACAAAACTCAACTTTTATTACGAGTGATTAAAATCGTATAAAAGTTTGGGCACCGCGTATAGATAAACAGCCGTTTCTCAAATTGCAGAAGTTTTCATTTTGAAAAAAAAAACATTTCGATATTGATCCTTTGATCACAGAGTAAAATATAAAGCCTTCATTTGAGGAATCTGGTAATAAAACTTCGAGCTTTCAATATAAAAAAAAGAATCGTCTTCGGGGTATAAAACACATCAGTCAGCTGGCTGTAAGTTTATTTGTTTTAAAAAATGATTATTCTTTGATATCAACTTTATTTATTTTTATAGAAGATGAACACTTTTATACATGTTTATTGGTTATATATTATAAAATATTTCAATGTATATCAAACATTAAAACATTTATTTACACGTTATAAAATACGATAAAGCTTTATAGTAGATTTCATTTAAATTTTTACTTACACACTTGAGTTATCAATTCATGATTAAAAGTACATTCATTACGATGCGTTATATTTCAATTCAAACTGTTGTCAGAAACTCAACGTTTATCTTTAAATGAATGTTACCTTAATAGATGGAAAATTGTTAGCAATTCCCGGCGGTATTCAACGTTGTACTCACCACCACTGGTTAAGACTTATGATAAAATTTTATACCAGGTATATCCTGGAACGTGACAGTCATTACGTGTTTCAAATTTTAGATTAACCGTAGCATAAACGTTAAATGTAAGATTCAAATTTTAGTGGATATTGCCGTGTCAAATCGAGTTGTTATTGTTTATTTAAGGGTTAAAAATAATTTTAAATATTAATATACACCCCATTTGACTATGTAATAGTTTAAATGCTGGTGTGTTTTGTTTTCTACTGAATTTAAGAATCATTTTTTGTATCACCAGTCATCACAATTTTAGTAAGTGGTTTCAGTTATTAAATATGACATATTAAATGCCGATTTTTTAATGATATAAGCGATAAAACGTGTTATACTCCCGAAAAAGACGGAACGTTTAAAAACTGTGATTTTCTGGGTGTATGTATGTCACGAAACCTTTAGAGTGCTGCAAGTCGGCGACTAGTGCTAGAAGGCGTAGGACAAAGCTGAGTTGCAAGGCTTTACGCCAGAAAAGGAAGATTTTCTTTTAGTCTTGAGATATAGCAGTTAAATTGTTTATTGATCGCAGGACAATAAAACAAAAAAAAATATTCTCTATTTTAACAAAAAAAACACTATGTATTATTTTTAAAACACGTCTGCTTCCAATTTTGAGAATGTGGTACCTGAGTAGATCATTTCAACATTTAATAAAAAGTAATGATAAACTTTTTTATGAATTAGCTTTATCGCGAAGGTTATAGATAAAATGCTTTTGTTTTTAACAAGTGAAAATGATTTATTTATTGGGTGAATGTTCAACTGATAATATAATAAAATGCGCTTGAACGTCTGAAGATGCCGAACGGCAAAACACGGGTCGCTAATGACAAAAATTGTGTAAATGTACATAATTTGAACGATTCAAAATGGTTTTAATGGTTCAAAAAATTATAAAGAAGTGAGAGTACAAATTCATTTAAAAAATACTAATTGCAGAGTAAACTATGAAAAGTAGATTATAAAATGTATATTATCTACAAAAAAAGCTAAAAAAAATAATTAGAGTGAAAAGACATTTCTTTCATTCAATTAAAAAGAGATTTTTATCCGACGTCAGATTAGATCAAAGACGCAAAAAAGTCACTGCAATCAGATTTCATTAATTAAAAATGGAGCTTAAGGAATTAATCTCTTCATAGGATCACAAATGTTTATTTTAGCGTACACCTTTAACGAACAATCTATTGAAGTCATGCTGTACTATATAAAGATACTCGTTCAAAATTAAAGGGATGAATAAATGTTTTAGTCCAATAAAATTAATCTTTTAATAAATTATTAAAAAATGAAAAATAAATTCAGATAACGGTTGAGGTAAAAAATTATTCTGAAATCGAAAACAGTCATTGTTTTTTTATTATTTTTGCAATTATCGCGATGAGGAAAGTCTAAAATAAAACGGTGGATTTTGTATATTCTTAAAATATATATATATATTGGCAGTTAAAATAAATTGAGTAAGTATATGGACTTTAAATATATCTTAATAGAATATCAAACTAGAACCAATAGACTGTGAAATTTGAATCTTTCAAATTATGTACATTCACCCAGATTTTGTCACTAACGACCCGGGTTTCGCTTTTCGGCATCTTCGGGCGTTCAAGTGCATGGATGAACTTGAACTGATTGCCTTTTCATAAACACATTCTATTGGTAGAAAATTTCAATAATTATAAAAATATATATATATATTGATATTGTGTATTGAAGATAAATGAAATATTAAACTTTCCCGCATCTCCACTTCTATACCCTATATAATCATAAAATCATATAATCATAAAACCTTTGCCGACAAACAAATAATATAATTCTTGAAACTGCTTACTACTCGAATCTGTTGGCATTCCCACGAGCTTACCCTTTTCGCCAGCAATGGCTTTGGACTCGGTGATGCATTTGTTTCTTATATAAGCACGAAACTTTCATTTACTAAACGTCAGTTTAAGTTCATCCGTGCACTTGAATGCCTGAAGATGCCGAAAGGCGAAACCCGGGTCGTTAGTGACAAAATCTGTGAGAATGTACATAGTTTGAACGATTCAAATTTTATAAAAAAACAACTTAAAAGAAAAGAAAAAGGGTATTTTTTAATAAATTAAAATTCATGTTAATATTTAAAATATTTGTATGTGTGTTACATTCCAAATAGACAAAAAAAATGTTATTTATTCTGTGTGTTATTTTTTCTTTGTGCGAGTTTCATGTTATTATATCACGTGTACTTTTTATGGAATTATATTATTCTGAGACCTTTATGCTTAGAATATATAATAAATAAAATAATTAGTATTTTTCTTATATTGAACAATAAAATTGTACACGCAATTATCTCATATTATTTATACAAGCAAATCATAGTATTTTTCATCCTTTAAAAGGTTAATTCTTGCGCTTCAGATAAAAATAGTAAGGCAGTTTCAATTCAGCTTTATTAATAGTAGGTATACCAAAATCCTTTCAGGGTTGTTTGTGAGATCTCGGTTAAGTAATAATAATTACTACTGGAATCAGTGAATGTCATTTACAACAGATATCATTATATCAATATAATTAATAATTAACTCATAGATGAATGGTTCCTATTCAAATACAAAATGCTCGCCGTGAGATAAATCATTACTGATCATTATTAAATTTTTTGAAAAAGCTACAAAAAAAACAGTAAGTTTTTTTTCTAACCCATTTTTTTCTCTTCTCAAAAAAGAAAAATTGAAAATCTGAAAAACAGTAAGTTCTCCTAAAAAACTCGTGTAGTAATTCATTAAAAGTGAAAATTTGTATAAGGTCAAAATAACAAAATACTAAGTGACACAAGACGTAGATTAGTTATTTGATAACTATTTCAACTTGGCGCCATCTTTAGGAACACATTTTTTTGAGCTATGAAACTAATTTAAAAAAATGAATACTCATCTGTATTAATTCCACTTTTGTTTTTAAATAATCAGGACCTGTTTCGCTAATGACGAGCTCTATGGACTGATGTTATGAACGATGCTCGTTGTGATTGAAACTGGTCTGGATCATTTAAAGATAAAAGGGGAGTTAGTTCAAATGAGTATTCTATGTTTTTAATATATTGCCTTTCCACCAAGTATTGATAGTGTACACCCAGTGTACTAAAACAGTTCTAGAAAATTAATAAATTCCATTTAAATCAACAGTTAAAAAAATTCTCCCCAAGATCGAACAAGATGCTTAAAAATATAATTTCAAATTAAAATTAAAACTAAAAATTCATTATCCTTCCACCATCAATTGCTTTCAGATATCCTGGGTAAGGAGACGTGGAGAAGACTTTGTTCTATTATCGTCTGGCCGCCTGACGCTTGCGAGTGACGGACGCTGGTCTCTGCAGGCAGTCCCTCAAAATGACGACTGGAAACTCCAACTTCGACCGGTTGCTGCGAGAGATCAGGGCACCTACGAGTGTCAAGTTTCTACGCACCCGCCAATGGTGCGGCAAGTCATTTTGACAGTTTTGGGTAAGAGAAATTGATTTTATTTATTGTTCTTTTTTACTAGCGCCTTCTTTTTGAATTTAAATCATTTTAATAATTCACTATTTTCTAAAGATTTGATTGTTACATATTCTTCCACATAGAAATAGGTATCAATTAGAATGTTAGTAGTGTAACTCCACTAATATCTCAAGTTTTAAAATTCTAACACCTAAACCGTATTTTGTAAATTGATAATAGTAATGCAAGTATTTGTTTTCTCTGATAAAATTTAAATATTATGATAAATCTCAATAGGTACTAAAATTGAAATGCTTTGCTGCATATGTATTAATAATTATAGTTTTTATGGAAGTGTAATAAAAAACTTCTAATTTTTATCAAGTTTAGTAGTGTTTATGTGATGAACCAATATTATACGGAAAATGACATATCGAGTGCTACAAGGTTCTATGTGAAAATTATTGATGAAACAATTCCAAGTACATTGTTGTTTTTTTTTTGTCAATTTTTTTCACATTGAAGCTTTTAGTACTCGGTTTGTGATATTTTGAACATGTCTTAGATATCAAGTGCATTTTCTATTAATTTTGAGTAGTAAAGTGTCTCATGACAGCTGAAACAATATTACAAATATTTATGTAATCGATAAAAAAAACTTACTTGTTATGATTTTGAAAACGCGTCAGCTGATTTAAGTATTTTGGATTCAATACAGGAAATAAAAAAGGCAGAAGTGTGCAGAAATGTTCCATGTGACACATTTTTGTATACTCACGTTTTTTGTACTTAGTGCCTTTTTATTTCCTGTATTCAATTGTTTTATTTTACAAACCGTCAGCAAAATTAATCAGTCACAATAATGTTATTGATATACTTCAACAATGGCCTTTTATTCATATTCTTATAAATAAGTCCTTTTTAAATAAACGGCATATTATTTTTCAAGTTGTATCAAACATCAACATATTGAAACTACAGTCTATCTTTCTCGTACATTTATATATATGATAAATCTTGAGGGATTTGAACTCGTTTCACTTTATCAGTACTGTTTTTTTCTTTCATATTTTTTGCATATATTTATTTTTTTAAAAATAAAATTACTAATCGTGGTTGACTGGTTTGCATTGGTCTTTTAAGTAAAAGCTTTTTCGAAGACATCAACGAACAAAAAAATGCTTAATGTTAGATCGCCAAGCGTAACAACAGAGCCTCAACGCAGAACGGCGACATATTTTTTTATTAAATTATAAATTTATACAAGACATTCAAAATGTATTAAAATCATTAACAAATAAATCAAGAATTCAAAGCATCACCCTTTAATGCAATGATAACAATAATTTGAATATTTTTCATCTGTTAAAAAAGAGTAACAGATTGCTGGAGACAAATAACGTTCCTTTGACCCTAAGGGGGTGAAATACAATTGTAAATATCACAAGTGGCTGAAAAATATAAAACCGTCTTTTAGTTCCTCGTATCAAATATGCCTTTTTTTTATTTTCATTAAACAAAAGCTATTTTACTCGACTTCCGGCACAGGGAGAAAACGTATACGGTAAGCTTTTCCCTGAAAAACTCATGTGTGTATCATAAACTCCAAAAAAATTCAACCGCGAATGAATACAACATATAATACAAAAGAGGCATTTAAATTTTTACGGAAGAATATTTTATTCTACGAAAAAAATAACGGATCTTTTTTAGAATCACAGCGTTCATCGCGATGAATAAAGTGAAACGGCACGACCTTGTGTTTGCCCTATGATCCAGTAAAAAGCGAACGCATAAGGTGGAATAAATAGGATATTCTGGATAAAAATATATATGTTATTCTTAAGTTTTTGAAAACTGTATGTTCGTTTTAAAATTAAAACTTTTAGTAAAATAAATTAAGTAATTATAACCATATTTATAGCAAGAATTGTCTTGTGGTATATTATTCAAATCGTTTATTTTTTAAGCCAAGTCTGTTTGCAGACTAGCTTTTATAAACTGATCATATAAATCAGTCAATCTAAGGGGATAAGGGAAGATACACAGGGTAGATAAAGTACTGGTAAGAAATTTATCGCTTTTAATAAACATCACACATTAAAAACTATACTTTTCTCAATAAATTCATTATAAAATCAATATTATATGTGTCCGATTGTGGACATAATTTATTGACCGTACAGCGAAGCAAGATGAAGTTCCGAGAGTGCCATTATTCAGTTATGGGAATAAATATTTATGTGTATGATGTATTAGCAAGTCAAGTATAAGCTATTGCTATTTTTGGGTGCTTCCTTGCAATACACATTTAAAAATTCGAAGTAAATATGAGTTTATTTTTACGCTAGTACATTCTTTGAAAAATTGTTTATTATAAATACAGTTTGAAACCAAATATATACATGCCAACAATTGATTTACAAGTATTACAACCAATTTCACATAAAACACATTTTATTGATATTTAGTTAATATAACATAAGGATTTTTTTAAACTACAGTAGAACCTTGACATAACTAACTTTGGATATAACGAAAAAAATATTAGGCAACATGTGATAATTCTTCAAACCATCCTGTTAACTTTATAGAAGTTTAATTAATTAAATATCGACTGTTAAAAGGAAAAAGGACGTAACCCACACATCAAATTTTACAGGAGGCGCTAAAAACGGGTTTTGATGATTTTTTGACATATGCAAATTATGAATTACACACAACCTTGAAGTGCATGGAGACTTCTAAACTGTTGTTGAATTGACATAATCTAATATAAATTAAAGAAATTGTCTGGGAAAAACCTTTATTTTAGTATTTTTTCTTGGTTTTAATTTTTTACATGGTCATCTTTTTTAAACTTAAAAGCTAAATTTAGATACTTATTTGGCATTTGCAGCTTGCAACCTTTTGATAGAACGTGTATCAAGTTTGATGCATTGTGATTATCGAAAAAAACTTGTCATGAAAAAACGGTGGGTTACGTCCTTTTTCGTGTCCGACGAAACAATGGCCCATGCCAATGTTGGCAACAGAAAAACAAAGATGCTCAAATGGGGCCACGGGCCTAAAAAGGCCCCTTTTGAAAAAAGAGACTCTCTGAAACAGTTACCGTGGAAAAAATCTTTAGAGATGACTATTAGGAAACCATATACTCCACATTGGGAGCGGACATGGATATTAAATATATATTTTATTGATATAATGAAGTTTAAGGATGAAGTGATAAATATTCAATACATACTGCATAATGACCAAAAATAATAAGAACTGAATGAAAACTACTTACTTTGAAAAGGTTCTAACTGACATAAAATGAACTTTTGGTCGGAAAATGTTGTATTTGTCACAATCTAACATATATATTAATTTCAGAGTCATAAATTTTTAAATAAAGAAGTTAGTAGGATTCTAGAGTTCTATCTACACAGTTTTTTCATAAAGTAATTTTACAAGCTTCTAAGAAACAATAGGACTTTTTATAATCGATTTTTAAACAAAATTCGTCTTACAGTATTACAGCTCAGTATATAATTATAAAACTTAAATCTTTTTAACGAAGTTTTGACAACATTCAGCATAGACAATCGATCGGTAGGTGGCAAGGTGGCAACTGTCAAACGCATACTACAGACCGAGTGTAGAAAGTTCAACTGGACGTTACAACCTTTTCAAACTCAATTATTATTGTCAGTTCAGAGCAAAAAGGTTATTATTACAGATTAAAAACTTATTATCTTCAGATATATAGGGCTTAAATGAAATAAATTTTGCTTAAAATTAGTAAAATAATTATGTTCATTAAAAGTGCATTTTTTCATTTCAATTTCAAAATATGATCAGTCAAATATTCAGACGCTCGTATCTCAAAACATGGTCAAATAGAACCTTTTCAAAGTATGGTAACATTTACTGATAATTTGGCCCTAATATTTCACGTTTAGTAACATCAATATAACTAGGCTACCCTTGGTCACATTGTCACGAAAAGTTTCCAAAGTCTATACTTACCAAGTTTCCGAATTCACGCATTGTTAAATAAATATTCGCTTCCGAATAACAGCGACGTATACGAAAGCTTGTGATCAATTATCGTCGTGCTTTGAAGAGCTTACATATATTACACTGTATTCCCGATTCGACCTTGCATGAAAATTTATGTTAGTACATACATTTACGCATTATTAAACTTTACCCTCGCTATAAGTATACGACCGTATACATAAACACGATGATCAATTAACTTGCTTTCAAAAGCTTCAATGTTTAAAACTATGCTTTTGATATTGTCTGGCAGAAGTTTGTGTAATGAGAATTAAAAAATTATAGTTGACGTTATAAAAGTTTGGTGTTACTTTACTTACTTGAAACCTGTGCCATTTGTACTTTCTCAGCATTAATAGGTCATTTATCAGAGCTCAAGTTTGAAATTTTGAGTTACAGATTTGCATTTTACCCAGACAAATTTGTGACAAAGGATCGTCCTTCTAAACTTCGGTAATAATTATCAAGACTAAATTCGAACCGAACTTGAATGTGAAAATAAAAGTTTCAGCGCTTTGAAACAAATACGCATTTCGAAGATTTTGTAAAAACTTATTGGTGACTTATTTTAAATGTTTTCCACCTCACAACTTTGATAAAAAAATAAAATTCATTAATTTATGAATACCGTTTTATATCATAAAAAAGGCTTGTATTTATCTTATCAATATTTGAATCAACTTTCGGAGGGTATTTAACTTAAAACATTCAGTATTTATAGAAACTGGTCGGTAGTTTTACAGAATGACCAATATTAATATTTTTTATCTGTGTTTTGTCAGTTGATGACAATGTAACTTAACCTAAGCACGTTTTTATCATCACAGCTTTTGACCAAATTTAAAATAAATAATGACATTTCTTTATTTATACAGACGTAACATTATATTTATTCTGAACATGATTCTGATTAGATTAATACTGACGATCCATTCAGTAAGCTATTAATAATTACCTTTTTTAAATATTAACCAAAAATTCTTCAATTACTGGGCGTAGCAAGAGCGATTAGTTCACCATTAGTCCTGTTCTATCCGTATCCTTCTATCCCTACTACTCTCTTTGGAAAAGAGAGATTGAGCAACTGACTAACAAACATTTAAAAAACATCTGCTCTGTAATTCCGTTACCATAGCCAATAACAACTCGACCACGAAAATTTGAATTAAACGATTTTTTTTAATCATTCGAGATTAACTCTACCAAAAAATAACGTCACATAAACTTAGACCCGCATCAGACAATGTAAAAATAATCTTTATTTGGAACTGTTCATGCTGATAAATTTAATCCGAACACTTCAGACTACAACACTATACAAACCTATTGGAATAGGAGACTGAAATATCTTTGCCAATTCTCCGTATCAAAGTTAGCAATTCATCAATTATTTATAATTTATTTTGAAGAGTAAATTAATCTGCTGTTAAATATTATTTCAAAGTTACGGCAATATTTAAACGACGTGACATTATACGTAATATTAAAAATCTGTTTTTGTCAACGCAGAATGTATTTAAAGGATGACAGTTTCTGTCAAATTTGTTTTATTCTTGTCATAATTAACACAGGACCCATTTTCTGATCTATTTTATCAGAAGGACTCTGAAATTTGAGCATTTATTTTAACAAATTCCTTATGAATAAATCAACATTTAGATGAGACTGTAAATTTAAGGATACCGGAAGACATTATTTGAGATGCTCTACAAAAGTATAATACCTTTAGACTCTTGATATCTTTTTATATACAGTGAATTTTTTTAACCGAGAAGTTCAAACATTGAATCATATAAAAAGTTGTTCTTAGACATTCGACAAAGATATTTCATATATTAAGAACTATTTACTCGAGGCTATTTTAAGACATTTATTTTTTTTTGCACGGTTCAAAGGTACAGCTTTGATATATACATTTCGACTGTGGAAAGGAAAAAAGACGTAATCCACAGCATTTAAAAAACAGCTTTTTATGATAATCACATTTATCAAAAAGATGTTAGATGAAAATATCGAATTAATATCTAAATTTAGCTTTTAGGTTTGAAAAAAAAGGGCCAGTGAAAATCACAAGTAGATTAAATGATTTTCTTAACAATTTTTTTAATTAATATTAATTTAATTCAAATATACACCAGTTAACCAATTTCCGTGTACATAAAAATTGTGTATATTTTACAATTTGTACTTGATACAAAATTAACAAATAGCTTTCTTTGTGTATCCTGTTAAATTTTTTTATGTGTGGGTAACATCGATATACAAACACAGTCGATATATATTAATCTTTTACAGTTTAATACATTTGAATGTTTACTTTTATTCGTTGCAAAGAAGATATGAATAGAATCCATCCATAAAATTAATAAAAAATACTTATGTCAAAATAAAAACTTTGATATATTACTTCATCAAATTACCAATTGTCTAATGTGTCACTTAGGACGGTAGTTTGGTGGTAAACCACCCGTCGTTCAATATCAAATATATATGAAAAGCCTATTTCTCCCTATAGTACACACTTGACTCTTTCTCTTTTATATTCGTATTTTATCTGTATTTTATTTGCGCCGTAAAGAGTAACGTAATAAGTCTCACTGGGCTAGTTACGTTCACCCGACTCTATATACAATGTATGTTGGTGTTCAGTGTTTTCAATACATAACACAGTGTTTTCAAAAGACGGTTTTGAATAGGGTAAAGAATTTTAGTCTTACCGAAACTGGTTTATCGGTTTTACTGATGTTCTTTTCATTAACGAAATTACGAAATACTGAAAATATGTTAATACAAAATTAATTAAGGACCCCATATTTTATTGTATAAATGTTTAGTTATAACTCATGCCGAGCATTACCAACTAATAATAATGTTCGTCATAAACAAAACCACCCCTGTTTATATAAAATAAGAGTGATATTAGTACAAAAGAGTTTTCTTAATATTTTTTGGGTGTAATTCCTTTCCACCGAGTATTGACACTGCCAAACTTACGTTGGATATAAACAGGTTTTTTTTCATTCAGGCATTTGCACGGATATTCTATCAGAACCGAAAAATTTATAAAAAATATTTTTATTCTAAAATAATATTTGGAATTACAGCTTTACTAAATGCTCCAAATATTTTTTAATTAAATGACCATATGAATTAAACTCGATAATTTAAAAAAGAAAATTGAGGCTAAGTCGAGAAGAATTGACAACACAAGCATCCATGCATTGAGTCTCATTGACATTGACTTTACTGGTGTTTAAACACAAAATTGACTTATTGTGTGGATTCTAAACTTTGCTACAAACGAGACCTCAGCAAGTGAAAAAAAAAATAATTCAAGGAAAACATGAGTTAAAATTAGTCTACGCTTTTGATTTATTTAATACCGAAATGCATGTTAAATATTGAAATGCCGGTGTTGATTGATTCGTCTGGTACTGTGATGCCAATTAACCGTTTTATATAGTTTTGCTTATTTTGATGACTTTACTTTAGAGCCGGTTATAACATGTCGTTTTACGAGAATTAGAAAATGAGTGGAGAGATTAAACTGTTCTACCGATCGGTAAAATCTGCCATGTAATAAGAAATACTGCTAAGTATTTAGATTTTTTTTTTAGAATAGTTAAGGATTTTTAGAAATTAATAAAACTCTTAGCAAAAAGAAACATTATTAAATAACATTCTTAAAAGGACAGGTTGTTCGCCATTACTTACATTGTTTCCAATTAATAGAGTAATCACCAACCTATCTGATTGCAACTCATTAGTTTAATAGTTTGTAATGTTTAACGTCCTTAGTAGTATGATTATATTTGTTTGCTTTATTTCGATTCTATCACCCCCCTCCTTGCTTCCCTTAAAAGAAAAAAAACCCAAACTCCATTTTGTAATTTCATAATTTCAAAATTTTAGAATCAATCTTGTTTTATTACTTAAGCAAACTTTGCAAAACACGTGTCACATTTAGTAACACAATACGTGGAATAATCAAAGTTAATTTAAATTTTCTATTGCTACGTATTTCTTTGAATATCCAACTATTATGACTAGATTATAAAAAAATGTCAATATTTGTTTCAACTTTAAATTATTAGTTGAATTTAGATAATGACAAGTTGAAGAAAACGTGTGGCTGAAATGGTGAACAAGGAGAAACTACAAAGAGTATTTTTGAAAAAAAAAACAACCCTTAACTCTCAAAAATCAGTTTTGAGTGTCTCCTGAACAATTACATTTCTGACACATGTGAAGTTTTTACGCGTTTTATTTCGTATTTAATAGGATATACGAAATACCGGTGTTGGTATACTCGTCGGTTATTGCAATCCTTAGCTATATATGTAGTACGTTTTGGAATAACTGAAGCGTTATTATACTTGAACCAAGCTGTACCAATGTATGACTGTATATCGTTTTGAATGACATTAGGCTAAGCTTGGAAGCGTTCAATTGTCATGTTACTGTTTCATGACTCGAGATTGGAACGGAATATAATACGATAATTTTACGGACTGAAGATTTAATAACTCCCGTGGGGCAATATTAAATTTAAGTCCAGACTAATTTTACTACTAAATGACTTGTTGTTTTATACGAGTATGCCACTAAAACGGATTATTTGAAACGTTATATTGTCATAACTAAATTTCTTGGAAAAAAATCATTGCAGAATAATGTTTAAAATATTTAGCCTTGAATCTTTTTATTGGTTTAATTTAATCTTTAAGACCTATCAGTTTTCATTGACATTGCAAAATTCTTCTTATGTCTAACATTCGGTAAAATTCAAGCTGACATTTATTGTAATCTTCAATGATATCTTAATAAATGTAATGCAAATATTTCAAATTTACCTGAAATCACTTTGTACCCTGTCACTCCTTGTTTCTATTTTCGGCGTTTCGGCACTCAATTGTTACTTTTAAAACAGATAAAACACGGAAACAGACACTATCTGGCATTTGAAATAATAATGAATTATCTCGATTATTTTTCATGCCACTAAATTTTCTGACTATTTAAAAATGCAACGAAAATCTCTCCGTTGAGGGCAACGAGCTTGAAAATATTTGAAATATATTATATTTGATGTGCATTTTTTTCTCCGCAATACGTTCTTTTCATTCGTGGTTTGCATAGCTTAAAATAATAACAGCTATATTTTATAACTCGGATATTTTATAATAGAAAAAACTCTAAAAAGGGAGATTTAAATTAAAACAGAACACGAAATTGTATCAAAAGACTCGGTTCCACGGTAAGAAGTTTTACCTTTAAATAAAAACCTACGATGTGTGCTAATGGACATAAATGAACAGTTCTTGGTATTAATTTTGTTCGCAAACCAACATCATTCCACGAACCTGTAACCTCCCAAATAGAAACTTTGCAAACAGTGTCATCTACATTTGAGGAATATTCACTCGATGTGGTCTTGGTGGTTAGAGGTTACACTACTGATTAGGGTATCCAATCCCGAAGCCTTTTTCCAATCCCGGGATTTCGGGATTGATTAATTATCATTTTAATTGGGATTTGCTCACCGAGGAATTTGAAATCCTCAATTCGCTATACTTTTTCCCTGGATTATCTCCAAACTTGGTTTTTTTTTTTAGCTCACCGAGGAATCCGAGATTCTTGATTTGCCAATTTCGTATCAATTTTCGGGATTTGCTCAAAATTTCTCAATCCCGAAATCCCGGGATCGCAGCCATATCAATCCCAGAATTTCGGGATCAGAAAATTCAACGGGATTGGATGCCCTACTACTGATCAGGCGGGTCTGAGTTTGATTTCTAGTAAGTTTAAAGTCAAATTTAGATTCTTTCAAATTTAAATTTGAAGCCTTATACGTGGATGTTTGTGAAGATAATTATCCTCAATTTGATCCCGAGAGACTGACAATTTTTTTTTCATCGAGTATATTTTGTACGATCTTAAAACAGATAAATATTTAGCGCATTGGCATTAGCCGTAATTTTAATTATTTTTTAAAATATTACAATAATAAAAAGTGCTACTGGATAAAATATTATTTGAAGCTTCCTTGTTTTTGGTCTTTAAATTTCTTCAAAAACAGATTGATTTTGAACAGTGGAATTTCAATATTAAATTTCAATCGTTCAAATTATGTACATTCACACAGATTTTGACTGAACTGACAGTTTAAGTTCATCCGTGAACTTGAACGCCTGAAGATGCCGGAAGGTGAAACCCGGGTTGTTAGTAAAAAAAAAAAAAAAAAAATGTGTGAATATACATAGTTTGAACGATTCAAATTTAAGATATAAAGATATTTTTCCATTAGACTTTAAATATCATTAAATAAGACTTTGGTTAGTTAATTCTATAACTTTCTTCTTTCTATTTCTTTCAATATTATTTTTTTTCTTATAAAAATAAATAATATAAAGCTAAACATGTTTTATTGCAAATAAAATATTGTTAGTCTAATACACGAACACGACATAAATACAACAAATCTTCTTTCTCACGGCTTACTGGTGTCTGCGCTAATTTTTATGTGCAAAAAAAACTCACATAGATCGAAAATTGTATACACTTGGACGCTCCTGGTTGGAAAACATAGTGCATACGATATTATCTTCCTTTCCAAGATTCAAAGCGATGGAAGCGATGCGTTAAGAGAGCGATTAACTTACGTATTGTCTTTTACTCATCCCTTCTTTTTATCCTTACAATCTATCAAAAGAAATGAGGTTACGCAATTGGCTAACAAAGTAATCGCTTGTACAGTCACAGTAAGAAAATGCTTTATAAGAACTTCATATCTTCGACACAATAAGTTAGAAATTTTATCAGTCTATTTCAACTGACTTGTATGACTGTATTTATTAAAAATTTGCAAGGTGTAAATAAAAGATATAGTATTTTACAATCCGTGTTAATATTTTTTTTATTTAAGAAAATACGCTGTTATAAATATATTTTAATTTAAAAAGGATTTGACAATGCGCCAAATATTTAAAAGTCGAAAGTTCATACGAGATAAACTCGATGAGAATATTTCAAGTCATTTAAGATCTACTGGAGGAGAAAAATCGACAACACAAACACCCAGGTCTCAAATTAAAATTGGAAAAAAAACTAAATTTGGCTTTGAATTTACCGGGAATCGATCCCCGAACTATTCAACTAGACCACAGTGGATGACTATGTGGTATAGTTTACGTTTAGAAATTGAACTATTATGTTACATAATAAGATGATAAAGATAGAAGCAGTTTATCAGATGTGTTATGTATACTCAACACCATACAATGGTTATTCTCTACAAGATTCTATTTTCAAATTGTTCCATTCTAGAATGAAACAATTGAAGTATGAAACAGCAGTTTAAAGAAAACAACTGCAACCTGTCATCTCACTATTTTTCATCTTGATTATTAAGATTGATTTTATAAAGTGTAATATTATTATTGTTATCAGAATAAAATTGAACCAACATTTAAAAGTGTTTTAGTAAAACTTATAAACATAACAGATGCCAACTATATTTCAATATTTTAGCAATACCGTACTCAAACTTTAGTATGAGCATTAGGATAAAATTGTTCCAATTGCACTATATACATGAAGTTAGGTGTAAATCTTTAAAAAGACATTTTTTTCTGAGATTATTATAACATGTATTTATTTGGTTTGTATCTAATTTACTTCTCAATCAATAGTTTGAATAGTCAGTAACCCAGCAAGAATGTTTTATAAATAATATGTATAATTTAACCAGTTCTTATAATAATGTAATATATTATGTATAATTGCATTTATTTTTTTTACTCCATGTCTGCTCTCAGTTTGGAGCCTATGGTCAGGTATACCAACAGAAGACTTTCTACGCGAACTGTTTGTTACTCAGTTGCTCAACTTTTATTTTTGCGAAGAAAGATAGAACTAGGATATTTACACATAGATGTCAGAGTTAAAGTATAAAATCACGTCAATGTATACATTTTTACCAGTTTTATTTTAAGCTTACAACATTACAATTTACATTCACTTTGACTAGTGAATATATGAAATAACTAGTAGGTTTTTAAACTTACTGACAAGCGATAGAAGAATATAAATTACATTACAGCTAAGATTATGTTATTAAGCTGACAAACGCTTGTCAAAGTAGAAATGACATATTAGCTAAGCTTAGATTATTGCTGATTAGAAAGAGGGTGAGAATAACAACAAGACGTTGAAATTTATGAGGTTATATAAAATATCAGATGAAATTTAAACACTACAAATGCGTGATTAAAGTTTAAGTGTTCATTAGTTTCGTCTTGCTTGTATCTCGACATTTTTCTGGTATACTGTAACTGACTAAAATGGATAGTATATCGGTTGAATTAAAGCATATTTGAATTGTAATATATGTATATATAAATAAATATTGTTGAAATAAAACATTTGTTTCTATTTAAACATTGAAACCTCTTGTGCGCTAAATTTAAAATTTACGGCAGAACATTTTTCCTCGTGCAGCTTTTTTTGAGATGAGAATTGTGTTTGGGGTCACAATGAGAAACAACCCTCATAAACATTACGTTTCAAACTGCAATATTTACCGTCGCGGGCATCAGTTAAAGTAAACCTTAATAAACAATTCGGTAAAAGGCGTTGAACTTTTTATGACCTCTCCACTGCGGTTGCCAGTAACAACGATTTAGACTGATGAAAAAATCCTTTGTAGCTCCACGCAAGAAAGGTGTTTATGTATTCTGATATTGTGGGTAAGCAATATCGGAAATTCTATTTGAATATCTTGTTTACTGTAGTCACCCTACTTACAAAGCCTTCCTAAGAAAATACGCCTCTGTGAGAAGGAGTATTTTCATGGATTTGAGATGTTTTACGGAACCATTGACAGGCGATGTTTGTCACAATTCTGTTGTGTTTACGATAGTGAAAATAATTGTAAAATTTCTTAACCTTTTGGCTGCCGTAGAAAAAATTACGCCTTTACTTAGCGCGCCGGCTATTATTTGCAATTATTAGTTTAATTAGTTATTAACGAGATCGTACTGTCTCTGGCGTATTGAACATGAAAAATTTGAAGATATATCGTCTGTGGCAGCTAGGGCATCCAATCCCGGGATCCCGTTCAATTTTCTGATCCCAAAATTTCGGGATTGAGATGGCCGCGATCCCAGGATTTCAGGATTGAGAAATTTTGAGGAAATTCCTTAAATTTACACGAAATTGGCAAAAAAAAAAACGAGTTTCTGTGAGATTCCGGGAAAAAGTATACCAAATCGGAGATTTCAAATTCCTCGGTAAGCTAAAAAAAAAAAACGAGGTTCTGTGAAAATCCAAGGAAAAAGTATAGCAAATTGAGGATTTCAAATTTCTCGGTGAAAAAATCTCAATCCCGGGATCCCGGGATTCAAAATTTATCAATCCCGAAATCCCGGGATCGGAAAAAGGCTCCGGGATTGGATACCCTAGTGGCAGCCATCCAGTTGATTAATTTAATTTGAAGATTTAATTATTTCATTTGTTGTGCTACAACATGTGACACGTGTTTCGCTTCTTTGAAAAGCGTCATCAGACATAACATCGCAAAGGTTTACGAATAAACAAAAAAATGTTCTAATGGTTATGTAATAAATTACAAAATAAAAGTTGAGGTTTGTTCTTTTCTAATAGCCGCAGTCTGGGGGTAAGATACAAACTTTAATAGTACTAATTATAAATTAATTACTTACATTAGGTACGGTAAATTCCAATGGAAATAAAATCAACAATTTTAGCCGACCATCTTATTTAAAAAGTTTATTTAATAATGTCTTATTCTAATTCCTTTATTATTTACTTTAACTTTTTAATTTTAAACAAAATTGTAATCATTTTCTATCAAATAATTCGAAATCACTGAAAAAATATTGTTTTATAGACATAATAAAACGTAAATTAAGCTGCGTTATATACTTTTAACAGAGATTAATATTTTTAGTTACCAAATGACAAACGTTTGGTTACTTTACTATAGAATATGATAAATTAGTCATTAGGTACTAATTTCATCATTTATTTGTTAAAATGTATGTTCATGCTATTTTTTTTGCTTTGATTGAATGCCTATTTATGTTTAAAATATATATAACAACCGAATTAAACTACTACTATAAAATATATCGTATTTAAAACTATATTTTAACAGTTCGTTGCTTCATATATCTAGAATTAATGAATCAAATTCGAATCATCTTACGCATAAGCATTACTTATCAGATAGTCTCAAATAATAAACATAACCACAATCAAGCGAGCTTTTGTAAATGCTAGAATTCGTGAAAATAAAACAATATAAGCTTTTCATGTCAGCCTTTAATCAATCAGCCTAGTGATTGGAGAAGTACAATGGTTAACCCTTTCTTCGATTAATTTGGAGAAAATTTTCAGAACATCCTTCCGAAATAAGCAAAATAAATAGAAATACTTTAAATTTCAATGTTTTAAGCTTCAAATAAATTTACTTTATTTTATTGTGTAATACTTATTGATGTTAAACTAAATTGTACAATATATTAACATTATTGAAATGTAGTTCTTCCTACTAAGCAAGTAGTGTTAATTTAGTTTATGGAATATAGCACATTTAAACAAAAAAACATATTGAACTTTATGAGTATATTCGACAAATTGAACGTTGAAGTATAAAATGAGATTCCGTTAGATTTTTTTACGAATTTGAGAGGTGCGTGATTTTATCAAACATTGCTGGACAATAATATCATTTTATAATTAAAGATTTCGTCTGAAGGTGCTTGGTGGTATTTCAATATTAAATTTAAATCGTTCAAATTATGTACATTCACACAAATTTTGTCATTAACGACCCAAGTTTCACCTTTTGTCATCTGCAGGCATTCACCCATGCACTTAAACGCAAAAATTGTAATTTTACTAAATTCACTATAATTTGTAAACAAATTGAGATATCTTTACAAAATTTAATTTTCTTAGCTTCCAGATACTACGCCTATACGCATATTTGAGTCCGCCGGCCAGCAATTTTTGTTTTTCAAAGACTCAAATACGCGTCCGCGGTCCTTAAGCTGGTTACTAAGATTGCACTGTAAGCCTAAGTTTTGTCAAAAAGCATTTCGTAGCGAATAATTAATTTGACTTGCTTTATATCCCAATGGTTTCTTCAATGGAAAAAAATTTGTTACTTTATTAAAGAAAACGTTTATGGTATCTTAAGTATATATTTATGTGTACATGTAGGCTATTTTTCGTGACTTTGTCGAATACGGTCTTATTTTTAGTCAATTCTGATCTCTCCATTAGGGCAAATGTCACCGAGATTAAACGCGTAATAAGAGAGAAAAGTTAACCCGTAAAACGTTACGGAAAATGAAGAAAACTTTTCAAGTATGTAGCACAGCAATAACACCCAATGGTCGAGTAGAATTACGTAGCCGGCCGAAAGCGTAGGTAACATTCAAGTGTTGAAAAACTTTACTTGGGCGTAGTTCGTAGACATCAGAGTCGTAGCACGAATTATATTATAATCCAGTTAAAGCCATCAAGCGAATGTTTTATGTATTTAAATTTAAATGCAGTGTTTGCTTTTTCTCAAGTTTCTAAAGCTACGTTAAACATTAAATTTGATGAATTTTTCTTATAGCTTAAGAGGATTACAATTACGTTTGTTATTTTAAAACTTCAATAAAGCAGTTAGTTTTACTTCAATATTATCTCTACAGACTATTTAAGGATTTAAATTTGTTGTTTTTTTATGAACGTTTGAACGATAAAATGAGAAGTTTATTCGTTTGAAATATGTTTCGTGGTCCACCACCGATGAAAAGAACTATTCAGTGAAATTATTTTTAAATAATCATTAAATTCTTGATTTCAAAAAATATGATCTTTTATTTGTTTGCAGTCTTAGCGTGTTTGCACTAGACTCTAGAACAGTGCCTGCCAAACTGTGTGCTTCGGCTCTTTATTTAAAAATGTTAATTTTAAATAATGCCTATTCATTTAAATTTTCTTCAATTTTTAATAAATTAAACATCCACACATTCAAAAAAATATTCTCACGTTCATAATTAGTGGTCAACGCGACACATTTTCTTTTTAAATGTACATTTCCTCTTTTAAAGTATTTTTGTTTGGTGTGCTGCGGAAAAAAATTCATTCATCAGTGTGCCGCAAAGTAAAAAAGTTTGGCAGACACTGCTCTAGAGCATCCAATCCTGGAGCTTTTTTCCTATCACGGGATCCCGGAATTGAACTTTCACCATAAAATTGTGAATAAATTCTGGATTCGGGATTTCAAAAATTTTTGCTCGGCGATTTTCAAATCCTTAAAATTTACGGATATCCTAAAATGAAAAGACATTTTTTTATATAATAAGGTAAAAAATAACAACGTTTTTAGTTCTACATTTTTTTATTAGATGAGTTTTTAGCTATTTAGGCGTGCGCCATTGTCAGAACTATGATTAAACTTTTATATTCTCTGCTATATATACTGCCTTAACGAGTTAGACTATATCGTCCAGCACAAAATAGGCTGTTTCAAAAAAAGCTCGGATATGAGAAAAGTGGCAGTGATAACGAGGCACTAAGTAATGCTGTTATTGAACTGAAACTTCCTTTACGAAAAACAGCTATGCTGAAACGATGAATTAAAATAGTACAAAATGTATTGCTTCACATTCATTATTTCAATTTTAAAGTTGATTTACTATTTTTATATACCTACATTATAAAAACAAATCAAAAGTGGTAAAAATACTCATTTGCAAAAAAGTAAGTTAAGAAAGTGAATCCGGGAGAATCTATTCTAAAACATAGAAAATCTGTCTTAAGTCACTCGCGTTCATAATAAATATTTTGACTTGCAAAACAAAACATTTTCACAAATTTATTTAAACACGAAAAATTGGCATCACCACTGTTTTACAAGGCTTAACTTTGATCTCATATATTTGATAGACTCATTAGTAGCTTTGTGAGAGCTCATTTTTAATAACAGTAAGTTTTAATAACGTAATAGAAAAGGAAAAAAAACTCGCCCTTTTGTTTTGTTTATTTATAAACCTTTCGATAATGTTTATTGATTAAAAAATCAATGCATGACATAACAGCTGACGCCAATTCGCCATGTACTTGACAGAATGTTAATAAGACAAAACAAATATAATGAGACAAAACATAAGACTACATAATACAACAAATTCAATTAATAAAAAAGAAAAACTTAACAAACAGTTCACGATTCATTATTAAAGGATTTAAACACGTGTCCCAATTTGTTACACAAAATGTGGAGTCATAAGTTATTTGAATCAATCTTATATTATTCAATTTCATACGCTTGTATTATGTTTAAATATTATTAATAGCCTAAGACTCAACAAGACGTTTACGAGAAATCTTCACGGTCGTAATATTATTTGACAAGACGACATTTTTTATTAGAACGATTGACGATTTGACTCTGCAAGGACGCCCGTGGCAAAGATGTTAATAACCTTCTATCTTGTCTTCTTTTATTCACTTGTACTTTGCAAAAAGTTGTTTAGATAGAGTTTTTCTTGCGGCATTATTCGTATATAAAATACTGCCACTGTATCTGAAAGGATGAGTTAGGTTAACGCAAGCCCTTACCAGGAATAACATATTAAAAGGATTGTATCATATGGCTTGCGGAAAGTGCTTACTGTTGTATATCAAAATAGTAAAAAAAATGTTTCATACATACTCTCGTATAAGATACTGCGTTTGTATCTGGTTTCCTTGAGTATTTCTTAAGTGAGAGATAAATTAGGGCCGACATAACGGACGTAATCGGTGTGTACTTCTTATTGTATTTGTATTTTACCGACTTTTTTTTCTTGGAAGCTTGTTGGCATCAAAATGTAACTTTTACTTATTATATAAGATTTGCTAAAAAAGCGTGGTCGAGTTCAACTTCACTGGCTTAGTGGAAGTACTGGCAGTTTTTACAAATGGATTTTTCAAGTTATGGATTCCTGTTCGAATGTATGAATTTATGTAATGTATTAAATTCCTCTCATTCACTCATCTACTTTGAAAATGAAACGTAGCGAGAGCGATAAGCTAACAACTAGTCTTAGTTTTAGCCTAATCTTTTTATCCCTACTCTCTAGAGAGATTAAAGGCAAAAACGCTGCCAACATCCAACGTGACGGCAGTGCGTTTCTGTTCCATACAATACAATGGCAAATATGTAGCTATGATCTCATCCAACACGCTTACGTGGCGTCGGGTGTCGGCAGTATGTTTCCGCCTTAATTAAGCAAGTGAGTATCAAGCCGTTTTCGTAGAAGTTTTTCTGTTGAGAAAAACTCTATTTGGAGTCCATATGCTTGATATTTATGGTTTACAGTTTGGTTTAAATTTATTTATCATAAAAATCTGATAATGAATGATTTTAACATATTATTTACATTTGTATGAACATTTAATTTTTGTTAGAAAGACATTGTAAGTTTTAAATAAATTTAATTAAAATATCTTCAATTAAGAACAAAAAAGTCTTTGCCATTAAATGAGTACTGAAGTATTTAGTAATAAAAAATATTATAAGTTATTATAAATTATTAGTTTAAGCCGGAAGGTAGTCAAGTATTTATTATACACCGTGTTTCGAAAGAAAATAAATGTTTGCGGTGCGCATATTAGTTGTATGTGGGTTTTACTTAGGCATACTATTATTAATGCAAAGAATATTATCTATAATATAAATGAAAAGCGCAAAATCTTTCATGATAAATACGCTTTAAGCGAATGGAACGAATAATCCAACGTCAGAGTTTTAAATATAAATATTTTTAAAAGCATTTATTATGAGTTCTTTCGTCACAAGCCATTTTTGTATTCAAAAAATCATATTTTATTAGTGCTTTACTTAGAATTTAATAAAAACAGTAATTCATTTAGTAAATTTATCAAATCTGTAATATATTTTAATAATTACCTATAAATTGTCTTTTTCATTTAAAACATCTTAAAAATATTAATAGCTTGAATCATATCCTCGAATTGGTAAGATAGCTTTATTGAATAATATTTCGTAAACATTTACATGGATATCATAAGAGCGTAAAAAAATTCAAGCTTGAGCTTTCATTTGAAAATGTTTTCTTCGAAGATTTTGACGTTTGGATACATCAAGACGATATAGAATTCACCAAAAGTAAATATTCTGCCTTTGAAATGCGAACAAATTTACAATCCTTATTATTTTCAAAGAAGATTTTCGCCAGCTTCGTGATTTTGCGTAGATTTTTTTTCCACTCAGTATTTTGGATAAGAGTTTTGTGTCGCTATATTATTTCTACAAATGGAAAGAAATTTTTCATACAGTCACTTGGAAATAAAAAAAGTTCTGCCTCTTTGGTTAATTTAACAGAAAAATGTAATGCCAAAGCTTTCGACAGATTTCTGTAGCGCTAAAAGATATTACTTTTTCTCATATAAAAATCTTACAAAGATAATCAAAGGATTTTCATTGTTTTATATACCTTGATTTTTAACAGATTAAAAATAACAAAGTATTTTAGCTCTACAGTTTTTAATAATTTTATTCGTTGATAGCTATTTCGGCTTGCACCATCGTCAGAAATATGTTTAAACTAAGTTTTTGCTCAGCTATATATACTGGCTCTGAAGAGATACACAATGCATCAAGTTATTCACTCTAACATCCTAATTATAATTACAATATTGCAAATTATAATTACAATATTACATAATAATACAACGTTGTAATATTGTAATTATAATTAGGATGTTAGAGTGAATAACTTGATGCATTGTGTATCTCTTCAGAGCCAGTATATATAGCTGAGCAAAATATTAGTTTAAACATAGTTCTGACGATGCCGCAAGCCGAAATAGCTATCAACGAATAAAATTATTAAAAACTGTAGAGCTAAAATACTTTGTTATTTTTAATCTGTTATAAATGGAGTTCTACCAAGTAAATGCCAAATCAATTAATACCTTGATTTTTGTTACGAGAATATTGAGATTTTAAACGATCCTTCATTTTTCATTTTCAAAATCTAATCATATTTTTGTAAAGAGAGTGGGGATATTAATATAGGACTAGAACAAGACTAGTGGTTAGCTAATCACTTAAGCTACGCCCGTTTTAGGATATTATGAGTGTGAGGGAATTCAAGACATCACACACTTGCCTTCGAAAAGAAGTCGATATATCGATCGAAAAAATGCTGTTCGTACTGGGAACCGACCCCGTGAGATCCGCAAGGAAGCCCACAACGCTAACCGCTGCGCCATGGGACCCGGCATTGAGTTCAATTAACCTGTTTAAATAATTGACTTAAAATTCATCATCAATTTTTAGAGAGAACACACGTTAGACACACTTAAAGGAACCACGATCAAATTTTACAAAAGTATAACAAACCAATATTTTTAATTGAAAGTATGTTTTTGTTTTTTTGGACTTCGATTGGATATATCTTGAAAAAATCGTTTCCTTAACAAAAGAATCAAACGTATTGAATTATATCTCAATAATTATAATAAAATAAGCAGCGAATAGCCAATTATAAGTCTGACAGCTATTCTGGACTAAAAAGGAGTGTTTTTAGAGTTATATGCGCGTAGATTTCTTTTACATTTTATTGAATAAATATGAACCATTTACGATTTAAATCTCTGTCCAAAGGTAAAACTGTGCATAGCATAGGCACTCCACTCTCCTATATTATCTACTAATGAAAAAAAAGGTGTGTACCTTTTTCTTTGATGTATATATATTAAGATTTCCTAATCACAAATGTAACTGGAATAACATTTGCTTTATTTGTCAGATTACATGGCGCCAAAATCTTTTTTTTATCATCAAACATTTTTTGTAGATAATTCTCTCTGATACTAAGCCAACAAATTGAGGGACAAGTATACGGGTATGTAATATTTTAGAACCCGAATGTGAGTATCTTTGAACTGCGGATTATTCAAGCGTTTTGAATTAATAAAATTTATGATAGACATATTTTATTTCTTTCATAAGTCGTTCGGACAAATTAAATTTCTGTAATCGTTTGATAGCATATAACGTTACCGAGATTCGGAAGACTTATTTTAATCTCGATATACACTCGTAAATTATTATATAAGCCAAGTGAATGTGATTACTTTGTACGCTTCCATAAATTTTGTTACATCGAATAATTCCCTTTTAGCAGCTTCTCGAGCGTCGTCTACGAATGAGGAAGTATTTCATTTTACGTACAAACTAATTCGTTTTGACATCAATGGAATAAATTAAACCGTTATTGAAGGGATCATTTTCTTATTCGATTTATTATAGCATTAATATTTAATCTCTTCGACCATTACACATTTTCATAATATTTAAATCGGTTGGCAAGCATATTTAGCGTTCATATTAGTGCTTCTTATCTTTGAATATCGGTCGAATTGACGGTTTTGTAATTCCGAGATTTTTTTGATACAAATACCGGGATTTCTTAAAACACTGTTAATATAAAAAAATATAATTTAAGATTTCTACTGAAGGTGCTTGGTGGAATTTCAATATTAAATTTGAATCGTTCAAATTATGTACATACATTCATGCGTTCATGTGCACGGATGAATTTGAACTGACAGTTCAACTGCATACATACATACTTGAACTTGTGTCAATGTACATAATTTAAACGATTCAATATATAAAAATCTCTTGATTTAATTATATATTACCTAATTTCCATTTGTTTATTTCAGTTTTATATATATACATATATTATATTTATTTTAATTACTTACATAATATTGTGATCTGATTTAATCTTATATTTTTAAGATTTCGACTGAAGGTGCTTGGTGGAATTTCAATATTAAATTTGAATCGTTCAAACTATGTACATTCTGACAGTCAGTTCAAGTTCATCCGTGCACTTGAATGCCTGAAGATGCCGAAAGGCGAAACCCGGGTCGTTAGTGACAAAATCTGTGAGAATGTACATATTTGAACGATTCAAATTTTATATTTTTAAATAGCTTTAGACAAGAGCATACATAAAGTAGTGTAAGCCTTAGAAAAAATTACATAAAAAACCATATTCTAAATCAAATTTTGACTGTCAATGGTATTCAGAATCGCAGACAGTAACCACTTTACTGTACATCAACTGGCCACACTTTTTATTCTAAGACTGACGACTTCATCAAATATTTTGATAACGATCGGCTCATGAAACTTGTAATTATACCGTAAGAGAACAGTAAAAATTCATTTAATAGATCCGTTATTGATCGAAAAAACCTGGCCACACCTGTTTTACATTAACATAATACTAGCCGGTCAAGGTTGACAGTGAAACCAAGATTGTCAATAATAAACTATCTGTCGCCTTAATCCAATACTTTTCATCTTCATTTTGGCATATCAGGCGACTCTTATTTTATCGACTCAAATGAAAATACATTTGGTTAACTCTCTATGACAATATTGCGCGAAAAATTGTAAAACATATAATTTAATATAGCATTTTCTCCCCAGAGCTGTTTTGGTAATCCAAGCATCACATTCCATCATTAAGGGAGAGATTTTTATCACGCTCGATTACTTATACGCTAGTTGAAATATTAATCAAAGAAAAGAAAAATGATTCTTCAAATTCGAGTTGACAATATGGATAATTTATTATCAGAAAATATTTTGCATTAAAAGGAAAAATCTTTCCAATGAGTTTTTTTGTGTATATATCGAGTACTTAGAAACTTGTCTTCATTTTTTGTAAACCGTACTGCATGCGCAAATATTACAGATTATTATTAGAAAAAACACTTGAAATTAAAAAAAAAAAATCTCTTGAAAACTATTTGGTCGGGTATGTTTACAATTTTAAGGAAAGTAGTTTTTTCTACGGTAAAGGCGGCTATACATATATTTAACAAAGTTAAAATAATACTGAACTAGAGTGAGACAAATATTAGCTATTATTTATAAAAAGTATTCTTTCAGACTATTCTAAATCTAATAAAGTTATATCAAAACCAGTTCCGTTGGCGAATTGAGCCTTTTCATCAAATATATAGTTTTTTTTTACATCTCCGTATTCTGTGAAAATTACTTCTTTCCATCGTATACTACTTTGTCCTTTGGGAGTTATTTCTGGCACTGCTTTAAATGTTGACAAAAATGCTTATTTATTCCAATAATGTTATACTATAAGACATTGTTGCTTATCAAATAAATTGTGTGCTTTACACCAGTGTTCTTCAACCTGTGGTCCGTGGACCGGCACCGGTCCACGAAAGATGCTCGAAATATACCCTTATGGTGGAGAAGATTCAGAAGAAATTTTTGAGACTTCTCTATATGAGGGTGTATGTATATTACCCATGGCTTTATCCAACTGACTTTCTCTTAGGCATGCTTAACTTCAATAGCTTGATCGTTCGAAGAGAAATGTATCTGGCCATATACTTCTTTCGACTTATACGAGGCCAAAATGAGAATTCCACTATTCTTGAGAATGTGAATCTAAATGTTCCTGATTATTTTTTGAGAAATCGTGGACATGAATTGTTTGTTCTCCCAAGGTGTAGAACCAACCTGCTATGCAACCTGGGGATGCCACTGGGGAGAGCTTTAACGGTGTTCAACAATATTGCTTCGGATATCGACATATTCCACGTAGACGTGGGTGAGTTCCGACGAATACTATTTTTTATGTATTAAAGTAGAGTTCGTCGGAGCTTACTCAGTTGACTTCCTTGCCACTTTTTTTTTTACTGCTTTTAATATTAAATTATACTATTTTTTTTCTCCATTGTAAAAGTTTTAAATTTATAATTTGTCAACCTTGTACAATGTTAATTAAATAAATAAATAAAGCCTACTACAGGTCCGCGAAGACTTTTATGTTTCGATTTTTTTGACTTTATTATCTCCTCGATGTTGATTGAAAATGGTGAATTAACTGATATCTGTACGGTGTCAGCTATCTCACGCAACTTCAATTTACGATCGGTCAAAACTATGTTGTGGACTTTTTTGATGTTTTCTGGAACTACTGACGAATTTTGGCGACCAGAACGCTTAGCTCAGAAATCATAAAATGAGCGTTCAAAAATCAGCAAACCACTTCTCTACCATTTATCTAAATGTAACAGACTCCAAATAACACTTGTCAAGCCATTGCTTTCCTTGAGCGGTATTTTTTCCCATTAAAAATCAATGCTTTATCAACACGAAATTTAGATTTTTCCATTGTTTTGAAAATTACAAAAGTAGCGTTACTAAAACCGCTGTAACATGTAAACTATACGTAAATTGTTATGAAATTTTGACACGTATTATTTGAAGGTTGGTACTTTCTGAAAATTATTTGGATTTTTTTCCAATTTTTACCGGTCCGCGGATGTAAAAAGGTTGAAGAACACTGCTTTACACAATAGTATTTTTTGTGGTAAAATTATATTCAATCATAAATCGCTAATAAGTTTTACTTTATTTGTAAGCAAAGCTTTATCTCGCCAAAACTTAACACTCAACAAAGTCAAACAGTGTCGTAATTAATTTGTTAAATTGACCGATCGTTCAATTAACAAATTAATATCCCTGCATGCACCGTTTGGATATTTTCGTAAGCTAGAAAAACAAAACTTAAACTTTTATGCAGTAAAATTTTCAACATTTCGAAAAGTTTTTGTTCTTGTTAATGCTAAGTAATATTTTTTAATCCGGTACATAACATTTTTATGTTAAACTTCACTTCAATATTTTATTTCACATCACAGTGTGCATACACTGTAGTGCATGCATAAAAAATATTTAATAATTTCTTCTCGGGACATCCTCGGCAAAGCTTTGACCACGAATAACATTGCTACGCTACAGAATACATCTTGTAAGAGGCCGTATCAAGTGGTGGGGGGTACAACATTGAAGAATAGAAAATAAAATTATTTGTAAAGAAGGGAATTAATTTTTAACGAGAAAATTTTGTATCTCGTATGTACGTTTTTACCGATTGGATATCATTATATTTATGCAACTTGTCATTGACTTCGAAGTTTTTCATAAAAAGTATTACATAAGAGTTTATCTGAAATGCAATATTCAATAAAACGACTTTCTCGTAAAATTCTTTGAAAGTACGGTGCGCATCGGAATCAGCAATAAATTTAGACTCATTTCTACACAGTAAGCTATTTCTAAAAAAAATAATTTCAGTATTTTTTAAATGAAATATCATGACGTCATTTTTTGTTGAACCAGCTCTTGTAGACTATATGCGATTTATTTTAGCAAATCAAATTCTTAGATACACCAGACTTTAAGGATATTTAAAATAAAATCATGACCTGAAAAAATTCTTTTGATACCATTTGTGTAAATATAATATTTCTGTTTTTGAGACAACGGTTTTAAAATAACAATTTTATCTTAATCAAAACACGTATTTTGTTGATAAACACGATAAATAAAGAAACGTCTTAATCCTAAATATATCTTTCATTTTTATTACATAAGTACTGTTGTAGGTGTACACTTGTAGGTGGGATCTGTCAATAGATGGTGGAAAAATAGTATATTTAAAAAATAAAACAATCTTTTGTGCTGATTCTACATTTTTTTAAATATTGCTCCTATAAAAATTCTTACGTGGGAGTTTTATTTTGTTCGTTTATTAATATAAGAGTCAACATACAACACAACAGTAAAAATGATAATTATAAAGTCATTGTAAGAAGGGAAATCCCTAGGGAAATAAACTCTATAAGCAAGTTAGTTGACCTATTTAAAATACCAAAAAATGGATATTCGAAAAACTAATCTTTAATTCTGAGTATTTAATCAGAAGATAAAATTTAATTTACATTTAATAAAAGCTATAATTTATTTTTTAAAAAATACTCAATTTATTATTGAAGAAATCAGATATTCTTAATGGACATTTCCAGAACATCAAATATTGAACTGAAATTATAGGCACTTTTTTCTGTGAAATCGATATAATATGTATTCTAATCGACAAGAGGAACTGTAACTATGACAGTTTAACGGTTGAAAAATTTCGTGGAAGATAAAACCATATACATTTTTATTTTTGCTGTTGTTTTTGTGTGGTTTTTATTTTAAACTTTCAATACAATTTTACGATGGGAAAGATATCTATGTTTTAAGGAAATCTGGAAAAAAATATTGATGCGTCTCCTTTCAACAAACAATACACTCTTTTAGTTTTAAAATGATTTTCAAATAGATGAAACACATGCCACAGTTATAAGTTTTACCAGCGAAATAGCAGTTTCATCAATTTTGTTCAAAGAAAATAATTTCAAAAAAAATATTGACAAATTAATAAAAAATACTATTTGTTTATCAAAATTATTGTATTGTTGAAATTTTCCATTATTCTCTTCGTAGTAATTTAATTACTTGGTTTTAGACTTTGGTGTCCAAATAATATGTTTGAATAAATACCTCATATTTCTACTCGAGTTTCTGTAGAAGGACTCTAATTGGCGTTTACAGAACAACAAGTAGTGCAAATATTCTCTACGAGACTGCTACATCGCTACGGTGCTACGAGGTCGCCTGAACCAGTCGTTTGCTACGACAAACATAATTAAAACTTTTAAAAGGTCTCAAATGAAATTTTCACTCCGTAATACATGTTGCAACTCAGTGTGGCATTCCAGATATGAGTAACTTTTGGAGAAGAAGATTTCATAATGAAAAAAGTTTAAGAAAAACATTTCATTTATAAACTGTCATTGCTTTCAACTATTTATATTTTTATAGTTAGACAAAACATTGCATTAGACTTAAGAGCTTTTGTTGATTCTTCGTGTATTATTATAGATACTTTTAAGTTGTATTGTATACAACTGTCCATGTTACTCAAACAACGGTTATGGTTTCAGTAACGAATATGAAAATCGGGAGTAATTTTTACTATTTAAAAAAGTATATGTAAAGCGTGCATTGTCTATTAAAAAGTATAAAACACAATTTTTTTAAACTAATTCTGTACATTATTGGCATTTTTTTAATCCATTACAACTTATTTTACGTGTCGTGTTAAAAATTAAAAAATATCACATATAAAAATATAAGTTAACAATAAAGATAAAATTCATTACTTAAATAAATCCAGGATTTATAGATTGCAATGCTCTTGTTGTACCAAATTTTATATCGGCAAAACAGAAAGGACACTGAAAACCAGATTATCAGAACATATGGCAGCCTTTAAATTGAAAAAAGACACGTCTACTTTTGCTAATCACTTAATTTCGGAAGGACACGTCTTCAATCAGAAACAAGGGATAGAAATGTTACACCCAAATACGGGCGGTCATAAGCTCTTTTTCCAGGAAATTTGGGAAATAAACAGAGCACAATTACACAGCCTTCCGATTTTTAATTAAACATGCCGGAATCTCCACTTTTTTACCCTATATAAATATAATCATAAAACCTTTTCCGACAAACAAATAAATATAATTCTTAAAACTACTTACTACTCAAATCTGTGGACATTACCATGAGCTTATCCTTTTCGCCAGCAATGGCTTTAAACTCAATGGTACATTTATTTCTTATATAAACACGAAACATTCATTTACTAAGCGTCAGTTCAAGTTCATCCATGCACTTGAGCGCCTGAAGATGCCGAAAGGCGAAACCCGGCTCGTTAGTGACAAAATTTGTGAGAATGTACATAGTTTGAACGATTCAAATTTAATATTGAAATTCCACCAAGCACCTTCAGTGGAAATCTTAAATTATAAAATATTTTATAGATTAATATTTTGTTTTATAACAATATATTACCAAAAGGTTTGCCAAACATGTAATTATACTCGAAGGTATGTTGGGCCAATTAGAGTGAGAAACATGTTTTTATAGAAACTACTAATTGAATAACCTTTGGTTTTAAAACATACCCAGCTGTCTGCATCAATTAATTAGTTTTGTGATATTTCCGTTATGTAATTATTTATGTATAGCATTTAATTTACTGTTTATCAATATAATACACGAAATCTATGAACAACACTTTCAATATTCTAGATAAATTCGAATCATTTATGATTTTATTGCCATATTATTTCTGTTTTTCTTTTACTTGACATTTTTATTTGGAATGTTCCTCCTACCTCAAGATCGTTGACATAAATCTCTGCACGTGGAAGCTTCTATACGAACGTAGGTTCATATTGTTTTTTTCCGAAAATATATGTGCGAGTTTGTTTTATACAATAAAAGTTTTAGTTATTTATTTTGTACTATGCAACTATTTTCAAATAAAACATTTGTTACTTTTGAGCATGTTTAAGTTCTTCAGTCATTTTTTTTGAAAAACATACATTTCAAACTGTTGTAACTAGACTATTTAAAAGTATGTAATGTTTTATTTCTTTAATTTACAATAACTTTACTATTGAATAATTTTTAAATATACAATTATCTATATTAAATTTAATTTCTGCTTTAGTATAATTAAGTTATTTTATTCTAAAATTAACATCATGATTTTAACACAAGGTCATTTGTTCACCCGCTATAACGTTATTTATGGTTTTCAATGGAGTTATCATTTTCATACAGAGTTGATTGTATTAGTAAGAATGATGTTTATATCTCATTTTGAACAATAAATTACTTAAAAAGATTCATTATTATTTACATAATTTCAATAATTTGAGTCAATAATTTACATTAATTGAAATGTTTTTAGTTCAAGATTATTAAAAATCTTATTTTTTTTACATTTCAATTAAAGAGCCTAGGTGTAATCAATTTATCATATTAAAGCTGAATTTTTTTCAAGATTGATGACACATTTGCTGTGTTCATTACATTTAAACAAAATAAACTGCATTAAAGTAATTTCATAAATACACTTATCAATGTATCATTAAAAAAAACACAATATTCCTTTGTACTTTAATCCACTTTATATAATAGGTCAGGACCGGTTTCGCTCATTGCGTGCATTGTTAACTGACTTCAGTACACAGACTTGACACTTTGTGTTTTTATTAATATAATGCCTTTTTGCCAAGTATTAACAGTGAACACCCTAAAAGTGCTTAATGTATCGGATAAAGTAAAACGATCCAATCAAAAAATAAGATTTTTTTCAATTGGGCCAACCCTGAGATTAAAATAACCAATCTTATAATTCCAAGTTTAGAAAAATATTTATACAAACATCTATGGCTGCTTTTATGTTTGATTTATAAGATGGCCTTAGCTTTGGAAGAGCATAACATTTTTATTTTATTTTTGTTTACGCTATACAAAAAATAGTTGCGCTGAACGTTATTTCAATTACGTATTTTAAGCTGAAATATACGCGTACCGTGGAACTCTTTATTTGTATTCTATTGATAATTGTCTCGCCAGCGTTTGGTACGGTTTGACAGCTCAATAAAATTGGAGCAACGACAAGAGTGTCGTCGAAGTAATTACTCGAGTATAAGTTACTAAATACAATCATTGTATTCGGAAAAAAATGATAGTCTATAAATGAAATTGTATCTAGATTCTCAGCTTTTCATACAGAATATAACGCAGGCAACTATTCAAATACAATGTATATAATTCACTTTCATAAGCCACCAAGTACTAGCTGGATTGAACTAACTCAATCAAGTTGCCTTGGATAAATGTATTATCTTGATTGTTAACATTGCTCTTTTTTTAATGTAACGCGGTAAAACGGCGTTCCAGCACCCTTTTTCTTGCAATTTGTCATGTTTTAAATCAATATTCGTGAACTTATTTTGATTTAAAAACTGTTGATTTTGTTTTCGTGGAAACCATTATCTGTTTATTCTTATCTTAGGTCATTTTTAAATGTAATGTGTGAAAAAAATACTAGGTCTATAACTCTGCAACAAGAACCAGGGGTCTAATGCTTCATTTATTGTTTTGTTTTGCAAAATTCTCTTATTAACAAAACCTTTTCTCAACAGTTGGTCAATGTGGTTGTCTTTCGTGACGGATTTCACGGGATTGAATCACAGTACGAAGCAACGCAAGAGAGATAAGTTAACCACTTGTCCTGTCTTAACCTTATCATTTATTCCTTACTCTCTTCGGGGGGGGGGGGGAACTTGAGAAACTGATTAACAATAAGTTTTCATAAAAAAAATCTATTAACGGACACGGATTAGAATAACGATATCTTGACGAGTAGTAAGTTCCGGCACCTTTTTTTTCAAAAAAAAAACTCTGATTGTTAACATGTTATCTTAATATATTTGCGATTCAGCGAGAACTTATGTATATGTTGACTTAATTTTTTTATCATGTCCAAATGAAATGAATGCATTTTTATTTATTTATTAGTATATTTTTGTGCCATAAATTTAAGTAAAATTTTTCGAATTACTTTAACGGAAAAAAAATCCACCCCATTTTTCACAAGTTGTTATGTACTTAGGAGTCCGGCCGAACATATGTGTGCATCTCACTTTCAGTGCGCAGGAGTCCGCGCGAACATATCTGTTCGTTTTGCCGAGTGTAAGTTTACACACAAAAAAGGTACTTTTTTGTGATGATTTTTTTTCTTCACATTTAACATCAAGGTTGCCAGTGATATTGAAATTGATAATTTCAAACAAATATATTAAAAATATTTTTTTTTTTAATCGTAAATATAGAAGTAATTCCACAGTATCACCTAGTAAATAATATTTTTTGTATAACGTTTAACGTTTGGTGTAATATTATTTTCATGGAAAAATGCATCTTTTTTTGTTAGATCTTTTGCTTCGTTTACGTATATAAATATGGGTTAAATTTTCGGATAAGTTTATTTATTGCTTCTTTGGCCGCTTCACAATTCTTTACAAAAAAATAAGTGTTTGTTCTATGGGACTTTTACGAAAGTGAAATTAGTCATGACAATAATTATATAACACAGATCCATTGTCTCAGATTCATTTAACATCTGTATCCTTTTTTTCTTTTGTAGACATTTTGCAACTAATTCTTGTTGGAAAGTCAACCCTAAATTCAAAGAAATGAAATCATTATTTTACTTCGAACAAAGCACCGCTTTTACTCAATATATGTTTGGCTTGCCAATAGCAATAAATTATGTAATTCTTAATGCCCTTTTCGAGACGCTGTTGACAAGGAGCTATTTTTTCTGTAAAGTTTATGGCTCTGCTGTGAAAAAAATGTGACCCTAATGCTTCATAATTATTACACATATGAATGGCCACCATTCATTAATAGCATATACCTGCACCATTCTTACAAAAACAAACGATTCTCAAAGATTTAAAATATTTAAATAATTGAAATATAACAAGAATTATTTAAAAATATCTGAGAGTTGCGAATAAAACCTTACGATATAGAACAGATGTTTATTTTCGGTTTTACAATATCTCCAAAAAACTAAAATAGTTGTCGTTGCTGAGAAGAAGGAGATGTGGGGGGGGGGGTAGTAACCAGTAACTTTATTTTGAATTAGTGTATATTATTGCAACTCTTAATAGCCATTTCTTACTAAATAACTTTATTTTTAAGTTTGTAAGACTCTTTATATGAAACCCTCGGTTGAGAAACACTGATTTTATCATATTTTTATATGTATAAAACCATACGAACGCTTTTCTGAAAGAAAAAAAAATATACATCAATCGGTTAAATAGTTATCGCAATTTAAACGTGAGCGCAAAAAAAGTTCCATTTCCCCAAAATTCGGCCGGCTCCCGCGCATTTTTTAGTATGCAAATCTGCGGACCTATATGTGTTAATAGTTTTACTTCAAAATCACAAACCAACATACTTCACCGATATCGGTCATGTAGAATCTTTTATTTATTTGAGAATAATTATTTGTTTTTAAGTTTTGCAAATTTAAAAAAACCTTAAATTAGCCCGGTAATTCACGTTAAAAATTAACTAAAAAAACGTTAAATGCGTGTAAACATTAGGTGCTTTCCGCAAAAATACTTTTCGTCTTCTTTTCCGATACTTGAAGCAAACAGAGGGATCCGAAAAACTTATGTCTTTGTCACTTTGAGATAGTTTTCATTACAGAAATAGAAGTTTCCAAACAAACAAAGCTTACGGGGTCGATCGCTAGCTTTAGGGATTCTCATAAGATCGGAGATTTATGCTCAATTTTGAAAAAGATAATGTTTAAGCGCCATTTCACGGAAAACTTTTATTTAATATCATGCTTTTCTTCTTTCTCTTAAACGATTTGAATAAACAAAATTTCCTATCAATATTTCTTATGCTATTTGTTAAGTATTTAATTTCTTATATAATGTTAAAATTAATTTTATAAATTAATTTAATATATAAAGTTGTTTTAAATTGGATTTTAAATACCTTTTATATAATTTTTAATATACACAACCGAAAGAATGTTAAGAATGTTTAATAATTTCTATAAAATAAGCATTTTTTAATACACAATTATCATTCTTTACCGTTATGGTGTTCACTGTATATTTGGTGGAATGGCACTATCTTAAAAACAAATACCCTTTTGTACTAATTTTAAATACATTTAATTATTTAAGAACTAGTTTCATTTCTGGTCGTTAAACGAATTTGAAATTATACCAAAAGATTGTTTTATTTTTTTATGCACTTTTATATTTGCATACTGGTACAAATTTCAAATTTACAAATACTAATTACTTTTTACTAGGTACATATCCGATACAAACGTCAAGCATTTGTGTGTTTTTATATGATTTTTTAAATATAAATTCATGCTTTATTAGGAAAGAACATGAACTGTTTATCTGATTCTCTTTTTAAACAGGGGATTTATATCAGAATATTTTACAATAAAACCTTGGATAAAGTTTTGTATTACGACAGAATAATTGAAGACGTTTTTTTTTATTTCAATGAAGTCAACTTAAAAAAAGTCAGCCTTCTGACTCAATTTTTATCATTTAAATTTTTATATATTTTCTAACGAAAGAATCACTTTTTTAAAGGTGATTAAATCTTATATTAAAATAAATCAATTATACAATTTTCATACTTTCGATGGTCTTGGCGGTAACTTTATGGAAGTTCATTTTAATAGAAAATTTAAATTAACTTTGATTATTCCACGTATTGTGTTACTAACTGTGACACGTGTTTCGCCTCTTTCAGAGGCATCTTCAGACTTACTATCGCAAATTTTGCTTAAGTAATGAAGCAAGATTGATTCTAACATTTTAAAATTATAAAATTACAAAATGTAGTTTGGGTTTTTTTCCCTTTTAAGAGAAGCAAGGAGGGGGGTGATAGAATCGAAATAAAGCAAACAAATATAATCATACTACTAATGACGTTAAACATTACAAACTATTAAACTTATGAGGTGCAATCAATCAGCTAGGTTTGTGATTACTCAATTAATTGGAAAAAAAATGAGTAACGGGGAACCACCTGTGCTATTAAGAATATTATTTAATAATATTTCTTTTTTGTTAAGAGTTTTATTAATTTGTAATTTTGTAATTTTGTAATTTTATAATTTTAAAATGTTAGAATCAATCTCGCTTCATTACTTAAGCAAACTTTGCGATAGTAAGTCTGAAGATGCCTCTGAAAGAGGCGAAACACGTGTCACAGTTAGTAACACAATACGTGGAATAATCAAAGTTAATTTAAATTTTTCTATTATACAATTTTCTTTTACCGTACTACATCAAATCTATGTAAAATAAAGACTCAGGTGTAATAAGATAATCGCTCCCTCAGCGACTCATTTTCAGGGTTGGTTTGGTAGTGAAAGATGAGAGGGTCTAAAATAACATCGATTTAGCTGAAAATACATGATACCGACCAAAAAATCTGTGTATGTACATTTTGATTTTAGGATAAATATAACTAAGAAACCTTTAAACCTTAACTACATGGTAACAAGGTAATACTCAATCGGTAGTACGATGGATTAATGCTACAATATATAATTTCCACATTAAATTTAAGGAAACAACAATGCTTTTCAATCCATTGAAGCCTAATTGAAGTATCTTGACAGAAGATTTTCTTCGAGAAATTTTTGTTACTCAGTTTTTGTTCAACCTCTTTTTTTAAGAAATTAGTGGTAAGAGGATAGGTCTGAGACAGCACTTGTGTAGTTAACTAAATATTTCGCCACAGGTGAAGGTAGTGTCACGGAAGTCGATAAGTCTGGTTATTATATTTTTCGTTTGCAATAGATATTTGGAAATATCGGAATAGTTCAAAAACTTTATCATTTTAATTTAGCTTCACTTCGACGTTTTGTTAATATTTAAAATGGATAGTATTTAATTTGTTCTTAAGAGTTATTTAATTGAAAACTTTGGCAAATTCAATATTTTATTTCCTGCGATAGCAGAATAATAAAAAACGCCTCAGAATATTATTGAGATACTAAGAAAGACGAAGTTAGTTTTCGAAATTCAAAGAAAGGGTTCACGTTTATTGGCTCACTTAGGAAATTCCAAAGTCGGCATTCAACTTTTGGGACAGTTATGGAAAATCTTTCTTATATTGGGAAAATTAAATTACATTTTCATACTTACAGCTTGACAATGCTGTCTTAAGCCTTCCAGTTTTCAAGGTTTTTCTCGACAGGTTGTCATACTGCTACTAACAATATTTAAACCTTAATAAATTTCATATTTTCAAAGAACGCCAGTTTCGCCAGTTAACATACAGCAAAAAAATCTGGCTTCCTTTTCAGTAATTAAATAAATAAATTTTGCTTACCAAACGGATATCATAAAACTTAAGTTAATCAAAGTTGTTTTTGATGAAAGAATTTTGGGATTCACTATAAAAAATATAATCTGAATTCTTCCCGATTTATTGCCGAGTATTTTAACTACATAAACATCCAGATATCTCAGTTTGTTTTAATACATATTTTTATTTAATACTTAAATGATGAATACATGAATTGTGGTCTACAGGAACAGGTAGTTTCTTTTTTATAATTGCATATAAAGTTACGTTGCAAAAATTTACTTTTTCTATTTTAATGTTACATCTTGGACACAAATGTCTTTGATATCTCTTCAACGCGAATTGATTTTAAAGTTGTCGTCTTGGCTCTTGGCTGTAATACCAGTTATTTTGTGTTAAAAAAATTTGAGATTTGAAAAAAAAAATGTAAACGATCAATCACGAGATTCCGGGATAACAGATTAAAAGATTGTGAATCACGGAATCTCAGGATTGGATGCTCTAGTTGAGACTTCCCATAATTCATTAGTATATCAATATATTTGAATTAATATTCTTAAAGCTGCTTTTTTACCATTTAATATTACTACATTATTATATAGAAACCCAGTTTTTATGAGTTCTACTAATTTTTTTTCGACTTAGAACTCTAAGTGCGTAGTAAATATTATATAAGCTCTGGCATAAATATAATGGGACCAAATTTTAACGTCAACAGTTTTTACAAGTTTATTCCTACGCATAACTTGTGTGTAGGGCTTACCCTTGTTTCTCCACTCTATTTTACACCCTCTGCGTCCACTCTGTCCTGGCTATCCTCTTGACGTCACAGCGTGACCTCCATTAACCTGGATAAAGTGCTAAAATTAGTGAATTATTTGGATTAGCATTATACGGTGGCTGAGCAACAGTGCCATCTTTCGTCACCTGCTTGAACATTAAAACATTAAAAATTATGCTGTTCTATCACTAGTAGCATGTTAACATTAAAAAACTTTCATTAAATATATACGATACATTTTTTAAACCTTAAATTGAATTTGGTTTAATATACCGTCGACCACTATTTAGCGTAGAAATTTGGACTACGCTAAAGGAATAGTACGACATTTCATACAAAATTTATGGTTAGGTTCTTTCAATTGTATTTTGTGAAAACAATAGAATGAAATGTTCCGTTTTTATATATATTTCATAGAATATGTCTGGCAAATTTAAGGGACAAACAGTCACTGACAAATATTTTTTCAATGCATACATTTATAACAACGTATGTATTTTTAATACAATATATTTATAAAAAATATGATTTTACCACGAACAGGCAGGACCACTGTTTTACTATTTAAAAATTTTGTGTCTGGTTTTATTCAAAATTTAGATTATAAACTATTCAATGCAATCATTTTTTGTTATATTACGTTGTTTAAAATTGTATTTCTTACCCAGAAATTTGGAAATGGTAAGCTAACAATCAATAATAGATAAAGAGTTATTTTCCGAAGAATTTCAGTTTTTCATTTTCAAAATAATATATATTTTAATATTATAAAGTAAAAAACAACAATTTATTGCGCAAATAAAACAATGTGATTTTGAGTTCAAAATGCAGGTTAAAATATCATTATTTTCTTTGTTGAAGACTTTCACCAGTCTAAACGTATTTGCGAATACGAAAAAACTCAAATGAAATTAGTATCTTTCTATAGTATTACTTTAAAAAGGAACGTCATTATAAGAATGTACAATTTTGGTCAGATAACTGTGCTGGGCATAACAATAACACATTTTTAATTATACCGAAAGTATTTATTAAGATAAAATGACAAACAACAAAATTAATGAAACTTAGAGTGTCATCTTTTAAATTTAATTGCTTACGCTTTAATAACTACAATTCAATATCAAAATGACAGTTTTCAAGAAATCAAAAAACGCATAAGTTTTTACTAAAATATTTATTTGATGCTCTGGTTAAAATCATGTCAGCTATAGTTAGTTTAGGATACTAAATGTAAAGTATTTGTGTTAACAATGTGTTTAATAAACCATCGAGCAACGACCGTGTGCGAATTGTGTTAATAAGATTGAAGTCAACTTTTACAAAAATGTTTTTAAAAAGCATTTTAATATCAATACATCTTTTCGTCAGACACAAACAATACTTTTTGATTTTAAAGTTTTTTAATAGAACGTATAAAATATTATTACTTAAATCGCTTAAAAATGAAACTAAGCTGGTCTCGACAATACAAATATAAAAGTTATCCGAAATACGAAAGAAAGCAAAATAAATAAATTTAAATGGCTCCCAGACTCGCGTTTTTAACAACTATTTCGCCGTTACACTTATATCGGAAAACATAATTGCAGCTAATGTTTTAAGAGCGGGTAGTTTGAGACCGTAATTGAAATTTCGAGAAAGTGCCGGACGTTAAAACAGATTCCTATATAAAGGGAAATGCGCTGGCGTGACAAAATTGTTTTAGTTTATGACAACACTAACACTTCGGACTCAGACTAGTCATTGGAATACTAACGATTTCAATATGAATTCCGATTAACTGTATAGATAATATAAAGAGAAATTTTACATATTTGAAATACAGCAACTGTATGTCCGTTTGTTTCTAGTAGTTGGTTTGCAATACTTATACATAAATAATTATCAGTTTATTTCATCAGTTTTTCAAAAAGTCTAAATTAAAATTATTTTAGTCATTCTCAGAACGAGTTATACTATTTATTAGAACTATTTTTATCACTATTGTGTATTTTTGAATTAATTTATTTTTCAGAATCACAAAATATGCAAGATAAATAAATCTAATTCAAATAAGATTTTAATAGACTATGTAACGTTTATTGTGACTAAATACTAGTTTTTTTTTTAAATTATGACAGTTAGTTGTTTCACACAAGGGTGATATTATTTTTGGAAGGGATACTCACATATACTTTCATATGTTAACAAAGTATTCGTTTTAAAATACAACTTATGACTACAATTTGTAAGATGTAGTTATAATTTGCTACAGTATGCTAGTTCAATTTGATAAGAAGCAAAGACACTTGCGTATGACATGGATTGACGGAGGCACCTTGTGTTCTGAATATGTACCATGTATAATTAACAATTTATATGAAAAATATGAGTAACACATGTTTAAAAAATACGTTTTGTTCCTAAGTCCTTCAAAACAAATACAATATTGTCACCGTACTGAAACTTTTTGGTGAGTAACACAATTGAGTGTTTTGAATAAAGTACAGTTAATAAATTTATGATTTTTTTGGATAAATTCTAATGCTTCGATTTATAACATTATATATATATATACAATTATAGTAATAAAATATAGATGGAATTTTACTAATCGGACAAAAATATAAGATAAGAATTGAAGACACAATTGCCTGCCTTTAAAAAATGAATGTTTAATAGTTGCCGATAAAATAAATGAATTTGTTGTCTAACTGGTACAGTAAGTGCACCAACTGGGTTATTCCATAAAAATGAGAGGCTTAATATCAAAACTCATAATATCCATGATTGATGTTTTTGAAACAAGTATGCCAAAAAATTTTACATATATTTAAAAATATTCGGGTATTAAAATTTACTCTAAACACTGTTAAAACCGGTGTCTAAGTTCACACTTTTAAATGAATAATATGACATGATTAGAAAGAATCAATCGGCTATTAGTATTTTTTATAGTGTAATAGTATATTTTACATATTTGAAAAGTGGTACTTTTCACTTGTGATAAATAGTCATGGTAATTTAAAACATTTTTTATAGTTACGAAAAATTGTGCTCTTGTGGTTTTTCACAATTTTCACACAAATAGAATTTAGAGAACATGATATTAATCTCCTCAATAATTGATATCAAGAATTTCATTGTGTTTTTACTTAATTTTTGTAACTTCAGCATTAATGATTTGTTGTAAATTATGTATTTTTTTAAAGACTTCAACATCTTTGACATTGTAATACTTATTGAAGTGTTAAAAATATATCGTTTTTAAAACATTCAGATAAAATTCTCAGGGTTTTGAATTTCCGACGCGAAGCCATCATTTTTTTAAAACCATACTCATATCTTTATTAGGTACTTTCATCTTTAATTTACATATATTTTGCAAAGACGTGGCTTAGAATAATCAAAGAATACCCATTCCGATTCTCATCTCATTGTTATTTTCTCTCTGAAAATATGTACAACAACACAACTAACTGATCATTCTTAATAATATAAAATACTATATTGAAGAATTGCAAAATCTTTACACTTATTATAATGTACGCTTTTGTTAGTATTCAAAAGTGATGTAAAATAAATAGAGTCAAAATAAGTTACTTAAATAACTGTATTATTTATGTAGATCTATCTTTAATTGTTCACTGATTTTCTTATAAATATGTAAATTTCTCTCGCTGGTTAACTAATGAAAATAAAAAGAAATCGCGAGAATTTCTTTTCGCTGTCTTCAGTCAATTTACGGCATGAAATACAAAGGCCCGAAGTGTTAAATCATATAAAAACTTAACACTCTGCTGTTTTTATTCAACCCTCAGAAGGGTCGTGAAGATTTTGATGTCTTTTATAATGGAGAATTGTGGCAGTTTTTATGGATTGAAGTGTTAAAAACACTCGTAATATTTTGAAAGAGTTACCTTTTGTTTTTATTTTGATGGGAAGACCTTAATTATTAAGTCGTTAAAATCATCGTGAACGAGTTATAATGCCCGGCCATCAACGATAGCGTGATTTGCGGATTTTTTAAAGAATAAACATTTCTTGATATCTCTTTAATTTTTATAAAGGGTTCGTTCAAAATATCCATAAACTGTCGACGTAGTGACTTCATTAACAAGCTCTTTTATCCATCTAGGTCCTAGGATATATATATATATATTCACCCAGTCTTTTTTTACCCTATTTATTTATACGCGATTTAGATTTAACGCGAGTTTTTTGGACGGCACCGTTTCTTTTTAACGCTATTTTTTCTTTTCAAAATAAATTACGGAAGAAATGGTGCACTTTCGGAAAATCTTCGATTATTGAATAGCTTAAAACAGCACGTTTCGGCCATAAATTTTATCCAAACACAGAATGTTGAATCAAATCCGTCCTTCATTGTAAAAAGAAATAATTAATAGTCAGATCATTAAAATAAATCCAATGTTTAATCGACTCGAATCAAGAATCTAGAAAAAACAGCAATTTATTAAACAAATCAGAGCAAAATTTAAAACTGTCGTTCAAAAAAACGTGAACGAGGTATATTAAAAAGTTAATACAATTATGCATGTGCATATACATATGTATCTTTTTTCATTGTAGTAAATAAAGAAATTTATGGTTAATAAAACAAAACTATTTTTACGCGAATTTCAAGAGCAAAATTTTAGTTTTTCATATATTTTTGATACGCGATATTTTGATTTTTTGGAACCAATTTATCAAACTATATGAAAATCTCTAAATAACATGATAGTTACTTACCTACCAACTATAAGAACATTGTCACTTTCCATTTTATTACACCACTTTTGTCAGGCGACAATTCCTTTGTGTCTTATTGTTTGCAATACTATTGGGCAGGCAGTGCAAACAATTAATTTGTCTCTGAATTCCGATTTAACTTTACAAAGCTCTTAAAAGTTAAATTTAAAATCTTTTTATTATTTTTTAGTAGAATTCATCATTCTACTAAATGGTTTCAAATAATATTTCATTTATATTTATTTGATAAATTATTATAATATATTATGTACATATTACGCAGCTTTTAACGTTTCATTTAATTTATTTTGTTAACACGAACACATGTAAATAGATAATAATTTGATTTATTGAGAAACAAAACAAACTTTCGTGTTTTAGTTCAAAGTAATAATATGTTTTCATTAAATTGAGATGAACGGCGTGTAAAATATGACTAAGAAAGAGATCGGAAACTTTATATTTTAGACACACATAAATCATCTGTTTTGAAATATATTTTTTTACATTTCCGTAGCATATGTTCATGTAGCCATTCAGAGGGTGATATAAGTCATATATATTTTTTAAATTAACATTGATAGCTATATCAAAAATTTAAACTTTAAAGCGATCAGTTTTAGAATAATTATGTTTTGATAATGGTAGTTGTCCTATTTACGAGCTACAACTTTCACATTCTAGGCTAGTATTCTTTTGTCATGTATATTCCTTATTTGGATCACAACGTCTACCGCCTGGTACTAAAATTCTCACCTTCCTCATTCACTTCAATATCTTTCTTCATCATACGTAAGACTTGCGATCTGTAGCTTTTGTGGTCATTAAAGACACCAAAGTATGACTAAAAATAATCAACTAATTCTGAAAATTAAGACGATTTATATTATTTTAACATTCGAATGTGGGAAGGAAAAAGGACATAAACTATAGTTTTTTAAAAACAGCTTTTTTCGATAATCACAATGTATACAACTTGATACACGTTCTATCAAAAAGATGTTTGCCAGCTGAAAATGCTAAATTAGTATATTTAGTTAGCTTTTAAGTTTTAAAAAAGAAGGTTCTGTGAATAAAATCAGGAAAAAAACTTGTTTTTTTTTTTAATATTAAATTTATATTAGATAAATTCAATTAAAACCCAGTTTATTAGTTTTTATACGTCGCCTATAAGTAGGATATTTTGACATATCAGCCAATAAAAACTTTGTGCACGTTGTTTTCTACAACTTGATAAATCAAGAAAAAATCAGAAATCGTATGACTTCAGATATTGATAAAGTTATAAATAACTTTAAATAAATGTCAAAACTTATATAATCATTCACTCATTTTAATTGCTGACTTGAGTTGTCGATCAAGCACTACAACCGAAACAATTTTGACACTTGGCGTGGAAGTTGTTCGGGCAAACATAGGAATAACACCGGTTCATCAAATAGAAGGAAAAGTTCTCCAGTGTTTCTGTTGTTAAAATATCGCTAATTGGGTTCGCTCTGCCGAATACTGTATTGCGTGGAACTTCCAAATAGTAATTTATGACGCTGCGTTTGATGGTTTTACAACCAGAAATGTTGTTGAGTTTATTTTAATATACAGATAATATTGCTATTCAATGTGGTCTGCGGGTGTGGTACCCTGAGTGACAAACAATGACAAATGCTTTTAATTTCGATCTTAATATAAAACGAGACCATTATTTGCTTCGTGTTTCATTATTTTCAATACGGAAGATGGTGTGAAATGGTGTCAAATTGGATATTGACGAACATTCAAAGGACTTTTCTCAGTAAAAGACAGACGAATTTTTCAACTAAATATATAAATCTTGTCGATGTTATATACGTTTAGTATTTTATTAAACTTGCTGCCTGGTATTTTTTTTGTTTATGGGAAATAAAATCGTGAATCTCTCTAAATTTGAGTGCACCAGATCAAATATATATTTTAATCATTGTGCTATTTAAATGGTTTTGCTTTAGGTGCAAGAATTATAACATAGGTAAGTATCTTTGAATCTGGAGCGTGCTTTAAACAAATATAAATATTTTCGTAAACGTCTCAAATAACAATGATTTTTAAAATATCAGAAAATTGATTTTCAGCCTAATGTTAACAATATTCTTTATAAATAAGGCAAATTTAAATTGTTTCGTTTATAATTAATAATTGAAGAGATTATTTGCAAGGCTCGTTCTCAAACTTGGTGAAAGATTAACTATGAATGTAATTTAGCAAATAAAAATATATTTATAAAGCAATCTCAAAACTGGTTTGATAACATAAAAACTATCATTCTAAAGGAATATAAAACTAAAAATACTTTTAAATAAATTTATATTGTTTTATGAAATGATATTTAAGATTAATTTTTCAACCATTTTGGAACGAGTTGGGTTTGTAAATAATGGTTTTGACTATTATTTAAAAATAGCTGTGCGTCTTAAAGTAGAGAAAATACGTTATTCTACTTTTTTTAATATCAATATCAGAAAATAATTTGAAAGAGTAACTTTTTAAAAAGGGTTACTTATTATTTACACTCTTAGAAAATGGCTTTCTTGTGGGGCTAAGGCAGTTGAATTTAATCAATAAATTATGCAAAAATTATGCAATCAAAGCTGTTTTTGAATTATGCGAAAAAAACTTATGTCTTCAAATAACAGGCTCAGTAAAATATACAAATAACGTGTACTTCGTGTATTGTTGCTTCCATCTGATTATGAGACATGAGACCCTTATGATTTCCGTTAACTAAAACACTCAGCTTCGTTTTGTTGGCATATTGCTTTGAAAGTATGATCATTATTAAAGTTATTCCTGCGTATAATAAATTTGATAAACAGGAGTAAAAATGTCTTCCGCGTAAAAAAATATTTGAAAAGAGAAGCTTTTAAAATTTGACGTCACGTGGCGTTGGTGTTTTGTTGAAAAGGCGGGAAAATTGTTATCCGGCATACGCAAAGCTGTTCGCGCGAAAAGAGGCCTTTGAAAATATAATAATACTGCTGCGCCATATAAATTCTATCGCTTGATTCGCAGAAATAATAACAACGGAATAAAAAGGATATCCACAAAATCATATTAAATGACAAAAGAGTAGATCTGTTCTATTTGGAATCTAATTTTTTTAAGTTTTCAAAACATCAAATACGAATCAACCAATATTTTTTTACTAGGGCTTCTAGTCCTGGGAAATCCTGGGATTGTGATAGTACTGACCCCGGGATTTAAAAATTTGAGAAACTTTTGCTAGGGCTAAAAATAAAGATCCTTATCACTTTTAAGGTGTTTACTGTCAATACTTGGTGGAAAGGCATTATAATAAAAATAATAGAAGATTTTTAATTCTTTTTCCACATAAAATTAAACGAAACCGGTCCTGATCTAATAAATTTTATGTGGAAAAAGTACAAAAAATCTTTTATTATTTTTAGTAAAGATCCTTATTTTTTAAATTTTTCCGATTCCCCAAATTCCTGAATTTTTTCAAATTGAAATCTTGAAAGGAAAGGCTTAGCGCAAGGGTGTCCAACCTTCTTTGCTCTGGGATCGACTTTTCAATCTTAAGTTTTCTCGCGATCGACTTTTAACATGATTCTTATAAGAAATTTTATTTAGTGGGGTTTTTTCCCTTCTTCAACATTGAAAATGTTTATTTTAAATGCGAAATACGTATCATTAGATGTGCTTATCTAATTTTTGTATATTTTATATTTAAATTATATATTTTTTTTAAATTCACGGAAGGTTTCCGGATTGACCGGTTGGACACCTATGGTTCAGCGTCTTTTCATTTTGGAATTCGGTCAATTCTTGGGTTTTTAAAATCGAATATTTATTTTTTGAAAAATCCCTGCGAGAGCTAAAAACCTAAGATTTCAAAATCGTCGTGCAAAAATTTCTCAATCTCGAATTTATACACGATATTATGGTAAATGGGATAATTGTCAGTCAAATTATCTTGTTTTTTAATACTCTCATTTTTAGCTACGGAAGTTTCTCGGCTCGGTATTAAATGGCTGCAAAGTTGTTTGTCAACTGATCACATCTTCTTACACTAAGCGTCATTTAAAAGCGCTCCTGATTATCGAAACTGGTCGTTATCATATTAAATACAATCTGTTTATTTGAATGAAAAATATAAAATTGTATGTTTCTTTGGTTGCAGTTCCCAAAGTTGAGATAGTTGATGAGCGTGGGGTTTCGGTGTCAGACAAGTTCTACAAGGAAGGCTCCATAATAGAGCTTCGCTGCGTCATAAGCCGAGTTCCGCAACCGAGCGGACAGGTCATCTGGACACATGCTGGGAGGCAGCTTAATTTTGACACAAAGAGGGGAGGAATCAGGTACGAATATGGTGCAATAAAACCTCCTTTATTCATCCCTTGATATTTTCACGCACCAATAACTTAATTAAATTTGATATATCGTTATTCGCCTGCCTTTACTAAATGACAATCACAAAAACAATATTGTAAGTTATATTGAGATTACGGCAAATGAAATAAAATATGCAAAAAAAGAAAGACACAACTAAAGATCATTATCATTGTTTTATGTATTTATACATAGTTTTTCTTTTAAACCATGTCCTCTTCGAATGTGAAGCATATGGACTCCTAATGGAGTTTATCTCAACAGAAGTGTTTCTACGAGACTAAGGCTAAGACAGGATTAGTGGTAAGCTAATCGCTCTCGATACGCCCCGTTCATAGGATAGGATGGGTGAGAAGGGGGAATTCAAGACATTACAAACATCCATGACTTTGAACATAAATTCATAAATCAATTGAAAAATCAATTTATAAAACTGTCCGTCCCAGGATTTGAACCCGGGCCTTCCGTAGCCAAAGCCAACAACGTTGACCAGTCGACCAAACAGGCGGCAAAATACATAGTTTAGATGTACAAAAACAAATGGTACAGAAATAAACATATACATTAACTAGTATTAATGTAAATAAAAATAACAAAATCATGCATACAAACTATAAGATTAATCTTCTACGACAAGTTCTATATTTTATTTCATCTAGAGATCGTCATACATGTATTACCGAAACCCGAATCCCAGTATCAATGGTATTTTTTAAATACTACATACAAGTTTTTGAAATGCAAACATATTGATTCTTCTTTATTAAGACAAGCCAAAATCGAAAAGTTTTTAATGTATTAAAACCATAATTTTTGTAATAGTACTTCATGAAAATCACCCGTTTATGATTATGATATAATTTTAATTACGGTATTTTATATGAAATGTCAAATTCGATTTACTCACCTGGTATTGTGACCTTTAATCTTATTAACTATTTTCTTAAGTAATCAATTACTGGGTACTATTGGTATAATAGTTTAATTAAAAGGTTACTATGTATGTTTGAATAAAACACAATTTATATATCTTATACTTCATAATTTAACGATACAATCTTAATCGAGTTCGCTGAGCGAGCTAAAATTTTTGTTTGATACCTAAATACGATTGAATTACGCAACAAATCATTTAACGTATTTAAAGCAAATGTTATAATATATTTACCATTTTTTTTGTACCCACATTGTTTGCAACTTTTTCATCATACTAAGATGTCTATTTACTTAGCGTTAGTATATTTTATTAATAAGTTAATCGCTTTAGATTAATGGTTTCCTCAAGACGTTGATGACCAAACAAAATGAATGTAAAATGAAAATGATTGTTATTAGATGGAAATATATTGATTATTTTTATGCATTTTCACTTAATATTTCTTGTCAGCTTGCTTTTTATAACGAATAAAAACTCAAAACTAGCTCTTCTATATCGGTCACCGGCGACCCCGTAGTGATCAAAGAGTTAAGAAGTATTGTTTAATGCTTCTTGTAAAAAATACGCTTCAACTTTTTGTGCAAAGATGTTCTTTTACTAAATTTACCCCGAAAGTGTACCATATAAACTTTTTATCTATCTTACCTTAACATAAGTTTGTTATCAATCCTATAACTTATCGTCGTAATGGAGAAGAGAGCTCGAAAGTAGACAGGACTTGTCATTAAATAGTCGCTCTTGCTAAGTTTTGTCTAGTATCGGATATGGGAAAGAGAATTTAATACATCACAGAAATGCGTCTTACTATAAATCTACAAATTGATTTAAATATCCATTTATGAAGTTGTCCGTACTCAAATTTGATCCCGTGAGCACAGTTATTAAAGCCAAAAACTTTGACCATTTGACCACAAACCTGGCGATAAATTATCAATGATTAATCTTCAAAGCCAATACTTTTGTTTTTCTTTTCAACGTGTTCGCTTCCAGCGGTAAACATATAGGCAAATGAGATTATCAAAGAGTTCAGAGAAAGATGAACGTACAATATAAATTATTTTTGGTCGACGTAGTGATATCGGAAAATGGCAGAATGAATAACAAAAAATACAGGTATAACGTATATATATTTATACTTATACATTGATTCTAGTACTCAATTTCAGAATCGATACAAAAAAATTTTAACTAATGTTTATAATGGTTTTTAAATACAATACTTAAAATTTCAATCATCGTCGTAATCAAAATATTTTTTATTTAATCATTAAAATTATAAAATAAACTATTGTGCTGTTAATAATAACAATATTTTTTTATAAATAAATTATTTACATTACATACATACATGAGTGACCGTTTTTATCTCTCGTAATGTCTTCATTTGTGAATTTGAATCATTAAACGCAGCTCACTACAGCAAAATTAAAGTTTTTTTAAGAAATGGCATGAAATATCCAATTCGAATCTCTAACCACGATTCGTAAAGCGTTAATGAATACTGAGTTCGAGAAAGAAACCGGTACTAAACGTGATTGGGTGAAATTCGCTTTGTGAACTTTTCGATTAACGGAAAACCGTTTCGCGATCATAATTGAATTCCTCGTTTGCTGATAGACTTGTGGTTCTAGCAACCAGTTGCGGTAGTCGCTTATTAAGTTTTGAAATGAATTACTCATTACGACTAGGAAAATAATATTATGAACACTTACATTTAAACAGATCCGTTTCTTGGTGAAATAAGACCACGAAAATTCACTTGACTTACTAGGTGTTGAACACATAATATATTGTAGCTGTGAAGATAGAAATAATATTTGGTTAAAATATCTACAGCTGTAAGATGTCATTCCATTGAATATTGATAGTTAAAAGTCTTAAAATATTTTAATGATAGATCTTTCACTGGTAAATAAATACCCGTGTGTTTTCGTCCTACTTAAATGTTCGAACAAACACATTCATTTATTGATTTTTCAATAAATTTATAGGTTTTTATAATATCTGTGAAGTTTCCACAATCTCTAATCACTCATTATTGTTTTAAAAAAAATGTCACTTAGAGTCACGTCAATGTAATTGACATTTATATTATAAAGGAGAGGATTTTTGGACCTTGCCAGCAAATCATTATTTTTTCATCCATGTCCTCTTCCAATGTAGAGGATATGGTCTCCTAATGGAGGTATCTCAACAGATTTTTTCTACGAGAACTGTTTGTTACTCAGTTGCTCAATTTTTCAAAGAGATTAGTAGGGATAGAAGAATAAGGCTAGTACAGGAATAATTGTTGACTAATTGCTCTCGCTACGCCCGTTTGTGAAAGGCGTGGGACATCACAAACACCTATGCTTTCGCACAGAAATTGCTAGATCAATCGGAAAAAAACGGGTCCTATGGTGTAGCGGTTAGCGTTGTGGTCGTGAGCTTCCGTGCAATTAATTGTACTTTAAATTTTAAAAAAAACTATAAACATTTTTAAAGTTTGATGGAAATTGTAAAGGTATAAAAAAATATTCTCTCCTGTAAATATATATACTGTAAATCATTATTAATTAAGTATTATTAATTAAAATGTCTCATATACCGCGAATCTCTGAGTGTACTATATTACTTATCCGTTAGTCAGATTGTAAAATTTACAGGCATCCAACGTCTCGTTCCGAGTTCGTATCATTAAAAGCTTCCCGATAGGTGTAATACCTAGAAAGCAATACGGGTTCTATATAAAATTAGTTTAGTTATGTTTATACAACTATAAACATATATATAAAATATCTGTACTATAAAAAATACATATATTTGTAAAAATTATCTATAAAATATTACATTCTAGATTTAATTTCTTTGTCTGTCTGTATTAGGGTATCCAATCCCGGAGCCTTTTTCCAATCCCGGGATTTCGGGATTGATCCCCTATTTTTCGGGATCCCAGGATTGGGATTTTCTTACCGAGGAATTTGAAATCCCCAATTTGGTATACTTTTCCCAGATTCTACATCTTGAAATTTACATCTTGAATTTGCCAATTTCGTGTAAATTTTCGGGTTTTGCTGAAAATTTCTCAATCCCGAAATTCCGGGATCTCAGCCATCTCGATCCCGGAATTTCGGAATCAGAAAATTGAACGGGATCCTGGATCCCGGGATTGGATGCCCTAGTCTGTATATAGCGAATAAGCACAGTTTGCAGACTGATGAAGAAAGAGAGAGATCATTTAGTTGAGAAATTATTGATACTATAATAGAGTTTACTTTTTATGAAAAATAGGGAGTTCAATATTGATATTATCAAAACTGGAAAACCGGTATTTATATATTTTTTTTCAAAACTGAAATTTCGGTTTTTAAAATGTCAAATTACCGGTTTTGAAAACTGACCTAAATCAAATTTTGAGTGTACAGAAACCATCACATATTTTATAAAATTGTTCGAGGTGACTTAATATATTTTAAATCTACTGAGATATTGAAAGGTTGCAGAATTGATGAGCTTTTCAATGATGTATTATTACTTTTAGCATTGTATTGTTATGTATGAAAAATAAATACAATCATTTTTTTAATGTCGGTATTTTGTGTTTGATTTACACGCCCGACATTGCTATCTGAATTGTCCATACTTTGTTTTGCTTTACCTTAACACTATTGAAATATCAGTATAAAAATATTAGTCCTGCATTTCAATCCTTAATCACAATCATTTTGTTAGGTCACCTATTCTTTCGGCCGTATTTTTTTCTTTGATTAAGCTTTTTCGCAAATACCAGTATTGAAATATTTGTCTGATATAGCAATCCTAAATTGATAACTTTGCACTAATAGGATCATAAATTAACTCTTACATATTGTTTTCATATATGGACACTTTCAATGGATCATTTATACGCAAGTTGCTTTGTGATTACTGGTTACTGGAGTCTTTCAATTATTCTTTTTTGTGTGACTATTAACATAATGGCTATACAAGTCTAGTTTGGGAATGAAAAATCTTTTCATATTATTCAACCACATTAAATGTATACACACCATTTTATCAATGAACGAAAACCACTAAATGAATATTTTTTAATAAGAAGAAATAGCGCAGGTTCCTTCCTCTCTCACTGATTTAATATAAGACTGCATTTATTATGATCATCATTAAACTTAGATTGAGATGATTTTATGTTTATATAAAAAGCGGTAAAATGATTTACAATCTTCGATATTATCCAAAATCTTCCTGAAAAACAATTATATTTATAAAGCGTTTCTTTGGTTTTTAATGGTGCAAATAATGATACAGTTTCACATTTCCAGTGAAATAATAAAGTCTCACGAATAACTTTGACGCGATCTATCCAACTGGAAACTTTTGTAATAATTATTTTCCCCGTCCAGAGTTATTCAAGTATAGCCAGTGTACGTCGAAGCTTTCGTGAGCTTTTGCGCTAGTTACTTCACTTGTGTAATATCCCCTCAAAAAAGGAGTTTTAGGATTTCAAAACTTGAGTCGCACCTCATTACATCGGTATGTTTCTACCTGGCTACGCTCTTCTACTTATTTCGCTGTTTCTTAACATTTAAAATCATTTTACGATGAAGATTTTTGCTTACTTTGCACTTTAAATAATATTAAATGGTCTTATCTTATCTTATATATATAAAAAAATGATTTTTTGTATGTTTGCATAATTTTTGGTGTCTATAGATTTGAAATCCACTGGTCCGATTGCAATAAAACTCTGATCACCTTTAAGCTTGCACTTCCGGGAAGGTTATAGGTCTTATATATTAAAATCAATGTTTGTATGTCTGCCATACAGTTCATTTTGACAACGTATGCTTACACTTGCGTGAAGGTTATAGTACAACTAATTTACAGTAGGTGGCGCGTGTGTTCTACCATAGACAATCGGCAGTAAACGTCAAACAGACATAAAAAGAAAGCATGCACTTCAAAAAACACAATTAAAACTCAAACACTTTCTTTCTTCGAGTGGCATTACAACGCTTGCTGGGTATCGGCTAGTACTTGAATAAAAAATAACCCTAAATTTGAGCAACTATAAAAAAATACATTTTGTATTTTTTAGCCATGTCTTCTTCTACTGTGTCATATCATCGTTAATTTTGTACAAACACGTATTTCAATTTTGGTCAGTTTTTTTATATAATGAATTCAGAATTTCAACACACACATATTCTTTTAACTCTTATTCGAAAATGTATTTAATTGTATGAATTATTTAATCTTACACAAGAACGATTTTTTTGTCAAATAATATGGTCATATGCTATGTTCGGTATAAAAGAGAGGGTGGAATGAATGGAAACGTCTTTGTTTCTTTCGTTTTTAACTTCATCACAGATATTGAGGACAAAACTATTCCAGTGGTATTTTATAGCGATGGAAAGTGATAGCTGTAGAATAGTGCTAATTTATGCGATATGAACATCCAAAGGTGTTTATCTCAACAGAAGTTATTCTACAACAACTGTTTGTTACTCGGCTGTTGGAATCATATTTTTTTCATAAAGGGAGTAAGGATAAAAGAATATGAGTTTGTGATTAATAGTTGTTCTATCTCTCGTGATGTTTTTTTGTTTATATTGGAATTAAACTAATCGAAAAAATTACTCTTTCAACGGACCATTCAATAAACAGCAATGTTAATAAAATAATGAAAATATCTAAAAAAAAAAATGTTATGTCAATTGAATATGTATTTGACTATTTCCCGTATCAATCGTTTGAATTTTTCTGAAATACTAATCTAAAATCTAATTTTATAAGGTAATTGGGACGCAGATAAAAATGATTATTTGGCTATTATTCATTTCGTCCTTTTTTCGTTACTCACTCTTGGAAAATAGATTAAAACTTTTCCGGTTCTAAGCTCAAGAAATGCGACCCCAATACCAACATTTTCTTAAATATCGATTTTAATATCGGTGATACAATGTTATTAACTAAGGTATTCTTATATCATAGTTTTTTGGACCTTTTTTAGTTTATATAAATATGCGATAACGCTATAAGGCGATAAGCGCCCGCGATAACGATCGTTCGTAAGATAGCTGCGCTACACGCGTCAGTTGTAATTTCATATGTGTGCTGGGTGACGTCTTTTTTAAACGCAACTTAAAATATGATTATTTATTAAAAAACTACGGATTTTATAAAAAAAAGTGTATGAGGAATGATGCAGAAAGATATTTTAAAGCTCTACGACTATTTTTTTTTTTAAATTAATAAGAATAAGGCCAATAATGAGGAAACCACTGGGGTCCCAAACGACCCCATCGGCAGAGAAGTATTTTTCTAGTCTCTGAGCCGCGAGAGTTAAGCAACTAAATCACAACCATCTATGGAAGGATGCTTTAAAAGGTGTCCATATTACGTGTTTATGTATTGTTGCAAATGTAGTAAAGTACAGTAACATACATGTCATTTCAGTTTACGAAAATGCGCCATGCGCATACAAATTTTAAAAATATTAAAATCCAACCTTTTTGAACCTCTTTAGGATAGAAAGATAAGGCTAGAAGTGGACTAGTGGTAAATTTATCGCTCTCACTACGTCCAGTTATTGAAGTATCGAAATAATGGAAGGAAATTGTCAGACACCAGAAACACCCATGCCTTCGAACAGAAATCGATAAAATCGATCGAAAAAATACTGTTCTCACCGGGAAGAGAACCCGTGACATCCGACACAAACGCCAGCATCGCTAACCACTGCGCCGTAGGACCCGACAATGTATTATATTTGTCAGTCGAAAATCGTTTGAAAGTGGCTTGAAACTTACTAAATTAATCTCCTTAGAAGCGAACATCATTGTGTACTGTCATGTTATTTTTTATCTCATGCAACAAAGATCATTCAGTAAACTGTTTGTAATCCGAAGAGATTTGAGAGTTTTTTCTTCAGTGATGTAGGTATACTTATATTAAATAACATTTTGTTTACGTTTTAAAATTTGTATGATCATCAAGATAAATGCGCGGCGAAAATAAAATGTTTGAGAATAATCCTAAGATGTAATGGTAGGATCATTCGTCTCCTCGGATTTTGCAGCCTCGTGTCAGAAACTTGCATATTTTATACGGCGAAATGGTTCTCATATTCATTATTCTCTCCCTTTTCTCGCCTTTTTTTATTTAACGACAAGAGTACAAAACGTATCTGGAAAAATACACCCTGGGTATTATATTGTACATTATTTAGAATTCAGCGTAAAATAAAAAATATACTCCGAAAGCTTTGCTTAGGCTTACCATATTTTAAAGAAGCTTTTATGAAAAGCTCATTTTTAACAATGCATTTTAATATTTCCTGCCTTCAAAATTTATTAAGATTAATGTCGCTATTTTAAAATTCACTAAATAAACGTATTTTTATTTTTCACCGCAAGCCACTAATTCCTTATTTATAACTTTTAAATCAAACACGTTTTTGCTATGGGCGTGTTATAATGTTGGATAAGAATATTTTTTTATTCAAATACTTAATAAAAGGGTTATAAAAAGCTTTTTTAGGTCAGTTGAATTATATTAGGAATGCCTTTAGTATTGAGCCACATAAAAAGATATTTCTATATTATGATGCATCTGCTTTCATTCTTTATGTATTATGAGTTGCATCATTGATTAAATCAGTACTTGCTTCTTAAAGCTCTTTTATATTATAATACAATCCATAAATAATTGAATTCTAACCAGTGGTCAGTGTAATCCCAGGATGTACAGTTTCATTAATCCTATTTTACTAATAGATTTATGAATATCGTGGAAATGGGTGTGACATTTGAATTTTCTCCCATTCATTCGATCCTATACATAGATAATAGTCATGTTGTAGTTCTATCATTCTGTCCACTGTCAGTCCAATAAAGAAAAATTAGCTACTGACAGTTCTGACTAACAAATATTTTTTGGAAAAGAAGCTTTTTTTAGATACTCCAGTAGTAGTTTATATGCTTTAAATTGCAAACGTGCAAGAACAACAAAAAATGTATTAAACGTTAACAAAAGAAGTCAAAAAAATATCTATTAACTAAAAACTATACAATTAACTAAACGGAAATCATTAAGCAATAGAGAAAGATATTCAAATTTAAAATATATTTACAAAAACACTTTTTTGTTGATTTTTTTAATAAACTGATAGCTGAATTAAGATGTATCAATTTTTTTTTAATTTGTTTTTTTTTTTTTAAACCATGTCCGCTCCCAATGTGGAGCATATGGACTCCTAATGGAGTTTATCTCAACAGAAGTGTTTCTACGAGAACTGCTTGTTACTCAGTTGCTCAACCTCTCTTTTTCCAAAGAGAGTAGGGATAGAAGGATAGGACTAGGACAGGATTAGTGGTAAGCTAATCGCTTTCGATACGCCCTGTTCATAGGATAGGATAGGTAAGAGGGGGAATTCAAGACATCACATACATCCATGCCTTTGAACAGAAATTCATAAATCGATTGAAAAATCAATTTATAAAACTGTCCGTACCGGGATTTGAACCCGGGCCCTCTGTAGCCGAAGCCAACACCGTTGACCACTCGACCACACAGGCGACTCATTTGTTTAGAGTGACAAATTATTTTTTATTCCGTTACCGATCGTAGTGTATCAATAAAACTAATGCAAAAAAAAGTAGAAAACTTCTACTTTACTTCTGGGTTATCAAATATACGATCTCATTAGCACACCCTAGTGCAAACAATCCGGTTGATTGTCAGCGTAGACTCGTAGAGTGTAGAGTAGATATACATCGCTAATGCAGTTTACGCAGTGGTTACCGTCCTCTACGGATTCCATTTGATTCTAGGATGAAACTACCCACCTACATACTCTTACAATGAAATTGCAGAGTAATCAAACCATCAAAGTGGTGAGATAGATATCGCAGATACATCGGCACCGTTAGTACTTACATTGTTTGGATTAGTGGTCTGCAAACAATGGTGCGCGTGTTACTAATAGCGTTCAAGATAAGGTCAACGACTTAGTAAACGAAATATCACGTCTTATAATAACATTAACTTATATTTTATTACATTTTCGTATCCTTGAATACAAAAACATTTTGAATAATTCATATAAATACAGAGCGTAAAAATCGCTCGATACTTTAACTCAGAGTTTCTGAGACTTGTACAAATCCTATTTGTTTTACGAAAATTATTATAATAATTATGTTATTGAAATATATTTAAATACATACATTTCTACAACGTGCCATTTTACATAAACTCTACGTCACGCCTCATAGGTGGTCGTTACTTAAAACATTTTAACAAACTTTTGAATCATTCTAATTATGTACATTCACACAGATTTTGTCACTAACGACCCGGGTTTCGCCTTTCGGCATCTTCAGGCGTTCAAGTGCACGGATGAACTTAACCTGACGCTTAGTAAATGAATGTTTATATAATAAATAAATGTATCATTGAGTTTTAAAGCCATTTCTGGCGAAAATGATTAGCCAATGGGAATGCCCACAGATTTGAATGGTGAGTAGTTTTAAGAATTATATCTATTTTTGTCTGTCGGAAAAGGTTTTATGATTATATTTATATAGGGCACAAAAGTGGAGACATTTTATTTGAAATCGGAAGACTGTTCAATTGCGCTCTGTTTATTTCTAAAATTTCCTGAAAAAAGAGTTTATGAGCGTCCGTATTTGGGTGCAACATTTGTATGCGTTGTTTCTGATTGATTCCTGTTTCCTTCGGGTCGTTAGTGACAAAATCTGTGTGAATGTACATAATTTGAACGATTCAAATTTAATATTGAAATTCCACCAAGCACCTTCAGTCGAAATCTTAAATTATTATTGAGGACTTCTTTGGGTGACTTTCTTTGTTAATTGGATGACTGCCACAGACGACTTTTCGTGCTCAACAAGCCAAAGACTAGTTATCTCGTTAACTACTAATTAAATTAATACTTGCAAATTATAGCCGCCGTGCTAGGTAAAGACGTACTTTTTTCTACGGCAGCCAAAATGTTAAACGGTCAAAAGAGTTTATCATCCTTTTCTAATACGGCTTCAAATTTCAGTATGGTTATTAAATACTGTTTTATATATTTAACACACTGCTTTTTAAATTTGATTGATGGATATCAATAGTCTTTTAATTCTTCCTACTTACGACATGCCTGGTTCTGGAAATGAATCACAGAAAGAAATTATACCGACAAGCCGAAAAACTTTCCTGCTCAAATATTTTGAAAAGCTTCAGTTTTAGGAGCAAAATTCAGACTATTTTTCAAATGTATCTTTTTTCATCCACGTATGCTTCTAAAGTGTGGCATATGGCTAATGGAGGTGTATACACAGAAGTGTTTCTTCGAAAGCTGTTTGTTACTTTTTTTAAAAGAGATTGAATGATTTTAAAAAAGGATATGGCCATTACAGGACTAGTGGCTGGCTAATCACTTCCGCTGTATACTGTTACTTAAGGATTGGAATGGTGGAGAGGATTTTTTCACATCCAAATAGTTATGCTTTGGAACAACAAACCGATGGCGTTTGTACTGGGATTAGAGCCCGTGTAGTTTGGCATAGAAGACAATAACGTGCACCTCTATGTTAGCGACCCGGATAAGTAGAAGTATAAAAAATTAAGTCAACTATTTTAAAATAAACTTTGCAATAAGCAGGGGTTATGTCAAAAAATAAACATGGCTATTAGATTTCATTACACTTTAATTGTCTGAATTTTTCTTTTACCCGGAATTACAAAACTTTTTCCATTTCCATTTTCCTTTCGTTACGTAGCTCTTTCAAACGTGAAAGGTTTTTCAATTGACTTACAGCTTTTTTTATTTAACAGAAATGTTTATAAATCAATTCATCAGATCAGTGCTTGCCAAACGTTTTCATTCTACGGCACATCTGTTAAAATATAATCCACAGACTCCCGGGAAAAAGAAAGATGTTTTAGTCGAATATGAATACACACATGTTTATATTTTAAAACAATACACTTACTTATACATTTATAAATATTTGATGAGATGGATACGGTTGCATGTTTTTACATGACACCAGTCATTGTCTAAGGTCCCTGTGGAAAGGTATGACATTATTTTAAAAAGTAAAAGTTCTAAAGGGGAATAAAGATTTCTAAAGCTAAACTCTCTTAACACAAAACAATGCGCACAACTCTCAAAAAGAGATAGAGTCTGTGGACGAGAATGTTTTGTAAATTTTGACATGTCGCACTGTAACCTGGTGTGTAATATTACTTTGTATATACATTTTATTGAGTGACACAATAATGAACAATACACAAATCTACTGTTTACTGAAACGTTTAGAATCATTCCAGTATCCAACTTTGTGTATTCCCCATCAACCAATTAACATTTTCTTTTACATCGTTTAAATGAATTGCATTTGTTGCCTTTGGCGACTTGCCATCTGCGAGAGAGCATTTCTATTTCTTCATTAATGCAATCGCGTAACTAATTTATATCACGAGAATGTAACAAAGTATTTTTTTATACAAAATAAAATACGATTTGCTGTAAATGTTTTCCTGTTTCATGTGTATTGTGAGTGGAAGAATTGCCATTTATTTTATCATATTTTTTCTTTAAATTGGTTTAGTGATTTTTCCGAACAAGAATCTTCTAGAAAGCTAATAAGTGAATCAATGCATTTTTTTTTAAATAAAGATATTACTTTTTTGTACAAGTTAAAATAAATAAGTATAGTTGATATAATTCTGTATATTATCGTAAGTAAGTTATATTACACGGCCTTGCAAAATAGGTTTTGGATTACATTTTCGCCGTAATTTCTTTTTTATTGAATATCTAATTAATATAATCTCATTGCAGTGTTCGACATTAGTTTACAGAAAATTTATTCTTTTGAGCAAAAAATATTTGCTCTATTAATTTTTCTAAATTAATAATCCAAAATATTTATTTACATTATTATTTTAACTTTTGACTGTTCATAAAATAAAAATAAATATTTGGCATCCATGACATGAAATAATAAATATAAAACAAAACAATTATTTTAATAAGAAAAATATTGAAATGTACTGACTATTCTTTGTCCAGAGTTTTTTATGTATCGAAGTGTTTGTGTACGCAAGATTCTTGTTACTAAGAATCTTTGAACGGAGTTTTTTGTTCGGAGAATTCATGTTCGGAAGATTCTTGCTCCGGAGAATCCGTCTGCCATTTTAATTGAGCAACGCCTCTTTGGATGTATTTGAGGTTTATATTGTTTGGCCATCATACAAATCGGATGTGTCAGTGTGACGTTATCGGTTGATAAACAAAAAATCAACTATTTTCTTTTTTCATTTTAAAACAGGTATGTTTGTAGGTATACAAACAGTTGTAATCTTATACCAACTGTAAAAGATTGAAGAAAGAGAAGCATTTGGCATGTATTTAAAAGTTTATATCCAGTGAAAAAATAACGTGACTATCAATTCGATTGGCTAATAATACACATTCATAGGGACATATTTTATCGGATGCCATACTCTTAAAATATTACGCATACTTGTGTTATCGTTTTGCTGGTATTGAAACATTATAATCCCCACGATTGGTATATAAATTTCCCATTGGCATTTCACTAAAATGTGTTTCTATTGTATTTCAAAACACTTAACACGGTTTTTGCGAGACTTTCTTTTGGAAAACTTTTTTGATTAGACGTATTTATCATTAGTATCAGTTAGAACTGTATTATTTTTCAACAATTCCTTCCTAGTTACAATTACGATATTTTGTTGAGGATTTGATTAATTACACCAACATCTGTTACATCTATATTACTTTTTTGCCAGTTCTTAAGAGCTGGGAATTTAATTTCATTTTCCACTTCTCGAGAGTTCTGTAGGTTACTTTGGAAGATCTTCAAGAAATGTGAATAAAAACTATGAGATTAACTATCAAAATGTAAAAAGTGATTCATTGTTAATTTAGATATTCTACTTTTTCGCGTAGTTTTTTGTTGACAAATTATGTAGATGCAAAAAATTTTAACAAATTTTATTTTCTTAAATTCAACATAATAATGTGTTTTCTGATGAAATTATAAATTTTGTTTTGACATACCTATAATTGGTATTTTTCATCAAATATGGCTCATTATAATAACGTTTTCATGTCTTAAAAACAGCTGTTATTTAAAATATGCAAAAGTATTTTAAAAAACCTCAATTTTCCTAGGGTAAATAAAAATTTACAGCCATTTGACATTTCTCAGAACTCAGGGGCTCTATTAAGAAAATTAGGGGTTACAGAAAATATACAATCGTTCTGTTCAGTCTATGGTAATTTCCAAACACTGGGGTTTTTTTTTAATGTCCTAATTGAATCATATACATTTATTTCTGTAATGTGTATTTTGTGTTTGGGATTTTGGTAATATATATTTGTTACCTTCGCACATATTTTTTGGAGGTATTTTTCTGAAGCCTTTTCCTTATTCTTTAAGTTCTTCCGCATTGTTTTTTGTGTTGAAAAACGCGGTTATTTGATGCAATTTTCACGACTACAGTCTGTGGTATTGTATTATTTGTTAATTAATATTATAGTTTGGGTTACTATACCAATGACCATTATTAATTAATTGTTATGGTGACATCACAGATGTCACAGTTATTAATTTATAGCATGTGAACTGGAATGCGGTTGCATCTTATTCAAATTATACTTCGAGATGATTTAGTTATTTTCCTTGTATTAATCAACTTCCAGTCACTTGTCAAAAGACAATGGTTTTCAAATTGATAAACAATATCATACAAAGAGCTATATGAATTATTATTAACGTTCTGTAGTCAAGTAAGGGGCAGTGTAGACAGCTAATTTTGGTATTAAAGTAATAACTTTTTAGTATTGTAAACATTGATAATATTTAATTTTTAAATTGTATCTGCTTTCTGGAGCATATGGCTATCTTATAAAAGTTTTTGAACAGGAGATTTTTTACGAATACTGTTTATTAATCAGTTGCTCAACCATAGGGATTTTCTTTCAGTATAATTTAGTATAGTGATTAAATAATAGGGCTAGGAGAGAACTAGTGGTTTAATAAACGCTATCACTACGCCCCGTTTTTTTAGAATAAGAAGTGTTGGAGGAAATTATTAAACATCACAAACAACCAGACCTTCGATCATTAATCAGATTTTAAACATATTGTTCGCAATGGGACGGTTGTTCAATGGGCCACGGAAGCCTACGACGTTGATTGCAGTAACACGAGATATATATTTTTATCCTTGTCCACTCTCAATGTGGAGCAAATGACCTCCTAATAAAGGCATCTCATCAGAAGTTTCTTCTAAAAGAGAGTAGTAGGGATAGAAGAATTAGACTAGGTCAGGACAAGTGGTTAGCAAATTGCTTTCGCTACACCTAGTTATTGAAGGATTACAAGGGTCAGCGATAATTTTTAAACGTCACAAACATCCATGTCTTGAACAGAATTTCTTTCATATTTCTTTTATAAGCAAAATTATTGAATATTCCACGCAGATGTGAACTTTGAAATATCAGCGCTATTATAGCTTCGTTGAAGTAGAGCGGGCGTACGAACAAACGTAATTACCGTAAATATTTGATGCCACTTCTGGTCATAGACGGCATTGCGGTATACAGTGGTATCGTGGACATTGTCCAGCAACTACACGTAGTAGAACCAAGATATACACTGGAGGCAATAAGTAGGGTGACACTAAATAAACTGTGCTTTTGTGGATCCAGATTTTTTTTTATAAATATTGAATTCAACCACTGAACATATTGGTAAAAAGATATATTTCCACATGTTTACAGTTTGCAGGAAAAATACTCACATAAATAAATATTTTTTTTGTAGGTCTTTAAAATAAATATAATTCTCCAATTAATTAATTGAACAACAATAAAATCAAACAATCATTCAAAAATCTCCACAAAGCTTTTAGCTTGGTATACATACTTTACATGATACACTTATTTATCATGCGTCAGTTCAAGTTGCGTTCACTTGAATGCATGACCAATCCAAAAATCGAAACTCGGCTCGATAGTGACAAACACTGTATACAATTTTAACAAATCAAATTTTATATTTAAAGTCCACCAAGCACCTTAAGTCAAAATCATATATTATAGTTCTGTTTCAACAATGATAATTCTATGTTGATTATAAAATTAATTCACAGATTGAATGAATATGTCCATGCTGTTGCCTTTAAGTTACTTTTGGAAACACTAGGGGTTTTTTAAAACAGTTATTCATAAAAAAACAGCTTGGTTTACTGAGCACTGACATTCAGTATTCGTAAAGGATATTTATTTGTTGTCTCTATTCAAATGTTGTCTTTACTTATTCATATTTACATTTCATACATACGAGAAAAGAATATTATTATTCATTATGTGCTCACATCAGAAATGAAAATAGCCATAAATCAGACTCGGTGGATACTTTTTTTTATCATGTCAGCTCGCAATGTGGAGCACATGGACTTATCTCAACGACAGTGCTTCATTTGCTCAACCTTGCTAGATAGCAGAAATAGAAGAATAGGGCTAAAATAGGACTAGTGGTAAGCTTATTGCTCTTGCTACGCCATGTTTATAATATCGTATAGGTGAGAGAAGGGAATTCAAGACATCACATACATCCATACCAAATCGATTAAAAAATCAATTTATAAAACTTTCCAAACTGGGATTTGAACCCGTGACCACTGTAGTTGAAACCAGCGTCGTTGTCTACTCGACCAAGTAGACAGCGGTAGGTAAATGTACGCAGAAAAAAACACTAGAAACGATTCATTAAAATTACAATTTTGTCACACAACTAATGTTACTTAATGTGACAGAGATGTAAATATAAAATTGCAATATGTATGTATTTTCATATTTAAATATCTAATAATATTTTAGGTGGTGTTTCTATACACCCTTTTGTTTCAAATGGTGTGCATTCAGACGCAGCGCACACTAACCTTAAATCACAGAAATTGCAAGCTATGACCCTAAATGAAAGATCAAACCCCGGATAACCACATTCAATTAAACATTGCATTCTCATTATCTGACCGTCACTGGCCATTATTATTATGCCAGTTACGTATCACCCCTGAACTTACCCTTACACCTTCCACATTGTATCGAAACCGGGAAGTAAACATTGTATAGACCAAAAATAAACAAACAGAACGGTTTCTAGTGTAAACCAAGGCTTAAATAAACAAATCTGCTATTTTTGGAAATTACAAGACACAATTCAACAAATATTATTATTTGTATTCTGAAATTATGTTATAATAGAAACATAGTTGGAAAAATTCCAATTGAGTACCATTTTACACATCGTCTGCTTGCTGCGAGAATTCATTAAGTGACATGTCGGTCAAAACTAAGTTAGACACTTATTATCTCAGAATCAATATTTTGTCACTTAAAAACTTCTTGCATTAAACCGATGATATATTCAATTTATTTTCTAAATACACACACACTTTTAGACGATAGATACGTTTTACAATAAACACTTGAGAAAAAGTGATATAATTCAAATGAAAATTGAAGATTGGATCTATAAACTAAAAAAATATGGAATAGAAAATCGTGTACAAAAGGTAATAAAAAAATGAAGTACCTAATAAGTAAAATAAACAAAATAATACTCATAATATATATTTCAATTAAGAAAAATAATACTCTCATTGTTACATGATTATACATATACGGGCACTTTTATGTGAAGGACTGTATATAAACCACTGGAGAGACACGTCAATAAATTTATAAGGATCTAATGAAGCTTTTTGTTTGATAATACTGCTTCGTATTGCTTAATATTTTTTAATTAGCAAATTCGTTATCCACTTTCAAATTTTTTGTTTCTTAAAATCGTGTTAGAACAAACAATTTATGTAAAAATATAGTTTTCGTTATTTTTAGTAAGCCCGATAATTTCATAATGTTTTTAAAAACGTGTAAAAACAGAGTTGAGTGTATATAATATGTGCTTTTAATAATCGCTGTTTATCACTTAATTGTTATTAAAACTATTAAAGTGAAAATTTCCCCACTTTTTATTATTGTTAATTTTACTTTTAAATATTTTCACTCATTTTATTTTTCAGAACTTTTGACCATAGATTTCTTGCCAAGTTTTTTTTTATTTAGGAGGATTTAACACTTTAATTCTAGACGATTCATTTTCATGGTTGTATAGTTGGTATGATTATCTTTAAATTCTAATCTTATTTAGTTTACATTTTTTTAAATACATTGTCGTAAGAATGAAACTCGTCCCAATCCTTAAGTGTATGAAATTAGTGAGAATAAATGTGTTTTTATTTTTGTAAGTGTATCGAATCTTTGATTTTTTTAATGTGATCTAATATAAGAGCTGGTTTAAGTAATATTATTTTATCAATGCTTCTAAACTCCAAGCTTCTTTGTATTACTATATTAATTTACCTTAACTCAAAATATATTTTTATACTGTTATATTTTCTTTCGCTCCATTTTGTTGCGAGAACTTTTTGTTTTGTCTTCACTTTTTAAGGTAAGCCGGAGTACATTTTGTTTTGTATCATAATAATAATATGTAAAAGAAAAAAATATATTTTCAGGGACGTTATGAATATTTCAAGTTCCAATATGTGTTCTTTGGGAATATTATCAACAGTACTTTCCATAGTAAACAAATATGTCGCATGACTCCCGTGGCGGTAATATTCCTCCTCCAGAACTGCTTTTGGCTCTGTTCCGAAAACGAATATGGGGCTTTGTTTAAAATACAATACGTGAGCTTTTAAAAAAATAATAAATTGACAAAAAATCTAACAGCCAATGTTTTTGTTGATTTTTCTAAACAAATACGTGGCATATCATACTGATATTGCGTAATATTAAGTATATATTATTATACTTTCGATGGTTTCGGCGGTAACTTTGTGGAAGTTCATTTTAATAGAAAATTTAAATTAACTTTGATTATTCCACGTATTGTGTTACTAACTGTGACACGTGTTTCGCCTCTTTCAGAGGCATCTTAAGACTTACTATCGCAAAGTTTGCTTAAGTAATGAAGCAATATTGATTCTAACATTTTAAAATTATGAAATGGAGTTTTTGGGTTTTTTTTCCTTTTAAGAGGAGCAAGGAGGGGGGTGTAGAATCGAAATAAAGCAAACAAATAATGATACTAATGAGTTGCAATCAATCAGATTGTGATTTTTCCTTTTTAAGGAAAGCAAAGAGGGGATTATATAATCGAAACAGAGCAAACAAATTTAATCATACTACTAATGACGTTAAACATTACAAACTATTAAACTAATGAGCTGCAATCAATCAGCTAGATTCCATTTCATAATTTTAAAATGTTAGAATCAATATTGCTTCATTACTTAAGCAAACTTTGCGATAGTAAGTCTTAAGATGCCTCTGAAAGAGGCGAAACACGTGTCACAGTTAGTAACACAATACGTGGAATAATCAAAGTTAATTTAAATTTTCTATATATTATCATAGTACAATATGTAAAAAATTTCACTTACATATTTGTCTGTCCATATAAATATACAACCGTTTTTAAAATATTATATCGAAATAAAAGCTCTCTTAATATTACATCGCGGAAAATAATCATCACCAAAACCCAGGCCAAAGATTTCAAATGTACTTAATACTTGGATTTGATAGCTAGTCAAAAAAATATATTACTAGATTGCTGAAGCCAACAATTTTGACATAGTTATCTTTATTTTTCATTGAACGCATCTTTAAACCAAATTATTATCTTAGTATAAAACAAGCATACCGATATAAAATGTTGAAAGAAAATAAAATAAATTTATTGTAATATTTTTTAAGAAAAGGTCTTCTTGTGGTTTGTTTGATTACTAAACTCAAAGTATGACATATTTTGTTTTTGGATACAAGTTCATTACATCAAAAAAATTAAATTTGACAAAAGTTGAAATACGTGTGTGTAGAAAATTTTCAACGATATGGTATATACATTTAATGCACTAATATTTACTTGTCTATAAAACTACGGACTTCAATGCCGGTGCTTAGATATTTTATATGAAATAACGTATTGCATAAATATGATAGATAGAAAACACGAAGCAATAGATTTCAAAATTGACCAACTTTGATCGTTATTCCAGACAAATAAATATTTTAAAATATAGCATTACTTAATTAGCAGCTTAAGGACCGCACGTTTTTTTTATAAAATTTCACCTGACAAAATAAAATTTTACCAAACATTATAATTTTACTAAATTCACTATTATTTGTAAGCAAATTGAGATATCTTTACAAAATTCAATTTTCTTAGCTTTCAGATACTTCGCCTATACGCATATATGTGTCCGCCGGCCAGCAACCTTTGTTTTTCAAAGACTCAAATACGCGTCCACGGTCGTTAAGCTGTTAATTAGCGGAATTATGCGATCAATTCTTTGATCGAGGTTCCAAGTGTAGATTTATTTGTACACAAAAGTAACAATGACGTACTCTTCCAAGTACTGATAAAGGTATTTATTGTTACTTTTGTTTCGCGAAGAATCTGCTCTTACTGTACGTCTTACGTGTTAATTAGGACACCACAAACACATATGCCTTCAAACAGAAATCGATAAATCGATCGAAAAACTACTATTTGCACAGGGATTCGAACCCGTGCGACCAACGCTTACCGCTGCGCCATAGGACCCGATAAGAATACTTAAATATTAAATTTAGCTGTTTTAATCAATTCATTATAAAATTTAAATAGTAACTTACGTACACATTGTTATATATTTGCATTGAATTGTACTATGTACGACTTGTTTGTATTAAATATCTTTTTTAGTTGGTCGACTGATTTTGAAAATGTCTGACACAAGTATAACTAAGTAAGTAAATAAGTGAAATTCAAAATATTTTAACGCCATTTCTGCTCACTTGAATTAAACGAGTACACTTACAAAATATTAAATTGTAATTCTAACGATATTTCACTTAACATGATATAAAAAAGATAAATATTTAATCGCTTTTTTTCATCTCAAGAAAATAATTTTCTCCATATTGAATCGGAACAGAAGTCAACGTTCGCCATTTTGTTTATAGAAATGGACCGTACAATGCGATCAACAAAATGGTTTTTCGGAAATCTTCTATTATTTATTCTGTTAGCAAACTGAGCTCTCCTTGTTACCCGAAGGTGTGGTCCCTTTGAATAATAAGGCATATTTACATTCAAAATTTTCGTCCTTTGAAAAGGGTAATTCTCTTATTATCGAATCAGAAAAGTGGAATTGTCTTTTTTTTAACATTTAAATGTATTTTTCAAGGTTATTTTTTAAAATACCAACTATTGGAAAATTATAGCTTCGGTTGATTTTATTTTTTTTCATTTTGTATCATGATTTCTACTTATACTATTCTATTGAAGCTGGGATTAAGATGCATGGCTAATTGCACCAATAGTGTGTGTGCATAATTTTAAATAAGTCCATACTATATTTTAGATTCATTTGGATGATTGTTTTTGAATACAAATAAATGGGGATGAATTATTTAACAAAATTAATCAGTTCATGTCAGTGATATCTAATATTGCTGATGTAAACTTGAAGATTTTACTATATTTTTATATTTTTCAGCCTCCAATTGACTTTTAAACAAATGAATAATCCATCTTCTTAAGTCCTATTCACTTATACAAGAGATTGCGATAAATTCTTTTGAAGTTAATCGAATTGTCTATAGATATCGTTTTTGGCTGCCTCTGCTTATAAATATTCTCTTTCAGTAAAGATTACGATTACAGTCGAGTATATCATATAACTATAATGGTATTTCAGTATTTTTTATATTGAAATCTTGTTGTGCAGTTTTTTCTAAAACCAATGCATAAACTAATGCAATATGAAGTGACCTGTCTGTGTGCATGTGCTTACAAGGAAAATACCGAGTCATGCCATTAAGGATACTTAAGTCATCTGGCGGTTCATAAACACTACGGTACTTAAACATCTTATTTTATATTTAAAAAATCCAATAGATTTACTTTGCGATTTTGCTTAATTTTCAATATCGATATTTCACCTGGTTTTTAAAACCGATTTCATTCAGTGTTCAAAACTGTATATCTCACTATATTATTTAACCTTACATGAAATATGTGAACCGTCTTTTAATTGTGGTGAAGAGTGTATGTACTCGAGATATTTTTGATTTACAAGTTAGTGTAAAAATAATGTACAAAAATAACATTCTTATCTTATTTTGCCTATGAAATTTATTGTTTTCGATCGATTCAAAACAACATTATCACAAAAAAATATATTCGTGTATCTTTAATTAGTATAATACAAAAAAATCCAAATCTGAGTTAAAAGTGTGGTAAAAGATCAAAGTACACACATAACATATATTATACTTCTAATTCGTTTATTTAAGAATTTAAACACAGTTTTTAGTCTTAAAATACAACTACCAGCTTAATAAAAATTTCGCTAGAGCATTACAACTCAACCAAGGCGATCAACATAAAAATACAACGATGAGATAACAGTGAATATGGTTAAAATAATTCCAATAAAGATTTAACACAAACGTTATTAAATATTCTTAGCACATCAACAATGTGGATCGTTCCACTCTTACCCTTTGTATATCATAAGATGTGATTCTTTTTACGTCCCTCTTGCATTTTTTGCCGGAGTTTGTGGAATATTGGACGCGTATAACACGTCTGAGCCATAATTTTATGACTTCCTATTCCCAAAACAAAGGTAAACAAGAGCAGATATTATTAAAAGTTACTGATATCTGCCCTAGAAATCCAGTTACGTAAGCTGTAATATTTTTAGTTCTTAGTAACATATTTCCAGTGTGATAGCGATAACGTTTTTTAAAATTTTCACTACATACATGTGTAGGAAACAGTGGTTGCTTTATATTGTGGTAAATATTGACATAAAAACTTTTTACCAATACAAAACAGTAAACAATATATGTATATTAATAATCAAATTGAAATACGATTGTAAGAACAAGATTGTTTAACACTAAAAAATAGCAAACTATTCAGTTTGACTTGACAAAAAAAATATTGTTTATGTGATAGCAGTTTTTTTATTTGAATTAAAATTTTATATCTACCTGATAATTGCTTAAAATATCATAATATATTTTGATACATATATGGAAACTTTATTGGTTTTTTATTGTGTATACATTTTTTCAGAAAACTATTTTTATACAACGAACATTAGTCTATTACAGCGGTGCTTCTTTATAATCAGAGTAACAACTTAATAATTCTTTTGTAACAGTAAATTAAGCTTATTTTACCTATTAATAAAAAATATTTCTGATGGCTTAGACATGATTTTTTTGAGAATATGAGTTGGGTATAATAAGCTCCGCATTTGTTTGTCTGTCCGCTACTAAAATGATTTGTGTGAATAGAACGCTTTTGAGCTAGATTTTACTTTTTTATTACATTTACGATGAAATATTTTTGTCCCGTTTTGTGATGAAATATAATATGTTGAAAAATTCAAACTAGAATGAATATTTTTTTGTCTACTACTGTTTCGAATTTTGTAAGGAAATTCTAAAAAAACACGCTCAAGTTTTTAGCCTATCTGTGATCTTGAAGTTTTTAATGTGATGTTAGTGAAAATCTTTCGAAAGCTGTTTTAAATCCAGAAAATTTAGTTGCGTCGTAAAAATAAAATGACAGAAATCAAACTCCGTAATATAATTTCAAAGTGATTAAAATAACTAACTATCCACTGAAATATTATTACATTTCTATTGCTGTTTGATAGCGAAAATGAGGTTTTATGACAAGTATTTAAACTGAAAGCTTTTTTAATGGTAACCTTAAATTTAATATCAATAGTTAAAATTTAGATGACTTTTTCCACATTAAATAAAAAAAATGAAACTACGTTTGCTTCAATACGGGGTAAGTTTATTAAAGAGTGCTGTTGATTATCTTTGATATATCAAAATGACATAACCTTAATTTTTTTTGAAAATTTTAATTATTTATGGGATCTTCCAAATAAATTTTCCAAAGACCATGACGTATGCAAGTCTTGGTTGAAGTCAAAACATTGACGGAAATAATAATAATAGTAATAGTCACAAGTCATTTTTTTAGATGTAAACAACGAGATGATGACAACAAAGATGATGACGTTACTCAAAAAGTGAAACACGTCTCAAAATTATGAAAAAACAGTACAATAACAAACCACTTAATCAATTTTAATTTTATTTTAAAAATGTACATAACGATTTTTTTGTCTAAATTTTTCTAAAATGAAAAAATGATTGAAAAAAAATAGTGGCCCGCCAAATATGTTTTATTTCAAAATTTTCGCGTTGGTGAAATGGTTTTTGAATCCGTGACTTATATGATATCTTCTTGATGGCTTCTGTGGTTTTAAATAGGGCTGTAACCTTAAGACCAACTAATTTTAACTTCAATTCCTGGCAGAGTCAAATCTAATTTAGGATTCATTCAATCTTATAATATGTGTTACTTTAGACATAAAAATAGGTGTTTGTTTATTCCCTTCAAGTTGATTTCATGTGATTTAAGACTTGAAAACTTTTGGCCTCTTGGTAGTTAACTCAAATATGTTTACCACAGATTGTGTATTTCTTCAGAGCCAGTATATATAGCTGAGCAAAATAAAAGTTTAAACATAGTTCTGACGATGGCGAAAGCCGAAATAGCTATCAACGCATAAAAAATTATGAAAAACTGTAAAACTAAAATACTTTGATATTTTTAATCTGTTATAATGGATTTCTACCGAGTAAATTCTAAATCAATTAATCAAATATGTTTCCTCGCAAATCAACAGCAATATTCAACTGATTTCTGATGAATAATTCACCTTTAAAACCAAGTTGTAATAATTTTCAATGTCAAATTATTGACAGTAAAAAAGTCAAAGTGTTTCGAAAATACTTTTTCATCTGTCAAACAAATTTAACTTAAAAGCCAACATATGTATTAAGAGTTTATTCTTGGCGAAAAACGTGTACATTTGTGACATGTTTGCTTATTCGATACGGTACTAAGTGCAAACCTTTTGAACAAAAAGCTTGTTCTATCGGTTTATTTACTCTCCTACTTGAGGCAGATTGGTATCAGCATAATATTATTGGGACTCTTCATAAAAAAAATGTGTTTTTGGGGAGAGTGGCTTTTATCAGCGGAGAACAATATTTTTAAGCAATAAATTTATTTTTAAAATGTAAACCTTGTTCTGGTTTAGTTGATACTCAAAGTGGATTTATACAACAAAAAATATTAAATTATGCTTTTCAACTTATTTAACTTTGAAAAATCGAACTCTGAATATTATGATATATTTGACTTAATAATAAAAGCTAATATAAAATAGGTTTTTAAGTGGATCAGTTGTGAAAAAAACGTATTTGAATTATGCATTGTAATTTACGTTACAGATAAAATGGTTTCAGATCCTTTAATCTTTCCCAGACCAAAATTGATTGAAGATTTTCATCGTATATATTTGATCTTGATTAATGACTATATGTCTCTCCATCTTGGATGGAATAAAAAAAAATGATTTTACAATTTCAAAATATACAGAATGTTAGCAACTAGGTGCTTAGCCAATTTGTATCTTTATAACATTTATTTTTAACGTCTTATTTCACACTATACGCATTTCATCAAAACTTTCAATTAATTTTTAATTTGTTTAACTTCATATAATTTCTAAAAGAATTGAGAAGTCATGTTTTGAATAAAATCTTTGCTATAAAACAGAAAATATATGTTTCGGCATATCTCTCTGTTTGTCTGTAACGAAATCTCGTCCTTAACGGTGTGACCTGTAAGTAACATGTTAGTTGAAAACCTCCTTTCGCCTAAGTACAATGAATTTTTATAAAAATATTCATATGTTGGGTCGAAGAGCAGTACTCAACGTCGTTGGCTTCCGATCTTCCGAGCATTTTCTATTCGAAAGCATGGGTGTTTATAGTTTAAAAAATGGAAGCGATTTGTTAACCATTAGTTCTTTCCTCCACCTCTACTCTATTTGAAAATTGAAGTTAAATAACTGAGTAGTAAGAAGTTCTAGAAAAAAAAACTTTGTTTACAAGTTAGCAAAATGCCCTATATTTTTTCATTTGTTTTAGAATATTGGATTGTGTGGTACTTCAATTAGTTTTTTGAAAATAAATCCGGTTTAAGCCGGTTAACTGGTTTATTTATTTGAAATAAGCAAAAAACCGTTTAGTTGTTTTGGACGGTTAATAAGATGCCCTAATATAGACCCATGGTTTAATTTAAGATTTCTACTGAAGGTGCTTGGTGGAATGTCAATTTTAAATTTGAATCGTTCAAACTATCCTTTTCGCCAGCAATGGCTTTAAACTCAATGATACATTTATTTCTTATATAAACACGAAGCTTTCATTTACTAAGCGTCAGTTCAAGTTCATCCGTGCACTTGAACGCCTGAAGATACCGAAAGGCAAAACCCGGGTCGTTGATGACAAAAACTGTGAGAATGAACATAGTTTGAACGATTCAAATTTAGAGCCATGGTATTTAAGCTCCAGTGTCCCTCCCACCCATCCTATCCTATGAACTGGGCGTATCGAGAGCGATTAGCTTACCACTAGTCCTGTCTTAGTCCTATCCTACTATTCCTACTCTCTTTGGAAAAAAAGAGAGGTTGTAGAACTGAGTAACAAACAATTCTCGTAGAAACACTTCTGTTGAGATAAACTCCATTAGGAGTCCATATGCTCCACATTGGGAGCGGACGTTGTTAAAAAAAAAAAGAGTTACATGTTTGTGATTTGGTATAAAGTGGACGTAGTACGACACGTAATAAATAAATAATGTGTTTGAATCTTACCCGGACAAAGTCAAGTAATAATTTACTTTGACATTACTGAAGAACATATTTATTTCATAAGCCACGGTATATTTTACTGCAACTGGACTCGCTGAATTTCGATGGACGTTAATTTAATTTTATGTGCGCGATGCCAACTATTATAATATGAATTATTATTAGTGTGGATTGCTGGGCAAACATTTGAAACAAACCAATTGTAAATATTGCGGAGTGCTGCTATAAATCTTGGTTGTATACTTGTAAAGCTTTCGTTTAATTTACAACTCAAAATATAATATTTCGCTTACGTTATTTTATATTAAAAGCTAATGCGTTTACACTTCATTCAAAGTTTGCTTACGGTTTTGTAAAATATAAATAAGTACGCAATTCGAAATGGTGTAAATAAAGTAAAAGTGTTTGTAGGAGTAAATAAATTTATTAAGAGGAAAGTCTTATTAACTAAAAGTGTTTTAATTTCAGTAGAATCGATCATTTCAAAGATTTTGATTACAAGATAATTTTTCTTTTTGTCTTATCAAGCTCTTCAGTTTTCAATTGATTCGATGGTAACTTTGTGGAAGTTTATTTTCAGTTTATAATAAATTTTTATATTTGTTACTCTTTTCATGTGCTACAAATTGTGACATATATTTCTCCTTTTTAAGAATAATCTTCACACAGAACATCCCAAGTCTTACAAATAAACAAAAAAATGATTTTTATTCTTTAGTTGTAAATTACAAAATAAAAGACGCAGGAAAGGGTTATGATACAAACATTGATAGTACTTATTACAAATTAACTACTCTACGTGTAATATTGCGTTGTCGCCCGCTGTGGTCTAGTTGGTTAGAGATTGCTCTTCCAGCTAGGCGGTTCTGAGTTCGATTCTTGGTAAGGTCAATTTCAAATTTAAAAAAATTCAATTTAAGTTTGAGAATTAAGAAATGGGTGTTTGTTATGTCAATTTATCTATAGTTGATCTCGAGTGACTTACAATTACTTAAATTATTTCATACGTTAAAAAAATAACTAAACATAAGATGAAAATTTTTCATTTACCGAGTTTTTTCAAATTGCATTTACCATTATAAAAGTTTTCCGCCGCAATTTCGCTCTGCTAACAAACTCGTCAAATACACTTCCATCCATAAACACTTTGTTGCTAAGCTGTATAGTAACAAAGCTATCCATATTGTATGGCACTGATAATGATCTCTCTTTGTTTGACATAGCAGTCCATCATTAATTGTGTTTTGTTTTTTCCTTTACTTCATACGACAGCTTTTGTAGCCTCGTAGAAATTTAATATCGAGTTCAATTTCTCAAGTGATTACATTAAAAAGAGTACGCTATCTTTTCAAAATGTCATTTTTTTAAATAAATACTTTAAAGTCTTTAATTTTTTATTGCTTTAAGTATGTATTACTAATAATTTAATGTTAACATTTCATTAAATCATAGTTATGACTTTTTTACACTAATTTATTTTGTTACTAATGTCGTTAGAAATCTTTTCTATTTTCATTTTAATGTGTTCACTGCCAATAATTGCTTGTTGGAAAGGCATTATAAAAATTATTAAAAAAAAACACTCTTTTGTACTCATTCTACAATTACTTGTGAAGATCATGACCAGTTTCGCTCACAACGAACATTATCAACTGATAAAATTATATATATTGAACAAAGTTATTTGTAGGCATATAATACAACAAGAAAAACTTTAAGGGTGCAACAAACAATTGGTAATAGAAATACTAGAAATATAGAAACATTATTGAACTATTAACATAGTTATACAAAATATAAACAATTCACACCAAAATTTACTATAATTCAAGTGTTTAACCTTCAGACAAATTAAATTTATTTTCAACTGTATAAAAGCACGAATTCATTCATAAAATTAGTTGCGAAAAATAGAAATCAGATATCAAAATTTACAGAGTTTTGTCTATTTTCTCGAAATTAAAAATTGTCTGGCAAATTAATATTAAATTACTCCATATTTTTATCTATAAGTTTTCTTTTATAATTCATAAGGTAATATAGATTGTTCAGAGTTTTGATATCCATGAGGTCAGCGTTTGTCTTATTTGGTTACGGGGTGAAGGGTTTAGATACTCTAATGCAGTGCTTTCCAACCTGTGGGCCGCGAAATTCTGTAGAAAGTACAAAAATCTATATATTTAAGTCTATCAAATCGCTGTTTCCCATATTGGGGGCCGCCGGATTGGATTGGATAGAAATTGGATTCTGGATAAACTAAATACCGGTACGTTTGTCGTCCTACCTTTAAATAAAGCTCGCTACTGAGTATTGTTCATATATGTACATATACAATTGCTTAACATCTCTAACCTTTATTAGATCATACTATAAAAGGTCTTATTATTCTATCGTTTATATGGAACGCAACACTAACATAATCTTTACCGTTTACTTAGAACTATCTATTAAGTTTAATTAAATACACAATTGTTCGAATGACTGTTAATGATTGTTAAGTAAATTACTATACCATACAGTCAATTGTCTGTATACAATTTTCATTTAGTGGCATTCACGCATATACCATAAACAGTAACGCAACAACCAATACTTTACCATAATCAGTTTTGTAGATCAGGGTTTTTCAACTGAGGCAAAACGCTATTTAGTAGGTTTTAATACATACCGGATGAGTGTCAAAGTCGTTGATTTTAAGCACGGAAGTCACGGGCTCGAATTCTAGTACGGACAGTTTTAATGAATTGATTTCTCAATCGATTTATTAATTTCTATCCAAAGGCATGGATGTATGTGATATCTTGAATTCCTTCCTACTTACCCTATCTTAAAATCGGCGTAGTGATTTAGCCACTAGTCCTATACTAATTATATCCTTATATCTAGGGCTTCCAAACCGGTTTAAACCGAAACCGGTTAACCGGTTTATCGCATGTTTTGAAAAAAGCCGAAAACCGATTTATTTCACTCGGTTAACGGCGTTTTATCAAAAATACTCTTTTCTTATTTTTCATTTTTTTTCAAAAAGAAATATCTTTTACAATGAATTTACTGTGTAGAAGCGGAAACAATTTACATAACAAAAGAAACATGCATATGAATTTTATAAAAAAATCTACTTGTCTCAAAGTTGTCCATGTTGTGAACAGAAATGACTTTTTCAAATAATTTAATATTTTTTATTGTATATAAATATAATTATCAAAGTGCTTGTTATTCTCAATTATGAGTTTTATTATTAAGCTCTATTTTTTTATTTGACATTTTACCATAAAATATTTTTCCACATTTAATTGTCATTGTTGTATATATATATATATATTATACCTTCTGTATTCCATCTATAAAATAAATATTGATTAATTAATTTCCATCAAAATTGGAGCATTTATGACAAATATTTAAAAAAATCTACAAATTTTTTTTTTTTGCATACCTTATATTTCGGTTTAAACCGGTTAACCGGTTTTATTGCCAGAACAAAACCGAAAACCGGTTAGTTGAAAAGTCCGGTTAATTGAAAGCCCTACATATCCCTACTTTCTTCGAATAAGAAAGGTTGAGCAACTGAGTAACAAACAGTTTTCGTAGAAACTCTTCTGTTGAGATATACTCCATTAGGGGGTCATATGCTCTACATTGTTTCAACTACATGTGTCATGAAACAAACACGATGAAACCAAGGAGCAAGATCAGTATCAAATGTATAGTAATGTCAATAGGTTAAGGTAAAGTTGAAATTGTTTAGTGGTTGCTTATCAACGATCCTAAAACATTGCAATAAACAATTTCACAATGTTTCTAAAAAATAAATTACTAAAATGTAGACAATGTATTGTATTCTTCACGCATATATTTATTTTTATCACAACAGTATTGAAGCTTTAAGTATGGAGAATAATTTCCAGGGACATGAAAATTTGTGGGTAGCATCTCGGATCTTGAGAATCCGTAAAATGGGCGTAACTCTTATTTTTATCCAGACAATGTTTTTTTTTTAATATCATTCGGATTGGCAATCGACCGTTCTGTCAATTACAAAATTATATGAAAGTTAAACATATTTCCACCTCCTATAGCGTAGTTTACAACTGCGAATTTTTCTTTAGTGAACGCGTCATCTTTTCATATAGCGGCCTTTTCTATAGCGATTTTTTACAAAATGCTACATTTTCAATGTCAAATGAAAATTGTTGTAAGTGTGTTATATTATAATATAGAAACATATCTTTAAGCACGTGTATTGAAAATCAAGAGTCAAAATCGCAGTCGGAGTAGAGGAGTCGAGATATTTTGGCTAGAGCCGGAGTCAGAATCGTGAAAAACGAGCGACTCAAACCCATTAAAAAATATATTTAATGATGTGTATTCAAACCACAATACTCTATAGTGTTGACATTGCATGCTTGGCTGACTAAAGATGATTTGATGGAATACATGTACTGTATATTCTTGACACTACATAAAATAAAATGTTTGATTTGGTAATTTCGTTAAATTCGTAAAATATAATTGAAAAGACCTAACCTCAAAATTTGTATGGTTGCCTAATCTCATATATGGAACTCTCTTATAGCACAGTCCTTATCTCTACGCTAAATGAGGGTTGACTAATTTTACTGTACGATCAGAACCTGTTTTACACAATTAAGGCGCATATTCAACAAACGATAATCATATTCTATACTCATTACAATCTGAAGAATAAAATTTATTATTTGCAAACATGTCTCATTCCAAAATGGTTTAAAATTTTAAAATCATTTATCACATTACTTTGAAACGATATTTTGTATGTTATTAAGCCATGTTTGAGACTGATTTCTAAAAATACTTTTAAAATTTATTTTTATCTACTAAATTACATGCATGGTTCATATTTCAACAATTTTAGAATGCTCTGGGTTTGCAAATAATACCCTCAAATTACAATACATATGTGTAATATTTTTAAAAATATCGATTATCGTTGAGTTTATAAAAAATGCCATTTTTATGACCAAATAATTGTAATAAATTTAATAAGTATAGGTGTGGTTTATTTATTAAAAAAATATGTAAAAAAGGTTCTAGCGCCGCTGTTAAATAACCTCAAAAGCTTTACTGCAAAGCTCAAATAGTCTGGGTGTACAAAACAGCTAGAAAATATTCGATTACACAGGTTTGTCTGTGGTTAATTGAAATTCGGTGTTTCCATGGTATAGCGTTTGGATAAGTATTTAGTTGTGTCGTTTTTAGAGATACACTTTGGTCGTGAAACTAGGTTAAGTATCAATTAACCATCGTTTTTGTACCTCAAAATGTTGGATGGTGCTTGAAACCTTAATGTATGGCGTAATCTGGTAGATTGTTACATATTGTTTCAACTTATTAACGATCACATTCCATAGAATAATATCATTAAATAATGCATCAAGTATTCTCAATTTCTTGTTGATATTACCACCATCTTCTAGCAAAAAAGCGGTATCGAAGAAACATTTTTTTTGTAGTGTAACCAAACTCATCATGGCTCTGATAAGACCCTGACCAGTGAAGAAGGTCGACAGCTTCAGATATAGATCCCGAAAGACGGCAACATAAATAAAGCACTTGATATTCGCTTAGGAATAACTGGTGCCAAATGTATCCAAATGCGGACTGTCTGTGGAGAGACAGCTGTATACGATTAAAACAAAATGTCATTTATTCAACGCTTGCATTTTACCATTGCTGCTTTACAATAGCAAATCATGGCTCCCAACGAAGACCGTAGAATAAGTTTTAAGAATAGATGCTTTAAATTAAGTTTCTCAAGAATTACTCTTATTAGTTTTTAGCATATTACTACAGTACATAAAAGAGCTCGCTATTGTTTTAGGAATAGCACAAGCCATATTTAACTCAATTTGAACTGTCGAGGATACACAACTGTGCATTGTTCAAAGCTAGTATAGCTGCTTTACTGTAGTGAATCATGGGACATGAAGAAAACTTAGTATACTGAGCTTTGATAATATAGTATTATGCTTGCGTTAGATATTGGGGGGGTGAGAATTACTCTTAGTCAAAACTAAGTAAGTAAACATCAAAAAACGCAACAATGGTTTTTAAATTATTTATCTTGTCTTACTATAAAACCCAACAAGTTTTATATGACGCAAAGCTTATCAGCAAAAGGTGTATTTATCAGAAGTATTAATTTTTTATTATCCAAATTTTTCGCCGTTTACCAGAAAGTTTTAGATAATTTAACATTATTTGCATTCAAATAAAGGTCATATATTTTTATTCAATTATTTATACAAACTTGGAAATACATAGTATGTTGCAATGTTTTTACGCTGATAACAATGTATAGACAAGTCAAATGTTGTTCTTGCTAAATTTAAATCAAAAACAATTTCAAAGATGTTTATAAAACCACTATAAATTTAAAAGCAATTGAAACATTTCATACTTTTTCAGCTTAATTTTAAATTAACAAGTCCACTTGTTTACCGAAACTTTTCTTATTAAAGCAAATTGAACACTCAGCCTTACAATACTTTGAATGGTTTAATTAGCTAAGTTGTAACTTTGTTATATTCCATTTATACTTTCTTCTGGCTTATTTCATAATACACTTGATGCAAACTCGCTATTCAGCGTCAAGACAACCTGAACATTTATTCTTGTAAATCATGATGACTTTTGAAGAAATTTAGATCAAAATTTTTTATGAAATTTATTCTTTAAAATGTGTTTAGTTAATTAAAAGCAGATACACTTAAATACAACATATATTTTTTCGTGTTGAAATCAAAGACATTCATAGCTAAAATACACAAGTATTTGAATCCGCGACGTTACTTGCCAACAATCAAAAAATATCACAGAAGTAGTAAAGCAAGAAATGGCTTGACTATTGAATTTTTTATTAGCTTTTTTACCTTTTTGAATTCTGAATTTCTGTAGTATTAAACAATAATATCTTATTATCAAACTCTTTTTCTATTTTTAAAATAAATTATTGATCCATTTGTTCGCTCGCTGTGATCTAGTTGGTGAGAGCTTGCTCTACCGACCAGGTGGGTCTGTGTTCGATTTCCGGTAAGGTCAATGTCAAATTAATTAAAGATTTTTCAATTTAAATTTGAAACCTAAGATGTGGGTGTTTGTGATGTAAATTTACCCCGAGTTGATCTCGAGTGACTTACAATATATTTTCATCGACTTTGTCTCGTAAGATCTTTCAATTAAAAAATATTTGGCGCATTGGCATTACCTGTTATGCCATTTTTTTAATTAAAAAAAATAAATATAGTTATTTGCTAACTCATTGTTCTTTTTTCTCTACATCTTTCTTTACCGCCCTTTATAATATGAAAGATTTAATGACCGACATTCAGATATTTTAAATGCTCGATTATGGATACATATGACATCAAGAGTGGACATGATCTCAATCAAAAATACCCTTACCTTTGAAACTAAATTATAAAAACATTTTTCACCTAATAAATATGGAATAATGTAGTATCGATTCAATGTCAAATATGTTTTATTTCGTTTAACAGTTTCATATATTTTACGTATAAATATTTCAATAGAACGACTCTCTTTTAAATTCAGGACATCCTATAACAAGTCAAAAATTCAAGCACCCGAAATTCTGCTGTGCAAGTCATTTTTTAAAATTATTTTTATAAACGTTAAATAAAAAAATATAATGCATCGCAATTAAAATTGAAGTAAAATAAAGAATGAGAGAAGCATACAATAAAATTGTTTTTTAAGAGCCTGGCTAGAATTTAGTACTCTTAGCTTGGAATTTCCATATATTTGAAATAAAAATTTCACTGTGAAGAGGAAGACATTTGACCTTTTTGGGTAATTAAGGTTTTTTAATTATCGCATTTTTTGCTTTTTGTGTAAAAAATTTGCGAGTTTCCTTTCTCATAAGTGCAATCGACTGAACATGAGATTATATGGGGTAAAATAGAATTCTTTTTAAAAGAATGTTTTGAAACCATTCAAGATTTTAATTTATTTGTTTTTTTATAGATGCTTTCGACATTAGTATTTAGATTATCATGTATTCATTACGTATCTTAAAAGCTATTTTTTTTATCTCGTAATTATTACATCTTTTCTTTCCGAGTGAGGTTGTTTTCAATTATTTAATAAGTATTGTAATCAATGAAAATCTATTTATTTCAATGTACACAGATGCTGAAATGACTTAAAATATTTTAACTAAATACGTCTTGCTTTGTATCTAAATTCTAAATACAAACTATATGAACCAAAGATGAATGTTATTATTACATCAATTGCAACATATTCTTATTTTACCATTAAAAATAAAAGCCATCCGCTACCAATGCGTTTACTTTACTTAAGAAAAGATTTCGATATGGTTTTTTCTTCCATTTTTTATTGATTGCTCAAACAAAAATATTGTGAATGTTTTTTAAACCTTTGAATTAAGGCTTTAAAAACTAATACACTTCATTAAAAAACTGTATTACTTATTAAAAAGTTACTGATTAAACTGGTTTAGTCAATGATTTTTTTAAAAACAGTTTTTGAGTAAGAGCCGCGAAGTAAGACGTGTGTAATTCTTCAACGTAAAATACTACCCCAGCTTAGTTAACCTTTTGTTAAAGAATATATTCTTTTTATTGACCAATTAATGATAATTATTTCAAATCTTTAATCTAATTCACAAATTAATAGTCGCTCACGATATAATCATAAATAGATAAGTGACTTTGTTATCTTTGCTTAAACAGAAACATTGAATGGTTAGGCACTGAGATACAATCTGTATTGTGTACGCTCGTGTTATTAGCGCATCGATTACATTTTGAGAACGTCCATGTTGCTCTCGTCATAAACACAATTATTCGCTATATGCACATCATGACTCATGAATAAATTGGAAAATCTCAATACTCCATAGACAATGTGTCAACTAGAAAACAAAAGAGTAAAAATCAACAGCCATAGACATGAATAGGTTAAATTTTACTATATAGTATGTGGCCGATTTTGCGAATTTCGAAGCATTCAATAAATTTTCAATATCATACGGGGAACGGGATATTCTTGATTCATCATTAAATTCAACGCGAAGTAGATTTAACTCTTCCTTCACGGCGAATTCTCAGTATACGGATACACAGCGTATTTTACTTGATATCTCTTAAACTAAATCGCTGAGAAAGTCACATTATTTTTATTTATATCTTTATTTTATTATATTTTAATTATTATTTTATTTTATTTTAAGCACAACAGGGCATGGTTTAAAGATACGTGCCATGCAGCCCTGTATCGGGCCAATAACATGAGGAGTACATTCGTTTTGTTTTTTTTTCTTGACCGTATTGCATTATGGAAGACGGCCATGAAGCAGCGGTTGTATACACACAACGGGTGGTGTTGTGATAATCAACAACCAAATTGTAATTTTAATGGCTCTAAGGTTTCATACTATTCACTATTTGGTGCACAGCTGCCGAGATTTTGAACGTCCGGTCGGATTCATTCAAGAACATATATATCTGTTATCTTTTTGATTATTAATACTTAGTGAGTGTTTTTATTGAAATTGACGCTATAAAGAGTAAACTTTTAAGCCATATAATATTTTTTATTACAGTTTTAATGCATTCTTGGCTTCGTCGGTTATCTCTCTGAAAAGTAATATTGTGAGACTGGCCTAAAATTGAAATTAAAGAGTATACACATGTATATAGTCCATATTAAGCGTTGGCATTTAGACCTCTAGTGATTAAATTAGCTTTGATTTATTTGATAGAATACCATTATAATTACTAATTATTAATTTAAAAACCAGCAAGATATTTAGTTGCTCTAATATTTGATTGCTCTGTCGGAATTACGCCATCATCGGAAACATCTAAACCTGATGATTCCATCGCAAGTCCCATGCTTTGCGAGCAAATGTATTAGCACGACCATTACCCGCATGTGCCCTGTAGGTCACGCAAGTACGATTTCACGGCATACATAAATAATGTTACATTTTTTTCTTGAGTTGTTATTTTTTAATGGGGCGCACGGTAAATATATACATAACTTATTGGTCATTTTACTTACCCTAACGCTATGTCATACCTAGGCGAAGTCACTTCGAACACGATTGGAACGCGGCTTAAGGCGAATCAAAATATCAAATAAACTGATCGCGGCGTGCTGCTTATCACGTAGGACACTTAATAGCGGCGTAGACCATTTGACATTTTTGTACCGCACCGAGTTGTTTTGCGTTCGATTTGATTTCGTCCCCATAAGACAGTTATCAACTTGATCGTTATATTTTATACAATTTATCATTTTAAACCTTCTTTTAATTTAAATAATGTATTTTTTACAAGAAAATGCATAACCCACCAATTAAACTAAATATCCACATTTTTTAGTTTTGTACTATTCCTTCATAATTTATTGAATAACAAAAATATGCCAATTAATTTTCAAGCAAAAACTAAAATAAAAATTACAATTTATGATTTGACTACACAATTACTTTTAGTCGGTAAATTATGCTAGCAAGAAACGTTGGCTGTAAATTGTCGATGCGATCAATTAACGCGGCGGTAAACTGCTTGCGATTAATTGCTGGCAGTATATTTTTTAAACCACCATATAAATAACGGCTGCAGGCACACGGCATGTGGTGGAGGGGCAATGAAATCATTTTATACAACCTGTTTATACTAATTTAGTTGTTATCAATGTTCTAATATTTAAATTTCTTATATTTTTACAGTGTGAAGACAGAGGTGCAAAACAGCGGTGCTTTATCAAGACTTTACATCGCCAATGCAGCTCGCAAGGACTCTGGTAATTACACCTGCGCCTTGGAGGATGTATCAGCGACCACTGTTGCAGTACATGTTCTCAGAGGTAAATATATAACATATTGTACGTATGTTTGTATATCAACTTTTGGACTCTTTATTCATTCAAGTAGTGGAGATTGCTTGTATAAGTTTTGAATACACACATTACAATCACATTTTTTGTATTCGTTTCATTCAGTTAAACCAACTAAAAAACGATTACGTTTTATTACAACCGAGTCGCTTAAATAAATAAATAAATCATTTTTAAAAACATGAGCTGAAATATAAATATTCTTATAACATAAATATAGTCTTCCGCTGTGGTCTAGTTGGTAAGAGCTTGCTCTACTGACAAGGCAGGTCTGGGTTTGACTCCCAGAAAGGTCAATGTCAAAATTAGATTTTTCAATTTAAATTTGAGACTTAAGGCGTGGGCGTTTGTGATATCAATCACCTCGAGTTGATCTCGAGTGACTTACAATATATTCTCATCGAGTTTTTCTCGTATGATCTTTCAACTTTAATATATTTGGCGCATACGTATGAGCTGTAATACCACATGGCTCAATTCACTTATAATGAGTTCATTAATGTTCATACTTTCGATGGTTTCGGCGGTAACTTGGTGGAAGTTCATGTTAATAGAAAATTTAAATTAACTTTGATTATTCCACGTATTGTGTTACTAACTGTGACACGTGTTTCGCCTCTTTCAGAGGCATCTTCAGATTTACTATCGCAAAGTTTGCTTAAGTAACACGTGTCACAGTTAGTAACACAATACGTGGAATAATCAAAGTTAATTTAAATTTTCATTCATGTTCTTTTATTGACAGCTCAATTCGTCCATTTAAACACATTATTTTATCTGCAATTTAAAAGTGTTCGGATTTAACCGAAACAGTGTACAGCAAACTCAATTTTCTGTGACAATTATGTAGTTATGAAAGATTATTTTTTTCAGGTGAAAATCCACTCGCGATGCAACGTGGAGCCGCGACTCCCTTCGCTTCGACGACACCCCCCGCGCTGCTTCTCTTCGCGCTGGCAATCAGCTGACAATTAACTCCCAGCCGAAGCCATTTCGCCGCCATTTTTTCACTCCTCGTTTCCGTGTGTCAATTGTCATTAGGAGTGACAATGCAGGCGTGCTTCCGACTCCGAGCTGCGATGAATTGAAGGGAGGAATGCACCATCTTGAATGCAAGCGTAGCTGTCACGTGTCACCTAAAAATTGCTATAATGCAAATGCAGAGCTGGCTTCGTGGTTTTTAACTTTGATTTTCATTTTTAGTAAAAGTCATTTCATCTTCGTCACTGTTCAAATAAAATATTATTTTATGAATTAATATGTATATACTACGTTTTTAAATTATGCCATTTACTTTGTCTCCATGTTGACAACATGACAGCAGAAAAGCATTCATTGTTTATACATTTCTTTTTTGTTTTTAATCCATGTCTGCTTCCAATGTTAAGCATTTACTTCCTAATAGACGTATCTCAACAAATCTTTTCTACTAGAACTTTTTGTTACTCAGTTGCTCAACCTTTATTTTGCAAAGAAAGTTGTAGGGATAGAAGGATGCGGTTATGACAGGACAAGTGGTTAACCAAACGCTCTCGCTACGCCAGGTTATTGAAGTATTGGAAAGTTACGTAATAAATAAAAGGAAATATAATTAAAACTGATATCTTAGATATGCGAAACACGTCGCACAATTTGCTACACAACTTATGAAATAACTAAGCCATCAATTTTAATATTATGAGCATTTAAGTCCAAATAAAACCGCATTTTTACACATGTACATTTTTAGCTTAAACCAGAATGATCTACCAAAAAAAGTATTAGGTGCATTGCTCTTATATTGAATGAGATTTATACATCACAATAATTGTCAATCGAAATATTTACTTTTTCAACCTTTTTTTATTCATTCGTCATTTACAGCATTTGGATTCGTGATTAATTCATTTTTAATGCTTTAAATGAATTATTAAATAAAAACCAAAGCCGCTTCTGTCAGGTGACATGTCAGCCAGTAGTAGATGATTGTGACATGGAAATAATTCACGTGACTATGTGTGTGAACTAATAAAAAAAAAACTGTCAGAGTGACTTCGTGTGCTTCCAGTTACATAATTGTGGGGAAAAGACCTGTCAATATCAACTCTAAATAATTATATTACATACGAGTCTAAATTTATTGATTTTATTTAATAGTGAATGTGCCAAATCTTGTAATAAAATATTTGTGACTATTAAAAGTGAATAAATCAGTAAACTAATTCACCCATACTGCAGATAAAGTGAATAAGTTTTCATATCAGTGAAGTCGATAGCGTACTTTCTACGGCTCTAAATCAATTTTGCTTCGTCATGATGGTTTTGAATGGATATTCTTAGCAGTAATATTTTAATCCAAATATGTATTTAATGTTTTTATTCTCGTTAACCTAAACGATCTTTATAAAATGGTTATGGAATGAGTGAATAAATAACAACTCGGTTCCTTCCAACTTTTTACAACAATTCCTGTTAAAATACCTGCTTTTGAAGTTTTAAATTTTACTTGTTTATTTACAAATTGACGATGTTTCTGGATTAAAAAAATTGTTCATAAAGTAAAATCTTGGTAAACATATTGTTCAAATTAATTGGATGATACTTTGCCATAAAATAAAAAAAAACAAAGTATTTATTATAGTAAAAATATAGATATTCACCATCATCAGAACCATTTTACTTGTCGTACTTTTTGTATACAAAAAAAAACGTTACTACATTTTTTATAGTAATCCTTAATAAAAGTTATTTAAATATAACAGTATTAAAGTATTGTTTGTTGGCAGATTTTTTTCCTTGTAAAATTTAACATCGAAAATATTATAATTTTACGTTTATTTGAACACAAATTAAAATTATTTAAGCTCCGTACTAATTCCAAACCAGCATTTGAAATTCAAAGAATTTTACAGGTGCAATTTATTATTTCACATTTTAATTTGACTAGCATGTACACCTAGAGGAGGGGGTGTGTGAATGTATATACGAATTGATGTAAAAATGTTGCCATTATAATTAAATATTTTGTAACAAAAAAAAAAAAAAATCCTATACGATACTGTTGTAAATAAAAAATAATTATATGTACTGTTATTTATAAAAAATATCGTTATCAATTAAGTGATGTATGTATAAAATACCATGAATATTAATTATGTTTTCATGTATTTAGCACAATTAAATATATATAATAGTAAATGTGCTACAATATTTGCTCATGATTAGATGCAATTTATAAATGTAAATAAAAATAGAATAGATCATTAATTTTAATATTTTTATAACAACATATTCTTGCAAACAATAATGTTTACTATTCAGCCTACTTTTTATTTTAAAACTTTGATAAATTTACCGTTGCAAATTACTCTGTTTTTTTTGCGATGCAAGATATTCAAGCATGCACTATTTTGCGAATCTACATTTTCCGTAAATGTTATCACTCACTGTGATTCACTTTGACATTCTATGAGATTGGGCAAGGATCCGTACGTATGAAAATTGATTGGAATAAAGGCTAATACTTTTGGGTTACCTGTTGTGAACGAATCTCTTATTTAAAAATATTTATCAAATGTGCTTGTAAAATTTTGACAGTTAACCTACGCCCAAACCAAAGTTCTTAATCATCAGTGTCTTCGTTTTGTTGTTTTTAAGCTGACAACCAAAACAATATTTAACAGTGTTATTTTATCTTTAAATTTTAATTTTAAAAAAAACTGTTCTAATTTGTTTGCAGCAGCTAAATTTGCGTAATAAAACTCTATTGGATTGTTGCGAAATTTACTGAAAACAATGTCTTTCATTTGCGTATTCCGGCACAATTATTTAACAAATAATATGCTTGTTACGAAGTAAGTTCTCTCGTGGCATTAATCTCATTCAAAAGTACCTCAAGATAACAGCGTAATAATAATCATTTTGAATGTATCATCTCCGAACGGCGTTAAAATGTGCAAACAACATCCTACAAATGTATATTTCAACACTGGCATGTTAAACGTTAAACTTAATGATGATTGCCACAATTATTATAATCATTTCTTTGTTTATAAATAATTAAATTTTCAAAAATTACAAGTAAACATAATAAGAATATCATATTATTATATGTTTGGAATCATGTACATATATATTAAATGAATAATTTTATATTGTTTACTTCGTCATTTAAAAATGATTTGTGTCATGAAAGAAACATAACTTAAATATTTTTGATAGATTCTGCGGTAATGAATATTCATTTATAATATAAAATTAAACTTTATAAACTTTCTTATTCCATTTGTTGGGTTACTAAATATGACATGATGACTTTAAGAAGCATCAACATGTTCCTTCTTTTGATACATATATATTTTTTAGCGGGTTGAGAATTTATACAAAAAATTGTGCAGTCTTGCATGTTATGATACTGTTGTTGATAAAAAACAATGCAATAAACATTCAAGCAGCAAAAACCAAAGCATGAATTTTTAGTATGTTGATCGTGAATATTTATGAGAAAATAGCGTTGAAATAAAAAAAGCGATCATAAAATAAAAGCGAAACTAACAATTGCATGAGAATTTTTTCATTTAAAACTGAGCCCTTAAAAGGTGAAGTGAGTCAAATTTCAACTTAGGAAAAACTGAGTTACGTGCGTTTTAATATTCTACAGTGAAGTCTTTCTTATCTACCAATTCACCATGTAAATACACGATTTTACTTTAAACTCCAATAGAAAACTTTTACCATTTTACTGCTAAGCTCACTTCACCTCTCAAGGGCTCATTTATTTACGTAAGTATTGTATTTCTGGATTACTTTTGTTAGATGAGTTTTATTTTACTTGATTTGTATGTAATGCTTAAATTTCTACTATTACTTTTAATTTTTTTTTTTAATATAGATTAATTGATTTATGGATTATAAAACATCGTAATTAATGACTAATTTATTGTATTAATTACTCTTTAATGAGCATCCCATTAAGGCTATTTGAATATTTATTCGCAAAACGCGTCACATTCGTTTAACTGACACACTGAATTGAAAACACTTTGAAATATGAACGCATCATTTGGGCGCGTAGTATTTCATTGAAATATGAACGACTCTATATTTTCTGGTTAGTTACCCAACACCTCAGCATAATTCAAATATTATAAAATGTATCGTAACAATTTCAGCGTAAAATTTGCAATACCCAAACGAGCGCGTTTGAAAAATCCAACGTATTTCCCATGCAAATTTTGCATGAAATAAAACGTAATGAACTCATAGTAAAATTGCAATAGTACAGTGAAAAATACAGCTCGTTCGCATAATAAATTGCATATTACTGCATTTAACGGTATATTAACTCGCCAGTGAGGCACGTCGAGCAATTAAATACAAATTAGTTACCATTTAATATTTTTTTCGTCAATATCAGATGAAAGCTTTCGCCAGCTTAGCATTTTTGGTCTTCCAATAATTTGTTTCAATAAACTATCACTTTATGCTGCATAAAACCAGACTCTAGCAAAAATACGTTGTCAGCAGTATTTTTTAAATTATGAAAATCGGATCAGATTATTGAATTCAGATTTGACTTAAAGTCAGACTTTAAGGTGTCTACGTTGATATGATATCCATTGTTACACAGTAATACTAACGGCCGCAGTTTTTTGCTGTCTTTTGTCATTTCAACGGCTATCTGTATCCGTTTTACAATCTTAAGCCAGTACTAACAACGAATTCAAGTCTTTAATATTATTTGTGTTTTTGAAATCTATCATCTTAACTTTTGAAAGTTTTTGAAACCATAATATAACTGTGTGTGCTTGCAACAATCTTCAACTTAATGTGAAATTTCTACGATACCCAGCTGCTGTCAATCAAAACCAACCACTTATTACTTAACGTATGAATTAAACGGGGCCGCTTCACGGTTGTGAGTCAGTTTCAAGGTAACCTAAAACTTAAATACTAAAATAGACTATTGAAATTTACATTTATCAAAAGTTGATGGTTTAATTTGGTTGAGAATTCAAAAATAAGAGAGCGAATTTAACTGTCTTCGAAAATGTCAAAATTCAAAAAAATTAAATAGACTTGTGTTGAAGGTGTGTTGTGGATTTGATAATGATATCGTGAATCAGCAATTCATACCGGATAAATTCTTTCACCCTGGAATACCAATAATGACCGTCTTTGGCTTGGTTGATTGATTGATAATAAAATTGGTGGTAGCGAATCTTGAAGAGTGACATAACGTATAAATAAATAATACTTTCAACCTGCTTAAGTATTGGATTTTATCCAATAATTTAATTCAATTAATTTAGCTTTCATTTTACGTATCTGTTTCTATATGCAAAAATAGTTATTTTGTTTGCAGAATACTCTCTGCACAATAATGGATGTCACTGAGTTTTTGATCGAAAAACGGATGCAAATATACGACGCGGCCTTCTATTGTAGAGTTTGTATTATTACTTCGCAATTAAACTGTTTATGCGATGAAAAAAAAGCGAGCAATGAATTGCTCGGTGCTAATGCATTGTAATGAAGTTTAATATGACACTCAAATCATTATGCATTTCATTCTTTAATTTATGACCGGGTACTAAAAAATATATCCATGACATTTATCACATCACGTATTTTTCAGTTTTGACTAAAGCAGTCGACAAAAAACGAATACAACTTTCGATTAAATTAAACTGAAGATGCCAATCATCAGTATTTCTAAAAGCCTATCCAATTACTAATAATATAACATATTCTATTCAAAGTTCACTTTCAGAAATTAAAGTTATATTATCTAATGTTTTATTATCAGGACAAATATTCACGTTAGAATAACACCACTACTTAAATATAAATAAAAAAAAGTTCGGCATAGTTCTGACGATGGCGTAGTGAAAAAATGGCTATAAACTAATTAACAAAGAGTGAAACGAAATTCAGTGTTACTTTATTTGAATGGAGTTCTAACAAGTAAAACAATCAATTATATAATGTTACCCACAAGCTATGTAAGCATTATGATATATATTTGATTGACTATGTATATGATTTATGCAAAAAAAAATATTTGATTTTATCTTGTGGAATGATTGATAAACAGTTTGTGCATAAATTTGAAAGCTACCATTTTTTATTCAAATCACCATATTTTATTTGCCAACTCATTATTAATAAATTTTCACAAATTGCAGTTGAACAGCATGTGTTTTTTTTCATTCTGATATGTGACCGACAATGAAATTTGCCTTTTTTATATTAATAACGGAACAAAAATTCTGCTTACAATCTCTCAATTTAAACTTTTTCAATTGGTTTCCTTATGCTTATTGTTCAATACTTGCTATTTTTACGATCTCTTGAGAATATTTTGTTTGATCGTATGTAATGAACACACAAACATTGGGCCCTCGAAAGGTGAAGTGAGCCAACTAGTAAAATTGTAACACTTTTTCTTGTACTTTATAAAACAATCACGTCTTTATTTGGTGTTTCGATTGGTTTTATATTTTTATTTTGCGGAGAAAACACTATTGCAATGTGCATCAACTTAGGTTACTTCACTTTAACGATACGCATCTAACTTTTTTTTCTAACATAACACTTGGCTCACTTAACCTCTAATGGGCCCATTTAATGTCGATTAATTCAAAACTAGTATTTACGATTTAAATATTATTGACCTCTTATTTTTAGTAGTAAGAATTTATCCATAGCAATCAGGTCGGTATAAGTTCAAATTAAGGCAAGTTTATTAAATTATTATTCAATTGTGAGATCTTGAATATGGGTGGATGTGATGTCTTTATTTCTCGATTTGATTATGGGTCATTTATACATACATAATGCTATGGTTTATTAAATACTACACTTTAAATGATGTTTTTTTAATATCTATAACAATATTTCTACTCCTCTTTCTATGGAGAATAGAGAAAATATATAAAGTATATCTGTATACGCTGGTTTTTATACCTTTATAGTTATCGTGAGCTTCATTTTCTGTGCATCACACATGTTCCATTACTAAAGCTTTAGAAATAGATTTAGCGTATGAAGTATGTAAAATCCCAAAGGATTTAAAGACAATTTAAAAATTCACTGAACTGAAAAATCGCTGTCTTTGTATGAAAATGCATTATATCAAACATCCTTCTATTACATTTATTTTTTAAATTGTGACAATATGTATAAAATATCACTCATTCTATAATGTTTATAAAATTATCAAACACCAGCTAAGGTTTCTACAAAAAATATTTTAAGAAGTGTAATAATTATTACTGTTATAAAATGATCAATAAACTATGGTTTGGGAGTTCCCACTAATGAGAAACGTCAAACTTCGAGCCCTAATATCTTAGAATCAGTCAACACGTTAATTTACTAACTTTGTACCAGGTACTGGCTAGGTACCAGGCGATATGGGAATTACTAATTGAATATTCTAACACAGAACAACTAAAGCGTTAGTTAACTGCTGGAATGGCAGCTAAAACTTCGCTTCGACGTCTTGCATGATTCCAAAATTTTCTTTGCACAAAGACAGACCGTGTATGATGTATGTGTGTATATTAAACTTTGTCGACCTGATCGATTGCATTAGGTAACGCACTGACCTTTTCGGTTAAAACAATCAACTTATAGTAACTTTGCAGTTCTTATTCCAAGTCCTGATTTGATGAAGTATCTACACCGTCTCGCTTTAAGACCATTTCATAGACCACTTTCAGAGAAACATCGTTTTTCTTCTTTTTTTTCTGGCATACAATGAAACACGTAACGTTAATATTTTTTATGTTCGAAAATAGCAACAAACCAACATTTTTGACTGGGTGCACGTATTGGTTAAATTATAGAAAACCTTGCAATACTGAATTTGAATCGTTCAAACTATGTACATTCTCACAGATTTTGTCACTAACGACCCGGGTTTCGCCTTTCGGTATCTTCAGGCATTCAAGTGCACGGATGAACTTGAACTGACGTTTAGTAAATGAAAGTTTCATGTTTATATAAGAAATAAATGCATCACTGAGTCCAAAGCCATTGCTGGCGAAAAGGATGAGCCCATGGGAATGCCAACAGATTCGAGTAGTAAGTAGTTTTAAGAATTATATTATTTGTTTGTCGGCAAAGGTTTTATGATTATATGATTTTATGATTATATGGGGTATAGAAGTGGAGATGCGGGAAAGTTTAATATTTCATTTAAAATCGGAAGACTTTGCAGCTGTGCTCTATTGACTAAATCAATAGAGCACAGCTGCAAAGCCCGTGCACTTGAATGCCTGAAGATGCCGAAAGGCGAAACCCGGGTCGTTAGTGACAAAATCTGTGAGAATGCACATAGTTTGAACGATTGAAATTCCACCAAGCACCTTCAGTCGAAATCTTAAACTTGCAATACTGGTTTTACGGAAAGCATTATCCTGTTATTATAGCAGTTTTTTTTTAAATTCTGAAGAACAGGTATAATATTATAAATTATTGACAATTAGTGTTGAATCTGAGAGAACTTTTTCTGCAATAGAAGCGGACAAGATTATCAGAATCTTACATTGGAGAACTAGCTTAATAATTTACACGCCTATGCTTAGTGACATATATTTTTATTGAAGTCGGGATAATACATCATATAAATATTAAGGTTTGATTTTTTAACCGTTCTGTTACTTTTTTAATTAATCACAAATATTGTTTTATCTCATTTTTATCTAATTTTATAATACCGATATTAATATTAAACGATATTATGCGATCTGTTGCAATCTTTTTTAACATACTTAAATTTGATTTAATAATTGTTATTAATATTAATGTAAACATGCAAAAATAATAGATTTATTTTTAGCTTTATTGATGCAAGGAATATTATTATTAAAGAAGCCGTTACGTTTTCAATAAACATTACACCAATAAGTTCGAAATATATTTTATAATCTGGAATTCATAATGAAAATCTTTCCAGGTAAAAGAAACTTGACAGTCCATTATATGATACAAATAATGCTACTTACAACTGACAAATGATGCAAAAAATAAAAGTGTCAACTTTTCATTATATTATTCATTGGAATACAGTTGAATGAAGATAATCTCTGTTTTTATTGACTACAAAAGTATTCTAAAATTTTAAAATGTTTTTTTATAATAAATCAATCAATTCCCATTCAATTTCACTTATTCAAACTAAGCCCGTCTGTAGGAATAAATCCTTTTCATATCAATCTATATTTTTTTTTCAAAACTTTCAGTCGTAATCAAATAAAATAGTTTAATATTACAATAATTACGTTGTCTCTGGTATGATTTGTATGTACAAATAGTGCAAGTGTTTTTTGATAACTAAATATAATAAGTAATACATTTAATTTAGCATTAAAGATCCTCTGAACATACTGTAAATAATAAAAATCATTGTGTGTAATTATTAAATAATTTATTGGTATACTTACTTTTAACCTTAGCAGTCCATGTATTCAATATTAATAAAACTTTGTTAGTATAATATAATAATCATTGACACTTATTGTAAAACTATGGATACACTTCTTTGTAATATAAACTTTTGTCTTGATCGTATATGTACAGCTAAAGTGTATTAAGAAGGTATTAACAATAAAATTTGAAATTGATGAAGTCTTCTTTTTTCGCCATTTCCATAAGTTATTTCAAGTGTAAACTAACAACTCGGTTTACGTTATTTCTTTTTAAATTACATACAATTCAAATAATTATATTGATTCAATGTTCAATATGAAAAAAACCACATCGAATTTACTTTAGGAGAGGGTAGTCAAAGCGGTGAAAATATGTCTACCTATCTATTTTGATTTATAATTTGACGTGTTTTTTTCCAAAACATTTCACCAAACTATATATCTATCATAAGATTTATTTGATGAAATTTTAGATATCTTTGAACTATTCTTTTTTACGAAAATGTAACTTTAAATTTTGCGGATTATTTTGCACCCTATCATCTACTGCAAAAATCAGGGTTTGGGTGGTATGGGTTAAAATTCCTTGTCATTGAATAACCACTTAATTTTCTTTCATGGTATATAAATATGTCATAAAGGCTTATGGCGTAATTTTATTTGTTCGTCTTATGTCATCAACCAAAGTTTATTTGTACAAAAATATAAAGGTGTATTGTATTAACCCATATTTAACTGCACTATAAAACATACACCGCGCCTTTTTACGTCAGTTGTCATGGAGAGACGATGGAACTGGCTGGGTCACGTGCTGCGTATGCATCTGGAGAGCTTCGTTTCCTAACCAAAATGATTTCAGTGTTTTGAATGACTATCTATATGATATACTCTATTCCATGACATGAAAGGAAGCAAAGAAATTTTCAGGAGACAATAAAACATAGAGGTAAGCGTAGTGAGAGCTATCAACTAACCACTAGTTCTCTCCTAGTCATATAATTATTTCTTTACTCTCTCTTAAAAAGAGAGGTTGAGCAACTGAGTTACAATAGAGTTCTCGTATAAAAACATAAGTTGACATGAACTCTATAAAAGGCAATATACATTACATACAAAGCGAATCTGGAAATAACTTTATAGTCTAATCACAATGGCCCAAAGTTTTCTTCAACGCCTTATGAACATGTGTTGAAGTATATAATAAAGATTATAAAATTGTAATCGTTCAAACTATGTACATTCTCTCAGATTTTGTCACTAACGACCCGGGTTTTGCCTTTCGGCATCTTCAGGTGTTCAAGTGCACGGATGAACTTGAACTGATACATAGTAAATGAATGTTTCGCGTTTATATAAGAAATGAATGTATCATTGATTTTAAGGCCATTGTTGGTGAAAAGGATAAGCTCATGGGAATACCCACAGATTTGAGTAGTAAGTAGTTTCAAGAATTATATTTATTTGTTTGTCAGCAAAAGTTTTATGATTATCTTTATATAGGGTAAAAAAGTGGAGATTCCGGCATGTTTAATTTAAAATCGGAAGGCTATGCAATTTTGCTCTTTTTATTTCCAAAATTTCCTGGAAAAAGAGCTTATGACCGCCCGTATTTGGATGTAACATTTTTATCCCTTGTTTCTGATTGAACACGTTTCCTTTCGAAACTAAGTGATTAGCAAAAGTAGACGTGTCTTTTTTTCAATCTAAAGGCTGCCATATGTTCTGATAATCTGGTGTTCAGTGTCCTTTTTGTTTTGCCGATATAAAATTTGGTACAACAAGAGCATTGCAATCTAAAAATCCTGGATTTATTTAAGTAATATATTTTATCTTTATTGTTAACTAATAATTTGCCTAAAGAATTTTTGTTGAATTTACTATGGTTACAAATGAGGGAGTTAGCTTTGTTCGATAATTTATTTCGGTAATTTATTTCGATAATTGATAAAATATTTCGGCAGCCGACATTTTCGGATACTGTAATCCATAAAAATTCGATGCACCCGTTTGCTTATAAACTAGCCGCTTTTCATTCAGAAATTCATAAACTTGTGAGTGTTCCTTTAAATGAAATAAAGTTTAATAAGAAATTGAAAATCATCAAACAAATCGCCATCAACAATGGATACGATATGTCTCTTATAGACAATCTTTTATCAAAAAAACATTTGCCGCTTTTTAATTTTAAGACTTGTATTTCTTAAATAAATGATTCCACGCCAATACCTAGTATGATCTATGTCCTTTGACACTATACCTTTAAATAACATTTTTTCTGCAAGTTAATTCATAATTGAATATTTAATCTTGATCTCGACCTAAATTCGTTTTATTCACATTTACCTGCAACATAAACAAGAGTTACGATTATTCTTAGTTTTCTGCGATCAAATTAACATATATTTTAATAGTTAACATATAGTACTAAAAAACAGTTTTTATGGTAGCGTGACTCAACTATTTCAAAGCACTTACTATATTTATTATAAAAATACTATCATATTTATTTAGTTTTGTGTTGTGTAGAAATGATATATTACCCAGTAAAGCTTTTTTCATCAAATTCAGTTTCATTGAAACATTTTTTTATTTATAACTATATATGTCTACTTTATATTAAACACAGGAAACAGTGAAACACACCTTTTGATTAAAATAAAGTATTCGTACAGTATATGTACCAGTATCACGTGTCAAAGGATCTTTTGGAAGCCTTTCAACTCACTCAACAATTAAATTAAATGAAAGCAGCATTTTTTTCTCTCGAAAAATCTACATGTGCTTATACATATTATTAAAGTTTTTATGTAATGTATACAAAAATATTCTGTCATTGCTGGCTCAAAGGGGAAAAAATATTTTTACATATTCATCCACTTCTTTATTTCACTAAAAATATGAATAAATAACTTACATATCTACTATTACATGTTTGTCAAGAAAATTACTTACATCATACCAAGTGTATAAAACACAATATTGCTTAGTATTAAATTCTGATGGAAGAAATATTTACATTGGCATCGTGATACATACAACCAGTGATTCATTATCATCGCAGAGGGTATATTTACGCAAGCGATTTTTTTACTTAATATTAAATTTGTATTTATTCCTTATAGCGTATTTCCGTATTTTACTGCACCTAGAATGACACTATGAATTACAGTGAAAATGTTCAATGTTGTTTCCCAAAAAAGCATTTTATTTATTGTATTATGGTTTAAGTTTTGTCTTTAAAAAAATGTGTATATTATTTATTAAAATAGCTGAGGATATATTGATGGTCTAGCTCCATCGAACGATATTTCATAAATTTTATGTTTTAAGTTACAATATTACTCATTATATTTAAATACCTTTATTCTATAGCTCTACAAAAGAATAACTAAACAAAATAGTTTTCTCTCTGTGGGTAGATGTTTACTTATGAAAATACAATCTTCTCTCAGTTTCATATAAATACATCTCGAAATATCATTTTATTTTATCATTTTATGGTGGCAAGCTTTCAATATTTTTTAATTGAATTGAGGTAAATTACCCAGTGATTCATTAATTTGATAATTCTTTAAAGGAATACTACCCCACCAAATTTCTTTTAGGAATGTTATCATTTCACTCACTTGAAGCTCGAAGATCGTTTTCAAGCTTAAAGCATTTTTCTCTTCTTCTTCGGGGCCGAGTTAATAATCCTGAAATTCTCATGACTATTAATTTACATGCTCCCAATCTATTCTTACGTGGGCGAAACAATGAGCAAAAACTTTTATTTCTAAAAACTTATACCTCGCTTAGGAGGTATGAGTCACCAGTTCCAAGGGCCGTTAGACTAATCAACGCATTGCCTAGAGAAGTGGACATTTTTGGTGATGGTATTTGTGAACTGTTTGATAAATTTTTCTTTTGTATTTCTTGATTTTTTATGTTGAATTTGATGTACTGTGTATTTTTAACAATAATTAAATAAATTAATTAATTAAAAACGTGGTACAAATTATAATAAGCACTTTTCTACTTTAAATTTTGGTCAGCCAAATCTTAAAAACTATCAAAGTTATAGTTGTGGCATTATAGAACTAAGACATCAATATAAGTACACCTCATTAAATGTTGGTAAGTAACAAAATCGACATACGTACACAATGAGATTCTTGGACATAAATTCTTTGACTGGAATAACTCAGTTAACTCATTTATTATACAAGTGTTAAAAACAGCAATTTTTATCCGAAGTAATTATCAATACAAATTTAAAGGCAGACCATTATCTCCGTCTTTTTTTACCATGTCCGCAGTTTATCTCAACAGAAGTGTTTATACGAGAACTGATTGTTACTCAGTTGCTGAACCTCTCTTTTTCCAAAAAGAGTAGGAATAGAAGGATACGGTTAGGACACTACTAGTGGTTACCTAGTGGCTCTCCATACCGTTTAAGGATATGATGGGAGGATGGAATTCAAGACATCACATACATCCATGCCTTCGAACAAGAATTCATAAATCGATTGAAAAATCAATTTATAAAACTGTCCGTACTGGGATTCGAGCCCGTGACCTCCGTAACCGAAGCCAACGTCGTCGACCACTCGACCACACAGGCGGCTTTATCCCCGTCTATCAACCTTTAACTTTATTTGTGTCAGATTGGCATTAACGCATCTGATTTTGGATAATGTGCTTATAAAACTATCGAAGCGTAATACTTAACACGACAGGCTCATATTTGTCGATTGCTGATTAATCAGTACTATCAATTGCTACTTACCAACTTTTGCCGGTAGGGTATATTATAATACTGAACGCTCGTTTGTGTTATTTGCTAGCTGGAAATATAAACGTTTTAAGAGTTAAGTATAATTGGTTTTTCTATCATTCAAATAAACCATTAAAATAAAAGGTCGGAAGGATATTTGATACCATTATCTCTGCTATTACATATTGCATTAAGCGTTTGTAAAACACAAAACATAAACGCATTATCATATGAAACCCAGTTTTCACATATCTACTGGTGATAAAACCATATGAACCATTTAAAAAATGAGTTAACTAGCTTAAAATTTAAACAAGCAATATCGGCTTCCAGTTGTAGACTAGATATAACGGAGTTTATCTCAAAAGACATTTTTTATTAGAACTGATTTGTAATCATTTTTTGCATGGTCGTGGTTAAGTCAGTATTGTGGTTAAAACCCTCCAAGGACGAGCGTCACCATATGGTCACACAAAACACCGTTGTCTATCGATCCCACTATTTATACTTTTTCTCCCTGAATATCGTTGCTTTTGCTCATATTTGGTTAAGAAGGGTACGGACTACAGTTAGTCATCAGCCGTAGGAACAGGAACGGTCTCCAAAAGCACATGTGATTTTTTGAATTTCCGTTTTTTTTAATTTACTTTTTGAAACTGTTAGATATTTTTTTATAAAAACATAAAATTATTTACAGTTATTTTGCTAATATATTTGTTTTGAAATTATGTTGATCTAAAGAGGTCAAATTGTAAATATTTTAAAAAAAATCACGTTTAGCTATATTTCAACCCCGAATGTTTGCAAGCCCATACGGTCACTTTTGTCCTTACTACTGTCCGTACTCAATATTACACGGTAATAAAAGGATGAGCATGACCATATAGTCATGCGGGGTTTCTATAAAACGACTTTGCGTTTTTTTTTTTTTAATTTTGGATAGGAATAAAAGTTATCCGTGACTTCAATATGGCTAAGAAAATATTTTTTTTATCGGAAAAAAGCTCTAGTCTCTGGAGGGTTAATCAATTGCTCTACCTTCGCCCAATTTTTAGGATCGTATATTGTGGTAGGAAGAAATTTTACACATCAAAAATATTCATGATAGAAATCCACAAAATGATTGAAAAAACGGTTTTTACTGGGAATCGAATCCGTAAATTTTGCAAACACTCAACCACCGATCTACCATTGCAGAAAATTATAAAAAATCTATAAAAGACAGTTCTATCAATCTCGACAAAAGTTTATTAATATATTATATAATTGAATGTTGATTATGGCAGTATAATATTCGTTTTACCAATATCACTATTTGCAGATACTTTTTAAAACGATTTAACAATTCCTTAAATAATCATGAGGATTTTCTTTCATTATTTTTTGGGTGCTCTGAACAATGAGTTTGAAAATTGTTGAGGTATTTTTTTTCCATAAATCTTCTGATAGTATTAATATTCTTTTAAATAGATAAAAATCGGACTATTGCCTATCATAATAGTGTGGTAAACATTTATCCACAGAGTGGTATAGTAAGAAACGTTTTATTTCATACCACTTTTTCGATTTTCTCAGTGAACTCGAGTTTTTTCCGGTTTTTCGAAGTTTGGGTAATGTAAAACAATATTGAATATCCTTTAAGTCACAGCACGTATTAATTTGATAATTTTACAAACGAAAAAATCTGTTTTACAATCAAATAAAACAGTATGTGAAAAAATATAATACGTTTTAAAAATTGTCAAAAATTTAAAACGTCTTTTGTTATTACATTTACTTGATATAATTTAAGACTTCGACAGAAGGTGCTTGGTAGAATTTAAATATTAAAATTTGAATCGTTCGATACCGATTTTAAATGAAATACTTAACATGCCGGGGTCTCCACTCCTATACCCTATATCAGGGTTTCCCAAACTTATTCTAGGATGAAACACTTTGCAAGTCCGGAAAATTCAACGGAACACTTGTCAAATCTGGAAATGTTACCGCGGGACACGGCTTTTTTTAGGTCGGGTAATTCTTAATAGTAAAATATTAGTTATTAAACCACTTTATTAATTATCTTTAAAACATTTTACATAAAAATATTAGTAAACAAAGTTCATAGTGGTTAAAAATCTCCACCTGTACCTAGATATTTGACGTTTTCAATATCACTGGAGATTTACTATCACTCGATTTTTGATACGAAGTAGAAGATGCTTAAATTTGTTGCAGCGTATGTTACCATTCCAAACATCGATGATTTAATTCTAATGTGTTCCATTCGATTGCTACATCACTAGATAAAATATGAATTAGTGGCTATAACTTTGACGGCTAGAATATTAAATGCGTTTTCTTTTCAAAGTATTTACTTAAGAAATCCGTTTATTATTTTGTTACGGCAAGAACGTTTCAAATTAAAATAATATACTTGATGGTTGATATTATTTCGATTATTTTAACATTTCACTGACAGAACAGATTGTAGAATCTTGTTTGCTATCGCGGTCTCCCCCTAACAACAGTACAACAGAATTGGAATTGTAGCCAACGAATGTTGAAGGAGACCTAATTGTAAGATACTTTATTTATGTTTCTGTTAGAGCATAGAATATAAAACAGATTTTTTTGAAAGAATATCAAAGAGAAGAATTGAAAAAAGTTACATTATTTTTAAACTATTATAAATAATTATTACAAAGGACACATGTTCGATCTTTAATAAAAAATCTTTATAACTTTTCTTCGACGTAGATATAGAAAAAAATATCTTTAAAGTAATCTTTACAGATCACACAAAACCAATTTCAAAGAAATCCCTGCGTACTTTTTGAAAGCATTTCACCAAACATTCTGCTAATTATTCCTACTTTATCTTTGACCTTTTTGTATCATCATTATTTTTAAGTACCAATTAGGAACAATACCAATGCCTGAAATAATGCTTTCGTGAATTATTTAGGTACATTACACTTTGTTTCTCAAGACTTTTACAATCAAAATAACAATCGAATCCAATACGATGTACAGTTAGTCTTCGACTACGTGATTTATTCCGAAACTTTATTTTAAAAAAACTTTAGCTCGAGCATGTTTTTAAATAATATGCATTAGTTTTGAAAGACAGATGACATATAAATGAAAAGCAAAGTGATACTTACATATCATACAAACGTATACAAACATTTACGAATAAAATACCTTTGTACAGCAATTCGGAGCAACACTTCATTGTTTATTTTCGTTGACTAACTACTTTTAATAACATTGAGAATTATTTTTTCTCCTAGATTTATGTTCAGTTTTTTAGTCAATTTGACTAGGTTACTAAAAACATAGCCAATTCGTTAGTTTACACATTTTTCTAGACCAATTGGAGACGAAGCTTAATCCACTGTACGTTAGACATGATATCAACAGCTTTATAAATGTCGTTCTCTTTCTTGATTTGCGTTGACTATTTTAAGTTTTGTCCATCAATATTTTTTATTGCCTGTCTAAATATGCTTCGTACATAAAAAAAATGTATGACGTTTTGCAGTTATTTTACATCTTGATCTATTGTTTGAATGATGAACAGACCTCTCATCCATCAGCCTAATGTTTATTATTATTTTAACTCGTGCGCAGCAAAATAAAACAGAGCTAAATATACATATTTTTAATTGGTTACGTACAAATCACGTTACTTGAATTCGTGTAAGTCGAGGACTTACTGTACATTATTAAATTTAATGTCTTTTTTACTAATGAAACACTAAATAATTATTTTTTTACGTATTCATATTCAAGACGTATTATTTTATTTTGTATTAATGGTCTACTAAATGAATACTGTCGCCTGTGTAGTCGAGTGGTCAACGGTGTTGGCTTCGGCTACAGAAGGCCCGGGTTCAAATCCCGGTACGGACAGTTTTATAAATTGATTTTTCGATCGATTTATGAATTTCTGTTCAAAGACATGGATGTATGTGATGTCTTGAATTCCCCCTCTCACCTTTTCTATTCTATGAACGGGGCGTATCGACAGCGATTAGCTTACCACTAATCCTGTCCTTACCCTATCCTTCTATCCGTAATCTCTTTGGAAAAAGAGAGGTTGAGCAACTGAGTAACAAGCAGTTCTCGTAGAAACACTTCTAATATTTCTAGATAAACTCCATTAGGAGTCCATAGGCTTCACATTGGGAGCGGACATGGTTAAACAAAAAAAATGAATACTTCTCTTTGTAACGTTGTAGATAAAATTAAGTGTTGATTTAATATACGAAATAACTGTCTGGTTTCCGATCCAATGTGACATACTTTCATAGCCTTATAGATTTTTTTCTTTAAATTTTTCTGGTTTTTTTTTTCCATGTCCGCTCCCAATGTGGATCATATGGACTCCTAATGGAGTTTATTTCAACAGAAGTGTTTCTACGAGAACTGTTTGTTACTCAGTTGTTCAACCTCTCTTTTTTTTCCATAGAGATTAGGAATATAAGGAAAGGGCTAGGACAGGACTAGTGGTAAGCTAATCGCTACGCCCCGTTCATAGGGGATATGATGGGTAAAACGGAGGACTTCAAGACATCATATACATCTATTCCTTTGAACATAAATTCATAAATCGATTGAAAAAATAAATTTATAAAACTGCCCGTGACCTCCGTAGCGGTAGCCAATGACGTTTACCACTCGACCACACAGGCGGCTTTGTGGTCGATATACATATACATACGAAACATATTATAGTTAAAAACTACTTTAAATGACTTTTCTTCGCCAAACCTGAAAAATTTAAATTATTGTAAGCCGTCGCTTGAAAACACACATATATAATCGTGATTTATATGTTTAATAATGGGTAAAGAGATCAACTCAATATAACACAAACATCCCTTAAGATTTAAAATGTATAATATGTTACCCATTGTTAATACCACCTTTATTAACATATTATATTATCGGCTTAGGGTAGATAAATGAACTGTAATTTGACCCTACCCTATAATATTATATGTAGTACCAACATAATATTATACCATAGATAAATATAGATGAGAGTTCAAGGATGCCACTTTTTACTTGTCACACGATATTCTTTTAATAAAACCTTTATATTTTTTTCATCTATAAATTACTTCACTGACACAGAGACAATAACTATATTGGTAATAAATAGCCTTTCCCTTTTATACCAGACACAAAAAACAGCGTATGAAAAATTCTTCCAATTGTCATTTTAATTATCCGTATTATATATTTAAATTTCAAATCAAACTTTGTTAATGTTATTTAAATACATGTTTTATCAATTATGAAACATTTTTCGTGTCTATAAATACGTAACCTTTAAATTTATACGAATGTCAACAAAAAGTCAAAAATTATGAATATCAACTAATAAAAAAAGTTTTTATATTTCACGATTTCGAACAAATTTAATTGGGTAAATTATTTTTTTCTTGTACAAAATTTTTCGTTTGATGTATGTGATACAGACTGTTTAAAAATGTTTCGTGTAATTGAAAATTTGACATTAACGTTTTACTGTTTGACACGGCTTGTTAAACAAAATCATGATTTTCGATTTTAAACAAACGAACGCTTCTTTGTATGTCAGTTTCGATTAGGGCATGTCGGTTTTCAAAAACCGGTTTTAAAAGCCGGTTTTTTCGGCAAAGTTTGTGACATTCAAAAACCAGTTTTTCAACTTCGTAACCAGTTGTGCGGAATTTTCCATACGCGAGTCTATAAACAAAAGGAAAGAAAATTTGGATCTTTTATTTGATGGCTTAAAGACCATATGCCCAACATCATTACTCAGAGAAAGGGTATTTTCGATATCAGGAAATTTTGTTACAAAACGATCAGACGCTTTGTGTTTTCTTAAATCATATTTTCTGACGCGTAACACCAAGTATATTTTTTGTATGTATATAAATAAACAGCATTAAAAAAAACTTTTCTCTCTCTATTTTAATTGAATTATCCATTTTTTTTAAACTTTGAAAACCGGACATTCGTATATTGACATTCGAAAACAACATCCGATGAAACAAAACATAACTATCAACTCCATTACCTCAATTTGTATATTTTCCAAACATTTATTTCACCACTAGTCAAAATAATAGCAAATTATACTCTAATAGAAATATTTTTATCATACTCTTATAGCAAATTATAATATGTAATATTTTTTTATCATTCACGCTTCCAATTCAGAAGAAATGGTATTTTGATTAATCATATCGACAGACAATATTCTATTTGTTAACAGATACTATTATATACGCAACTCGTTATTTTTTTAAGCAACCCTTCTTTTTCAGAGTCGAATAAAAACAAACGGCTCCGACTCCTGCTTTTATTTTTTGTGTATACCTACAAATTGCTAAAATGTATAGTATAAGAAGCGATTTTGATCATAATAAATAAATGTGGAATTAGTAAAAATTAGTGTCAATTTTTTTAAAAGCTTTAAGATTTTCTATATCATATGAGAAACTACATAACTACTTAAATCAACAGCAGTTGTCCGCTTTCAATGTAGAATGTGTGGAATACCTAATGAAGTATTTCAGAGGAAGTTTTTGAACGATAACGAATAAAGCTAAAAGAGCTAAAAAAAGGTGTCGTTCAAATTTCTGGGAAATTGAAATCGGAAATTCTTGGAAGAGCTATAAGAAAAAAGCTATCGCGGTGGTAATTTTCGGAAATCTGCAAGTTTCTGTGTTTTTGAAGTCGACAAGAAGTTGTTTGAAAAAAGCCAGGATTTTAAAATCGCCAAGCAAAATTTTCTCAATCCCGAATTCCAATTTATACACAATTTTATGTTGAATATTCAATCCCGAAAAGCGTGGCATGGAAAATGGGAGAAGAAGAAGTCTTTGTGGGCCAGTGTATGACCCGTGGGTGATTCGCCATCACTTGGTTAGGACAAGAGTTATCATTATCCAATTGCTCTCTCGCTGCATTTTATTTTTATGAGTGGATGGTTGATATGGACGGAAACATCGCAGATTCAGGTGAATATGAACACAAAGTCTTTAATTTTATTGTTGATCGAGGTAGAAAATTACTTTCTTTTAAATTGATCAGTCTCTCTAAGCCACCAACTCTTTTGAAATAAAGATCAATATAACAAAGTGATTCTTTTCCTAATGTTGCGTCGTTCAAAAATCTGCTATTTTGAATATATTTCAAATTGAATTATCAATATTCAAAAGTATCTTTAATAGACGTTCTAAAACATTTCTACTAGAGCCAAGATTCCGTTTGCTATATAAATTATGTTCTATGGTGGTTGGTAGAATTCAATATATAAATAACCTGTGTTGGTCAATATTTTATAAACACACTACGCCTTTGGCATAAGCAATAAGCATCAATTGACAATACTTCAATGGGTTTCGAAGTAAACTTACTGCCGTCAAAGGATATAATGATATCAGCATATGTCGGCATATTTGCAATCCAAATTTGAGACCAAACCTACAAACCCTACAATTGAATATTTTACTATTTTTTTTATTTAAATGTTTATGACTGCTATTTTCATGGTACAAATAGTTTTTTAAATCTCATACCGTTTCTTATATACTAACATACATAGTTTGGAGAATACCAACCGAAAAAATTAACGTCAACTGGTAGTAAGTCAGTCACACCGCTTCTTTATTCGGAGACGGTAAGGAAAGAAGAATTTTGTTTTTAAAATTAAAAGAAATTTATTTAAAAATCTTAGACATTGTCTACGGATATTCTTTTATTAAAACTGGGTCAGCTATATAATTATTTAAAAGACTGGCTACAAGGTATTACATAGTATTGATATTAGTCATGTAAGTAAAATTTTACAAATATACAGATAATGGATGAAACAAATTGTAAGCACATGGATTCAAATAATTCACAATTTAAAAAAAATTATATCATAAATCATAATCAAATGTTAAGCAACATTTCAAATTAACTATGTAAGTAAATTATGTATAAGAATAATTATTATATTCCATAAGGGAAATTTGTTCAAAAAAATCTAGTAGTTAGCTAAACGCTCTATCTATGTCCCGTTTTTTAATATTGTATATTGTGTAGAATTTATCTAAACACTAAAAACATTCATGTCTTTGGATACAAAATCATAAATGTATTGCAAATCTCAATGTATAAATATTTCCACACCAAGATTCGAACCTATGGCTTGGGGTAGGCAATAAGACGAAGACTCAACATGTTTACCACTCGCCTACAAGACTGACTGATGAGAGTATTTAACACATCCCAAGCTGGATGTCTTCATGTCTTCAACAAGATGAAGCAACTTACAACCTTTGAGTTTCAAAAGGTTACGATTTTAAAAAATAAATTAACTGCCTTTACTTTTTTAAAGTGATAAACTAAGTTTTATTGAAAAATATATGTAAATAAAGGTTTAGTTTATTAACAAAAAATATTTAAAATATTTTTCGCTTCAATTCGAATTTGGGATAAATTATTTCGTACTTCGCTTGTTTTGAATAGGTACTCAAAAGCAAACATCGAAATGAATAGAGAAACAACATCTGGCAATTTAGATTTTAATTTATCTCGGGTAAATGTGTTTAATTAATCTCTAAATGTGGTTTATAAATCTAAATTACACTCTGAAAAACTACAGGTAAGTATTTGTTAATATCAATTAAATTACTAATCGCTTCAAAAGCATTATCAAATTATCGCTGCTAACGACACTGAGATAATTCTAAGGCGAATTAATTACCCGCTTCCATGTTTTTTCGCCAGTCTATGAAATTTCTACGCAATAGTATTATTACATCGATTTCATGAATAGTTGTTCAGAATTAATAAACTTACAGCTTGTAATTATAAAATTATTCTTTGGTCTATATTAGATAGAAAAATAAGTAATCGTTAGAGAATTTATTTTTTCAGGTTGTATCAGACAATAAAAATGCATTAACATTAAGTTTCTACCTAAAAGTTCAAATACATTTCTGTCTGGGCAACGTAAAAAAAAGTAAATTTGGGTTATCATTCATGCCGGTGATAACTGTGTCTCTCTTCTGAAATTAATTTGTATTAAGTGTTTTAGCTTTAAAATCAAATTGTTGTTTAAAATATCTATTTTATTAGAACATTAATACATAATTCACCATTTAAAATCATGTAGTTTATTTGACTTGTCTTAGAACTATACCAAGAATCGACAGTAAACAAAATAAATTGAATGGTTTAGACATCATTGTATCGTTTATAGCAAAAATATTTGACACTTTTTACGTGTTATTTATTTGCGTTTTCGGTCACAATAGAATGTATATAATTTCTTTATTCATCGCATACGTTTTGATAATAAATTTCTTTTTCTGATAAGCTTAAATATGGCGCCGTTGATTTCAGCGAGTGAATTTTATGCGTAAAAAATAAAATGAAAAAAAAACACACATTTGAAGTATTTTTTGACAAATCTCTTGATAAATGATCCCGAAAATTCGCGCCTCTCATTGTTACACAATTCGAGAATGAAAAAGGGAACATATTATTATTTAAAAACAATGACCGTTTAAAAGGTCATTAATCGTGCAAGATAATTATCAATATTAAATAGTTTTGCTTTTACAATATTTGTATGTGTCTAAATAGTAATTTAATAATCTTTAAAGTAAAGAAAACTTACTGACTTATTATTGAAAAATACACCAATTTACTCATGTATACATGAGTTTTAAGTATGATCAGGACAGGTATAATCCATGTACGATTATTCAACTGAAAATTCTCTTTCGTTGAGCGACACTGTGCGTAATTAAGCAATAAGAAAACAAATTATTAAGCTTGACTAAGCCTTAGTGAAAGCCATGGCTAGTATTCATACGCTTCCAAATAGAGAAATACCAAAAAATTCTTCTATACCTTCTCCATCGTAAAGGTACATCTTGATCTTCTTAGGACTCAAATAATCAACCCACTCTCATGTTTCTAATCTAAGCATTGTACGTTAACATCACAATTTAAAATACTAAAAAAACTCTGGTGGTTTTAAAGATAAAGACCATATACCAATTTAAGCATTGTATCTCACTCTTTAAAAAATATAAGTAGAAGATACACATCGTTTGAAATTGGTTATATTACTTTCAAGCACGTTGAACTTGGCGCATTGCATTACGTGTAATCCTAAATATGTTCTTCAAAAATTAATATAAAAATACATCGGGTGAAATTGTGTCTAATAATTTCAACGATACGCTAAAAGTTTCGTGCATTTCAAAAGCATCCTCGTACCGTTGGCCATTTCCTCGCAGAGAAAAGTGTCATACTAAATCGCTGCACAACTTTGAAATGCATTTGCTCTGTCGGCAAAACGCATTTGCGAAAATTCCGCAGCGCTTTTAATGGCGGGGAAATTTTGACGTAATTTCTAATAGAAATCTGCGTTTGGCAACTCGTTTGTTACTTACAAAGGTAAAATAGCTAAATGCAGTTTTTTAAACTTTATCTACTTAAAGCTCAAATTATATACATAAAGGTAAAGAACATTTGGATAAGGCTAGTACACTACTAACTCGTCAACTAATCTTTCTCGCCACGCTTAGTTTTAAGAATCGGAATGGTGGAAGAGAATTTAAGACAATTCTTCGAAAAAATATCCAGCAATCCCATAAAACCACCAATATTTATAAAAAAATTTAAACTGTTTTTTTAACATGAGATAATCTTTTTTTTAATATTACTGATCTTTAATTTAAGCTCAATGCAAGTTTGATGTTCACAACCAAGCTTTACTAACATTTAATACTGACCAACCCAGTTTCGGATTACCCTATAAGCAAATAAGACGCGAGCTTGGAGGGCATATCATAGGGGGCAAAAAAAATGTTATTTTATATAACTCATCTACTTTTTGTTCAGATTTTTAATTTTTTTATATTATTTATTATTTTCTGACGTTCTTACGTTATCCGAAAAACAGGGCCTCCAAATTTAATTCCGCCTGAAGCCTTCCATGTACTTAGTTTCTGTTTAACTGAACGAATTAATATAAGTTCTATAAAGTTATCTAGATTAGGATTTAACCAAAGCCAACAACGTTGACAATTCGGCTATGTAGTCAAAACCAAAATACATCCAGCATTAACATCATTAAAGCAAAACCATCAGGTTACTAAAAGAAGGTTTTCATTTAGATAAACCATTGGAGGTTTACGTTAATTTTCAAATTAAATAATAAACGAAACAAAAAAAAAGGACAATTTTTTAATGGACTCTTTAATTACGTTGAAAATATTGTTATCGTGGACAAGAAAAAAGGAAAAATCACAAAACACTAAAACACTAAAATGACTAAATTAAAACTGTTAATATCGGAGGTCATTGATTAAAATGTAGAAGAATTGCAAAACTTCTTGTAAAAATCGCAATCCAATTAGTTACATAGCTCGAATTGTAAATTTGGGGAACAAAAACAAAAGAATCATATGAAAATTCAACTACCAAATTTCCATCTCGTCCCGCCATGAGGATTTTAATTTAATAAACATTTAAGTTTTTATTCACGCACAACATTTACACACAACGTTTTGTCTGTTCGTTTAATGTTTATCTTATTCGTTAGTAAAATAAGTATCAATTTCCAACTCTTGAAACATCAGCAAAATTTCTATAAGTAGATTATAAAATTGTTACGTTTGTATACCTTCATTTTAAACCAACAGAGAGTTCTGTAATAAATTGTATCAGAGTGCCTACTTTCAGGGGTGACTTTAAGCTCTGAATTGTTGTAGAGCGTTTAGCAATTTTAAGTTAGTTTTTTTTATCGAATTAACTATTTGTATACCGTGGTAGATTTTTTATTTTATATCTTAATTGAATTTCGTATTTTATTTATTTTTCCATGATACTTTATACTACAATGTTCTTAATTGAAAATTTCTAGATTAAATTGTATCAATTTACTGTATTTCAAATCGAAAGCTTTAAAAAAATAATAAATTCATTATTCTGTTTCATTTTTATATATTCATTTTCGTAGTAGTGAACTTAATTATAAAAAAATAATCTATAACGAATATACATTCATTGAAAAAAAACATAATATAATTTCAACCACATAACATTAAAGTGGGAAGTACAATCGATAAATAATATTTTTTATGCAAATCACATAAATATTTTCCTTTCAAAATTGTTTTTTATATATAAACGTACTGCTGCGAGGTTATCCAATCCCGGACCTTTTTTTGCAATCCCGGAATTCCAGGATTTACAATTTTCTCAATCCCGGAACTTCTTGACTGATCATTCAGCATTGAATCATGGAGAAATTCGGGATTGAGATTGTAGGTCGTTGGCAGATTTCAAATCATCGGAATTTACGGATTTTCAAAAAGGAAAATATGAACTCAATCCTCAAATCCCGGGATTAGCACTATCATAATAACGGGATTTCAAGATCACAAAGTTGGACGGGATCCCGGGATCGGAGACCCTAACTGATACCATGGTCCGTATGCGCTCGTTCTCGAAGTCCCACTATGTTACGTGTTCGTAACTTTCCAGTGTCATGAAGATTCTGTGTTGCCGATCATATTGTGCACCGATTTTTCCCTAATAAATTCGTCGTTTAACTTTCCATTTATTTTCCTATTATAAATGGAGTTCTACCAAGTAAATTCCAAATCAATTAATAAATTTTCCTTCTATATTACTCATTATTGATGCATAATATAAGAATCAAAATACCTTTTATTTTGAGATAAACTCAATATATAAAAAAAAAACTGTATTTGTGTTGTAAACAGGATTCATGATATCTAAGTTATATTTGTTATGCAAGTCTATGTTCAATAATAAATCTAAATACAATGTTAAAAAATAAAAGGACAATAAATACTCACTAAAACTAAATGTGACATTTTATCAAGTCATTGAAATAGCCAAATATATCATTGTTCATTAATTATTATAATAATTCCAAAAAATAAATATGACAGGTTCTTTGTTCCAGAAAAAACTTTTCCAGAATAGTTGTTTTATTATTAATTATTTCTTTCATTCTTGGGATTACAACGTAAAGCCTACTTTAAGTGTAACTTCGTAAGTTTTTATATTGTTAGAGTATTTTGTTAAAGATCACAACAATTAATCAAATCATGCTGTCAGACTTCGTCATTTGGATACTAACTTCAAAAAGACAAACGGAAAAGCATGGAAATGTTTTCAAATCCGAAGTTAAATTTTATCGTATTTATTTAGCGGAGGCTTTTGAATGGGAGCAAATATTTTCCGTTTAGTGAAAAGTGAAGCACGCATCACCGCCGAGATCAAATTTAACGTTTACGCTTTCTCTCAAGTTAATCGTCTCCGTGAAAATTATTACTGGTACGTGCTGACCGAATTTTCAGCCACTCTAAACATTTTATTTCAAGCATTTTCAGCATTTTCAGTTATGATAAAATCTCAAAAAAAGTAATACATAGTTGCAGCTACATATATTTATAACGAGTGAAAAGTAGAACTTTTTTTAAATGAAAATATATTTTTAAATTATGAAAAAAACACACATCGCCGATTGTTTCATTTTAAAGTAATATTATATTAATTTTAAAATGTTATCTTTGTCAGTGGTTTTGAGATTGTTTAAATTATTTTTTTGAACGCAATTGTTTATGTACACGCACATTGATGCATTTGGATACATTTGGCATACTTAATAAAAAAATCACAAAAATGCAAAATGTTAGTTAAGAATGTTTAGACTCTAAGCGCTACATACATATTTATACTAACAGCATTGTTTTAATATTTAAAAATGTATTTTCGGCATGTCTGCTACCAACGTTCAAATCTGGTTGATAGGATTTTTATAGATGTGAAGGTTTAAATAAAACTATTTTAAACTAAGTAAACTATAAATATGTGAACGCTGCAACTGGATAGAATGTACGTACACAACCGGCAAGCATTCTCTGTTCACCATATTCTATTTCAAAGCAATGAAGAAAACGATATTTTCTTTGTCTCAATACATTCAGATGCTACAATATATAATGTTTTATTTACATGCGAGTCTCGCATCAATTTACTTCAGAGATATCGACTCTATCCTTGTAATGACATGAAGGTTAATGGGTTGAAAAGAGCAATACATCTTTGTCGTTTTCTTAACGCCAGATATACTTTTAACGATTTTCTATCTTCAACAAAATATATAACAGGATAAGAATATCTATCTTCAAAACGCATGACAAACATTCCTATTTGTTTTACTTCGCTGCTTGGTGTATATGCGAAAATTTTACAAGACGAATAAATACGAGCGCGTTTAAACTGAAAACAAAAATAAGTTTATGACAGCACTAAAAACGTACATAATTCAAGCGTTACATTATACAAATTAACTTGACTTACGATCTGAGCCTTATGGAAAACTTTTTACTAACTGTCAAATGAAATACCCATTCAAGTTTATGGTCTCAGATAATGGCTCCAATGTCAGAGTTATATCTTGAAATATGTCTCTACAAGAATATAATAGAACGGAAGGTCATGATTGTAAAGTTTTACGGAAGGAACTAGTAAATTTAGTTGTTAAAATTATGAGATAATATAATAATGTTGCTTAGTAATTATTCAGTCTTAAAAATAAAAAAATAAATATGCTCTCTACTGCTTCACATTAAAGTTATTAAAAACACAGTAAGTTCTTTAAAATTGTCTAGAAAAAATTTAAAGCAGTGACTTTCTTTTGCTTATTTCTACAAGGCTTAGGCTAGGTATAATGTTTAATAAATTTACATAAAACTATTTTCCATTATAAAAAAAATATTCTGCAATGTTCAAATTTCATTTTGAATAGTTGTTATTAAAGCAGCAATTGTTTTATTTTAATACCCGGATGTGAAGAACATAGTATTTTTTAGTTTAAATAGTTGAAATCGAACCCTTTTTTAATAATATGAAGCTAACCTATGAGATAATATTAATATTGTTCAGTTGAACATTCGCATTGTTACGTTCAGCATTTTTTTTCGTCATGTCAGTTCCCGATGAAGACTATATGGACTTCTAATGAAGTTTATTTCAACATAAGTGATTCTACAAGAACTGTTTGTTACTCAGTTGCTCGACCTCTCTTTATTTAAATAAAATTAATATTGGAATACGTATGTTTTTAAGATAGATTGGGTGAGAGGGAATTCAAGACATCACATACGTCTATGCCTTCGGAAAGAAATCCATAAATCACATGTAAATAAATTTATTTAATCAGTCCGTACTGGGATATTAGAACGTGGCCTTCGAAACGTTTCATGTAGCTAGTATAGTACAATAATATATTTCAGCATTATAGCACACTTTTCAATGATTGTGTAATTTCTCAATTACCCACTTCTTCGCCATATTATGGTGAACGATCAATCCCGGCATCTTGGAATTGAAAGATTGTGTATCCCGATATCCCAGGATCACACATTGGGATTAGATGCTTTAGTCGGAACAAAGGAACTAAAGAACTGGACAATGTGCCGCGATGCCTGCGGAGAGCATCAATCGTGCATGTCTCTCCTTCCGGTGAGTGAGATTCTGATTTTCTGGATGACCGTTGGGTATCATCGATAAGAAAAAAGCAGGTTTTTCACAATAATAACTATTCAATAATTACAAGGTAATTGAAAACGGTCGTAACAAATAAATCATTGTTTTGAGGTTTGCGATCAAGAGTTTTTTTTGTAATTGTTTTTAATTTTGTCTACAAGATTTAAATTAAATTTGAAACAATAATGCAATGTGTTAGCGGAGCTTGCATTAAGATTCATCTGATTTATTTCACTTTCGGCTACACCAACTTGGTGGCTACGAGAATGCTTTACAATGCATTCAGTAACTTCGCGGGGTCGTATAGTATATTATATCAACTCGTGTAAGCTTTCGACTTCACACTGTCGTTTCTTTAAAGCACACTTTTTTCATTGCACACTAAGTCTTGGGCCACTTCTCGTGAAACTCTTTTGGCAATCATTTCAAAGCTTTGTTCTGCTCTTCTGTATTACATGATAAATCAAGTATAACGAAATGTATACGAAATCCGTAACGGATAAATCGTTATATACCAATATAACTGCGTTATTTTATTTGGTAAATTACTAATGCTAATGCAGATGTCGTTTAAAATTGATCAGACACGCATTTTTTACTTTATTGATAGGCATCAAGTATTAAAATTCCAAAAGTATTATCCTTCAAATTTAGCTTCAGCTATTTTTTGGAAAGGAGTTGTGGTATTAATTTTGTTGTATAGTATAGTTCTCAATATAATTATTATTTTCTAATTAGTGAATGTTTTGTTATGTTATATGTTAGTATTATTATCATAATAAAAAAAAACAATGTTAATTTATATCATTATGTACAACAGTTATCTCAAAAGATTCACAGCGAGGTAGGAAAACATAACCTAACGATCTCTATGTTCACAACTATTACTTTTAAGGTGTTCACTGTCAAAACTTGGTGGAATGGCATTATAATAAAAATAATAAATGATTTTTAGTACTTTTTCCACATAAAATTTTATTGGATCAGGACCGGTTTTGCTCATTGCGAGCATTATCAACTGATAAGAAAAATATATAAACAGTGCTATTTATACACTGTTTATATATTTTTCTTATCAATTGATAATGCTCGCAATGAGCGAAACCGGTCCTGATCCAATAAAATTTTATGTGGAAAAATAACTAAAAATCTTTTATTATTTTTATTGTTCACAACTATGGTGAGACAATGCATAAGAGTCGTTTTAGCAAAGAGCAGTTCTCCTCGGCGACCCACCATTGATATTATGTTTCGTCTAAATAAAACATTCAAAAACGACCCTTAGCATCATTAAAATAACTCTCTTTGTTTGATTTCTTTGCGTGTATGTATGTATGCGCATGTGTGTGTATATGTATGGATATAGTATGTGGGGATATACATATAATGTGATTTGCAAATTAATGCATTTGGATTCCCCGTGAACTGGCTTCACTAAAGATTTCTCACCTCTGTAGCGATCACGCCCTTCCGTTGGCAACTATGGTAAGTAAATACAAACTACAAAAGCATTAGTGATTAAGGTGGTTCGAAGAACTATGACGCTAAAATATGCAACAGTAGCGGTAATATATATCTTCTCCTGTTTTCACCACAGCAAATTGAATGTTTTGTTTACGTCTACGAATATGTTAATAGTTACATCTGGTTATTGAAAGAGAAGTAAAGATGTGGATATAAGACTAGAACAGAGTTCTTCGCAAAGTCCCAGCGAAGTATTTACCCAAACAGTGGTGACAATCTGATGTATTTACAAGCCACATTCAAAATAAACAAAATGCTTTAGGCCACCGTACTGTAGTCTAAGTCTAAGACAATCCACATGCATTTGAGTTATTCCAAGATTTACTTCTGTTTTAGTTCACTGAATTGTTGTTTCGTAAACACTCTGCACGCCACTGTTAACAACAGATTTAAACTGCTCGGTACAGCATTAAATTTACACAGATCTTCTTACTGAATTTACAATATTCGCAAGCACGTCGCTGACTTCCAAAAGTTTTTGCCATGAATTAATTTGTTGTTATATGAATACTTCACAGCCATTTTTTTATGTACGTAATCGCACAATTTATGGTTGAAGAGAGATAAATAAACTTTTATATAAATGCTTCATTAGAAATTCATAATATACTAACTGCATAGAAAGCGAACGTTACTGAAAAAGTGTACAACAATTCTCAAGACTTTTTTTCAAATAAATTATAGCATGATTTATGAAAAAAAGTATTGATGCTCCCTCACCCAAATTTTACGAAATGAGATCCTATATTTCTGTATTCGAATGAAAAGATTCTGGCACATTTATGGCTTTCGTGGATATATTAACTCATATCAAAAATAAGATGTGTAAGTATGATTACATAGCAACTGCCTTAGAAAATAATTTATACATATAATAAATCTTTCAAAAAACACTTTTTGATAAAAAGTGAATGCATTTTTTTTATATACACCCAGTCCTTTTTTTCGATTTGCTCGTTGTTACGCGATTTTTTAACAAAAAAAAATACATAAAAAATGATGACCCTGCGCAAAATCATGTGATGCAATTCTGCTCTGAAACTTATTTAAATACAATGCATTTACTAAATTCGTTGAATAGACCCGATCATATATTTTACCACTGAGAGTTGTTATGTCAAATGAATGCACTAACGACGTCCAAATATTTGAAATACAAAATAATAAATACGATTAAAAAACTTTCATATGGTGATTTGAATTGAAACATATTATGTTTTTGTTTATCATTGTATTTTTATAATTATAATTTTATGTAAAAAAAAAATGTTGAAAAACAAATTTTGCTTTTTCATACGCGATGTTTTGGTACCAATTTATCAAGTTATATGAAAGTGAAGTTTTTTTTACGCGCCACTTTCTGGAACCAATGTATCACGTAAAAAAAGGATTAAGTGTATGTTATTAATGTTAAAACCCAAGTAAATCCCATTATTAATTATATGTTAAACAGGTGAGGATATTTTATATTAAAATTACCTAAAATAACTTATTTTTCAAATAAAACTATTTTAGAAACACTACTTGACAGGCCCATTATCTTGCATCGAATTAAACTAACATAGTATTATATTCCATAGATAATAATCAATATAAGGTAAGCTAATTACAAGGTGATTCCTTGGGGAAGTCTTCCGGGGATTTCCATGCTTACGTCAGTAACTTAAGTTTACCGTAGATACGTCTTACCTGCAAATTAACTTGAGACAATGCTTGTTTTAACGACTTGTTAAATAGAAAAAAGCTTGTCTGATAACCGTGCAAATACAATCTAATAAAAATGGATTCGTTTAGTTACATAGTTTAACTTAAAAGAAATTTCTCTAGGGATTTTCTAACCAATTAAAGACTTTGACATAAAAACAACAAACGTCCACTTTTTCCATATACATTTTATTGCATTTCTCGATTTCGTCTATGATTTCATACATTTATTTGTGCAAGAAAAAAAAACCGAGATCCTGGATTCGACAATACATTTTGATAGTTGATTAGCCCACCACCACCCGTTAATTGTATGCAGTCGCTGTTTCGCGGCTGCCTTCCATAACGCAATACGATTATGAAAATAAACGAATTTACTCCTCATATTATTGGTTCGATACAGAGCTGCACGGGACCTATATTGTAACCTTACATTGCTGTGCTCAAAAAATAAAGATAGATATAAAAAAGAGAAAGTGATTTGCTCCGCCATTTAGTTTAAGTGATATTAATTATCCTGTGTATCCGTATACTTATTTATTGTTGTATACTGAGAATACACCGTGGCAGAAGAGTTTAATCTACTCCGCGTTGAATTTAAAGAGGAATCAAGAATATCTAGCTCCCCATATGATGTTGCAAATTTATCGAATGCTATAAAATTGGCCTTGGTTGAGATCAGGTCTGCGTGGCCTATTTAGCCCGTATGAGGGCGGACCGCAGCAAACAGCTCTGCTCGTTCGGTATTCATCTCAAGGCCAATTTTCATTTCGTCCTGGTGGTTGTGCCCACAATACTAGTATTGCAATCCTTAACTGCGGCGAAGAGTAGGGTCAACAATATGATGTTTTTCAACAAGTTAATGATGCTATTTGAAGTGGCTTAAAATACCCAACCATTGTTTGGCGTCATTTCTGGGCGATCCTTTTTTACCCAATAAATAAAGCCTTGTTTTCGACCTCAGCAATATTTTATCTGTCACTGCATCCATACAAAAATAACAATGCACAACTTCCCAACACAACATAATAACTACAATCTTTTTATCCGATCGCTGTGATATAAACATGCTTTAACATTTATTACCTTTAATAAATACTTAGCAATATCTGTTCTTTCGATATTGTGTGAAGAATTATATCAGAGTTTAATCGGATGCATTGTTAGTTTATTGTTGTGATTTCATTCAATGAATACGAGATAAATAAACATCACTGTGTATGGGATATGATATTAATACATAATCTAAGACTATCGTCATTCGGATACAAATCCAAGTGGGGGAAAATTAAAGGTTTATGTAAACGTTTCGTCAGTTTCCAACAAAACCCGTTGGCATCATGTTATCAACATATTTATTCTTCATGCATAAAATTCTTCCCGCGGTGTTATAGTATTTTTTCGTATTGAAATATTTTTAGTGTTTTAAACAAATGATAGTCAAAATGAATAAGGTATGGAAAATATGTTGAGTGCTAAATAATATCCTAATTTGATCCATTTTGTTTGTATTGGGTCAACATTGCTCCATCTTCTCCACCCAAATGTTTTTGGTTGAGACAGCTTTGGTATTACCTAGGCCTTTTAATCCTGGTATTCCGTCCAATTTGTGATAGTACTAATATCGGGAATTCGGGATTGAGAATAATAAATGCAATATTCTCAAAAAGATGATGAAAATAGGCACTGTCATGTTAGTACTTAATTCTATATTATCAAGAATATCTTCAAGCACATTTCATAAAATAAGAAAAAACCATGTCCGCTCCCATTGAGGAGTATATGGACTCCTAATGGAGTTTATCTCAACAAATGTTTTTTACGAGAACTGCTTGTTACTCAGTTGCTCAACTTCTCTTTTTCCAAAGAGAGTAGGGATAGAAGGATAGGGCTAGGACAGGATTAGTGGTAAGCTAATCGCTCTCGATACGCCCCGTTCATAGGATAGGATGGGTGAGAGGGCGAAATTCAAGACATCTCATACATCCATGCCTTTGAACAGAAGTCCATAAATCGATTGAAAAATCAATTTATAAAACTGTCCGTATCGGGATTTGAACCCGGGCCTTCCCTATCCGAAGCCAACAACGTTGACCATTCGACCACACAGGCGGCAAAGAAAATTAACTTTTTTTATTTTTTTTAATCCATTTCCGCTCCCATTCGGTAGCATGTGGTCTTCTATTCCTATTGGGGGCATCTCAACATTTTTTTCTACGAGAACTGTTCTTTACGCAGTTGTTTAACCTCTCTTATTTAAAGAGAGTATGGGATAGAAAGATAGTGGCTAGCAGTGTTCCCTCTAAGCTGTGCGCGTGTGCGCGCGCACACAACTCGGCGAGCGCGCGCACATGCATCAGCACAGAGCGCACAAAAGTTACACCAATTATACCACCACCAGAATAAATTAATTGTCATTATATAGTGTTGTTAATTATTTTCATTATAAAAAATTAGCCATTTCATTAAGTAGGTCTAAATACCGTTATGGAGCGCACAATATTTTTAATTTCCTTTAAAGTTGCACAGCCAATTTATTTTGCGCACATAACCTTCGGAAAATTAAAGGGAACATTGGTGGCTAGCTTATAACTCATTTTAAGATAGAATGAGTAGGAGGGAATTCAAGACATCATATACATACATTCCTTTGGTCATCCATAAATCGAATGAAAAATCAATCTAGGAAAACTGTTCCTACTATTATTCGAACCCGTGATCTACGTGTTCTATGTCAACGACATTGATACTCGACTACGCAGCTGGCTTTGATTTTTCAGTTATTATGATCGTAAAACTAATATCACAAGACAAATTTACATTTTAGACAAATATTTTTAATAATCTATAAAAAAAATATTGTACGTTTATGGCAGCTTTTAAAATAATAATTACAAATTATCAGTTTATGAAAAAATAGTTAAATTTTAATAAACAGCACTATTTTTAAAAAATCAGCATTAAAATAAAAACTTTTCTAGAAAACACCGAAATACACATTTTTTTTAAAAAAAATCATAATACTTATTTATTGTTCTAATACAAATAAAAACCGACAGTGGGTACATAACCGTTTCTTCTATAGGCTTATATAAGTAATATTTTAGGTTTGTAACGTTAGATTTACGAATTTGCTTAAAATTTATTCCATGTTTATTTATTTTATCTCGTGAGCGCTAGACCCGAATAATGTGTTTATCAAATTATAAGTTCCGTTGTTTATTCTCTCGTACCCCGGCGACTTACTGAAGATGAGTGGTTTCCAATGCATTTACATAGGAAAGCACTAATGAATAATTATAACTTAATAATAATGATCTATTGTTAGTTTATTCTTAAACCTTGAAATCGTCTGATGATGCTTCTGAAATACGCAAACAAAAAGTGAAATAACAAAGTTATCAAATTTAGTTTTATGTTAACCTTCTCACCGCGTATGACATCTATGCATGTCCTAGCGAACAAGCCCTCAGCGCGTGTGACACGTATAGATTTCATAGAAATTTCAAACCCTATATATGTGCTGTCAATTGTGTTAAAATTGTATAACTTAGTTGAAAATATTACTAAATGTATATAAACCAAATTCAATAGATAGATTAGATTAGTCAAAAAAGATTCAATATAGGCTAAAATAATTTATTTCTGGAACACGCCGTGAACATATGTCACCAATGCAAGATTTTGGATAGTGTAAGCGATCGAGTGCGGGTGAAATTGATATTGTTCAGAGAATTTAATATTATAAGCATGGTATGGTGGTGGCGCAGTGTTCACGGTCGCGCCTGGTGGTATTTTGCAATGTGGCGACGTCACGCCGTAGTTGTATGAAGAATGAGTATTGTTGAATCAAACCGAAAATACAAGAAATATATTGTATTTTATTATTGAAAAAGTTACTTCGGGTGGCAATTAACATATTTGATAAGTTGAAAAAATATTGCAACGTATATTTATAGTCTAAAACGCGATAACAAAATCCGCAAAAAAGCAGCCGCGTACAGGGCATGCTCGCTAAATTTGGTGACGCGGGCAAAGGGTTTAAAATGAACCTCCACAAAATTACTGCTGAATCTACCAAAGAAAATAAATCTAAAACATCACAAGTCACTGGGAAGTTTTGCGACGATTTTCTCGTTTAATATTGGTTATTAGCAATGAAATATGATGACCAGTTTCGTAGTTATAAATTTGGGACCCTAATGCAAACATCACACAAAGACTCCCCATACATTTTTTTTACATTGAACATATAGAAATTTGGACACCTTTTTCACTGGACCCTCATGTGTTGCATGACTGCTATGAGGTGGCTACGTCGTTGAATATGAAGTTTTGTGTTATGGCTAAAAAAATTGTTTATATTTTGTCTGTACTCTTCTCGTGTCGACTATTTTACACTGCGCCACGCAAGATTCCAAAAGCACGACAGAATTTTGTAGTATGTCAAACATTGTGGATTCAGTAAGTTAAATAAATGCGTGAAAGTAAAAAGGATTTGCTAGTCATTTTAATTAACGAGTTCAATGAATGTGTGTATCAAAATATATCATTTTAATAATTTAAAAGACCATATTTACTCATTATATTAAGGATTTCAAATAAATGTTTTTAATTGCAGCTAATACTGAGACAAACACGATGATATATTTTGTGCATACATATGTCACTAGAAATCAATTCAAGGAGAAATGATATTATATTCGTTCATATCCAATATCTTAAATTTGAATTGAAAAAATATATATATTAGCTCCAGCGGGGCTAAAGCTTAACTCCACGTAATTGCAAAAGCAAAGTTTTCTCAGTGGCCGACAGTATTTTTTTACAATACAGTTTGTATTGTTCATTAGTTTTACTAATAGCATAATTATTTTTTTCATAAATATACCCACCATTTAAAGCAGTAGGCATTCTAACTTTTAAAGATAATCGCCCGTTGTGGTCTAGTTGGTTAGAGCTTGCTCTACCGATCAGGTGTGTCTGGGCTCGATTCCCAGTAAGGTCAATGTCAAATTGGATTTTTTCAATTTTAATTTGAGATCTTTAAGACATGGGTGTTTGTGAAGTTAATTCTCCTTGAGTTAATCTCATGTGACTTACAAAAATTCTCATCGAGTATATCTCGTATGATCTTTCAATTTCAAAATATTTGACGCATTGTCGTAACCTGTAATGTCAAATATTTTTTTAAATAAATAATAAAATAAAAGAAATATGAAAGACCTACAAAAACTTTATATGTTTATGTGATTACTTCTCTAGCTAATTAAACGTAATTAAAATCAAACCTTTGGTAAAATTAGTTAATATACATGGCTTTTATCTTAGTGATAAATAAATTTAATTTTTATTTATATACGATACACTTATTTACGAAGCGTTAGTTCGTGTTCATCCAAGCACTTGAACGTCTGAAGATGGCGAAAGGCGAATCTCGAAAATCATAAACTTTATACAGAACCACTTTGATACAATGGAATTCGCATTTAACTTGAAAAATACAGATCAATTGTGTAGTTAAATAAAGAAATTCTTAATTCAAGTTTTCATTGTTTTTTTTTTTTAAATAGAAAGAAATTATTTTGATCGAAAATTATTATTGTTCATAGATTTTTGCTATAGCACTAAAAAGTATACACTATACAGAAAACACATGTATATATTATCCATATAACTCTTCTATGCGGAAAACGTACAGCGTCGACTGCTCTTGCCAAAGCTTTTGGAGCTACGTCGACGGATGTGATGCTTGTTCAGGATGCGCTGAGTATTTCTCCGTGACTTCCACATTCAGACTACGGCGCCATAATGCTGATAGCTGGGGGTACTAAAGTGGATCTTGGGGGCTTTGTTTCGGTATCTTCTTCTGCTAAGAATCTTCACGCTCTTGACGATGCAAGCATTACTTGGCGTGCAAGATAGACTGCAATACATGATGGTAGATGGATTTAATAACACTGAAGGGAAAGTAAATTTAAGTTAGTTTTAATAATTTCTATAGGGAAAGTAAAGAATAGTTTATGTGCGTAATCTTCTGTCAAACAGTTAATGCGGCCGCCTTCTAGCTACTCTCTAAAACTAAATAGAAACTGGTCAAACTAAATATAAAACTAGGAAAAAAAATCTTAAAATAATTGAACATTATTGTGCACTGGTTAGTGGTTACCCTGAATCAGTATTCGTAATCTCCCTATTCAAAGCCTTTAGCTATCAAAATATTTTTTATTCTATTCTATTACTAAGCAAGTCAAGTGTTTAACATAGTTGGTTTCGGTTAAGACAGTCACGAGATCGAATCCCAGTACGAAAATATTTTATAAATAAATTTACAATCAATTCATAATTTTTTTATTCGATGTCATAGATGTATAAGATTTCTTTAATTTCCTCCCACCCATATTATCCTAAAAAAGATGCCTAGCGAGAGCGATTTTTCAACCACTAGTCTTGTCATATTTGTCTATCCCGGGAAAACAGAAAGGTTGAGCAACTGAGTGAGAAGTTCTCGTAGAAACACGTATGCTTAAATAAACTCCATAAAGAGTTTTTATGCTCCACATTGAGAACGGAAGTATTAAAAAGAAAATTGTGGAAACGGGATTTAAAGGATCAAGATGTACCTACCACAGAAATAAAAATTGGTCAGAAAACTAAGAGCCCACTTTGTAGACTACACATTGTTTCAATATACAAACGTGGTATGACTGAAGATCTGAACCCATAGAAGGTATGACACCGAGGTTATTATTTTATAATGCTCAACGTAGCTATATTTCGACACAAGCTTATTTAGAACTGGGTGTAAATATATTTTAGCTGATTTTTAAGTCGGTGTGAACAGATTTCATCTAACATTAGTTGACTGTCAAAATTCTTTTGATGATATTATCTTTTTGAAGCTGATCTTGATATGTCAACAAAAGGAAAAATAATTATAATAAATACAGAAACAGTGTTTTTAAGTGAAACTATACTTTCTTGGCGTGTTAATAATTATTTAAACTGACATTGAAACCAAACTTTACATTTGTAAAATGAACAATGAAATCATATAATCTGATGATGTATTCAATAATAGTTAATCAATTCTTGTGAAGAGACTTACTGATAGGTTTGGTTATGTAAGGTACTGTGTACTAGGGCGTCAAATCTCGGAATCAATTTCTGTCTTTTTGAAATTGGCCTCTGACAACAATTGTTGATACCGAAATAACACAGTTTTCCATTTTCGGAAGTTCGGAAATTCCGAATTTGTCCCAGAATTATTGGTGAATGTTCAATTCCGAGATTACAACAAGGGCCTGGGATTGGACACTGTCTACATATATGTACCTGACAAACATATTTTCACTGATACTGAGTAGTGTAATTAAAAATCACTACACTTTTGCTATATCATGTAAAATTTGAGTAATTTTCTTGGAAAAATTAGTTAGATTCCATTCATTTTAATGCGAAAAGGCGCGCCAGAGTTCTTCGTTAGTCGCCAATCTGATAAACTGTAAGATTGATGTTTGAAACATAGCACCATCACTCTTGCAAGGATCAATTCACTACAATATTTATTTAGGTTCTCAAAGCAAAAGTAGACATAACGTTTTTAACGTTGATTTTAAACTTTAATGATAAATTAAGTAAAAATTTAGAAAAGCCTTTTATTTTAACAATTTTAATTTAGTTCACGTTAGCGTTTCGACAGTAGAAATTTTATGAAGAATCAAGATAACTACGATAAGATTCTTACCGTGAATTACTTTCGATACTTAATTCTTTGTAGAAGTGTCGGACGATCTTATCTAAATTTTGAAGAGCTTGTGGAAAACGAAAACTCAGACAGAGGAGTTTTCAGTAGGTTAATCATTCCCTCTATCATTACGGAATATAAAATGAATATAAAAATTCATTAAATAAATGTTTTCACAAGAAATTCACTAACGATGCTTCACTAATAATTATATTAGTAGCCGATAATATTTTTTTGATATTTTTTAGTTTGATATGTCGCTTTCCGGTTAGGTTCGAGTCTATAAACTGTTTTTTAATTTATTTTTTTGTGTAGGGTGATGATCTGAAATATAGTTTTGAGGGGAAACTTATAAGAGTGATGCTACACATTTTAAGATAAAGGTTATGGTTATTTTTATTTTCAATATCGTCAGTTTTCTTTGTTGATTATTTCTGACAATTAATATGAATCAGCGGATTTTGTATAAGTAAATTTGTACTGTGAAAAAACTGTTTTTTTTCTGGCCTCCTAATAAAGGTATCTAAACAGAAGTTTTTCTACTAGAACTGTTTGTTACTCAGTCGCTCAACTTCACATTTTCAAAGACAGTAGTGGGAATAGAAGGATAAGGCTAGGCTGGACTAGTGGTTAACTAATCGCTCTCACTACGCTCAGATATTGAAAGTTCAAAAGGGTGGAGGAGAGGGAATTTTTAGACATCGCAGACACCCATGCCTTCGAACAGATGCTGTCCGTACAAGGACTCAAACCCATGACATCCGGCACGTAAGCCAACAACGCTAACCACTGCGCTATATGACCCGACAATTAATAACAATTTTCTTTTTAAAAATATAAGCAATACTGATTTTAAATAATTTCGTTTGAGTATACATTTATTTAATTTAAATAAATGTTGATCATGTTAAAACTTTGAGAATCATAAATAAAATGTAGGTTTTTGGTCATACTTATTATTTTAATGTCTTGATTTTCCACGAAATAAATAAAATGTATGGTTAGTTATTTCTTCTGGCATTAGCTGTCAAAATCACTGTTGTAAAATAGCGTTTTGACGCTAGAATAGGTTGTTGGAGGTAGTGTACTGTTAAAGCTGCTCTTTGTATAGGCGTCGTGTGACAGCGTCGCGGCGCCCGATGCCGACGTTTCGACTTTTTTTCTCTGCTTGCGTAAACGGCAGCATTACGCCTTGTTTTAGGATTTCTTCTTACTTAAGTAAAACTGACGTCAAAGTTAATAACTTGGCATTGACAGAAAACTATGTGGTATTGGTAAAATACAGTTTTTAAAATAATATATTATTTTTCACTTATCAATAAACTGGTTGTCATGTTACCAGTCCATGGAAGTTTTCAATTCATATTCAATGGCTATGGGCTTAAATATGCAAAATAACTTTTTTATTAAAAGTTTTTTATTTGAATTTTAGAATAGTTTTTAAATGTTTTGATGTTATGGTGTTGTAAGAAAACTTTTAACTTAAACTATTCCTTATCTACTCTTTCTGGAAAAATAAATTTAACTTCTTAATTACGTTTGGTCGAGAGTCAACGTTTTTGTCAAACGGTAAGTCACGGGTTCAAGTTCCAATACAGACAGTTTTATGTAATTAGTTTTTTGGAGTTTTGTTCGAAGGCATGGATGTATGTAATTTCTTGAATTCCACACTCTCCCATTCATTATATCCAAACAAATAGGTTGTATCTATAGTTATTAACTTACCACTAGTCATGTTCTAGTCATATATGTATATCACTACTATCTAAGAGAGATTGAGCAACTGATTAACAAGCAGTCACACAAGATCAACTCGAGGATAATTTAAATTACAAACACCACATCGTAGATATGAAATTGGTATTTGAAAAATCTAAATTTGACATTAAGTGCAAGTCGCCTTGCAGTCTTGGTCAAATTTTTCCGGGACAATCGTAGCACAAAACTGAACAACGCATAACGTTCGTTACGCCACGGAAAACGTCTTTTGAACACAGATGTATGGCCGTGGCGAGTGGTAGAGGGAATTGAAAAAAGTTCTTCTGACACCCTACTCTATCCATTCAGCGAAGTTGTGATCTGGTTAAAATGGTTTGCAGTGTTTTAAAATAAAATAAACAATTACGACTATCCTTGAGATTATTTGTTATCATTAATATTGTTAAGTTTACTTTGTTATTCTGGATTTAATTCTGTAATTGTGCGTTTTGCAAACAACGCATGTCTTATATATTATAATAGGAATACACAACTACGTCGCATTAGCTATAATATAATATTAAACTAGAGTGGGTTATGTTGGCCACTAATCCACAATACGTACGTAGCCAGAACTGTCTGCCAGTAAGCAGGCGCGAGGAGCAAGTATTTATAGCACCACATATGAAGCAGCCAGAGAAAATGGCTTATCTCAAACAGAATCTTTGCGAATGTTCCACATTAAATGAACACGAACACCAACGCGGCAGTGTTGCGAGTCGGCACAATGCAAAGCGAAATTTCGGTGTCTGCAACTGAACCATACGTAAAATATTTATTTTTTTCCCTAGCGTATTTTTGCCATCGCAATATCATGTCCGCAAACGGTTTAAACTGTAGGATAAGGTTAACCTACATTTATAAACACAAGCAATGTGGTACTATTATAATACCAACTGTGGAAAGAAAAAAGGACGTAACCTACAGTTTTTTTGATAATCACAATTATACAAATTGATAAACGTTCTATCAAAAGTATGTAAGAATAAAATGACGAATAATAATCTAAATTTAGTTTTTTATTTTGAAAAAAGAAAATGGAAAAGAGCGTATTTTTTAATAAATTAAATTAATATCAGATAAAGTCTACTCTTATGCACTTCAAGGTTGTGAATATTTCGTAATTTGTCTTTGGCCTAAAATTATCAAAAAAAAAAAATGTGTCTCCTGTAAAATTTGTTATGTGTGGGTGACGTCTTTTATCCTTTCCACAGTCGAAATGTATTTATACCAGGATTATAAATTTAAAAAAACACACACACAAATATATTGTGGTGAAACATTAGTTGCATGTGCCTTCATTTAGATAGTTTTTAAAAAATATTATGGTGTATTATTTAAGTATTATTAATCAAATATAATAACGCATTTTTGTAGTATATTTTTTTAATTAATCATGCTCAGCAATAATTTTTTGTATACGAAACAAATAAACACTTTACACGCAACTTTTCCGTCAAAATATTTTGTAAAAATAGAGTATTATTAATGTCCAATCCCAGTGTGGACCTTTTTTTTGAAGTTATTCAGCTTCGTCAGCTTTGGTCAGATATGTAATAAATTGCGAATTATTTAAGGCTGTGTTATTCTTGTTTGTCCTGTCCGTGGTCCGGTGGTCAAAGTCATTGGTTTCCGTAACGTATCTCAAGAGTTCAAAACCCAGTACGAACAGCATTTTTTAAAGCGATTTATAGATTTGTGTTCGAAAAATGTGTATTTGTAATGTTTCCTACCACAATGTCAACCTTGAAATAACGGTGTAGCCAGAGTGATTAGGTAACCGCTAGTCATAATCCTTCTTTATCTACTCTCTTAGAAAAAAGGAGAGGTTAAAAAACTGATTAACAAGCAGCTCTCGTAAAATAAAGTTGTGTTGAAATACCTTCATTAGGAATTTATATGCTTCACACAGAGGATGGATATGGATTGTAAAAAAAACTTGTATTAAAAACTGGACAAGAAGTGAGTTCCGGCACCTTTTTTTCAATAAAAGCTTTGAATATATATATGTAGGTACGTATTAATATAAATATTTAAAGAGGCTACAATTCTAAGCAGCTATTAAACGCGGAAATATTTAAATACCATACTTTCATTAAAAATATTAACAGGCGCTTAAAATATTCGCGCGTTTTGCACAACCTTATAATATTACAAATGTGTACCTACACATTCAAAAGCTCGTCCACATTTGTACACCATCTCACAAACACTCGCATACGGCTTAAATACCCCAGAGATAGAGTATCCGGTGCGATGTTTGATGACCTTGGCATGATACCCTAGTTCAGGGTTTCTCAAACTTATTCTGGGATGGAACACTTTGCAAGTCCGGAAAATTCAACGGAACACTTGTCAAATCTGGAAATGTTTCCGGAACACAGCTTTTTTTTAGGTCGGGTAATTCTTAATAGTAAAAATATTAGTTATTAAACCACTTATTATGTATTGATTAATTATCTTTAAAACATATTACATACAAATATGAGTAAACACATTTCATAGTGATTAAAAATCTCCGCACGTACCTAGATATTTGACGTTTTTAACATCACTGGAGATTTACTATCACTCATTTTTTTATACGAAGTAGTAGATGCTTAAATTTGTTGCAGCGTATGTTACCATTCCATTTTCGCGGAACATAGTTTGGGAAACCCTGCCCTAGTTCATATACAAATAATGTGAAGATTATTATTTGATACATAATGTAACCCTGCTTGATATGTTGCAAACGTATCCGTGACTATTCGAATAAATGAATCGTGATGCATAGTTAAAGCACCTCGTAAAATCGATTGGGTAATTCTTGAAGCGATATGAAAGCACAAAATTAATTTACGTGCATTGATTCAAATGATATACATATTCACTCAGACACAATAAGGTGACGTCATTTAAGATTTCGACTGAAGGTGCTTGGTGGAATTTCAATATTAAATTTGAATCGTTCAAACTATGTACATTCTCACAGATTTTGTCACTAACGACCCGGGTTTCACCTGAAGATGCCGAAAGGTGAAACCCGGGTCGTTAGTGACAAAACCTGTGAGAATGTATATAGTTTGAACGATTCAAATTTAAGTTGATGTCAATTTGTATTTAGCGGCGTGATTCTGAAATACCAATCATCTTTGTTGCATATTTTTTTTTAATGAATATTTTATCGACTATATATGTTAAATAGTAATAGTCGATAAAATAGAAACAAATAATCACCAATCACTAATAATCACAAATCACAAATATGTTCGTACTAATAATGTCCACGGCTCTTTTTCTTCTTCTGCGAAATATAATTGTTAGCATACTTGAAAATTAGTTGAATAAAATATATATTGTATATATTTTATATAATAGAGGTCTGTTTCTGCTACTACGAAAATGATTGTTAGGAAACTTAAACATTATTCCGAAAATTAAATAATTTACAATTTAAATACTGCAGGGCTGTCGATATATGCCCCGAGGCATATTTCTGCTACTACGAAAAATGATTGTTAGCAAACTTAAACATTATTCCAAAAATTAAGTCATTTACAATTTAAATACTGCAGGGCTTTCGATATTTGCCCCGAGGTCTTTTTATTTTTCTACGAAATACATTTGTTAGCAAACTTAAAATTATATTATATTATAAAATTTATATTTTATACAATTTAAATACTGTAGAGCAGGGCTGTCGATATATGCCCCGAGATATATTTCTTTTACTTTTAGAATTTCTGGCTTATTCAATAAATAGGTTTGTACTTTATTTTTCACGCCAGTAAATTTTCTGACTACTTAAAAATGCAACAAAAATCCCCCCGTAGAGGTCAACGGGCTTACAGCTAGTCTGTTATTAATCGTCTATATATAAAACACATTGCACTTCTATTTTTTAAACATAAATCATACTTTTATGCGAGAGATGTTTCCTATTGTAAACATATAAATCGAATATTAGATTTTCAAACATTTAATTAGAATAACAAGATTATCGTTTTTCTTTATCGTAGTAACATCAAAAGATTAATTTTCTTTTATAAATACAAAAAACTTTAATCTACTGAGATAATGCAAACACTTTTTATAAAAATGCCTCATAAAATAATATGTTTACGAAGCAGAGTGCATTTAAGCTCGTAAGTACAACATGTGAAATTTTCATTTTTCATGTTTCAGCAACAAATATACTGTTGTCAGAAGAAATAGTAAGATACAGAGTTACTTACTTTACTAATTCACTGTTTATGGTTGTTATTTAATCCTTAATTCTTAGTACAATGGCAGAATGTTCCAGTTTCAGATGAATAAGGGCGGAAGTGATTTAGTTACATAATTCTATTGTGCTATAGGTGAAGCACCACAATACGGCATAACGGTATCTTCTGTTTTCAGGCGCGTACCGACTAATCTCTCACTCCAAAATCCTACGAAAGTCTCTGGAGATACGCAAGAACTTGACCCTAGGGACCAAAAACTAACTCATCCGTCGGATAAAACACTATGACCGTAAAGACTTAGCGCTCTAAATTAGGCCTACAGTCTGTTCGACTTTCAACAAATCGTCACCGGTGATATTTATTTTTCATTATTATTAATATTTAAATTATATATAAGAGTAGGGTTTTCCAAACTTTTTTTTGCAATGGAACACTTGGGTTAAGTTAACACAGGTTAAGTAATCCATAATAGTTAGATTTGATCAAAACATATCACATACAATTATGAGTAAATACAGTTCTTAGTAACATATTATTTTGAGTGGTTTGATAACAAAACTTCTAGATATCAGGCACAATATTTGTGAGTTGAATCTTTATATATATTTGATGTGGCGTCGACTCTGTTCCTGCACTTTGACTTCGTTGCAGTATAATAAGAAAATCTTACTTTGCATAAATAGCTTGAATAAAATATTGGGGAAAATTGCTTTGGGGGATTCTTCTAACAAACTCTAGCAGAAATGATTTAATGGTTGATCTTTGTATTTTTGTTTCAAGATGTCTTAAGATTTTGATAATTATTTGCCTTTGAGACAACTAATACAGCTGCCACGCAAAATGAATTCCAAATTTGTTTTATTAAACACCTTACTAGTTTTTGGAAAATGTCGCAACAGAATTGTTTTTAAAATATATACGTGGCCGCAGAACACCTGTTCATGTTACGTGGAACACTAGTGTTCCGCGTAACATAGTTTGGGAAACCCTGAATTATTTACCAACCTAAAGTATTGGGTTGTTTTCATTTATTGCATTGGACAATCATAGTTTATTTAATATTAAAATCGCAATTATTAAATAAAGGAATTAAATAAAGCGTTGTTTGTTCATAAATTATCTTATTTAAAAAAAACTATTGGTTAATTATACTTTCGATGGTTTCAGCGGTAGCTTTGTGGAAGTTCATTTTAATAGAAAATTTAAATTATCTTTGATTATTCCACGTATTGTGTTACTAACTGTGACACGTGTTTTGTTTCTTTCAGAGGCATCTTCAGACTTACTATCGCAAAGTTTGCTTAAGTAACGAAGCAAGATTGATTCTAACATTTTAAAATTATGAAATTACAAAATGGAGTTTAGGTTTTTTTTCCTTTTAATGGAAGCAAGGAGGGGGGTGATAGAATCGAAATAAAGCAAACATATAATGATACTAATGAGGTGCAATCATCAGATTGGGATTTTCCTTTTTAAGGAAAGCAAGGAGGGAATTATAGAATCGAAACAAAGCAAACAAATACAATACATAATTGGAAAAAAAACCCAAACTCCATTTTGTTATTTCATAATTTTAAAATGTTAGTATCAATCTTGCTTCATTACTTAAGCAGACTTTGCGATAGTAAGTCTGAAGATGCCTCTGAAAGAGGCGAAACACGTGTCACAGTTAGTAACGCAATACGTGGAATAATCAAAGTTAATTTAAATTTTCCATTGGTCAATATTCAAGCACGTCACTGGCATGGTATCCATTTTACACAGTAAACGTTGTGTGATAATAAATAAAAAACGAGGCGCTCACAGATTTCTAGAAGACTGTTTCAAAGAAGTTTATTTATTTCTAGATGTCATTGTCGAAAAATCAATTTGACTTGCCCTCAGCGAGATTTTTTTGTGACGTACAATTTGAATGCCTGGCAAATATAAATGTTATATATTGCAATCATAGACAGATATTTCTCGAAAAAACGAATCAAATCGACAATAAAACTTAAATTTATGATATAACCTTTTTGTTTGATTCTAAATTCTAACTCTTTTCACTAACCATTGAATATACAACATATTTTTTCAAACCGGGATGACAACTGTTTGCCATTCAAAAAATTAGCCTTCCATTATTGTCCATAGTGTTACATTGTATTTCGGGATACCCCATTTGCTGAGAGAACGACTTTTGAGATGGCACTTTGAAACGACCTAACTGCGCCATATTTTTGAAATATATATGTCCACTTCGTATATACATGTTTACAAAGTTCACATAGGTTGCTGTAGTTTTGTATTATATAATTAGGTACCAGCTCCCATGAAAGATATTATTTTTACACTTACGAGTAATTTGACGGAAACAAACCTGTTATTGTTGTCTGTTGTAAACATTCCATCACTTTTAGGGTGTTCACTGTCAAACTTGATGGGAAGGCATTATATTAATAAACACACAATGTTCCTTAGTACTTTATTTCCACTTTATTTCAAAAGGTCAGGACCAGTTTCGCTCATGACGAGCAATGTCAACTGATACAACAAATTCGCAATCAATGCAATGATAACTTATGCGTAAGAATGCATTTTTTTATCACACCGAAGATAAAATCTCCTCAATGATACAGTTAAGTTATTTTTTTTTAAACAACTTGATTAAAAACAATAAATAATAATTTAAAAAATTAATTATATAGAATTGGAATAACTATAAGTTAAAATTAAGAAATAATTAATGGCAGTAATCAAACAATTTTTGATTTTGAAACTGATGGGATTCGGGATTAAATGGTGAGAGGCAAAGAAGACAAACTTTTTCTCCAAAGAAGTAACAATTTTTTTGAAGTGACAGAAATTTTCTGGAGACGAAAATAAATCTGGATGTCCAATAAGATCATCATGGTTATTCTTACATAATGAAAACAAAATACGTCTTTATATGGACATCATCGCACAATCCCAGAGAATGTGCTCTAAATCTTGATAACTGTCACCACGGGGGCAGTGTGAGTTTGGTTTGATTTTAAATTTATGTAGCTTGGCATTAAACGCACCGTGTCCGGTGTTACATTGTAAAGTCCAGTGATCCGGAGAGAGCCAGGTTGCATTCTGAAGAAAAACCAATATCTGCGAATAATAAATAGGTAATTCTCCCTCGAGGGGACTTTGACCATCGTCTTTGCCAAATAGTTTATCACTTTAACTTTGGATGCAATTATTAAAACGACTGTTTATTCAATCTTTTTATTATTGTAAGGTTTCGCGCATTTGCGTGCATCTTAAACACTTTCTGGCCACTCAGCACACTTGCACGCTGCACAAAATGCAGCCACTGAGGCCGTATTCTCCGTTTTTTTACAGTAAACATAAGTCTTACTAAAATTCCGTAAACATTATCAATATAACTAGTAATCAACAAATTGTATACTTTTTTATGCCATTTTCCATCCAAGTTTTTCTACGAAAACTGTTACTCAGTCGCTCAACCTCTCTTTTTCAAAGAAAGTAGTAAAGATAGAAGAATAAGGCTAGGACAGGAATAGTGTTTAATTAATCGCTATCGCTACGCCTGGTTTTTAAAGGATTGGAAATGTGAGAGAGAATTTTTAAACATCACAAACACCTATACCTTCGGACAGAAATCGATCGGAAAAATTATGTTCGTACTGGAACTCGAACCCAAAACGCTAACCGCTGCGCCATAGAACCCGGAAATAAAATCTTCTAAACAATATTAAATATATAATTAATTAATAAATAATATAATGAATATTGTCTTTACAATTAATAATAGAAATCTTAAGTTTGCATAAATAACAAAATACAATATTTAGTTTATTTCTTTATGATATACTTTCATACACTCACACACATTTGCTCTGATTTACTAAGTAAACATAGTTACTCATCAATGAAACCATAATTAACTGATCACTTTACGGTAGTCTGTTATTGTCAAGGGGAAAACTAACACCTATATGTCGATTTAAGTTTAAGCTTCGCAGTGCCGCAAAATGTACAGTTTATTGACTTACTAACCCTCAGGCAGGTCGATATTACTCGTAGATATATAGGCATGTCATTAAGACTTCACTTAGCTTAGAATAGTGGTACTCAGATCGGGGTTCACGACACATAAATGGACCAATATAAATTTTCGTACATGCTGCAAAACGGTTCAGTCTTTATACAAAGGATCTGTGGGGACTGTTTGTAAGTAATGAGGTCAAGCTGTTAACGCCGGTATATTTATATGGTTTTCGAATGATAGGTCTTTCACTAATAAAGTTATAATTACAATTTTTCATGATCTTGTTGAGATGGATGTGGTTGTTGTATGTGAGACAAAATTTATTCAAACATGGCTTGCGAGCTTTAAGCTCGTCCTCAGTGGCGGATTATCTTACGCGCGTGCTTGGGGCCTCTGAATCTTAGGGCCTCAAAAATAGCTTATATTATATAGCTCGTAAAATTTTTGTTTTGTTTAATCCATGTCCACTCCTAATGATGGTATCTCAACAGAAGTTTTCTACGAGAACTGTTTGTTACTCAGTCGCTCAACCTCACTTTTTTCAAAGTGAGTAGCAGGGAAAGAAGGATAAGGCTAGAACAGGACTAGTAGTTGGCTAATCACTATTGCTACACCCAGTTATTAAAGGATCAGAAGGATAGGAGGAAAGGTAATGATGTGAATTGATATCACAAAAACCCAGTCTTTGATCACAACTTTGAATTGAATAATTCTCAAATTCACTGTGTTCTGGCCGGGAATCAAACCCAGCCCTACGTGATCGGTAGAGCAAGATCTAACCAACTGGGCCACAGTAGGCGACAAGTTCTACTTTTAGTTCAGATTTTAATATAAATGTTTTATTTTACATGTAATTTTCTGCCGTTTTTACGCTATCCTAAAACTGGGGCCTCCAAATTGTATTGCACCTGTAGCCTCCTATTTGCTTAATTCGCCACTGCTCGTTCTCGTTACTCGGGTAAAACTTTTCTTTGATATTGAAAATCTTTGCTTTTCTGCTTGCTATTAAAATTCTACAAAACGTCTGGTTACGACATCTGATTGATACTTTTTTTCAATTTGACTCACAAGACTTGATGACGTCCGGGTCTGCTGACTCCAAGATGCTTCATCCCCATCAGCAGCTTATTGTCTTTTAGCATGAATACGTCCAGTGTATTTAAAGAATTTGTATTTTATGTATGTTTTTCTTTTTTGTGATATATTACTGCCAAGAGTTTAATCAATAAATTAATGTTATGAATAGGCTGTCTGTTTTTATATGATAAATATTATATTTAACAGTTCTCTTAACATTTTTCACTTACTTATTTGTTTATAGGGTGTGACATAAAAGGCTTCATATTAGACTGGTGTTAATGCTTTGAATGACTCATATGACAGCGGTTTCTTTTTATAATAAGAACTACCAAAAAACACTCATTGAAATTTCAATATTTAATATATGATTCTACACTGACGTGAAAACATAGAATCATTATTGGAATCCCAGCTCTCTCTCATCATATCGTTTACTTGATAGAGCTTATCATTTTGTAGCCGTGCGGTGGACTATTTCTAGAATACCTGCTGTTTATCGAAACTGTTTCAGCTAGGTAATTTTCTAGTAACAGTGGATTAACATAATATGATAAAAGGATCGATTTTCACACTCAGATTTTTATTATTCACACTTTCAGAATAGTGTAATAATTGCAATCTCATATTGACGTATTGGATCACTTAAATAAAATCTTCATTGTAATCATAGTTGTATTTCAGCAGAGCTATTCTCAAATATTTAAGAACCAGTATATAACATAAGTGTAATAATTGTGGCTATGTTCACTTTTTTTATAGCCAATCTGTCAAACAATTAACGAAGTTTTTAATGTCTTATTAATTATGTATCGTCGCAAAATATTTTAGAGTGATAATAATACGATAAATATGTTTTAGAAAATATATTTGACCAGTTTGCGTCAATTATGACAGTTTGTTTCAAAACAACCCTTTTATACCAATAAATATTATTAAGATTTACTATAAAACAGTTAAATTAGTCGCCATTTTTACATTTCTGTTATACCAGTGGTAAAAATCAAATTCTGTCCAGTATTAGATACTCCCCTTAATTAATGTCTAGATTTTTTATTAAACTGAGAATAGCCCCGCAAGTCTATGTTTACCATTTTATTGATTACATTTGCACACTTATTATAATATGTTATATGAGGGGCTCGAAATACAAACGACCCAAACCCAGTTAGTTCCGCTGAAGCTGAGGAAATTAAATGTTAAGTAAGAATGTTTCACTAACTCCGATCAAACAAAATGATTTTGAAATGACATACTAAGTGCTATATATATATATTGAATATGTTTAGTTTTTACTATTTTAAATTGGAAGGTTTTGAGAGATCTGTCAAGCTTGTCAATCATACACAGATGACCAAAGCCACAAAGGTAATTTATTAAACATCAGAAAAACGGCCCAACAGTCCATGGGCTTGAATATTACGCGATGTAAGTTGAAATAAGTTAATTTTCACTTACGAAATAATTACTGAAAAATTCAAATATAAGTGAAATACGTGGTTTGGGTTGATTGTCTTTTGATCCCTTCATATTACAGTCGTAACAAAATGTATACTGGTACGAAAAACTTCAAAAGTCGATAAAACAGGTGGCCTTATTGAATAATTCATGTGTTTATCAATTATAATGAGAGTCTATAAACATCAGAGTGCCACTGCTTATAGAATATCCCTAAGTGCCTTTGTATAATTCGACGTTTTTGTGTGAATTTACTACAGCCAATAAAACCCAAAATTGCCTACATAATTAACGATTTCCTTCAGGCTCGGCAAGAAATAAGAAAATACATAAATTACGACACAATGAACTTTAGGGATTTACATTATAGACATTTTAGACAGCAGTATAACCAACTGATAATTAATTATGGGCTGTGAGTTTATTTGTCATTAACTTTGTCACTATTTGAGAAACAATCTACTCGCTTATCATTAACGAGCTTTATACAGAGTGATCAAAAATCTTCGTCTAAAAACTTCACTTTTGAAAATATGACTGTTTATTTTTTATTTTCTAACCGTGTCTAACCATTTAGTAAAAATTCTATAAACAATTATTTTTTTTATAATATACTTACCCAATCAGACTAATTGAATAAAACAAATTCTTTAACTTTTTTATTCTAGTGCAACCGTGCCTAATGAGAATGAATCATTACAATTTCAAGTCGCTCACTCATTAATACCAAATCTCGCAAAACAGTCAGTCAACTACGTAAAATATTGATACACTTATGTAAAAGTGCATCTTGAATGATGTTTTACATAGTATATGAAGTGATATATCTTTTAACTAAAACCAGATAGTATTGGATATAAAAAAAATTATCGAGTGATTATCAAGAAACTTTTTCTCTGCTTACTAAATCTGAAAAATGTTTCTTGTCTCTGAAAAAAGAGTCGCTTGTGGCGTATTCCACGTTAAACTACTGACAAATAAAAAAAAGTCCGTTTGAAATCCTCGATATATATGAATAAACGCAATTGCTAATAATTATGAGAGTTATGGCTTCATCAACTGATCTCACGTTGATGCATAATTCATTTATATTGCTACCACAAACTAACAGCGCATGCAATGAATAACTGAATATTGATATAAGCAAAGGCTATCCAAATACCGGTTCTTTATTGAAGTGCATTAAATTAATCCATTGTACTTCCACAAACAATTTGTTGAATCTATTACCTATAAAACGCCCGTAAATTTTGAGACAACAGTGCGAAAAAGGGTAGTAACTAAATGTTACAACAAAATGGCGGCGTAGCTACGCGAGAAAAGAGCATAGAGAACGATTAAACCGTCAAAATGGACGCATTAAATTATACTTTCCCGCGCTATCAGTCTGCTAACATTTCCGCTCGCTTCCATCTATAGACTAGTAAAGAGCTGCCCAACTGTTACTTTATCAGGGTCTAATAGAACCGTTTATACATCGTTTTCAAAATATGGTATTTATACATTTCAAAGACATTTACGAACTATTTTTAATTTATTATTAGACTGATTTTCTATCGTTCTGTCAGTGACGTATTATCGGCATTGGGGGAAAATTAAATATTCTCATTTTTATTGACCAATGTAACCATGTATACTACAAGTGCTGAGCATAATATGCACCGGTAATAAAAATTAACTTGAAAGAAGACATTTTTCGAAAACAGTTTGTTTTCGTTCGTTCAACCTCTCTTTGGTAGAGTTACGAAAAATGGCTAGCTTATCGCTCTTTTATTGCAGATAATTATATATAAAATGCATAGTAAAAAAAATCGTTATGCATTAACAACATTTTTTTTTGATCACTTTTAAGGTGTTTACTGTCAATACTTGGTGGAAAGGCATTATAATAAAAATAATAAAAGATTTTTAGTACTTTTTCCACATAAAATTTATCAGATCAGGACCGGTTTCGCTCATCGCGAGCATGGTTGATAATGCTCGCGATGAGCGAAACCGGTCCTGATCTAATAAATTTTATGTGGAAAAAGTACTAAAAATCTTTTATTATTTTTTTTCACAATTTATTGAATACATTCGAAATAGCTTTACAAAATTCATCAAACATCGCTACATGGAAGCAACAGTGAGACAACGTGAAAAATTGTGGAATGCTTAACTTTTACAATGAATCACTGAGCTATTTAAAAAATGTTTCACTTGAAATCAAAATTTCCTTATTTTAACGACTCACTTTATTTTTTATTCAACCTGGTCGTAAAATGAAAAAAAAATAAGATGTAAAATCTCTATCGAATAATCACAATAACGATATATGTAGCTACAGGAAGACGTGTTAATGACCATAAATAACTGAATCTGAATAAACAAAATATATTACAAGAAACTCTGTTATTTTCTAAAAGAAATTAAACAGATGCTACTTAAACACAGTGCTTTCAATAAACTCTTCACTTGTCGAAAACGAAAATGAGTTTTTTTTTTTATAATAAATTGATTTTTTTCACATTTATTAAGTGGTCGCGTGTGATCCACAGCTCTACAGTTTGATACCACTGTCTCCGGAAACATTTCAAACTATGAGCGAAATGAAATGCCATACTGACTTTTTGTATATCTGTGGCATTAAACGCTAGATAATAATTGTTAAATTATTCAAATTCTTTATGCATGATGCATGAAATAAAAAATGAACGAAAAACAAATACGTAAACTTTCATTTTATATTCTGAGTATTCTGGATATTAAATGCTTAATCCACATTTTTCAAAATTACAAATCTGTACATGTGAGGTAAACTACCCAATGCCAAAAATGACAGTTTTTCACTATTAATGTTCAAAGCTTTCTCATGAAGTTTATGTGGGGAAAATGACCGGTTTTCTTTTACTATTAATTGTGATCATTGATTCACTAGAAGGAGCGTCACGTGGTATATACTACACCATAGTTTCTCAACATTTTTAGGACCGTGGCCTTTTTTGAGTTATTTTTAGCTCTTCCGAGAATTTCAAATCATAAATCCCAGGAATTTACAGATTCTACAAAACGAAACGACGTGAGAACTTTTTTTTAACTTTTCTTATACACTCCAATTTCTAAAACTAACTAAACCAATTCACGAACTTTTCAAAATGTCTAAATATTTTTTCGCTGCCCGGTTTTCAATATATTGATTTTATATTGTTTATATATATTTGCCCGTGCTCCCCCAAAACTGTATTGTGGCTCTCTTAAAAAAACTCTGTGCCACCCCGTCGAGAAACACTGTATTTACACTACGTCAATATCTCAATTTGACCAAAATCGGCATAGTGTACTTTACCTTCCACATACAGAAATATTAATATTCACAGTTTTTTTAGTCTTGCAACATTCGCGTAATTAAATCATCATGTTTCAAAAACCATTATGAACGATTTTTTATAATAAGTCTCTTTTGAACGTTATCTTTTTGGGTAGCTTAAATTCTATCTAATAGGGGGGGGGGTGAGAGATTCAAATTCCATCATATCTAGCGAAGAAATCATTTCGAAAGTTTAAGTTTTTTTACAAAATCAAATTTGTAAACTTTTCAATTATTTCTTTTGAGAATTGAATTTCAAAAAACATTCAAAATATTGATACACGTTACCTGTATACAAATCAAAACGCTCTATCACATTCGCTTACACATATAAAGACAGTGTCAATAATAAATACATTTAATGTTAGGTACACAGCAGTTTTTCGCAATTAACTCAAAACTTGAAAAATGATTCAAGAGTACTTTTTGCAACTCGACGATTCAATTTTCATGTGTGCATTTGTCACTTGCACGTGTGGCTTAATATCTATTTTTGCGGCTTTATTTACATTTTCGGAATAAATATTAGAGTCTAAAAATTAAATGAACATGACATTTCATAATATAACAACTTACTTGACAAATTAACAGTAGTTCATAGGTGACAGAAAACTGTTATATGAAATAACGTTGACAGTACAAATACAACTTCGATTAACTAATAAAGTTAACATATTGTATATGCTTCTAAGGACAAACATAGCATCATCAAATCAACACTAACTGCTTTAACCTTTACCTTTTGGGTTGTAGTCAACCATTTTGTTAATCATGTCCAGTCATTATTTGAATAATTTGGATTAATTATGGAGTTTATTTTAACATATTTATTTATATAGCAATCGCTTGTTCGAAAGAATGTTTTAAGAGGTTACGGATTTAATAATACAACTAGGACAGGACTAAAAGTTAGCTAGTCGCTTTGCCTTGCGCCCCAGTTTGTAGTATTGGATGAATGGGAGAGAATTTTAGACATCACAGACATCTATATTAAGTTATGTTTTACCACAAATCAATTCTCATTTCTCCGTCTTACATTGATTGACCCACACAACTGATTGTAAAACTAACAACCGACATTTTGGCATGATAATTTACAAAAAAATACAATATTGTTGAAAATCAAAAAAAACTTTAACAATATCTCTAGCACATTACTGAAAATACACAAAATATTTTAAATTATTTATTTTTCAAATCTTGTCTTTGTATGCCAAAATTGTACATTTAATCTATACTCAATTTACATATGTATATTATATCGACTGTGGAAAGGAAAAAGGACGTAACCCACACATATCAAATTTTACAGGAGGCACAAAAACGTGTTTTGATGATTTTGGGCCATATGCAAATTATGAAATATACACAATCTGGAAGTGCACATAGACTTCTAAACTGGTGTTTAATTGACATGATCTAATATTAATTAAATAAATTGTCTAGGAAAAACTTTTATTTCAGTCTTTTTTCTTGGTTTTAATATTTTACAAGGTCATCTTTTTCAAACTTAAAAGCTAAATTTGAATACTAATTCGGCATTTAGCAAGCTTGCATCTTTTTGATAGAACGTGTATCAAGTTTGATACATTGTGATTATCGAAAAAAACCTGTTTTGAGGAAACTGTGTGTTACGTCCTTTTTCATTTCCACATTCAATATATAAATATGCACACAAAACATTTTTTTGCGTAACTGTATATATTGTATTAGAGGTCTGCACGGGCGCGGGCTTAGCCCTCGGGCCTCTAACCGGCCCGGGCCCGGTTAAGGAATTTATTTCTTCAGAAAACTATTTCAGACTCATAAATCAGCCATGACGATTTTAATTATAACCAGTTCTATAGACTCAGAAAAACCGTATACTGAGCTTCGAGAACAGATGCTTGCGTCGGATAATGGGGTGAGGTGGTTTGATTTTGTGTGGAATTCAGAGATAAGGGAGCGTACAAGATAGCGTCCCGTCACGTCAGTGGTTATGGAGAGACGTTGGAACTGGCTGGGTCACGTGCTGCGGATGCCTCCGGAAAGCCTTAATCCTGCTTATCTCTTCTCGACCGGTGGGATTCCGGCGTCCTGAACGCCCGTCGGGTACTATCCATAGGATGTACTCGGCGGAACTGAGGGATGCTGGCATGTCATGGGAGGAAGCAAAGCTATTGGCGGGAGACAGGGAAACATGTAGATGCCGCGTGGCGGCCATATGCTCCACGTAGGGAACGAACATGGCCAAAGAAGAAGAAGTTCTATAGAGAACCGTTAATTGTTGTAAGTTTATAAAAAACGGATTTTTTTCGGGCTGAGGAGTACAAATCTAGGTTTCGGGTCGGGTTCAGGTAACAAATGTAGTATTTGACTCGGGCCCGGGCCGGGTCAAGCCTGAATCTTTCGGGCTCGGACCGGATAATTTTGTAAAATTTCGGCCCGTGCAGACCTCTATATTGTATGTATATTTTATGATTGCAAAATATCCATGTGTTTTTTATTCAATAATCTTGAGATTATTTCTCTTGTTGTTGTTTTTTGGGCGCATAAGTTTTTTAATTATCTTATTTTGCCCGAGCGCCTCAGGTACCCCGCGACTGAATACAAACTTCAAGCGAGATATGGAAGTGGAGTAAAGTAAATTTACTTAACTCATGGTCTGAGCGCTATCGCAATAATATAACTGGCAAAGTTGGGCAGGACAAACAACAGGTCAACGGATAAACTGTGTAAATAATCTGCGTAACAGGCAACTAGACAAGCGAGGGATAGTGTTAACCTTTTAAATACCATGAGGCGGAAACTAAAACACGCCAGAAACGGTTGACTTCACTTTGCGTACGTTATGTCCAAACTTAGACAGCCCTTAGGAAATTTAAACTGTTGTGTAACACAAAACAAAGCGGTTTTGTCGGGGAATTAGAAGTATGGAAGGAGAGACAATGTGGATTTACGTTAAAATCTTATTTTACAGCCAAACGTTAGTTCGAAACACCAAAGTTCTGTCAATTTAAAAGCAATCAAAACCATCATTATTAACAATTCGAATACTATAATTCTACATATTGAATATACTAAATAAATAATATTTTTTTGTGACATGAATATTTTAAAAATAATGTTTTCTAAATATCGACTGTGAAAAAGAAAAAGGACGTAACCCACATTTTTTTCAAAACTGCTTTTTTTTCAATAATCACAGTGTATACAACTTGCTACACATTATATCAAAAGAATTTAAGCTGAAAATGCTGAATTAGTATCAAAATTTAGCTTTTAAGTTTGAAAAAAGAAGGACCTGTGGAAATTGCGATCAGAAAAAAAGCCTTAAAAAAGTTCATGTTGAAAAAAATTTCAAAACAATAATAGATGAAGTCAATTAAAAACCATTTTATCACTCTATTGAACTTCTAGGTTGTGTATATTTCATAATTTGCATATGGCCTAAAATCATCAAAACACGTTTTTTGTGCCTCCTGTAAAATTTGCTATGTGTGGGTTACGTCCTTTTTTCTTTCGACAGTCAATATTTATATAGAGCATAAAAACTTCTTATTCATGGGGCTTAAGGCGATAAAGGCGAAACTACAAAAAAATCTATTTTATCTATTTTTTACTATACATAGGTCGTATATTTTTTCAAAACTGTATTTTTATAAAGGCAAACCTCAACTGTGTTTTTGCCGTTCATTATAATATTGGCCCTTTAGAGGTGAAGTGAGCCAACTAGTAAAATGGTAAAACTTTATCTTGGACTTTTAAGTATCACGTTTTTATTTGGTATTTTGGTGGATTGAATATTTTTATTTTACGCAGATAACACTGTTGCAATGTTTATTAACTGAGGTTACTTCACTTTTACTATACTTTAAGACGTGTAGAATATTACAACGCAACTATTTTGTTTTTATAAAATACCACTTGGCTCACTTAACCTCTAATGGGCCCAATGTGTTAAATACAAAATTTCTTAGTTCTGACGATAGCGCAAGCCGAAATAGCTATCAACGAATAAAATTATTAAAAACTGTAGAACTAAAATACTTTGTTATTTTTAATCTGTTACAAAATTTCTATTAAAAACTGATCTTGCGTTATTCTCAAAAACATTGTTTTTCAGTTTTGACCTGGTCACCATATCGACTGTGGAAAGGAAAAAGGACGTAACCCACACATATCAAATTTTACAGGAGGCGCTAAAAACGTGTTTTGATGATTTTGTGACATATGCAAATTATGAATTATACACAACCTTGAAGTCCACGGATACTTCTAAACTGGTGTTTGATTGACACAACCTAATATTAATGAAAGAAATTGTCTCGGAAAAACCTTTATTTCAGTGTTTTTTCTTGGTTTTAATTTTTTACAAGGTTATCTTTTTCAAACTTAAAAGCTAAATTTAGATACTTATTCGACATTTTCAGCTTCCATCCTTTTGATAGAATGTGTGTCAAGTTGTACACATTGTGATTATCGAAAATAAACTGTTTTGGAAAATTGAGGGTTACGTACTTTTTCCTTTCCACAGTTGATATGCTTCCAAATCGTTCATTTTAATAGAATGTGTTAAATGAGGACTGACTTTAAAGCTTTAAAACTTGAATCCTTGACCCACGCAGCCAGGAGAGACGAATGCCTCTCGGCGTTACCAATTGACTACGCGACTGGAATACTGTTCTGATAATGACGTACTTCCGAAATAGCGATCAAACATTTGACACTCTGTGGAAGCAAACTTGTTAAATTTCAACGACTATCAGTTAAGTTTTTGTTTCTCTATTAAACTTTTAAAACTGATTTCTCATTTTAAAAGCTTGAAACTTATTTATTAGTAATTTTATAATAACAATAAGTAATAATAACAGTAAGTAACAAAAATAAGTAAGAATTTTATAATAACAGCAGGAAAGTTGGTTCATTTAATTGAGAATTAATTTTAGTGTATTCAAATTTCATGATTTTAATATCAAATAAATACCGTACGATAACAAGTTATAAACTCCTCTGTCAGACCAAATGACTAAAACTCGAAGTAAATCGGTTTTTAAAAAATCGAATAACCCCTTCAGATTTACGCGCAAACTTTATAAGCACCAATAAAAATAAAATCCACAGAAGAAGAGATTGACTTAGCGTTGTTTGAAAATTTTCGTACTGATGCTCGTCTGTTTTAAGTTGGTTATCTCTAAGAGCATTTTATATACTGTACGTGTTTTGTATTTAAATTTTACTTGACATTATGGAGAAGGCGCGGGGTGCGGTATGAGATCTTGAATGAATTATTTCAATGGCAAATAAAGATAATGTGGAATAAACATTGCTGTTATGCGGGCTCATTAAAACTAAATATTCCGCATAAGCCCAAATTCTAAAAATCAATACCGATTTCACCAAACCTGAATACTGATATTTTCACTGTCATTTTTTTAATACATATCTTCTTCTAATGTGGAGCATTTGGCTTCCTCTATGGAGGTATGTTAACGGAAGTTTTCCTTGAACTATTTTTTACTGAGTTATACAATCTCTCTTTTCCAAAAAGAGTATGGACAGAGGTATAGGACTAGAACAGGACTAGAGGTTAACTAATCGCTCTTGCTACGCCTTGTTAATTTAATGATTGGGAGAGTAGGGAAATTTATAGATATCGCAAATTAAAAAAAAAACGGTGTTCGAATTGGGACCCAAGCCCGTGATTCGTCACTGAAGTCAATGACGTAAGCACTACGTCAAGGATATGACAATGCTAACTAAAATACCAACTTTTCACAGATGGAAATTACGCAAAATCCAACGAGTGAATATTTTTTTATTTCACATTGAAAAATTAATAAATGTAGTAACTTTGATGTCTCACGCGTTGGTCTTTGTACCTTTTATAGAATTCACAATTAAAGTCGAAATTTTTGCGTTAGACATTTTTACTTTTTATTAAATTTGGTTTTTGATGCTCATCTTGCCAGTATTTTTGTTTTTTTTTTAACCTGTATTGATTTTTTACCTGTGATATAAAGATCAAATTTTTGTTTGAAAATCCCTAGCGACAATCAATAGTTTTTTTCCATATTATATATTCTTATATAACTATGCATTAGAGCTAAGCTTCATTTAGAAGTGGTTTTTTAAAACAGCTATTTCTAAAATTGAACATAAAGAATATTTTGATGAGATCGTCTTTTTTATGTTGAAAAACAAATCCGTGAGGCAAAAAGACTTAATTTGTCTTCAAAAATTTAATTAAAAACAAAAATTTCGTACAAAACTTTCGTACAAAAATTTCGTACAAAACGACGTACAAATTTCGTACAAATTTCGTACAAAAATTTCGTACAAAACGACGTATTTACATTTTTTGAAAAATCACTCCTCAATTGGCATTTTACATAGCACGAATAGAATTATTAAATGATAATTAAGGGACTTATAGCTCAGTGGTTAGTGATGTTGGCTTCTCTGTCGGATCTCACTGGTTCAAGTCCCAGTACGAACAACAGTTTTCGATTGATTTATTGATTTCTGTTCGAATGCATGTTTGTGGTGTCTAAAATAATCCCACCCATTCTTTTCGATGCTCTTATAACTAAACGTTCAGCTAAACACTAGTCTTGTTCTAGCCTAATCATTTTTTCGTTACTACTCTCTTTGAAAATTAGAGGAGTTCTTGTAGAAAACTTATTTTGAGATACCTCTATTAGGAGTCCATATGCTGCATGAGAGTGGATATGGATAAAAAAAGGAACCCATACATATTTATTAGAAATACTCGTTTTTTATATGTTATTTTTAATTTTATTGAGAATTATATGATCTCCTGTAAATAATTTGAATGTTTTTTTTATTTGTTTACTTATTTGTAGGTAGGGCATCCAATCCCGTTCAATTTTCTGATCCTCGGTGAGCTAAAAAAAAAAATGAGGTTCTGTGAGAATTGAGGATTGACGAATTGAGGATTTCAAATTTCTCGGTAAGAAAATCACAATCCCGGGATCCCGAAAAAAATGGGATCAATCCCGAAATCCCGGGATTGGAAAAAGGCTCCGGGATCGGATACCCTATTTGTAGGTATATAACAAAAATAAAATAAATACATTTATTTATTTTGTTTAAAAAAGAATATTAACATAATATTGTTTAAAAAAAAGCATCGGAAATCGGCAAGTTTACTTTAAAACAAAAAAAAATGTATTTGTCTGAACTTACTCACGTCCATCCGAAATATTTTTACATCCGAGGCAATACTATTAAGCTATCTCCAGTTGCAGATTGGCTCTACACTTTGAAAGAACAAATCATTATGTTACATGATTCTTCAAAAAAATATCGGATACATTATGAGTTGATATGCTCAATAATGCTGTAATTATTTAAAGGTTAATCGCTTTCTTTTCAAAATATATATTCAAATCATCAGATGTAATGGACTAAACGTGAGAGACTCTTTACTATCTAAGCATTATTAAGTAAATCATTGTTTAACTTTTGTCAAAATACTATCGTTGAAAGATACATTGCAAGGACATCTATTTTACATATTGCAAGTGTTATTATATCATTAGTGCAGGTAACGTTCAGCTAGCATGTGTATTTAAGTTTAAAACTCTTATGAATTTAGCAAATTAGTTAAATTATATGCCCGCCTGCTGTGGTTATAGTTCTTCTTGGTCGAGATTTATTTTCACACAAAGGTATTATAATTATCGTTCAAACAAATTTCTCAGAGAGCTTTGTTTTAATATTGAAAACACTTTCATGATTTATAATTTCCCTAGACTACCTACATATTTTGATCATAAGTTTTGCTAATTGCATAGGTTCATTTATTGTTCTCCCATTGCAGATTACTGGTATTTAAGCTTTGATCTAGATAAAAGTATTGCCATAGAATATAGATAGATAATAAGCAGTTCTCAGTATTTGATATACGAGCTTAATATAAAGCCTTAAGTCTTGTTTTAACTGTGCTATTTTTATTTTTATATTGTATGTATGTGTGTATATTTATATTCAAAAAAATAAACACACATTTGTAATAATTCCCACTTTTATTTATTAAAATCAGGACCGGTTTCTCTCATGACGAGCATTATCAACTGGTGGGCTCTACATGAGCAAAACTGGTCCTGATCTAAATAAATAAAAGTGGGAATTACTACAAATGTGTATTTCATATTTTGAATATAATGCCTTTCCACCAAGGGTCGGGTCTTATGGCGCAGCGGTTGTTAGCGTTGTTGGCTTCCTCGCCGGACCTCACGGATTCGAGTCCTAGTATGAACAGTATTTTTTCGATAGAAAATTTAAATTAACTTTGATTATTCCACGTATTGTGTAACTAACTGTGACACGTGTTTCGCCTCTTTCAGAGGCATCATCAAATTGTTTCCAATTAATAGAGTAATCACAAACCTAGATGATTGACTGCAGCTCATTAGTTTTAATAGTTTGTAATGTTTAACGTCATTAGTAGTATGATTAAATTTGTTTGCACTGTTTCGATTTTATAATCCCCTCTTTGCTTCCATTAAAAAGGAAAAATCCCATTCTGATTGTTTACAACTCATTAGTAAAATTAGTATCATTATCTGTTTGCTTTATTTCGATTCTACACCCCCCTCCTTGCTCCTCTTAAAAGGAAAAAAAACCCAATCCATTTTGTAATTTTATAATTTAAAAATGTTAGAATCAATCTTGCTTCATTACTTAAGCAAACTTTACGATAGTAAGTCTGAAGATGCCTCTGAAAGAGGCGAAACACGTGTCACAGTTAGTTACACAATACGTGGAATAATCAAAGTTAATTTAAATTTTCTATTAAAATGAACTTCCACAAAGTTACCGCCGAAACCATCGAAAGTAGTATTTTTTCGATTTCTGTTAGTAGGCATGTGGGTATGTGATGTCTAAAAATTTTCTCTTACCTTTCCGATCCCTTAATAACTGGGCGTAACGAGAGCGGTTAGTTAACCAGAGGTTCTGTGCTAGCCTTTGAGGTTGGCAACTGGGTAACAAACAGTTCTAGTAGAAAAACTTCCGTTGAGATAATTTCTTAAGTTGGCCATATGCTTCACATCGGGAGCGGACATGGGTTAAAAAATGTATACTAAAAGGACCCATCTGCGACATCTATCGAGCTTAACGTGAGCTTTGTCACTGCAAGATGTCGATGTTGAAAAATGAAGGGTATGTTTTGATTTTTCAAAAAAGGATTGAAAAACGTTGAACTTCGTTCTTAAGGCATAGGTGTTTGTGATGTCTAAAAATTACCTCTAACCTTTCCGATCCTTTAATAACTGGGCGCAACGAGAGCGATTTGTCAACCACTAGTCTTTTCCTACCCTTATCCTTATCTCCTTACTATTTATTCTCTTTAGAAAAAAGAGGTTGGGTGACTGAGTAACGAACAGTTCTCGTAAAAAAACTTATATTAAGATACCTCCATTAGTAGACTATAAACTCCACATTGGGAGCGGACATAAGTAAAAAATGACAGTTAACACCCTAAAAATGTATTGCATATAATTTTCCTCTTTATTTGCCATATCTGCTGCTTGTCAATGCAAGTCTGCTACTTGGCAAAGTTTTTCGTTGCCTACTACCACTTTGAACCATATAAGAAAATTTGGTGTAAGGCAGTCTCTCAGATTGTTTCAATCAACGATGTCTTTCTTCTATCGAAACATCGCATACGTGAAATATGCTACTACTTTAGGATCCTTCTCGTGTTGTCAGCGTGTGCTAGTTATCTATGTTGGTCTTCCTTGGTTATTTCTCTTGAATTGTTTACCCTATAATATATTTTTTTTTCAACTGATATATAACATGTATTTACACTCACGTCTCAAAAACATTTAAGACATTTGGGAATAATTTTTGCAGTAATCTACGCCAAAAAAGCTACCCGCTATTCTAGGTTTGATTTTCCGACTCAGGTCATAATCACACAGTACCGTTTTCAAATGCGTGATGGGCGCTTTGGCTTTCTTGTTATTTTAATCTCAATTTCCAATCGGAGTTGGACTTAAGTATAAAATGCGGTACACTCCTTCAAATAAACCTCTTTAGTGTTTTGTATGCTCAATTATGTATTATTTCACATCATAAACTTGTATTACAAGAGTTTTATTTGAAAAATTAACCAGTACGAAATAAATCGTCTTACATTAGTACAATACTCGTAGCTTGATAAACTACAAGAATTTACATGATATTTTATTAAAATAGTTTAAAAACCAACATCATTGCGTGATTTTAAAATGTATTTTTTTTTATTTTTTATTGTTTGGATAGTTTTTATAAACAAAAAAAAATACAAAACACACTCAAACTTGCATTTTTATATTATAATATATTTTAATAATTATATTATTATTATATACCAAAGCGAATATAAAACATCTTTCGATGATTAATCAAATCTGTAAACATTGTTGTGGCGTGTTTTTCTACTTTTATTTTGCTTATGCGTTTTTTTTTCTTCGTTTTTCATTTATACAAGGGATGTCCAGAGACTCGGTCGTGAAGTCTTTCACTGTCGTATTTATTAATTAACAATGTAAGGTTATGTTTCTATTTCTTTGTAAACCTGTAGCAGCAATAGTATTTGAAAAGAATCAAGTAATTAACTGAAAACTTTTAGTTTTTTTTATTTATAATGATGTGGAGCAACAAGTCTTCTTTTTAAAAGTAAACTAGGTAAAAAAGGATATTAAACAATAACCCGTGGCAACAATACGTCACAACGTCGCAACAACACAAAGTAAAAATATACGTTGAATTTTAAATCATTAAAACTTTGATTCAGAGAGTAGTTGGGGTTTGTATTGTAAACGACTCCACAACTTTGACTACAGTCACAACTGATTGTGTTTTAATTGTTTCATTGTAATATAAAATTCTAATCAGCCATATTGCAATACTTCTAGATTATGGAAGTTTTTCTTTGATTTGATAATTTATATACAGCTTTTAACAAAATGATCTTAATTATTTATATTAACAATGCAAAGATTTCACTCGTTTCATCCATGTTTTATTTAATGTCTTCCCAAAATTTTCAATTATTTCTTTATCACCGTGTTGGTGTTACTTTGCAGAACCGTGCATATTTCAGATAAGTACCATTCCAGAGATTTTCTATTCGAATGGTTTAGTTTTGTACATACGTAAAGGCATGTCGAATGTGAAACCTTTTTCGTACTTTAAAAAAGCCGCTCTTGACAAAAGCTCACTTTAAAGCGCTCTTAATCCTTAAACTGGGGTGCGAAATGTTAGTCAGCTTTTTTACTGTACGGCTAGCCGACATTGTTTCTGTCCAACCATATTATTTTCTGTGTATCGACCATTAAAGTCGGCATTTTTAATCGAAATCGAAAATATAGCTACTATACGCAATACAAAAAAACTAATTTATTTTCTTAAGAAAGGTAAGGGAGATCAATAGTCTTCTCGAATACTATGTAGGCACGCTTATTGTATTTTACGTTTTATTTACAGATTAGATTTGGTTCTAGAATCGTTATACAATAAAGTAATGTACAAAAGATAGCTATAAGACTTGCGAGGGATTTTTTTATGGTGGGAAGCCGTATTCATTCAAATAATAATTAATAAGCCCGTCATCATGACACTTCAATAACGGTTATTTTCAAATGAATCTTCAATCCGGACTATTATTTTTTTGTGTTACAGCAAGAAGTATGTGGAGAAATTTACATAAATTATCACAGAACTAATTTTGAGAGTAAAAAGTGAATATTAAATTTAATATTTAGGCTTTTTTTAAATATTGAAGTATATGGCACCCCGACCTTTACGAACGGGACTCTAACGCGCTGATGTTAGCGCTCCGGGACTAGCGCGCAGTACAACACTGACTTCAGCGCGTGGGGCCTTAACGCGCTGACAGTAGCACGCAAAATAATATTATGTTGTATTGTTGAGTGCTCATTTTAAGAAATTTACCTACCTAAGATAACTTTTGATCAAAAATTACATCTTATTTTAAATTAATTGGTACTTTTACAAACCTATCCATGAACATGATATCCATTGAAAATGTATCAATTTAAATTGCTTGAAATTGAGTATCTATTATTGATTTTAATTGTTCTTATGTTTTATTAAAAAAAAACAGTTTCTTTTGGTTATTTTTTCGTGTATATAATAAAATATAGCACATTTCTTGTATACGATAAATTAATATATGTTTACATACAACTAATAAATTGCGCGCTTACGTCGGCACGCTAAATTCCACGCGCAAACGTCCACGCGCTAGAGTCTCGCGCGCAAAGGTCGCCGCACTGGATTATATACATACACATAGGAGTAATATTTGTTTTAAATTGTGGAGTTTTCCTTGAAGCCCACATAATTTCGAAAATGATTTATTTGTCTGCAATAAATAAAATAAACTTAACCAAGAAATGTTTTTTTTATTTTTAATCGAAGAAAACAGATTTAATGTAATTACATTTTGTTAATAAATAGAAATAATGATTTGGTTTCAGTAAAAGACCGCTCGTGAGAACTTATATTGCCATGGTTCGGTGATTCTTCCGAACTCGATTCTTCCGAACACGAACACTCCGAACAAGAATGCTCCGAACACGAACTCTCCGAACAAGAATACTCCGAACACCGAATCTTTCGGACACGGAATCTTCCGCACATCGAACCTTCCGGACATAGAATACTTCGCACACCGAATACTCCGGACATTTAAATATTTTAAATATGAAAATCATTGTTTTATTGTAACGTGGAATGTTTTATGGAAATTATGCCAAATATTTTTCAGAATGAAAACAAGAAACGTATTTAATTTTCATGTATATAAGCAGTTTAAAATTGTATTAGTATTTTGGCTTATTAATTTTAAAAATTGTGTTGTATTATAATTGTGCTGATATTTTTGATTGCATTGAAAGGAAATACCATGCATATAAACATTTAAAATTGCAAATTGATATACACAGTACTTTAAACATAATTTTATTATCTTATTGATACACATATTATACATATTTTACATTTACTTGACAAATGTAAAAATGTGTATGTCAAATTTTAAACATATTATGTGTTTATAATTTTTTTTAGCAATGACTTTAATAAATAACTTTAGCAATCATTATTATTGAAAGTATAGTTACTCTGTTTTTTGATGATTAATATTATATTCCCCCCTCTCACCCATCCTATCTTATGAACGAGGCGTATCGAGAGCGATAAGCTAACCACTAGTCCTGTCCTAGCCCTATTCTTCTATCCCTATTCTCTTTGGAAAAAGAGAGGTAGGACAACTGAGTAACAGGCAGTTGTCGAAAGTATCAAAAATGTTTATTTAATTTTGTACTTTATTCTATTCAGTTCTCGTTGAAACACTTATGATGAAAAATTATTTTAATTTTCAATACTTCTTTGTGAATTAATGTTATACAATGACAAATGTAGGTATTATAGCTTTTTTAGCTAGATAGATTTTTGTGTTGATTTTTTTAAACTTTATAAATCATAAAAAAAATAGTTTAATGTAGTTTGGTGGTTTAGTATTCAATATAAGTTTTTATTTCAGAATTAAAGTCAATTAATGTTATTGTTGAGAGTTTTAATACTTGTTTTGATGTTATAAAAACGTCGAAATCTCATGACAGTAGTGCTTTAAAAAAAAGTAGTGTATTCTTAAATAGAAACTCACGATATAAGAGTTAATACATATTTTGCCGAATATAAACATTTGTTTTGGATTAAATGCACATAGTGCTAAAAGGTCTTTTGTTCACAAAATAATAATATTATTATTTTACAATCATTTCGTGCGTGCAAAATATTGTAGATCCGTAAATGGCTACCGACCTTTCTTATAATTCTGCGTCAGAGGATTAATACCTGATTATCTTAACCTATAAAGTACGTATGATCCACTCCGAAGAAAAAATGCATGAAGAGTACTCGAAAAAAATGCTTTATTTATTTATTTAACATTGCCTAAGATTGACAAATTATAAATTTAAGACTTTTACAATGAATAAAAAAAACATTACATTTTTAATATTAAAAGCAGTAGAAAAAAATGGCAAGAAAGCCTACTTATAAAAGCACAAATTCTTCAAAAAGAAAGCTCGCCACGTTATGTTATTCACTAGAATCAAATCAAAATTTTGTTTTAACTCACAAAGTGTTGATTAAATAAAATTGATTTGGCATTTACTTGGTTCATAGTTCTGACGATGGCGAAAGCCGAAATAGCTATCAACGCTTAATTCACAAAGAAGTATTGAAAATTAAAATAAAAAGTCACAGTCCTAAGTATACTAGTCTATGGCCATCAGTTTATTTCAACATAAGTGTTTCAACGAGAACTGCTTATTATTCAGTTGTCTAACCTCTCTTTTTCCAAAGAGAGTAGGGAAAGATAGATTAAAATGTATGTGTTAGTTTTTATTTAAGAACCAAATTTTGATTTGATTCTAGTGAATAACATAACGTAGCGAGCTTTCTTTTTGAAGAATTTGTACTTTTATAAGTAGGCTTTCTTGCCATTTTTTTCTACTGCTTTTAATATTAAAAATGTAATGTTTTTTTTATTCATTGTAAAAGTCTTAAATTTATAATTTGTCAATCTTAGGCAATGTTAAATAAATAAATAAAGCATTTTTTTTATAGTACTCTTCGTGCATTTTTTCTTCGGAGTGGATCATACGTACTTTATAGGTTAAGATAATCAGGTAATAATCCTTTGACGCAGAAGTATAAGAAAGGTCGGTAGCCATTTACAGATCTACAATATTTTGCACGCACGAAATGATTGTAAAATAGTAACATTATTATTTTGTGAACAAAATACCTTTTAGCACTATGTGCATTTAATCCAAAACAAATGTTTATATTCGGCAAAATATGTATTAACTCTTATATCGTGAGTTTCTATTTAAGAATACACTACTTTTTTTTAAAGCACTACTGTCATGAGATTTCGACGTTTTTATAACATCAAAACAAGTATTAAAACTCTCAACAATAACATTAATTGACTTTAATTCTGAAATAAAACCTTATATTGAATACCAAACCACCAAACTACATTAAACTATTTTTTTTATGATTTATAAAGTTTGATAAAATTAACACAAAAATCTATCTAGCTAAAAAAGCTATAATACCTACATTTGTCATTGTATAACATTAATTCACAAAGAAGTATTGAAAATTAAAATAATTTTTCATCATAAGTGTTTCAACGAGAACTGAATAGAATAAAGTACAAAATTAAATAAACATTTTTGATACTTTCGACAACTGCCTGTTACTCAGTTGTCCTACCTCTCTTTTTCCAAAGAGAATAGGGATAGAAGAATAGGGCTAGGACAGGACTAGTGGTTAGCTTATCGCTCTCGATACGCCTCGTTCATAAGATAGGATGGGTGAGAGGGGGGAATATAATATTAATCATCAAAAAACAGAGTAACTATACTTTCAATAATAATGATTGCTAAAGTTATTTATTAAAGTCATTGCTAAAAAAAATTATAAACACATAATATGTTTAAAATTTGACATACACATTTTTACATTTGTCAAGTAAATGTAAAATATGTATAATATGTGTATCAATAAGATAATAAAATTATGTTTAAAGTACTGTGTATATCAATTTGCAATTTTAAATGTTTATATGCATGGTATTTCCTTTCAATGCAATCAAAAATATCAGCACAATTATAATACAACACAATTTTTAAAATTAATAAGCCAAAATACTAATACAATTTTAAACTGCTTATATACATGAAAATTAAATACGTTTCTTGTTTTCATTCTGAAAAATATTTGGCATAATTTCCATAAAACATTCCACGTTACAATAAAACAATGATTTTCATATTTAAAATATTTAAATGTCCGGAGTATTCGGTGTGCGAAGTATTCTATGTCCGGAAGGTTCGATGTGCGGAAGATTCCGTGTCCGAAAGATTCGGTGTTCGGAGTATTCTTGTTCGGAGAGTTCGTGTTCGGAGCATTCTTGTTCGGAGTGTTCGTGTTCGGAAGAATCGAGTTCGGTAGAATCCGTTCACCATTGCCATACGCAACCTTATGGCTGCCAGCCGTATACCTCAGCTATTAGGGTTTTTGCCATACTTGATTATACTTTTAACAGTATGAGCCTCCTAATATACTGTTAAAGCATGAAATTTCTTATTAAATAATGAATATTCCATCCATTGTGCGAACGATCCTGAAAACCAGACATACGGACACCGATCAATCTGATAACTAACTCATTGTTATTACAACCCTTCTAATTAAATAAGCGTAATATAATCGTTTTTAGATTCAGTACTCACCCCACACCTCAACATTCGGAGTGTTGATGTGGAGTGAGAATTTCTATATGTCAAAATACAGTCTAAAATTAGAAACGATTTTAAGAATGAAGTCCAACATTTTTCAATACTTTTTTACTTACTCGATACTATGCTCGATAGATAGTGCAGGGGCTTTTATTTATTTTTTTAAACCATGTTCACTCCGAATGGAGCATATGGCCTACATATAAAATTATCTCAACGGAAGTTTTTCTACAATAACTGTTTGTTACCCAGTCGCTCAACCTCAAAAGCTAGGACAGAATTAGTGATTAACTAATTGCACTCGCTACTCCCAGCTATTTAAGGTTCGGATGGTTCGGAGTAAATATTCAAACATCACGAAAATGCTGTTTGTACTGGGACTCTAACCATTGAGATCCGGCTCGAAGGTCAACAACTCTAACCGCTGCGCTATAGTCCCGACAAATATTAATACAAGTGTGAATGATTTAAAACGAGCAATTATTTGACAGAATGTGCTTTTTGGTGCGGACATTAATGGTTTGTAATTTTTAGATGGTCAAGGAGGAAAGTTAACGTTTAACGGTATCGCGACATGTTGTCATTTCTTTTGACATAAATTTCGCAGTGTGGACTAAAAGCACATGTGGTTTTAACGTAAACGACTTCACACACCACAAACAATCACTATGTTGCGACCCGATTTTTATGGGCGGCTTATGTCTCCAAGTGGTAACATCACTAAGCTACGTTGTTGTTGCTACTTTCCGCCATAAAACTATTTTATTTTATATCTATAAAGTGAAAATTATGGAAGACTGAAGAGTTCGTATGTTTGTAAATTCAATATTCTAAATACTATTTTTATTTATCGTAGTAATAGTCATATGAACTATTTATAAAAACTTAATTTATACTAATTGATTTCCATCTTCAATTTAGTTTTGTTCGAATAATTATATTGCTCATATAGCAAAACTTAACAAATAAGCCGTGATACATGGCGCTTGCCACCACATATTTGATTCTATAAATGGGGCGTAGTGAGCACGATTAGTTGACAACTTATCCTAACCTAGATTTTTCCTTCAATCCCTCACTTTTAATGTGTTTCCTGTCAATACTTGGAGGTAAAGGGCATTATATTAAAAAAAGAAAACACTCACTTTTATTTTAAATGATCAAGACCAGTTTCACTAATGATAAGCACTATCAACCAGGGCATCTAATTCCGGACCCTTTTTTTAATACCGGGATAGATTACTCAACATAAAATCGTGTAGAAATTCGGGATTCGGGATTCGAGATTAAAGAGTTTATAGGTCGCAGGTAGATTTTTAAAAAATTTGCTCGTCGATTTTGAAATCTTAGGATTTTGCGAATTACCAAAATTAAGTCAGACCTCTTTGTTGAGCTCTTTCGCAGGTTTCATATCCTCGTTCCCAAAATCCCGGAATCAGTACTGAATCCCACGATTTCGGGATCACAAAATTGGACGGTATCTTGGGATTTGAGGCCTTATACTATCAACTCATAAAAAAGTATAATATTACAGTGCTATTGATACAGAGCAAATTAAAATTATTTAGGTTGAACAAGCAATTTTTAATGAAAAGAATTTTCAGATAAAGGATACCTTCCATCCTAGTATTTTCTTCAAAGAGAGGTTAAGCAACTGAATGGGGAAAATGGTAGAGAAACGTCTGTCGAGATAAATTTTATTAAATGTCCATGTTCTCTACACTGGGAGCAAAAAATGCTGTTAGTAGAGTTGATGAAAATAACTAACGTTTTATCTAAGCTTAGAGTCATGTGATTGTATTGAAAAAAATACACTTATCTGATAATACCGTGCATTGTCTGGATTAATTATGATTAGTTTTACACTATTTAATGTTTTTTTTATAAAATGTTTATTATTTCTGATTTACGCTACCATTCCACACAATATAGACTACTTTGTCGAGTAATCCGCAGGGCATCATTATTTTCATTTATTTATAAAAGTATTGCCACTTTATGACTATGTGACTTGCAATAATTAAAATATTATTAAGTACGTAAATTTCCCTGGTATCTTGCATTGTGAAAATCTTACATAGCGGTTTTATATTCCGGGCACAACCCTTTTTTACGATTTAGTTATCGTCAACCTGTGTTTTTCGACTAAAACTTTTTTGTATAAAGAAATGTTCGCATTGTATAAAAAAATCTTTTTCATTGCATGAAATGAAAACGTATGTGTTCAGAAATGGAAAAATAACGTACTAAATCAATAATTTACATAAAAGAAAGATATTAAAATATTTTGATACTTCGTAAGACATCCATTCAAGCAAATTGTGTAATATATTATTGTTGTAATATTTAACGACCATAACATCATATTTATCTCTTATATATTCATTGTTAATCTCAATAATAATATGTTGATATTGTCTTATTGAAAAAGAAATAAAAATATTTGTGTGTATTATAATCTTTAAATGTAAGCTCTGAAACTATAGCTTACTGAGAAAGCCTACTCAAAAATCTTCACAAAAACATATTTTACTGTGTTATACATTTTTAAAAACGTCTTTTACTAATGCCAATTGATCTTATCAAAAAATATGCGATAAAAATTACGATCCATCAAGTCTTTCAAATCATGTGATTTTTCTTTCTTCTCGTCTCATTCTATTTTGAGAAAAGCACAACATTCTTTTTCTTTATTTATCTTATTTTTTTTTCTAAAACAAATATAATAATCCGTATTTTCTATAATAAAATAGGTTGATCTTCTGACTAACAATCGAATCTCGCCAAGCGTCTTTTATCAAAAAACTTCATTGTGTTCCATGTATCCACATTGTTAAAAACATTTACGTAGATGATTCTTAGTTTATTAAAAAAATATATCAACGCATATGCGGGGCTTGAAATAATATATAACCCATGAATGAGTATAAATCTACCGTTGGGAGGCAGACGACCAAGTGTAGTTCATTAAAGAAGAAGATTCTTAATTAATTTAATACGTAATATGACGTGAACGTATTTACGTAAAAAAATACGTAGATGTCGCTAGCGTTTTGTTTTTAATACACATGTGAATTGTAGGTTTTTTCTTATAGCTTGTAATAATCATTAAAAATTCAGCAAGGCCGGTCTTAAAAGTTTAATGTTAAAACTAATAAACTAATACTCGAGAGAAACGAAACAATCGTCGCACAAAATGCAGACGACACAGCGATCCTAGCCCGTTCGCTAAATAGAAACAGAGCCACCGCCTGGTCCACCAACTGGCGCATTCAAATACATCCCGAAAAAACCACTGCAATTACCTTCAGTCGCAGCCCGAATAGATACGATAAGAACATCAAATGCATCCGGATGCAAAACACAAACATCCCGTGGGCACGAACGGAAAATACCTCGCGTTTAAACTTTAGAAGACACAATCTGTAAAAAAAAAAACAGGCATCCCGAGTCACGGGTCAACTCTACCCAATGATCGGGCATAGGAGTAAACTTGCAATAAACAGCAAACTACTCCTGTACACCGCGATTGCACGTCCGATCATGACCTACGCATGCCCAATATGGACATACGCAGGCATGCACCACATCCAAACGCTCCATAAAATACAGAACAAATCACTTCGAATTATAACAGGCGCCCTCTGGTACGTTTGAAATACCACTTTACACATAGACACCATATTCGAACACGTCATGAAACTGTTGAAGAAATTCTACAGCGACATGACAGACCACCCAAACGACACTATCAAATCGCTACTAAACGATTACATAAAATACCCACACACAGACATAGCACGGCCAAGGAAGATTCTCCTTCTCGAACCACCCTAATTACCTCACGACCCTTATCCACATACTTTTACGCCACAAACTGGCGTAACCACCAGGATGACGTCAAAAAAAGATCATCCTCGGTAAACGTCATCCGCAGACACTGTAGGCTCGTCTCGAGGGTAAAAAACAAAAAAAAGAGGGACTAAATCTTAAAAACAAATTCATACAAAATTTGTAATATATGTAATTTTATACTGTATCTATATCTATGTAATCCGTAAAGTATGTAATCTTGTCTCTGTACTTTAAAAAAAAATCTATATATACCACAGACCATCCTGTCTCGTAAAAAATAATAAAAAAAACAAACAGGACCCAACACGAACAAGGGGAAAAAAATACTCCCAACAACAGCCGAAAGGGCAATTGGAGCAAGGCCCTACAACAAATCGTGATGACACCGATGATGATGAGTTTCCACCATAATTAGTTTTATACCTTTTATTCGTCACTGTCATTCAATAAGCAATACACAACAACTCTAGGGTTATATGTTCTATGGAAGCTAACGTATTTACTTCAGTCGACCCCTGTGTAATATAATCTAATTTCTTCACGTACCGTCTTAATTTACAGTGAAAGACGCTCACCTCACGGACGAATATGTGCCTAGGCTTTTATAAGACGATTAATAAGGAGAGAACGTTTATATTAATTGAAAAATGTTTTGTTTATTCTAAAAGCTTCCTCCGCTAATGGTTATGTCAAATCATTTATACACACTCTGTGCTATATAAAAACTTTGGTCACAGATAACTTTTTGTTATGAAAGAATAGCTTTACTATATAAGAAAATTTACCTCGTTCTGGATTATTTCATATTGGAAAATGTATGTTTTGAGATGTAATCTATGTTCTTATCTTGCAAAACACAAAACTAGTCGAAGTTGTAAAATTAAATTATAATTCACAACACACTTTAAGTCTTTTAAAAATATATGAAGATTTTTTTACTTTTTAATTGGAGAAAGATTACCTTACGGCCCAGCTTCTTGTCAAAACAATTGAAACAATTGATAAATTGAATTACAGCGTTAAGTTTATAATTATTTTATTATGATTCGATTTTTTCATTCGGTCGATCCCGAAACGATATTACTAACCTTTAACATTTTAAAGTATCTTAGATATGGAGGTGAAATGTCGTATCAGAATAACAACACTGACTTATGAAGATCAAATAAAATAATTAAAATTTGAAAAAATAGCCAATTGGAAACTATGATATCTTTGAAAGTCTTTAAATATTGTATTATTTTTACACATTTTTAAACGTTTACTGACTCATTCGACGGTAACTTTGTAGAAGCTTATTGTTAATTTTAAATCAATTTGTTTTATTTATTACTCCACGTGTTGTGTTACAAATTGTGACACTGGCTTCGCTTCTATACGTAGCATCATCAGACAGAAGGCTTACGAATAAAATTAGCTTAGAAAAATTATCAAGTTAATTATACCATTAATACGTTCGATGGATTCGGCGGTAACTTTGTGGAAGTTCATTTTAATATAAAATATAAAATAACTTAGATTATTCCACGTATTGTGCTACAAACTGTGACACGTGTTTCGCCTCTTTCAGAGGCATTTTCGGACAGACTACTTTCACACTTACTTAAGCAAGCATTTGTGAAAGTAGTCTGTCCGAAGATGCCTCTAAAAGAGGCGAAACACGTGTCACAGTTTGTAGCACAATACGTGAAATAATTTAAATTAGTTTATATTTTATATTAATTATATCATATTTATAATATTAGAAAAGTACAAGGATCTCACTTTAAAAAAAAAACTGGCGATCACGTATTGTAGATGGACATAAGGACTATATGATTACAATATCAGATTATATATTTATTACAAGTAAAATGTTTTTCAATTTAAGATTTCGACTGAATATGCTTGGTGGAATTTCAATATTAAATTAGATTATAACCTAAAACCTTTTCCGACAAACAAAACTCACTACTCAAATCTGTGGGCATTCCCATGGGCTTATACTTCTCGCCAACAATAGATTTAAACTTAGTGATGCATTTATTTCTTTTATAAACACGAAACATTAATTTGCTAAGCGTCAGTTCAAGTTCATCCGTGCACTTGAACGCCTGAAGATGCCGAAAGGCGAAACCCGGGTCGTTTGTGACAAAATCTGTGTGAATGTACAGAATTTGAACGATTCAAATTTAAAATGTTTTCCCTTTATATTGAAATTGTAAAATTTAGATTTAGTTACTGCAGCATTTTACATGTTTATTTCGTCTTAGTGTATATCATAATATATATAAATGGAGTATATATTTATCAATTTACAGTGTCACGTGTTAATATTCGCCCAATACGCGTGATGAGCGCGATGCGCAAACAGAGCGTACAAGTGTTATACTGCGATGTGTTTTGCAGGCAGAAAAATCAAGACAAATATTTAATATTATGTTAAAGCAGAGTGGTGAACGTTTTGTTTGGTAGAAAATTTAAATAAAAAAAATATATTTATTTAAAAGCTGCCAGTTACAGTTCAACCCTAGCAAGTCTTTTTACATTTGTAAAACAAGCGTATTGTTATACACCGTTAAGTATTTCACGGACAAATAATATGTAAATTGAACATGGCGTGGGTACGAAATAAATTATTTATATTTGTTTATTAAGCTCGCACATGCCTTGGCTTTTATACAATATTGAAAAAAACATTTGTTAACATTTTATTGTGCTTTTAATTCAACACAAAAGAATTTGGTAATTAAATTCGTTTGTTAATAATTATGATTTATTTTTAGAACATCAAACCAGAATTGTAAGCTTTGAACTAATTCTAAATTGGCAAAGTTATTAATCTCCCAAGTAATATTATTCAAAATGTTTTAAAATCTGTTGTTGTGCAATATTGTTAAGCTTAAAATTTCAATAAAAAAATACTGTATATTCACTTTGAACACTTTGGACAGTGTATTACCTAAAATACTAATTTTATTTCAATTGAAAGTGACAAAATAAAGGAAGACTCGTTCGTTTCCAACACGTTATTTTGGTGATATTTTTTCATTTGATTGAACTGTTTCATTAAATACAAAAAAACAGCAGAATTAAATTATTTTTACCCTTCATAACAGTTTTGTTTTCATTATCCGCCTCGGGCGTCAGTAAAAGCTTCGTTTTGTTTTTCAATAAAGCTCTACGGCGTAGCAAAGTATCTATATATTTTATTCACAAGCTGTCACAAATCCATCCATACATCTCCTTTATGGGTTCGAAGAAAATTTCCTCCGTTGACTTTATAAATTGGCCTCTACGGCACCCTTCAATTCGTGATCGTATTTTTTTAATGTTTTTCTTTTCTTGTTTCGTGACAGAGTTATAAACAATTGGATTACAACTTTCATACAATGACTTTTGGTTTGTTTTAGTAGACATATGTACATGCCACGCGATATCTTTGAATTCTTTCCATCAGTTAATCAACAATTGTGAAAGTAGAGATAAAATAACCGTGTTTTGTTTGGGTATAACATTACGACTTATAATCCTATTCATTTTTTATTATATCATGAAAATCCACATTGACGGATTGTGTTTTTTCTTGACTGTAAAACGAACTTTGCTTAGCATTTACACATAAAAATGATTACACAACATAGATTTGATACATTTTAACTACATGGGTAGTGTTTTGATTATTTTGTTTTTATTTTATGTTATTTTTGTCGTTTATATTGATAATTTAACCGTTATAAATTAATCATGATCGGGTTAAAAAAAAACGAATGCATTTTATTTGACAGCAATAATTTGACGATTTTCAACATTTACATCGTAATTCAATTACCCGGCTTTGTCCGACACAGATTCAATCATTTTTTTTATTCATTAAGAATACTCCACGCTCACTTTCTACCAAATTACAATCATTTGAATTATTTTTATTCTATACACTTCTATAATTTATTTTGTCGATGATGACCAGGGTTTCGCCTTTCGGCATCTTCTGGTATTATCCAGTGCACGAATGCACTTGAACTAACCACTCTGAAACCCGGGTTGTTATCGACAAAGTGTACAGAATAAAAATAATTCAAATGTGACATTAAATTTCCATCAAGCACCTTCGGTCGAAATTCTAACACAAATTATAATCATTCAACTCTTCTTTGGAGTACGTTGGCTTATATAATATATATATACACTATCTATGTCCACTCCCAGTCTGGAGCAAATGGCCTCCTAGTGGAGGTATCATTACAGACATTTTATCGCTTTAAATCGCTTAACTTTCCTCTTTAGAAGAGAGTAGAAGGGATATAAAAGATACGACAGGAAAAGACTAGTGGTTGGCTAATCACTCTCGAACAGAAATCGATAAATTGATTGACGTGAAGTCTGGCATGAAAGCCAACGACGTTTACCACTGTGTCATGGACCCGACGATATTGATCTTGTATACCACGCATTTATTTATGACTGTAACGTTTATGTTATATAAATAGAATTATAAATTATACGTTGTAGTAAACTTTTAAACGCTGACACCGGAAATTCAAATATTTGCGTCTGCGTCATTATTGTGCTATTTTTGTCCTAGCTGATGTTTAAAGTTGAACGTTGAAAATATCACCATCGACCGTACTTAATGTAACACAAAATGAATTCCATCAGTTAGTAAAAATGTTAAAAGTTTAATGTTAAAAATACGATTGTTGACATTAAAAAGGTCTGTATCACTCGGATATTTAAGTGGATAATATATGTTTGATCGTAATTGGTTATATTGCATTATATTTTCAAGCTCAAACTTTTTTTGTTGCATCATATTTATATTTTGTAAATAACATTTAATCACGAAGTTATTTAAAACTGTGTTAACGACTTTAGTAATTTGACGCTTTGCATATTAAACGTTACGTGTTAAGAGTGGAGAATGTTTATTTTTAATTTTATATTATTAATACGAAGCATAAAATTCCAACACTATTTCGTGAAAAACGAATATTCTACAATTTTTTAAATTGGTTCAAAAAATTCTCATAATTTGTATTTTTTTTACCATCCTTGCCTGCGCTTTTATATGAACTTCTAATGAAGTTTCTCAGTAAAGATTTATTATTTTTGGAGGATTACTTGTTACTCAATTTCTAAGCCTCACGTTTTCATAAAAATGATGTATAAAAAGAAAGGTATATGATATAACTATTATTTAGCACTTTCCTCTCCTTGCATGTAGTATTTTAGATCAAATGGGTGAGAAATAATTTAAGGCATCAAACAGAAATCGATTTAATAATGAGTTTTTAAAACTCCATACGGGATTCAAATCCGTGACCATGAACCCCGACAAGAAGTTAGAACGGTCAAATATTGTGTGATGAAACGTAGTAATGTTACTAGGTGATAAATCGTTTGGTGATTTTTGCAGTATCATATTGGCACTTACGTAAAGTATTGTTTCTTAGAGATCGACACTTTACAGAGTGGCTTAAAGATAAGTATTTGATTGAATTGCACTGCACTAAATTTGGAATGTTCATAAACAACCATAAGTAGGATTCGATGCAAAATGATCAAATGCTCGATTTACACCAAGCTTTTGTCTCATTAATCAAATCTGCAGAGTCCCGATTTTTAAGTTTCAATACTTCACGTACTATATGTCGATACATACTTAATATTCAACCTGATAAATTAAATCTTTATTCAAAACACTGAACCAAAATCGACTGGTTTTTTAGAAATCTAACCATCGAATTGAACTACAACAAAATACAATAAGCCGTTTCTGTTTGGCAGCGTCTGTGAAAAGATTCCGATAAAAAGTGCATCACTAACGAGTTTATTTCACCTACGAAGCTCAAAAATTCACAAGCGGAATTGCACCCTCGTTGCACTTTTACTGCTTATGACTTGCCACACTAACATCATAATAATACAATAGAGTCCTAATGTACTTTGTTCTGGGTGAAATAAACTTTCTTAAAGCTTTGAGAAAACAAAAATAATGGTGGATATGTTAAAGTAAAAGTGTATCATAGAGTAGATTTAAAATTTGACTTCTCAGTTTCAGTGAAGTTTTATTTGCAGTCGCTTAACATAGTAACTAACTTAACCTAACGCAACAGTTGTAAACCTTTGCCTTATTGAATATGTTATATCATCAGATTATGTGAGTTTATTGATAATTTTACAACTACCAAATTTAGTTTCAATGACAGCTTTATGATTTATACGAATTGATATCATAGCAAATATTTACAGTGGTGAAAATATGATTTTATGAAAATCTACTATTATTTAAATTAGACTTTCGCTGTAAAAAATATTATACTCTTGAACAAGTAAGAAAAGATTACAGTTACATTTTTTTTTATAAAATGGTAATGATATAAATTCTTTACACATGTGTACAGATGGTTCTGTAAGTTCCATTGTTTTTTTTTGGCTTTCTATTCGGTTGTGGACGTTGGCCTTAAAAACAGCGGTGGTGTGACGAAAGTGTTGCTGATAAAATAGGCTGACAATTGAATCTTATTAATGACTACAGGTTTTTTTTATTTCTTTTAGAATTAACTTGGAAAAACTCTTTTGTAATATGTACGTTAATACTAACGAAGTATTTCGTTTTATAAAAGTTATGAAGTTGTGACTAGGGTATCCAATCCCGAAGCCTTTTTCCAATCCCGGGATTCCGGGATTGAGATTTTCTCATCGAGGAATTTGAAATCCTCAATTTGCTATACTTTTTCCCGGAATCTCACAGAAAGTCGTTTTTTTTTTTTTTAGCTCACCGAGGAATTTGAAATCTTCAATTTGCCAATTTCGTATAAATTTCGAGAATTTGCTCAAAATTTCTCAATCCCAAAATCCCGGGATCGCGGCCGTCTCAATCCCGGAATTTCGGGATCAGAAAATTAAACGGGTTCCCGGGATTGGATGCCCTATTTGTGACGATGGCGTGATGTAAAAAAAGCAATCTTATATTTTATTTTGTATAATAATTGTTTAGAAAATCTTTCTAGTTATACATGTGATTTATTGATAAGTTTTCTACAATCAAGCCAATTTCGGAAAAAAAAAATTATTTGTGTATCACAATAAAGAGTTTGCTTTAAGGAATCATTATATGTATAGGACACGCAAAAATACTACAATAAAGACGATGTATGTCATATTGTATATGAAATCAACTCAAAACTACTTTGCTTTGATATCAATTATAGTATTTTTATATATATTGTTAGTAAATTAGTTGTTTGCAGCAAATTCTTGACATTTTATTTGATTCGTGTTGATAGACATAAATTTACTATGATCATTCAAATGGACTGTTAAGTAAACAGTCGTTTACGAGCTACTGGAAACTTATGGTAGCATTTTCAGTAGCTCGTATGAGAAAATACAAAACACCTTAGAACAGTGGTTTCCAACCTTTATGTTACTTCGCCTCCCTTTGAAGAAAAAAATACCATCGCGCATCCCGATCCTTTTTTTCATATAGTGATAAAGACACGTTTTAAAGAGTGCATAAATATAAAGTCGCCTTCTGTGGCCCAGTTGGTTAAAGATTGTTCTACCGATCACGCAGGTATGGGTTCGATTCCCGGTCAGATCACAGTGAATTTGATAATTATTCAATTCAAAGTTGTGATCGAAGATTGGGTGTTTGTGATGTCAATTCACAACATTTCCTCTCCTCTCATTCTTCTGATCCTTTAATAACTGGGTGTAGCAATAGCGATTAGCCAACCACTAGTCCTGTTCTAGTCTTATCCTTTGTTCCCTACTACTCACATTGAAAAAAGTGAGGTTGAGCGACTGAGTAACAGTTCTCGTAGAAAAACTTCTGTTGAGATACCTCTATAAGGAGGCCATATGTTCCACATTGAGAGCGGACATGGATTAAATATATATATATATTGGACTGTTCGCGCCTCCCTTTGCAATAACCCACGCCTCCCAGGTTGGAAATCGCTGCCTTAGAATAAGCCGTCTTTCATGTTTACTTTCCTTTTTTGAAGTTTTAAACAATACTCAGTATAAGAGTGATTTTTCAAACAGGCACTTTTAACTTTCAAGCATATTTTGATGGCATCGTATTTTTAATGTTTTAACACATATCCAAAACATTTAAAAATAGGAGAGCTGTTGAGTTACAGTCGTAGTTGGAAGTCATGAAGTTGTTTTTTTCGTTGAGTCGGAAAAACTATTTAACTATTCCGACTCATTTATTAAATATTGTTTCACGATGTGTATCTAAAAAAGAAGAATTCATAATGTTGTCACTGTTTGCTGACTAAATATGATCCTATGGTGTACATATCGACTGTGGAAAGGAAAAAGGACGTAACCCACACATTTCAAATTTTACAGGAGGCGCTAAAAACGTGTTTTGATGATTTTGTGACATATGCAAATTATGAATTATACACAAACTTGAAGTGCACGGATACTTCTAAGCTGGTGTTTAATTGACATAACCTAATATTGATTAAAGAAGTTGTCTCGAAAAAACCTTTATTTCAGTGTTTTTTCTTGATTTTAATTTTATACAAGGTCATCTTTTTCCAACTTAAAAGCTAAATTTAGATACTTATTCGGCATTTTCAGCTTCCATCCTTTTGATAGAATGTGTGTCAAGTTATTATACATTGTGATTATCGAAAAAAAGCTGTTTTGGAAAATTGAGGGTTACGTCATTTTTCCTTTCCACAGTCGATGTACATATGTTTGAAAAAATCAATTCGAATCAGAGTCGTTTTTTTATCCGACTCCACAGCCCTGCAAAATTTTTACTTAATTCGTATTCAAAATTTAAAAAATGTTTTTTTTAACATGGAAATACGCCGTTTTAAAAATTCACTTATCAATTGATCTTTAACCAAATCTCCAAAGGCATTCCAAATAAATCATACGTCACTTTTATGATTTCCAAATTACTTCGATTTTTGCAAAAGCTTATAGTTTGAAGAACACTGATGAAGTGTATGTTCATGAGTAAAGGTAGGGAAAGTAAATTGTCGGATATGCTTACATATCAACGGCGTCGCATTTCCACTCACGCGCGATTGCTTTGCATAAAAATGCACCACAAAATGCACCTGCCTTCATTACCTGATGTTTATCGACCCGCAACCAAATGTGCAGTATGGCTTTGTGACCAAACCGGTCCCGTAGTGATGCGACATCAATTACCTTGGAGTTTCACAAAATTGGCGCAGTAGTTACAATCTAACGAAACAAACTATCGAACTAAGTCTATAAATTCTTTTCTGTATTTTATTTTGACGGCACCTGTTACTGATTAATTGTGTGCAATTGATTTTCAAGAACGTTTGTGATATCATAAATGGCTTTCCACTTATTCAGCTCTAAAAACTGCCTAATGAGAGGAATTTTCTTCGAAGTCTAGCCCTAACCCTTACTTATCTAACTTATAATTAACATGCAGGTCTTGTAGAACAAATTTAGTTGCTTCATAAAAAGTCTATTTTATGATCGAAGTTGGATAGTAAAATAAAATATTGTAAATTTCTAATAATGAAATTTATGAACACCTCTTAACCCTTTTAATATCCCATAATTTTTCACAGATTCTCCAAAAATACCCTGAGAAATATCTGTTTTTTAAGTATTTTTGTAAATTCATGAAAAAGTATTAAAAATAAAGATATTTTGGTATTTTTAAAAATATTTTATGATGAAATAATATTACGGACTTATTTACAGCCCCGACGTATTGTATTTAGAAAACATACAGAGAGTTTGGGAAGGGACACTCCATCAAAGAAATCAAAAAATCCGTAATAACTTTTGCATTATATATATTATTATTCTATAATTACTATTTTACTGAGGAGGAGGGTTACAATAGTGTTTATTTTACTATATTTTTATCTGCAACATTACAACTTGGAACAAAAATTACATTTTAAAAAATTGAAATAAAAAAATACATCAGATTTCAACTTTTTTATGAAAAAAAACAACGTTTTGTGGGGCTGTATTATACATATTCGGACCTGTTAGTGGCTTGGATGTCGAAGGTTAAGTTCCCTATGTTATGACACTTCTGATTTTAACTTAAATTATGTTACATACATAAAAATATATGTACCATTTAGAAAAGCCGATATCTCGGCTCAGGGTATTTTTGGGAATTATATGAAAGCCGATGTGTATTAAAAGGGTTAAATAATTTTTAGTGTGGTAGTTTCACAAGATATTATATTGTTATTTATATAGAAGATTGTTTATGCTGTACATTGTGAACAAACATGTTCAAATCATAATGTTTTAGTAATGAAGAATTAAATATTACACAATTTTTAAAATATCCATCGTTCTCGATGTATCCGTTACTCGATATATAAGACTTAGATTTAACAGTATCAGACAGTATAGTTGATGTACACGACTATGGTATGGTGCAATACGGTTTATAAATGAATTTTATATTATTTTCACGAATTAATAATACAATAGTTGGCGTTTACTATTAAAAAAAAAAAACGAAATGGAAAGAAAATGAGGAAACCCACTGATGGCGCATTTGTAGAAATGCTGAGCTCTTTGCCTTATTTAAGTCCACGTCAGTGACGTGATAAAAGCATGAAGACCTAAATGAACAGGTTGCAATGTCAAAAACGTTTTCTTCGAAAGCTCTACGTAGGATCTAGCTAGGATAGTAAACCAGCGTAGGGAATTAAGGATTGCAATGTCGGACGAATATTTTAATACCAGTATTTCATCATATATTTCGTTTTTTTAATATTTGGGCATTGCATCTGATACAACGAAATATTATAAAATTCAAAAATAGTTCAATGAGATTTTTATTTAAATCACTCAATGTCAACTTGAGGAGAATTGACATCACAAATTACTGTTTTAGATTTCAAATTTTAATTGAAAAAGTGAGTTTTTCTTAGACTTTACCCGGGCTTGATCGCTAGAGCTAAGATCATACCAACTAGACCACAACAGGTGACTTTCGAATATATTATAAGATTTTCAATTATTATAACCAGTACGCAAAATCAAATTCAATAAATAATCAAAATCATAATTTAACTGGAATCGTGTTTTCGATAATTGATAAAACTTTTTTATCGACCAATGTATGGCATAATATGAGTCTGCATGACGTACACGTGCTTTCGGGGATAGTATCGATTTGCTCCGTCAAGGACATTTCTAACAAAAAGTTGCCGTTTGACGGCAAAATGGATGACATTCACATTTTAATTTTCTATTTTCAATCTCGAAACAGCGGTATGTCGTTATTTAAAAAATAACTAAAAATAGTAACTCTAGTTTGGTTAAACAAGTTATTGCAATTCTTACTTTGGAGATTCACCACAAGAGGTCAACGTTGAAAACAATGTCGGAATGATCTTGCAATGTTGCGGTCAATTAGTTGTACACAAATATTAATGATTTTCTTTAAATATTTTTATTTATAATGTTTTACAAATAAATGGAAAAAAATCTTTATATTAAGTAGATCTTGTCATTTTTTCTTCTCTGGCCGTATCTTCACCTGGTGTAGAGAATTTGTTCACTGCCTGATCAATGAGCAATGCATTGCTTTGACGAGTGGAAATTTTCAGAAACAACATTTGTGAGCTGTTAGTTAAGTTTTACTTTTTTATTCGTTGATTTATAATGTTCTTTTATTGTCTTTTAATGTGTAGTATGTACTGTTTTTATTATTTGTATTGTATGTGTCAAGTGCATGGCGTAATTTATTCACATTTGAAACAATAAAAAATTACATGCCAGCATTCAGCTGGAGTCCTTCCTGTAGGAAGAATCATTAAGCAGGATCAAGGCTTCAGAGGCATCCACAGTATATCCCAACCAGTTCCAACGTTTCTCCAACAATACTGACGTATCAGTGCCCTGCCTGGTACGTTTTTCTTAACATGTTTATACTATTACATCAAATTATTTTTCAATTGCGCAAATATATTCAATTTTATAAAAACTTTCCCAGCTTAGCGTAATTGTGTTTTTAATTCGTGTCACTTTATAAAGCACAATATTAATTCCATACATCTGATACCAGACGACTCATATACTATTTGGCTAATACAAAGCTTTTGAAAACTAATTTTGCCTTACAAAAGCTGGTCAAGCGTCAAGCCGATATCGCATCGCTAAATATTGAACACCGAGCCCTCGTTGATCCTTTTAACTACATTCAAGTTACTTTCTTGGTATATGTGCTTATTCTACTCAAATAAGCATGAGCACGTAAAGTTTTAGAAAATAGTTTTAAGAGATACAATATATTTTAAATAGTGCCACAATCCAGGAAAAGATGCATGTTTGCAACATTGAATATAATGCTTTTCAAATTTGAATCGTTTACATGAATATACCGAAAGGTGAAACCCAGTTCGTTAGTGAGAAAACTTGTGTGAATGTACATAATTTGAACGAATCAAATTTAATATTGAAATTCCACCAAGCACCTTCAGTCGAAATCTTAAATATACTTTTGATACAACATGATGTATAGGCTTACGCTCCCACTGCTACTTTTGGGATGACAACTGGCAGACATTTAAAAATGTTAGTTAAATTAATTGTGTTTTTTTTTTCATCGTGTAACCGGTAATATCGATTGTTTATGACCTTAAATGGCAACATTGTTTTTTTTTCGATATCCTAAGCGAGCTTTGTTTTGTTCCTTCTTGCTTTGCTAAATGTCATCGGGACTTGACGTATGGCGAAATTGCCAGCTGCCGGGAATAATTCCCGGCGGTATTTTTAACCTCACTTGTGATTTTTCTTTGGATTGGGGTGATACGCGATTCATAAAAATGGTCTATCGGTAATCCCGACGTCGAGATGAAAGAACTGATCTTTTTCCATCCCGAGAATATTTAAATTTAGTTTTGTCATCTGCGCTCACGGACTTGAGCATCAATTTTCTCAACTTTTATAAAATCGTTTGTGCAAGCTAGGTATTATAATAATTATTGTGTAGTTTAATATATTTTTTTTTACTTTAATGAATGTAAATTCCTAATAAAACGTTTCCGTAACAGTGAGCGATGTTTTTATTTATTTCTACCTACTTGTTTTACGTCGAGTTTAATTCAAGTGCTGTTGGTTTTAATGACTTTTACAAGTGGGAATTTATTCCTGGGGTATAACATCGTGAACAAAATCAAAAATTTCTCACAATAAATGAAACTCAATCGAAAATAAATTACAAGTCATGTCACTTGGCACTCGCAAAATAATCAAACAATAATATTTGTCCAAAAAAATATGCATGAGATTACGTTTTGAGCAAACACTATTCGAATGATTTGTAACTGATTTAAATCTTAACAAATTATTAAAAAATAAATATATATATGTATTCTATTATTTATCTGTTTGACAATCAATCAGACAAACTAAGACAAACTTCTACTACATACTACTTAAAAAAACATATCCTAATGAATTATGAACTTTTGCTGAAGAACCTCTTGCAGCTCTTGTTTTTACAATGGTTGTAAATTGGTCCATCTTTTCTTCTTCCAGTATATGTGGTCATGATAGGGCTGGGTAGTGAGCTAGTTATTTGATCTACGCTTCGTGTTAAGAATCGGTAATGATTAAGAGGGGAGAAAAAATCTATGTCTTAAGACACAAATTATTTTACAAATATTTTATTTCAACCACGCGGACCACTTGGCCTAATCATTAAATTTAGTTCAATACATCAATTATACCCCACCCCATAGACCAGTATGTCGTGAACCAAAATTGACGCTCTGGTTTATTGAGTAGAACGAGAGAAGTTTCAGGATACTAGTAGAATTCTAGGTAATTAATTAACAAAATAATTATCCGATTTGTACGCCAAGCTTTGGGCTGGCTGTCTTTAAAACGCCTAAGTTGTACTCAAAGCGTTTTAATTGAAAATATTCTAATCACGCTTGATTGACTACCAATAATTATACTCGATTTAAATTTAAAGTGCTAGATTAATCACATCTCACACGATTTTTCGAAGAATCGTATAACAAAATTGCTTTCGGATAAGTATTTTCACTATTTACTAAAGCTTTAAGCCACGGGTTTCTAGACCCCCAAGGGGGTTGCGAAGGATTTTTTGGGGGTTGCTAACTTTTTCCGATTTTGGATTTGAAAAGCAAAATTATACTAGTCAACTAAAACTGCCTTATTAAAAAAATGCCTTTTTCAATTGCAACGGCTTTTATAAAAAAGGGTCGCCACCCGAAAAAGGTTGGGAACTTATACTTTAAGCGGTGTGGCGACCTTTGCGCGCGGGAGTCTAGCGCGTGGACATTTGCGCGAAATTTATTATTTGTATATATACATATATTAATTTATTATATACATACATGAAAAATGAATTACAAATAACATTTTTTTAAAAAAATACATAAGCACAAACAGTTTAAAACACACATATTTATATATGCATAAATACAAATTAAAATTTCAATATTATTAGTGATTCTTATGTACAATATTTTAAAAGATTTAAGAGGCCTTCAAATGATTTTTTTATAACCACTTATTTAATTTAAAATGTGACAAAATTGTATTTACAAGTTGGAAGTTAATGTTACTCAAATTAATATTTGTTGCTGCAACTAAGCTTTGTTGAAAAGAATAAAAAATATTTTTTTTAGATTTTGCAGCAGTAATTTTAAAGCTTTGAGAACCGTTGACTTATATTAAAGTTCTCGTGGAAATTGAATTCAGATATAATTTATCTATTCTTCTAGTCATTGGAAATATGTATCTTTTTAGCGATTGAACTATTTCACAATATAGTAAACTTTTGTATGGCCGCTATGTGGATGCTAATAACAGTAATAACTCAAATATTTGTTAATTTCGAGCAAACAATGAAAATTGCGTGTTTACTTTTAGAAGAATATGCTCCGAGAGTTTCCCCCGTTTTGTTGGTTTTTCTTTACCAAATAATGAAATATTTGTTTTGTAATATGACAACGCGAATTGAAAATTTGTTTCAGCTTTTGTTTTTTTTTAATTTTATATTCTGTTTTTGTTTTACGCTTGTTGACATAAAAGAAAGATGTTTTTCTAGTTTTTATGTGAAACGTATTTTAATTTACTCAATTCTCCCGACACGATGGATAAGTTCTATTCAAAACAACCGTGCAAATAATCATATAAATAATAATTATCGAGTTAACATGGTTTGTCGGTATACTGCCAGGAAAATGAGTGTTTTTTGTTATAAAGTGATAAATTTAAACACGCTTTATCGTCTAAAAAAACAAGCTAACTCATATAACATTTATTTTTTATATTTTACCTAAGTCTATTTCGTAAGTATTGAATTACACGCGACAATCTTTAATGCTTGCTTTCTGTGATATTTTTTTACAATATCACTACGCAAAAGCAATAAACTTATAATTTATAATCTAATTTTCTATCAACAAATAAAAAACTCTCATATTTTAAAGAATTTTTACATCATCTTTTGAATATAAATCAAGTTACACAGCTTACGAATTTGATACCAAGAATGTTACCCTTAACACATTACTCACTGTAATGTTATACAGATCAAATTTCCATCGAGATACGTCATTATAGCGAGCTGTAAATTTATTTTTCTTTATAGTGCAATCTCTTGAAAAAGAAATCAATTTAATTTCTATTTGTAAAATGTTAGGCATTAGATGTAGATTTGAATACATTTTGTCTCATTTATCTAAATACAAATCGTACCTTTTATTATTAAGTCTTGATTAAAAAAAGATCAAAAAATATATAATATCTTGTAATTCTTAACTCAACATTTGAAAACCTTTTTAGTTGATTGAAGTTTTCGTCATATTTATTACTGTTCTATTTTTTGTATGCCACGAATTAAGTTATTTTAAAACATGAATGAAAAGAAATTACTTAATACCACAATATATTTATTTTATGAATTTAACAGAGCTTTTTTACTTAACATGTATTTCCATTAACAAAGTTGCTTTTATAGTTAAATTTGTTAGAACTATTTTATTACAGCCATATAGTATAAACATCAAACCAAAGAAGTAGTAAATTTGAATTGTTTGAATTTTGTACTTTTCCATGAGTTTTGTCGCTAACGACCCGGGTTTCGCCTTTCGGCATATTCAGGCAGAAAATTGTATACATTCAATTTTCGCTAATTTACATTTTAATAGCTTTTTAACTTAGTGATCTACTTATATTTTTGTTTATAAACGATACAAACTGTTTACTACGCGTCAGTTCAAGTACATCCGTGCACTTGGAATGCCTGAAGATGCCGAAAGGCGAAACCCGGGTCGTTAGCGACAAAACTCATGGAAAAGTACAAAATTCAAACAATTCAAATTTGATATTGAAATTCCATCAGGCACCCTCAGTCGAAATACTTAACTATATCAAAGAAGTAGTATTTTTGGAATGTTTGAGTGGTAGCAAAATACTATATCCCAAGAAATTTAAAAATCAAGTGAGTTTACGTCTAGTAAATTCTTAAAACTTCAACTGATGTCAAAAACTGATCACAAACGGAGTAAATAAATTTATTTTACTAATTTTGATTTGACAAATTTTTGGAACCACTGTGCCAGACTGTGGTCTCTTCTTTCCCCATCATTAGGCGTAATGACCAAGGCACGACACGGCGCAAGTCAGTCAGTGGACGATAAATATTAAGGCACCATGTGATAATCAGGTAATATAAATCCACACACCCTAAGCTCTTCACACGACATTTAGCAAACGTGGTGAGTAATGCCCACTCTCTCGCAAAACTTTGGCTCGAGATATTAAATATTATCAGTGCTTTTTTTCCGCTCAATTCTTGTCAAACTTTTTTTTTCTAATTCATGCGCGTTCTCAATGTGGAGGATATGGCTTCCTAATGGAGGTATCTCAACAGGGTTTTTTATGAGAACTGTTTGTTAGTCATCTGCTCAATCTCTCTTTTTTTAAAGAGAGTAAAGATAAAACTGGTAAAGGACTAGTGGTTAACTTAAATTTTTTCATTCTTTCTTTTCCTTATTCCCAACAAAGTTAAAAGATCGGTTGTAAACAGCTATATATCGGGCTAACAATGTAACGGGAACACACCATGTCATTGACCAATCGGCTACAGGTGCGATTTTTATTTTTACGCAAAACCACTCTAAAATACTAGTATTTAGTATTTACACATAATAATGGACTAGAATAAATTCTTATAATATACATGAATGCCACTGATGACCATCTATAGCAGTGGTTGCCAAACTTATTATGCTCATGGACCAATCTCAAAGAAAAAATATTACCATGGACCCCTAAGTGAAATAATAAATTTAAATATCTAATCTTTTACTTATCTAAATCGTTCTCACTTTGCTCTGTTAATATTAGGATTTAAGAGTGGGAGAGATAGATATCACAAATACCAGTTTTTAGATCTAATCTTCGAACTGATAATTATATTTTTACTGTTATTACGTCGTGAAATATTTTTAAACATCTTTAACGTCAAACGGCATTAAAAATCAAAAGTTTCCGAAGGAAAATAAAAATAAAATTTTGCGAATATTGATGTGAAACATTAAAAATCTCGATGAAAAGTTGCCGAAACGCCGTTCCACCGAAAACAATGTTGACATGATATTATTGATCCCAAAAATTCTGATTCTCGAAATTCCGGGATCAGAATAGTACGCGATTAGATTCTCTAGGTGGGATTTAATTAAGACATCACATAAATCCATGCCGTAGGAGAAAAATCCATACATCGATATAAAAATCAATTTGTAGAAATAATATAAAAACACCGTTTTTTTCTGGTTTACAGTCCATATTATTAGGTGGTGCCTAAGGCATTCTATAAAGATTTTAACACAATGTTAACACTTTTCAAATTTAAATTACGAATTCTCTTTCATAAATAACAAGATAATAATGTACTGCACCGAACTTTATCAAATATTTTATTATATTTACAAAAATTTCAATTTATGCATGTTTTCCCCACAAGCAATTTTATTCGGCAGACATTGAATAGTGTATATTTTATAAAAGTGCATCACCTTTTACATTTCCATATTTAAAATGAGACAGCTTTATAAAGTTGATGCATTTTCAGGAAGTCAAAATGATTTCTCTTCTCATAATGCAGGCCATCCCAACTATTTTTACATACAGTAAAATTGCACTAAATATTTTTAGCTATTTATCTAAAACATTTTTTTCCCGATAATACATGCAGGCCGTCTATAATAATTATGGTGCGACATACTTTTAAATGCACCTTTTATTGGACTCTACAGCAAAATACAACATAGGGTAAAAGAAAAATCAAGAAGCATTCTTTATCTATAACGTATATGCGATTAATTTAAGATTTCGACTGAAGGTGCTTGGTGGAATTTCAATATTAAATTTGAATCGTTCAAACTATGTACATTCTCACAAATTTTGTCACTAACGACCCGGGTTTCGCCTTTCGGCATCTTCAGGCATTCAAGTGCACGGATGAACTTGAACTGACGCTTAGCAAATAAAAGTTTCGTGCTTATATAAGATACAAATGCATCACCGAGTCCAAAGCCATTGCTGGCGAAAAGGATGAGCTTATGGGAATTCCAACAGATTTGTGTAGTGAGCAGTTTCAAGAATTATATAATCTGTTTGTCGGCAAAGGTTTTATGATTATATGATTTTATGGTTATATAGGGTATAGAAGAGGAGATGTGGGAAAATTTGTTATTTCGTTTAAAATCGGAAGACTTTGCAATGCTTAGATTAGATAGATTGCAATGCTCTTGTTGTACAAAGTTTTATATCGGCAAAACAGAAAGAACATTGAACATCCGAGTTTTAGAACATATGGCAGCCTTTAGATTGAAAAAAGACACGTCTACTTTTGCTAATCACTTAATTTCGGAAGGACACGTGTTCAATCAGGAACAAGGAATAAAAATGTTACACCCAAATACGGACAGTCATAAGCTCTTTTTCCAAGAAATTTTAGAAATCAATAAAGCACAGTTGCAAAGTCTTCCGATTTTAAACGAAATAACAAATTTTCCCACATCTCCTCTTCTATACCCTATATAACCATAAAATCATATAATCATAAAACCTTTGCCGACAAACAGATTATATAATTCTTGAAACTGCTCACTACACAAATCTGTTGGAATTCCCATGAGCTCATCCTTTTCGCCAGCAATGGCTTTGGACTCGGTGATGCATTTGTATCTTATATAAGCACGAAACTTTTATTTGCTAAGCGTCAGTTCAAGTTCATCCGTGCACTTGAATGCCTGAAGATGCCGAAAGGCGAAACCCGGGTCGTTAGTGACAAAATTTGTGAGAATGTACATAGTTTGAACGATTCAAATTTAGTATATGCGATTACTTTTCTCTCTTTGATTCTAGAGAATTTATAAGTAATTTTTTCTCAGAATAGCCCTTTGTAGAGAACAAGGGGTATAAGAGGTACTAGTTTTAAGCCCGCTGCCCTCAACGGGACATTTTTTGCATTATCAAAAATTAGATATTTACTGTCATAAACAATCATACCAAACTTACTTTTTGAATAAACCAGAAGGTTACTTACTCAATTAATTCTCGAAATAGATTTGTTAGAAATTATATAATTGTAATTTGTAAATAAAGAGCCTGAACTCTGCCTGTCTCTTCTTCCGGCCAGATGGATCCCGGCGTCGTGGAAGGCCATTGATGACTATCCACAGTATGTACTCGGCGGAGTTACGGGACGCTGGGATGACCTGGGAGGAGGCGAGGAGACTGGCTGGAGATAGAGAATTGTGGAGGAGTTTCGTGGTGACCATATGCTCCGTATAGGGAGCGGATATGTATTTAAAAAAATCAGATTTATAAATAATATTGTTTTTTCAAAATCTGAGGGCTAATTTTCAGAAAGAATCGAGTAAAATACTGCCAATATTGAAAATGAAAAAACTTCAATCCTTAATTTTACAATGTGACGCTTAACTCTTTAAGATTTCTCTATAAACTACATGTTGGGTCATCACCCTATATTCTTACTTCCCCTGCCGCAATCTTTCAATCACTTATATTTTTTAAAGAACTTTCACACCTCATTCTCGTGAAAACTAAATACAAATTGACCATGATTGAAGACCATTTGTGGAAGAATCAAACGTTTGACCCTGTGACTAGGGAATCCAATCCGGGATCTCGTACACTTCTCGATACATTTCAATCCCGGGATTAGAAGACATGATCCCGAAACTTTCGGGATTGATTTTAAAACAAAAACGTGTTGGTTTTCAAGTCAGCAGTTCACGCATATGCAATAAATGCGATAAAAGTTATCGCATCGAAAAGGTAATTTGATGCCATGCATATTAAATGTCTTATTATTATCTTATCAACGCATTTTAGTTTATTATAGTTGAATGCGTTTGCCGACAATTACTTATTGTTTTTTATTTGTAAGCTTCACATTTCAATATTTTTTATCATATTTCGCTTTAATCTTAATGAATGTTATCAAATATCAATGGCAGTGTTTGTTATTTTATTTTTGGCCAATATCATCAATTTTTATTTCTTAAAAAACATACTTTCATGAAAATGATTTCGGGACCAGTCCCGGAATCCCGGGATCGAAAAATTATATTCCCGAAATCTCGGCATCAACATTTTGGCTCGGGATTGGATTCCCTACCTGTGACTAATTCATATATTATGTATGTTATCCCTAAGCCAACTTAAGCAGGGAACTACCGCTTACGAGTATTAAAGTGTTCAGTAACATTCCACGATGTATTCAAAGTAACCTTAGGCAAAAAATGAATATTTCATTTCTTATAGTATAAAAAAAATGATTGGATCGGGACTCAAGCCCGCGACGAATGTATCCGTTTGAGGGTTCGAACACATAATAGATGAACGCTTCAGGAGCGTTATTCCAACTGAAAACTGCTACTGAAAACTACTAAAACAGTATTTTATATGTAATTGAGAATTTTATAATTTGCTACAGTATCTGCTTAATAAAAACAAGAACATACAGGTAATTTTATTTTATGCAAAATGAACGAATACATTAAAAAAAATACTTTGAATATTTGGAATTACTAAGTTACTTAATAAAGTATCATTCTTTAATTTATAAATAGTAGATCGTATAAAAAAGGCCAATAGAAAACAATATTCTTTAAAATCTTTTATCAAAAACGATTTCGCATCTACGGTGAACAATAGTGTGATGTCTTTAACAATGTACAGACTCTCAATATATTTAACAGCATTTTTTTTCATCAACTCTGTTATAATATCATCAAAAACAGTGGTGAGTTTTTTTGACATCTATCGCTTAACACGAAATTCTTTTAACATAAAAAAGTAATTCGAGCCCCAAAGTTTCGTGTTAAACGATTCCCATTGTGGTGATTTCTTCACAGGTTTATAGCTTGTTACATCTATCGCAAGATTTCGTATTTTTTCTTTGTTTCGGCTAGACTCACCTATAATAAAACTATAGAAACAGAGGACACTTGATTCTCATATTAAAAAAATATTTTATACACCGTATTATACGTGAGCGATTGCTCATGTTTTGTTAACTATGGTTGTTATCAGTGCTTTGTTCCATATACCACCTTTTTCTAGACATTTTCAATGTTAAAAACAATATTCACAAAACCTTTTCATTCGAAAACTTTGGATTTTTTTATGCCGAAAGATGTTTGAAAATATTTTTTCAAAAAAGTAAAAAAAGAATTATCAGAGCATATCAGATAAGATCTACAAGATCGATTTCTGTTGGAAGGCGTTGATATTTCTGATATCTATCCCTGCTACTTTTAAATCCTAAAATTAACTGGGCAATGCAATTAGTTTTTTACTAGTTCTGTACCAGCTCTATCCTTGAATCCTTACTCTATTTTAAAAATAGAGGTTAAGCAACTGACTAACAAGCAATTCTCGTAAAAAAACTCTGTTGACATACCTCCATTAAGGAGCCATATCCTCCACATTGAGAACGGGCATAAATTAGAAAAATAGCTTGATAAGAATTGAGTTCCGACACCTTTGTTATTAATTTTGTTCAATAGAAACGTTTATTCAGAATACCTGGCATATGGTGATGAAATTGTCATCCGCAAGCATATACATATGTTGCGTCTCCAGAGATGAATTCCACAATTTTTATTATCCACATGATAAAGTATGTTGTAAGCATGCTTTCTTTTGATGTCAGGATATGTGCTAAGCCTGTACGCTTTGATATAAATAGAAATTATTTTGCTTAATCATTGTTCAGGGAAACATGTTAATTGTCATTTATGAAACAGTTAATTTCTAACATTTTAGTACAAGAGAATGATTAATATATATTTGACACTGATGTGGGTATAAGTTCAATTATCTTATGTACTGTTTAAGATGGCCAATTCAAGGTCTTTGAAATAAAATGATAAATCGTTTCAATTTGCTGTTACCATCACATTTTAAAAGATGTCAAAGATTGTCGGATTAATTTATTCTGAAAGATTAGTGTAATGGGTCTCTGTGGCCGCGCAAAATATGCAGGTTGGTAAATATTTAAATACCTGTCATCATTATAAGATAAAAAAAAAAATGACAGCTTATTTTTATAATGATTTAAATAAAGAGTACACTCAATATTCAGTCGCAAAAATAAGATTTGTTTATTCTTAAAACGAAGACCATTGAAGCCGCAAAGTTATAGACTTTTAAGTATATATCGGCCCGTAATCGGCAAAGAATTGAAGCCGGTAATTTATAAATTTTCCAGAAGAAAGCTTTTTTAATTACTCTCGTACTAAATTCGATAAAGGAATTCCTTAAATCATGTGAGTAATATATGATTAATTCTTTTCCTGATAAATTAAAACCCCCATTTACACTATATTCCGGACCGTGTAATTGAGAGTAGTGTAATTGGGGGTGTGAATCTCATACAAAATTTGGGATTTGGTTTTTTTCCGCGGAAAACGCAAAACTAAGATTTCCCTTAGTTTTGCAAAAAAAAATGTACGAAATATTTAGTGTTTGTAGTAGTTAATATCCCGCACACAGAAAGACTCCCAGCTATGCGTGTATAGCATGGCACGCGTTAAATACACAGACGATAGCCAACATTTGACTGTATGCGCGGCACAGACGACCGTCTTTTAGTAACGACAATGGACTGCGACCATGCAATTAAGGGATTTGAGGCGAATATTTCAAGACAGTGCGTAATTCGGAGTAGTGTAATTGGGGGTTCCACTTTACTATACTGACTGTTTGCAGTCATCTGGATCAGCATTTCTCAACCAGAGTCCACATGGGACAAACGATAACAAGTCAAAACACTTAAACGCACAGGCGAATGAGACAACGTTCTAAAAGAATTGTCACTGACGCATCTGGCGATATTATTGGCTTAAAACGCAATTTACTTAATTATGTCGCCTAGGATCTTTTGCCGATTATAGATCGATATTTTGACTAAAGTTCTGATGATTATTTAAAAAAAAAAAATGAGTTATTAAATTAGTCAACATATCATATCTTCAGTTTCTAGTTTCAGTTATAAAAAAAATAAAACAATAGCTAGAGAATTTATTGGATCAAGCATAGAGGCCGGAATTAACAAAACTCTCACACACGTCTTCAAAGTCCGGTCGCAATAATTGCGCATAATTTTATATTAAACTTAAGCTTGGTAAAATTACATCACATCAATTTTAATTACTGAATTTTGGCGGTATCTCAATGTATCTTACCAACAAGCAGACAGTTTTTTTAAAGCTTCTCAAAGTTTGTCTCGTTTGTTACTCACAAGAACCGTTCGACGACAACAAAGTTCGTAGCTTCGTAAGTAAGTACTTAATCTATTCTGCTGTCCAGTGTTAGAATAAATAACGGTTTATAAGGAAAATATTTTTTATCTTAGCTGTTAGCGTTTTGATTACATTTTATTTTATTGTCTTCTAGTATAATACATGTGATTTAGATCGAATTTTAAATTATTAAATAATAACGCATCGATTATTAATTTACCACGAGTATTATTTGTCAAATTCTTTTCTCACCATCAGATCGCCACAGCATTTTTTAAATTATTACCTCTGTTTTTTTCTGAAGTAAATTTAATTTTGTGGTTTTTAGTGATTCTTTGATTACAATCAATACAGATACCTTTGGGCCATTGGTATGACATTGGTCTAACAACGTTCGAAGAGAAATGTACCTGGCTATATATTTCTTTACGCTTATACGAGACCAAAATGAGAATTCTACCATTCTTGAGAATGTGAAGCTAAATGTACCTGTTTATTTTTTAAGAAATCGTGGACATAAATTGTTTTTTCTCGTAAGGCGTAAAACCAGCTTGCCAATGGGGATGCCACTGGAGAGAGCTTTAACGGTGTTTAACAATATTGCTTCGAATGTCGACATATTCCACGTGGATTTGGGTGAGTTCCGGTGAGTTATATTTTTGATGTATTAAAGTAGAGTTCGTCGGAGCTTACTCAGTTGACTTCCTTGTATTTATTTTTTTCTACTGCTTTCAATATTAAATTGTATATTTTTTCTTTATTTTGAAACTCTTAAATTTATAATTTGTCAATCTTAATTAAATAAATAAATTGGGCCACTACAACAAAAAAGTTTTTTAATTATACCGTTATAATTTTACGGTCATACCATTGCACTTGTATGTTTCTTAGCCAAGCAATTGTATTGTGTAGCCTTTTGGAGGTAAAAATATGAATTATATATAATGTATCATATTTCCTGTTTTGTGAAATTTGGCAGGTGTGTGTTGAGTATCTATCATATTTTAAAAAACTTCGGTCTGCAATATTTTTAATTTGTTTACCTACTAAATTCAAGTAGTTTTCCACGCCTTTAAAATGATTCTAGTTTGATGTTTTAAACTGTTTGACAAGACAGATAAATTGAGGAATAGAAGGAAGAAATTTTACCGTAGAACGCGTAAAGAATACTTAAATAAAAATTTAATATAATAATATTAACGATGGTTTGATGAAAGCATTTTAAAAATATGAGTTTACTTTTCACAGTTTTTTAAAACAACAACATTCCAAATGTCTATTATATTATGTTATAATAATTCATAATATTTACACGCCAAAATATTTTTTATTCTAAATTCTTCTGCTCAAAGGTAGGTAAATTAAATTTTACCTTTAAATTGAAATTTACTGGTTTAGATTCAGAATAACGGCGGACATTTTTCAAACCGCAAGCCAAATTTTGGTCGCAAAAGGTTAAAATTGCGATTTGACGTTTACCGCAGAATACAGCAAAATAAAAGTGTCTTTTTAATGTTGCCATGGAATAAAATAAAGGAACCTTGGCGTAAAGAGAGATGTTATCCAACAATGTTGCCCTAGTCTTTGCAAATTTATTCCCATCAAGAAACGCACGGCTCAGCAGTAAATGTTGTCAGTGTGCCGTTACAAACGTTTTCCGATTCTTCAATGCACTGGCCTAATGCTTGGATACGTTATCTTTAGATAAAAACTATCTTGCTGAAAGCTTATTTTTCTCTGCTTCCTTCTTTAGATAAATACAAAGAGCCGGGTAAGGGCTTCAACAATAATTTATGCAATCGGAATAAACATTTTGGTAACATTAACTTTTTTCTATCCTCATTAACTCCTTTCTTCGCACACATGAGATATACATATATCGCAAGAGTTTTATGTATAACAATATATTCCATATATTTTCGATAGAATAGATACGGATAATCTTACTGACCTTCTACGGTTCTTTTTTTAATTTCCAATCTTCACTTCCAATGTGGAGTATATGCAGGGGTAGGCTGGAGGGGCTCGCGCGAGCCCCTTGTTTAAGAGAAAACAATATTCTCAGATCAAATTAGTTTATAACTGCAATTTATGATTTATCTATCGACTGTGGAAAAGAAAAAGGACGTAACCCACACGTAGCAAATTTTACAGGAGGCACAAAAAACGTGCTTTGATGATTTTAAGCCATATGCAAATTGTGAAATATACACAACCTTGAAGTGCACGGAGACTTCTAAACTGGTGTTTAATTGAAATAATCTAATATTAATTAAAGAAATTGTTTAGGAAAAACCTTTTTTTTCACTCTTTTTTCTTGATTTCAATTTTCACATGCTCATCTTTTTTCAAACTTAAAAGCTTAATTTAGATACTAATTCAGCATTTGCAGCTTATATCCTTTTGATAGAACGTGTATCAAGTTTCATACATTGTGATTATCGAAAAAAAAGCTGTTTTGAAAAACTGTGGGTTACGTCCTTTTTCCTTTCTACAGTCGACATTATCTATGACAGCTTCAGTACACACAGTAGTACAATTTTAGTCATTTAAATTGTTACATATTATAAGTGTATTAAGTAACAATCGATTGCTTATTTAAGTTTTGCCAATAATTGAATAGAAGTGATAAAAAATACTCGTTTTCCAGAACACCGAGAATTGATTTGAGATTAAGTGAGCCACTTGTTAACGTATATGCAGCCCACCGCTGAGTATATGGCTTCTTAATTGAGGTATCTCAAAAACAAAAAAAATCGATGAGAACTGTTTTTTACTCGATTGCTCAGCCTCTCTTTTAAGAAAAAAGTGGTAGAGATAGAAGGGTAGGATAATAACAGGACTAATGCTTAGCTAATCGCTATCGTTACGCCACTATTTATTGATTGAAAGTGGCATAGGGAATATTTAAACATCACAAACACTTATATATATCGATTTAAAAAATGCTGTAATGTTGGAATTCAAACCCGTGAGATCAGTCACGGAAACCAACGATGTTAATTAACCGCTGCGCCACGATTTTACGATTTTACATGTCATATATTTCTGAGAAATTAGATCAGCTTAATTTATAAAAAAAAAACTATAACCAGTTGAAGCGACTATGGCGTTAGATATAAACATTTTTAATTTCTACCTGATAAAATTCACAAGTATTCAATAAGGATTTAATTAAATAAAAATAATAAAACATTTTTAGTACTTATTCCACATAAAATTTATTGGATCAGGACCGGTTTCGCTCGTGGTGAGCATTGTCAACTGATAAGAAATACAATGAAACAGTGATTCACTTCCACCTTAAAAGGATTTAATTGATTCGTGAGAAGTATAATAGAGTTAACGCTTTTTCCCAAAAGGGCGGCAATATTAACCACTTGAATACCAAGCGGTCACAGGTGTCCGGAACATATGCAAGCGAACACGGATGTCCAAGACATTTAAAAAATCAAATACTTGGTATTCTAATAGAATATAAGCAATATTTCGATGAATATGTGTAGTGCTATCTATACTGAGTTAATGTAGGTTTTTAAAATATCGAATTCGAGTGTATATTAGGTAAAATTATTTTTCTCAAAAACACGCAGTATCTTTGGGACATATTAATGATTTATTTGCGCGGTATTCAAACGGTTAATAATTTGGCTTAACTTCTGTTACTGAAAGTACCAAAAAGCGAAACATCGTTATTAAGCTCTTGTTAATTTTCGAGAACTGTTAGCTGACAGAAACACATACCCGAAGGTGACAGGAAAATGGGATAGAAATCCAATTATTGGAAATGCCAAAACATTTCCGCTTATCAAAAACTCTGCAACGAGAATCCAAACAAAAAGCTGTTATGTGGGATTCATAATTCTATCTAGTTCAGATGTTTGTTCGAGTGTAATTTTAATGTTTATTTAATTAAAAAAGGATTTTTCAAAAAAGATTTTCAAAAAACTTGAACGCTGTTCGAGTCGTTGAATGGTGAAATACTGTTGGCCTTTCACCGTAAGCTATTAAATGTTTTAAAATCTTTTAATTATTTTTTAAGATTTCGACTGAAGGTGCTTGGTGGAATTTCAATATTAAATTTGAATCGTTCAAACTATGTACATTCTCACAAATTTTGTCATTAACGACCCGGGTTTCGCCTTTCGGCATCTTCAGGCATTCAAGTGCACGGATGAACTTGAACTGACGCTTAGTAAATGAAAGTTTCGTGTTTATATAAGATATAAATGCATCACTGAGTCCAAAGCCACTGCTGGCAAAAAGGATAAGCCCATGGGAATGCCAACAGATTTGACTAGTGAGCAGTTTCAAGAATTATAAAACAACTGTTATTAAACCACAAATTTTGATTAACAACACGAAACTTTAACACTAATTTACTATAGAGTTCAGTCAATCTTGCTGTACTAGCAATATTGATATAATTTAAGATTTCGACTGAAGGTGCTTGGTGGAATTTCAATATTAAATTTGAATCGTTCAAACTATGTACATTCTCACAAATTTTGTCATTAACGACCCGGGTTTCTCAAGTTCATCCGTGCACTTGAATGCCTGAAGATGCCGAAAGGCGAAACCCGGGTCGTTAATGACAAAATTTGTGAGAATGTACATAGTTTGAACGATTCAAATTTAATTTTAATTATTATTAAAATCTTTTAATTATTCTTTTAATTATTTATCTTTGAATCTTTTAATTATTATTAAATCATCATTTGATGCATGATATTTCTTTGATAAATATTTGGGAATGGTAAGTTAAGCTAATTTGGTAATTGTTTGTTTTTTTAACGTGTATTTAAAAGACCTGTTGTTAAACGGGTTTAAAGTATAAAACTTAAAATGTATAGAATATAAACGTATATGGTAGATTCTTTTGAACTTTTCACAATAGCCTTTTTGAATAAACGTTAAAATACAAATTACCTACATCTCTAAATAACCTTACTTTACAAAATATGATTTTGTCATCATTCTTAACATGTTTCTGAAATACAAGCCAAAGGTCGAGCAATCAGCCAACTATTTTTCCTTGTCCCACAGTTCCTTCTTTTTATCTATGTATATACCTTAATAATCAAAGAGGTAAATTATGAAACTGAATAAAAATTAGTTATCTTACAAAAGTTGTCATTAAAATTCAATCTTCTTCTTTCTCTTGGAGATACAGTCCAGGGTGAAATTGACCGACTCAATCAATCTCCTCCACTCAACTCGGTCATTCGCCCTCCTTCGTTAGTCTCTGACCTCCAGTACTCGCAAGTCCTGTTACACCCCATGTATCCAGCAAAGCCGTGGTCAACCAAGGGTGTGTTTTCCCTCAGGTGTAGTAAATATAAGACGCTTTGTTGGCTTACATTCATCCATGCGTGATATACGTCCGGCCCAGCGTATGCGTAGAGGTTATTCACCTCATGGTTTTGCTGAGGTCGCCAAATTCCATCCTCACAGATGGCACCGAAAATCTTTTGCATTAAAATTTAATTAATATTTAAATACTTTGATATTTTTTATCATATATCACGGATTTCTACCAAGTAAATTCCAATTCAATCAATAGGAATAAAAGTCGTTTATAAGTTGTTGTGGTGAAAAAATGACAAAATGACAAGGTGCTTGATTGAATTTCAATATCAAATTTTAACTCTCTGAACGCTGTACTCTTCCAATAATCTTGTCGTTAGCAAACCGGGTTTTGCCTTTCGTCATTTTCAGGTTATATCAAGTGCACGAATGCACTTGAACTGACGAGCAGCAAACAATTTGTATCGCGAACATGCCAAAAATCCTGGGTCGTTTACGACAAGATTAATGGAAGAGTACAGCATTCAGACATTCAGACAATTCAAAGCCAAAAAATAAGTTGAAAATTTGAATACACTTTTGGGATTTAGTTTTAAATATTTTCCACTTGGTCAATTTCCCCTGTACCTGCGATGATATCTCTTTTAGTGATTGTTGATTCTCTTTATAATGTAAAACGTTTAATGACATATTCTCATCCACAGCATATTGTTGAGTATCCTTTCTCATATACATTTTATAGTTTGAATTGTCAACACAAACCTCAACTTTTTTATCGCAAATTCGTGTCGATCAACCGAATGTTTTGTACGCCTGAGATGATTTGATTTTTTGCGATTCACTGCTATTAGAGCCTTAAGCTTTCTTGATGGTCCGTTCTAGCTCCATCCATCAATTTCTACCTAGATTTCTTTCACGGAAAGAGTTTAGGTGACTGATGTAAAAATTTCTTTAAACATATTATTTTTTGATCACTTTTAAGGCGTTCACTGTCAATTCTTGACGGAAAGACATTACATGCAAAAATAAAACACCGATTCCTTTTGCAATAATTCCATTGTTAAGGCATCAGTTGATAAGTCTCGAGGTGAGTGAAACCAGTACTGATATTGATCACGTTTTTTATTTTTTTCTTATCACATCTTTCCACCCTGAATTGACAATTGACACTTTTACAGTGATCTCGTTTATTTATTATTATTATTTTGAGATACTCTATTAGGTGTTTATATGCTGCACATAAAAATAAGCTATGATATTAAAACATAGATTTTTTTACAAAAATCAAACAATACGATCAGGAGGGCTAAATGGATACGGGCTAAAAACGACTCCCAATTGTTTTATTCAATCACTCCCGTCTATATGGTTGTACATTATAAGATTTTTCCGACTCCGACTCCGATATATGTATATAATAAAGTATAACCAACAATTTAAAGTAGCTGTACACACCACAGTATTTTAAATTCTGTAGGCTAGATGTAGCCATGTAGCTTACCTCTAGGGGGTATTTACAATGTCCAGGCCAAGGGTAAAATACGTTCATGGGTCACACAAGAACGTGCTGGTTGTTCCAGGGTTATAAACGCGAGAGTTGATGACATTTCGCACAGCGGTCGAATTTTAAATATAATTGCTACAGCAAAATTCAAAAGAAAATATTATATAAGAGCGAAAGCTTACGTATATATATCTACATATATATTAATAGCCGATAATGTATGTTTGTTTGAGTGAGTGAGTGAGTGTTTGTTTGAGTGAGAGTCCTCGATTTCACACCTTCCAGTCTCCACTTTTTTAAATAAAATAAAATAAAATGAAATAAAATAAAATAAAATAAAATAAAATAAAATAAAATAAAATAAAATAAAATAAAATAAAATAAAATAAAATAAAATAAAATAAAATAAAATATAATATAATAAAATAAAATAAAATAAAATGAAATGAAATAAAATGAAATAAAATAAAATAAAATAAAATAAAATAAAATATAATAAAATAAAATAAAATAAAATGAAATGAAATAAAATGAAATAAAATAAAATAAAATAAAATAAAATAAAATAAAATAAAATAAAATAAAATAAAATAAAATAAAATAAAATAAAATCAAATTAAATTAAATTAAATAAAATAAAACAAATTAAAATAAAATAAAGTAAAATTAAACTAAAATAAAATTAAACACAATGCAACAAAAATCTCACGTTGCCGGGCAACGGGCTTACAGCTAGTATTTTTTAATTCATGTACAATATCGATGTTATTGTTCGAAATATTTTTTTAAAAAAATAGCTTTGTTTTTCTATTTGTTGTGTGTAAACATGAGACCAGACAGAACTAACCGAACAAGAAATCACTCGGGCCTGAGTATTCAACATATAAAATACAAACTTCTTAAATACCATTTTCCAGTCGATTGCAATAAGACATTAAAAATAGTAGCCATATTGTGAGAAAGATTTTTTTTTAATGAAACAAAGATTTTCCTTGGCCAGCGATGAGTAACACGCGGCAAACTGGCTCCTTATACGTGGCACGCAAGCTTATCACTTTAATTAATTTTATTCTGGTAGAGAAATATTATTATGTTGGATATTTTGAGTTTTATTAAATACGTCTTACAAAAATCATGCGGCTGAGACAAGTTGTATAATATTTCTTCATCAAGCACGTGTAGTGTGTGTGAAGGGAAGAGTTTAAATTATAGATAATAGACATATTTTAAACATCTGTAAAAATAAGGCTTTTTTAACTTTTTGACTAAGACGTCAAATAGTTATGTAGTAATAAATAGTTTTTGTAAGACGTCAAATAGTTATTTAGTCAACATGAGGAGAAAAAATCATTTAATGACTTTCTCTTGTATGACGAGCATATAAACACGTCAGTGTGATAAATTTTTGATATGAAGAACCCATCTATAATTTATTATTTGCAAGAAGTATGATCGGTCTCTGTAATCCTAATGTAACATTTTCGGATATCTGTGAATTTATTGTTTCGAATTTATAGTATTTTCTTATGCAATCAGCTTGGCTAATTTGGATAGAAATTACTAAAACTAGTTTTTCTCAAAATGTGGACTTTCTGCTTTCTACATAACTGAGCAAATTTAAGTTATTTGGTTATAATTAATATTAACGATAATCACCACAACAAAAATTACACAAAATTATCAAGTGTCTATAAGTATAAAAGTAGGCTCAACCAAAAGTAAATAATATGCCTATCACACGCATAGGTAAAAAAGATGCGAGTAAGGTAATAAAGTCATCCGCATAAAAGAATGAAATGCTTTGTTTATTTTTAATTTGAAGATTACTTTTTTAATTCATACCAAAATTTCAATTTTTCCTCTATCCATTGTTTTCTGATAGAGCTCGTTCAGATTTATTTTTAGAAAAAGTTTGCCTCGTTATTATCGTGCTACCAAACTTCATTAATTATAAAATTGGGCATTCTCAGTGATATTTCTAAAATGAGCTTCATTGGTTTGTTTTTCACTTCTTTTTCATAAACTTTTATATTCAATCGAATATATTAACATTCGCTTTGCTTTATAACGTTGTCGGTAGTAGTTGAAATTGAATTTATATGTAATAAAGTGAATATTAAAAATTTAGAAGTTTTAGTTCTTTAAATAAATAAATATGTTTTTCATTAAAAAATGTTACAGTAAAAAAATATTGTGACTTATAGCAAATATCGTTATCATATATTTTTTGCAACCCCACCATTTTTCTATCCGCCACTAAATGTGTACACATCTTTATTGTACAACGTTGTTTCCAATAGGCAGGATCTTGATGGATAATGTGTCAGATATTATTAAATATTCTGTGGGTAATTAAAAATAAACTGCATCATAAAGTAAGTCTTATGATATCTTTGATACATTCGGCGGTAACTTTGTGGAAGTTCATCTTTAATATGAAATTAAATTTGGCGAAATTTAAGCAAAGCACTTGTCACAAGTTGCAGCATAAAAGTGGAATAAAAAAGATACCAAATTTAATTTCATTTAAGTCTTACGATTTATGATATATTTTTCCACAAAAGACGAAGTCGGTTGTCATAATTTTATAAAATTGTGGAAGCCTGTGACAGTTTAGACCAGGCGTGGGGAACCTGCGGCCTTTTGGCTACTCTGGTGCGGCCTTCTGGCCAATTCTGTAATTCTGTAAATTTATGTAAATTCGTAAATTTCTGACATATCCTAACCGTAAATTCCTGTTTCTGGCCAAAGATTACCTAGACGTCAATGTTTACTGCGGCCTTATGTCGATTCAGAAAAATGAATGTAGTACTGGTTTCATTGAGAGAAGAAAAGGTTCTCCGCCCCTGGTTTAGATCTTAAAAGTAAGTCTTATGAAATTGAATTCGTATTTGTATCCATTGAAATTTCAATACAGAAATATTCTCAGATAATTGTTCAAATCTTAATAGTAAAATATCCGAATTTGAATCATGTCCGAATTCTCAATCAGTTGCAGGGGTATCAATAGCATCTAACAACATTACTTGACCATCTGAGCTTTCTTTCATCAATATATTAACTAGGTTGGCTTTGCATCAGTATTCGCTGGAGAACGATATTTCGATTTCAAATACCTAATTAGCTATTTCCAGTTTCTCTGCCAGGCTCCATATATTTCACTCTAAAAGAATTGAATGTTTTGAGATCAGATTACAAACCCGGTATATAGTTTTTCCATACAGTGAATCTTTGAATATCTCTCCCACACGCAATACTTTACCGTATGTTTTATTGTTTCAATCGTCGGCATGAGTTATTACCGAAATCGTGTTTTAAAAAAACTACCGCTTCTTCTGAATAACAGTTTGAACATTAATGTAACATATTCATAGTAGATAACTCTTCCGCCACGGCGGATTCTCAGTATACGGATACACGGGATACTTAATATCACTTAACTAAATGACTGAGCAAGTCACATTCTCTTTTTTCTTTCTACCTTTATCTTTTAAGCACAACAGTGCGTGGTTAAAAGATAGGTCCCGTGCAGCTCTGTATCGGGCCAATAATATGAGGAATAAATTCTTTTTTTTTTCTTGATCCCATTACGTTATGGAAGGCGGCCGTAAAAATGCGTCTGCATACACATAACGGGTGGTGGTGGGATACTCAACAGCCAACATTTGCACTATCCACCTTGCCAGAAATCACTGCGACCGTTTTGGTGATTTCGGGTCACAGAAACAACTTTAAAATTTCTTCTTAAAAAAAATTGAGGCAGATCTTTAATATATATAAAAATTAAGAGCACGTTAATTTTTCAATTAATAAAACTGTCCATAACGAGAAAGTATTATGGTCACCTTAGTAGTAAACAGGTCCGTTGCCAGACTTTTGTATACCCAAACAAAAGAAACAAAAGTACACTATACTACGGCTGAAAATAATTTTCCTACCCCTTTTCATAATATGAAAAACTTCCACACACTCACAAGGGTGGCTTTAATGACGCGCACAATGGCCCCTGCATGTGTGCATGCTTGTATTGTTCTTGGAATATTTTTAGTTTTCAAAAGCGAGAAACAAAACGAATTATCTACAGGTACTATTTTTTTGTTTTTTGGAATTCGAAACCACTCTCGATAAGTTAGATTAAAGTTTCTACAAATAAAATAAAATGCCGTATTTCGTAAAGGTTATTGGCCTTCAAAGCGATCGCCATAGATCGTATGCAGTATTGACAACGTGCGGGGCGGGCTTCAATAATAAACGTTTCATTTATGTGTTTTAACTTTTCCTTTAAATGAAGAATATATGTATTGACATTTCCTACCTTTATTAATGAACAAAAAAAACATTTTTCGAATATTTTAAAAAAAAATTACCAACTTAAAACTTGTTGTAAAGATCTGGACCGTTTTCTTTCATGGTGAGCATTGCCAATAGTATAAAATAAACCTCAGCACGGTTATTTGCTTAAAAAATGACAATTGATAAGATATACTTGTGAAACAATTAGTATGAAAAAAAAATTATCCATGTCCGCTCCCAATGTCGTAAGTCGTTCACTGCATATTCTTGGCAAAAGAAATTCTCTATATTTAAAATAAAAAAAACTCTTTTGTGCTAATTTCACATTTATTTATTAATATAAAGAATGCTTTCGATCACTATGAGGATTTTTAACTAAATAATGAGTAAAACCGGTTCTGATATTAATTAATAAATGTAGAATCAGCACAACAAGTAGTGCTACAAAAGTAGTTAATGGTTATAGCAATTACATTGTAATTCAAGACATAAATATTGTGAAAACAATCAATAAATTTAAAATTTGAGAATGTATTAAAATTTCGTATTTTACGGTGGATACTGATGTTATTAATATATTCATACCAATAGACCACGAACAATCTAGTCGTGAAAAAACAAAGCCTAATTTTATTACATATCTAATTCCAAAGAATGTTATATTAATGTCCATTCTTTTCTTATTTCGAGGGTTTCCTTTTACGACCACTGTCCTAAATGTCCCATTGTCCGAAATGTCCCGATATAAATGTTTGGCCAACTTACAATTACCGCGACGTGATGCGAACCAAACCACGGTACAGCCTGCCACAAAATCAATTTTAAATTTATCACTGCGCCATAAGGCGACCACTGTATGATTTGATAACCAAGTTTTATGATCTCTCTCTGTTCACCAGGTCCGAACTTATATTCATTGAAATATTCAACACAATGTACATGTAAATATACTATTTTTTATCCTTTACGCTCGTAGAGTGCATTCCCGGTTTTATTGTGACGCTATTTAGCAACTAGTTATTTTTTTAAAATTATCGTTTAGTCGTTTTGGCAAAGAGTCACAACAGTCTATACCAGGAACGGGCAAACTGAGGCCCGCGGGGTATTTTTCTGCGGCCCGCGAGCAATATTATACTTTTTAAAAAGATTCATGTTTTTATCTTTTAACGTCTTTTTAAAAAAAGGTTGAAAATGAGTATAATAATCACTATTTTTGAATTATCCTATATATGTGAACAAATATCTTCAATCATGAACCTCAATAAAAACTCTTTAGATCAAACATCACTGATGGACATTTACAACAAGTTTTAAGAATCTCAACTACAAAATTAGCAGCTGAATTTAAAAAAATGTTAATATACATAAAACAGTTCCATTCCTCTCACTAGATTGTTTTTTTCATGATAAATAGTGTACATAGAAAAATGGTATTTTACTTGCGGCCCGCCGCTCATTTTGAATTCCTGAATTTGGCCCTCCATTCGAAAAGTTTGCCTCCCTTTGGTCCTATACAATGAATTCTTGGCCTAAGATAATGGATTTCAAAATCTACGTATAGTTTTCAATCCAATGTTGTTTTCTCAGTGTTTTTTATTATTTATTTTGAAGAAATATTCTGACAATTATAGTATTAAAATGAAAAGTGTACGTCTGCTATGTAAAAACAATGCATAATGAAGACCATTAACATGTCTGGCAAAAAAATATCATTAACAAAATTCCGATTGATGGTACCAATAAAACTTTTAACAACTTAAAAGTATATGCACTTGGAGCTTTAAAATAAATTGAATGGGACTTTTTTGTTGAATAGACTGGTTTTGCTCTGCGTCACTCCAATATAAAATAGTTTTAGGGTGACAAACATTAGTTATGTGAACCGCCCATCCAATCATTAACCGTTATTCGGAGAAATGTGCAAACTAATTCAAAATTCACTATAATTATTATGCATTACTAGTTTACCAATCATAATGACCTACCTAAATTACTTAAAAGTAATTTAGGATTTTCAATACTTTTCACTGTTTGATTACACAATATGTCATCCACTTGGTTTAACCCTTTGTCCACGGCTAAGAATGCAGAGAACAACACCATTTTTTACCATAAATATAGATTGAAATATTTTTTTAAGGAACCAGATTTGTCCACTGCTATAGGTTGCCAAAAAAAGGTATCTATAGCATTTTTTTATATAACTAAAACTATAATATTGTTCATAGTTTCGTTATGTTTAAATAATCGGTGCCATTGCATACGCAAAACTGAGCATTACGCCACCTACTAAAATCATGAAAAAATAGCTTTTATAGCATAACCCATATACTTTTTGTTGATGTTTTTATATATTTTTACTGTTATACGTTTTCAGAGAAATAGGGCCTCCAACTTTTATTGCGCCTGGAGCCTCCCACGTCCCTAATCCGCAACTGCTTTCACCCATACTCGCTCACTTCTAGTCACCACCCGTTGGAGAATTATTATACTTAACAACGCCATAGCCATTTTATTTACCGTCAACCATGTTTTTGGCACAAATATTATATTTTTTACATGAATAATAAATACTATCAGCACACGAATAAAAAAATCGATGACAGCCGCCGTTTTCTTGACTTTTTTTGATATGGTTCCACGAAAATGAGTTTTTATGCGGACACATTTAACAGATGGCATTGATAGTATACAGAATTTTTTGTATGTGCCCGACGCAAAAAAAAGGTACTGATCACTGATTAAGAGCATTTCACATCATTGTGTCACTAAATTTAATTCATTTTGTTGCCCGATTCAGCCCTGCCTGTCCGCAAATATATCTCTAAGCGTCTGAACATATATTTTCGGCCAATATTGAAAAAAATATCATCTGATCATTTTATTATGCAATAAAAATTGTATTACATCGTATAAAAAGGTTAAAGGTGGTGTTATTTGAAGATTTATTAAATGCAGTTAATAGTTTAGTGACGAATATAAAATAAGCACTTTCTAATATAACACGTAACCCAATAGTATACTGTCACGACTCGGTTTTTTGGGACCCGATTATTCCATAGCATTTTCAGAGAATGTCGCTGGCATGACGTTAGTACGAAAGAAACCAGAGAGAGATAGGCATATTATGAGAATGCAATAACGATCATTCGAAAGATATTTTTGTGGCAGCCAACTCGACGCCGGGGCAACATCGCTAACGGCAACCATGCATTTTTTTTGCGCGCCGAGATCTGGACATTTTGCAGGAAGGGAGGGATAGTAACACAAACAAACAAACGCTCTTCTCTGTTAGCGCTCGCCAAGTAAAGTTGTTCTAAGGGTTGCTCCCCTGACCTCGCCTGTTAAAATTCACACTTATGGCTGCCGCCATTTTGTTATACTCACTTCGAACTTGAATAATTATACTAGCAGCTTATCAATAACTTTCAAAATTTAACAACTTGCACTTTCGCATTCAAATTAAGAGTTCTCCGCCTGTCGCACCAGCCGTCTCTCGTCTTCAAGTTCCTGTCGACACCTCAAGGTTTGTGGCATTAAATATCGTTGATGAGGTATCGCAGCCTCTCTATTGTTAAACATTGAGCGTTGGCAGGCGAGGGGAAGCAAGGGAGCAGCCCGGGTAAAGATATTGTATTGAAACCAAAGCCAATTTAAATTGTTATTATAATTTCTACTGTATTATTTCAGGACCTGTATAAATATGTATTTTATTGTGGGTGTTAATATGTCGGTAGCCTCTGTACGTGACGAAAGTCACCGGGAAGCCTAATGTGTGTTAAAAGCAATACGTTTCCGGTTAAGTGTCTATATTCTATAAACGAAATTCTCATTATAATAATGAACCATATTAATTCAGTCGAGTGCGACCACGCTTCGGCGGGACCGATGAAGGTCTTCGAAAGCCTCTTCGTGTGTTATTTTAATCCAGTAAAATCAAGCCTTGTCGAGCACAAACAATTCTCTAATTTATCGCTATCGCATTTACAATACGCCCCGAACGGCGCCCATAACTAGGTGTCAGAAAATTTAATTCTAGATACACGAGGTTCTATTATATTATTTTCTATCACACGATAATTTTATTACACGCAAATGCTCATAAAGTCACTATCGAATGTGGTCGATATATCGAATCGAAAGTTGTAGGAGGATAATCCTTCGCTGAATGTTAATCTGATAATATACGCGTAATGCAAATTTATCCTAACTGTAGAAATAGAAACCTTTTTCTAGTAACGTTATTTAATTTAACAATGACACAACCAGAAACGTATTGAAATTATGTGTGCGGGAACTGAAATAAATTTTGTTATTGTAAGAGGTGATCTTTAGGCGACGTGACAAATAGCATAACTTGACGATAGAAGGCGTGTAAAAGTTGAGGAGTCGGCTGGAGAAGCCGTGTGTAGTCTGCCGAGACTGTTTGCTTAGGGAGACGATCTGGTCTCCCGACGATAAAGAGCTGTCGTCACGCCGTCTATCGAGTCATGAGGTGCCGGAGCGCCAGGTTAGTAATGAAATCTTGGACAGCCTAGGCGGATTGTGTCGCCGATGCCACCAGGCCTGGCGCTCTGCCCCTAAAATAAGGTAGCTAGGACAGGACTAGGTGGGTGCTCATTGTGCCGGATAACCGGAAAGCGACAGCGACGCCGGTCTCAAGGTGACCGGGTCGTTTTGACATGGGCAGATGCATAAGACCGATACCGCCGTGGGCGATGGTCGTCCAGCAGGCGAACACTGTTGGACGACGTTCATCTCTGCCATAATTGGCAGAGCTATTCTATAGTAAACCAAACCCGTTTCGTTACAACGGGCAGGACATCGGATGATGTTTCTTTTTCACAGGCGGACTACCATGTCGACGGAGAAATTTGAACGGAATTTCATCCCTCACCCACGCTTCCCGGTTATCCAAACAAAAACGAGCTCGATACTTTTAGATACTAGGAAGCCCAACGCATGGAGCGGGGGCAACGTCCGGGAAGAAATCAGTGTCATTCGGCACTGACTCTGAGCACTAGTTGTGAGCTCTAACCACATTGGTTTGTGTTAACTGGACGTTGACACACGGATTGGGAGGCGGAGGGTCTAACAGCCCTCCTCACGCTTAGGCACCGTGCTCGCCGATCCGAGGGTCCCGGGAGACGTCCTCCTGCTATCATGGCTGGGCCGAATAAGAATTTTGTTACTAAAATATGGCACGCATAGGGAACGGACATGATTGTGAATTGAGAACAGCTGATGATGATGATAAAATGGAATTCGCGCTTCGCCGCCGAAATAACTGGTAAAATTAACGTTGTGTCACCGGACCGACACTGTTCTGAATATCAAGCCTTCCGCCCCCTACGTGTAGCAAGTAGACTTATTACTCTTATAAATTGTCGATACTTAGTTAGGATATTAATTAAGGGACTCTAAATAAATACCTATTGTTATAAATTTTACTATTTTATACCGTTATATCCTATAATAACCCCGAAGCGCAAAGAAATTTATGATTACGCAATCGAAGCCCGTTTAAATCGTAGGCTCGATATCAGGCGAATTATTTACTGTATTTTATATGTTTTTTTTCTCACCTCTGTGAGTTAGCTTGTGCACTATTTTCAAAATTCCATTAACATATGTTCTTTTATAAATAAACGAGTGGAATCCCACTTTTTAAAACTGCACCCGAGATGTTTAATTTGTTTGAATTGTTTCCCAATATTTTCCTAACTTGTAACACTGATTCGATCCTTCTAAATTCGGAGGTTATGATAATGGAAGGTTTTCTCTTTCTGTTTTTTTATTACCGAAGATCGAGTCGTGTCATCTTGGCCCCCAACTCATAGGCTGATTTAGATTCATGAATTCATCTGATCAAAGCGCAGATCAAGTAACGTAGACTTTGTATTAAAGTTAAATGTAAATTCAATAGAGTCATGCGCCAGCAGACCGGTGGCCCGAGTAATATCGACCACTGGAAAGCGAAATTAGAAAACCGACCGGGCGCAGTACGCTCGAATTTTTAACCGTACGATACGGAGTGAATCGACTGATCACCGAAGAACCGAGTAAAGTAGGATAAATAATAGTCGGAGTAGACTCTTTAAAATTAACTTCAGTAAAAGTATGCGGAGATGAATGATTGAAACAATTAAATCATCACCTGCGACCCTGAGAGGAAAAGTTTCGTGTCTCCGCCGCTGCTAATAGAAAATTAACTCTTTTAGACAAAGGGAAATGTCAAGAGTGGCTCGGGAGCAGTACGTTCTGCATGACGTACCATGTAGTGGCGCCTGGGAATGTAAGGGATCGTATTTAACACGATACCTTCAAGAATATAAAAATGTAAGCGATAAGGGTTGTAGGTAACGTTGTTATATTATAAAAATGTTATGCAATTTTTTTTTAAACATGTAATAATCACCAAGTGAAAGCTTGGCATTTGTGATGGTAGAATAGGTGGTTTAAAAAAAGAACAGACCGTCTCCAGTGGCCGAACCTCGAGTAGCTAATCGAGGCCGACTGCAAGCTGAAGCCGCGGTGGAGTCGATGGGAGGACGCTCTCACTCGACTCCAAAAAGAAGACTACAGGGTCCGCACCGCCGGAAACTGACGACGTACCGGCGTACGAATATCAATGCCAAGGTGCGGGACTCAACCCCTAACCACATTTCATATCCATTACCGTGAAGTATCACACCTTCCTCCAATTTCACCACCCAAGTCTCCCAATGTCCAAACCTCTAAGAGACGCGCGCTGGAGCTTCGCCTAGACAGGAGGAAACCATCCGGCCACGGCGAAAAGTTGACAAGACGTCAACAATGGGATAGGCGCGAATCACCGCGCTGAGTTAACGAGCCCCCGTGAAACGCACCGCTATTGAAATACTGAACGTTTGGCGAAATGTAGTGTGTGGAAAAAGTGCGCATAATAATCCTGAAAATTGTTAGTAATGATAAAAGAGCGTAAACAACGGTCAGTAAATTAAGTAGAAAGTGTATAAAAAAAAAAATATACACCTGTGTCGAAACGAATAGTAAAATCGCCTTTAGAAACGTTTAACTACACCAAGAATAAACGGTGCGGAATTAAAAATAAAAATAAAGATAAAATAAAAGTAAGAGAAAAAATAATTGTTGGAAAGGATCTCTAACAACGGGTCATAAAATTATAAATGTTAAGTGTAATCAAAGTGAAACGAAAGTAAAACTTGTGGGGTCGAATAAATGACTAATTAACAAGAAACAATTTTAACTAACGACTTTCTGTTTACCGAATATAAAATAAAACAAACCGCAATTGAAAATAACATAAATATTGGGATTAGAAAAAATACAAAGAAACTAAGTGTCGGCAAACGAATATTAAGTTAAATCAGCGAAAGGAGACATAGGCGATAACGTATAAAACTATTTAAAAGTAATTAGGGCGGCCAGGTACGGCGCCCATCAACTGTGTTCGACGATTAGTGAAATCAAATAAACTAAGTGAAATTATAAAGGGATAATTAAGTGTCAGCAGTATAATTATCAAAACATAATAATAATAAATAACACGATGCTTAGTGTAAAGAAACCAGGATTGTAATCTCTATGAACGTTATAAAATATTAATATCAACAAACTTTTATTAATTGAACTTGATGAAAATTTTTCTCTTTGTGTGCTGGTTACATAGAATGTCAACAAATAAAGTAGGCAAGTGTCAGGCAAACGCACTAATAACGAAACGTGTCGGAAATAAGTGCGCGATATGTCAACCGGCTGTGATCAACAGAGGACGAGAGATATCGTCTCCAACCGCCGATCATCGAGGATACCGGGCCACCCAAACCTCGATGGACGTGAGCCTCGTGGAAACGAGACTTGCAGAGGGGCCCGGAAGACGTCAACCACAAGGCTGCCAGAAGACGAGCCCGCACCACCAGAAGTGGATGCGGCGGACGTTTCCACCAGCCGGTGGATGACGCGCCAGCTGCAGGAGGTCAGGCCTCACCTCGTGCCTGATGAAGCTCTCCAACGAAGATTACAAGTATAGTACAAACTATGAGTATATTCCTCTTCAAGGAATGATTAACCATTCATAAAAGCAAATTAAAAAAATTGTAAATTGTACTTTTAGTAAATTATAAATTTATTCACTAATTTCAAACCAGCCTTAGTCAATTTAAAAAAAAAAAAAATAGCAAATCGAAACAAACATGTCCCGAAGATTCTACTAAGAATATATATTGTTATTCATGACCTCAGACTAAGTATTTATAACTTGTAACTTTGGATTCTGAGTTAAGCAAAACCTGTCGCTCACACCGTTAAGGGTGCGGACAAGGAGAAAGTTTTAATGAGAGGGCCCTGAAGGCAGATTGTATATGAAAAAATAATTTCACCTGATTTAGAGAAAATTTGACACTTGAAAAAACTTTTAAAAAAAAAATTAAAAAAAAATAATTAATCTGTCTAATCTTAAGGTACTAGGTTAAGAGATCGCGTAATATGCAAAAAAAAAAAAAATTATATATATAGTTTTTCTATTGTTAAATAACCATGTGTAACTGTGCTCAGCGCTACTGATAAGTAGTGCATATAATTTTTATGTTTTGCTCCCAAGTGGAAATTCAACCTGAGGCCAGGACTAAGTTGATAAACCCGCGCTGCGCGCACAGGCACCGGAATGTCTGCTGTTAAGCTGCCGTGCCTGGTTTGCTCTTTTTGCGGGATTAGCTGAGTTCAATCTCGCCTGACTTTCTCTCTCTTGTACTAAGGCCCGATTTTTTTTTCTAGCATGCAATCGACTAAAAATGCTCAAAGGGTAAATCGATTCCTCTGGGGTATTGGGGATTGTCACGACTCGGTTTTTTGGGACCCGATTATTCCATAGCATTTTCAGAGAATGTCGCTGGCATGACGTTAGTACGAAAGAAACCAGAGAGAGATAGGCATATTATGAGAATGCAATAACGATCATTCGAAAGATATTTTTGTGGCAGCCAACTCGACGCCGGGGCAACATCGCTAACGGCAACCATGCATTTTTTTTGCGCGCCGAGATCTGGACATTTTGCAGGAAGGGAGGGATAGTAACACAAACAAACAAACGCTCTTCTCTGTTAGCGCTCGCCAAGTAAAGTTGTTCTAAGGGTTGCTCCCCTGACCTCGCCTGTTAAAATTCACACTTATGGCTGCCGCCATTTTGTTATACTCACTTCGAACTTGAATAATTATACTAGCAGCTTATCAATAACTTTCAAAATTTAACAACTTGCACTTTCGCATTCAAATTAAGAGTTCTCCGCCTGTCGCACCAGCCGTCTCTCGTCTTCAAGTTCCTGTCGACACCTCAAGGTTTGTGGCATTAAATATCGTTGATGAGGTATCGCAGCCTCTCTATTGTTAAACATTGAGCGTTGGCAGGCGAGGGGAAGCAAGGGAGCAGCCCGGGTAAAGATATTGTATTGAAACCAAAGCCAATTTAAATTGTTATTATAATTTCTACTGTATTATTTCAGGACCTGTATAAATATGTATTTTATTGTGGGTGTTAATATGTCGGTAGCCTCTGTACGTGACGAAAGTCACCGGGAAGCCTAATGTGTGTTAAAAGCAATACGTTTCCGGTTAAGTGTCTATATTCTATAAACGAAATTCTCATTATAATAATGAACCATATTAATTCAGTCGAGTGCGACCACGCTTCGGCGGGACCGATGAAGGTCTTCGAAAGCCTCTTCGTGTGTTATTTTAATCCAGTAAAATCAAGCCTTGTCGAGCACAAACAATTCTCTAATTTATCGCTATCGCATTTACAATACGCCCCGAACGGCGCCCATAACTAGGTGTCAGAAAATTTAATTCTAGATACACGAGGTTCTATTATATTATTTTCTATCACACGATAATTTTATTACACGCAAATGCTCATAAAGTCACTATCGAATGTGGTCGATATATCGAATCGAAAGTTGTAGGAGGATAATCCTTCGCTGAATGTTAATCTGATAATATACGCGTAATGCAAATTTATCCTAACTGTAGAAATAGAAACCTTTTTCTAGTAACGTTATTTAATTTAACAATGACACAACCAGAAACGTATTGAAATTATGTGTGCGGGAACTGAAATAAATTTTGTTATTGTAAGAGGTGATCTTTAGGCGACGTGACAAATAGCATAACTTGACGATAGAAGGCGTGTAAAAGTTGAGGAGTCGGCTGGAGAAGCCGTGTGTAGTCTGCCGAGACTGTTTGCTTAGGGAGACGATCTGGTCTCCCGACGATAAAGAGCTGTCGTCACGCCGTCTATCGAGTCATGAGGTGCCGGAGCGCCAGGTTAGTAATGAAATCTTGGACAGCCTAGGCGGATTGTGTCGCCGATGCCACCAGGCCTGGCGCTCTGCCCCTAAAATAAGGTAGCTAGGACAGGACTAGGTGGGTGCTCATTGTGCCGGATAACCGGAAAGCGACAGCGACGCCGGTCTCAAGGTGACCGGGTCGTTTTGACATGGGCAGATGCATAAGACCGATACCGCCGTGGGCGATGGTCGTCCAGCAGGCGAACACTGTTGGACGACGTTCATCTCTGCCATAATTGGCAGAGCTATTCTATAGTAAACCAAACCCGTTTCGTTACAACGGGCAGGACATCGGATGATGTTTCTTTTTCACAGGCGGACTACCATGTCGACGGAGAAATTTGAACGGAATTTCATCCCTCACCCACGCTTCCCGGTTATCCAAACAAAAACGAGCTCGATACTTTTAGATACTAGGAAGCCCAACGCATGGAGCGGGGGCAACGTCCGGGAAGAAATCAGTGTCATTCGGCACTGACTCTGAGCACTAGTTGTGAGCTCTAACCACATTGGTTTGTGTTAACTGGACGTTGACACACGGATTGGGAGGCGGAGGGTCTAACAGCCCTCCTCACGCTTAGGCACCGTGCTCGCCGATCCGAGGGTCCCGGGAGACGTCCTCCTGCTATCATGGCTGGGCCGAATAAGAATTTTGTTACTAAAATATGGCACGCATAGGGAACGGACATGATTGTGAATTGAGAACAGCTGATGATGATGATAAAATGGAATTCGCGCTTCGCCGCCGAAATAACTGGTAAAATTAACGTTGTGTCACCGGACCGACACTGTTCTGAATATCAAGCCTTCCGCCCCCTACGTGTAGCAAGTAGACTTATTACTCTTATAAATTGTCGATACTTAGTTAGGATATTAATTAAGGGACTCTAAATAAATACCTATTGTTATAAATTTTACTATTTTATACCGTTATATCCTATAATAACCCCGAAGCGCAAAGAAATTTATGATTACGCAATCGAAGCCCGTTTAAATCGTAGGCTCGATATCAGGCGAATTATTTACTGTATTTTATATGTTTTTTTTCTCACCTCTGTGAGTTAGCTTGTGCACTATTTTCAAAATTCCATTAACATATGTTCTTTTATAAATAAACGAGTGGAATCCCACTTTTTAAAACTGCACCCGAGATGTTTAATTTGTTTGAATTGTTTCCCAATATTTTCCTAACTTGTAACACTGATTCGATCCTTCTAAATTCGGAGGTTATGATAATGGAAGGTTTTCTCTTTCTGTTTTTTTATTACCGAAGATCGAGTCGTGTCAATACAGATAGAATGGATTCCCGATCTATCGTTCTAGCGAACATCGTTTTCCCGCATTCGTAGTTTTCTTGATGACCTGTAAAACAACAATTCTAAACTCTACTGTACATTGTACGTATATGCAATGGTACTCTTTTAACCTTCGAGTACCTATATCTTGAAAAATCACACGGGTTCCGGAGCGGGGTACAATTGTACCCCCCAAAATTTTTCTCATTTAACGAAGTAAAAATTAAAATAATAAATGTCAGCAGTTCGAATGTTGATTTTGAGCATGCCCTGTCAAAATTAAGAGACAATTTGTCTTTTTGAATCATCCATATCATATTGCGTTGACGATACGTCAGGCGTATAGAAGCGGCGAGAGCAGACTGAACTAATCGTAAAGCGACGTCGTTCTCCCGGCGCGGGCGCAGGGTACGATGACATCAGGTGTGTGGAGTTTGCGCTCGGCACACGCACACACTCAAACGCAACGTGTATATGTGACCCAAATACCATTTGTTAACGAAAAACGTGAATATCTATTTTATTTTCTACAATTTTTCAGATTTTTTTTTTGCATTGTATTCAGTAGGATATGTTTGTAGATTACAATAAATATCAGCTAGATATTACCGATATTTAACAAATGGTTGGTAAAATAAGAATTTAGGGGCACAATTGCACCCCGCTCCGAAACGCGAAGGTTAACTTATACCGCTGTCACTGTTCCCCCATCTCAAAACTATTCGCACTGTGCAAGTTGATTTTAAGGTCGAATTGTACTTGTGAGTTGTGGGTATGCTAAACAGGACATTAATTACATTATAAGGGACTGCCCTGAGATGAAATCCGAACGAGCAGAACTGTTTGTTTTGGTTCGTCCTCACACGGGCCTAATAGGCCACGGTGACTTGAATTTTGGTTGCAGGTTAACTTAACTGCATTTGAAAAATTGGTAATTTATTTTAAGATTGAAATATCCGTTTTCTCACAATAAAATCGTTTAAAATTATGGTTCCTCAGTATACGAATTATACGCATGATACTTGATGTCAAGAAGACTTGAGTGATTGAGCTAATTGCACTCTTTTTTTAATTATTATTTTTTCAAGCACAGCAGTGGATGGTTCAAAATTATTCTCGCACAGCTCTGCTTTGGCCAAAAATGTGAGGTGTAGGCTTCTTTTTTCTATCGATAGCGTTGTGGAAGGCAGTCATACAACGTTGACTGCATTTACACAACGGGTGGTGGTGAAAAACCAACTTTTGCCCCATCTTCTTAAGCCTGCGGAAAGGTAAAAATATTTTTTAATTTTATATTATTACATACGTAATAATAGTCAAAGTACTAGTAAAAAAACATCACGTCTTTTTTTGTTAATCCATATAACTTACAACATATTGCAGACATATTTATAATATTAATATTCTTAAATCAAAAACCCAATTTTTCAGAACTCGTTAGGGTTAACGAAAACCACAATATTTCACACATACAAAGAAAAGAATAACGGATTGCTTGCTGTTTTTTTTTTAAATGACTGACAACTTTTTTCAGAACAGCATCAGTCCGCAACCCATTAGTAAAAAAACGCTTACGTATTCTTCATTTCATAGCATTTTAACATTATATTAAATCAATTGCGTGGCTATTTATTGATAGAAATGCAACTGCTTCCAGTGTTCTTAATTTTTTCGTCAGACGTCAAAATTAAAACCATTTCAATTGTTTTATTTTCAATCATTTAAAATTCGTACGTCCCAGATTTTTTTTTCTAGTATTTTCGAGCTTTTGTGAATACGTTTGACCTTGGACAGACATCGAGGTATCAATTTATATTGCTTTTATGAAAGAGGCATTGACTCAAAACTCATAATATCTCGGCTCATTATAATAATATAGATAGAGCATTTATGAATACTAAAATAAGAAAATAAATTTTATGGGATAATTTTGTTAAAAATTATAAGGCATTAAAAACAATCTGATTAGCAAAAATCCTAAACTTATATTAAATTAAAACTTTTTTCCGAGGAGTGTCAATTTAAAAATAATAAAAAGTGGCCGGTATGTAATGGGTCGGTATCTAAGTTGAAGTGTGGTCAGCAAATAAAATAAATGGTCAGTAGTATATCAAAACAGTCAATCAATATTATAAACGGCCCGTATCCACTGTACCAGTATGAATGTGGTCAATTATGAAATGAAACGGTTAGAGAGTTATGTAAAACGGTTTGTTTTTAAATGAAATAGTCAGTAATTTAAGTAAAATTCGCGACCCAAGTACTACAAGGTTCTATGTGAAAATTTTTGACAAAAAAGAAGTAACAATGTAGCAGTCTTCCAAGTACCATTATTGGTATATTTAAGTACATTGTTATTTTTGTTTCGTCAATTACTTTTATATCGACTGTGGAAAGGAAAAAGGACTTAACCCACAGTTTCTTCAAAACAGGTTTTTTTCGATAATCACAATGTATCAAATTTGATACACGTTCTATCAAAAGGATGCAAGCTGCAAATGCCGAATTAGTATCTAAATTTAGCTTTTTAGTTTGAAAAAATGACCTTGTAAAAAACTAAAACCAAGAAAAAAGACTGAAATAAAGGTTTTTCCTAGACAATTTCTTTAATTAATATTAGATTATGTCAATTAAACACCAGTTTAGAAGTCTCTGTGCACTTCAGGGTTGTGTATAATTCATAATTTGTATATGTCACAAAATCATCAAAACTCGTTTTAAGCGCCTCCTGTAAAATTTGATATGTGTGGGTTAAGTCCTTTTTCCTTTCCACAGTCGATATAGAACCTTGTATTACTCGGCTTGTGAAATGGCTATTTTATTTTAATGGCTAATAGTTTTATTTTGACAAAAAAAGATGGTCGAAATTATGACCAGTACCATTACCGCCTCCATCCAAAGCAGCGTAGAAATAGGATCACGCAATTTACGTGCGGGCCGGCTTCAGTCTTTTGTCGTCTAGCGATTTACACAGAGTTTGTATGGAAACCCAGTGATTGATTCTATGTGTCTCCGCATTAAAAGTTTGTTTTCGTTGAATTTAATGAATTTGAGTTGAAGATTTTTTAACAGATTCTGTGACTACTTAGGCATCATTCTACAGTTAAAAGTTCTTCGAAAACCACCCTACACTTACAAAATTTAATGATTTATATAGACGTTTTATTTCTGTTACATACCTGCTATGGCCGCCATTTTGATTTTTGTAAACTGTGTTCTGTGCCAATGCCATATAATTGATTAAATCGTGATTATATTATACATTAAACTTGAATTTTAAACCATTCAAGGTTGCTCAGTGATTATTATCTTCCGCCAATATAAGGATTCATCAAAATACCCGTTAAAAGTAAGTAAATATCGATATTAAGTTGAAATGACATCCACGCCTGCAAAGATTGTCATAAATTGTAAATTTATAATTTATTTCATCAGTTCATTAAATTACAGCTTAATGAATAAGCACTTAATTGTCAAATATTTAGTACCAGTGATATTTTTTTTTTTTTTTAAACCATGTCCGCTCCCAATTTGGAGCATATGGACTCCTAATGGAGTTTATCTCAACAGAAGTGTTTCTACAAGAACTGCTTGTTACTCAGTTGCTCAACCTCTCTTTTTACAAAGAGAGTAGGGATAGAAGGATAGGGCTAGGACAGGATTAGTGGTAAGCTAATCGCTGTCAATACGCCCCGTTCATAGGATAGGATGGGTGAGAGGGGGGAATTCAAGGCATCACATACATCCATGCCTTTGAACAGAAATTCATAAATCGATTGAAAAATCAATTTATAAAACTGTCCGTACCGGGATTTGAACCCGGGCCCTCTGTAGCCGAAGCCAACACCGTTGACCACTCGACCACACAGGCGGCATTTATCAAAATTTATCGTAATTAATGTTTAAAAAAATGTAGAAATGTAATATATTATACGTCCATATTATAGGTTAGAATTTGACATTTGATGTGAAAATCATACATTAAATTCAATTTAAATGCTATTATTTGTAACTGAAGACATGTTTTGACATTGTAAGTCATTTTAATGATATAATTTGCATTACTATAGAGATCATATAAAAATTTCGTTAAAATTAAGTTGACAAATAAAGTTGAAATATACTACGGCATTTCAAATTGAAAACAGTATATGTATTTATTTGAACTTATATTGAAAAACAATATTCCATGAATTAGTTGGCAAGACTTATCAGCCGCAGTAAGAATTGTTTACCGAATATAATTAATGTTCCAAAATGTAGAAATGTAATATATTATGCGTCCATATTATAGGTTAGGATTTGCCATTTGATTTGCAAATCATACATTGAATTAAATTTAAATGCTATTATTTGTGACTGAAGACATGTTTTGACATTGCGAATGTGCTTTGCGAGTCGTATCAATGATATAATTTTGCATTAATATAGGAATTATATTAAAATTTCATTAACCTTGAGTTTAAAAAATAATGTTGGAATATACTAAGTACTGGCATTCCAAATTGAAAACAGAATATTTATTCCATTAAACTTATATTGAAAAGCAATATTTCATGAAGTAGTTGGCATGGCTTATTACATGCAATTAGAATTATTTACCGAATATATAGATATGTAAAATTGTAAAATTATTGTCGTTTAACATATAGTTGCTGCATTTCATGACGACCAATAATAGCTTTTGTATATAAATTAATTTTTAACCTTATGTAATTTTCTACGTGATGTTTTCAGATGCCTAGACGGTACTGTGTTCCTGGATGCGATTCAAACTTCAGCTCATCCTTGCTAAGTAACAGTGCAGTCTCAACATTTGCTTTTCCGATGGCTGATGTATAATGAAAAGAAAATGGCTTAGAGCAATTCCACATCAAAATTCGCTTACTACAGTCAATACAGTAGTATGTATCAAACATTTCCATGACAGTTAGGTAACTATTACATTTGTACTAAAGTCTATCAAATGACAAGCTAGCAATAATATCGACAAACTAGCAAGTATTCAAAGTTTCACGATAGCGTCTGTTTTTAGGAACTAAAATAAATAGTTATATAATTTCTAGTTTGTACTATAACGGAGGATTCTTTAAAACAAACTGTTGAAGTCTTATTTAGCATTGTTTTTATTAAATCGATCAACATTGTTGACAAAAAGGAACATGTCGGCATAGTTAAGGGTTAATGTTTGATAAGCAATGATTTTTTTAACGGGTGTATTAAAGAAACGAGACAACAAACTAGATTTCAGAATTCCAGTTCATTACTATGGACAAGACCTCATCAGTGGGTAAATGGAAGAAAACCTGTATCAAGATGTAGACAAAGCTGAAAAAAATACATTATAAGCTCGACATGCCTGGCTTAATACATTTAATCTTAAATCGAACAAAATTGTTGAAATCCATTATTATGAGCAACTTCGCAAAATTTTGTTGATAAGCTGTTGAAATTAATGAATGCATTTGTCTTTGTATTGTGGAAAAATGTCATAATAAAATGAAGTTTAATAAAAAAAGTGCCACTTATTTTTCCTTCCCATTCCCTCATTTTTATTTTTTAATATATACAGATTCAATTTGGTTTAATTTAACATTGTTAAAATAAATCGAAAGTCGATTTGACAAAGGTCAGTATAAATTGTCTATGGTACGATGAGCGGTCTTAATACATTGTTACCAGGTCGTGCAACATGGCTTGATAAGTATAGAGGGCTATGCCAGTACTATGAAAATTAAACACAAGAAACATAATGATTTCTTAAGGTAAGGTATTTAAAACCAGATAATACAATTTTAATAATTCTGAGGTAATAGAATGTTTTGTAACTGTTTGATTAAGTACACATTGGGTTAAAATTATTGTTGATTCGTTCTTAAAAATAATAATACACGTTTGACGGGATGTTTCTTATGAAGTGCTAATTTTCCGATTACTAATGGAGCCTTATATTTGTTTGACGTTGCTCTGCTACCTTATAATAATTTATTGAGTGTAAATGATATTGTATTATAAAATAAATCTTCCTGCTTTCGGCCGAAACTTAATAAATAAGTTAGGCTACATTTTTTAATATTCGTCGTCATATTTCAAACATGCACTATGGTTTCTTTTAAGTTCAGTTTGACGTTTATTCTAACCCTTATTGTCTATGCGTCTTGTGATGTTCTTATGTCCAGAGACTATAGAGGGTTAAACCAAATGGCAACACGACTAGTTTGGTATACTAGTCTATGACTAGTTCAGCTTCTTTTTCGTGAGGTAGTTGATAAATAAACTGCTTTTGAGTTTTTACAGATACGGCACCTTTCCGAAGGAAATGAATTGTGACAATGCCGACAATGGTCATATTATGACCCTGTCATTTACTTAAAATCCTCGATAAATGTGCTATAAAGGACTTGAATGTCTAGTGATAGCATACTTAAAAATACGTGGCTAGAGGGGTCCAGGATACCTTTAGAAAGTGTCCATTTTATATTCTCTTGGACAGGAGAGATGACTTGCGTATCTTTATATAAGAAGCATTTGTCCATTACGAAAAATACGACAGTTGGCTGGATCAACTTTTGTAGAGAAGTTTGTGTGTGGCGAGTTTAACTAACGGATACGGTAATTAAACTCGCATGCACGTAGAAATTGACGAGTCTTATTACACGCCACAAAAACAATGCTGGAAGAGTTTTGCCGCAGCAGTGGATTTTCGGTGGTATATGCACGGAAATAAAAAGAGTGCTTTGTTATAAAAGTTCCTAACCGACCAGCTGCCACTCTGCTTCCAATTATTCGAGAGAAAATTAGCCGGGCTGAATTATTCTAAGCAATTCTTGGCGTGATTACTCGACAGCCAGTGAGCACTTCGAAAATCAGACATTGAACTACAGTCTCCATTTTGTCGACCCAGTAACGCTTCAAAAGACGATGATAAACGTGGGATTCATATGCTGCTTGAAAGATGGGAGAAAGTAGTGTTCAGCGATGGAAAATACGGTAAATTTATCTTATAGCGTGTCATTTTAATATGAAAACTTCGACATCATATATGAAATGTAGTTATCTCTGCTATTCCCGCTGGTCTTTGACGTAAACATCTATTGTAAACAAAGATGATACTTTAATAAATTGATCTATGAAACGAAAACGATGTCAGTAACTGAAAAATGTTCCAGTATTTGTTTGCCTGATTAGTTCTCCCCACTCGCTATATACGCATAAGAGAAATTGCAATGAGACAATAATATGCCATATGTTTACTACAAATATGCTACCCTTTCTACCTGAAAATCAACTAAATGCCGCTAATAGAAATGCGACAGCAGTGCGTTCCTGTTCCATACAATACAATGGCAAATATGTAGCTATGATCTCATCCAACACGCTTATGTGGCGTCGGGTGTCAGCAGTATGTTTCCGCCTTAATTGAATTTCTTATATCCATAATCAAGCAAATTCGAAATATATCGACGAATTTTCCTTGTAATATTTTGTAATTTGTATGAATTATTGGAGTTGCATTGCTTTTTGTGGAATTTTTCAAGGTAAATATGGCATATAGTAGCACGTCGACTAATGCGGCGAAAAACTTCACAACTACGCTAAAAACAACGCCACGATTTAAAGATATTTTTTGAGAACTTGATAATCTTGTTAAAACCACACATTATTACGAAGAACACTGATAAATATTGCGAAATACGAAATATTTTTCAGTACAGCGCCTCTGTTTTCCATTTTGGCCGCGCGGCCAAAATGGAATTCTGAATGGAATTCTGTTTGCTGGAATGTGTCAATTTTCGAGAGTACATGGGTAGCATGTTGTAAAGCATTTTTGCCTCTAATGATACTTTTTGTTTCCAGTTGTTCAAGAAAGACTGCGAAGTCGAAATGCAATACCACCCCAAAGAGCATATTTGGTTGATTACATGCTACCAATCAAAAAAAATGCGTTAGGTTGTTTTAAGGGTCCCTTGGGTCACCAAAGTTACCAACAGCAACGGGCTGACCTGATGGAGCAACTGAACAATCTTGGACCTCACAAAACAATAGTTCAGTGGAAAGCGGTATGTTTGTTTTGACATTTATAAAGTGCTTGATTCACAAAGCTATAAATGTATTATTTTATTATTATTCTGTGAATTACAAATTCATTTTCAGTAATGTATGTAAAATTTGCATACATTTGTCAATATATTGATTAAATGCTTTCAGATTTGGAAGAAAGCAAAATCAGATGCGCGTAAGGTGAATGCGGAAAAGCACCGTGCTTTGGCGAGAATGGGGAACACTCTAGTTACGTCCTTTTTTCATTCCACAGTCTATATTAATATGTGATTATCAAGTCCTTAAAAATAGATTTTAAATCATGGCGTTATTTTTAGCTTACAATGTGAAGTTTTTCGCCGAAATAATCCATGACATGTTATAAGAAAAATTTACCTAAAATACTTTCAATCATAAATGTATAACCAGTTTTTTTACAAGAAAGCCTCGAATTTTGGAAAAAATGGCGGAAGCAAAGTAAATGCTTCATGACTCTTTTCCTTAGGATTACCCAAAGTTGTAGACCTGATATTATTATTAAAATAAAACTAAATTATTAAAACAGTCTTTTAATCGAACATGACTTATCTCTCGTAAACTGTATTTTGCGTTAACTTAGTTTATTGTATTTAAAACCAACTGTGAATAATATTTATTTTTTCTTAGTGCTTCAAATTGTTTCATTTGTCATCTGAAAAAGGGAAAATAAATAAATACATTCTATAAAAGTTTTAAAATACATACTTCAATTATCATGTTTAAGATTTTTAAAAATTGATGCAGGCACCCTATTATTTTGTTAATAAATGCAGGGCTGTGGAGTCACGATTGCTTCAACTGGAGTCTTGTTCAAGAAGAGTCCTTTTAAAAAAAGTGTGTATTCAAATTGCTAGAGTCAAAAGCGGCACCACTGCGTGCTTCTAAGCCTAAAAAATAATTAAAGTTGTGTTTTAAGCTATGGTCGAAGTCGTCTTATCTCTGACTACAGAGCCCTGAAAAAATATTATTTTTTTAATTGTCTCGGTCAAATTATCAAGAAAGTCAGAAAGAAAATAAAAATGAAAAATTGATATTTATTTAACAATTTTATTTATCAATAAAATTAATAAAAACAGTTTTGGCCGAAGAAAATTCTTCTAGTGGGCACATGCGGCCACCGTGACCGCACAAGAGAATCACTGGCATAGATAATAACAATATATGTATGCACATACATATTTAATATGTTGAAAAAATGACAAATATCATTTATCCTTCGAGTTCCTATGGAGTGAATGTGAATGACACTGCAAAATTCTTCTTATTTCAATCATTCTAGCTGATATTTATTGTAATCTTCAATATCTCAATAAATTGCAATGCAAATATAACACAAATCTGTCTGGGGCACTTTGTACCATCACTTAGTCCTATTTTCGATGTTTCGGTGTTAAGCAACTTATTCCTAGTATTTTGGGTTTTTCTATCTTCCGCACTTATTACTGGTGTTTTTCAAAATTTTTTGCATCTCTGATTGTGTTTTGTGTGGATTCACATTCTTCATAATAATATTATGTTCAACCCTTCCCTACAGTCGAAATTATGCATTGAAACAACACATTTTTCTCTTAATCTCTCATCCGTTTGCCTGCAACGCACACTCTGCCCTTTCACTCAGTTTGCACACGCATATATATAGTGCATTATATACTAGAAGGCACAGCTACATGATATTTAATATTATCAATAAAATAAACATGTATGATAGGAATTACTCACAAATTAAAAAAAACATTCTACTTGAGATCAGAGTTCCCTCGAAGACTAGAGATTAACTGTGCAGAAAATTCAAAGGTTGCGCGGGGCAATCCAACAAATATGCGGCATTATTTGTCATATTTGATATATAATAGTGTTTTTTTGTTATGTTTTTATTTGCATGATAAAAATTATTATTTAGTAATTTATAAGGTTTTTACTTATAAGTGTACTAAATAAAACATGAGAAATAACAGAATGGATTATTTTATTTTTTACATAAAATGTAAAATAAAGCCAAAATTAATTTAAAAAAATGAGGATGAGACAAATCTTCAGTCGCTAATAAAGTTATTAGCATATTCAATATCATTTTGTTTAGCTTTTCACATTGTTCCTTACAACTAGTCCTCGTATTATATACTCCATTCAGATCTATTTCTTGTTCTAACAATAAATAAGAATTTTATTCTGGTTAAATTATCTAAATGTTCAATTTATTTCGGTTTTTAGAATTATTGCAATTTTAAAAAATATTACTTGAATATTTATATTTGATTGCGCCCCTACCCGAAATGAGTATGCAGGGGTATCAAACTACAGCTTTGACAGCAAATTGCTCGAGATTATATTTTTTTTTATTTGTAGATAGTAAATTTTAACCCGTGACATACCATGCTAGAAAATCACGTTTCCTGCCACGATGGCATCTCAGATTCATTCCTTATTGACAGTATTTATACCTATTTTAGAAGCTAAAAAATAATTTAAAAAAATAATTTTTGCTTGCAAATATATTCTAGGTATCATTTTCACCTTCATTTTAATTAGAAATGCTTTAATAAGGGCATAAAATCAGCTTTAATCAAATTCAAATATTTTGAATGCTTGATATTCAAAACTCAGCCTCAAAGCGATGTCTCAAGCATGTTTCATACGTGAAGGTCTAACGGTGAATGAAAAAAATGTACCTTTTTGGTCATAAACTTGCCCCGCTGAGGCGGATGTAACGATAGCCAAACATAAGTTGATTATACAGCTGTTTGAATAGTTCAAAATATTATTTGGACTATGCCAAAAATATTTCGTCAATAAGAAGTCATATTTATTTATTGCATATTATATTATATAAAGAAAAAAGGAAAGATTGCAGAGTGTGTCGATATTTTATATTGATTTTAATTATATTACAAATTGTTGTTTTTAACATGAATACAATTTACCAATCAGATTCAATCCAAGTTTTATAGACTGTTAATATTTAGTGAAATATATATAGAAGTAAAAAAAGTATCATTATTAACTTTTAAACTTTTTCCTTACAGGTTATTTGCTTATATGATAATATGTTTACATATCCTAATAATTATTCATGAGTTTTAAATAAAAGATGAGTTCATTGAGTATCTCATCTTAAAATATTAATTGAATATTTTATATTTAATATCACCGTTTAAAAAGATGATTAACTATAAATAGGTACATACATATATATTTAAATTAAATAAAAGCAACGAACTATTCAAATTATTCACAATGTCTTCATGTAATCACAATATGTTGGACTTTATTGAATAGATTTATATTTTTCTCGTTGCAGTAAGTTTATTAGCATTAGAAAAAATATGTTAAGGAAATGAAGACACAAAGCATAATAATAAAATAAACAGTCATATAAATTTTGATTTATTGCCCTACTTAGCAATGTTTAAAAGTATGTTGTCTTGGAAGATGTCGGCAACTGTTTACTGAAGGCGTAATTGTACTTTTCTGCAAACCAATAAAATTTTATTATCCAGTTTACAACATAAGTCACTAAAAGGTTTAACAACAATTTCTGCCTATAATAGCATGTTATTTTATTTAGTTTTTTCTCGCGACAATAAACAAAACTATTTGCTTTCGGTGCACATGTTAGAAAAAAGGACACACTCGACTTTTGGACACTTGTATAAGCACAAAGATGAAAAAAAATCTATTGAATTACCCACTAAAGTTTAAGCTTTTAGGTGCTAGGATTTTTATATCGTCGTCTTTGTTTGACTTAAATGGATATTGGTAGGTCTCCCTCTAAGCTATCTGTGATGTCTTTACTTCTCGCATGTTTCAATTCGTATATGTCTATCGCATTTTAGCATACAAAAATCGTTAATCGTTTAGAGCAATACAATTTCAATGATTTTGTGCAAAAGACGTAATATTTTTGAATTTATTTATTTATATTTGGATGTAAAACTATTTTTTCTAGGAATACCTAAAATGATAAATAATTATTGACAATATTAAGAGAAATATTGAATGTTTTAATGACTCGACCGGCTATGCCTATACCATGGGCACGGAGGTGTTAATCACAAATAAAATGGCAATTTGCACTTCAGTATATAAATTGCATGCAAAAAAAAAAAAAATTGTTGTGAAATATAAATAGACCTCTGGCAGAAAATTGTTGTTTTGTATTACTGTAGAACCCTAATAGCGGCGATAATAATATGGTCTACTTTTTTCTGGTGCAGTATAATGAACAACATATCTGGGATAGAATTCATCATCACAATATTTCACAATCACTTCAGTATCTGGACTCTTGGTGGTGTCGATATCTCCACTCGGAAAGTCTTTGGAATGAATCACTTTATTCCCTAATAAGACATCGGCAATGATCATCGCTTTTTCTGTATTATACCCATTGCTGTTCGCGTAGGCATATTCAGCAGTTGTGGCGAAGCTTACACCTGAAACAGTGGAATTGCTATAATTCATGAATGGGTATCCTCTTGGGGTGGAAGTATTGGTCTAAAAAATGAATATAGTATTCCCAAAGAGGAGCGAAATGAACTGAGTAAAATAAATTACGTTTTTACAGAGGCTGTGAAATTGGGAGTCGTGTGTTATTTTTTCTTGAGCTGGAGTCGGAAAAATCTTATAACTCCGACCATTAAAAAAATATATATTTAATGATGTGTGTTCAAACCACAAGAGTCCGTAGTGTCGACACTGCATACTAGTCAGACTAAAGATGCTCCGATGGTATATATTAGGTAAAGCGAAAAGTAATCGCCGTGTTTTTATTACAATGAAAAAAAATGTTCACAAAAACTACATTATTTATTTATTTAAATAATTTTCCTCACTATTTACAATGTCTCTCCGCAATTTGGGCAACTTTTCGATGCCTCTTTTTAAAATTCAGACTCCTTTGAAATAAAAAAGAACGTTTCGGATGAAGGGCCAAATTCAGGAATTCAAAATGAGCGGCGGGCCGCAAGTAAAATACCACTTTTATATGTACATTATTTATTATCATAAAAAAACAATCTAATGAGAGGAATGGAACTGCTTTACATCTTTTGACATTTTTTAAAATTCAGGTGTTAATAAAAATAAACTGTTAAAAATTTTTGATCGCACAGAGTTTTTATCAAGGGTTATGATTGGAATTATGTTCACATTAATCAGGTTAATATAACTACTTCTTCATGTTACCATAGTTTACATGAAATCATAGAGAAAAAATCACACAAGGAAGAAATTATGCGAAAAATGACAAAACTAATTTTATAGTAATATTATCACATGTTACTTCATCAGAAATTAAAGGTTGTGCTAAAATAACAAACAGGGGCAGCAGGCGACTGCCTTTCCCAACCCGAAAAGTATTCATATGAAATAATTAATAGAAAATACTTTTAGTTTTAAGACAACAAAGTAATCAAATTTAAGAATTAAAATTAATAATAGATCATTTGAATTAGCGAGGAAGAGCAAAGCTGGGTTAGTGTTTTAGAACAATTTTAAGTCAATAGCGGTATTATTCCTGTCTACTAACAAACTGATTTTTTTTGTCCACTCTAATGAGAAATCAATCAAATAGCACTTGCCAGTGTCTTCTTTAGAGGATTACCGAACTATGTACTAGTTGAGAGTTCTGCACGGGCCCGGGATTTGCCCACAGGCTTTGGTTGGGCAGGAGTAAGGAATTTGTTTTTAGAGAATATGTTCGGAGCATGAGTCGGCCATGCAGCAATACTATTCCATAATGACTGAATGAATGAATGGCCAGACAATTTCAGCAAATGCAGACCTCGCTCATTTATCGAGTTAAAATTAATTAGATATTTTTGCCCTTGCAAAAACTTTGTAAACAGTGGTGAATTACCCTATAAAAATACGAGTCCTCAAAAATAGCTTATATATTATAACTCGTATACTTTTTGTTTATATTTTTACTATTTTACTTGGAATTTTCTAACGCTTTTATGTTATTGGAAAAACAGGGCCTCCAAATTTTATTGCGCATGGAACCTCCTGTGCTTAATCCGCCAACGTTCTCAGATCAAGTTACTCGTTATCCAAGGTTCGACTGAATGTTTTTTTCATAATTCAAGATATTTTTCTTACCACAACCATACTTGGATCGCCTTACACGTCGCCAATCTAGGTTCATATCCATTATAGAGTCTATGTTATCAACCTCAGTGTCATGAAACAGCTCGAGGATTTCAGGACTGTCATATTGCTCTTTTTAAATAAAAAAATTGCGTATAGTATAGGGTTCTGAACTAAAAAGACTTATGTTACTTCTTACGAAATCTTCTCTGCTATTTCAAAGTAGTCATCGTGATATGTTCTTAATTCTTTAAGGCTAAATGATGTGCCAATCGACGACCATGGTGGCTGATCACTTTCATCCACTACGTCTCTCCAAAGTGGCATTTTGTCTGAATGCAAAGAATAAAAATTTGCACTGAGCAATGCTGGAGCTCTAGTATCTGTTGATAAGAAAAAGAAAGTATTTGACATATTATACCAAGCATTCATATAAACGATCTGTCTTTACCAAATGTGACACATGGATTCTGAACAGATCTTATCTCGGTTATCTTAAAGAATAGCGTCGTGAAGCATTTGACGTTTAATCGAAATTGTCGCCAACACAGAAATCTTTTGTGAATTATTTGTTGTAATTAATTATACAAATCTAAGAAGCGTTATGATCTTTGATTACTGTCAGAATAAATGAAAAAAAAATGTATATTCAATCATACATATTTTAAACATAACATATTTTTATTAGATTTGGCATTTTTAATTAATGCTATATTTGTCATTATAAAATCATACAATATACATAGCATATTTTTTCAATAATGTCGGTGTTGAGCGATTTTTGCATCAGACCACTGTGTTATTCATCAATGAAATTATGCTTTTCACATTTCCATTGTGTCCAGAAATTGAAAAAAGTACACACTTTTAAAATGTCAATATGCTGTTCAGGAAATACGAATACAGGTAGTCCTCGACTTACGACCGAGATACATGTGCATACCACTTAGAAATAAATCAGGCTATCAAGTAAGGGATACAAGACACATGAAAGATATTTTCGATATTATTAAACAACTTTATTTATACGATAAATTTAAAAAAAAAAACAAACATATTTTGGCACGTATCTATAATCTTTGCAAGAAATAACTAAGAACTAAATTTTTAATAAGTGTCAATTGAAGTTATATGAGCATAAAATATGATATTTAGTCAGCATACTATAACCACGGTTTCTCAGCCAAGGGCCACAACATTTTCCAAGAGGGCCACAGAGAAAAATAGTTTTGGAGGGAGGCGCGGACAAATACTGGAAGAACTAAAAAAAAGGTCTCGCATCTTTTCATTTCGGGAAATCTGTTAACTGACAGTCAATTCGGATCTATGTCGATCGTTGCTTCCATAAATGTGTGTCTTTTGAACTGGCGTTAAATTATTGATTTCATTGCGTAATTGAGTTATACTTTTTCTGACACCAACCGCCAGCGTAAAAAGGAAACAAAAAGATGCTTGAATTGTATGGCGCATGGTATGCAAAAGGTTGACTACCATTAAACTATAGGCTATACCGATTGTTGTCGAATATAATTAATTTTATAATATATAAATATTGAAATGGTTTTTGAGCAGTGGCAGTTCTAGGTGGGCTAAGCCTGACCTGCATTTTTCACGAAAGAGGTTGAGCAACTGAGTAACAAACAGTTCTCGTAGAAATACTTCTGTTAATATAAACTCCATTAAGAGTCCATATGCTCCATATTGGGAGCGGACATGGTAAAAAAAAATAAAAATATTCTATTATTTCTTACTTACATTAGCATTGATTTTATTATATAATAATTTATGCTTTGCAGTAGTGTCGTAATATTTGTTAATTTGCTTGTAGATTGATGTATAAGGTGAAGTGGAAACATACACAATTTTGTAAATAGTATACAATTTGAATCGTTGAACGATTCAAATTTAATATTGAAATTCCACCAAGCACCTTCAGTCGAAATCTTAAATTATAGTATACAATGCTAAACTTTCCTCTAGCCCACCCAAGATTTTGGTTCAGGAACCGCCACAAAGAATTGTGCCTAATCTAGCTGAAAATAAAAATATTTTTTACTATGGGACTTTTAATTAAATACAATTTGTTACAGCTTTATTTAACATCAGTTATATTCAGTATTCATTAAATTATAATTTAAATAAATATATAGTCAGATTCAAGCCTTGACTACGTTAATTATTGGTGTCACGTGACCAGCCCAGAAGGTAGAGTAATTCTCAGCAACTGTGGCCCTGGAAAAATTAACCACACAGTAATATAGGTAATATATGCTAAAAAAAATAAAAACAGGACATAATGTATTGTTTGATACAAGGTTTGTAAAATATTATCAATAGCTAATTCTTTGTAATTGAAACAAGTATGCTTAAACAGATCATTATTTGTATATTAAATATTAATAATCTAGAAGAAATAGACAATTTAAAATGTATTCACCCAACGTACTTTGACTTAACAGGTTGCTGATTACAATACCAACTAAGTCATTATTATGCTGCACTAGATTATAATGAAGCATAATTATTACGTCTCGGTGCTCTATGAAACTTTTCATGCTTAACTCAACACTGCCATTCAGGCTTGTTCCACTCTGGAACTAGGGTATCAATTTAATACGTTAACCTTAATGGAAAAATAATAAAATGAACCCCTTAGCATCAGAACCAGTGGTGGATTATCCCATAAGCGCAAGAGGCGCGCGCTTGGGCCCTCCAAATCTTGGGGGTCTCGAAGATAGCATATATTATATAAAACCTTTCATTTTACTTTCAGTTTTCATTATTCATTATTATTCTACGAAGAGGTTTGCAGCACTTTTATATTATTAAAAAGCAGGGCCCCCAAAATTGATTGCGCCTGGGGCCTCCAAAGTGCTTAATCCGCCACTGATCAGAACGTCAACAGTGCAAAAGGCCTTAGATCAGGGATGGCGAACCTATGGCACGTTTGGGAATTTGGACGGCACGCGAACAATTTCCAAGTTTAAAAAATTAAAATTTTGATTAAATAATCCATTAATTATTATTTTATTACGTTTTATTAATTTTCAAATGTTTCCCAAGATAAACGAAAATCGTTAAAAAAATCATTTTCTCTATTTTATTAAAAAAAAAATACTGCATGGGCACGCCACAAAATCGAGAAATAATATTTGAGGATTTTTGGCACGCGGTCCCAAAAAGGTTCGCCATCCCTGCCTTAGATGGAGAGTTTTTTTTATGTTTATCATAGAAAAGTCATAAAGGTATATACCTACTAAAGAGTTAATCATGGATCAACAAAAAAAAAGCTCCCATTGTGCGTCATTTGACACAGTATTGCTTAAATTTCCAAATACTTTACCAAGTCTTTGAATGTGTAATAAGTTGGTAAATTTAAATAACATTTATAAGGGTTTTGTAAGATTGATGAATAAAATTGAGGTTGCCAGATTGCTTGGTAAGGTACTCCTTTAAAACTCATGTTAAGTTACTCTTAAGTTGTGAATTATTCTAGTGCATGGAATCGAGGGCTTTTGTTGTTTTGCAAACTTCTGAATATTCAGTAGTTAATTATGATTTAATGCTGGTGTAATTGGATGTGTAATTAAATTTTAAAATTTGCATGATATATTATTTTTACAGATATGCTTTAAAAATCTGGTAAAACAAGACATACAGTCAGAAGAACTATAAGGCCGGAGCCATTGGCGGATTAAGCACATGAGAGGCCCTATGCGCAGTGGCGGATTACTCTATGAGAGAATAAGAGTCTAAGAGTGCGCCTCATTCGCTTATAGGGTAATCCGCCACTGGCCGGAGCACATAATTTTTCGGGCTGCCCCAATAATACATATAATGATGAAAAATAATATGTCACATGAGTAGATTTTTGAATTACTAATCTAAAATATGTATACGGTTGCGGTTGCTTCAAATATGAGATCTCTATAAATGTAAGACCCATGGAAATTACACCGTCTTTCCCCCTCCCTTCTGAATGGACTTCATGACACGCATATTACTTTATAAAAAATGTTGTCATAGAATATGGCATGTTGTTGATAATAAATCATTAATTTAAAACGTGACATTTACCTGAAAACAATTGAACCGATAAAGTTTGCTGGAGCAGTCCATGTGAAGATCAAGTTAGCTTTTGTAGCTGTGCTCTTGTGAGTAACTGAATCCAATGGATTTTGACAATCCGAAGTCTTGGTCAATTCTGGTAAGCCTGTCCAAGAGCCAATAGTTTCACTTGGGTCCTGAAAATATTTAAAAAAAAAAGAGTTACTATTAAATTGGATTTAAGTAGATTGTATTTAGTAGATAAAGTAGATCTCCAAATTGAATGTGAAACATAATGTGTGGTCAATGAAGAAATTTAAAACACAGGCTAGTTGTGAATTAATAACTGCACCTCATTTTTAGAGGCTTAAAAATTAGAAGGATGTCCTTAGGAAAGGATAAACTGAAATGGTCTAAAAATAAAAATATTATTTACCTTGGTATTCCTGGCCTGCATCAAAAATCCTGAAATGGGACTCGATATCGGACTTGACATAGTTACATTCATGGTTGTCCCCTGTGTGACTTGCATTGTCGATGTGGTCAAGGTGTACGGGGTGGCTGAAGTTTGAGGAAGGATCGCGGGGCTGCCATGTTTTGGCAAGAGCTCAGCGCATGCCTGTGAACCATGAATTTCCATTTAAAATAAGATAAGATTGAACAAAATAGATGATTAAATATAGCATTGTAAAAAAAATAAGTTTATTGTGATATCTTTCCTTTGAAATTCCTTCCAAATAATATGATATATTATTATGTACACAACATTAATTAAAATATCTTCAAGAATCAAATATTGCTTTTACTAGGCTGTGGAGTTGTTTTTAAAAATTCAACTGTTATCCATGATTTTCTCAAAAAAAAATAATCTTATAGTGATTTTTTTATTTTACTTAAGTTAGTACCGTTGTAACAATCAGTTTTTCGAAAATCCCTATCCCATGTAGGTATATAAGAATCAGGAAAATGTGTTTAAATAATAAGCTTATTTGTACACATACATGAATTTACTTAAATATATATAAACATAAAATTGACACCCCCAGCGAATAGAGCAGTAATTCATTTTTGATGAGTTAGTTCATTGATTTTTTATTATTATTAATTAATTACTATTGAGGCTTTTATTAATTTTTATGAATTCTAGTCTCCATTTTAAATCAATATTTTTTTAAGCATTTGATTATTTGAAAATCACATTCCACCAATAATTACAATTGCAATTTCCTGATTTAAGCCTTGGTGAGGTAAATATTAAATGATTATTTTGTAATTTTAATCAATTTTCTCTCCAAGTTGGTCTTAAATGACATTGTTTTAATTTAAAATTTGTGACAGATTAGTAATTAAAATACCTTTTTCATTTTATTTTATGTTTGAAATAATATTGTATAATAAAACAGACAAACCAATCCAAAATGAGTACAGTGAATGCCAGAAGTACAAATTAATAATATGTTTCTGATGTAATTATTAGGATTGTAATTTTTCCTAACCGTTTCATATTTACATTTAAGATCCTGTCCAAAACAATCATCTCTCTTTTGTTATAAATAAAATATTATTAATTTCACAATTTCAATTATTGTAATAAGTGGTTTTACTTACGGCTGGAGGAGCACCAGTTCCACGCTGTTCAGTGTTGATGAAAAGACTGAGCGTCACCACAATAAAAAACAGAAATCCACGTAGAGCAATCATTATTAATTCTTTAAGCTTGCTAGAAACCTTTAAGGGAAATATAAAAATATTATTTATGGCCATAAAAGAGAAAATTAGAGTTAAAAATTATTGATTTTATTATGGTTAATGCACAAATCTTGATATATAAACCTGCAACAATGAATGCCTGTCAGTAATAAAACTGATTTTTAGACAGGTATGAGTAAAATATTGAGAAAGTTAACTACATTGAAAATAGAACTTCAATGAACATTTTGCAATATAGGTCCCTATCTGACTAACGCTTGCTGCAGTTACATTTGTCCGAAAAAAATCTGGGGTCTGGTTGTATTCGGTTTTTTATTTAATGTATGCTTTGTGACAGTGTTGCTTTTGTGGCATTTCATGAAATTCTGAGTAACTATAATATACATTTAAAACAGCCACGATGTTAAGCATTTAGAGATGAGAGAACAAATTATGAATTTCCTTATGCCATCCAAAATTAAATTAATTTGTGAAAGAGCTACACATTACTTATGGCAGCCAAATGCATTTCGGGCTTCTGGAAGGTTGCAAGCCACCATTCATTAAATGTATTTGATGGAGCTACCAGGTAACAGAGTAACTAAAAGGCATAACAGGTAGATCAAATGTTTCAAATAAGGAGCAGGTACGGTCAAAGAAGAGAAGAAGATAAAGGTGAAGTTTGTTCTAGTTATCAACATCAGTCTAGGGGTGTAACAATTCAATATTTTTAAACTTTACTCATTCAGTTAATGAAAACTCTAATTAACAAAGGGGTTATGTTGTAATTTATTTAAATAAATAGCACACATTTAAATAATTTAAGAACTTTAGTATTGAATATAATAAATAAACACTATACTATTATAAATGAACTAAAAAGAGTTCAAATTATTATTTTTCTTATTTGTATAAAGATTTTTTAACAAAACACAAAAGATTATTCTCTTACCTAAATTAAATCGGATTTCCCATCTACAACCAAAAAATAGCTTATTTATACAGAATAAAACCATTTCGTTATCACAAACAGATAGATTAGGTACTCTTTTCTGATAGATTCTTTAACCCTTCAGGTGCAGATGTCTAAATTAGATTTTGAATAACAACTGATACATATTTCACGAATAGCAGAATGAGCAACAGATGGAATAATCTATATATATATAAAAGTTGATTTTTCGTTTTTAAAAACCTTTCTGGTGACATTCTGGGCAAATAATTTTCAAACCAGTGGTTGGCAATTTTTATGGTGCTTTATCAGTGCTGTATTGTAATACCAAAAAGCTGACCATAGTATTTAATATATTTTTTTTCACCATTTTAAATATCACCTTGATAAAAATAGTTCTTTATATGTTTAGAATGAGTCAAATTCGAAAATTCTACTGTCTTTCAAAACTACATATGTATCAAAAAAAAAAAAAATGAATAATGAAAAGTTTTTTTGGACTAAATAAAATATGGTAAAAAGTACAAATAATTAAAAAAATAATCTAATCCTTGGCGTACTTTGCAATCCATCTGAGCTTGAAGGGTTAATAATAGACATATCATGATATAACGAGTGGTGTAGCTCATGGTGATAAATCTATTTTATATTTCAATACTTTTACATAGATTTATTATTTAACCGCTTGAATACCGCGCAAATAAATCATTGATATGTCCTAGAGATACTGCGTGTTTTTGAAAAAAATAATTTTGCCTAATATACACTCGAATTCAATATTGTTAAAAACCTATATTGACTTAGTATAGATAGCACTACACATATTCATCAAAATATTGCTTACATTCTATTAGAATACTAAGTGTTTGATGTTTTAAATGTCTTGGACATCCGTGTTCGCTTGCATATATTCCGGACACCGATCTCCGCTTGGTATTCAAGTGGTTAACAAGTAAACCAGTGATCGATAATGTCCTGTTATGTATACTTAACACTTTGATCGCCATGGGCTCACCAGTGACCGGCAAGCCTTACCTTGAGTTGTTATTCGTTATACAGCACTAGCAGGCACAGGTACTGTGAATTTTTGCATACACATTGACACACCAAATTCCTCTCGGTATTAGTCATTGAGTGGCAAAATCTACAAGGTGTTTAACTCTTGTAAGTTTAGTATTTCAGTTTCATTTATTTGCCCTGAGTAGTGTTCCCAGGGCTCACAACTGTGGCATTTCCTGTCCTATTCGTCTTCCTGTAAAATTATATACATATTATTATTTTCTGTAGTTTATCTACTGTCTAATTGTCTTTTGATGTCGTCTATCACCTAATGCTAATTATGGACAGAGAGGAAAAGTAGCATAGATTTTAACTATAAGATATGTGGAAAAGTATGAAAGAAACGGAATCCGATACTATATTTCCATTTTGACAAAAAAAAACTCTCACTAATTATTCATAATAGATATTTTGCAATGGTTTCGTCGCTGAGAAAGTAGCAATGGATATAGATAAATATACATATATTTTATTTAAGAGGACTAAGTTAAACGCTCGCTTAATAATAAATTTCTAGCCAAGGAACCGAGCAGTTTGAAGTATAGAAATATAATGTTAAATATATGACACGAGTATAGCAATAACAAAGCAGTGTGTCAATTTTTTATTGTAATATTTGTTATTTGATTGTTATATCTGAATACTTATATATAATATTAATATGTTTCAGACCACCAAGATAATCACACAATAAATAGTCTTTATATTATAATCTATTAGATAAGAAGGTTGAACAAAAACTTTATTGTAAAAATATATTTTATTGGAATACTCTTTTAGGAAAAAAAATACTCCACTTCAGAGCAGATTTGGCTTAAATATATATATTTAGAAGGCTGCCACTACACCACTTTTTATAAGTAATTGAATAAAATATCTAGTGTTACAAATCTGAAGATATTGTATGAATCGTGTTGTAATGGATTGAGAAATTGTCAATAGATTAAATAAGCTTCATATTAATGTCGGGGACTGATTTTGTTTGAAGATATATCTTTTTAATTTTCAATTTACGCAGAAATATACTTAAGCTATTAACCCTTTAGCCACCATAGTGAGAAACATTTGTTTTGGCTGTTTAATACTCGCATACCCATGATGGATAATATACGTCAACCAGTTTTCAGACCTTCCAATAAGCCTTATTTCTACTTTGTCAATTAGCAGCAAAATCAGTATACGAGTCGAAGGTTCCACAGGAATCGTCTTGAAGCATCTTCGGGCATATTATCATATTTACAAACTGTGCTTTGAAATATACCATAGCCAATAAAATATGTTTCATGTAAAAGGGTATCGTTGAATAGATTCATAAAACCACTAACTGTGATAAAGTAGCAGCCAACAGCTGACGTCATCACTTCAAACTGATCGTTGCTATGATTTCATTAACATGGTGTATTATGAAAATAATTATAAGACTGTATTTTTATTTTAAGTTTATTCTTTTTAATTTTGTTTATAATTCCATTTTAGCTGAAAATTGAACATTCTTTTGAAAAATGAATTCTTTTGTAGTTAAAAAAATCTAAAAAGAAGATTTTTTTTGCTAAACCCCTCAGCAAGCTATAGAAATAACATCAATTTTCTAAAGAACATGTGGAACACAGGGAAAAGTCGTTCTGTGCCAACAACAAAAAACTGAAATATTTCCTCATGTTTTTCCTGTTTTAAGTTTCAAGTTTCTGTTTAGGTTTCCTTTCCTGTTTTAGTTTAATTTTCCTGTTTTATTTTATTCTCTGATTTATTTTACATTTCATGCAAAAAAAAATGGAACATTAATTTTAAAATTAAATTTATATTGCAAAAAATATGTTCCAAGCCCCACTATCTCAGAATGTACTTGAGTTTTAGATTCTACTTCTCTTATCAAACTCTCTGTATCGAAAGACATCATAAAATTTGTCACAGAATGCAAAAAACACTAGGACACAGGGACTGAGGCAGTCACATACATTTTATCCATTTACTCTGCGCAGTTGGCATATTTCAATTGGCTCCCGCAGCCAGTGATTATTGGCTGCCTTGTGGGTTCGCTCGAGTCAATTTTCATATAGAAGTGATGATCCCGTTTGCTGCGGAAGCCTGGCTGCGGCAGCCTGGCTACTTAGTGCGGGGCCAGCCTAAGTGTTATATTAGATATAATTTTACTTGATTATTTTTTTTTGAATTTCATTTATTTTTTAAAACCTTAGCTAGTATTTTTGGCTGTCCTAACAGGTGAAGTAGATGAATTCATTATATAAAATGTGTTGCGTGAAATTTAAGACTGTTCAAAATAATATAGTATTAAAATGGGTTTAAAGGAAGTATTTGATTAAAAATACTTGGTGCTAAATCAAGCCGCGGTTTTAAATCACATGGGTCTTAGATAAACGCATGGATAATTTACCTAAGTTGAAAAAACTATACTCACAGCTAGATACTTCTAAATCTTAGCTAGAACATTAACCTCTAGCACAATATTAGTTCATTTCCACTGTGTTGATACACTCCTGTCCACGATATTCTCAATTGTGTAAACCATTGTTGTACTTATACACAATTTAATAAATCTATGAAGTTTTAATTATTTTTCTAATCAATTACCTGTCAGCGGAAAAGTACTCTTGAATATTTTTCTGCATCATAGAATTATGGCATATTCTTATGACGTTTTATTCTCATAATAGAATGTTATCTTATATATACTATTATAATAGTTTAATGAATGTTTATAATAATTAGATAGATAAGATTGAAACGCTTGTTTGATGAAAATGATTTGATTGAATATTCAACAATCTACCTAATTGTAGAATATATAACATCTTACCTGTCATAGTATTTTTGCGATCAATCATTATTTGAATTTCTATTATTAAATTTGTCACACTTATTTACGTTTATCTTCCTATTAATTACCATGACTCAACTTTTTCCCAACCGTTTCAGATCCCAATATCGATTCTATAAACCTGTAATGGAACATCTGAAATTTCCCTAGGATGCCTGATTGTTATTGTGTCACACAAACACTCTTAGGGTAAAGATAGGAAAGAACTAAAAGTGAACTAAATGTTTTCGCTATTTCTCCGTCTTTAGGATAGAGTACATTGCAGACAACTTAAGCTTTGAATATATATTCATAAATCATGTACTATGATTTAAATCCGTGGATGCTGCAATTAAAGCAGACAACCTTGACTTCTCAGTTACAGGCACAAATGCATCATGTTTTTTTATTTATACTGAAGTTGGAGACGCTGAAGATTAATCTTATGATTTGAATGTGAACATAGTCAAAAAAATAATTCTCATAAAGGTATTTCTTTATCAACCGGTGCTGAAGTTTAAATTTACCTGATGAGCCAGCTGCAGTCAGTTACATCCAACTTGACGAGTCAAAAGATTGTCACGTCAACTAGTGATTTGGCAGGAAAATATTGATTTCTTATAAAATTTTTGATCTCGGATTTATATTGTTGAAAATCTATCTAATAATTTGTCAGAATTCTCTAGTCCTAGATTAATATTGTCGAACATCTGTCTGTGCATTAAAAAAGTAGGTTATCTCAAAAAATTGTGAAGATAAATAATATTTATAGATAAAATATAAAAATGTTTCTGATCCAAATATTTTTTTGTGTGAACCAAACATAAATGAAATAATATGCTACCTACTACAATAATATGTCATGTCATTCATAAAATTGAATCAGTATATAATAACAAAGTGCTCAAACAAATTATTTCATTGATGATACAAAAAATATCCAGTATTAGATTATATAATATTTTCTTAAGTAGGCTATTTTAGATTTTTTCTTATTTTAAGTACAGTAATACCCCGCTTAGCGCGACCCCGTTAAGCGAAGTTTCACTATAACGCGAATTTCAAATTTCGCGCTCAAATGCCTCGCATTACGCGAAAGAGTGCGTATAAACATATTTAGTCATTAACTTCTCTATGGTCGCGGGATCCCCGCTTTCTCTGAATATTCTCTTTGAAGAATTGGGAATTCCCCGTCCTTCGACATTGTTCTATGGGGATTTCCTCGTTCGTTTCGTGTGTTCATTTACGATGAGGAAGAACAGGTAGAAGAGAAAGTTTTATCTTCAGGGGAAATACAAAATGCACTTTCAAAAATTTATTCAGGTTTGGACATATTGCAGAGTATAGACAATAATGATGACTGTGTCTTGACCGTGTGTCAAACAATTAAAAACAGTGTTGGGTGTTATGAACGTATTTTACAAGAACGTAAACAAAACGCTACCCAAAAGACAATAGATGTATTTTTCCGTAAACAATAAGGGTATGTATTGCATAAAGTGTTCTTAGAATTAAAGTGATTGATTAAAATGATTTGTATTTTTTTGTATTAAATTTTGACTATGTTTAATCATAAACCTCGATATACGCGAATTTCAGTTAACGCGATTTTTTTCAGAACGTATCCCTCGCGTAAAGCGGGGTATTACTGTACATGATATTTTGGTAGGTAACCGTCTACATTGGTGAACCACTAACACTTTGCCAACCCGTAACCGGTCAAATCGAGACGTTATTTGTAAACTCAGTCGCTCCCCAGTGTTTGCCTGAATGTATTGAAGATTATTATTGTTTTTCTGTATTCAGATAGAAAGTTTGCGTGACGCTACTGCTTTGCAAATGTAGATGAATATGAGACATTACATTATTATTAATACGGATGTAAAGATATGTTAGAGTTTTGAATTAAGACATCCTGAGGAATTTATGAACAGATCAGGTTTTGTCAATGGCTCTGAAGTGACATTGGAATTAGCTGGGTCACACGCTAAAGAGACTCAACCCTGGTTGCTTCCTCTTCAAACTGGTGGGATTCTGACGTCCTGAATTACCATCGACCTAGTCGGTGAAACTGATGGATGCTGGCAAGGCAAATTAATTGGTCGGTGACAGATAATCCTTGAGGTGCTATGTAGTAGCTACATGCTCCACATTAAGAGCGAATATGATCGAAGAAGTAAGTTATATAAAGATTCTATTTGATTACTAAAATAGGCTCTCGTGAATATCCTTTGATTTTTTTCGAGAGAATTAAATCTTGAAGCGATTTTTTTTTTTCAATTCATTCTGTCAAATCATCCATCCAACTTTTAAGCAAAACTTTAACAAATTTTTTAAAAGATAAATAGTTCTTATGTAATTAATTTAAATAATTATAGTCCCCCGTGTTATGGTCATATTTATACGAACAATACCAAAGATTCCAAAGTTCAGTGGGCATAATAATCATTGCATCTTAGAAACTTTACAAGTTAAAGTTTTAAAATTTACTTTGGGTATCTGAAAAATAAAGTATTCTAACATTAATAATTTGACATAATAATAATTCTAAATATCAATTTCATTTCATGTCCTTCCACAGTCACCATTGGCTTGTAAGATTTCGGTGCCCGTCCTCCTCGTTTGGTATGAATCTTTAAATCGGTTTATTGTTGCAATCAGTTCTTCATTCCTGGATATTAAGCGTGGCTATGGTCTGACATAACAACTATTTTTAGACATGTGAAATCAGTAATTAAATACCTTGTGGATAGGAAACTGGTTCAAATCGGCCAAAACAATCATAGCTGGCCTGCCGTGTGCACATTGAAAGGGAACATCGCAGTTTGCCAAAGACTCAATCATTTTCTCACATTTTAGTCTTGTCAGATTCATTCCAAATTTTATAGCACCACGACAAGCCTGCATTTGAATAAAATATGTGTATGTTGTCACCGTACTGGCAGAAGTTGGTAAGTAACAAAGGTGGCAAAAGTGAGATTCTGGAGATATCCATTCATTGTCTGGAATAACTTAGTTGGTGCATTTATTGTATCAGTTTGGCAAAAATAGCATTTATTTATTGGTAATTAATAATAATACAGATTTAAAGGCAGGCAGTTGTCTCTGCCTATTAATTCCTGACTTTATTTATGTCAGATTGGCATAAATCCATTTATATATTGATGTTATAATTATATTACTTTTAGGGTGTTCACTGTCAATACTTGGTGGAAAGGCATTATATTAATAAAAACAATAATCCTTTGTACTTCATTCCACTTTATTTAATATGTCAGGACCGGTTTCGCTCATTGCGAGCATTCATCAGTTGACAATGCTCGCAATGAGCGAAACCGGTCCTGACATATTAAATAAAGTGGAATGAAGTACAAAGGATTATTGTTTTTATTATTATAATTATATATGTAACATAAATATTGAGGCTAGAGGCTTTATCATAAATGCTCTTATTTTTCTTTGTCTGCTTACTGAGTACTATCAATTTGTTACTTACTAGCTTCTGCAATATGGTGACAATATATTAATAAAAAAAACAATAATTTCCACTCAAAAGTTGGATAAAGTACAGTCCGATATTTCTTTGATCTAGTAGAAACCGATTGCATTAGTTTTGCTTTAGACATACATTTAATTCTAACATGCCCATAAAGTTTAGATAGTTTTGGAAGTTCTTGTCTATTTTAAATTATTTGATATCGATTATTATTTACTAATCACAGACCTCAGTACTAACTGTATGATATATAACACCCGGAATCAAGCTTGTAGTCCCTCGCGTTGTTTTAAGAACTTCAATTTCTTCCTTTATCAATTTAACAATCAGACTACTCAGAGCATTGCCATCCTATAAATTTAAAAATAGGTTCAAAATGTGTCTTTGTTTTACGAAATCCGCTTGCTTCATATTAGGATCATACAAAAGAAATAATTTTGCTGTACCAGGATCAGCTCTTTGCTTGCAAAACATGCTGGAAAAGCTTTTATATCTACTTCACAGTCATTGTGGTCAAATATTAATCCCAAATTTTCAAAACTATTTCTGTGTTCAGTCAGACTTGTGACTTCAGAAGATGACAATCGTATTTTTATCTTATTGGTTGATGGAACGTGCTTCCATTTGTGATTTTGATCTCTGTATTCTGAAAACAAGATATTGAATTAATCTCTCATGGCAGACAATCTCTATTTAACATCTCTCTCTATCTAGACAAGTTTCTATGCTGAATAATGATTATGTCACGTCCATTGTCGAGCAGTAAACTATGTTGAGTTCACAGGTTCGAATCCCAGTACCGTTTCAATTTTTTTTTTTCAATTGATAGCTTTGGTATACTAGAGATAAATCAGTGCTCGGTGATCAGGTTACAGATGTAAGTCCTGACATGATCAATATCAATTCTTCTATTCAGTATTTACAATCTAGTACGTGTGTGTTAATCACAGTTTTTCTCATACTGCAGTAAACTCACTTAAACTCGAGTAATTAATTAGCGTATTGACAATTACCTGTAATACACAGATTTATTTTATTCTAAGGGGAAAAAAAGGAAAATTATAAGGTAAGATTCAGAAAACACTTAGCCGACAATTTGATTTCTTGTTTTTTCTGTGCCTTGAAATTATATATATAGGCAGTGGCGGATTATCTTATATGAGCAAATGAGGCGCGCGCTTGGGGCCTCCGAATCTTAGGGGCCTCAAAAAAAGGTTAGATAATATAACCCATATATTTTTTCTTCAAATCTTTACTATTTTACTTAGAAATTTTTGACATTTTTATGTTATCCGAAAAACAGGGCATCCAAATTTTATTGCACCTGGGGACTGCCATGTGCTTAGAGTAGCTTTTAATTTTTCATACTCTGGATTCCACTAATTTGAAACAGCTCACTCACTGTAGATTCAATATCTAGCTTTACAACTTGTTAGCACTATATCATTATAGTTTTACTAACCCTTCAATAGAGTTTCCAGGCGTACCCTTTCATCGACAGCATGCTGATCAAAAAGAATCAAATACTTGGAAATTGCATCCGCTTCGCTGACCACGGCTGCTATAAATTTTTTGTCAACTTGGTCGATAACCTGTTACAAATGAAAGGTTTATGAAGTTTCATACTTTGATTCTGTGCAAATGTATTATTGCAATGATATTGAAGAATTTACTATAGTTGTATAAATATTGCCTATAGTCGAGGATTTAAATTGAATCCCAGTAAGAAAAGTTTTCTTAATCGATTTTTCAGTCAAGCCCCTGAGAAGTAAAGTGAGCTAAATGGTATTATAGGAAAACATAAGTTAGATGGGTTGTAATATAATACATGTCTTAAGGTATCATAAAAATGAAGTGAACTCAGCGAATACAAACTACAACAGTGTTTTATCCATAAATAAAAATATACAATTCACAAAAAAACTAAGCAAAGACGTGAACGACCACGATCTTTTAAGTACGAACTTAAAAGTTAATTAACACGTTCACTGCGGAAAAAAATCATTGTATACATACATACTACATTAAAACATATTTTTTGTCACAGTGCACTCACTTGTTGTCATAGGTGAGACGTAAGGAGACTTTGGAAGGATTTGTATTTACTCGAGTGATAATATAAATAAAAAAATAAATAAGAGTTGTGTGAATGTAACTTAGCGCATAGCTCCGTTAACAAGGTGCATGCGCTAGGCGTGTTTTCAGCATCCAACGTGTTAAGAAGAAAAGTTTTACATTTTGCTATTTGGCTCGCTTCACTATTCAAGGGCTAAATTTATTTATGGATTTGTGTTCGAAAGCGCGTCTGTTTAAATTTCCTCTCACCCATCTGATACCAAAAACAGGACGGAGCAAGAGCGATTAGCCAACAAATTCTATTCTATTCTTTCGAAAATAAAGGTTGACCGACTGAGTAACATGCAGTTCTAGTAGAACAACTTTTGTTAAGATAATCTCATGGAGAAGATGTGGTTACAAAAAAAAACAATAGATATGGCGGTAGCTTTGTGGGAATTCATTTTGACAAACAAATATTAGCTAATATAAAATTTAATTCATATACTTTGTACACTTTTTGTGCTACAACTTGTGACACATGTTTCATCTCTTTTTGAAGCATCATCAGACTAACGAAACGTTTACAAATAAACTAAAGATTGATTCGAATCTTATGTTATAAATTACAAAATATAAGTCGGGGTTTGTCCTTTTCTACTGAATGCAAGGAGGGCGTAAGATACAAACTTTGATAGTACTAACTATTTTCTTAATGTGTGGCAAAACCCAATGGAACTAAATTCAATAATTCTTATTTAACTAAGTTAAAGTTATCAATTATAATTTTATATTAGATTAAACAAATATTGTTTCAGTTTCCATACCTTTAAGGTTTTTAATACATCTTTGTTGAATACGATAGTTTTGGATGTTGTAACTGATTTCTTCCCGAGGAACATGGAAGAATTAAATACAACTAGCTCACATATGGTTGAATGTTTATCTAATTCGCTTATAAAATCTGCATACATTTTCTGAAAAATTATCCATTTATGTCATTTTTGAGCAAACTTTGTTTATTTTTTATAGTTTATATAATAGTTTTTAAACCTCATCGAAATAGGGCTTAATCCATTTTATTTTACACAACTCATCAGTTTTGTCTTTACTTTTTGATAATATGTTTCTCTTTGTCTTGTTTACATTGCTTTCATCAGGCAAATTTAGTATTGGAGACATACCTGAAAATTTTCTCAAATGAATTTGAGGATACACGGGGATACAAATTCTTTTAACTTTCTTATGTCTCATTATTCTTGTATTCCATTGCTGTAACCGAGAAGGCTTTCAACTATCTCGTTTGGCAGTCAATAGTTTCAATATCCGAATAGAATTTTTATAGATTGATTTTTAAAATATATTTATTGATTGTATATGAGATAATGATTGCAATACTGGACGAGTATATCATTACCATATTTTGATATTTCAGTATATTAGATTAAATACCAGTGTTGCAAAGAATACGGCGAGTTGAGATTGTGATACCAAGCGAGTAAATCAATATCAGTATTTCTACATTTAGATATGTATTTCATATAAAATATTGTCATTAAAAATATATATCAATCATTGCGGATGTTTTTTCATAAATAACATATGATTTCATATAATAGGAAAGACTCATTAATTCTTGAACTTGTCATTGTTGATACAACACTTAACAGGTTTAAATTATTATATTTCAATTAATCTCAAACAATTTTACTAAAATATGCGTTGGTTTCTGTACATTCAAAATTCAATATTTGGCTAATTTCAATAAACACCGGTATTTTTGGATTTTCAAAACCAATATTTCCGTATTGAATAAACACCACGATAACTGGGATCCCGGTTTCAGTACTACGGGTTTTGCAATCTCTAATGAGAGAGTGATTATCCCACTACTAATCCTTTCCGAAACTCATTTTTCTGTCTTTATCTTCTCTGAAAGTTGAAGTTGTATCCCATCATTAAAAATCAATATGAAAACATTTATTGTGGCTTAAATTCATGAATATATCACCTGATTGGCCTGAAAACTGCCCTGCACTTGCTTATGATGTGCAGTTAAATGAAGCCACTTGTAGATATTTGAAAAGTAAGATTGTTAATTAGTATGGTGAGTCAGGGACAGGCTAGAATTACTGTAGTAAAATTACCTTTGGGAACAAACCATGGCCGTTTGAATATTCTGTAGGAAGAAGCCTCATTGATGATCGGGTTGTCGTATAGTGTCATACCAGTTTTTCCGTCGAGATATATAATCTTTCCAAACGAGTCTGTTATAATAGTCCAGCGATTAGAAATTGACATGGCTTCCAAATCTGAAGCGTTATTATCATTTAAAACAAGTTTATCTCTGATATCACATTTTCCATCAGTATCAGAATAGATAGGATCTCGACCTGCACTTAATAAATTAATTTGAGCTCTATGTGAATTAATTTCAGTATGAAATTCATTTTCTGAAAGGTTACTTTGTTCAGATTTCTTGTTTTGTGCTTTTGACCCAGATGAATATCTAAACATATCCGACCGTTCTTCAACTGCTTTCATTGAACATTTAAAAGAACTTTTCAATGATGAACCAAAACCGTCTTCTATTTGTTTAACATTGCTTTCTAATACAGGAGTCATTTCCATACTCCTATTTTTATGTGAATCTTTTATTTGCTGCTCTGTCTCATCCACTACTGAAGTTTCCATTGATTGGTTAGTAATGGCATTACCTTTTTTGTCATTCACTAACTTATCAGAAAATGAATCATGGTTATTTGAATAACCGTCAAGTCCCGTCATTTTATTGCAGCATTCAATTATAGCGCCCTGATCGTTTTTAGTCCAACGCAACTTTTCTTCATTCTTCAAAGGTATTGAACAATCAATAAGATTCGAATCATTTTTGTATGAATTCTGACTATCGCATGTTTCCTCAATTTCTTTATTGACATGTTCACTTTGTTTTAACGACGAGCCGTTTCTTTGTAAGTCTAGAATTTTTTTAGTGCACTGATAATTTTCATTGTTCGCGTTGGCATCTTTAGTGGCGCTGTCATCGGAATGAAAAATAATATCTATATTACGATTACAGTTGTGTGTTTGTTGAAATTTATTTGTAAAGTTCCATTCTTGATCCGAAATTTGTTGCGATATCTCATCAGAGTCGTCTATGAGCAATACCTTTCTGCATATTCCACGAACTGTATTATTTTGTTGACCCTCAGTTATGCTCGATTCACTGTCAAACACGATTTTTTGTGACTCCTTTCCCAGTGCGATTTCTTTGTCATATTTCTTTAAAAAAGTATCAAACGAATGACTACAACTAAAGCTTTTGACTGTGTTACTTCCAGTATCACAACGCCGCTCGATATGTTTCATTTTATCATCATCACGACAACCCTGACGAGCCACGTCAGCATCGAATATGGATTGATTCCATTGTAATGATGAAAAATCAGTTAACTTTATATTGGTTTGCACAGAACAATCTTTTTTATCAATATTATTTCTCATTGGTATAATTTCTTGTGAAACACGTCTCCCTGTTTTTGAATATTTTTTATGGCTGTCAAAAGAAAGTAGAAGATCATTGTTCAAAAATTTCTTTACAGAATTAAAAGTGTTTTCTTTCGTTTGACATACAATGTTCTGCAGTTTCTTAGACGGATTTGTATCAACGATAGTTTTCACAAAATCTAATGTTCGATTAAAATTATTTTTGGATCTCTTCTTAGTCATGCGAAAATTCTCAGACACCACTACCGTATACTCCTTTACATTCATACTGTGGACAATTTCATTACATAAATCAGATCTACTGTTTTGTATACATTTATCAATTCTATATTTTTTTAACTCACTCGTTGTGTATTTTTTAATTTGTACAGACGGTTTCTTGAATACATTGCGCTTGAGTACATTTTTAGAAATGTTTTTGGCAGAAAAATTACCTTTAATATTTTTTTTATTGATATTTCTGTCACCGACAGATAAAATATTATTAATTTTACGTTCGGGTAAGTATGTCTCTATTTGGTTCTCAAGTGTGCTTAATTGAATGTTTATATCATTAAATCTTTTCACTGCACTATTACAGTTATATTTGGCACACTCTTTTGATGTCACCGACTTACATGCAATGTCTCTATTTTTCTCCGATGAGATGATCGGAGCTTTCCCATTATCTGTATTACATTTTTGTAATTCACTTTTATCACAGGATCCTTTTTGATTCTTTCTGATTCTTTTATTATTAAGAAGAAGTTGATTTTGTGTTGAATACTGAATACAGTTCAATTTATCTCGTTGAATTTCTTGGAGATTCCTTTTGTTGTGGTGGAATGCATCTAACGCCTTGTCGGAATCTTTATTACAGTTTCTCATTTTAGATATTGTTTCATTATTTTGTTTGATAGATGGCTTAAGTTGTTTATTAGCTTTCATCGAACCTTCTCCGAGGCATCTTTTTCTTTTGCGCTTAGCAGGTATGCCTAATAAAATAAAATTAATTCAACGTTTATTGCATGGGATATTTAATACGGCAATTATTGTTAGACAGTAAAAACTTGTTTATACAGGTCAAAAAAAGAATAGAGTCATCGTATTAATAAAATGTCTCGCTAAAATTTTTAGTGAAAACTCACTGCGAAGCATGCGCACTGATGAATGATTATAAAATGTTTTATTTCAGTTTTCCGAATTTCTACAACATTTTTTGCAGTTACTCCAAATCATAGTTTTGTTTGGAATTCGTTGATAAGATAACTAAACTTACTGGCAATTTATTTTTATATCAATTTATTAGTGATTAAAGGGCATAAGTGTATTCAATATAGCCTCAAATAAACTTAACTAACACAGCAACCTTCCGATAATCCAGGCTAATCGTGAGAAAGGTTTGCATGAACTTTTGTAGTAAATCCAACATTATTATGAGTATAAATATAATTTTTTAAGGTGCTATGACATCATATTATAATTTGACTCTATAAGTAAAAATTTATGTGTACAAAAATCTGTTGAGGTTAATATTAGTCAATCAATGCTACAAGTAAATTGTATTCATTAAGAAAAAAATGATTTGAATTCACACACAAATAATCTGCTCAAGAGTGTGCTGTAATTCAGTTTCACAAACCTTTAATAGCATTTTGTAATTGAGACAGGCCAAAATTTTCATGTGAATTTTTAAACGCTTTTTCAACAATATTTTTTAGATATAATTTGTCGATAGTTTGACCGAAATTTTCTTTCTTATCTTCCGCAGCACACTTATCGTCTTCTATGTCATTACGCGGCATTCCGAGTTCCAGTTCTACAATTTCCGCAATCAAAACATTGATCATTTTCAAAACTTTATCCCAATTTTTGAATTCTACCAACGACTTGTCCGGCAGAAATGTAATGTCATATGCTGAGTAAGGACATGACAGGTTTACTACAAAAACTGGGAATTTCTTGCCTCCAATATTTTGTTGCATATTACTAAACGGATTGTTCTGAAAACAATAATTTTACAAGTAAATTATGAAGAACAAATCACACGATTATAACAAACAAATTAATAATGAATATTAAAAACTACTATGGACATGATCAAAAAGCAGTGCCATCTGCCAACATTTCCCCAATATTTTGAAGTAAGTTTCAAACCTTCAAAGACTTAAAATCGTCAATTCTCTTGTTATTCTCTTCCTTCATTGTATAAGTTTTCTTCAAGAGCAAGTTATTAAATACTTTTTGTAAAGCAGAATTTTTAACGAGTCTTTTGTTTATGTATACAAACTGTAAGCTTTTAGAAATATGACCCTCTTTGGCAATGTGTACATCAATAGAGTATTTTTCTTTGGCGATCGTGATTTGCCTGAGTGTACTTCCAACTCTGTTGTCTAACAGAGATAAGAATGCTTCATTTAATGATTTGCTTTTGTGGCTTTTGAAGACGAGTCTTCCATTTGAATCGTCCCGGAGACTAAGCGATACATGATAATGCATCAGTGCAATTGATTCCATCGCTAGTCTGATTTCTTCCATGTCTAAAACAAGATCTACTCTTTTCTGTCTAACACATAGGTTGTACATAAAATTGGTTATGGTGATCTAAAACAAATCCGATAGAGAAAATTTATTAGATTAATATTTCTAGTAAAACATTAAATAACATCCATGATTAAATAAAATAATTACTGCATTTGTCTTATTTTTATAAAATAATCATACAATTTGATATTACTAGATAATTTTGTTCAAACAAGTTTTACTATTCTATGTGCTATGTTTTCATTATATTTTCGGATGAAATCATGGATGCTAGATGAAGCTTGCCATTATAAGTTAAACAGAATGTTTTATCAATGTTCACTAGTGACTGGAAATTTTGTCCATTATAACTGAAATCCATTAAATTAAAGTCCGCTATAACGAGGTTTTCCTCTACTAATACTTACAACATCCTATAAATTTTTATAATTTATAACATGATTACCGTTGTTCCGTGGGTTGGCCTAACTTTTATATTCTGAACATCACCATTTGCTGCACCTTTCAGAAAGTCTTTCCTGTAAGTTTCTTGTGTTTCTTTATGACGACATACAATGGATACATTTTCTGACATGGCAATTATACTTGCCAATGCTTCTCCTCTAAATCCATATTTGTTCAGATTTTCATTCAAGTCTACGAGTGACTTGCATTTACTTGTCATGTATCTTTTACCGACTGATTCTAAGTCAGTTTTTAAAATGCCATCTCCGTTATCGACTATTTGTATTTTATGATTGCTTAAATCAACTCTTAATGCAATTGATGTGCCATATGAATCTAAGCTGTTTAGTAACTATAAAAAAATACAATTTTTTAATAATGACAACGTATCGCATTATATGAATATGAATCAGTATTTTTATAATAGTAATCAGTATGTCGGGTCCTGTGGGGCAGCGGCTAGCGTTGTGGGTTTCCATGCCGGATCTCACGGGTTCAAGTCCTAGTCTGAACAGCATTTTTTTGATCGATCAATCGATTTCTGTTTGAAGGCATGGGTGTTTGTGATGTCTAAAAATTCCCTCTCTCCTTTCCAATCTTAAAAAAACAGGGTGTAGCAAGAGCGGTTAGTTAACGACTAGTCTTGTCTTAGCCTTATCCTTCTATCCCTACTACTCTCTTTGAAAAAGAGAGGTTGAGCGACTGAGTAAGAAACAGTTCTCGTAGAAAAACTTCTGTTGAGATACCTCCATTAGGAAGCCATATGTTACACATTGGGAGCGAACATGGATTAAAAATAATAATAATAATAATAACTTGTAATAGAATTAATGCACCATTTAACATATTATTTAAAAAAAACCATGTCCGCTCCCAATGTGGGGCATATGGTTACTTAATGGAGGTATCTTAACAAAAAAAATCAACTATAACTGATTATTACAAAGTCACTCCACCTTATTTTTTTTCAAAGAGAATTGGGATATAAAGGAAAGGGTTAATACAGAACTAGTGGTTAGCTAATTGCTCTCCATATGCCCTATTATTTTAAGATTGGAAAGGTGGGAGGGAATTTTAAGAAGTCCATACCTTCGAACAGAAATCAATACATCCATTGAAAAATGCTTTTGCACTGGGATTCGAGCCTATGAGAACCACAACAAACATTGATTAAGCTGTACTTATCTTACCAATTCAGTGGCACATTGGGAATAAGAATAAATATTTACAGTGGATCTCAATAAAGATTTCACTTCAGTAGGTAACTCTGCAATCATTTTGATCTCTTCCATTGTTTTGTGAATAGAAATTCAAACTTATTTCAATTGTTTTTAATCGTTTATAAAAAAGGAAACCAGAAATTTTCGTATAATTTGTAATGGAACATTTGTCAAACAACTATTTAAGCCCGCCAAGTAAGTAAGCAAGTACATGCTAATGGTGGTGAAGATATTCTTTGGCATACAAAATATAAGTGGTTTCTATTCACTTGCTCACTCATTTTACTTGTTGGCTCCAGGCTCTCTAAGTCGAGTATTGTACTTTGTGCCAAAATTGTTATATATTTGTCAGATTATATGCTCGTTCATTTTCTCCGCAGCGTATTTGGTAGGTGTAAGAGCTACTTGAGAGTTTTTTTAAAGTTTACCTGGTAAAGTGAAAGCTGTAAAAAATATATTCTTTTGATTTTTAAAATATTTTATTTAGGTAAGACATCCTTAAATTATTTTTATAGGTATCTTAAGTTTTAAATAGTTCGCTTATATAAGCAATCATTTTGATATTTGAATGGTTGTTTAATCATTTTGACAAAGGTGAATTATAAAATATTTTCTTAAAAAATGCTGTATTCCGCGAACGATAAGATAAACATAATATGTATCCTTTATAGCTGACTAACCCTATTTTATGAGGCTTTGAACTGTCAGATTTCATTACGAATTATTTTCTCATATTAAGTAGCCATAATTTAAATTAAACGAAACAACAACATGACAACTAAAATACATTTTGAGGTTGTCTGACGTTTTCGGCTTTGTATTTTAATGACGAATTGATTACAAGTAAAGCATCAGCTTAAATTTACAGAAGCAGAACAAATTAACTTTATTATTTAAAATGTCGGATAACCACGCAGCGTTGGTTAAACAATTCAGTGATGTTACCGGAGTCGATGAACACCGCGCTTCATTTTTTCTGGAGTCTGCAGCTTGGGAATTAGACGTAAGGACTATTAACACTTTAATATAAACCCTTATTGAACGACAAAATGTAATTAAGCTAAGATAACGCAGGGAGCAGCATTTATAATCTATATACCTTGCTTCTTATCATAATTAAATTAACGATTTGTTTTCAGATCATTTCGTTAGATCAAGCTTTTCCAATTTCTAGACTACTCGTTGTCATGTTACTTAACCCAGATTGCATAAAATCAATGAAATGCAGTGGTTTGAGTGGGTTTTAAAATCACGTTGTTTCGCCAAAATCGTAATTTCTCCTGGAAGATTACATGTTGTTTACTATCAAATCCTATCTAATAAAATCGCTGAAGATTACTACTATTTAAATGTTATTTGTCTCATTTTTTGTATGCATAAGATCACATTCTAATAAACGACATTGTCATGTTTTATCACTTCTAGGTTTGAGTGAGGCCATGAAAAAAATAAAAAAAGGAATCAGCATTAACTTTCAATTTGTCAACCTTTGTGGTTTAGTTGATAAGAACTCTGTTCAAGCCATCAGGTCTGTCTGGGTTCCAGTGGCGGTTTGTGACCAAAAATTTTGGGTGGGCAAAAAAAAAGTTTGGCATTGTATACAATCTACGAAATGTGAATGTTTTAACTTCAACTTATACCAGGCATGCACAAATCTTGGCCTGCAGGCTGCATGTAACCCTTTTGAATTCGGTGGCCCTCAAAAATTTTTTTTTGAATAAAAATATATAAAAAAAATTTAGAAAATAATTTCATTAAATAACGATATTAATTAACGCATAAATTCTTAAACGAATTCTATAAAATTAACTTTAAAATATTGTATTACCTTTTGGATTATATTAATATAAATACAATATGTATAAATAATACACACTAAAGACATTTTTTTGTAAATGAATATTTAAAAATTCATTTTTCCTTGCGACCCAAACCCACGACATATTTTATGTGACCCGCTAGATCAGTGTGCGAAACTTTTTTACTTCACGGCACACTGGTGAATGGGATTAGTACCGCGGCACACCAAATAAAAATGCTTTGAAAAATGAAATGTACCTTTAAAAGAGAAAATGTGTTGCGTTTACTACTATGTATGAACGTGACAAATATTTGTTTGAATATGTAGATGTTAAATTTATGTAAAATTTAAATGAATGGCATTATTTAAAATATTTTTTTTGAATGCTTCCACCGCAGCACACCTGAGACTTCTTGCGGCAAAGTAGTGTGCTGCGGCACACAGTTTGGCAGACACTGCGCTAGATGATATAGGTTGTGCATGCCTGCCTTATACACTATGGTTATCACTTTTAAGGTGTTCACTGTCAATACTTGGTGGAATGGGATTATAATAAAAATAATAAAACATTTTTAGTACTTTTTCCACATAAAATTTATTAGATCAGGACCGGTTTCGCTCATGATCAGTTGGCAATGCTCATCATGAGCGAAACCGGTCCTGATCTAATAAATTTTATGTGGAAAAAGTACTATAAATGTTTTATTATTTTTATCACTATGGTTATGTTTGGTATTCATTATTTGATTTAATATGAATGGGAGGTATCGCACTCAAATCATTAACCTTTACGGTCCTAAGTGTAAAAATATACTTCTCAGCCTTACCCTTATGAATTACAATAAAAAATATTCTAATGGGATAATTTTTTTTATCAAATATTTGTGTTTTTCTATAAATAGTCTTATTTTGAGGTTGCGTGTAAAAAAGACGACATTGCAACAAATATCAAATCGCAACTGACAATATATAATCCACCCATCATTGAAAATTTTTATTTTTCCCGCTTTTTAATGTTGCCACAGCATATATAAAATGAGGCATCGCTGGAAGATACTGTGCACTTCTCTTCTTCTTCTTCTTTGGCCATGTTCGCTCCCTATGTGGAGCATATGGTCACCACGCAGCACCTCCATGTTTCCCTGTCTCCCGCCAATAGCTTTGCTTCCTCCCATGACATGCCAGCATTCCTCAGTTCCGCCGAGTAGATCCTATGGATAGTACTCGACGGACGTCCGGGACGCCGGAATCCCACCGGTCGAAAGAAGAGGCAGGCAGGATTGAGGCTTTCCGGAGGCATCCGCAGCACGTGATCCAGCCAGTTCCAACGTCTCTCCATAACCACTGACGTGACTGGACGATGTCTTGTACACTCCCTTATCTCTAAATTCCTCACAAAATCAAACCACCTCACCCCCATTATCCAACGCAAGCATCTGTTCTCGAAGCTCAGTATACGATTTTTCGGAGTCTTCGTCAGGTGCCATGATTTTCAACCGTAAAGCATTACCGGCAGAATGCAAGCGTTGAACAAGTGGCATTTGGTTTTAATCGAGTACAGCTGTGTGTCCCAGACAGTCTGCATTGAGTTGAATGTGGCTCCAGCCATTCCTAAACGAATGGCGAGCTCGTTTTTTGTACTACCGTCTTCGGGGATATGTACGCTGAGGTATCTGAAGCTGTCAACCCTCTCGATCTGTCCCGAGCTGGTAAGGGTCCTATCAGAGTCATGACAGGTTTGGTTACACATCACATTGGTCTTACTAGTATTAATTTTTAGACCACTGCGACCTGAGTTAGTTCCCAACCCATCAATAGTCTCCTGCGGGACCAACAGCTACACCTCGATCAGGCGGAATTGACCTGCGAAGTATGAAGTCAAAGATAATAATAAACAGGAACGGTGCAAGAACGCACCCCTGTCTCACTTCGGTGTATTTCAGAGATACATAAATTATTATCTTTTTTAAATTTATCCATGACCGCTCCCAATGTGGAGCATATGGCCGTCTAAAAGAAGTATCTCAACAAAAGTTTTTCTACAAAAACTGTTTGTTACTCCCTATCTATTACTTTGTACAAATCAGCCAGTTCCTTGTTCCTATTCTGTTTTACGGATCTTTTTTATTTAGTTGAAATGTAAACTTTTGTTTAATTTCGTTCAATATATGCAAAATATTAGCTGGGATTATCTCCACTTTTCTGAGATGGTAACAATATAAGGATAGCCTAGAAAAGGATTAGTGGTTAGCTAATCTCACTCGCTACTCTCCATTCTTTCGATTGGGTGGCTGGGGGAGAATACTTATTATACATACTCATGCGTACATTTTACTAATTTTCAGTTGGCACTCTTCAGTTTCTTTGAGAACGATGGACCGGGTGATTCAAACCCCCCCAACAGAGGATCATCGTCAGTGGCAGAGCCGGCAAATAAATCGGACAGCGATCCTGAACTCTTGGACGATAATGATGTCCCTATACCTGCGAGTCGGATGCATAAAAAAGAAAAAACAAAGAAAAAGTCAAACAGTAGATTTGCCACGTTGGAGAGCCTCAACCAATCAAGCTCTAGTGATGAAGAAGAAGGTATTTTTTTATAGACTTAGGATACCGTTTTTAACAAATACGTGACTGATGTCATCCTTTATTTTCCCACATGTAATAAAAAAGCAATTGTTTTTTTGTTTATTTAGAAGTGTATTTTTTAGGTACATAAAAGAAAAAAAAGATCAATTCATGTCAAGTATCTACCACATTGCCACTAGGATTGATTTCTTGAATATCTGTTTTGAATGCAGTTAAATTATTCACTAAAAAGATGTGAAACCACCGTATAAACATAAATTGTGGCACATTGTGCTTAAAATTAATTGTTTAATAATACTTCAACAATCCCTTTGTAAAACTGCAATTTAGTGTGTTCAAAAAATAAACTTGAAAGTAATGATTAGTCTCTCGTATTTCGCTACCATAAAGTCGGATAAAATGAAAAAAGTCGATTTCTCAAAGAAAAAGAAAAATCTTCTTTTTACAATTATTGATATTGCCATGTAACTTCAAAGCAGCACCGAGATTGGTAGAATAACTAGATACAAATAATAGTATACAAAAAAAATATTATCTTTTATCATATGTTAAAAAGAAACTAAATAAAACCATAATTAAAGCAAAGGGGTGAATAAGCCCAAAGTACGGTCTCATTTAAATCATCATGAGATTATTGATTGAATTTGCATTTACTTGGTAGAACTCCATTGTAATAATAAACTAATACTCGCATATTAATCCATAGAAAACTGCTTAATTAATCGATCATGATCACTATCAATATTATGCTTTTCATTTTATAATTCTTTCTTTAATTTTTAGGAGAAGCATTTTATGCAGGAGGGTCTGAGCGGAGCGGTCAGCAAATTTTGGGGCCACCTGGGAAGAATAAAAATAATATCGTCGCAGACATGTTCCGGAGCGTTAGAGAGTATGTGAAGAATCTTTTAAATATCTCGTAAACAAATTACTTAAGTTATTCTATTACAATGATCTGTGCCTAAAGGTTTTTTCACGAATTATGCGTGAGCTATAATGACTTGGTCTCAAATATAATCACTTCTTTACGTATTCAAACAATGTAAACTGTTTTGGATTACCAATATCATCAATAGTGTTGTAGAAAAAAAAAGATCTTCATGATTTTATTTGAGAAGCAATAATGTGCATTTGTATTTTCTCGTCAGTCATAATTTTTTTATACATATTGTGTTTCGGAAAAGAAAATGAGTCTTTATTAATTGATCTGAGTCTTGGTTGTGGCAGTGTCATTCCCGTTTTGTAACTAGGCGTAGAAAGAGTTCTAAATTGGCGTGAATGTAAATGTCGTATCTGAAAAAAATTGCTCAATATTTACAATCTATGAAATATTTAATTATATGATTGAGAACAATAAGAGATGTTCTTAAATCGTAGAGCATAAATAGTATTATTATAATTGGTACAAATATTTTCTAGACAAGGAGCGGTATTAATGAATTCAGGAGGCGACGAAGCTGGAAGCTCTGCATCGTTTTCGGGAACTGGATACAAATTAGGTATTATCAACTTTATTATTGTAATTTATTTAGGAATTGAAAACAAATGTTTTATAAAGTGTTCGGATGAAACAATGAAACATAAACGAATTTTTAAATATTGATTCGTTAGATTTTACTAAGCGAGTATTATGAATGATTATATTGTTTATCGATTATACACTTATATGTTTTATTTGTATTTTTCTAGGCGCTACACCCGACGACACGATCACTATAAATTCCAAAAGGTCCGACAGGAACAAAAAGCCAGAACCAGTAAGATGTCTGATATTCTGTATTGATCTTTGTTTAGCGATATGTACAGCAAAGTAAATGAAGGAATATATTTTTAAAAAAATCATATTTCCATGTTTGAGCTCTTAGTTCTCCACCAATAGTCATTTTATGAAGATTACAAAGAGCTCAAAATTTGTTAACCCTCCAAGGACGAGCGTGACCATATGGTAACAGTAAACACCGTTTTCTATTGATCCCGCTATTCATCCCTTTTCTACCTGAATATCGTTGCTTTTACACATATTTGGTTAACAAGGGTACATACAGACTTCAGTTAGTCATCAGCCGTGGGGACAGAAACGGCCACCAAAAGCACATGCGATTTTTTGAATTTCCATTTTTTTTAATGAACTTTTTGAAACTGTTAGTTATTTTTTTTATCAAAACATCAAATTATTTACAGTTATTTTGCTCATATATTTGTATTGAAATTATGTTGATCTAAAGAGGTTAAATTGTAAATATTTTTAAAAAATTCACATTTAGCTATATTTCAACCCCGAATGTTTGCGAGCCCATACGGTCACTTTTGTCCTTACAACTGTCCGTACACAATATTACACCGTAATAAAAGGATAAGCATGATCATATAGTCATGCGGGGCTTCTATACAACGACTTGGCGCTTTTTTTAAATTTTATTAGTAATAAAAGTTATCCGTGACTTTAATATGGCTAAACAAATATTTTTTTTTCGAAAAAAAGCTCTCGTCTCTGGAGGGTTAATAACAATTGATAGCAACCGGGATCAACGCGGGTGAATGATACGTCGAAAGAGTAATCAATCAATATTTAAGTTTTGTATTGGAAAATTCTGTTTATCAATATTCCACAATTATAATTTGGAAATAATAATTTCATGACAAAGATCGACACATCGTTGTTTTTAATTACAGGAACAAGTTGTTGTACTCCGTCTGTGGCAAAATGGCTTCAGCTTGGACGGCGGAGACTTAAGGCCCTACACAGATCCTGCCAATGCTGAATTTTTAGATCACGTACGAAGAGGGTAATGATGGCATAAATATTGTCTGTAATTTGGAAATAAAATATCCTTATTATGGGATCAATAATTTATATTCAGTTTTGCCTTTTTTATGTTAGACTTGGCTTATGCTATGTATACAATATGATGTCTTTTGGTTTGCCTTTTTAGCGAAATTCCTCCAGAAATTAGAAGAGGTCCTGAAATGTATCTTACAATGGAAGACAAAAGACATGAAGAGTTTACAAAAATTAGTGTTGCTTCAAAGCCATTCCAAGGGAAAGGGCAGATGTTGGGAAGGTAATTTTTTAGAAAATCATTGAATAAAATATAGTTCATAATATTGACACTGGTAAAGTTATATGGGCACCACAAAAAAAAGCTGAATTTTTGTTTTTGCATTGTATATACAGCTCAATGTGAATATAAAAAGTTATTGGCGGCTATGTGGTCGAGTGGTCAACGTCGCTGGCTTCGGTTACAGAGGTCACGGGTTCGATTCCCAGTACGGACAATTTTTATAAATTGGTTTATCAATCATTTTAAGAATTTCTGTATGCACTTATTCTGTCCTAGCCCTATCTTTTTATTCTTACTCTCTTCGGAAAGAAGAGAGGTTGAGCAACTGAGTAACAAGCAGTTCTCGTAGACACTTCTGTTGTGATAAAATTATGAGTTCATACGCTACACATTTTAGCGGAGATGGTAAAAAAAAAATTTATAAAGTTATTTGAATACTTGTTATAAATAAACAAATACTGTTAAATCCCCATTTTTTTTAAGGCACTGATGAAAACTACTAAGATTATAATATAGTGTCATTGAATTAATTTTATTCAATTCAAAATACTTATATCGATATAAATAATTAAATTATGGTGCCAGTCTATAGTGCGGTGGCCACAGATTTGAATCCTCGCTAAGGAAATGTCATCAATTGAGTTTATGTGATTTTCATTCATTGATATTGTGCGATAACTAGCCTCACCCTTCTTTCTACGCTCCTCCAAGAAGAGAGATTAAAAGCATTTAAATTATAACCTTTGTTATAATTAGATGCTTCACTATGAGTCGAAATTCTCCACCTAAGGAGTGGACATGCGGAATATTTAACATTGTATATACAGATGCGCATTCCACTCTCTTGTAAAATTTTGTGTGTGGTTAACCCCTTCACCTTTCAACAGTTAGCAAATAAAATGATGGCTTTTAAAAAAACATTATTGTGTATGATTTCACTTGATCGACTTACTGGAAATAATAACTATACAAATAAATAGATGTTAAAAAAATGATATGTTGTTATTATATATCTGCGCAAATGTGTTTAGCCCTGCACCCACGACTGTTGGATCAACAGTTCCTCAAGTTGCCGGTACGACAGATCAGGAGGCCAACCAAAGAACTGCTCAGAACTCTCTCCAACTTAATGAAAGTGAACCCGTTTGTAATATTCAGGTACATCACGTCATCATCAGTATTATATTGCAACATTAATTATTTTAAACATAAACCTTTTTAGGTATATATTTTTCAAACATTGTATTGGTATTGTATTTTTAGATCCGGTTGGCAGACGGCACCTCTATTGTTGGCAGATTTAATGCGACTCACACCGTCGCCAACCTTCGAGAATATATTGTGGCGTATCCTTTTGGCATTAATTTTTCACAGATAAATAAATATTTCAAACAATTACTATCATATATGAGCTCGATAAGTGAAGTGGGGCAAGCAGTGAAATAGTTCAGTAATTGTTAATAGTAAAAATTGAACTTTTAAGTACAATCACGTCTTTACTTGGTGTTGTGGTGGATTGCATATTTTTATTTTATCAATATAACACTATTGCAGTATTTATTTACTGAGTTCACTTTACTTTTATGACACTTTAAGACATGTAGAATATTATAACGTATTTAATTCATTTTTTTCCTGTAATACTGTTTGTGTAGCTTCACTATTCACGGGTTTATGAGACAGCGTGTAATCATGATAATGTTGTGGATTTATGGTATTTAAGCAGAGTTGGGCTAAAAATCAGCTGACTGACTTTTTTTAAAGATTCTTACCTGTTTTTATCATTTTACTCTCAATGGGCTGAAATATCAGCCTAACACTTTAAGTAAAATTGACCATCAAATTGCTTATTATTAAATCTACTATAAGCTGTTCAAATTTTAGTTTTAAAAAAATATTTTTTTGCAAATCTTTGTAGTAAAGGTTTGGTTGTTGATTATCACAACACCACCTGTTATGTCTTTGCAGCCTGTGGTTCATGGCCGCCTTCCATAACGCAATACGATCAAGAAAAGAAACGAATTTACTCCTCGTATACTTCGCCCGATACAGAGCTGCACGGGACCTATCTTTTAACCACGCACTGTTGTGCTTGAAAAAATAAAGTATCCTATGTATCTGTATACCGAGAATCCGCCGTGGCGGAAGAGTTTAATCAAGAATATCTTGTTCCCCATATGATGTTGCAAATTTATCGAATGCCTTAAAATTGGCCTCGGTTGAGATCAGGTCAGCGTGGCCTATTGGGCTCGTATGAGGGCGGACCAGCCCTGCTCGTTTGGCATTCATCTCAGGACATTCCCACAGTATGAGCAAAGATTATTTACCGAAGGTTTACGATGCGATTTATCAATATTGTTTCCTTAACAATCACTTGTCATTATATTCGCAGTGCTGTGCCTTCATACCAGCTGAGAACATTCACCCTCCAGACGACTTTCCCAAATAAAGTGCTAACCGACTCATCCCAGACAATAATGGATGCCGGCATTTGGAATTCTGTAGTTGTTCTACGGATGAAATAAATGTTCCTATTTCATTGTTTTGTAAAGTAACTGTAATAATGTAGAGGTTTCGCATACTGGATAATGTAACCTTCTTCATTTATCTGTGAGGTTTATTTGTAAAACCATTAAAATAGTATTTATGATTTCTATTCGGTCATTTGCTGTTATAAATTAAAATTTGCTTTTATTATCAAAATTGACCTTTTATTGTAATTAAATTATGAAAAGTAATCACCGACAGTTATAAGTTAATCCTGGTAGTAGAAGAAATCTTACATATTGTTTATTGAACATTCATTTTTTATTCAATCTGCATGCTTTGAATTTCACCAACTGAATGTTACCATCTTGTACCCGTATTCAATCTATACTATTAGTATCACAAAATAATTTCAGAGTTAGGGCGATGTTGGAACTAAGAATGTTCTTTCTAATTTTATAAAAACTTTATTCCTGTCGGAATCTATTGAAAATGATGAAATGCGATACAATAAACGAATTTTTCAAGAAAAATATTTGGTTTTTTTATTTGGTTGCTGAAAAGTCGATTTTGGTATTTCTATGGTGAAAAAAAGTGTATATTTACTTTTAACCTTTGCAGTGCCACGAGGTACTATTATTTCAGTACTCAACAGGTTGCGAATTTCTTCGGATAATAAAACCAAATAAATATATCCTTTTTTTTTGTAAATATGTTGAAAGTATGTCGACTGTGAAAAGGAAAAAGGACGTAACCCACACATATCAAATTTTACAGGAGGCGCTAAAAACGTGTTTTGGTTATTTTGTGACATTTGCAAATTATGAATTATACACAACCTTGAAGTGCACGAATACTTCTAAACTGGTGTTTAATTGACATAATCTAATATTAATTAAAGAAATTGTCTAGGAAAAACCTTTATTTCAGTGTTTTTTCTTTGTTTTAATATTTTACAAGGTCATCTTTTTCAAACTTAAAAGCTAAATTAAGATACTAATTCGGCATTTTCAGCTTTCATCCTTTTGATAGAATGTGTGTCAAGTTGTATACATTGTGATTATCGAAAAAAAGCTGTTTTGGAAAATTGAGGGTTACGTCTTTTTCCTTTCCATAGTCGATGTGATAAAAACTTAACAAATAAATATACACAGTGTGTCATTTGTGGCGTCATGATCATAGATAAATCGCAAACTTATTATATAATATATTATGTAAAACGATTTTGCATACGTAAGTTTTATTTTAAAGTATATAAAATCACAACGAAATTTCAAAAAATCATGACTACTAACGGGGATTCCAACGTATCCCAAAATAGTATATAGTCTACACACGCAGTAGAGGTCTGCATGGGCCGAAATTTAGACACGAAAATAGTTTAAAATATTTTTCTGAAGAATAAATTCCTTACCCGAGCCCGGCCTGAGCCCGAATCTCAATTGTACTTACCTGCCCGAACCCGGCCCAGGCTGTGCAGACTTCTAACATGCAGTGATGCATTTCGCAACTCTGCATAGTGGCGCGCTTTGGTTAAACGGTGAAGCTCTTTTTGAAATCAATGTAATATTTATAATTTATCACTTCTAAGTATTTCACTATCATTCTAAGAGATGTCTCTGTTTTTTTTAATAATCGATTTTGGTGTAGTTTGAGTGTAAAGTCGAGCGTATAAACACGCTAATTTAATTTTATTATCCGGTTAAGAATGTGCCATTGTATTTATGCATATTTAGCCTTCCAGAGACAAGGATATTTTTTTTAAACAATAAAATTTTCAACTGATTTTGATTATGAGACTACTTTTTATTACTAGCAAAAAATATTTAAAACAAAAACATATGCCTTTATATAGAAAAGCCGTCTGACCATATGTTCACGCTCGTCCTTACAGGGTATGTGTATTATGTAAACTTATGCGGCAGAATATGTATTTGCTTAATTTTAAAATGCTTCAACAAACAGCATAATTTCACATCAGAGGGACCTCATTACAAAATTCACTTGTAAATAACAAAACTTGACATGTTGATTCGTCAAAAAACTGTCCACAACGTATTTTGAGGGCTCACTCGTTGCGTTGAAGCATTCAAAATCTTCTTTGCCTGTTCGTTTCCGTGAAAGTCGTATTTCTGCACAAGCAGCAAGTTGACAGTCACTCAAATTATCAATAAATCCTCCATCATCTTCATCAGCACTGTCTCTTCGGTCAAAATTTTCGATTCGGGACGACAAATAAAAATATCCGCCTCCAAATTTTCAAAATCATCGTCTTCGCTCGTCATAGGCTGCTCTAGTAAATTTAAAACAGTCATATTTTCGGTAGATCTAAAATAATTTTAAAAGTCTGAGGCTATAATTATATTCAACAAAATAGATTTTTAAAAATAAACAAGACCCCTTAAACTTGTGTACTTTTCTAAGTCAACTATTTCTTGAATTATTTTCAGTCAGCTAGAGTTCTAGTTTTCTTCACAGGAAGAATTTCGATTGTGAGTTATCGAACCAACTTTTAAGCAAAATGGAAAATATTCAACAAAAACAGTCAATTGGAAAATTTTCAATTTTATATATTTCATTCACGTTCTATAATATGTTTCTGCTTATGTTAATACTAGGAATTTAAACTAATTGCTAATGGATCAAAGTTTTTTTTTGAAAATCATAACTATAAATTATTAAAGATAGAGATATAATCGGACATTCAAATATACATAATGGGTGAGTAATGCTTAATACAATTATTTATGTATTTCATTTTGCTAACGTTTAGTATTTTTTTTCAAAAATAAATAGTGCATTTTGGTTGAGATACGATTTTTCATTGAAAAAAAATGGAGGTCCCAGCTTAAGCACGCCACTGGTTCCCTGTTCATTTTTCACAAATAAACATTATTACAATATGATAATAAGGAATGCTTAACTCAACTATGATGATTTGAAAATCCTATTAAGCTAGATTCTATTAATTAAACGATTTTTTTTATTTTAATAATTTTTCTTAATTATAGATGTCTCTCTAGACCGTGACTCTTACCTTTTGTAAATAGGCAATTTAATATTTTGTCTTAATTAAAGGTGTCGCCGTAGACCGTGACACTCGCCCTTAATACAGGTAAATACTAAATTTATTAACCCTTCTATATGTCTGATAATATTTTTACTATTTTTTTACTGAGGATACTTACGTTCTTTACACTTATCCCCCCACAGTGGTGTAGAAAAGGGTCCTGCCACCCGGCGCGGTCTTTGAATTTGCCACCCCCAATATATCTTCCACTTTTGTTTTTAAATCACTTCTACTATTTTTCTTAATTGACTTAATTTTTTTTATGTATAAATATAATTTATCGAAAAATATTGTATTTATTTTTTAAAATGCCCGAGGCGGTCCGCCCCTGATGCACCCTCCGTGCGACGCCACTGTCCCCCCGTGAACGAACATCGATGCCTTCATGGATAATAGTAATGAAGCTAAGAGCTATATTCAGATTGACGACATTTTGAGGTTGTGATCCTCATTGAAAATAGCTGTTCACCCCATGATCATCATGCTCAATTCAACACCCTTGCCACGAGTCGAAGGAAGTTTAATACGGCCTTCATCCACCAGAGAATGGCCGAATATCTTGACAAAATTATTTATGCACGAATTTAATTTTTTGCCGACATAGCAAAGTAAATTAACTGTCAAAATCGTGACCAAAATAACAATAATGAATACATAAACCCTTCGGTTAGCAATTTAAATTTAGAATAGCGTATTAACTGACCTCTGCCGGAAGGTCTTTTGTCTTGTCGATGGTTCAATAGCCGGCTGTTGAAGTATATAATTTTGCGTTGTTACTGTTTTTCTAAAACAGTTCATGACCTTAATTACTACATTCTTGAATAATGAATCACATTTAAAAATAACGGATTGAATTACGAATTAGTAATGTGATATGATTTTTGACAAAATTTGACCTATTTTTCTACGTAACTAATGAAATTGGTGAGTATTGATTTACAATATCATGTTGACTGGCAATTTTGGATATAATTGTATACGTATTACAAACACAATATATTAAATTATTTGCTTGCAAGATATGCCAAATATATTTTACGCAATAGATTATAAGATAGGTTTCTAAAAAATCCGCGTTAATCCGTGTCGACCGCGAAAAATAAGGTACGTTACTAATACAACTTATAAGAAATTTCCCAGGCTATGAAATACATTTAAATTAAGGTGAATGCGACTAAAGAACATAAAGAAATAATAACAAAAATAAAATTAGAAGTTATACGCAACAAACTTATTAAATTTTCCTTTTGCATCTTTTCACTTTTCGTTCTATAGTTGTCACGTTATCGCGATCACAAGATAAAACACCATAGTGTTTATATGAATCTTATTCGTTGTAACAACGTTTATCTTGTTTATAGTTTTCTTTCTGATTCATTTTTTATTAGTCATTTCCTTCATATTGTGATTGTGGGTAAATTTATTAAACTCACTGTAAAAATAAATATATATTGCATTAAAAGTTTGAAAAATTTTAATTTATGATTCCGCTTTGTGTTATCTTAAAATAAATAGACAAAATGTGACATTTTGAAAAAATTGTGTGAACATTTATTCAAATTAGTGCATCACCTAAATCGGCTATTCTTGAACGTGATCTTATGTATAAAAGGTTGAAGACCACTGCTGTACAGCAACTAGTTTGAAGTTTATCTGTAACGACGTGTATTTCAACGAAATCATTGAAACGTTTTGTAATTGGCAACTTCGAGCCACACCCACGCAACATAATTATAACAATTATTTTTGTTTATTTGAAAAAAGTTAATTAACAAGTCCTTACTAATAATGAGTCGCGTAATCACAGTTAAGAGACAAAAAACAACTGTTCTAGATAGAAGCACTTAAGATAGATGTTAACAGTTTTTTTTTGTATTAATATTATGTATATACTAAATGTTTTGGTGTAATTATATTATTTTTTGCTTTTTTTTATTTATAACAGGTAAACAATCAAACGAAATGTTTCTTTATAATAGTGAATTTTCCACATTACTATTTATACACACACGTCACGATTAACTCCATTTGACGATATAATCACTTATAAATTATATTAACCGTTTGAATACCGCGCAAATAAATCATTAATATGTCACAGGGATACTGCGTGTTTTTGAGAAAAATAATTTTGCCTAATATACACTCGAATTCGATATTTTAAAAAACCTATATTGACTCATTATAGATAGCACTAAATATATTCATCAAAATATTGCTTATATTCTATTAGAATACCTAGTATTTGATTTTTTAAATGTCTTGGACATCCGTGTTCGCTTGCATATGTTCCGGACACCTGTGACCGCTTGGTATTCAAGTGGTTAAATATAATTTAATACAGTACCTATTACGAAAACTGTTTATCTAAATACAAAATTGGTCATAGCATGCCCAGTTTCTATTGTCATTTTGATGCATATTTAGATGATGAATGAACTGTATGTCTTGAATAATAAAACAACAATTCTAATGCATTCAATCGTGATTGCACTAAGACTACTTACGAAATTATTTAAGCTCAGCCATAGTCAATAGTGTATCATTACAAGCATTGATAAAACAACGATATATCATACTTGTATATGTATTCTCATTGAATCCATTGTCACCAAAACCAGAAAATATTTATAAAATGGTAAAGAACGAAGAAAGAAAGAAAGAAAGAAAAGGTTTACGTCGTTGACAAGTAAATTGAAAATCAAGCATTCCAAATTTGAATGAATTTATTTAAGTAAGATTTTTAGTCTATGGCACTAATAATAATGGCGACGGCTTACGTGGCATCTTTTGTTTTGTTGAATATAATACATATTTTAATAATTAAAAATGAAACTCTCAAAATTTTAAAACAATTTGTAGAAAATTAACTATAACTGCCCAAGTAGATGAAAACAAAAAATGTTTTTCGGGGATGTATACTGTCTAGTTCAAGCGTGGGAAACCTGCGGCCTTTTGGCTACTCTGGTGCGGCCTTCTGGCCAATTCTGTAAGTGTTTGTAGATTTGTAAATTCCTGACATGTTCTGACCGTAAATTACTGTTTCCGGCCAAAGATTCCCTAGTCAATATTTACGGCGGCCTTATGTCGGAACAGAAAAATGAATGCGGCCTTTAGATAATAAAAGGTTCCCCACCACTGGTCTAGTTAGTTAGTGCATGCATGTTTTAAATCAAAGTATTTAAATATCGTAACAGCAACATACATTATGGTTTAAGCATATATCGTTACAAATAAAGCTGCTTCTTTTAAATTTTCAAAGTTTGATGCATTTTTGCTCTATCCCATCTTCTAAATATTGTTATACAACCAAAAATAAATTTAATGTGAATACAATGGAACTTTGATCTACCCGTTCTTGCATTCATATTTTTCCCGAAAAAAATATTTCTGAAGGGCTTTTAGCTCTCGCGGCTCGGAGACTAGAAAAATAGTTCTCTGCCGATGGGGTCGTTTAGGGACCCCAGTGGTTTCTTCATTATTGGCCTTATTCTTATGAATTTCAAAAACAAATAGTCTAAGGGCTTTAAAATATCTCTGCATCATTCCTCATAATTTTAAATCCGTGGTTTTTTAATAAATAATCATATTTTAAGTTGCGCGTAAAAAAGACGTCATCCCATCACACATATGAAATTGCAACTGACGAGCTTACCCAGCTATCTTACGAACGATCGCTTATCGCCTTATCGCGTATTTATATAAACTACAAAAGGTCCAAAAAACTATGATATAAGAATACCTTAATTTTAAACATTGTATCACCCATATTAAAATGGATATTTAAGAAAATTTGGGCATTGGGGTCGCATTTCTTGAGCTTAGAACCGGAAAAGTTAATTAAAAAGTCATGCTTCCTGTAGATGGTCAAAAAAACTACTAATGAGTACAGTTTATCATATATTTTTTTGATCATTAAACTATTGGGCGGGGAAAGATATTAACCCAACTAATACGGCTCTGCACTATGTATTTACAACTTAATTATCGTTTAACATTGTTTGTATTTTACCACATGGGGCTTCTTACACGATTGAAAACCAGATTAATCTTTTAATATCGCAATATAAATAGATATGTGAAAACAATGATAGCTATAGTTAAAAAAATAAAACAATAAGCCAACAACTGAATTATAATAGATTAATTGAGTTTCATTCCAGATTTAGAAAGCAGTTGGGACCTGCCTGTCTATTTTAAAAGCCAAACGTATCAGGATATCAGGAAGGTCATCAGCATAGTTTTGATACAGTATTAAGTGACCACTTCTTATCCGACTAGTGTTTCTACTTTTTATCACCTTCTCATTTGACAAACAATCAGTTCCGACCCTTACTTAATAGACGTTTTGTAATCTAATATATTTATTCAATGATACCTCGGGTGACCGTGCATTTTATATATTGCCCAGGGCTGTGGAGTCGTGTAAAAAAAGAGAACTCCGACTCCGAAGAACTTTTTCTATCATTTAATTTGAACTTATATATGTATATCACCCGATCCATCTTTTTCAGAGACACTAAGGGTAGAAGGATAAGGAAGCTACACGACAAGAGATAAGTAAATCTCTATTGCTACGCTCCGTTTTTAATATCGAATAGCTGTGAGAGAATTTATATATTACAGACACCCATGCCTTCAAACGCAAATCTATAAATCGATTGAAAATCAATTTACAAAACTTCGAACATTTTCACCTCCCTATCCCTTGTACTTTGAGTATAAGCGCCCTTTAGCTTGACTTCTAAATTTAATGCCGCAGACATCGTCAGCTGATAGCTTATGTTGATCACCGTTAGTACTATGGTCGTAAGAGCAGGGGCGGGGAACCTTTTCATTTCTAAAAGCCACATTCATTTATCAGATTCAACATAAGGCCGCAGTAAAGAAAACGTTGACACGCCCCCTCCATGAGCTAAATATTTTTAATTCACAATGTAAATTAGTCAAAACACTCGAAACGTAATTAAAAAAATCTTTATTTATCAAATCTAAAAAAATGGCACAATTCAAAAGAGTAGCCAAAAGCCCGCAGGTTCCCCGCCACTGCTTTAGAGCTATACGATCAGGCCACGGCGATGGCTGCCGATTAGAAAAGGTAAACCGTTTTATACTAACCGGAAATACTAATTTTGATTAAATCCACGTTTTTTTGTAGTCAATCACTCTAAACAAATCAATGTATTTTTCAAAGATCACAAAAGACAATATGCACATCTTGATGTAAGATTCAACTTTGGAAAAGCTTTTTACTTTAGATTTTAGTTTTTCTTTTATTAGTAAATCTTGAAAAAATTTTAATATACCAACTGAAAACGAAAAATTTCCTATTTTACTTTATTTGTTAATTAATGCGTCAGATATATTTATTGTACATATTTACAGTCGAATGGTTATCCTTAAAATGTGAGTTGACAAGAAGGTATAATATTAATATATGAATCGCATGTGTCATTATTAGAATTATTGTATTAAGATTGACATTCGCTTTTAATTTAGTCGGTCATTTATTTTTTGTTGTTGTTTTGGATTAAACGGCTATTCATAAAAAATAAAGTGCACGCTCTGTGCGGCCTAGTGTTGCCAGCCGGTGGCTTGAACAGCGGCGTAGCCATCTCATAGCAGTCATGCACATGCACGAGGGCCCAGCGAAAAGTGGGGCCCAAATTTCTACACACATTTATCTATGATACCATATTTAAAGATGAATTATTTGCTGTAACACGATTCCTAGAAAAAAAATACAGAAGCATATAACAGATTTCTTAATAACGAGAAATTACACAGAGACTACACAGGAGAGTTATAATAGACAAAAGGTTTCAATGGATCGTAATACATTGAACCTTGACGTGTCAAGACATTTCTAGAGATGAAAGCGATTTATGTCCAGTCCTTCACAAAAGTCCCCGTATATAATCAAGAAGCGATTATTTCGAAGTATTATTTTTTCCTAACAATAATAATATTTGGGTGTAATTTACATAATTATTGAGCCCCCAATATTGTTATTTTATCAAAAAAAAATGGTTTTTTAAATGCAGATAATCTTAAATTATTCTATGAATTTTAACATTTTTTAAGAGTGGATTTATGATTCCGAACTGTTTTTTTTTCAATATTTAGAAAAAAAAATGCGACGATTTGTTATAAGGGGTGGGGGGGCGCTAATAACCGTTGCCTAGGGCACCAAATAACCTCGCGCTGACACTGGTGATGAATATACTATAGTATTATATGTTATACATACTACAAGTTTTTATCAAACAGATGATCGATTTCGTTTAGCTTAATGCCCATTGATAATATAATGACAATGTCTTGAAAGTTTGTTACGATTGTAGGTATTATTTTCGTTAGATCGTCCGATAATAGCGAGCCGCTTTTCGAAAAATTGACAGCGCGCCCCTGGATTTTTTCTAGATCTGGTGTTCCCTCTTAAATTACTCGTGTACTCCGATAAATCATGCTCAGGTAAGGTCAAATAAATGCATTGCATATCAAAAGTGTCGATATTTTGAGAAGGGATAACATTTTTCAGCCGCCTCTAATCAGATTTGAACCGTAACAATCAGTTATAAAGCAATAGTCAACAGTGAAAGTTTAATCTTAAATGTAATAACAGTATTTAAAATTTGTTATTTATAAATAAATTTAAGCATAACTATACTTAAAAATCTATATTAATAATTTTTAATCGTATCGTTGATAAAGTCATGCATTTTTTTTTATCAAAGCGTAACGTCATTTACCAGTAGGGTCCGAAAATTTCCGAATAATCGAATTATATATAATTTATTTCGATATTTCTTTAAAACGGCTCATTAATTTTTCTATTCCACAAAAACATGTGAATTTTTGTTCGTTAAAACTAACTTGTTCTTAAATGTTTGGCCGGAAGTTTTGGACCTTTTTACGTAGTACGGAATGATTATTTTTTGAAATTTAGAATTGATAGTTGAGATTTTGGTCCGTTTATAATATTTATTACTTCCTATTTGAATAATTTGGATTGATTTGAAATGTTCTTAGGGTAATATATTCAAATTGGTAAAATATATTGTCTCAAAAAATTAAAGCTCACTTTTATTGTGTATAATCAGTACCGGTTTCCCTCATCGATTTGAAACGTTATCAGTTTACAATGCTCGTCATTAACGTTACCGGTCCTGATCATATAACATGAAAATTGGATTATATAGTACAAATGAGTGTTTTATTATAAAATTAAATTTGACAACTTTGTTATTCCACTTACTGTGTTACAAAATGTGACACGTTTTTCGCATACTTGAGAAGCAACTTCAGACGTAACATAGTAAGGTTAAAACAGTATAACAGTTTAATACGTTAACCTTGCTTTGATATTGATGATGCTTCCCAAAGAGGCGAAACAAGTTTAACATTTTGTAACACAACAAGTGGGATAACAGAGTTATCAAATTCAATTTTAATATAAAATTGAACTTCCACGCATCTATACTAATATTGACAGTAAGCACATTAAAAGTAAAATTATATTGAACAAAACGACGACTTGTTTTAGCGCTGATTTCGTAGATGTGTTTTTGCAGTAACACTCCTTAAATTTCAAAGTAATTTTTGATTTTTCAAACTATACATAGTAATTTTTACTAAAAAATGTATTTATTTATATACGGGCTGCCAAATTTTATCGGAGCTACTTGAAAATTCTTTGTGAATTAAATATTATACATCTTAAATCAAAATATACAGACATAGTTGAATAAATAATTTTATCGGTAAAAATTAAATTCAACGATTACATTCATCATAACAACGTATCAAATCGCATTTTTTTTAAATCTTCCACTTAAACGAACAACATCAATAAAAATCACTACAAAAATCTTCTGAATGTGTACATAACATATATCATTTTATTTATATCGTATTGTCTATCTACGAAGGGTAATCGATATTATTTTATATGTATAAACGTGTGCTAATTATAATTGCAGTGTTAAATATAATAGTAAAAGTAGATTAATTAGATCACTTAGTAGTGACAAAAAACTAATTTTATTACATCATTTTATATCAGGAATATTGACGGCTGCTTCCGGCTATTGATCTGTAGTAATAAAAAAAATATAGAAGTGAGTTTGCTTTGGCAGTTTAATTAGTGTCATAATAACACCAATTGTAACGGAAACGCATTGTAAATAATGAAAAAAACAAGCTGTCAATATTACTATATATAATTGTCTCATTACTGTTGGATTGATTTTTTAATACTTTATAAACGGAGGCTATATTTGTAATTTACAAATGCATTAGTTTATTCCAGATCGAAACTTATTGATCGACGTGTATTAAGCTTTGGTTTTGTGTGAATTAATCTAGAAAGCAACGTAAATTTCCTACGAATTTTTGTGTAGGAGAACTAACCTGAGTTGTACCTAAATGCCGGGAGTTACTATATTATTATTTGAATCACATTTCAATTAAAACCCGTCTTAATCTATTAAATAATTAAAATCAAATAATTTTACAATACATGGTCCTGAAAAATATGTATGTTATATTTTATAGTTACTTCAATAATATTTTAGTAAGGTTTATGGAATTTCAGAAGAATCTACTTTGTATCAACATAAAAGAAGACTTACTTTTAATAAGTGTTGTTCTTTAAAATATTTAAAAAAAAGTGTACAGTGAACTTTGCAAAAATGGCCAGCGCTTCATCATTTCTACTTCTGTTGACTTGTAAGTATTATTTAATTATACAATTATTATTGTTCAGTACAGAAAGTTTTTATAAATTGATTTTTCTATTGATTTATGGATTTTCTGTCCGATGGCATGGATGTATGTGATGTCTTAAATTCCCTCCCACCTACTACTTGAATTCTAAAAAAGGGTTTATTGAGAGCGATTAACTAGCCTCTAGTATTTTTCTAGTCCTATTATTGTATCCCTATTCCCTACTCTCTTCGAGAAAGAGAGGTTGAGAAACTGAGTAACAGACAGTTTTCGTAAAAAAATATCTGTTGAGATACCTCCATAAGGTGGCCATATGCACGGACATATTGACTTCAAAACCTGCGTTATTACACAGTGCCTCCAGACAAATCCGAAAAAAAAAACTTTATTTTATCAATACTAGTTCGTTTATAAATTGCGTCCGATTTTAACCCTTATGAGAACGTAGTTTTTCTTTTTAAAAGTTTCATAAATTTGTCTTTAACTACGTATGAATCATTTCTGAATAATATTATGTTTATTCAGTTTGTTTGAAAATCTTGTTATAATAAATGGCGACACAGTAATAATGCTCGTTTTTTGGCTGACCGTTTTGTATATATTTTATGTACAGCAAAATGGACTAAAAGCACTATTTAAATAGCTTAATTAGTATCAATAATGCAATTTCAATCATGAGATCATCGGCTTAGCTAGCAAAATTTGTACGCTACTTCACCCGGGGCAAATGAAAGTTTATGAAATCCACTCACATCATGTGTTGTATTTAATTGTACACGTCAAAGGGTTCTAAGTTAGTCAAAATTTAAAAAAAGTAATATTACATTAATTGTAATCGATTTTACTGATAAGACACCATGTAGTTTAAATGTAAGCTTGAATTTTTCATTTTGCAAGAAAGCCATTTGAGGTTTTACCAAAAATTATCTTTAAATAAATATGTCTTGAAGCTTTACTATCGTTTATTTTTGAAAACATAATCTCGTTACAATTACTCTATCTTTTTTATTCCTTCTCTCTTCGAAAATAAAAGAGAGGTCGAGCAACTTACTGCCACTGCAACGTGGCAAAGCGGTCAACGGTGTTGGCATCCGTGACGCATCTCATGTGCTTAAGTCCCTGTATGAACAGCTAATTTCAACCAATTTATCGATTTCTGTTTGAAGGCATGGGTGTTTGTAACGTTTTAAACTCCCCCCCCCTGTCCAATCATAAAAATACTGGGGAGTAGCGAGAGTGATTAGTTAACCACTTGCCCAGTCCTAACCCTAAAAGAGAGATTGAACAACTGAGTAACAAGCATTGTTTGTAGAAAATGCTCCACATTTGAAACCAGCGTTGCCAGATTTTCAAAATCACAGATCGGGATATTCACTATTTCGAAGATTTGTATACATGTACACATTTTCTTATGTTGGGATTTTTAGAGAGACTTGGAATGCGGGAATCGGGATTTGTCTATTGAGCTCAGCACAGTCCCGCTCAAATTGTCGCGACGTTTGGCAACCCTAGTTGAAACGGATATGGACGGAGGGAAAACATATTTTATATATTTATTTATAAAAATATTTAGACTCTATCTGTGATGAAGGTATGGACTAGGGTATCCAATCCCGGAGCCTCTTTCAAACCCCGGGATTTCGGGATTGATTAATTTTGAATCCCGGGATTGAGATTTTCTCACCGAGGAATTTGAAATCCTCAATTCGCTATACTTTTTCCTTAGATTCTCACAGAACCTCGTTTTTTTTTAGCTCACCGAGGAATTTGACATCTTGAATTTGCCAATTTCGTGTAAATTTTCGGGATTTGCTCAAAATTTCTCAATCCCGAAATCCCGGGATCGCGGCCATCTCAATCCCGGAATTTCGGGATCAGAAAATTGATCGGGATCCCGGGATTGGATGCCCTAGTATGGACGTATTTAATAAAAATACACCAAAAATCACAAATATAACAGTAAAATGGCGAGACTATTTTTCCGAGTGTCCGATACACATAATTACTTAAGATGAAGGCAAGAATGGATAGGTGGTGTGGTTTCGACCTATTATTCGTCCTTAATTATTATAGATGGAATTAAATGAAATGAACAAACACAATTATTAATTATTTTCGTCGTTCGACCCTGATAAAAACAGTTCGTGAATCGTGCGCTTAGCACTTGTTCCTTTTTCAATCAGTCAAGATTTATTATCCACCGATATTGATTTAATAATATATATTATTATCGTTTGTTTATTTATTTGGAACTACCCCGAGGCACCACTGGTGGGCACCTGTCACATACCAATGCCTTAATATGTCACATGACCTGTCGCCAGTCCAGGGACGTCTCGTGGAAACAATTTATCTAGAATGAACCTTCACTTTTAATTTTCGTATCAGTCTTGATCGTCGACGCCGCGGCGATTAAAAAGATTACGCTATTTCGTAATTATAAGTGGAGAATTTCATGTAGATCATTTTTAATTTATGCTTTGTCAATATCGTTTCGAAAATATAATCCGAAACGATTACTTCATAATGGTTGTTGTTGGCCGTTGCCGAGTAGTAACGCTACAGGCTACCGCTCAGCGATCTGCGATTGTTCGACAAGAGTTGTTAGGTTAGAAAATTTACAAAAATTAGGCGACTACACTAAGAGATTCTTGCACATGAGTTTTATTCTTTGTGAGGGATAAATCAATTAGTACATTTATTGTAACAGTTTGGAAAAAAAACAGCTATATTTTTATATAATGTGTAATTATTTATAATGCAAACTTAAAAGAAGACAATTATCTCGCCTATTCAATTTTATTTGTGTCAGATCGGTATAAATCTATTTACATTTTTAATATAGAAACAAATTAAATGGCCAGAATTGAAATCAATTTTTGGTCCGAATAAAAATATGAACGGTCATAATAAAAATATTATACGGTCAGAATATTTAATAACAATTTTGGTTAGGTTAGGTTTTTTTTTAATTTCATTTAAATTAAGACTATTTATTCTGACCGATATATTATGACCATTTAATATAAATTCTGACCAATGTTATTTCAATTCTGATAAGAAAAATACGATCCTTTTGATATTATAATTACGTTTGTAACATAAAATATGGATGCTAAGGGATTTATCATTTGGAGTTTTCTCAGAATTATAGATTTTTACCAACCAATTTCTCTCAAATAAGTTGACTATATATAATTTTTCCAATCGCCACAATTTTACAGACGGGCGTCTATGATACTTTTTCTACTCGTCTCTCAAAGCAGATCGTATATGGACCGAGTAACACACGACGCTTTTCTACGCGTACCTTCATATTTGTACCGTCTCTGAACAGGCAGGTCGACGTACTAACTTATTTACATGGATACTGGATATTATGTAAATAAAATAAAGATGGACCATAATGCTCTTGTGCAAGTCTTGCAAGTTATTGCGAGATAACTGAAAAAAACTGACAAAATGATTTAAGCGAACAAAGATATTTTTTTAATATAAATTCGTTGTCAGGAATAACTCAAGTTAGTGCATTAATTATATTTTTATAGGCAATTAATAGTATTGCTGATTTAAATGGAGGCAATTGTTCTGTCTATTAATTTATGTTTGACAAATTGATTGGCATTTATATTTTATTATTATAATTGTCTATGGAACATAAAATATCGATATTTTTTATTTTCTCTTTATTCATTGCCAGAAAAGACAACTATTCACTCTACAATCAGAATAATTTATAAGATACTCTTGAAATCTTTTTGTAAAAATTGTCATCTAGGAAAATCGTACACATTTCATAGCAAAAAGGCGACAACAGGAAGTTTCCTCAGCAAACAGGCGGACATCTACTTACTTATTGCAGTTATTACGTGTTTGGTACGAAGTTAGTATTCTTTAGTGTATGTATGCAGTTCTGATATTTTAAAAAAAATACATAATGTTATTTTTCTCCAATTTTTCATAGTGAGGAACTACCTTTTCCCTTTGGAGCGCATTTTAAGCTTGCATGACAATTTAAAAGCAAATGATCGCCTTTTTATTGAATTTCAACAAAAGAACACTGATTTTAATAAAAAAAAGTTTGATTGTTAGAAATTATAATGTAAAAAAGCTAAACATTAAAATATTTATATATTTCACTATAAGTTGTTTGATTTATCAAAAAAATATACAGATATTCGTATACAATATATGTAGATGTTAAAATTCGAAATATATCGAAAATCTAACTTGTTTCTCTGCCTTTTACAATTCGTTTTTTTTTTAATTTATATTGGAGACTATCACTGATACAAGCGATGCACAATTTGTTAAGCTATTTTCAATTGAAATATTACGACATTTCAGTTTTAACCGGTACAATTTGAGCCCTGGTCTAAAAATACTTCATTAACAGCTTAACGATCGCACGTTTTTTTTAATAAAATTTCGCCTGGCGAAATAAAATTTTGCGAAAAATTCGCAAAAATTATAATTTTACTAAATTCACTATAATTTGTAAGCAAATTGAGATACTTCGCCTATACGCATATATGTGTCCCCCGGCCAGCAACCTTTGTTTTTCAAAGACTCAAATACGCGTCCTCGGTCGTTAAGCTGTTAATATAATATAATAGCGAAAAAGAATAAAATCTATAGTAGCTCGCTCATTTTTCATTATAAAGATATTCAATTTTATAATTTTAATGTATGCTTCTAGAATTACAAAATTGCTAAGTAGTTTTTTAAAGTATATTGAGTGATTTGATTTTAATACGCCATTGTGTCAATTAATTGGAGCAGACCTTAAATTTGAAATGTCAGTCGTGTATGGGTCTGAAAGTGATTTTTGTTCTCAAAAAGTCGTGACTTATTTCGCAGTCGTCAGTTGTCGTAAACATTACAATGTAATTGTTTAATTAGCAATTGTAAACTGAATCGATATCCTGCCATTGTTTTGATATTGCTACATTTAATCAAGACTTTGCCTTACGTTAAAAAGAGCTAACATTTTATAATCATTTTGAGATGTTGAAGTCGCAATTATTAAAATTGAAGTACAAAGAATAAAGTAGAAGCAATAGTTTTACACGTAAGTATTTCACCATTTTGTTTCGGTGCTTCTAGCATCATAACTCATTATCATGGGCGATAAATTTGCGATGACAGATATTTAAAAAAGCATAAATTCAGTAATCAATAATAAAGACGGTCTAAGAGTTGAATTAATAACCTGAATACCATATATAATGTTGAAGCACACAAAAAATATTTTTCCCCTAGAAATTTGAAGTTTCGGTAGACTACGTAAAATATTTATGTCCGATAAGAATATCGCAACTAATTTATATGACGTGATGAGAAACATCGCTCCTGATCTTCTAAAAAATTAAAAGTTAATTAAAAACAAATCGTGCTAAAAAAAATACATGTTTATTTTAATCTCATTTATTATACACGATTAATTTTTACACAGCTGGTTTCCGCGCAAAAAGAAAAAAATAATTGTGTAAAGATTCCTCCCTTCAGACTCGGATAGTTTTTTTTAACATTGAGTATGCAATATTTAAAATTGATGTGTCGATGATTCAATTTATACTGTGTGTTGTATATAGCTATTTCAACGTTAGTCTTTTTGCAATGTTTATTTTGACGTTTTTCCTACGTTGCAACGCTACTGGTGGAATTCATTTTTTGACACGATGGTCACGACCTAGTCACTGGGCAGTATGCCAGCACCATTATTGGTATGGTGGTATTGATAGTGTAGACCGGAGAGATATCGCATTAAGCTGTATTTAACGAATGTTGCCTACTACACGCGCCGATTATTCATTTTTAAGGCTAGTTGTCCATTTCGTTAACAGGCATGAACATAATTTTCCATTTTTAATTAACACGTAATTTTATTTGTACACAGCTTAGAAATAGCACGATCTAAGATGATTGGTTAAAACCATGCTGTGTAGTAATGAAAAACGACATTTAAAAATCAACTGTGGAATGAAAAAAGGACGAAACCCACAATATTTTCAAAACTGCATTTTTTAAAAATCACAATGTATACAACTTGATACATAAGCCGTTCTATCAAAAGGATCTCAAATGACAATTGAGTATCTAAATTGAGCTTTTAAGTTTAAAAAAAGACGGGTGAAAATTGAAACCGGGAAAAAGGATTATAAAAAAGATTTTTCTTCAACAATGCATACACTTAAAATTAGATTAAATCAATTAAACACCAGTTGAAAAGTATCCGTACACTTCAAGAATGTGTATATTTTATAATTTTCCTTTGGTCCAAAATCATCAAAAAATTTGTGCCTGTTGCAAAAAAAAAGAGTGTGGTTTACGTCCTTTTTCCTTTCCACAGTCGAAATGGTCCGTAATATACACAGTTTCATGCTATATGGTTTTAGCGTTTTTATTTTAATATTTTCGTAAATGATTTTTTTTATTTTAATTTAATTTAAAGAATGAGTTGCAGTCCTCAGCTTTATTTAAGAGATCCGAAGTCCGAATCCAACTTGACATATCTTACGCCAAGATGAGAATAAATATACAAGTGTCAATTTTTTTACCGTTGGGAGTATACGGATTGTTGGAAGACCGTGACTTTCCTGGATTGACATGATGCCACAGGACTTACGAGTGTTGCAGCACTACGCTAGGCTTTTTTTGATTTAGCACTATTTTAACAATAGCTACAAACATAATTTGAGCTTTTAGGTTATTGCCTCTAGTCTTCATATTTTATGTTACATAAATTATTGTAATATCAAAATATTGATGTATTTATTCGGATTTGACGTTGAAAATTAAAAAGAAAAAACGATTGCTTGCTTTTAAATCTACATTAATAATAACTACCGATAAAAATGGTGCTTTACCAAACGTATAGTGAATACACCAATACCGAATTAATCCTTCGAGTGACCAGTTATTTTCAAAAAAGAGAGGTTGACGTACTGAGCAAAAAGAAGTTCTTGTTGGAAAAAACGTATATTAAGATAAATATTAGGAGGCCATATCCCCTACAAAAAAGTATCTTAGCTTTTTTGAGGCTAAGTTTATTTTTTCACTACGCCCCTGCAAACGAATAAACACAATATATTACGCATTCTCATAATGCCAGCATGTGACCGCTTTTCGGACATGATATAGCACTACATTTCCTAAATGGTAACGCAAGGGCTCATTTATATGACATTTCAACAAAACAGTGGTGGCATATTAATAGTATTAATGACTTCAAATATTATAATAATGTTGACACAAAGAAAATTTCTAGCATCTTTTACCCAACCGATTTTTACCCGATCACTCAATTTTATTTTTGAAGATAATGAGAACCAGATATAGAAAAAATGTGGTTGGACGTAAGACGTAAAAAAGCAAAAAGAAAAACATGTCACTAATAATCTTCATATTTCGACAATTATTACAAATTAACTTTAATTTATCTTATCAGGATATAAACTCAAAAATACATTTTTTCCTTTTGTCTGCATTGTAATAAGGAAAAGGAGTGTTATTTACATATTATGAATTATACAATACATTTAAAAGCTTTTTCAGCATAATGACATCGTTGAAACTATCCCAATAGTTATGTATATTATGAGGCATGTGGGTGGCACGTGGTATAAACTTAAAGTTTTGCCCCTCGTGCGTGGTGGTCGTAATATTGTATATTTTTTTAATGTATAATAGATAAATTATGCAAATTTATTATCAAATTAATTATTTACATTGACGTAACATTTTTTAATAATTATTTACACGGATAGAATTGCTACCAATTATATACAACACGCGGTAATGACAAAAGTTTTGACGTTTGACTTTTCGTTTTGTGAAATTTTATTGGCAGTTTCTCATGTAATTTATGGCATATTGACAGTTTAACATTGTAAATAAGTGACGGGGCATTTCGTATTTATCAATTTGAAAATTTTGACATGTCACATTGAAAGACATCGGGGCATTAAAAGGATTGTTCAGAAGATTGACAGAGACAAAGATTGATTAAATAAAATAAGGTATTAAGTATTGTGTTCATTTTTTTAATTAATAGCTTACAATTCTTTGTTTTACATATGAGTTTTTGTATTAATTAAAGGCGTTATTCAAGAAAACGTTTATTGAAAATGCATCATATTTGTGATGTACGCTACTGTATAACAAGTTTTAAACTAGACCAAAGGTATAATTTAATTATAGACAAGAATTTTAAGCGACTAATTTCATAAAATATTATATATTACATAATAAAAGTAAATAGCAGGTCATTATTTTAAATATACACTTGTCGTATTGGTTTATGTAAGGGTTGATCAAGGCCATACATACCTGCCAATTATGTGGTAAATGTCCTAAATACAAAGACAAAAAAATAATTAAATTTTGTCCACTTAGGTACTTAAAACAAAGTAGGACAACTTTATAAACGTGCACAAAATTTATTGACATTGATATTAATGTTTTTACTATCATTAAACTATATCAGACAGGGTCGCAACTCGCAAGCAAGGGGCTTATCAGATTCATCCCCGCTCCCCTTGCTTAGTGGCTTGCGATAACAATTTAAAACAAAAAAGCGTGGGCTATTTATTAGAATCGATAGATTTATTTGTAACATCATAATCTACAATTTTATTTTTCAAAAAAAACATACGGAACCGTTTTTGCTTAGCTTAAATCAAATACGCAAATGTTTTTTCATAAAGGCTCGTATTTTTCCGGTCAGAATTTATATAACATTGGTCAGAATTTATATTAAATGGTCATAATATATCGGTCAGAATAAATAGTCATAATTTAAATGAAATAAAATAAAAACCTAACCTAACCTAATCTTACTTAACCAAAATTGTTATAAAATATTCTGACCGTATATATTTTTATTCTGACCGTTCATATTTTTATTCTGACCAAAAAATGATTTAAATTCTGACCAAAAATTGATTTAAATTCTGACCATTTAATTTGTTTCCTTTTTTCATAAAATGGTCGCTATTGCCAAACCAATTAATTTAAACAAGAAGTGATCTTTATACAAAAACTTATTTAATAGAGTAATTAACGAAGAAATAAAAAAAACCAAAGTGAGTAGTATCATAAATAAGATATTTTTAATAAATATTCTTAATTAAATATACTAATAAGTCTGATGGATTACCAATTAGGTTTTAATAAATCAATTAACCAAATTAATGACCATCGTATTTATTATATCAAATTAAAAATAAAATTTATATTATCATGATATAATTAATCAAATTTAACTGCCCCTATTTGTTTTAATGTTATTTAAAAAAAATCGAACGTATTCAATAACTTTCAAGGATTTATAATGTTCACGTCATTATAAGTATAAGGATTGAAAATTACCGGGTCAATTTATAAAAAAAATAAACAAATTTGTCGTAAAATAAAAAGGAAGATGGTGAGCAATTTAGATTAAATCGAAGTGGCGTCACTATATGTAATTAAATCGTTTTAGGTGATGGTTTAGTATTGCACCATTGAAATATTGATCGTTAATACCATAGATAATTTTATATTTTATCTTTAAATCAGCCTTGATCTTTATAATTTATGAGGCATTTGCACTTAGCCGTTTTTATTACGAACTTACAATGGCCTTTCATTGAGGGAGTTTGAACCATATCCGCTTATGGAATGACGTATATGGATTATAGACTGCAAATTGAGCTTTGCAATAAAAGTTCAATCACTCGATACAAATTAAAGAAGAATTGGTTTAGGTCATCGCTCTAAATACAAATTACTCATGGGTCACGGTTTTAGACAACGGTGGGCTGCCAATACGTTAATAGACAACGAAAACAAAATTAAAAAAGAAAAAATATATTGAGACGAATAGCTCTTTATTAAATTAAAAAGCTGTCGCTCTCCGGATAATTCTTCAGTTGGTATAATGCATTTTTTTTCGTGTTAGTATATGTCACTGTCACAGATGCTTAAGAATTTAAATTTCCTTAAGCCAGCGTCATTCAAGCTTTTTTCGTTTGGGTCGCAGCATATTAATAGTAATACGTAAATATACCACATACTAAAGTGATACAACAAAAAATGTTAGTATGTTCACAAAAATACACATCGACTGTGGAAAGGAAAAAGGACGTAACCCACTGTTTTTTCAAAAAAAGGTTTTTTTCGATAATCACAATGTATCAAACTTGATACACCTTCTACCAAAAGGATGCAAGCTGCAACTGCCGAATTAGTATCTAAATTTAGCTTCTAAATTTATAAAAGATGACCTTGTAAAAAATTAAAACCAAGAAAAAATACTGAAATAAAGGTTCTTCCTAGTCAATTTCTTTAAATAATATTAGATTATGTTAATTAAACACCAGTTTATAAGTCTCCGTAAACTTCAAGGTTGTGTATAATTCATAATTTGCATATGGCCCAGAATTATCAAATAACGTTTTTTGCGCCTCCTGTAAAATTTGATATGTGTGGGTTACGTCCTTTTTCATTTCCACAGTTGAAATGTATTCAAAATACTCATTCGCTTACGTAAATTATCTGATCGTTTCGGGCCTCACATGAAACATGAATAAGCCACAGGTTTAGTTAGCATAGCTACTTGGTTACCAACAAACAAAAGTGTAACAAAAAATATATGTAACATGAAATTAACTATCTCTCAAAATTGGGAGGTATTTACTTTTTATGTTGTAGTGTAACTTTCCACCTACGTTACTTTTTATTATAATTATTCCAAGTTAGTAAATATAGTAACGATCAGCTCTTTTACCCGAATTTGTTGCCTAATAACCAACACAGTTTGTATCGTAAAAGTAAGTACACTGACATCAATGTTAGAATGGAAAAATATAATTTATGTGCTGCCAGTCGTGACTGTATGTTTTGCAAAATGAAAAAATGTTAGTGATAAAAAAATAATGTTCGTGATTTAGTTACGTACGTCTTTTTCTCTCGTAAGTGCGGTCATATTCCTAATTACTATTATCTTATACTAGTAATTGAAAACAATTACTAAGCTACTAACGGTTTAACTATAACGTTTGAAACATGAAATTGGAGCAAAAAGATAATGCCAATTTTTGCGACAATCTTGGAAGTTTTTCTTTTTTCAATGTAATGTAGATAATTAAATTGTTCCGTAACTGATATTGATTATTTTACTGTATATTGTGTGTCAATACATCATATGCGTACATATATTCATACAATTTGATTGATTTATTAATTATAAGTATTATAAGTGATTAAAAAACCACTCCTTCCGCAACACCGCAAGTAGCTCTGAGATTAAGCAAGCCCCTAACTAACGTATTAACTGTTTGAATACCGCGCAAATAAGTCATTGATATGTCCCAGAGATACTGCGTGTTTTTGATAAAAATAATTTTGCCTTATATACACTCGTATTCGATATTTTAAAAACTTATACTGACTCAGTATAGACAGCACTACAGATATTCATCAAAATATTGCTTATATTCTATTCGAATACCAAGTATTTGATTTTTTAAATGTCTTGGACATCCGTGTTCCGGACGCCTGTGTCCGCTTGGTATTCAAGTGGTTAACAGCCCACCGCTGTATGGACAACACAATTTATCACTTAGAACTTCTGCTTAAGACGTAACAAATTGTACAAGTTAATTTTATTTTAGAGTATTATATCCTTTGATTGTTTTTTTTAGATAGATGATAGCACAGCTCCGGTGCACTGCGGTTGAATTAAAGCCTTTGGATAAATATCGTAGAAGAGATTTCGAGGTACTATTTTAGGGTGTAATGTAATTTAAAGTTGTTTATGATTTAATTTTGTTAATAGTTAAAGTCTGTTGATAAGATTAGTTTAAGTCAGGCGTGCTTTATAAAAAGTTAATTGCTTATACACACCATTATCGATGTGGTAATGTGCTATAATTTATGAGTCGTTACATATTACAACTTGCTTTCAAACATGTTGTATTTAAAATAAATATCTTTATATGAACTACAATAACAATCGTGGCATTTTTTAAATGCCTTCTTATCACAAGACAGGTATTTAATAATATATTTTTATCATAGTGTTTTGCAACCTCCGACTCGAATGCTGTTCTAAATAAGTCATACATTTTGGCGAAAAATACTTGACGATTGACTGATAGCTTTTATAGATAGGCAGCAGACAGAGCCGTGAGCGAGCTTAAACGTCGATTTGTAAACAACTTGCTGCTAGGGCGTGCAATTTACTGTCGCCGGTAAACGGTTAATGATATTTTCACTGCCGGTTTTTGCTGGTTAGCATGAGATGATTTAGTTCGATAAGTAACACTGCTTTTTTCCCATGTAATGCGGTGGAACGGCGTTCCAGCACTCTTTTTATTGTCATTTTTAATTATTAGTAGCAGATATGGTTCGCTTTGCTTTTTATCTTAATTTTGTGTGAATTTGGGTGCCGTGGGATCATTACTCAGTATTTTTTTTAAATAAATTATTTATTACTCATACATTCATACATCTTTAAGTGTATTTTTTTTTGTTAATATATCTTATATAGAGCTTTCGGTCTACTTCTGCCAAATTTTCACATGCATAATTTTTGATCCATAAATTTCAATAGATCAATATATATTTTAATTCATAATTTAATACACGTAGGAAAGATCGGTGAGCATAGTATTATTCAAAACAATATTGATTTATTTAAATTCAAATTAAATTTATTTAAAGATATAAACGCGCTGGGGTAAGTAAAACCTTGGTCTCTAAAATAATATTTTTCATGACTAACAAAACATTTAAATCTAACTGTATCATTCATGTTTATGCGCGTTTCGATCAATTATGTGTCTGTCTTTATTTTGTTTTATTGGAAAGGGAGGTAAATCAACTGACATTCCATCAGCTCTCGTTAAGTACTCAATTTAATTCCATATCGTAATCACATGAAAGGCGAGTAGATTTCAACTTATAGAAACTGTTGTTACATAAAAACTACAAACAGGGCCGGCGTCACCATACAGGCGCAATACTTAACCGCCTAGGGCGCAAGCCATAAGAGGGCGCATAATTGGAGGAATAAGCAGTAGCTCGGAAACATTAAAAATCTTTGCCATCACAAAAAGATCTGCTTTTTATAGTGCAACTAAATATTGAGCGAGAGCTAAAAAAGGGTCCTATTTTTATTTTATTTTGGTAATTCCACAAATTTTTGGGTTTTTAAAATTGGAAATTCTAACAACAGCTAAAAAAAGGTCTCATGTCTTTTCGTTTTGGGAATTCCGTAAATTCCCAGGATTGCCTAGGGTACTGACTACAAACTTTTATTGCTTACACTATTGCTTTTGAGACATTTCGGCAATTATTTGACAGAACTTTACCAGTGGCGTAGCCACCTCTTATCACAGTTGTGCAATGCATGAAGGCCCAAAGAAAATGGGGCTTAAATTTCTAAATACTAACTTTAAAAAATGTGTAGGACATGCGTTTTCACGAGGGCCTCAAATTTCTAACTATGCCACTGAATTTCTAACTATGCTGATGCACTACGAGAGTTAGGGTTGTGGTGGTGAAGTTGTGGGTGCATCGTTGAGTACTCTCCGAAAAAAGATATTTGTTGTTACAAAATTATAATAAAATGAGCCAAGTACTTAATGAAATTCTTAGATATCAATCTTTTTTCTTGAATAACTCAGTTGTTGCATTTCTTGTACTAGTTTGGAAAAACCAGAAATATTTTCTAGAGGTAATTTTTATTAAAGCAGATTTAAAGACAGACAATTTTCCCTACTTATTAATTCCTGACTTTCTTTGTGTCAGATCGTCATATATATATGCAACATATGTACAATATCGAAGCTACAAACGTTATCCTAAACTATCTAATTTTATTTGCTGTTTGCTCATAGTTATCAATGTATTTTTAACTAACTACAGTCAGTAGGGTGACGATATGGTCCAAATTTAGAGTAATCATATGGTTTCAAAATATATAAATAGTAGGTATTCAATGACGAAAAAACGTTTCCATACAAGTAAATTTGTTTCATGCTCACGACTTATTTTAAGCACGTAAATTTCATCACATATTTAGAATATAAATACACAAAAAAACGGAGAAAAATAAGTGGTTATTATTATTATTTGGCGAACATTTCAATATTATTACATGCAGTGACATGTTATTTTTTATGATTCGCATTTACCAATTTTTTGTCGTAATAAATATGTTTATGAATTTGGCTTATTAGAAATACCAACTTCACCATATTGGGCAGAGAAAATGGACCACAAATCGAGTTCACGCCTGTTGATTGACAATAATAGCTTGCTTAGTCCGCCTCTGACTCGAAATTAATAGACACGTTATATTATTTTGATTTGTTTCGCCCTCAGGCTATTAGCGTAACGATAAGTAACAGTAGCGATTCGCAAACCAATTTTGCGACCAATTCAGAGGTTTGTAATGCAAATAATATTTATCGAAATTGGTCCCTTTTTTTTGATGATTATTATAATAAAAACACATAGGATCTGATTAAAAATATAGTCTTATCACTACAATGATGATTAAAGTCTCTGTTAGAGATTACATATTCAGTTTGACGGTCAATTTAAAGTAATACGGTGTCGGTTATTACCGGTAAAACGATTCAGTTACCCAGGTACGTCTCGTGGGCGTAGGCAGTTGCTTAGGGACGGTAAGTCTTTGGGAGCGGCAAAAGATCACAATTTTTTTTTTAATAACCATACATTTTAAAAACGAATTGGGCTTAAAATAAATAAGATGTCTTAAATTATTTAATAAAAAAATACTGAACAATACATTTTTATGCAATACAGCAAAAATCTTACTAAACACTTTCCCTCGATTTTAAGGTTAAGGTTTTTTTGTCTCAAAATTTGGGATGCATCTTATAATCAATGGCGTGGCGTCTTCACAAGAAGAAGACGGCATCAAAATTATCTATTTTTTAGTGGAGAAGCTTATGGTTCATAATAGTTCATAAAACTCTTTTAAAAATTGCTGCATCAGGTGCCCATCATGGCAAAGAACATGTTATTTTTTATGAGAAAACCTAGATGACTGAATAGAAATGTGATAGATAATATAAGATACTGAATCTAGAGAGCGTCCAGACTCTAATAGCACTCCAGTAGAAATTACATAAATAATTGTCATTTAACTGCCTTTTGTTTAAGTTTTACTAATGATTTTTTTTGTTAATATTGATAAGTAAAGGTGCGCCTTATAATTAAGGGAATAGGTAACTATAAATGATCGAGTGCTTTCAAGTAAAAGATTATTTCGCTGATTATATCTCTTGGTCGTATTTTTTTTTGTTTTATGATTAGTTTTTGATTACTCATAATTCATAAATGATTTTGTATAAAGTTCCTGTTCAATTTTACTTTTATGTAGAACACTTATTTTTACTGACATTAGAGATGTTACATTAAATAAATATATATATAATTTAACAAAGTATGTATGTGAAGTATTTGTCTAAATGAAAGATTCATTTTAAGCCACTGGAGTTTTGCAAATCTTACAGACAAATTAACGACACACATACACTTCGATAAAATTACAACAGGTTATTTTAATGGGCAATAATTAATCTTTAGGCTGTTGTTTATGATTTTGGTTAGCTATTTATGACCAATGTGATCCTGATCTACATTATCTAACATATTAGAGACATTATCTGGTATTAGCGCCTGCTTTGTATAGTATCAACACAAAACGTTACCTATTTCCGCAATATAAAAAGTTTTTAAATTATTACTTATTACTTGGCCCTCGGCAGAAGTCTGAACTAAAATAGTCAATCTGTTGCTAGTAACTGTCAAACTTAAACAACAAGCGATGAAAGTTGTTGTTGAAATAATTAATATAATAGGCAAAATCAAGTATTTCGAAAACAATCTGTAGGAATGTGCGAAAGATTATTCTAATAACGCGGTGCTTTGGATGGTAGTAGGTAAAAGAGAATGATAATATTACTTTCGTGATACTAGCGCCCTCTCTAAACGGACAGCTTATAATGGTCGATCCATTAAACTCAAAAGATTCACATTTTCGACATTTTTTTTATTAGCAACCGTGACATTATCTGTAAATTATCTTCTCTAGTAAGAATTTTTGACTGAAAATGACTGACTAACTTGTCAATGATGGCATCAGTTAAAAAAATATTGATAGTTGACAGAAATCGATACTCCTATCGTTATTAAGATCGTAAAGTGCACACTGTTGTTATTGGTATGTAACATTATATTACATATCTTTTGTTAGACATTAAATTATAATATATATCAAGTTTTTATTTTATTTTGTTAAAAGTAGAAGTGGTTAGTGAAATTTTTTGGTAATTCTGTGAAATAAAAAAATACGTTTAAATACAAAATACGAAGAAAATAATATTACATTTTTAAAGAAGAAAACTGTATTAATCTTATGTGTTAAACTCTAGTGCAATAATAATAAACGAAAGGTCCGAGAAAAGTTGATTGTGATTTATAAATAATTTGATGGCACGTGCTTCACATGAATCATAATGATACGTAAAATATATATTATATTTTTTTCCGTCTGTCAATGCTTTCCGGCTGCAGTAATTATATCAAACTAATTTTTGTTTTTCTGGTTTCACCTTCATTTTTAGTAAAATCGCCGGACTACTTCACCATTGCTAATTGCACTTCCATCCATATTTCAAAACAGGTAGTGTATCATCATATTTTAATCAAATTTGACGTTTCAGAACGTTTGGTAATATTGGCAACACTGAAAACTACAACTTCTTGAGATTCTAAAATTAAACATAAAAATATTTTCCATGTAACAAATACAATGGCTTGAAATGTGCATTATCGCATTATGTAAGTTAATATGTACTTATTTTTGAGAGCATATAAGATTTTTTTTTTAAATAGCGTTTTGTCTAATATTAGGTACGCAAACATCACCTGTCATTTATGATTGATACATGTTAATGTGTTCGATAATTTGAAGGCTGTTCTCAAAAATCATTACTGCTGGTATCTCGCCAAGAGCCATGTATTTCTTAGTGGCCCTGTACAAGTGAATTTGTTTATATGTAACTGTTGCAACACTTTTAATTTGTTGTATTGGACAGTAACAGTAATAATTAAAAGCATTTCCCGTGAAAAATATTGATATTATCTAGATCACTGCTTCTAAAACATTTTAAATTGTATTTTTGTTTTCATTTTAATAACTCCATCAAACAATAAAAAAATCACTAAAGAATGCTAACCTTTTCTTCAACCTCTTTCTTACTTAGTTTGTCGACATTAGAAATGGTTAACAAAATGACTTCCGACTTTCGTCACTACTGTCACTTGATAACTGTTATAATATCATTGAACTCAAAGTCACAGACAGAGAGAGTTTTAAGTTCCATAAGTAAGTAATATATTTGATAGCCGTTTGAACACCACGTCATCATCATAACTATATAACAATATAATAATATAGTATGCTATTGTGGCAAAGAATCTATCAAATAAACCACATACGTATTGTGGAAATAAATATATTTTTTAGCTATATTTTACTTAATTATAATAGTGTTCTTTTAAGTTAATGCCAATTCAATCAACATAGGTACTTTCAGCTGTGGGCTGCCAATACGTTAGCAAGGGGCTTGCTTAGTCTCAAAGCAATCCTCGGTGCTCTGGGGGAGGAGTGATTTTTTATGACTACTATGCAATTATATGCAATACTTAAATTAGCAATCGATGAATACTTAATACACTTGTAATATGTAACAATATATAAATTTCCGTAAACTCATCAATCTAAATGGCTAAAAATGTATTACTGTGTAATATGTAAGTCAGAAATTGCAGTTATATACTAATTTGATCTGAGAATATTGTTTCCTCTTCAATCAACAAGGGGCTCGCCGGCCATAGTAGAATTTAACAAGGAGCTTGTGCGATTCCCTCCTAGCCCCCTCCAACCCACCCCTGAGTTAAGTGGCGGATCCAGAAATTGTCCCAGGAGGGGGCCATTCAATTTGAAAATAAACATGATACATAAATTATATATTAAAAAATAGATGATTTAAAAACAATATACCTAAAATAGTCAATACATAATTAATTATGTATTCTATAAAACATAGTAAACTAAAAAATTAAAGAGCCCATTTCACAATAAAGTTTTAATAAATTAGAAAAATGGCAAAAGAAAATCTTACCCAAGGGGGTAGGGGGGGGGCATGGCCCCCGTGGCCTCCCCCTTGGATCCGCCAATGCCTGAGTACTTGTTTCAAAAATGTCGGTGTGGAGTATTTATGTTTTTAATCATATACAATTAACAACTATGAATGATTCTTTTAATGTCTTAATTAACAACTGTTGAGAATTTAAATTTACACTTGAGTTTTGCCGTGCATGAAAAGAGGAGTTTTCTCGCAAATTTCTAAAAAGGCGACGTTGAGTTTAACATTTCGATCGCTTTGTTAATGAATTAAAAATATCACACATTGTTGAAAACGCTGGATAACCGTACAGTATTTTGCACTACGTAAATAAAACCTGAAAACACTGAAGGATTTATCTGTTTGCTGTATATTTACGTAGGTATGTGCAAGGATATTTCAAGTTATGGACGTTGCAACGATAACATGTTGTTGTTTACATTTTTCATAATTTACATATTTACGAAAATAAAACGATTACCCATTGGAACAATTTTTGTGAATAACCTTCCAGTAGATAATCTAGGTTATGGGCTAATCGGCCTCGGCTCGCGGGCGCCATCCTGACTGGGCGGCTAATTAAAATTGTCTTGTCGAAGCTATTTTGCTATTATTCAAACTCAAACTCAAAATTAATAAGTTTATTTGTTGTGCGAGTCAGTAAATATGATTTAGTGCTCCATTAACTGTTATTGAATATTTTAGACAGACGTTTACCATAATAAACTAAAGCTACTATTTTGTTTATTACCTAAAAAGCATTCTAGCAACACAAATTGTATGTGTATGCAGTTGCTGTTTCACGGCCATAACGTTCAATAAATAGTTTAATACTTTCGTCATTGCTCCGATACAGAGCTGCACGGGGTCGATCTTTTATCTTTTGACTACGAAATTGTAGTGAAAGTCTTCATTTGTTGATTATAATACGAAGTCTGAACCGTCATTAATCGGTGACTACTTATTGTCAAATCAATTTTTATAACGAATGTTCGTTTATTAACTCAAACCCATATAAATATGTGCATATAGTGCCCTTTCCCATGTAATGCGGTAAAACGGCGTTCCGGCACCTTTTTATTGGAATTTTTAATGTTTCAAATCAATATATTTTTTTTTATTTGTCTTTTTTATAACTCGTCGTAGCCAACGTTTCCTCTAAGCTGAAGAGTTAGCTGCGCGGAAATTTCAAAAGCTGCGCGGAGGCTGCGCGGATCGATCAAATATTAATTGAGCAACTGTCTTGTAGTGCGCGCCAACCAGGAATGAGTGCGCGAGGGGCTTACCAACTGCTGCGCGGCCGCGCACGCGCGCAGCTTAGAGGGAACGTTGGTCGTAGCATATTTGACACTTTTCAATCCTTCAAAATACGTTGATCGGTGGTCACTTAGAGGAAGACGAGGCTTTCGTGACGGATTCAACAGATTCGTGTCCCAGTACTGACAGCATTTTCTTCAATCTATTTCTCTTCGAAGGCATAGATGTCTGTGATATCTAAAAAAATCCTCCCACCCATGCAATCCTAAAATAAATGGGGCAAAACAAGAGCGATTAATTGACCACTAGTCTTATCCTTCTATTCGTACTCTTTTGAAAATAGAGAGGGTGAGCAACTGAGTGACAAACAGTTCTCGTAAAAATACTTATATTGAAATACCTTCACGAGGAAGTCTTATTCTCCACACTGGGAACGGACATGGATTAGAAAAAAAATTTGACAAGAAGTGAGTTGTCACCTTTTTTTTCAAAAAAAAAACCACTGTGTACACACTATATAATCTTTCTGGTGTTTAAAATTCGTATTTGTATACATTTATTTATTGCAGCAATTTTAAAAATACCAAGTAACTAATTTAAATGGAATGTAAACATCAGTGGCGGTTCCTGAATTAAAATCTTGGATGGGCTAGAGGAAAGTTTAGCATTGTATACTATTTACGGAATTGTATATTTTTCCACTTCACCTTATACATTAATCTACAAGCAAATAAACAAATATTACGACACTACTGCAAAGCATAATTTACTATATAATAAAATCAATGCTAATGTAAGTAAGAAATAATAAAATAATAACCTTAAATTCGTCTCTTTCAAAGTGAAATAACAAGTACAAACAGCAATACAGAGCTGTCACTGAGAGTCAATACCTGTCACTTTCATACAATACAACGATATTGGTATTTGTGTTTGAATGTATGGGTGAGTCATGGGCAAATTCAATTTAGCCCCCCAACGAATGACAGAAGCTTGATAATTTGACGCACAATCGTGTGAGTTTGATGACGTTTCCGTACATACAAATGCAAAAAAAAAACTAATCGTGCTTGATTGCGCCCCAGTAAGAGAAAAAAACTTGGGCTTGAAAGATCCAGCCCCTGAGCCGTTAATACGTAGGTGCTGCCAGACTGACGTCACGTTGCCTGTTCTCTATGAAGTATTTATAGGTTTATTGTTTTTTTTTATGCCGGCTCAGTTTAAAATTGTAATACAAAACACCATCGAGATTATTATCGTAGGTAGACATAGCATTGTCTTATATTGACAGAGGAATATCAAAACAAAGATATTGTATTCATTTGGGAAATGTTAGTTACGCTTATAAATGTATTTATTTTGTTCAGCGGCCAAATTGCTGTTCATTTTTATTCAGCCCTCTAAAGTTTTGGGTGAAAATGCAGGTTGGGCTTAGCCCACCTAGCCCAGTACCTAGAACCGCCACTGGTAAACATGAGCAACGTTCCCTCTAAGCTGCGCGCGTGCGCAGCCGCGCAGCAGTTGAGAAGCCCCCGCGCACTCATTCCGGGTTGGCGCGCACTACAAGACAGTTGCTCAATTAATATTTGATCGGTCTGCGCAGCCTCCACGCAGCCTCCGCGCAGCCTTTGAAATTTCCGCGCAGCTAACTCTTCGGCTTAGAGGGAACGTTGAACATGAGTAATATTTTTAAACGTCGGACTTTTTTTGTTTGTCAAAATTGGAGTCAAAATTACCCTTGGAGCAGGATTTGCATTTTTTTCCTACTTACTCACAGCTCTAGCCTATAGATTCGAATGCTTTCCTATTATAATTTTGTGACTCCATACCCCAAGGGCACAAACACTAAATTGCTTGGCTGTCCGAGTAAGCCTGTTTATCTATTAGATAAAACTAGATGACGCCACACAGTTTTAATTTGCATAGGGTGGGGAACAATAATAACATTTTAATGAATTCGACGCCATTATGGTACACATAATATAATCGTTTCAGCTGTCGGATTTATTTTGAGTGATGAAAGTTTATCATAAGATCAGCACATTTATTTTTTGCCCACAAATATTTTCCAACATTTGCCCAATCGTTCGGACTTCGGTCGATGTTTTGTAACAGCACATGCGCAGAGATTTACATATTAATTATTTCTGATAAGTTATTAATAACCAAGATTAGGAGCTGCATTTTTTATGATTACACAAACCTACCTACATTATCAATAATGAAATACTTGAAATACTTGTTGCCCATTGGCAGGACCATAATATTTTTGTCTAATGGCTTATCCAACCATTTTTGTTTTTTGGGTCACCTTTTTTACAATGGTTTATTGTGAGTTAGTTGTTTTCAGCTTATTTAGAGTGTTTTTTATTAGGTTTAATTTGGGGTCACACTCTCACACTACGTAAAAAAAACAATGATTGTTTTTTGCAACGATATAACACTTTGAGTCATAAATTATTTTTAAAAAAATTCTCACAATTAGTCACATTTAAATGTACATTATGATGTCACACCCAGTGGCGGATTAAGCAAACACAGGCGTAATCAAATGTGGAGGCCATGTTTTTCGGATTAAAAAATCCGTGTAAATTAATAAACAAAATATATTTGTAAAATATTGTTGTATGATATAAGCTATTTTTGAAGCCCCTAAAATTCGCTGGCCTTAAGCGGGCGCTTTATTCGCTAATAGGGTAATCCGTCACTGGCCACACGGGTAAAAATACCTCTATATAAAACGCGTATATTGTATATTATACATATTTATACGATTACCTAATACCTATCTAATAAAATAAATAAGGTTAGCTGTGGGAACACCTGCTGTGGCCCAGTTGGTTAGAGCTTGCTCTACCGATCACGCAGGTCTGGGTTCGATTCCCGGTCAGATCACAGTGAATTTGAGAATTATTCCATTCAAAGTTGTGATCGAAGACTGGCTGTTTGTGATGTCAATTCACATCATTTCCTCTCTTCTCATCCTTCTGATCCTCTAATAATTGGGTGTAGCAATATAGCGATTAGCCAACCACTAGTCCTGTTCTAGCCTTATCCTTCTTTCCTTACTACTCACTTTGAATAAAGTAAGGTTGAGCGACTAAGTAACAAACAGTTCTCGTAGAAAAAAACTTCTGTTAAGATACCTCCATTAGGAGTCCATATGCTCCACATTGGGAGTGGACATGAAAAAATGAAAAAAGTTGTGGGAAAAGCAGAAAGTCCATAATATAGCATATTCAACAGGTTGGACTTGATAAACTTGTAAAATGTAAATTGATAACTTCGTTGTTTAACTAATGTAATTTTATTGATTGATTCATGACAAGTATTGCTTGAAAATTCTTCCCCAACAGGTGAACATAGTGGTTCAAATCCATTACCAGTGAAACATGGTAAAAGTAAAAACAACTAGTGGAATTATCAGGGCTGTGGAAACGTGAAAAAAGCCACGACTCAGACTCCGGTGTTTAAAAATCGTCCAACTCCGACTGAATAGGGATGATAAATTTTGTATTTAGTATTTGAGCAGTGGCGGCTTACGCTTTAAGCCAGGGATGTCGAACCTTTTTGGGTCAACGTGCCGAAATTCCTCATATGTTATTTCTCGATTGTGTGGCGTGCCCAAGCAGTATTTTTTCACAAAATTTGAAAAAATAAAAAATGATTTTTTTCATCTATTGTCGTTTATCTTGGGAAAAATTTTAAAAATTATAAAATTGAATAAATTAATAATTCACGGATTATTTAATCAAAATTTTATTTCTTTAAACCAGGGCTGTAGAGTCGTGTAAAAACAAAGACGACTCCGACTCCGCTTTGGATTATTTGTTTGAATACACATCATTAAATATACTGTAAAAAAAAATCGAGCCGCCAATTCTTACGACTCTGACTCCAGCCAAAATACCGCGACTCCGACTTTGACTCCAACTCCAAATCCACAGCCCTGTTTTAAGCTTAAAAAATATTTTTTTAAAACTTGGAAATCGTTCGCTTGCCATCCAAATTCTCAAACGTGCCGTAGATTCATCATCCCTGCTATAAGCGAATGAGACCCGCGCTTGGTGCCTCCAGATCCTAGGGGTCTCAAAAATAGCATATATGATTTAACCCAAATACTTTTTGATGAGATTTTTTATGGTTGTATTATTTGACATGGAGTTTTCTGACGTTTCTATGCTGTTTTGAAAACAAGGCCTCCAAATTTTATTGCGCTTGGGGTCTCCCATGTGCTTAATCCGTCGAGGTATTTGGGTATTGTTTCACATCTACTAAAATTAATAAATTTTTGTTGTTTAATTTAATTTAAAATAAGGAATCGGTGTCGCCCAGTTTTTTACGACTCAGATTACACGACCGTGGGAATAACTAACTTTTTTAGTATAAATAATATATTATGATAAATATGTTTTATATTTTACATTAGTAGGAAAAATATCAGAACTTCTATGTAAAATTCAGGTGCAATGTAAATATTAGTGAGTATATAACATTGTGTTTGTGATTAGAAAAAGCAGGAGAAAAATGCTGAAAAAATAAATTGCACAACAATAATCTCTCTGCAGGTTTTGATATGATTAATTTCTAAAAATTAAAGTACTGTTTTAGTGCTTCTTTTTTAAGTAGATACATATTTATATGTGAGGACATCAACAGTGCTTAGGGCAGCCGAAGGTGTTAGCCCAGCCCTGTGCTATGGATTAAATTATTATTTTAAATATGTAACTAATTAGCCTCAGCTAGGTGGTTTCTGTATTATATCGGATATAATAAATATTGACAACTTATTAGTACCGAATATAATAAAGAGTGAGTGTAGTGGTATACAGCGGCACCTATAACTAAGACAGATTATAAAATGGCTTATTTACAAACATTCGTGTAATTGATAGAATCTAGCTTAATAGGATTTTCAGAAGATCCCAGTTGAGTTAAGTATTCTTTATAATATTCTAATAAATTTTATCGATAAGAAATGATCGACAGGAAGGCAGTGGCTTACTTCAATGGCCTTCTACTGTTTTTCAATACAAAATCGCATCTCAACCAAAATGCACTATTTATTTTTGAACAATTTATTTAACATTGACAAAACTGGAATATTTTGAAAATCCTAGCTAGATTGTTTAAATTTTTGAGTTTGAAAATAAGCAATTAAATCATTTGTATTCATTTTAGGTGTATCCATTGATATGACATCTATGAAATGAAAGAGTTACTTTCTGTATTCTCCCTCTATGGTCCAGAAATGTTATCAAATATTTTTTAAATACTTGAATGCCACGCCTTGCCATATTAGAATAAAAACATTATGATAATTATTTTGTTTTTCAAATTTCAGTGGCGTCATCAGCACTTTGCGGTCACTACATAATTCCTTATCATGAGCCATACGATGCCTACCATGATCTTCATCTGCCCCATGACCCTCCACTTTACCCCACCTTCTCTGAAGTTCCACATACCTCCTTCAACTGTGCCGGACGCTCGTGGGGACTTTACGCTGACATCGAAGCTAGTTGCCAGGTAATAATTAATTTTGTTTTTATAAGAATCAATGAAAGTATTTCAATATATTAAATTCAAGAACTATGAATATTTTCGTGATTAGTTTTTTTAACTGGCTTAGGGGATTGTATCCAAATGAATGGTTGACTGTCAGATAAAAAGTAGAACATTTTACCCAAGAAAACGATGGTATAAGTCATACATTTTCTAAGAGAAGAAAAACAATGAATGCCTATTCTTAGCTTGGATAAAATTAAAAACATCCTTTTTTTGTGATATTTATTACTTACAAGAACACAATTTTAGTAAAACTACTTAATATTAACTTACCTGACAGCTGTTTATTTAAAATTACTGGAAGACAGAAATTAGTAAAAGAAAGCAAAGAAAAGCATTTGCTGATTTTACCCAACTTTTAATGGAGCTATCTACCTGCTTGTTACTCAGTCGATCAACGACTATTTCATCAAGACAGAGTAGAATAGAAGGATTTGTTATTGCAGAGCTAGTGGTTAGCTAATAGCTATCGCTAACAAATCGAGTCTAACAAATTTGCTTAGAGCACAGCGTTTCGTGGCCCTCTGGTTAAAGTATCATGCAAGTGAAGTATGCTTAGTAATAACTCACTGTTATAGTGTTTTTCCTTAAATAAAAATATGCAGTCCACAAAAACACTAAATAGAAACGTGATTGTACTTAAAAGTACAATGGAAAAGATTTACCATTTGGCTACTTGGCTCACTTCACTTGTTAAGAACTCATATATTCTATAATACAACTGTATTTATACAAATCAATGTAACAAAAAAAAAGATGTCTACATTAGAACCAAATTTGAAAAATGTCAGTAGCAGCATTTACAAAAAATAATTATATTTATTTCATATAACAATCCTATAGAGTTATAAATTGTAATCGAATTTTTCTCATTTCAGGCATTTCATCTATGTATCCATGAGAAGGTAGTGTCCTCGAATCTATGCACAAACGGAACTCTCTTCAACGAGCAATTCCAAGTTTGCGATCAGTTCTACAACGTGCGATGTGGAAGTCCCTATGAAGATCTCTGAATTTAAATGTCCCACAACTTGTGCCATCATAGATTTTAATCATGATAGAAACTAATGGCAATAACAAAACCCATCTACTTATATGCATAAAATAATCTAATTTAATTGGTAAACATTCTAATTTTAATCAAATTGTTCCTTTCTTATAGCTCTCTCACTTGAAAGTATTTTCACTGAGAAAATCATGGTAAATCATATGATTCAAATAATATTTATTTAATAAACGCATCAATCAATACCGCCATATTAATCACGTTAATTGTATTTACATTTAAGGCAAGTGCATGACATAAAATTATGACAAACCGTTTTCTTTTTATTTTTGTCGCAATAATAACAGTATTTTATGTTTCAGTGACTTAGTGACAGCGCATTTCCCCATTGTCACATTCTATCAAAAAAATATCTTTAGATTAAATAAGATCACACTGTTTCCCACCTCTTCCCCCTCAACATCATATTTCGATATCATGTAGCCATGCTTACAAAGATACATACTCTATTTGGCAGCACATAAGTACTTCTCATAATATGCTACTCATATAAAATATTAGCTAATTTTGTGAATGTAGCAAAGCTGACTTTTTATTGTGCTTAAAATAAAATCTCATAAGTTTATTATCCAGCTGTAAACTTTGAATATATTGTAAACGAAACATTTAAAAAATATATTTATAGTTATATTATAAGAGATTCATCAATAAAATAATATGTACATATATTAAATATCATATAACTACATTTTTTTCGCCGTTATCACAATTATGGATAAGCGCATTTATTAGTTCATTTTTGCAATCAAAACTAATACTGGAACAACGTTGCAAAGCCCAAGAGGTCATTCTTCAGAAGAAACAATAAATTTGAATTCTTAAAATTGAAACTACAGAGAAAAACAATGTGAGTAATATTATAAAAAACACAATGCAATATTTTATGCCACAGGAATTATTAAAATTTTAAAAATTTCAAATCGAATGAAAACATTTTTCACTTGCAAGTTTTTCCAGCTTTTTTAATTATTTAAAGTCTTACATTCTGAAATGGTCGGTAGTTTAATATTTATTTTTATAAAACTTTTCATAGCATTTTGTTTATTTGGTATAATTCAATGTATTTTTCTGATCTCCCTGAAATATATTTGAATATAGATAAGTAATAATTTTATTATTTATTTTGTGAACATTAAATACCTCCTGTTTTCAAAGAATTTTCTTCTAATAAAATTCACTCAAATACAATCATAATGATTCAATATAATATGCATTTGTAAACTCATAATAGTAATGATTCAATCGACTCATTTTGAAATATAAATTGTACAGCAGTATATTAAGTCACATCTTTGTTTTTATTTTATTAACACATTCTCTATTTAAAAATAATGATCATTTATAATTTATTGTATTTAACGATTCTTTTTGCATATAAAAAGAATATTTTACTAATAAAACATTTGTGAAATTCTTTAAAATTAAGCATAATACTTACAAATTAAATTTATTTATTGTAGCTTAAAAGTATTCTTATAACTATGGTAAAGACCTATGTTAACCATGTTTTCATAAAATATTAATATTTTATTATTTTTAGATTATTAATTGAACATATTACAAATTATAAAAGAAAAAATCTTTTCATTTTATTTATTTATTAAATGAATCTGTATTTATTTGCTTGTATGTGTACGCAACCATGTTTGGAGATCTCGTGTATTTTATATAATAAATTTTAAAATAAAAATTCATGTGTTTTAATATTTTTTATCATCTTTGTCACCATAACTATTCTGACTTTGCTTGCAGATATTTTAAAAGTACTTAAACAAACTAATAAGTTAATAAGATTACTCTTAAAAAAATATTTATGAAGAGATTTTTTAATAGTCGAAGAATTCACAGGATAAAATCAATGGAGAGTGGGCAGTAGAGAGTTTTTTTGCAGCCGAGAATGATGTTCATTATCAATAAGTATAAAGGCGGAAACATACTTCCGACACCCGACGCCACGCAAGCGTGTTGGATGAGATCATAGCTAGATATTTGCCATTGTATTGTATGGAACAGGAACGCATTGCCAGCATCCAACGCGACGCGACGGCAGTGTGTTCCTGTTCCATACAATACAATGGCAAATATGTAGCTATGATCTCATCCAACACGCTTACTTGCCGTCAGGTGTCGGCAGTATGTTTCCGCCTTTAATATTTTACACTAAGTATTGTTTTCAAAAATTAAAATTAAACAGAAGTCAGTAAAATATTATTATTAAATAAGATTTTGCCACCTGTGTGGTCGAGTGATCAACGCTGTTGGCTTTGGTTATGGAAGGTCACGGGCTCGAATTTCAGAAAGTACAGACAGTTTTATAAATTGATTTTTCAATCGATTTATGAATTTATGTTTGAAGGCATGAATGTATGTGATGTCTTGAATTTTCTATCCTATCCTATGAACGGAGCGTATCGAGAGCGATTAGCTAACCACTAGTTTTGTCCGATCCGTATCATTCTATTCCTACTCTTTTTGGAAAAAAAGAGGTTGAACAACTGAGTAACAAGCAGTTCTCTTAGAAACACTTCTGTTGAGATAAACTCCATTAGGAGTCCATTTGCTCCACATTGGGAGCGGACATGGTAAAAAAAATCCTACCTAAATTAAAATGCCTTATTTTCTAATTTCAATATTTAATAAAATATAAGACAAACAACGGTATTACATAGCCAATTGAAGACACCGTACGTTCACATTATATTTTACAGAAACAAAACCAAATACTGGCTATACAAAGTACGCAAAAGAACATATAAAATGTTGCCAGTAAACATAATAAGATATGGGAATACATGTGTCTGATAGCCCCAATTTTGACGGAATGAAATAAAGAAATGCGCTTGCGCAAGTTGACACGACAACGAAGTTGTGTTTTCCTTTTGGAAACGAATGCAGTTTTCGTAATTCTTTACCATTTGTGTACATAACAACACCGCCTACGTATTCGAATCGCCTGTAATGAAGCCTTACAACTAACACCAATTGTCTTATAATTGCATTCGCGTGGCTATATGTATTTTTATATTGCATTCTGTCTGTCACATCCGCCGGGTAGAGTCACGATTGTTGAGGTTAAGGCGTTCGATGACTAATTTTAGCTGTCAGGTGCCGTCACCTCTCACTCGAATTATGCCAATTTTATTTATAGAATAAGCATTTCGAATATTTTTTACAGTGAATCAATTATCATTGATAATATAGGCTCGCAAACGGCCAGCCAAATTTTGGTGGCAGGTTGACATTTTTATGAAGCAATGGGGTTACTTATATCACGATTTCGGGTGAGTTCTTTCTTTAAAACATATAAAAAGAAATTGTAGATTTTGTGTTTTCCCTCTATTTTCATGAGTTCAGTTATGACATGTTATTAGCGATCTAAACAAAGAAATATTACATATTTAATTCTATGATAATAAATAATCAAATCCGATTGGTGGATATTTAATTTTTGGTTATCTTCTTATCTTAATTTTCATAACAACGTCATTTTCTTCTTTTATATGATTGTTCAAAATAATATGCATTCGAAAGTTGCTGCCAACAGTTCGAACAGGTCTGGTAACATGATCAGCCAGTAGGATTTTTTTCCATTTTACCTTTCGAAATTATTACCATATCAAAAATGTGAAAGGAAACTGAAATTAGATGAATGAATTATTGTTAAAAAAATGACTGCTCATTGTTCTTTCTTTGACATTTGTTGTTGAATCAAATCAATCATTTTTTGAATGAATTGATAGATTTTATTTCACATACATCTAAATATTCTAATTGGTAAAATATGCTTTACTCCATGCTACTCTTTTTCTACCTTCATATTTACTAAATGCCGACAATAACAATGCAGTTTTACAGGTAATTTAATCATGAATTGGAAAATGTCAAATTATCTGTCTGGTCTGGGTTCGATTTGCGGTGAGGTCAATGTCAAATTTAGATTTTTAAATTTGAGACTTAAGGCGTGGGTGTTTAGTGATGTCAATTTACCTTGGGTTGATCTCGAGTGACGTACAATAAATTCACATAGAATTTTTCTCGTATGATCTTTCAACTTAGATAATATTTGTCACATTGATATTAGCTGTTATGCCAAATATTGTTTTTAAATAAAATAGAAACTACTACAGCTACTTTCTTTTAACAATATCCGTTCCCAATCTCTAGTGAAGGATCTCAACAGAAGTGGTTCTACAATCTTTCTACAATTTCGCTCAATCTCTATTTTGAAGGGAGTCAAGATAAAAGGATGAGGCTGAAAAAGGACTAGTATTTAACTTATCATTCTTATCATACCCCATTTTTAGAATTGGATGAGTGGGAGGGAACGTATCTATCGGAGACATTATGCCTGCGGACATAATTCAATTTATAACATAATATATTATCGTAAATTGATTTAAATATTTTTTGTTCGTACTAAGATTCAAACTCATAGGTACAGCAATTGAAGAGAAGAGCATTTGTGGGATTTGGGTACAGCCCCTGTCCAATAATATACAGTTCTCATAGTATAACTTCTGTTGAGATGCTGCATTAGGAGTTTTTACATGTTAACCAGAAGCAACGAACAAGAGTTCTTATGTTGTCTATTAACCACTTACCAGTTTACTTTTGGTGCGAAGAGTGTCTAAAAATTGTCAGTTTATGGAAATTAAAAAAAAAAAATCTCTTAATATTTTTGTATTATTTTTTTGCTTTATATCAGAACCAATATGTAAGTTAATATTTTAAATGTTACAGAAATAATATTGTATTATGTTACCAATAAATAAAGCATTATATTACGTCATTTCAGTCAAAACTAATAAAAAACTGAGTGACAAGTTGAGATATTATCTGCCCAAACGGGGCTAGTGTTAAACGTCAAAAATAAAAACACCCGAGTGAGAGTGAGTTAGTGTGCGAAGCAAATCCGCGCCCGAGTCACGCTCGGGCAAAACTGTCAAGTGGTTAATACTCTTACAGAATTAAAAGAAGCAATTTTAATTAAACTTATTGTCTGCGTTTACTAACTAATATTGTAAATACATCATGCCATGCCTTTTTTCACAGATTTACTAATGAAGTATTCTAGTTTAAATTTACCAAAAATGACAGTTGGGATTGGTTGATATCTTTTTCATCAAAGATATCAACAATGTCAAAGATATTTCGTCAATTACCAATCACCGTCAAGTTACCTCTATTTCTAATCAATAATCTCTGTACTACCAAAATGAAAACAAATGAATTTCTGCAGAGTTTGGTGTGAAAAATTACTTATATAGACTTGCTCCTAGGTTAAAACTTACTTATTCTTTACTGATTCGGGTCGATTACACAATTCTGACTGAACGTTCGCGTGACAAGGTGTCGAAGAATTTTTATTTTTTAAATCTGCAGTTGAAAATTTCTGCAGTTGAAAATTACTTCAATTGCTCAAACTGACTGTAAATATTTATCTATTTAAAATATTTGTCAGCAAAGCAAATTTGGTTTATTTGAAAGCCTGGGAGCCTTAGCTTTGAGCAAAATTTTTCAGAAATTAAGCTCGATTTAGCACCACATTTTCAAACATACTAAAATGGCAATATCCAATGTTTCTCTAATGCACTATCTTGGTATATGGCAAGACAATGATATCAGAATCAGCAAATAGCCCAAATATAAAGGAAGTACTTGTATAGCAGGCGTACGGAGGTGAAGGGTTAAATTATTGTTTTATCTAAAGCTTGACGGGTCAAGGAACTTTAAGGGTTATTATTGTTTACAGCGCAAAAAGAATACAAGAGAAACTCTAGAACAATTAGAGAAGAGAATAAAATCAGCCGAGCAGTATGGCCACAGCACAGAGGTACGAAGAAAGCGCCTTATTGGAAATCTCATGGTGGTTTCTGTCGGCCTCTATGTTCTTGCTTCACTATTAGCGTACTGGTACTTCAGGCCAGGCGGTTGGAAAGATGGACTACTCTATTCGACACCACTCCTCATATTTCCTATTATGTAAGTTGTTTTATCATTTTTTTGTGCCAACTGGGTTGCATCAAGTGCAAATTTTATTTTTATTTAATAATTTTGCAGCATATAAAAAACGTGAAGATGTCAACACAGTAACATACCAAGTAAAAACGGCTTTTAATTCAGCACATTTAAGTGCGTAGCAACCAAATCTTAGACAACTACTCTTGCCAATCGTTTGAAAGCGTTCGATGCGGCTAACGAGATACTCCCAATAAATATGTAAATCGTTGGTGGTCACAATTCATTAAATGAAGTATCAAAACTAAATAACATCATTTTTAAAAGGTATATAAAGTATGTAAGTGCATACAGACGCGTGCGTATTAACATCAATCAAATTGTATGCCCCGGTATATAGTTTTTAAATTCAATTATCAGATTTTAAAAAAATTATTATGACAAGCGGTAGGAAATAAAAAATCCCAACAATTTAACACTATGTTTTAGTCCATACTATGAGCTGACAAGACGAAGTTGAAAGGTATTGTCGATTCATATTTCTTTGTTAACTCGGAAATGTTTTTTTTTTGTCAATTCTTCAGATTTACTTAAAACGTGATGGTTGACAATTATGTTAATTGGAGTTTCGATGCCCAAGTTCAAATGTCTCGTTCTGTATTAATAATGTAAAAAATATCCATTATTCATATAAATGATGTTTAGTATTGCAATGTTGAGTGTTCCCTATGTTTGTACTAATTTTACACTGTGTATTCAAGTTTAACCGAATACACTCTAGTTCAATTATCCTCTTTATTTTTTAAACTGAGCATAGTGATTAATATGAGTAGAAACCTGCGTTTTTATGCTGTCATGTTTATATGAAGTACATTGAATATTAATGCTACCCTCTGAATATATTTTGAGTATTAACAGCAGCACCTAAATCAAATGGTAAATAAAAATGCTTCGTCACTGAATATTACAATGAAAATGCGACCTAAGGCTTTCGTGGAACACTATAGAAATTCTCTCATCTAATTTTCAAATGTCATACTATATTTTCCTGCCACTACCATAAAAAAGCGATCATTGAAAAATTTATCATTTTTAGTATTCTATTCAAGTATAAACTGATGTGTTAGGTAATTGTTTTGAAATTATGTTTTAGTCTACTTTGAGGAGTATCGCCGCAAACGTGCGGCGGAATGTTGTGTTGTCTAATATTCATTGCCATTCTCATTGCTTTTAATTGAATTGTCATTATTTTTATTATTGGTTGCAAATGAAAAAAACAATTTTGTAAAAATGTGAATATTAGTACAAAAATCGGTAGCTGTACAAAATTGAGCGTAAAATCACATTTCGGCGCGATTGCCTTCCTGGAATCAATTTCTGTAGATATATAGGGATATGTTTACAGAAAAAACAAAGAAAGATCTAGGCCCAAATTGGAAGTAATAGCTTCTTGAAAATAATTGAAAAATAAAAATGTGTTTGTAAATTTGTATTTCTAATTATAAATTATAAAAAAATACTTACCACTTAAAATATTATTCAATATTCTTCCCAGACTAAAAAAAAGTGTATTTATATTTATGTGTGTATCGATTGTAAAACTAATCAAAATATACAAAAAAAATATTTAAGGGTTAAAAATATAAAACTATCAACTGTTTTCTACTCTGACAAAAGGATAATAAGTTAGTATTTGGTGTATTTTAGTTATCTGTAAAAATATTAATTAGATTGACTTTGAAACCATTGTTATAAATTTATAATATTTTATTTCAGTGTAATTGCCATAAGAACAGGACTCACTCGTTACTACAATTGGAAGTTACGAAGGAGTCGCGACAGGCTTCAGGATATGAGGAATGAAAAAAAAAGACTCTTAGAGGAAGTGATGGACACGGAGACATACAAGGTGAATTTATTATCGTTCCTTTTCTCTTTTGACACTATTTATCTGTTACTGGATTTTATTCGAGTAAAAAGCGTAATTAAATGGAAATGTTAAAAATTTAAATAACAATACAATAACGAAAAACTGCAGTGACTCCGATTTTTGCTGTGTAATCAATAGGTGCAGTTGGTTTTTACATTTGTGCAATAGATCTTGGTTATCTTATCTCTTGACTGACTCAGTATCCCGATAGTGGACATAGTACAGCATGTGGACAATTATTTTATCTTTCTATACTTTCATTTACATTTAAGAATATTTATATTCCTTAAAAGTTATGTTATGCTTAAAATTTGTATGGGTCTCAAAAGAGCATAACAATCATGTTCAATACAATAATAAATAAATTTAGCAAATAAACGTCACAGTGATAATGCAATCTGAATATCAATCAATTATTTTTACCTATTGAAACATTTTCATGCAAAATCAAGGTAAATTGCCTCGATTAATTCCTGCTGCATTATGCCAATAGGTTGATATATTTGATACCATGTACGTAGGTAAAATTACGCCTCATTGATAAGCTTATCTACACCAGTGCTTCCCAGCCTTTTAAAACCTGCAGACTAGTAAAAACAGGAAAAATATATTTTTAAAAAAAGTAATTAATTCTCCTTTTTTTTTATTGTTATTTGGTTCCTATAAAAACATTATATAGCAATCAGATTGGAAGTTCAAAAAATGTGTAAAATGAAAAATCTAGTGTATCGATTAAACTGAAGATTTCTTTCTCACTTGAAATATAAAACAATCTATTTTTGAAAGAAAAACAATTTGAACATTTAACTGGCTATGCAGGACAAAAACACTTATTATTTAAATTAAAATAGGCAATAATTATTGTAGGACCTGTATCGGTCCGCAGACCACTTGTTTGAAAATACTGATTTACACAGTTCTCTTTGAATGCCTTGAACATGCTTATTGTATGAAAATTTTTTAAAATTTTTCTTCTTCAGCAGTTGTATGTTAGAATTTAGAAAAACTAGTAGTTTTTCGCGTACTCGAATACTGTCTAATTTCCAGTTGCATTCATTATTGAAATGCAAAAATAATTCGTCATGTAGTTATGATATGAGCACCTGAGAAGTTTAGTGACCCAAGTGGTATCAAGAAAAGATGAGTAGATGCGTTATAATATTCTGCATGTCTTAAAGTAGTGATGTCCAACCTTTGTTCCACAAGTAGTGCACGGAAAAGATTTTTGTGGCGCTCAAATGTTTCATCTCAAAATAAAATTATAATATTTTTTGTTTTAGTAAATCTTTTCGTTATTAAAGCAGAATACATTGTTTCATAGAAATTCAATTTTGCGGCTTAATACTACAAATATTAAGTTAAATGATAAAATATCAGTTCAAAATTTACAAAACGACAAAGATTGCGTGTAAAAGAGGATTAAGTGTACTTTAAATTTAATTTTTCCATGCTGGTTGAAACCATCATAGTTTGTATTTATGCGTCCCACTTGAAGAAAAAGGTTGTGCATGCCTGTCTTAAAGTATCATAAAAGTGAAGTGAAGTGAAGTCAGTAAATACTCATTGCGATAGTGTGATCACAATAAAATAAAAATATGCAATCCACCAAAACAGCAAGTAAAGACGTGATTGTACTTTTGAAAGTCCAATATAGAAAGGTTTCACCATTGTACTACTTGGCTCACTTCATTTCTTGAGGGTGATATGTAACTCATAAATAGAAAGAATTACTGAATTCTAAATCATTATATTGAATCCCTTGGTGATTTTGAATTCGATTTTTGACGGTTTCAGGTGGCTAAAGAACTTTTGGATAAGTTCGGCAACACCGACATGCCTGTCAGTAGTCCTCCAGTTAATTTGAAAGCTGGGACAGCACTAGTACCTGCCTCCAATGTGATGTGTAAGCAGTGTTGATAATTCTTTATCTTTCTTAGTTACATCTGTATTATATGGGTCCTGACTAGGGTATCCGATCCCGGGATCCCGTCCAATTCTGTGGTCCCGAAATCCCGATACTGTGACAGTACTAATCGTGGGATTAAGAAAATTACAGAAAATGAATCTTGGAAGAGCTGAAAAAAAATTCTTGCCCAGTTCATTTTATGAAATCCGTAAATTCCTGGGATCAACATGAAACTGTTTGAAAAATCCCAAGATTTTTAAGTCACCGATTTTATGTTGAATGTTCATTCCCAGGATCATAAAACGGGTCCGGGATTGGATACCCTAGTCCTGACTAGTTTATTTAAGGGTGTATTGATTTCACTGAGCCAACAGGTTGGTCTGCATTTCGCTCACTTGACTGGTTTGAATATTCAAACTACTGCCGGCCAGTGTTATGTATGCTTAAACTAGTTGGGTTGAAAATTACTTTGCTGACTCACGGCTGGCAAATTAATTATATAAGCTAACATGAATATAATACTGCTTTAGCTTTGTCGAAATAACCATTCATTTTTCTCTGCAGCTACACCGGGTCAAGTCCGTCAAAGACAGATGGGGCCTCCAGGTTTTAAAGACAATACCAATCAGATGGCTTTGATGGGGTCGCCTTCCAGGACTCCAATTTTAACCACTGCCTTTCCTAACCAAATGACCCCATTAAAGGTAAAAATACTATAATATACATATATTTTACTACTAATTCAATGCAAAACAAACTAGACGCGAGCTCAATATCAACTTTGTTTTTCAGAGTGATCAGCTGCCTAGACCGATCCTAGGTGCCCAAGGAGGTACCGGTGGAGGGGCATTTGACCGCCTGGTGGATTATCTAGTGGGGGATGGACCAGGCGGTCGATATGCTCTTATTTGTTCACAGTGCAAGGGGCATAATGGTAAGTTGATTCCATATTCATTCGTAAAGAAGATTCAGCACATTGGACATTTATGCTATGATTTTTATTAGAAATTTTGTACAGATACAGATTATATGCGTGTTGCACAAATGACAATCAATAACTAGCCAGTTAACCTTTATCCGCCCGCGCTCTTTGGGCATTAGGAGTAGTTCACTGGCCAAATAATTTTTCACAAAAATAACTAAATAAAATAAAAAAAATATTTAGTATAATATCTATAGTTTGTATATTTTTATTGTAAATCGATGTAATCCTGTTGCGAAACTTGCCATACTCACTGAACCCTCTTGGGACCGTTGGGTAGCAAACGATGAAAATCCGCATTCCCTATATGGACTGCTGGGCGTTAAAAGGTTAATTTCTGTAATGACATTTTCTACCTGCATATACGTTGATGTTAATTATAATATTATTATGCAGGTATGGCTATGCCCGAAGAGTTCGAGTATGTGTCGTACAGGTGTGCTTATTGCCGCTTCCCCAATCCTGCCAGGAAGCAGCGACCGAAGCCACCGCCTCTGATGTCAGCTACCAATAGTCCACTCAAGAGTATTAACCGTAAGTCTAAACTTTATAATATTACATTTCTTCGCATATTTATCAATGACGTAAACTGGTATTTGTTGAACAAGTAGGCCGTTCAGTAGTTTTAAAATGTTAACCATTCAACTAGGATTCCTTGTGTGGGGTGTATTGCTAACACCGTAGTAGTATTCAAATTATTATGTATAATCGCTACACGGTTTCGATCAAGTGTCATGTCATCTGTTACTCTTTATGGGGCTCGATATTTTAGTAAATTATTTAACTAGACATTTCATATCTCTATCAATTGCTTTTGGCAGCTGCATTCTTTTTATTAATTGTTGATGAAACAATGTAACCATACTGAGAATAGGTTGTTTATGTCAACCTTTAGAGGAGTATGGACGTACATGTACGTTGGTGCCATTTTCCTGTAAAGGAGTATGGACGTACTTTTAATTCAACACCAGAGTGTTCATCTGTGAACATATAACATATGCTTTAAATATTTAAGTAAAAGTCACAATTGTCATGTTTAGAAAAGTCAATAAAGTAAAGTAAGGTCAGTATAGATCTATTCACTCCTCTAAAGGTTAATAATTGATTATCTTCCCAGAAAATAACTTCAATACTACTACACGCCCAAGTTATGTTAGATTGTACTTATTGTTTTATGAGTTTTAAATATTGCTGACACTTTTAGAAACACACAAAGTTGTATCTGTAAAGTGTTCTATATTTCTATTTAGATCACTTTGCAAATAATATAAAATAGATATAGAATTTGAATGTGAAGTATGATATTAAAATTCTATTTTGGATTCTGCATACAGTAAAACCTTGATATAGTGGACCTCGGATTTGATAGATGAAACTGTAGTCCTAATAAAACGTATTCTGGAATTGCTTTAGAAAATATGTTAATATTAAATAAGTTATAGGAGACAGACTTTGTCGCCCGCTGTGGTCTAGTTGGTTAGAGCTTGCTTTACCGACCAGGTGGGTCTAGGTTCGAATCCTGGTAAGGTCAATGTCAAAATTGGATTTTTTTCAATTTTAATTTGAGATCTAAGACATGGGTGTTTGTGAAGTCAATTCTCCTTGAGTTTATCTCATGTGACTTTTAAAAAAATTCTCATCGAGTATATCTCGTATGATCTTTCAACTTAAAAAGTATTTGACGCATTGGCGTAAGCTGTAATGTCAAATATTTTTTTTTTTCAAATTTAAAAAATAAAAAAAAAAAAAAAAATAATAAAAAAAAAATAAATCACACTGCTTTTTGCCTCTTGTGTAAATATTTGAAAAAGACAGCCAATTTAAAGCGCAATGACAGTATTAGATAATAGAGCCAGCGCCATTTCTCTTCAATAAAAATGTTTGTTACTGCCTGAAATGTATATTGTTAGTGGCCAATAAGAGACGCTGTGATAAAACTTTCTGTTGATATATATAATAAAAATAGATGCATAGTCAATTTCTGAATACATAAATTACTGATTCCCCAGAATCTTCTGACGATTGCGAGGAGAAATAATTTGCATAATCGGCACTGAAATATATGTAAGTGATCTATAACCACATCGCTGATTGTTTACCTCTCATAAACACCATGTCGATTTCTGAGACTCCCAATTGATAATCATATCGGTTTTTGTGTCACAATAATTGTCATTTTCTATATTGTCTGTGTCAAAGTAAATTTTTCTTAACCTGTAAGGTGCACGGTCATGCATGAATTCATCATTTGTCGGTTTTTCGTTTTTCAAAGGTTATCCGTTGAATAGCGGTGCTAATTCGGAGAGTGAAGACAGCGACAGAGAGAGAAAGTCGTTTAAGGGTTCGTAATCTTGTTGTTATTTTGAAAGTTTAATCATTGACGATTTAAATTTACCATTTATTTAAAACCATGGTGTGATATTTTTTTTTACTGTGTGTCACTTAAAATCTTAATCTTACTGGTCTACAATTAGCGACCAATGAATGCTTACTACGAAAATTAACTAGTGTGATCTCGTTTTCACGATGCATGTAGCGTCTAGATGCCTAGACACCCAGCGTCAGATGATGCTGTACGCGGTCGTCGGTGTTAATTTAAAGTGAAGTGTATTTTAATACAAACCTTTAGGTTCAATTTTAAAAGGATTTAACCCTTTGACCGCGGCTCGGATCCAGATCGGTTCAGATTGGGCTGCTATTGCAGTCAACCGCGGTCTAAGGGTTAAAGGTGTACCTTTGTATTGTCTACACAATAATATATAATCAATGGATAAGGAATGTGTATCTTTGTTATTCCTCTTGTTGCACAAAAAGTATTCGCCAACAAGCTGAATATAAATGTTAAAATTTTAATTTTTTTATGAATTACTGAACACAATCTTGTTTTGCGTATACAGACCGTCAAACACAAGAGTATTTCAATATTGTAATTGTCTAAAATAAGTGTGTGAGCAAGGGAACAGCACCGGAGAATTATTAAATTGAGTTGTCATATTCTTCACTCATTCCAAATGTAATTTCCTACAGCTTAAGCTGTTTTATTCATACAAACTTTTAATAGTTAATATTATAGAACGATAATATGTGATGATTTAGTAGATTATTATATTGGGTGATTGGCTTGACTTTTGACATTTGACTTGACTTCGTCGTTAATGAATATCCCTGGTATATTAGCTACATTACCTTCCCTTCACCTATTGAAGATCACAGCGTTACATTCCTTAGTAGTAGTTACTTACAAGCTGATAATTTTTTTATGAATGAATATATTGTTGCTGCTTTTACAAAAAGGCTAAGGAGCGAATTTTTTTTATATATTGATGGTATCGAGTTAAGCTATTTTATTACGTGGTACGTCAGCGACAGTGCCACCTATGTAAATTGTAAATGCCTTATGCTGAACTATGTCTTATGGTTATCTTTTAAATGATTGACACAGAATCCAATGGTTGAATACAATTGGATCGATTGATAAATAATGAAGCACTGCTCGTGTTTTATACGTGTTGTACTATATACATTTAGTTAAAGAGATATTTTTGATTGAAAGTTTTTGTTTTATTCATAGGTTCAAATCCTAGCATCAACTTCCAATCTGCGAGTCCGCTCACCCAACCGAAGGAATTGAAACCTATAGAACCATCACCGAACGATGAAGAACCATTGGAACAAGAAGCTGCGAAAACAGAAACATTCAGTGATAGAGAGGATGAAGAAATATCTTCTAACACAGAAGAGCACGTTGAAGATGCGTTAAAAGATGACGAGGCCAAAAACAAGACTGAATAAACCTCATTTTTTGGTTTTATATTCTTACCGTTGTTTGGTTTTGCAACAATACAATAATAGTTTCTATATCAGTGCTTAAGGTAAACATAATGAGACAATCAATTGAGGGGGTTAAATTCTAATAGTCTCCATAATCTGCAATTTGAGAAAACCTGGTTTTCTATAAATTCATCATCAAGTTTTATAACGCTACATTTAAGGTAGACACTTTTGTAAATTTGAAAACCTGATTTCTACAAGATTAAATTTGAATGTCTCGTGGACAATGGTAGTTGTTTTGCATGGTAGGAGAGTAGACTGTTTATAACATTAGCATTTTTCTCATAGACTACCTTACCTGCTTCCGAACATGATATAACTAAGCTTTTAACTCCCTCAATAATTCATATCATTCAATCTACACAAAAATCTTAAACCATTATCACATCAAGGTACTATTTATCATGGCAAAACTAGTTTGCGATGGTGAGAGAAAATTTAAATATATTATCAGATAGCTTATTAACTCAACAATTTTAGCTGTTTTTAACCATTAATGTTTTAGTATAAAAACTTAACCCCTCTGCAGTTCAATGCAGCCGTAGAGGTGGCATTTTTTCTTTCTTTTATAGCTCGGACGCCAACACAAGTTAATCGAATGTCATTTATCATGTATTTTTTTTTATTACAGTTAGTTTTTTTAACCTTTTTTAATTGTACAACCATTTTGCGCTTATGTGGCTTTGTTCAATTCAAAGGGTTAAATTAACAGCCAATTTTAAATTGTAGAATTAATTGCTTCTTTAAAATAATAGAAACGTTGTTGTATTGTTGTAGATTTTTGAATTTTATTGTTGTTAACGCTATTATAGTTACTAAAAGTCAATTCACAGTATCGTCATCTCGCCAAATAGTCAATTGGCGATCACCGACATCTTTTCTATCACCACATGAACTAGCACGAAAAGTGTAATATTTAAAAAAATAATTTACTAAATAAAATTGCTCATCGAAAGCTCACTTTAAAATGAAGACATGATTTCATCTCGTTTTTATTCAATAGATATTTTTATTCTGAATATTCAACAGTTTTTTTAGAATATTTACCGCGGCTAGAATACAGAGTTTATTTAGGTGCTGGTTAGTTTTATTGCATTTTGTAATATTGCTCCCGTCATCGAACTTTTAATTTATAATATAATACATATGTTATAAATTATGCATTCATTTTTATACACAATATCTTCTTTATATGACATATTATTTTTTAGTAGACACACTTCTTATACATAGACCGTTTTATTCCCCTCTTTAATTGGATTATTTGTAGTGGTTTTTAAATGTGTACATTTTCTTTATTAGTCAATTCTCTTCTAAGCAGGGCTGTGGAGTAGGAGTCGTGAATTTATAAATTTGAATAAAAATGGTCAATTTTTTTTATATTTCGATTACTTTTACCATTGCCACAAAAATATCCGTGTGATGAGATGGCTACTGAGTTGTTTACAAATGAGTCGCTTGGTATCAAAAGCAGAACTGTTCCATATATCATGTATGGAACAGTTCAGCTTTTGATACCAAATGACTCAGATATCCTTTTTAAAAAATTGTTTTGTTTATTTGAAATAATAAAACATAAATTTAGTGCCAAAAATCATTGATATAAATGTTTTTTATCCATTTGTGAAGAAATAATGACACTTCAATAAAAATCATGAGAATGATATTAGGCTACACAAATTTGGAAAAATTAAAGTAAAATTGTGCAAAAATTGAACTTTATTTTCAACAATTTTTCTTCCCAAAAGATGCACTTTCTCATAACTGTGAAAATCTAGATACGCCCGTACGTGGTTAACCCTTTGAGGAGTATGGCCGCTTACGTCCGGTAGAATGTTGTGTTGTCTAATATTTATTACTGTTCTCATGATTTTAATTCAATTGTCATTATTTCTTCACTTATGGATAAAAAACATATATTCTGTGATTTTTGGCAGTCGCATTATTTTTATTATTTGTTGCAAATTAACAAAAAAAAAATGTAAAATGATTAATAAGTACACAAATCGGTAGCCGTAAAATTAAATTTCGACGCGATACTCTACCTGCAATCAACGTCAGTAGAGCGGAACATGTCTGCAGATGAAAGCAAAAAAAGATCTAGGCCAAAATTGGGAGTAATAGCTTCTTGAAAATTATTGAAAAGTAAAAATGAGTTAATTGTTACGCATAGGAAATAAAATCATTAAAACTTTTTTTAGCGACGCCACAGCCCTGTAACTGAGCTCCTATTTCGTATAGTTTTCTAAGTGAATATTTATTTATTTAAATGAAATCGTCTTGTACTGAAAATTAGATTAGTACTTTGCATATGAGCCTAACGATAACATTTTATTTTATGATAAATAAAGTACCTAACCGTTTTATATACTCATGCTAAAATATCTATTAGTCTGATATAGAATGTAATATATTTTACTATCTAAAACTGAATTATTTTAATTGTTAACTAAAATTCAACATTTTTAAAACAACTTGGCCCAATCTGCTGTTATAGATTGTTTTAGAAAAATATACAAAAGGACTACAACAGGACATGTGTTTTTCTTTTGTTTGCACAAAATGTCATATTCTCAAAAAAATATTCTATCATGTAATTTGACTGGTGTATTTCAAAATTTTGATTATTTGAATACCAAATGAAACTTGCTCGTTATTTAAATTTCAGCGAGTGATTTTTGTTTCAAATTGTTGAATTAAAAAAAAATCATAATATATCATTAATTGGATTTTTTTATTATTTTCATGATCGGTATGCTTCTTAAAATGTATATAATGAATACTAATTTTAGGTATTTATACAATAATGCTTTGTTAATATGGATGAGAGAAAACAATCAATTAATTCATATGGCTCATTATTTAAATAAATATAATTTATTTGTTTTTTATCGATGGTGTTTTATTTATGACCTAAATGGCCTTTATGGCAAAAATATGTGCACCAATTCTTGAAACTGAATATTGTGTGTAGGTCAGTAACTTATTAAGTATGAACTCGTCTTGTGTATATGGATTACTATTAGGTAAGATGGCGGATGCAGTAGAAAATCAACACAAAAGTAGTCACCATATAAACATCAACACTTTCGCCAATTTTTACTATTGTCACATTTCAACTCTTCCACTCGGTCCATTTCGACTTCCATGCCTTTCTGCCGGCCTTCTTGATCGACACAGTAGCAGAACCTTCCTCTGCATTGAGTCGGTCTCCAGTTTCCATCAGGACAACAGGTAGGAAGGGAAATGGCTGATGCTGATTTTAAGAGGTTCCAGGTTCTAGCACATTCTGTAAAAATCAGTTAAAATAATGTAAAATAATGGCTTGGTGCTGAGACACACCTTATATGAAGCAGCGAAATCTAGTATCAAAACACAATAGTGAAGATATGTTTGTCTGCTCCATATTGAGCTTATAGATTCCTAATGGAGATATCTCAATGGAAGTTTTACAGTGAGAAGTGAGCACCCTATGCCCAGTTTTCGATCGTATGGGGGAACTGTATTTTAGAAATCTCATATGTGAATGCCTTTGAACACAAATCCATAAACTTGTAATTAATAAAAGTATCTCTACTGGAATTTGAACCCATTAACACCGCAAACAATGATGGCTACAGGTTAGACCAGCCATACTCAACCTGCGGCCCAAAATAATTATAGTCACCAATTATTTTGTCTGTTGACTCGATATCAAAATTCACATTAATTTTTAAGTAAACGATTTAAGATTTTAGAATCATTGGTATTTTTGTGTACTTTTTACGTATTTTTTATTTGTTTCATTGTTATTTTTTACTTTGAAAAATACAAATCATAAAATAAAAAAGTTTTATTTTGACATAATAAATACATATGTATGCAGTATAGTATGTGTTATATTTACAGTTTACTATAAATATGTTGCAGCCTACGTAGAGAAGCAAAAACCGGAATGCAGCCCGGAGGGAAAAAAAGGTGGAGTATGGCTGGGTTAGACTAAGCAAAGATAGAAGAGCTAAATCTGGAAAAGATAGAAATATTCTTTTTGTTATTTTATGGGTGACAAGAAAATAATGCCTTATGCTAGTTGAATTGCTGTTGGTTTGTGAACAATAACTCCATTTTTATCATTTACTTCTCTTATAATTAGTCTTATTGTTAAAAAAGCTATCACTCACTGCAATTCATGTTTTTTGAAGCTGGAGAAGATATATCTGCTCCAAAATCAAGGATTTGTTTCCCGGTTGCATCCACGCATATTCTCCTGTAAATGAAAGATGCTTAAAAATTATTATTATTAACACCCCAATTATCTGTGAGCATCCGTAATCCATGCATGAATTTAAAACATACATATTTTAAAAATACACGCAATTTACTTGGTGTATTAAATAATTGATCACATTAATTTCAAAACTAAATGGGTTCTAGCAGTGAGAAGGTTTTTTAAATATAAGGTGTTGCCACACAAAGAATTACTATTAAGAGATGCTCCTTATACAATTGAAAGCATATTGAAAATGGACATCTTTGGATGAGTTGAATTAAAGATTAATTCAACTCATCATGTTATTTTATTAATGAAACAACATAACCATACTGGCCGTCTTAAAACCATTTGTAACAAAGATGATGACTTGCTTAAATTATGGATGGGATACATAAAGTAACTCGATCTTGGTTCAAAAACAAGTCAGTAAGACGTGTACGCAAAGGAAATTTCTACCACATATAGAAAAAGAATTTATGCCAAATTTACAAAGTTGATAAAGAAAACGTTGAAGAGTGGTTAAATACAATGTGATTTGAGTTTTTATCGTATGAGTGATGAGGATTTTATTTTCAATCAAATAGAAAAAGATGAAAATATATGTAGATCACATTTGCCACAACACGAGGCTAGCTTCTATTGAAACATTATTGGAATACATCCACCAACAGTTACTTGAAAATAATAGGAAAACTCAAACTAAAATGTTTTTTTCTAGAAATAAAAGTTAATAGTTCAGATTATCCGTGCTAACCCTCCCCAGATAATGATGATTTTTTTATTTGGTATTCAATGTCTTTGTTTACAAATAATCCCTGAAATAAATAAAAAGGAAACAAACGCCTACCCTATAGTGAAAAACATGCTTCGTAGCCAAAATAGATATTTTCTGTTGGAGATGTAATTGTAAATAATATGTTCTTCGACAATCTGTGTAAAAAAGTGATTGATTGATGTGTCTGAAGTGATGAGTGAAAAATTAAAGACTGGTTCATTGAATTTAAAAATGTGTTATTTGAAAAAAGAGGTATAGAAAATCGTGTAAAAAAAGATAATATTAATGAACCAATTAGTAAATTACACAAAATATTATTCATAATATGTATGAAGAAATAATACTATTCATCACTACTTGATTATATACAAGGACTTTTATAAGAGACTAGACATAAATCTCTTTCATCTCTAGAACTTTTCTGACTCGTCTAATGTTTTGCAATTTAACAAAGCCTTTCGTTTGTTATTAATGGCATGTGTCATTGAATTTCTTTTTATTACAAAATCCGTTATGCTCCCGTGTTTCTTCTTCTGGGAATCGTGTTTAAAAAGAATTGAGTATTGAGTAATTATGTAGAAAGATAGCCTAAATAAACAATTCAACTGATATTCAAAACATTTCTTACTTCTTATCCTTAAATTGAATCGAATTAAAGTTTCCATCTGGTTGGCAATTGGGAACAGGATTTCCGAGAAGCGTGAACCCCTCTTCTTCGTTTTCTTTCAGAGTTTCTAAAACCTCCAGACGGTATTCTTCACATTCTCTCAAATATGAAGTATTACTGTGGTGAATGCTGCTGTTAACTGCAAGAGGAAATATTTAATTTAGAAGCTGCAGAATTCTTGTGATAACTGTAGGCATAGAATATTTTTTTACTCATAAGATTTTGTAATATGTTGTCTAGACTAGTGTTTCCCAACATGGCACGCACCATGTTGGGAATTTAATGTTTTGGTGGAGCAATGCGCAAATCACACAGGTTTTCAGGTTTAAAATCAATTATTTTTCCTCATTTGATAACATATCGATGCTGGCAGATAAGCATAACTGATATGGCCATGCAGTATCAAAAAGAAATCTTAGAATTGCAAAATGATTTAAAACCCTATTGAACCTAAAAATTACAGATGTGTGGATTAAGCAAGAAAATTACTGTTGTCATTCCCATCATCATATTTATCTGACTGCTGCTTTAGCGCTGTAAATGGTTTGTGATTGAAAAAAAATAAGTAGTCTGGATAATCACAAGCTGTCAATATTTAAGATTGAAATTTATCAAATAAGTTACTTACATAAAAATTCATTGCAGCTCACATAAAGCTTTGCATGTTATTTTCTTCCAAGTTTTACTAACATGCACATACCGTCGGTAATTTCCTACAATCTCGTATTTAAGATAGTACAAGTTTTCAGGACATACATAAATGTACTTTATTCTAAAGCGATTGCTGTCACTATAAAACTCCACTGGAATGGTTTTGTCCTCAATATCTTTGAGGAAGTCAATAAGAAAAGAAGCAAAAATGTTTACATCTATGTCATCATGTATTAGGTTAAATAAAGCATGGTATATATAAGTAAAACCCCCATTTACACTAAAGTCAAGACAGTGTAATTCGGGGTAGTGTAATTGGGGGTGCAAATCTCTTGTGATTTGGCCGCAAAAATGCAAAACTAAGATTTCCCTTCGTTTTGCAAAAAAATAAATATTGACGAAATATTTATTTACCAAGTAATAAAGGGCGCCAAAATCCCACACATATACAGTCGCCTGCTATACGTGTATAGCTTGGCACATGTTGAATACACAGATGCTAACCAACTGTATGCGCGGCACAGCGAAAGTCTCGTAGTAACGACAATGGAATGCGACCGTGCAATTGGGGGATTTGCGGTGAATATTTCAAGCCAGCGCGTAATTCGGGGTAGTGTAATTGGGGGTTCGACTGTATATGTTTTGGAATATGAGTTAAAAGAATATGTGTGTATTGAAAATTCTGAATTCATTACATCAACAAACTCAAAAATTGAGATACTTGCTTTTAGAATATTATCGATGATATTGATCTACCAAAGTTAAATTGAAAATAGTACTGACTACGTGCATATTTGTTTATGATCCTGTAAGTACATATAAATATGTTTGACGATATGAGTGTACATATTTATAACATACAGCAAGGGAGAGCAGTGAGTGCTTGTGTAGAACTGTCAACGACTTGTGATGAAGAAATGTCTCCAGTGATAACATCAACACAGAAACACCGATTCTTGATACACTGTACCGGGTCAAATGATCCATTAGGCAGACATCGACGTCCAGTTGCTTGTCCTCCGATCAGGTCTGAGACTAAATCAATAGCTCTCGAACAACCTGAAAATTTTGTATCACCTTCATTTCAAAAATATTTTCATTTGTTACTTTTGTAGAAACTCATTATAAACATATTTTTTGAGCAGCGATTCAACTATAAATTATATTTTTTTAATAATATTCTTTGATTGTGTAAACAAACAGAACATTTTAAAGTGAGTATAAAAGGTACACAACGACATATATTAATAATGAAAATTATTAAGCGACTTATTTACAAACATTTGAAATTCAATGTTAATTAAGTGTTAAATCGTCGGTATACTGGCAGAAGTCGTTAAGTCAAAAACCGGCTGATTTGAGTTAAGAGTGCAGATAGCTGATAGTTTCTAAGATGCCGTATTTTCTGAAAAAACAAGTTAAGCCACATTTTGTATATTTTTACATAATTTGAACATTGTATACATCTAGTCAATTCCGATTAAAGTTATTTTTAATTAAGAATTTCGACTGAGGGTGCTTGATGGAATTTCAATATCAAATTTGGATTGTTTGAATTTTGTACTTTTCCATGAGTTTTGTCGCTAACAAAATTCAAACAATCCAAATTTGATATTGAAATTCCATCAAACACCCTCAGTCGAAATTCTTAATTAATGTATTTAACCTTTAAAATGTGTCTTTATTATTATGTGAAATAAAAGATGGGGAGGCGCGAAAATATTTTTTTCTTCAAAAAGAGGCGCAGTAGCTTAAAGGTTGGAAACCACTGCTCTAAAGATTATTCAGATATTAGGATTTTTAATTTTATTCGAATACATACACAATTAATAATATGGAAATTAAATATATTTAAATATAATTTTGTCTCATTGTATTATACTATAATTAAACGAGTATAAGAAGAATACGATCTTTTCAACTTCATCCGTGTACTTGAACGCCTGAAGATGCCGAAAGGCGAAACCCGGGTCGTTAGCGACAAAACTCATGGAAAGTACAAAATTCAAACAATCCAAATTTAAAGTTATTTTTGGCAAAAAAAACAATTTGAAGCTTTTGAATATGTAAATCGAATAATTTAACCATTATCGAATTTCATGAAGTTTTTAGAACGATACGTTCATAAATAGAGATTATAATTATCTCAAAGCAAGGTTTTTTGACATATCGTTTTCTGCCAATACTGAAAAAATGAAGAATTGTTAAATGTCAAAGCAAATACTACTTTTAGTGCTTCCTATATTTTAACAAAATAAGTAATGTTTTGGTTTGGATCAATCAATTAATCGAAAAAAAAATAAGAGGTCACTGCTTAAGCACGCCATTGGTACCCTGTGAGAATAATAATGAGGATTGCTTTAACCGACAGGGATGTTTTTAATATTCTATAAAGCTACATTTCTTCAATTACACAAATGTTTGTAAATGAATTTATCAATAGATGTTGCTGTATACCTTTCACTCGCCCTTAATTGTAGTTAATAATTTAAATGATTAATACGCACCACATTTCATATTCAATGATGCTTCCCTGTCATTTACAGATTCACCGAAAATTCTTGCCCCTTTTTTTGACATACAAAAGCACCTGAAAGATTTAATGATTATAACACTGAATTATTTATATGTTTTTTATTTATCATTTTTGCATACTGGATACTATAATACAATTATTATATATGTATTGGCAATGCTAACGTCATAAACTTTACAAAGAGTATATTATTATAATGAAGGAAGAAAATCAAGATTATAATAATACTTGTATGGTATTGATGAAATAATTAAAACAATGACACTTAGCTGTGCCGAAAGTTAAAAGGGACATTTACAATTTTTTCACCTTGATTAATCATGAATTTTAATTTTTTGTCTGATATTTTGGTTTATCCCAAAGATATACTCTATTGCTAGAAATATAACACGTACGGTGTTTTCCTAACTATAGTATCAGTAAAAGAATTCTCATGCAATCTATGCCTTATCTCATTTCATTGTGATTTTTTTTATTATTATACTCACGATTGTCCTGTAATGCAGTGGACTATTCCATATTCACCTCTTCCATCACATATTGCACGTGTTTCCAAGAATCCAAGAGTTCCAAGCTGTCTTCTGTTATCATAATCATCTTGAGCAGCATGGCATTTAGATTCCACTGGAACAATCAATAGAATATTATAAATTTTATTTTCAGTTAAGGCGATACGGTATTTTGTAGATTGCACTTTCTGTGCGCAATGTGGCTGAAGTTTATTATATTGTACATTCTTCAACGATATAAAACTGTTATTTATTTAACTATATTAAACTTACCCAAAAAATCTATGCGAACCTTACAAAGCAGTTTCTTAAATTTTTGGCTATTTGTTGTTAGAGTGAGTACAAACTGAGTCTTAATACACCCTTCTAGCTGAGCTACATATCAATGATTATTCCGTCAGCCAAAAGCTTTAAATGGGGGGAAAACAAGAAATACCCCCTACGAACACTGAATGTGTATGTTCAGTAAACAAAAGTGTTCAATTCTTAATAGGAATTGTTTTTAATGCGATACAAAGCTTCAAGAGCTTTCTTTAACTTAGCCAGTCTCTAACTAATTTTTTAGGGTATCTTGAAGACTAATGCATGGTCCTTCTTTACTCGAAGGTTTTGTGCAGAGTATCTTCTATATTTTCCCTTAAGACTTACCTGGCACATCGGTTTGCTTGTCGATATTGTATTCAAATTAAACTACTTGGAATACAATACATAGGAAAATTGATATTGCCATGGGAATCTTTTTGGGTTCTCATAAAACTGAGTGAAATTCATTTACATAACACTCCTTTAGTTTGAAACAAAGTGTATTATAAATATTACAGTAATTTAATTCAGTAAAATAATGAAATGTTAGCTACTTCTCGAACACCTGCTCTTTTGGACAGTTGGTTTGCAAGTAAGTCCTGGCCCACATACTGTTCCTGTTGGTGGAGATCCTAAGCTTCCTTGAGTACAAGGATCTCCTTCCTCTGGAAAGATAAAAGTAATGTTTTTACACATTCATAGACCGGCTGTTTTTCTGAATGAGAATTGAATGGCGTGAGAATCAAACATTTCGATCGATTGCCCTCTCCAATTTGTACATAATTATTATGTGTAATGTAATGAATCACGCGCTGTTACATTCTGATTGGATCATCTATGTTATTTGTTTTCTCATTAGTGCTTCTTACTATTAAAAAAGCAGTGCTGGAGTGGAAAAACGAAGGGTTCGCGGTAATTTTTTTATTGGATTTTCCGTAAGTAATTTTTGTTGGCTTTTGACAAAGAAGTTTGGAGTGGTCAAGCACGTGATTCGAGGCGAATGAGTGACTCTCGTTTAATACCAAGTCAACACTGTGTCACAATGTCTCATTTAGATCAACCGAGTTCGCGGCCGAAAAACTAAGCTCGACCGAATACAAAAAACAATCTATCAGGATTCGGCCGAGCTATCCGACGAGTGATTCAAGTGAGCGAGTGAATAAAAACCGTTTCTATTTCCTCAGATCGGAAGATATATAGCACTCCTTGCTCACGTTGTCGGCGTGTACGGACAGGTGTTTGGGTGTTGCTGAATCGAACGAAAAGCACGTAAAAATGAAATGGATCGTAACAAAACTTATACACGCTAAGACGCTATTTTTTTTACTAAATTAAGAACAGTGCCCTGAAGACTTCATAGAAAAAAAAATGTCAACTTTTATCGACTATTTGAAAATCGAAGATGTATGTTGACGGAGATGGTAAAACAGTTTACTTTATACGTTTCATAAGTTATCTAATAAAAAATCTTTACATGAGAGAAACTAAAAAGTGTGAATAATTTTAAAAACCTAAATTTCACTGATTTTAACGATAGCGCACATTAATATAATTTTATTGATGAAAGAAATGATTAAAAACATTGTTATCAAAACAGAATATGGCGGATGTTTATTTTTAATTTAAATTCCTCATGTAATGCTCACTTAGATTTACCAGGCAGTATTGACAGCAATTACAGATCGTCGGAGAAGTCATCCAAATTCCCGAATGGGTAGCATTTTGACCTTCGCAATCATCGGGAATCTCTGGACAAATGGCACCCTAAAAAATCATTAAATTACAGCAATGAATACAACCGTTTTTTATATACAGTTTATTATAGGGAGGACCAATTGCGAATTTCCCAATACGCATTTTTAAATTGTAAATTTTCTACTTTTTTTCGTAGAAATTCGTCAGTGAATAATTGAATTCGTTGTGATGAAAAATCACTTCAAATTTTCAAATTAATCGGCTATGTGTGAAAGAGAAAGCGTTTTTAGAGTTTTCGTGTTGTCAAAACTCCTTACCATACATGTGGATGAAACCACTTGTTACGCCACTTATTCTAAGAAACAATCATAATTCTTATTCATGCTTATTTCGCTGAAAAAATAGGAAGATACGTAATATTTTAAATATAACAAAACGGTTTCAAGGATCGTGAGCAAGTTTGGCAGTAGAATTTATCATTTCGTTTTTCAATCATATAAACCATATACACAAATAGTGTGCACAATTATTCTATTTTTATCAAAAATGAAAATGCTAGGTTAATAATATGTTTTTGATAAAATGAGATACGCAATATTTATCTGCATTGATAAATCTTTTGTAAATTTTAATGAAATAAAATCAATTCTTATACTTTCAACAATATTCTTTGATAGATATTCTTAGAGTTCAATAGAAAACAAATCCATAATATGTGTATTTTACAGGGTTTCGTGATTCTTCCATACACAGACACTACCGTATACAGAAAACTCCGGACACCAAAATATGAGTAAAGTGCATCTTATTTTCATTGATAAAGTTTATCACTTTATAAAACTTCTACATTTAATAATTGACTGAGCATTTAATTATCACTAAACAAACATCATATTTCATAATCTGTTAATATTATGAAATTTAAAAATGGCGTATAAAATATGTTTAGGCTTACCGCGCACGAAGATGTGGAACAAAGTAAACTTTTATCGACTGGTATAGGATCTTTTGGAGCACTGTTAGCGAATGCAACAAACATGAGAATCGTCAATATGTATTTCCAAAAATGCTCCATTTTGATGTCACTCGATTTCTTCGGTTTATTATCTAGAAAAATGTTCAACTGAATTGTCACAAGAATTGTAAATATCGGAATTTTCTTTTCCAAATTTTGTAATATTTTAAACGAATCAAACTTACTTTTATCACAGTCGGCTAGTAAATTATTTTTTCAACCCCATTAGTCAATTAATCAGTGGGTATTTTATTGAAGAAAAGAATTTATTTACAAAATGGCAGCAGCCGCTGTCAAATTCACGAAAATGGCGGCATTGAAATACATTTTATGACATTATGAGTAGTATTAATTAAAAATTATTGATTAGATAGTGTTTTATCATGTTATCTATTGAGAAATCGTATTGATAAACTTCGTTTCTTATGAATCCATGAGTAAAAATTTGCCGGGAATTTGTATTATTTAAGTACCTATTCTTCTGAATTCCCTTTTTTTCGTTATCACTACAATAACTTTTAAAACTGACCTTATTCACCTTTACAATATAATATTTAAAATAATGTTCCAGAACCAAATAAAATTTTGAATAACCATAAAATAGAATTATTAAATGAAAAGAGAAAAAATGATTTTGATAAAGGTTTATTTTTTAAATTTGTGTTTGTTGAGAACTTTCTTCAGCCGTTTTACCATTTTGCCTCGACTAAAAACTGCATTTGATGGATAAAGTTATGGGCAGAAAAGTAATTGATGGTCAATGCTAATCCCTTGTCTTCTTCAATTAAATTTTAAGTCGATAAAAAAACATTATTTTACTTGTTCCATAATTATATATCATGATCAGGGCCAAGCACTTTTAATTGCTTGTGATGAGCGAAACCCATCCTGGTTATAATAAATAATTGTGGAATTAGTACATACGAGTTTTTTTATTATTTTTAATAACATAATGCCTTTTCACCACGTAATGCCTGTATTTTTATATCTAGTGGTTGAAGGGCAAGATTGTATTTGATTTAGCTATACATAAGCTTTATTGATACAGGAAACATAGGATTATCCAGGATAATAGAGGGAAGGGCTTGCACGAACTTTTATAGAGAATCTAATATCCATTCATTTTCAACTTCTCGTGATGACCGAAACCGGTCCTGACTCCTGATCCTAATAAATAATTGAAGAATAAATATAAAGTTGTTGTTTTAAAATATAATGTATTTTCACAGTGAACATCTTAAAAACTTTAATTTCAATAGTTTTACATTTGTTAGAATTTTTATTGACGCAAGATCATCATACGCCTGTTTATGCACACTGTAAATATGAGCGAAGGCGTGCTACAGTCGATGGGTATATCCTCTCGAGTCTCGGCCGAGGAATTGGAAGCGGCTTCTATTGACTCGCCCACTTGAATCACTCGTCGGACCACTCGGCCAAATCCCGTGTTTTATTCGACCGGGTTCACTCTTTCGGCAGCGTACTCGGTTGCGCTAAATGAGACATTATAATTTAATTTTCAAGTGCGTCATTATTTTTTCTGCAGTCGAAGTTTCAAGAGCTGTAACAGTATACGAACATTAAAAACAAAATCTTCAAGTCGCGATCATCCCAGACAAATTAATTATCAAACAATATATTGTATTAAGTTTTATAAAAGTTCCGTAATTTGGTGGTGCTTTCACACCCTAAACGTGTGGGTGGGTGGTATTATAAAACCTCTCATAAAAAAGTCATAATGCATGAGCTTTCTCGACGATGGCTATTACTATTTTTGCGCAGCAGCAAATATTTTTGTCGATTTCGTAATTTTTTGCTATTATATTAATGAATTATTTTTAATAATATTACGCTCAGGAATTGCTTGATAAATGTTGCTCACTTTGTTGATAACTGATGAAAATATCAAAGTAAAGCGAATTTAATATCGACTGCGGAAAGGAAAAAGGACGTAACCCACACATACCAAATTTTACAGGAGGCGCTAAAACGTGTTTTGATGATTTTGTGACATATGCAGATTAAGAATTAAACACAACCTTGAAATGCACGGAGACTTCTAAACTGGTGTTTAATTGACATAGTCTAATATTAATTCAAGAATTTCTCCAGTAAAAATCTTTACTTCAGTCTCTTTTCTTAGTTTTAATTTTTTACTATGTCATCTTTTTCAAACTTAAAAGCTAAATTTAGATACTAATTCGGCATTTTTAGCTTCCATCTTTTTGATAGCTTGTGTGTCAAGTTGTATACATTGTGATTATCGAATAAAAGCTGTTTTGGAAAATTGAGGGTTACGTCCTTTTTCCTTTCCACAGTCGATATCATTATCTATTTGTATAAGACTAGCACATTCTTAGGCTTAGAGCACAGTGAATATAACAATAAGTATTTAATATCAAACAATGATATCTGAATGCAAATATTAATGGCATTTTATCGCGAAAACTTTATTGTCGCTTACCTGTAGATAATGTTATTATATTATATAAAGTTCATTGCGAGTCAACTCGAGGCTCGTGCAACAAGCAATCTTAATTTTTTACTCGGCTTGGTTGCTTGAAAAATCTATACCCTCGCTGATGACGTTAACTTGAAGAGTTTACCAGATTTTTAAAACTAGAAATAGTATTTAATTATTGAATTTCGGGCGCACAAACCTTCTTCTAATGCGGGTTTTTTTAATTAACCATGCGCCCACGAAGCTATTTTCATGCACTCTTACAAAGTATGTACACTAATAACAAAAAAACAACAACAAAACAATAGTAAATGTTTACGATACGAAAATCATCTCACGGTACGCGTACACCAAAACCGAATTATCGGCCGACTTCGTGTCGGACCTATTCGGACGTGAAGTGTCGGCCGTTCATGTGCATTCACTGCAACCGTTGTCGGCCGACCGGTCTTGACCGAGTACAACCTGAAGTTAGTAGCAGTCAGTGAGCAGAAGTACTATGCAGCCTAGAATTTTTCGATATCCATTTTCAAATAAAAATCAACAAGAGTTTCACAGAAAACTACACTATATTTACGATAAAACTTTATGGTAATTGTTTGTTAAAGCTAGTCATGGATTATTACGGCGAAAAACTTCACAAACTAAGCTAAAAACAACGCCACGATTTAAAATTATTTTTTGAGGGCTTGATAGTCGCGTTAAAATCACACATTAATATGAAGAACACTGATAAATTATGCGAAATACGAAATAAATGACCGGTGAATGTTCTGTCATAATACACCGAAAGTAGGCAGCAGACTCGCGACAATACCAACCTGAAGTTAGTAGCAGTTGATGTGCTGTCAAAAGTAGCTGGTAGACGGTCGACCAATCCCAACATGTTTGGATTCGTCGGTTGATGGGTCAGAGACAGCCGTCATAGTACGACGCCGTCTGTATTAGTGTAAGCGCTCTCATTTTTTTACATACGTTTGTTTCGATCGGACAACACGGCCGAGCATAGTTCGGGCGATGACGGACTAGGTGTACGCGTACCATAACACTTCCAATTTTGGGAAAATATTAAGTGAAATACATTTTCAAAGATTGCAGTAAGAATATTTTGTTATTTTTAAATATATGTTTGTACTACTTATAGTATTTTATTTTTTAAATACACTCATAGGCATATATTACTAAAATCATATTTTTTCGATATCCTGCATGCGCTCAGATGCACCCGTTACCCCAATAAGGCTAAGAACCTCTCTTCTAAGGGAACAGGCATTCAAACATTTTGTAATTTAAGGCATTACTTGATATATTATCAATAAGTTTGTATATTTATATTATTATTACTGGCTGCCTCCGATGTGTAATGAAGTTCTGAAAACACCCCTGAAGAAAAAAAAAGCACGAGGAAGTAAGTACATATTGAAGAAGAAGACTCTCTCGGAGGTATAGTTCTAGGCATACAATTAATTCATTTTGACAACGAAGATATCTCATGAAATATATTCGATGGTAATTATTCACAATTCAAAAAGGATGTCGTCTATCTAGATTTCAATGTTCGTAAATTTACAAGCTATGCCACTTTATCCACGAGTTTTTTTTGCTGAAATTTCAATAATCAGAGGTGGGCTGGAGAAGACTTGCTGGGGCTCACGCGATCCCCTCGCTAAAATTGACTTATGCCGGCAGGCCTCTTACTAAATTAAGAAACACATTATTCTCAAATATATGCTTTATATCGTCGATGCATATCAAATATGGTCTATGTGACGAAAGTGCATTCCGAGATAATCGATAAAAACTGTTTAAAAAAATAACGAAACGGAAAATAACACTTCTATCAATGGAGATTGGAAAAATTTTCCCATTGATAGAAGTGTTATTTTCCGTTTCGTTATTCTTTTAAACAGTTTTTATCGATTATCTCGGAATGAACTTTCGTCACATAGACCATATTTGATATGCATCGACGATATATTGTATACACATGCATTATATTTAAATTTAGGAACGCACTTACATAATATCTACAAAGGTTTTAGTATAACGTTTGAAACATTCACTTGGAGCGAAAATAATACAACATGTATCGGTGTCAATCTTGGAACTCTTCACTCTGCAATCTAGTGTAGGTAAATACATTTTCAGCCATCGATATTAATTGAATAACGGTACATTGTGTATTTTTACAAATTATCTGTATATACAGTAACATTCGATAGCTTTAATAATTATTGTCTTTTCCGAAACACCGCGAATAGTTTTGAGATTAATTGAGCCTCTTGTTAACGTATTAGAAGCTCACCGCCGTCAATAATCATTTCTTTTATTTGCGAATGAGTCATCCTTTGAATTTTAGTTATTATCCTTTGAATTGATAAATGAAAAGGTATCATCAAACTTTAGTTCATAATAATTATTATAGTGCAAAGCAAAAGAGAAAAAAAAAATTGTAGTACATATCTGTTAGCAAGTGAGTCTAAAATACTAAACAAATATAAATTGAGAAACACTGGATAGATTACAGGCATGATAAGGCTGATAACAAATGTACCTAACGCAGTGTTCTTATTTTCAACAGCGGCTCCACTGTATTCTAATGTATAAAACATTATTCTTATGCGTGAGGGATATCGGGAGAAATTATTTTTTAATGTTCAAACTATAGATTGTAAACTGAATCCGACTCTCTTGCAATTTTAACGTAGTTCTTATTTTATATGTATGAGAAATATAAATATATATATAAAATGAAAATATTATTTACCAAATAATTCATATTTCATCGCACGCCGCTGAACGCTAAATCAACGAAAATATCATGGCGATTATTCCAAATTTACATAATTGAATTCATTACACAAAATTTTGTTAAAACAGACTTCTTTTAAACCGATGAATAATTATTTACGAAGCGACTTAATGAAGAAAATTACTCTTATTAAGCAATTCGGAGAAGACATTTAAAATTAATTGAATAGGGTTTGAAACGAACAATTATTAATTTTTATTTTTTCGATTTTACACCTTTTTAGTTGCACGATGTCTCATTTAAGTTTTTAAAGTTTACCTCGAGTGACTTTGTTAATATAAAGTAAGTTGAAATATCTAGCGCTTAGAGATTTGCGTTAATTAATTTATTATGACCAATTTTCTCTCTAAGCTGCTTGCACTCCAATAAAACTATGTATTCAAATAATAAATTTAAAAAATGAAGTAATGCTCATTAACCAACATTAGGATAACATAATTAAAATTGAATATTATCTATTATTAGAATAAACAATAGATTTAATGGAGTATATATTTAGGAATGACGTGATTTTTTTTTCAATAAAATTAACATATTAATAACTTTAATGGCGATTGATTATTTGTGCCATTTTTTGTAATTGAGTGAAAAATATGAATTTTGTTATTTTAGATGTTTTACTTTGATACACATTAGTATGAATTATTAAATGATAATAGTTTTAATTATGTACACCAAAACAAAAAAGTACCATCAATTTATATAAAATATTGACGTTTAAAAAATGATTGAAACTATGCCGCGCATTTGTTAGATTGGTCTAAGTCTTTAGTTTTTCGCACAGCTAACCTTTCGTTTTAGAGGGAACTTCTTAGCCAAAACCTTCGGGAAAACAACGTTTCTTGTTTTCGGTAGGCATGACTTCGTTTCACAGATTCTTTTCTTCGTTGGTTTATGCAGTCATCCAGTGTGACCTAACCATTGTTATATCGAAATATTGATGCTTGAACTGCACATTGCATGTTTAAACTGAGAGGTCAGTTTATTTAAATTGGTAACTTCATAATGACAGGCAAGATGCGGTTTAACTAAACTATCTCTATAATAGTCTGCCAAGTCCTCAATCCAGTCTGCCAGTTTTAGTATATGTTTATCCAATTTAGATATGAACATGCTTAACAATATTATTTTCAATGTACGTGATTGAAATACAAATAGAATTTTATGAAATATAATTTATAATATATATAATTATTTGTAATAAGTGATCGTTGAAAGTTATGACTAAATTTTTTAATGAAATGATTTTTAGATGCTCTGCTTAATTTAACACATTTTTTATTAATAAATTCGAAGTATTCCACTGTATAAGTCATTCCAGACATATGTCTGTCGACGCTTAGCAACTGTTTAAATATTGCATCAAATTCGTAATCTTACCACCTTTTCAAGCGACCGACATAGCGTTGAAAACTTTCCAGTTGGAAGACAATAATTAAGCAATCATCTCGACGTGTTTTAGTAGATTTATTGTATCAATATCATAATGAGGGCACCAAGGATCCTTCGTTGAAGAAAATATTATTCATATAACAATAAACTATACATTCAGTCGTTTGATACGTGTACTCTACTCAGTGACGGATTAAGGAAATGGGAGGCTTCAGACTCAATAGCAAGCTTTACTTTGGGGCGTAGTCGTCCACAATTAGGTGACGTGTGCTCCTATATATCGGCTTTTTGCGGCCCCTAAGGTTTGAAGACCCCAAGCGCTCGCCACGTGCGCTTATGTAATCAGCCGCTACGTGCACGACAGGGCTGTGGAGTCGGGTAAAAAAAGACGACTCCAACGAATTTTTTCAATCATTTCATTTTATCTAATATATTTGTATACTAACAGATCATCTTTAGCCAGCCTAGCATGCCGTGGCTAGGGTATCCAATATATCCAAACCCAAAGGGTATCCAATCCAAACCGATCAAGTACTCGGGATCCCGTCCAATTTTCTGATCCCGAAATCCCGGGACTGCCGTCGTCGCGATCCCGGGATTTCGGGATTGAGAAATCTTGAGCAAATCCCGAAAACTGATAGGAATTTTGAAAACAAATCGACTTTCGGAGATAAGCTTTGGGAAAAGTATACCAAATCGAGGATTTCAAATTCCGATTGGAAAAATGCTCCGGGATTGGATACCCTAACCGTGGCAACACTATGGACTATCATAAAATATATATTTTTGATTGTGTCTGAGTTGCACGACGTTTATTATATTTAAATGTAATTATTAATACAATACATACAATTTATTGCTTTTTGCAAAATGCCAAAAAAAAATAAAAAATACTTAGTAATAAAAACATGAAAAAATGTTTTGAATATGTCTCGTGGGTTCGGCGTACGGTTATTTCATTTTATTTGTTGTGTAACTATTTTTCATACCTTTTTTTATTTTTCTGACTTCAAACCCGACTCTCCAGCCCTGCTTAAAAAACGACTTTAACTATTTTTTAGGCTTAGTAGCAATCGCTCCACTTTAAATTCACTAGCGGTTTGAATAAACAATTTTGAAAAAAGGGCTCGAAGTGGTTATTTTTTTTCGAGTCGGACTCCAGTTAAAACAGTCAGACTCCACGCTTCAGCCTCCGACTCCACAGCCCTGGTGAAAAGATACTCCAATAGTGTGTTTTGGGTGAAATGCGAAAATAGGAGGTCACTGCTAATGCACGCCGCTGGCTCCCTGCTGCTGTAGACCGCTACACTCATCCCATTTATTTTTCACCTTGAAAATATTGTTGCTGTGGTAGATACAATACATGCTCTATCTATACATTGCATTAATAATGTGATTATTAAAAATGAACTAAAAGATATTTTAAAGGAAGTATTCAATTTAATAAAATTATTTTTTACCATAGTACAAGTGCTTCTGTGGAAATATCATTTTTTACAATGAAAATAGTAAAAAACATTCACTTGAAATAGTCAAAGTGAGAATAGATTGCTCTTGCATCAATATCAATCGAAAAAAAACTTTTAAGCAAACAAATGAATGACGTTTTATTATATCGACTGTGGAAAGGAAAAAGGACGTAACCCACACTTATCAAATTTTACAGGAGGCGCTAAAAACGTGTTTTGATGACTTTGTGACATATGAAAATTATGAATTATACACAACCTTGAAGTGCACGGATACTTCTAAACTGGTGTTTAATTGACATAATTTAATATTAATTAAAGAAATTGTCTCTGAAAAACCTTTATTTCAGTGTTTTTTCTTGGTTTTAATTTTTTACAATGCCATCTTTTTGAAATTTAAAAGCTAAATTTAGATACTAATTCGGCATTGTCAGCTTCCATCTTTTTGATAGAATGTGTGTCAAGTCGTATACATTGTGATTATCGAAAAAAATCTGTTTTGGAAAATTGGGGGTTACGTCCTTTTTCCTTTCCGCAGTCGATATGATGCGTTTATTGATGATTTTGGTAAGAAAGATCGCCGAATAAATTTAAATACATAAGATGTTTATCAAATGAAGAAAATAAATTTTTAAAATATAGTTTTTGTTCCTCCCTCTGACCGCATGTCCTGTTTTAAAAGTCACCGCACACCACTGGTATGTATATCCTTTCGCTATACATACGTATTTTTGACATAACGCCAAACTTAAATAATTTTATACAATTTACTATCAATTCTTTGTCAGTTGAACCGTTTTCCTGAAAAATTTCAACATTCAGCAGGTAAGCAAAATGATTAAAAATTTATAATATTATCAGTTCTCTACTACTATTTTATAAATATTAATATATGAGAATCTTATTACTTATGTATCTTATCTTTCAGTTAGCAATAACACGTCTTGAAGATTTAAGTAAATAATATATAAAACTAATCACTCGAATAAACGTTAAAGCAAGTTAACAAAAACATTCCATTCATTTCATCATGGAAGAGCTATATTTTTTATAGCATTTAAATTGATAAAAAAAATTACATGAGTGTAACTAGCAATCAAAATTATTTTAAGTTGAACTAATATACAGGCTAAAATGTAGTAAAAAATATCATATTTTGTGTAATTTACTTTTTGGGTCTTCATTAATACATTTCCCATGATTTTCTATACCACAATGTTGTTATTTTTTTAAAAATAACACAGTTTTTTAAAATTCAGTGAATCAATCTTTTATTTTCCTATGAATTCGAGCCCTAATTTTACACGGTTTTTCGTGGTACGTATCTACCGTGTAAAAAAAGAGTTTAGTGTATTTATTTCGTTATGTTGCTGGTCGCAAGTATGTAGTATTTTTCAGAGAACCGCAGCTTACTTTACAGCTTTACATGGCCAATCTGCGTGGATTTATAGCCAAATATTTTTAGGTTATATTGAAACACAAGAAATGTTAAATAATTACAAATTACAGTCAGTCTTTGGTATGTTGATATCACAACAATCATGTCAACTGTGATATATTTTAGGGGTACCCAAAAGAAATCCATTTTTTTGCATGCCTTGTTTGAGATCAGTTTGTCTCCGGGCACCGTGAAGTGAACATCTCTGTGAGTATCGAGGGATTATCACAAAGACTCAGTATTCCGTGGTCTACAGTGCAAAGACACTTAAAAACAATAGGAAAAGTTAACAGAATGGGAATCGAAAAGAAGTGCTTCTTCTTCACGACAACGCACGCCCACACAAGGCATTGATGACCCGTGAAAAACTTTCTGAACTGAATATTGAAGTTTTAAATCATCCTCCATATTCACCAGATCTCGCGCCATCTGATTATTATCTGTTTAGGTCATTAGAGCATTCACTAAGGGAAAAAAATCAATAGTGTGAAAGATGTAGAAAACTATTTAAATTTGTTTTTTGCATCAAAGCCTTCCAGCTTTTTTAAAAGGGGGATTGAAAAGTTGCCTGAAAAATTGCAAACAGTCCAAAATAATAATGCCGATTGTATTTTAGAAGTACTATGTGCCTGTAAAAATATATCAATAAAATTTTACTGTATTTGAAAAAAATGGATTTCTTTTGGGTACCCCTAATATTTGTTTTATATGTCCAGAGATTATTTAAATTACATGCAATACATATTTGAACAAAACTTAATAAAGTTTTTTTAAAATGTCTAAAATATAGAAAATATAATGCTGTGTGTGGTTTAAAATAATCACGCAATGCGACATATTGCTTCCGTTTATATCGGTTTCCTTTGCTGTTTCTTCAGCCTTCAATGACAGGTTCATTTCGCCCTTTCATTTGTACAACTGGGTAACTTGATTTTGACGTACATATGATCAAACATTTCTTATACAAAATTTAATTAAACACTATTTGGGCTAAGTTAAATGGGAATAAAACAACTGCAAAAATGCACAATGGATATATTAAGCTTCACAGTTTTGACAACATTTTAAATACCAAGTCTGAACTAAAATCTTGGGTGGGCTAGAGGAAAGTTTAGCATTGTATGCAATTTACGAAATTGTGTATGTTTCCACTTCACCTTATACATTAATCTACAAGCAAATTAACAAATATTACAACACTACTGCAAAGCATAAATTACTATATAATAAAATCAATGCTAATGTACGTAAGAAATAATAGAATAATAATACGGGGCCATAAATTCGTCTCTTTCAAAGTGAAATAACAAGTATAAAAAGCAATACAGAGCTGTCACTGAGAGTCAATACCTGTCACTTTCATACAATACAACGATATTGGTTTTTATGTTTGAATGTATGGGAGGGCATGGGCAAATTCGTTTGAGCCCCCAACGAATGACAGAAGCTTGATAGTTTTAAGCACAGTCGTGTGAGTTTAGATGACGTTTCCGTACATACAAATACAAAAAAAATCTAATCATGCTTGATTGCGCCCCAGTGTAAAGAAAGAACCTATATTATATCTGCAAAGAACTTGGGCTTGAAAGATCTAGCCCCTGAGTCGTTAATACGTAGGTTTTTCCAGACTGACGTCACGTTGCCTGTTCTCTATGAAGTATTTATAGGGTTATTGTTTTTTTTATGCCGGCTTGGTTTAAAATTGTAATACAAAACACAATCGAGAATATTGTAGGTAGACATAGCATTGTCTTATATTGACAGAGGAAATCAAAACAAAGATATTGTTTTAATTTGGGAAAGGTTAGTTACCCTTATAAATGTATTTATTTTGTTCAGCGGCCGAATTGCTCCTCATTTTTATTCAGCCATCTAAAATTTTGGGTGAAAAATGCAGGTCGGGCTTAGCCCACCTAGCCCAGTACCTAGAACCGCCACTGAATTGTGCATGGTTCTGTTAAAACCAGGGCTGTGGAGTCGTGTAAAAAAAGACGACTCCGACTCCGAAGATTTTTTTTAATCATTTCATTTCAACCTACATATATATTACCTATATAATATTCTATCAGATCATCTTTAGCCAGCCAATCATGCAATGTCAACACTATGGACTATTGTGGTTTGAATACACATCATTATATTTTTTTTAATTGGGTCTAAGTCGCTCGTTTTTCACGACTAAGACTCCGACTCCAACTACACAGCCCTGGTTAAAATGTTATCCATCCTTACATGTATTGTTAATTGAAGCGCTTACTATCAATGCCGGCTTAAACGATTTTCATGCAATTTTGATTTTGATAAAACATATGTATGTATAATATAATATAAGGAGATATGTATTTCACATATATAATTGCAAAAGTTTAAGTTTTCAAAAACGCAATCAAAAATTTCGACTAATTTTGAAACCACCATAAATAATCAACGTGTGAATTTTAATTGGTCTTAAAATGTATTAGTCAATCAGTTGGCGGAAAAGTGATAAATATTTAACTTGCATAGTTGTTAAAATGTAAAAATCACATACATAATACACGACGATCAGGTTTTTCCTATTTTTCTCAAAACTACCAAAAGTGATTTTAGCCGTTTTTGAAAGTAAGTACTTCAATTAAGGATGACGTATGGTTTACTTGGTTCGATTTTCAAAGCAAAAAATATGATTTTTAGATTGTTTGTCCAATTAGTGAAAACGAAATAATGCAAATAAAACAGAAATCAGGCCAAATTTTAATTAGATCTTTTTATCAAATTAATATTTTGAATAGTTCCCATTCATAACTTAAAATATCTAAAAACGTTAGTTGGTTTCTTTATGTTTAACTCAACCCATTTAATTGTTCCTAATTATACAAAGTACTGTTTTTATTATAAGCAATGGTTAGATTAGCTTAGATTAATATTATTAAAAAAGAGTTTTTCCAAGCGTTACCTAGTTGTGGTTCCCTGTAAATTGCTCGAATAACAAGATAATCAATTTGTTTCCGTTTGTTCTGTCCGTTTGTTCTGTCTAAGCCCTAGTCTTCTATGTTTTCTGGAAATATATAGAAACAGTTTGAGTAACTAATTAATAAGCAGTTCTCGCAGAAACACTTCTGTTGAGATAAACTCCATTAAAAGATCATATGTTCCGCATTTGGAGCGAACACGGTTAAAATAAATATTTACGAAAATTATTTTTATATTTCACTCTCTAAACAAGTGTCGCACAAGATAAAAATGAAAAACGTAGAAAAAGTCGTGAAAAATCGTTTAAATAACCTAGCAATTCGAATAATTTGTAATTCGAGCAATTTACCGGCTCCCCCTAGTTGTATATTGAGTTGGCGATTTGATTTTCCCGTTTTCGAAGTGTTGCCAGTGATGTAAGTAGATTGGTTCATAAAGAGAGCAATTCCATGACAGTGTTTGTAAAGCAATACTGTCGACGGATAGCTCTCTTCATTAACGAATTGCTTTTGTACTGGCAACTCTGGAAGTGTGGTTTGAAATATTTCTCGAACTCTTTTGAATTGTTTCATGCAGACTCGAAGATTAAGTTGAGCCACAAACAAATGAAATTGCTCTCAACTTTAATTATGAAACAACATTGGTGGCTGACCTGTGCTGAAACAAAAATGATTAGTAAATATTAGAATAACATCTATTTTTGGGAACTGAAAATCTTCAGAGATTACATCGGTCTTAATTTGTTTTTTTTTTTTGTAAAGAGATATTCAAAGTGCTGGTGGTCATCCATATAAATTATGCCTCCATAGCTATGCCATTATAAAGTCATGAAAAAAAGAAAATATTTTCCATGAAATGCAAAAAATTCTTTTCCGGAAAGAAAAGTGACTTGATTACCGGAATTACTTAATTAATGTCCGGACTAACTTCATCGCTAATTAGTCCGGATAATCAAGGTTCTACTATAGTAAACAATGCACACTAAGTTTTCATAAACATTATCAGAAATACTTTTTTATTCATTAGTGTTTAATTTTGGTTTAATTAATCTTTTGCCGATTCAAATAAAACAATTCTACAGGTTTTTCATAAAATATAGTCACCGAAAATCCCTATTGTATTAGAGAGAATATTGAATTTTCTTAAAACACTGATATGTAAATATATATGCAAGTAATTATCACTTTGTCATTTTTCGGATAAGATGGACATACACATTTAAAATGCTTACTCCGTACACTGAATCTTCTAAAAGTATTGTAGAAAATAGATAAAACTCTTTTACCCAGTGGCGGATTAACCCATAAGCGCAAGAGACGCGCGCTTGGGGCATCTAATCTGAGGGGTCCTAAAATAAAGTATATTCTATAAAACCCATATAATATTTTCAATTAAGTTTTAGTAATTCGAAAATGAGGGCCTCCAAATTTAATTGCGCCTCGGGCCTAGCTTAGTGTACATTCATGTTATTAAAAATATAAAAACAAAAGCTGTCATGAAATTAATTCAAATGAGTCTGTTTTGCCTTACTGTTGATTGTATTGTAACATAGTATTGGTCAATGTACAGTTTTGACAATTGATACTATGTAAGACTACCTATTTGTTTGATAATACCGATATATTTGAAAATAAATGATGTGTGTTCGAAAGCAGAAAACTGTTGCGCTGAGAAACCATAAACAATAATATGCAACTGTATCTAAACAGTGAGTTACCTACCATTCCGACGACTGCATATATTTCTATAGAAAATGTTCATTTGTGATTCTTCTCGCGGTGGCGGCTTGTGCAAATTACGATAGCGGAACTAAATTCGAATAATTGTCCTCAGGTGAAAGATTTTTACTTGAGTTTGCATTATTTAGTGTGGTAATAAAGACTGGCGAACTCTGCAGTCATATTTTTTCTGCAGATATATGGTCAAGTATAACTAATATTCGAACTAATAAAGAGTGAACGTAATATTATATAAAACACCACCATTATTTTGACAGCAATTGCATTTTTTTTTTAAATTGAGCTTAGAAAAGAATAATACCAAACACTTTTTTATCCATATTATTATACATTCAACGATTTTTATCAAAACTTAAGTAAAGGTTCCGGTCAATTACTGAGCATTTTCAAATGATATTTCAATCTTTATAAGGTTGTTTTTTATTATCTTATCTTATGATGCTTTTTCGAGGACAAAAAATAAAATGAAGAATCGGTAGAGTCATTAAACGAAGGTGATATCATACATTAAAGAGAAATCTAACAGTTTAAATTATATAAAACGAATAAGTGCAAATACAAAAATATACGCTGTACATTTTATGGATTAATCTATTTTAACATTACCATCGAACTCTTAACGCAATGTATAAAATAATAAAATCTAAGGTACTTAACCCAAAACAAAGAACAATATTTTATTAACTAATAATTTATGTGATACTTGTTTTTATATATTGTTTGATATCATATCAACTGGTAATTTGGCCGAAGTGCATCGCAGTTGATTGGGCGTGTTTTCATCTTAGAATGTAGTCCAAAATGATCTTATAATGTGGATTGTCAGAAGTTTTCATTTTGTAAATTTATCTTCGATGATATATTTCTGATAAAAATCAAGCTTATTTTCTTCGAACAAGAACTTTAACTATATTATGTTTGATTGGAGTTATATTAGCTCCATTAGTAAATTTAGAAGCGTTGATTCCACCTAAGCATAAAAACATGTACTAGCACACCGTTCAATAAGAATGTTCTAAATTCACAACAAATAATAAACATGTAAAAAATTTACGACAACGTTTTTTTGTTGTTTTATGAATACCAAAATGCAAAATATAGAAAGCTGAAAACTTAAATTTGCCTGGAAAAGACTTAAATTGGGCCGCGGTTTGGCTATGACTTATTTAATAGGTTGCTTAGAAAAAGGATATTGTTTCAGAATTACGAAAAATGGTTCGAGATAGTATTTTTAAAGCATTCTTTTACTTTGCATACTATTGCAAAAATAGTATTTAAACTATGGTATGCGTGGAAGAAAGATTCCCTACACTAAGGGAATGATGATGGAATAAGATCGTGCAAAGTTCCCCTTGTCAAACCTTCGGTAGCAAAAGCTGTTAACAACATTAAAATATAACAGAATACCTCAAGAGTCATTCACTATGATAAATACCTTAAGAGAGAATAAAATGTATTACAAATAAATTCACAAGTATCTACTGAGACCGTGACAATGATGAAGAGATATGATTATATTCTTTCAAATGAAATCATTTTATGATATGGAATTATTATACAAGAATATGTTTTGTTGTTAAAATGTAATATTGTTTTTACCTACTATCAAAATATTAAGTGTAAAAGGAATAGCATTCGAGTACTTTCAATCAGTGACGGATTAAGCTCTCAGAAAGCCCCAGATGCAATATTATTAGGGAGGCTTTTTGTATAGATTCTTAAAAAAGCGTTTCGAAATTAATTAGAGATTTTCATATGTCGTATAAAAATAATCTGTTTGAATTGTAATCTACCTGTTTTATCTCTACAGGACTGGTGATGTTTTTCCTTTTTAAAACGGGTTATTGTGTTTTGTGTCAAGTTTTTCCGCAAATTCTTTAAAATTAACATCGCCGATTTAATATAGAAATATTTATCTGTCATATGTCAGTCCTCTTAGGGTTTTTCCCAGGCACTTGCCTTGATTATGTAGTAATCCGTCATTACTTTCGTATTAATTTTACTGCAGAATACTTACTTTTTGTGTTACACCAAAAACTAAGGTACCTTAGTGGAATGTTATGCATTTTTCAATCACCATCCAATGGCTCAAGATATATTTTATTTTATGTTTACCGAATTCAATATAACAAAACGCATATCAATATGTATAAGCATTTTTAATGGCCCGATAAAATGGTACAATTTTATTGCAAATCCATTTTTTTATATCATAATAATCGACATGAGATATTATCGATTACGTTCTCTCTAACACGTGTTTTATGTTATTCGTGAAATGATTTCTTACTAAATAGCTAATAATACTATTGACATTATTGGCACAATACAATGGTTATTTATAATTGATACAATAAGAGTCGTTTAGGAGAATATTTTTACCATTGGGTGTTCGTTAATTTTACATTTATGATGTCAATTGTTATTTCTTCGTGAAAATGTATTATATGTACAGAAAATATACTTAGTTTTTTTGTGTTTATTCCCATGGCTGTGGAGTCACCCGTTTTCATACGACTACAATTCCTTTTTTAAATACAAAAAGTCATTATTAAAATATTAACTGATTCATTTCTAAATATCTTCTGAAAATCGTCTCTGTCAATAATTGTTTGATAAAATGTGTGGAATCATAAATTGTAGTCAAAAGTATCTGACTTTACATGGCAATTTTCGTGCCCGGAATTCACATTTGAATACTTTTAATTCGCACATTAGTATATGTGCATGTGAGTGAATACGTTTTAATCTTTTTAACTATTGATACATAAAATAAACAATAAATGTACAGTTTTACTGGTTCTTTTCATTGCGCCATACGTCGACTGTCACCGAATTGTTTAACGGTAACATTATGCACAGCTCAGAAAACGAGAATCTGGTCAAAATGTCATTTTGAATAACTACTGTCGTATTGTCCCGAGACCCGGGCTTCATAATTTATGCACGTCCGTCTATTTACTTGTCAATAATATTCTGCAGAATGCTAATTTTAGAGAGCTGCATCGTCACTTGCATCAGATGAAAAGTATGCATTGAATTATAATACAGTTGACGGATAACTGTAATGTTAATGTTAAGTAAGTTTAGCCAAAATGGCGTAAAGTAGAGTTCATTAATATTTATTAACAATTCCAGATCTGCAGTGAATTGTGTATACATATTATAAGTCCACCAATCTATACATTTTAAGAGTGAAGAACTATGTTCAAGTTACTTATTTACGAATATTAGTGTAATTGATAAAAGGCATTATTTATTTTTCTGTACCGTTAACCGTTTAAATTTAACAGGGAGCCTGTGGCGTGTTAATAAGTTACCTCTTATTTTTTTACAATAAATAATTAATCTTAACGAAAACGCACTATTTATACATTATATTATTGTAAGCACTAACGATTAGTAATAGACGTGTGTACAATTTTAATTGATAACAGTTTCACTGCTTGTGACGTGTTTCACATTTTTAAAAAGTGTCTCCAGACAAGTTATCGTAAGGATTACGAATAAACTAAATATTGATTCTTATTCTTATCTTATAAAATAACTAAATGGAGTTTGCTGTTTTTTCATTACAACTACACACAAGGTGGAGAAAGTGGGTAATATTCAAAGAATAATAACTATTTAATACATGACTAATTTCCCATTTGAGGATAGGTATGCCAAGGATTGAAAGGGAAATAAATTTAATAATGGTGAGCCGCCTGTCCTATTTAAAGTATTATTTCATGTAATTTCTATCAACCCTAAAGTCCTTAATTCTCAAGCCTTTGTTGCTACGAAACACTTGTCATAGCCTGTTACACAACCCGTGCATTATCTATTGTAAGTTATCAATTTTAATTTTGGTTATTCTTAAAGTTTCATTTTATGGATGTTTTTTTTTCAATTTGAATTTGCCTTTATAATAACTTAAGTTTTGAATTTACTGAGCAATCGAAAATACGTTGTAAGCACAAATTCATTCGTTCAATAAGTGCAAAATGAAAGGATAGTAATATTGATAAATTGACTGTTTTGTTCTAAATAAAACAATTAAGACATACATATCTCTACTTAAAACTTCACACAGCAACTCTTGACACTTTTGGTAAAATAAAATACATACTTTTAAGATTCGAAAAAAAATGTGCTAAGATAAATCCGGTTGTTATTATTGTGGCGATCGATAACAAAGAGAAAACTTCATATTTATAATGTAAACAAAGTCATTTTAATACTTTACATGGCGATACTGTAGGTAGTTCAAAACGAAGGCTTTTGTTGGAGTGAAAAGAATAATATCCTACACTCCATAAGAGTAATTATGTGTCGTGAATGTCCGATTAGAGTGTGAGGACTTCTGTAAACAGAGACATCTTCGAACCCGGCACCTCTGTTGTGTCAAGCAATTAGCGAAGACACGCCTAACTATCATCACGCCTGGGCAAGTTTCTACTTTATATCAGCCGGTCACGAACGAACCTATGTCAAGTGTACAAAAATTACTTCAATTTCATGTGCATATCACTTCGAAGTAGAAATTTTAGTTAGATTCTTTAAGCGGATGTGAAATAAAAATGAATTGAAGTTTTATTTTATATGGTTGGAAAAGCAATATCAGAAAGTTTTCTTAAATCGTCGGTATACTGACAAAAGGTTTTATGTCAAATCAACTGTTTCGAGATGTGCGTAGATGAATTTCGAAGCACTCTATCTTCTGAAAAAAACAAATTTAAGCATATTTTATTTATTTTTACGTAATATTAATGGAGCCAATTCAGTTCATATGTATTCTTTTTCTATTAGATGGAATTTATCAATCATTATCGAATAGTATTAGTTTTAGACTTTTAGTGTACAACGATGCTTAAGTTTTATGTTTATCAAAAATAACGATAATCTTTTTATGTAAATATTAAGAATAATGTGTATCCTTTTATTGAGTTGACTCAATTGAAAGTTTGATCTGCTGCAAGCGGTACATTACATTAAATCAAGAATACTTCGTTTCTTATATTATAATGTTGTAAATATATTGAATGCTTCAAGGTTTTCATTTAATAAATCAGTAATCGACGCCGGTATTAAAACTTATTTAACGTATGAATTCATCTTTAATTAATGGAATTATATTTTACGTTGACGGCTACTATGGAAGTGGTTAAATGTAGATTTAGTAAACCTTGTCCAATTTAAATGTGTAGTATATTCCTACAGAAGTTGTTTTTAACGAGAACTTCTTATTCAATCGCACAGGTTTTATTTATTGCCGAAAGTAAGGGAAGAAAGATGGGACTAGGAATGAAGTAGTAATTGGCTAATCAGCTCTCGCTACGCCTGCCCAGATTTTAAGGTTTAGATGGGAAGAAATGTAAACAGGATAACATGACATAAAAATCTATAAAAAGATTAAAAAATATATGAATTTAATCAACTCGATTGAATGGATCATTTGTGTGTGATTCAAATAAGGAACTTTGTTACTTTGATCAGAATGAGTCAAACAAAATGGCGTGTTTAAAAAAAAGAACACAATATGTATAAATATAGATGAGTGCATTGTTATACTATACGATATTACTGAATAAATATTTCTGCTATGGTATAATATAAATAACTTCTGCTATTTTATCAAAGGGTTTATGCATATTATGTATATCATAGTATTATTACCTCACAAACTGTAGTTAACATTTTAGATATTATTTTGTTTTATGGCTACACACACAATCGTCGTATGCGGTCATGCAAATAGCTTTTCAGATATAAAATACACATTTAATTATCGCAGAAATATAAGGAATACAAAACACACTAGGTAGTAAACAATATCTTTAGACATTAATCGTACCTATGCGCGTTGATGCAAATGTGAACGCACTACGATGATTCCTCACAAAGCGACTATTACTATTGTGGGTGCCATTTTGACGACTGGCGTGGAAAAATAAAATAAACCATTCTCACATTTGACAGCTGAATGATTCAAATTTCGAATATTGTCATCGGTGTCGTACCATTACATTGGAAATCAATCAAGCAATCAGCTATGATATTGTTCAGATAATATGGTAAATTTTTGCGAGATATTTGTCGAGTCCGCATTGCAGTGGTCAACGTCGTTGGCTTCCGTGCCGGACTTCACGGGTTCGAATGCTAGTACGCACAGCATTTTTCAATCGAAGAATTGATTTCTATTCGAAAACATGCCTGTTTGTGATGTCTAATAATTCCCACGCACACCAACCTTCCAATACTATTATAACTACGAGAGCGATAAGCTAACCACTAGTCGTGTTTTAGTTATATCCTTTATATATCTCTACACTATCACAGACGATTTATCAGGAGGTTATATCCTCCACATTGGAAGTGGACATGAATTTGAAAAAAACTCTCCGAGAAATAATTGTCTTTGAAAAGATATATCGCTTACTATATTATCACATCCTAAATTCATCCAAAATAATATACAGTAGTTTTTTTTATTCAAAAATTACATTTGTTATAAAATAGCACAAAAAAGACTTTCAATGAATATTTTAAATACTAAATATACACGATAGGAGAGACTGAACATTATAGACATTTTGTTTCTTCTTTTGATGTAACGTTTGTACTAATTAATCAGCGGTGGGCTGCCAATATCTTAACAAGGGGCTCGGTAAATCTTATCCATTTATTTGTATCCATTTTCGCTCCCAATGTGGAGCATATGGCCTCGTAATGAAGTGTCTCAACAAAAGTTTTTTTTCTATGAGAACTGTTTGTTACTTAGTCGCTCAACCTCTCTTTTCCAAATAGAGTAGTAGGGATAGAATGATAAGGCTAAGACAGGACTAGTGATTAGCTCGAACCCATGAGGTCCGGCACGGAAGCCCACAACGCTGAATGAAAAAATGAAGGGGCTACTAAGTCTTGTTTCATAATAAAATTTAACCATCTACAGAAATTGCAGTTAGATGCTGATTTGATCTAAGACGAATGATTTTCTTATCTTAACAAGGGGCTCGCCGGCCGCGCTGAAATTTAACAATGGGCTCGCGCGAGCCCCCTCCAGCCCACCCCTGTAATTAATACAGAAAGTTTTGTTTCAAAACTATGATAATCTTGAATGATATTCATCGCCTTCAAGCTTCTAAATTCAAAATTTCATAAAACAATATAGACAGTACACATTCTGGGTTAACCGTGAATATAGTAACAGTGTAGAAACATAGACAATCAGAAAGAAGCAGCCCAAGTTCTTATTATAAAAAAAGCCTAAAAATTGTAAAGAAGAAGCGAAAAGAAAAATGATGCAATCAACCTCTTATAAAAAAAAAACAAAAACCATTTTCGCGTTATGTACAAAGTGGATTCTGTCGTAATATAATTATTTCGTTAAAGAAAAAACGCCTGACAAGATGGCGAGAGGAAGTCAATCAATAAAAAGAGATGGTGGAACACTTGCTCAACACTGCAGAGATGAAGAAGACGGTCGGGAAAAAATGATGTGAAGCGTGAAAATCATAGAGATTGATTTTGGGAGTCAGATATAAGAAGAACCGGGGAAAAAAACTGTACTCCTACATTAAACGTGAGAAGACAGCTCCAAATTATCTCATTCGAGATAATGGGAAAAACCATATTCAAATAGTCACCATTAATCGAGTATTATTCATAAATACCAGAAATTTATACGTGTTGTCAATAGGTGTTTATAGATTACGTAATAGGGTCGGGGCCAGTAATAGGGCATTATGAAATAATTGTGTAATGCCCAAGACAATATCAACATTTTATCTAGTCTTTAGAAGTTTAGTCATTGGCATTTTTTATGACATTTTTTAATAATATGAATATTGGACCCGATAGAACGCTACATTTGAAGTCAATTCTCCTTGAGTTAATCTCATGTGACTTTCAAAAATTCTCATCGAGTATATCTCGTATGATCTTTCAATTTCAAAATATTTGACGCATTGGCGTAAACTGTAATGTCAAATATTTTTTTTAAATAAAAAAATTAAAATTAAATTAATAGAGATGAATATTTCAATGATGCCTGAATAATGAACTGGAATATTATTTTTTGTGCCAATGGTGCTACTATTGTAGTCTCATACCCATACACAGTGGCGGGCTACCCCGTAAGCGCAAGAGGCGCGCACTTGGGGCCTCCAAATCTTAGGGACCTCAAAAATAGCATAAATTATATAAAACCTTATGTTTTAATTTCAGTTTTCAATATTCATTACTGTTCTACGAAGAGTTTCGCAACACTTTTATGTCATTCGAAAAACAGGGCCTCCAAAATTTATTGCGCCTGGGGCCTCTAAAGTGCTTAATCTGCCACTGCCCGTACACAGTGCGTAAAGCACGCGAGAATGTCCACAAGTAATACTTATAATTTTACGTTTTAAAATGTATTTCAAGTACATATATGCAAAATTATAAATAATATGACAACCCAATGAAGCATGAAAGATGGGATGTAGCCTTCAAATTACAGTTTCATTCTTGCAAGTAATATTGCATATTTTTATGTTCAAATAATGTAAAGTTTTTGCATGATATTATATTAACCGTAACGTGTAATTAAATTGCCAATAATTCCCGATCAGTGGCGAACTATTTAAAAAAATATTTTTTAGTTCAAGTATATAAAAGTTTAGTTCGCCAATACTTACTACATAAAATTTAATTATAAACGTTTTATTCGCGGGAAGATATCCGATTAGATCCGGGGCGTAACGAGAGCGATTAGCTAACCACTTGTCCACTTCAAGCCAAATCCTTATATATCTACTCTTTTTGAAATAAAAAGAGAGGCTTAGGAACTTACTAATAAACCGTTATCGTAGAAACTCTTCTGTTAAGATAAACTACATTAGGAGTAGGGTATCCAATCCCGGGATCCCGTTCAATTTCGTGATCCCTAAATCCAGAGATTACAAAAGTACCAATCCCGGGATTTCGGAATTGAGAAAATGAAACATGCTGGTATTTTTGGGAAATCCGCAAATTTACGAGTTTTCCGAGTTTTCCGCCGACCAAAAAATTTCTCAATCCCGAATCCTAATTCATACACGATTTTATGTCAAATGTTCAATCCCAGGATCACAAAAAAGGGTCCTGGATTGGATACTCTAATTAGGAGTGCATATGCTCCACATTGGACGTGCTAAAAAAATGTTATCCGATATTGCACGACTCCAATATATTTAATTTAACATATTCGAGGATGCAAATGAAAAAATTGAGAAGCGATGTTATTTCAAGAAAATAGTTTCTTATCTCAAAGGTATTGTTAAACAGTTAATTCCCTCACAAGTCGCAACGCATTATTTTAACAAGTACGTTATCTTAGTTCTAAGTGAAATAAAGACATATTTTAAATAGTTATTTTCACTCGTTCTAGATCCGCCGCCATTTTGTCGAATTCTTTTCTTATTAGCTTGTATAACAAAATCTTCTAGTAATGTCTAATCGTGTATTTTATCATTTGTATTTTTTAGCCGTTTCATGTGTCATATAATACCTATGTAGGCTATTATACCATACAGTCAGAGGCGAAGTGTTAAATTAAAAAGTGACAGGGCGCTGCTTATTTTGATAGACCTTGACCCTCCCTCTCATATATATATATATATCAATTTTCATTTCTTTCAGTAACAATTACAATTGAAAATGTACAAATATATTACGGATTCAAAATTTTCACTCATAGTATTCACGATTTGTCCCATTCCCTGATCATGAATGTGTGGGTGAAATTTCATGTGTCTAGCATTATTTAGGAATTTGTATTTGAACAGTTCTATCATTGCCATTTGGATATCAAATTTATGGAGCTTTAAGTACTAGAGCGCGTTAACGTCAAAGTTCTTCGAGTCTCCTTCATCGTTGATGTTTTGGTCATTTGCATTCCTTTACCATCGTTGCCAACGGAAGGGCGTGATCGCTACAGATGTAAGAAATCCGTATTGAAGCCAGTTCACGGGAACACCATATGCATTCGTTTGCAAATCACATTATGTATACCTCCCCACTTACTTTATTCATACATGTACACACACATGCGCATACATGCGTACACACATACAATACACAAGAAATTCAACCAAAAATAGTAATTTTCATAATGCTAAGTGTCGTGTTAATACGTTTTATTAGTTTTCGACGAAAAAAAAATCGATGGTGGGTCGTCTAGCAAAACTGCTCTCGGTCTAAAACGATTCTTAGTGAATTGTCTAGTCATAGTTGTGAATATAAGAGATCGTTTGGTTATAATGTTTTCCTATCTCGCTGTGAAACTTTTGAGAGATTTCACGAATCCCTTTTGACATTACGTAATTAAATTACATTCTTTAAAAATACTAATAGGTAATTTGAAGTTTTAAGCGGAAAGACTCTTAGAATATTGTAACTTGATGATAGACCCCCAATTTTTCTAGATCATTTTTATGTAACATAAAATTTATAAACTGAGCTGTAAGACTGCCCTATAAATAAAGACAACCATTTCTGGATGAAATATTATTTTTAACATTTCAATATTATCTTACTGATTCAAGCGTATAATTTAAAAGGTGTGACGGGGTACTGCACTACATCACTGAGTCCATGATTCAAGATTCGAACAGTGTTTTTTTTACTGTTTTCCTCGACCAGTGGCCTTTAGAAAAGTACTTTATATATTATCTAACATTCTTATTGACGATATACTTGAATCGGTCTTTCATTCGAAATGCAGTAGCTCTAATTTCGTAAAAAGAGATTTTTTCATAGACCTTTTAATAAATCGAAATAGTTAAAAAATTATTTAGAATATTCAACAAAGTTTTCAATGTGATAGATAAGAAATGAGTGCTTTAGCACAACATTATATCTGGTATTTTAATGTGTGTATTTTAATAAACAAATGATACGAAGCAGAGTGACTATATGTGAATGGCATTTGACAAAGAGTCATTACATTGGCAATTTATAATAAATATTATAGCCGTCTAACCAACACAACACAAAGGGTCAATTTTAACACAGTTAGAAATAGGTTTCTTATATTAATTAGTCAATAAATATTTATCGACTACAGTTATGAATGAATGTCAAAAGATCTTTATAAATTAATGATATCAGATATATATTATATTACAGTCATGAAACTTTACTAACTAAGCCAGTAAGCTATAATATTTAATGTAGTTTTAAGTATGTATGAGTTGACTCGAGAATCGAGATACTTAAATATCTTGGGCACACAATAAATCGTGAAATTTATCAAATTGTTACGTAGATATATTCAGATGTAATTTTGAAGAAAATCGAGAAGAATCGAGAAGAATCGATCATGTTTTTTAATAGAAATCTAGCTTGGCTACAATACAAGTTTTCAGTTTCTTTAAAAAGATAAATAATCCTGTTACATCGTCTATTATGCTTTCGTATTTAAAGTATAAACCATTATTTTATTATAATCGCGTTCTGAAAAATCCGTTTAACAAATTAAATACTGATGTGGAAAATTATTTAAAAAAACATAATTAAAATAGTAAAGCCTTTAGTAATGAATTGAATTGATATCATAAGTAAATATACTTGCTGAAGGATAACTGTTTATAGTAAAAATTGTAACAAAAGATAAAGATTTCCACATATAACTAAATTATTTATTATAAAATTGATTATACTAACAAAAACTATCAAAGAGAGTTATCGGAATTCATCGTTACATAATATGAATTTGAATGAATTAAGTATTTTAATAATTAATGAAAAAAATAGAACATGGTTTATTGATTGGTGTTGATTGAGAACATGGGTAATGATAAAATTAATGTTGATACTGTATATATATGAATATAAATTAGTTCTGGGATAGTATACGTCAATTGCAAATATAACACGTAGAATATGTTATTTGTTACAAGATGGCTTTAATTGAATTGTAAAAATGATTGTATATTTATGATTCATTGTATTCACATGAGATCCTAAGTACTACTTACTGGGTACAATGGTGGTGTAACGTCTTTTGATATAGCAGGAGTCTTCGGAGGCCATTTTCGTGTAATTATTACATCACTGCCTGTAAGGCCGGGCATGGCGGACTTAAGGCCTGTTTACATGTGACTTGAACTCAAATTATCACTGATTAACAAACATTTAGGAAAATACTTGTCGTGTGAACTATCCACTTTTCGAATATATAATGAACACGTATGTATGGTGTGAGTTCCTTATATAGACTTTTCCATAGTGACGTCTTATCAGTAATACAGGTACATATCGCACCTGAGCTAGGCTGGGATTGTCAAAGTTTAAACAATTACGTTTAATACACATTTCCATTGTTTCGTATTTTGTGCTTCGTTGTTATTCTCCCCTTCAAAATAAAAACATAGTTTATACAAATTCATTAGTTTGCCAGAATCCGGCATCAAAGATTTATTTATCTATAAAGTGACAGAACTCACTTTTTCTTTCTAACTCATGTCCGTTCTCAATGTGGAGAATATGGTTAGTTATCTTGACAGAAGTTTTTTTACAGACGGCGCAGGCATCTGTTTTCAAAGCACAGTATACGGTTACTCTGTGCTTTGTAATGTGCTATGACTCGTAACCGTAAAGAAGCACTGTCAGAGCACTTGGTTTTGATTGAGTACAGCCGTGAGTCCCAGACTTTCCGCAGTGAATTGAAGGTTGCTCCAGCGATCCCCAATCGGATTGCGAGCTCTTTACGAGCTAGCAACTCACGCATTGGTCTTAAAGTCAATGCGATTATGACCAATGCTCTGCAACAATACCTGCCCAGACCCAGACTAACAACTTAACAACCGCAGGGCAGAACATCGAGGGGTCGAAGACTCTGGGCATCTGGGGATATATATCACGGGAGATGGCAATTTAGGAGTCTATAATGTATAAAACGACTGATTTTTATGATCCAATCTTATAGTATATACAGGCCTGTGGAGTCGTATATAAAAAAGACGACTCCGACTCCGAATCAAAATAAAATAATTAACGACTACGGCTTCGACTCTGATGATATTTTTCAGATTTTTCATTTAACGTATATATTATATATGTATACCATCAGATAATCTGTAGTCAGCCAAGCATGAAATGTCAACACTTTGTACTATTTTGTTTGAAAATAAAATTGTGGCGCTCATTTTCCACGACTCCGACTCCCACTCCGGTCAAAATACCGCGACTCCGCGACTCCGCGACTCCGACTCCACAGCCCTGGTATACACTATAAAGAAAAAAATCAAATATGAATTATAAAAAACATCATTTTGATTCGAATTCGACGTACAAATTTTGTTTGAAAATACCGTTTTTTGATAACTTTGTTACTCCGCTGGTTTACGAATATACAACAATGGTGGCTCACCATTGTTGAACTTATTCCTATTAACATCGTCTAGTCGAAAAGGAAACAAAACCCAAACTCTATTTTACAATAATTTATGATGTAATAATGAGAATCGATTTTATGCTTATTCGTAAACCTGATGATACTTCTTAAAGAGGCAAAACGCGTGTCACGATTTGTAACACAAAAAGTGGAGTTACAAAGTTGTCATTTTTTTATTATTATTAAATATGGTTTTCTCAAGCTACCGCCGAATCAATCGAAAATATAAAACTCACCTACTGAAATAATCAAATTAGAAATCTCAAACGACTAACAATCTTCAAATAACAATTATTGCAGACTTTGAACGATTGCTTGTTTTAAATTATTCACTCCACGTTACGGCATTTGTTAGTGTTTTTTCTCTCTCTCGTTTAACAATCGAAAGAAAGAAATTTAAAGAATACGTTTTCTTAAAAAAATCGAAAACATTACAATTATCAGATACAATAACTGTTTTCAACAAAACAGCAAGTATTATAATTGTATACTCTACGTTTTAAAAGTATCATTTCAAATTGGTTGTCTGTGGCGAAACTAGAATATCTGGGCCTGTATGCAAAAGCTATCAAAGAACACTTTATTTTTTGTCACAAAAAAATATGCAAAGAAAAAGACGACTTTCGTGTTGTTAATTCCGATCTGTCGGCGGATTAACGACAGTATACGCTTTAAAAAAAAATGGTTTGCGATTATAACAAAGCACTGTTACTCACTATTTACTTTTTTATATTAAAATATGGATAAAGATTTGGGACCCCTTGAGCCCAATGTCTCTTACGAATTGCATAGGTCAAGCTGTATGGTGGTTTTGACACTGTTTTTAGTGATACTTCAGATATTAAAAAAAAATACCCTTTTTTGGACATTCGGAAGACAATATTTAATTGGAATTACAGTTTTAAAAAATGTATAGTAAGTGAATCTTTGTAACGTATTCTGACATTTTTTTTGAGATAGTCATCGAATAGTAATTAATGTTTTTGGGTGTTTCAGTTAAATGAACCTTTTGAGAAGCTTCCTGTCGATCTCAGCAGAGGTGTTGTCGTATTGTTGTAAGACATATGCATGGATGTATTTAAGTTGCAGACGACTTGGAAATATCGAACAATATTAAATTGACCGTTTACTTGACGAATTAGGTATATCTACATATTATCCCACTAAATAGTGTCGAAAAATCGTCTACATCAGACGTTCTAAAACTGCAGTGAAATAAAAGTAAAGTCAAATTGTGAAAGTAAGTTGATCCTAGATCCTCAAAGATGAATGTTAATTTTAATTATAACGAATAAAATAACTTAAAATGTTCACTGTCAATTCTTGTCTGTAAACAATTTTGTTCACATTTTTTTAAATGGAAATCCGGGCCGTTTTCAATCTTTGTCAACTGATGCCGTTGACGAGTAAAACTGATGGTCTTGATCTTGAATTTAAAAAAAATGTGGAATAACTAAAAAAAGATGTTTTTTTTAGAATAAAGTAACTTTAGAAATTCCGTAACATGTAAACGATTCAATGATGAATTTATTTTAATAATTAACATTACAATGATGAATTTATTTTAATAATTTTAAGAACACTTTCGTCACTATTGCTAACAATATAGATTTTTTTTCGCACCTTCTTACAAAGTATATATATATTCAATTGTATAGAAAAATAGATATTTAACCTTAAAGCTTATTTAACATGAAATTTTAAATTAGACATTTTCCGCATGATTCCAATACATCGCTAACATTAGATGTTTCCTCCAAGTTTCCGCAAAAGACCCTTGCTATTTTATTTGAAATTTCAATAAGATATTGCGGATTATTTTTATGTGGGCTCCATAATTGATTTACCTTTCACAACTCCCCCATATCCTCTATAATCAAGCCAAGATAAACCCTCGCCTCCATGTTCATAGTGTCTGGGTTTTTGGCAGCCATTTTGTCGTGTCCTCATTTATTAATGACCAAGTGTTTGTTTTATTACAACTTTTACAGTTGCTTAAAAATATCAGCGATTATAACTAAATTATTAACACTGTCTCACGAAACTAATAATTATCTGTTTAGTTTTATTAACATGGATGTAAGTGCTCAAATTTGTTTCCTTTACTTCTGCTTCGTGCAGAAAATATGTTTCTTCTTGACTTGCGAAGGACGTAATAAATGGTTTCTCAGTTCCCACCCTACATGGCCACGGCAGTTGGCAGTAAAACGCAAAGTTTAATTTTGCACATAATAATTTAATATTCTAATTGATTTTGGTATTGTTTTTTAATGCGCCATTTTTTAATACACGTCTCTTACTAAACTAAAATATAAATTGATACTTTTCTTTCAAAGCCACTCCTCTTGCAAAAATCTTGTTTACGTTTTTGGCAATAACCCGATGATATCATAAAAGCATTTTATGTAAAAGATGAAGTATTGCTGAACATTATAAAGGCAACTCCATAACGGGAGACATTTTCAGTGGCAGCTTAAAAATTATACACATTTAAAGAGTTCTCCGACTTCTTTCTAAGAGAATAAATTATATATTGCTCTTTTAGATTTCACTCATTGTGATAGGATATAGCAGGCATGGACAACGTTTTCTAGGTCTGGGGCCAAATTATCATTCTGTCTCCGAGTCAAGGGCCGGACCAAATTGTTAAACACAATAAAGTAATATTAAATTAAATAAAAGACGTTGGTACTCCTCACAATGTATCAATCTCATTCACAAGAATCAATCTTGCTTCATTACTTTAGCAAAATTTGCGATAGTAAGTCTGAAGATGCCTCTGAAAGAGGCGAAACACGTGTCACAGTTAGTAACACAATACGTAGAATAATCAAAGTTATTTTTTTTTTTTTTTAAATGAACTTCCACATAGTTACCGCCGAAACCATCGAAAGTATTAGTTGATAGGTAATTTAAAATAAAACATGGAGAAATATTTTTGTTTATATCTCTTTGATTAATAATATCAATGATATAATTTAAGATTTCGACTGAAGGTGCTTGGTGGAATTTCATTATTAAATTTGAATCGTTCAAACTATGTACATTCTCACAAACTTTGTCACTAACGACCCGGGTTTCGCCTTTCGGCATCTTCAGGCATTCAAGTGCACGGATGAACTTGAACTGACGCTTAGCAAATGAAAGTTTCGTGTTTATATAAGATATAAGTCCAGATAAGAGTCCAAAGCCATTGCTGGCGAAAAGGATGAGCCCATGGGAATGCCAACAGATTTGAGTAGTGAGCAGTTTCAAGAATTATATAATTTGTTTGTCGGCAAAGGTTTTATGATTATATGATTTTATGGTTATATAGGGTATAGAAGTGGAGATGTGGGAAAGTTTGATATTTGCTAAGCGTCAGTTCAAGTTCATCCGTGCACTTGAATGCCTGAAGATGCCGAAAGGCGAAACCCGGGTCGTTAGTGACAAAATTTGTGAGAATGTACATAGTTTGAACGATTCAAATATCAATGATAGTTTTATCCGCATTAACAATATTATTTACTCTTCATTACTTGTAAATTTTTCACTATATCCGTAGCATTTCATATTTTAATGTAAAACTCCTTTAATTTATACGATTTGACAAACAAATATAATAAATTAATATACATCAATAAAAACATACAAAATATACATAAAGATACATTGTAACATATTAGTTATCTTCTAACTAAAATTAAATATAAACTACTTATTTTTAAAGGCTTTTAAGAATTAAACCTAACTCTCGCAACACGTAACATACAGTATAGCATGGGTGTCCAACCGGTGGATCGCGATCGAAAGCAAAATTTTGTCGAGCTTCCGTGAATTTCGAAAAAATATATAATTTAAATATAAAATATACAAAAATTGAATTATTTTGTAAGCACATACCTATCTAATGATATGTATTTCGCATTTAAAATTAACATTTTCAAGTTTGAAGAAGAGAAAAAACCCTACTAAATAAAATTTCTTATGAGAATCATGTTAGAAGTCGGTCGCGAGAAAACTTAAGATTGAAAAGTCGATCCCAGGGCGAAAAATGTTGGACACCCTTGCAGTATAGTAATACAATAAGTATCGGCGTGTATTGAAATAATATTGCATTTGGTTTAATGATATTTTTCATCAATAGACGACGCACATTTTGTCTGAGCAATGTCAATACGATAAATTATATTGCCTAGATTCAATCGCTTTATGTATATTATTAAATAATTTACTATCGCGGTAAACTTTATAGACCCGGTTTGTAAATAAAGTATTAATATAAAACTCTTTTATTCGATTATAATTGCAGAAAATATATTACACAACTTTAATAACAGTCGATATTTAAAATTAAGCTTGTCTGTTCGTGAAAGTTATCATTTCTTACATTGGCAATGCCACTTCATTATGAAGTAAATTATTATAATTATAATTTAGTTCCTGATAGAAAAACGACACAACATTATGATTGAGACCTCTTTTTACCATGATTTAGAAATACCCCGTCTGGAAACGGCGTGGTTAGTAAAATTATTTTATCAAGCATTTCTTCAAAAGCTTCGTCTTCCAAACGGTGGTTAGGAAATCGCTGATATCACAAACGTCTCCTCTGTTTGGTTTGCGAGAGCTCATCTCAAACATTTCCATGATTGGTTTATGGCTGTCATAATACTTTTTTTTATCTCGGTAAGCTAGTCTCTGTTTCCACAAAACGCGTGTAATTATAATCGTCCGCTACGGTAAACAAATTATGTTTCACCAGTGCTGCTTTCAGGAGATGGACTATTAAAAAACACCAGAACGCTGACACAGAGGCAGATAATTTAAATAATTAAACATTTAGCTGGAATAATAACGAAAATACTTATAATGAATTCAATTTTTTCTTACTGACTTCTTCCTTACTGAATCATCGGTGGGAAGACATGATACAAACATATTTGAAATACTTTAGAATTTACCGGTACCACATAGTTTTGTTATATGATGGTGTTCGTTAAAAATTCTCACTCACTGAACAAAAGCGGTCATATTAAAAAAAAAAATGATTGTATAATACAGGGTTTCCCAAACTTATTCTGGGATGGAACACTTTGCAAGTCCGGAAAATTCAACGGATCACTTGTCAAATCTGGAAATGTTACCGGAACATAGCTTTTTTTTTAGGTCGGGCAATTCTTAATAGTAAAAATTTTACAGTCATAAATTTACTCCTGACGGCGGTCGAATTCTTTGATAATTTTTCATTACATGTGCCGTTAACATCCCTTCTTAGTATAAATCAACCATAAGCATTGCACATATCCATTACATAAGAAAAATAATAATTATTAAACATTGTATTAAAAAACGCGATTTTTACTAGTGCGTTCTTTCAAAAGGCGTATAAGGCATACGTATGTATGTAAAAGTCTCGAGTCCCGGGGTGTCCCGAGACATTGACTTTATCACGCCTCGAGTCCCGGGACTTTTAAGACCCCGAGACTTCAGAATCCCTAGTTGAAAGTATAGGTATCACTTATTAAATAGAACAAATCGTTTATTTATCAAAATACAATATGATGTCATAAAACATTTTTTTCTTACTAAATCCATTTCGAATCATAGCACTTGACGGAAACCTGTCCTATACTTAACTTTGAGAATAGATGCTTGCGTCTGGGAGATTAAGGAACGTGCAAGATAATGCTTAGTTACGTCACTGGTCGAGGAGAAACGTTGGAACTGGCTAGGTCACGTGCTGTGGATGCCTGAATACTGCCTGCCGCTTCTTCCAGCCGATGGCTTTTCTCTCCAAACTCTCCATGATGGAATGGATCGTGCTACGCGTCGTTTGAAATTAAGTATGGAAGAGAAATGGCTGAATGTTTTTGAAAATACAAAGTATATTGATCAAAAGTCATGTCTAATAAAGCTATGCGAATACACATTTTTCATGCCAGCCCACAATGCAAATGTGCAGAGAATATTTTCCTTAATTTAAACTCAAATTGTCGAGCAAAATAAACAAGTTGTCCAGTGGAGAAAACTGATCCAATTTTAATTGCTGTCATTATAATATTGAAATGATTTGAGCCCAATTTTATAATTATGTGAAGGAAGAAAATGATACAATTAAGAAAGTAAAATCAAATTTGAAAAATGTTTGAGCTAAAGAGGATTAGCTTTGTACCTTTTTATTATTTATACGTGCTAATTCGATTAGATTGCTTAAAGATTATTGATTTTTTATTAGAGTAAAATAAACCATTACCTATCCACGTTTTTTCAGTTTTTTTAAAAAATACTTGTTAAGCACGCGTTTCGTATCAATGCTTGGCAATTATGACAACCCTACTTATATATCATAAGCTTACCTTTATCTTATAATCAAAATTCGCTCATTTATAGCAGTGTTTCAAACATGAATTAGTTAAGCATGTCCGTGGTTGGATCTAAAATACTTCATATCTGAAAAAAAAAATCATAATTTTAAGCACATTTACTAAAAGAATAATCAATCTTATCACATAAATTTCTTAGCGTTTTAACACTCATAAGATACACGAGTCACAACACTATCTTATCATAGTTTATTTGTGTTACTTATATTCTTAAGTCTTCTGCATTGAAGGTGTTATATTAATGATTAGAACTTTGAATAGAACTCCGTGAGCCTCTGCTTTTCTGACCACTGGTGTAAAACGTCGGTGATCCTAGACGGTCGGCCAGGATAGGCAGATGGACCGAACATCGGTCGCCAACTTTCGATCGAAGACAGTATTTACAGCAGAAGAAAATAATCACTTAAATAACAAATTAAACTTCTCATTTTACATGTAATATATTGCACTCGTATTTTCATTGTCGCCTGCTGTGGCCCAGTTGGTTAGAGCTTGCTCTACCGATCACGCAGGTCTGAGATTCCCGGTGATCGAATACTGGGTCTTTGTGATGTTAATTCACATCATTTCCTCTCCTCCCATCCTTCTGATCCTTTAATAACTGGGTGTAGCAATAGCGATCAGCCAACCGCTAGTCCTGTTCTAACTTTATCATTCTTTTAGTAGTAACAAACAGTTCTCGTAGAAAAACTTCTGTTGACATACCTCCATTAGGAGGCCATATGCTCCACATTAGGAGCGGGCATGGATTAAAAAAAATAATTAAATGAGAGCCATGGGATCAAAAAAGACCAGATTTACTTTTTCTTGAACAGAGAAAAACACACTTTTCTTATAAAAACTTTGATTATTAAGTCATATTTTGACCCTTATTTGCATAGAAATAACAAGATTTTTAGCGATGTTAAAAAAATAATTCTATTCTTTTTAGTAGTACTGTTTTACATTTTTTTCTTAAAACTGGATTTGGGTGTGTTTGATACGAAACTCTTAAAATATTATTTAAAACAATAGCATTATGAGATAATTGGATTAATGGATTCATCTTAATTAAATGTGATTCTTTTTTGAAATGCAATATTAAGATTGCTTGCCATGCTACCTTAGTATATTTGGTATAATTTTAAAAAAAATCTTATTTTGCCTAAAATGCACATTCTTATTTAGACTGATAAAACCGGTCTTCGAACAACATTAACATTCGAAAACCAGTTTTTTTAATAGTCGGTTTTTGTATAAGCCCTAATTACAAGGAAGTAGAGGTCTGCGCGAGCCGATTTTTTTTGAAATTCAGGACCGAGCCAGCCCCGACTGAAGCCTTAATAGCATACCTATTACCCAGACCCTACCCGAAGCTAAGATTTATATTTCCCAGCCAATTTTTTTCTAAATAAACATTAATAAATGATATATAATAGAACTTTTAATTAAAATAAATATATATCATGTTAACCATTTAAAACCAATGGAAAACAGATACTGAAAATATAAATTCACAAATTATAGTCAACAGTTAACAAAAAAATAATATTTATCAATCCTAAATTAAGAAATCTTTTTTTTAAATTTAGCACAAATTAAGTCACTCATTTGTATGTGTCTAAGCGATGTTTTCCCGAAATAAATATATGTATGATGACGCCATACGTTAAAAATAAAAAATATATTTTTCAAATTTAATAAAATTGATCATGATTTATGACAATGTTAAGCAAGTTTTTAATCTGTTAAATGATATTTTCCCAGATATAGTCCGAAATATGATTATGAAAAATAAATATCTTATCCGGGCCCTAGCCCAAACCTCGATCGTCCTTACCCGACCGAGCCCGGCCCACGGCCCGTGCAGACCTCTTAAGGAAGCGAAAAAGTATTGTAATTCGTCTTGACAAACGACGAGTGGAATAACTAAGACTTCAGCCCTTATTTAATATTAATAAACGTGATTAATATTATACAATTTATCGATGAAACGAATCAAAATCATTTAACAAACATTCATTTAATTTTGAGCGAGCTTCTCATTTTTAATAATTTGTCTGATGACGAATTGCTTATATTCATAAATTTGTTACGTCATTCAATTTTAATTTATAAAATGGAATGCATCAACTATCACATGACAGGATATTTTATAAATACTTCGCTTCTCCGCTCAGATTTTGTTCTTATCTGTATATGATAAAGTCACTTTTGTAAATAAACCCAACTAAAATTAACCTGTTGAGTTTACATTAGAATAAAGAGGCTCATTTCTTTAATGTTTGCTATGCACAAACTGAGGAGTTTTAAGATTGGACAAAGAATAAAAAGAACTTTACAAAGTGTCTGTCTATTATCAACACATCTTCACGGTATAAATTTATGTTGCTTAACCCTCAAACTTAATCAAATTTAAAATGGAAAGACTTGTATTTTTGGTATAAGCCCAGTTAAATTTTCTGTATTTTTCTTCTTTTCTAAATGACGTTTGGTTATCTTAAAGAATAGCGTCGTGAAGCATTTGAAGTTTAATCGAAATTGCCACCAACACAGAAGTCGTTCGTGAATTATTTGTTTTAATTAATTATACAAATCTAAGAAGCGTTATGATCTTTGATTACTGTCAGAATAAATGAAAAAAAAAAAATGTTTATTCAATCGTACCGATTTCGCCGCGAAATCGTTAATATTGGAAGCTATGTGTAACTACTTATACATCTTAGTTAAGATAAGATTGAATATACATTTATTTTTTTCATTTATTCTGACAGTAATCAAAGATTATGTTAGCCTCAATTTTCTAACGAGAATATTAATATTTTCAATGAATTCGGCAGTAACTTTGTGAAAGCTCATTTTTAATATAATATTGAATTTGATAGCTTTGTTATGGTACGAGAGTGTCTAGAAAAAAACTTACCAGGGGAAATTTAAATATATAACTCTCAATAATCATAAAAACTGTGTTACAGAAAAAATTGCAAGCACGTTTGTTAAAATTTAAGTGTGAATAAAGTTTTTCGCGTGAGAAAATTTAAATTACTAAAATTGATCTAATATATTCTTAGAAATCTTTATCATTAATAGATGTCGCTGACTTAAAGTCCATAGTGATATTATTTGTAAATTAAAAAATAATGTTATTACTGATGTGTTTGATTTTTTGAACGTGAAATATGTTTTTAAAAATAAACGGTGCTGTTCATTTTTACAGATAAAATTTATTATAAAATAATTAGAATGAATGCTTAAGCTCAACTGGGATGTTTTAAAAATTCTATGAGGCTAGATCAGGCGTGGGGAACCTGTGGCTACTCTGGTGCGGCCTTCTGGCCAATTCTGTAAATTTATGTAAATTCTTAAATTCTTGACATATTCTGACCGTAAAGTCCTGTTTCCGACCAAAGATTCCCTAGTCAATGTTTACTGCGGCCTTTTATCGAATCAGAAAAATGAATGCGGCCTTTAGAGAATAAAGGGTTCCCCACCCCTGGGCTAGATTCTATCAAACGAATTGTAGAATTTTAGTCATTTCAAAATTTGTTTAAATTATAGGTGCCGCTGTAGACTGCTACACTCACAGTCACCTATGTTTACAACCATTTTTCTGAAAACTTGGTTATTATAGAAAACTGTATTATTTTCAGTGTTGAGCATTATTTATTTTCATTAATAGATGGCAGTATATAAAAATTTAAAATGCAGATTAGGAACATTTATTTTGCATAGCAGCTACTTGTGATGTATGTTTTCCTGATAAGCAACATGTCTGATTTGAGCAATAAAATATTTAATTAGGTGTTTTATCATTTTTAAAATGATATTGCAGTGTCAAAATTTTAAGGGGCGAATGATAAGCGCAGCGGTCAAGCAAGACGATGTGTTCAATATTAAAATTGGCGTTACTAAAACTTTATACATGTAACATTTTCAGTTATATTTCAAGAAACCTTTTTTGTTTGTGTGTATTACTTTATGAAATATAAATACATTTATCACCATTGCTTCGTTTTGAAATATTATTGTGTTATAAGCCAACAATGCGACAATAAAATTAAAATCATTGTATTTTAAGCCAAGGGCACCCCTAGAAACCATCGGGCATTGTCAATGTTAGCAAGCGCTGGTAACGCCGCTGCTTGATTCCAACTATATACAACAAACGCAATCAAACGTACATACATATGTGTATATCAGAGCAGGGATTTAAAATTGCGGCTCTTTGCGTAGGTGTTTGCGACTCTACATTTTCTTTTTTTGGAAAATAAATTTAATTTTTTTTGAGTTATTATGTACCAATAGCCTATATTTATGATCTCGGCAAAAATAGCAGCGGATTAATTGTTATTTTTTTGTTATTTCAGCCAACTGCAACTTTTTGACGTTTCAGTTTTTTTTTATTGAATTTACTTTCATAAGACATTTGTAGCTTATTTAGTGTTGAAATAATAACTGGTAAATTAAAAAAAAGGTTATATTATATTTAACTACTTATTTTCATTGGTGGTAATAAATAGGGCATTTTGGTTAAATTGAATTAATTTATTAGTAAAAAATAAACGGTAGCACGGGAGGTGCGGCAGGAGCGAACCGCCCCGGGCGGCACATTATTGGGAGCGGGTTTTTCAAAATTAAAAACCATATTTTTCGAGAAAATATATGTATTAATGAAAAAAAAAATGTAGGAAATGTTGGTGGTGGCAAATTCAAGGACCGTCCCGGGCAGCAGGACACCTTCCTACAGCACTGTTGGTACCCTATCCGCCCTTTGAAGTAAACGGTTTGAAAACATTGTAATAATAGGTGCCTCAGCAAACTAAAATGATTTTTTTTTTATTATGGTAGGTTTATAAAAAAATAGTTGTCGCTGTATCAAAATACGAAGATTTTTAGTCAACCTTAAGGGTGAAACATAACTGACATATATATATATATATATATATATATATATGATCGGATAAGAAAATGCACTGACAGTAAAACTTGCAGCGTATGTATCGATGTATTTCCTGTTTGGAAACACGACCTAGAAGTTAAAAAAATATTAAAAAAGCAGAGAAATCAACGACCCTGAGACGCAAATTTGATTCATAAAAATCAGCAACACTAAACATCTAAACACATTTCAGACTCTGATCAAAGGTTTGAATAATAAGCTATTTTTTTTATCTTAGCGTGCAATAATGATTTTACGGAGTTTTTCTTGGTATCAAAAAATTAGAAACCGCGTTATGATCGACAAGTTGTCCAAATATAATTGAACACTTAGCTCAGTTTTGGATATAAAACCGCCGTAACTTTTTGGCGCTATGGCCAGAGTTAATCGTTTGCATTGAACTATTAATAAGATACTCTCCACCAAATTGTGGGGGGTTTCTTCAGTGCTATAACTGGCAGGAAGCTTATTGTTCATTTTCATTTACTTGGTGATTTATTTTTTTAATAATATTGATAATAATATAGGTACCGATATTAATACTCTCATCCGGTATGGCAATTCATACGGAGGGAAAATGTGGGTTATCTAAAAAAGTCAATTGTATTTAAGCATTATGTTTTAAGCACTTATTAAACAGTTGGAAAGTTCTTATAAATAGTGATATTAAACGATTATGTATACTTAATAAAATACTCTTTTTCATCAATCAATACGTTGTGGCGGGAGCATGCAGCATTGAAAATTCTTGCTGTAAATGTATATTTTTTATGAGTTCTGCGTATCTTTCCTATCGAATTATATAAATTAAAGACATTAACATAACAAGAAATGTCGGCGATTAAGATTATATCTATGACAAATAAACATGCTAAAAATATTGTCTATTGCAAATCCTATCATCTACATAATTAACTATATAACTGATAATTTTTCGCTGAAAAGTTTTTGTGTTGTGATGAATAACAACAAAGATTATGTGGGATTGGTTTTTGTTGAAGTTTAAGGCAAAAAGCTTCATTCTGTCTTTACTAAAAGACGATGTCGTGCTTGTTATATTGTCACTATCGATTAAGTCAGAGCCAACAGCCAACGAATATAATAAAATTTTATGTGTATTGTTTTGAAAAAATAAAACAAAGTATTGAATGGTTGGATTTCCGTGGGATTTGAAGTGTCTTCTTTTTCTGTTTCGGGAAAGAAATATTTTGTTTTTTAAAAATAGTGTGCCAAAAACCTTGTTTCGTAGATGCGTCAAAAGTGTTGAATATGTACCGCACATTTTAGTATTTAACTATATTCAAAGAAATAAAAATATTCATATTGCACGAAGAGAATTGGACTGCAATAAACACTGTATGTAATTCCAAGAAAAGAAAAATCATCCATTATCACGGGTAAGTCATCACAAGTAATAATTTTTCTCTTCATTATTACATTCGGTAGAAAAAAAGAACACACACTTATTATGGAGAACCTAATGGACTTAATCGACCTATATTTTGTAAGAGTAGAAATAATGATAAAATGATAGAACTAGACTCATTATAAGGATCTTAATAAATTTATCACATACATGATTTTGAAGTCGAATTTATGTATTATTAACGTATTCTTATATATAATTGTTTTTTGTTTGATTTTCATATTCTGATATTTAAGAAATGCTGCATTAAATCTTTGAGTAATAACTATGCTTTCTTTTTCTTGCATTTTTATGAATAGCAGTACAAAAACTTCTCCCCCAGATTAATTATAAAACGTGACAGAAACTGCCTACTTTGTTGATTCTCAATATTCATAATTAAGTACCCTGTACGTTATGTTTTTTTTACATTATAATACAACTAATATTGCTATATGAATTATACTTTATAAAACGTAAAACTGTTCATCTATTTATCAATAAATATCACATAAAAAATAAATATACAATTGTCTCATACGTAAACATATATCTATTCATAAACGCCATTAGATTATTTTGAAAAAGTCTGAATAATAAACTGGAATGTCGAATAAGTTACGATAATTCTGATTGAAAACTGTCAAATCAAAAATGTTATTTTAAATAAAATAACTAAATATTTTCAAAGTAGGCACGTATTTTTTTCCTCATATTACACAAACTTTTTTTATGCAGTTCTGAATATATTTTCACTTACTGCTTCAGATACATTTATGGAACACATCGCAACTTTTTTAATGTAAATTACGTATTTTAATGCGATAGCATTATATGGAAAGCAACTACCGCATAAAAAGAGGATTCAGTGTGCCCAGTTTATCACAAAAAATGCATTGGTCTTCATAGTACTAAAAAAATCACAGCATTAAAGATAATATTTAAGTCAATAAACGCAATTATAGTGTAATCGTTCTTAGATAATTTAAAAAAACAGTTTATGAATATTTGCTTATTATCACTTTTGCGTAAAGAAACACTTTCAGGTCAAATGTATTTTCAAAATTTAATTGTAAACTTTATAATAGTTTATTTTAAGGTTCGCTGTTAATCATTGGTAAAAAGGCATTTAAATACAAAAAATGTATTGATTCCACTTTATATACAAAAAATCAAAACCAGTTTTGTGTATCGCTAGCTTTACCAACCAATTACAAGATATATCAATATACGATTATTTAGAAGAAAAAAAAGTATGACCAATAACATGGTGTTATTGAACAAGCATTTGTTAAAAAAATATGGAAAGAATCTGTAATTAATGATATAAATTAAAAATGAAAGACGTTTAATTAAAATCATTAATTTTTCCTTTACACTCATTGATACTATTATTCTGAGCCGTCAAGAAATGAAGTGAGCAAAGTAGTGATTAAAATCTGTTGAACTTTTAAGCAGCGGTGGGCTGCCATTATATTAACAAGGGGCTCGCTTAATCTCAAAACTATTCTCGCTGTTCAGGGAAAGGAGTGTTTTTTTTATCAATACTATACAATCGTATGCAATACTTAAATAACCAATAGATTGTTACTAAATACACATATATTATGTGGCAATATGCAATTTACAGGATACTTATCAATCTAAATCGCTAAAAATGTACTACTTTGTATACTGAAGCTGTCTTAACAGTGGCGGTTCCTGAACTAAAATCTTGGGTGGGCTAGAGGAAAGTTTAGCATTGTATACTATTTACGAAATAGTGTATTTTTCCACTTCACCTTATACATTAATCTACAAGCAAATAAACAAATATTACGACACTACTGCAAAGCATAAATTACTATATAATAAAATCAATAATAATGTAAATAAGAAATAATAAAATAATAACCTTAAATTCGTCTTTTTTAAAGTGAAATATTAAGTACAAAAAGTAATACAGAGCTGTCACTGAAAGTCAATATCTGTCACTTTCATACAATACAACGATATTGGTATTTGTGTTTGAATGTATGGGTGGTCATGGGCAAATTCAATTTAGCCCCCAACGAATGACAGAAGTTTGATAATTTGACGCACAATCGTGTGAGTTTGATGACGTTTCCGTACATACAAATACAAAAAAATCTAAACGTGCTTGATTGCGCCCCAGTGTAAGAGAAAAAACACGGGCTAGATCTTTCCAGCCCCTGACTCGTTAATACGTAGGTGTTTCCAGAATGACGTCACGTTGCCTGCTCTTTATGAAGTATTTATAGGGTTATTGTTTTTTTATGCTGGCTCAGTTTAAAATTGTAATACAAAACACAATCGAGAATATTATTGAAGGTAGACATAGCATTGTCTTATATTGACAGAGGAAAATCAAAACAAAGATATTGTATTCATTTGGGAAAGGTTAGTTACGCTTATAAATCTGTTTATTTTGTTCAGCGGCCGAATTGCTGTTCATTTTTATTCACCCATCTAAAGTTTTGAGTGAAAATGCAGGTCGGGCTTAGCCCACCTAGCCCAGTACCTAGAACCGCCACTGTGTCTTAGATTATATATATGTCAGAGATTGAAGTTATATACTTATTTGATCTGAGGATATTGTTACGGTGTGTATTTACTGAACTCACTTAACTTTGTGTTTTTAACTAATGTTTTTGTAAGACTTAATTTTGAGCTTATTATAGTTAAGTACATTTTTTCACAAGTAACTTACTTTAATAATTATTATTTTAGTTTAATTATTGATTGCAGCTTATTATATTTTATTTGTAAGTGGCTTTAACGATAAAAACTTTAATGTCATTTACTTATAATTACATCATAAGTTATAATTTATTTTACCAATTGCTTAAACGTCACATAAGTCTAGTAATTTGCTTGAATCAGTTGATAATTCTTGTGATGAGCAAAACTGCATAATACAAAAAAAATACCAAACGATTTTGTCTATGGTTATTTTATGTAACGCTATTAACAAATTATTATGCTGGCCGCGAGGTATACAAATAAAATATAAAGAGTTTGGTTGTGCTGCCCTTAAATCAATTCGATGTGATGTTGATAGTGTACATGCTGAATTTTTTTCAATCAATATAATTAAGTTGTGACTGATTGTCGCACTTATCTTGAAAAATCATCTATAGAAGAACAATATATGCTTATTTATAATAAACATTAATTTTAAGTTACTTATATTTATAATTTATGTTTTTTTAATATTTGAAATTAATATATAATAAAATGGATGATGAAATTAATAAAAAATATTGATCTCTAATTTCACCGATCGTTTTCATTGAGTTCTGAATTATTTATTGAAAAAAATAAGAGGTCACGCACGCCGCTGGTTCTCTATACGTCCTAAGCAGTCATATAAGTGGAATAGTATAAATAAAGAATGCCTCGATCAACTGTTTTTTTTTAAATTAAAGTAAGTAAGACTTTATCATATAATTGATAAAGTCTAACTTACTTTGATTAAAAAAAAACATTTTTCACAACAGTAGATGTCGCTGTCTCAAAATTTGAACCTTAACACTCACCGTTAAGTTAGTTAATAAAGTCGTAGTAAAATATTGTTTTTAAATACACAGGTTGTTTTAATACAGCACTATATTAGAAAATAGTGTTGGATTAACAATGTATTTTGGATAGATATATTATGATAAAAGAATCCAGATTATATACTCATCAACGCGACTCTCCGACCTCATTGGGTTAGTTATAAAACTCGTTTCGATAAGCAATTCAAGTATAAGCATCTACCTACCTTGGTACTCAGAATGAATATATATTTCACATTCCAGTTGAAAAGCAGCAGCGAACAGTCAACAAACAAGATCGCCTGCTATATTATTATCAATGTGCCACATATTTTAAGGTTAGTTTCATTTAATCACTGGCCATTTTGAAATACATAATTGAAAGTTCCATTTTCAAATCGCTGTCATATCATATTTAACTATCCATTTGAAAATGTTTTGACGTTTCAAATTTGTTATCGACTTAAAACAAATAGTAAACATCTAATTAATACAGTTCCATCATTATTAATTAATATATTGCTTATGAAGTTTTCCATTGTCATTTTAAAACAACCGTATAAGTTTTTTACGCCAAAAATTCCGAATAATAACAATAATTAGAGGTATTCACTAAGCAAACAAATCTTGTTTTTCTACGATAATTGTTGTGATAAAGCTTACATAATATTATTTTAGTGTGATCATGATTAAATTTATCTTATCGCAGCTGTGACACGTATTTATTTACTTTCATTGAAATAATGTAAAGTTTAATATTTCCGGTGTTTCGCTTTTACACTGTTGAAATAAGTCCCTCACCCAGGATATGATTTAATACAATTAAATATTTTAAAACGTAGGCGCCAATTTTTTTGTGAGTCGGTATTTAAGTACCTGTCGAATGTCAAAAATATTAGACAAGATTACAAATTTGTTTGCTTAAAATAATTGACAATACAGTGATTTTAAATTGGAAGAATCGTATAAAAAATAAAAGAATTATTTTTTTACGTTTTTGTGGTTTCATCGGTATGGACGCGATATTCCGAAATAATGTTAAATATCCACAATTTCACACGCCAGTGAATTGTCGATTTGTTCTTTTTATCAAATCCTTTCAACCTTTTGGATATAAATTTCGTTGCTGGTATTGGCGAAATAAAGTAAATACGACCTGACCAGCGCCGACTTCCAAACTTTACTAAGTATTGTCTACGAATTTGATTGATTGAACTAGCATCAAAAGGGGTGTGCACACTGGAGCGCCGTCGTCCTGTATAAGATGACGTATGTTCCTTATGCCTAATGTACATAAGGAACATACGTCACCTAATCCTGTATGACGGAACCCCAGTGTGCAGACCCCTAATGTGCATAAGTTACTGACGTTACAAAAGCGTGGACGACTTCATGCCAATGTAAAGTGCACTATAGACTTGTCATAGATTAAATCTAGTGTTGTTTATACATGCGCTGTAGAGGTCTGCACGAGCCGAAATTTTACAAAATAGCCCGGTCCGAGTCCGAAAGACTCAGGCTCGAGTCTAATACCACAATTGTTACCCGAACCCGACCCGAAGCACGGATTTATATTCAACAGACCGAAAAAAAACCCGTTTTTTTACAAATTTACAACGATTTAAGATTCTCTATAGAACTGGTAATAATTAAAATCATCATGGCTGATTTATGACACGAACATAGTCTGAAATATTTTTCTGAAGAATACATTCCTTATCTGGGCCAAGCCCGAGCCCGAATCTCAATTGCGCTTACCCGCCCGAACCCGGCCCGCGGGCCCGTGGCCGTCCAGACCTCTAATGCGCTATCACGTTATACGTAAAAATACGGCGGGCTTTTTTTTTCCTAGAGCGATGTTTTTTCGTTCATTTAAAACAGTTTATTTCCTGGTTTCGGAGACGAAAATATGCACTAAATTTACATGTATGTATTGTTTGCTCCGCTGAAAAATGAATGCCTTGAAAGTGAAAATTACCTACATAAAAACACGTTCAAACATACCTGCAAAAAACATTTCAGATGAAAAGAAAAATAAAAACGTCGGCACACTTTTTATTTACATTTGCACCATGCGTGTTTTTGCATTCCAAGTTTTTTATGTGTTACATGCTGAAAAGGAGATTTATACTGTATAACCAGTGGCACATTAAGCACACGAGAGCCCCCAGGGGCCTATAAAATTTGGAGGCCCAGTTTTTCGGATAACATGAAAACGTCAATTCCTTGTAAAATAGTAAAAATCAGTTGAAAATAAACTGCCCGTACTGGGATTCAAACCCTTGATCTCCGAAACCGAGGCCAACGACGTTGAACACTCGACCACACAGCCAGCAATGTTATGTATTTTACTGTCAGATAACAATTGACGAATGAAGAAATTGTATTAATTTAAAAATGTTTTTTTCCATTGCGTAACATATTTAATTGAATTTTTAGTATTTTACTTACGTGCTTCTGTGATGCGGTCAGATATAAATTGATTATTATCACCTTTGATGGTCATGGCCACCCCCTAAGAAGAATTTAGAAAGAACCACTTTGGGCTCGGCACTTGCAAACTAAGTTTTTCTGCTCGACAACGCTTGAAAACCTGGATAAGAAATCGTATGAGCAAGACCAAATTATTGAGTCTGGTTTTGTTACATATTCATTGGAAATGGACCTCTAGGATCTATCCTTAAAACATTAAGCTATTTGCATCGTCGAAAAACGAAAAACGAAATTTGAAATAAAATTTATTTGTAGTATTTTTAAATTAATTCATTTACCATAATATTCATAGTAATAATTCTTATATTTTTGCAATTTGTCTCTGGTATTTAACTGTAATCTTTTACAGTATTATAATATGTATGTATATTTTAAAGTGTTTTGTTTCCGACATGATCCAAAAATCGAAAAATTCCTCTATATCTGTATGCATATCTGTATACATGAGTCCTCGAGAGGTGAAGTGAGTCAACTAGTAAAATAGTAAAAAAAAATCTTGGACTTTTGTACAATCACGTCTTTACTTGGTGCTGGTAATGAATTGCATATTTTTATTTTACGGAAATAACACCATTGCAATGTGTATTAGCTGAGGCCACTTCACTTTTACGATACTATAAAACAGTGTTTCCCAAACTTATTTGTGCCACGCCTCACTTCGAGGCTTCAAAAATCTCCATGTCCCCCCATCCCCGATCGAAATCGTATAGTTGTGTACCTAACGAATTCGGTAAAAAATAATTGCTTCTAATAAAAATGCACATAGTTATTACTGTTTTTAATTTAACTTTCGTAAGTAAATACACATGTATATTATGTGACACGCAGTCCCGGCGCGAGGTTATTTGACGTCCTAGGCAACGGCTATTGGCGCGCCCCCTTTTTAAAACATCGTCATAATGAAAAAAAACAATTCGGGATCATTATGTATTTTTTTTAAAAAATAAATCCTTGTCCGCTCCCAATGTGGAGCATATAGCCTCCCAATGGAGATATCCCGACAGAAGTTTTTCTACGTTTTCTTACTCAGTCGCTCAACCAATCTTTATCGAATCATATATAATACGAAACATAATTACATAAGTATAACTTACTATTATTTATTGTTATTAGATTATATAAAAATAATTTTAATACTCCATTTACGCGCCCCCTAATGGTTTGCGCCCTAGGCGGTTGCCTATTTTGCCTGTATGGTGGCGCCGGCCCTGGTGACACGTACAACAAAATTAACAGAAAACAGAAAAAATAACATTGAAATTAGTACGAACCTAGTGCTTGATGTGAGCTTCAAATAGATGAATATTTATGTGAGGTACTAATTCGGTATTTTTTGTCGAAAATGCGTTTTAACAAAAATATAATGTAACAAATATTAATGATTTGCGTTCGCCCCACGTTGGGAAACACCCCTTTAAGACATGTAGAATATTACAACGCATCTAATTTATTTTATGTATTACGGTTTTTATGTATGTTTATAATTAAATTTAAATTCAATCGATACATGATAAATAAATTATTACCATTCAAATTTCTTATTTTACTATGTATGACTAATATTTGCAAATTTAATGGCCCATCCCCTGGCGTATTTTCAGTATCCGCCAGTGGTAATGTGTACCTTATAGAAATTATTAATTTCTGATTTCACTAATTTTATTTTCTTTGTAATCGCTATCAAGTCCCCGGGTGGCAGAACCCCTTCCTACACCACTGTGTATACTGTTCCTAATCCAATGATTGCTGGGAATTTACAACTTGAAGTCATCCTTTTATATGCATAAAATTTATTTTGGTAACAAAAAATGACGGATGATATGAGCCCAGATCTTCTAGTTGCACCACTGCTGCATTTGACAGTGTAATTTCGAAACCGTGCAAAAATAGAATTAGTTAATGGTTGTACATAAAACTAAGCCGTGGACAATTTTTTCTCCATACACTGAATAGAAATATATTGTTTTCACTGTTAATTTGATATTCCAAACTGAATATTAAAATAGCAACACCTTTGACTTGATGAACATATTATTCTAGTCACTATTGTCGCTCAGGTTTGTGACTGGTTGTCTTGGAATAAATTAAATACGGTGAAAAATTATCATAAATATCCATATTAAACAGATAATTTTATTCCAACTATCTCCCGGAGAAGTACTCTTTTAAGAAACAATGCTCACAGATTTTTTTTGGCACTGCAAAATGAAAATGGTAAAAAGTGAATTTTGTAAAACGATATATTAAATTTAAAAAACTTTATTTAACATTTGTTAAAAGAGTTAAATAGCCTATATTTTTCCACCGAACTATTTTCTATTTTGGTTTTCATTAAAAATCCATAACTATTTAAGTGTCGAAACAACTTAAACAGAGCTTTGGTAAATTTTAAAAGAAAAAGTTCGGGGACATTAAACTATTTCCGTTTGCTGATTTTAACCAATTAAATACCAAGCGGACACGGAACATATTCAAGCGAACACAGATGTCCAAAAATCAAATACTTGGTATTCTAATAGAATATAAGCAATATTTTGATGAATATGTGTAGTGCCATTTATACTGAGTCAATATAGGTTTTTTTAATATCGAATTCGAGTATATATTAGGCAAAACTATTTTTCTCAAAAATACGCAGTATCTCCGGGACATATTAATGATTTATTTGCGCGGTATTCAAAAGGTTAAATAAAGTTTACTGACTAAACACTATTAAGGTTAACGGTTAGTGAAATAGTTAAACGTTTTCGAATTTCGAGAATTTCACCGTCACTCACCCTTGTATTTATTTTACTTTTGAGAATACAATTACGCATAAATAAAACTGCACGTTTGTATTATTAGCAATTTATTAGTTTTTATATTGACTGTTATTTTTGCAATGTTTTCTTTGCTCAGGAAATTACTCTTATTACTACATTTTTTGAAATGTGATTAAAATTAAAATAGTCCAATACACACTAGCAAATAAATTAACCCAATCTGTCCTAAATACAAATTTGATTTAATTATCAAATGAAGCATTGAAGTTTATTGCTGAATAAGTCATACAATAATATTTTTATTAATATATAGGGCAAACATATCAAAATCTTTATAAATATCGTAGATTATACCCAGTGGCGGATGAAGCACACGAGAAATCAATTTGGAGGCCCTGTTTTTCGGATAACAAAAACGACAGAAAATTCCATGTAAAATAATAAAAATATATTAAAATTTGAACAAAAAGTATGAGTTATAAAATATAAACTATTTTTGAGACTCCTAAAATTCGGCGGCCCCAAGCGCGCGCTTCATTTGCTTACCACTGAGTAAACCAAATATAGAATTTTACATTCAATAGTATTCGAGCGTGAAGAAAACACTGATTTTTCGTACATACGTAATAATACAATGTATTTTTTATAAAAACTAACTTTATTTACTTTTTTCTGCCGGTAATGCTTTACGGTTGCAAATCATGGAACCTGAAGAAGACTCAGAAAAACCGTATACTGAGCTTCGAGAACAGATGCTTGCGTCGGATAATGGGGGTGAGGTGGTTTGACTTTGTGAGGAATTCAGAGATAAGGGAGCGTACAAGACAGCGTCCCGTCACGTCAGTGGTTATGGAGAGACATTGGAACTGGCTGGGTCATGTGCTGCGGATGCCTCCGGAAAGCCTCAATCCTGCCTGCCTCTTCTTTCGACCGGTGGGATTCCGGCGTCCCGGACGTCCGTCGGGTACTATCCATAGGATGTACTCGGCGGAACTGAGGGATGCTGGCATGTCATGGGAGGAAGCAAAGCTATTGGCGGGAGACAGGGAAACATGGAGGTGCCGCGTGGCGGCCATATGCTCCACATAGGTAGCGAAAATGGCCAAAGAAATTTATTATTCAACTTTCTAACCCGCACGAACCCAGTCCAGGGGCCGAGTCGACGCCAATGGGCCATGTCTGGGCCCATGCATACCTCTAATGCGTAGTCATTGAAAATAAAACAGCTGATTCCCTAGCCTCAGCCTTTCTCAAAATATGCATGTGTCTTGTATTCCCGAAAACAATTTCTTCCCGTTCACAAAATATTTGTTTAAGTAATTTGAAAAAAAATCGATCGGGTAAAGTTACGTTAAGAGTGATGTTTGCACTTGTTTGTGAACGTCAAAATCCAACGGTAGTTCTAAATCATCATCATCCATTGTCTGTGGTTCCCGGTAAATTGCTCGAATAACAAGATAATCAATTTGTTTCCGTTTGTTCTGTCTTAGCCCTAGTCTTCTATATTTTCTGGAAATATATAGAAACAGTTTGAGTAACTAATTAATAAGCAGTTCTCTTAGAAACACTTCTGTTGAGATAAACTCCATTAAAAGATCATATGTTCCGCATTTGGAGCGAACACGGTTAAAATAAATACTTTCGAAAATTATTTTTATATTTCACTCTCTAAACAAGTGTCTCACAAGATAATAATGAAATTCGTAGAAAAAGTCGTGAAAAATCGTTTTAATAACCAAGCAATTCGAATAATTTGTAATTCGAGCAATTTCCATTCGAGCAATTTACCGGCTCCCATTGTCTGTTATAAAATGGCAAAACGTTTGAGTAAGCCAGAGTGTTTGAGAAACGACAGTCAAATCAAAACTCACACGCAGATTTGGAAAGATGCCAACATAACTAAAAATACAACACGCAAACGTGCAAATAAGAAAAAGATAAAAAAACAAATCAACAACCAATAGCTATCGCGTATTTTTATCAATAATATTGCAATTTATATTCTATTAGTTAGTGAATCCATTTTTAGACTCAAGTTTAATCAGTGAGTGCGTCTTCAAATCCCTCAAATGTGTACTGTTAATGACAGGTAATCTAGCAATGCTTGTTTTCTTGTATTATTCTGTTTTTACACACAAAAATATCACAAAAATGTTTTTTCAAATGCAGTCTTTCAAACAATTTCCCCGCGGCTGGCAACGGAATAGGTTAACCATATTTCTAACGACCACGGAACAGGGCGAGTTTTCAAAACTAGACACTTGGAGCTTGGGCATCCAATCCCGAGATTCGGGATCCCGTAATTCCGGGATTTCGGGAAATTTTGAGCAAATCCCGAAAATTTACACGAAATTGGCAAATTTAAGATTTCAAATTTTTCGGTGAGCTAAAAAAAAAACAACGAGGTTCTGTGACAATCGGGGAAAAAGTATAGCGAATTGAGGATTTCAAATTCCTCGGTGAGAAAATCTCAATCTCGGGATCCCGGGATTCAATATTAATTGGAAAAAGGCTCCGGGATTGGATACTCTACTTGGAGCGGACCATTTTTTTAATTGCTCCGCTCCGGTATTAAGTTATTCGCGCCAACTCCGCTCAAATATCATTGTCATTGTAATTATGTTTTGGATTCACAAACAAGATCATAATTTCTCCTTAACTTGCTTTCTTTTTTTCAAACTGTATTGATACAGAAATATAATGCTGTGTGGAAGAATATAACATTCGTTGTAATAAACTAAAAAATATATTATGATTTGAAATAACTCCATATTTGGTGGGAAATATTTTTGTATGATTCAAATTCCCCTACCCGCGAGCCACTCTATCCGTTGTCTCGATAAAATATGGTCTACCTGTTTCTATTACATTGATTGGTTCTGGTAAAGATCGTATTGACAAGATCCCGATATGCACGCGTAATTTTTTACTGTATACCTAATATGTTATTTAATAAATGCAACGCTCTTTTTTGAATTGATATTTAAATATTTTTTCATATTGTGTCACGTCACCTCAATCAATAAAAATCTCTAATCATAAGCAAATAATATATTTTTTTTGAATTTCAGATATTAGCAAAGTCAGCAAAATAGATACAAGATGGCGAATACAATTATGTCAATTGTGCGCGCAGGAAATAGGAATGTTGTCATTGGACAGCTGAAATGTTTACAAAAGTACGGCGATGTCAACCAACAGCGGACCTATGCAGCTGATGCGTCGAAGAGTGTGGGATTTATTGGACTGGGAAATATGGGAAATTCTATGTCGACAAATTTAATGAATAAGGTAATAAATTATACATAATAAGAATATAAGTAATGTTTGTCTAAATCAGGGTTGCACAAGCATGCGGCCTATTTTTAATTTTTTGTGTCCTTAGAATGTTTTTTCTTGAAATGAAAATATAGCACGTATGTGTTTTAAAGTAAATCATTAAATTTAATGATTGTGAGCAAACTTTTTCGTATATAAAACAGAATAAATCATTTCGTAGAAATAGGCTAATTGAGGAAAAATTGGTTTTGATTGTAATCATTTGTTTGTAAATAAATACACCTAATCCTCTTTTTGCACGGTTTTGAAATAACGCGGTAAAATTTACTAAAACTTGTCTTTCATCTATGTGCACTTAATCTTTAAAAATTCTTGGAATAGCTTTTTTTTTCAATTCGATAAACATTTTTTTTCCTTTCTGCATCACACCGAAGATGATGTCTCCTCAATGATACAGGTTTCTGAGAGGTTCTGTTGGAAATTTCTGGCCTATAAATAACCTTGAAAAAATGTGGTGCCCGCCGCTCTACCAATATTTAAGATTGCGCTCTAGGGTCCAAAATGGTTGGTAGCCCCTGCACTACAGTCTTCTTACAGTGTGTATTCCGCATCGTAACAACGTTATTTGTGTTTTAATATCACGCAGTGTGCAGAATGTTAGATAAAATAAAATCAAGGTAATATAAAAGCTTTTATGAATTTGGTTGCATTAACTTTTCATAAGACGCCATTTTTTTTTTAATTTTCCCAAGGTGCAACCAAGTCTGCATGACCGACGAGGCTGATAGGTCCGATAGATCAATCGTATCGTCTTGAGCAATTTTTCCCGTTCGTTGTTCATGTCTGGACATTCCCAAAGGATGTGATTAGTATCCTGAATCCCGCTTTTACGTTTTGGGCTATTTACTTAGCTTGGCATAGAAGTGACATGTAATTTGGACCCGTGGTCGTCCATTTTTCAGAGCTCACGAATCACGAACATAATTTTCATTTAAAAAATACAAAGATAAAAAATTGGGCAGGAAAATTGCTTTTTTAATAAAAAAAAGTGGTATTTTCTCTTGTTTACGCAAAACAAAATAATTAGAGCGATATTTGTCGCTGCGTGTTTGAAAAAGGTTTATTAATTATTGGCTTCAATTAGATCACAGACAGCAAATAACTTTACGAACCACCGCTTGACGAGCCCTAGTTTAGAAAACTATTTTGGAATGAAGGGCCATTCCAGAATACCGATTTTAAAACAAAAGAACAACGATGAATAGAAATTTAATTCCCGGTAACGGGGGAGGGGTTTTTTGATGTTTTGGTTAACCTACGCCGCTGAGAGTGATATTGATCACAAGAATATGAATTATTTTGTGTCTATTAATTGCTCGGCCGTTTGATTATCTAAATGCGTAAATAAATATTTTGATGTTGGGTAGCAATGACTATGACACGCCTGACCTTCGCAAAGCGGTATATCAACTGTCAAAATCGTGTGATTTTATAAAAAGATCTATCACTGACTTGATAACAAGGTATGGTAGAGTACCTAAGTGGAGTATTTTTTTATCAGTGTGTTGTTTGTTTTAATTATTATTATTTAGCATAGTGTATTATTGTCACTCTCAGTTCTCTTATCGTGATAAACGATAAGAAAGACGATTTGCGTCAACTAATATTTATTTTAGTAATTTTGTCAGCCGAAATTTTCCTCTAGGTTAAAATTATCGCTAAGAATGTTCGCTTACGCTGTGAAACCATTTGGACTCCTAATTGACCTTCTCAGCAGAAACTGTTGAATGCGAGTTGAATAGAAAATGATTAAGAGTGAGGCTTGGAAAGAAGTTGTATTTAACGAATTGCTTGAAAATAATAGGAAAATAATGTGACACCTAATTCGCTCAAAAAAAAAAGATGGGAACTGAATTGTTTGGTCAGCGAATTAAACAACTACCGAATGAATCATGAATTGTATTCTACTGAGAAAGATTCTATGGGATACGGTTAAATTAAATTAAGCCATCATTTTTCAGGGGTTTTCATTAGCAGTGTTTGACGTTTCAAAAGATGCAACGGCAGCTGTCGTCGGAAAAGGCGCGAAAGGATTTTCTACACATGGCGATGTTGCCAGTTCTGGCCCTGGTGCTATCGTTACAATGTTGCCAAACAATAAAATAGTCCTGGATGTTTACCTAGGCGAAAATGGGTTGGTATCTAAGGTATGTAACATCTTTTATTTAAAAAATCTTCTCTACCGTGAAGTAAAAAGACAGGTATCAGCAAAAATTATTTTGTAACCAATGATGTGCCTTCAGACATTAATAATAATACACATATTAAATTGGAATAGTATTTGATACGTTAATTGAATTATTTTTAAGTAAATAACATGACAGAATGGAAAGATTTTTATTTAGCAACAGGTGTAACTATAATAAGCGACTCACTTATCTAATGTTCCATTTCCACTTTCCTTTAAATGTTTCATAAGCATTTATAAAATTAGTGAATAAAAATTTAAAAGATAGCAAGTTTCATAAACAAATAAAATTTTGTAAGTAAGTAATGTGTAAGAGTTGAAAATTTGATAAAATGAATTTTCATTGCACCCAAGATTCTTAAAGAAGAAATACAATAATAAAAAAAACTGTTAATCTTTATTTTTAACATTAATATGTTCTAAGAAAATATTCCACGAAACTAGATCAGTGGTTCTCATGTGCGGCCACTAGAGGATTTCTTTGCGGCCACCAACAGCTTCATAGTTAATATTGATATTTAAAAAAATGTGTTTTACAAATTAATTTGTAAATTTGATCCATTTTTTAGTAAATGCAACTAAATTTGAATCATTCAAATTATGTACATTCACAAAAATTTTGTCACCAACGACCCGGGATTCGCTTTTCGGTATCTTCAGGCGTTCAAGTGCAATTTGTAAAATTTATGTGAATGTACATAATTTGAATGATTCAAATTAAATAGTGAAATTCCACCAAGCACCTTAACTTAAACTGTTATTTTTATCACATCTCAAAACAAAACTTTGGTTTGGCCATGAGACATTTCCATAGGACCGGACTGCTGATGTTTATAATGGGGCCACAATGAAATTTCACATGAGAACCACCGAACTAGACACATGTATATTTGATACAGTGGATATTGGTTTAAATTGAAGTAGAGTGAAATGATATTAATTCTTAGCTGAAGATAATTTACAATTTTGTTTACAAATCAATAATTTTATTGCACTTGAATAATTTAATGCAGAATTGAAATTTAATGGTATGTCCTGACTGATTTCAGGCAAAGAAAGGATCACTTCTCATCGACTCGAGTACAGTGGACCCAAGTGTAGCGAAAGAAATTAGTAAAGCAGCGGAAGCCAAAGGAGTGAAATATATTGATGCACCAGTTTCTGGAGGTAAAGAATACTATTCATTATTAACTTGTTTTACTCTGTTGTAAATGGATTTTTGTTTCTTTGAGGTGTAATTTGTTCAGCCATGTTCGCATCCAATGTGGAAGACATGAACACTGAAGCAAACACTGTAATTTAGAGGGTACTGAAATTGGCGGATATCTTAAATATGTCAGAAATTTAATCCCCAAAATATTACTACATTTCTAATTTCCATTTTAGGGGAAAATTTCATTGTTGTAAGATAGTGATGATGAAAAAAAAACTTCACACAACTAAAAATATTCCTACTATGTTTAACCCTCCAGAGGCGAGAGAATTTTTTCAATTCATACATAACTTTAATTTCTAGCAAAAATATAAAAAAAAAACTAATCATAAAACCGTTGTATAGAAAAGTCGGTCACTTTTATCCTTAAAGCCCCGTGTAATATTGTGACAAGCGTGGCCTTGTATATGATCACACAAGCATTTGAGGTTGAAGTATACTTGAAGTACACTAAACTTGAAATATTAAAAAATATTGACAATTTTATCTCTTTAGATCAGCATTTAAACTTACAATTACAAGAGGTAGATTTTTTAGAAAAAAAATGAACGGAATTTTGAATAATCGCATGTGCTTTTGGTAGTTGTTTCCGTCCCTGCAACTGACAAATAGATGAAGTCAGTATGTATCCTTTTTAACCAAAATTCAATGTAGGCAATGATATTCAGGATGAAAAAGGATGAATAGTGGGATCAGTAGACAATGGTGTCAACAATAAAACAATGAAAAATTTCACTTCTGCATAAATCAAATTTCAATAAATAAACTAATACAATTCAGAAGAGCGAAGTAAAATAAATACGGCAAAGAAAAAAGTTAGCAAAAAATATAATCTTAACATTTATAAATTTTTTTCGATTCCAAATTATAAAAAAAAATAATTATGCGATACTGTGAATCACATCAAGAATCACACCTCCGTTTTTTTTTATATAGCATTGTTTTTATAGAGTTTTTCCATGTTATGCTTCTGCTGAAAAGTGACGAAAAAATATCAGTGATGTAAGAATATATTGACTAATATAGATAATTATTAAAGAATTCGAGTAGGTAATTTAACAACAAGATACTTTATGATCAAAAAGATCCTTTAAAAATGTATTCACTAAATTTATAAACCTATTTATCTATTTTCGTTAGTCAAATCTACGGGTTCCGCAAACACGTTGAAACAATTAAGCACTCTACTATATACATGTAAATATTGTAGGTATGTTAATACTACATAATGTAGAAGAGAGTGAGATATTATTTCGTCTGAAAGACTTGTATCCAAAAAATTACATTTACTTTATTTATTTAAGAAAAAATAGGAAAGAAAACCTTCCCTTGGTAAAGTTTGACATTGCATTTGGAGATATTTAAACATAATTAATCTTTTCATGTGGAACATTGAAAATATTTTAGGTATTCCTTGATGAAATATAATTGCGAGACACTGCTCTTCTTTATAGATCAGTGTATGCCAAACTTTTTTACTTCACAGCACACTGGTGAATGCGATTTTTTCCGCGTCCCACCAAATAAAAATGCTTTGAAAAAGGAAATGTGGAAAACGTGTCTAACTGTGTACGAATGTGACAAATATTTATTTGAATATGTAGATATTGAATTTATTTAAAATTGAAGAAAATTTAAAAGAACATTTTTGAGGCTTCTTTCTCCGAGGCACTCCTGAGACTTCTTGCGGTACACAGTTTGGCAGGCACTGTTATAGATAGACAACTGTTATACAAATTATTTTGTTTCACGTATAGGATAGCCAATTGTCGGTTTTTGAAATGAAAAAATCCTGCTTTTCATTTTCAAGGAATATTAACTTCAGCCTGAATAACACAGTTTTTATTTTTAAAAGACTTCTACAGACAGGCTCACTAATATTTTGAAAGCGTCGACACATAATGTTAAGAAAAAATATTAATAAACAAGTTATTAATGGATCTATATCTCATTTTGCAGGAGTAGTCGGAGCTGAAAAAGGTACCCTTACATTCATGGTCGGTGGCAAGAAGGAATATTTTGAAGAAGCTAAACCTTATTTAGCACCGATGGGCGCCAACTTTGTGCACTGCGGCGATATTGGATCGGGTCTGGTAGCCAAGATTTGCAATAATATGCTTTTAGCCATCACCATGATTGGAACTTCAGAAGCCATGAATATGGGAATAAGGTGAGTTGAATGGTTCACATCAATATGTGATATATCGATTAAATCACCCATTTCTACCACCAATAATAAAAACACAACTTTGCCTATTTCAATTTGTGTCGCTTGCTGTGTGGTTTAGCAGAATTATGCAGTTAAGTAAACTTTTTTCTTAATTTAAACACTGCAAAATCATTCGCAGCTAACTTTAGAATCATACGAGTCATAGTTATTTTATTAAAATATGTTTTGCTGTTTCATTTATACTGAAAACTTTTGAGGGTAGAGCAAAAAATATTGAATGATATTTCTACACTTAGTTAATATGTATTTGCAATTGGATTGCAAATAGCTGAATTCGTAACAATGTATACAAACACAAAGTAAAATGTGAACTCTCAAAATTGAAATAAGAGGTAACGTGTTCACATAGGCAAAGTTATCATTACATAAACCAGCTTTGCCTAACTACGTATTCATTTACCATTACGCATTAGTTATGGTATTTAGAGTGCATTTTAGGTGTACCTTTCTTACAGTAATCATTTTTTAATGAAATACTTGCGAATGGAAAAAATAATTGAAAAAACATAGAAATTCAGACAAAATTTACAGTAACTGACTTGTGCCACTGGATTATTTTCCTCAACGTTGAGTATTGATTTCTGTATTTATAATAATTCATATTCTTCCTATGTGTGTTCTGATTTTGTTATACAATATTATCCTTTTTACATTCTAGATTGGGACTCGACCCTAAGGTTCTTCTTGGAATCATAAACAATTCAACTGGAAAATGTTGGGCATCAACGGTCAATAATCCTGTTCCTGGTGAGTAAATATTTAGATACTCAGTGTTTTCGCTTCACTTTCAAGCGTGGAAAAAAATATGAAGTGGGGAAGATCGATTATCAGTTAACCACTCCACCAGTAATACATATTATTGTATTAAATGATCTCTCAAAGTGTTGCTGAGATAATTGACAGTAATATTTTTTTTCATATTTATGAAACGCTTTACATTTTCAAACTTCTATTTAAATAAATAATGCATAGAAATAAAAAACTTTAATTTGATATGAATTTTTCATACCAGTGATTTTATCAGAGCAATGTGAATTGAATATGTAAACATTGAATTATAACGGAACAAATTTCATTTCAGGTTTAATGGAGAATGTACCTGCTGCCAATGATTACCGAGGAGGGTTTTCTTCAGCGTTGATTTGCAAAGTAAATATTATTACAATAATTATTCATTTTTTTCTAAATCAATACACACCGTTTTAAGATTATGTGGAATTTGATAATGCCTGACAAAAATATCACTAGAGTCTACACCTGACATTACATTTGTATATAATATCATAGATTAATCTTTAATTAAACAATCCATATTTATACAGAGATTGATATCAACTGTTTTACTAAAACTTACCTGCTTAGGATAAGGATAGATTTTCAACAATTTCAAAATCACTCTTGGTGTATTGCCGATAATAATCACAGCGTTTCGGTAGTAAGTAATCACAGCGTTTCGGTTAATTTTAACACCCCACTCCATGTTGACCCACAGATTAGTTTGCAAAATATTAAAAGCGTTCTGGCTACCAAATCAGTTTTTTTCACGGTTGTGTGAGCTTTTGTTTACTTTATGCCGTCATTTTTATTTTTGTAACAGTATTTATGGCATGACTAGGTATATGGGAGGTGGGAATGAATGTCAATAAAAATAGCAGCGCCCTCCACTTTTTAATTAAGCACTACACCACTGGTGTAGAAATAGTTTCAATTGCATTTTATGTATTTTCAAAAAATTGACGTGCTAATTTATAATGCGTCAAAAAGATATTATACATTTTTTTAGTATTTAATTGAAAATATTTAAATTTTTGATGCAAAAATATTATTTTAAAAAAAAGAAACATTTAAAAAAAAAACTGTTTGCTCAAATACAATAAACCTTTATTCACATTTAAAAGTATTTCACTAAAAGTAATTTATTAAGTATTTCAAATTATATTGAAACATTCCTCTTCATGTAGATCAGTGATTCCCAAACCTATTATGATCGTGGACCCCTATTTGAAATAATAAAGTTAACTCTTAAAAGTCCTATGTCGAGCTGGACTCGACATTACAGATTTGGCAATGTTTTTTTATTTACTGATTTTTTTAATAATATAAGTTTTTTTTTCATCCAAATATTACCTATACGCATTGTGTGCAAGATAAATTTTGCTATACTGAAACATTCAAAATGTTTTTTATTATAATTATACGATAATAAAATAATTAAAGACGAATTAATGTGAAAACATATTTCAACTAAAGACGGCAAAGGGTTAATGACTTAAAAGGTATTTTTTTTCCGTGCCTGCTTCCAATGTGGAGAAAATGGTCTCCTAGTGGAGGTATCTTAACAGATGTTTTTCTACAAGAACTGTTTGTTAGTCAATCGCTCAAATTCGTTACCATTTTATTTATTTTAAATTTTGATAATAATAAAAAAGTCGTCAGGATTTTTAAAAATATTTATTCTTCCAAATGATTATTAATTTGCCACGGACCCCTGGGGGTCCACAGGAACCACTTTGGGAACCACTGATGTAGATCATGATATAAATACAAAATTTGCATATTTTTAAAATAGTTGTTCACCATAATGATTTTTTTTCAATACATACATTTTCTTATTTAAGGACTTAGGCTTGGCTGGCGGTGTCGCAACAGAATCCAATTCTCCAATTCCACTAGGATCACTCTGTCATCAAATCTATACCACAATGGTGGCCAAAGGGCTAGGAGGCAAAGACTTTGGTGTTGTATACCAGTTCCTCAAAGAAGATAAATAAATTTAATCTTTATTATTTGTGAAATTTTTAATACAATAATTTTACTCTATTATCAATATGTACATATATAAATTTTGTACAAATGTTGTAATTATTCACTGCCGATTGATGAACTGATTATTTGTTACAAACTATTTTGTAGTTTTATTTTTAACTACCTTACAACAAGGGTGTCCAACCTTTTTTGCCCTGGGATCGACTTTTCAATTTTCAAGTTTTCTCGCGATCGACTTCTAACATAATTCTTATAAGATATTTATTTATTTAGGGTTTTTCCCTTCTTCAAACTTGTTTATTGTTTGTTTTAAATGCGAAATACATATCATTAGATAGGTACGTGCTTAAAAATAAATTCAATTTTTGTATTTTTATATTTAAATTATATATTTTTTCGAAATTCACAGAAGCTTTCGGGATCGACCAAACTTTGCTTTGGGATCGACCTGTCGATCGCAATTTACCGGTTGGACACCCATACCTTACAATTTCAGCAGTGGGCTAAGTATTAAATCTGGGCCCCCATTTCAAAAGTTATCAAAAGGCCCCTATTTTTTTTATTACAAAAATAAAATTTATGCAAAGAAAAAGACAACTTTGATTTGTGAATCCCCAGCTGTTGACGGATTAGGAACGGTATACGTCTTTTTCAGAGAATTTGTAGCTAGCGATAATAACAAAAAACAGTTACTTATTTTGCACCTACATAAAAAGTCCTCGCCACTTACTCGTTTGGCTGGGTCTTAAAAACTAATAATTTTTTAGTATTTTGTTTTTTTATTGAAAATTTAAATATATATATAAATTTGGAACCCCCGAGCCCCACGGCCATATGCGTTGCATAGGTTCCGCAGTTACGCCAATGAATTTTAGGTGATGGCTGATATGTGATATACATATTTTAGAAAATGCACTTTTTCATTTATTTTCAAGATAACGGCTTAACAACTGTGGACGCGTGTTTGAGTCTTTGAAAAACAAAGGTTGCTGGCCAGCGGACTCATATTTGCGTATAGGTGAAGTATCTGGAAGCTAAGAAAATTAAATTTGGTAAAGATATCTCAATTGGTTTACAAATTATAGTGAATTTATTAAAACTACAATTTTTGCGAATTTTCCGCAAAATTTCCCGGCCGCCAGATGAAATTCTGCAAAACAACGTGCGGTCGTTAAGCTGTTAAGGTGGCTAGTAGACTAGTAGGCTAGTAGGCTAGTCTGCTCGGGCCGAAATTTTACTACAACGTATCAATTTAAATCATTTAAATTATACAATATTAAAGTTTTCTTGTTACTTTGTTTTTATTTTAAACGCAAGAGAAAATTAATATTAATCAATATCAACAAAAATTGTTATGTCAATTAAGCCCCCCTATAATTATAATTATGGCCCCCACAGCCCCCCCTTGGATCCACCAATGGAGTTAGACCAGGTGCAATACTAGTTGTACTATCTTGGGAAGGCGGATATATTATTTTATTCTGAACAATGGTGAAAAAGGGCAATAAAACAAAAAAAAGAGACTTTTTGCTTCATACATAGACTAAAGCAAACTTTACACTAGGGCGCTGTCGTCCACGATTAGGTGACGTGTGTTCCTTATGCTTTATGTGCATAAGAAACGCACGTCTCCAAATCGTGGTTAACTTCGCGCCAGTGTATAGCTTGCCTAAAGAGTCTTAAAATAATAGACAACCAATTAAAGTATTTAAAAGCTAAGCTTAGTAAATTAAATACCAATAAATGCGCCATTTAAAAATAATAAACAAATTACATACTTTCACAGCTAAAATATAATTGAAAAATTTAAATATTTAAACAATTTTTGTTTATCCAGTTTCATTATCTTAAAAGAAGCTCGAATATTAATAAAAAAATGTTAAGGTCTTTTTGAAATGAAAACATTAAATGATCTTTTTGCAGTTATAAGCAATTAATGGTAAACACTACATCTTTGAGCAGTAAAAGTACTCCTTGGACTTTAATAATCTTAAAAATTCTAATTATAATAAAAATACGTGTCTTAATAAAACTAAAAAAACCTTTATCTTGTGTGTGGCCATAGTGATGAGCTTTATTTAAAAGCCTGGAAACATTTTTATTTATGTACTTTTAATATTCGTTGCTGTCAGCGAGAAATAAAAAAAATAATAACAATCAATTTCTGTATAGTTTAATACATGTTTAAAACACTATAATATGTCGTGACACTGATATAGGATAATCGCTGCGTTTCAAAAAAGCACTGATTGCCACAAAGAAAACTATTTACGGTAAAGTATTGATGACCAATTTGCTTTAAATGTCAATGACTGTTATTTTATCTTACAATTCATAATCCTTTTATGTTACTTACTTTGATATTCATAATGACAGGTTTTTGTCGGTCGCATATGATTTAATTTTTGATTATTTAAATACGATGTATCCTACACGTTATCTAACTCATATTTACTTAAGCGAAATCTACATTAGTATTATTAGGTTAATGAATGTTTACACACAAATTGATAGCATGTCACATTTGTTTTCTTTTTAATTTATATCTAAGTCTACAGTTATATATAATGAAATTCTATTCGAACATGAATATTTTAATAGTTTTTTTATGTGTTATGTTTTATGTATTAGGCATTTTGGGTGCCTATATTAAACAAAGGATATTTTTCATTTATAGATTCACGCCTACTTTTACAATGTATCAAAAAGTCAATGGGTATAGAGACAAGAGTGCAAGTTTCAACAAGATTTATCATCAGTTTCTTTACCATCTATTATGAATTTTTTCTTAGAAAACTACCCTAAATTGATTATTAAAATTGATAACTGTAGAATTAGAATGTATCTATTTTAAATATTGAATAATGTTGTACTGATAAACTTACAGTTACTTATAATAATAATAAATAATGAAGGTATATTTAGATTGCTTAATTCAGTATAAAATTGCTTTAATTTTTCAAACAATTTCTGAGAGTTCTCTTTACATCTCGTGGTGTAATTGGTTTGCTTGGAATTAACGTGTCTAGTTACAATTATTGATGATAGATAACCATAAAGCGTTTTAGAATTTATCTTACGTTTTGGCAACACATGCACCTTATTTATTTTGCATAGTTAACCCTTGGGGGAAGTCCTCTAAGGCGCTAAAAAATATTTCCGATATGTTGCTGGCCCTTAAAGAACTATGTGAAAAAACATGTTTTAACCTTAACGCTCGAATTGTTTTTCGTATGTGCATACCGGCAACTCGACGGTTTTTGCACGCACAAGTCATATTTGCACTATGAAACATTTATATAGTAAAAGAAAAAGTATATAGATCAAAAAAAAAACATTGTTTCTGGAAAATAGATTTATAATGAATAAAACGCACCTATTTTTATTTTATTTGTATTTCTTCATTGTGTGGTATTTCACATAGCAGTCGGTAATATGCAATCTTGCCTTATTCACGCAGATCTCGCAGAACAGTCGTGTTTTCGATCTCCCACCTGATTTTTTTCTATTTGAGCATACTGCACAGTCCTTCTTAGCCCCAGAACTCAGGATATGTAACTTATCCTTATATAAAAATTATCGCTTAGCATTTTACCATCAACCTAGCTGGTGTTGCAAGATTCAGATTACAACTGTTGTTGAAATTATGCACTCTCGATTTTTTTGGCGACTTGTTTCTCAGATTAATGTAATAAACTATTATTATTCATTGTAATTTGATTGAAATCGCAATATGATAATAGCTAAAAATGCTTAAAAAATGACCTTATGGGTATGCCGCAGCAGCGGCGGCACTCGAGTAAATCGACAAACTTCCAATGCCACACTGGACCTATATAAAAAAAAACATGTTTTTCACATGGTAAAAGAGCCAGCAACATATCGGAAATATTTTTTAGCACTGTAGGGAAGTGTCAAACAGTTTTCTCGATAAATGCCAAAATCCCAAAAGTAAGATTTAGCAAACTAACCGTCAACTGTATAGATTCATCGTTTATGAGTACAACAGGGGAGCTAAACTCGATTTAATATATATCATTCATAGTTGTCAGGACTCATAAAATTTTGTTTTTATACTATTTTTTTGCGGGACACATAATATCATAAGTTTTTTGTTGGCATGAAATAAAATGCAACAATTAATTATCAAAAATCCTACTACTTTAGTGTATATATAGACCAACTGTTTGAAACTCAATAATTGCAACATACTCTTTTGTTTAGCGTCAGCTTTTTTTCATTCATATATTGCTTTTTAGATGTATTTTTATTGTGTTTAAAATTGGTATTTAAGTAATTAATATGGGTTTATTTGAGATTTTTAGATGATACGGGTATGTATATTTATATTATACAATTGTTAAAAATATTTAATGTTGACACGTTGCTTAGTTCAATTCATAAATTTGATGGTTCCCTTGAAATAGCTGCCCCACAAGCAAAGCTGGTCCGTATTTTGACAAAAGGGCAATGAACTACACGAGTTATCAATTGTAATACTCTGAACGCTTTTGTTTTTATTGTTAAAAAAACGTTATGTTTCGCTCGAATATCCACGGTTATTTTTCACACTTTCAATCATTTTAATGACTAACATTTCGTAACTTCAGCAATGCTATTGCCTTAAAAGATTTAAGTTTCTGCTGTACTGAGATTTTCTTCACACTATTTACAGGCTTGCCAACATGCAAAATACTCACCATCCCCAACAAGAATACACTTATCGTTCGGTTGCTGAATCTTTACTAGGAAACAATTCCACTCAATCGCAGACGAGACCTTTACTCGGTAAGAAAGAAATTATTTTTTAGTTTCTTATTGCACCATCAAACAGATACTCGCATTGATTTTTCAAAATATAAACCTACTTTGTTAGCGAAAATTTTTATTGTATCTTTTTCCTACTCGTCGAAATTGCATTGATCCATTGCTGCAAACAGTAGAAATATTTTATTCACACCTTATGACTCTTTATGCATTATATCAACAATAAGATGTTTAAAGAGAACTAACTGTAGGCCCAGTCGCCTAATCTCCTTCCATAGATATGAAAGATAAAAAATGGGGCCACAATAGTTGTTAGCTTATCGGACTATACCCTGTTTTCAGGGTTGGATTGGGGTGGTCGGTGGTAAAGAATAAAATTATCACTTATAAGCCTTTGAATACATTGTAAAGAGTGGAGCTACAACAAAATTCAATCAGGTATTTTCACATCAGAGCAGAGTGATTCAGTAGAAAAAAAATAACAAAAATGGTTTACAGACAATTTTAAAAGTAGCTTGAAATATATGTATTAGTATTTATTGCATGTTTAAAATGTTAACATTTCTTTGTCATTTTTTAAACATGTTCGCTCCTAATGTGTGGAGTCCATATGCTAATAAATTTTATCTTAACAGAAGTTGTTCTGCAAGACCTGCACGTTATTCAGTTGCTCATCCTCTCTTTAAACAAGATTAAAAGTAAATAGAAAGGCCCAGACATTTCTAGTAGTTAAATTATCGCTCTCGCTGAACACACATCCATGCCTTCAAACAGAAATCTATATTGAAATCAATTAAGAAATCAGTTCATTCATATAAGTGTTTGCGTTGGGATTTGAGCCCATGGACATCGCCACCTCTGTAGGCTCATATTTGATAGTCATAATTTTATTCTTTAGAGTCAGGGGTGTTCGAAAAATGCTGTTTCTTCGAATCGTATTTAACTGAACGTCTGACTTCACGTTTCAGCTCATTCTCAATCCATCGACTTCCTTTCATCCCAAGAGGTGGCAGGAGGATGGCAGCGAGATGGCCGGATGTCTTCCGTCAGGAGATTCTTTTGCCTTTATTGCACCTTCGATATGCTGTTCACCACTCTTCTTTGGCTCATATGCTTCATGGTATGCAATCAATATTAAATTACAGTGAAACAGATTATACATTTTTCAAGGGACCGTAATAAACAAACGAAAAATGCAAGAAGTCTTCAAATAATACCAAAATAAATGTTTAATTTTTAAAAAACCTTTTTATTTATTTAGAATTTAAATTGCTTAGTACGTACAAGTTACTCATTTGCAGTTTGTCACTTAAATTTAAATTCTTTTTGCTATGTCAATTCGTTTTTCTACTTGTTTTTTTTTTTCAACCTATGGATTCGTGTTCAGTTTCTTAGATAGAGTTATATTTTTCTTCATTTAGGCATTTTAGTTGTGAGTTAGAAAAATTGTTAGTAAATAAGACTATGAGCAAAAATAAATATTCAACAAAAACGGTCAATCAGGATAATTTTTGTGGTAGGACATTTCAATCCAGAGCATGGATGCCACAATTGAAGTTTTTTTTTGAATCATCTGGTTGAATTGCTCTTTCTTTGTTTAGTTGACTGGCCAGTCTCTCGTGGAAATGTGGCAGAGTGAAGTCCTCGGTTACTCGTTTCACTCCTCGCTTATGGACATTGTCGGTGTTGCCATCATTAGGTTTTTAATATTACTAATAGTGTATGCGGCGATACATCTCAACCACTGGTCGATTGTCGCTGTGAGTATTACGCAAATTTTACTACAATTGAATTATTATATTGTTTTGTATTCAAATAAAACTAGCTGCCTGATTACCCTGGCTGCGGGAATAAAAATGTACAGGAATCCGACACTTTTGGTATTAAAACTGAAGTAAAAAATAATTGGATTTTTACTTAGCTGTCTCTCAATCCAACATCCATGTGTAAATATCAAATAAATTTATAATTTATAATCACATTTATCAAAAATAACATATTAGAAATTCATAATCTATGTTCATTTGTTTTTATCATTTTTTCATTGCCATAAATGCATCAAATTATTGTGTGCCATGGTACAAAAGATACCAATGATTATGTTTTACCATCATGATTAAAAATAGAGAAACAGGTCAACCTTACTGAAAAAAATTAAAATATATTTGTGATATAGTTTTTATATCCATTTTTGATATTGAATATCTTACTTTCTTTCTAGTTCACTACTGCAGGAACCTGTGCGTTTCTACTAGCTAAAGTCTTCGTTTTTGATGTAAGTAATAATTGCTTAAAACATTAGTTATGCTTTTTTTTTTCAATTCCTCCTTTGTACTCGAATGTTGGCAATTGGAATCGTGGCAGTTTGACAACAACAACAATATTATTATTAATCTAGATTTAAAAGCAGGCAGTTAACCTTGCCTATTAATTTCTTACTTCTTTTGTGCCAGATAAGCATAAATCTGTTGATATTATATTTATCGGCAAAACAGAAAATACCGACGCTAGACGGCTTATCCTATAAGCGCCAATTTTGTACTTGTTATTTACTAAGATTTATCAATTTGTTGCTCACCAACTTCTGCCAGTAGGGTGACGATATATACTCCTAGATGATTATTTCAATATAGGTTTTCAAAGAAAACTGATCGTTCAACCAGTTTTTGAACCCATGTTAGCTTAATATTGTCTTTCTACGCCTTGTTTTTAGTATAGAGATGAGTAGGAGAAAGCTAAAATAATGTACATCGAAGTCATGGAACAAATATCTATAATAAGAAGTGGACAGTTAAATCTTGGCCATGGAAATCTACACAGTGCTTCACAAAGATTTTATGTTCAATCTCAATTTTCTACAGCTTCAGGCTGCAATTACAATTAAGTGTGAAATTGTCTGGGTAACAGTAGAAAGATGTAATTATTAAAGCATTAAATAATAATTTTCTAAGAATTCTACACAATATAATGAGTACTTCTACGTTATCATTTTATTGTGTTTGTGGTTATTTTTGAAGAAAGGATGATAAACTAATTCTGAAAATAAATATTTCTTTCAAAATATCTTTTGTTCTTTACAATGTCTTTGCACTTTTGATTTGTTGTTAACAGTATAATATATTAAATAATTGAGTAGGTATATAATATTATATTACAAGAACTTATTTTGTTTTGTGTTTAAATGGCATGTTATAATTTTATTTATCACTGCTTTTGAAGTATTCACTTATGAATAATTGTTGTGACTAAGAACTCGAAATACGATTATATATTTGGTAAAACATAGGGTATCAAATTAATAAAATTCCAATTATCATATTACTAAGAACGATATTCCCACATAATTGCAATAAGTGGTATGGAATAGACTGATAGTTGTACATTTTTCGAAAATTGTCATTGAAAATGACATTTTGATTTTCAGTTTTAAATGATTTATTTTTTAACCATTCCCACTCCCAATTGGAGGCTCGTAGCCCATAGGGAGAATCACAATAGTATTTGTTGCGTGAGAACTGTTTAGTCCGTCAATCTCTTATTTTCGAAGAGAGTACGGATTAGGGATTTTGAAGTCTCGGCTATTTTTATGTTCCGGGACACGTGACATAAAATTTTCATGTCCCGGGAATTTCTCGCTACCCGAGACCGTAGTACTGTAGTATTTTTATGTATATAAAAAAATGAAACGAATATTTCTATGCATAAAGTACAGTACCATTCTTTAAATATGTACATTTTTTAAAAACGAAATAATAAAAACTGTTATGAAATTATGTTTCGATTATAAACACATAAATAAAATTAATATGCATCTTAAATACCTAAATAATCATGGTTCATCTATTTTCTGATAGTTCATATTTTTTTCCGAACATAGGGTTGATTTTTATCCATTATAATTATAAAAAGCAACCATTATAAATAAGTAACGCAGTAAAATTAGTATAAAAAGATATCGTTCAGAGGCTGTGTGTGGGTCCAAATTATGCAGTTTAAAGCTCAAATAAATAACAATCCAATACAAAGGCATAGTTAGATTTTTTTTCGACTTGTAACAGAGTACAAAGTTGCTCATCCAATACTATGCTCACTGAATTATTTTAATAAAAATGTATTCAACTATTTATTCTTTAACAAACGTATGATACGTTATAATAGTTGGCTTTGTTTTATGTTATGTGCAGTGGACGAAGCCCCAGCAGCCTCTGTTTCAAGTTCTTCTCGTTCTGATATCCTTCACACTGTGTTGGGGAGAGGCGTGGTTCCTAGATTGCAAAGTGTTACCTCAAGAACTTCACGCTCGCCAAATACTGGCGACTGTCGGTAAGAACTAGAATTGGGTAGTCAATATCAAAAGTGCTTTTCAACATCACTTTGGAGTTTTATATAATCCTGTTCTCCCCAAATTAACTAAATAATAAAACAATTACATACATAAATAGGTGCCGGGAAGAAAAAATTGATAAGTTGATATAATATTAATCAATATGCAGCACATGGGCACCTAATAAAGCACCTCAACAGAAATTGTTTGAAAAATATTGTTTTTTTTTTTTTCAACAAAAAGCACTGTATAATATGCATATTTTTTTAAATCCATGTCCACTCCCAATGTGGAGCATATGGTCTCCTAATGGAGGTATCTCAACAGAACTTTTTCTATGAGTACTGTTTGTTACTTAGTCGCTCAACCTCTCTTTTTGAGAATAGTGTAGTAGGGATAGAAGAATAAAGCTAGGACAGGACTAGTAGTCAACTAATCGCTCTCGTTACGCCCAGTTATTGAAGGATTAGAAAGATGGGAGCGAATTCATTTAGAACACCCATGCCTTCGAACAGAAATTGATCGAAAAAATGCTGTTCATACTGGGACTTGAATCTGTGAGATCCAGCACGGAAACCAACAATGCTAACTTCTGCGCCATAAGACCCGACATTCATAACTTTTTATGATATAAAAATCATTATTCAATATTTATCCATTCTGATATTGAAATTATTTCGTCGAGTGACCAAAAACTTTTACGTAATTAACATTTTTGGCTTTATCTTTTATTGTAGGTGCCGCTCAAGCTCCTTACACAGTTCCATACTCCCGTATGGGTGGACCGTCAGACATATGCAGTATAGCTGACTTCTACAGCCCCACCGACAGTCCTGATGGAAGTCCACACTTTACGAGAAGGCATATGCCTGCACCATCATCCGATTTGGTGAGTCAGTTGTTTCAACGTCTTACATCAGAAAATATTGTCTAGTAGTGTTAGGTATGGAATATTTTATTTTTCAGTGAAGAAATTGCCGACTTGCAAGATATCACATTTGCAAACTGTGCCCCACCACCCCTTGTGGTCTAGTTGGTCAGATCAGGTCCAGTACCTGACAGTTTTTCTGATCCCAGGATTTCGGGATTGATTACTTAGTCAGTGTTTTGAATTGTATACTCTTCGCTATAGATACGCATCAATATGAACCATGCAAATGAAGCCCACGGTAAAAATAAGTTATGTTCATACAAAATCACGTACAGTGGAACCTCCATTCTACGGTTTTCAAGGGACTGTAATAAAAAAACAAATAATGCGATAATTCTCAAATAAAACAAAAAAAACTATTTTTTTTTCAAAAAACTTATTTATTTATTTCTTTTTTTTTAATTTAAGTCTATATAAATATATATTTTTAATAGCTTGATACAAATTAAGTAGCCCATTTTTTGCAGTTTGGCAATTAAATTTTAACAAACACCTTTCAAACTCGCGTATATTTCTAAGTCAACTCTTTTTGCTACGTCGACTCGTTTTTCTCCTGGATTTTTTTCAAAGTCTTAAATTTAATGAAAAATCATACGATCTAAGGTTGCTAAACATTTTTGTAAGTCTCTCATGACCAAATTGAGAAGAAAAAACATCATGAATACCCATTTCCAAGATTTTAAATGTAATTAGAAAAAATCTAGATTTCACATTTACCTTACTAGAACTTTTGGGCAAAACCCATACCAACTATATCACAAAGGTTGAAAAAAATTGATGCTGTTTTTTATTTACACATATCAGAATATTATATTATAAGAAGTTAATAATACAGTACACGTGCACTTAACAAAAGGCGATGCAGCTGCGAGTCTAAAATAGATTTGTTTTCAACTTATTTTGGTACATGAGTTAGTGTTAAAAGTGTCTTTTCATGTTTCATCTATTATGCCAGTATTCTTCAACCCATGGTCCGCGGACTGGCACCAGTCCACGAAGACTTTTATGTTTCGAAAATTTTTCGACTTTATTATCTCCTCGATGTTGACGCAAAATGGTGAATGAACTGCCATCTGATATCTTTAAAGTGTCAGCTATCTCAATTAAATTTACGATCAGTCAAAACTATTATATTTTGTGGAATTTTTTGATGTTTTCTGGAACAACTGCCGAAATTGGGCGACCAGAACGTTTAGTTCAGAAATCATGAAATGAGCGTCCAGAAATCAGCAAACCACTTCTCTAACATTCGTCTCGATGTAACAGACTCCAAATAACATTTGTCAAGCCATAGCTTTGTTTGAACGGTATTTTTTCCCATTAAAAAGCAATGCTTTATCTTATTATTATTTAAATTTAATTTATAATTTTGTTATTTTGAAAATTACAAAAGTAGCGTCACTAAAACCACTGTAACTTGTAAACTAAACTCAAATTGCTGTGAAATTCTGACTTGTATTATTTGAAGGTTGGTACTTCCTGAAAATTATGTGGATTTGTCAATAGTGGCGTCACCCATGTATATGTCATTCTACAAACTTATTGAGATGTTGGTTGACGCCGGTCCGCGAGATATTTTTCCAATTTTTACCAGTCCGCGAGATATTTTTCCAATTTTTACCAGTCCGCGGTTGTAAAAAGGTTGAAGAACACCGTATTATGCAACATAATCAAGAGGGAGACAACAATATGTATATTAATTATGTTTAAAGGGTGGACAATGCCTAAATAATAAAATGTGTCAACGGCCTAAGCGCTTTACATTTGTATAGTTCGTTGGGTAAAAATGTATATTTTTTTGTATAGTTCATCCAGTAAATATCTTCATTTTAAATATGAATGAATTTTTAATATTTTAAAGTTTGTCCCGGTATCGATAGTAAGATGATCCAGGAATTGTGGAATTTAACAATTGTTTGGGATCCCGGGATTTCAGAATCACTGAGAGGAGATTTAGACGCCCTAATTGGCACCAGATGTAATGTCAAATATTTTGATATAATTTATAATATATTAAAAAAATTAAAGAAAGACCGGCGGTCTTCCGACCGGTGATTGTCCGTGAAAGATGTATGTAACAGTTTTACCAGGTCAGTTGTTGAAGGTTCATTGTCTTTGGCTTTGGTTACGGAGTGCGGTAGTACACCGGTTTGAATCCCTCTATGGACAGTTTCATGAATTGATTTTTCTTTCTGTGGGTCTTGAAAGGTTGACGAACACTTATATAGACAATTTATTTTGTTTTATTATTTCGTTTGTAAAGTGTCGATTGATATATTTTTAATAATGCAGAGAAAGCAAAACGTTTGGAAAAATCTGTTATACACGGGCAACCATTTAAAATGTAACATCTGTAAATAATCAAATTGAGCATTGAAGTTTACCAATTTCTTTATATTCACATATAAAATACCAATTTAAAAAAATTGTAAATTGTTGGAAGAAGGAGGTTGGGTGTCCTTTGAAGACCCCACCCCAGTGGCAATCAAATTTGGAGGCCTTGTTTTTCGAATAACTGCAACTGAACTTAAAATATTATATGGTTTTGGATTGGGACTGCGCAAGATGGTAATGATTAATATAAACTAATGTTATAGCATTATTAAATTTAAAAATGAGCTGTTGAAATTTTTGCAACTAGGTTGCTGATTTAGTAGCACTATTTCTATCCGATTGGATTAAATGAGCTAGTCAGATGCAGTCAGTAAATACGTGAGATCAATTGACTGTAATTTTGTAATTGGTAATTCAATATGCTTATCAGGAATGATTTTATTGAGCATTTAAGATTGGATGAATGTTTCCCGTTGAATACGATTATTCAATTTGCCTATTAACATTATTATTTTTAAAGTTCGATGGGAATGTTTCAACCGACAAAATATCAGTTGCTAATTTAATAATATTAAACTTTGATATATAAATACATAGGCTACTAATGGTGGTATCTCAACAGGAGTTTTTCTACCAGAACTGTTTGTTACTCGCTCAACCTCTCTTTTACAAAGAGATTATTAGGAATAGAAAGGATAGGACAAGACAGGACTAGTGGTTGGCTAATCAGTTTCGCTACATCCCGTTATTTTAAGATTCGAATGATGGGGGGAATTTTTACACGTCACAAACATCCATGCCTTCGAACAGAAATAACTCGATTGAAAAAATGCTGTTTGTATTGTCATTCAAACTCGTTAGGTCCGGCATGGAAACCAACGACGTCAACCATTGTGCCATGGACCCGACGGAACCCGACATGAATCTTTGATATAATGGAACTTAATACAACAGACTTTGAATTTGACAGACAAAATCGTTTTTATGTATCTGAAAGTGAAGCGAAAATACCTGATGTTAGAATGCCAATGAGTAATTGAGAAGATATTGTATAATTAAAATACACAATATTGTGTCCATTTCACCAATATTTATCGTACACAAAATTCACGTGTTCATTCCGTGTACACGTGAATTTCTGTGTTCCAAGACATGTTCTGGAACCATTTGTTTCTGAATGTATGACCGGCATAACTTTCGTTGTGTGAAATTGTTTCTGAAACATATTGCACTGTTCCGGCAGAAGTTGGTAAGTAACAGATTGATTGTTCTGAGTAAACAGCAAATGAAAAATTTCAACTTTTAGGATAAAACCTCTGACATCGATATTTTATGTTACGTAGATAATAATAATATTAAAATATAGACGCATTAATGCCGAAGAGCTTAAAATTAATATACAAGTGTAAATTGCCTGTAAAAATAAATTCTTTTTTAGCAAACTGGTGTAATTAATGCACCTACTGAGTTATTCCAGACAAAGAATCTCTTTCTATACTCAAATCGTTTTTGTCAGCTTTGCTAGTAACCAACTTCTGCCAGAAAGCTGAAGATGTATAAACAGTAACAATGATAATTACAATATTAATCACTTGTGCTTAGAAGGGAATATCTGAATTAATTGACGAGTGTATGTGACGTTTTAACCTCATATCTCTACCCACACAAAGAATAAATCTGTTGACTAAGCGGTCATAGTTGAGACTTGCTGCTGAAATATTTATTTGAAATCTACCGGACTGTAAATACTACTCAAAGAAAATAACGTCTAAGCAAAGGTTAATATATTTTTTTCGGTGTATTCAGCGATAACTTTCTGAAAATTTATTTTTAATTAAAAATAATAACTGATAACTTTGTTATTCTAACAGATATTGTTGTGTGACTGGGTGTGCGTAAATAATTATTTTATTTGGGTGAATTTTCAATTCTGATTTAATGAATTTGACAAAGGAGTGCAAAAAGGCATTTTCGTGTGTTCGTAATTTTGTGTATAATAATTCTCTACTGTACGGGGGCCGTATACATATGACATCACGCTCTAGGGGGGGTATGATGTAATGTGATGATGTGATACAAAATGTAAAAAGGTTTTATGCAGAAAATGTGGGGTGGGGGAAGGGTATTAAAAAATAACCAAAACTGTGTGATGTCATATGTGAATGGCCCCAAAGACGGAAAAATTTATACAGCTATTTTTAACCTTTTGACCGCGGCTCGGATCCAAATCGGTTCAGATTGGGCTGCTATAGCAGTCAACCGCGGTCAAAGGGTTAAAACATATAATAATATGTATAACATATAATATTGCATAAATTATATTTTAATTCCGTATTGTGATAATTTTTAAAAATATTTTATACGAAATTCACCTATTTTACCAATTAAACAGATAGGTATTTTTTTGCTATCTGGATTTGGGATGCCTTAGAGCAGGGCTGTGGAGTCGGTTAAAAAAAGAACGACTCCGACTCCAACTTTAAATAAAAAAAAACCCACCATAAAAAAAGAAATATACATGACTATTTCATACCCTTTAGGGGTCCATATGCTCCGCATTGGGAGCGGACATGGTTAAAAAAAAAATCATACCCTTTGAATATATTACAAAATATATTTTTTTTTCATCACATGATCTATGTAATTTCATACAAAATTCTGCAATCTAGGCTCAAATTTTGTGGTGTGAATATGCAAAACAGATTGATATACCGGTCTGTTATAATTGATCTTTTGTTTGATTCTTTAATGCTCACTCTAGAAAATACTTTTTCACAAATATAGAAGTCAAGACCATGTTTAATAAATATGAAAAAGTCAGATTATTTATTCTTGCCAGAGAATATTTTATTTTGAAAGTGATTTTTAATATTGCGTACAAAGAATAAAATAATAATTGTAGATTTAACATAAATCTCGCGGAACACATAATTGGCCCGCGGAACACACTTTGTGAACCCCTGCTATAGAGGATCACTTGAAGTAGTGATTCTTAGTTGAGGGGCATCGAAAGACCCTTAGGTAGACCGCGGAAAAACATCAAAACTTTACGTTAAAGAACGAATCCAAACGACCTAATCTTTACAGTCCAATAAGAAATATTTGAATTGTCGCGAATCAGTTGCCTCCTTTTCACTCTGAATTTCTTTTTCGATTGAAGTGAGAAAATATACGACTCGCGAATTATCCGATCAAAATTGAATCGCAATCGGTTTTCGTTATGCAGTTTTACGACTCGAATAAACAAATGATGGATACATACATGTAAGACGGGAATCGACTCAGTGACTCATTTTTTTGAATGTCTAATTGGTACGACGTACGTATTGCAATGTTTTGATGGTACTGCGTACAGGGTGCCTTGAAAATAATATAGAATTTTTAGGGGGGCGAAACAGCAGAGGTTTAATGAACGCTTCATTTAAATGATTCAAAATTCTGTTCACATTCAACGATGTCGGCATAACTATTGTAAAAATATTGCTAATTCACGTAAAATTTCGAGGTCGAATAATTATATAACCTTTATTTTGTCGTTACGTTTTTGTGATTTAATCTGACGATATTGCAATAATGAGTTCAAATGAGCCGAACTTTAAATAATTGGATATGATAAAGTGGTCTCCTGATTATTCGATCGCTTATCGGCATCGAATTTTTGAAGTCATAGACTAAAAGAAACGTCAGTCTAAAGCGGGGAAAACAATAATACAAGTTCTCGCCTTTTACAGCGAGCACGCGTATCTGAGTACTGTTACATTGCCCACGTTAAATTTGTTCGTTTCCGTTTTACGCATTGGTTGATAACCATCGATATTGTGTTCCAAATGTGTACCTTAATTATTAATTTTTCATTACGTACTTCCACTATTAAAGTACGTATTTTTGGAACACAATTGCCGGTTCTGCAACTGAGTTCTGAACGCTCATGGGCATTCTTCATATTCGGTTGCTCTGTGGCCACTCGAAACCCCGAACAGACATTTGTAGAAAGCTTTTCCAAAAATGCATGAAATTCTGTAATGTTTACATTCCTTCCCTTCCATCTGTGAACTAAGTTTTCCGAACACGAATCTTAAAAGGCCCACACATTAAGGAACTTTGTTCCCGGAACTATCTACGTAATTTCTCAGGAACTATGTTCCAGAGCATGTTCTTGAACACACAGGAGGTCACTGAAACGTCACCCGTTGAGGTTATGTTGTACAGTGCTGAGTCCGAACGAACGTTATTTGATTTTATTGGATGCAAACGATGCGAGTAAAGTTAATTACTAATGTTTATAAGCTTTCTACAATTAAAATACAATTATTTTATCATCCACTATGACAGCTTATTCTGATACCATAGATAATTCCAATATAACTTATTATGGTCTATGGTTTATTTTGACATTTGCCACATAGAGAGACATTTCAAGGTCGAAAATATATCTCTAAAATGACGCCCGATAAGTTGATGTCGACGAGTGCTGCCTACGTATATATTCTCGAAAATAGTACCTATTCGGTTTTTATGATTATTATTAGATGTATTCCACAATACGTCATATGCAGTCATGACGAAATATACTTTGACAGCTCGTTTACAGCTGCGCGCGCATGCATGTTCCCAGGTTCCTCGTTTGTGCTCGGTTTTAGACGGTGACCATTGGAACCTATATCGGGTCACGTGAAATGTTCCACGATACTGCGTGAACACGTGAATTTTGTGTTATGTTCTGGAACCATTTGTTCCTTAATGTATGGCCGGCATTACACACACAGACACATGTCGCCCGCTGTGGTCTAGTTGGTTAGAGCTTGCTCTACCGATCAGGTGGGTCTGGGTTCGATTCCCGGTAAGGTCAGTATCAAATTGGATTTTTTCAATTTTAATTTGAGATTTAAGACATGTGTGTTTGTGAAGTCAATTCTCCTTCAGTTAATCTCACGTGACTTTCAAAAATTCTCATCGAGTATATTTCGTATGATCTTTCAACTTCAAAATATTTGACGCATTGGCGTAAGCTGTAATTTCAAATATTTTATTTAAAAAAGTATATAAACATCCGTTCATAGAATACTCCGGATTTTTTTTTAATTTTCAAGTTATTGTTTTATTCTATATTTAATATCTTATGTCACGGATGCCAAATATTTTTCAATTTAGGAACAAGCGAAAGTTTAAATAATCTATATATATAAAAGAAAGTGGGGTTTGTTACACCACGTATATCTAGAGAATTACAGCTCGGATTTCAATGATCTTTGTTTTATTAAATTCTTATCCGCCTAGAATAGCAGAATAAGCATTAAAACATCGGAAAAATATCACGGGAAAGAAATTATGAATAAAATAAATGTTTTCATACATTTTGTTTATTTGAAATTTCCAAATCGAACGCGGAACATGATTTTGTATGCTGTTTACGGTTAATGCACTAGGTGGCGTTGATTGCATTATACCATAGACTGATGATATTGACAGTTGACTTGACGTCAATCGCGATGTAATTATACGCATAACGTTTTAAATATTATTATTTCATTGATTTGAATAGAGTACACCAACTTGGGTCGCGATAAAAATACACTGAACTACATTTTAAAACGATTTCGAAATAATACGGTGCAAAAAAAGATGAAAATCGACCATTCATTTAAAAACTTGGACAGAATATTACACGGGAACTGGATATCTCAAGAGATCAAAGCGATGTCGTACAAAATATGCGTAAACGGTTTCGTCTATTGTCTCATAGTGTGGTGAATGTTTTTTGCTACCTTTGATTTTTTTTAATTTTTTTTTAAATAAAATTAAGATACAATAACCAATAATGAATTTAATTTAAAATAACTTTGATTAATTAAATTTTATATTAAAATGAACTTCCACAAAGTTACCGCCGAAACCATCGAAAGTAATAATGAATTTTATTTTTTGATATCCTGAATTGATTTTTATGCAAGGAAATCTATTTACCATTTTTTTTTATCTTCTTTTATATATAATATATAAAAATCTCGTGTCACGGTGTTTGTCGCCAAACTCTTACGAAATAGCTTGACCGATTTTGATGATTTTTTTTTATGTATAGATATGAGAATAGAATGTAAACTATATTTCATCCCGCTAGGTGAAGGGTGTCCCGATCCAGATTTTTTTTTCAATATTCCTGACAAGTCATCGTTCCAATTTAAAACAATTGAAATGGACGTCTTTAAATTCAAATTTCCTGGCTTAGAACTGAAGCATCGTAATAATATTAAGAGAACTTTATTTTAAAGTTTGCATCGCTATGACGTTTTTTAAATAATCGAATATACTGATTCGATTTTTTGAAGCTATAATTATAGGGCTGGGAGCTGATTTGACAGATTTTGTTCAGTGACGTCATTGATTCGATTATTGGAGGTATGGTTTTATTTTGCATCTGGCCTTGAAAATATTTTTAATTTCTTACATGCATTAGGAATATTCTAATTACAGTATGGATATTTTATAGAACTGTATTTCGACTTTTATTTTAAAATCTTCTACTAGGAAAAATGATTGTTAGCAAACTTAAACATTATTCTAAAAATTAAATAATTTACAATTACAAGATTTTTTGGAGCTGATTTGACAGATTTTGATCAGTGTCATTGATTCGATTATTGGAAGGTATGGGTTTATTTTGCATCCGGCGTTGAAAATCTTTTTAATTTCTTACATGCATTAGGAATATTCTAATGACAGTATGGATATTTTATAGAACTATATTTAGACCAAATTTCAAATTTCAAATTTCCTAGCTTAGAACTGAAGCATCGTAATAATATTGAGAGAACTTTATTTTAAAGTTTGCATCGCTACGACGTTTTTTAAATAATCGAATATACTGATTCGATTTTTTGAAGCTATAATTATAGGGCTGGAAGCTGATTTGACAGATTTTGTTCAGTGACGTCATTGATTCGATTATTGGCGGTATGGTTATATTTTGCATCCTGCCTTGAAAATCTTTTTTATTTCTTACATGCATTAGGAATATTCTAATGATAGTATGGATATTTTATTGAACTATATTTCGACTTTTATTTTTAAATCTTCTACTACGAAAAATGATTGTTAGCAAACTTATACATTATTCCAATAATTAAATAATTTACAATTTTAATACTACAGGGCTGTCGATATACGCCACGTGGTCCATTTCTGCTACTGCGAAAAATGGTTGTTAGCAAACTTTAAAATTATTCCAAAAATTTCATAATTTACAATTTAAATATTGCAGGGTTGTCGATATACGCCACGAGGTCTATTTCTACTACTACAAAAAATGATTGTTAGAAAATTTAAACATTATTCCAAAAATTAAATGATTTACAATTTAAATACTGCAGGGCTGTCGATATATGCCCCGAGGTCTATTTTTTTAGTACGAAATATATTTTTAGACTTTTTATTAATCTAAAAATTATATTATTTACAATTAAAATACTGCAAGGCTGTCAATATATTATGTCCCGAGATCTACTTCTTCTTCTACGAAATATATTTGTTAGCAAACTTAAAACATTTCAAATATTCTAAAAAATATATTATTTACAATTTAAATACTGAATGACTATCGTTATATATCCCAAGATCTTTTTCTTTTTCTACGAAATAAATTTGTTAGCAAACTTAAACATTTCAATTATTCTATCTCTATTCTAAAAATTATCTCTATCTCTATATAGGCTCGACCGATTTTTATGATATTTTTAATGTATATTTGTTAGATAGTAGAATAGGTTTTAAAGTATATTTCATCCCGCTAGGTGAAGGATGTCCCTATCCCGATTTTTTTTTAAATATTTTTGACGTCCGTCGTTCGTATTTCAAACAGAACGAAATTATTTATGTTGTTGAATGACAGATGGCGCTAAGTGCGCAGCAACTTAAGTCTTTTTAAGATTGATACGTGCCATGGTTACGTCAAACAATCAAAGGGTATTGTAAACAATTATCAAGTGAATTTTTAATAGTCGTCACAAAGCATTTCTTTCGCTGTCAAAAAATTATGCCACCTAAAAGACTTGCTATTAGTTGATCTAGACCTCAAGCACGAAAGAAAACGGCATCACGAGCTTCAGAAACAGACGAGCAAGTTTGGAAACCGTTCGAGCTCTCACTGCTCAAGCCCGATCGTCTGATACAATGATATGCAAACAACCCTTTTGACCGTGATTAGGAACGAAAAACACAATTTGATATCGACAAATTGGGTACATTCGTTCAAACAAATCTTCCGAAATTGGTCCCAGAACAACGCATAGCGTAAGACAGAATTATGCATGCAATCAAACACAAGCCAAAACGTTGGATCACGAAACAATATTGTTGCCAATCGCTTCATCTGCAATTGCAGCAAATCTTTTGGATGGTGGTCAAACAGCGCATTCAGCAAAGAAATTGCCTTTGAACACCAACATGCAATATCAAAAAAAAATCATGATTGATGAAGTACTTTAATCATATCAACTCATTAAATGGGACGAATTTACTATGGCGCACAAAAAGGCATTGGAAAATCTTCACTATATGTACACTAAAAGATTTGAGAGGAAATGAACAGGTCTTTGGTGGCGAACCTTTTTTATTGACTGGTGTTTTTCGACAAACTCTACCATTTATACCACGTTCAACAGCTGCTGATGAACCAAGTGCATGTCTCAAATCATCAGTTTTATTGTGACATGTGCAGAAATTGACTTTGAAAGCTAATTTGCGTGTAAAATTACAATATGATGCATCCGCTGAACGTTTCAAAAAAAAATTGTCAGATATTGGTAATGAAAAATAGAAATCGATGAATCCACACATTACCACCAAGCTTCTGTAAAATTACAGGAACCGTAAGCGAATTGATGCACAAAGTTTTCCCAAATATCGCAAAGAATTACAAAAATTATCAGTGGCTTAGTGAATGTGTTATATTAGCAGTCAAAAACAACGATGGTAATGCCATGTAACTTCAGGATTCCAAACGAAATACTAGGCAAAGAAACAACGTATAAGTCCATCGATACTATAAATTGATCAAGACGAAGTTGTCAATTATCCAACTGAATTCTTAAACTCACTTGATTTGCCAGGCATGCTACCGCACGTTTTAACACTGAAAATTGGCGTACCTATTATTCTTTTCCGAAATATAAATCCACCACGACTTTGCAACGGTACCAGGCTTTCAGTGAAAAATTAATGAACAGTATCGTCTAAGCTTCAATTTTAAATGGAAAAATTAAAGAAAACGATGTACTGTTGCCAAGCATTCCAATAATTCCGACAGATTAGCCATTAAAATTTAAATGTTTGCAGTTTCCAGTGCGACTCGCATTTGGACAATCGCTACAAGTGTGTGGACTTAATTTCAAAAATCCATGCTTCTCATATGGACAGCTGTATCTGGCCTGATCACGCGTTGGAAAACCTTAAAATCTATTCATATACGCACCAGACAAAAAAACAAAATATATCCAAAAGCACTTCAATAAACATAATTAAAACACAAACACTTTCTTTCTTTGAGTGGCATTGCAACGCATGTCGGGTCAGCTAGTATATACATATATGGATAATTTATGACTAAATAAATTGTTTGTATTAATAATTTAGAACAAATGTGCTATATTCTTAAAGAGCGATGAGCTTAGAGCTAGTCTTTTTACCCTTTTTCAAAACAAGATAAGTTGAGCGTCCGAGTTACAAACGAATATCTTAAAATAACTTTTGTTGAGAGCTTCATTCGGAATCCATTAATATGCTCCACATTGAAGGTGGACGTGGCCGAAAAAAATAAGCTACTGAATCAAACGTTTTCCATGAAGTTACTTAAAATAAATTATTATTCAGTTTTAGGTTGTTAATTGGCAATTCTTGTTGGAAAGGTGTTAAAACACGACTTTTTAAGTACCTAATATCATAAATGGTGTCGCAAGCTATCGCGGTGGAAAGAAGACCGGGGCCATCCAACACAGGAACCCCTTTCCAACTATATCTTTTTTTTTTGTATTTATTCCAGTTAATTTAATCCAAATCAGGATCGGTTTATGTAGAGCCCATATCGTGCCTGAACATTATTAAATTATGTAGAATAAATACCAACAAATATTTTATAATTGGAATAGGGTTGCCGTATTGGATGGCCCCGGCCTTCTTTCGACCGCGACAATTTGCAACACCATTTTTACTTATTTCCCACAACTCGAATCTCAACCGCTAAATTAAAACAAGACGCTTATGTTAGGTGACCTGATCTTCCCTTGATCGCACCCGATACTTCGTACGTAATTTTAACAGGATTTCTACCAACTTATACAATGTAATAAATTGCGATAAGAAAAGCCTGTGTTATATTTTCCCCAAAAAAAGGCTGGTAAAATCGAGACTTTTCAATTTTATTGATTTCTCAATCTCTTTGCCATGCTATTTTTCCATTCGTTGAAATACGTAACCCAGCGATTTCCAACCTGGGAGGCGCGAACTAGGGCATCCAATCCCGGGATCCCGTTAAATTTTCTGATCCCGAAATTCCGGGATTAATACGGCTGCGATCCCGGGATTTCGGGATTGAGAAATTTTGAGCAAATCCCGAAAATTGACACGAAATTGGCAAATCGAGAATTTCATCTTCCTCGGTGAGCTAAAAAAAAACGAGGTTTGGAGATAATCCGGGGAAAAAGTATAGCCAATTGAGGATTTCAAATTCCTCGGTGAGAAAATTAATGAATCCCGAAATCCCGGGATTGGAAAAAGGCTTCGGGATTGGATACCCTAGCGCGAACAGTCCAAACTATGTATTTCTCCATTAAAACGTGTCTTTATTTTTATATAATACTAGCCGGTACCCGGCAAGCGTTGCAATGCCATTCGAAGAAAAAAGTGATTGTATTTTAATTCTCTTTATTGAAGTGCTTTTGGATATCTTTTTTTCCGTCTGGTGCGTATACGAATATATCTGAAGGTTTTCCAACGGGTGAGCAGACCACATACAGCTGTCCATGTGAGAAGCATAGATTTTCTAAATTTAGTCCTCACCATTGTAGCGATTGTCCTTGTGCTTTGTTGATGGTTATTGCGAATGCGAGTCGCACCGGAAACTGCAAACATTTTAATTCGAATGGCATATTTGTTGGAATCATTGAGATGCTTGGCAACAGTACATTGTGCCTTTTAATTTGTTTAGCTTCAATGATATTGTGCATTATTCTTTTCAATGAATGTCTGGTACCGTTGCAAAGTGGTGGATTTATATTTCGGAGAAGAATGATAGGTACGCCAATTTTCAATGTAAAAACGTGTGACGGCATGGCTGGCAAATCAAGTGAGTTTAAGAATTCAGAAGAATTTATTGCGATATTTTTGGGAAAACTTTTTGAATCAATTCTCTTATTGTTTTTGTAATTTTACAGAAGTTTGTTGGCAATGTAATACATTGTGTGGATTCATCTATTTCCAATTTTCCATTCCCAATATTCGACAATTTTTTTGCGAAACGTTCAGCGGATGTGTCATATTGTAGTTCTACACGCATGCTGGCCTTGAAAGCCAATTTCTGCACGTGTCGCCATAAAACTGATGATTTGAGACATGTATTTAATAAGTTGAACGTGGTATAACTGGTAGGGTTTGTAGAAAATCACCAGACAATAAAATAAGTGCGCCACCAAAGTCATTTCCTCTCAAATCTTTTAGTGGATAGTATACAGCTTACAATGCTTTTTTGTACGCCATAGTACATTCGCCTCATATTATGAGTTGGCATGATTGAAGTACTGCACCCATTCCGATTTTTTTTGATATTTCATGTTAGTGTCTCAGTGATTTGCATTAAAATGCAATTTCAGTGCTGAATGTGCTGTTCGACCACCATCCAAAAATGTTCACACCAAAGACACACTAAACTTTATGAAACACACACATTTGCTAAATTGAGAAAAGTCACCAGAAAAGGCAATAATTATTAGAAAATTCGCCACAGAATTCTAAAAATAGCCAATCAACGGGTCTAAATTTCACTTTTTGCGACCTATGATTTGCCATGCAACTGATAGCCATGGCACGCAGATCGCTTTATTCGGCGAAATTTCTCATTGTAAAATTTCTGCACTCTGGGGTGGGCTGGAGGAAGCTCAGAGGGGCTCGCGCAAGCCCTTTGTGAAATTTTGCTAAGGTCGGCCAGCTCCTTGTTAATTTAAGAGAAAACAATATTCTCAAATCAAATGAGTGCATAGCTGCAATTTCTGACTTACATACATTATCTATGACAGCATCAGTATACACAGTAGTACATTTTCGGCCACTTACATTGATGAGTTTACAGTAAATTGCATATTGTTACATATTGTAAATGTATTAAGTAAAAATCGATTGCTTATTTAAGTAGTCCATCAGAGTGACAAAAAAACTCACTGCTTTCCGGAATACCGAGAATTGCGTTGATATAAAGCGAGCCCCTTGTACACGCATTGGCAGCCTACTGCTATCTGTTCTAATTTAGAAAACTTTGAGGGCGTTCGCACAACAAATCATCAAAGTTTTATTGCAATTGGATGAACGGTATAGAAACAGGAATACATTAAAGAAAAACTCCCAAATTACCGTATGGGCAGCCCATCGTTGTATGTTTTGATTCAAAAACCTTTGCTGGTGGCCGCAAAACAACTCACCAAAGCTTTATCGCAATCAGATGAACGGTATAGGAACGAATAAGGAACAAACAAAAAAATTAACGTATTGGAAGCCCACCGCTGGCTGAATTTATTCAGATACCGTTGCGGGTGCTTGCACAACAACTCACCAAAGTTTTATAGCAAACGGATGAACGGTATAGGAACAGGAACGCATAAAAGACAAACTAAAACATTAACATATTGGCAGCCCACCGCTGATTTATATACATTCAAGGGCGTCCGCACAACAACTCAGCAAAATTTTATCGCAGTTGGATGAACGGTATAGAAACGAATATGGAAAAAACGAACAAATTAACGCATTGGCAGCCCACCGCTGATTCATAAACCTATTCTGGCGTCCGCATAACAACTCCCCAAAAAAATTATCGCAATCGGATGAGCGGTATAGGAGCGCATAGGTAACAAACATACAAACATTCATTTTTATATATATACTAGCCGGTACCCGGCATGCGTTGCAATGCCACTCGAAGAAATAACGTGCTTGTTTTTTAATTCTGATTATTAAAGTACTTTTGGATATCTTTTGTTTTTCCGTCTGATGCGTATACGAATAGATCTGAAGTTTTTCCAACGGGTGAGCAGGTCACATACAGCTGTCCATGTGAGAAGCATAGATTTTATAAATTTAGTCCTCACCATTGTAGCGATTGTCCCTGTGCTTTGTTGATGGTCATTGCAAATGCGAGTCACACCGGAAACTGCAAACATTTAAATTCGAATGGCATATCTGTTGGAATTATTGAGATGCTTGGAAACAGTACATTATCCCCTTTAAATTTTCCTTTTAATCTGTTTAGCTTCAATGATATTGTGCATTATCTTTTTCACTGAATGTCTGGTACCGTTGCAAAGTGGTGGATTTATATTTCGGAGAAGAATGATAGGTACGCCAATTTTCTAAACGTGTAACGGCATGGCTGGCAAATCAAGTGAATTTAAGAATTCAGAAGAATTAATTGCGATATTTTTGGGAAAACTTTGTGAATCAATTCTCTTATTGTTTTTGTAATTTTACAGAAGTTTGTTGGCAATGTAATACATTGTGTGGATTCATCTATTTCCAATGTTCCATTCCCAATATCTAACAACTATTTTGCGAAACGTTCAGCGGATGTGTCATATTGTAGTTCTACACGCATGCTGGCCTTGAAAACCAATTTCTGCACGTGTCGCCATAAAACTGATGATTTGAGACATGCATTTAATAAGTTGAACGTGGTATAACTGGTAGGGTTTGTCGAAAATCACCAGACAATAAAATAAGTGCGCCACTAAAGACCACTATTCATTTCCTCTCAAATCTTTTAGTGCATAGTGTAGAGCTAACAATGCCTTTTTGTGCGCCATAGTACATTCGTCTCATATTATGAGTTGGCATGATTGAAGTACTTCACCTATTACGATTTTTTTTTTGATATTGCATGTTAGTGTCTCAGTGATTTGCATTAAAATGCAATTTCAGTGCTGAATGCGCTGTTCGACAACATCCAAAAATGTTCACACCAAAGGAACGCGAACTGACGCTAAACTATATGAAATACACACATTTGTTAAATTGATAAAAGTCACCAGAAAAGGCGATAATTATTAGAAAATGCGCCACAGAGAATCCTAAAAATAGCCAATCAACGGGTCCAAATTTGACTTTTCGTGACCTATGATTTGCCATGAAACTGATAGCCGTGGCACGCAGGTCGCTTTATTCGGCGAAATTTCTCATTGTAAAATGGCTGCACTCTGGGGTGGGCTGGAAGAAGCTCAGAGGGGCTTGCGCAAGCATTTTGTGAAATTGCTAAGGTCGGCCAGCTCCTTGTTAATCTAAGAGAAAACAATATTCTCAAATCAAATGAGTTCATAACTGCAATTTCTGACTTAAATATGACATCTATGACAGCATCAGTATACACAGTAGTACATTTTCGGCCATTTAAATTGATGAGTTTACAGTAAATTGCATATTGTTACATAATGTAAATGTATTAAGTAAAAATCGATTGCTTATTTAAGTAGTCCATCAGAGTGATAAAAACCCCACTTGTTCCCAGAATACCGAGAATTACTTTGATATAAAGCGAGCCCCTTGTAAACGCATTGGCAGCCTACCGCTGGCTGTGATAATTTAGAAAACTTTAAGGGCGTCCGCACAACAAATCATCAAAGTTTTATTGAAATCGAATGAACGGTATAGATACAGGAACGCATAAAGGAAAAACTACAAAATTACCGTATTGGCAGCCCATCGTTGTATGTTTTGATTCAAAAACCTTTGCTGGTGTCCGCAAAGCAAATCACCAAAGCTTTATCCCAATCAGATGAACGGTATAGAAACGCATACGGAACAAACAAACAAATTTACTTATTGGAAGCCCACCGCTGACTGTATTTATTCAGATACCGTTGCGAGTGTTCGCACAACAACTCACCAAAGTTTTATCGCAATCGGATGAACGGTATAAGAATAGGAACCCATAAGAGACAAACTAACAAATTAACGTATTGGCAGCCTACCGATGATTTATATACATTTGCGGCCGTCTGCACAACAACTCACCAAAGTTTTATCGCAATCGGATGAACGGTATAGGAACGAATACGGTAAAAAACAAAAAAATAACGTATTGGCAGCCCACCGCTGATTTATACACATTCACGGGCGTCTGTACAACAACTCACCGAAATTTTATCGCAATTGAATGAACGGTATAGGAACGCATACCAGACAAACAAACAAATTAACGCATTGGCAGCCCACCGCTGATTCATAAACCTATTCTGGCGTCCGCATAACAACTCCCCAAAAAAATTATCGCAATCGGATGAGCGGTATAGGAGCGCATAGGTAACAAACATACAAACATTCATTTTTATATATATAGATAGAAGATAGAAGATAGAATAGATAACGGATGGGGAGGCGCGAAGATATTTATTTCTTCAAAGGGAGGCGCATTAACATTAAGGTTGGAAACCACTGACGTAACCTATTAAAACTTTTATCCGAGCTTGATTTTTCACTGAAGATCGATGCTGGCTAGCTTATATTTTTGTTTTTTTTCCCCACTTTTACACAATTTTATAAACCGCTATATTATATATGTTTAGCAAAACTCGGTATACTTACTTGTCAAAATAAACGTTACGTGTTTTTTCTCAATGCCATTTTCATCGCGACGTCAATTTTTTGCGCGTTTACCGGTTATGCTTATTTTGTTTTTGGTTCTGTAATACTATTTTTATTCACGTTTTTTTATCTAATACAATATATTAGCGTAGCCAGGTGAAGATACGGAAGTGCTAATTTGTATGCTAAATAGGTTTTTATTGGTTGCCATGCCCTGAGTGAGATAACAACTCATAATATTTAGCGTTTATTCTACGTAGCTCGAACCCTATATCTAGCGGTCTACGTGAATATCCTTTTTATTTTATTATTATATTATATCACGTCTCGTGCGGCGTCAATCTTCTATTCCGCCCGGCATAGATAATATTCATTCAGTCAGTCGACAGCTATCGCCGATGTCAGTTTGACGAATAGCGGCCATTTGTATCGTTTCGTTGACGTTTATAGCTTCATTGTTTGTTCTTTTTGTGTAGTGGTATCGAGTGAGTTTTGGAACATTAATTTGAACCAAGTTTTCGTTGATTGAATTGAATGGCTATAAATTGCAGTTTATTCTCATTATGTAACCGCCGAGAGTTTTAAATTGTTGAATTTTGTCACTAATTTTATCAGTTTTTTTCGCCTTTTCAATTTTTTATATTTTGCTGTTTATGTAGTTGTCGTACACTTCTAACTTTATCTCATTCGTCGTAATTATTAAATCAATTCAGTTTCAATAATAATTTAATTAATCCTCTTTAGCGACGTTTTAGTTTATGTGAATACTTTATACTATTACTTAAGATTATACACGCAGATTCATGCGTGTATACTAATATTTCTTGAATGGCTACAACTTTAAATTCTTATATTTTATTGATAAATGAACTACGCAAATGAATAATTATCATGTTATTGTTGCTCGTAAGTTGTTTCATCGATTTTAATTCATCCTGATCATTCGCATTGCTTCTTATTGATGATCTTTATTTTAGTTTTTTTTTTAATACGAATATTAGTGCACGAGGTGTAAAAAAAACTAGGATGTTTGTTGAAATAATCACCGCGTGAATATTAAAAACGTAAACAATAATTGTTTAAAAGTATATTAAATATTGTGTTCAAATTCTTCTTATATTTTAGATGACGACTGTCACGGCGTGATAAACATTTAATGAATACATTTTTACTTATGAATGACTGTTTACGTTAGGCATACACCAGTGGCAGATTAAGCACGCGAGAGGCCCCAGGCGCAATAAAATTTGGCGGCCCTGTTTTTAGCATAACGTAAAAATGTCAGAAAATTCCATTAAAAATAGTAAAAATATATATAGAAATCTGAACAAAAAAGTATATGGGTTTTATAATATAAGCTATTTTTGAGGCCCCTTGAATTTGGAAGCCCCAAGCGCGCGCCTCGTTTGCTTATAGGATAGTCCGCCACTGGCATACTCACAAAAATGTATGTTTTCTTAGAAAAGTTATTATGCCGTATTCTGAAATAAACTCAATTTAATATTGATTTTAAATTACTCTTACATTAAATTATGAACAATATTTTTTTTCTTCTCGTGAGAAGCTTTGTTACAATGATGTCAACGAATGTGAATTTTCTTTGAAATCTCGTATTCTCGATAATTCCCGTAGCTTATTGATTCGACGATATAATTTGGAGTGCAATATTCGTAACTGATACATTGAACTATTATCGTCTTCATTATTCTGGAAAACCCATCTTTATGTCGGAAATACTAGTTTTAATTTGATCGGTGGTGAGTGTTTGTTACAATTGCATATTATTAAATAGTTTATTTTTATCGTAAATATCGTAGCGTTTTTCGCTACGACAATTTTCTTGCTATTATTGTATCTCAATCCATAATATTATAACTGTAGTAAGATTCAATACATATGTCATCGCAATTGATTTAAAACAGACCATCGATTCCCAAACTTGGGTTCGCTGATGCTGTTATTAATCAGAATATAATTTAAAACTTTATCGCGAATGCTGATTTAATGGAAGAACAATAAAAATGTTGTTTATGTTTCGCCGTCGTACTAAATTTAATATATACATCACAATTAATATATAATATAAATATATCACAATTTGTGATAATTTTTCGTCACTTTATAATACAATCATGATCGGCTTATGATTGAACATTTTCAACATCACTACTCTGACCGAAACCGATCTTGTTTATATTAACCCTTAGAAGTCCTATGCAACGTTCCCTCTAATTTTTCTTTTGTGTATGCGGACCACCAACTTATGTGAGCAGTACATTTTCAGCAAAATAAAAAAATGTTCGCACACATAAAAATTTGGTGAAACAAACTTTTTTTTATAATATTTGTGTGCGGAAAAATATGTGCGGGCATATTTTGGGTGGAGTGCGCGCGCACACCCTAGCGGGAACATTGGTCCTATGTCGAGCTGGACTCACAGATTTGGCACAGAATGTTTTTTAATTTACTGATTTTTTTAATAATACAAGTTTTTTTTTCATCCAAATATTTCCAATACGCATTGTGCGCAAGATAAATTTTGCTATACTGAAACATTCAAAATGTTTTTTATTATAATTATACGATAATAAATTTATTAAAGACGAATTAATGTGAAAACATATTTTAATTAAAGAGTGGAAAGGGTTAAAGAATTGTTAAACAAGCTCTGCAAATCGTTTTTTACTTTTAAAAAAAATGTAATTTCCTTCTACCAAGAGTCACCACCAGTGGTTGTTAGCCGGTGAGAAGAATTATAAAAAAATGTCAACCAATTTCGCGATTAAAATTAAATGTCAAACTTCTTCGTATTTCCAATATTTTTTTCACCCCCTTCGCTGGTTCTTCAAATATTCCCAACAGCATATTAGCATCTTTGTTTCAGTACGTTTGGGTTTGAAAAACCTTTTTTGACCTGACGGGGTCGCGGGGAAGGCGCATAGGAACCGACCGCTGATGAATAGTAAATTATGGAAGGGGTGTGCATGTGAGGGCCGGGCTAGGTTTCCTGTCTTATTATGGTTTCAGATTATTGTAACGCCCTGCAAATTATAGTACGTCAATTGATACTCCGCGATTAAACCAATGCACGAGGACTCGAATTGCATTCGTTTTGCATTGTATAATTCGTTTACATCTTGACGTTTTTCGCCTAGTAAAAGCGGGAAATGTGCACGAATAATCGCGTGTTAATTGTTTCCATGTTTTTTGTATCAATTAAACAATTTTATGAAATTACCCGGGCCGGTTAAGCTCGCCGCGAGAATTTTCAGTAGATTAAATACAATATATAATTAGTTACTTTTAGGGTGTTCACTGTCAATACTTGGTGGAAAGGCATTATATTAATAAAAACACAATAATCCTTTGTACTTCATTCCACTTTATTTAATATGTCAGGACCGGTTTCGCTCATTGCGAGCATTGTCAACTGATAAGAAATATAATTTAACAATGCTATTTATACAAAATTGAAAAGTTATACACAACAATTGGCATTGAAAAGAAATATAAAACAAATAGTAAACATAAAACTATCATTAAGCATATTCATATCATTAAGCATATTCACTTTATTAATGTAGCATTTTATCACTTTGTCAAAAATTTCCCAAATTTTAATTATGTTTGTAATTACTTTCAATCGCATTCTGAATTTATTAATCTGGGATGACTTTTTAATTATATGTTAGATGAGTTGAACATTTTAATTTTGTGTTATTTTAGAATCACTTTAATGTAATTGGCAATTTCTTTTCAATGCCAATTGTTGTGTATAACTTTTCAATTTTGTATAAATAGCATTGTTAAATTATATTTCTTATCAGTTGACAATGCTCGCAATGAGCGAAACCGGTCCTGACATATTAAATAAAGTGGAATGAAGTACAAAGGATTATTGTGTTTTTATTAATATATAATTAGATTTAAATACTAATCATAATTACATATTCTAGTATCCGGTGCAAAATCATTAGACTGGACTATGGTCCAACTATGTGGGGCTTAATTGATTAGATCTTAATCCTCGTTTCAAATTCTTATGCCTACGATTTGTATGATTATTATCAGTCTAGCTCTAAACTTCTTCTGTTTTTTTTAATCTTTTATCAACAATTACAAAGTAGTCAGATTTTAAATATTAAGCTGAGATACATCAAGATTTACAAGTATTGTTCATTTAATCTTATCATAAGATGATCAAATTTTGATATCCAATCTTTTTTTTTTGTAACATTTTTTCGTGCAGTTACACAACATGATAGTTTACACCAAGGATTATAATGGTGACCGACTCGTTGATTTAACAAAATAATTTTGTATTTTTAATAATCTGTTGTGAAAATTGTTAAGAAAATAAGAATAAAAAAAACTTCATATTGTTTTTCATTATTTAAAATATATATTTACTTATAAAGTAAAATATATCAGTAGGTAAAAATGAATTCTTTTTAAACCTAATATGAATGATAGGTTAGTTAAGTTTTTTTTTTTTTTAATTTACAACCGATTTTGCTTCGAGACAAGTCTTGAAAATATTAAGAAAACTTTCTAATCTTATTTAATATTATTCATACAATCTCTGAATTAAAGAACAAACCAAAGAACAATTTTTGAAATATAGCAACGTTTTGTGAAAATATTTTGTATTTCACATCGTTTATCAGTATTCTACTTAACAATGTGTGATTTATTGCCAAAATCAAATTCGCAATAAAAGTTTACAAATAATAAAGTTTTTTTAACGTCATTTTTCACAGAGTATATTTATCAAAAAAATCAAAATCTAGATGAATTTATGCCAACTGACACAAATTAAGTTTACGAGTAATAGACTGAGACGATTGTCTGTTTTTTTAAAAAAGTAATCCATGTCTGCTTTGAAGTAGAATCATATGGAGTTTTTCCTCAAGCGAACTCTTTCTAAGAGAAACCTATAGAAGGAAAGGGCTACAACAAAACTTGCGGTGAGCAAATCGCTCCCACTACGCTTCAATTCTAGTGTGGAAGAGAATAATAGATACAGGCTTGCAACTCTTAATTAGAACAAAATTCCATAAATCTAGTAAAAAATCAATTCATAAAACTGTCCTTAATAGAGACCACATGAGAGATGACACCAGGGTCAGTTGTGGCAAAACATAATATGGAAGCATACAAACGTAAGAATGAATTCCATTGAAAAAAGTTATCATGGTATATTAGATGACGCCCTCTTAAATTTCTATCGCATGTGCCTGTGTGTTTGACTTCATTATACATTTGTATAATGTAATTAAGTTAAATTCCGTATTCCATTAACCTAAAAATAATGTTATTTCGATGTATCCAGACTCTTATATAGATAATAATTTCAGTAAAACAAACCGACTGCAAGTCGTTTGTCGTAATAGTTCTGTGTTGTAAGTGTTTAAAAAAAAAAGTGCTTAAAATGGCGGCTGAACCGGCATCCATTGCTTCACGTGAGTACGTTAGACAAGAAGGGGATTTCAACGAAGACGCCAACAATAAAGAAATGATGGAAAAATTGGAGAAGGAACGCAAAGCCGGCTCGTCCAAGATGGAAAAGTGGCTCAAATCTATTTTCAACTGGAATGAACCGGTGCCGTTTGATGCGAAAATGTTGACTGTAAGTTTTCAGGCTGGGTCATCCATCATATTACGTCACAAAATGTTCCCCACATTCTAAAGCAATTGTTGAATTGATCGTATTTAAATTTTCTTCGTATGAGCAGTTCGGTATTTTTTTGGCTCTGTGATATTGGTGATTGGTTTTCATATGATATTCAATTCATTATTTTGGAATATTGCCTTGAGTGAAGGCCTTGGCAACTCTTTTTTTTTACTATTTGTAACACAGTCCATCTATCCAGTTACAGATCAAGCAATTGGGCTGCAATAAAATTTGCAGGCCCCTTTTTTTCCAATAACTAAAACTGGGTTTCATAGAATATTTGTTATTTTGAGGCCACTAAGATTGGAAACCCCAAGCGCGTGCCTCGTATCTACTTATTACTTAAAATTAACAGTAAATATACAATTCCACATTTATTTAATAGAATCAAGACCGGTTTCGTTCATTACGAGCATTTTTAACTGATGCTTCTGGTTAGCGAAACCGGTCCTAATTCTATTTAATAAATGTGTTTTATTTTATGAATTCAATTCTTTCCACCAAGTACTAAGTGTTAAGGTTTTTTAATTTGCATATATCGATTAGGAATTCTCTGGAGCAGTAATCTCAAACCTCAAAAACAATAAGCAAGGTAATCATGGTAGACGAAAAGCTGGTCAACCTTGTACAGTGGATTTTTTAATTAAAGTCCTGCCAAATTGGATCTTTTGAATTATGTTCCCATTTTAAGTAAAGAAACGGAAAATAAATGAAGTTATTATTTGCAAACCTGGCTCGCTCCAAAGTTGTTGAAACATGAACGATGAGTTTAATTTAGTAAATAAAAGTATTTTAAGAAATCAGTCTCAAACCTGGCTTGATAACTTACAAAATATCATTCCAACGTAATGTAAAACTAAAAATACTTTTAAAATGTATGTTGTTTTATAAAATGAAATACAAGTTTCAATTTTGGACCATCTTGGAACAAACCGTGTTTGCAAATAATAGCCACAAACTACTTTTTTAAGACAACGCTTGTATTTTTCAAGATATTACAGTAATGAGGCTACCTGCAGTCTTGAAACTTTTTACATTCATCAAAACATTGTTTTTTTTTTGTCAAATCTTGTCTGTAAAAATAAAATCGAACCAAAGTGCACTGATTTTCTTATGAAGGCATCCGATTTCTCGCCCTTGAAAATTGTCTCGCTTGTGTTTTGTGGTCGCGTTAACCAAGATACACAATATAGTAATGTGATACATGGTAAATAATACTGTTTATGTGGCGATTATGATTGAAGGCCGAGAGAATGTAATTTGAAAACACGCCCGTTTATTTTTCAGGACGATGAGTACAAAGCCAAAGCTGCAAAATGCCTCGACGAGAGCCTCATGTACCTGAATGCGGAGGGTTGGAAGAAGGATAAGACTGGAGTGATGGAGGGCGATATCGTAGAAGTACTTAATACTCAGACGTATGGAAAACTTTTCAGACTTACGGTGAGAAATTTTTTTGACTTGTAAAAAAGATATTAGTTTTTTTAAACCACCTGTGCCCCCAATGTGTAACATATAGACTACTGTAGCTTGTCTCAATAGAAGTTTTTGTAAAAAAACTGCTTGTTAATGAGTTGTTAAATCTCTCCTTTTTCGGAGAGGTAGGGAATATTTAGATATAAACACTCATGCCTTCGACCAGAAATCGATAAATCAATAGAAAAAATGCTGTTCTTACTGGGACTCGAACCAGTGAGATCCGGCACAGAAGTCAACAACACTAACCGCTGCACCGTAGGACCCGGCAAGTTAGGACTGGTGCTTGGTTTCATTGCTTCTGTTAAGCCTCTCTTTTAGGACCGATTTGGTGGGAGGGAATTGTGGACATCAGACACAGAACACATTTTTACTTTTCCTAAGAACTGAGTTACAAACATTTGTCGTAGAACAAATTCCGTTGGGGTAAGCTTCATAAATATTCTATATGCTCCACAATGGGTACAGACAAGGTCACAAAAAAAATGACAAATATTTATTTTTAATTTAAACTATTTTTCCTCTTTAAATATTGAATTACACTTTTTTGTAAATCTTTGAAAACCGGCTTAACACTTCTTCTTCCATGCTAAAAAATACTTCCGATATGTTACTGGCCCTTAAGGAACCAAGTGAAAAACATGTTTTTTTTTAAATATATATATCCTGGGTTTTTACCATCCATCAAAGGGGGGGGGTCGGTAAGTGTTCATTTGTTTTTTTTAATTTAATTTATGTTTTTTCACTTGGTGCTTTAAGGGCCAGCAACATATTGGAAGTATTTTTTAGCACCAAAGGTGAAGTGTTAAGTTGAGTATTAAGAAATTTTGGCTGCGCAGTCTAGTGGTCAACATGGTTGACTTCTAGACCATGGTCACTGGCCTAAAACCCAATGCAGACAGATTTATATATTGATTTTCAATTGATTTATAGATTTCTGGTCAAAGACATAAATGTATGTGATGTCTTAAATTCCCTCCCACCCATCCTATTCTAAAAACGGGTATAGCGAGAGAGATTTGCTAACAACTAGTCCTGTTCTAGTCCTATTCTTCTATTTCTACTCTCTTTGAATAAAGAATGGTTGAGCAACTAGTAACTGAGTAACTAGCAGTTTTCGTAGAAACACTCCTGTTGCGATGTAAACTTCATTAGGAGTTTATATGATTAACATTGAAAGCGGACATGGCTAAAAAAAATAAAACAAATTAAATTCGAAAATAGGTTTTTTGAAATGTGTAAGCCCTAATCCTAAGTATCCCAGCAATCATTCTCTAATTCTCCATCCTTATATGTTTTCAGGGAGTGGTTGAAAGTCCTGCAGAATTTTTGTTTCAAGAATTCAACACAAATTTAGAAGAAATGCCAAAGTGGAACCCTACCATTTTAGAAAGCAAATTCATCAAGGTGAGTGTGTGCATGGTTGCATTGCATTGTCATTATTGGAATATGGATATTGGATATGATGTTGGTTGTCGTTGACGTGAATGAAGGAAATTTTTATCAAGGCATTTAAAATTACATATTTTTAAAATTATCTGACTTCAGGTCTCATAGTTTTATGAGATATTTTCATTGATTATTATGATATATCAGCTATAAGCTTAAGATTACATGCTACATGTTAAAAATATATCATTATAGTTGGTATTATAGTGAACCTTTGCTCAGAAGTTGTCACATATTAGAAAAGATTTATCTATTTAAAACACTGCGGTCCTGTTATGTTATATATTTTGATAAATTGTATCAAGCGCTGAAAGTCAAACAACGTTATCTACAAAAAGTATTGTTCCCTTTTTTGTTGACAATGTTATTTTAATTCTTGACTACATGATAGTCAAACAACGTTAACCAAACTTTTTTAGTTTCTTCATAAATCACCATTGAATTTTAAATATCACTGCACAAAGTTGTCCTTTTTTAATGTTTTTTAAGACCATAAGACATAAAAATGCTTAGCTTCGCCATAATCAATATAAACAACATACAGTACACAATAAATTATAAAATACGAACATTGATACCTGCTATGTAAAGTTACAAAATAATAAAAAGTGTTATTTGATTCTCCTGAAAAGTTAAACTTTTGTAGGTTGTGTTGTTTGATTTTAAGCCCTCGAATGATACCGTATTAACCTGTAAACGCTCAAAAAAAGTACCACACTGCCCGAGCAATTTTTCGCGAAATATTCGCACCACCCGCATCCGTTAAAAAAAAATATATTTCTAAAACTAGTCATCCTATTTGAGTAAAATAAAAAGCATTATCAAAATAAAAGATTTATAATTTACAAAAGCTTTATTTGTATTTTTTTACATTGTACAAATTAAAATAAAAGAATTAAAAGGATTAAAATATTATTATCGATTATATTATTGTATCGCAGATGTTTATATTACTCGTATGACAAAAATATTTGTCGAAACCGAAAATAAAATTATGGATCGGTATCTCAAAGACATTATTTATGTAAAAAAATTCCAATCTATGAAATACTTCCAAAATTCGATTTTTGTTAGTAAAGATTCCAAAATAAAGATATATACCAATTAAAATAAATGATTGCTGCGAATGACCTAGATATGCCTGCTTTGCGTGTTATCTATCATACACACACATTTCACTCCATATTAGATGTGTAAATATTAAAATTCATTTTGATTTATTGATTGAGTAGACATTTACATAATAGAACTTCATTTTAACAAGGTCAAAATAACGCTGTATTTATATCTACATTTTGACAGTCTTATCGCACAAAGAATATTTTTTATGAGGTTTTATTTCTTTATGGAAGAAAATAATATTTCTGAAAATTCTCTGACCGTTATTTATTACTGACTAGCGAAAGGTTAACTTTAAATAAGTTATAATATTAAATTCTTGCAGAAAATCAATGATGACATTGACATCACATATCAAGTGACAGCAGGCGGTGGTGGTGGAGCGGTGAAGCCGAGAGACTTTGTCAACCTGAGAATGGCTGCCCGCAGAGAAGGGCGCCTCATCAACTGCGGAGCCTCCATTGAATATCCTGGATATCCGCCCACAAATAAATATGTTCGGTCAGTATTTTTAGTCTCAGCTTCCGGATTTATATGTTACAAGAATGTCAACTCAAGATTATTCAGACATTTTCGGTTAATTACACAATTTTAGGTTATAAAAAGTGTCAGAGATATGAGACTGTTATTCACAAACCCGGAATAGTTCCAATGTCGGTGAAACATAAACTATGAATATAATTTAGTAAATAAAAATAGATTTAAATAAAAGTATTTTTATAAACTCAAGTCTCAAAACTGGCTTGATAACAACATACAAAATGTCTTTCCAAAGTACAGTAAAACTAAGAATACTTTTGAAATGTATATTGTTTTACAAAATTAAGTTTCAAGTTTCATTTTTCAACCATTTTGGAACGAGCCGGGCTTGCAAATAATATCCTCATATGCTCTCATTGCGTTAGTTTCGAACATTAATACGTCATGTGTTGTGCATGGTTTCAGTGCAAAAAGCACTTACGAAGCTCTTAGAGAAGATGAGAAATATTACTATTAGAGAGAATTAAGGTTCCGTATAGCCTACAATTCATTCAATTACATTTATTTTTGTATTGTTTTATTTAGGGGTCAAAACCACGTAGGATGCTGGTCAGTGCAGGATCTAGGATCAGGAAAATGCACCTTCCAATGGCTGATGGGATGCAACCTTAACGGTAGATATAAAAAAATCATTTTCCTAACATTAATTTTACCATGCGAAACTTTTTTTTGCGACCGGCTGGTTTCCGGCGTCCTGGAAGAACAATGTAGATTATCCATAGGGTGCACTCGGTAGTGCTGAAGGATGCTGGCATTTTGTGGAAGAATGTGCCGATCTATAAACACATCAAAACCGTCCAAGAAAGCCTCACAAATCTAATCAATTGGTTTAATATTTTATGTATTATATGAAAAATATCAACCATTATTTAACAACTTCTGTTGAGATGCTCCAGTAGAAGTCCATATAGACTATGTGTTTCAAATAAAAAAGAGCTTATATCAGTGGCGAGCACCATAAATGTGCTTCGCGAGGACTTGAATGCTGAATGCCCATGAATTTCAGGCTTCTAACCACTGTCTGATATGATTCATACTTTTATCTCATTTTCTTTTGCTCCAAGAAATATGACTATAGAACTGATTTTTTACTCTGAAATGTTTAAATCAGAATTCAAATGTCTGCTCTCAAGAAGCATATCGCCGTCATAAAATTAACTCAGAAACAGTTGGACTAAATTTAATACCCCACCCGTATACATAACCGTACATTTTACTTTTAGGTTGGATTCCGCAGTACGTTCTCGATGTAGCATTTGCGACTGCCATGTTCGATTTTCTCCACTTCTTGAGGAAGTTCGTGGAAGATAAAAAAGCGCAAGGAGTATTCTGATTGTCGTATGTAATCAACGACTAGAAAATACTCAATTCGTCGCTTGTGAACTGTGGCATATGGAACATTAAAATTGATATTATTAACATATTTGTCGCTTGAAATTGAATCATTTTGGTTCTGGTTTGTTTGTTGGATTTAGAATTACTGAAAGAACAGATTACTTGTAAATTAACGGTCGCTTGTTTTGCAAGTAGATTTTTTTCAAATGTACAGTGGAATCTCAGTTCATCGATTTTTAAAGGTTCCTTATAGAAAAAAACGAATGCGCGAAAATGATGAATGCAAGAACGATAGATCGAGGTTTCACTGTATAAAAAAAATATACTATATAACTTTCAATTGTCTTTAAATAAGTTTATTTTGATTTTTAATTATTGAAGAGATGACATTCCAAATCGTAATTTTGAGATACTTACTATTTTATAGTTTTCGATTTTCTCATTTCAATGTATTTTTAACGCTTAAAGTAGTGAGTTATTCCTTTATTAAATTATGTATATTTACTATTCGGGGCTTATGATGACACGGGTGAAACAACAAAACAATGTTTTTAAGTAATTTTGTATTTAAGACTTATTATAATATTTAACAGAAAAAATTATGCTGAGATCAAAGGTTTGCATTTATAACAATGTTGGTTTGAAAAAATATAGTACCTAAATAGAAAAATATTAGGTGATAAAATAGACCATTTTTGTAGTTTCTCCCTCCTCACTCTAAGCCCCAGCGTTTATAGTGATTTTATTTTATTCTGTCATCCACCTGAGAAAAAATTACTTGACATTTCAATAAGTGTGCTATTTGTTGAAAGTTGGAAACTTTGAATGCATAGTAAAAAATCTAAATTAAATACATTTTGTTCAAAAATAATGTCACTGCCAATACACTTAGAAATATTGATAATAAATTTTATGAAGTACATATTTCAGAATTTTTCATTTTTTAAATTTCTTTATAATTTTGGAAAGTCATACTTTAAAGATTAAAAACGTTTATCGACAAACAAAATACGCCTACGAAGATAAAATAATAGAAAAGTGTTGTGTAATTTTTTATATAATAGAAATAGCTTGTAATCTTAGAGTTATTTACTTTTAAGGTGTTCTCTGTCAATTCTTGGTGGAAAGGCACTATATTAAAAAAAAAAACTTTTTGTACTAATTCAACATTATTTATTGTAGATCACGATCGGTTTTACTCATCGCGATCATTATAAACATCTTTAATAAAGAATGTGGAATTGGTACGAAAGGTATTGGTACGAAAGTGAACTAATTTATCGTTTTATGAATACAGCATGCAAATGAAAAAAAAATATCAAAGCTTAGCATAATCCAGATGTCTTATCAATTATTGTTAATGAAGACTATGGCACTTGCGAGCAGTATATAATTGTATATAACCTTCCCGAAAAGCCTTAATGCCTCCATATGTATATAAGAAAATAAAACTATTTTTCTAAATCAGATTTCATTTAATTTATCTTATAAGTAGTAGATTAATTTAAGCTTGATTGAAGATTTAGTTTAATATGATACCTTATCGAAAATACTTAATCAGTAATTTGATGTTTTATCTAATTTCCTCAGATTTTCATATCTATATTAAGAAATCAATGGTATCGGCGACTTGTGAAAATGTCTGCTCATTTTCTTCTTAATCTTATATGTTGATCCAAATGTAAAGCAAGATTTCTTTTATGTAATGCGTTTGATAAACTTGACTTAATATCTCGATACCCACGACAAATAATGCAGTCACACTCACATAGTTCATTTTAAATGCCAGTAAAATAACAAACAGTTTTTTGAAATAATAATAGACATGTCAGTAAATTTAAATATTTTAATTCATCACGAACAATATTATTAAAATATGAGGTGATTTCTATTTATTCAAAATTACGTTTTATGTTTCTGCATGTCTATGTATATCACAAATTTATTTGATATTAACGGCATGGGTTTGTTTCTAAGTCACTAAAAGTTTTTGATACACTAGTATGGTTCAAAATTTTCCGTCCTAATGGTGTGAAAGAGATAATAGAATCAAGAAATCATTTTTATTTTTCAATCGATGCATTTTTTAGTCTTATCACTTAATAATGAATCAGAATTTTTGTACTAAAAACTGATCGTTTCCAACATGTTCGGATAAAAACTTTCAAATCTTAGTGGTATATGGTATCAGCAGTGTAGCCACCTCATAGCAGAGTCATGCAATGCATGATGATCCAGCAAAGAGGGGGTTTCAAATTTCTATGCAAACTACTAACAATACGGTTTTTAATAACGCGGTCCACTAAAAAGAACTATTACTATTTTTTTACACAACGTTTTCCAGAAACGAAAAACGAGAAGCGGAAAACAGATTTCCTAATAACATGATATTCAACAACACAAGACAGTAATAATAAACAAAAGGTTTCATTAGATCGTATCACATTAAACGTTTCAAGACATTTCTAGCGATGAAAGGGGTTAATGATCAGACCCTCATAAAGGCCCCAGTATATTTTTTTCTTAACAATAATAATATTTTGTGTAATTTACTGATTGAGTTAATTATCATATTTTTGCATGATATTGTTATTTTTAATGCATGGAACAAATCTTAAATTATTCTATGAATTCAATCACTTTTTTTACACAGTTTTTTTAGAACGTATCTACCGTAATATAACTTATTGCGTTGGGGGGTTTTGCTTGACGTTTGCATGAGGGCCCCAAATTTATAGCTACGGCACTGTATGGTATGCCCATTGAACTTTCATTTTTGGTAAATATCTATCAGAATTAGAATTTCATCTCTAAGTAAGTAAGCTTAAAATTTTATGTTAGTATGCAGTGGCTAGCGGGGGTCAGCTAGACATCAGATACTGTTTTATTTATAATAGGTAGCAATAATGTTTTATAACCATATACTATATATCTATATACTGTTGTCGTGAGAATAGTACTGATACATTTTATACACTTTAACATGACGGGTAAATATGCAGTTATTAGTGAATTAATACAATTACCAAAATATTGTGAGAAATAATCAATGAAAAACTAATAATTTTAAACTATGATTAATGTATTTTGTTATGTAATAAATATTGACTTACCTACATATATATAATTAATTAATTTTCTTTAGTCTTTGTTTAACGATCAGGATGGATTTCTTAAGGTCCTTACATGAGAAGTATCTAAGAAAGTTTCACTCATTCTGCTACCGAGAAGAGAGGTTATGTTTGATTCCCGAGAATCGTACCTATTATTTTTTTTACTTTTAAGGTGTTCACTGTCGATACTTGGTGAAAAGGCTATGTAATTATAAAAGAAATAAAACACCCTTGTACTAATTACACAATCCAGAATCCAAATGAATTTCCACAAAATAATCACTGATTGTTGCAAGTCCCACCAGAGTTTGGGATAAATTATGATTTATTAATTATCGCGTAAGATTATTTGTACCAGCTAAACTTTATTCTGACACGTATTTATAATCCTAGAACATCCTGTCAATATACAGCGATAAAAAATAGCTAGCCCTATATAATTTATAAGCAATTAAAAATGTTAAACTATTATATTTAACCCATTGATTGTTGAACTTTTGATTGATTTAACATTGATTTATTTTGATAAATTTGTTATGGCATAAGTATGGCACCCCCAACAAGCAAACCTGTATCTCACTCTTGGTCGTTTTGAAGGAGAACGAATAAGAATAACCAATAATTGATTTATATTTAGGCTTTCAATTAATTTCTAAAAATTAACTCTGCCGCCACTAAATTATTGATTACACACGACACTTAACTTAACGTTACCATAATTTAAGCGACTGAAGAAGTCATACAAAGTCCGTACAAAGCCCAATTGTGTTTTTTTCTGCAGTTTTTCTGGTAGTTTAAAGAGTAACATCATTTGTCATTGTTCATCATTATCACATAAGAATTAATTTTAGAACAATTACCATTTGTACTGTCACTTCTTCGGCACCTCTATTAGAGGTCTGCTCTTTACCTGGTCCAATCCTGACCAATCTAAACCTGACCTGGTTTGGATTCAAGTCTTTATACTACACTTTTTACCCACGTTAGTCTTGTCCACAATTATTTTTTATTCAAAGAAATTAAGAATCTGAATTAATTTCAACCATTATATACTTACAAATTTTTCTCTTATAATTTAATTTTTAATAAATGTATAATTTGAAGAAATATAAACCATTTATGAAAAATCTTTAACGGAAAATCACCACAAGCTTTTTTAAGTATTTAGATTTTACTTTAAATGATGAAATGTGAAATATTTATTTTAAAGAACTTTCAGGACTATTGTAAAAATATCTGCTAAATTTATATATTTTTTAATTTCTTAGGTTGTGCGTAATTTGTGATGCAAGAGCTCTCATAGTAATGATTATTTTTCATTTAAAATGTTATATAATTTAACCTCTTCCCGGTCACGCCCGAGTATACTCACGCATTGAAAGTTGTCAAAACGGACACACGAGATAACTTGGGCAAATTCCATTAAAAGAAAAACAATGAATTCTTTCACTAAATATGCATGTTTTATAATTATAACACTTGTGTTTGATATTCGAGCATAATAAAAAATATGTAATCCTTTTTGGAAAGTTTGTTTAAGTCGATTGGACCGGTAAGTGGTTAAAGAAATTTCAGTTTAAAGATATTAAAAAAAAAATCATAGATTAATATTGTAAGTAATCATATATTTAATAATATTTAAGGGCTTAAGCCAAAATGCTATGAACTAGTTTTTGTATACCTCACAAATATTTTATAATTTAAAATTTTATAATAAATTTATATCAGGTATATTATGTACATAACAAAAAAATGTTTTACTTAAAATTAATCATTTACAGGGTTCTAAACGAACAATTTGTCATTGCTGCAAATATAAAAATCATGATCAACAGTGTAGTAAGTTTTTGTGTTTGAAGAGAAGATCCAGATGCACGGGATTTTGCCGGAAGTCATGGTAAATCTAAATATTATTACAATGAAGGTACTGCAATCCACTGAATATCCTAAAAATAAAATCTAGACGGTTAAAAATGTGGACCAGTTGGTTAGAGCTAGTCCTAGTAAGCTTAGTCAATGTCTAGTTCCTAGATAAAAATTTTAAAATTAAATGGGACACAACTGTACTCGATTAAAACCAAATGCTACTTATTAAACACTAGCATTCTGCCAGTACTGCTTTACGGTTACGAATCATGGCACCTGACGAAGACTCAGAAAAACTGTATACTGAGCTTTGAGAACAGATGCTTGCATCGGATAATTGGGGTGAGGTGGTTTGATTTTGTGAGGAATTCAGAGATAAAGGAGCGTACAAGAGAGTGTCCAGTCACGTCAGTGGTTATGGAGAAACGTTGGAACTGGCTGGGTCACGTGCTGGGGATACCTCCGGAAAGCCTTAATCCTGCCTGCCTCTTCTTTCGACCGTTGGGATTCCGGCGTTCCGGATGTCCGTCGGGTACCATCCATAGGATGTACTCAGCGGAACTGAGAGATTCTGGCATGTCATGGGAGGAAGCAAAGCAATTGGCGGAAGACAGGGAAACATGGAGGTGCCGCGTGGCGGCCATATGCTCCACATAGGGAGCGATCATGGCCAAAGAAGAAGAAATTTGAGATATGACGTTGGTGTTTGTGATGTAACAATGCTCCAATAATAAACCAAAAGAATCGCTTCAAAAATAATTTAAGAGAGGAGTTTTTAGTTGGCGTTAAAGATCATTTGCCTGCACAATCGATCTCCAGACATTTCAATTCTGAGCTTTCTCTTAACTGCAACTTGTCAAATGTGATATTATTTTTCACTCTGTTCACTGCACTCTTGCGAGGGGAGCTCAGGGCTCTACTGTAGGACAATATGGATTACTCAGAAGGTTTTGCATCTATCCACATAAGTCTTCACATTGTGGGTGCGGGGCTATTTAATGAAATTTTAATATAACCAAATATTCTTGGAGGATAATAAAATGATAATTACTTAATAGACTATTTTTTTAACATGTTGAAAATCGTATGCCACACAACAACAATGGAAGAATCTCTATGGTAACTTACATTGCATAAATCCAGTATTTTTTAATATTTATTTATCAAAACTAAATGTAGGATGTATGTTTCTACACATGATTTCTTTAAGATAAGTGCAACTATCTGTTACAATTAAATCATAAGGGCTTGGTAAGTGTTTGTTCTGCTTTGAATATTAATATAAGTAAGCCTCATGGTGTTCTATAACATTATAAAAAGAACTTAATATTGATAATTAAACTAAAAAATAAATAATCAGACAAAGACAATTCGGATTAGGTGAGATGTTGTGTGCCTTTAATAGTGCTTCTTGCATGCGAATGTGGCCATAACGCTGTAGAAAATAACCGTAAACAAAATATATAGATATATATATTTTTATTTAAGTAAAAAAATATGTAGTTGTTACCATATGGTCCAGATCTCATGGCTTAGAGCAGGCTTGGGGAACCTGCGGCCTTTTGGCTACCCTGGTGCGCAACATCTGGCCGATTCTACAATTCTGTAATTTTTTGTAAATTCGTAAATTCCTGAGAATCTAAGAAGTAAATTCGTAAATTCCGGCCAAAGATTCCCTAGTCAATGTTTACTGCGGCCTTATGTCGAATCAGAAAAATGAATGCCGCTTTTAGAGGATTTTACGTGGGGATTATTGCGGATTGCACTTGGGTCACATGTCATTACACTGTAATGACATGTGTAGACAAATATTTTAGTTTTAAAAGGCCCACGGGCTGCTGATTGTCAACGCCTAGGTTAGAGTACCAGTATGAGCATATTTTAAATTGATTTATCGATTTCTATTCGAAGGCATGGGTGTCTGTGATGTCTAAAAGTTACGTCCCTCTTCCAATCCTTAGATAATGGGGCATAGCAAGAGCGAATATTTAACCACCAGTCATGTTCTAGCCTTTATGGTTTTATTCAGCGGTGGGCTGCCAATATGTTATCAAGGGGCTCGCTTAATCTCGAAGCAAATCTAGGTGTTCTGGGGAAGGAATGATTTTTTTTATCACTTCTATGCAATTATATGCAATACTTAAATAATCAATCGATCGTTATTTAATACACTTATAATATGTTACAATATGCAATTAACCTAAAACTTATCAATCTAAATGGCTAAAAATGTACCACTGTGGATACTGAAGATGTCGTAGATAATATATATGTCAGAAATTGCAGTTATATACTAATTTGATCTGAGAATATTGTTTTCTCAATAATTAACATGATGCTCGCCAGCCTCGGTAAAATTTAACAAGGAGCTCGCGCGAGCCCCCTCCAGCCCAGCCCTGGTTCTATCCCTATTCTCGAAAAATAGAGGTTGAGGATCTGAGTAACAAGCAGTTATCGTATAAAAACTTCTGTTGAGATACCTCCATTGGAAGACCATATACTCCACACCTGGAGCGGACATGGATTAAAAAAAAAAGTAATACAATGTTACAGTATTTTTTTTATTTTCGCATCTATTCACATATTTTACGATTTAGAAAACAAATGCATTCATCCGCTAAATGAGTAAATAAGTACTATGGGTCTCTCATTATCATCACTCTAACAAGGGTCTCTAAAAAGCATAAAAAAAAATTGCGAAATGCTAAAAATACCTAGGTCATTAAATTCTGTACACCGTGAGATATTGACTATATTGTGTTAGGCAGGGTTTCCCAAACTTTTTCTATAATAGAACACTTCACGAATTGAGAAACTTTAATGGAACGTTTCAATTTTTTAGGTTAGGTATATAATAGTATAAATACAAAAAAAATATTGATTAAACACTTATTATTTTAAAATGGTGTGGCGTCGAGCCTGTTAATGCACTTTGACTTCATTGCAGCGTAAAAAAGAAATCCTGCTTCGCATAAATAGTTTGTGTAAAACGGGAGTAAAACAATAATAACTTGTTTTGACACATTGGGAGATTCTTCTGACAAACTCACCAAGAAAGAACTTTATGACATTTATATCAAAATCACTGATAAAATCAGTCAGATTTTCTTAATTACTTGCGCTGAGTACGGAAAATGGATTCCAAACCGAAGAATCATAATTGCTAGTTTTATGTGGATGTTCACGGAACACCTATTCAAGTTCTGTGTAACACCAGTGTTCCACGGATCATAGCATGGAAAACCCTAAACCCATATAAGGAATGTTATTAAACTTGATTGAAACCGTTATATTTTGATAGAAATTGCACTATCGTTAAATATTCACAATCAACTTCTTCGGCGATGTTAATACGGTTAAGACAGTATTCAATCGTTTCGAAGTCCTGTCCTATCGTAAATTATAATGCAGTCAATAAAATGCTACACGAAGCTGATGAAATAATAATTAAATTGCTCTCGCACATAACTCATAAGACTACAGGGCCGGTATGTTGGCAGCTTTTGACACGGTGCCTGGTCATGCGCCGGTGGACCGCAGTGCCAATACGCTGGGGTCACAATAAATTGTCTGTCAGATCCACACTAGGGCATGGAATATCGCCAATCGCCATTATACTATGTTCGAGAAGTCACGGACGAGAGTTTACGACGCCGGTGCAAAAGCACCGTTACTTCATCCAGTGGCAAGCATATATTACATAATGTCCAAGGGTGGGATATAAAATTTGAAACGGCCGATTCGGAATCCTCTATCATTTATCTCCCATATATTGTAGTATCAGTGATAAGCCTGATACATTTTAAGTATTCCTTCTTTATCCTTAATCGTATCATCACAACAAAGTGATACTGATACTTCTTTTTCCCCCCCGAAGATATTCAAAATAGATGGATCAAGACAGGACTATTGGTTAACTCCAAAGGGAGTGGCGGATTAGGCACTTTGGAGGCCCTGCTTTTTAATAATATAAAAGTGATGCAAACCTCTTCGAAGAATAATAATGAATATTGAAAACTGAAATTAAAATGTAAGGTTTGATATAATATATGCTATCTTCGAGGCCCCCAAGATTTGGAGGCCCCAAGCGCGCGCCTCTTACGCTTATGAGATAATCCGACACTGTCCAAAGGACTTGGTGTCTGCCAAACTGTGTGCCGCGAGAAGTCTTAGGTGTGCCGGGGAGGAAGACGCCTCAAAAATTTTCGTTTTAAATAATGCCTATTCATATGAATTTTCTTCAATTTTAAATTAATTCAACATCTACGCATTCAAACAAATATTTGTCACGTTCGAATATATATAGTAGTCGACTCGATACATTTTATTTTTTAAAGAATTTTTATTTGGTGTGCCGCGGACAAATCTCATTCACCAGTGTGCCGTGAAGTAAAAAAGTTTGGCAGACACTGGGTTAACAAATCGCTCTCGCTTTGCTTCGTACTGTGATTCGAACCCGTGAAATCCGCCATGAAAGCCAACCACGTTGATCACTGCGCTATGGACCCGACTTTTGGGAAAAGGGGTTGTAAATAAGAGAATTTTGCAAAATAACAATAAATGAAGCATTAGATCACAGGCTTTTGACAAAAGAGTAAATCTATGGAGCTGGTATTTTCTTTAAACATTACATTCATAAGGGTTCGATAATAGAAACAAACAGACAATGGTTTTCATGAAAAAAATCAATAGTTTTTAAAGAAAAATAAAAATATTTTTTTACGAATATTGTTTTGAAACATTAAATATTGCGAGAAAACAGGTGCCGGAACGCCGTTCCACCGCGTTACATGAAAAGAAAAGCACTGGTATTGACTATATTCATGCGTTACATGATTGTTTTGTATCCAAATACAATATGTTATCCATCTTTTTGTAAGATCTGATCGAGAACAGTATAAATTTTTAATGTATAGAAACCATCACAAATTTTAATTAATAATATTCTTCACGAGTCGTTTATACAAATCAACTATTTTTTATTATGATATATTGTTTAATGGCGGTATTTTATATAAAATATTGATATAAGAAGCTAGCACAATAATCGGTAAATTCTAAATTCTACGAGATAGATTTTAATTTACGTTTTTGAGGGAGTTTTACTAATTTTAATATATTTAAAAATGCAGTTTCTACAGAAATATATTCAGATTTAACTTTGCCATCTGTCGACATTGGAATAATCATAATTCAGTTAAATGTTATGATACAAAATTTTCTTATACCCTCACGAGGGATGCAACTGTGTGCGCCTCTGATTATCCTTCACAGGGTCAAATACGCATAGGTCACTGCTGATGCAAAATGTTGTCACCCCGCGTGCTTTTGGGAACCTTTTTTGATTCGGAATTTAATCTCACCAGGTTCGGGCCAAGATCACGCCAAGGTCAATTATTGTGCATATTAATGGTTAAAATATGATTCAATAATTTATTATGTAATATAATTCGAACGATGACAGATTACGTGCGAAAGTGAGCGTCTTTCGTAGTACCTAGTTTTTTTCAGAACTTGATCGATATATTTCTTTTATTTTAATTAAATAAACTGATAAAAAATATAAAACGATTTTCTGGATAGCAGCAATAACACTTATAGTCAAGTAACTATTATCAATAAATACGTATTATAAACAAAATGTGTCATTATTACGCTCAGTGGCGGATTACCCCATAAACGCAAGAGGCGCACGCTTGGGGCCTCCAAATCTTGGGGGCCTCAAAGATAGCATCAATTTTATATTTTAATTTCAGTTTGGAAATTTCAGTATTATTCACGAAGAGTTTTGCAACACTTTTATGTCGTTCGTTTATTATTTTGCATGGAATTTTCTGACGTTCCTATGTTATCTGAAAAACAGGGCCTCCAAAATTTATTGCGCCTGTGGTTTCTAAAGTGCTTAATCCGCCACTGATTACGCTTTATCGTTGGATTTTATATTATATATATATGATACAGTTAAACTTACACTTAGTTAATGTATAAATAAACTAGTGCAATGTATAAATAAATAGTACTTTACAACAGTTACTAAATAAAATAATTATTGTTTACAAACTTAAAAATAATCACGCATGCACTCATAGTTTTGCCTGTCACTATTTCAACGTCTTGTTGCTATTATCGCACTCTTTGTATTCAACATAACCTAACCTAAAACATGATGTCATTTCTATTTTGACTAACGTCTGTATTTATATTAACTCTGCTTATACACTTACTTGTTAATTAATACATTAGCTAGTCAAGTGAATGTGAATAGTAACGATGTCAGCTTCAACTAAAACTGTTATTTAATGAATAAATTGACGATATTTTACATTTTAACTGAGACATATGTATATGTTACGCCGAATCGGTGAAATTTCTGCCGACTGCGTGAAATAGGCAATTTCACCGATTCGGTGTAACATATGTAAAAATAAAATTTCAAATAATAAAAGAAATAAATTAGTAGTGAAAATTGGCGAGGAAGTTTCGACAAAATGTACTAAGTCATTAAAAATAGTATTCGTCTGAACTCATTCACGTCCATGCAGCGTAATTTGACATCCGAAGCAATAACTTTGAATATTGTTAAATAGTATAGCTTACCATGAAATGAAAACATAAGGGTTTTTATTATATATATGCTATCTTTGAGGCCCCCAAAATTTGGAGGCCCCAAGCACGCGCCTCTTGCGCTTATAGAGTAATCCGCCACTGCGTATAAGTCAAAATAAAACAAATATGGTGGTCAAACTAAACATTCGTAATAAATGAAAAGTACCACAAATAATATCCAGACATCCAGTGTGTGTGCATTTTATTACAATATAATAATACAAATATCTCTTTCAAGCGAGTGTTGTATGTTCAGCGCAACGTGGATATACCAGCTGTATTGGCTGGTGTTCCATAAATGGACATTCGGAATGAACCGGGTGCAATATGGACTCGGAGATGGGCCCAGGGTTGCCGACCGATGGTTCGGTAAACTTGATGCTCGGACGCCGGACTTGACATTGATGTAACCAATGCCATGCGAATTGAAATAGCTAGCCGTCAATGATATTCGATAACTTCTTAAAAACATTGAAATCGACTTGTACTTGTTTGCGTATTATTTTTAATTGAGTACAATCGTTAAGTAACTTATATTACATAACATAAGTAAATTTTCAATTAAACGTGTTAAAAAGGAGGGATAGCAAATTTAATCATGCTTAGTTTAGTGCAATCTCTCATTTGCTTAGTAACTTAGTGTAATCATATCTCTGTCGGGTACAGAGAATTTACCGGGGAATGGCCATTTAATTTGAAAATATTGATCCTACATTAAATTTAATGATACGTTGTCATATAAATAAATAATTTATCATGTATCGATTTTATTTGAATCAAATTAAACACGCATATTAAAAAAATATTATATCAATTTAGTGATTCGCCACTGATGATAGATTTTGGTCAAATTCTTTGGTCTACTTCACTAATAACTCGTTAACTTCTTCTTTACTCATGAAAGATATTGAAATTTCACGTCAGATGTAGATTTATAAATGTTCTACTCCTTCCAGAATTATTATTAAATGCATTTTGAAAGAAACACATTTTATATGTATTATAAGAATTGTTCCCTCTAAGGCAGCGATTTCCAACCTGGGAGGCGCGCCTTCCTGGAGAGGTGTGGACTATTGCAAAGGGAGGCGCGAACTGAACAATATATTTATTTACACTTTAAAACGTATCCTTATTACTATATGAAACGGAGGCGCGAAGATATTTTTTCTGCAAAGGAAGGCGCAGTAACACAAAAGTTGGAAACCACTGCTCTAAAGCAAGAGGTTAGCTTTTTTTTTTTTATTCGATAAACTTTTTCTATTCTTTTCTGCATCACACCGAAGATGATATCTCCTCAATGATGCAGTTAAGATACATTACAGAGTTAAGATACATTAGGTACAATTTTAAAGGCAACAATAAATAATAATTACAACTATATAGATATTAATACAGGTTAATTAAATAACAAAGAATTGGTATGATTACAAGTAAAAACAATTAAATAATAATAAGCAAGAATGATAGTTAATGGGACTAATAAACAACTTTTAATTTTGAGACAGATGTGATTAAGGATTGAAAGGTGAGGGACAGGGAAGGTAAACAGCAAGAGGTTAGCTGCGCGAAAATTTCAAAGGCTGCGCGGACCGATCAAATATTAATTGAACAACTATCTTGAAGTGCGCGCCAACCCAGAATGAGTGCGCGGGGGGTTCCCAACTGTTGCGCGGCCGCGCACGCGCGCAGCTTAAAGGGAACGTTGAATTTATAAGACCTAGATCTATTGGTCGAACAATGGACACATCTGTCACACATGGATATACTATTTATTTTATTTTAACATGCCCCGCGAAACAAAACACAGCTTCATAAAAAACCCTTTTTTTTTAAATCGCGGAAGTATGAATTCACGTAACTTGAATTCGTGTAAGTCGAGGACTTACTGTATATCTTTTATCCTCAAGTTGATCTACAGTGTTATTACCAACTTTTTTTTTTAATAAATTTTCATTGATATTTATGAAAATATATGTACTTTGCGCCAAAGCACGCACCGAATGCATTATAATTATGTGCTAGGGTTAAAGACCGACTTGTAAGAATCATAAAACCTTAAACTGTGAATAACAATAGAAAGATGTGTGGGATGGTACCTTCTACGTTTTTGGTGGCTCATAACTTCTTTCTTTAGTAGCGTTTGCATGCCATTGTGCATAATTTATACGTTCCTACAGATAAACATTTTAAGCGATTTTGGCATCATATTAACCCAGTGGTTCCCAAATTTTTTGGTTTCCGGCGCCCTTAATATATCAGATTTTTTCCGCGGCGCCCCAGGTGAAAACATTGGTTTATCTCAGTGCAAAACTTATGTTGCTAATAATTTTTCTTTATTCCCAATTAAGAAACGCATTGATATATCTATACCTTTTATGTTGTCTGCAATTTTACAAATTTTGCACGACGTTGCAAATGAAATTAATATTCGTAGAGCTTTACTAGTAATAATCAGTAAATATTCTTCTTTTTCTGATATCAAAAAATCATATTTAATATTGCAAGAGAAATCAACTTGATTGGAGATGACAGACTGGTGCAACAAGGAAAAAGAATTACTGATGCCATCTTAATTATTTGTTGTTTTTCATAGCTGTAATTTTTTCGAGGCGCCGCGGCGCACAGTTTAGTAAGCATTGTATTAACCAATTCAATGCCAGCGACAATAATGAACTCACTTGACGAAATACATTTTTTTTCTTCTAACCATGGCCGATTGTAAAGCGGGAAACATACTGCCGACACGTAAGCGTGTTGGATGAGATCATAGCTACATATTTGCCATTGTAAACATTGCCAACATCCAACGCGACGCGACGGCAGTGCGTTCCTGTTCCATACAATACAATGGCAAATATGTAGATATGATCTCATCCAACACGCTTACGTGGCGTCGGGTGTCGGCAGTATGTTTCCGCCTTAATGCAGTTCACATGAACTCCTAACATATCATCTTTTGGTTTAAGCACAACAGTGCATGGTTAAAATATAGGTCCCGTGCAGCTCTGTATCGGGCCAATAATTTGAGGGGTAAATTATTTTCTTTTCTTGATCGCATTGCGTTATGGAAGGCACATACACATGGGAGCCGGTAAATTGCTCGAATTACAAAATATTCGAATTGCTTGGTTATTTAAACGATTTTTCACGACTTTTTCTACGAATTTCATTTTTATCTTGTGCGACACTTGGTTAGAGAGTGAAATATAAAAATAATTTTCATAAGTATTTATTTTAACCGTGTTCGCTCCAAATGCGGAACATATGATCTTTTAATGGAGTTTATCTCAACAGAAGTGTTTCTACGAGAACTGCTTATTAATTAGTTACTCAAACTTTTTCTATATATTTCCAGAAAACATAGAAGACTAGGGCTAAAGCAGAACAAACGGACAGAACAAACGGAAACAAATTGATTATCTTGTTATTCGAGCAATTTCCATTCGAGCAATTTACCAGGAACCCATACACATAACGGGTTGTGGGATGCTCAACAACCAACATTTAAATCAACTTTTGGATAGGATGGGTGAGGAGGAAATTAATATCCTTTCTTTCATTTAAATCAGAAACTTTCTAATTTTGTTTCGATTCAATTTATTACAATTACCGATTGACAAATAGCTCTTAATCGTAAATATTATATGATTGAAAAAAATAAATAATCGATTAAACTAAAATTTCTGCCATGCAACACAAAACGTTTAATACTTCAAGTTGAATTTTTGTTTTAAGATGCTTCATATGTATACAAAATCAGCATAGAGTGACTTAAAAAATGATCTGACGTTTTCGGTGTCTCGTTTAAATGAATACAATGGTCACTTAAGTCTGCCATAAAACTGACGCTTTTCTTACAAAGTATTTCCTGATCACCTGTTATTGTGACACGTTTGCGTTATATATTATGACATAAACCCACGTGAGGCGATGCATTCAATTGTCAAATTTTGTCATAAGTAATTGACAATCACACACTCAGCATATGAATTTATATTATCGTATATTACGTCAATCTCAAATATGTATTATGACAAGATATTTTTAACCTTTAGAGGAGTGAAAAGATCTAGAGTGACCTTACTTTACTTTACTGTCTTTTTTTAATATGACAATAAATTTTGTGAATTTTTCCATCAAATATTTGTAATTCATACTTAATCTAAAATCTAAATCATCTTTGCTGTCAGACAGACACTACTGTGTTGAGTTAAAATTATATCTGTACTAATTCACAGAAAAATGGCGCTGACGTACATGTACGTCCAAACTTATCTAAAGGTTAAAATATTATATAGGCCCATTAAAGTTGAAATGAGCCAAGTGATATTTTATATAAAAAATTTTGATGCGTTGTAATTTTCTTCATATCTTAAAGTATCTTAAAAGTTAAGTAACCTCAGTTAATACACATTGGAATAGTGTTATCTCCGTAACGTAAAAATATGCAATCCACCAAAGCACCAAGTAAAGACGTGATAGTACTTAAAAGTTCAAGAACAAGTTTTACCATTTTACTAGTTGGCTCACTTAATTTTTGATGAGCCCGTATGTTAACAACAAAGTGTTGGTTAAATAATATATGTGTTACTTTAAATAAAAAATCTGATTAAAACGCAATATAAAGTATAGTTAAATTTGTATTTACATTTTTATTTATTTATTTAATTAACATTGCACAAGGTTGACAAATTATTAATTTAAAACTTTTACAATGGAGAAAAAAAATAGTACAATTTAATATTAAAAGCAGTAGAAAAAAATGGCAAGGAAGTCAACTGAGTTAGCTCCGACGAACTCTATTTTAATACATAAAAAATAGTATTCGTCGGAACTCACCCACGTCTACGTGGAATACGTCGACATCCGAAGCAATATTGTTGAACACCGTTAAAGCTCTCCCCAGTGGCATCCCCATAAGCAGGCTGGTTCTACACCTTGGGAGAACAAACAATTCATGTCCGCGATTTCTTAAAAAATAATCAGGAACATTTAGATTCACATTCTCAAGAATGGTGGAATTCTCATTTTAGCCTCGTATAAGTCGAAAAAAATATATGGCCAGATACATTTCTCTTCGAACGTTCAAGCTATTGAAGTTAAGCATGCCTAAGAGAAAGTCAGTTGGATAAAGCCATGGGTAATATCCATACATCCTCATATAGAGAATTCTCAAAAATTTCTTTTGAATTTTCTCCACCATAAGGGTATATTTCGAGCATCTTGGTATTTGAGTATTTGATATAGCATTAGTAACGTGAATACACGATGCGCCTATCTATTTGATAGTTAAATGTTTAAATGTGATAGTTTTGAAAATAAACTTGACTCCGACTCTAGCATTTAAAAATAATCAGGCTCGAACTCCGATTTAAAAAAATAATTGAATAAGTATAGTGTTTACTTAAATGCATTGCCTTTTGTATTTTTATTTTATTTAAAGAACGATTCCAACATCACCTAACCACTTCAACTCCAAAAACCTCAACTCCTACTCCATAGCCTTGGTTAAAAAGTAAACAACATTGATTTTTTTACTGCAATTAAGGGTATATACTCTAAGTGCTTGCTTGTTATACCTAGTATAGTTTATAATAAATCTGCTCGTTGATGGCAGATAATATATATTAAGTATATGAATTCGGTAAATACAATGTGAATTTTACTATTGTAATTATAAAAGTCGGTTTCGTTTGTGATAAAAAAATCGAATTGAAAATTAAAAAAATATACGATTTTTATAATATTCATATGACAGCACTAGTTTTAAGACCATTTTTTATTCGTTGTAAATATTTTTTTCTTAATTTTTTAAACTACATACTGCCACGAATTTACGAACACTTTTCACACCTATTTACTATTTTTGTTCTCATTTTAAGTGAATTTGCTTAACGAGGTATTTTTCAGATTTAATTAACCGCTGCTAACAAGGACCCCCTGTCCATCTGACCCCCGGATAATCTGCAACGATTTCATTGATTTAGATTAATACAATTTATTATGATGGTTTATTGTAAAATAACATAAAAAAACAAACTAAAAAATATCATTTACGAAATAAATAAAAAATAAATGTTTTAAACATTTTTTATTTTTTTTAAGTATCAATGATAATTGAATACCATGGTTTCTATTAAAAAAATGACATCTTACATAATCATGTCTTGACATTAACATAATTCATACTTAGATGTCACTAGCCCATATTAATAATATAGTCTCCCCTTTAGGTATTATTATACACTCACAGGTCATCGCTCTCGGTTTGCAGTACTGTCCGACCGGATGTAGCGGACTCACTTCCATCAGAGACGCATAAAATTATGGACAGTACAGTCGGCAAACAAGAATACGACATTCTTTGTTCATATAATATATTTTTTGTAGTGATAAGTGCATCAAACGACTTAAGCTGGTGGAAGTAGTGTAGTAAGGGGTGCTGCCACCCAGGGTAGTCCTTGAATTTGCCGCCCTCAATATTTACTCTAATCATGTTTTTCAATCACTTCTACTATTTTTAAATTATATATGAACTAGGAGTTTTTACTACAGTTGGCTTATTGTTTATATGTAAATATATTTTTTATTTTTGAAAATGTCACCCCCAAAAATGTGCCACCCGGGGCGGTCCGACTCTGCCGGACACCCCTTACTATGCCACTGGTTGGTGGTGTGACCAGTGAGCGCAGACCACTAAAGGGGGGCTTGTGACCACGAGGTAAGAAATTTTGATTATAAATTATCTGTTTCAACTTAATTTAAATATGATTATTTTTTGCTGGATAAATGAAAAAAAACAAATTAAGAATTGTATCCTTAAATACAATTATCATTAGGAAAACAACTTGTCACAGGCTTGGATTTATTACTAATTAAGAACAACTGTCCTGTACTGACAGTGAAATTAAAAAAATGTTTCGTATATAACAAGCAACTTAATATTTCCCCTATATCAAATAAAGACAACTTATTTTTAACTCATCATGGAAAATAGTAATTCTTCATTGAAAACACTGCTCGATGAATAAAACAAAAAAAAAATAAGGAAACATGGTGCATAAAATGTGCAACGTAATCATGACAAATATTGCCAAGTTTTGATGTGATGAATTGATAATGAATAGAGTAGAAATACTGTTCTGCTTGCAGTTGAAAGTGATTGAAAGACGTTTATTAGATTATGACTTTGTAACAGTGACAGCGTGAAAAATATATTGATAGTCATTGATTCAAAAAGGTCATTTTAATTATAATTTATTTTAAAAATCAATAAAATTATGAATAATTTCTGGATGACACACTATCAACGATAAACGGATTCTTCCGTTCATAGAATACTCCATACACAGAATATTCCGTACATTGAAATATAAAAATCATTGTTTTATTATGGTATCAAAAATATCAACCCTATTACAATGTTTCTAAATAAATACGTATTACATGATAAAAGGTTAATATACAATATAAATTAAACTTTTGCTTCCATTCTGAAAAAATATTTGGCACAATTGACATTACACATCATAATAAAATAATGAAAATGTTATGACAGTTGCATTTTTACATTAAATATTATCTACCTAAATACTCTTAAATATAAATCACGTATTCAGTGCAAACTCCACAGCCCTGAAGTTTACTTTCAATAAAAATCGCCCTTTCTGCAACAGTATTTCAATAACTATTCGTTATTATGCATAACTATTATGTTGCAAGCATTTTCAAGGTGTCTGTCAGTAGTTGGTCATTGTAACACAATAATTATTCCTAAGTGCCGAGCGTTCGATGCACTTTATGACCGACAAAATACTTATTGCACATTTCAAATTATAGTTTGCAGATATGCAGTTAGTTGTCATAATTTTTAATACCAACAGATATCTCGGGATAACGAGACAATGTTATAACTACACACCACAAGTTGACATTTGACATTTGATTGAGTAACAACGCTGTAAAAATATAATTGATAAGTCTAAACACTCTTCTGGCTTCCCGGCTTCACTCCGTAATATAGAATCCGATATGAGTTGGAGCGGGACACTATTAAGTATTAAAAATAATCAATAACATCACTGTCAATATAATAGACAAAACCTGTCCTTCACTTTTTAGTTTCACATAAACTCAATTGAGGGCGCATCAATCGAATAGAACAAATTTGAATAACATAATCGACGTTCATTTGTTTTTAGTATTTATCTTTACTATAGCTGCATAAAACTACTACAACATAATATCGTGGTTCAAAAGATAACGACCATTTTTTAAAAAAATCGGGAATAGAAAATGTGTACTAGGAATTTCGATTGGCCAGTACAGGTATATCTTTCGCAATTCAACAATGTAGTTTTTTAATATTGTCTTAAGCACAATATATTTATTACTTGGCTTCGCCCAGGATGGATTCAAACATATTATTTATTTATTACAAGTAGGCATATACCACGCTCACCGTCTGCCAAGTAAGAAGCACGTTACTATTTGCTGGAATATGGAATCTTGTAAAATCGGAAGGTGTACAGCCCGTCTTCACTTTGGTTGTATTAAATATTCAAACGCCAATATGGAAAATACGAATATTTGCAACAGATTAAAATAACAAAGTATTTTAGCTCTACAGTTTTTAATAATTTTATTCGTTGATAGCTATTTCGGCTTACGTGTAATGCGATCTACATAGGACAGACCGGTAGAAGCATTTCAACACGTGCTAAAGAGCATATAAGATCTTTTAACAATACAAAATCAGACTCACAATTTGCAAACCATTTTTTGACCGAGTCTCATGACATTAACTTAAGTTTAGAGCCAACCGTTTTGCATCTTTGTCATAAGGGTCAAAAATTAAATTTATTAGAGCAACTTGAGATTAATAGGCATAAACAAAACATCTTAAACGAACAAACGATTATTAATCCATCACCGTTGTTAAAACCCCTATTGTAATTAATAATAAATATTAGTATAATTTATCATAATTTACTTTGAAAAAACCCATATTGCTTATTGTTGTTCGAAACAATAAAGCCATAGTTAATAAATTTTATGTAATATCATTAATAATAAATATCATTTTAATTTTATCCTAATTAATGTTTTAAGAAATAAACCCAGATTGTTAATCGTTCTTTGATTAGTGTAATATTGTAATTATAATTAGGATGTTAGAGCGAATAACTTGATGCATTGTGTATCTCTTCAGAGCCAGTATATATAGCTGAGCAAAATATTAGTTTAAACATAGTTCTGACGATGGCGTAAGCCGAAATAGCTATCAACGAATAAAATTATTAAAAACTGTAGAGCTAAAATACTTTGTTATTTTAATCTGTTATAAATGGAGTTCTACCAAGTAAATGCCAAATCAATTAACGAATATTTGCGTTTGCGTGATTTTAGCGTAATATGTGTGCTAGCTTATTTTAAACCGTGTAATCTGAATCATTGTTAACCGTAGCACAGGTAATTAATACACACAACATATAGTCAACCTATTAACAATAATTTTAAAAATAGCACAGTTAATAAAAAAAATGGCAGCCAGAATGACATGAGTAAATGTCACGTCGCTACTGTTTATTGTTTGAGAGGAGTTTTTGTGACAGACACAGGACTGTACTTTCCGTTTTTTTTATTGTAGATTTCAGTGGCGGTTCGTGAACTAAAATCTTGGGTGGGCTAGAGAAAAGTTTAGCATTGTATACTATTTATGAAATTGTGTATGTTTCCACTTTATCTAATACATTAATCTACAAGCAAATTAACGAATACTACGACACTACTGCAAAGCATAAATTATTGTACAATAAAATTAAAGCTAATAACGTCCTTTGTCGTATAATTTAGAATGTCGTAAAGGACGTATAATAACGAAATATTTTTTGTTTTTTTATTTTTAGTTCTCAAACAACAAACAGGGAGAGGTGAAGTTGCGCATAAATATCTATCCAAGATAACAATAACCCTAAGTTCGCTTAAGCACCAAGAGTGGGCTGGAGGGGGCTGGAAGAAAACAATATTCTCAGATCAATTTCTGATTTATATATTATCTAGGACAGCTTCAGTATACACAATAGTACATTTTTGGCAATTTGCATTGATAAGTTTACGGTAAATTGCATATTTTTATATATTATAAGTGTATTAAGTAACAATCGATTGCTTATTTAAGTATTCTATCAAAATGATAAAAAAACTCACTGCTTCCCCAGAACACCGAGAATTGCTTTGATATAAAGCGACCCTTTGTGAACGTATTGGCAGACCACCGCTGTAAAGCATCCACGTACATCTATGTAGAAACTATATCTTCAAAGCATTAACAACTTAGGTTATGTATGAATGAGTGTTAAGCTTCAGGTAGATAGTTTCTTGCCTTTATTAATGTGATTCAGATTTCGTGATCAATCAGAAGAATCAAGAAGGTCCGATTCTCACAGAGACAATAACCCAATGACTTCACTGGCCTTCGTCGTTAGGTAATAATATAGTTAATATTCAGAATTTATATCGTAATATCGTGATATAAATGCCTTTGAATTATTCATAGACAATAAATACATAATTGCATCATTTCAGGACATCCCGATGATTACTAAAACGTAGTTTTTTTTATTCTAAAATATTGACTAATGACTGAATCAATATATCAAATAACAATTTTTGTTGTTTTTGATAATAAATCAATGTTCAAGCCATGAATGAATAATGCCATGATCATTTATCATACATACACCTTTTGTTTTTCAATACATCATGATTATTTGTAAAGAAGTGGCAACGAGTTTTCAAAACAATTATACAACCATAATATTGCATATTGCTGGGCGACCATCAAAATTTTAAGATGACATGTTAAAATCTCTGGTCGAGTCAGATCCTCGATTAACCATTGAGGAATTCTCGGAAAGACTCAAATCTCCGTGGTCAACTACGCAGTTACATTTTAACGCCCAAGTTTGCTTAACGGAAAGGGGTAATTCTGCACCATGAAGAAAAAATTTAGAGATAAAACTGGGAGGTTCTGCCACACCCTCTATATTTCCCAGGCCTCGTTCCTTGTGATTATTTTTTATTCAGATCTATGAAACTCACTCTTAGTGGAAAACGTTTTCGTAACGTAACAGATGTCGAAAACCACCGAAATTAGTATTTTAAATTCAAACCGGAAAGTTTATTTAAAAATGAAATTGAAAAACTGCAGACAAGATGGGAAATAGTAAATAACAATGAAGATTATCTTCTAATATCCAAAAATGTATACGTACTCTATAGACTGCCAAACCGCTGATCGGATTACAATAAAACATCGACAAATTTTTTGCTTGCACTTCCGGGAAGGTTATAGGCATATTAAAATTAACTTAACGTAGGCCTTATGTATAAAAATCAATACTTCTATGTCTGCCATACCATTCATACAATTAAACTACAGTAGGTGGCGCATGAGTAGGTGGCGCATATTGTCTATGGTACGAACCATAGACAATCGGCAGCAAACGTCATACAGACAGAAAAAGAAGACATGCACTTCAATAAACACAATTAGAACGCAAACACTGTTTTTCTCTGAGTGGCATTGTAACTCATGCCGGGAACCGGCTAGTATTTTATAAAAACATACTTCTAGATTATTAAAAAAATGCGCGATTTCTCCCTGGTCCCCTAATATTTTAACGTTTCACCTGTGAAACTAAAGTCTTCAAAGGATTCAAATGAACTTTAGGTATAATATTATCATCTTTGACCTGCGGAACTGTGCTAAAGTGAAACCATTATAAAGCATATTATCTCATTCTGAAGACAGTTTTCGTATCACGTTATATTCAACTCCAAGCTTAACGGGATTCAGAAACAATACGCCATTATTTCATCCTGAGAATATTGTCTGTTCACTCACGTAATCATATGTGACCATAGACATAATAATGTGCACCTGGATTCCGGTGGCTCTCAAATATTATAGCCAACGATTTTGCTACTGTTAAGGCGGTTGCCAACCCACATTATATTCAAATAATATTAACAGTTTTAATGATTAATATCGACTGCGGAAAGGAGGAAAAAGGACGTAACTCACACATAACATAATTTGGGCCAAAGATTAATAATGAAATTTAGACAACTTTGAAGTGCGTCGATGGAAACTGGTTTTTAATCGACTTTATCTGATGTTAATTTAATATTCCTGATTTTTCCTGATTGCAATTTTCACAGGCCCAACTTTTTTATTACTTTAAAACTAAATTTACTTATTCGGCATTTTCAGCTGTCATCCTTTTGATATATCGTGTTTCAAGTTGTATACATTGTGATTATCGAAATAATCTGTTTTGAAAAAACTGTGGGGCAAGACCCTTTTTTCCACAGTCAATCAAATATACATAATAAATTTCGTAAAATTGATATAAGTATACTAATATGCTGGCTTTGTGGTTGACGTCGTTATCTAAAAACAGCGGGGTGCCGGGTTTGAATTCACTGGGATTTTTTTTATAGATTTCAATCGATTTATGGACCTCTGTTCGAAGGCATGGGTGTATGTGATGTCTTGAATCCCCTCACCTTTTCCCAAAAAAACGATGAGTAGCGAGAGCGGTTAGCTAACCACTAGTCCTACCCTAGCCTTATCGTACTATCACTACTTTTTTTTGAAAAAAGAACAGTTATCGTAGAAACTCTTCTGTTGAAATAAAGTATAGGTGTCCATATAGTACAATTGGGAATGAAAAGCAATAAACTTTTTTGTATTAATATATATTTTTTTAAATATATTTAATGATTAACTTTTCCGGTTCTAAGCTCAAGAAATGCGACTCCAATACCCACATTTTCTTCAATATCTATTTTAATATGGGTGATTATAATTAAGGCGTTCTTATATCATAGTTTTTTTGGACCTTTCGTAGTTTATATAAATACGCGATAACGCGATAACGCCATAAACGATCTTTGGTAAGATAGCTGGGCTAAGCTCGTCATTTGCAATTTCATATGTGTGCTGGGATGACGTCTTTTTTACGCGCAACTTAAAATATGATTATTTATTAAAAAACCACGGATTTTTATAAAAAAAATGTATGAGGAATGATGCAGAGAGATATTTTAAAGCCCTTAGACTATTTTTTTGAAATTCATAAGAATAAGGCCAATAATGAGGGAACCACTGGGGTCCCTAAACGATCCCCATCGGCAGAGAAGTATTTTTCTAGTCTCCGAGCCGCGAGAGTTAAAAGTGGTGGAGGTTAGGTGAGTATAAGCCGATTTAGCTATGCATAAAATAATATTTGCAGAGCCAAAATACTTTGACATATTTTCACCTTAGTACAATGAAGTTATACCAAGTAAATAATGCCATATTCAACAAATTTTAATTCAATTTCTATTTTTTTCTGACAAATAACATAAATTTAGCATGTATCGAATAATGATTAAAATACGGGTATCTAATAATGTCCCATGATACCGCAGGAAGCAGTCCTAAACAGCGAATTAACTATCGTAATATTTTTTACAAAGAATTTGATATACATAATATCATAGTTTGAAAACCAGCCAAGAATATAGTTGTATCAGTTACTGTACTGGTTGGATACTTAATTAATATGTACTTAAAACATATGTGGTATTATCGTGGTCCTCATAAGTATTACCTCTTACCCTTTGATTGTCGATGTGCTAGTGAGATTCGCATGTGAAAATAATAAATTACCATCCACACCATGTTGTTTCAACGTCTTCATTTTCCATTTTAATTACTTATTTTCGCAGACGTGAAACAAAACAGCAGGGCTGTCAAGTCGGGTGTTTTTTCCGGAGTCAAGAGTCGGGAAAATCTTATGGCTTTAACCCATTTTTTAAATTATTTTTAATGATGTCTATTCAAACCCCGAGAGTCCATGGTGTTGCCACTGCTTGCTAGACTGGCTTAAGGTGATCTGATGATATACACATATCGACCGTAGAAAAGAAAAATACACAGACAAAAACACAGATATATAAAAATCATCTTTAGTTTTGTGTAAATTGTTACGATTCAAAAAATCTACACATCGTCGTCTATATTGTAAAAACAAGTAACTCATTTTTTTTCTTAAAGTACGTTTTTATTTGTTGCATTCTTTTAAATCATTGACATATATCTTTATTTTCTTTAAAGCAGAACGCATAAATTAATTATTGCAATACCAAGGCTAATAAAAAAGTTTGTAGTTTTTGTAGCAATACTGTTTTTTGTCTCTCATGTTCTTACAGTGTTAGCGGTGATATTAATGATATTATGAATAGATTTCCTCCGGCACATTTAAACTTGCCATTGAATTGGACTTCCGAAAAAACGCATTATTATTGATGGTTGTCGCCCATGGCAACGCGTCGATTGGAGAGTCTTTTGTTATTTTTCAGTAATACGTTCTAGAATTCTCAGCACTATCCGATTTGTAATTTTTTACAGCATCAGAATGGTACGGGCGTCCCATTCATTATCACAATTAATATACAGTAAATATTCTTTTACCCATCTTTGAAATTTTTCTATAAATGTTTCATTTATCACTTAAAAATATTCGAATATATTGAAATCTTAAAAGATTTCTTTCACTGGGATTTTTAAATATATATTACAGTAAATTGAGTTTTTCTTATATATAAACAGTAGTGGCGATAGATAGATATTGTTTTTATTTTTCAGCAAGTTTCTTTACGGTATACTTTTAATGATTGGGTGATGACGTAAAAACTATTAATTATTTTAGATGATTCTGGTGAAAATTAATATTGTTATCATTTACGTAATATTTTAGTAATTAAGTATTTCGACTGAGGGTGCTTGATGGAATTTCAATATCAAATTTGAATTGTTTGAATTTTGTACTTTTCCATGAGTTTTGTCGCTAACGACCCGGGTTTCGCCTTTCGGTATCTTCAGGCATTCCAAGTGCACGGATGTACTTGAACTGACGCGTAGTAAACAGTTTGTATCGTTTGTAAACATTTGAATATCCTTTTAACTTAGTGATCTACTTATATTTTTGTTTATAAACGATACAAACTGTTTACTACGCGTCAGTTCAAGTACATCCGTGCACTTGGAATGCCTGAAGATGCCGAAAGGCGAAACCCGGGTCGTTAGCGACAAAACTCATGGAAAAGTACAAAATTCAAACAATTAAAATTTAATATTTTAGTGTTTTATACCAAGTGTAAACGATTGTCTTCATTATTATTTGAGTAAGGTTGATAAATTCACCCAAAACTCAAATTATAACTATTTTCGGAAGTAGTCGAGAGTGGAGCATGTTTTTCGATAAAATATTCAATGAAAGGAAAACGAAGTTTCTTCCATTTCGAAGTCTCGTGAAAATTTTGCGAAAGCTCGATTCGTCTACATGAAAGCTTTTGAATATATTATAGGAAAGAGTAGGCGTGGAATCTATCTGCGGAAAGCTACCTGCCCCTAAATTAAGTTGGAAACCTTCTCAAAAGATGAAAGTGCTTGTCGTAATTAGCATAATGAAAGAAGCTTAAAACTTTTACCAAGATGAGATAATAAACAATGAGCTTTTATAGAAGTTTTATATTCAGTTTTGAAAGTTTCCCAATTGTTTTTGTAATAGTAGTAAACGATTATAATATAAAAAACAATAATTAAACTATCTTCTATTTACTCCTACTGTAAACTAATAAATCGTCAACGTACTGGAAGAAGTTGGTAAGTAATAACATTGACCAAAATAAGGTAAGTAGTAAGTACACAATGATAATTTTAGATATCAATGATTTTCCTAGAATATCTTAGTTGTTGGCTTTATTGTGCCGTTTGGTAAAAACAACATTTTTTTAAAACAAATTAATAGTATTAATAAAATTTTAAAGAAAAGCAATTATCCCTGCTTTACTGCTTATTAATTCCTTTACCTTTAAAATAAAATAAAAAATATATTTTTCACAACAAAAAAAAAGGCTTAGAGTCATCATCCTAAAAGCTAAGTTTACCAATTTGCTGTTTAATCAAATCGATATTTTTTTTACTTACTGTGACAGTATGCTAAAATATGTACATATATTAAGCGATGTTCGTCTTTCCGTATCCTACAAAACAGATAAAAACTTGAATAACACAGCAATTGACAAAACTATCATATTACTTTATTATCAGTGAATCCTTTCTTCACTTTTTGGCATATTGACACATTTATGCATGTTTTCTGGCAAAATCGTAAAGCTTTGAAGAAGGGTTGTTTTACATAAACAACTATAGTGACATATTTTAACGTTGTATTATGATGTTCGATTATTTAACACAAATAATAAGGAAAATACTTTATAATAATAACACAATCAAGTATTGAAATAATGATATGTATCTGCATTTCTTCGTAATAAATAACCATTTTAACTAAACATACGATCGATAAAATGACGCATTAGTTATGTATTTAGAACCTTTCTTTCGAAATAATCAATGTACGGAATCCCAGTCGTTAAATTTGATTATATATAATACTGCGTTACCCTTGTCTTCCGAGAATTTGTATCGGATCATTGAGTTATTGCTGCAAAGTCAAGATTCCTTTATCACAAACTGAAACAAGGATATTACAAGGAAAAAAGTCAACGACCATTTTACGATACATTGTTACTGAAAATATTGAGGAAAAGTGTTCGAAAAAATGTAGCTTGTAGATTCGAATTATAGATGGCAGTTTGTGTAAGTATTTATTTTACACTTATTAACATCATATAAATATTGACAAATAACATTTTTGAATAAATTAAAAATCATTTAAGATAAATGATAAGTCATTTTTTTATATTGATTAAGTTTTTATATCCAAATAAATAATATTTAAGCAATACAAGTTTATGCTTATGACAACGAAATTTAATTTCTTTGTGTACATATATGTCACAATTCAAGTGTTTGCTATTAATTGTATAAACTCTCTTACAAGCGCTAGTTGAAATTACAGCTTAGGTTATGTTAAGCTCCAATCAAAGTAGAAATCACATAACGGCTAGAGGAAGGTTGGGTGAGATATGGTAAATAGAAAGTGGGTGATAATGACAACAAGACGTTGCTATTTTTCAGGCTATATGAACTGTCAGATGATGCGCGCGCATAGCAGCGGAGAGTAGCTGGCAACACTACGAGCGCACGCGTGATTATTTTAAAGATGTGAACAAATAAGCACATTGACTAAAGTGTTTGCTGTTTATCTCGTGTATACTGTAACTGGCTAAACTTGACAGTGTATGCATTGAATATTTGATTTTTACATTGATTATACTGTAATTATCGTAACAAGGATGTATATATGCGTATAATTGGTGTTAATAATAAATTGTGTTTTGTTTAATTTAAAATTTAATATTATAGCCTCAACTTTATTAAATTCATTTTTTTTCTAAGTTTAATTCGTTTTTTTCGAAAAGCACAATCAGAATGAATACATGAACAAAATAATAATTTAAGATTTCGACTGAAGGTGCTTGGTGGAATTTCAATATTAAATTTGAATCGTTCAAACTATGTACATTCTCACAAATTTTGTCACTAACGACCCGGGTTTCGCCTTTCGGCATCTTCAGGCATTCAAGTGCACGGATGAACTTGAACTGACAGTTCATCCGTGCACTTGAATGCCTGAAGATGCCGAAAGGCGAAACCCGGGTCGTTAGTGACAAAATTTGTGAGAATGTACATAGTTTGAACGATTCAAATTTAAAATAATAATTGTTGAATATATAATTCTAAGAGAACTAGTGAACGTTTATAATATTACAAAGGACATTTCAACAGTGTTAAGGAGCTGTGAAGGAAGACTATTAGGAATAATATAATATAATATTTCCGATCATAGATAGTAAATGCTTTGATGGTTAAGACAAGGAAAAGAGGCTTGTTTTACTGGGACGTTCGGTATCAAACACGGCCAAATCAGTTTCATTTTATTTTTCAGGACAGCCGAAAGCTTGTAAATTTTAATAACCTGGAAAAACCCAGACACTAAGCGTTAAGCGTTTACGTTCCATACAAAATACTGAACGATGTTCAGTCAGCTGATTGAAATCCTGCGATTTGACAGACTGGTATGATAACAAGATGCGTTTGACTTGGCCACTTTTGATAGTACAATCATTATTCAAAGTTGATTTTTATACACTTGAAGTGCGATTTTGAAACTGAATTCCAATTCAAATTAAACCTTTTACAAATCAAATCAAAACTAGAAAATATTTACTACCTAGTAATAAATGAAATTAATTCAATTTGATTGGTAAAATATTAAGTTTGCGAAAAACCTGTTTTATGTTGAATTGAAGGTACTGAAACTCCCTACCAGAATTAATAAAAAAACTGACGAAAAAAAATGTGTTTGATACTGACACCTCAACAATTTTAATGTGCAGATTATACATTTTACAAATAAAAGAAATTTACGACTTTTTATAATGATTGTTTTAAGTTTGACGCAGTGAAGTTTGAAGTTTGTAAAATGTAGGATACATATTATACAAAGAAACATTTAATTTCCCAAATGTTAGATCAGTGCGTCCCATCCTGGGCTCCGCGAAAATGTTCATTCTTTCTTTGTGATAAAGTATGACATTTTTTTGGGTGTCCCCAGACTATTGTTTTCATATTTAGGGGTCTGTGGCATGAAAAAGGTTGGGAAGCACTGTCTTGGATAACATATCTCTGATATATTATGATCATAGGTTAGCCTTCGATTAATTGTAAGCTAAACAAGCAACGAAGCGAATAATACGACGTAATCAATCATCTGCCCAGGAAGAAAATCGGTACTAACTATTACAATTATTTGTTTTGCATTCTCCTTATTATTGAAGATACAATAATAATAATTGAATAGAAATGAATACCAGAATGCGTCGCCGGTCCGATCCTAGCGCACGATATTTTTATTTCCTATCTGCGATTTCGTCATCGGCGTAAAATGTGTTTGGTTTCACATCAGATGTTTGAAATCATGATTTAGTTAAGATACAACTGAAAATGTTTCTGAATGGTTACGAATGAAAATTCTTTCGTGAAACTTGTGATTTTCGGTCTGAAGATGGTGTTTATTGAAGTGAAGCATGCGTCACAATTTGTAACACAACACGTACAGTAACAAGATTAATTTTATATTCAAAGTGAACTTCCGCAAAGCTACTGCCGAATCCATTGAAGAATTTACTGAATTGAGGAGCAAACATTCGAAAAGTGTTTTGTCACAAATTTTGAAAAATGGCGTTATATATCAATTCTGATAGCCCATAATAAAACCAATGAATGGAAATCAAAATTAGTGTTCAAAAAGGTTTTTTTTCATATTAAAATGAAATCATAAAGTTGACACATTCATACAAACCGTCACTTTTGTAACACTTAAATCATCATTTTCCAAGCTTTGTATTTGTGTGACAAAACACTTTTTGAATGTTTGCTCCTCATATTAAAGGCAAATTACTTTGTGAATGTTTGCTCCTCACATATGCGCCCTGCCCAGAGGAAGCGTCGATCAATAAATCAGCAATGATTTAAAAGACAAGTCTATCAGTAAGACGGTTACAGATCCAAGATTTTAAATTTCTGCACACAGAGTGTCCATCAGGTGAGGTGTTTGTCGTATTTTTTTTGCCTGCCAACAAAATACTCATCATAGTTGACCTCGACAAAAAGATTCAATAATTGTAGCATGTCTTTAGTGATATTCATACCCATGTACATACCAATGTACGATTGCACGTATCTGTATACACAAATCACTCACACATCCAACTAACAACATACACTAACGAGCCGTAAGAGTTGATTCAACTTATTTTATACACCGTCATAGTGTACAGCGTGTCCGGGAAAAGTTGATCCAATTTTATTTAGTAAATAAATATAATATTCTTGTCAAAAGCAGGCAACGCTTGTCACGAGAGCTTTATAATTTATTCCTAAATTGATTCCCGATTAATACGATTTTTTTAAATGAAAAATCGTTCTCAGTCTCTTATTTACATACTTTCCATAAACAAGACAAAAAGTTTCAAATTGATGTATTAAAATAACTAAAATATTATTTACCATCTTCCACACACCACTGTTTTCCCAACTATTAATTTTACATATAAGTATCAAGCGACTTAGAAAACATGAATAGTATTACATAACCTTGAGCCAGTGATCAAAATTCAATGATTTTTAGTTAATTGTTCAGAAATTCAATTCATCTAGATACACGCAGAGCTCTATGGAAAAATAGTTTTTTTATCACACAAAGAAACATTGCCTTCCTTTGATATATCCGGTTTCCATGTCACTTTAAAAATTGCAATAGTCAGAAGAAGAAGCAAGCAAAATTAATGCTTTTCGAGGGCATGCACAGTTATTCATCATGGAGTTGTAATATTTTTCTCCGACCAGTAATGTAGTGGAGACCTATCTTGGTCCATCACAAATTCAAACTGTATAACCCTAATATACAAATTTCTAGTCATTCATAGTAAGAAGTAATCGTGCAATGATCAGTTGAGAATGCCAGCAATGAACGGAACTGGTCCTGACCTTTCAATAAATTGAAATAAAGTACAAAGGAATACTGTGTTTTTTTTAATATAATGTCTTTCCACCAAGTATTGACAGTGAACATCCTAAAAGTGGTGCAATGATTCACTGCTTATTATTGTATAATTGATGTTTTGCTTAACCCAATAACAAAGCTAGGTTTTTCAGAACCCATTTTAATCAAATTTGGCTCTAATCAATCATAGGTGAAAAGCCAGCTCCTGCTCTGTTACGCAGTGCTTTGGACGTCCTCTCATTTGTTTTCAGACCAATGTGAAATGAATAGATTTGTAGCTCGACCAATAGCGAATTACTCTTTAAGCGAATGAGGCACGCGCTTAGGGTCTCCGAATCTAAGGGGCCTCAAAAATTACTTATGCTATATAACCCATATACTTTTTGTCCAGATTTTTATTAAATTACATGGAATTTTATGCTATCGGAGTCTCCAAATTGTATTACTCCTGAGAACTCACATGTGCTTAATTTGCCACAGACAGTAATCTCCCGGATCCAATAAGTGTTTTAATTTTTAACATTGAACATTAGCTAAAAATAGATACGGAAGTATTTCAAAAATATTTTGTTTTATGTTTCTATATAAGAATTGAATATTTATTTAAACGTAAAACTGGCCAATTAAAACAGCTTACAAAATTGTCGATTTGCTGTGTCAAAGTAAATAAAAAAAATCTTATTATAATATAATACATAAATTAAACTCGTGACAATGGCAATGATAATGACAATGATTATTGAAAACGTCATTGAGTTTTGCAAACGAATAAAAGGAGTAATTATTTTGTAACCATGCTTTACCTTCACAGTAGAAATAGGCGTTGCGCTTCGTAAGCCATGGTAATGCTAATGTTTCTTGGTGAATTTTTTCTTCGTAATTCTTGCAGCGTATTATATGATTTTTTATGATGAAATTACTCGATTAATTAGCCCTTCGGAGACCTTGGCCCCCAGTTGCTTCTTCCGTCATGGCTGGTGATCGCCAGCGAGACCATAACGAGAGGCTCCTGCCTATTCTAGACGGTCATGCAGTAATGAAATCTTGCGCAATGACGACATAGTGCCATTCGTCCAACAGCCTCTTAGTATTACTACATAATATATTATGCGTAGTACAAACACGTGTGTAAATATCTTATGTTGCATTTGTATCCGGTCAAAATTTCTTTGCTTACCTTTACTATTTGACTACAATTAAAGCCAAGCCGGAGAAGTAGGCTCAATTGTTTAGCTTTTATCGTTTGTGTAATTCCTTAACAGTAATAGTTCACTAAATAGAAAAATGAAAATATATCTTTTATACTTATACAGTCTTTGAGTGGGCTGACAGTATGTTATCAAAGGAATCGCATAATCTCAAGATTATTTGTAGTGTACTGTGGAAGGGTAGATTTTTGTATCATTCTTATATGCATTAGTTGTTATTAAATAAATCGAATGTTAATTTTAACACTAATAATATTAAACAGTATACAATAAACATTAAAAGATTGCAAGAGTAAAGAGTTCCAAGATTGAACAAAGATTCCAAAATCCTGACGGTACATTCTAGACTAGTAAATGAAAGAGTGGGCGTGCGCACGCAGTAAATAATAAATTTCAATGAAAATACTGTATTTTTTTAAAAAAAGTTTGAAATAATATGTCTAATATGACATGAAAGAACATTACTTTCTACTCAAGTGTATTGTATGAAAGTGTGAGGCGCTCAAGACGATGCCGAAAAGTATAATTTTTTTAGGTGTACCGGTTTGGGGGAAAAATAAATGGTCATCGTTAGCACAACATAATATAAGATATGATAATATTTTTTTATCTTCACTTAAAATTCCCGCACAGATTCCTACTCGACGCGTGCAGGTTTGGACGAATTATTTTGATTTCACCGCGAAAATAACCAATAAACTTATTGAATTAGTGCGAAAAGATCTTTGTTTATTTGAAACCAAGTATGTATAACTAACGACTCTAAAAATACATTTAAAAAAAATGCTGTGGCTCATTATGACGATGTCATTATGGAAAGGAAAAAGAACGTAACCTACACATAATAAATTTTACATGAGGCACAAAAGACGTGTTGATTTTGGGCCATAGGCAAATTATGAAAACGCAACTTTGAAGTGCACATAGACTTGTAAATTGATATAATTTAAGGTTCGACTGAAGGTGACTGCTTGGTGGAATTTCAATATAAAATTTGAATTGTTCAAACTATGTAAATTCTCACAGATTTTGTCACTAGTCCACTTTTGTACCCTATATAAATATAATCATAAAACCTTTGCCGACAAACAAATAAAATATAGTTCTTGAAACTACTTACTTCTCAAATCTGTGGGCATTCCCATGAGCTTATTATAATTTTCGCCAGCAATGGCTTTGAACTCAATGATACATTTATTTCTTATATAAACACGAAACATTCATTTACTAAACGTCAGTTCAAGTTCATCCGTGCACCTGAACGCCTGAAGATGCCGAAAGGCGAAACCCGGGTCGTTAGTGACAAAATCTGTGAGAATGTACATAGTTTGAACAATTCAAATTTGTAAATTGATGTTTAATTGACTTAATCTAATATTTTTTTAAGAATAACCTTTTTTCCTGGTTGAAATTTCTACAAGAACTTTTTTTTCATGCTTAAAAGCTAAATTAAGATACTAATTCGGCATTTGCAGCTTACATATTTTTGGAAGAACGTGTATCATGTTGGATACTTTCTGATTATCGAAAAAACTGTGTGTTACGTCCCTTTTCCTTTCCACAGTCGATGTGACATTTGTCAGTTGTCTCGTATAGCAGTGCTTCCCAACCTGTGGGCCAGCGAAATTCAGTAGAAAGTACAAAAATCTATATACTTAAGTCTATCAAATCGGTGTTTCCCATATTGGGGGCCTCGGCATTTCTTAAGGAGGCCGCTTGGATTCTGGGTGAAAAGTATAGCAAATCGAGGATTTCGAATTCGTCGGTGAGCTAAAAAAAAAACGAGTTACGGAGACAATTGAGGAGGGGCGCGGATTATTTTTTTAGATTTAGGGGGCCGTGGAACGAAAAAGGTTGGGAAGCACTGTATTAGATGATGCCCTCTTAAATTTCTATCGCATGTGCCTGTGTGTTTGACTTCATTATACATTCGTATAATGTAATTAAATTAAATTCCGTATTCCATTAACGTAAAAATAATGTTATTTTGATGAATCCAGACTCTTATATACATAATAATTTCAGTAAAAACGAGGTTCTGTAACAATCTGAGGAAAAAGTATACCAAATCGTAGATTTCAAATTCCAAGCTAAAAAAAAAAACGAGTTACGGAGACAATTGAGGAGGGCCGCGGATTATTTTTTTTAGATTTAGGGGGCCGTGGAACGAAAAAGGTTGAGAAGCACTGTCGTATAGTATACGCTGGTCGCACATGCCTCGCGCTGTGTAACATGCGTATCAGCATACGCATAGCTTTAATCGTGACATCTGCAATGCCAATAGAACAATATTCCTCTTCCTTAACATAGTTCAATAATTAATTATCAATGCATAACCGATGTAATTTGTTTCGTGGACAGCGTACCTGTTGAATTTCCTTTACGATAAAAACATAGTAAACATTAATATCGTGCACTTCAATCAATTAATAAACATTGAATTGAAGGTGTTTTGATGACACATCAGTGATCAAACACAAGACGATAGCAGCAGTTTAGCTTCCTAAGTGCTTAATACTATTTTGCCAGTACTAATTTACAATATAATATTTTTTAGTAAACGCAGTTTATAAGATTCAATGTTTTATAAATCACGATACTTTGTTTTAAACAGACATCGTGAATGATGAAGTTTTTATTGTTTTTCAGCGTCTTTGTATTGGATTGATCGGCTGTTGTTTTATTGATATTGATTGAAGCCTTTAAAAAAAACTGTCAGATCAGAATATGAGTTATGAAGAGTTATAAAATAATATTGAAGAATATTATTTTAATATAAAACAGATAATTGTTTACAATGGTTAGCCATTGACTTATTTAAAAAGCGCAGCATGTATTACTGATTTTATACATAAATTAAAAGTGACATTATGAATGTAACGTTGCTATAAAAAGCTGTTAGCTTTTATTAGTCTACGGCAAAGATCTAGTCTATGAGTTTGACAGTTGACATCACTTTAATCCGAAACAGAATATTTGGTCCTGATTTTATGATACTAGGCGCAACGTACATATTTACGTGTGCATATGGACTTTAGTTTATTGTATAGACGACGGCAAATATCATTTTAGCAAATTATATCTTAAATTGTACGTTTTTTCCCAAAATTCCGGGCTTGACTCCGATTTTTCCGCCATTTCAAAATTCCAAGGTTTTTTGCATCTCTAGTTATGAATGCTATCATCGGAGAAGCTACATAACTATATATTTTAAATTGACAAAACCTGAGCATTTCTCTCGTTATGGAGGTACACACATTAAAATAGTTATACAAAAACACTAGATGTCACAAGACTAAAACAAAAATGGCGTCAGGGTATATCAAACTACTCCTTCATTTTTCATGGCTTCCGACAGGCTTAAAGCGTATATTTGGTATCAAATTTTTTTTTAAACCTTACATTCATTTTTCTTCTATAAAATTTGATTACGATGACATAACCAGTTTTTGGAATAAAGCTTCGATTTAGTTGAGTTGAAAAAAAATATTCATAACTATATAATAGTAATAGTTACTAGTGAAGCCACGGGTTCAAATCCCAGCACGAACAGCATTTTTTCGATCGATTTTCAATTGCTGTTCGAAGGCATGGGTGTTTGTGATGTCTTGAAATTCCCTTTTCCTTTCGATTCTTTATTAAATAACTGGGCATAGCTAGAGCGATTAGTCAACCGCTAGTCCAGTCCTAGCCTAAACCATCTAAACCTACTACTCTTTTTGAAAAAAAAAAGAGATTGAGCGACTGAGTAACAAACAGTTCTAGTAGATTTTTGTTTGTTCACATACCTCTATTAAGAGGCCATATTCTTCACATTAGGAGTGGACACAAACTAGTGTAATCAATGCAACAATTGAGTTATTACAAACAAATAATTCATATCAAATAGTATTTTTTTATAGTCACTTATTTTTATCAGTTTTGTTACTAACTAACTTTTACCACAGTGCTGACGATATATACATAGATATGCCCTATCCTTTAATCTCCACTCTCTTCGAATAATAGAGTAACAAGCGGTTCTCGTAGAAAAACCTTTATTTAGACAGCTCCATTACATGCCCATACGCTGCACTCTGGAAACGTATACGGCTACAAATAATAAAGTTATACATAATATTGACAAACAAGCATTTTTATTTTATTTTTGCGTTGCTGAATAATTATTTAAAAATAAAATACTATGTTATGTAAATATATCAAAAACGTACAATCATTTTTATTATCACAGAGTCACGACGCAAACGCAATGAACTTGTGTCTTATTAGACGATAATACTCGATGATACGATAGCGGGAAATGATTAAGTACCATATTTGATAAAATACCATTTTTTTCCAAAAATAAATATTTGATTATAATGATGTTGACACGCCTTGGACAAGGCTGTTTAAAAATAAACCACAAATGGCTCAAAAATACAAGAGCCACGCTCAAATAAAAACATTTTAAAATCTAATATGATTATTTGTTTACATGGCTTAGATATAATATAGCATAACAAAAAGTATTAATTTTTAATAATTATTAAAATTAAAAACCATTATTTTGTTGACAGAAAGCGAGTAAAAATATTTGAAAAAATCCAGGTTAATGAAAATGTTACATTTTTATGGCAGTGACATATTTTAATGAGAAAAATATTAAATGGCCTTTTTTAAATAATTATAAAATCTAGATAACAACAATTTTGAAAAATTTTGGCACTTCTCCTCATACTATTGTAATTTTTACAGCCTTTTTCCTCCACGAAAAAACCACACGCACATCACAAGTAAAACAATAATGTTTATATAATGCTATACAGTCAATCCTGTTTTTGCGCGGTTTTTTTTATGCGATTTCGAAGATATGCGGTTTTTTAGGAATGCAAATAAATTAATGTGGTCTTTAGCAATGTAACGGTTCCCCACCTCTGGTCTAGGGCCTCACTACATCCAAATCCAGCCCTAACAATTATCATACTACAGTTTCTCGTTTTTTAAGAATGCAAATAAATGAATGTGGTCTTTAGCAATGTAACGGTTTCCCACCTCTGGTCTAGGGCCTCACTACATCCAAATCCAGCCCTAACAATTATCATACTACAGTTTCTCGTTTTTTAATAAAACAGTAGCTAAAAAGTGTACAAAATATAATATAATAACATTTTATGTTTTAGTGGATTTGTACTCAAATATAGTTTTACCTTGATTACTGGGTACACTCCAACAGCTCATTTTTGAATAACATAGACCTGTTGGACTTTCTGCAGTATTTTGGTGCTATGGGTTTTCAATGTACAATTGGAGAACATTTGTTTGTTAGACTCCACTTCTAGTGACTATTATTTCTACCACATTCTGTATTGATAGTATATAATGCAAAACAACTACATCATCTTTGATTAGATACAAAGCTAGCAGGTAGGTGATGTAATCATTAGATTTTTTTTCTTCTGGAAGAGTTATCACCTGATGTTTTTACTTATAGCCGTTCAAAGCTAGTGTTGCCAACACTCGCCGACATTTTTTAAAAATATTTTTGTATAAAAAAAATGTAACTAAGTAGATATTACAAACAGTTTTTTTCATTATAGTAAATATCTCTAAATAATCCGACTTCGGCATTATTAGAACTAATACTCATTAAAAGATCATTGAAAAAGTCAAGCTTTGAGTTATTGCATATAATATATTAATATTTTCATGCTAAATATTCGAAATGGTCAGGATCGGGTCCGTGGTGCATTGGCCGACGTTTATGGCTTCCGTGACAGATCTCTCGAGCTACAGTACCAGTACAAACATTACTATTTTAACGACCCTTACCTTATGATTATGGTATGCGTCTAAAGACATGGTTCTAAAAATTATTCTTTCCCACCTTTCCAATCCTAAAATAAATGAGCGTAGAGAGAGCGATTAGTTGATCGCTAGTCTTATCCTAGCCTTATCTGTATAGCTCTACTATCTTCGAAAAAAAGAGGTTAAGCAACTGCGTAACAAGCAGTTCTCAAAGTAAATTTCTGTTGAGATAGCTCCAATCGGAAGCCGTATACTCCACACTGCGAGTGAACGTGGATGTAAAATGTGTTTAAATATAAACTCTTTATACATAAAATACTTGAATTAAAGTGTATGCAAATGAAACAAATACCACATAATCATGTGTTATTTACGTGACTGATAATGAAATTGCGATGCCTTAGGCGCAATAAAATTTGGAGGCTCTAAATAAAAGATTAAGATTCGGAGTCTCCTGCGCTTATGGAGTAATCTGCCACTGCTCACGATGAGCAAAACAAGTTCTGATTTAAAATAAACAATGGGGAATAAGTCAAGAAAATTGTTTTCTTATTAAATTTAATAGTGGATATATTTTTAAACAAAAATTTAATTAATACTATTTAAAATTAAAAACAAAAACTAGATTCTCATGCATTAAGTGCTTAGTAATTGTTATTTTTACAATATTTCAACAACGATTTTGTCTAAGTTATCAAGTATACAAATATTCAAAAATTAATTTGCGTAAAATCTTCATTTTAGATTTTTTTCCCTAAACGACGGGACGTTATTTTTATAAATGCAGTGTTCCTTATCCTAATTCAAAGTATAATAAAAAATAAAAAAAACTAACTCCAGTATAAAAATATACAACTGGCAACACTGTTCATTGCTCAGAGAATTCGTATGTTTATATGTGTATGTGTACGCCATGCAGTGTTCCGAGAATACTTTATCACCTGTTGTTTTAGTGGTATGGTTAAAAATGATTAAATATCTCACCAAAATTATAACATATTTAATACAGTGTAATGGAATTTATCGTGATATCATCATTACGGATAATAAATTCTTGACGATTTTTATATGATGCTGGACCAGGCCTGGGCTGATGATAAATCAGGAGAGTCCAATCTTCATGTTTTTCTTATCGTTATCAGCGGTATACCAATAAGTGTAACTACGAAGTAAAACTTTGCAATACAGTGATGCATTTAGTGCACGAGAATTAACTGTCAATGTTTATTCATTGTTATTGATTATTTATTTATCAGAAATGTATTGCTTTAAGGGAGAAATATCAAGCATTTTAATTTAAAAAAAAATACATAATATACAATTGGTTACTATTTCAGCTTCATCGTAAATAGTTTTGATGATTTTTTTTTTGGATATCAAATTTATGGAGCTTTAAGTACCAGGACGCGTTAGCGTCAAGGTTCTTCTAGTCTCCTTCTTCGATAAAGTTTTTGAAGAATTGTAAATTGTATCCCCTTACCATCGTTTGCAGACGGAATGGCGTGATTGCTACAGAGATAAGAAGTTCACGGGAACTCCATATGCATTATTTTGCAAATCACATTCTATATGCTTCCCCATACTGCATCCGTACATGTACACACACATACAGTACACAAAAAAGTCAAACAAAGAGAGTCATTTTCGTGATGCTGATTTCGTTCTAAAAGTGCCAATTTTAGACGACATAAGATCTATGGAGGGTCGGACAGTGAAGCCGAAATAACTATCTAGTTATTTGTATCTCTGACGATGGTCTTTTACATTAGAATTTTTCACCTTTTTCACCTGTGGTGTCATTATTTTATAATGTAATTAATCATGATCGGGTTTCTTTAGCGAGAAAGCACCTTCAAAAAAATGCGAGTTCATACAGAATGTCAGTATTTTTACAATGGTATCTAGTAATATATTATTGTGGTCAACGCAATACAAACTCCCATGTGTCAAAAATGTAATTGTTCAGGACACACTAAAACTGATTTTTGACATTTCGGTTTTTGACTCGTTACGAGAGGTTCCACTGTAGTTTAACACTAAGGGGTATAGTATCTTAGAGCCGATATCGAAAAAATATCGATAGTTTTGTTATTATTTATTATAACTATGGACCGAGATGCGCTCTTTGCGGTACACCAAATAATATCGTATGCCCTGTTGCTATTCTCAGATAGACAGCTAGATAGATATAATTAATCGTCTATTGTTGGATTCGTCTGATATAAGCGGTAAGTAATGTGCCTCGGAAAAGATGTCTTAGATAAAATGCGTTGAAGTCGTGATGTATTTAAATATGTATTTGGATTTGTTGATTTGATGCACAACGTATTTTGATGGTCAAAAACAGACAGCCGAGTCGTCTGTCCGGTTCATAGCAAAATAGTAGCAACTCAGAAGTCAATTAACCCCTTGAGCCTTGGTAAACGTGTAAAAAAAAAAAAATTAAACAATTTTACATGTCTGATCCAAATGTGGAGCATATGGCCACCTTTTTCGGGAGATCATGATTTAAAAATAGATAAAAATAAAATTTTGCAATCATTGATTTGAAACGTTAAAAATGTCGAGGAAAAAAGGTGCCAGAACGCCGTTCCATCGCGTTATACGAGGTAAAAGGGACTGTCTATATTCAGGAGTACAGCAGGGTTTCCCAAACTTATTGTGCAATGGAACACTTGGCAAATCTGGAAATTTTACCGGAACACAGCTTATATTTTAGGTCGGGTAATTCATAATAGTGAAAATATTGAAAAAAATATATGTTATTAAATGACATATTTTTAAAAGATGTTACCTAAAAATATGAGTAAATTAAGCTTTTAGTGATTTAAAATCTCTGCATGTACCTAGATATTTGAGGTTTTAAACATCAATGGAGATTTATCATCACTCGATTTTGAATATGAAGTAGAACAGTGTTCTCCAACCTTTAAATATTTCCGTACCCGTTAAAATTGGAAAAATATTTCACGGACCGGCGTCAACCAGATATAGATATTTACATACAGTCAGTTCTCGACTTACGACTATTCGCGGACTGGCAATAAACTCTTGCGGACCGGTGAAGGTCCGCGGACCATAGGTTAAAGAACACTGACGTAGAAGATGTTTTATGTTACAGCATAGATTACCACCCAAATATTTTCGGAACACCTATAAAGGCTCCACGGAACATAGTTTGAGAAACCCTGGTCCATAGTGTAAAGTGTAGACTCTACACTCTACAGCTATAATACAAGTATATTATAAGTACTCACATATTTAGTTATTTGTGTATTATTTTTTTATTTTACATATGTCTGGCACCAATATGGCTTCCTAATAAAGGTATCTCAACTGAACTTTTTCTACGAGAACTGTTTGTTACATAGTCGTTCAACGTCTCTTTTTGAAATACAGTAGTAGGGATATAAGGATATGGCTAAGACAGGACTACTGGTTAACTAATCGCTCTCGCTACGCCCAATTATTGAAGGATCAGAAGGGTGGGAGGGAGCGTTGTTTTTAGCTCTTCCAGGATTTACATTTTTTTACACCTCGTTAAAATTTCTCTAATTTTCTGAATACCGAAATCCCGAGATTAGTACTGTCACAATCCCGGGATTTTGGGATTTCGGGATCGCAGAATTGGACGGATTTCCAGGATTGGAGGCCCTAGTATTAATCAATAATCGCTGACAAAAATATAATTAGTCAACAGCCTGTAATTTCCTATAAAAAGATCTTGCACTACAATGCATGATGAAAATACAACTGTTGTACCTTTGCACGTGGCAATACTATAATGAATATTGTATAGGAAAAGCATCAGTTACATTTTCCAGTCCACATTTTCGTGTTTACAAGTATACAATACATTAATTCCAGAAGTATACTTTTTTTTAAAAAGCTTTCATGTAAAAAAGATTTAATGACATGTTTATGTGAACAATGCGGTGCAACTAGGGTTTTTACAAAAAACCGATTTTGATAAAACCGGTTATTGAAATACATTGTTTCCTAAAACTCGGCTTAATTAACCTTAAATTTCAAAGTTTCCCACAATATGAAAATTCAATAGAAATATTGAAACAACCCAAAATAATCACAATTTTGCTTAGTATTTCTCTTTAGGAAACACATTACTTCCTAGTCAAATTGCACAATAAAAATATTTTTTAGTAAAACTTACAATAATATGTTTAATGCATTTGATGTATACTGATTACTAAGCTACATATTTCATCTCTTTCAAGTGTTACGTAGACCGTTTCAAGTAAAAATATCAAGGTTTTTAACTAAACAATAATAAAAAAATAATTTCGTAATATTATAATACTTAATCGGGGTTCGGGCCGTTGTCAAGTGCCATTTTTTTTCAATTTATAGTTTTCTGTTCACAGAGAGAGCGTTTAATGTTTATAGTTCCCTCCCACTTATGTGAATAAAAAAAAATGACTGTAGCTAAAGTGATTTGTTAATCACCAGTTTTTATTTGTTAATCATAGTCATTATCCCATTATCTTTACTTTCCTTAAATATGAGAGTAACTTAAACTGAGTAACAAGCAGTTTTTGTAGAAAAGTTTCTGTTAAGATAATATTAGTTTATATGCCAGGAATGGCGAATCTTTTTGAGACCACGTGCCAAAAATCCTCAAATATTATTTCTCGATTTTGTGGCGTGTTTTTTTTTATCAAAATTGAAAAAAAAGATTTTTTTTTAACGATTGTCGTTTATCTTGGGAAACATTTTTAAATTAATAAAACGGAATAAAAATAATAATTCACGGATTATTTAATCAAAATTTTAAACTTAAAAAATATTTTTTTTGAACTTGGATATAGTTCGCGTGTCATCAAAATTCTCAAACGTGCCACCACGGGCACGCGTGCCATAGGTTCGCCATCCCTGTCATATGCTATACATTAGAAGCGGACTTGGTTAAAATACATATATAAGAACTTTAAGAATAATGAGAGGAATTCATCGTAAGTTGGCCTTAAAAACTACGAAACACACAAAAAACTAAACGATAACTTATTAAAAATTTAACGTTTACATTCCATAAAAAAAAATGAATGATATCCAGTCAGCTGATTCAAATCCTGCCTTCCAATACGCTCTCAATGACTTGACCTGCACGATTACAGGATACCTTTGATTTGGTCACGCTTGATAGTAAAATCATTACTTAAATTTAGATATTTATACAATTGTAGTACTATTTTGAAATCGAAACATATCGACTGTGGAAAGGAAAAAGGATGTAACCCTCAATTTTCCAAAACAGCTTTTTTTCGATAATCACAATGTATACAACTTGACACACATTCTATTAAAAGGATGGAAACTGAAAATGCCGAATAAGTATCTGAATTTAGCTTTTAAGTTTGAAAAATATGACCTTGTAAAAAAATAAAACCAAGAAAAACACTAAAATAAAGGTATAACCGAGACAATTTCTTTAATTAATATTAGGTTATGACAATTAAACACCAGTTTAGAAGTATCCGTGCACTTCAAGGTTGTGTATAATTCATAATTTGCATATGTCACAAAATCATCAAAACACGGTTTTAGCGCCTCCTGTAAAATTTGATATGTGTGGGTTACGTCCTTTTTCCTTTCCACAGTCGATATATTGAATTGTAAATATTCAAATTGATATAAAAAATGTGAATCGGAAAAAAGCATGGTTTGACCATGTTTGGATACTGGACGCTTCTTATATATTTGAAATCATTTAACAATGTTGATAAAACCAGGTTTTCAGTGTTGTTTTAAGCTAGCTTAGATTCCCGGTTTAAAATCGGTTTTTGAAAACCGACAAGCCGTAGGTGCTACAATAGTTAAATAATCACTCAAAGGCCGTTGTATAGAATAGACGAAATGTTTTCATCAAATGACATCATCGCCAACCTTGCATGGGATCAAATCGTGTAATGTTACGCCCATTTACGATTCTATAATATGAGTACTTACTCACTTCAAAGCGGTTCCTCGTTTTTCCTTAATTAGGATCGCAATTTCGTAAACTTAGAAATGCGGCAATATGACGTCATACTGCCAACAACAATACAGACAAAGGAAAATTATAACGAGCATTTAAAAAAACACAATACATACAGTAAACCCTCCTTTAGTGCTCCCTGCTAAAGAGCGATTTTCTATAGCGTGTGCGTTAGTCCCTTATAGAGCGCCGTTTTCAACAAAGCACTAAAATATCAGAGTCAAATTCCATATTTTGTAAATATGTAATGTCGTACATAAATATTAAATCATTATGGTCCGTGAAATATCGCGAAAAAATTAAAAATATACATATCGACGCTAATTTTTTACAAGCAGGTATCGTCTTTTGTATATTTTGAGTTTTTCAATGTACACAAATTCCTTTAACTTGTATCCCCAAAAAACATATATTTAATGCATTATTTAACCTAACACAAAATACTGGAAAATAAAATTACCATGGGCTATGTTTAGCATGAATGAGAAGATGGAATGGCAAGAAACGTCTTTGCTTTCTTCCATATTATAATAACTTCTTCACAGATATTGAGGACAAAACCATTTCAGTGGTGATTTATAGCGATAGAAAGCGAAAGCAATAGCAATAGCGATAGAATAAAGTTCATTTATGTGTCTACTGAAAACTTTTACTTTTTGTTATACAAGGTTGTAAACAAATATCGATATAAAATATAACAGAGTGAGTCATTTAAAATATGTTTTTAAGTGGATATAAGGCTTTTTCATGATTCCTTATTGTCAAATAAATAACAATGTCTTTAACCTTTTGGCTGCCACAGAAAAAATACGTTTGTACCTAGCACGTCAGCTATATTATGCAATTATTAATTTAATTAGTCATTGACAAGGTAACTCGTCTCGGGCGTGTTAAGCACGACGTCTCGTCTGTAGCAGCCATCCAGTTAACAGCCAATATATTAAGTTTTTCCATTCTCCTGAAAAAATGAGTTTTCTGACATTTGCTGTTTCCATTTTGAAGATTTCAATTAGTATTTTAATAACCTAGATTTTAGAAGATATCAACTCCCAGATGTGCTTAAACTATTTAATAAATATCCACTTTCTTGCAAGCTAAAGACCAAGGAGTGTTGAAAGTTTTCCTTGGAAATTTATGACTTTCTTTTAAAATAGTTGTGACGTTGTAGAATACTTGCACTTTGTCAGAAGTGTATTAAGTTTTAGAAGATTACTGTTGGTACAAAGTTAATTATGCTTCCTGCTGTAAACCTACTGTAAACAAAGATCAACTCTGTCAATTTTGATAAATCTCAATTATTAAAATAAGCTAATAATATACGTTTGTATTCAACTCGATGTGCAATGCTAGAACATTAAACATTTCGGGTATTACTTAATTTGACATGACAAAGTACGGTTATGTCATGGTACTTATAGCAAACAGGTTTTATTTATTACTTAATAAACAAATGATAGAAGACGAAAGTGATTGCCACAAAGTCAACGATCAACATTCAATGTCAGGGCAACGTAAACGTAGGATTTCGTAACGGATGATGCAATTTTATTGTGTTGGCTGAGACGCCAATTCAGGTATTATTTTTTCGTGGAAAAAAAAATCTTTATTTAACAAGGTACTGTCAATTTCGTTGAATAACCCTTAACCATATTTCAACAAAATGGTAGGATTATTAGAAATCGATTATGTTGCTTAAAACCGATTGTATTTAAACATGATGTAATAACTATTATTATAGGCCGTCTAGAATCCCTAACATAAAATCTTAATTTATAAAAAGAATACGATTCAGTATTCGTAAATGGTGTAAATTAATAAATTACCTATATTTAACGTTGAATCTGACAAATTTGTACATATCTTTACTGAAATAAATGCTGGTAAGGGATACAGATTCTAAGCATATAAACACAGTAGTTTTAAAATTTGATTCGTTCAAATTAAGTACATTCACAGTCTGACAGTTGAACTGATGTAAGTTCAAGTTCATCCCTGCACTTGAACGCCTGAAGATGCCGAAAGGCGAAACCCGGGTCGTAAGTGACGAAACTTGTGTGAATGTACATAATTTAAGCGATTCAGATTTAATATTGAAATTCCACCGAGCACCTTCAGTCGAAATCTTATATTATAACAGTAGTTATATATAAATCAAGGAAGTGAGAACTAAACTCTAAAACGAGCTGTTCTTAGAACAATCATTCAGCTATTTGAACAACTACAATCAGTATTTCGTCGATGCATATCAAATATGGTCTATATGACGAAAGTGCATTCCGGGATAATCGATAAAAACTGTTAATTAATCTAAATCGTTTTTTTTTCATAACTGAATAAGACTGAAAGGCCGATAATAAATTTGCCAGGAAGCTGAAAATACGTCTCACGCGTTGTACACAGCTTGAAGCTTTTTTTAAAGCTTGTTATTCAAACTTGTTTGGTGATTCAGCTGTACGAAATTCTTTCGTTCACAAATTTTCCTCAAAAGAAAACTCCGAACACCTTCTTCTATTACTCGTTCTATCGCGCACGTATTTTTTGTGTTAGTAATATGAAAACAAACCGACGTATTAATAATTGAAACCAGTCGTGAAAAAAAACCGCCATTCCGACATCGTTATTTCGGATGTCTGACTCCGGGAATTACAAATGGTTCAACTCTGATTAATTTAACAACAATTTTTAATACAACTGGTTGTTGTAAACTCTTGATAGTCTTACTGGGTTTAATATAAATGACCTGTATTAACAAATATATTTAACATTAGAAAATTTTCGTGATGATTCATTCCTGACGCTTATGTCCAATTACTTCAGAAGAGTGCGTTATTTTTTTTGTATAATACCTTTCCATTCAAAAAATAAAACACTGTTTTGAGCTAATTCAACTTTTATTTAATATTACAAGGACCGTTTGCATTAGTACAAATGAGTTTGAGTGAGCACTTTAAAAGTGATTGTCATGCTACCGAAATAATATGGTAATGTACAGTGCTTTTTTTTAAAAAATAAGGTGCCGGAACGCACTTTTTTCGAGCATTTTCTAAGAAGGTATATTATTTATTATAAATTCGAATATCATTTTGATAGAACTAAAGGCGGGCTTTTCATATAATGCATAAAAAATAAAACAAAATATACATATTTTTATATTTATTTTAGAAATTTCAAATGAAAATTAAACAAAGAAAATTACAGACATTGTGTAACATAACATTAAAAAAATATGTAATTTATTAAAAACGCTATCCAAAATTACATTCCAATCACAATGATTTCCACAGTTTTTCCCAATTTTCGTCAGGTAAATGGTCCCTATTTCTTTTATTTGTGTTGGTGTCTGTGGCCGAATGTCTTCCTCTTAGTAACCATTGATCAATGTATTTTGAAGGATCAAAAAGTATCAAAGGTGGTCCGATGAGCTTAATAAACAAAAGTGACGAAACACATTGATATACATTACTAATGTGTATCAATGTAAATAGCTAAAAATGTACTAATATACTAAAGCTTTCGTAGATAATATATAAGTCAGAAACGGCAGTTATGTACAAATTTCAACTGAGAATATTGTTTTTATTTAATTTAACAACAGGCTCGCACGAGCCCCTCCAAACCCCAGCTTACCCCTGATTTAAGTTTTTTTTTAGTTTGGTTAATTCTGACAGAAAGGTAACAATGTAATATATTTTTGTGTTTGTGAACTGCTCCTTTCATTGATTTGATTGCCGTTTAAAAATGACGATACATCAAAAATGTTACATAACGCGAAAAAATGTTCACCTTGTATGCCTGCAGCATGGTCAGTCGAGTGTCAAGGTACTTCCACGCGCCTGCTAGGTTAACGTTGTTTGTGTGCGTAACTTCGTTTGCCGGTTGTGAGCAGAGTTTATTCGTCTGCATGAATTTTTAATCATCTGTTTGATTGTTGAAGAAAAGGTTATTTGAATACGAAAAATGCACGTTGGTTAAAACTATATTTTTATATATATAATTTTTAGCTAATTCGTTTTGTATTATTTTAAAGTAGTGTAATTGTGTAGGGTATCCAATCCCGGAGCCTTTTTCCAATTCTGGGATTGGGATTTGCTCACCGAGGAATTTGAAATCCTCAATCAGCTATACTTTTTCCCGGATTATCTCCAAACCTCGTTTTTTTTAGCTCACCGAGGAATTTGGTATACTTTTTCCCGGATTGTCACAGAACCTCGTTCTTTTTTAGCTTTCCGAGGAATTTGAAATCCTCGATTTGGTATACTTTTTCCCAGATTGTCACAAAACCTCGTTTTTTTTTAGCTCACCAAGGAATTTGAAATCCTCGATTTGGTATACTTTTTTCCAGATTGTCACAAAACCTCGTTTTTTTTTAGCTCACCAAGGAATTTGAAATCCTCGATTTGGTATACTTTTTCCCAGATTGTCACAAAACCTCGTTTTTTTTTAGCTCACCAAGGAATTTGAAATCCTCGATTTGGTATACTTTTTCCCAGATTGTTACAAAACCTCGTTTTTTTTAGCTTTTAACCAAGGAATCTGAAATTTCGTATCAATTTTCGGGATTTGCTCAAAATTTCTCAATCCCGAAATCCCGGGATTAGAATTACTAGGACGCAATCAATTTTACCCATTAACTACTTGAATACCAAGCGGACACAGGTCCAAGCGAACACGGATGTCCAAGACATTTAAAAAATAAAATACTTGATATTCTAAGAGAATATAAGCAGTATTTTGATGAATACGTGTAGTGCTATATATACTGAGTCAATATAAGTTTTTAAAATATCAAATTCGAGTGTATATTAGGCAAAATTATTTTCAAAAACACGCAGTTTCTCTGGGACATATTAATGATTTATTTGCGCGGTATTCAAACGGTTAATGTAAGTATATCCATTAATGCACAATTAGACCCAAAAAGCTGTTGAACGTTGATAAAAATGATATATTTTGTATTAAAAAAACTTTGTATTTTTGACATTTTTGAGTTAAGTATGCCAAATGAATCTAAATGCATTAATACATAGATGCATACAAAAATAGCTGTGTTATAAATAATATTTTAAGCAATGTTAAATCCACTGTTGATCAGCATTGACGTAGAGTTCACATTTTAAAATGAATAAAATGAACCAATCGGCGATTTGTATTTTATATAGTTCATTAATAGTATATTTTTATTTTTAAAAAATCTTACTTTTCACTCGGCATAAATATTTGAAAAAAAAATCGGTTGAGATACCTTCATTAGGAGGCCATATGCTTCAAATTGAAAGCGAACATGGATATATTTACAGTAATAATTTATATATTACAGTAATACTGCTGTGGCCCAGTTGGATAGAGCTTGCTCTACCGATCACGCAGGTCTGGGTTCGATTCCCGGTCAGATCACAGTGAATTTGAGATTTATTCAATTCGAAGTTATTTTCGACGACTGGGTGTCTGTGATGTCAATTCACATCAGTTCCTCTCCTCCCATCCTTCTGATCTTTTAATAACTGGGTGTAGCAATAGCGATTAGCCAACCACTAGTCCTGTTGTAACCTTATCCTTTTTTCCTTACTACTCACTTAGAAAAAAAGTGAGGTTGAGCGACTGAGTAACAAACAGTTCTCGTAGAAAAAACTTCTGTTGAGATACCTCCATTAGGAGGCCATAAGCTCCACATTGGGAGCGGACATGGATTAGAAAAATAATAATCATTACTTTTTTAAAACAACAAAAAATAGTGCTTCTACTAATAGTTAAGATTTTCTCATTCGTAAAGTTTGAGATATGATTGTAAGAAGCTACACAAATATTTTTTTTAAAAATATAATTATATATTTTTTAAAATATTAATACTTAAAATTTCAGTACGTCAATTAGAGTTAGCATTTATCAGTGTTGCTAGGCCACATTAAATATTTTAAAGATAGAAATATGTGGTAGCAATTAGTTGTGTGTAAATCTATCTCTCTATACCAATTATTATAGGAAAGGCTAGAGTAGAGAGGAATTAAAATATTTTTAATTGCATTTCTAATCAAATCCTTCTTTCAACACACAATGTTATTGTTCAACTCAATTTTATACATTAAAATTAATTCTGAAGAATATTTACATTCATAAATGGACAAGAGAGATAAAAATATTATAAATGATGGTCACGGTTTACCATCATAAAAGAGTATGTTTACAAGCCTGATGTTTATATGGAAACTAATTATTTAGTATCCTTGAACACAATTTAGCTTAGAAAATGATTTTTTTCTATCACAACATTATGTACGCTTGAAGGAAAATCTACGATTCTCAAAATGTTTTAATTCTTACATAGAATATTAAAATATATATTTTAAAATTTCAACCAAAGGTGCGTGATAAAATATCAATAGATTTAATATCGCTTCCGATAGCTATAAGCTAAATAATAATAAATTATTATAGTATATGCACGATACAACTATTTACTAAGCATCATTAAAATGCATTTGAATGCTTGAAGATTCAAAAGGTGAAACCAACGTTTCCTCTAAGCTGCACGAGTGCGCGGCCGCGCAGCAGTTAGGAAGCCTCCACGCACTCATTCCGGGTTGGCGCGCACTAAAAGACAGTTATTCAATTAATATTTGATCGGTCACCGCAGCCAACCTCTTACCTTAAAGAGAACATTGGGTGAAACCCGGGTTGTAAATGACAAAACGTAAGAAGTATAAAAAAAAAAACGATTCAAATTTTACAAACTAAAAAGATGTTTTGTAAAAAGTTTACAGACTTCCTTGTGTATTGTATGTGTGTATATGCATGTGTGTATAAATGTATAAATATAGTATTTAGGGAGGTTTATATAATGTGATTTGCAAATGAATAAATATGGTGTACCCGTGAACTGGTTTCATTAAGGATTTCTCACCTCTGTAGCGATCATGCCCTTCCTTCGGCAACGATGGTCAAGGAATGCAAATGACCAAAAAATTGGCGATTTAGGAGGCTCAAAGAAGGACTTAAAGTTACATAAATTTGATATCCAAAAAAAAGTTGCTAAGTATTATCAGACTGATTCTATGTATATTATGAAAATAATTAGTCGTATTTTACTGTAGACAATGCAAGGAGAGTAGGGAGTCCAGGAGATGTTAACGGGAAAAAAAATGAAGTGGGAGCCTAGTACCCTTTTATAAGTATTGCCGATAGTACCGATAGGGTGAAATATTCTGTCATGAATATAGTCGAAAAAATATTTTTAATATCATAATAATCATGGTCTACTAAACGAACTTTGAGAAAGACATGACTCCTTTTTTACTGTCAGTTAACGCACGAAAAAAACGCGAATGTTTTATTATTATTTTTGTTAAGATCACTTATTATTCTTATATATATAAAATATAAAAAAAAACTATCTTACTACTCAGATTTGACTAAAATATTATTCTGTTTCACTTCCGTTGAGTTAACCCTTTCCACTCCAATGTCGAGTGTCACTCGACATGATCGGTTACATATTTTGATTTGATTATTTTTTGTGAAGGAATTTTTTCTATATTTTTCTTGAATACCCATTCGAAAAACGTGATTTGTCGAGCAATTTAGGAAAGTTAGAAAGTTGGGACGCTTTGCGACAACTACCTGGCGTAAACAATAGAATGGAATATTTTGGGGGTGCAAGCGAAGAATGCAGCGACGGAACAAAGGCAGTTGTTCTCGCGCCGAGGTTACGTAAACATATGTTGTCCGGCTGTGATATTTTTCGATTTGCTAAGTCAAACGGTTTGAAAGTTATTTGTCTTTTTGTGAATATTTTTTTAAAAAAAAAAATGAATTTTTTCAAAGATTGTGGGGCTAGTAGATGGTTTTAGTTTTTTTAGGTTTGGTTGTTGACAGATTAGTAAGTTGACATCATGTGTAAGAAATCCTCATATTTTTTTTTTCAAAACTGTATTATTTATTTATAACATCAATATCTTTTTATGTGCAAATTCACTAAAAATTGCTGGTGGAATTTTTTTGAAAAACCTTTGGAGTGGAAAGGGTTAAAGTATCAAATGATTGCTGTTTGATTCGTTCGCACCATATTTGTAATATTAAATTAAAATGGCAATTAAAATTTACCACTTAATTCATTGAGATGAAACACGTTATGCCTTCTTGGAATCTGGATAAGTCATGGTATTTTTTTACCAAACGCGGATGCTTAGCGTATGACTTTTCAATACCCTCCACCTCCTGCTACGGCTTTAAATCTGTTTTTAGGAGACGTTTCCCGTAGCGTAATAGCGTAAAACGTTATTTAGATTTTGCACTGGAATGGTCTTGTGATCAATTTACCAATACTTAGTAGCTTCCGCTTGGTTGGGTAGAAAAATATCTGTATAAAAATTTCAGAGGTATTTGGAGTGGATCCCTATTCGCTTTCCGTACGACGCTGCAAATTCACAAAAGGATTCGCCTTAGAAGCTATCAAGTTGGCGTGGCCTGTGGAATGATTAATATTTCCCGATCAGTTTACATGAAAGGACAGTCCCAGAAGATGTAGTTAGCATCCTGAATTTTTCCACTCGTGAAAGTTGGCTTAGTTACCGCCCAGCCAAGCTTGAAGACCTTAGCAGAAAAATTGCAGTATCTAGATGTAAATTGGCTAGTCGCAAATGTTGGGGGGTAAGTCATTTTGTTACCACCATTTGCTATTTGATAGAATGAAAGAATTTATACATCTGACGGCTTTTCGACGATGCGTCCCGACGCTTCTACCAAACCTTGCGTATTTCACTCGTTGTGAAGTATCTTGCCTAAGAGCGGTGATAGTGTCGCTCTATGGAAATTAGAGTCCAATCTCTAGGGGAAGATACTGTGGTATCACCCACTTCTGCATCTTTCCCTCTAAGCCAGCGTTTCTCAACCGGGGGCCATGTGGCCCCCTTGGGGACCACAGCATACTCCAAGGGGGCCACAGAAGAAAATATCAGTTTTGGGGAGCCACAGCAGATTTTAGGGGGGCCACGGTCACTCAAAATATAATGAACTAAATTTTGTATTAGAATCATATATAATACAGTAGGACAATAATACATTGCAGCAGAAATAATGTATTTATAAAACATACTCTTTACTTTTTTTCCAATGATATTTAAGTATACCATAATAACTGCATCCAAAAGTGAGTGTCGACAATATTGTATCTACTATCTTGTCCACGGATTTCTTTCATCACCCCATGATATTATGAAACTCGTGTGCGTTAAATATGTTTTGCTTCACTAATGCTACTATCCATTTTATACAAAACACAAAGACATGAAATAAAAGCCATTTTAATAATTCAAAAAGCTTTAAGAAGTTTCCGCAGCAAAAAAATAAGATTTATAGTATTCAGTGAAAAATTAGACACTGGTTTAATTAATAGTTTCTTACAAAATTTCCAAATTAATTGCAAAAGCTAGAAAAAAGTATTATATTTCCAAATCTTTGATTTTGCAATTTCAAGAGTGAAAATGCAATTATTCAAGTGATTCCTTTGAGCAATTCTGTTCAGTGTCAAGACGTATGTATGAGATAGCAGATGATGAAAATACAACTAATTGAACATTTTGCCTTGCAAATTGACTAACCTAAAACGATGTGTAAGATTTTTGATGACGACAAAATTAGTTAAGATATTTTAATGCTCTTTGCCAAAAATCTTAAGACACTAAAGGTGTAACGATTCAACAAGGAATTAAGATTTTTTATGAATAAAAGATATAACGTTTCAATTGTGAAAGTATTGAAGTTTTACTTTGATAAATAATCATGTACTATTTTTTTTGAATTCCCTGCGCGATTCATTCTCAACAATTAATATTGTGATAAACAGTAAATTTCATAAAATCCCTTTAACTTCAATAATGTCTTTCTCGATTTTTTTTTAATCAGCCTGATGCAAATACCAAAACGCCAATACTTAAGACCAAAACTAATCATTGGCAAAGCTTTGTCTCTTCGCTTAGTGGCTAGTGTCCTTAGGGCTCTCCATGGGGTTGCAAATTCAAGTACCGCCCCGGGCAGCAGGACCCCTTCCTACACCAATGCATATCATGCCAAAACTTCTTGCATAGAAGGTATTAAGTAATTGAAGCCTAACACCCAATCCATTGGAGTGGCTGGTAAAGTATGTGATACAAGGTTTGTAACCTTATTCTCTTACAGAAAATTCTTCTTACCGAATAATAAAGTGCATTGATAATCTTTACATTAAAGTTCAAGGCGCAACAGCAATGCTACATAATGGGTGTAAAGTCTCAGGTGAGGAGAATTCTTTGACTGCCTTCTTCTCGACCAGACCCTTCATTCTTAAGGCCTATAGAACTGTGGTGCACAGTATTGCTACAGACGCTGCTATGCGAATTTGGTAAAATTTATGGGAAATTATTAAAATAAAGGACAGGCAATCTTATGAATTCTTTCAAAATTTAAAAATGCTAATGGAGCCCAACGCTTCAACTCCAAATTTTCGGATAGGCCAATTTATAACTAGCCATGATCACTTCATTGCCAAGCTCCTCCAGGTCGGGTGATTAGTAAATAGCTTCAGGATGCTGATCGCATTTTTTGAGAATGTCCAAAAATGAACAACGAACAGGAAGAACTGCTCAAGATTATACGACCACAATCGCATCTGGTGGTCCTGTTGGTCATGCCGACTTAGTTGCATCTAGAAAAAATTACAAAGCATTCAAAAAGTTCACGGCGTCTTATGAAAAACGAATTGAATTAATTTCATAAAAACTCTTTTGATAACGTTATTTTATTTTATTTCGCATTCTGCAGTTTAAGAAATTTATAGATAAAAAATTAACACGAATAATGCTGCAGAATACCCCCCCGTAACAATAGTGTGAACCACAGCGGGCTGTGATGGGTAAAACATCCGGTACCCTAGAGCTTTTAAAAAAAAAGTAATATTATAAATTATTTTGTAAACATATTTTTTTTACAATTAATTTTATTGTATTGTATTTTTTAAAAATGAATGTACCTACATTTTTTTTCATTTTCCCGAGCCCCGAGAATTTTATTACTAGGAGTAGGGAGCCACAGAAAAATATGAGACTCAAAAGGGGGCCACGGGCTTTAAAAGGTTGAGAAACTATGCTCTAAGCAACAGTCGTTGTTACACGCACCTGGATGTGTAAGTCAAGGGGTTGGATATTCGCCATTACCAGAAACGCATCTGTAGCATTACACTTCTTGAATTATCAAACGAATAATGATTGACAAAGATGAAGGTAAAGACAAGAAAGCATTTTACTGTAAAAGTACTAAGTCTAAGTGTGTGGTCGAGTGGTCAACGGTGTTGGCTTCGGCTACAGAGGGCCCGGGTTCAAATCCCGGTACAGACAGTTTTATAAATTGATTTTTCAATCGATTTATGAATTCCTGTCCAAAGGCATGGATGTATGTGATGTCTTGAATTCCCCCCTCTCACCTTTCCTATCCTATGAACGGGGCGTATCGACAGCGATTAGCTTACCACTAATCTTGTCCTAGCCCTATCCTTCTATCCTTACTCTCTTTGGAAAAAGAGAGGTTGAGCAACTGAGTAACAAGCAGTTCTCGTAGAAACACTTCTGTTGAGATAAACTCCATTAGGAGTCCATATGCTCCACATTGGGAGCGGACATGGTTCAAAAAAAAAAAAAAAGTCTGCCCAACGCTAGTCTGGTCCCCAGACCAGCATCCTACATAAGAAATGTAAATATTATTCGAAAAACAATTGCACTCGTGGTTTAACTAAATAATGAAAGTACTATTTTAACTAGTTAAATATAATTTTGATAAAATACAACATTTTACTTACTTACTTAGATGTGAAATAAAAAAAATCAGTGTAAGCAGATGTACCGCTGTCGTGATTTTGAACCCGGAACGCATTATTTCAACAATGAAAAATAAAGCAAAGTTAGCATATATTTGACTTGAAAAAATATTGTGTAAAAAACAGTTTTTTAAGTCTAATTATAAAAAAAATATGCAATGTCTGCAATTTTTCCGAAACTAAAAGTTCTATATAACATAACCATGGGTCATCCCTCACTATGAAATATAACTATTGTGTTAACGTTAGTGTATTCAGTAAAACATGTAATTTGTCGTTTCGCAAGCCTAGTTCGTTTGGCACATGCGAGGATTTTCGCAGGCAAAGGAGTCATGCGTCTTCCTGTTTTACAGTGATAAGGATAAACCTAGGTAATAAATGAAAAACGCGTTAGGAATTTAAAAGAGATATGCAGTTTTAACCTGTTCGCTGCTAGCGACTGATGTTTTAGTTCCATACTGTACGACGATGCGATGTTAAATGTAGGAATTAAATACGTAAACAAATAAAGTGAACAACATTATATTGGATATCAATTCTTTGTCGAGAATAACTCAATTGGTGCATTTATTGTTGTACCAGAGTGGAAAAAAACATATTTTATCGGTTATTATTGCTATGCATATTTAAAGGCGAAGGTTGACAGCTTCAGATACCTCGGCGTACATATCCCTGAAGACGGTAGTAAAAAAAAGGAGCTTGTCATTCGTTTAGGAATGGCTGGAGCCACATTCAACTCAATGCGGACTGTCTGGGACACACAGCTGTACTCGATTAAAACCAAATGCCACTTATTCAACGCTTGCATTATGCTGGTACTGCTTTACGGCTGCGAATCATGGCACCTGACGAAGAGTCAGAAAAACCGTATACTGAGCTTTGAGAACAGATGCTTGCGTCAAATAATAGGGGTGAGGTGGTTTGATTTTGAGAGGAATTCAGAGATAAGGGAGCGTATAAGACAGCGTCCTGTCACGTCAGTGGTTATAGAGAGACGTTGGAACTGGCTGGGTCACGTGCTGCAGATGCCTTCGCAAAGCCTCAATTCTGCCTTTCTCTTCTTTCGAACGGTGGGATTCCGGCGCCCCAGACGTCCCTCTGGTACTATCCATAGGATGTACTCGGTGGAACTGAGAGATTCTGGCATGTCATGGGAGGAAGCAAAGCAATTGGCGGGAGACAGGAAAACATGGAGGTGCCGCGTGGTGGCCATATGCTCCACATAGGGAGCGAATATGTCCAAAGAAGAAGATATTTAAAGGCAGGAAGTATTTATCAGTCAGATTGGCATACATGTGTCTTTATTTTGATATCATAACTATGTATATCTGTAAAGGTAAAAAAATCTTTCACTGTTTATTCAAAACTGTCAATTTGATTCTCTCTAGAAACTGCTAATACTTTGCCGATATGAACATAGTATTTTGTTAAAACTAATTTAACTAAAACACTTTAATTTGTGACTTGTCAGAATTTTTTCTAAGAGTGCGGTTGGAGTAAAACGTTACTGTGATAACTTCAATCGTTAATCACTAGATTTCATGCCAATTTTTTATTTTTATTGTGTTGAATTTACCTTATGCGGTACTTCATGTTAAATAATAATTAAATTAATGTAATATACGGCACCGACGCAGCAAACAGGTTAATACGCCGTGTATGGTATCAAGTTTGAATTGTAGTTGCGGAAGTCTGGGTGTTGGCAATCCTGGCAATCCTCAGAGGCGCCGACGGCTTAATGTTTCCATGCATCATCAGTGGCTTATCAATAGTCAAGGAGTACAGCGACCATAAGCTTCAGGTATGCATTGAAAGTATGGTTCCCTTATACCAATATGGTCGTTGGAAAATGTTTTAGAGATAACACTTTCACACGATGGGCTTTGTAGTAAAAGTTACCAGTGAAGCGGGGGCTATTCTAAAACTTATTAGAACCTAGACATTAATTAAATTAAAAGGGTTCCCAATACAATACATTGAATGTAGTAGCTGTGGCTATATCCACTGTTACTACAATCGATCTTTTGTGATTTAATCTATCATTTTTAGAGTGTTCACTGTCAATAGTTGGCGGAAAGGCATTATGTTCATATAATAAAATATTCATTTGTACACTACTTCCCACTTTAATTTAATGAGATCGGGACCGGTTCATCAGTTGATAATGCTCGTCATGAGCAAAACAAGTTATCAAGCATATTTATTTCACAAAATAATACTCTAATGCGTATAGTTAACGGACATGATCTATTAGACAAAAAAACACTTGAAAGAATTGAACAAAATTCTGTTAAACGTTGTTTGAAAAATCGACTATAATAACAGTAAACATAGCTGCAATTATTACAATTAAGTTATAGCAACCTTAAAAAACTAAATACTAAATTTATGTCGAGTGTTAGAGACCACATAACCTACACAAGTGTCTAGGTTCTAATTATTCGAGAACAGCCTGGCAGATAACTATCTGTATTTAGAGTAAAAGATTAGACGTTTTTCCGTTGATTACGAAGAAATTTATGCAGTCACGTAATGTTATTATCCGTTTTATTGTATTTACAAGGCTTATGTTTGAAATACTAAAAATAAAGTACACTGAGGGACTGAAAAATTGTTTGAAGATTAACAAGATGAATCCAGAAATCAATTTAAATGCCAAAAGAGTTTTTGAAATTTTGATGAATTAAACACTATTTTGTACTAATCCCACATTTTTAATAATGAACAAGACCGTTTACGCACATCAAATATCAAATAATTCACGTGATGAGTGAAGCCGCTCCTAATATTTATTTAAAAATGTGAAATTGGTACATATCAAAAAGTGTTTTGTTGTTTTATCTGATGCCATTCCATCAAGAATTGTCAGTCAACCTTAAACGTGAGTTGTATAAAGATAATTTTATACCAAACAACTTGCGTGTGTTTGATTATTTATTTGTTTTATTTTAAAAAATGTTTAATGTACATACTTCACCTGTTTACAGAGAATTGAGATTGTAGTTAAAATATTTTGGTTTTGTAATAATATTTATATTAAACCTTTGGTTTATTTTTGTAGTTATTAGGGATTCTGTGTCGAGACGTCCCAAGATTTTTGCTGTCTTAAGTCCCGGGACTTTGTCGGAAAATGTCCCGGGAATTGTGACTGTGATTAATAATGCGCTAATAACATGTACATTTTAATTTTGAAAAAAACAATTTTTGTTGATAAGAAACCCTCAAAAGAACTGACGTGTATTGAATGAAAGCAGATATAAGAAGGGAGCCCCAAAAAAACGGACACGAGATGGTCGGGACGTGACACTTACCCGAGGTTTTAACAAAATTAAGTATGCATATATAAAGGGATCTTGATAAAAAAAACAGATGTTTGGGATTTATAATTTCGTAGAAGTTTCAAATACCATGTGTTTATATATTGTTATATATCTGTAGCAAAAGCAAACTACAAAATATTTAAATTAAATGTTCATACCTGATGTTTTATGTACAAATGTTTTTTTACTATTCCACAAAGGTACCAATGTCTCAATAGAACAAAAAAGATCTAAAAGCTGTATTGTGAAGCTACGGTCATAAATTTACTCCTGACGGCGGATTCATTGATATTTTTTCATTACATGTACCGTTATAATCCCTTCTTAGTAAAAATTAACCGTAAGCATTGCATACATCCATTACATAAGAAAAATATAAATTATTAAACATTGTATTAAAAAAACGCGATTTTTACTAGTGCGTACTTTCAAAAGGCGCCAAGTGTATGTTATACATAAATTCATACATACATACAAATATTTAATTTTAATAAAATTATAAAAGTCTCGCGTCCCAGGATGTACCGGGACTTTGAAACTATCACGCCTCGAGTCATGGGACTTTGAAAACCCCGAGACTTCAGAATCCCTACTAGTTATGTTGTGATTTCAAAGTAGTTAATAGTTGTACGTTTTTTAGTATTATATTGCAATATGATGTAAGAATAATTAGCACTACACTGTGTTTCAAAACCAGTATGCAAAATATTGACTGTAGGTTTCATTATTTTCGCACAGGATGGTACTGTAAACTAAAAGTGATTTCTATAACTAATGCGTCTTTTGAAATTGATTACTGATTGAATCATAAGTAACTTTATCACATATGTTACTTATTCATCGTGTTTAAATTATGTTGTTTTGCGTGCAAGACTTGAGTGTAATTTTATATATATAGAATTTGTGATAGAAAAGATGTAGAGTGCCTTTCAGTAAATCCCTTTTAGAAATATTGGGTTGTTGTATTTTAAAAAATACTATTTGCATCCATTGAAAATATTATAAAATCCAGTTCAAGGCAATGTTAATTAAACACGTAACTGTTAATGTAAGCTTTTGATACTATTTTTTCAACCGTCCACACCACAGGGCGTTTGGATTGGAACTGATTTTCCCGTACAAGATGCTTTCGAACGCGAATACTTCGTACAGAAGTTATTAATTTCAATTTCATTTTAATTTTATAATATTATCTACACAAAGTATGTCAACTTCTTCGTATTATCAATATAATTCATTTCAAATGTTTTTAAAATAGCTTAGGTTAGTGGTTTTCGAAGTTTATGTTAGTAATTCTCCCTTTGAAAAAAACTATTTTCGCGCCTACCCATTATTTATTTCATATAATAATAAAGACAAGTTTTAAAAAGTAAAACAATATGTTAAACTGTTCGCACCTCCATTTACAATTGCCCACACTTCCCAGTTTGGAAATCGCTGGATTGGAGTACGGAATATTCTATGTACGGAAATTTATGTGTACGAAAAAATCAATGTACGGAGTTTTCGTGTACGGAAGAAGTTTGTACGGAAAAATCACATAATTGTTTGGATCATAAATTCTGGTAATTTTAACTATCGGCAATCAATTAGTTCGGCTGTTAAAAAAAAATCAATACTAATGCGATGCAAAATTGGTAGTAGAAAAAAGTACTGAAAGGGCTACTTTGGCATTGACACACATTCGATGATGATTAACTGGTTAAAGACGATCATCAACTGGTCACGATACACTCAGTAATTATTGTGTTCGATGATACTTTTATTGAAAAGCTATTAGCCCAGTAAACAAAACCTTCATTTGATTACATTGTATATAATTACGCGAACGCTGAATTGATATTTAAGCGTGTAAAAGAATACGTTAAAATTTTCTCGACCGAAACGATGAGCATTTTACGACAGAAAAAAAATTCAAGCAACCATTTCGGTTTTATCGCATCAAATTATTACCAGTCTTCCTAAGCCAGGCGTAGGGAGCCTGCGGCCTTTCGGCTAACCTGGTGCGGCCTTCTGGCCGATTCTGAAATTTTTGTAAATTCGTAAATTCCTGAGATTTCGGATTTTAAAATTCCTGGAAGACCTAAAAAAAAAAGTTGCCATGCTGCTAATTTGGGCAAATCCGTCAAATCTTTGGATTTTCGATGTCAAATTCCTTGGAAGACCTAAAAAAAGGTCCCACGCTGATAATTTTGTAATTTTGGGGAATCCGCAAATTTCTGAGCCTAGACATGATTTTTTTTCCAGCCAAAGATTCCCTTTTATTTTATGACACAATTGCAATGTGTTCCAACGGAGGTAAATTCATTTATATTCAATATTACGATATTTTAAGATGTGTGCAATATTACAACGCATATCTAACGTATTTTTTTTTCAAACATACCACTTGGCTCAGTTCACTTTTAATGCGTCATATTCAGTACACCAGAAACCATAATTATGAATGCTTTTTTTATTCGGGTTTCTCTGACGTGTGCCATCGGAGCTTTTTGGATGCGCCCGTCACAAAGCATTAATCAACGTAAAAATATAATTTAATCAAAAAATTAAAGTAATAATGTTAAAGTGGTGACTAATGTCACAATTTATTATAATTTCGGATATTTTAACAAAGCTTTAACTGAATTGACAATGATTTAACTGCTTCCAAGTAGTATGTATGCTTTTATAAAATTGACAGCCATGAAGATTCTGAAAAACCATATAAATTCTAACAGACAACAGAAATTAAGTATAAAAAATATATTTATCACAAACCTTTGCTTGTACTGCGTATTTTGTTGATATTGAAAGCTGAACACAATTATAAACCAGGAAATGTATTTAAAAAAATACGATAGCTTCAAAAATTGTAGGTGCATCAAATAAGACAATCAAAAGCACGTCATAAAAATATTCCGGAAAAAGAGTTGGTCGGTGGAAGGCATTTGATGTGAGCCCACGTACGAATCACCTACCACCAGACTGCGTTTGTCTTCTGCCTTGTAATGCATTTTCCACGAAAGCCTTTTGTTCCCGTCATAATTATTATTTAATATGCAAGCTGCGCCTTAATAAACAGGGCATTAAAACCTCATGAAATATATTTTACTATTTTTTTCTCTAAATTTGTTATTGTTGGATTGGCCACAACACTGAAAATCAGCATCATTTAAAAAAATGTTTCTTGACAAAGTAATACAATTAAAATAGTACATAAAACATATTGCTTGTCTGTCAAACCACCACTCGTTTTATATATGTAGTTGCTATTACACAGCCACCTTCTATAACGCAATAACGATCAAGAAAATAAACTTATTTTACCATGATATTCTTGGACCGATATATAGCTGCATAAGACCTTTTAATTGTGTAATATTGCGCTTAAAAAGATAAAGATAAAAAGAAAAAAAGAGGATTTGACTTGCTCAGACATTTAGTTAAAGTGATATTCAAAAAATAAGTGAACAAAAATTATTAAACGGCTAAAAAAAGTTTATTGCTGAAAATTTTCACCTTTTTAGGCAATTAGAAATTGGTTATTGTTTCGGCCACATAGATAAACAGTTAATACATGTATGTTTAAAGTCTTGAGAATTTTAGAATTATCCAAAATGTCAAATTACGTTTCTTCAATTGTTATTTTTAAATGTCTTAAAATTTAAGACATTATTGATTGTGATGTCTCTTCTCCCTTAGTTGATCTCGAGTGACGAAATTTTTCGTCAAGTCTTCTATCTTTTACAATCTTTCAATTTCAAAAGAATTGTCATTGTTAGCTATAATTCCAATTATAATTATATTATGAAAAAATAAATTTTAATATTGTCTGTGTGGTCGAGTGGTCAACGTTGTTGGGTTCAAATCCCGGTACGGACAGTTTTATAAATTAATTTTTCAATCGATTTATGAATTTCTGTTCAAAGGCATGGATGTATGTGATGTCTTGAATTCCCCCCTCTCACCCATCCTATCATATGAACGGGGCGTATCGAGAGCGATTAGCTTACCACTAATCCTGTCCTAGCCCTATCCTTCTATCCCTACTCTCCTCGGAAAAAGAGAGGTTGAGCATCTGAGTAACAAGCAGTTCTCGTAGAAGCACTTCTGTTGAGATAAACTCCATTAGGAGTCCATATGCTCCACATTGGGAGCAGACATGGTTTAAGAAAAAAAATATTTTCATTATACGTATATATAAAACGTATTTCACTGAAAACTGGTATTTCTAGTATCTCATTTTTTAGCCAAAAGGATGTCGATAATTTTGAACATCCATATTGCTGTATTAAATTCTTTAACATAACCAATTAAAAGCTTTATAAAATATCAACAACGTCGAATTAAGCGCGATTAATAAACAATTTGTTTTCGAAAAAAAAACAATATATTAATTAAAGATACTTTTTTTAATTATTAACAGCAACTGGCAAACAATCCAGTGATAGTCCAACAATGGAACAGAGGGAGGTAGGGCATGTGATTTTTTTCACGCCGTCTGCAAGTTTTGCAAATTATTGCGTGATCGTTTTTAATTATTGAAAATATTCGTTTCAGTTTTACTGGCACGCGATTATTTTGAACTGATTAGTGCTTTACGAGTTTTGAATAAGAAGCTATCTATGACGAATCGTTTGCCTACCTTTTCTTGCTTTTTAAAATTCCGGGTCTATGGCACAGCGGTTAGCTTTGTTGGCTTCCGTGCCGGATCTCACTGGTTCGAGTCAAAGAAGGAACAGCATTTTTCGATCTTTTTATCGATTTCTGTTCGAAGGGATGCTTATTTGTTATGTTTAAAAAATCCCTCGCATTCTTCCGTTTCTTCAATAACTGGGCGTAGCGAGAGTGATTAGTTAACCACTAGTCCTATCTTACCTTTATCTTTCTATCTCTATTACTCTCTTTGAAAAAAGAGAGGTTGAGCGGCTTAATAACAAAAAGTTCTCAAAGAAAAACTTCCGTTGAGGTTCCTCCATAAGGAGGAATTTTGTTCCACATTGGGAGCGGACGTGGTTAAAAAAAATAAATCTTTTCTTGAGTTCTGGATAAATGATGTATCAGTGATGATGGCCGGATAAAATTGCGCAAAAACAGTACGTACATAATGGTACATGAAAACTTTTACAAAGAGAGGTTTAGAAACTGAGTAACAAAGAATTCTCGTAGAAAAGAAACTTCTGTTGACATACCTTCATTAGGAAGCTATATGTTCTAAATTGGGAGCGGACATGAATCAAAGATAAATGTCTGCTTTGTGTATATTATTTAAGGGACCAAGACATTGTTGAAACACATATCTGATTACACATGTCTTACTACAGCTTGTCGACACTGGAAAGTTGAAACTCAGACCCAGATTGCTAGAAATAAAGAATGTAACAAACGAGACAATTTTATTATAGTGTAATGTGAAAGGTTATCAAACATCTCGGTGTTTTAGAGTTAAATGGAATGACAGTGTGGGTGGCAGCTTGTGTTTTCTAAAAAATGCACTCAAGCCCTTATTATTCATCCTGCCAAAGAGTCCAGGGACGGTCGGCATTGGGCAGCCGAATTTTTCACCCAGTGACGTGCGAATTTATTTTAATTGCCAGTGTTTCCACTAATATTAAAAATAACTAGCTGTAAGCCCGTTGCCCAGCAACGTGAGATTTTTGTTGCATAGTATTTAATTTAATTTAATTTTATGTTATTTTATTTTATGGTATTTTATTTTATTTTATTTCATTTCATTTTATTTTATTTTATTTTATTTTATTTTATTTTATTTTATTTTATTTTATTTTATTTTATTTTATTTTATTTTATTGAATTTAATTTAATTTAATTATATTTTATTTTAATATATTTTATTTTTATAGTTAGCAGATATTTCGTAAATTATTTAATATTTGGAATAATGTTTAAGTTTGCTAACAACAATTTTTCGTATTAGCAGAAACTTCGTAAATTATTTAATTTTTAGAATAATGTTCAAGTTTGCTGACAACTATTTTTCGTAGTAGCAGAAATTTCGTGAATTATTGAATTTTTGGAAAAAAAAAGTTTGATAACAACCATTTTTCGTAGTAGCCGAAATTTCGTAAATGATTTAATATTTGGAATAATGTTCAAGTTTGCTAACAACCATTTTTCGTAGTAGCATAAATTTCGTAAAATATTGATTTTTTGGAATAAAGTTTAAGTTTGCTAACAACCATTTTTCGTAGTAGCAGAAATTTCGTAAATTATTTAATATTTGGAATAATGTTCAAGTTTGCTAACAACCATTTTTCGCAGTAGCAGAAATTTCGTGAAATATTTAATTTTTGGAATAAAGTTAAAGTTTGCTAACAACCAATTTTCGTAGTAGCCGAAATTTCGTAAATTATTTAATTTTTGGAATAATGTTTAAGTTTGCTAACAACCATTTTTCGTAGTAGCCGAAATTTCGTTTATATTTAATTTTTGGAATAATGTTCAAGTTTGCTAACAACCATTTTTCGTAGGAGCAGAAATTTCGTAAATTATTTAATATTTAGAATAATGTTCAAGTTTGCTAACAACCATTTTTCGTAGAAGCAGAAATTTCGTAAATTATTTAATATTTGGAATAATGTTTAAGTTTGCTAACAACCATTTTTCGTAGTAGCAGAAATTTCGTAAAATATTTAATTTTTAGAATAATGTTTAAGTTTGCTAACAACCATTTTTCGTAGGAGCAGAAATTTCGTAAATTATTTAATATTTGGAATAATGTCCAAGTTTGCTGACAACTATTTTTCGTAGTAGCAGAAATTTCGTGAATTATTGAATTTTTGGAAAAAAAAAGTTTGATAACAACCATTTTTCGTAGTAGCCGAAATTTCGTAAATGATTTAATATTTGGAATAATGTTCAAGTTTGCTAACAACCATTTTTCGTAGTAGCACAAATTTCGTAAAATATTGATTTTTTGGAATAAAGTTTAAGTTTGCTAACAACCATTTTTCGTAGTAGCAGAAATTTCGTAAATTATTTAATATTTGGAATAATGTTCAAGTTTGCTAACAACCATTTTTCGCAGTAGCAGAAATTTCGTGAAATATTTAATTTTTGGAATAAAGTTAAAGTTTGCTAACAACCAATTTTCGTAGTAGCCGAAATTTCGTAAATTATTTAATTTTTGGAATAATGTTTAAGTTTGCTAACAACCATTTTTCGTAGTAGCCGAAATTTCGTTTATATTTAATTTTTGGAATAATGTTCAAGTTTGCTAACAACCATTTTTCGTAGGAGCAGAAATTTCGTAAATTATTTAATATTTAGAATAATGTTCAAGTTTGCTAACAACCATTTTTCGTAGAAGCAGAAATTTCGTAAATTATTTAATATTTGGAATAATGTTTAAGTTTGCTAACAACCATTTTTCGTAGTAGCAGAAATTTCGTAAAATATTTAATTTTTAGAATAATGTTTAAGTTTGCTAACAACCATTTTTCGTAGGAGCAGAAATTTCGTAAATTATTTAATATTTGGAATAATGTCCAAGTTTGCTAACAACCATTTTTCGTAGGAGCAGAAATTTCGTAAATTATTTAATTTTTGGAATAATGTTGAAGTTTGCTAACAACCATTTTTCGTAGTAACAGAAATTTAGTAAATTATTCAATTTTTGGAATAAAGTTTAAGTTTGCTAACAACCATTTTTCGTAGTAGCAGAAATTTCGTAAATTATTGAATTTTTGGAATAATGTTCAAGTTTGCTAACAACCATTTTTCGTTGGAGCAGAAATTTCGTAAATTATTTAATATTTGGAATAATGTCCAAGTTTGCTAACAACCATTTTTCGTAGTAGCAGAAATTTCGTAAATTATTGAATTTTTGGAATAATGTTTAAATTTGCTAACAACCATTTTTCGTAGTAGCAGAAATTTCCTAAATTACTTAATTTTTGGAATAATGTTTAAGTTTGCTAACAACCATTTTTCGTAGAAGCAGAAATTTCGTAAATTATTGAATTTTTGGAATAATGTTTAAATTTGCTAACAACCATTTTTCGTAGTAGCAGAAATTTCCTAAATTACTTAATTTTTGGAATAATGTTTAAGTTTGCTAACAACCATTTTTCGTAGAAGCAGAAATTTCGTAAATTATTGATTTTTTAGAATAATGTTTAAGTTTGCTAACAACCATTTTTCGTAGTAGCAGAAATTTCGTAAATTATTGAAATTATTGAATTTTTGGAATAATGTTTAAGTTTGCTAACAACCATTTTTCGTAGAAGCAGAAATTTCGTAAATTATTGATTTTTTAGAATAATGTTTAAGTTTGCTAACAACCATTTTTCGTAGTAGCAGAAATTTCGTAAATTATTGATTTTTTGGAATAATGTTTAAGTTTGCTAACAACCATTTTTCGTAGTAGCAGAAATTTCGTAAATTATTGAATTTTTGGAATAAAGTTTATGTTTGCTAACAACCATTTTTCGTAGTAGCAGAAATTACGTAAATTATTTAATTGTTGGAATAATGATTAAGTTTGCTAACAACCATTTTTCGTAGTAGCAGAAATTTCGTAAATTATTTAATTTTTGGAATAATGTTAAAGTTTGCTAACAATCATCTTTCGTAGTAGCAGAAATTTTGTAAATTACTTAATTTTTGGAATAATGTTTAAGTTTGCCAACAATTATTTTTCGGATTTTAAATTATTTAACAATTATTTCCAATAAAAATCAAAAGATCAAATCCAATTTTTCAATAAAAAATCAGTTGCACATTTTGTCCAAGTGTATGAAAAAAGCAAAATATTATTCTATCATATATCCATATCATAATTTGAATATTCTTAATGTATTAAAGAATTCTAACAGATTTTCAAGGTCAGACGTGAAAAGATTCATCATTATGATTCAATTGATCAAATCCGCTCCAAAAAATATTAGTCTCACATCGACTCACACGATCAGACGATTCATTTCGATAGCCCTATAATCATAGTTTGCAATAGTCGAATTAAAGTCTTTGATTATTCGAATATTATGATGTATGGTGATACAATACTTTAGCTCTACACCAAGAAATATCAAATTTTCAAACGTGGCGATATCAGAACATTCACGCCCGGCTTAAAATAAGCCGCTCCCATTGGATAGAACAACATTTCAAAAATGTGCTGTTCAGAATAAATCGAAATCATTGGTCTGTACCTTACTGCGGACGTCCTTACAGACAGACCTTATCGGCTATTAATGTTAAGATTGCAAAATCTTGCTTATATAAGCAAACTTGCATTTAACAATGCCATTATTTTAAACCCTTGAGAATAAAAATACTTTCAATATTATTAATATTAAAAAAATCCAGTTTCCAGACCTTTTATTTTTTTTATAATCATCTAGTACAGTGTTGCCCAACCAACCTTTAAAGACTTTCCGCCAGGCCGCAAACACTATCCCAAATTTCAAGAAATTCGCCATCCCAAAAATATTGAATATATATTATTTTTTTATCGCCTGCACGTTTACTTGTATTTTTAGTTATTTTTAAATAAGAAGACATCAATAATGCGGCTCCGTATTTTGTTTCTTGGCCATTTTTGTGAGGTTACATAATACTCAAACTTCTAAAATCCGGCTTCAAATTTGTAAAGTTTAGTTTATTGCGGATACTTATTCTGTTGTATTATTTTTTCAGTGTGCGACACGATGGTCGCTGGTTTTTTTAGAATCGAGAGTCATAAATATTTTCTCTTCGATAGTGAGTCCAAATGTAAAACCCTACCTAAATATACCAATAATTTCATAATACATAATTGTTTTCACTATAGGGTGCCCACTGTGAATACTTGGAATAATACTTATAAATTTAAGAGCGTAACAACCTGAAATGCTTTTAAGTTTGCAAAAAACAATATTTAAATCGAGAAGTTTATTATTTATGACAAATAAATATATTTTTTTTACTAGAAAGCTGTCTAGAGACATTTGTTTTTGCTGACGTTTCAAAATTTAGTTAAAATATGACAGCATTATCATTGAATAAATTTGTAAAACGCATAGCCACCTTCTTATTAAAGTGATGCTTCTTAATGTACGATGCAACAGTTTCCCACACTTTCAGCATTTCTCTTATTGCGCTAGAAGATTATTGCTCTGCCACTTCCTTCTTCTCCACTAACAAACTCTCCTCCATAACTTCTTGCTGTGAAAAACAATGCAACTCCATAAGCTCTTCAAAGGTCAGCTCTTGACTGTGATTTTCCACAAGCTCATCAATATCGTTTTTATCCACCTCCAGTCCCTTGATATTGACCAAAGATACAACGTCGTTGACTGTAGACTCCACAGATACTGTTTGAAACCCCTCAAAATCACATTCTACAACGCTCTCTGGCTAAAGCTTTTTCCAAGCAGAAGTGAGGGTCCTCTTGGTAACTCCTTCCCACGCCTTGGCAATCACCTTGAGGCAAGTAACGATGTGAAAGTGATCTTTCCAAAACTCTGCGTCACTCGTTATGCGAAATTCACTCAGTAAGAGAGCATTTATTTCACAATCTGTTTTGCTCGTGATGTGAATAACTCGTTATGAGAGGTGCTCGTTATGCAAGGTTCTACTGTATATAATAAATAAAAGTCTGCTGTCAATGTAGATCTATGTAAAAGATTTAATCAAAAACCGATGGATGGTCAGTCTTCAAAATTCTCTAAGGTAAGTGTAAGGATTGACGCGTGGCAATGGGGAAGTAGAAATAACAAATTACGCCATCACTCTACGCCCTGTTTTAAAAAATCTATAAAAGGCAAGTGGAAAGGTTACGTCTATTTAAAGCCCAGCTCTGTCAAAACATGTAAAACAGTCAAATATAAATAAAATTGACAACAGGAATTGTCGGTTGTAAATTATAACTACAAAATATTAATAGTAACTACGCTATCTGTTTATTAATAATGGGAGACACTGGATAAAAAAAACCAGTTTACAGATGGCGTTGATGTCGGCTCAGTGCCAGGCATGGGCCATACATATTTTTAATCCCACTTTTTATCCTTTTTCTCACGAAGCAGGATAACTGACATCCAGAAGTCCTCTGGTTTCAATAATAGTCTTAATTTTTAAACGGGTCTCTTAAACTAAATGTTACACATTTGACAAGCTGTTATAATACTTTTTAGACAGCCGTGCTAAATTTATTTGAAGTAAAGTTGAAAGCGTCTTAAAAAAATTGAAGAGGGATTGACATATTATATTATAATGTATTTTTTTTTAAATTGCCTAATAAATTATAAGGAACCGGTTTGAAAAACGTATAGCCGACTTATTAGATCATTTTCGTCTCATGGGAACTTCTTATTCATCCTATATAATTTATAGATTTGTAAAAAACATGGAAATAAAGATATCAAAAAAAATCTGTACACAGTTGAATGAAATGAAGTTTGAAGCTGATCACATCCTATTTGGGAGATGAGATTTGAGAAGAAATAATTAATCAAGAACAACAGCTGTCGGTCTTACTACGCTGGCATGTAGTTGTATGCTTCGATTAATATTGTATTTAATAACTTTGCAGTAATATATCGCTACATCAATGTAAGATTAAAACAATCTGAAAAACTAAATTTCGAGATGTTGACAGTTTCGTGTTTTCCGAAATCTAATACATATTTTACACTGAGTTTTAGAAGAATACTGTTAATTTCTGACTGGTATTGTGCTACACTAGGACAGGGCCAGCCCTACTATATAGGCAAGATAGGCAACCGCCTAGGGCGCATAAATGGAGGAAAAAATATTTTTAAATACTCTAATAATAATAAATAGTAGAACGTTATATTCTATTTTGATGCTTGTATTTGTTCGTTGTAATTATGTATCGTATTCTATACTATTTGAAAAAGATAGGCTTAGTGACTGAATAGTTTACGTAGAAACACTTCTGTTGAGATACCTCTATTAGGAAACAATATGCTCCACATTGGGAGCGAACATGTATGTATAATATAAAAAAAAACTAATGATCCTTTTTTTTTTTTTTTTTTCGAAAAAAAAGAGACGGTTTGTTAAAATGGGGGCGCAGAATAACCTCGCGCCGGCACTGCAGTAAGACAGAAAGATGATATTGTATCAATACATTAAAAAACAATATAATTTTTGTGTATCAATTATAGTGTTTTTTGTTACTCTTGCATCAATGGTAAATTTATATATGTGTCACTGTCAGATGATAGCCGTGTCATAACCGACCACAACTTATAATAAGAATCATAGAAATTTCGTTGAAAAAAGGGAAAAAGAGGAATAGAGTCAGAGCTCTTTCCTGTGTAAAAGATCAAAGACACCAATCAGAGTTGAAAATGTCTCAAACATCTTCGAATACATGTCCGAAAACCTATCGAATAGTCAATGTATGAATGCTAAATTCGTTGAATTTAAGGCTTGACCACCTCAGTAGGACAAGAGTCTCACGGTTTTGACCATTTGTCTGCGAGACCGATGCTATCTGATCAGATAATAATCAAGATTATAAATCCAACAAAAACTGTAAATTCGCAGTTCCAGTAATAAATTTGTTATATTTTTTTCTGTTATTCGGTTGCTGTTAGGGCCTTCAATTCCAGAATCCGGGATCCCGGAATCCCGGGTTTATCTTAATATTAAGACCGAGATTTCAAGGATTCAATATAAAAACTCTTGGCTAACTAGCGTATTTGAGTAAATAAAAAGTATCTGACAATGTACCTCAGTTTACTTAATTATACACTTTTGTATAATATGTAATTGAAATGAATCGGAGTCATACTTTCTTCCATATTTTGTAACAGCTGTAAACAGGACGAGTTTTTTTAACGCATAATTTAAATTTAAATTCACTTGTAATAAATTTAGTTTCAAGAAAATTCAGCGGCATTCCACCAGTGAAGCGTTCCCAATTAAATTTATGATTAATTTTAATATTAAAAAAAATCCCTTCAAAAATCAATGCCAAAAAATATATACCGAATTCATTCCAATTGTAACCAATAGGGGACACAAGTTGATTTTAAAATATACAAATTTTTGTCAGCTTCTGTGGTCTACTGACATAAGCTTGATTATTGAAACCAGGTGGAACTGAGCTCAGGTCATGGAACATCAAAAACATATCGACTGTGGAAAGGAAAAAAGACGAAGCCCACAGTTGTTTCAAACAACTTTTTTCGATAATCATAATGTATCTATCTTGATACAAGTTCTATCAAAAGATGTAAGCTGCAAATGCCGAATTAGTATCTAAATTTAGCTTTTAAGTTTGAAAACAGATGGGCCTGTGAAAATTGAAACCATGAAAAGAGACTGAAAAAAAGGTTTTTCATAGACAATTTTTAAATTAATATTAGGTTATGTCAATTAAACACTAGTTTAGAAGTCTTCATGCACTTCAAGACTGTGATTATTTCATAATTTGCATAGTGCCGAAAATCATCAAAACACGTTTTTTGTGCCTCCTGTACAATTTGTTATGGGTGGGTTACGTCCTTTTTTCTTTCCTCAGTCGATATATTTAAAAAATCAAATTTCAGATTTTATATAATATATTTTTTTAATATCTGGCGCCTTAATTATTATTTGATTAATAAAAATGAAAGCACGAAAAAGTGAGATTGAAAAAATATTATTCCCGGGATGGGAAAAAAAGCTCCGGGATTGGATGCCCTAATTGCTATCCACATGGAACGAATTGCATCTTCCTTTTTTGAAAATATACTTACTGTCATTTTACTGATTAATGCGTAAAGTAACAGAATAAGTAATTACTTGCTTTTTTAAATTTATTTAATATAATATATTAAATTAAATAAATTACCATAAAATACACACAAAACCCACCGAAAATAATATAAATGTAACTTATATATATGATTAAACAACAATAATGTCTGTTGTAAATAAATTAACGACAATAAATTAATTAATATTCTTTATTGAAAATATAAATATGGCTAGTTGTTTAACGAGTTCCTTATTTGAATATTTTGAATACAATTATACTAAAACGGACACATTCATAATATATGAATACACTGAATGTATATACGTATTATCAATACTTGTACATTGGATAGTAATTTAACCAAGGATTACGCGTGTATTTGTTATATGGTATGTCATTGTATTTTACTAATGGATTTATTATAGAACAGAATATTAACATTTCTTTGGTATATGTTACCATATATTAATAATTCAATGAACTTTCAATACATAATATAAATATTAAAAACATTATCGGCGCCTATCGTAATGTTGTTTTTTAAATTTTTATACTGTCTGATTTTTCTTAAGGGTGAGTATATCGGTCTTCAACGACACCTATAATTAAGATAAATTACGATATGACTTGTTTATAAACATTCGTGTAATTGATTAAATCTAGCCTTATACAATTTTTAAAAAATCCAATTTGAGTTAAGAATTTATTATTATTATATTACAATAAAATTTATCTTTAAAAAATGAACATAGAGCTAGAGGCGTGCTTAAGAAGTTACCTTACTAAACATATTAAATGTGATGCTATAAAAAAAATGAATAAATAAAAGATATTTTATTTTTGAAAGTACGGTTCACTAAAAATAAAAATTGAACACAATACCGCTTAGTGTGAAAGTGCATTTTGGGTTTGTAGAGTAGTGGTCAACGTCGTTGTCTTCCGTAACGGATCTCCTGGGATCGTCCCAATACGAACAGCACCTTTTCAATCGATTATTTTTCTAATGCATGAATGTTTGTGATGTCTGAAAATTCCCTACTATCCTTCCAATACTTAAATAGGGCGTATAAAAAGCGATTAAATAACCACGAGCTCTGTCATAGCTCCAACCTTTCTATTTCTAGTCACTTACATAAAGAGTTCGAGCAACTGACTAACAAGCAGTTCTCGAATAAAAAAATCTGTTGAAATCTCTTCAATAGGATACCATATCCTCTACACTCGGAGAGACATAGATTAAATAAATACAGATCAATGTTAGTTACTTGACTTACCTTTAAGCACGGCTGTGGAGTCGGGTAAACAAAAGACGACTCTGACTACACAGAAATTTTTCATTTATTTAATTTTTAAATACCTTTATGTATAACATCGGATCATCTTTAGTCAGCCTAGCATTCAGTGGCAACTCTGTGCGACTATTGTGGCTTGAATACACATCATTAAATATGGGAGCCGGTAAATTGCTCGAATTACAAATTATTCGAATTGCTTGGTTATTTAAACGATTTTTCACGACTTTTTCTACAAATTTCCTTTTTATCTTGTGCGACACTTGGTAAGAGAGTGAAATATAAAAATAATTTTCGTAAGTATTTATTTTAAGCGTGTTCGCTCCAAATGCGGAACATATGATCTTTTAATGGAGTTTATCTCAACAGAAGTGTTTCTACGAGAACTGCTTATTAATTAGTTACTCAAACTGTTTCTATGTATTTCCAGAAAACATAGAAGTCTAGGGCTAAGACAGAACAAACGGAAACAAATTGATTATCTTGTTATTCGAGCAATTTACCGGGAACCATTAAATATATTTCTTTTAATGGGTTTTTAGATTTTTCTGAATCTGACTCCAACTCTGACAGCCCTGTCCTGCTTTTTAGTCTTCGAATTATTTGTATGCACTGTAAAAACATCAGTAAGTAAATAGTCTTGAAGTTTTGTCCTTACTTTAACGAAGAAGTTGTTTCTTAAAAAGACGTTAAAAATAAAATTATCTTACACTGTATTGAATTTATGATGTAAAAAATATTACTTTAGTGGGTTTTATAACATCGTATATATCCTTAGACAAGGCAATAAAGTTCACTTTCATTGGTGGTTGTGCTGTAATACTGAAATAGATATAAAAAAACATGTGATGCTAAAGGCTGTACTTATGTCCTTAAATAAAATTTTCGATTTCTAATGACGGCACAGCAAGTAAATAATATAAAACAACAGCTGTTTTTATTTGGCCTTGCTTTGTTACCACAGAATATAAAACTTTTGGTGTGTCCAATTCGATTATATCATACATGCATTTTTTTATTAATTCCAGGATTACGAAATGAAACTTTAATTACGGTCTCACGAAAAAGTGTGAGGCCTGAAGTAAAAACATACATATTATATTAAATAAGTGTTCAATAAGAAGAGCAAACATTCAAAAAGCGATACAGAGCTCGAGAAACGATGATTTGATGGTTGGAAAAGTCACGGTTTGCTAGAATGTGTCAACTTTATGATTTAACTTTTATAGGAAAAAACCTTTTTTGAACACTTATTGTGATTTCCATTCATAGATTTTTTATTATGGACTAACAGAACTGATATTAAACGGCATTTAAAAAAAAATTGTGTCGAATCACTTTTTTAATGTTAGCTTCTTAATTATAATTTTGAAAATATTAGAAAGAATGTAAAAAATAAAAGATCGTAACCTCTTTCAAAGTGAGGCATATTGTAGCTGCCACTGCTGTATGGGCCTGACTGTTATTATATTATATTACAGTAAAAGCATGCACATGTAAAATAATTAATCAAGTTAAAATACTTTTTTGAACAAATTACAGTAAACATGAGCATTTTAGCCAGTTAATTTGTATATTTACTACACAGACGTCATTAAATTGTCCACAAACTTAAAAATAGCCAACCGCGCACTCATAGTTTTGCCAGCCATTTTCCAGTGCTGTGCACACGCAATTACGTAGTTTTTTGTTGTCTGACGTTTCACATAACCGCAAAAATTTCAACGTCTTGTTGTAAGTCTCAGTCTTTTTCTTGACATTCCAAAATATGATAGATACACGAAGCCATGAAGTGGTGGTAGAGGGATTATCAATTTACGTCAACATGGAAGATACACCGGATCTGAGGGGGGAGGGAAGCATAAGAACAATGAATACAATTTCGGTTTTTTTAATATCTCAAAGAGCTCATGCATAGTTAGATACATATTAACCATGCTCTTACGTTTTTGAAGAGAACGAAGAAAATATATATATAAATATAAGGTAAAATGTTGATAGAAGGATTGGCGGATAGTCAGTAAAAACCTTCAATTTGCCTTAAAACGTACATTTTTTAAAAAAATATTTCAGAGTGGAATTGCCGAGAACGACAACGTAGAAATGGGTATTTAATGCAAAAAATGAAACAGGACTATAAAAACTGCACGCAAATGGCGGGAAAACGCGACTTTATATATTTTTACAACATTATTGTGTTCTGTTATACTTTTATATAAAAAAGGATGAACACTGGTTCCATGTTTTGAGAATAACCGTGATATCCATAGTATATAAAATCTTCCTGAAATATATCCCAAGGAACAAGTCTGTTTCATGCCGACTAACATATAACCACAACTTGTTCGTCGGGGCGTTTGGTGTTTTGTTATTTTTATATTGTGCGTCGAAATATGATTAAGGTCCATAAAAACGAATAAATTATCCCCCGAAATGATAGGGGTGGACGCACCTCTGTTGGTTGAAAGCGAAAGTCGATTTTGGATATGCGGTCGTGCCCACCGGGTGTTTATGAGACATATGCACACCATGACATAACATGTCAGTGCTTATTTTTTTATTTATTAATATAACATAACAGTCAGGATATGAATTAGTAGCTGTTATTGTTTGCGTCGTGATAAAAAGTATTTTTTTTATTTATTATTATTATATTTTATGCCCGCTCCCAATATAGAGCGCATGGCCTCCTAATGGACGTATCTCAACTGAAGCTTTTCCACGAGAACTGTTTGTTACACAGTCGCTCAACCTCTCTTTTTCAAAAAAAGTACGAATAGAAGGGAAGGCCAGGACAAGACTAGTAATCGCTCAGTTATTAAAGGATTGGAAAAGGTGGGAGGAAATTGTCGGAAACACAAACACCCAAGCCTTCGAACAGTAATCGAAAAATGCTGTTCGTACTGGGACTCGAGAACCCGTGAGATCAAAAAATCGAATGAAAAAACCTTTTGTGAACTTGTCCTTACAGGGATTCGAACGTCGTAAACAAATTAAGCGTACGTCCAAGACCACTCGTCTCAGAGGTGGGCTGGAGGGGGCTCGTAAGGGCTCGCACAAGCCCCTTGTTAATTTAAAAGAAAGCAATATTCTCAAAATAAATAAGTGTGTAAGTGTAATTTCTGACTTATATGTTATATACGATAGCTTCAGTATACACAATAGTACATTTTTAGCCATTAAGATTAATAATTTTACGGCCAATTACTTTTTTTTTTTTTAAATATATATTTGACATTACAGCTTACGCCAATGCGTCAAATATTTTGAAGTTAAAAGATCATACGAGATATACTCGATGAGAATTTTTGGAAGTCACATGAGATTTCAAGGAAAATTAACTTCACAAACACCCATGTCTTAGATCTCAAATTAAAATTGAAAAAAAATCCAATTCGACATTGATCGTACCGGGAATCGAACACAGACCCACCTGAACGGTAAAGCAAGCTCTAACCAACTAGACCACATCGGGAAACATATTGTTACATATCGACTGTGGAAAGGAAAAAGGACGTAACCCACACATATCAAATTTTACAGGAGGCGCTAAAAACGTGTTTTGATGATTTTGTGACATATGCAAATTATGAATTATACACAACCTTGAAGTGCACGGAGACTTCGAAACTGGTGTTTAATTGACATAATCTAATATTAATTGAAAAAATTGTCTCGGAAAAACTGATATTTCAGTGTTTTTTCTCGGTTTTAATTTTTTAAAAGGTCATCTTTTTCAAACTTAAAAGCTTAATTTAGATACTAATTTGGCATTTTCAGCTTCCATCCTTTTGATAGAATGTGTGTCAAGTTATATACATTGTGATTATCGAAAAAAAGCTGTTTTGGAAAATTGATGGTTACGTCCTTTTTCCTTTCCACAGACGATATTATAAGCGTATAAAGAAACAATCTATTAATTATTTAAGTATTGCATATCATTGTATGGGAGTGATAAAAAATACACTCCTTCCCTAGAACACCGAGAATTGATTTGAGATTAAGCGAGTCCCTTGTTAACGTATTGGCAGCCCACCGCTGAGTCTCGTCTACAGTGCTAGCCATTACGTCAGTTACGCTTTTAAAATAAACATTTTATAAAATCATCAGCTTTGGTATTTAAAAGAAAAATAATTTTGATTTAATACAAGCGTGTGTTCGACACCCTGTGAAATTTTAAGACAGGATATTTTCAAAGGGATATCTGTTGTATTTATTTTTTGTTTTTTGATGAAACATGCCACGTAAGAAGGATGCCCGTAAAATGCAGGTGAGAGAACGATGATATTCAGCGAATTAATTTCGTGGCATAACAAATTGCAAATGATATTTCAAAATATGTTTAATTTTAACAAATTTTACACGTCGCTATATTATACATATTTTGTATGAATTATAAAAATATGAAATTTATTTTAATCAAGATTATGTTATATTTTTACTGTCTTAACTGTCTTTTAATGAAATATTTTTTTAAGGAATGGACTTTTTTATAAACAATTATTTTTATAATGATTATCATGACCTTTCTCGTTACTGGATGCTACAAATGCGTTCAAATGCTTAGATTTTTATATTTTTCAGCCATTTATATGTACATATATGGAACAATATATCGCGTGCCAAGTGCTACAAAATTCTATGTGGACAGCTGCAGCAAAAAAGGTATGGGTGTTAAATATTTTGAAAATTGTAAATGTTTCCAAGTTTCTTTTTGATTGTTTTAATCAATTAATTTATTTCGACTTCATATTAATACAGCATGTAGACAGTACCGGCGTGAGGCTATTTGGCGCTCTAGGCAACGGTTATTGGCGCGCCCCCTTTTTAACAAACTGTGGATTTTTTTTATATGCATGTCCGCTCTCAATGTGAATCATATGGCCTCCTAAAGGAGGTATCTCAAAATAAGTTTTTTTACGAGAACGGTTTGTTAGTCAGTCGCTCAACCTACCTTTTTCGAAGTATATAGAATACGATACATAATTATAACGAACAGATACAAGAATAAACAATTATTTGTTATTAGAATATACAAATAATTTCATTACTCAATTTATGCGCCCCTTAATGATTTGCGCCCTAGGCGATTGCCTATTTCGCCTGTATGGTAGCGCCGGCCCTGCATGTAGATAATGCTACGCTTAAGACTGCCTTATTATTATGTACTTTAGTTTGGCCAAAAGTCGACACTTAGAACCTTGTAGTACTCAGCTCGCGATATGACAACGTCATTGGGTTCCATGACAAATTTAAAACCCGCTCTATACTTTTCGTATCGAAAATTCAGCTGGGAAAATACTAAAAACGGTTAACTTAAACTAGAGAACTGAAAGTCGTCAATATAATATCAGGATAGGCATCGAACATATATTACTATTCAATAACCGCATTTAAGAAATTCCTTTATACTAAGTACGAAAGTAATTTAAAAAAAACCTTCTCCTATAAAATTTATAACTTGTTGGTTACGATTTTCTGTCTATTATGTGTCGACATGTAGACTCCATTTGATTCTACTATATTTAAGTATTTCGATTAAAAAAATACAACACATATATTACCTAATGTATCGACTGTGGAAAGGAAAAAGGACGTAACCCACACATATCAAATTTTACATGAGGCGCTAAATACGTGTTGATTTTGGGACATATGCAAATTATGAATTATACACAACCATAAAGTGCACGGAAACTTCTAAGCTGGTGTTTAATTTACATAATCTAATATCAATTAAAGAAGTTGTCTAGGAAAAACCTTTATTTCCGTCTTTTTTCTTGATTTTTTTTTTACAAGATCATCTTTTTCATACTTAATCCTTCCCTTACTATGCGAAAAAAGCACAAGCTCCTGAGCTGTGTAGTCGTTACACATCAGGCAAACAGGAGTGAATCATGGCAATTATATGTAGTACTGCTGTAGTAGTGTTATATAATTGTCATGATTCACTCCCGTTTGCCTGACGTGTAACGGATACACAGCTCAGGAGCTTGTGCTTTTTTTCATAGTAAAGGAAGGGTTAAAAGCCTAATTTAGATACTAATTCGACATTTGCAGCTTGCATCCTTTTGATAGAACATGTATCAAGTTTGATACATTGTGATAATCGAAAAAAACCTATTTTGAAAAACCTGTGGGTTATGTTCTGTTTCCTTTCCACAGTCGATAAAGTAGTGAACAGATTTGAAAGGTTTTGAAGTAGAACTTATATTACACTTTAAATTAAAAACAAATGAGCTTTCGTAAAAGTTCACGAAACGTCAAAAATAAAAGAATTCGTTTCCAAACATTTTTTGAATTCCGAACACTTTATCTTGAATCAAAATTGAGTGTATGCGTTGGTATGTTTCGGGACTATTTTGGTCGCAAAGTAAAGCTGGAACGATTGGGAGACGAAGGTTTTGGTCTCCGGTCTGGAAGCAATTTCCAGCGCAGCTCGTGCGCTGCGCCGTGAGTCCAAGCCAGACGCATAAATCTTCTGCAGAAACGTTTGCCGTCCGCCATACCCAAGAAAGCGATTAACAACTGTTTAGCAACAAAAAACGCCATATTCTATTGAATTAAAACTAAATTAGAATTGTAGCTATTTGTTATGCCACCTGTAGCTGTTGGCAACAACTGAAAAAACTGTGTTTTATATAGAATGTTTCTTAAAAAAATTAGCACAAAGAAGGGATACCAGAAAAGAAATAAAAAACTAAAGATCGATCCATTTTTGAAGACTACCAAATGTTGTTCCTAGAGATTCCAACTATTCGTCATTTTTAACTATCGGATATCGAATAGTAAAAGTGAAACTATCCGGATAGTTTCAGTAAGTATGAAAATATCAAAACATTACTACATATATACATTTATGTACTAAAATAATACATTAAAAACGAGATCATTTGTAATATAAGTCATTTATTCAGATTTTAACAATTCATACTTTAAAAATAAGATAGCATTAAATGTATCATATTTTAAATTTGTTCTTAATTTAGTTTTAATTTGTTCTGCTGTTGAAAATACTCGTTCCGTTGCTGTTGATGTTGGTTTTATTGTTAGAAGTGTTTTAAACAACACGTCCAACTTTTCCGTCCTTTTTTAAATTGATCTAAGTATTTAAAATCTTTTTTCAGATTATTTGTATTGTCGTCAGTTTCCGCGAGAGATAAAATATAATTACGCATTTCATGTTGCAAGTTGCATTTATTATCTTTTCTCACATAATGAGTCCATACTTCCGAGCGTCTTGACATGGATGGCTAAATTTTTAAAATGTAGACAGTGGTCTCGATTGCTTGGTTTTCAGTGATGAATTGTATAATTCGCACGCAAATGACGATGTTTCACGATCAACTAATCCTGACTTAATCCTTTCCCACTTCTGTAATGCCTTAGATAGAGACAATACACAATTCAATACTATTCCATCATATTAAAAAAAAAAATTTGAAGCTGCATTAGATTATCGCAACGGTTTCTTCAATGAATGAAATTTTGGCATTTTTATTTTTTTGCCTCGAGTCCGAGCCGATTCGTCGAACTTTTAAGTATTAAGATAGCAAGATAAGATATTCATAAAACCCAAGTTTGGGGAAGGTAATAAAAAACACTACTCTTAAGTAATGGTCTCTCCCAGGTAGTAAATACCCCAGTATTCATATCATCTTTCGTCGATTTTGTAAAATATTTCATTAAAAATTATAACGAATACTATCCGGATATTTCTACAAATATCCGGATATCAAATAGTTAAAAAAGGCCGGATATATCCGAGTTGAAATCCCTAGGTTGTGCCAATAAGCATCCTGATATTGTCTTTAGGCTACGTCAAGCCTTCGAACAGTAGGATGAATTCATCAGTTGTCAAAAGCTTTATTTCGCATATATAACAAGAACTTAATATAATAAAGTCATATAACTACCGTAAAATCTATACAATTAATTTAATTGAAATTTATATTCATATATATAAATATAAATTCATGAAAAATTTCAACGGTGTACATTTATTGAGGACTACAGCTTAATAAATCGTACCACGAAGGTAATGTTACAGTACAATCCAAAGACAGTACTGTTTTTTTAATTAGCCAAAAGGTTTTGTTTTACGGTCTGAATAAAGTGTTAAGGAATAAAAATAATATTATTTGAAATTGCATAGATATGAATAACTTTTAAACATGTTGATAACGCTTTTTTTTTTAACTTTTATGATAATATAAATACGATGAAAAATATTTACTAACCTTTAGCTCAAAATTACATATTTAGATAGTAGATTAAACAAATACTCAATACGTGATATCGAATGATAAAATAATTAGGGGCCAGGAGTGAACAACAGTTATATTTGATTTTAATAATGTGTATATCATATTCCACGGGTTGTCGACTCATGCGTATAGTTTGCTTTACTTTACTGGTGCATATTATATGGCGGGTTAGGATTTCTTTGCGACTGGGAACGCTCGCTGGGGTTAAGCGGAATTGCATAAACTCCATTTTAAATTAAAAGAGAGGGGAGAACTTTCAAATTGAAATTAAACTTACTAAAAGGATTACATCTTGATATTCTTTCACGATAAGCCGTGCCCGTTTAAATGCGTTTAAGAGCCCTCGCCTTGACAATTTTATAATGAATTGGATGACATACGATATTTTGAAGACAACCGGACATAACAGAATGGGGGGAAATAAAACACATAATAATGTTGACGTATCTATGTATGAATTAAATAAAAACGACAAACATTTAAAAGAATACAAATATTTTTATAGCACTGCAAGAATGCAACAACATTACAATCTTCAAATCCTAGTTTCGAGAGAATAACAGTTAAGTGTTTTACATAATCTATTATATACAGTTATAAATGAGTATTTGTATTTTTTTTATGTACAATAACCTTAAATTTATACAAATATATACAGATACCTTAAATTTATTTTATGTTATATTGTACAATCAGTTGTAGATTAATATTTTCGTCCGGCTTAAATTTATTTGATATTATATTGCCAATTAAGTTTGAGATACATATTTTCGCCCGGCTTAAATTTATTTGATATTATATTGTGCATTAAGTATTAGATAAATATTTTCGCCCGTCTTTAATTTATTTGATATTATATTGTACATTTAGTATTAGATACATATTTTCGCCGCGCGCTTTTACTTTTAGTCATATGAGACAATTATTCCGAAATTAATATTTCTAATCTACCGTTGACTACTAGCGATAGTAGAATGTGAGAGATGGTTTGTTTCCCAATTCTCTGGAGAGTCAACGATCCGACTTACTGTGCTGAGTAGTGTTATGTGGTCAGAATGTTGCTTAGACGAGGGAATAATTTTGAGGGAATAGATATCGGAATTATTTTTATCTTTTTAGTACATTTAAATAAAAGCTTATTTTTAAAAATATTTTCACTATAATTTATTTGCCTATACACATGTAATGACATTACTCAAAAACTGTTTTTGTAACATGTCCTACTGTTACAAAGATTTTTAAATGGATAAGTATAGGTTAAGGAAAAACTTTATTATTTCACACGTTTCATATTTTTGAAATAATCTATCAAATCAACGGTTTTACGTAAAAAAAAAACATTTACTATGCTTTAACATTAATAAATAGATGTCACTATAAAGATAATTTTCTTCAATCTTTAAAAACACGGTAAATTTGAGTTTTTTGTATGACGATAATCAATGCAATAATGCAATTATTTATATTCATAAAAACTGACAACTTTCAGAATAAAATTAATAAAACAATAATTAAGCAACATGTTTCATTAAGCAAATCATTTAAATAATTAGTGAATTCAATAGGTAATCATGACTATTTGGAAGCGACTGAAAAAAATGTATTGATTTTAAGAATTGATTGAATAATTGAATTGGCCACGATTGTCGATTATGAAATATATTGAATAATCAAAATATAATATTTGACTTGACAGCTTATAATTGCAAATGAATTGTCACTATAATGTAACCCATACATAGCAAATTTTACAGGAGGCACAATTTTTTTTTGGGATATATGCAAATTATGAAATACACACAATCTTGAAGTGCACAGAGACTTGTAAACTGGTTTTTAATTGATCTTATTTAACAAATTGTTGAGGAATACTCTTTTTTTATTCTTTTTTCCTGTTTGCAATTTTCAAAAGTCCTTTTTGTTTCCCACTTAAATGCAAAAACTAATTCGGCATTTGCAGCTAAGGTCCTTTTGATAGAATGTGTATCAAGTTGCATAAATTTTAATTATCGAAAAAACTGTGGGTTAGTTATTTTTCCTTTCACAGTCGGTGTCTTATAAAAGCAGAACTTTTAAGTGATTGAGTTAACATAATATGTTTGGTAGAACATTATGAGAGACTTTATGTTGAAAAATAGATTTATATCTACAATAATTATTAGAAAATATTATTGATAGCTGTTTTAGCATGACTCTTATAAAAATATTTGATATTTCCTGCAGAAGCAAAATACTATTATTTAAATATTAATTTACTAAATTTATCAGAATATCATCTTCCTTACAATATATCCGGGAAATCAATCATACAACGTTGACATTAGGGCATCCAATCTCGGTCACTTTTTGTCATCCCGGTATTGATAATTTTAACACAAAAAGCACGATATACTTAATTACTAAACGTCAGTTTAAATCTATCCGTGCACTTTAGCACTCGATGATGCTGGAATGCCAAGCCCGTGTCATTAGTGACAAAACTTGTGTGATTGTACACAGCGGTGGGCTGCCAGTACGCTAACAAGGGGCTCGCTTAATCTCAAATCAAATTATCACTCCTATGCAATTATATACAATACTTAAATAAGCAAACAATTGTTACTTAACACACTAACAAAGTGCAGTTTATCATAAACTAATCAATGTAAATGGCTAAAAATGTACTACTGTCTATGTTGAAGCTGTTGTAGATAATATGTATGTTAGAAATTGTCTTCTCTTAAATTAACAAGGGGCTCGCCACCCGTAGTAAAATCTAACAAGGGGATCGTGCGAGCCCCTCCAAGCCCCCTCCAGTCCACCCCTGAATGTACATAATTTGAATGACTTAAACCTAATTTTGTTTAATATTAAAATAATAATGAATATAAGTTTTCATGAACAAAACAAATTTGTGCCGAGACGCCCGTTTGAAAGGATTAACGTCTAATTAATACAGATATCCCGATGGGAAGGAAAGGTGTTGCGGTTTTTAGTGCCGAGTAAACTTTTTTAGTGCCGGCCTTGCTGGAAGTTCAATGTTTCCATTTTGTATAGGTCAATTTTTTCATCGCTTCTGCTAGATCATCACCAAAATGGCGGGACGTAATTGGGTATGATTGATTACCCACTGCCACAAAAGCCTAGCACATGTCAGATATCGAATTTTATTCTTAGCCGACATCTTAGGTTCATTTGTATTTTTTTTTTAGTTTTTTTGAACGTGTTCGCTTCATCAGTGATATGTACTAGCTATTATTACAATATACCCCTAATGGAGCGCTTCATAGGTGTACATATATTTTGATTTAGATTCTTGCTTTTTTTTCATATTGACAGTGCTTAGGTAAAAGAGATCAACACACACAGAACAAATTTTACAAAAGAGACGAACAACGTTTTTGAACGACTTTGGGCCAAAGTATAATTATTAAAAAAACACTACGTTGAACTGCAAAAAGATTAACTCAATGTAATATAAATTAAATACATTTTTTAAGAAAACTCTTTATGAAGGTATTTCTCGTGGTTGCAATTTTCACAGACCCTTCTTTTTTCAAACGTTTAGTCTAAATGAATATACACCTAATTATTTTTTTTGGACAGCACCGTTACGCTTTTTCATAAATTTTATGAAAATTAGTTTTTTTTACGCGCCACTTTCTAGAACCAATGTATCGCGTAAGAAAGGGATTATGTGTACTAATTCGGCATTTGCAGCTTACATCCTTTTGATAGAAAAAAAACTATGATTTCCGTTCTTTTGCCAGTGTACAATTGATATTCTTTGCCTTTGACAATTTACTAAATTAATATTAGGAATAAATTTTCGCACACTTTAAGCTTGTGTCTATTTCATATTTTGCATTTGGTTCAAAATCATCAAGAACGTTTTTGTGTCTCATGTATTTTGTTTATGAGTGAGTTACGTCCGTTTGCCTTTCCAGAATCAAATCATGCAAAGGTCGCCTTTCAAGATCATTCAATAGAAGGGATGTTGAATATATGGATGCGTTTTTTTCTTATGCAATCATCCTGCAGCTGATGTAGGACCAGTCTAAAATACCTTGCCAAGTTAGCAAGCGAAGAAGTAAAATAAAAACATGGACGTTCATCAACTTACTCTTCAAGAAAGCGAGAAGTCTCCATAATATAATACTATTCCACTATAAAGAGTTCAGAGTACCTGTAAATAAATCAACATCACACAGACAAACATGACAAAATACCAAACAGATAAAATGTAACATATTTACCACATCTCTTTCATTTGTATAAAATATAAATGAGAAAGCAATGTTTTGGTGATGTTAAAAAAAGTGTATTGTGTGTTTAAAATTGTTCAGTTTGTTACAATATTCCAACTGAAGACAGGTTTTATATCGCGACTTGAGTCCATGTAAATTTCAGTCAGTATTCCGCGGTTTGCTGCGATGAACGGTCGTTAAAGGGGGATGTTAACGACTTTTTTTACCCCTATTTTAACGTGTTTTATTTTGAAATAACAGTTAATTCGGAAAGTTTTATCTAGTTGTTTTATTCTGAATCTATTGCATCAATTCTGAAGTGTAAAATGTCCATGTTCTGGTAATCTAGGTAGAATGTTTGAAGATGTTGCTTACAGTTGGTAGTAAAATGAAGTGTTGTGATCCGTAGACTTGAAGTTGGTGGAAGTACCATTACCACACAACTCTTGTGGCTATATAAAGGTAAGATATACCACAAAGGTACCATAAATATTGATATACATGGCGCATCCATGAATGTATAAGAGCATAGATAATAAATGAGACAACAATACGTACTTGTATTCATACTAGAATAAGTCATTTATTATAAATTGATAAATAATTAATATACAATTTATCAATGAATAGTTGATAGATATCCGCTTCTAGTGTCGAGCATATGGCCTTAAGGCATATCTACTACATACAAATCTACTTGAACTGCTTGTTACTCAGATGATCAGCCTCTCTTTTTTTTCAAAGATAGAAAAGGAGGATAGACAGGAGTCCTTGTTTACTAATCGCTCTCGCTACGCTCTGTTATCTGAGGGTGAGAGAGTATTTTCAGATATTGCAAACATCCATAACGTCAAAGAGAAAACAATTCTGCTTGTATTGGGGATTGAGAACCCGTGAGATCCGTCACGGAAGCAAACGACGTTGACCACTGTACCACGGACTCGACATTAAGACCGGAGGGCGATAGGAGAATTAATGATGTTTTTTATAGACACTATTGATCATGGCATTGATAATGACCACAGGAAAAATAGTAAAAAACAAAATAATACTCATTACCAAGAACTATATAAGAAAAAAAGGTTTATATTAGACTTAAATGGAAAATCAAATATTTTATCACAGCATACAGACATATACGCTGTGTTCTTCGATATATGCAGAAAAACAGATGCATCAAGACCGAAGCATGTGTGTATGTATTTTATTTACTAGCAACATAGTGTATTGGTCAAATTACTAGTGTTTATAAAAAAAAACCGATAGTCAAAAAATCTGATTTTTGAATTGCAATATTTTCTAGCACCTGGATTAACCCAGTTATCACAGATAATGGATAATTCAACTAAGATTTTTTTAAAATAAATTATTGCTTATTATTATATCACATTACTGCATTTGACAGTTACTATTTATTAGCTATGTTTGTCCAATAAAAACTGAAGAAAAAAAATGATGTTTAATAAAAAAAAATCAAAAATAAATTGTGCGTTTTGGTTGAGATGAAGTTTTTTATTGAAAACAAATAGTAGGTAACTTCTTAAACATGCCACTGGCTCCCTGTTGATTTTTTTTCAGATATACTTTACTGAAGTAGTATAATATTAAAGAATGCTTAATTCAACTATGATGCTATAAAAATTATATTGAGCTAGATTATATCAATTACACGAATGTTTGTAAATAAGTCACTTATTATTTTTTCTTAATCATAGCTGTCGCTGTCGACCGTCGCAATTACTCTTTAGCAATAATAGTTTATTACATACTGGTTTGACATGTAAATATATATATATATATAATTTAACAAAGGGCTCGACGGTCTATGTCAAGTTTAAGATGGACCTCGTGCGAGCCTCTTTGTGCCACCTTCAGTCAACACTGGGTTTATTATATGTTATATTATAGTTGATTTACGAGATTGAAACCAAAATGCCTTGTTGTCTGCTTTAAAATCAGTTCGTGGTATTGAGAAATATGTTCAGTGTCTGGATGCATGAGACCATAAAAAAGCGTCTCCCACTGGACTGTCTCGTCCTGACCGAATTGTACACTGACCGGTTTTAAGGGAAACGTACTTGTGTACCAGTAACCATATAATAAAACGTAATATGCCAAGCAATGTTTTTTAACGAAAGCATACAATTTATTATTTTCGTACAATAACACAATATAAGAAGTGATCGAATTGATGATGATTAGTCAACCTTTGGGGTTTGTTGGTAAAAGACATTTGACAAGCCACCACTACCGTACGTATTTCTATTCTACTAGCAGAAGTTTCCCGTGGCGAAAGAACGTTATGTGTATTTTCAATTTTGAGTGCTGATATTGCATCAAGAGTAGTTACCCAAGATTCGGTGTCTTGTCGTTTAGTTTGCTGAAAGTTCCTAGCACAAAATATGATAGAGCTGCTAGCTAAAAAGATCTGTCTGTATGCTCGCCGTATGACGACGCAAATTTTAAAAAAGCACGTGGTAATAAAGATTCTGAAGTCTAGGCTTTTTTTATTACACAAGGAACGAGACACACAATTGTCATGTTCCGGGAAATTCTGAAGTTCCTTAGTGCTGTAATATTTTTTTATGAAAAACGAGTATTTCTATGTATGAACACTCTTGTTTATTTTAAATATTGCAAAAGAAGAAAAACATATATTGCTTTATATTACACATCATTCGAGGAATTCGTTTGATTTTAGCAATTGTTATTATTGTAAACTAACATTTGTCACACGTCAATAAAATGTTTATATTTTATTTTATTAAATACATGGAAGATTTTGAAACTTTCTCACCTTTTGCCTTCCAAAATTTACAGAAGTTGTCATGTTATAGAGATTTTCAAACACTCTTTAAATTGAATTTATAAAATCTACTTAATACACAGTTTATTAATGAATTAGCGAGTCTCAAGTCTCGAGTTGCTGTATTAAAATGTCCCGGGAAAAGAGACTGGCAAAAAGCGTTGATTTTCCCGGGAATTCATTCTCGGGTTGTCTCGACAACTGAAACAGAAAAATGATCAAGCGATCCATTTATTCCTAAGCTCTATTTGTAGAACATATCAGTGTCTGGGATATAGCCAGTCGATAATATTAGCGAATCGATCGAAGTCGATGTAGTGTTGATTTCTTTTGGTTTTTTTAAAAGGCAAATGACCTAGCAGCGTGTTGGATTAGCGGTGAATCGCATCTCTTACAAAACGGTTCGACTCTTGCGAGGACCGAAGCGAATTTTTGCTATCCGCACAAATCGTTACTCGAGAAAATATTCAAGACATTTTTAAAACGACATCCACTTTCAATGTGACGGAGACGAACACCCATCGAAGCCTATTGCAACAGCAGTTGTTTTAAGTAAACGATTACATCACTTTTAGGGTGTTCACTGTCAATACTTGGTGGAAAGGCATTATATTAATAAAAACAAAATAATCCTTTGTACTTCATTCCACTTTATTTAATATGTCAGGACCGGTTTCGCTCATTGCGAGCATTGTCAACTGATAAGAAATATAATTTAACAATGCTATTTATACAAAATTGAAAAGTTATACACAACAATTGGCATTGAAAAGAAATTGCCAATTACATTAAAGTGATTCTAAAATAACACAAAATTAAAATGTTCAACACATCTAACATATAATTAAAAAGTCATCCCAGATTAATAAATTCAGAATGCGATTGAAAGTAATTACAAACATAATTAAAATTTGGGAAATTTTTGACAAAGTGATAAAATGCTACATTAATAAAGTGAATATGCGAAACCGGTCCTGACATATTAAATAAAGTGGAATGAAGTACAAAGGATTATTGTGTTTTTATTAATAAACGATTAAATGTTATTCAATCACTCATTTTTTATATTTGTATAGAGTAAAGATATCAAGGTAGGACTGGGAGTATAGTCTTTTCCTCTGTGCCTCGTTTTTTTTAAATCAGATAGGTGGAAAAGATATATGCATTCGAAAGTTAATCTACTGAGAATAATGATATTTTGCAAGACCTTCCACCACCCGCTAAGGCTGCACATCAGTGTCCAACAGGCGTTATACGTTGTTCAGTTTTATGCTAGAATTGTCTCGGGAACAATTGACCAAGACTTGGCCGTTTGCACTTAAGTGTGCGAAAAATTCCCCTGTAAAAATCTACGCCGCAAATTTACTGAATGTTAAGTAGTTTGCCTTGCCGGTGGGTCCGACAGCCGTTCGAACCAACTTGGTTAAGTGTTCCTATTTATTATTCATGAAATGAATATTCGAGACTATGTAATCAGCATCCTGCATCACGCCTGGCGGCTTTACTAATGAAGTTTGTATCTCGATTCTTTCTCCGTATGACACCGTATATTTAGTAAAAGCTAAAAAAATAACTACTGTACAGGTGTTGTATTTGACAGTCATCTGACATTTACCATAACCTCAAAAATGTCAACGTTTTGTTGTTATTCTCTCCTATTTTCCGATGAACGTATCTAGCCTAATCTTATCTTGTGCAAGCCGAAATGTCATTTATACTCTGTCCATCGGTTGACAGTGATTTTATACACTTACAGTAAAACCCCCATTTAAACTATAGTTGGGACCGTGAAATTGGGGGTGTGAAACTCATACAAAATTAGTAATTTGGTTTTTTTCCGCGGAAAATGCAAAAATAAGATTTCCCTTAGTTTTGCCGAAAAAAAATTTGGACGAAATATTTTTGACGCCCAGCTATGCGTGTATAGTCTGGCACGTGTTGAATACACAGACGCTAGCCAACATTTGACTGTATGCGTGGCACAGACCACCGTCTCGTTGAAACGACAATGGAATGCAACCGTGCAATTAGGGGACTTGCGGCAAATATTTCAAGCAAGCGCGTAATTCTGGGTAGTGTAATTGGGGGTTCCACTGTACTTGTTAACTTATACATTCGATTGTCAACGTGAGTGTGAATGTATAAAATGTAAGGTTCAACTAAAAGTGGTGTGTTTGCGAGATTTCACTGTGACGTGTACCCTTTTTGCATTAATTAAGTAATTAATTGATTGCTTCCGTATATTTTTATCAAACAGTCTGAACTGTCAACTGTGAGAATTAATTTGTCAACAAATTCTTTTTTATGTGGAAAACAGTAATAAACCTTTTCATAACGTGGACACGCAATACAGTTTACTTGGAGCAATTTAATATAGAACAGTGGTATTGCATAAAAAACAAAGTTATGTCACATCAGAACTGACAGACTTTTCGTTATGTGTGCAAAACAAAAGCAACCAAAACAAGTGAAACGAGTTTTCATTTACTAAAAAACAGGTAACCTCAAACTGTGGACCTCATCCACTACGATTAAACCAACGAAAAATATGATTAATTGAAATATTTGATAACATGATTATACTCTTCATATATGGTAAAAATTTAGCTTTTATACAGTTTAAAACCTTCCAAAGACGAGAGCTCCCCAATGTGGAGCATATATCCTAATGGAGTTTATCTCAACAGATGTGTTTCTACGAGCTGTAGAAACACACGGACTGCTTGTTACTTAGTTGCTAAATCTCTCTTTTTCCAAAGAGAGTAGGAATAGAAGGATAAGGCTAGGACAGGACTATTAAGCTAATCGCTCTCGATACGCCCCGTTTATAGGATAGGATGGGTAAGAGGGGGGAATTTACAATCACATACATCCATGCCTTCGAACAGAAATTCATATATAGATTGAAAAATCAATTTATAAAACTGTCCGTACCGGTATTCGAGCCCGGGACCTCAATAACCGAAACCAACGACGTAGACTACTCGCGTAACTTTTATTCCTAATAAAAATTTAAAAAAAAAACGCAAAGTCGTTGTATAGAAATCCCGCATGACTATGTGGTCATGCTCATTATTTTATTACCGTGTAATATTGTGTATGGACAGTAGTAAGGACAAAAGTGACCGTATAAGCACGTAAACATTTGGGGTTGAGATATAGCTAAACGTATTTTTTTTTAAATAATTACAATTTGACTTCTTTAGATAAAAATAATTTCAATTCAAATATATAAGCAAAATAACTGTAAATAATTTGATAAAAGAATAACTAACAGTTTCAAAAATTCCATTAAGAAAAACGGAAATTGAAAAAATCGCATGTGCTTTTTGGTGGCCGTTTTTGTCCCCGCGGCTGATGGCTTACTGGATTCTGTACCCTTTTTAACCAAATATGAGTGAAAGCAACGATATTCAGTTAGAAAAAGTATGAATAGTGGGATCAATAGACAACGGTGTCCTTGGAGGGTTAAGACGATTTAACAACTCAGTCTAAGAACGATCAGTTTTTTCTATCAATGTTCGCTCTCAAAGTGGAGCATATCATATCCTTTTATGCCTTCTACTCTTTTTGAAAAAGCGTCTGAGTAACAAACAGTTCTCGTATAAAAACTTCTGTTGAGATTCCTTTATTGGGAGCGGTCATAGATTAAAAAAAAAACAATAAACAAATAACTAAATATGTGAGCAATTATAATATAGCTGTAGACATAAGTATTATAGCTGTAGACAGTGATTTTTTCCATGTAACGCGGTGGAACGGCGTTCCGGCACCTTTTTTTACTTATTTTCCGTTCTGGAAATTCTCAATTTCCTTTCCGTTTGTTCCGGCACCTCCATTTTGGTGCCATATGTTCCACATTGGGAACTTATTTTTATTGAGATTTTGCTGACAAAAAAATGTTTTCGAGCCGCACGGTTTGAGAAGCTGTATCGAAAACAATTATTGTTACAAAATCGGCACCTCAACAGCTGCACGCTACGCCACTTCTTGGTACAAAATAATAATAATAATAATTGTAATTTCTTTTTTTTTTTGACACGCGTAGGTATATATTTTCTAGACTCATTTTCATATTCAGTTACCCAATCCCAATATTTACGTTTGGTACAGCATTGCTATATGCACAGTTGTTTTTAAAATCATATTTTTAAAATTTCGGCCGGCGAGCGTTTAAAGTGTTTTTTATTCCTTCGCGTAAAATAGCAAAACGCTTGTTTTGAATGTTTATATTATTTTCCAACAATTTCCGCTCTCATCCAGAAAAAATAATGGGTTTCCCATACAAAGGGCACATAATTGAATGACCATTATCACTTCTATTCAGTTTTAAGATAATTTAAGAAAGCTTTATAACTCCGTTCTTTTGTGATTTATTAAGTTCATAATCAAAAACTCTAGTTAAAGAAAACATATAATAATAATATAAGAACGGAAATTGAAAATTACATTTTGAAAAAATGTCAACGAAGTGTTAATTATTATAATATAACTTTTTTGTTACAGTTATCGGATAATCAAAAAGTTACATCAAATTCTTTAATGTATTTCGTTACACATAGGGTGGGGCCAACAGGTCTCTTTTTAAGAAAACATGTGTCTTTTTTAACACAATTCTTTTGTTCTGTCTTTTTTACACGATAGCCAGAATGTTCTCTTTTTCAATTTTGACAATAATTTCACACAAAATACAAAACTTTTGCACCAAATTAGCTCTGTAGACAAATATAGCGACAGAGATTATGAATTGAGAATGAAGATGATTAAATTCAAAAAATATTTTTAAGCGCACATTTCATGTTCCTGACTGTTAGTATGTACATGTACATAGGAAAGAATAAGGACGTAACCCACAGTTTTTCCAAAAAAGCTATTTTCAATAATCACAATGTACCCAACTTGATACACGCTAGAAATGCCGAATTATTATCTAAATTTAACTTTTAAGTTTGGAAAAAGATGGGCTTCTGAAAATTGAAACCAAGGCAAAAGACTGAAAAAAAAGCTTTTCCTAGACAATTTCTTAAATAAATATTAGATTATGTCAATTAAACACCAGTTTAGAAGTCTCCGTGCACTTCAAGATAGTGTTTATTTCATAATTTGCATATGGCCGAAAATCATCAAAATACGTTTTTTGTGCCTCCTGTAAAGTTTGATATGTGTGGGTAACGTCCTTTTTACTTTCCATAGTCGATATGTATTTGCCAGTTATTATTAAATTGGAATAAATCGCATAATAGTTTGTTAGAGATAATTGGACACTGCGAAAATTTGTAATAAGAAATATTTTCATATTTCATATTAATATATGTATGTAAACTATGATTCCAGGATCCAGATATCTTTCATGTTTTTTTGTAACCGGGACAATTATTAAGAAAAAAATGAGGTGTGGCTGTGTCATGGACACGGCCGTGTGTTGTACGTGAATACGTCTCATAATAGCTGTGTGTCATAATTTTTACGTTGCCGGCACTGCTTGACTCCGTCATATTGTGATTTAATGGTACCATTCGATTTCTCTTGAGAAGCTTCTTCCAACCGTATGCGATCTTTGTTTTTCGACTTGGCTTTTTTACGCGACATTATATATTTTAGTTTTTTTTTAACACCTAATTATAGTCACAGTCACAAGATTACACTAATGTTTTATCTATAATCGATAGATTAAGTCGAGAGCTAACGATTGAAACTTAAACAAACATCGTAACTTATTTGAGTCAAAAGTTATAGTAAATAGAAATCTCAATACGCAGGAAAATGACCTCAAAATGGCGGCGCTTCCCCATCCGCCCCGCACGATGTATCACAGTCTTTACATAACCCAATAAATTCTTTGATTCTTTAGCTTTTCAGTGGTGCAATTAAATTTTGGATAGCGATGATAAATATGAAGCTGCAACACCAAACTGTATCCCCCGATTTTGTTATCATTGGTTTTTTTGAATTGCCTCCCTATAGAAGCAATTTTAAAAACGTATTCACGTAAAAAATGTACAAAATAAATTTTCTTTTAAAATGCTTTCTTTTTTTGTGCCTGACACTAAACTTGACAACCCTAGTTAAACATTTACGGAATAAATCAAGGTATTGATTGTATTATTAAATTACTGTAAATTCGGAAACTTTGTTATTGTTTTAACGAGCTAAAGAGTCATTTAAATTAATTATACACAAAAATTAAAATTCGCCAAAATTGTATTTGTGATATTTCGTTTTTCGCAACAAAATCTAGCACTGAAATGATTGTCACACTCAGTAATCAAATTCAGCTTCCATTTAAAGCAAATATGGTCCGGCAGACGCATTGTTTTTACGTAAAAAACGCAAAATTAAAACGTTTGCTCAATCAAATGTTTTGTATTATTCAAGCCGACCGAAAAATTAAATAAACAAACGGAAAAAAAAGTTTTTACATATTTTAATGCGTGTGTCGTAATTATGAATACATATATTCATGTATTGCAAAGTTGTGTCGTTTTAAAAATTCCTTAAATTTCATTGTATGTAGTATTGTGTTGGTGAAATAAAAAAAATCATACATTATATAATATAGGTTGCAAACTTTTGTTTTCGTTAAATCATAATGCGCCATCTATGTCAGTGTGTCAACTTGAACCTAATTAAAGTTATTATTATATATTTATGCAATACAAACATATTTAGCGGCTTACCAGACTTCCCAAGCCCAAAGCATGAAAATCACAAGCAAGAAAATTAGTCACCCATCAAGTTAACAGAAATGATATCATTCATCATCATACATATTTGTCCGTTATAGGGATGTCGAGCTGGGCTTCTTAAGAATCATTAGCAAGCTTCATTTTGGACGCCATTCTGAAAGATTTTTTTTTATAAAAATGACCAATGAAGGGAGAGCTTTTAACCCCATCCTATCTGATCATTTCAAAATATTGGGTCATTTAAAAAAAGCCAAAGAATATAAATTAAATGGTTATATTACATTTTATATAACATATACAGAAAATGACAAAAAATAATATGTACATTCAATCTAAGTATTTTTTAAAAATTATAATTTTAAAAATATTTGGCATTTCAGCCTCTTCCCAGTCACGCCCGAGTATACTCGGGCATTGAAAGTCGTCAAAACGGACACACGAGATAGCTCGGGCAAATTCCATTAAAAAAAAAAGTAAATTCTTTCACTAAATATGAATGTTTTATAATTATAACACTTAATAAAAAAATGTGTAATCCTTTTTGGAACATTTGTTTAAGTCAATTGGACCGGTAAGTGGTTAATGCCAATGCGTCAAATATTTTAAAGTAAAAAGATCATACGGTAAAAACTCGATGATTTTTTTTTGTAAGTCGCTCTAGATTAGCTCGAAGAGAATTTACATCACAAACATCTACATCTTAGGTTTCAAATTGAAATAATATTTTTAACGTAAACCTTACCGGGAATCGAGCCCTAACCCGCTTTTGATCGGAGCAAGCTTTAATCAACTAAACCACATCGGCTATTTTTTTTAGTCCATATCCGCTCCTTATGCGGAGCATATGGTCACCACGAAGTTCCTCCATGATTCTCTATCCCCAGCCAGTCTCCTTGCTTCCTCCCAGGTCATCCCAGCGTCCCGTAACTCCGCTGTGGATGGTCATCAGTGACGTTCCACGACGCTGGGATTCATCCGGTTGGAAGAACAGACAGGCAGGGTTCAGGCTCTCTTGAGGCATCCTTAGCACGTGTCCAAGCCAGGTCCACCGCCGCTTCTCTATTTTGGACGTAACAAGAGGCTGGTTAGTCCGCTCTCTAATCTCCGTGTTCCTGACAAAGTCAGACCATTTCACTCCTAGCATTCGCCACAGGCATCTGTCAGATCAGGCAGATGCCTACATCGGCTATATGTATGCATAAAAGTTTTCCTTTATTTATTCAAATTTTGAAAAAGCTTGCGGAGTGCTTTTTGCAAATGTAAATACTTTTTCATATTGTTACAATGCAGTTCTACGGAGTTAATGTCAATTCATTCATTATATACAGGGAACCTAAAAATGTTTGAGTGAATTGGATCGAATAAAAAATAACTGTTCTGGAAAAAGATTCTGGCTCTTAAAAAAAAAAGCGTTTTAATATACATAAATAAGTCAACGAGTAGACCTGAGGCTTCGGCAGTTATTTTGAATCAATGGTCCGTGAAAGAATGACTCTTTTTGACGGAATCCAACTCAGATAGATTTAAATGTTTTTTTACACGAGACTTGGGAAGTAATTTATTTCAAAGTTAAAATATTCTAGTGAAGTAAGTATAAAATCTTGGACTATATGCAAAAGTAAACAAATAATTTCTTATTTAGATTTTTACAAAAATATTTATTTATTTTAAGAGTAAAAAGTTTAATGAGTAAAGTTATTGGTCTTGCAAAAACAGGTCTTTCTTGACAAAATTATAAATTTATTAAGAACAAAACATAGACAAAACTTGAAAACTAAATGATAAAGATAAACAATTTACAAAGCATGAGAGTTGTATTTATAAACATGTAAACATTGCTTGTTAGGTCAATGACACAGTGGTCAACTCCATTGGTTTCCATGCTGGACCTCACGGGCTCGAATTTCAGAACAAACAGCATCTTTGATGGCATGGATTTTTAATGATGTCTTAAAATTTCCCCCTCCCCCCACCATTCAATCCTAAAATAACGGCAGTTTCATTTTTCAATCGAAAAATGGATTTTTATTTCAAGGAAATGTGTATATTTTTTTTAATGTTGGATTTGAATGAATATTTCATGTCCTAGTAACGATAAGCAAAGCTAAAATATCATTAAAAATATTTTTTTTGTATTAGCTCAGAAGCGGATACGGTTAAAAAAAACACTGAATTAAGGAAATAATTAAAAATCTCGCTCTATGGGAACATTCTTTCAGATTGATGCCAATGTAGGAAATCGATTTCAAATGAATCTATTGTGAAAGTTACGTTTATTTGACCCCAATGGGACACGAGACAATGGTGTTTTGATGCAACCACATAATTGCAATTAGCCCGCTTATCAACCAGAACGACTTGGCCCATTATCGTGTAGTCTTGCGTAGTTTGAATTACAACATTAATTGTATAAATGCTATATTAAACTAACAATGTAAATAATAATATTAAAATGGCGAGATAATACTTTATGGCGAGCGGGACATTTTATCTATTAAAAAAACGTTTTGGTTGATTTACTAATATTTTAGAATACTTAAAACTGCCGCCTTGATTTCCCGAGTCATCAATTAAAAGACCAGTAGACCGTGGTGAGTGGATAAAGGCAATTAATTGTGAAGCTTATATTAATATACGGAGAAAGAAGTCATGAATATTTAAATTGTTTTATTTATTATTCTCATGATGATCAAATTCTACTCCCTTAGAATAAAACAGCGCATCTCTTTCCGATCATGACCTACGTATGTCCAATATAGGCACACGCAGGCACGAATCTCTTTAAAACTCTCCAGACAATACAAAACAATACATTACGCACGATCATTGATGCTCCCTAGTACTACACAGAGACATCAACATAGACCTCATCCCCAACCATACCGTGAAGCTGTTGAAGAAATTTCACTGTGACATGATTGATCATTGTATGTAACCCAACGATAAAAGCATTACTTGACGATTACATAGACTATCTCCATACGAACAACGTGAGATCACGACCAATCTTTTTTCTCAAACCTTCCTAATCCCATCTAACGTCTACCACTCCTTCTCCCACCTGCCTGATTGACGGCGTCAAACCCTGGGCAGATGAAAAAGACAACATTCACAACAAATGATAAGGATTTTACAGGCATACTGAAAAAATAGAAAAAAGGGAAAGAAGAGGAAAAAATACACTAGAAGAAAGAGTTATAAAGAAAGAGCTCTTGTCTCTGTAAAAGACGAAATACAACAATCAGTCTGTCAGTCAGTAGTTGTTAGTTTTCGATAACATATAGTGATGTTACCAACCGATTAAAAAAAAAGATTTATTTGTGAGAGTATTTATCAGGTAGTGATCGAAGAATATAATATGTAACATAGATTCTATGGACCTAATCGAATCACTGCAAATTAAAATGTCAAACGGTCTATAAAAGATTCTTCGCGGAATAGAATGCCAATAAAAGCCATAATTGGCTCACAACTTCCAGTCGGCACTAATAATACAAATTCATTAATGCACTTTAAATGCCTAATGCGGCCAGTCTTTGATTCAAAGCCTTCGTCGGATGCATTTAGCTATTCGTAATTGTCTGCGTCAGGGTTCGCACGCAGTTTTATTCATCAGGGGCGGATTTGACGAAAGCTGTGACAGGGGGCGTTTTCACGATGAATGCTAGTGATTTTAAAATCAGTTAAGTATATTATTAATCGTTATGTGATATATCGCAACTCCAGTCGTAAATTATATTTTATAATTTCGCAAGCGAGCTGTTTGTAATTTTCAAAATAAAAACTGTTGTTATTGTTAAATTATCTGGATGCGTTCGTTAACTTATTGTAAGTTTTTATATGAAATTAAAATTTAATTAACGCGAAAAAAAATCACTCCAAATCGGATTGTGGCCCAAATTGAATTATGTTTTTGAATGACTTCACAGCTTTGGGAAACACCTTATTTTGCCTCTGTATAGTATACTGCTGAATGCGATACCTTTGCTATAAGAAATTCGCTATGCAAGTAAAATGTTGATTGCGTGTCTCTGCATATGTGCATCTTTATACCACTGAATTTAATACCCACATTGCAATTAAAGGTAAATATACTGTGCAGACATGACTTGGTAGCTAAATGAAGAAAATGCCTAACTGTCATGTCAGACAGCATAGAACTGTTTAGAACAAGAACGATAGAGACAATTATTGAGTGTAATAAAAAGTGACCGATCTGTCATCAGAAACGATTTATTGACTGCTGTCTTTAAATATCCATTCCTTGGTAAATGCCTCAACCATACTGTACAACAGTTTTTGACGTGAATACGATTTTAAAATTGCTTCTATAGGGAGGCAATTCAAAAAAAAACGAATGATAACAAAATCGGGGGATACAGTTTGGTGTTGCAGCTTCATACCTATCATCGCTATCCAAAATTTAATTGCACCACTGGAAAGCTAAAGAATCAAAAAAATTATTGGGCTATGTAAGGATTATATATACATCGTGCGGGGCAGACTGTGATACAAGATTTCTATTTACTATAACTTTTGACTCAAAGAGGTTACGATGTTCGTTTAAGTTTCAATCGTTAGCTCTCGACAAAATCTATCGATTATAGATAAAACATTAGTGTTATATTGTGACTGTGACTATAATTAGGTGTTAAATATATATATATATATATATATATAATGCTAGGCTTAACGCGTCAAAAAGCTAAGTCGAAATACAAAGATCGCGTATGGTTAGAAAGGGGTTCTCAAGAGCAATCGAATGGTACCATTAAAACACCATATGACCGAGTCAAGCAGTGCCGACAACGTAAAAATGGGGCGTAATATCACCTATTACGAGACGTATTCACGTACAACACACGGCCGTGTCCATGACACAGCCACACCCCATTTTTTTATGTAATTTAATTTAATGTTGTTACCTTGGGACGCAAAAATAAATATGTATACCATTAGAATTAGAATTACTTTTTAAAAAGTTTTTTTATCAATGTCTGCCATAAAAATTGATCTTATAAGCTTATTATTCACAGGGTATCAAAATACCCGCCAAAATACAAGGTTCTCGGTTTATTCACATCCTAACTGGGTACCCGGTTCGGTTTTGGGAAAGTTTGTCAACTGACTAAAATAGAGTATAATAGCATAGAGTATTTCACCTAAAAAGTATTTGATTCAAAAAGTGATTTCATTACTGATAAATAAAAAAAAGTTTGAATAAAATAAATACAGATGTATGCTTGTATATTTTTAGTTTAATTTAAATTTAAATGCCGTTCAAATAAAAAAAAGGAATAGTGACACTGATAGATATAGAAAACAACAAAATTTTAAAATTATATTTTACTAAATGTATTGATTACCATACTTACGGCCATATTAGTTTAAATATTATTTTTAAATTATTTATTTAAAAGAATATTTTTTTCTAGAAAGTAATGTTTCAAAAATATTAATACACACATCTAATGTTGATGAAAAATTGATAGCAATGGAAAATTCGCGTTCACTTGCCGTTGAAGTAGATTGAATAGATAGCAAGCATAAAAATAATAATTTCTAGTCTTGGACTTTGTTTAGCAATATATTTCAAATTCACTTATCGAATAAATATCAAATATAACATTGAAATCAAAATAACCGGGTACCCGAAAAACATTACCCGATTTTCGGTTATTTTAGAAACTTGCGGGTACTCGGTTTTGGCTCTATAAAGTTCAAAAACCTTATTTATGCAGGGGTTTTAGCACAAGTTGTTCTATGATATCTGCTTGCCATCCAGGTGCTCAAGGGTATAAAGATGCAGCTTAAAAAAGACTGTAGTTAATTAATCATTCTAGCAGTACTCCACTTTTGACTATGAAATAAAAAAAAATCATGTGAATCTTGACATAACAACACTTCGTTCGTTTTTTATGATAAAATAATGAGCACAGTGCCACAAATGTATGACGGAAGTGGTTGTGAGGACATTTGTGTTATTTCAAATTAATTCAATATACCGTTAAATAAATATTTGCGGGGGTTAAAAAAGTCGACAGCAACGATAGAAAAACATCCTCAAATAAAACATGTGCAAAGATTAAATTTACAATCGACATACCAACTCGTATCGACAGCGTCGCTTGAAATTCTTTCAAAGAGCATTTTTGTCTGTTGATCTACAATTTATTTAAATTAGTATTTATAATTAATTAACATGGATTAGTTGAATTAAACTATGTCTTAATTAAAAGAGAAGCTCTTTATGTTAATTACATTATAGCTGTTAATTTGTTATTGTGACAGTTCACAAAATCAGGAAAAACTTGTTTGTGTAGAAACATAATATTATATTTATAAAATTTATTAGTGTTTTTATGATCATTTAAAAATAGTTAAACAAATTTAACTGTTTAATTTGTACCAATTTTAGTAAAATGGATTTATTTATTTTTTAAAGGTATAGTATTAACCGTGAGTTCATTTATTTTCTTCTTCATTTGTTTTATTTTAATACAGATATCTATAAATGTTGTTGTAATCATTGCTCTGAAACAATAACGTTCTTGTATCATTAACGTTTGTTTGATCACATATAAGACTAAGACAAAGTAAAACTATGATATCTCAAAACTGCAAAAATTTAGATTATGAAGCATGCGATATATCTGTAGATATGATTAAACTACACTATGTCAAAAAAGTCAGTTTTTCTCATTGGCTGTTCAAAACTTCTTTGTGAAGTTTGTGTCAGTGTAAAATAATGTGCTTTCTTCTATTATTTGTAATGCTTATTGATTTCTTAATATATCACTGAAAAGAGCGTTGCAAGGTGTACAACACTATATTTATGTATATATCCCAATTTGGACAAAATTGACTTGGTGTAGTTAAATCATCCAGTTGCGAATCAATTCTGGAGGATTTTTTTTATTTAAATTACATGTAAACGCTATATTTAATTCCATATTTATTAATCAGATGAGAGTTCAAAATTCCGTTTAATTTAGTGAGAAAAACATTTAAAGAATCCGACATTTTAATATATATTTGAGGCTACTATTTGCAAACACTACTCGTTCCAAAATGCTCAAAAAATGAATCTTGAATTTCATTTTGTAAAAAAATCTACATTTTAAAAGTATTTTTAGTTTAACATATTGTGTATATTATCAAATAGGGCTTATACAAAAACCGCCTTTTGAAAAAACCGGTTTTCGAATGTCAATATTGTTATACAAAAAATGGATAATTCAATTAAAATAGCGAGAAAAAGTTCAATCAAAATATGATTAAAAAAAACACAAAGTATCCACCGATACGTTTTTTAACAAAATTTCCTGATATCGAAAGTACCCTTTCGCTGGGTAATAATGTGGGGCAAATGGACTTTAATCCATCAAATAAAAGATTCAAATTTTATGTCCTTTTCTTTATACTCGTTTATGGAAAATTCGGTACAACCGGTTACCAAGTTGAAAAACCGGTTTTCGAATGTCACAAATTTACCCAAAAAACCGGTTTTTGAAAACTGACAAGCCCTATTATCAACCTAAATTTGAAGCTGATTTAAAAAAAAGTATAAATTACATTCATGGTTATCCATATTACTGAATAATTTGTTTAAAATTAAATGATAAAAATAGTCCCACACGTTAATAAAGTACAATACTCTTTCCTCAAATAAATTGCAAATCTCTTCGGCTAACGATAGTCACGATATCAAAAGCGACCGTTATCAGTGTGCCTAACAGGGCGACTGGTAAATCAGCGATTCTGATTTGGCACTGTAAAGGTTAACATTAATTGGATCGTGCCAGTGTGTGGGTGGCTTATGGAGTAAAGTGCCGTTTCTTTACTCTTGCCAAAGTTGGCATGATTGACAATTAGGCGGAAGGTTTGAGAAACCGTATTAGACTTGTCCCATCATTATTCTTCATCATTAAATGTAATGGCTCCATAATGGCATTAATCAATTTGAATTAAATTTGCATTATATCATTAACAATAATAAAAATATACAACCAACATAAAGTTACGATGTTGTCTAAGCAATACTTATTAATCGATACGTTAGTTTCAAATTGTAACAAGTCAAGGCTGAGGAAATATTTAAAATGTCGATATCTAGCATTTCAAATATTTGTATAAACAGGCGTTTTTATTATTTAAAAACAAACAGTAAAAACTACGAAAATCATGTGTGAAACTCTGAAAATCATTTTCTTATATTCAAGTCCGCTGTGTGTAAGGAGCATACCTTTCTAATGTTCTTTTAACAGCTTAACGACTGCACGTTTTTTTCTTTTCAGTTTTGCGAAAAATTGTAATTTTACTAAATTCACTATAATTTGTAAGCAAATTGAGATATCTTTACAAAAATTAATTTTCTTAGCTTCCAGATACTTCGCCTATACGCATATATGAGTCCGCCGGCCAGCAACCAAATACTCAAATACGCGTCCGCGGTTGTTAAACTGTTAAGATAAGTTTTTCTCTACTAGAACTGTTTGCTAATCATTCGCTCAACCTATCTCTTGTTAATAAAGTAGTAGTGATAGGGCACAATGTCATTTTCGCTACGTCACATTTTTTAACGATTGAAAAGGTGGGAGGGATTTTAACACATCACAAACACTCAAACAGAAATTATTGATAAATAAATTAAATGCTGTTCATACTAGGACACGATCTGGTGACCTCCGTCATAGACCAGACATATCGAAAACTAGCAGTTCTGATATCCATGTTTTTGAGAAAAAAACCATAATTTGCATTAATGTTTTCAATCGAAGATTTGAACCTTTCGACGAATTATGGTAAATATGATTTTGAAAGATATCAAATACTATCTTAACAGTAAAAAATATTTGAATGTGCGGAATTTTCGGCATCCAGATTTTTATGTGAGCAATTTTCTGTGTGGGGAATAGTATATGTGCGGAATTTTCTTAATCACAGTCATCGTGTCTGGAATAGTTCGTTCATGATACAAAACAATAATATTATGAGCTAGTAAAAACAGGTTGCAATAAATTATAGTGTATAGTTATTCCTCTTTCGGATGCATAAATTTCAATGTCAAGGATATGAACTAATTTTTATTCGATTGGCAATCGATTAAGCCATAAACTTACGGAACCATTTAGAAAAATAAATAGTGAGCGCTATCTCAGATAAATTAAGTCCTCTGAATACGTGTGAAAAGTCGAACTAATCTGCAAATGAAATCGTTAATAAGACGTATTTAGCCTTCACCTTGTGACGATGCGCCGAATCCATGAGAAAGAAGCGACCGGTTGACATTAGATCGTTTGATTATAAAATTATTTATTAATCCCAGGTGTTTTAAATTAACGGCCCGCTTATAGTTTTATTAAATTTTAAAAATATTATAGTAGTGTAATAATGTGTTTGGATGTGGTGTTTATCTGTAACTGTTGTAATGTGAAACAGCATCACGATTAAAATATCAATTTAATAGTCGATTTTTTGATGGCGTAATCGAGTATGAAGGATATTTTCGATGGATTCGGCGGTAACTGTGTGGAAGATCATTTGAATATAAAATAAAAATTGATATCTTTAATCTTCCGTACTTATTATAATTTGTGATTACATTGGGTAGAAAGACAAAAAAAACCCAATCTCCATGTTGCATTTAGTAAGTTAAGAATTGGAATAAATGTGTATTTAATTTAATCGTACACATCCCCTACGACTTTTCAATCTGATAATGATTCTTAAACAGGGAAACACGTGTCGAAATTTGTTACAGTGGGCAACAAAGTTATTAAATTCAATTTAAAGTCTCAAGAACTCAATTTCGTATACAATTGAACCATATCAAGGTTGGATAAATTTAAAACTTAGGTTATTTATTACGCTAATATACAATAAAAGGTATCAAAATTATACTTAACTTGTTAATAATGTAGCTCAAATAACTTAACTATATTGTGTTACCTAAAAGCTCCCTTTTTACCACCCGTACAATCCTAAAATTAACGTGTAGTGTATAACGATTTGTTAACCACTATATTAATAAAAACACAATATTCATTTGTACTTTATTCAACTTTATTTAATAGGTCAGGACCGGTTTCGCTCATTGCGAGCATTGTCAACTGATAAGAAAAATATATAAACAGTGCTATTTATACAAAATTAAATTGAAATAAAAGGTGTAAACAACAATTAACAATGAAAAGAATTTACAAATAACAGTATAAGTGACTCTACAATTACACAAAAATTAAATGCTCAACACCTTTAACATACAATTAAAAAATCATTGAAGACTAGGAATAAAGTGTTTTTATTAATATAATGCCTTTCCACCAAGTATTGAAAGTGAACACCCAAAAAGTTGTGAACCACTAGTTTTGTTCGAGTCGTTTTTTTCTATTCCTACTCTATAGATATACTTCTGTCGTGATAAGGAGGTTGTTTGCACATTTACATTGGTTGCGGACATGGATTAAACAAAAAAAAAAATGAAGCCTACGATTATTTTTTGGTTAATTATTAAGCCCAAATACTAACCAACATTTGAGAGAAACATCTCTTTTTACATGACACTATTATTAGGGCTTGTCGCAAAAAACCGGTTTTTTGGCTAAATTTGTGACATTCGAAAACCGGTTTTTCAACATTGTAACCGGTTGTGCCGAATTTTCACTAAACGAGACTATAACAAATGGACAGAAAATTTGGATTATTTATTTGATGGCTGAAGACCATATGCCCCACATCATTAACAAGCGAAAGGGTATTTTCGATATCAGGAAATTTTGTTACAAAACGATCAGTGGACGCTTTGTGTTTTCTTAAGAGTAACACCAAATAATTTCTTGCTTTGTATTAGTATATAAATAAACAACATAAAAAATTGAACTTTTTCTCGCCATTTTAATTAAATTAAACATTTTTTGTAAAACTTTTAAAACCGGATAAAACCGATTTTCGAACAATAGTGACGTTCTAAAACAGGTTTTTTCAAAAATAGGTTTTTGTATAAGCACTAATTATTATCATCAAAAATATTAAAGCTTGTTCAATACGTAAAACATTATTTTACTAGTAAAATTGGCAGTATACCTGCCCTGTTTGCAAGTCTGTTGCAATATTGATTATGCAAATTAAACAACTGTTATCATTCATGTCTCGTTTGGTCCGTTTTTGGATTTGACCCACGACTTAAGATTAATATTCATTATATTCTTTTTATGTATTTTATTGTTTGTAAACAAAAGATATTGAATCATCTCTGTTGGCGCAATATATGCTATCGTGAAATATTTGCATTTTCTTAAAGCGTGCGACTCGATTCGATTGTTATAAGACTACCAAACGAATGCCAAGTTTATTAAAAAATGATTTCATAATACAAATGATCCAGTTAAAAATAATAACATTTAATTAGTGTAGATTGTTATATCAATCCTTCATTATAGAATCAAGTAAATGTTATGTTTATAATTTTTACTGAAACACTTTTATATGTTGGTTCAACTTTATTCTGATAACATAATTTACACTTTATAAATCAATCTTATAATCAAGAAGAAAAATAGTGAGATGACAGGTTGCAGTTGTTTTATTTTTACTGAATGTTTCATACTTCAACTGTTTCATACTTCAACTGTTTCATTCTAGAATGAAACAATTTGAAAAAAAAAATTCATAGAGAATAAACATAGTATACTATGGTGTTGAGTATACTTAACATAAACAACGTTTTTTTTTAATGAAAGAAGTTGGTGAACAGCAGTTGACAGTTGTCCTAAATTGATCAAAAAGACTTCTAAGTATTTTTTTTTTAAATCTATTCTATTTTATTTATAGTCACTTTTTTTCGTAAATTAAAGTTTTCAACATAAAATACTATAATAGTGCTTTTATCAAACTTTAAGTAATTGGGTAACTATGTTCAAACATAGAAGGCTTTGTTATGGATATGTTTGTAATTAAATTGAGGAGCAAACATTCAAAAAGTGTTTTATCACAAATTTTGAAAAATTCTGTTTAATGATAGTTTATAATAAAATATATGAATGGAAATCGCAATTAGTCTTCAAAAAAGATTTTTTCATATGGAAATTAAATCGTAAAGTTGACATATTCAAGCAAACCGTGATTTCTCCAACACTCAAATTATCATGTTCCAAGCACTGTATTCGTGTAACTTTTTGAATATTTACTCCTCATATTATAATAATGATGAATGCAAATTGATTTAAATATATTTTTGAATTATAGTATATCAGATATTGCAAAATACTTTCTGATGCGAAAAAAAAAATAGCAGATAAAAATCCAACCTTTAATGAATACAAAATATGATTGTGTTATAGCAGTGTCTGCCAAATTTTTTTACTTCACGGCACACTGGTGAATGGGACCTGTACCGCGGCACACCAAATAAAAATGTTTTTAAAAAGAAAATGTGGAAAATGTGGCGCGTTGACCACTATGTATGAACGTGACAAATATTTGATTGAATGCAGTGGCGGCCGGTCAATTTGGCATTCGATCAATGCACCCTTTGTTTATACAGAGGCGGTTATATTTCATGAAATAATATTCAAACATAACATTTATACCATTCACTAATTTTAAATTCTTCATGTATTTATTATTGTCTATAATAAATATTTTAGAATACCCCCTTAAGCAAACTTTGCGATAGTAAGTCTGAAGATGCCTCTGAAAGAGGCGAAACACGTGTCACAGTTAGTAGCACAATACGTGGAATAATTAAAGTTATTTAAAATTTTATATTAAAATGAACTTCCACAAAGTTACCGCCGAAACCATCGAAAGTCGTATGGAAATGTTCAAAGTTTGAACGATTAAATTTCAATGTTGAAATTTCATCAAGCACCTTCATTCAAATCCTATAATATAGTATATTATATTTGTCAGTAAAGTCTGCGTGGTGCAATACGTCCTTTCACGTGGCGAGATAACAGATCCTTCTCTTCCTCACAAAGGATAAATTACGAAGCTTTGGATAAAATGGCGGAAAACAAGTTTTGTCATGTCATGCGGCGTTATGTCAGTATTATAATAAATGAACCTCCCATAATGTGATGGCATTGATTACGTAGGCATTATCGTTATGGACTTTACCGTTCATTCCCATTATCCGCACAAGGGCTTCGAAATGTATTTATTTTAAGCATCAACTAAGCCTCAGCCCATCAAAGTTCATTATTTTCGAATGAGAAACGTTTCATATATTTAAAATTATTATATTACGTTTTAACACTTAAAATTGTTCCCTGCTTATCATTGCTAGAGAGATTTATTATAGAAAATACAAGCCTTTTTAGCGATCTCGAATCTTATAGTTATAAATAAGTGAAGCATTAGGGCAGTGGTCGGCAACCTTTTTTGAGACTGGGTAAAATTTTTTTTTTTGAAAAATTAATTTGGTTAGTGAGTAAAAGTCGAAAATATTTTTCTACCATTTATTATATTAAAAAATCATTTTTAGAAAATAATACATACATTTATATGTAAAACATAATACATTTGCATGATATATATGTGTAAATACAAAACACACATATACTATTGTTATTGGTGGCTTCCTTGGTCTTCTTAAATAAGTAATTTAATAAAAAAATATATGATCATAATTTCTTGTCGGGTAATTCAAAATGCGAAGTGGGTAATTCAATTACCCGCGGGTAGTAGGTTGCCGACCACTGCATTAGGTTTATAGATTTTTACATAAAAACCCGTAATTCATTTATATAAATAAAAAAACTTAGCTGGTTCTAATGGTTCAATAAGTTAAGTAAAAAAATATAAGTTATATATAAAAGTTAAATGCTTTTTCCTTTTTTGAGGCTTTGGGTAACAAGGGCGAAACAAATAAATATTTACTGTCTATTTTATCTTCCGTTGTTTATTTTATTTAGTATTATATAAAGATCGTATATTAAAAATAAATAAAGGGAAACCTTTGATATCTCAAATGTATTTTTTTTGCTGTCAAATACAAAATTACACAGACAAAAACTGTTTCTGCGTTTTTGCCAAAAAACAGCTTTTCATTGTTTCACTATTGTCACTCAAAGCCCTCGAAATGACAGTTAACAAATCAAAAATGGTAATGTTTTGATGGAAAAAAAACGGAATTTAAAAAAAGATTTTTGTGCATAGTATTAAAAAAAAACAGGTTAAATATGATTCTTCCGGGGTCTGCCGTTTTTGTATCCGCAAACAATAACTTCATGTTGGTATAAAAACGCTTTAATTTTGAAACTTGTAATGCAAATTTGATTTAAGCAATAAATCACACATTGCAATAAAAAAAGAGGAAAATAAGTTGAACAATTATAGCTGAATACAAATTCTTTTCAAAAATAATGAGGAATATGATAAAATAAACCACATCACAATATCAATGTATTTAGTTCTACAGTTTTTTTTATATTTATGAGTTGATAACTATTTCGGTTTTCACTGTAGTTCTGACGATGGCGAAAGCCGAAATAGTTATCAACTCATAAATATAACAAAATGTCGCCTGTGTGGTCGAGTGGTCAACGGTGTTGGCTTTGGCTACAGAGGGCCAAATCTCGGTACGGACAGTTTTATAAATTGATTTTTCAATCGATTTATGAATTTCTGTTCAAAGGCATGGATGTATGTGATGTCTTGAATTCCCCCCTCTCACCTTCCCTATCCTATGAACGGGGCGTATCGACAGCGATTAGCTTACCACTAATCCTGTCCTAGCCCCATCCTTCTATCCCTACTCTCTTTGGAAAAAGAGAGGTTGAGCAACTGAGTAACAAACAGTTCTCGTAGAAACACTTCTGTTGAGATAAACTCCATTAGGAGTCCATATGCTCCACATTGGGAGCGGACATGGTTTAAAAAAAAATATATAAAAAAAAACTGTAGAACTAAATACGTTGATATTTTTACCCTATTATAATGGAGTTCTACCAAGTAAATGCCAAATAAATAAACACATAACAATGTTCAAAGTAATGAAAATATTTCGTAGTTCACATAATTTGTAAGTATTCTTCATACTAATATGTGGTTCATTGATAACATCAAATGCTTTAAAAAAATATATAAATAAAAGTATTTGTAACAGCATTAAATATTTATTTGCGAAAAAAAACAACTTTTTCAAGAAATATTCAGGTTAATAAGAACCTCACTTAAGAAACGCAGATTTAAAGTGTTTACGAGGATAAAATAATAGCAATACATTCCTGACAAATTTCAATGTAAAGTGATTCTCACACAACGACCTATCAACTCGAAAAGGCTCTCGGAATAAAACATACCTTAACAACACCATAGCGCTTAAAACGGCAAACGATATAAATTCTCTCAAGTATACGATGTTATAAGCCAGGCAAAGCAAGTCCTCATATCACATCACATTCGTTATACAATAAAAAATACTTAGAATGCATTCTTAGTTCTAAGGTCAACGAATACCGTAATAGCAAGTGACCCTTTGGGCATTCGGGTCAATGGAAGTTGGTCTTAGAGTGCAAGTACTATAGAAACATACACGACTTACTCCACAATGGGTTACTAGATGTAATATTGCTTTACTGACCTTAGCTTTTGTGGGATTTTGCAAATATAATAATAATCTTTTGAACAGAAAATCGAACTGCAAGAAATGCTCCGGGTACATTCTTGGAATTTAAATACTCGTGAATATAGGATGGATATTAAAGGGGTATTTTCAATATGGTTTTAAAAAGGAATGCAGTGTTTTTTATCGATTGATCTTATGCATAAAACCAACGCGTTCATTACTATTTATTAAGGGCTGTAAAATATCTCATTCATTGAATAATATATAAAGCTTTCTGGAAATTGATATACGTCATATTATTTTCGATACAATATTAATTGACAAAGCTATTTAAATATTCCAGTACATTTTTGTTATATATGTACATTACAAAAAATATTTCTTGTTGCTTTTTTAATGTGAGAAACGGTTAAAACATAGTAAACAAAACTTTATCACAACACAGGAGTATTGTGATTCATATTTATTTATATATCAAATAAAATATTTCATTTATTTTTACTTCATGTCTTCAAAAAATAAAATACTCATTTATGCTGATTACAATTTTATTTTAAATAATCAGGAACGATTTCGCTCATGAGGAATATTATCAGCTGCTAAAAGAATAGAATATTACAGTGCTATTTACACAGAACAAAATAAAATTATAAGGGTGAAACAAAAAATTGGTTAAGTCAAGAATTTACATATATAAGGCATTTAATTGACTATAATTAAAATGTTAATTACTCCTTAAAAATAATTTAAAAGCTTAATAATTCTTTGAAACAAAAAGAAGATACGTTGAGTTTTGCCAACTACTTAATGTCAAGAAATCACGTTGTGAAACAAACAATAAAAATCAACGCAAGGTTTTTAAGTAGAATGTTGTGAAAAACATTAATCATACTAGCTTACTACAATCATTCTGATACATCACTCCGGACTGTAGTGTCAAGATGAAAAAGAATATGCATCTTTAAGACAGTATGACATCGAACTGTTATTTTATTGGTTATCTGGCTGAATGATACTGCTCTTTTGTCTAGGAATAATGTCCTTAGAATGTCACTTCTATTGTCAGTATTGTCAAGAAATCATGTAATCTGCTGGTATTTACTTTCGATGGTTTCGGCGGTAACTTTGTGGAAGTTCATTATTTAAGTTAGTGAGGCCTATTTATCCACCTATTCTGTTTCACAAAAAATAATCCATCAAAATACAAACCATCTAGCTGCTAGTCATTTCACTAGCCTCAATATTTACTTTTAATGTGTTTACTAAACAAACTTTGTGGAAAGGAATTATATTAAAACAGAAAACACTCTTTACTACAAATTATGCGTTTATTTAATATAATCAGGACCGTTTTTTCCAATTCTTAAAATAGAAATATATTTTGATCTATTGTTTTGTGACATCTCTAACTTAATTGATTTTTTGATACGATTGTTAATAAGTATCATTTATTTGTAAGAGATTATTTAAATTACAACAGTTAAATTGTTGTAAAAACTATATTGAGTTTAGTGTCACTTATTTATCTTTTGTTCACATTTCTGTTACCGAATTTTTGTTACAACATTATTACTTTTACTTGGTATATTATATAAAAAAAAACTACATTAATTTATCAGTTGGAAATGATCGTGATGAGCAAAACCGGCCCTGACTTTATTAAATAAATGTGGAGTTAGTACAAAAGAGCTTTTTAGTTTTTCATTATCGTTAAGATTTAATTACATATTCAGAACCAGATCCTGCAATACTCAATAGAAGAAAAACATTACAATGACTATAAAGACTGTGTTTTATTATAATTGATTGTTTGATGATAAATCAAATTAAATCAGTAAAATATTATTTATTTATTTGAATGAGTGTTAGTATGTACATCTGCTTACTTTATCTTTTAAAAAATGATTCATAGAATAATGTTGTTAACGACCATTCCATGTAAAAATAAAAACGGATAACTAAAAAGAGTACATGATAAAAAAAATACCTTCATTTCGCATTTTTAGTAGAAAATTGTTTGTACGTTATACATACTATTTTGAACGTAAAAGAAATCGAGTGTTTCACTTTGAAGTGTTCAAATACCTTTTAATAATACATCGTATTCTTTTTGTTCAAATACATGACACAACTTTGCATTTTTTCATGTGTTTATTGAAAATAGAGCTTGAATGTTTAACTTGGTTTTAGATACGTTATAAATAAAAGTTTACGATTTTTTATAAACAAGTATTATTAAAAATTAATGTATCAATTTGAACGATGTGTTGTAACTTAAGTTTCTCCTTCAATTAGTATGACTATCGTATAATGGCTAAGCACTTAAAGCACATTAAAATGTATTTTTTTATTTTTATCTTTGTCTAAGCATACTTTACAGCCACCCTGTCGTTTTCAATCAATAACAGTCATTACGTTGATGTTTATCTCGCGGACGAAGTCATCTCATTATGTTCAAGAAGATCATGTCTACCCTGCCCCACTCCTATCATTACCCCCTCCCAAACACAGTGTTTTACTTTTAACATTGTAGTAATCTTTTTCGCAACGTTTATTATTATAATAATTCGGTTTCCCATGATTAGGCATCGCCTCATCGATAGCCATCGATCATTATTCTATCGACACAGGGTTGCCAAATGAATAATCTAAACAGGACTATTTGTCATTATATGTACTCTAGTTGGGTCCTTCCGGATCTCACAGGCTCGAGACCCAGTACGAACAGCATTTTTTCAATCGATTTATCGATTTCTGTTCGCAGGCATGTGTGATTGCGATGTCTATAAAATCTCTCTCACCATTCCGATGCTTCAATAACTGGGCGTAGCGAGAGCGATCAGTTAATCTCCAGTTCTGCCTTAGCCTTATCCTTCTATTCCTTCTACTCTCTTTGGAAAAGAAAGATTGTAACAAAGAGTTATCATAGAAAAAGTTTTGTTGAGTTACCTCCATTACGAGGCCATATACTCCACATTAAGACTATTGAGAGTGGACATGGATGAAAAATAATGTACACTGAAATGACAGACATTAAAACATTTGATATATAACGGTAGAAAATTAAACGTCACTGGTATATTCTTCTTTTTTATTAAAGTATAAAATAAGCCACTTTATTATACTGATTCCACATTTAAAAAAAATGACCAAGGCTGGTTTTGTTCATTACGTGCATAACGAACTGAATATTATGTTTTTTCTTTATTTTAAAAGTCTTAAATTTATGATTTGTTAATCTTATACAATGTTAAATAAATATTTACAATTAATAACGCTCTCGATGAGTAAAGCCACTTTATGAGCTATTTTAAAATGTGAACTTTGTACAAAAAAAGACACTGGTCGTCAGTGACAAAATTTGTATACATAACATAATTTGAACGATGCAAATTTAATTCGACTTTTATTTATTATAATATGATCAGTGACGCTTTCGCTCATGTCGAGCATTATCAACTGAGTGTCTATATATCCTGATCATATTAAATAAAAGTGGAATTAGTACAAACGAGTATGTTATTTTTTTAATTAAATGATTATAGAACTTTTGCTTACATACAGTATTCCGCATCCAAAAAATAGCATATTTCATAGTAGGCATATTTTTCGTCACTTACTCAAAGCTTCCAGAGTGCTTTTTGCAACTCAATAATTCAAGTGACACATTAGAAGTAATCTATTCATGTCATCATTATAACAAAGGTAGCGAGTAATATTTATGCAAATAATTCAGTAGTGTTGTAAGTTGTTATTATAATCGATGCCGAGAACTCGTCGGTAGCCATATTTGTCAGTATAATATCATAATCTACGATTGTCATACTTGGTGAATTGCGTTTTAATATGACATTGTTCTATCTCCTTCCGTCTCGCGAGGTATACGAGACTTTGAGTGAGCGAAACTCGTTTGCAATGCGACATATCAGGAGATTTTCAATAACATTTAGTTAAGAATGCAAGCTCTGGGAGAGAAGATAGCCTCTCGCCGTCCCACGCATTCTACAAGAATGCATTCGCTCAGCAGAGACAGTAATGATACTAATTCAATTATCTGGTAAGTAATAATTTACTCAAGTTTTTTAACGACGATGTTTAAGAGGAAAGTAACGAACGTCTTATAAGAACTTACTTTAATTTTCTGCAGAGACTTAAAAAAATTCACGGCTTGTATTTTTTTATCTATGTCCACTCCCAATGTGGAGCGTATGGCCTTCTAATGGAGGTATATCAACAGTAGTTTTTCTACACAAATTGTTTGTTACTCAGTCGCTCAATCTCACTTTTCCAAAGACAGTAGTAGGGATAGAAGAATAAGTCTAGGAAGACTAGTGTTTAACTAATCGCTCTCGTTACACCCTGTTTTTGAAGAATAAAAAGAGTGGAAGAGAATTTTTAGAGAATTTTTAACACCCATGCTTTCGAATAGAAATCAAAATTCTTCGAAAAACTCTGTTCGTACTGGGACTAGAGAGCATGTGAGATCCGGCACGGAAGCCAACAACGTTAACCGCTGCGCCATACATACGGCTTGTATAATGTATAAATATTGTGTTGTAGATTTCTAGAAAAACAGTTTTTATTTTCTCAGTATCTTACTTGATTAGTTAAGTTTGCAGTAGTATTTAATGAGGAAATCAAAAAGTATATTGTAAGCAGTAATATATGCTTTTATGGACTGCATTAACAATTTAAATCCTCCCCTTTATCACTAAATACAAAAGTTTGCCTATAAAGAACTCTTATAAGACCAATCCTGACGTATAGTTCAGAAACTTGGACGTTTATCTCTGAAGACTCTCAGTAGCTACAAGTAGTTATTTGAGCGAAAATTCCTGCGGTAGATTTTTGATGCTGCCTGCGAGTATATCATTTGGCAACGTCGGCACAACCATCAGCATAATTACCTCTTGGGCGATCCAGACATTGTCAGATTTGTTAAAACTCAATGTTTACACATTGGACCGGACACACCTATATCACGCATCAACCAGCAAAATGTGTCACATTTTCTACCCCTGAGGGAAGACAAAGCGTTGGAAGACCGTGACTTTGCTGTGTGGATGGAGTGTCACAGGACCTGCAGATAATAGAGGTCAGCTGGGTATTAGTGGAGTGGAAGAAATTGATTGCTGCAGTCAAGGTTCGCCCTGGAATTTAGCGACATTGTATTTAACCATGTTCAAAATAATTGTGGTCAATTATTTATTCAACGGTCAGTAAAAGAAGGGTTCTGAAATAGATTAAAACAAAGCAATTATTATAATTGCTTGTTTATTAATAATATTGGTCTACTTATAAATCAGTTTGTTACTTTACGCCCAGACATAATAATAAAATAGAATTGTGATTATCCTAGTGTATGAAATGAAACCCTTCGGTTTGTTTATAATTATAAAATCCAAATACATATCAAATAATACTCCTTAAAGTGACAAGCAGTTTATTTACAACAAAAAGTGAAAACACAAGAATAAATCAATTGTAGTAAAATAAAATGGCGACAGCCGATGATAAAGCAACGCGTCTTCTCGCACTAACTAGTGGTTAACGGAGATTGTTAATATTCTCTTTACAAATTGGGCAATGAAAAATGAGTGACAAAAATCTAGACTAGGTTCGACCGTTGGACATTTATTCGTGAAACATGTAAAGTGCACAAATAAATGAATTTAACTTAAGTAAATTAAATTTGTGTAGATTCTAAAGTTTGTGCATTTGTATGATCGTTAATTTCGATGGTTAAAGATGTCATTGGTCAATTAATAGCCAATGGGCAACGTACAGAGCAGGGGTTGCACAATATTTTTATAGTGTCTTTCGTAGATAAAAGTCTTATATTTAGGTTTCTCCTGTAAAATGGCAGTACTGTATTTACTTTGCAATCAAAAGAAGCTTTGCCTTAAACATCACTACATCAATGCCGAATGCTAATTTAAATATACTGTTGAAAATGTTGTGTGCGGTTGTTTTAATATCCTTTCAACCAGAATTGATCTAGAGTATTTCTTGGAATATGAAACGTTTGCGTCTTTTTATTACAAATATAAAACTACTTAGAGGTTAAACGTTTGCCTTTTATTTACATCATAATAAAGTATAAAATTTAATTTAATTAAAAATGAATTTCTCAAAATGTGTTTCTATTATTTAACAAATTGTAATGAAAATCAAACAATATTCGAATAAGTTTCACTGATAAAATAATCATTGTCGAATGACACTTCGATACTCACAGTATTACACGGTGACAATAATATGTTAAACTCAAATATACATGTAAAATGTAACAGTATAACTATTTATTTATTTAATTAACATTGTACAAGGTTGACTAATTATAAATTTAAAACTTTTACAATGGAAAAAAAAATAGTATAATTTAATATTAAAAGCAGTAAAAAAAAAGTGGCAAGGAAGACAACTGAGTAAGCTCCGACGAACTCTACTTTAATACATAAAAAATAGTATTCGTCGGAACTCACCCACGTCTACGTGGAATATGTCGACATCCGAAGCAATATTGTTGAACACCGTTAAAGCTCTCCCCAGTGGCATCCCCATTGGCAGGCTGGTTCTACACCTTGGTAGAACAAACAATTCATTCAATTCAATTCAATTCACTATGACAAAGTTCTATTAAGAATATATTAAATGCACCGCCGATAACTACATATATTGTCATAATTAGGTCTGACAGTTCTTACTAACATGGCCGACATTCCACATTTAAAAATTTTCTTTTTGTAGTGCACATTTATAAAATTTGTTTTATAATATTTATACCGTTTTCAATGTTGCAATTATCTTTTTAAATAAACTTGAAGTACCATTATATGCTTTTATGTTCGAATAAATGTCAACAAAAATGAGGTTATGTTGTATGAAATAAATTAAATTATTACAAGAATATATGATTAAAACTTATATGTAATGTTATATTATGTTGCCATGAAACATATGTCAAATAAATAATATTGTATTATGATGGTATCGTTTACTAAAGTTTTATGAAATACAATAACGAACATATTGTGCTTATATGAACAGCAAAATAGTATGAGTTAACAGTTTCCCACTTAGAGCAACAAACTAAAACATTTTATGGAATTAATTGATATAATTATCTTTTTATGCAACCTTGTATATATCACCTATTATTTATTTCTACTTTCTAATAAATTTATTAAGTAATTTGCATTGCCGTAAAATATTCTGTATTTTTGAACCATAAAGTTTATTGTACGAGTTTTTTCAGTATGTTATATATTTATAAAAATATTTTAGCATATTAAAAGTAACTTAATTTAGTTAATTAATAACGTACACCAAAATGAGAAAAAAATACGATTAGGGTTGCAATCCCGGCTCTTTTTGTAATGTCTTGTTTTTAAAAAATAAATCTGAAAATGTCACGACTTCGTTGGAAAATGAGGTGAAAGTTATTTAACCCATGTCCGCGCCTAATGTGTGTCAATTGGAATTTTAGCGAGCATCATAAAACAGCGTTTTTTTTTTAAAGATAACAGGTTGTTAGTCAGTCGCTCAAGGTAAAGGAAAATGTTATTTTAGAATATGACAAAAAAGTCACCGAGCTACTCCGTCTAAGTTAAATTGTCAAGACGTGGCTTGCTTGGGGAGGTATTAAAACTGATTTTTATGTAAGTGTTACAAGAAGGTTAGGCAATATCAAGTTGGTTGTTGATTATCCCACTACCACCCGTTATGTGTATGCAGTCGCTGTTTCACGGCCGCCTACCATAACGCATTTTTTTTAAAACCATGTCCGCTCCCAATGTGGAGCATATGGACTCCTAATGGAGTTTATCTCAACAAAAGTGTTTCTACGAGAACTGCTTGTTACTCAGTTGCTCAACCTCTCTTTTTCCAAAGAGAGTAGGGATAGAAGGATAGAGCTAGGACAGGATTAGTGGCAAGTTAATCGCTCTCGATACGCCCCGTTCATAGGATAAGATGGGTGAGAGGGGGGAATTCAAGACATCACATACATCCATGCCTTTGAACAGAAATTCATAAATCGATTGAAAAATCAATTTATAAAACTGTCCGTACCGGGATTTGAACCCGGGCCCTCCGTAACCGAAGCCAACAACGTTGACCACTCGATCACAAAGGCGGCTCCATAACGCAATACGATCAAGAAAATAATCGAATTTACTCTTCATATTCTCGACCCGATACAGAACTGCACGGGAACTATCTTTCAACCATATCTGTCGAAAATGCTGATTGTATAAAATTGTTGTATCAACATATTATATTATAATCCAATTGTCGGCCAACACTGTACAAGTGAGTGATGGTGAGTGTATTTCAAAGCAATTTTAATCTCGACAATCCCACGATTTTACTATTCCGGGATTCCTGAACAAAATAAAAAACGAATTGCAGACCCCGGACAAGACTAACGGATGTGATTTACAACCGATCGGCGTCGGTTGATAATTTAATGTCGTTATAAATATGTGTCTATTTCACGAGAATTTTATGACAAGTTCCTCAAACAGCGCCATAAACTAAATGCCACTGCATTATGAATGCACTTTTAATTGCAAGGTCGGCTCGAAGAGAAAAGATACATATATTTGAACCAGGTAGGTATTATAAGTTGGCCTGTGTCTATGGTAACAGAGGAATTGTACTGAGTTCAGTATGGCTTGCTATGGAATTGTTTATTGATATGATAAATCTAATATGATAAATTTATACGCGGTCATATCACAAGCGTTATTTATTATCCGAACGTATTTATATTATTATTGTAAAAAGTAAACTAGGAGAGGTTTATTTAAATATTGTTTGTTAAATAAGTGCTTAAAATATACTTAATTGTTTATGTGTATAGAACATATTTTACTATTCACCTATCATATTAAATCAGGCCCGCCTGAGGTAATTATATTTTTTTACCATGTCCGCTCCCAATGTAGAGCATATGGACTCCTAATGGAGTTTATCTCAACATAAGTGTTTCAACGAGAACTGCTTGTTACTCAGTTGTTCAACCTCTCTTTTCCCAAAGAGAATAGGAATAGAAGGATAAGGCTAGGGCAGGACTAGTGGTTAGGATTAGGACTAATTGCTCTCGCTACGCCTCGTTCATAAGACTTTAAGACATCACATACATCCATGCCTTTGAACATTAATTCATAAATCGATTGAAAAATCAATTTATATATTTTTTAAAAAATGCCTGCGGTTATATATGACGAATATTTTTTATTAAGAGTCGGGTACTTCAGAATGTATTTAAATCACATTTTAATAATTAAAAAAAAAAACGATTATAAAATAACGTGAAAAACACGAAACTCGTAAATCCTGTTGACATGTCTGATTTTTTTGTTGGTTCAATGCGAGATTTCTTTTCCCTTCCGGTTGTATTATTGTTTTTTTCACAATTACCCAATGATTTCAGATTACTTCTGCATTCAATTTTTTTTTCTTACAAAAATATCAATTAGTATGAATTTCGTTGTATTTTTTTTTGTATAATGTAAGTATGTATGTGCGGCCTCTGGGAAAATTTTAGGTTGTCAATGAGGCTCGGGGTGCAATTTGGGTTGGCCAGATCTGTCTTAAATGAATGAGTGCATTAAAAAGTAAGGAATCGGTCAAAACATTAGAAGAAAGTATTTTGCCATTAGAAGAAATATTTGTTAAAAAATATAAGTTATTCGTTTTGGCTTTTTTTCAAAATATGTGTCTTTTATTTCTAATCGTGCTTTATCTGGAGTTAATGACTGAAAGTGCATGATGGTATTTTAATCGTTTCAATTTCGTACGCTTTTATAATTATTGTTATTTACGACCTGAGCTTCGCATTTCAGCATTTTAAGGCATTGGATTGGACCCTTAAGCTCAAGCTGATTGTAAGTTAGTAGATTTTATCGTTTGTTTTATTGTATCTGCGATGTTTTAAGCTTTCTTCCATCCATCAGATCCTTAGAATAAACAGCTTGTAGTATTATTATAGTCCTATTCTTTTATCCATACTCTCTTTGAAAAAAGGAGATTGAGTAACAAGTAGTTCTCGTAGAAAATTTCCTTTGTTTAAATAAACTCAATAAGAAGTGTTTCCACTACACGCTGGGAGCGGATGGTAAAAAAAATGTGTTTGTTTTTACAAACAGAAATACTTTTAGGGTGCTCACTGTCAATACTTGGTGGAAAGGCATTATATTAATAAAAACACAATAATCCTTTGTACTTCATTCCACTTTATTTAATATGTCAGGACCGGTTTCGCTCATTGCGAGCATTGTCAACTGATAAGAAATATAATTTAACAATGCTATTTATACAAAATTGAAAAGTTATACACAACAGTTGGCATTGAAAAGAAATTGCCAATTACATTAAAGTGATTCTTAAATAACACAAAATTAAAATGTTCAACACATCTAACATATAATTAAAAAGTCATCCCAGATTAATAAATTCAGAATGGCGATTGAAAGTAATTACAAACATAATTAAAATTTGGGAAATTTTTGACAAAGTAATAAAATGCTACATTAATAAAGTGAATATGCTTAATAATAGTTTTATGTTTTCCCCGCTTCCAAGTAGTTGGTGTGTTCATAACAAACAAAATCGACAGCCAGGAAGATTCTGAAAAATATTTTTTTCAAAGACCATATCAATTCTAACAAATGAAATCTATATTTATTTTTTAAAATTTATATAAAAGAATAGTTAACAAGGGCTAATGCAATGGATAAAGAAACGCCTAATTACTTTCAATCGCCATTCTGAATTTATTAATCTGGTATGAATAGCATTTTATTCGCTGCTACAACATTATCAACGCATATTTTGAAAAAAGAACTTTGCTATCGTACTCTGAAAAATAATGACCGTGTATTAGTTATAATATCTGAATTAAAATCGATTATTACCTGACCACATATAAACGCTCTTTGTATATAAAAAAAAGTTTCTTAAGGATATTATCGCAGAGGTACGAAACTGTTTTCAAAGGTTTTATTAAAAAAATTCAACTAAATAGGATGTCTATTAATACTTTGTTGTATTCACTATGTTTTTCGTAAGGTAGTCGTTTGCCAATAATCCATTCTAGTATCATGACGAAAAATAAATACAGCTAACTATTATATAATATTAATTAAGCCGAGATGAAAATTGTTCGAGTCGGTAGAGATCAACTCAAGGAAAAAGATAACACAAGACAAACCATCATGTCCATGACTTTAAACTTAAAACAATCTAAATTTAATACTGTATTTTCCTGGAGTTGAACCCAGACAAGAAGCTTATACCACTAGACCAGTGCTTTCTAACCTTATTCATTCCACGGCCCTCTAAATCTGAAAAAAATAATCCGCGGCCCTCCTCAATACAAAACATGTTCTGCGGCGGCTCCCGGAGAAATTTCGCGGCCCCCAATATGGGAAGCACTGCACTAGACCAAAGAGAGCAATACATTTTATACAAAATCTATGTCATTGGATACATTGTTTTTTTTATTAAAATTAATCCATGAAGTTGATACAAGTTATAGTATACTCAATATCAAATGTTGACACTTTTCAAATACCAATTCGAAGTTCAATTTAAAGTTACTGTTAATACTTGGTGGAAATGTTATTCAAAAAATAAAACACTCTTTTGTACAAATCCTGCTTATAATTGATGTGATCAACAATGGTTTCGTTCATGACAAGCATTTTCAACTATGGCCCTTAAACCCGGGATCCCATCCAATTTTGTGATTCCGAAATCCCGGGATTGTAAAAGTTTGAGAAGGTTGTGCGAGTGGTAAAAAAAAGGTCCCACTTTTTTTCATTTTGTAAATTCCTGGGTTTTTCTATTCGTGAATTCTGGGAAGAGCTAAAAAAGAAAAACGTCTCGCGTCTTTTCATTTTGGAAATTCAGTAATTTCTTAGGTTTTTGAAATCGATTAAAATTATTTTGAAAAGTCCCTGCAAAAGCTAAAAAACCCAGGATTTCAAAATCACCGAGAAAAAATTTCTCAATCCCGAATTTAAACACGATTTTATGGTCCCCGGGATCGGATTCCCTATTTTCAACTGATCAGTTTAAAATTCTCAGGAGAAAAGTCTCAGAAGATGAGTAATTATGATGTATTTGCTCTTAAGTATACTAATTATAACATTTTTTGATCTATATAAGATAAATCTGTAGATGCACGGTTCTATAGTTCCGAACCACTGGTAAGTCTGAGAATATTAATACAATATATAGCATATGAGATCATTTATACTTTTTATCGATTGTTTTTTTATTACTATATCCTCCTAGATGAGTTCACAGTGACTGTCGTAGAAAAACCGCAAGCATTATAAAAGCAGCGGGTTTTAAAATTGTCATGTTCTTATGTACGTACTAACTGACGTTAATGTATTAATTTAATATTATATTTTATTTTATTTGCTTTATTACTAGGTTGAGTGGTTAACATTGTTGTCGTTGGTTACGAATACCACGGGCTTGGATCCCAGTGCGGACAGTTTTAATAAATTGATTTACGATTTCTGTCCAAAGGCATTGATGTATGTAGCGAAAGCTAAAGCGATTAGCTAACTACTAGTCATATCTCAAAAAAAGATATTCATTGTATCCTTTAATGCAGTGCTTCGCAACCTTTTCTCACCTACGACACACCAAAGTTCTTCTTAGAATTCCACGGCACATTAAAAGTTAAAATGTATTAATTTAAAACAGAAATTTTACAATAATTTTTTATTTATTATTATAAGTATTTTTTAATCCACGTCCGCTCTTAATGTGGCCTCGTAATGGAGGTATCTCAACGGAAGCTTTTTCTACGAGAACTGTTTGTTACTCAATCTGTGAGTAGTAGGAAAGAAGGATAAGGCTAGAACAGGACTAGCAGTTAACTTATGGTTATTGCTACACCTAGTCATTAATTAAAGGATCAGAAGGATAAAAGGAGTGGAAATAATGTGAATTGATATCACAAACACCCAGTCTTCGATCACAACTTTGAATTTAATATTTCTCAAATTCAATCTTACCAGGAATCGAACCCAGACTTGCGTGATCAGTAGAGCAAGCTCTAACCAACTGAGCCACAGCAGGCGACAAATAAAATAATTATTATAAAGTAATAACTAATTAATGTGATACCTGCCCTGCGCTTGTTTCAATAAACACAAAAGTTTTATATTCGGCTCGATATTTGACAGCGCAACCAAAAGCTCTTAATGACCTTCACGTTGCATCCCGGAGCCGTGTTTTTACGTGATAAGCTAGCCAAGCGTTGAGTCCCGGAACCGTGTTTTCACGTGATGTTACCGGTATCCTTTAAATAGAGCCATAATTGTAGTATTTAGCATTTTTTTCATAAAAGTCTCAGCATAACCATTACAGTAGATACTCGAATCATTCTAAACCAGTCTTTTAATTATTAATTTTAATAAAAATAGTTACCGATTTTACCAACCAAAATTTAAGGATATCATAACGAATGTGATTCGTCCATTTGTATTTTTGAAGATCACATGATGGTGCAGTCTCCGAGTTAATTTTCAATTGTAAGTTAAGATATTGAATAAAAAAGAATGTCAAAAAGAATTTCTAAAACTATTTTGTTACTAATAGCAACAGCATAAAATAAAAAAAGTCCAATTGAATCTGCAAGGTGTTCGCCAAGGAAAAAAATAAGTAAAACTCGGTACATGTGCAAACATTGTTATGTAGCTTTCCATATAAGAAAATTCTGGCAATAATGCCATAAATAAGTAAATTATTATAGTATTTCAAACAACCACAACAAGTTTCATTTGATTTGACTTTGTGGTTTTACAGTTATAGCACTTTTAGTAAGTAATTAAAGAAAAAATGCAACTCTTTAAAAACATGCCAGGTACACGGGAATTGGGATAGTTTTACCTGATTTGGGCCGGGGCCGAAAGTGTTAAGCATGACCGCTTATTCTTTTTAGTTAATATAAGAGTTGAAATACTTTGCTTACATGAATATGTCGTCGAAAAGTCTAAATAATGGATTGGGTAATGCGTTACCACTGCGGCTAATTTTTTATTGATTTATTTTTATTTTTTATTTAGCTTGATCATGTACACTTTATACCTGTCCGAAAACGGGATTTCCGGATAACCTATTCATGAAAAGAATGTTAAAACATAATTTAGAAGCCTTACTTTATAAAAATCCGTAATAATTTTTCCGCCGTAAAAATACACAAACAAACTTATAATTTATTATCTTTTCCTCAAAATCTGATAAATTTAAAATATGACGCGTAACTAAGCTCGTTTTGAAGTGGTCAATTAAACAAATAATTTAGTGGCTTGTATCTTTTCATTCCAACCAGGGTCTGCAACAGCGATTAATCGGTTATAGGAAACGGTCATTCTACAATTTTTCCGGTTATAACATTCAATCGAGTTCTTAGTTAGTTCTTTGGCTGACCAAATTATTTTAGTTGACAAAGATAACGTCTACATTAAATCTGTTTTCTGCATGTAATATAATAATATGTCCGTGTTCAAGTAATCAACGTCATTGGTTTCTGTCTGGGTGCTCTAATGCTCGAATCCCAGAACAGAATAATGGATTTTTATTCAAAGGCATGGATGTTTGTGATGTCTTAAACGAAGTATTATTATTATTTAAATAATATTTAATTCATTCGAGAATTGGCTGATGCGGATAGAGATGCTGGAAAAGACTTTATTTCCTCATCGTCCAAATTTATTGAAGATGGAGAATATATCCCATGTCAAATATTCAATGTAGATAAGACTTGTTTATTTTGGTTGAAAATGCTTAATCTTACATTCTTATCAAAGGAAAAAACAGTTGCCCCGGGCACAAACCTTCTAAAAACCGATTGACATTGCTTTTTGGTGGAAATTTAGCTGGTGATTTAAGATTGATGCTAGTTTATCATGCAGAAAATTCAAGAACATTGAAAGGGAAAGATATATACAACTAACTCTTAACTTTTCCGGTTCTAAGCTCAAGAAATGCGACCCCAATACCAACATTTTCTTAAATATCTATTTTAATATGGGTGATACAATGTTTATAATTAAGGTATTCTTATATCATAGTTTTTTGGACCTTTTGTAGTTTATATAAGTATGCGATAACGCGATTACGCTATCAGGCAATAAGCACCCGCGATAACGATCGTCCGTAAGATAGCTGAGAACACTCGTCAGTTGTCAATTCATATGTGTGCTGGGATGACGTCTTTTTTACGCACAACTTAAAATATGATTATTTATTAAAAAACCACGGATTTTTATAAAAAAAATGTATGAGGAAAGATGCAGAGAGATATTTTAAAGCCCTTAGACTATTTTTTTTTTGAAATTCATAAGAATATAATGGGGAAACCACTGGGGTCAAAAAAGACCCCCATCGGTAGAGACGTATTTTTCTAGTCTCCGAGCCGCGAGAGTTAACAATTTTATTAAAAAAAACATATTTTTTATCAAATATATAAGTAAAAAGTTTAAAGGACAATTTTTAGTGTTTTTTTTTACACCCCTCTACTTTAGAACATTCAACATTCGCACACGTTTTCAGGAACCAATTGTGTGCGAAAGTGGAGGTCCGCCTGTATTAGGACTTTTCCCGTGTGTCGGATACAGGCAAAAAATCGGTCAATTTGCAATCCCTGCTGCCGACCGTGAGTTATTAAAAAAAACGAAAGATTATCTTTGAGATCAACGACATAAATTTAAACGAGAATAAAAATATATTCACCGTCACATGCTGCTAACTCAAAAGATTTATATGATTTGTGAACACTTTTAATATTTACACTCTCACGGTTTTTACAATAAATTTACTCGAAAGTCCTTTGAGTAAGAGCAGGCAAAAGATTATATCTTGAGTTATGAGTTGGTCAAAATGTATAAAATATAGCAGTATTTTGCCATAGGAATAAAACTGTTAATTATAACTGATTGCCAGTGAACTCTTAAACTTAATCTTGTTAAGGCTAATTTACGGCGACGGAATTGTGACATATCTTATCCTTTCCAAATACGTTTCACGTATAATGATTGACATTACTCGTAATTTATTTTTGAGCGAGTTTCATTATTTGTGAGAAATTTTAATAATGTGTATACTGAAGTTGTCGTAGGTAGTACATAAGTCAGAAATTGCAGTTACATACTTATTTGAGAAGGAGAACCTTCCATGACACACAGACATAGCGCGGCCAAGGAAGGTTCTCCTTCTCAAACCCCCCTAGCTCTTCCCCGACCCTTCATCTACATGCTGGTACGCCACAAAATGGGCGCATACACCGGGGTGTCTTCAAAAACCACCCTCGGCATACAACACACGCCGACACTGTAGGCTCGACCTCCTCTCGAGGGTAAAAAACAAAAAAAAAAGAGGGACCACACGGAATTTATAAAAAAATAAATAAATTCCCAAAATTAAAATTAAAAAACTAAACAGACAAGCATTTCCCCACAAAACAAAACAAAAAAAATAACAATGCTGCTCGAGGTTAATGAATCACCCTACAGTGCCAACCAACGTCAACAAAACGTCGACTTGCCAACAACCACGACCCCCACGCTTTTTCTTTCTATTATCTTTTATCATTATTTTTTTGTTTTTCTATTTTTACTGTACTCTTTTCTCACTGTATTCTTTTTCTCTTTTTTTTTTCTTACTACATTGCTCATTGTACTATTCTCTTCTTCATTATTTTTGTAAACTGTATCACCTGTACCCCAAAAAAACTAATAAAAAAAAAAAAAAAAAACAATACAATACACATGACTATCCTGTCTCACTCATATTTAAAAAAAATAAATAATATGGGATCAAAAAAAAAATATAAAAAAAAATATATAAAAAATAAAAAGAGACAGGAACCAACACTAAAAAGAGGGGAAACCCCAACATCAGACGAAAGGGCAATTTGAGTAATCCACAAGGCCCTACAACCAAGTGTAAGACACCAACCTACATACTAATTTGATCTGAAGATATTGTTTTCGCTTAAAACCCCTGCTTACAATATTAAAATAATGCAACACACCGAGAGCGATTATCTAACCAATATTCCAGCCCTAGCTCAATACTTTTTATCTTTACTTTATTAAAAAAAGAAGAGATTGATCAATTGAGTAATAGTCAGCTATCGCAGAAAAAAATCTTTAAAGATGCTTTATTAGAAGGCCATGTGCTTCAAATTGGGAGCGTACGTGGGTAAAATAATATTTTTTATACCAGTATTTAATATTAAAAAACTAAGTACTGATATTGAAAACCCTACGTGGAAGGGTATACAAACATTACAGGAGTCCATAGATTTGGTCAATAATAATAATAATAAAAAAATTAAAACAGTCGGCTTGGAAATTGGAAATAGTGGACACCCCAATCGAATAAAATCCTCAAGAGCATTTCCCCTCAGTTACAACTGTTACAAGGCATGCAAAAAAAGATTTATTGCCAACAAATTCACATATTTACAATATCATTTAATATTAAACAATATAAAATGGTTTTACAATACAGAACGAATCAATAACATATTAAAGAAAAATAAAGAAAATAAATTATTTCCTTGGACCAAATGCTCCATCGATACATACAATGAATAATGATTTGACAGTGCTGTAAATGTGTTGTGTAATTTTTTTAAAGGATCTAAAAAATCTTCCGCATTTATTTAGAGATAGAAGAAAATCGTAAATTATTATTGCCGTGAAGTTATCGTTAAGATTTTTTTCAAGATGACATAACCTGCGAACTCAGTGGTTGGTTATATATTTTATGAATATTTTTACTGCTGCGACAACGGCGCTATTTTATCGCTGAAGATCTGCAGCATAGATTACCAACCTGATCTTTCAACCGATTTTCATCGCTGATTAATGAAATAACATATTCTTGAAAAATATTATAAAATAACGTCTTGGCTCGTTGCTGTCTGCTTTTAGTATGATATTAATATATTTTTAATATTTTTCAAACACTGTAGCCAATTAATTATTATCATAAAAATATTAAGTACATAATAAGATTTACTATAACAGAAAGGTCGCTCCCAGTGTAGAGCATATGTACTTCTTCTAATGGAGTTTATCTTAGCTTAAAATTTCTACAAGGATTGCTTGTTACTCTGTTTCTCAAGAACTCAACAAGAGTAATAATAGAAGGATAAGGCTAGAACAAAACAGGATATTTGATAAGATTATCACTCTCACTACATGCCGTTTTAATGATAAGATGGGTGGGAAGAGAGAATTCAAGACATCAAATACATCCATGCCTTCGAACAGAAATCCATAAATTAATTGAAAAATCTGTCTGTAGATATTGTCTGTACTGAGATTTGAACTCTTGCAAGTGCTCGAAATATGCAATTCCATCCACTACCCGCAACAGCTGTACATCTGTGTCCAAAATGCGTATGATTAGAACTATTTCAAACTATCAGCGTTTTGAATAAACACTATTAAAATCGCATAAAAATTAAAAAACACATAGTTACACAACCAGTCGAATAAAAAAGTTATCAATTTTAATTTGATACATCTCTTAATATTCTTAAGAATATTATGTTAACATAAATAATACTGTAGTTCTCCATAAGAGTTTGAAACGTCTTGAAAATATTATTCCTTGTTGTTCAGACAATCGACAAAAGATGTTGTCTCTGTGGCTAACCAATACACACGTAAACTATTATATTACATTCACAAACTCACCTTTGACCGTGTCTTTCACCTGCATAACCATTTATTTATCATTTTTCTTTGTCAAGGTCCACAAACCTTTATCTGAAACATCTTTGGTGCATTGAACCTGTGTTGTAAGAAATAGTGTCATACAAAAGAATATTATTTTGTATATATTGTACATTTGTCTGAATGATGCGTTATCACAACAGCTATACATACAATATTAAGTGTGACTTGCTGTAAGCCCGTTGCCTTCAACGAGGGATTTTTTTGCATTATTAAAAAATCAGATGCAAACTTATTTAACAGAAGGTCTAAACCAGGGGTGGGGAACCTTTTCTTCTCTAAAGGCCGCCTTCATTTTTCTGATTCGACATAAGGCCGCAGTAAACATTGACTAGGGAATCTTTTGCCGGAAACAGGAATTTACGGTCAGAATATGTCGGGAATTTACGAATTTGCATACATTTACAGAAGGCCGCACCAGAGTAGCCAGAAGGCCGCAATTTCCCCATGCCTGGTCTAAACTCTTTTTTTTTAAGAATACACCTAGACCTCTTAAAAAACTAAAATCAATCGGAATTGTAAAAAATATACGCAAATAGCGGAAAAACGTGAATTACGGGCACGTGAAAACAAGATTTCACTGCACTGTAAAAAATCAAAATTTACGTAAAAACCAAATTTAATAAAAAAAAAACTTAAACTAGTGCATTGAGAGATTCAATAAGAAGGCTATGTATCAGTGTTTACCAACGTGAGGCAAGCAGACAATGGTTTATTCGAAAAAAAGTCAAGATGTTTCAAAAAATATTCTTTTTTCGATTATTGATTTTAACGTTTAAAATAATGCGAAAAGGGTACCGGAATGCCGTTCCACCGCGTAACATGGAAAACGTCTCGATTTGTATGTATGTATCAACGTATGTAATCGTATGTTATGCGCATTTGTATGTATATGGTGAGGTATACAATTACGATTTGTTTGATTCGAAATATTAGATACTAGTAAAACTTTCACAACATAAAGTTAATATGAATCTTATTCCATTTTATTTAATGCAGCCTATGAGGTTGCAGCTATTTTCATGGCTCCTTAAAAAAAGTGTTCCTAACCTTGGTCTTGATTCTAGGTATCTTCATCTGAGCTCTTCTTCTGTCTTTGTGTATGCCTGTTGTCTTCCCGTTTATTCATCCCTTTGGAGTTGATGACTTTCTAGGATTGAGCAACTGTGTAACAAGCAGTTCTTGTAGAACAACTTGAGGAGCAAACATTCAAAAAGTGTTTTGTCACACAAATACAAAGCTTGGAAAATGATGATTTAAGTGTTGCAAAAGTGACGGTTTGTATGAATGTGTCAACTTTTATGATTTCATTTTAATATGAAAGAAAACTTTTTGAACACTAATTTTGGTTTCCATTCATAGGTTTTATTATGGGCTATCAGAATTGATATAAAACGCCATTTTTCAAAATTTGTGACAAAACACTTTTTGAATGTTTGCTCCTCACTTATGTTCAGATATTAAGTTCTACAATATGAGAAAACTTGGTAATAAAATAATAACATAACAAACGTTCTTAATGTTGATAACAGATGGCAGCATAAGACATTTAAAAAATATATTTTCTAAAAGCTTAAAGCTTGTTTTTATTTTTCCCATTTATAAATTAATATCAGTGTTAATATGCCAAATAATGCAAAATACTCCGGTGTATTTCAATTTAACAAGCAATCTTTGACAATGAAATGCACGTGGCTGTCCTTGATATGACAATACCGATTGTTATTGTACTAGCCAGAGATAAAAATAATCTTGGTATGTTAACATAAGAATTATATTGACATTTGATAACTGTCATTATTTGCACAACACGGGCGTTTCCGTGTTTTGAAATGCAATGACACTGACATAAATATGTTTTTTTTACTATTGGTTTTTTGGCAATGTAATCTATTTGCAAGTATGACATCGATTTATGTTAATGTTATCAATGGTTCCCATAAAATAAGCGATCCTTTTAATTGTTTTACAATATTTGTTTTGAGATAAGATATTATATAAATATTGCCTTGACTTGAATTTGACACATATTACAATTTATACACATGATAAAAATGATCATATTACTTTTAATGTGTCTTTCAATTCTTGGTGAATTTTATTTAAAAAATATAAACACTCTTTTTAACTAATTCCACATTTATTAAATATGATCAGTTTTGCTCATTACGAGCATTTTAAGCTTACAAGAATAAACAGTTGTACAGTGCTATTTATACTGAAACAAGTAAAACTATTAACACTTCTCCTACGGTACTAAAAATGCTTTTTTTTTATATCAAATTTATGGAGCTTTAAGTACCAGCACACGTTACCATCAAAGTTCTTCGAGTCTCCTTCATCACTAATGTTTTGAAAAGTTGTATTCCCTTACCATCACTGCAGACGGAAGGGCGTGATTGCTACAGAGGTAAGAAACCTCTAGTGAAGCCAGTTCACGGGGACTCCATATGCATTCATTTGAAAATCACATTCTATATACTTCCCCTCATACTACATGCGCATACATAAATATACACAAAGAAGTCAACCAAAGAGAGTATTTATGCGCATACTTTCGATATGTTTCTGGCCCTTAAAGAATAAAGTGAAAACATGTTTTAACCACCCTTTGATGGACGGTAAAATACCCAGGAAGTACATTCTTAAAAAACATGTTTTCAACTTGGTTTTTTAAGGCCCAGCAACATATCGGAAGTATTTTTTTTCACCGTAAGGGTAGTGTTAAGGGCGTAACAAAAAAGTGGTAATAAAAAATGAAAGAAATTTACAGATAAAGATACAAAATATGAATAAGTCACACTAAATTAACTATAATTTAAATAAATAAATTTTAAAATCTCACATTTGAATCGTTCAAATTATCCACATTCACACAATTTTTGTCACTAACGGACCCAAATTTAAACTGTCAGTCTAAGTTTATCCGTGCACTTAAACGCCTGAAGATGAATGGGTCGTTAATGAGAAAACTTGTGTGGATGTGTGAACGATTCAAATTTAAAACACTCTTGCTTTTTATGGCTAGAAATCATAATGTCATTCGATTTAAAATGAATGAAATTGAAGGAAACTAATTTGTATATCTAAATAATGTTGCAGCATACTTTGCACAAATAAAGGACAATGTTAACATATATGATCATAAGTTGAAATTTATTAGTTTAACAAGTGTATATGTTTACTTGGGCAGTTAAAGTACCAAAAATCACCACTTTACTAGACTACATAGATACCACAAACAAACCAACAATTGCCTCTACTGAACATTTGATATAAGCACTGATGAATTAATTCAGCCCCAGATATAATAATGTTGTCGTATTTTTTAATAACAAGAAATAAACAAATTCAGGAAATCAATCTTCGAGTTTTCTATGAATTCTTTCACTTTTAATCGCCTTGTAAAAAAAGAGTTGAGTGTATATACAATATCTACGGCAAGTATACAAACTAAAGTGCATATTACAAGAGACATTGCTAAAGTCTTAATTGTATGTAGACATAATAAAATTACAACTCAGATTATGAAACCAAGGTTAGCTTTGCGCATACGTTATTAATTACTATTGTTACAGCTGTACATTGTTTGTTATTAAATTGGGTGTGGATTGAACCCAAGTAAAATAAAAATAGTAGTTTATAAAGATACATAAATGTTTCATTGAACTGCATGTCCGGAAGACATTTGTTTGATATCAATTATTTATTGTTTTAGAAAAGTTCGACAAGACAAATAGTCGCTTATAAAATGTAAATTGCATTTGCGTGTCTTATAACTTAATTGAGTGAAACTAGAAGTTGAAAATAACTTAATTTATAGTATCGTAAATATCATTCAACAGAAAGAAAATACATATCGTATACAAATTATTTGTGAGATTAATATTTAAACTAAATCAGAATTAAGCTGGCTGTGGCCCAACGTGTATTCTGTGCGGTTCTGACATTATTTATGGATATCCAGTGAAACCCTGATCTACCGTTCCCGCATGGATCGTTTATTTTTCATAGCCATAAGAACAATGTTAAATAATCCCGCATTAATCGTTCCCCAATTTACCGATTTCTTCGATCTATCGTCTAAATATTATAGTCCCGTTACAAATATTATCTGGATTGACCGTTTTTGTTGAATATTTATTATTTTGTTCATAAATAATTTTACTTCATATATAGTTTCACATTTTTTTCTAACTTAAAACTAAAACGTCTAAATGAAGAATACTATAACTCTAGCTGGGGAATTGAAAACAATTCAAGACGTTGACAAAAAATCCAGGAGAAAAACTAATTGAAAGCAAAAAAGTTAACATAGAAAAGTCAAAGTCATCTGCTATCCTTCATCAAAACGACTATACTCTGCAGATATAATATAAATACTTATATTTGGTTATATTTTCTTCATTTAATGTGTATTGTAATTCTTTTTTGAATAAAAAAAAATATTTTTTAAATTTCCTACAAATAAATTAATCTGCCGATCAACTATAATAGTATTGAATCACAACGATCGTTTTCATCTGAGGAACATATAATTAAAAAATTCAGGATACATATTGACATGGTACGGTTTATAGGCCGAAGCTCTTACTACACCTTTTGTGATGACAACTGGCAGACATTTAAAAGCTTAGTTCAATTAATTGTGTAATTTTTTTTTACCATGTAACCAGTAATATCGATTGTTTTTATTTTTTATGACCTTTAATGGCACCACTGTTTTTTCTATACCTGAGCGAATTTCGTTTTGTTCGTCCTTGCTTTATAGGACGTCATCGGTATGTGACGTATGTATGACTAATTCCCGGTGGTAGTTTTAACTTCACTTGTGATTTTTTTTGAGTTTGTGCGATACGCGATTCATAAAATGGCGTATCGGAAAGCCCGACGTCGAGATGAAAGAACTGATATTTTTCCACTTTGACGATATTTAAAATTAATTTTGTTTTCTGTCACTCGCGGACTTTAGCATACAATTTCTTAAATTCTATACAATCGTTTGTGCAAGCTAAATATTATTAATTTTATTGTAGTGTAAATTCTTATTGTTAATAATTGTGTGTGATTTAAAATAAAATGTTTGCAAGTTCCTAATAAAATATCTCCGTAACAGTTGAGCGATGTTCTTTTTATTCCTACCTACTTGTTTTACCTCGACTATCATTAAAAATGCTGTTGGTCGTAATGACTTTTATTAGTGGTGATTTATTCTTGGGGTTATACCTACCCCCAAAAAAAAAATACAAATTTCTCACAATAAATGAAACTCGCTCAAAAATAAATTACGAGTCATGTCAATATATCTTAATGATGAAAGAAATAATTTGTAATATATTATGAGAGCATATTTTCATTCCTAAAATTGTTTTGTGATTTTATGAAATTTTAATTAAGAATTTATACCGAGTTTATTAAAATTGACTTCAATAAGTCGATGAATAATTTCTCTTCAAATTGACCAAGCTCGGCGTGGCACATACAAATAATATTTGAAACTATGTGATTATTTACTCATTTTCATATCACAGTAAGCCCAGTCACATATACATGGCAGTGTACTTTGGTCATGGAAAGAATTATTTACCATTTACCGGTAATTGAAGTTTATCGGAAAATTGTAAGCCCTTGTCATAAACAGATTTGGCGAAATCTTTAGGACTGTTTAATTTTGTATGCAACCGAAGCGACAGAACGAAAATGTAACCATTTTAATTTGCTTACATTAACATGGCTTGCATATTTCATTGTTATAATAGACTTTTAGACGATTTGATTTAATAACTTTCTCAAGAGCTATCATAACATGTAATTTTTATTAGTAAACCTCTGATGGGAGAGTATAATAATGTGTACGAAACCCCGGAGTTGTGGGAAGGCAAGTATGAATGTATGGTTGTTGATGTCGCAAGTCACAGTCGAGTACATGACATGCGACATGACATGACGGCCGTATGTCATAAAATTAATTGTGTTTCTACACGCACGCCCACTCCATATTTATTGTTTACCGAATGTACACGCATAATAAATTTCAGTACACACTAACCTATTACTCTTAAATTTGTGAATAAAATGACATGTAAAAGCATTGTGATGTATAAGCTAAACAACAGGCTGTGAAATAAAACATAGCTCGTTGTCATGGTCAAAAGAAACTTTTACGAATTCAAAAAAACATACTTTGGTCAGTATTTAAAAAGCTTTATAATTGGAGAATTTTATGCACAAACCAGCCAACCCACAAATTGTTGATAAATACGTTTAAGTGTTTGAAGAGTAATTAAAAATAAATATTTCATTCCTGTTGTACACTGTGATTTTTTAAAATAAAGCAAATGGAGAGAATTGTTTATTGTTTTAGTAACAGTTTCTATTTTGTGGGCTTCTTATATTATTCAAAAAATTATAAATTTATATTATTTACAAAACTTCATGCATGTAAAAATGTATGTTATTTAAATAAGGACACAGTGCAGAAATAAACCAAAGACAACGCACTCGCTTACGCCTAATACAACGAAAGTTCTCTTGTATTCCACATATCCTACATTAAATTTCGATTTTTTTTCTAATAAAACCGACTTTTAATATTTTTTTTATTTATTTATTTAATTAACATTGTACAAGGTTGACAAATTATAAATTTAAAACTTTTACAATGGAGAAAAAAAAATAGTATAATTTAATATTAAACGCAGTAAAAAAAAAAAAAAGTGGCAAGGAAGTCAACTGAGTAAGCTCCGACGAACTCTACTTTAATACATAAAAAATAGTATTCGTCGGAACTCACCCACGTCTACGTGGAATATGTCGACATCCGAAGCAATATTGTTGAACACCGTTAAAGCTCTCCCCAGTGGCATCCCCATTGGCAGGCTGGTTCTATACCTTGGGAGAACAAACAATTCATATCCACGATTTCTCAAAAAATAATCAGGAACATTTAGATTCACATTCTCAAGAATGGTGGAATTCTCATTTTGGCCTCGTTTATACTTATGACTTATGTCGAAAGAAATATATGGCCAGATACATTTCTCTTCGAACGTTCAAGCTATTGAAGTTAAGCATGCCTAAGAGAAAGTCAGTTGGATAAAGCCATGGGTAATATCCATACACCCTCATATAGAAAAGTCTCAAAAATTTCTTCTGAATCTTCTCCACCATAAGGGTATGTATGTGTTATTCTTCTTTATACCTCTTTTGGAATACCATCTTGGATGTTTCAAGGAAAATAAATTATTGTTTTACTAATTAAAAGTCCGAAAACATCCAATCCACGAGTTTTTTTTTGTTTGAAATAATTTAAAAGCGAAAAAAACCGAAAAACCCAAACAACATGGACTATTTTTCACAGATTTACTTTTTTGTGGGTCTGTAAAAAAGATTGTGCCAAAAATGTTGCTCGGGTGTTTTCAGCAAATTGTATTGTTTATGTTGTAGAATTCATTAAAAAGTGGTATTAAGCATTTTTAGTTTATCTGTTTTCTGTATAACATGTTTCAATCAATGCACGAAAAACGTTGTAGAACTGCGGAATACATTATTTAACCCTTTCTTAACTAAGATGTGTAAATAGTACACATACCTTCTAATCATTTACATTTCTCTGTATATATAGTAAACTTAAAACTCAGGTATTTTTCCCGTATACACTTACGCATTGAGTAATGCAATAATATAAATATTGTAATAGTGTTATATAATTGTCATGATTCACTCCCGTTTGCCTGATGTATAACAGATACACAGCTCAGGAGCGCGTGCTTTTTTTTTGCATAGTAAGGAAAAGGTTAAATAGGATGAGTAGTAGTATCGGCTGGTAAAAGGTTCAACGTGAATGATCACATGCAGTGTGACGTGTTTTTCTTATTAACATTTATATGTACACCTCGAATTAAAAAAAATGCGTAAGTTTCGAGGTTTTTATTCCTGCCTTGCAGTGGTACCAAATTTAGGCCTGCGAGTCTTACATAGAAAGTGATGAGCTAACGACTAATACGAAACAAGTTTTATCGGATCGAATTTAATAATTGAATGGCTGTAGATGTTAAACGAATCTGACTAACAAGATATCTGAAATTAATTAGTTGGAAAGATGAATTGCATTTAATTTGTATGCAAGTACTGGAAAGTTAAATTATGTGTACGATTTATTGTTGTTCATAATTAGTAAGCCAACCGAGACTTTGCGTGTATTGTTATCCAATACAACAGTGTCCTATATCAGCGATGTACAACCGATGACCTACGGGTCCCATTCGGTCCGAAATTTACATTACAATTAGGGCATCCAATCCCGGGATCCCGTAATCCCGTGATCCCGTTCATTTTTCTGATCCCGAAATCCCGGGATTGAGATACCTTCTGAGAGGTTCTGGGGAAAAGTATACCAAATCGGAGATTTCAAATTCCTCGGTGAGCTAAAAAAAAAAAACGAGTTTCCGTGAGATTCCGGGAAAAAGTATACCAAATCGGAGATTTCAAATTCCTCGGTGAGCTAAAAAAAAACGAGGTTCTGTGAGAATCCAAGGAAAAAGTATAGCAAATTGAGGATTTCAAATTTCTCGGTGAGAAAATCTCAATCCCGGGATTCAACATTAATCAATCCCGAAGTCCCGGGATTGGAAAAAGGCTCCGGGATTGGATACCCTAATTACAATGTACACCGACTAAATACAATGTTTTCTAAAACTATTTTTCAATTTTGTTCAGCGTTTTGTTACTATTCATTTCGATATCCACTCCGGTAAACGGATTATTCCGTATACGAATTATCCGTACAGATTTTTAAGTACAAAAAATCCGTACATAGATCCTTCCGTACATGGAAAATTCCGGATACAGAATATTTCAAACATTAAAAAAAATGTATTTTTAAATTTAATGTCTCAGGCCAGGGTTCGGCAGACCGCAATTCGCGAGCCACATACGGCTCTTTGCGGTAGACATCAACTCTTGAAGTTATCACGCTTTTTATCATAAAAATCTATCCATAGGTATATTGCATATTTATGGCTCTCCAATACCTTTGCTAAGCCTTTTCCTTGATAATTTGGCTCTTCGCACTATAAAGTCTGCCAACCCCATTTGGAGGTCAATGATGTCAAATATATTTCAGATTGCGAACAAGACAATTAATAAGTAGCATCGATACCGAATATTAAAAATATCAAAATGTACGGGAAAGTCTTGTTCGGAAGAATCGATGTAAGAATTTTTTTGTACGTTAAACTCGTGTGCGCAGTATTCTGTTCGGAAAAATCTTGCACGAAGAAATCATGGAGCCATCAACTTTGGTTGACAATTTTAACAAAGGAAAATATTTGTCTGCAATTCAAAGTAAATTTTTAGACGAATGTTTTCTTAGCTATAATTTTGGCTTAAAAATGTCATAAGATTGCATTTTTTTTTACATTTTTCGAAATAAATTACATTTTATTTACTGACATATGTTATCAATAAGCACGCAATGCAAAAAATATTTATGTCTAGATTCAGCAAAGATTTGGCAAAAATCGAAAATTGAAAAATTGATTAATTGACTCTATTGTTAAATATGTTTGGTATCACTGTTCTATAAAGTAACAAGATATTCTACTCACCAATTCAGTAACGTTCCTCAAACTTTTTTCATTCCACATAATCTTTTTTTTGATTCTACAACTATGATTGATAATATTTAGCCTAAATTTTATTTGCCATTTGATAATAACTGGAACGGGTTAAATAACGTTCGGACAAATCTTAACATATTATAACATAACGATAGTCTAGTTCCATATAACGATAAATCAAAATTTGAAGTATTGAGTTGTGTTACCCATAATATTTGAATTTCTATAAGTTTACAGAAATACAACTTAAAAAAATAGTTTTCCTTCGGTAGATAGATGTTTGCTCATGAAAATAAATAAATGTAATTAATCTTTTAGTTTCATATAAATACAACTCGAACTATTGGTTTATGGTTCTGTGAATGGTATAATAAATTTGAATTGAATTGAGATCAATGACAAAAAGATGATACAAAAAATAATCATATTTTTTTTACAACTCAGCTTAGATGCGTCAAAACTTTGGTCAGCCATATCTCAAAACTACTGATATATAAATGTGTCACTATGAAATTAAGCCATCGATAATAATTGCAACTCGGTTGGAAATCTTAAAAAAACTACACTAGCACATCCATTCGGGTCAGTACTACTACGAAATTTGTACGGCTTGGTGGTTCGGGTGGATTCGTCTGTGTCAGTGTATATCTATGTACAAAGATACCATAATATGTCATTTCACATTTTATAGCGTGGTTTTTTTATGCGAAGTGAATGTGTTAAGTGGTAAGCAAGGAGAAATTTCCTCTCGTTTTTAATGAGTTAAAAATTTGTTTAAAGAAACAATATTTCTCTAAATATTGCCACTCAAATACCATATTGAGCTAACTGTATTATAAAAATCACACTACCATTTACGTTTAGGCAAACACATTGAAATGCATTGAAACGTGGTTTTTAAAAAAAGGTTTAAATTATTTAAATAATAAAATATATGTTCATTCTGTAATTCAAAGTTTATCATATAATTGCACATTTGAGGATCTTTTTAGTAAAGTGAAATTAACATATTATAATATCCAAGAAGGCGTGGGTTCAGCTGCAACGCGGGACCAAGTTGCAACGACGGCGAAGTTGCGTGGCTCCAAAGTTTCACCTTTTCTGAGAAGCTCTCTTCAACGGCAATCATTGTCTCTGAATAAATCATTCTTGTAACAAAAGTCGATAACGTATTACTCAATACTCCACCCCTGAGGTGCAGTCAGATACATTATATTATATGATTTCTAAGCGATATACTTATAAGTTCTAATGAAATACATCCGTCGGTATTCAAATGACTCTTCTCAATTTTTTTATCAGACTTCTAGTTATTATTAAAATTAATATTGTTTGATACATAGTGGTCTTTATATTTTATCATAATTTAAAACTTAAAATTAAAATAAATAACTGTGTAACAAGTGGTGACACGTGTTTCGCCTCTTTAAAAAGCATCTTGAGACAAAAAAACGTAAGAGTTATTAACGACTGAGTACGGGTCACAATTTCTTACTCAACTTGTGGATTAACTGAGTTATTTATTTTAATTTTGTATTTAAAATTAACTTCCACAAAGTTACCTTCGTATCCATCGAAAACATTTCTATTGCCGTGTTTGATTGGATACAACAAAGTATTAAAAAAATAAAATACTCATTTATATTAATCAGTACTCGTTTCGCTCATGGCGAAAATTTTCAACCGGTCATGCAGATCTAAAATAGTTAATAAATGAATAATGCAATTAGTACAAATAAGTATTTTTTTAAAAATAATACCTTTCCACCAAGTATTGACAGTGGACATCCTACAAGTGAAAACATAGCCTCTTAAATTTGTATAAAAATATATTAACTTTCAAATAAACAATAAATGAAGATTTTTTTTTATCGATTTACGGTAATTCTTGGTCGAATATTATTTAGAACTATAGATACAGTAGTGAAATTGTATAACTTAACATGTTTGCTTTCAATGTGGATCATTTTAAAAGCTAATATTAATTAATTCGTCTGTGAGCTAAACGATACTTTAGATAATACCTAAGGAATAAATAAATAATAATCATCTACTCGTTCGTATTATTTAGTTGAATCTACGGCCAGTGTTGTAAGCATCAGTGCTACGTTCAGCTACGAGTAGAAAGGAATTATAACTCGAATTCAAGTGCATAAAGTATGATGTGACTATCAAATGTCGGATATTGTTAACAAACAGAGAAACTTGGATGTAAACACAATAACATTAACAAAATGTTTGCTTTTGCCATACATTTTGTTTATTATATCAAAGTTCTACTGTATAAAACTGATTGATGGTGATTGTTAAATATAATATTATGTAGATGTTGCATTTTTTACAATAAGACTAAATCACGCTTTTTTGTCTATGGTTTGATTATATCCAACTAACATGCAGAGCTTACGATCAAGTTTATGAGAAGTATTATAGGTTTGAAGATGGCTCCATCACGATATGATCAAGAAAGGCTTGTATTGTTTATGGATACTTGTTTTGTATAATATGTTAAGCATGGACCCGCGACACGTGTCAGTTGGTATATTTTTTATAGTGCTGCGTTGATAAGGTGCAAGGTTATGTGATGGGAAATATGTTTGTTGAATACGTCACATTTTATGAAGTTTGTCCATGTGCTTTTTGTTTTTTCAATAAATTTAAGGGTTAAAACAAAACTAAACGGACAAACAAATATACAAAAATAATCAATCAATTCATTTCACATTTATATTACCAGTTGTTTTTTAAGACTTGATTACTGAAACATCGAAAATAAGATCGTTCAAAGTGAAGCTCGACAAATTTGCGTAATATTTGCATTGCATTTATTGAAGTGTCATTGAACATTACAATAAATATCATCTTTATATGATTAGTATTTAGCGAATGGTTTAAATAAGAACAATTTTTAATGTGAATGTACCCCGTAGGAACTTAAAGGTTACAAGAAATAGTCCTGTAACAAATATATGGTCGATAAACTGGCTGAAAGCGTTAAGTCAAAAAACCGACTGATTTGAGTTATGAATGCAGATACATAGATAGATTTAAGACGATGTATCTTCAGTTGAATTTACTGAAAGGGTTGGAACGATAAATAATGGATATAGTACATTAATAGACATGTGACCAATAACCATTTTTTTTTGACTTGACGCCTTCTGCCAGTATACTGACTATATATTTTTACCGCTTGAAAAACTTCGCGATGAGCGAAACTGACTTTAATTGTCATAAACAAACGTACAGTTAATATATTACAAAAGAGTGCTTTATTTGAAAAATTGTCTCTCCGCCAAGTATCAACAATTTGAAATAGGGTTTTTAATCTTTGTCCGCTTTCAATGTGGATCGTTTGTCTTCTAAATGAAAGTATATCAACAAGAGTTTTTTTCTACGAAAACTGCTTGTTACTAAGTTGCTCAACCTCTATTTGGTTCCGAAGAGACTATAGATTGAAGGATAGGGCTAAAGCAGGATTATTGGTTAACTATTCGCTCCGCTACGCTCTATTATTTTAGAATAAGAAGGGTAGAAGAAAAAAATTCATACACCACAAACTCCTATGCTATTTAAATATTGAAGTTTTTTTTCTTACTGAGATCCGTCACAAAAACCAATGACAATAACCGCTGCGAAGGTCTTACACAAAAACCGACTTTTGAAAAAAACCGTGAATGTGAATGTCAATATTGTTAGAAAACCGGTTTTATCCAGTTTTCGAAGTTTTACAAAAAATGGATAATTCAATTAAAATATAATAAAAAGCTAATTTCTTATATGTTGTCTATTTATATACATAATAATACACAAAAAGAAATTATTTGGTGTTTTAAACCATGTCCGCTCCCAATGTGGAGCATATGGACTCCTAATGGAGTTTATCTCAACAGAAGTGTTTCTACGAGAACTGCTTGTTACTCAGTTGCTCAACCTCTCTTTTTCCAAAGAGAGTAGGGGTAGAAGGATAGGGGCTAGGACAAGATTAGTGGTAAGCTTATCGCTCTCGATACGCCCCATTCGTAGGATAGGATGGGTGAGAGGGGGGAATTCAAGACATCACATACACCCATGCCTTTGAACAGAAATTCATAAATCGATTGAAAAATCAATTTATAAAAACTGTCTGTACCGGGATTTGAACCCGAGCCCTCCGTAGCCGAAGCCAACAACGTTGACCACTCGCCACACAGGCGAAAATATGATTTAAGAAAACACAAAGCGTCCACTGATCGTTTTGTAACAAAATTTCCTGATATCAAAAATACCCTTTTGCTGAATGATGTGGGGCATGTGGTCTTTAAGCCATCAAATAAAAGATCCAAATTTTCTGTCTTTTTGTTTATGGAAAATTCGGCACAACCGGTTTTCGAATGTCAAAAATTTAGCAAAAAAACCGGTTTTTGAAAAATGACAAACCCTACCGCTGCGCTATGGACCTGAAAAAAAATTCTTGTCTGTATATATTTCATCGAATGTTTTCACATTTGGACGCAACAATATAGACTGCAACAAACGCATCGTCAATCAAATTCTTATCTGGCAAGTTTAAAACGCGTGTTTTAGCGTTTGTATGTTACTGAGATAACGTTTTAACGTGGATTTTGGACTGTCGCTTTGCCTATTGTCATTATGCGGGATGTGGAAATAATTCAACGGTAAATGTTTCCATTTAAGAAGAATCATGATAGTGCTCAGAGCTCGAAGAACGGACGCTTGTCAAAAACCGGTATCCTCACAACCAGGGATTGCAATATCAGACGATTATATCAGTACCGGTAAATGTACTTAAACATAAACAAAATCATATATTAACGATAATAATGCATCAATACAAAATGAACGGTGAGCGGATTCTTTCCGCAAGAAATCTCCGCACAGCAATTATTCGGCATTATTAGTAACTTATTGATTGAATTGCCATTTACTTGACTTGACAGAATTCCGATGTAATATAGTAAAAAAATATCAATATATATATACTTCTACAATGTTTATATAAAATTAGTTTATAGTTATTTTTGCGTGAGCTTTCATTAGAACTAATAGTTTTACGAATTTTTAAGTAATATTAAACACATATGACAAACTTTTAGGTTTTAATGAATATCATCAATAAGTGTGAAGTTGAATTTAGTTTACTGGTGGTATATATTGACCCATAATCGGCAAAAGAAGTTAAGCGACACAATACGTCAATTTAATTTTTCAATATCGCCAAGGGCATCAATGACTAAATTTTAGAGTGTTATCTCATTCGCCTGATCTTTTTTAGGGCCTGTATATTTTAGTGTTTTTACTTGCTATCGTTTGTTCCACGTGGAACCCGGTTGAGAAACGCTGATTAAAAGAACTGAAAGTAGTCAGACAGTTTTATTATAACATTATGATAGGCATTGACCATATATTAATATTTATTAACCGCATTATGAAATTCCTTCTTCGAACTTCGATTCAAAACATCTTTTCCAGTAAAATTTATTAATGGTCGGTTACGATTTTTTGCCTATTACGGGTCGATATAATGCAATATAACCATAAATAATTTCGTTAAAATAAGATCATCTAAGGATGCCTCTGAAAGAGGCGAAACACGTGTCACAGTTTGTAGCACAATACGTGTAATAATCTTAGTTATTTTATATTATAAATAATTTCTTCACAAATTCATAGATAAGTTGATGTCGAGAAAATATGTAATTTATACGACAGCCATGATAATTTACAGAGTGTGAAATTTGAATTATTATTTTTCAGGAATACAAAAATATCACATTTGAATTATTTTTATTCTGTACACCTCCAAAATTTATTTTGTCAGTGACGACCAGGGCTTCGCCTTAATTCAAATGTGACATTAAATTTCCATCAAGCACCTACAGTCGATATTCTAAATTATAATACATACAAAAATGGTTTGAAAATTCAGCAGTTTTTTTGCTGTTTACCTAAATAAGTTGGGATTTAATTAACAATGTTACTCTATTGTGTATGTACTGGAAGTACAATAGTTAAGTAGATCATTTCATTTTATTTGCGTTGAGAGAGAACGTGCTAAGGTTAAGAAATAACAAAGTCTTGTCAATCACGTAAATGAACAATTTCAACTGGGAAATGATTGCTTGGTTCATGTTTTGTGTAACAGTGATGGAAAACATCTTAAAATATTGAACGACGTACAGATTTAATATTAAAAAATCGTGTCATGTGTCACACGATACGGAGGTACGACAGCTAAAAGACAACGCGTGTGATGTTTTAAAATTTTAGAAAATAATTAAAAAAATATCGTAATCTAATTCACATAAGCCAAAATCAAATGAATCACTCGAGATCAATTAGTAAGTTGAATAAGGCGAGCATTTTTTTTTAAAATAATGACCGGTACATGAAACGTATATATATATATTTTAATCCGATATATAATATAAAAATATTAAACGTATATATATATAATATATATATTTTTATGTCCGCTCCCAATCTGGAGCATATGGCCTCCTAATGAAGGTATCTCAACATATTTTTTTCTACGAGAACTGTTAGTTACTCAGTCACTCAACCTCACTTTTTTTTTCAAAAGTAGTAGAGAAAGAAGGATAAAGCTAGAATAGAACTAGTGGTTAACTAATCACTATTGCTACACCCAGTTATTAAAGGACCAGAAGGATGGGAAGAGAGGAAACAATGTGAATCGACATCACAAACGCCCAGTCTTAGATCACAATTGAACAATTTTCAAATTCACTGTGATCCTACCGGGAATCGAACTCAGATCTGCGTGATCGGTAGAGCAAGCTCTAACCAACTGGGCCACAGCAGGCGATATTTACACAAACAAAAACTCTTATTCGTAAATGGAAATTTAATTGAAATCAATAATTATTGTTTAAAATGGTCATACCTCTAAGCATTACATTAATCAGCTGGTTAGTACTTGCAACTGACGTCTCATAATATGACAGATGTTAAGAAAAAGTTACACTAGTAAAACAATTGTTATATTGGGTGTTACTCACGACTATAACCACGACCTCATAAATTTAAGGAAAAAAATCATTTAAATGTTAAACGATAGCATTCTGTGATTTAAACTTAGTTAAGTTATAAAAACGATTGAAATTATTGATAGAAATATAGTAAAATTGGACCCTCAAGATGTGAAGTGAGACACATAGTAAAATGGTAAAACTTGTTTCTTGGACTTATAAGCATAATGAAGTTTTTATTTAACGTTTTGGTGGATTGCATATTTTTATTTCACGAAGATAAAACTATTTCAATGTGTATTTACTAAGGTTACTTCAATTTCACGACACTTTAACCCTTAAAAAGACCGTATTAGCCTAAAAATAATATATTTATTCCATGTAAAGATTTGTATTTCACAATTGATTAGACAAAAACCATAAAGCAAGATTTACATAAATTGAATAATTTTAATTTAAAAAAATCAATTGGAAATATTTTTGGTTTTAAAACCACTAGTCTGATGAAATAAGTCGAAATTCGAGTAGGAAGAATATACATATACCCCAGCCTGGTCAAGGGTGAAGATTTAAAGAATATAACAACGCATCTACCTTTCTTTTTAAATACCCTTTGCTCGCTTCAACTCTAATGGGCCCGATTGTTCTATATATTAATGAAAATAATAGACATAATAAGCGATCCATTTTCAATTGAAGTGAATAGCTTCTAGAGAAAATAGTTGTCTTATTTTATGGTTGCAGACCAATGTTCTTGTGGTAGTAAACACGTCGTACAAAAACGTGTGATAAGGTTTGTTACAATGGATTTGCGTTCAAACTTTTTTACATGCATCTCACGTCATTACAGAATTTAAACGTTTTATTTTACACGTGTTTCAATTGTTATAATATTTTTGTTTAGAAAAAACAGTAAGGTGATGCAATGTTAACTTAGCCAGAAACAAATACACGTTGCTTAATATTTGATAGAATAAAAAAAAATAGAACTTATAAGTCACCTTTAAATGACGTATGTATGTTAATATTATTATAGATCTTCGTATTTTTAGTAAACTGTGAATTGAGAAGTCTAGTATGCTCATGCTGTCACATTATTCTGCTGGTTATAGTGTATGGCTAGAAATTAAAAAAATGTTTAAAAATCAAACAAATGTGGTACAAAAACGCAAAAGAAAATGCTTGGTATCAAAAGCAGAACTGTCCACGGCGTTGGAAACAGTTTGGTAAATCAGGTTTTCGACCGATCACAGAGTTATTAAGTGATGTCCCATACAAATTTTAAGTTGCACTCTTTGATAAGCTATGTTTAAAATTGAGTTTGAATTGATAAAACTCAAAAAGCCAACAATACGTTTTTCGTGTTTTTCTCGCAACTTTGAAAAATGGATAGTTCTACTTTTGATACTATACGACTCAATTAACGATTGGTTAATTATACATTAGATTGGCTTAAATTTTCATGTCAATACATCATTACAATAGATACAAAAAATATATTACTATTGTTGAGCGGTATAGTTATGGCGGGTTACCATATAAGCACAAGAGGAGCGCGTTTGGGGCATCAGAAAATTGTGTTTACAATATAACACCGCCTGTGTGGTCAAGTGGTCAACGTTGTTGGCTTCGGCTACGGAGGGCCCGGGTTCAAATCCCGGTACAGACAGTTTTATAAATTGATTTTTCAATCGATTTATGAATTTCTGTTCAAAGGCATGGATGTATGTGATGTCTTGGATTCCCCCCTCTCACCCATCCTATCCTATGAACGGGGCATATCGAGAGCGATTAGCTTACCACTAATCCTGTCTTAGCTCTATCCTTCTATCCCTACTCTCTTTGGAAAAAGAGAGGTTGAGCAACTGAGTAACAAGCAGTTCTCGTAGAAACACTTCTGTTGAGATAAACTCCATTAGGAGTCCATATGCTCCACATTGGGATCGGACATGGTTTAAATTATTATTTTACTAATTTTTTTTTACGTTTTTATGTTATCCAAAAAACAGGGTCACCAAATTTTATCGCGCCTAGAGCCTCCCATATGCTAAATCCGCCACTGATTGTTGATCAGTCATCTCATTGATTATGTTTCCCGAATAAAGTACAGCAATTCTGAAAACGATGCTATTCCTCCAAAGATTTACTCGTTCAAATGATAATAATATAAAAATATTTGATATGATTGAGAATTATTTATTGTTAAATAAGCAACGTAAATAATTAGGTACGGTGATTATGAAAACCATGAGAAATTAAAAATATAATACAATTTCAGCCTTCACGTCTATTAGTTTGTGAGTTTTTTTTCGTATAAATGTAGTAAAATAAAATTACAAAACACTTACTTACATTTCATAATGTTAAAAAACTGAGAAACTGGAGGTTTCTTTTAAAAGGGCAACACGATTATTAAACAGATTTTTATTTTTTTATTTTGTGCATTTTGTACTTGTCAATAAATACGTTAACTAGCAGTTTTAGTTGAAGCTTACATCATTAAAATTCACAATGACTTCGGCTAGTCAATTTATAAATTAATTGGTATACGTATAAAGAGTGGGAGAGAATTTTTAGACATCACAAACACCCGTACCTTCGAACAGAAATCGAAAAATCGAGTGATTATTTAACCACTAGTCCTGTTTTAGCCTTATCCTTCTTTAGCTACTCATCTGTTTGAAAAAGAGAGGTTAACAAAGGAGTAACAAAAATTTCTGTTAAAAAACTTCTGTTAAGATACTTCCATTTTAAGAGGTCATATGCTCCACATTGGGAGCGAACGTTGATTAAAAAATATAAAAGACATTTTTGTTATAAGAAATCGTATTGAAATCTTGTGTATAAACTCACTGACGAGCGATAGACAGAGTAGAAATCACATTACGGCTTAGGTTAGGTGAGATAAGTTAAACAGAATGAGCAGTGGCGGTTCCTGACCTGAAATCTTGGGTGGGCTAGAGAAAAGCATAGCATTGTATACTATTTACGAAATTTTGCATGCTTCCACTTCATCTTATACATTAATCTACAAGCAAATTAACAAATACTACGACACTACTGCAAAGCATAAATTACTATATAATACAATCAATGCTAATGTAAGTAAGAAATAATAATACGTGACCTTAAATTTGTCTCTTTCAAAGTGAAATAACAAGTAAAAAAAGCAATACAGAACTGTCACTGAGATTCGATACCTATCACTTTCATAAAATACAAAGATACTGGTATGTTTGTATGGGCCACGGACTAATCCCAATTTAGCCCCCGATGAATGACAGAAGCCAGTAAATTTGAAATACAGTCCTGTGTGTTTGATGACGTTTCCGTACATACAAATACAAACAAAATCGAATCGTGCTAGATTGCGTTCCAGTGTAAAGAAATATTGTCTATGGTTTTGGGCTGGAAGCTTTTAGCCCCTGACCAATAGCATGTACATAGGTGTTGCCAGACTGACGTCACGTTGAATGTTCTCTATGAATTATTTATAGGGTTATTGTTTTTTTATGCCGGCTCAGCTTAAAATTGTAATAAAAAACAATCGAAAATATTATTGTAGGTAGACATGGCATTGTCTTATATTGATAGAGGAAAATTTAAACAAAGATATTATATTCATTTGGGGAAGGTTAGTTACGCTTATAAATGTATTTATTTTGTTCAGCGGCCGAATTGCTGTTCATTTTTATTCAGCCATCTAAAGTTTTGGGTGACAAATGCAGGTCGGGCTTAGCCCACCTAGCCCAGTACCTAGAACCACCACTGAGAATGAGGTAGAGGACGACAACAAGACTTTAAATTTTTTTAGGTTAAATGTCAAATGACAGTAAAACACAACAACTGCGTGATTGCGCGCGGAAGAGTGGCTGACAACACTGTCAGTCTTCGCATGATCATTTTTTGTTTCTACGTTTGTGTCGTTAACGTGCAGACAAATAAGTTTAAAAATATCATTAAATTTGCAGCGTCATACATTCGTAGAACCCTCCGCACACAAACACTAAAGTGAAAACCGCCAAGTCTTTTTCAATTTTTTTCCGGGATAACCATAGTACAAAACTGAACAACGCATAACGTTCGGTACGTCACGGGCAAGTCTGTTGGACACAGATGGATAGCCGTGGCGGGTGGTGAAGGTAATTGTGCAGTAAAAGTGTTTTTGTGTACTGTGACTGGCTAAAATGGAAAATGTTAATACAGAATAAGTGCACACTTTAACTGTAACATCTTCATTTACAACTTACGCTTAATTTTCTAAAAGTCATTGTTTGGCGTCATAATTCAATTTTTCAGAAAACATGTTTTGAAACATAGTTTTTATACGAACAGCTGATTGCGTGGTGTCGACTAGTTACGACCTGAATTTATCCTTGCTATTGGACCGCATCGTGTAGGCTTTGTTTTTTTTAATTTGCATGAACAAAAAAAAGCAAAAATTGTTTTTCATGTAAATATGAAGATGCCAATTAAAGTCGCCAATAATAAAAGAAGCGGTATAACAATTTAATTAAATATTTTCAAATTATAAAAGTTCCAAAAAGTTTCACGTGACTATCCAGTTCAAGTAATATTTTTATAAGATATTTATTTATAAAATTTTCATTATAGACAATTTCATTTATATTTATTTATAGTTTTTATAATAACCAATCAATTATTCTCATATTTCTTGTACTCATCAATAATCTGTTGTTAATTTTTGTGATGAGCCTAGCTAGTTTTGCCATTTATAAAAAGTATTGTTCTTAGAGGGTAAAACTTTACTCTTTACTGTTTTTTTTTTGTTTTTAAGATAAAATCAACAACCTTGACAGCAGCGAAATATATAAAATATCCTGTAATCGTGTAATGCGATTTACATAGGACAGACAGGTAGAAGCATATCAACACGTGCAAAGAGCACATAAGATCTTTTAACAATACAAAATCAGACTCACAATTTGAAAACCATTTTTTGACCGAGTCTCATGACATGAGTTTAAGTTTAGAGCCAACTGTTTTGCATCTTTGTCAAAAGGCTCAAAAACTAAATTTATTAGAACAACTTGAAATTAATAGATATAAACAACACATCTTAAATGAACAAACCATTATTAATCCATCACCGTTGTTAAAACCCCTAATGTAATTAATCATAAATATTAATATAATTTACCTTGAAAAATCCCATATTGCTTATTGATTTTCGAAACACTAAAGCCATAGTTAATAAATTTAATGTTATCTAATTAATAATAAATATCAGTTTAATTTTATCCAAATTAATGTTTTAAGAAAAAAACCCAGATTGCTTATCGTTCTTTGAAACACTAGAATCACATTTAATAAGTGTAATTATAATTAGGATGTTAGAGTGGAGCTTATAGTTCGGCGAAAGCCGAAATAGCTATCAACGCATAAAAATTATTAAAAACTGTAGTACTAAAATACTTTGATATTTTTAACCTCTGATAATGGAGTTCTACCAAGTAAATGCCAAATCAATTAAAAAAGTGTTGTTTTTAGTTATCTTTTCTCGTCTTTTAGAAATAAACAACGATTGGATTGAAAATAGGTTTATCGGTAATAACCGGGAAAGTACTGTCATTCGGTGGTTGAAAACCTCTTAAGACATTGACCATTCTGCAATGTCTATTAATTACATTTAAACATTGTAACATGTAAAAAGACCAATGTAAATGATTTCCTTCAAAAGTTCACGCACATGCGACAAGATAAAAGCATTTAAACACTTTGTGAGTAAAATATAGTTGGCCATTATTTTCCAAACGGAAACAAACCTTATTTAACTGCCATGCCGTAAGTTTCCGACACGTTTCGCGCTAAAACATTATTGCGTATTTACGGTACAAATTCGCAATCGTTTAATGCAGTTACATGCAATTAAGTATACCACAGACTCATAATAAACATTTGTGCGTTGTTTCATTCTATTGCAATTTCAATTTTATATCCACCGGTAAGCAGAGAAGAATATTTTATTGAGAAAATACGCCATCGCTTTCGAGAAATCAGACTTCAAATTGTTACCTATCATCATACGTTGATTAAAAAATATATATTAATTATATTAACAGAAAAGTTAAAACAAAAACAGTATTTAAAACTCTGTATCGTATTAACTATCCATTTTTAACTTTCAAAATTCAAATTACAACGATTATTTATTGTTCGTCTAAACTAGGCCCTTTTTTTTAGTTCTGGACACAAATTATTATTTGATCTTCGAGGTAACGCATGGAAAAATAAATAGATACATTAAATGAGTTTATATTGTTAGAGGGTGTATCCCGTAGTGTAGGCCCGGGCAAACCGAGGCATACGGCGTAGTTTTCTGCGGCCCGCGAGCAATATTATATTTTTGAAAAAGATTAATGTTTTCATCTTTTAACGCCTTTTTAAAAAAGATTGAAAATAAATATAGTAATCGTTATTTTTGGATCAACCTATATATTTGAACAAAAATTTTTAATCATGAAACTCTTTGCGATCAAACATCACTGATGCACATTTGCAACAAGTTTTAAGAATCTTAACGAAATTAACACCTTAATTAAAACAAATGTTAATAGACGAAAAACAGTTCCATTCCTCTCATAAGATTGTTTTTTTTTCACAAGAAATAATGTACATATAAAAATTGTATTTTAATTGCGGCCCGCCGCTCATTTTGAATTCCTGAATTTGGCGCTCCGTCCGAAAAATTTGCCCCCCCGCCTGCCGTATTGTAACAATGTTATTCGTTTTGAAATTTTCACTACAGATGTCTCAAGAAGAAATTATCCAAGACTTAATTGCATGCACTGCAGTAAATTTAGTTAATGAAGTGAAAATAAAAAGCTTTCATGAATTGGGTTCCATTCCCTTTCAATAAGACGCAGTGAACTCCTTGAATGCCTTTTAGCGTTAGTATAGTTCGGTGGTGGTGAAACTATGACCCTTGGGTGAGACACTTACCCACGAAGGCTTCCCCCCTCACCTCTTTCGCTACTGACTTAATAGTACACGGGCTTGTAATAAAAAAGCATTGAACAAAATTTAACACACTTCTGTAATAAAACTGATAATCTCAATTGTTTTTTTTAGGTTCGAAATTAGACTAAAAAAAATAAAAGACCGGATTCAGCATTTGTGCTCATATATATATTTTGACCGTAAACAAAATTTTAATCAAAATAAGTAAAGCAAATTTTGCTTACTTAATACGAATTCAAATGAAAATGTTCGTTAGTTTTATTGGTGCTTGTAAGCTGAAACTTTGCGAATGTTTATTTAAGAATATAAATCTTGTGTATCTCATTTGAAACTTTGCAAGCTAGTGCAGTCTGAAAATAGTTATGAAACTTTCAAAAGTAAACCTATGTAGTAAAAATGTTTTAGCATCTGATATTATAAATGCATTTATACACAGAAAATGTTTGTGGTATCTAACTGAAATGTTATTCATTCATTTTTAATCATTTTAAATTGGCCCCGAGTGTTTATTTGTGGTAAGCTAATCACTCTCGATACGTCCCGTTTATAGGATAGGATGGGTGGGAGGGGGGAATTCAAGGCATCATATACATCCATGCCTTCGAACAGAAATTCATAAATTGATTGAAAAATCAATTTATTAAACTGTCTGTACCAGGACCTCCATAACCGAAGCCAACGACGTTGACCACTCAACCACACAGGCGGCAAGCTTTACCTTTCAGCAATCAATTGGCATATCTATATTAAAATTGACTTTTTCACTTTATCTCACTGTTGTTATATGGTAGCAATTTGTCCAATTTTATTTCGTTTATATTTATTGGAACAGCTGTTAACTGCTTTTATTATTTATTTTTACTTTTAACAAAGTTAGCAGTGCTTAAGTGTGAAGTTACGGTAAGCTTTATTGATGAGGTGTGTTTGTAAAGTAACATATATTGTATTTTGAGTCGCGTTGTATATTTTGAGCCTGCTTGGAAAATATTTTATGACCACAGCTTTACTTTTACGGCGCCTAAAATAAATTTACAAACTAAAGCACTTGCACTCTTGGTTTTGTAGTTAATTCTGTCCGCTTTAGATTTATGGTAGAGCATTTTCCGAAATGGCGCGCCAACGACCAACTTCAGAAGTTCTTAACATAAATACCCTCAATAAGTCTTTTTTTTCATATCATATTCCATACAAAGTTTGGAATTTATGGACTCATATAAAATGAATTAATATAAACAGAAGCATTTATAAGAAAACAGCTCATTGGTCAGTTTATCAACCTTTATATTTTTGAAGAGAATATGTAATAATAAAAAGAGACCAGCGGCGTAGCCACGTCATAGCAGAGTCATGCAATGCAGGAGGGCCCAGCGAAAAAGAGAGCCCAAATTCCTCCAAAATAAAATCAGCTTTGAATAATCATATATTTCATATCATTCCGAGAAACACTAAAGTGAATTTAATAAATATAATACTATATTTTTAAATATAAATTAAGATGTTTGAGTGGATGAGAAGATGTTTTAAATATATTTTCTAAGTCAATGTATATAATTTAAGTTAATATATGTATGCCTAAACATAGTTTTGATAAGGGTGTAGACAGAAATAGCTACCAATCATATACAACATAATATCTGTAAACCTAAAACACTTTGATATTTTTTCACCTTATTATAATGGAATTCTACTAATTAAACGTCAGTCTAATCGTTAAAAAAATGTATAAAAGGCCTTTCGTGACGTTTGTATGAGGGCCTCAAATTTCTAGCTACGTCACTGAAAGATACTATAGAATAAGTACAATATATTTTTGTTTTGTACGAAGATATTTAACTTTATATGTCAATTACACTAGTCTAAAACATATATTTTTTTATATTAATTAAACGAGGTTTTACTACCAGAAATGACGTTTATTGTTAAAAATATGTATTAAAAAACGACAATAATAATTGCTATAAGATATATAATGTATACAATTAAAAAAGTGTACACGTTAGAGGTAATAATTTAGGATTTCCACTGTGAAGGTTATGCGAAGTCGAGGAGTGAAAATAAGAGTCATTAATCTATTCATTACCTATATAGCTACAATATTTGTTAGGGGTCAAACTCAATGTAATGTGTATTTAATATATATTTAATTATTAGTTACAAGACAGTTTGGTTATTATGAAGTCATCGTTTTATTTTTTGATTATCATTTAAGGTTACTTGCAGTGACGTTCCTAGGTTATGTGCCGCCCCTAGACAGAGCTTAAAATAGTGCCCTTATTTTTTTAAATAACATTAAATATGAGTTTTGTTATTCCATGAGAGTGAAAGTAACATTTTATACATTTATCTTTACCGGCTATTTTCAATAAGTAACGCAGCATATATAACAGACACTCTCTCTGTGTCGGGTTCATGGCACAATGGTCAACGTCTTTGTTTGTGATGTGTAAAAATCCACCCTTCATTTTCAGTCCTAAAATAACTGGGTGTAAAAAGACAGGTTGAGCAACTGACTAAAAAGGCAGTTTTCCGAGAAAAACTTATGTCAATTAATTAAGATACCTCCAATAAGAAACTATATACTCCACATCAAGCGCGAACATAAATTTAAAACAATGAATGCTGATAGTTGGCTCTGCGTCTGGTCTTTTGGTTTGTTTTTGATCCAGTTTCGTTTCAGTTATTATTCATATATGATTCTCAGTATAAGTCGGTAGGTTTATGTATTTTTTCGAAGAAAGAGCACGGGAAGAAAGATGAAGGAAGAAAAAATCTATTCGCTTCTTTTCCACTCCGTTTTTAGGATACCAAAGGAAGTGGATACAATCGATTGCTAAATCAATAAATGAATGTACCGATTCCGAGATCTTAACCCGTGGCTTTGCAAGCGATTAAGTGAAAGAAAAGCATTCTGGTCATTTAATAACTAAATATTTAGTATCCAATTTTATTTTACGAATCAAAAGTTAGGTTCGTGTGTACAATATTCTGCCATCAAACGTCAAGAAGTAATTTGTTAATGCTAATTCTGAATTTGTATTATAAATTTTGACAGCTGTTTCCTGCATGATACCTATCATCAGAAAATCCAATTTGATACTGTAGAGTTTCATTCATTTTCAATTCGTTATTTGAAATTAACATTATTTTGATTGGTACACAAAGAAACAGAAAAATATTTGTTAATAGAGAAATGAAGCAGTAACTAACTGTACATGGAAACAAATATACAATCTTAATTTACTACTTTCATTACTATTTTCTATGACGCCGTTTGTTTGTTCATTGTCAACAAATACAAAGCTTTCATTTTTTGAGTAGAGCTTTTCAAATATTTATATTTGCTATGTGAATAGGTGTTGCGTCTTTTGATCACTGATGGGTTTGATGAGTTGTTAAATAAGTTTCTTAGTATTTTTTAGTACAATTACCGAATTTTAAAATGGTTCAGTGACTATTCTGCACACGATGCTTGCACAGAAACTTCCGCACAAAAAACTTAACTCGGAATATTACGCGCATTTTTTTTACATTCAAATTGTTAATATGTAGGTTATTTTAACGTTTTAATTTATATTGTTGAGTTTTTTTAAGGGATAATAATTTGAAACCACATTCAAACTGTGTTGATTCAAATAAATCGCAATAAACTAGAAAAATTATGGCTATTTGAAAATATTGCAGAAATGATTACAAGGAATTCAACAAATGTTAATCGTGATTTGATTTACTGTTTTCATCTGGACTTTCAACTCTGTTATATAATTTAATATCATTTCTACAAACAATAATTTTCTTCCTTTCAAGTAAAGCGAAGATTTCTAATAAATTGTTTTTTTTGTTTTAGATTGAACCTTTGCGAGTGGGGGACAAAAAACGACACCCACGCTCATTTGGTAAGTTTAACAATGGTGAAATTAATTTATATCACCAAAATACATTATTAAGGTCACTAAATGGTTTTAAATCAACGTTTTTTCAATAAAATACCAGAAATGATACGAATTTTGAAGTAATGTGAAGTATTAAGACTCATTATGCAAACAATATTTTGTATGAGAGAGAAAAAATATTTAAGACTGTAATGCCTTTTTTTAAGCCATGTCCGCTCCCAATGTGGAGCATATGGACTCCTAATGGAGTTCATCTCAACAGAAGTGTTTCTACGAGAACTGCTTGTTACTCAGTTGCTCAACCTCTCTTTTTCCAAAGAGAGTAGGGATAGAAGGATAGGCCTAGGACAGGATTAGTGGTAAGCTAATCGCGCTCGATACGCTCCGTTCATAGCATAGAATCGGTGAGAGGGGGGAACACAAGACATCACATACATCCATGCCTTTGAACAGAAATTCATAAATCGATTGAAAAATCAATTTATAAAATTGTCCGTACCTGGATTTGAGCCCGGGCCCTCCGGTGCCAAAGCCAACAACGTTGACCACTCGACCACACAGGCGGCAAACTCATAGTAAAAATTGAAATTTCGAATGAAAATGTTAATATCGGTATTTCTTATAAATATTAAACAAATTACAATGGCAGCCAATTGGAATCGCTGGGTTTTACAGTAAACCTCAGTATTAAGCATATAACGTTATATTTATAGCATACAGAAAGATTAACACAATTTTATTGTATTTTTGACACAAAATGTAACATTAAATTTGACAATATTGTTACTCAACTTGTGTTCCAAATTGTGATATGTTTTGCTTCTTTAAAAAGCATCATCAGACAGAACATCGCAAGGATTAATAATAAACTAAGCTAATTGAAGTATAAATTACGAAATAAAAGTAAAAGTTTTTCTTTTTCTATTGGACACATGTAGGTGGTAAAATACACACATTGATACTACTAATATTCAATGAATTTGGTGCGGTGAACCCAAAAGGCCTGTGTGGTCGAAAGGTCAACGTTGTTGGCTTCGGCTACAGAGGGCCCGGGTTCAAATCCCGGTACGGACAATTTTATAAATTGATTTTTCAATCGATTTATGAATTTCTGTTCAAAGGCATGGGTGTATGTGATGTCTTGAATTCCCCCCTCTTATCCATCCTATCCTATGAACGGGACATATCGAGAGCGATTAGCTTACTACTAATCCTCTCCTAGCCCTATCCCTACTCTCTTTGGAAAAAGAGAGGTTGAGCAACTGAGAACAAACAGTTCTCGTAGAAACACTTCTGTTGAGATAAACACCATTAGGAGTCCATATGCTCCACATTGGGAGCGGACATGGTTTAAAAAAACCCAAAAGGAACAATAAATATTTTCTGTCTGATGTTTTTTAATGTGGCGGTGGAGTGACAAAGATATCAAATCTGATTTGGTATTAAACATGAACTTCCACAAAGAAACCGCCGAATCCATCGAAAAAAAACTGAAAAAGGTAGTTCATTAAAACTGGAATCCGCTAATGTTAACTCTCGCGGCTCGGAGACTAGAAAAATACTTCTCTGCCGATGGGGGGTCGTTTAGGGGCCCCAGTGGTTTCCTCATTATTGGCCTTATTCTTATGAATTTCAACAAAAAAAAATAGCCTAAGGACTTTAAAATATCTCTCTGCATCATTCCTCGTACATTTTTTTTATAAAAGTCCGTGGTTTTTTAATAAATAATCATATTTTAAGTTGCGCGTAAAAAATACGTCATCCCAGCACACATATGAAATTACAACTGACGAATTTAGCCTAGCTATCTTACGAACGATTGTTATCGCAGGCGCTTATCGCGTTATCGCATTATCGCGTATTTATATAAACTACAAGAGGTCCAAAAAACTATGATATAAGAATATCTTAATTATAAACATTGTATCACCCATATTAAAATAGATATTGAAGAAAATGTGGGTATTGGGGTCGCATTTCTTGAGCTTAGAACCGGAAAAGTTCATCGGATATTCGTGGAAATAGTTCCGATTGTAGAAAAAGGTCTCTCAGATTTTCAGGAAAAATAGTAGTTAAATAATTAAAAAGTTTTAATTGTAACACTGAAATTTTATACATCTAAACCAAGTATTTCATTAATGAAGCGCTAACTGAAACACGATGATCCTTGAATATGTTTTAACAGTATTATAATGTTTTCTCGTATAGCGAGAACATCGATCGCTAAGCAATCTACTTTGATTTCACGAGCTTTGAAAGTTTACCGAAATTACTGTGTGGTAAAATAAACTATTTACGTACCAATCGATTATTGCGTAACTCGATTTCCTACAAATCAAAACCATCTCGATACAATTTTACATCGTAAATATTTAAAGAGAGGAAATGGGATCGTGCTGACGAGTGTGTGCGTGAATTTCTCGCATTGCGTGAGTGTGGTGCAGGGCTGCGTGACTCGCCTTTAGTGACTCGCGTGATTCGTGACTCGAAACTCGTGGCTCAGTGCGTATAATATGCATGCTAAATAATGCGGAGAATGAATCTGCATACTAAGAGCCGAATCGAGGGATTCATAAACACCTGATTCAAATGATTCGTATTTGTTGCGAAAATAAAACAATTCGAACACGAAATGATTGTTTGATCATCAAACATTGTAACTCACTTTTTAAGTGTTCACTGTCAATACATGGTGGAAAGACCTTACATTAAATAAATAAAACACTTTTTTTGTACTAATACTTCACTTATTCATTATGATCAATACTGGTTTCGGTTATCACGAGCGTGTTGAACACAGCTCTCAGTGTTTATTGATATTGTTTGTTAAAATTACTTTATTTTAAAGGTAATTCGAAGATAAAACGTTTTTTTGTACTAATTCCACATTTATTTAATATGATCAAAACTGGGCTCACTTTTGCTGAGCATTTTCAAAAAATACGCATAGTAAACATTAAAGCTGTGCTTTATACATTCTAAGTCAAATGAAAATAATAAAGGTATAACAAACAATTAGCAATATGAATATTATGTAGTGTATACATATTTATATGTATATTAATTTAAAAAAATATTAAATATTTTAAGAGTACCCTGTCCAACTTAAATATCAATTCAAAACAAAGCTTTAAGCTATCTACCTAGGAAAGTCGATATAATTATTTTCTAGAGATTTTGCTAGCAAGACAGTGTTGTTAGGCTTGACAAAAAAGCTTCAAATGGAGGCATATCAACAGAATTTGAATCGTTCAAATTACGTGCATTCACAGAGATTTTGTCACTAACGACCCGGGTTTTGCCTTTCATCTTTGCATCTTCAGGCGATCAAGTGCACGGATGAACTTGAACTGACGCTTAGTAAATGAATGTTTCGTGTTTATATAAGAAATAAATGTATCATTGAGCTTAAAGCCATTGCTGGCGAAAAAGATAAGCCCAAGGGAATTTTATGATTATATGGGGGTTTTATGATTATACTTATATAGGATATAAAAGTGGAGAGCCAGGCATGCTTAGCATTTCATTTAATATCGGAAGACTGTTCAATTGCGCTCTGTTTATTTCTAAAATTTCTTGGAAAAAGAGTTTATGGGAGTCCGTATTTGGGTGCAATATTTTTATCCCTTGTTCCTGATTGAACACGAGTCTTTCCGAAATTAAATGATTAATTAAATTATACCAACATACGTTTTTCTACAAAGCTGCTCGTTTATTCAGCTGTTCAACCTCATTGTTTTCACAGATAGTATGAATAGAAGGAATACAATTTTCTATTTCTCCAATATCGGTTTTGTTCAAACGCACAATTCGCCTCAGTGTTTTCATGGTACAAATCAGTGTGACGTGAGCAGTAGCTCACGGCGTACTGATTTTGTCCATCGTATCGCATCGATCGATATGTGGACGGATTCCTTAACGCTACAACACGCTAGAAACATACTTTATTAATATTATAATGCGTATTGCATAACTTGTATCTAATTTACTACCAAGCATTCAATAATAATCTAGCGTTCAAGTATGTTATCTGTGTAGAATCTACAAATCAGCATTAATGTTCCTTAGTTTCAGGAAATAAGACTTGATACAATTAAGTTTGCATTTTCTATAGTAATTATTTCTTATATTCTTTGTATAGAAATACTCAGCATTGTGTGTTTATGTATGTACACACAATTTAAGCTCTTGATCGTTGAAAGCTTCATAACAAATTTGTTTTTATAGCCAATTTTACACAATATACATATATAGAATATAGATAGTTTCATGGAAAAGTAATTGAACAAAGTTCTAGCGATGGTAAAGTGGCGACATTAATATTTTTAATATATGGCATCTAAAACATTTACAATATATTTTACACCAGTGGAGCGGGGCCTATTCTCATGTTGACAAGGATCTTATTCTACACACTTATTTTAGACGGTCTGAAATACGCAATTAAAGTTTTTAAATCATTTAATATAAAATGATTATGATTTAAATAATAATAAAACAATCAAGTAAGTAAGCAAGCATACTGGTAAAAGCTACTATTTATATATCAGAGGCGATGTTAACGGTATTGTGCACTTTAACATATGGCTTTTAAAGGTGAAAACGAAGTATCTAATCTCATCACTTCCTTGTTCCTTTTACGACCAAAGGGTGTGTTAAGTAACAAAACGTCAATGACACAAGCACGTGGTTTTTGTTCATTACACACTGTTCATTACCACTTTTTTACTGCCCACCTACGTCATTTTATTTGACCATTGACCGAAGTGAAGTTAACAGCCTTTTTTTAAAATGATAAATGCAAAATCTTTTCTAAAATATGATTTTTTGTAATGCGCAACGCACAACAAACTGTTTAATAATGCTTCATTTAATATCAACCCATAATCGGCAAAATAACTTAAGCGACACAATTCGATAAATTGCGTTTTAAGCCAATAATTGTTCAGTATCACCTAAGGCAGCGATTTCCATCCTGGCAGGCGGAGACTGTTGCAAAAGGAAGCGTGAGCAGTCCAAAATATTTATTTATACTTTTAAACGTGTCTTTATTAATATATGACATAAAGGATGGGGAGGCGCGAAGATAATCTTCTTAAAAGGGAGGCATAGTAGTCAAAAACACCATACATTAAACACAGTATAATATTATATATTTGAAGTATGATTTTTTAAATTTGTTTGCAAATTCAATTAGCTATCACTGTTTTCTTGTTGAGATTTCACACACGCAATATCCCTTCCCATCGTAACTCTTACGTTTGTCCCATAAAAGTGACAAATGATTTTTTTACATCCAGTTTAGTTAAGAGTGGCTGACCACAAAATTGGTTTACTAAAGTGATAGAGAAGAAAAATATATATTAATATATTTCGTGATTTAAATACACATTTTGGAATTACAGTTCAAAAAAATAATTGAACAAAGGCTTTGTAAAGGATTTGAAGGTAAATTATAAATAATGAAAAACTACGGTTAATTTTCCTATCTATTTTGAGTTGTTATTACTTCAAAATAAGATTGACATTTTAATTAATTAAGAATCGTAATGATAATTGTAATAATCTTCTAGATGGTTTTAATGTGGCTTACAATGTCAACTGCGAAATAGTAATTTAGTTTTCCATAGCTGTTAAAAATGTAAATATTTTACTCGTAAGTCACAAGTGAAAGCGTATCGACCAGACTGCTAATATAAATTTAAAAAATGAAATACTTATCTGTACTAATTTCCCCTGTTATTAAATAAGATCAAGACCGCTTTCGGTTACAATCTTATTGACTAAAAGTGGGAAATAATGAAAATGAGTATTTTATTTATTGAAAATAATGCTTTTCCACCAATATTGACAGTGGACACAGTAAAAGTGCTCATATCAAGTCATAATTGCAATTCTACGAAATGGCCACAACATAACATTTAACTATTGTTTAAATAGCAAAAAAACTTCAATCTACAAAAAAACTTCAAAAAAAGATGTGTAATAAAATTTTATACACATTTAAACAACATTTATTATGACTCGACATGATAATCTTACGTATAGGAACGTTGCGTAAGTTTATTATTATGGCACCTCTAGATACATACGGTACTTGAAAAAGATTTCTAAAGGCTATCGACGTAATGTTAAACTGTCATTGATCCTTCTTGATTGATCCTTCTTCAAGAATCATTTCAGAATTTCTTAATCGAACTGATAATTTTATACGGAAAATTAGTCAATGGATTGGTGTTTTTAATTTGGCACGTACGTTTTAATCCCCTCTTAAATATTCAATCCTAAAAACGGTCCAAAACAAGACTATTAAGCTTAAAACAAGTCTTGTTTAAGCCTTTTTCGTATTTCCTTTCTATCCCAAAAAAAAGAGAGAATGTGCGACCGAGTAACAAATTATCATAGTTGAGTTGATGAAAGCTCTATTAATTGAATCTCCGCGTGCCCCACGTTAGGCGCACAATTGTTCACAAGAAAAAATAAAATTAACAGTTAAGAATTATTGTATTAATAAGGAACTTTACAAATAAAATTTTTGAAACTGTTGTATTGTAGATAAGTAGTGAAATAAGTTAAATTATTATTTCTCAAAAGTTATTGTTTTGTTGAACCCTGACTGTTTTCTTCTAAGCTTAATGCATTTTACATTATACCTTAGTGTGAATACTGTGGAGGTGTCTGTCGGTCGTTTGGGAGTGCCATAAATGAGAGGGAACAATAAATCTTTTGCCAGGGTTCGAAATCGATATCCTCCGTACGAGAGGCCTTCGTATTTGATTGCTTTATCTCGTTTTAAGGAGGGCAGAGTATCACAGGAAATCACTGATTGTTTTCGAAGGGTATGCTATAAATCTATAATTTTATGTCGTCATTGAAAATCTATTGATCGAATATCACCGCATATATATTACACTATTTTTCATTTAAATTAATTTTATCTGCAAAGTGTATGTGAAGTGGTGTAGAATACACAATTCGCTCGGCTTATACCGTCAAATATTTAATTAATGTTTAAATTTTTACGGTAGAATTCTGAATTACTGCAGATTTCAATACATTATTTACAAATAATGAAATATAATATTTAGCTTGATAATGAAAAAAAAAAAATAAACTCACCCAATTTAGCAATATTATAAAAATAATTGCGCTGACCAATACACCTAACAGAATAGTTTTAAATCATTGGTCATCGCAAAATTTGCATCTTGATACCTTTATTTCTGTATCAATAGAAGTCCAAGATGAAGCTTTTTTTATTTTATATTTTATTTACGCGTTGCTAGATTATTAGGATTAAATTCGGATTATTTTTTGGAGGTTTTAAGAAAGATTTATTAGTGTACTATTGCAGTAGGTAGAAGAAAGATTATTAATTTAAACGTTATTAAAAAAGAAAAAAAAAATTTTTTAGTTCTTCCACATTTTTTTATCAAATTCTGAGACCGGTTTTACTTTTTACGAATATTATCAACTGATATTTAAAAAGGAAGTGATTTTTTCATTTTTTCACCTTTTCGTTCGTTTCATGCGTCCGATCTTCAGATTCAGATTATACGGAATTCTAATACGTTTAATTATGTGTATGCAGCCGCTGTTTCATGGCCACCTTCGATAACGCAATAACGATCAAGAAATGATTCAAATTTAATTTTCATATTCTTGGGTTGATATATAGCTGCAGAATACCTTTTAATAATGCAATATTGTGCTTAAAAACGTTAAAGATAAAATGAAAAAAAAGAGACCGTGGCTTGCTCTACTAAGAAATACTTTCAACCATATTTTCTCAACTTTTTTAGGCCCGTTTCCCCTTTTGATTCTCATATTTTTTCGTGGCTCCTATTCCCGTACAAATAAGCTTTTCGAGACTAGGGGATTGATAGATTCCAAAATATTTTGTAATATTTGAACCACCTGGCCCCCAGTTGAGATGCTGTGCTTAAGATACAACGTTGTCAAGATAATTGTTATTGTTATTCTATTCAATTTGTAATCAATTAAAAATATAATTTAGACTTGCTTTAACTCAGTGATGCACAACCTTTACCTTCTAGCGGGCCGCTTAAAACAAGTTTTCGTGGGTTCGGGCCGCAAAGAAAATAAAGAATTTAATTTGGCTCATTCCTTTTTTTCAGCGGATTGAATTTAGATAAATGATTGATAGGTTATATTACATTATTTTGGCCGTGTTATTCCGAAAACATGAAAATAAATAAGCCATGCAAAAAAAGCAGTATTAATAAATAACATGCTCATTAAAAATTGTTTCAGTGTGAAATATTTATGTTTCATTTATATTTAATTCAAAAGTTAATGCGATCTTGGTCTTTGATAATTTCTAACTATTTTCTTTTAATCTGACATAGCATTTCAGGGCTTGTTTCTATGAACCGATTTGAAGAAAAAGTTCGCTTACATTTATTAAATAAATGTTTTACGTGAAAAAGATTGATGGGCCGCCATAAAATTCAAAAAGGGCCGCGGTTTGTGCATCACTGCTTTAACTGATGCAGTCTGCTTCTTTTTCTTTGTTTTAAAAGCTCACTTCATAGAAAAGTATTAAACATTTAAGCTACAATGCAAAAAGCTTTTTTCTTAGCGAAAAGACGTTACATAATTCGCGCAGACGTTAAAAGCTAGACTGTTAATGAATTATAACATGCATGAGGTGATAACAATAAGTACAATATAACATTGTAACATATTTATTACCTTCAGATAAGCCATTTTGATGGATATTTTAAGAACCCCTCTGGAATAATGTTCTATTCAATTGCTAGTTTCATTTAGTTAAATTTATACAAAACTAAACCGATATCATGGATGGCAAACAATAAGGTAACCTTATTTTTGATCAGCGAGGACTGAGCCACTAAAACCCCCTAACATATTTTTGTGGGCGCCTGCATAAAGTAATATTAGACATAAATAATTTTACACGACAAAGATATTAAAATGAGAAAGAACAAATTAAATTCATTTTTTATTAGTCTGTTTTAATTTTGTGAATATTGAAGTTATCCGAATTATCAACAAAATTGCGTGGAATAATCTATATTTTTTATTAAAAATATTTCTGAACTAGTTTTAAAGCGAAACCCACTTTAACTTTAACAAGACAATTTAAATCAATACATTATTTATTATTAAGATTTCGACTGAAGGTGCTTGGTGGAATTTCAATATTAAATTTGAATCGTTCAAATTATGTACATTCACACAGATTTTGTCACTAACGACCCGGGTTTCGCCTTTCGGCATGTTCAGGCGTTCAAGTGTCAGTTCAAGTTCATCCGTGCACTTGAACGCATGAAGATGCCGAAAGGCAAAACCCGGGTCGTTAGTGACAAAATCTGTGTGAATGTACATAATTTGAACGATTCAAATTTAATACATTATTTAATAAAAGGAATATATTATAAGACATTAAAATATAGTGACTGTTGAAATAAATTGAATTTTAAGCACAATACCTATAGTGGTCTATAAAAATAAAACTTTAAAGGCAATATTTTATTATATCAGTGAAAGAAAATATATTTTATACTAACCCAACCAACAAATTTCTCTTCTCTTTACCAGTCGTGGAAATTTTGCAAAAAATGATGAATGATTAGATTAAAAATTAAGTTCAATCTAATAAAAAAGGAATAAAAAGTGATTTTTTACATTTACATTAAATTACAGTAGGTATTAAAGATATATTGTAAAAATTAAAAAAATCAATTGAACGCTTTCATGAATCGATAGATTGATTAAGAAAAACCTTGTCCAAATACTTTTAAGATATTTTAGAAGCAAACAGGTGATTTTTTTTACGTTTAAATTACACATATAATAACGTTTTGTTTTGAATAATCGAAATCATCGACCAAATATAGTTATTGGAATCGAAAGGCGATTACTAGAATGTGTTATTAGGTAGTTTTGACTGAGAAATTAGCCTGCCGTGCGAAGTGGCCGTTAATTTCTGCATCACGTTAGTTTATTATTATTTAAAATAAACTCTTGTTACTGACGTTCGGAAAAGCAAAAGCTTTTGGAGAACTTTGAAAGCACGTTAACATAAGTCTTTATAAATGCCTTTACAACGTAACCTCAAATGAGGTTAGTACCTGCATAATACACGTTATATTTTTCAATCAATAACAATAGTAACTTGTCGTGGCTGCTTGATTGTTTCGTTGGGTATCCGTTATAATAAAATTAATACTTGACGTGGCTTTATTTTATTTTATTTTATTTCATAGCGCGTTGAAACTGACTTTGGTGATCTTAATCTCTGCCTGCGTTTTCTTCCAACCAGTATGATTCAGGAGTCCTGGAGGACCATAGAGAACTATCCATTAAAGTGTATTCGGCGTAGCTGAAGAAAACTGAAATGTCATAAGAGGAAGCAAAGCGGTTCACAGGTGACAAAGAAAGAAGAAGAGTGCGAGGTAGTTATTGCCAAAAATCTCAGGCGAAAAGAAATAACGCTGTGATTTTTTAAAAACATGTATATAGTGTTTTTTTCAATTTTAACAAAGACATCTTAAACTCCCAACAACTCTATTTTCTATGTCCAATTGTTTTTCTCCTGGATTTTTTAATGTCTTCAATTATTTTCAGTTTCTCAGTTCTAGTTTTCTTCATGGATGGCATTTTGGTTGTGTCAGAAAAAAACCTGAAACGAGGTGTTAGACAAGACTGACATTATAGGCGAAATAGGAAATAAACAACAAAAACGTTCAATCAGGATAATGTTTGTGACATGACCATAATATTTAGATGAAAGATCAAGGTACGATTAATGCGGGATTATTTAACATTGTTCTCATGTTCTCTGGGACTGTTAAAAGTAAACGATCCATGTGGGAAAACGAAGAATCTGAGAATGGTTTATCGGGGCTGCATTGTATATTAATTCGAAGTACATATCACAATTTTAAGCGTCGTTTCATTTCATTTCTTTTGTTTCGTTGATAATTTCAAGCGAAAAATAAATAAGACAATTTTCGCAACTTTTCAATTAATATTTGAAATTGTAAAAGCGTGTACCAGGTGTTCCACATTTAGAAGTTACACCGTAATATTTAATTCAGAGTGACGTCACGAAAAGTTTCGGTCGATTTCATTAATTTGTTACTGTTTTAGTTATTTGGAAAACTCAATGATAAATGGCATTGTTGGAAACATAAAACTTTAAAATCTATTAGTTCTGATTAGCGTTTCGTGTTTGTTGTGAATTGCATAGCATTACTTAAAAGATGGCATAAGCAACCATAAGTTCAAAACTTTCTTAAGGTCATGTTGTACCTTCAGTTCAAAAATGTAGTATTAAAAACAAAAATCTTTTAAACTTCTGTTGTAGTGGGCTTTTCAAAGATTAGCTCAGTTCAAAGAAACGATAAAAATAAATAAAAATATTCTAAATTTATAGAATGCTCTTAACGAAAGGCTCAACCTTGGTATTGAAAAACAAACATTTCATATTTGAAAACGGTTAAGGGTTCAAATCACAGCTGGCAAAATTCGACATATGCTCAAATATAAATTGAAAAATAATATTAATACTTAAATATTATCTGGAGTAAACTTTATTATTCCACCTGTTGAGTAACTATGTGTGGCACATATTTTGTCTCTTTCAAAAAGTCTTCAGACTGTTATCAGTGAACGGTCATTCTTTTTTTGTAGCCATATCCGCTCCCAATGTAGAACATATCGTCATCTGAAAACTGTACTGAGACATCTAACAAAAAAGGCGTTTTGTTTTTGCTAGAAACATGCCCTTCCCTTTCCTTTAATAATACAAGTGATATCGTGAGATATCTGTGCAAAATACATATCTTTTTATGTTAGATAAACCACATAAAACGTTTTAAAATAAAGCATAACATTGCATAGCATCTCAATACTAAATTTTTGAATTATACCAGAACAGCTCTCCTGCGCCTACATGAACTTCTAATGCAGTTTATCTGATAGTTAATCAGTTTCTCAGACTGTTTTTATCAAGCAATGTAGAGATATTAATAAAAGACTATGCTATAACTAATGGTCAGCTAATCGTTCTCACTACATCTGTTTTAGACTTATAGACCTTTACAGAAATATATAAATTGATTGAAAATCAATTTATAAAAACTGTTTGTACTGGGATTCGATCTCGTTATGTTAACCACTCAACCATGGATCCGGAATATTAATTTTAATCAAATGTAAAATCAAATATTCAAAAGTTACGTAAAATACAATATGTTAAGCGGCTACAGTAAAAATATTGTTTATAATTTCGAAAATTTTTATAAAAATGCTAAATTTAAAATATTAGTTTGCATGCGCACCAATTGTTGTCAATCAGAGCAGTTAACAGTTTTTGCTTTATGAAAGTTCACAAAGCTTAAATGTCGAGGTCGATCGTGACAGAAACGTTTGACAATCATAATTTCCTTTGTTAGTATACAGACGCCATTGCTATCTTCATTAAATTAGGATAGGTAAACAGATTCACAAGAATTATAAATTAAACTTCTAGTCATAATTATTGCGAAATTTAAGCGGTCGCAAATTTAATAATTTTGCGAAGCAGCAAGTCAGAAGCAGTTGTTTATGACTGACAAGAATAATTTATTGTTTAAACGCTGTCAACTGCTAATTTGATCCAAAACATTGGACACATTTTCATAAGCTCGTTATTTAATAAAATCAATCAAATAAATTTATTTACATGACTGACATTCAATAAGTATGCTACCAACTTTAAAAAAAGTTATTAGTAACTTAAATTGTTATTTTTATTAGTAAACCTTACTATAAGAAATACATTCTTAAAACAAGAAAGATGCCGGAACTTACTTCTTGCCAAACTTTTTACTATAGATTTTTTTTAATCCTTCTCCGTTCCCAATGTGGATCATATGACTTCCTAAAAGAGGTTTCTCAACAGATTTTATTTACGATAGCTTCTTGTTACTCAATCTCTTTTTTTTCAAAATAATATATCAAGCATTATACCCTTGGTTCTGGTCACAGAGTAAGTATATGGAGGTGGTATTGTTTTGTATTATGACATAAACTTACGAGTGTTACGGTACTCGTCATATAAAATTTAAAAGTAAATTTAGATATGGAAAAACAGCCAATGGTTTCCAAGAATTATTTTTTTTAAAACAAAACAAAAATAAAATTTCGCGAATGTTTATTTGAAAAACTAAAAATGTGCCGGAACGGCGTTCCAACTTGGAAATCCAATCCCGGAGCCTTTTTGTGATTCTGGGATTTCAGGATTGATTAATTTTCAATCTCGGGATCCCGGGATTCTGGGATTGGGCACTCATCGTGAAAAGTTTTGGTGAGTCGTTTTTTTTTTAGCTCACCGACGAATTTGAAATCCTAAATTTCCTATACTTTTCCCTCAAAATATCTCCGAAATTGGTTTTTTTTTGTTAGCTCACCAAAGAATTTAAAATCCTCAATTACCTAAACTTTTTTCCAAAATATCAACGTGGTTCGTTTTTTTAGCTCATCCAATTCCAAAATCCTATACGTTTTCGGTATTTGCTCAAAATTTCTTAATCCCGGGATCGCGACCATATCAATCCCGGAATTTCGGGATCGCAAAATTGGACGAGATCCTGGGATTAGAGACCCTAGTTCCAACGCGTGCCATGGAAATAGCTTTAAATACACAAAATATTATTTTGTTTGTTTATGTTGTCAAGGTACTGGTAAAAATTGTGATGTACATAATGAATTGATAGTTCTGAATAAACAGCAAATGAAAAAAATGAATGTTTTATCTTATAAAGTTTGCAGCTTTAATATTTATAAAATGAACAATAATATATTACATATAGATGGACTTACGTCTCATTGGCCCATATACAGTGAGGGATTGGGCAGGAACAATTACATGCTTATAATTTCCAAAAAATAATAATGTTGTTTTGGTCCAACCGGTTACGCCAGCTGAATTATTCCAGAGAAAAGTTCGATGGACAAAAATCTCATTTTTAATTCACCTATTTTTTGTCAATTTTGTCAATTGAAATGTTGAAATGAAAAATTTATTTAGTAGATTTAATATGTATTTATTTCTTTGTGCTTAGATAAAAGTTATGGCCGAAAAGTGCTATTTAACAAATTCAATAAATGTATTTCAACAAGATTCAGAACAGAGTTATCACATGACATGATTTTGTGTACGGTCATTACTTCTTTAATTGCTGAGCCACCGTTTACTCTTTAAAAAAACAATCTTTGAAAAAAATAATCGTGTAAAAAGGATTGGTGTTGTTAAAAAAAACTGTGAAAGCGAAATCGCGCTAAAATAAAGCGTTAAAATAGAGCTGAGTGTATACATGTAATATGTTATAAAATAAGCAATAATCGTTTTACGACAGGCCTATTTAATATTATATAAAAGTAGAATTTCATAAATATTTTTGGTCATTAAAGCTTCCTGTTTCTAGTTTGTCACGTTTATAAATAACAAAAACACTAAAAAACCTAACCTCTGACACAGAAAGTCCCCCAAAGTAATAAATTAAAAAAAAAATAAACGTCTACATAAAAAACGTATAAGTATATCATTATAACATGAACACTGCATATGAATGAATACATCATCGTGAAATGACACGGAGAACTTTTGTAAAAAATCGTGACTACCTTTAAAAAAAGCTCTGCTGGAACTTTTTGCGCCCGCGAAGCTTGCCAAGTTGGCTTTTTACACGCTACCGGGTCGTTTGTTAGGCTCGGCGAGTTGTCACGGAAGCCAGGGGCCCGGCCGGAATGTGTTACCACCACACTCTCGCTCGTCACTGCTCCAAAAGTTTTTACTATTTTCGCACTGCGAAACAGCCCAAGTGATCCATTTTATTTTATTTATACATTCGTAAATGGAGCTTTTCTATTTTCAGAAATTTATTTCGAGGAAATCGCAGCTATTTCGGAATAATTGATATTTTCAATGGAAAATAAATGATTTTAATGTGGGGCATCAGAGAAAATGGGATTTTGTATTGCGGAGCTCGTTATCATTAAATATAACTGAATATTTGAATTACAGTAGATGACTGAAAACTTTGATATTTATTATTATTTTTGAACGATGCCATTAAATATTCATATTTAGTAGCTTATTTCATGGCCACGTTACAAAAAGATATCATCTTTATTTACCTAATATAGAATAAGCATATTCTGGATGTTATTTGTGGTCTATGTCATGGTCTCAGTAAAAACAGCTAGATGCACGACCAGTAAAAGCGTAATTTAAGCAAACGTTTTCATCTAAATTAACGTTTATTAATTTTTTGATTATTAATTCTTCCTTTTTTTATACAAAGGAGATGGAAACTAAACAAAAATAATCAGTCGATAATTGATTTTTGTGTTATCGATTGTCCCTTACATTAATTGAATAGCCACACATAACCTGTTTTTATAAAATGGGAAAAACAATATTTCACCACAAATCAAATTATAATTCATCTGCATCCAAGATCAGTTTGTTTATTTTTTTTAAAGTGAATCGGTATTAACATTTTTGAATTACCTGAAAACATGGTAAGTTATTGCGTAGAAAAATACGTATATCTGCATATTTAACATTTTTTTTTTATTTGGAGTTGTTTGACTGGGCGATGGAAATTTATGGAGAGATTTGGATTTATTTAATAAAAGTGTTGTATTTTGTGTATTCGATTTAAATTAAAGTTGCATGGATTAATTATCACCTTCATAAACTTTTACAGAAATTATTTATCTTTCAGTTTGATTAAAATGGTTTTGGCCATCTTTAGAGGATCATGAAGTTATGTTGGGATTACAATACCAGACGAAACTTAGTTCATATAAAATACCGTCCTTAAAAATGTATGATAATCATTAAATAGTGTTTTTAGAAAATAGTTAGCTGCTTATCAAAATAATGATTCATCATTGAAGGCTCATCAACTTTGAAATCAGCGAATATTAATACAACCCTTATTATTAATTATATTTTAATAATCGCAAACAATTTTATAAACATTTATGACGGTTTTTATTAATTCAAAATAAGGTTTAGATTGCCGATATACTAGTATTTTTTCATATTGAAATTCGATATTTTCGTATTTAAATTACACTATGAAACCCGGTGTCGGCAATTCCGGTGTTGCAATCCCTATATCTATCTATCCAACACGAGTTTTTATTGAGTATCTTTTTTAATTACTTTTAGCGTGATTTATTAATTTATTATTTAAGTGAGGTTAAATTAAATCATGTTACATAGTTGATTGCATCTTTTTTTTTTTTTTTTTAAACCATGTCCGCTCCCAATGTAGAGCATATGGACTCCTAATGGAGTTTATCTCAACAGAAGTGTTTCTACGAGAACTGCTTGTTACTCAGTTGCTCAACCTCTCTTTTTCCAAAGAGAGTAGGGATAGAAGGATAGGGCTAGGACAGGACTAGTGGTAAGCTAATCGCTATCGATACGCCCCGTTCATAGGATAGGATGGGTGAGAGGGGGGAATTCAAGACATCACATATATCCATGCCTTTGAACAGAAATTCATAAATCGATTGAAAAATCAATTTATAAAACTGTCCGTACCGGGATTTGAACCCGGGCCCTCCGTAGCCGAAGCCAACAACGTTGACCACTCGACCGCCCAGGCGGCGATTGCATCTTACTAGAAAGAAATTCTTTCAAATAAATAATAATTAAATACAATCATTACTTAAAAAGAAAAAAAATGTAAAAAATAACCACTATAAGAAAACATTTAATTTTTGAAGAGCAAAAAGTCTGGCTTAATAAACAATTGCCAGACACTTTTAGAAATCGTATATTTTGAGTGTTGTTAAATGTATATTGATATGAAATATATGACGAACCAAATAATATATATCATATAAAAGACAATATTGTTTGTTAACTTCAGATAAGAAATGTGGCACAGGCATTTATATTTATTTGCTTTGAGAGAATCCACTGACTGAGTGTTATGAAATCGTTTTGAACCCTTTAATGCGGGACAAAACGTATTATATTTTAAGATGAATTTGTGACTTTGGGAAAAATATTTTTTAATATAAAATTACAATTGTTTACTTTGTTATTCTACTGATTGTTTTTAGAGGTGTAGAAAAAGTTTCGTCTCTTTTAGAAACATGTTTTCGAGACCAAAGTTATATCGATTTTTTTTAGCAATAATGAATGACATTTATTTTAGCTATTTTCCTAAACCTATTTATTAGGACCAGGACCAGTTTCGTTCATTACTTGTATTTTCAACTGATAAAGTAAATATATTGATGCAGAGATATTTAAACTAACGTCTCTGTATGAATAACTATCTCTGTAACAACTTGTGGTATTTGGTTATTTGAAAATAGTCGTAATGAGCGAAACCAGTCCTGTTCCTGATAAATAATTAGAGAGTGTTGAATCAAAAAAACTGTAAATATTAATTTTTGATGTTTTTGAGATCAATATACCAAAAAATTATAAATGCATTAATATATGTATGCAAATATCAAAAAAAAGGGTATTAAAATTTACACTATCGGTGTCTAAGCTCACAAAAATTAATAATATTATATAGTTAGAAAAAACCAATCGGCGAACAGTATTTTTAATAGTGTGATAGCAATTTTTGCATCTTAACAAATGATACTCTTCACTTGCGATAAATTTTTATGTTAATTTTTGTCATTTTTTATAGTTACGAAAAATTTTGCTCTTGTAGTTTTTGCGATTTTATCACATCTTGATATTTGGGGAACGTGAGTTATGATACTAGGCTACTCAATTGTGGAATCAGTAAGAATATTTTGTTATTATTTTATTTCCTTTTCATCAAGTATTACAATGAGATACAAAATTTGTAGATAAAACAATCCTTTCGTATTCGATCTGTCCAATATTTAAACCAATATTCATTATTAGAATCAAGTGGCTATGAATCTCTTAATTCGGACCTTATTATCACGATTCAGCAAGTAAAAAAAAGGTTTATTATCTATTTATAATATAATTATGTATTCTTATATAGTTTCGTATCTATCACGATTTATATTTACAAAGTCTAAATTAACAATTTCAAAGTTGATTCTAATCTAATCTAAAAAAAATCTCGGCCTGCTTGGTGTTAAGCGATAAACAAGTCTTATTAGTGAGCGGTCCAAATATTTGAAGAGTTATTGATGACTTAGCTACTAAAAATCTATATTTTCTAATAATAATTATTGTTATGGCAACTTACATTTTTCATATTGCATCACGAGCAAGTATTAAGTATTTCGTTGGATGATAAATGATCCACTTTGGATTTCTTTTTAAGCACAGTAAAACGATTGATCTATTTGTTTATGATTTATATATTTCACGTACTCATAACTGGATTACATCATTGTTGTAATAAGCTTCTCAAACAAGAAAACACAATAATATATAGTAATTACATAATGGGTTGTTACTTAAATCATCTTTTTGTGTATTACTTTATATACCTGCGGGGTTATTCTAATGTGCATAAAAATCCAGACAAATTTTGGACAGTCTGAATTACGCAACATTGCTAAGGTGAACATAATATTTTTTTTGTATTAGCTTTTGATAGTTGGTATTACTTCAATGTATTAACTGAGGCTATGATCATTTTCGTCATCACAGAGCAATATAATTGGTTGATTTGATCAGTCTGTCAAACGCATATGATGTCTACGTCCAGGTTCAGTGGCAAAGTAAAAAGGGTGTGGTAAAGGCGGACTGCCCCAGGTGGCACATTTTTGCGGGTGGCGTTTCCAAAAATATGTACAATATTTTTTTGAAAATTTTATTTATAAAAAAAAAACAAAATTGAGCTTCCTGTAGTAAACATTCCTAATTTATAGATAAAACAATATAGAGGAAATGGGGGCGGAAAATTCAAGTTTTACCTCGGGTGGAAGGACCCCTTCCTATACCACTGGCCGGGTTTCTCAACTGGGGTATACGTGGTGAAATGATGGACACACAGTCTGTAAATTCGCAACGTTTTTCTAAGTATGGAGTTATAAAAAAAGGTCTCACACTTATGAATACGTGTAGAATCTGTCAATTCTCAACATTCTAAAAATACAGAGCTAAAAAAAGGTCTTCAAGTCGAGAATGCAACAATTTGACACTTTTTAACAGCCCGAAAAATGAAAAATGTAGGGATAACCATGATGGTCCTATCGGGCATCCAGATCTAGTTTCGTCTCCAGAAAATTTCTGTCACTTCAAAAAATTTGCTACTTCTTTTGGAGAAAAAGTTTACCTTCCCTGCCCCTCACCATTCAATCCATAATCACATCTGTTACAAAATTAAAAGTTATTTTATTAGTGCCATTAACTATCATTCTTGCTTATTATTATTTAATTGTTTTTTTTTACTTGTAATTATACCAATTCTTTGTATTTAATTAACCTTTATTAATATCTATATATTTGTAATTATTATTTATTGTTGTCTTTCAAATTGTATCTAAATAAAATGTATCTTAACTGTATCATTGAGGAGATATCATCTTCGGTGTGATGCAGAATGGAAAAAAAACAAGTTTATCGAATAAAAAAAAAGCCCGAAAAATGATGCCCTACATGTAACATGCAACCAAGTTTTGGGGAATTTTAATTCGGCACATCTCTGGCAAAAGGTTGAAGCTATAGAGCAGTGTCTGCTAAACTGTGTGCCGTGGCACACTACTGTGCCGCAAGAAGTCCCAGGTGTGCCGCGGTGGAAGAAGCCTTAAAAATGAGAATTTTAAATAATGCGTATTTGGTACAAAATCGAGGATTTCAAATTCCTCGGTGAGCTAAAAAAAAAACGATGTTCTGTGACAATCCGGGAAAAAGTATACCAAATCGAGGATACCCTAATCTTGGTGTGGCGCGGTACTAGTTCCATTCATCACTGTGCCGTAACGGAAAAAAGTTTGGCAGACACTGCTATAGAGGGTTGTCGTTTTTCTTTCTTTTTTTTTATTTCATTCTTTCCGAGTCTTGAAAAACGTACGGGTACAAAAAATATGAGATTCAAAACGGTTGAGAAACTATAGTCCACGGCACGAGGTAAAAAGCAGAATTTTATTTTATTATTTGAAAAAATGTCTAAGAAGTGAATTTTTAATGTGTAATACTTTAAACTACGACACCATTTAAAAGTTCGACCAAAATATTTTAATTTATTAATTACTCTATTAAAACAATTTGAATTTTTAATGGTATGTGAATCACCTCCATCAAAAAATTATTTAAGAACCGTGTTAAGTTGAGGTAAATATACAAATCGAGTGCTCAGCTAAACAGAGGAAGATTTTTAATATGTTAGGTTATTTTATTTGAAGATGACATTATATTTTAATTAAATACATCTTGTTTTAAAAAAATGCGTTCATTCAATCGTCTGTCACTTTTCGAAGCAGATTAATGCGCACAATTTTTCTTATTTGCTGTCCGACCCACAAAGAAGGTTATGTAATTATATCAATTTTTTTAAAATGCGTATCGTTCCACGAAGATGGTTTAGTGAAATTGGTTTTTTTAACGAGCTTGAATTTAATTGTGCGGATAAATACCTGGAGCAATTTTTTTTCACGAAGGTAGGTAATTAGCATGAATTAAGTTTGGATCATAAAATCTGACGTAGGCCTATGAACAATATTTATCTTTTGGATATTTTAATATGTGACATTTTAACTTTTATAAAATTTAATTTTTTACCATTTCTACTTTCATATCGACCACGACTTGAATTGAATCCTTCAAATTATGTACATTAAAACAAGTTTTGTCACTAACGAACCGGGTTTCGTCTTTCGGTATCTTCAGGCGTTCAAATGCACGGATGAACTTAAATTGACGTTTTATACATCGAGCATTTTCGCAAGCATCGAGCTGTTTTTTTTTAAACTTCAAAATCAATTTATAAATAATATAATGTAAGGCGCAACGGTCAGCGTTGTTGGATTCCGTGCCAGACCTCACGGGTTCGAGCTCCAGTACGAACAGTATTTTTTACTATGGATAGTATAAGCCATAGTATAGGCCATAACAAATTCAGCGGGTCACGAAGGAGAAAAATTAAAATAACCGGGTCGCGGTGAAAAAAGCTTGGGAAACGCTGTTATAGTTGAAATCATTTTCTGTATACAGTAATTGATATGTATTTGATAATTTTATTATTGTTCTGGATTAAATACTTTGCAATTTTTCATACTTCTTATAAATTAAGTTATTTCTAAGTAAATGCTAATTCTATCAAAAGCATCGATAATTTTCAAAGTCAAACAATACTAACGAACCTGCTTAAAATTTATCTTATCTGGTATGAAAGAATTTATGAATGCCCTGTAGTGAGCCATCCATTGTTTTAAAACTTCAAATGATTTGTTTATCTCAGAGCGAGATCAAAAAATTTGCATTTCAGTTCTTTTGTATGGAATTCTCACGCTAAAATTTGGCTGTGAATAAAGGCGATCGACCTGTTTAATCTAATTCAATCAAAAGCACCGCTTCGAATAATAATTATCAAAGTTTACCTGTATGGTTTCATCTGAGTGCATAAACTACCAATTGTTCGCTGTTATATTTCCAATAAATAATATATAGGCATTCGAGAGAATATAAGTGAGTCAACTAGTAAAATGGTAAAACTATTTTATTGAACTTTTAAGTAAAATCACGCCTTTATTTAGTGTTTTGGTGTATTGCGTATTTTTATTTTTGGGAGACAACACTATTTTAATGTGTATTAACTGAGGTTACTTCACTTTTACGATACTTTAAGACTAGTGTAGAATGCCGCTTGTGTGGTCGAGTGGTAAAAGTCGTTGGCTACCGCTACGGAGGTCACGGTTTCGAATCCCAGTACGGGCAGTTTTATAAATTGATTTATGGATTTCTGTTCTGTGATGTCTTGAATTCTCCCCTACCACTCATCCTATTCTATGTACGGGGCGTATCGAGAGGGATTAGCTAACCGCTAGTCCTGTTCTAGCCCTTTCCTTTTATTCCTACTCTCTTTGGAAAAAGAGAGGTTGAGTAACTGAGTAACAAATAGTTCTCGTAGAAACACTTCTGTTGAGATAAACACCGTTCGGTGTCCATATGCACCACATTGCGAGCGGACGCGTCTAACTTATATTTTTCTAAAATACCATTTGGCTATCTTCACTTCTAATGGGCCCATATTAACACTTATTTATGTTGACCGCTCGTAATATTTTTTCCAGTACTCTATTAAGTGTTTTTTTAAGTATTTAAGTAAAATAGTCAAAATATTTTCTTTATTTTTACAACATATATCAAATGAAAACACTGCACCTCATAATATTCGTTCAACTAATATTTTTCCAATCCATATTCTACGACAGCCATTATCACATATCGTGGCTTATTATTTATAAACAAGTACATTTTTTTTACCTTTGAGTTATTTGAACGAATTCAAAATTTTCATCAACTTGGATGTATTTTAATTATTGATTTAATTAAATGTAATAAAAAAACTCCTTTCACAATAAATGTTTTTAAAACAAATAATCACAGTCTTTTTTTAATATTCAATGTGTTCATTTTGCTAACGTATTAAATCTCTTCTTTGTGTGATTGTTTGAACCATAACATTATTTTGACTGGCTAATATTTTTCCCAATTAGCATTTTCTGTAAAAAATGCGTATATTTTTATTTCTCGGAATGAAATTACGCTTCCATTATTTTTAAGGCTATTTTTAAACAAAGCAGAGGCGTGTTCTAACAAAGAATGATGATTTCCGTGAAAATAATCAAATTATTAACTCGGAAACTTCCAAAGAAAGATTGTCGTGCAAAATTTATATCAGAGGAAATTTCTATGGCTTACTAAAATATTCAACAATCAGATTTATGACTTTCAAACAATACGGAAAGGTATAAACAATCTGCTAAGGTAAAGGCATTGTACACTATATTACAAATAGCGATGCTTTGCTTTATTATGAGGAAAAGTTCTGTTCTGAGAAAGAAGCAGCAAAATCAGTGGAAGATTCCATAGTATGAAAGAGTCAAATTTAATTTAATTTGTAAATAGAAAAAGTTAAACGAATATGATATATTTACAGCCAAAGGCATGAATTGCTTTGACGTTCAAAGAATATTAAATATATCAAAATCTACCTTGGATAGTATACATTGGTACCCGCTGTGGTCTAGTTAGTTAGTCATTTTTGTTCCAACGTGAATCGTATGGACTTCTAGTGCAGTTTATCTTTTTACTTAGTCGCTAAATCTATTTTTCCGAAGAGAATATGGATAGACGAATAAGGCTAGAACATTACTAGAGGTTAGATAATTGCTTCGGTTCGTTTTAAGGTTTGGATAGATTGGAAGATGTAGACAAAGCAGACCTCCACTCTTTCGCACAAAAAGTTTTTATTTAACTCAGTTGCTAAATCTATTTTTACGAAAAGAATATGCATAGACGAATAAAGCTAGAACATGACTAATGATAAGATAATCGCTTCGGTTTGTTTTAAGGTTGGGATAGATTGGAAGATGTAGACATAACAGACTTACACTCTTTCGCACAGAAATTCATACATCGACATTAAAACAGTCCGTACTGGAACACCAAACCGTGTCCACTCGACTACTGATTTGACATTGTTAAATATCTTTTTCCAATTATAGATAAACGGAAAATTAAACTGAAATCTAAAATACGAAACCATTACATGTATAGTAAATGTATAATACAAGTTTCAAATAAAGAGCAGACTGTATTTTAAGACTCGTTCGATCCATGTTACATACATATTTGTTTGTTATTACAAGTTTTCATTTAATGTGGAAACGTTTTTCGAACGAAATACTTTCTTCAGATAATTCACGACTGTGTTTTCAGCGAAACGATGTTTTGCATTTTCCCGAAGCCCCTTCTCCAAGTCCCTTGACATTTACAAGCTAAATGTCAAACTGAAAGATCGTCAGCTGTTTTATCTGTTTATTACATTTTCACTAAATGCCAAAACATAAAATCAAAAGTGCTAACTTACGCAGTTATGAATCGATTGTAACCTCTATAAAGGTTCAATCTATACTTATAAAACTATTATTATTACTTCACTGGACTAATGAATGGATAACGTAATTGATATTATGACAAAATAAACGTATATAGTAGATATGATACTCTGCTATTTAACCGAAAAAAATATTCTTTGCGTATAATGCCACGGCCTAAGGCTTTTCTCTGTTCTGTTAATAGGCATGTTTAAAAATTCATATCCATCGTAAGTGATTGATGATAATATATTAAAATATATTGTCTTAATACTTATGTTGTTAACACTGAAACACGCTTTGTTTTTATTAATATTATTGCTTGTTTATTAAATTGTATGCACGTACAGTATAACCTAGATGTAACGGACTAAAACGGGTAATAAGGTATCCGTTGTGTTAAAGTTTTTTATTTGACGTTAAATTATTTATTTTCCCTTCGTTCATATTAATTATTGGTAGTATTGTGACGATGTGATTGTAATTAACAATTTAAATGTATTAAATTGGATAATAAATGCATCGATTTTATCCAAGTCAATAAATTAAGCTACTGCCCATCTGTATGAATTAGTGGCCAGCGCTGCAAGTGTCAGTGATACGTTCAGTCTACGAGCTGGACAACCTTTTGACACGAATTCGAGTGGTAATCATACAGCCATACGCAGAAATTTGTTAACAAGAAGTGACACTATGGATTAAAGCAGTGATGGGTAACCTATGACATTTCAATACATTTGAAGTGACACGCATCGTTTACGGACGATCTTCATCCAAAAACCTGGAAATGTAAAAATATTAATATGTGACACGGCACTAGGGCCCAACCAATTTTTCTTTCAGAACTTCGACACGTTGAGCTTAAAAAATGTTACCCATCACCAGATTAAAACATGTTATAAAATATTAACAGGATGTTTTTACAAATTTAAATATTTGATTATATACTTTTTTAATTATGTGGAGCTTCTGCAAAATGTTTAACAAAACCGATTGTAAACTGTAAAAAATATTATAACGCCACCTTATATTCACGTAGTGTCTGCTTATTTTTTCTGAAAAAATAGTCAAATTGTCCCTTGAATAAATCAACAACGTTATGTACGTTCTAAGTATCAAAAATCGTCTGTTCAGTAAAAGTTATATAATTAATATAATTTGTTTAAAATGACTTATTTTGCTTTTCATCGGGATGAATAGTAAATTAATAAAATTTACAATTCCAACGTGAATTTTTAAAAGTCATAGTCTATACCAGTGATGGCGAACCTATCGACGAGTAGGTCAAATTTTGCTCATTAAATTCAGTTGCGTCGTTTGGAAAGTGTGAGGAGAGGATTCATTAATGGGTCATTTTCTGACCCGCTGGTTATAGGTTCGCCAGCACGAATTAAGAGGGTTCTTTAATTCTGTCATGGTTTTTGTATCTGGTGTTTACAGTAGGTAAAGTTTCCAATTTATAATTGCTCCTATGTTAGCTGTTGTTACAGCCGATCCGTCGAACGGCCAAGATTATCAGAATTTTGTTACATTATTTATAGTTTTTGTGTATCTAATTAATTATGTCCACTCACAATATTATTGCATCGATTATAATGAAATCAAAACATTAACTTACGAGCTCGCGTTTACTTTGACAACTTGTTTCAAAATAACCTCTTTATAGCGCATTCTTATGATATACCGAATACATCATAGAACAGTGCTTCCCAACCTGGGGTTCGCGACCCCCTGAAGGGCCGCAGGATTTCTCTGAAGGCCGCGGCAGAACATGTTTTGTATTGAAGGGGGCCGCGGATTATTGTTTTCAGATTTAGGGGGCCGTGGCATGAAATTCTTTGGGAAGCACTGTCATAGAAGATATAAGCTAACAACAATGAACATAGCTTCAATAATAAAATTTACATTATACCGTACGTAAAAATCAAAATACAGATATCAGGTTGAGTATTAGAAACTCAATTTAATACAAGGTGTGTCAAGGGTCTAACAAGTCTGATAATGGCCATCAGAGGCAGTAAATGATATAATAAAAATGTGTTTGTTGAGAAAATCTATTTGATCGAAATTCTTATCTAGTCTTATGCTGTTTCTCAAGATGTTGAAACATATTCATGTATTTGTCATTTACAAGATATATGTACATGTCTATAATCGTTCACTGTAAAATAATTATTAATGTCACGTGCATGCTTTGTTTAATCGTTTAACATGCACTATATGACATTTGGTACAAAGACATCGACGGAATGTGTGAATCATACCATTTTCATGTAGCGATGGTAAGTAGTAAATAGTTCATGGAATATATGATATACCCACAATCGTTTTCAATTATTTTAGATAAGGGATAATTTATATATTATATTAGCTGTCTCAATTATAACTGATGCTATTAGTACAAAAGATGTTACATTAATTAATAATTGTAATTGTATTTACTTCTTTGTTGTATTTACTTGATTGTTGGTTTTAAAAAACCCGGTTTCAAAGTCCGTTTTCACTGGCTTACTTTGTGATATTAGACAGTCAGTTTTTCCACTTGGTAACCTGGTTTCTAATAGTAGAGTTTGTAATATTTATTAAAAAATATCTCATTTAATAGCCAGTATCAAATTGCCGGGTCCTATGGCCAATGTTCTCGCTAAGGTGTGTGCGTGTGCGTGCGCACATCTCGCAAGATGTGGCCGCGCACTTTTTTCTGTCCTTAGCACAGACTGCACATATAAATGTTGTACAATAGAGTTACATTTTTATTTAGCGGCTTGAAATAAAGAATTAATTTATCTAGTGTAAGTAAGTAGATCAGAGAATAACTATCAACATATTTTAGCACATTTTTTTGTTTTACTGAAAATTTACCGCACACAAAAGTTGATGGTCCGCACACACAGTAGAAATATTAGAGGGAACGTTGCATATGGCGCAGCGGATAGCGTTGTTGGCTTCCGTGCCGGATCTCACGGATTCAAGTCCCAGTACAAATAGCATTTTTTCGATTGATTTATCAATTCTGTTCGAAGGCATAGGTGTTTGTGATCTCTAAAAAAATCCTTCCCACTTTTTTTGATCTTTCAATAGCTGGGCGTAGCGAGAGCGATTATTTAACCACTATTCCTGTCCTTGCGTTATTATTATAGTATAGATATAATACTCTATTTGAAAAAGAGAAGCTGAGCGACTAAGTAACAAACAGTTCTCGAAGAAAAAAATCTGTTGAGATATTAAACTATTGTATTTGCTTTGGTTTATTTTGAAATTATTTTTTCCGTGCATTTCGACTCAAAAAAATTCTAAGCTAAATTGAACAAAGAATAAATATCTATCTGATACCTTTAAAACTATAGTATATCCTAATTTCTTACTCAGCGAAAAAGTCGTTTCTATTTCAGTAATTTCATTTAACAACATTAGGTTATTAAGTAATAGATCAGTGGACGTTTCGTCTTTTCACCGAACACAATTTTAATATTTTTTGTTAGTTTTTCTATAATAATATATTTTTTTTCACTATTTGAATTATCCAGATTTGAAGAAATATTAAAATTCAAAGATCTGTTTTTACAAAACAAAAGTAAGTTTTTGTGTACGCCCTAGTTTGTACCTTTAAAAACATAACGACAAAATCAAATACTTCGGAAATTCGAAAACGAGTAAAATGATCAACTTGAAGTAGAACGAAAAATGATTATTTGTATCACAAATAAAAGCTTTATTTCCGTCCAATTACAATAAAAATAAAACCATTACAATGTGTTGCTATTTTAGTAAAAACAATAATACTATGTAATAGGGATATTTCTTAACGTAAAATAGATAGCTTAAATATTTTTATATTCCATAATCATGAAACAAAATTTGACGATATAAACTTAATTGCTGGCCAAAAACACATTCTATACATATTTTGGTGTATGTAAAAACTGACATTGAAATTTTTACGACAGAATATCACGCAGGAATTATGAAATTTTGTAATCATAGAAAAAAACTGATTATCACATTTTTTAACGACAATAGAAAGCAAACGTAAATTTTTGTTTGTTATTAGATTTTTTTACAAATTGATTTTTGCTATTATTATGATGAAATTCTAATTCTGAAACTATCATTCATTGAACATATTATAATTTAAGATTTCGACTGAAAGTGCTTGGTGGAATTTCAATATAAAATTTGAATCGTACAAATTATGTACGTTCACACAGATTTTGTCACTAACGACCCGCGTTTCGACCTTCGGCATCTTCAAGATGCCATCAAGATGCATCTCCGCCAAGTTCATGTGCTAAAGTAATAATTTCAGCTGATATCGCCGATGTTTCAATGGTTTCATTGACTGTAACACACCCAAGTACGTGGAAACAAACTAAACTTGAAGAAAAAATGTTATTTAAAGGTATATTACAAGATGCCGAAGGGCGACACCCGGGTCGTAAGTGACAAAATCTGTGTGATTTTACATAATTTGAACGATTCAAATTTGAGCATAATATGGTGAAAATGGTTGGTTGCCCAACACCAAACATTGGGTAAAATATACAGTTGGTGATTCACGATACAGCGGTACCGACAGATGTTTTTTTATAATTTATTTAGTAGATTTTTTCAATGTTATAGTAGGGTTATTACGAGTAAGAAAATTTTGTATTAGTCATACAAAGACTTTCTCTCAATAAGGTTATGTAAAAATTGAAAAATTAGCATACTGTGTGGTTAAAGTTATCATAAAAAAACAGTCAGTCACAAAGCATAATTCAATAAGCCGATAATTATGATTGTCTCCGTTGATTTATTTGCGTTGCATTCAAATTATTATTCGTTAACACCCTTTCTGATTATGAATCACTTTCGATGTGATCGTATGGCGCAATACAACGTTCACACTGTAGTATTTGAACAGTCCTTTGTTCAACAATGTTCACACAAAAATGACTGTGTTGTAGTGATTTTTGTTTTCTTCTCTTCCATCAATAATCATTTAATTATAGTGTACGTTTTGTACTTTCTAGCGAATTTTGATTTTTAAGATAAACAGTGCTTACTGCTAAGTAAGACGAAAATGTTTTTTTTTATCCATGTCCGCTTCCAATGTGGAGACATAAGTTTTTCTACGAAAACTATTTGTTCCTCAGTCGCTCAACCTCTCTTTTTCAAAGAGAGTAGTAGGGATAGAAAGATAAGACTAGGATAGGGCTAGCAGTTAACTAATCGCTCTCGCTACACCCTTTTATTAAAGGATCGGAAGGACGGGAAGAGGGAGGGAATTTCGAAACATCAAAAACACCTATGCCTTCAAACAGAAATCGATCGAAAAATGCTGTTCGTACTATGGTTGCCAGATTTCTTGAAAGTCAAACCGGGACATTTGTCCGATTTCCGAGACTTTCATTCTTCATTCGAATCGAAATATAATAGTTTTCTCTGAATTTCCGGGACAATTAACTACTCATCCGGGATACGGGACAGCGATTCTAATTCCGGGACAATCCCGGCCAATCCGGTACACTTGGCAACCCAAGTTCGTACTGGGACTCGAGCCCATGAGATCTGGCACGGAAGCCCACATCGCTATCAGCTGCGCCATAAGACCCGACAACAATACATTCACCTATACCTCATATACATGAACTTAACACAAAAATAACATCAAGGATTTAGATATTTACTTCATGGAACTTCCAACCTCTCTACAGTATTATTGCTTATATCATAATAGATTAATATAATTATTTTTAGAAGAGAATCGATACGTTTTCCAAAAAGCTGTGATCATTCTGGGTAAATTACCTCACTGTTAACGTTGGGTTAGTTATGAATACATCAATATATATGATTGAGCTGAAGTTTTTATGATCATGAAATAAATTGATTTAAAGATAATTGAAAGGCCTATTTAACATCCGCTTAAAATTTGACAGCAACTCTATTGAAAAAGTGGACGGAGGCATTTATAAACTCTTCATGAAAACTGTATCAATATACTAAGACTTAATAAATTTTAAAAGCTCTTCTTTCGTTTTTTTCTTCTAGAAGCATACGAAAATACCAAAACATTTTTGTCACAGTGTCACAGAAACAAACCGTGTCTTAATAAGTAAAGCAAGAACAAAAAAGTCACATGTCTTAAGTGTAATGTGCTTAGTTAAAAAAAATATGTCCCTTATAATGAATTGAAACAGCGTACAGATTTATGAAATTTCACAAGAATATAGATACTCAAATACTTACCGCAGTCATGAGGAATATTATCTATTGTTTTGAAACCATTAATTATACGTGTGAAGGTCTTTGATTCTCTGGTCGTTGACAGAGCGAGAGTGTATGTTGTGATTCACACATTCAAACCAAAGAGTTTCATTTAACTGCATTTCATAAGGATGCATCATCCAATCTGCAGTGCGATGCACTCATTTGGGGTGACTGACTAAATTACATTCTCAAAAATGTGAATTATTTTCTTTCTTCTCGATTGGATGCTGTGGAGACGAGGATCTTGACCCTCGTGAAATAATTGAGTACGTAACGACCAAAGCTCTGCGTGTTGGCAACACAGAGTAGAATTCCGATCTTAAATCACTTTCTTTTGATCTCATTTTGTAACAAACAATTTCTATTGGAGTCAATGACTATTCAAAGTCTTTTGGGGCATTGCAAAAGAACCTAAATGAACTTAAATGATTACAAATGTAAGATTTTATCACTGTTTTTTTCCGCGTGCTGATATTGAGTCAACTGGTTACTGGTTAGCATTACGTTTTCATAGGGTGTGGTTAGGGCATCCAATCCCGGGATCCGGGATCTCGTTCAATTTTCTGATCCCGAAATTCCGGGATTGAGATGGCCGCGATCCCGGGATTTCGGGATTGAGAAATATTGAGGAAAACCCGATAATTTACACGAAATTGGTAAATCGGTGAGCTAAAAAAAAAACGAGGTTTTGCGAGATTCTGGGGAAAAGAATACCAAATTGGAGATTTCAAATTCCTCGGTGAGCTAAAAAAAAAAAAAACGAGGTTCTGTGAGAATCTGGGAAAAAGTATAACGAATTGAGGATTTCAAATTTCTCGGTAAGAAAATCACAATCCCGAAATCCCAATCCCGGGTTCCCGAAAAATAGGGAATCAATCCCGAAATCCCGGGACTGGAAAAAGGCTCCGGGATTGGATACCCTAGGTGTGATACAAATATGCTAATAAACATCTTAGTTAGCAATGAATCATTTTATTATACATTAATTAATTTAAAGTGATAAACATATATCATATAATATGATGTAATAATTATTTCCAATGGAATCGTGAAACATGGTGCAGTGGTCAACGTCGATGGCTTCCATGATCGATCTTATAGGTGTTTGTGATGTCTAAAAATTCCATCAAATTCTTTCAATACTAAAAAAATGAAACGCAGCGAGAGCAATAGGCTAACCGCTAGTCCCGTTCTAATCTTACTCATTTTATACTTGAGTAACAAGCAGTAAGCGTACAATTTTCATAAAGAAGCAAAATGCTACATATTGGTAGTGGACATGGTAAAAAATATAATCTCACAATGATTCTCAAAGAAATGAATTATCAAACGAATCCGATAGAAAAAAATGGGAAAAATCTCTGTAATAACATACTATAATTTTGGCAAAAATTAAATTATATTTATTAATTTTTTGGTTTTTTGGAACGTAAATAATTAAAATAAACAATTGTATTGTTTATATTGTGACATTAAAATTGAAAAAAAATCTTCGTTCTGCGAGAAATCGTCAATTTAAATGTTTATTGTATTGTCTACAGAATTTTAATTTTGTGTGAAGTGATTTAAATATAAACTTTAATGTTAAATCAAATAGTAATATCAATATATATAACACAACAGCCTTACATGATATGAGATCTGTTTATGATTTCCGTAATACAAAAAACGGAAGGACCTCGCATAGTTCATGCGTGTGGGCTTTCATTAATTGTTTCGATATTGTTTAAAAAGCCTACACATTTCATAGACAATACAAACCAAACAAATGTACTGTCTAAACACAAACAATATTGAAAAAAATCATACTATCATTGTCTGCTATTATTAATAACTAAATCGAATTTTATCGAGAAATTTTCAAAGTTAAGCGTGTATATCAATGCTGTCATTTTAAATTAGGGATAACGTATCAGGCTTTTGTCTTAAAGGTTCTTCAGTAAATTAAGTGTACCGATAAGCTTGAACTGGCGGTTAGTAAATAGTTTTTATCGCGTATAATGAAGGATAATCGAGGATAATGAGTATAACATATTATAACTCAGCTTATTAGCTATAAATTCGAATTGTAGGTCTTTGTAATAGTATGCGATCATTAAATCGGTCATTATTAAATAGCAATACGAAAAGTCATTACATGTAAACGACTAATGATCTTTAAAACTGTGTTTTATCAAACGTATAATTATTTTAAGAATAAAGCAATTATAATTGCTAGAGTTCTCTATTAATTTCAAAGACAAACAGACATTGAATTTTTATTGTTTATGTGATTAAATTTGTAATTAATATTCAAAGTAGTTACAATTATTGTCTATATCGGTGCTTCCCAACCTGGGAGCCGTAGTATTTGTTGCGGGGCAGCGAAAATAATCAGTAGAAAGAACAAATATTTTTCCACATAACATATTTAGGGTATGTATATATTTAAGTCTGTAAAATCAGTGCTTTTCGACTTTCATTTTGAGAAAATTCCGAAAATTGATCATTTCAGCAAAGCAAATCGAGCATTTCGAATTCGTCGGTGTGCTAAAAAAAAACGAGTTACGGAGACAATCTGAAAGGCTTCGGGCTTGGATACCCTACGCAGAACATGTTTTGTATTGAGAAGGGCCGCGGATTATTTTTTTAAGATGTAGGGGGCCGTGGAATGAAAAAGGTTGGGAAGCACTGGTCTATATTAACACTAAAAACTGCGTGTTTATAACCCGTCACCTCAATTTAACCCGTATACGTTTGAAGATACTGAAATGCAAAACGCGGATTGATAGTGACAATATTTATTGGAAACTCAATATCACTTTTTTTTATTTTACTTAAATTTATGTAGCGTTAAGTACTAGTCTCTTTCATCGCTAATGTTTTTGTCATTTGCATTCGCTTATTATCGTTGCCGACGGAAGGGCGTGATCGCTACAGATGTGAGCAATGCCATCTTACAATGTAATGCGTAGATGCAGCTTGTAGAGTTGTTATGAATTTATAGAATTATGGTAGAAATTGTTTGCCAGTATTATTTTTTGGTTGTTTAGTTCGTAGATTAATAAAAACCAAAAATATTTTTTTTTAGAAAATTGACAATATATAAGTGTGCCCGTTGAAATATTTTTTTAAATGATGCGTTTTGATTTACAAACACAATAAATTAATAAAAACAATTTTAAAGGTTTTTATTTCACGTTTCATCGTTTTTGACAAAAGTAAGTGACTAGAAGATTATATACACAATGTCCGCTGTGGTCTAGTTGGTTAGAGATTTGTCTATCAATCATGTGGATCTGGGTTCGATTCCCGATAAGGCCGATGTCAAATTGAGATCTTTCCAATTTAAATTTGAGACGTGAGACATGGGTGTTTTTTTATGGAGTTGATCGCGAGTGACTTACAAAAAAACTTCATCGAGTTTTTCTCGTACAATCGTTCATCTCTAAAACGTTACGCGCATTGAATGTAATGCCAAATATATTTTTAAAATATATATGAATACAATAAAAATTTATAAAAACGATACTCGAAGAAAAACTTGTATTTTAAACTTTTTTTTTAATATTAGAACCGTCATAATTTCTTACGAATATTATGAACTGAAATTAGTACAATAAAACCATGTTTTATTTTCTTCAAATACAATTAATTTTCACCACGAATTGTCAGTTGATAGCGATATGTGTAATTAATTTTAAATAAATAAAAAAAATCAAGAAAACAGATATCTACAACATATTGAATACGTTTGTACTGTTCACTTGTTGGGGTAAAGGTATGTTCAACAGAGTAGTCTATAGTATTGATTAATAGTGTAAGACAAATGGAGCCACAATTATTGCTGGCCGCCATGGGCCAATCAAACGGGTCACGACATCATGACCAATAGCCACGCGACGTAAGTCACTTTTATCACCTGGGTAATTTATATTGGTCATTTTTTATGTCATCGTTATGTATCCCTTACACCACGCAACTAAAATATTTAATAAAATAATAACAACATATTATTTGAAATGTTTGCGTGGAAAAAGTTGTTTATATAATATTACATATCGACTGTGGAAAGGAAAAATGACGTAACCCACACATATCAAATTTTACAGGAGGCGCTAAAAACGTGTTTTGATGATTTTGTGACATATGCAAATTATGAATTATACACAACCTTGAAGTGCACGGATATTTATAAACTGGTGTTAAATTGTCATAACCTAATATTAAGTAAAGAAATTGTCTCGAAAAAACCTTTATTTTAGTGTTTTTTCTTGTTTTTAATTTTTTACAAGGTCATATTTTTCAAACTTAAAATCTAAATTTAGATACTTATTCGGTATTTTCAGTTTCCATCCTTTTAATAGAATGTGTGTCAAGTTGTATACATTGTGATTATCGAAAAAAAGCTGTTTTGGAAAATTGAGCGTTACATCCTTTTTCCTTTCCACAGTCGATATTTGCTTCATATGTACGTAATGTTATTCGATTATTTGTTATATTAGAATAAATGATCACCAAACCTTACAATTACCACCGTGCGTTTGATTCTACTAGCAGACATTTTCTTTGACTTAAAAAGTTATGTTCAGTTTTTAGTGCTGAAATTGTTTCGGGAGCAGTTAGTTACCTAAGAATCAATTTCGTTCTTCTTTAGTTTGCTGAAAGTCATAAGCTTAACTCTTAGAAGTCCTATGTCAAGCTGGACTCGACATTACAGATTTGGCAATGTTTTTTTATTTACTGAATTTTAATCATATAAGTTTTTTTTTCATCCAAATATTTCCAATTGTGCGGAAGATAAATTTTGCTATACTGAAACATTCAAAATGTTTTTTATTATAATTATACGATAACAAATTAATTAAAGACGAATTAATATGAAAACATATTTCAATTAAAGACTGCAAAGGGTTAATGACTGAGTTCTTATCCGAATAAATCTATGCGCTCTTAGCATTACGCCGCGAATCTACAAAAACAACTATAGTTTGCCATTAGGGCATCCAATCCCGGGATCCTGTTCAATTTTCTGATCCCGAAATTCCGGGATTGAGATGGCCGCGATCCCAGAATTTCGGGATTGAGAAATTCTCGAAATTTACACGAAATTGGCAAATCGGAGATTTCAAATTCCTCGGTGAGCTAAAAGAAAAACGAGTTTCCGTGAGATTCCGGGAAAAAGTATAGCAAATTGAGGATTTCAAATTCCTCGGTGAGAAAATCTCAATCCCGGGATTCAAAATAAATCAATCCCGAAATCCCGGGATTGGATACCCTATTTGCCATCAAGTAGGTATGACTCGTGGGTCTAACAGCTAATCCTAATAACTCTTCCCTCTAAGATAAAGAGCTTTGCAACAAAACCACCAGATATGAATTAGCTAGTGCAGTATTAGTATTAGACCCGTTGTGATTTTTACGCCATTTTATCGATGCGCCTCACCGCTACTAATAATCAGATGTATGTATATTGCCGCCTGTGTGGTCGAGTGGTCAACGGTGTCGGTTTCAGCTACAGATGGCCCGGGTTCAAATCCCGGTACGGACAGTTTTATAAAATTGATTTTTCAATCGATTTATGAATTTCTGTTTAAAGACATGGATGTATGTGATGTCTTGAATTCCCCCCTCTCACCCATCCTATCCTATAAACGGGGCGTATCGAGAGCGATTAGCTTACCACTAATCCTGTCCTAGTTCTATCTTTCTATCCCTACTCTCTTTGGAAAAAGAGAGGTTGAGCAACTGAGTAACAAGCAGTTCTCGTAGAAACACTTCTGTTGAGATAAACTCCATTAGGAGTCCATATGCTCCACATTGGGAGCGGAAATGGTTAAAAAAATGTATATTGCATGTGAAAAAATGGTCGTAAGTTTTATTTAAAAATGTAGAAAGAGTGATACTTTTTAATATAACTGATAAACAGAATGTATAAAAAAAATCTAACGCCAATGCGCCAATTATATTTTAAGCTATAAAATCATACGAGATAAACTTTTTTTTTAATTTAAGATTTCGACTGAAGGTGCTTGGTGGAATTTCAATATTAAATTTGAATCGTTCAAAGTTCACTTGAACGCCTGAAGATGCCGAAAGGCGAAACCCGGGTCGTTAGTGACAAAATCTGTGAGAATGCACATAGTTTGAACGAGATAAACTTATTTTGAAATTTTCGTTGTTCACTCAATATTGAATCGACATCACACACACCCATGTCAAAGATCTCTTATATATAAATAGTCCTAACTGGATTTTGATGATTCTATGACGTGATGCTAGACCAGGCGTGGGGAACCTGCGGCCTTCTGGCCAATTCTGTAATTCTGTAAATTTATGTAAATTCGTAAATTCCTGACATATTCTGACCGTAAGTTCCTGTTTCCGACCAAAGATTCCCTAGTCAATGTTTACTGCGGCCTTATGTCGAATCATAAAAATGAATGCGGCCTTTATATAAGAAAAGGATCCCCATCCCTGACCTAGACCCACACGATCATTAAGACAAAGACTTTACCAACAAGCCTACAGTAGGCGACGTGTAAACATGTGGACCTATCTTTTATGCACTTTTTTCCATGCACTGTTATGTTTAAAAAATAATGAAAAAAAGAGAACGTGATTTGCTCAGCTATTTAGTTTAAGTGATATTAAGTATCCTGTGTATCCGTATACTAAGATTCTACTGTGGCGGAAGAGTTTAATCTACTCCACGTTGAATTCAAAGAGGAATCTGTAATACCCCGTTCCTTATATCATGTTGCAATTTTTTCGCAATCCTCAAAATTGGCAATGGTTGAGATCAGATCAGCGTGGCCTATTGGACCCGTATGAGAGCGGATGACATCAAACAGCTCTGCTCGTTCGTCATTCGTCTCAGAGCATTGCCACAATACGATAATTTAATAAAGTATTAGTATAAAGTTATCCCTTTGAATACTCATTTAGTTAATCATAATAGTCCTACTGGGTATCCAGGTGTATTTATTTGTTCAGCCCAAAAGATTTACATTATAGAAAATGTGCAACTTCACTTATAAAAAAACTATGTAATTCTTAAATCTATTATATAATCATATGAAGAGAAAACATTCAAAGTGTTTGAATGGATTCGACGGTAACTTTGTGGAAGTTCATTTTAATATAAAATAACTTAGACTATTCCAGGCCATGGTTCGCCACTGTTAAGTTTATTTTCAAATGATTTAACCCGTTTAATTGATGCAACTCATTAGTTAATCGTTTTTTAATGTAAATTTCATTTATATTACCATAATGGTTTGTCTGTTTTTTTATCATCCCATCCTTGTCTCACATTTTTATTTGATTTCTTTTATAATACATCAGAATAGAAAAATTAAAATCATTCGTACTAAAGCAAGCATTTGTGAAAGTAGTCTGTCTGAGGATGCCCCTGAAAGAGGCGAAACACGTGTCACAGTTTAGAGCACACTACGTAGAATAATCTAAGTTATTTTATATTACATTAAAAAAGTGATTCGTCACACAAATACAGAGCTTTAGAAATGATGATTTGAATGTTGGAGAAATCGCGGTGAGCTTGAGTCGGTCAATTTTATGATTTCATTTTTATAGAAAAATAACTTTTTTTAACAATAATTTTGATTTACATTCACAGATTTTATTATGGAGTGATATAAAACGGCATTTTTTTTTTAATTTGTGACAAATCACCTTTTGAATATTTGCTCCATTAATGTTACATGTATGTAAGTTAAAACTTAATATAATCTTTATTGTTATTTTGTATTGAAATATACAAAAAAAACAATATTTTGCTTGTGTTCATTATATTACTAACAGTGATTTATATTGTAAATATTTTGCTACAAAAAATCCTATAAAATATGATTTTTTTATGAATGTAAAAGCTATTACTATTTTATGAAGAGAATTGATAAAAAAACATTTTGTATTGATTTATGCACGCGGAAAAGAAATTAAGCACTTCACCTTAGTACATAAAATAGGTAGTTAACTAGAGTTACAGAGGGTTAGTGTCATATTACATTATTAAACTGTTCACGAGGTATAGACCTTTTTTTTATAACAGAAGGGCATTTTAAATGACCGCAGTATCTTATAAAAGGTGATAAAATATATTTATTCGATGAAGATTGTAAAGCAACGAATTAATGTATTAATTCAATTTTTACATGATTTTTGTCGTGGAAAATTAATTTTATTATTACTAAGTAATAATTTATAGTTGATTAAAAAATGAGAGCTTGAGATTAATGACTCTAATTAAAAACATACTTGTTTCAAGTTGAATACATATTCGATATGTAATCATCATATTTAGAAACGAAAAAAAGTGAAAATATAACCGCTTAACCCAGACGTGGGGAACCTGCAGCCTTTTGGCCACTTTGGTGTGGCCTTCTGACCAATTCTGCAATCCTGTAATTCGTACATTCGGAAATAGCGAATTGAGGATTTAAAATTCCTCGGTGAGCTAAAAAAAAACGAGGTTTGGAGATAATCTGGGCAAAGAGTAGGGTAAGGGATTAACAATTAATCAATCCCATCCTAGTCAATGTTAACTGCGGCCTTATGTCGAATCAGAAAAATGAATGCGGCCTTTATAGAAGAAAAGGTTCCCCACCTCTGGCTTAAAAAATATTGTTTCACATATTATCTACAAACGAAATTAATAAAAATCTTCATAAAGTAATTTATTTGAGTTAAATCAAGACATAAATTTAATATCAATGAAATGTGTGTGATTTAACTTACATTTAAAAACAAATGATTGCAGAATAACATTTGACTTCATTTACCGAATTTCATCGCATTAAAATATTTATTTTTGTTTAGGGGTTGTCCATAAAATACTTTGTACAGTTTTAAATATTTTTAAAGCCATCCTCCCCACATCATCCAATTTTCGTCATATAAAATTTTGTTTCAAATCGTCACATAATCTTACTGTTCCCTAGAGTGTGCAAATATAATATATGGATGGCTCCTTATCTAACACCCATGTTTTCGTTGATATACTTCTATGATACTAATAATCTTGGAAACTAATTAGTAATTCATTAAAATTTAGTAGCTTTAAAGGACTGGTACATTGCCTAAAACTCTCTGAAAATGTGAAATTATAAAACATTTAAATAAAACGTTTATTGTCGAGTAAAAAATTGCAAATTAATAAACATAAATACAGTGTAAGCAATTCCTTGCGTGCAAATAATAAAGCACCTTGGTGAAAGGGTTGACAATGATTGTTTTTTTTTGTTTTGGTTTTCCGGTTGAACCGGTTCTGTTATAATTGTTTGATGAATCTGATCAAACATGGCTGGTGCGTTGTACTCGTTATGTATTGCTCTAATATACCGTCGATTCCGTTTATTGAGGACAAACTTGACCAGAGAATTTATCAATGGATATTGTTCCTCCAAAATAAGTTTTGTTTCTATAAAAAAGGCATTAGAATGATGTATACACTAACAATTAAATTCTGCAAAAGTGTACGTACAATATTTTCATAATTTTAAAAGAAAAATTACGTTACCAGATCGAGCAATCAGAAGGCCCGATGGGTAAACTAATGTAATTCCGGATTTAACAGAAATTTAAAGGACATACGAATATGTTTACTGGATTTGGTTATCAAATTTGCTTGCTTCGTCAATCCTTTCTCGTAGATTACGATAGTTAATTGTGTAGGGTCCGTCCTATGGCGCAGCGGTTAGCGTTGTGGGCTTTCGTGCCAGACTTCACGGGTTCGAGCCCCCAGTACAAACAGCATTTTTTCAATCAATCTTTGTTCGAAGGCATGGGTGATGTCTAAAAAATCCCTCTCAACCTTTTTAATCCTTTAATAATTGGGTGTAGCGAGAGCGATTAGCTACCCACTAGTCTTATACTAACATTGTTTTGTCTATCTTTAATCTCTTTGAAAAAAAGAATGACTGAGAGACCGAGTAACAAGTAGCTCTTGCGGAAATACTTCTATTATAAGGTAATATGTTCTAAATTGTGAGTGGTCATAGATTAAAAAAAAAAAACAATACTGTGTTTGCCTGAGTGGTAAAATAGATGCACCAAATGAGAAATTTAAACAGAGAATTGATACCAAGAATTTTATTGCGTACTTACTTCATTGTTGTCAATTTTGCTACTCTCCAGTACGATGATGAATTTAACAACTTATATCTTACAAATACAGGGTCGTTCTAAATGTCAAAATATTTCCGTTATCCGATCTAATAGTACTATAAATTTCCAATAAAACAATAGTTAACTGGTTAACATACACACAATAGATACTTGATATGTTTACGTTAATATTACATACTATTGTATTCATCGAAAGAGCAATTTCAATCCAATGTGACAAGTAGATCGCCTTGCATAAATGACTAATGGTTGTTTAAAAAGTCATATTGTTCAAGCAGTAAATTTTATATTTATTAGTCAAGTAAAAATTGTGAAATGAATTGCAACGTATCAATCGTAAAATGAATTCTTCAATATAAAGGCGTATCGTGCTTTATATTGGATAGTTGAAAATAAAAAGTCAATGTTCGTTTAATCATTATCGGTCGATTTAATATTTTCCTACGAAACTCTAGTAGTCACTGTTGTTGACTTTGGTGACAGTGCTCACAAATTCAACCCCAATTATGGATTGCTTTTTTTTTTAAACCATGTCCGCTCCCAATGTGGAGCATATGGACTCCTAATGGAGTTTATCTCAATAGAAATGTTTCTACGAGAACTGCTTGTTACTCAGTTGCTCAACCTCTCTTTTTCCAAAGAGAGTAGGGATAGAAGAACAGGGTTAGGACAGGATTAGTGGTAAGCTAATCGCTCTCGATACGTTCGTAGGATAGGATGGGTGAGAGGGGGGAATTCAAGACATCACATACATCCATGCCTTTGAACAGAAATCATAAATCGATTGCAAAATCAATTTATAAAACTGTCCGTACCGGGATTTGAACCCGGGCCCTCTGTAGCCGAAGCCAACAACGTTGACCACTCGACCACACAGGCGGCATGGATTGCTTAATAAACTAAATTTTCAATAGATTTGTGTTTGTCTATGTCAGTGCTTCCCAACCTGGGGCCCGCAAGTATTTTTGCGTTTTTCAAAATTTATTATTCTTCAACATTCTTTGTGATAATATATGAACATGTGAAATAAAAAAAAATCGGGGGTCCGCAGATTATTGTTTTGAGATTTAGGGGTCCGTGGCATGAAAAAGGTTGGGAATCACTGGTATATGTGACGTCTGAAATTTATTTTGACTACCGATTGTCGTACCGTACAAAAATATAAATAACGGTATTTCATATGAAATACAATTTATAATCACAAAAAAGTTTAAATAAAGAAAAACATGCAATCGAGTATATTGTATTTAAAAAAAAACTTATTCCATGTTTCGCTCATTACGAGCATTATAAATTGAATATCACCATGAGTGAAACCGGTTCTGATCATATAAATAAAAGTGGTAATAATACAAATGAGTATTTTATTTTTTGATTTTAATACCGCTTCACCAAGCATTTACAGTAAAAACCTTCAAAGTGACAGTATCAAAATAGATATATCATATAAAACACCGTCATTAAGAAATAAACATAATCGTGAATGGGTGATTTTTCTAAGCAAATTACAGATTCTTAAAATAACATACAATACACTAGGTATAAAGAATCATCAATTTGAGCAGATTTAAAATATTTCTATTCATCGCGAGCAATTTTATAAAAATATGTGATGACTATACGTTCAAAATTTGGTTTGGTTAATTTTGGATACAACAATTCTAGTATTTTTGCATTTTCAAAGCCGGAATTTCGGTATAGAAAAACACCATAATTACTGGAATCCTGGTTTTGATTATAGGATATTTTTAATACCTACCACCTGTTACTAAGCATGTTACGTAGCATAAGTAAATAGATAACCATGCGTGTTGATGTAGACTTATTCTTATACTTTTCGAAAAAAAAAGTTGGCCAACTGCGTAACAAGAAGTTCTCATAGAAAAACTTCTGTTTAGACAAGCTTCATTAGGAGTCCACACTGAAATATAAGAATGAAACTTGAGTTGAAAAATATTCACAGTTTGTAAGAAATTTGTAATTGAATTAAAATAATTTTAAATATACTATACGCGTATTATTAAAATACGATAAAAGATTATAAATCGAGCCGTGTGTAGAAAAATCTAGAAAGAATCACTAGAAAAATAACAAAAGACTCTTCAATCAACGCGTTGCCAATGGCGACAACCATAAATAATTATGTGTTTTAATGAAGAGCAATTCATGGAGATTAAACATATACAGATTTTTTGGGTACTGACAAAATGTTCTGAATCAGTATTGGACGTGGTAAAAAAAATGGTCTCAACTAGGGTATCGCATTTGAAATCCTCAATTCTGTATAGTTTTTCCCCGGATTATCTCCAAACCTCGTTTTTTTAGCTCACCGACGAAATTGAAAACCTCAATTTGGTATACCTTTTCCCTGATTATCACAAAACCTCGTTTTTTTTTTTAGCTCAGCGAGGAATTTGAAATTCTCAATTTGCCAATTTCGTGTCAATTTTCGGGATTTTCTCAAAATTTCTCAATCCCGAAATCCCGGGATCGCAGCCGTGTCAATTCAGTGTCAGAAAATTGAACGGGATCCCGGGATTAGATGCCCTACTCTCAACTCAATTGGCCATACTCTTAAATTGTATTGATACTTGCAATATCGGTATAAAATTTGCTTAACTTAAGAACGTATAGAAACAATATTTAATGAATATATTGTATCATATAGAAGTACAAGTAAATGTAAACATTAATTTAAGCAACGTGCTAGTTAAGAAAAGCTTTAGTACTGTCGTGGTGAGAATGATCTCAAAAGAAAACGTTTTTATCATTTACAAATAAATATTACCCGGCACCAAAATAATTATCATACACAGTCATAGTATAAAATTCATTGACCGCAAGTATTTATAGGAGGAATTTTGAGATAAGTATTCTCTTATTAAGGTTATCATATTGGTTATGTCGATTCCTAAACGTCAATGACACTAATTGAGAGTGATTAAATGTTATCGAGTTGATAAGTCATTTTAGTGATTGGTTATAAAATCTATTATTTTCTTATTAATAAATATATGTTTAGTCATGGCAATCGTTTTTCATTAACGATTTTTCCGATTATTCTGAATCAAGCAAAGGTCATTAAGCAGATTGTTTCTGTCTGTCAGTTTTAAACTCTTATTTGTGTCATATCGAATAGTTATGCATCTTTATTTTGATAGTGTATTTGTCTATGCAACACAAAATATTGATGCTATAGGCTTTATTCTAAAAACTGAAATTAGTAATTTCTGCCCTAGCTTTACTGTCCTGTGAGTCTTTGCTTAGTCTGAATTTGCTTGGCCGCTTTTAGGACATCCAGTCCGGACCTTTTTTGTAATCCCGGGATCGAACATTCAACATAAAATCGTGTATAAATTCGGAATTGGAAAATTATTGCTCGGCGATTTTGAAATCCTGGGATTTCTCAAAACATTTTTTTTAACTCTTCCCAGAATTTCGAATCCAGGAATCCAAAAACCCAGGAATATATACGAATTTATAAATTGAACGCCATGAGACCTTTTTTATACTCTTCCATAATTTGCAATTTGAAAAAGCCAGGAATTAACAGAATTTCCATAATAAACCTAAATTTGGGACATTTATTTTATTCAACCCTCACACAATTTCTGTATTTTTCTCAATTTTCGAAATCCCAGGATAATAAGTGTCACAAATTCAGGATTTTGAAATCACACAATTTGTAATTTCGCTAGTATTGTAAAGTTATTAGTTCTATCATATTCTCTTCAAACAACTCTGAGTTTAATATCTAGCGGCTTCAAATATACTTTTCCATCACATAATAGCCGTGTATAAATCAGCTTAAAATACCTATAATTTACGTAGACAGAAATTCAATTTATTCATTAGTTACTTAGGTAACATAATGTCTTTGGCCTGGGGCGTCAAATCATTCTTAAAGATAAATATTCACTCACGTAACAGGCTTATTGTCATTTATCACGTATTTGGCTGGGGAATGACAGATTCAGTGGACCTGGAAATCAATGTCAACGTGACATGATTTATACCAGGTATACTGCATATTTCAATTAAAGAGTGGGACGTTATTTGCATACCAGTTGTACAAAAATATTACCGGCACTATTATCAATTTGAAGCTTGTAGACAATACTTAAATGTAGTTATAACATAGATAATTAGTTTTTTTCTTCTAATACTTAGTTAACAATCGGAATCCGCATTGTTTCATTGGGCAAAGTGAGACTTATTATATGGTTGGCGTAGTTTGTCTGTCTATTATGTATTGTTTATCGGATTACGGTTGTGTATGTGACACACTGTATGTATCTATATGTACTTGCATAGTGAATTTTAGCAATCACTGTTTAGTGTTTACAGTGGCGGTTCTAGGTACTGGGCTAGGTGGGCTAAGCCCGACCTGCATTTTTCACCCAAAACTTTAGATGGCTGAATAAAAATGAACAGCAATTCGGCCGCTGAACAAAATAAATAGATTTATAAGCGTCACTAACCTTCCCCAAATGAATATAATATCTTTGTTTAAATTTTCCTCTATCAATATAAGACAATGGCATGTCTACCTACAATAATATTCTCGATTGTTTTTTATTACAATTTTAAGCTGAGCCGGCATAAAAAAACAATAACCCTATAAATAATTCATAGAGAACATTCAACGTGACGTCAGTCTGGCAACACTTATGTACATGCTATTGGTCAGGGGCTGTGGCATTCTAGCCCAAAACCATAGACAATATTTCTTTAGACTGGAACGCAATCTAGCACGATTCGATTTTGTTTGTATTTGTATGTACGGAAACGTCATCAAACACACAGGACTGTATTTCAAATTTACTGGCTTCTGTCATTCATCAGGGGCTAAATTGAAATTAGTCCATGGTCCATACAAACATACCAATATCTTTGTATTCTATGAAAGTGACAGGTATGAATCTCAGTGACAGTTCTGTATTGCTTTTTTTACTTGTTATTTCACTTTGAAAGAGACAAATTTAAGGTCACGTATTATTATTTCTTACTTACATTAGCATTGATTGTATTATATAGTAATTTATGCTTTGTAGTAGTGTCGTAGTATTTGTTAATTTGCTTGTAGATTAATGTATAAGATGAAGTGGAAGCATGTAAAATTTCGTAAATAGTATACAATGCTATGCTTTTCTCTAGCCCACCCAAGATTTCAGGTCAGGAACCGCCACTGAGTGTTTACTATAAGTCTGCACGAGCACGGGTCTGCCACACGATGCCCGCGAGCCGGGCTCGTTCTGGGCTCAGATAAGGAGTTTGTTTTTCAGTCAGCCATGCGGTAATACTATTCATAACACAACAGTTCAATAAAATATCAAGTAATAATCTAATTTTATTAAAAACATTGGCTCTTTTTCTGGTTGAAAAATATAAATTCGGGTAACAAATGTGACTTACTCTCAGGACTGGGTCAGGCCGAGATCGGACCAGGTAATTTCATCAAATTTTGGTTCTTGCAGACGTTTAGTGCTTAAGCTTTACAGTATCTGGTCACCAGTTGCAGTATAGCTTTTAACAAAGTTTTTTTTATTATTAAGAGTTATTTTTACTTTGAAGTCGCATAAGCCAAAGGTTATTGAAAATTATCAGCGTAATAATAAACGCTGATAAGAAATAAATTGATAGCTCAAAGTATACAAAAAATTGTCAATTCAAGCTTTTGTGATAAACAATTATCGATACAAAATGTTTGTTTTTGTTAAATAGTTACAATAAATTTAAGTAACCATGTAAGTAAATCCGGACAAAAAATGATATTGAAGAATCTTATTGTGTACTTAGTTGTTCTGTTGTATTTTGTAATGAATTTTAATTTCCAAACGGCTACATATAATCATTGGTTTGTTTTTAATAATACTAACGTTTGTGATTCTTTTCATTTCGTCACATCCTCTTCTCATTCGATTTGAAAGAACGGAATACATTAAATGTGATTATTTTCTTAGTTTTTTTCTCTTATTCTTATTTTTTCCTGAAAACAAATATTGAATTCCTGTATTTAAACCAGTTATAGTAGACATCCTTTAATTGAGACACTTAATCAGAACACACACTCTAAATAAGAAAAATAAATGGTTTAGAATTATCGTAATATGTATTTAAAAAAAGAAGTCTTTGGATACGTGCGTAAACGTTTACTATTGTATTTCCTTGTCAAGATATACGATTAAAAAATGTAAACACCATGTTAAATATATCTGTGACTATGCATGATAAGATTCTGAAAAAACACCTATATATAAGTCGGTTGTGAAATGTTTATATGATAAACGGCAAAGATATTTGGGTCGCCAAATCGCTTGCGGAAAACCTGATTGAATATTCGACTTGACAAAACGCTGTACAAATATCTTGCGCACGTGCACCTCGCATATATTTCTCACATACAAAGATCGTTGATTTATAATCCATCGTCAATGCAATTTGCATATATTAACCTTGAATTTTGAATATTTTAAAATCATTTAAATTGAAAAGATGATATATTGATAGTTTTACGGGTTATATGGGGGAGATTATTTACTGTGTCGTTAAAAGAAAATTTACTATTCATTGAACATAAAATTTACTCGGTCTTGCATGTCAAGCTGTCAAAGATTTCTTATTTTATTTTGAATCCTGGAGCGGAATAATTGTACACCGAAATGAGTTTTTGAAGAATATGATTTTGATAATTTAGGACTTGAATCGGAGATACTTGATGGAATCATTTTATGAGGAACCTTTTTTATGTTATGTAATTTCTAATTGATTAGCGTATTTCGGAAACTTCACGAGTCAGAGTTTTGTAATCGTCCAGGAAAGTAATAAATAGATGTATCCTGTAAAATTATAAAACATTTTTTTCTAATGTGAACATGTTACGTTTTCGAAGTAGATGCATTTTTGCAATGCTCTAAAACAAGGGAGGGCAAACTTTTCAGATAAAGGGCCGATTTAAGGAATTTAAAATCAGCGACGGGCCGCAAATAAAATACCATTTTTATATGTACACTATTTATTATCATGAAAAAAAAAACATTCAAATGAGAGGAATTGAACTGTTTTAGGTAAGTTTTTTAACATTTTATTAAATTCTGGTGTTAATTTTGCAGTTGTGATTCTTAAAACTGTTTGTAAATGTTCATCGGTGATGTTTAGTCGTAAAGAGTTTCTATCGAGTTTCATGATTGAAAATGTTTCTTCACATATATGGTTGATCCAAAAATAAAGATTATTATATTTATTTTCAATCTTTTTAAAAAGGCGTTAAACGATAAAAACGTGTTTTTTTCAAAAATATAATATTGCTTGCGGGCCGCAGAAAAATACACGGCGGGCCACGAACCACGGTTTGCCCGTGCCTGCTCTAAAATGTGTTGATAACATTTGATTGATTGATTTTAAGGTTCGTGTGTAATTTCAAAAACGCACAGATTTTGAATTGGTTAACTCTTCCAATTAACCCTCCAGAGACGAGAGCTTTTTTTCGATAATAAATATTTGTTTAGCCATATTGAAGTCACGGATAACTTTTATTCCTAATAATTTAAAAAAAAAAAAACGCCAAGTCGTTGTTTAGAAACCCCGCATGACTATATGAGCATGCTCATCCTTTTATTACCGTGTAATATTGTGTACGGACGTAAGGACAAAAGTGACCGTATGGGCTCGCAAACATTCGGGGTTGAAATATAGCTAAATGTGGTTTTTTTTTTTTAAATATTTACAATTTGAGCTCTTTAGATCAACATAATTTTAACACAAATATATTAGCAAAATAACTGTTAATAATTTGATGTTTTGATAAAAAAAATAACTAACAGTTTCAAAAAGTCCATTAAAAAAACGGAAATTCAAAAAATCGCATGTGCTTATGGTGGCCGTTTCTGTCCCCGCGGCTGATGACTAACTGAAGTCTGTACCCTTAACCAAATATGAGTAAAAGCAACGATATTCAGGTAGAAAAGGGATGAATAGTGGGATCAATAGACAACGGTGTTTACTATTACCATATGGTCACGCTCGTCCTTGGAGGGTTAAAATTAAACGTCAATACTATCAAACCAATTTTTCGTCAACCCCATCAATTAATTTTGAGACGTATTGATATATATTTTTGATTATTCATCTATATAAACGCAAAAATACTTGTCGTCAGTTCAAGTTCATCCGTAAACTTGATTATATGAATACACATTAAGGAAAAACCCGGATCGTAACTAACAAAACGTTTGGTGATGTTCAAAATTTAAATGATTCAAATGGAATTGTAGTCTATCATTTTTTGACCTTCCCCATATCCCATCCGATCCCGAAAATGGAGCGTAGTAATTTTTTTCCTGCCCGTATCTTTCCATATAAATTAAGTAAACCAACGGATACAACTAATTGTCGAAGCAATTCTTTTCTCAGTGTTTTAAGAGACCATTTAATTCAAAATAAAAGTCGTCAACGTTTAAGAAAAATATAAGGTTAATCAAACAACGTTACTTATAAAAAAATTATATACATATATAATATTAAAGTGATAATGTTTAAAATATAGGCATTGTTATGTAAGGTATGTTTGATAAAATCAAATAGACATAATTAGATCGAAACGAGATACTTAAAGAACCACTAAATGGTATCCATAAATAATGACCACTTATATAAAAATAGCATTTTAATTAGCGTTTTGAATCTAATTATTTACGTTGTTTGATTTATCGTATTTCATTCTGCATAACAATAGCACACCTTTGATTGGTTGTAAAACATTTAACAATAATTATTAGTTTTCTATCCTCAAGGTAAAGTATTGAATTCATCAAACGATCATGTATCACATATTAAAGCCAGCATACCTTTACGTCAGTCATGCACAATCCATGGGCCACATTCAGCCCGAAATGACATTTATTACAAACCATTGGCTATATACTTCGTTTGACTAAACTGTATCCCAGGAAAAAAAAAATATTCAGAAGGATGTTCTGCAGAGTTTGTAGAAGTGTTTTTCCTTTCAGTGTAAAGGCAAGTTGATTACTGCCTGCGTGTAATGTTCTCCGACTTGTCTTGACAGTAAGTAACATCTTAAAATATGCAATTATTAAATTAAAAATACTCATTTGAATGTCTTCTTTTTTTTAAATAATGTCGCTTACGGATATAACCAAAGTTTCAACTTATAATTTCTGAACCAAACAATTTATAACAGGTTATTGTCACTTCGCTGCCAAAAATCTTCCAGTTTGGTATGGTTAGTAAATAATCCAACTTGAATATGTGAACATATGATTCAGAATAACAAAATCGTTTGGAAATGACCAGATATGAACAACAAACAGGGAAAAATGATACTTGTATGTATTTGTATTTTTTTGGTCTTATCGGTCATACCAATTTGGTTTTATCTAGGGAAAATTACAAAGCATTCAAGGAGTTTACGACGACCCATGGAAGCGAATAAAACTTAATTTTATGTACAAAAACTCATTTATAAATTATGTTTATTAAACATTCTACACACTACATTGCATGCCGCCAGGTCTTTAATAGTATCTCCTCAGAACATCCCAGCAAAATGACCACAAATGACTTTTCTACACTGCATAATGCACCTGAAAGCAAAGCTTTAGTAAAAGTGGCGATGGGTGCAACGTTTACTTAAGCATATGGACTCCTAATGGAGCCTACGTTAATGGAGCCTTAATTACTTTACCAAAGCTACCTGTTATTCAGTTGATAAGCCTCATTTTTTCAAAAGAAATGCATACTTTTGTAAGAGAGAGTAACGATCAGAAAAAAAAATGTGATATAATTGCTTCCGCTACGTTTTAATTTAAGGGATAGTTAGCTGCATGATATTTCAGGCAACACAGGACGTCCATGCTTTCGAGTACAAAGCCATACATTATATGTTTTAGGAAACTGTCCGTTTTAAGGATCGAGCTTTCGGCTAACATATTATTCATTATCTTAACATATTATCCGTTGAATGTTTAACCAATGAAATCCGCAAATAGTTGAACAATTATCGATAAATCGGCCCTAATTTTAAACAAGTTGTGCATCACTGTTTTATGCAGACAAAAGTATCAATCAAACATTCGATGTTAAGATGGCCTTGCATCATAAAAAAAAGCTCGATTAGATCTAATAGTGTCTCTAATTGAACGTTTGTTTTTTTTATCAACAATAATTCCATCGTTCCCTTTGATCATGTCCGCTTGCAATGTCAAAACCAATTCTTAAAATGTTAACGTGTTAAATTTGTTATGTTTTAAGATTACAATTATTCAGGGTTAAATGTCCTATGCTCGGAAATTCGTCATTTTTCATGTATTGGATTTTCGAATTTAATTTATTGTAAATCAAAAAAAAAGTGTTTAGGTAATACATCACCATAATTATATAAAATGTTTTTAAGGATTTCAAAATGAAACAAGTTACTGAATTTTTACGTAGAACGTGAGTACAAATGTATTGTTCTTTTGATCCACGAATCCGATAGCCTTTTCTTTATTACGTGTCACTCTATTTATTGTATTTAAACTATTTCTAAATATAAATGTTTTTGTCAAATGTGTGGTTGAGTGTTCTATATTGTTGGTTTCGGTGACGAAGGTCGCTGGTTTCAATCCCTGTACGGACAGTGTTTGTTAATTGATTTTCAATTGATTTATGGATTTTTGTTTAAAGGCGTTTTATGAATGAAACTCTTTTCCGGTATCCTATCCTAAAAACGGGTGTATCGAGAACGATAAACTAACCACTATTCCTGTCACAGTTCTTTCATTCTATTCCTATTACATTTGAAAAAAAAGAGAACAACTGAGTAACAAAAAGTTCTCGTAAAAACACTTATGTTGGAATTAACTCCATTTTCCCCTATTTTTTGTTCTCAAGATCCCCTAAAAAACAACCAACAACTTATATTTCTCAGTATTTTACGACAGTTTGTTTGTATGAATTAATACCATTTTTTCAATAATCTACGAAAATAGTAAATGTCATAATGAACACTTTGGCCCGGATCCAATATCATTCAATATTTAAGATAGCTCATTGTCACTCAATCTGTAAAATGTAACCTTTCTATTGTGAGATAAAATCTCATGGTAATATTAATGTATATTTTGTAACAAAAAAGCAGATGATTTTATTGCATAACCTTGTCAAACTTTTTTGATATATTTACACTTTAAATGACATTAAAATTAAATTTTTGTAACACATTACTTTTTATATTAAGATTTATGTTTGAAAATAAATATAAACTTTTATAAAATGTAAATTTTTGTAAAAAAAAATGTTTGTTTACTTAACCTTTATATACACTTTTGGCATATGATAATAAATTTGAAGTGTTTTTTTTTTGTTTATCTCTTAATAATGTCTTACGAAAAATGTCAAAAATCTTCACAAGATGTGTGTATGGTATTGTCTCATCAAGCTCTTCAATCAATTTGAAATAAAAATCTCTTCTTTAGTTCAGTTGATTCCAAATATCTTGTTAGAAAATCTTCTTTCTAGTATCTCAATTGATAAGTGAAAATATGAGTATTCCGCGCTTTAGCAAATATATTTGATGATATACAACGAAATCAATATCAACACTATCAATATCAACACACGGAGAGGCCTATTTATTTTGTTTTTTAAAAAGCTTTCAATATAATCATATAAATTTACGTCATTTCATTTTAATTAAATACTCAGTCAAAACGTTGCTTATTAAACAATCACTAGCTGTAAGCCCGTTGCCCAGCAACGTGAGATTTTTGTTGCGTTATAGAAAAGTCAGAAATTGACTGGCATGAACAATTGAATGCATATTTATTATTATATATGTATATAATAATAACACATAATTAATAAACTAAGTTTTTATTTTTCCCAAGGGTACTCAACGTTGTACCCACCACCACCCGCTACGGCTTCACACTCTTTTATAGGGTGTATTCCGTAGCGTAACAACGTTAGTCGTGTTCAAAATTTTGCCAGAAATGTCCCGAGAAGAAATTCCTCAAGACTTGGTTGCATGCACTACAGTGTGCAGAAATTAAAAGTTAATAAATAATTAAGTGCAGTTGAAAATATTAGATTTTATCTATTTAACTCAACTATTTATCCAAGAATTCAATAAATGCCGTATAATTTGCCTTAGGCTTAGATGCAACCAAGTCGGCATGACCGACGGGGCCGACAGATCCGACAGACAGTCGTATCGTCTTGAGCAATTTTTCCCGTTCGTTATTTAAGTCTGGACATTCCCAGAGGATGTGATCAGCATCCTGAATCATATATCCGCATTTACATTTAGGACTATTTACTAACCGGCCAAGCTGGAAGAGCTCAGCAGCGAAGTAACCGTGGCCAGTTATGAATCGGCTGGTCCAGAAATTAGGAGTCAGGACTTTGGTTATCTCCATTCGCCATTTTACATTCGGAAAGAATTTAAAGTTTGCCTCCCCTTAGAAGATAGATAGAAGATATGATAACATTTCCCTTAAAACACATTCTTTCTCACCTGCTGTGATCATTCAATCGACTGTATTTTTAAATAACTTTCAGACCTCACTCCCGAGAAAGCAACGTACAATTGAGCATGAGCGAACACCGCAATAAGCTACAGTAACCTTTAACAGGAATTGTTTTTTTTTGCACTGTCAAAAATCAAAAATATACAGGCGTTAACAATAGCGTTAACATACTTATTGAATGAACCAAAAGTAATAAAGTGAATTAATTGTCCAAACGAAACATGTTTTAAGAATATTTATAGTGGTAATTTTAAAATAAAGAGATGAATATTCAGAATCAGTTAAATATGCTTCAACTGGTCTTGACAAATAAATGTGGAAATAAGTAGTAAGAGTGTTTTGCTTAAATAGAATGTGTTCCCACCAAGTATTAACAGTGAAAACTCTAAAAGTGATTTTTATTAATTTATATAAATTCAAACAAAACAGAAATTGAAACCCAATTTAACGTATCTACAACTGATCCTTGACTTTATTTCCTGCTATTGTAAGTGTCATTTAAAGTGAATTTGAATCATTTCTTCAAATGCAATGCGTTTTTAAGGATACATATAATGAGAATTTGTGAGTAAAAAATAATATTCAGAATTATAAATATTATTGTTCATCATAATCAGGCGTTAACAATCAAAAGCATACTTATCGAATGAACCAAAAGGTTAATGCTAAATGAAGCAATGGTCTTGAAAAACAAATGTGGAAATCAGTACTATGGAAAATTCCGTATTGCTTAAATATAATGCCTTTCCACCAAGTATTCACTTTATTAATTTATATAAATTCAAACAAAACAGAAATTGAAACCCAATTTAACGTATCTACAACTGATCGTGTCGATTTGAGTGTCGTTATACCGCTTCAATAAAGTACATTTCGTACACATTTTAATGGTTTTATTTTTAGAAATCAATCTCAAAAATACCATTCCAAAGTAATGCAAGACTTAGTAATGTACTTTTTAAATGTGCAAGTTATTCAAAACGAAATTCAAGTTATATTATTTAGCCATTTTGGAATAAGCCGCGTTTGCAAGTAATACTCAAAAAAATAAATAATAATATTGTTATTCAAATTCAAATTATTTTTTAGAAAGAATTGACAATATTGAAAATGGAGATGAAACTTAATCTCAAAACGTAAAGCCATACTATAAAATTTCCCTAAAGACTATATTTTGCGTAGTCACCCCACATTCTCTCTTTCCCTGTCGCAGTCCCTCAATCACTTGTATTTTCAAAGAATTTTCAGATCTCACCCTCGAGCATGCAACATATAACTGACCATGAGTAAACACCGGTTGCGGAAGAAGAAGGCCCACTCTATCAAACGTTTGACCCTGCGACTTATTCACCGTCATCCCATAAGCTAACTTAACCGGAAACTGACGCCTACAAAGATTAAAGGGAACAGTCACATCCGACGACGTATCCAACGTTACTCTAGGCAAAAAATGAACAGTCCCCTTCCTGTCACCCGTGATCACTTCAACTTGCAAAACATTTTCATTAAAATTTCTCACAATCATCCTGGTTCCATTACACAAACCGTTCGCTATGGACATATTTCGCAATAGCATGACTATAGCTCCGATCTTTAAATTTAAAGCGTGAGGCGGAAGACCCGGAGGATCGAAACTATTCAAAAATTCAACGGGAAAATTTACTTGAACCTCAGGATCGTTATTGCCGTCATCATTTTTAGCACAATCTACACTGTAAAATGTTTTCAAGGAACCTTCTAATATATCCAAAACTTTCTCATTAATTTTGTGGGAATCTATATTTTTCGGACAGAGAATAGCTCTACCACTAAATGTAATCGCATCTGCTATCGAATGGGATTCACCATAAATTTCTTTGACTATATCCTGACAAATCGTATTGGGGGGAAGCAACACCGAAGACTCGACACAGCCTCGTGGACTCGGAAGAATTCCACTACCTAATTCAAGTAACCAATTAGAAAATTCACAATCTGCATTTGCAACACGCATATTAATATTAAGTGAGACCGTTTTAAACAATTTCCAGAGTTTACTCTTTTTTATCGAAGATGCTATAATTTTACCACGCGAAGCTCTACGACATACTGGCAAAACTTGTCGAAAATCCCCACCCAAAACTACCACTTTACCACCGAAAGGCAGTCCGTTACCCATTACATCCTTAATGGCATTTTCAATCATTTCAAATGCTACCAAAGGCGCCATAGGTGCTTCATCCCATATGATTAAATCTGCATTTTTGATAGCTATTTTATTACTTTTTGAAACTCGACACGTCGTTGAACTATTTAAGTTTAAAGGCAAATTAAAGGCAGTGTGACATGTCCTACCCCCAGGAAGTAAAATCGCAGCTATCCCCGTCCAAGCAACACTCAAAACATTCATTCCCCTCGAGCGCGCTGAATAAATTAAAGTTCTATACAAAAATGTCTTACCGGCGCCACCTGGCCCGTCGACGAAAAAGCATCTGATAATATCTGAACCTGAAACTGCGGAAAGAGCTACGAAAATGGAATCAAACACTTCTCGCTGTTGCGTATTTAAGGATGACTGCATTTCCACGCCCAAACTCTCGTCAGACACAATATCTGCTCGCCCGTTATCTGAATTGAACGTTCGATCAGGTTCCGTCAGACCTTGCTCGGTGCAAGAAGAACCTTCAATTGAAAGCGCACCTTCAATTTCGAGAAGTGCAAGATTAATCGCTAAATCTAAACTACGCGAGCTATTCAAAAAATCTTCTGACATTGCAGATTTAAAAGAATTCCAGAGGTGCAGCGGATCTGACGGGTTACAATGAATTAAAATTATTACAAAAAGACTGCGCAGTGCTTTCGGCATCATAAAAGCCGCCCCTTCTTCTAAACACTTGTACCATTCATTAATATCGTCCGTTAACCCTAATTCGCGCGCTGCATCACAGAACGTCGGAAGCGTTACCCCATTCACTGTACGGAGATGTTCATACGATGTCGCCCCAGAAACTTTTAACAGCAGCAATCTCAGGTGATAAAGTTCCCTGTTACGCGGAGAAATCGAAGCTAATCGACCGATTACTTTATGACCGCCTCGCTTTCTTTTTTGCCAACTTTTGTTTTTAAAAATAAAAAAATTTGGTATCTCTTGATAAACATGAGAGTGAGCCGAACGGTCTACCGCATTCAAATCGAACCAAGCAGTCAAATGCGTATGACGCGTTAATCTAAGGGCCTCTTCTTCATTGCCCTGCTGAAAATAAACTTGTTCACCACCCGGCAAATGAACACCGAGTAAAAATATTGTATGAGATTGGTCATGAATCGGATTTTCAAAGAGACGCCAAGCGGCTTCCGGAGCACTGATAAATCGACAATCTAAAAATTGTTTTATTTCGTCATGAACTATTGTATCGGTATCACTGACATCTTGAATATTCTGTCTAATTTCTATGCGCGCACAATCATTTCCTTTCGCCAAATATTTATGTATGTATTTTACGGCTATTACTGACGAACATACCTCTACGTTGATATGGGCATTGAATTTTTTAGTTAAATATGGGCTATACGGAACTACAAAACTATTGTCCACTTTAAATTTCCGAACAGTGTGATTTTCTAAGGTATTATTCCGACGTCTATATTCAGGGTATCCACTGACGTCCGGATCGGTTTCGTCCCTGAAAGCTTTTGGAAATCGTTTGGAACATTTTCCCTCAACCATACAAACCGAAGCAGGGTTTGCAAAACCACACGGGCCGTGAATGTTATGTTTTAAAACTAAGTTGTAGAAATCCCGGTCTCCATCTCTATCTGGCAACTCGGCGCTAACTATACTATCAATCTCAGAGCTGGAATGGAATTTGTCTGATTCACAAAATGTGAAAAGACCATGCAGATGTGGCAAACCTCTCTTTTGTTCTTCTATCACATAAACATACGCTATCACTTTACCAAATATCTCTCTATTAATCATATCATTGACGAACTCATCGACCTTGACTTGAAACACTCGCGCAACTAAATCCGGTCTATCAGAGGCATTTTGCCATTCTTCCAATTCATTCTGTATCTCTTTCCAATTAGGATTGCAGGTGAACGTAATGAAAAGATCAGGTCGACCAAACTTTCTAACAACAGCCATCGAATCTTGGTACATTTTGCTCATGTACCGAGGTCCGCCTATAAAAGAAGAGGGCAATATAACTACATTTCCTGCACGAATACTACTGTCAAAATTAGCATTTCTATTATTTAAATGATCCAGCAAACCCTGATAGCATTCAACGCGTAATTCTTTTTGGTGAAACCGCAAAAAGTTAAGACGCCCCGATTCGCAGCGAACATATGCGTTAACGATGTACTGCTGGAAAAGTTTTCCGGAATAATGAACGGGGTTAAAAACAGCACGGCGGACTGCAATTTTATGCGAATAAAACTGAAGAGAAGTTATAGTATTACGAACCCTGGTTGCATATTCTGAATGATGTTGAAGACCTGTCGTCCATCCAGACTCGCCTGAAGGAAACAACAAAGGAAAAACCATTGAATCTAAATGAGGAGACAAAAGATTAACACGTTGAAGTCCATCAGACCCATTCGGGTAGACAGCAATATCAACGTCACCCGGTAAATTCCCCTCGTGATCAGCAACGTATACCATTCCGACATCGTTTGTGGATGTGGGAGCATTATACGTTCTGGAATCATCATAAGAAGAGCGCGAAAACAATAAAACAACAACGCGTTCGGGACCACCACTCTCCCTGACGCGTCGTTCTTCACTTTCAACAGCAACTCGAAGACTCCGGAAACTACTCGCATAAGGACTAACACAACGTATCACTCTATCAATAACCGACATTATTTCCCGATAACAATTTTTATTCGCTGGATGATTCATGCGCAGTTGAACGGCTTCATCGGCATCATACACATACAACTGCGCATACGACGCTACTCGGTCGTCGTCAGCTTTCTGCTTAGTCGAGGTAAGATGATATATCTCACCTGAAATTTTTAAACAAAATGGACCTCTGCCTGGAATATTTACAATATTGGCGCCAAAGGAAGCGAAAGCACTGGCATTATTATATTGACGAATAAAATCTCTGAAATTTTTAGCGTCGGCTGAACTACCTAATAAAAGATTTTTAAGCTCTACTGGATATTCTGGCTGCTGATTTAAAAAAACTTTTCCGCTATGGCAACAACTATGCTTTAATCGAAGGCTTTCAGCAGAAAAATGCACTGCCCTACAATGGTCAACAGTACATTGAATATTTAAAGGACCTAAAAAGTGAATAGGTGGCGAAGTGGCGTTCGGTGTTCCTCCAATTGCACATTTGTACGTAGCACGTTTTATAACCACTCTGCCTGTCGAAGATTCTAGCACTCTTTCCGTTGATGTTATTGGTCTATCATTCGTCACCTGATCGTTAATGTCAATTATACATTCATGCTCAGCTCGCCTGTTACGGTTATATTCACTCATATTTAATCTTACAATATCGCGTTGTTGCTCAGACATAACATCCCGTATTTTACTCGCTGCTTCAGCCGCTTTCAGTCTAGCAAATTCAAGCTCTTCCTTGTTCATATTAGCTTTTCTTTCACGCACTGTCTCAGCCGCTCTCATTCTAGCAAATTCAAGTTCTTCGTCGTTCATATTAGCTTTTCTTTCACGCGCTGTCTCAGCCGCTCTCATTCTAGCAAATTCAAGTTCTTCGTCGTTCATATTGGCTTTTCTTTCACGCGCTGTCTCAGCCGCTTTCAGTCTAGCAAATTCAAGCTCTTCCTTGTTCATATTAGCTTTTCTTTCACGCGCTGTCTCAGCCGCTCTCATTCTAGCAAATTCAAGTTCTTCGTCGTTCATATTAGCTTTTCTTTCACGCGCTGTCTCAGCCGCTTTCAGTCTAGCAAATTCAAGCTCTTCCTTGTTTATATTAGCTTTTCTTTCACGCGCTGTCTCAGCCGCTCTCATTCTAGCAAATTCAAGTTCTTCGTCGTTCATATTAGCTTTTCTTTCACGCGCTGTCTCAGCCGCTTTCAGTCTAGCAAATTCAAGCTCTTCCTTGGTCATATTAGCTTTTCTTTCACGCGCTGTCTCAGCCGCTCTCATTCTAGCAAATTCAAGTTCTTCGTCGTTCATATTAGCTTTTCTTTCACGCGCTGTCTCAGCCGCTTTCAGTCTAGCAAATTCAAGCTCTTCCTTGTTCATATTAGCTTTTCTTTCACGCGCTGTCTCAGCCGCTCTCATTCTAGCAAATTCAAGTTCTTCGTCGTTCATATTAGCTTTTCTTTCACGCGCTGTCTCAGCCGCTTTCAGTCTAGCAAATTCAAGCTCTTCCTTGTTCATATTAGCTTTTCTTTCACGCGCTGTCTCAGCCGCTCTCATTCTAGCAAATTCAAGTTCTTCGTCGTTCATATTAGCTTTTCTTTCACGCGCTGTCTCAGCCGCTTTCAGTCTAGCAAATTCAAGCTCTTCCTTGTTCATATTAGCTTTTCTTTCACGCGCTGTCTCAGCCGCTCTCATTCTAGCAAATTCAAGTTCTTCGTCGTTCATATTAGCTTTTCTTTCACGCGCTGTCTCAGCCGCTTTCAGTCTAGCAAATTCAAGCTCTTCCTTGTTCATATTAGCTTTTCTTTCACGCGCTGTCTCAGCCGCTCTCATTCTAGCAAATTCAAGCTCTTCCTTGTTCATATTAGCTTTTCTTTCACGCGCTGTCTCAGCCGCTCTCATTCTAGCAAATTCAAGTTCTTCGTCGTTCATATTAGCTTTTCTTTCACGCGCTGTCTCAGCCGCTCTCATTCTAGCAAATTCAAGTTCTTCGTCATTCATATTAGCTTTTCTTTCACGCGCTGTCTCAGCCGCTTTCAGTCTAGCAAATTCAAGCTCTTCCTTGTGCATATTAGCTTTTCTTTCACGCGCTGTCTCAGCCGCTCTCATTCTAGCAAATTCAAGTTCTTCGTCGTTCATATTAGCTTTTCTTTCACGCGCTGTCTCAGCCGCTTTCAGTCTAGCAAATTCAAGCTCTTCCTTGTTCATATTAGCTTTTCTTTCACGCGCTGTCTCAGCCGCTCTCATTCTAGCAAATTCAAGTTCTTCGTCGTTCATATTAGCTTTTCTTTCACGCGCTGTCTCAGCCGCTCTCATTCTAACAAATTCAAGCTCTTCGTCGTTCATATTAGCTTTTCTTTCACGCGCTGTCTCAGCTGCTCTCATTCTAGCAAATTCAAGTTCTTCGTCGTTCATATTAGCTTTTCTTTCACGCGCTCTTTGTCTAGCAAGTTCAAGTTCTTCTTCATTCATATTAGTTTTTCTTTCACGTTCTGCTTCAGCTGCTTTCAGTCTAGCAAGTTTAATTTTTTCTTCATTAAAGTTTGCTCTTCTTTCACGCGCTCTTTCAGCTCCTCTCAGTCTAGCATATTCAAGTTCTTTGTCATTCTGATTTGCTCTTCTTTTACGCGCTCTTTCAGCCTCTGCCAGTCTAGCAGATTCAAGTTGTTCCTCATTCATATTCGATTTTCTTTCACGCGCTGCAAAATTTGTTTTTTTTCTTGAATCCTCCTTTTTTTGTGTCGTTAATGCAGCTCGCCATACACGTTTACGCGCATTCACTCTACCTTTTTCAATTTCACTCTTTTCCGAAAGTTCACTCTCAGTAGTGGCTATTGTACTTGCACTCTTTTGCTTTACATTCTTTTGGTTATCACGCATTCGTCGAGTAACAGCACATTCAGCCGTCACATTCTCTTCACTTTCATTAAAACGCACATCTCGCCAATTGTCTGATCTATTGCTGGGACCTGCTTCATTCGTCATTTCAACTCTTAATAAAATATATGTTTGACAGTTTATCGGCAAGCAAGAGCTTCAGTGATAACGTCATCCAAACACATGTTGTCTATACATAGAGTATCTATGGTAGAAGCTTCAAAAATCCTTCATTTTTAAAACATAAATAAGGTGAATCGTCAATTGTTTAAAATGAAATACAATAACCGACACTTTGACGATAAATAATAATAAAATAATAGAAAGCTTTATAGGTTATATACGTGACTTAAGAAATACTTTTTTTAGTTAATCGTCAATTGTTTAAAATACAATAAAAGTTTGCTTTATAGGCTATGGATGTGACTTTATAAATAAATTTTGTAGTGAATCGTTAATTGCTTAAAATAAAATACAATAACTGACACTTTAATGATAATTTATCATTATAAATTGTTGTTTACTTTATAGGCTATGGACGTGGCTAAGTAAATATTTTTTCCGGAATTATTTTCATTATTTTTTAATTGTTATATTTAGAAAATCTTTTCTACTAAGAAAATACACTGCACGGAAATTGTATGCAGTATGCATATTTTTGAATTTTTAGAAAAATTCAAATGTTTAATATATATGACGTATTATTTTCGACCTAAATGAAATACGACGTACCTCGGTATGTAAAACGCTCGACTGTTATATGATTTAGCGCCGTATTCGAAACCTTACAGCGGCAGGTTTTTTTTGTAAATGTGAAATTTAAAATATTTCATTCCGCTATTAATATATAGTATAAGAATTAATTTATAAATAAATATATAAGAATAGTTTCAAATATCTACACACAATAAAACACCTCAGGACATTATGAAAAGTAACATATTTGTGATTTGTAATTTGTGATTATTTGTGATTATTTTATTGACTATTAATATATATAATCATTTTTAGAATAATTCAAATGTTTGAATATGCTAACAAAAATATTTCGTAGAAAAAGAAAAAGACCTCGGGACATATATCGACAGCCCTGCAGTATTTAAATTGTATAAATTATAATTTTTAGAATAATGTTTCAGTTTGCTGACAATCATTTTTCGTAATAGCAGAAATAGACATCGGGGCATATATCGGCAGCCCTGCAGTATTTAAATTGAATATAATATATTTCTTAGAAAAAAATTTAAGTTTGCTCACAACTATTTTTCGTAGCCGAAGAAATTTTGTAAATTATTCAATTTTTGGAATAATGATTAAGTTTGCTAACAGCCATTTTTCGTGGTGGCAGAAATTTCGTAAATTATTGAATTTTTGGAATAAAGTTTAAGTTTGCTAACAACCATTTTTCGTAGTAGCTGAAATGTCGTAAATTATTTAATTTTTGGAATAATGTTTAAGTTTGCTAACAACCATTTTTCGACGTAGCAGAAATTTCGTAAATTATTTAATTTTTGGAATAATGTTTAAGTTTGCTAACAACCATTTTTCGTAGTAGCAGAAATTTCGTAAATTATTGAATTTTTGGAATAATGTTTAAGTTTGCTAACAACCATTTTTCGTAGTAGCAGAAATTTCATAAATTACTGAATTTTTGGAATAATGTTTAAGTTTGTTAACAACCATTTTTCGTAGTAGCAGAAATTTCGTAAATTACTGAATTTTCGGAATAAAGTTTAAGTTTACTAACAACCATTTTTCGTAGTAGCTGAAATGTCGTAAATTATTTAATTTTTGGAATAATGTTTAGGTTTGCTAACAACCATTTTTCGTAGTAGCAGAAATTTCATAAATTACTGAATTTTTGGAATAAAGTTTATGTTTGCTAACAACCATTTTTCGTAGTAGCAGAAATTTCATAAATTACTGAATTTTTGGAATAAAGTTTAAGTTTGCTAACAACCATTTTTCGTAGTAACTGAAATGTCGTAAATTATTAAATTTTTTAGAAAAATGTTTAAGTTTGCTAATAACCATTTTTCGTAGTAACAGAAATTTCGAAAATTACTGAATTTTTGGAATAAAGTTTAAGTTTGCTAACAACCATTTTTCGTAGTAGCTGAAATGTCGTAAATTATTTAATTTTTGGAATAATGTTTAAGTTTGCTAACAACCATTTTTCGTAGTAGCTGAAATGTCGTAAATTACTTAATTTTTGGAATAATGTTTAAGTTTGCTAATAACCATTTTTCGTAATAACAGAAATTTCGTAAATTATTTAATTTTTGGAATAATGTTTAAGTTTGCTAACAACCATTTTTCGTAGTAGCTGAAATGTCATAAATTATTTAATTTTTGGAATAATGTTTAAGTTTGCTAACAACCATTTTTCGTAGTAACAGAAATTTCGTAAATTACTGAATTTTTGGAATAAAGTTTAAGTTTGCTAACAACCATTTTTCGTAGTAGCTCAAATGTCGTAAATTATTTAATTTTTGGAATAATGTTTAAGTTTGCTATCAACCATTTTTCGTAGTAGCAGAAATTTCGTAAATTATTGAATTTTTGGAATAATGTTCAAGTTTGCTAACAACCATTTTTCGTAGGAGCAGAAATTTCGTAAATTATTTAATATTTGGAATAATGTTCAAGTTTGCTAACAACCATTTTTCGTAGTATCATAAATTTCGTAAAATATTTAATTTTTGGAATAATTTTTAAGTTTGCTAACAACTATTTTTCGTAGTAGCATAAATTTCGTAAAATATTCAATTTTTGGAATAAAGTTTAAGTTTGCTAACAACCATTTTTCGTAGTAGCAGAAATTTCGTAAATTATTGAATTTTTGGAATAATGTTCAAGTTTGCTAACAACCATTTTTCGTAGTAGCCGAAATTTAGTAAATTATTCAATTTTTGGAATAATGTTCAAGTTTGCTAACAACCATTTTTCGTAGGAGCAGAAATTTCGTAAAATATTTTATTTTTGGAATAATTTTTAAGTTTGCTAACAACCATTTTTCGTAGTAGCCGAATTTCGTAAATTATTGAATTTTTGGAATAAAGTTTAAGTTTGCTAACAACCATTTTTCGTAGTAGCAGAAATTTCGTAAATTATTTAATTTTTGGAATAATGTTCAAGTTTGCTAACAACCATTTTTCGTAGTAGCAGAAATTTAGTAAATTATTGAATTTTTGGAATAATGTTCAAGTTTGCTAACAACCATTTTTCGTTGTAGCAGAAATTTCGTAAATTATTATATTTTGGAATAATGTTTAAGTTTGCTAACAGCCATTTTTCGTAGTAGCAGAAATTTCGTAAAATATTTAATTTTTGGAATAATTTTTAAGTTTGCTAACAACCATTTTTCGTAGTAGCATAAATTTCGTAAAATATTCAATTTTCGGAATAAAGTTTAAGTTTGCTAACAACCATTTTTCGTAGTAGCCGAAATTCGTAGTAGCATAAATTTCGTAAATTATTTAATATTTGGAATAATGTCCAAGTTTTCTAACAACAAATTTTCGTAGGAGCAGAAATTTCGTAAATTATTTAATTTTTGGAATAATGTTCAAGTTTGCTAACAATCATTTTTCATAGTACCATAAATTGACCTCGGCGCATATATCGACAGCCCTGCAAAGGTTTCAAGTGTGCAAACATATAATGCAACATATAATGTGCAAATATATTTCGTAGAAAAAGAAAAATATCTCGGAATCATTTTTTTTGAATTGGCCACACTAAGTATTTGAAATATTCTATTTTTGAATTTTCAATACAAACAAACAATCAAAGTCATGTTTGAAATAGTTCTTTTTTCGAATGCTTAATATATATAATCTAATTTGGTCGCATCCGAAAGTTTGCCCTTTACCTCAGCGGTAAGACGTTTCGTTCATATTGCAAAGTTCCACGTTTCGAATCCGGCCCGCGGCAGAAAAAAAATGTGAAATAAAGTTTAGCGTTTTTTCACATTTAAAACTATGTGCTTCTTCAGCGTAATGAAGAAATTTCGTAAAAGAAGAAAAAGACCCGAGGACATCAGTACGCACACATTTGTGAAAAGTAAAAAGTGAAAAGTAAAAAGTGAAAAGTAAAAAGTGAAAAGTAAAAAGTGAAAAGTAAAAAGTGAAAAGTGAAAACTTATTTTATCGGCTATTAATATATAGAAAGATAGTATTATATAAGTTAAATTTATCATCACACAAAATTTGCTTAATTTGGTAGTTTATCGTATTATTTACTTATTCGGAACAACGCTAAGTATGTACTTGAACGCAAGCACGGTGCTTACAACGAATGCCTTGTCGAACAATTGAATACCATGAATTTCTGTGTTTTGAAATTACTTGCACATTGATTGTAAGTTTATTGAGAATTTTACATATGTTAGATCAAAACAGCGATTGAATTATTGCAGGTGTTTTAAATTTAACAACCAAAATTTTAGAACGCCAACTTGTTTTTGAATTTTTGTTTCTTTAGTGTGAAAAAATTAAAAAAATACCGTTATTTGGCTCAAGAATTATTTAAAATAATAAAATAACGATGAAATGGTTCCATAATTCTAGTTTAAAAAATCAATTTGTCGTATTTTGGAATGATGATTGCCGCTTTTAACGAAAAAAACATTATAAAGCATTTGGCAAGCTGTCTGGTTTTAATTTTTGATTTCATGGAATAAAACATAATATTTGAATCACATCAATATTCATCTGTCGTAAATATTTGAAATTTTCTAAATAGGGGCTTAGGAAATATTGTTTTGTTGTCGAGATATATGCACCAGGATACCATGTGACGTAGCTCATGAGTTAAATTCTCCTATATTTATGTTTGTCGATTATAGAAAAATATCTTCAAGTCTTAGGGTGGCTACATATAAAAGCGATGTCTAATACTAAAACATTATTCCAAAAATAATCTTGTGATTCTAATGGGAATATACAATAAAACCCCTTAAATATTGAAACAGCGGGGTAATTAGAGTATATTTTAACATTTTTTAACAAAAAAATATATTAACAATTTAACTGCAATAAGCGTCTTAAAATTTTCCGTGGAAAGGACGCCGGTCATACAAACTATGCGTCTTTAGACGCTCCGCCTTAAAAAGGATTTTACTAACCTAAATCAATTATTTTAAGCATAAAAATATGTTAAACACGTGACATTATTGGCGCACTCTTCATTTATTTGCTATTTTTTTATAAATAAACTTTAATACATTTTAAATAACGGTATAATCAGAAGGTTTTAAGGTGCCGCCGTACGTACACATAGTGGCAGTTAACAAGTTAATATATTCATATTTTATTTTGAATTATAAAATTTCATATTTATAATACCTTAATTTCGACGGTTCATTTTTAAGCTGAGCCTCGTCTATCAATGGATTTATCTGAAAGGTTAAATGTCTATTTTTATAGAATACAATGCAAATCATTATACAGCTGGCATAAATAGTCGAAGATGTAAGTGTTGAGAAATTATTTTTACGCCGGTAAATATGTTGTTTATATAACAGAGCGCTGCAAAAGTACGTTATTATTGAGGGTATCATTTGCAAACATTCAAAAATGGCTTAAAAATTAGACATGAATTTCAGTTTGTAAAACAATGTACATTTTAAAAGTATATATAGTTTTACATTACTTTGAAATAGTACTTTGTATGTTAACAATTTTGGAATGAGCGGGGCTTGAAAACAATAGCCTCAATTTATATTGCCACCTGCGTAGTCGAGTGATCATCGTTGTTGGTTTCGATTGCGGACGTCACATGTTTGAATCCCAGAACGAACCGTTTTATAAATTTTTCAATCGATTTATGAGTGTGTACGAATGTATAAAGTGTCTTAAATTCTCCCCTCCCATCCATCTTATCGTAAAAACAGAGCAAAAAGAGAGTGATTAACATACCACTAGTCCTGTCCTGGCTCTATTCTGTGGTAAAAATGGGGTGTGCCTGTGTCATGGACACGGCCGTGTGTGTTGAACGTGAATACGTCTCGTAATAGGTGATATACGCCCCATTTTTATATTGCCGGCACTGCTTGACTCGGTCATATGGTGTTTTAATGGTATCATTCGATTTTTCCTGAGAAGCTTTTTCCAACTGTATGCGATCTTTGTATTTCGACTTGGCTTTTTGACGCGTTAAGCCCGACATTGTATATTTTTAATTTTTTTAACACCTAATTATAGTCACAGTCACAATATTACACTAATGTTTTATCTATAATCAATATATTTTGTCAAGAGCTAACGATTGAAACTTAAAAAAACATCGTAACTTCTTTGAGTCAAAAGTTATAGTAAATAGAAATCTCGATACGCAGCAAAATTACCTCGAAATGGCGGCGCTTTCCCCTCCGCCCCGCTCAATGTATCACAGTCTTTACATAGCCCGATATTTTTTTTGATTCTTTAGCTTTCCAGTGGTGCAATTAAATTTTGGCTAGCGATGATAGATATGAAGCTGCAACACCAAACTGTATCCCCCGATTTTGTTATCATTCGTTTTTTTGAATTGCCTACCTATGGAAGCAATTTTAAAAACGTATTCACGTCAAAAGAGAAGTTAAGCAACTGAATAACAAGCAGTAATCGTAGAAACATGTTTTTTGAGATAACTTCCATCATGAGTCTATTTGCTGAACATTGGCAGCAGACATGGTAGAAAAATTTACTCACATACAAGCTGCCTTGATTGCATTTGTTCTATTCTCATTTATGATAGAAGAATAGTGATTTTGAAAACATGATATATTTTTGTTGAAAAAGATAATCATTTTGCCGTTTTATAGTTGACATAGCCTGCCCTAAGCTGAGGCGTTGTGGGCAAGTGTGCTACGCCGGTTATTGGGCTGGCACGCGATTGCCCACCCGCCTACGTTTCCCCCGTGACTCATTACCTTTTCATTGTTTGCCTGGATTAGAAAATTTCATCTTGCACAGGAGAATTCAATTTACTTCTATTTTTAGGCAATGCTCTATTATATTGGTCAAATAGTAATGTTTCTCATAGTGAAACGAAGTTATAGGATATTTCGTTATCTATTGTAGCTTACAGATTGTTAAGAGTATAATAATACTGTCATAATTATAGAGCGGACAACTAAAAATTGTTTAATTTTCAATATTCGTAAACTTACTTTTGCTCAACATTGTATTACTCCACGACAAGAGCCGTTTATCTGTTTCATACTTAACGTTCACTTTTGTATAATTTTTCTACCGCACCTCAACATCACAGTAATTTAACCCCGTGTAAGGGTGACATGAGTTTTGACGAAATCTCAATTAAATGTTTAAATCCGGATTGGAAAATTCTCGAGACAATCGTCAATCATAAATTTACTTAAAAACTTGGTCGGAAAAACCGGGAAAAATGCTGTTCAAATCTTCAAAAGACTCTCAAAGCGGTGTCGGATAATAATGAATCCGTTAGGAATAAGCGATGGTTTCTCTCTGTAAAAAAATTGAAACTTATATTGATAAAAGCTCTTGCGTGGCTAAAAAAAATCGTATATGTATCACAAGGATATCCAACGGAGGGCGAAAAAGTCAGAAAACCAATATGAATGGAAATGTTGACAACAATACATTGAAATTTATGTGAAATGTCAGATGACAGTAAACGCTTACATTGACTAGTTAATAATTTATCCATGTAATAAGTGCATACTTAACTTGGAAGTTTGTAACATAAATAAAGTAATTAATCTATTTTAATGCTAACATTTCCTTTTGCTCATAAAACCCTAAAAGTGGTTACAGGAAGATCGATTAACTGTCAGGACTGAATAAAAATATTTTTTAATTTTTGAAAAATATGTAATAAAAATGTTCTATTTCAACTAGACAATTTTCACGTGGGAATCGCATGGTTGAAATAAGATATTTAGTTTTGTATAAAAGGTTCATTTAAGTAAAAATCTTTTGTGCACGATAAAAATTACGTTTTTTTTTTAAATATGGTAACTTTTGGCGCGGTTTATTCATAGTGAAACAAACAATGCTTCTCAGATTCATGAATGAAAAAAAATAAGTGTTATTCAATTCACAAATTGTTTAATGGAATAATGAAGATCACTGTCGCCTCATATGACTAAATTATTCATAGCGATTTAAGTCAAGTCAGACAAGACGCCTGTTTGACCATCATACTAGCATTTATATGAGTTGACAAAATTATTTTGCATTATATTATATGTGGCACAAACCACCAAAGGTGAACATCGATATTTTATAATTGATCTTAATTTAATATAGAGCCATATTAAGAATAAGTGAAAGTCAACAACAATAAACCACTCAAAAGCTTAGGATCACTAGAAAAATACGTGTTTTGAGTAAAGCTTGATTTTGGCAATACCATAATAATATTTATAAGTGACACAAAGATATATTTTGCACATATAATATTTACAAGAAACGGTTAGGTATATCTGCGAAATGAAATTCATATGGTACAATCACAAAGAAAAATCACCTGTTATACATTAGTGAACTGAAAACTGTGACTCTTGCCGGATCGGGTGTGGAAAGAAAAAAACCCACACATAACAAAATTTACAGCAGACACCAAAACCGTGTTTTAATGATTTTGGGCTAAAGGCAAATTATGAAATATATATATCCTTAAAGTGAAAGAAAACTGATAAAATGGATCATAATTGATTTTATAAAATATTAATTTAATTAGCTTTTCAAAAAGAAACATTTTTAAAGTCTTTTTTCGTGGTCACAATTTTTGCATGCTCTTATTTTTTCAAACTTAAAAGCTAAATTGAAATACTTATTCGACATTTTCAGCTAACATCCTTTTGATAGAACGTGTATCAAGTTGGATACATTGTGATTATCGAAAAAACAAATATTTTAAAAAAAGTGTGGGTAACGTCCTTTTTTCTTTCTACAGTCAAAATGTATTGCTTATCCTGTTTTTAACTAAAAAAAAAAAATTAAAAAGAATTATACAATTATGATACGCAGTGAAAATTTTTGATTCAATTTGATGGCTTTTCAGAGTTGTAAGAACTAATTCTGATCAAATGGTTTGGTATTTTCTATCTTTATTACACAATGAAGTACTTCCAAGTAAACGCCAATTCAATCAATAACCTTTTTATTTTGCGATTTGTAAAAGTATGCAAAACTCATTTATTGATTAAATTAGGGACTTTTCTACGGATATGATAGTTTTTTACACGCAGTCGTTCATTTTTCGTGACTTAAAGTGGTTTTACGAAAGTGAAACCAAAGAATTCGTTATTGGGAGTGACTGAATCACCCCTGTACTTATTGTAATGTGATGTAACATATTCAACACATCATCATGAACAACAATTCATAGATTTGAAATGCGAGTCTATGTTAATCTGAACGAAAGTCATTTAGATTTCCATAATACGTCATTGTAATACAATCACTGTCTGGTGCGATGATAATTTTTTTTTTCGTATAACATGTGTTTGGAATAATGAAACACACAATTTTGTCCCTGCAATCTGAGGTGCCTAACTAGCTTTCTTGCAAAGTTTTTGTACATAAGGTACCTATCTTTCGGTCTAAAAAGTGACTGGCAATATTATAAAACATAAAAAAACTGTTAAAATATAGGTATAGTATGATTGTCGCCTGCTGTGGCCCAGTTGATTAGAGCTTGTGGGCTCGATTCCCGGTCAGATCACACTCAATTTGAGAATTATTCAATTCAAAGTTGTGATCGAAGACTAAGCTTTTGCGATGTCAATTTACATCATTTTCCTCTCCTTCCATCCTGATCCTTTAATAACTGGGTGTATCAATAGCGATTAGCCAACCACTAGTCCTGTTCTAGCCTTATCCTTCTGTCCCTACTACTGACTTTGAAAAAAGTGAGGTTGAGCGACTGAGTAACAAACAGTTCTCGTAGAAAAAACTTCTGTTAAGATACCTCAATTAGGAGGCCATATGCTCCAAATTGGGAGCGGACATTGATTAAAAAAAAGGAAATAGTGGGCAAATACATTTTGTCCAGTTATCTCATATAAATTGTTATGATAATTCTTCAAATATTTTTTATGTTGTTACTGTACTACTAACAAGTCCACTTTTTATACAATTAACAACTAAGAGATTTTTTTATTAACTAGTTAAAATACGTAAGAATCAATTTTTTAGAGCGGTATCTATTGCGTATCCTGTCAAAACTGTCAAGCTTTTTATGTCGGGCAGACGGTAGAAAATTAATTGTTAGAATTAAAAAAAACGTTAGATGTAAAGCAGTATTTTTCAGAGTTTGCAAATCATTTGATAGAAGAAGATCACAAGATTGTGAAGTCGTTGAATTAAAAAAATGATTCCTACTTTAAATTGAAATATGAATCCGAATCTAAGTTCAGTAAAAAAATATTGAAAAATATTTTTACCTCCCTTGAAATGGTCATCAATGTCGCTTCTTTCTAGTTCACACAGTCTTTCACAAAAACAGATGAGTCGATTATTGTTTTAATAAATTTGGCTTACTTATACTGTACATATGATTTAAAAGATCTTAATTCGTTTAATAAGTTCAGATCTTCTAATATTTGTAATGCTTAGTGACATGCAGTGGCGCCATTTTTTAGTACCTACAGCAATTTGTCTACACAAAAAAAAACAAAAAAGGAGTCGACGTCTTTATTTTTTCTGACTCCGACTCCAACCTTGGTTGTGATTTAAATAATTAAATGAAATACACAATGGGGCAATAAAATTAATTATCAATCAACGAAACAACCATTCATTTTGAAATGTGTTCGGTATGTCGCTTAAAACACTCCACTGTAATTATTTTAAATGGTGTACAAAACCGGATTCAACTGAAAGTGATTGAGAAACAATTATTATGGCATTGTTTGAACTTGTTCACTAGGCGATTGATCGCCAACAAATCGTGTCCGGTAACAATATAAAGTCGAAATTGTGCAACGTATTGCAGTTTGTTTAGTACAACATTCTCACGTCGCAATTTAAAACATAACAATGTAAAAAAAACAAAAATTAATTCTATTAAATAATCATAACGTTTTTATTTAAAAATGACAACGCTTGAAAAACATATGTTGAGAGATTAGGGACTCCAATGTAATTATCTTCGGTTTTTTTTTCTGATATTCGGATGTTCGAATATTTGAAAACATATTCAAATACTATCGTTAAAAATATTAATATTAAATAAACTTATGTCTCAACAAAGAATGACATTCAGTGTCACATTGTATTTTGTTAATTTGAATACGAAAATATTGAAGTAAGAGACGTAGCTATAATATAATAAGTCATGTTAATAATCAATAAATCTCACCAAAAACATTTGACTATTCGAACATCGTTATATTGTTTGAAAATTTGATATTCAAATATTCGTTTTTACCGAGTATTTGGAATATTGAACATGTGAAGTAATAAATTGTCCTGACTTGCTACACTTTCAAATAATGTAATGAAAAAACTCGCTGTACAGTTGTTTTTATAATTTTTTTTTTCTCATTAATTTCAACCTAGTTAAATCCATTGCTTCCTTTATCAAACTCAAGTAAAGTAAAAGTATCGATTAGTACTTCATGCTATAAATTCCTTTACATATGATCCATTTGATATTACATTGATTTGTATTCCAAAGGTCTCGGATACACTGGAACAAATAAATCAAAACACACCTTATAAATGTATTAACAAATAAAGCTCTGCCGTATATCTTAATTCGGCACAGGGAGCTTTTATGCGTTTTTTCTATTTTTCGGTGAAACAATAAAGCTGATAAGATATTTTTTTTAAAAACACATCTGATTACACTCAGTTTGTGGTTTTTTTCAATGGATAACGGATTAAAAAAATTCAATAGCAGAGCGAAGCCACTCTCGGTTTTTTAGTGAATACATTGATAATAAGTTATTTAAGATATATTTTTTCAAGTGATACCCGCTATTGTTTTTGTTTTTATTGTATTACTGTTTCATCTCACAAGAGTTCAATTATCTGTGAGTAAAATACTTTCATTTATATAATATAAATATTGAAACTCTCAAAATTGTCTTCAAAGCTTTTGATTAAAATAGGGAAAACTTATGCGATACCTTCATATTTGGTCGCATATGTCGTAATTTACTGTGACATCTCGGCGATACATATGTAATACTGTGATGGGATCTTATGTAGATATTAAGTAATGTGTTTTGTCAAGTTAAAAGTTAACAATATGTTGTGGATGTTGTATTGTTTTGTTCACAACGTTTAAGGCTTAAAGCAGCAACAGTTTGCCTGACTGAAATAAAGAGCAGTAAATTATTTACATGCCTTCAGAAATGACGCTGTAAACTTTATAGATTTATGGTTAAAAGTAAAAACAAAATAATCTTTAAATGTGATTGCATGACTGTTGTATTATATATATATATATATTACTTTTAAAGTGTTCACTGTTCTTTTGTACTTATTTCCACTTTTTGTTTATCAAGATCAGGACCGGTTCCACTCATACCGAGCATTGTCAACTGAAAAGAAATATGATTTAACAGTGCTATTTATACGAAAACAAATTGAATTGTATACATATATTGTTGAAATTGCCTACAATATTTTTAATTTGATCTGTCTGTCAGTCTCTCTGTTACACACATCACACGAACAAGCACTATTATATATCTGCGCATGATTGTAGTGAATGTTGATTTGATAAGTAGCATTGATACGTGGTCATTTCTAGCATAAATTGGAAAATGACCATAGACGAAGAGTTTAGGATAAAAAATGATCAGATCCACTTTTTCCTTAATAGAGAAAAACACACTTTTCTTATAAAACTCTAAACAGTTTTTATTAAAAGACCATATTTTGACCATCAATTACAGGGACACTACAAGGTTTTAACAATGTAAAATAATGCTGTTATTTTGAATTACTCCGATACCTTAAGCGATATCTATTTTTTTTCTCATAACTGGAATTGGGCGTGTTCGATACCAAGCTTCTCAGATGATGTTTTATGACTGTTCGTATTTTGCATGATATTTGTTCATACTTAAATTTTATTTAATTTGCATCCCCATCGAAGCTTATTATTCAACGCAACGCAATACGTGCACGCGCTCATCTTTCAGCCGCATTGGTTGGTCATGCGAATCACCATTGCGAAAGCCAGGCGAGGCAAACAATGTTACCACGAGCCGTAAATTCATATTTATCGACCGTAAATAATACACGTGGACCGCACGTCCATTGTCCGCCCTCTAGAAGGAGGATTTAAAAAAAACACTGTATTGCGTATTATGATTGAAGGCTAGTAATTTTAACCCCGTGGTTATGATAAACAGGTAAAGTTTGCGGAATTTACGGTCGTAAAGTTATACAGCCATATTTTTCAAAATTGATAAAAAAAAACATGCTATTACACTATTACATTGTTTTTCAACGTAATTTTACTTGTATTTCTTAAACGTGTTTGTATCTAAGTTTAATTTGTGTTATACAAGCTTTATTACTTTATTAACCGCAAAATGTATTATGTAGGTTAGATAGTCACTTTATTTGAATTAGCTAGACGCAATTTGAACGTTATTTAACAGAATTCACTCAAACCAAAAAGCACAGAACATTATTACTAGAAATTTATTAACTTAATTTGCAACAGATCTAAGAGTGATATGGTTCGATATAACTGGTGAAATTTAGTTGATACTTTATAGTCAGTTATCTCAAAATTAAAATTTTGTTCTTTATGACTTCTTTCATCAAACCGACCATATATTATTTTAGAAAATTTTCGTCGAAGAAAGCCTTAATTTTAAAATGGAGTTAGGTTAAATTATTATACCATTAATATTAAACTACAGTGTTTTGTTCTAACAGGATATTTTTGGACACGTAGAAAATAGTTTATTAGAAAGCATGTATTGTTTTATAATGCATTGTCGATATAAATAAGTATGAGATTTATTTAATAGTAAACACGCGTAATAACACGAAACGTTCCGATGTGAGCGTGTTTGTAGAATATTTGATCAAAAAGTCAATAACCCTTTGCAGTAATTGTTGTTTTGCTATAAAGCGAATATTTCGATACACGAAAGCACTCCCAAGTTTACGTTTAGAAATTTAAAATAAACCGTATAGCTTATCAGTAACACAAATTCCAGCAAAGATTCATTACTCTCATGAATGTGGGTTTGGAAAAAAACATTATTGTAGTAGTATATGGAATTTATTTATATTTAACAACGGTGAAGTTTTTGTATAAAAAAATTGCATGTCACCGCCACAAACCGAAAAATGTCAAGTTTTATTTGTGAATGCTAAATAAACATGTATTTTTATTAATTTAAGACTGCCATATTTCTAGCTATTACTTTTTGTAATGATGCGAATTATTGATGTATTATAATCTCAAAAATTGTTCAATATGATTATTATATGAGCCCTCGAGAGGTGAAATGAGCCAACCAGTAAAATATTAAAACATTTTTCATGGACTTTTTAAATACAATCACGTCTTTACTTGGTGTTTTGGTGGATCGCAATTTTTTTATTTTACGGATATAACACTATTGTTATGTGTATTAACTGAGGTTGCTTTACTTTTACGATACTTTAAGATGTGAAGAAAATTAAAACGCATTTTTTTTTTCTAAAATATCACTTAATACTCTAACAGATCCAAAAGCATAATTTCATATACGCTCTACCCATATGGTTTCGGGGGCAAAGGATCGCAAAGGTTTTAAATGACACAAATCCATATCTCGTACATATATCTGTTTATGAAATACAGTAAGCTAAGAGGTACATAGATAAATCATCTGTTATACCTTAGTGAACTTGAAACTATGTTTTTGTAGGTTCATAATACACCCTTGTGATCCTAAGTCCGCGGCTTTGTTTAGCTAAGTCTAAATAGTCAAGCCAAAGAAAGTTGAAAGTTACTCAAAATATGATATTTAGAGATTTATTCGAATTGCATATAATATTTATATATATATATATATTATTGCATATATATCAGACGACATATATTTCAAAAAAAATATATTACTTATTTGTTATTGTGCCAGCTTCATTTTATTGTATTGTGGGTCTTTGGAAAGCTTCTGAAAGCTTTAAATAAATATAGCGGTTGCACTGTTTTGTAAAAAAGAAATAATAATTTTGATCACGCTACTATAATAACATAAAATAGTCTCATTGACAATGATCACGCGTTCGCTTGTTATTCTTATATTAGACATTTTGGATTTAGTTTTTGATGTTTACTTAAATATGATATTGTTAAAGTAAAAACTAGTGATATAATAGGCACGTCATTATTATCAATCCATGGTTGGTGTTGAGTATTTTATATTTTGATTAAACGTGACAGTTGGAGAGTTTTATTAGGGTATATGGAAATTTTTGCTTCTTATTGTTAGATCATTAGAAATTTCCTTTGTTGCTCCCTGTAAACATTTGATAACTGATTTAGATATATATACTACGTTACGTGGGCCGCAAAATATAAATGAGGAGCAAACATTCAAAAAGTGCTTTTTCACACAAATACAAAGCTTGGAAAATGACGATTTAAGTGTTGCAAAAGTGACAGTTTGATTGAATGTGTCAACTTTATGATTTAATTTTTATATGCAAAAAAAACTTTTTTGAACACTAATTTTGATTTCCATTCATAGGTTTTATTATGGATTGTCAGAATTGATATAAAACGGCATTTTTCAAAAATTGTGACAAAACACTTTTTGAATGTTTGCTCCTCAAATATTTTAACATGTATATATACCAAATAAAATGCATTAAGTAATGTCAAAATAAAAATATTAATGTGTAATATATTATAAATGAATATTTATACGCTGCTCAAGAAAAACAAACAACAAAATACATAAATGAAATGTATTATTCCTTCGTTTCCGTTATGTTTTGAAAACAGTACCTGATATTTGAAGAAGAATCTGGTGAATGTGATTGTTTTAGGCCGCAAATAAAAGCTAAACGAGCCATGGCTGCTCTAGACAGAATATACATAAATATCTAAAAAAAATAACATTTTATTTTATACACGATCATCAGTTGATAATGTGGTCCTGAACCTTAAGAAACAATGGATAATTAGAAAAAAGGAGTTTTTTTTAGATAATGACTTTAATCGTAATTTATGTTTAAGTAAGATGCCTTTGCCATTTTATTTCTTGGGAAGATTTTTGTTCATGGTTTAGTAGACCAGTAGTTATTTTAAAAATAAAGTGTTTAATGTGAATTCAGTTTTTCGGTTTTCCATTCCAGATATTGTAATTGATAAATAAGTTAGAAGAGGGTGAAATTATAAAGTATATTTAAATAAAAATAATGTGTTGGCTTCATTACGCCTTTTTTCAGAATCGGATATGTGATGAAAACGGAACGAAAATACATCAAATACACTCATTGACTTTCAAATTCACGTTCAAAGAAAGTTTATAAGAAATTCTTCATTCAAAAGTATCGCTGGGTTTGGGGGTATGGATTTTAATTTGACTGCTTAAAATAATAATAAAAACGGTTGTCTTTTAAGAAAACAATTTAAGTTCTTCGCATTTTTCAAGCCTTTATAGCGAACATTATTTACATGCGCATAATTATTGATATAGTATACAACTTTGCCGTTACAGAAATGAATATAAATTATTTGCACAATTAAGGTAAATTATCGTATCGGTATCCGAACAATTTTTCTTTACTCTTGTTAAAACAACAGCAGGTAATTATTTCATTTAACAAATGGACAGGTGGCGTGCAGTATCTAACTTAAATGAAGGAAAACCTTGTTAAGACCCGCAACCTTTTGACTTTATACGATAATAATTAAAGCTCGCGCTTTGAATACAATGGTGCCACAAACCCATTTCATATTTTATTAATGAGACTAGCACTTTTTCTTGTCCGTTATAACCTCCTGTCCGGCTACTAAATAATGTGTTAGGACCTGTCTATTTTAAAGGTGACATAATGGTGGAGTACATAGTTAAATCAATTTTCTCAGAAACGATAGAATTGGGGTTGTTGTTTTAAATTATTATTACCCACAAAACTCGTTATAAATGATTAAATGAATTAACTATTGAATTGCTCATCAAAAGTATAACATTTATTTATTTTTTTAAATCCATGTCCACTCCCAATGTTAAGCGTATCTCAACAATTTTTTTGTTACTCAGTTGCCCAATCTCTCTTTTTTAGAAAAGGGTAATGATAAAAAAGATAGGACTAAGACAAATCTAATGGTTAGCGTACCGTTGTTTAAGGATAAGAAGAGTTGAAAAGATTTTTTTGACGTCACAAACATCCAAATCTTCGAATACAAATTGTTAAATTAACTGAAAAAATGTGCGTGCGTAAACTGAAAAATAAAAATTGGTTCTCAGACGCACCATTTTGTTTTCTCTAAATGCTCTAACAATTAGAATTCTTTATTTGACACAAATTTCTATTACAAAATTCAATTAGCTAGAAATATTTATTTAAAGGTAAAAAATGAATGTAATATTTTAAGGAAATAATAAATCACCGTGTAAACATGACTACTTGTTTATTATATGCAGTAAACTGTTAGTGTGATAGTATAAAAATGAATGCGTTTACCAACTAAAATGTATTTAAATATCTAGTCCACTCTATTTTATTAATTAAATGAATGTTTACAAATAAGTCACCTTAAAATTTTTCTTGTTAACAATTTTCTGCGTAGACCAGTGGTTCTCGTGTAAAATTGTACTGTGGCCGCATTATAAACATTAGTGTTCCTATAGAAATGTCTCGCGGCCGCAGTAAATTTTTGTTCTGTGATGTGAAGAAATAGCAGTTGCGTTTACTAAAGAATGGGTGAACATAAAAGTGTATATTCAATAAGAGAAATTATTTAAAATATCAATATTTACTATTAAGCTGTCGGTGGCCGCAACAAAATCCTGAGGTGGCCGCACATGAGAATCACTGCTGTAGAACGTTTTGCTCACCCTTACATAAAAGACTTTAAAATATGATTACATATGATATATTATTATCAATGCTAGAAAATGCTTAGTAAAATAGTACTGTAAAAACTATTACGAGCGGTCACCATAAATAAGTGTAAATAAGGGCCCATTAGGAGTGAAGTTAGCCAAAAGGTATTTTAGAAAAATATAAATTAGACGCGTTATAATATTCTGCACGTCTTAAAGTATCGTAAAAGTGAAGTAACCTCAGTTATTCAATTATTATTCAATTCAAAGTTGTGATCGAACACTGGGTGTTTGTGATGTCAATTCACATCATTTCCTCTCTTTCCATCCTTCTGATCTTTTAATAACTGGGTTTAACAATAGTGATTAGCCAACCACTAGTCCTGTTCTAGCTTTATCCTTCTTTCCCTACTACTCACTTTGAAAAAAGTGAGGCCGAGCGGCCGAGTAACAAACCGTTATTGTAGAAAAACTTCTGTTGAGATACCTCCATTAGAAGGCTATATGCTCCAAATTGGGAGCGGACGTGGATTAAAAAAAAATATAAGTTATTTCATTAGTTTATTAGTTATTAATTTTTCAAAGTAATTAGGATTTTAAAAACACATTAGACATTTTAAATGTGACTATTATGGTTTTAAAAACAACAAAAACAGCTTTTAAAATAATTCAGCTTAATTAATAAATTCCAGGTAGTGTACACTAAATGAATGTGTCGAGTTTTTTTTGTTGTTTTTCGACGTAGTATAAAGCCTCGCCCTGTTGTGGCGTGTGACTAATAAGCTTTTGAAGCTATCGCATAAGATAAAACCTCGTTCTAAAAGCCATTATAGCAACGGTTACTGGTGAGAGCTTTTAGGAGCTTTGTAATGAATTTCCGGTAGGCTGAGTTTCCCAGACGTGAAGCATCTCACTTTCGCTTGAACGATGGATAAGAACTTTGGGTCTTTTATGTTGATGAAAATTAAATCAAAATCATTTTTTTTTTTGGATTGAGGTTATTTTTTGTAAAATATATATCAATAAATGGCATTTTTATCACTAATATACAACAAAAAAATACAAATATCAATTTGTTTCATATGGATATCAATAAAAAAAACTGTTGACGTATCGTCGACCTGTAATTGTTTGTATGATGTAAACGAAGCATTTTTTTACCGTCGAAGTTCTAAGAGTTTTGTACATAGCTGATAGTATTAGTTATTTGCAGGGCTTTTTCCCATGTAGCACGTTGGAACGGCGTACCAGCACCTTTTTCTTTTGCTGTGAGATTTTCTCATTTCTTTCTTGGAAATAATTTAATCTCACAAAACAAAACAATACCAGATCCATAGACTTACTATGTGACCAGAACCAAGGGTCTAATGCTTGTTATATATGTTTGAAAAAGATAAGTTGAATAAAAAGCAGTTTTTGGGATAAAAACTCCTCTTGAAATACCTTCATCAATAAGCCATATGCTACACATTAGAAACGGACCCAAATCCATGTGAAAAAAACTTCGTAATAAAAAACTTAACAAAAAAAGAGTACCGGCCTTTTTCTTTAAAAAAAAAACACTTCATATTTTACCATTTTCATCTTTGCCAATCTTTCGATTCGGTGGGAAAAAATATTTTTAATTTGATAACACTAAAGATTGTTACAGTTAACCAGAAAAATTTCTCATTTTATTTTATTTATAACTCTCCGTACTGCAGAAAGATTCCACAAGCACCTCAACTGAATACAATGAGGTGAACAATTCATTTATAGCAAAATGAAATACAATACTCAAAGCACAAGATAATTTGCAAAAAAAAGTGATAGGATGTTTTTTATGAACGCCATCGATGGTTAATTTGAATTTAATTAAATCTTTTGACAAATTTATTAATAAGCAATGCGCATCATTTTATCTGCAACGTCGTGCTATCGAATATTTGTTAACCCTTTCAATCCGGATAATGCACACCACGCGGATTGTATTATCACTCTATGCGAATTTATATATATTTTTCATCTTTAGTTTTAAGCGATCTTTATTACAGTACTTAATTAAATGCCATTTTGTTTTTGCTATAAAATGAAAGATTGGAAAAAAACTCATGCTCACATGATCATAAGATATTTGGAGCAATTTTACTTTTTGTACGGTTTTGAAATATGTTATACAATCTTAAAAAAATACTGTTTTAAGTAGAATACAGTACACCCCCTTAAATAGTTCTTTTCTATAAAGCATTTTACTATATTGTATGTGCATAGAACGGTCTCCCTGATAATGTTGTTTTTTACAAAACGCTAAATTTTCAAAGTATTTTTTTATATAAATAATATATTATATTACAAATAGATATTTTACATACGTGCATTACAAAAATATTTGTCAGTAGCTATCGTTTCTTAGCAAAAGGTCATATAATAAATAAAAATGCGAGAAATGTTTAATTAAATTAACAAAACAAAATTGAAAGAACCCAACCTCAAATTTTGTATGGATGCCTAATTCCACAACCCAGATATTTGTGCTGATGAAAACAACCAATATAACTAATATACATAAACTTCATTCTGATTTTATAGTCGGGTCTTATGGTGCAGCGGTTATCGTTGTGGGCTTCCGTACCAGACCTCACGGGTTCGAGTCCCAGTACGAACAGCATTTTATCGATTTCTGTTCGAAGGCATAGGTTTTTGTAATGTCATTTCCATAATTTTCAACTCTTCAACAACAAGGCATAGATAGAGAGCGATAAGTTAAGCACTATTCCTGTCCTAGCTTTATCCTTCTATCTCTACTTCTCTCTTCGAAAAAGAGAGGTTGAGTGACTGAGTAATAAACAGTTCTCGTAGAAAAACCCCTATTAGGAAGCAATATCACAATGGGACCGGACTTGGATAAAAAAAAATATTTAATACTACATTATTTCACTTTTAAGGTGTCCACTGTCAATACTTGGTGGAATGGCATTATAATAAAAATAATAAAACATTTTTAGTACTTTTTCCACATAAAATTTATTGGATAAGGACCGGTTTCGCTCATGGTGTATCAGTTGATAAGAAATACAATTAAACAGTGATATTTATACAAAAGTTAAGTAAGAAGAACAAGGTATGACAAACAATTGCTATTACAACTAAGCAAATGAAATGAAGCAAAATACAAGAAAAATAAACTATAAATAAAAAGTTTAAGACCGCTTAGCAATGCAAACTATTACAGCAAAAATCAATTAAGCATGAATTATCATTAACAAAGTAAAAGCTAACAATTAGTGTATAAAATAAATGAATCTTAATGTTTGTCAACCATAATTATGGTCCTGACGAAACCGGTCCTGATCCAATAAATTTTATGTGGAAAAAGTACTAAAAATGTTTTATTATTTTTACTACATTATTTGATTACTATTTAAGAAACATATAAGAAAATCTTTCAGTGTCGTTTATGTTGAAAGGGTTATTTTAACGCAGTAGTGGCCTTCCGTGTTCCCGACCTCAGTGAAAGCATACTTATAAGAGTCGCAGTGTATAATTAAAAATGTCGCTCGTATTTACTGACAGTATCTGGAAGTAGTTTTATATCATGTTGCTTATCATCTCAATTATACGTTTGGCATTAATTACTGTCCCACAAACTAACTGCGAGACTACATTGTCATGAAAATTGTATCTTTGCTTGTAACGAAAGTGAATGAAAGAGAGATTATTCGTGAAACACACGTTTTTCTTTTGTCGTCATCATCGACATAACAAATAGATTTAATCAACTCTGACTCTATGAAATTTATTGAATATTGCCTTCATAACTGATATAAACTTATATTTCTTTATATTTCTCATGAATAATAACATAGTATAATAGAATAGTCAGTATACTGACAGAAAATTTTAAGTCAAAAACTTTGTTTTGATATAATCGATGTTTTTTTAAATATTATGAAGTGAACTGGTACTGTAACTTGACCGTAGACAATAAGACAGGTTAGGTATAGTTTTTAGAGCTCAAAAACGTTTTGTCATCTGATCGTCTTCGATAATAACAGTTTAAAAGCGTTTATCTATTTATCGGTTTCTGTTAGTAATAACTGTAAAAAAATGACTTAGTTCGTATCACTTCTTTATATATAGAAAAGAAAACAAATGTTATTTTTAAGACGGTTTAACGTGTAACAATATGTCAATTTTTATTCATGACTCAAAACACTTATCTTTAAAATTAACGTTTTCTGGAAGTATACCCACGAGATATTGTTAATTCTTCATAAACATTTCAATGAAGTATAAAGAAATAAATGATAATTTCAACTGAAGAATGTGACGTTTTTTGATTAGACACACCTATAATATTATAATTTATAGACATCATTTAGCTCTTGATGCATCTTATGGTCTCTGAGAAGAAGTTTATTTCAATTGCCATGTCGTATGCTTGCCTTTAAATTTACATTAATAATGATAACCGATAAAAAATGCTATGTTTGCCAAACTTGTTCAATAAATACACCAAATGTGATATGCAAGACAAATAATTGGTATCTTAGAATGATAAATAATGATCACTTTTAAGGTGTTCACTGTCAATACTTGGTGGAATGGCATTATAATAAAAATAATAAAACATTTTTAGTACTTTTTCCACATAAAATTTATTAGATCAGGACCGGTTTCGCTCATGATGAGCATTGTCAACTGATAAGAAAAACAATAAAACAGTGATATTTATACAAAAGTTAAGTGATAAAAACAACGTATGACAAACAATTGGTATTACAACCTAGCAAAAGAATTGAAGTAAAATACAAGGAAAATAAACTATGAATAAAAAGTTGAAGACCACTTAGCAACATGAGCGAAACCGGTCCTGATCTAATAAATTTTATGTGGAAAAAGTACTAAAAATGTTTTATTATTTTTATTTATGATAAATAATGTTTAAATGTTAGCATGCTTCAGGTTTATATGTTGTTTTTCTTTAATAAGATTGAAAAATACATCAACTCCCGAATAGGATCGTATGAAATCATATAAATAGAAACTTTAAACATAACTTTTTCTTTATTTGTTTAATTTTTATTTTCAGAAAGAGTGATAAAAGAAAGTAAAGAGACAGAAAGATTTGGATAATCGTTATTTTTGTGTCGTTTTCATGCGTTATGTAATTTCCAGTACGAAACGACATACAAGCATTCAATTAACAAACTCTACTAAGTGTTATCAATTAACCAGTTATTGATTATATTTGATTACAATTTCCATTAAACCCATTTCAATGAGTTACCCTTATCTTTGTTTATATAAATGCTTTCAATTAATTATTATTTTGGTTGTAAAGCAATATTTCATCCCTCGGCTAACACAACCCTTTTAAGTTATAAATTATTCCAATACACGATCAAATTTAAAAGCAAATTCACTGCTTTCCGTAAAAGATAATAACCCATATAAATTCAATGTCGCTTTACACGAATTAAAATGATGACAGGCTCTAAATTTACAATCAGTCTAACAATAAAGTACGTGATATACAAAATAAATGAAACAGTTATTCTATAAAATATGCGATTGAATTGAATAAAATATTTTTTAATTTATGACCTTTTAAAAATATAATTCCCTATCTTATTTACAAAAAAAACGGAATGTTTTCATAGAGAAAATCGGAATATTTACTATTATAAATAAAAATAGATTCCATAGTATTCAAATTTTATTACAATCTTTATCAAAAATTTTCATTACAGATTGATAATTTATATTAGCTATTTGGTCTTTGTAATAAAAAAAGAAACTTTAAAAATTTCATTTGTTTATTTTATGTATACAAATATATACTTCTTATCATGATAGTGTCTTCCACAAATTAGGAATTATTTTCTTGACAAAGATAAACTCTTTATTTAGTTATTATATAATATATAGGTCAGATAAAATATTTCATAAAATCCTTTCTTACGTTAATATAAGAAGCGTTTTTTGTGTAGGTGTTTTAATATCTTAAGAAATTAATATATATTCAATAGCGTGAATTAATTTTATATTCTCATGATTTCATACTCTACAAATTCTTCTGAGAAATAGTTCTCGCCAAACCTAAAAAACCAGATGAACAATCAAACGTTACTCGTTTTTTTTATTTGATTAAATAAAAACTAGAAATTAATTGGTAAAAACCTGTGAGCGTTTTTTTAAATATATATTTTCAGCTAAATAATTGTAAAGATTGATTTTTCATTATAATAAAAAGCTATTTATGCCACAGCGATATGTAGTTTTTTTGTTAAATTTTCATGTTGTCAAAAATCTATTATTATACCTTTGTAATTTATCTTAATAACTCATTATTTGACTGGAAACAGACAGCCATTAAAAATATATATTTTACAGAAAAAAAAATATTTAATAAGTCAAAACTTTTTAAAAATAAACTCTTAATCAATCAGTATTTTCGTCAATGAAATAAAAGCTTTCTTGTAATAAATTCTCGCAGCGTCGAATAACAATTCAACTTTTTGCGAAGGGAAACTTTTACCCATCGCGCACGTTTGTCCACAGAGTCCCTTCGACCTCAGACAATATTGCTTGTGTTATGGGTCGATGCGCAAAGCTGCGTGACTCGACTGGCAAAGGTGACATCCCGATCGCGTGTCTCCGCACTTTTTAAAGCTGTCAAAACGACCTTTCTCCATATTAGCTCTAATGGAAAAGCTACGGGCTTTTTTTATATTGTATTGTCTATGACTACGGCAAACGCTACGACGGTGCCTCTACGGCGACTACGCCAAGGCGATTCTACGTTGTAATATATTTTAAGACGTAATTAAAAAGACGATCTATTTAAGCTCTCATATAAACATTACTTCCACAATATTTGAAAATGGTTTAATATAGAAACATTTAATACGCATCTTGTAGCAGCCAGTTTATATATTTTGTTGGTATATTAAATAATTTATACACTTTTTTGTTGAAGTAGAATAACAAATATATTTAACTATTTTTATACTGCTTGATAGATTTAAACTTTTTAAAGTAAATTCCCTTCAAAATTTGATAAAAAATATCTTCTGCAAAATAATAGTCAAATTTTATAACAAATATGCATTAAAATCATCAAAAAAACAGATTAATTAATTCATAAATATAGTTTATTCTAATGTTTAGTGATTAGTTAATTTCGATTACTGCTAAATATACTAACGCAACTTTTTCTACAGGTAACTAGTATTATACTAGGTTTATACTAAAAAATTAAAATAATAAAAACTACAAGAAAAAACCCTGTATCATCACTCATTAGTACTAATTTGAAATGCTTTCCCTTTTTGCAAAACTTATATTAGTGGTGGTTATTTAATCGATCAAAAGCAATTAATATCATGTCTTTAATTAGCTCTGTAGTAAAAAGCAACTATAAAATAGCGTCGCTATTATATCGTTATATCTTAAAGTCATACAAAATGGATATTTGTAATGGCTTAGTTTATTTTCCTGAATTTTAACAGTTAATCAAACAGTTTCCTTCATAAACTTAATTACAACAATTATAAATAATTAGACTAAAGGTTATTGTAATTATATGTCGTATATTTTGCCATGAGGCAAAATACAAACTATAATATTACTCTTTTCGATAGTTTTAATTAGCTCCATGTCTTTTTTATTATAATTACGATTAAATTAATTTTTGAACACCGTAATTAACAGTAATTTATATTTTGAATATTAATCAAAATTTTCTGTTGCCGTGTTTACGTGATATTACATTTAAATTATATAACAAATTCACTACTAATTGAATGTATAAAATGCTAATAATATCTCAACTTTGCAGTATTTTGATCGGAATTTATATTATACAAAGGTACTGCTTGGTACTGAGTTGTTTAAAATAAAAATGATATTAACTTTGAAAGGTTACGATAGTAATTGTCTTTTATTTTATATGATATTATAATTAATATTATCACAGAAGCATAGTAAACAAATGCAGTATTAACTTCAATTAAAGTATTACCAAACTTCCATCGATTAAAAGTTTATGACTTTGATGTGTTTTAAATTTTCTTTCCGTTGTACAAAATCATAAAATCTAAGATTTTAAATAAAAGTTCAGTATTTTGTAAAATCCAATACATTTTTTAATACAAAACTACTTTAAAACTTGTAAGGATATCATCGCCTTGGGTAAGCAAAGTTCCAGATGAAAAAACTTAAACTGTACAGGAGAAGAAATTTAAGATTTCAGAAAATGTAACTTTTTGTAGAAACTATATTATAGATTAACAGTAAATTATTTTAAAGTATACATATAATCAGAATTAAATGCACATCTTCCAAATTAATTGTATTTCAATGTCGTAAATATATAAGAATTGCAGATAGAACTTCGGGGCTTTCAAACGTTCTTAAGTGACTGAAAGAAATCTGCAGATATAACAAACCTTGGTGCAGTAATTCGTGTTGGCATCAGTTAACTGTATGACGATTTAGCTAACTCAACAATAGTAAAACTCCCTTTCTTTTAGGAACTTCGTCAAAAAAAGTCATTTTGTGAAAAAAATGCAGATGGAACCATGTTTACCCAAAATGACCCAATATCCAAGTTGGTCGTGTTTTAAAATAACATTGAATCGTACCATTGCAATGGGTTCATCATTATATATTGCCTATAATGGCGTTCATGTCTTAAAATGATATGTTGTCGATATTTCATCTGATGCTTTGGTAGAGTATTATATTAACCACCGAAAAGTGAAGTGAACTTAGTAATTAAATGGTAAAACTTTTCTCTTAATCTAAAAATTTCGTCTTTTCTTGTTTTTTTGGACTTTGATAGATTGTATATTAATATTTTATGAAGATTGCACTATTAAAATGTGTATTTACTGAGCTCACTTCACTTCTAAGATACTTTAAGACATATAGAACATTATAACCCATCTAACTATTTTTTTATTGCATACTACTTTCTCACTTCACTTCTCAAGGGTTCATTATACAAATAGTGATAACTTTTTATCAATAAACCTTCTGATAATGATTTAAATAATATAATAAAATACATAAATTTCTCGTAGAAAAACTCTCTTGAGATACCTCCATTGGGAGACAATATGTTTTGTTCCAAATTGTGAGTGGACATAGATTAAAAAAACGGTTTACAATAAAATGTTGAATAATATCGTATCATACAATGAAAAGCTTACTTTGAACGCATTGATAGTATTACATTAATAAAAACACAATATTCCTTTGTACTTTATTCCACTTTATTGAATAGATCAGGACCGGTTTCGCTATTGCGAGCATTGTCAACTGATAAGAAAAATATATAAACAGTGCTATTTATACACAATTAAATTGAAATAAAAGGTATAAACAACAATTAACAATGAAAAGAATTTACAAATTACAGTTTAAGTCAGTTACAGTCTAAAATTACACAAAATTAAAATGCTTAACATTTATAACATACAATCAAAAAATCATTAAGGACTAATAAATTCTAAGTGGTGAATGGTGGCAATTATAAACACAATTAAAATTTCCCAAATTTAAGGAACATTGTGTTTTTATTAATATCATCTAAAAGTGATAGTATTACAGTTTTAGTTGTCATACAAAACAACATTATCGTCATAATTTATAGTTGTATTGAATTTGAAAGACTGAGTAATATTGCATGTATAATACATAGACGGGTAGATTTGATGACGCACTAGGTAAAGTAAAATTTCATTAAACCGGTTTCTGGCAGTGTTACTAGATAAAATTTAAATAATTCAGGTCACATTTTTGGCAAATCTAGCGTGAAATGTCACGTGCATAGTTAAGCTATTCACGGGAGGGGTCTTTTATCAACGTGCGTAATATGAGTTTCTCATGTCTCACATGAGCTTTGTCGTGCTGCCAACGTTACGTATACAATAAATCGTATGAATTATCTGCATTAGCAGTGGCGTGCAGTTTATACAGACAAAACGCACTGTTTACATTATACAAAGGTAAGAAGTTTTTAATGCCACAAGAGTTGTGTACAATTATATAAAAAGCTGTGGAGTCAGGTGAAAAATGACACCGGTCTAAAATTAAAAACTGGCTGACTCCAAATTGATTTTTTACTATTTCCGTTTATCTGACATATCGACTGTGGAAAGGAAAAAGGACGTAACCCACACATATCAAATTTTACAGGAGGCGCAAAAAACGTGTTTTGATTATTTTGGGCCATATGCAAATTATGAATTATACACAACCTTGGAGTGCACGGAGACTTCTAAAGTGGTGTTTTATTGACATAATTTAATATCTTATTATTATTTAAGGTCTATAATTTATATATTATTTAAGGTTTTCTTTTTCAAACATAAAAGCTAAATTTAGATACTTATTCGGCATTTTCAGCTTGCATCATTTGATAGAATGTGTATCAAGTTTGATACATTGTGATTATCGAAAAAAACCTGTTTTGAAAAAACTGTGGATTTCGTCCATTTTCCTTTCCACAGTCGATATGGTCCCTATAGAGGTTAAGTGAGACAACTAGTAAAATAGTTAATATAGTTTCTTGGACTTTTAAGCAATCAAATCTATATTTGGTGTTTTGTTGGATTGTATATTTTTTTTACGGAGATGTAACGCGTCGTGTTATTGAAGTTGCTGGTGATAGATTATATGGGCCCTCAAGAGCTGAAGTGAGCTAACTAGTAAAATTGTAAATATTTTTTTTTTGGAATTTTAAGCAATCACATCTTTATTTGGTGTTTTGGTGGATTGTATATTTTTATTTTACGGAGATAACACTATTGTGATGTGTATAAACTGAGGTTATTTCACTTTAACGATACTTAGGCGTGCAGAATATTACAACGCATCTAAAAAAAAATCTATAATACCACTTGGCTCGCTTCACCTCTAACGATCCCATATTAATGCGTACAGATAATCTATAGTCAGCCTAGCACTACAATGGAAACATTATGGACTTAAGTTTGAAAACATGTCAATACATATATGTATTTATTTAAGTGGGTCTAAGTCGTAGGATTTTCAGATTGGCCTTCTCAGTCTTTCAATTTTCCACGTAGCTTACGTATTGTCTTGAGATAACATCGTCTGTAACTGGTTAAAGTGGACAATGTATATATTGAGTAAGCGCATACTTAGTTTGAACACATATACCTTTATAATAATAAATTATTATTTGGTTCAAAAGACTTTACGGAATTTTCATTTGACAGTTGATATTCGAATAGGCGACATTGTTTTTAAAGAATGCCACTGTGTGCGGAGTATGCTAAATATGCTTTTGACTTTATGAACATGGTATTTTATTCCACGTTTCTTTTTCATTACTAAAGTTATATTATAAATATCTCTAACGTATTCAGTGTATATTTAATAAATATATTTCTTCGCGTTCTTTTTAGCAGTTAAGTGTTAGTTTATCTTTTTAAGATTGGTAATATAATATAAACAATACTCGTGGTTGATAAACATCAACTTGTAGATATTGGAAAAAAAAAATTGGCAGTTATATTTTGACCATATTACTAACATTACACTTTTATGTGTTAAATATAAGAGCAGCAGTCAACTTATTTAAATTTGATTATCATATTAGTAAAAATACTGTATTGGCTGACGTTTCTGAAAGAAACCAATAAAATCAATTAACTGATGCTGCTATAATCGATTTCGCAGAATTTGTTTTTATTTATATTTATATGAAACAGTTACTGCGTAATTCATTTTTTTTAAAACTATTTTTTTTGTATTTATTCAAGGGCTTAAAGTTAAGCAACACTACTTGAAACGATCGAACTTTTTAAGAGAGCCAAAAAACCATTTTTGTTATTTTATAACTTTACAATGTTTTTATTTTATAATTTATTGTTTTGTTCATAGTGCTCATGTTGAAAACGAAAACTTTTTATAGTTAACGTGAAATTCGGCGATGATTAAAGAACAAAATAGAAAAGGTTGACATAAAGCTGTTTGACTATCGTATCTTATTATTAACAAAAAAATTAAAAACATATTTTTGTAGATAACGTTGTTTAACTTTAACCCCTCGAATTGATAGTCGTTTTATAATTTGAAAAATTATGTATAATATCATCTTCCGTACACGCATTTTTTTGGATGGCACCTACTTTTTTTTACGCGTTTTCATTTTATTAAAAAAAAATACTTACACTAAATAGCGAATCTGCATAAAACAATGTGATGGCTTGGCTACCGAATCAACGAACATGCATACATCAATTGAACTCCTTAAATACCGCCTTTTGATCATAAATCAAGTTGAATGATAAAACTACTAAATATATACAATCCAGACATCCAAATACAAATGAATACATCTTGTCATCGTCAATGAAAGCAGGAGAAATCTAATATTATGAAAACTAATATGAATTAATTTGATTTTCATTTGTTTATTTAAATTCAAGGTTTACGAGTGATTCAAAGACATTTTCCGATAATTCAAAGAATCAATATTAGTTTAATAATTAAGTATTTCGACTGAGGGTGCTTGATGGAATTTCAATATCAAATTTGAATTGTTTGAATTTTGTAATTTTCCATGAGTTTTGTCGCTAACGACCCGGGTTTCGCCTTTCGGCATCTTCAAGCATTCCAAGTGCACGGATGTACTTGAACTGACGCGTAGTAAGCAGTTTGTATCGTTTATAAACAAAAATATAAGTAGATCACTAAGTTAAAAGGTTATTAAAATGTAAATTAGCGAAAATTGAATGTATACAATTTTCAATGGATTAAGTGGGTTTGTTATAATTATGGGAATTTTTGAAAATATTAATGACCAGATAATAACATAGGAATGTTTTAAATAAATCTAGGGTTTTATCCCACCTATTATTAATGAGTTGATTTGTTTTTAAGCCTTTGAATTAATAATTAATGATAGCAAGTGCTTGAATTATTAATAAAATGACAATTATTTGAAGATGCCGAAAGGCGAAACCCGGGTCGTTAGCGACAAAACTCATGGAAAAGAACAAAATTCAAACAATTTAAATTCAAAATTCAATATTAGTTTGTTATACATTCATGATACTTTTTAAACGATTTTTTATTTTTGGAACTAATGTATCAAATTATGAAGAAGTTATATATTTTTTGATGCGTCAATTTTTTTAAGCCAATGTATTGCTTGAAAAATGATTGGTTGTATTATATTAAGCACTTGTTTATAATAATTCATTTCTTTTGTGATCAAAATATGTGTATCAAAATCATAAAGAAAAATATCGACAAATAATATCCGTTTACGAATTTTACTATGGATAACATTAGAGAAAACATTCATACTACAGAATGAGACAATTATATTGAGTAACCTTCGTTCTGAACGCTACAAAAAACTTTTGATATTTGCATGCTATTCGTAGGATAAAAACAATTTATGTAATGTAATATTTTACATATAAAAACGATGCTTTTTCCAAACCTTAGCGGAAAACATTTTATAATGAATGAGCTAAAAGACAAAACTATCATAGAAAAGTATTCCGAAGTCTTCAAGGGCATTAAAAGTTTAAAGATAAACACATAAAGATATGCTTTTTGCTTCAGCCTTGGATTTATTTTATATGCTTTTAAGGACGTCTTAAATAAGCTTTATTATTGTTGAATGATTTCAACACGAACAAAATAAAGTTTTATTATTGAACCTGAAACAAAAAAGTAAAAATAAAAGAGTGCTGTTTATATAATGACATATTTTCTAAATAGTTTCTTCTAAATGTAAGTTGATTTTATCGTGAGAAATAATCGTATTGTATCTTCCCTTCTGAATAAAAATAAACAAATCGATTTCTGAGTTCGTATTCAAAGGCATATATGCCTTTGATGTCTAAAGTCTTTTCCACCTATTTGAACCTTCATAAAGCGTATAATGAGAACATTTAGCGAAATACAAATCATGTCCTAGCCCCATTCTTCCCTCTTTGAAAAATGGTAGCAGTCACTGAATAAAACTATTACCTACGCCAGTGGTCGGGAAACTCATTAGTCAACTGAGCCAAATATCAACTATTCAACGATTGAAAAAAAATTTAAGAGCCAAATTTAAGTCTTAAGATTTAGCTGCTTGCAAGTAGTTTTAATTTTAGTAAATTATTATTTTAGATCTCTTTGTTAATTTGTTACTACCATTGGTCACCGCTTTAACTTTCTTACTTTTTGATAATTTTTTAACTACACGCTAGAGGTGTTAAACATTTAAATTTGTGTTATTTAAGTGTCATTTATTGATATTTTCTCTGTAATTTGAAAATTCTTTTAAATGTTCAATTGTTTATAACATCTTTTCATTTCAATTTGTTTTTGTGTAAATAGCACTGTTAAATTATATTTCTTATCAGTTGACAATGCCATTGCCATGAACGAAACCAGTCCTGAAGTAAAAATGAGCATTGTGTTTTTTCTTAATATAAGTGAACAAATTATTGAAAGTGAACACCTTAAAAGTGATTATATTTGACTGTATGTCATTACTATATCCAGTTCAAATAACACAATAACTTGGTTTATTTCTCGGCAAACACGGCCATGACGCCTGAAATTCATCACATACCCGAGCTGCGTTTGACATAGAATTGTATTTCTCAATGAGCCATGAAATGTTTTCATATCTCGTTGCAGTCTTGCGCGGCTGGTTGCATTTTCTCACGGCAGACGTCATCTGATGCAGTCGAACGCCCGCGCCGCTGCAACAAGGTGACCTTGGGATCTTCGTTTTTGTTCAATGACTCTCCTATTTCTCATAACAATGATGTAAATAACGTGTGACCATTATTATGCAATGAAATATATTGAACTGGGATTGCTTCTAGATAAAATAATCACTATTAATAGAAAAGTTGACCTAACTGCATTCGCCATGCAATCAATAATTAATTATTAATATATCGACTGTGGAGAAGAAAAAGAACGTAGCCTACATTTTTTTTCAAAACATACGCTCCACATAAGGGACGAACGTGTTCAAAGAACTATGCACATATATACTATGCACATAATGTATAATGTTTTTTTTTTATAATAAATTTCCATCGAAAGTCCATCGAAAAACAAATGCAATATCAAATTTAAATTGTTTGAATTTTGTACTTTTCCATGAGTTTTGTCGCTAACGACCCGGGTTTTGCCTTTCGGCATCTTCGGGCATTCCAAGTGCACGGATGTACTTGAACTGACTCATGTAAAAGTACAAAATTCAAACGATTCAAATTTGATATTGAAATTCCATCAAGCACCCTCAGTCGAAATACTTAATTAAGTGCAATATATTATACATGAACCTACGTCCGTATATATTGCACTTCTTCTGTGCTTCTTTCTAAATTTGCTGTAATTTAGTGTAGGCAAGACCTGTCTGGCGCGTTGAGGTAAAGTAACGGCGTTTTTTTTTTTAAATAAGAAGTTACTCGGTTTTTGACACGTCTCAATATTTTAATCAAAATGAGTGACAGCCTTTATAAAAACAATTCAATAGGACGCTTGAATTAAAAAAATGTATTTGAAAATGATTTGGTATGAAAATTAAAATATCGGTTTTTAAAGTCTAGAAAGAAGATGAAACAAAGACTTTTATATTGTATTTAAACGTTTCTTTTTACAACACTAAATCGAATAAAAAGGGTCGCGTTTTATTCAAACTTACGTGTAAAACCAATCGTTAACTATACCAAAGTATTTACTATTACAATCAAGGTGAAACATATTACAGCTATTAAATATCAGAAATGTAGTAGCAAAACAGGAGCTAACCTTTTCCTTTGCGTATAAATATTTACTATGCATACTATAAATCACAATTAATTACGATTCATTAAAATTTTATGTTTGATTCGAAAATATTTTGTTGTAAAACATATCGACATTCATTGCTCAGAGGAATCGGGCCAGTTTTAATAATTTAAACTTATTTAAAGCCATATTTATTAGGGCTTGTCGGTTTTTTTTAAGCTGGTGATTTAGCTAAACTTGTTGCATTAAAAAGTCGGTTTTTTACAACTTGGTAACTCGCTTTCTAATACAAACCGATTTTTTATTATTTTAAATTAAATATTCTAAAATAAAACTGCTCGAATATTTAGTTGAATAGTCGGTATATTATATCAATGAATGCGTTTAGAATATTAAATTAAGTATATTCAATTTGATAACTTTGTCGTTTTACAAAATATGACACGTGTTTTGCGTCATCAGATTATCGCAAACTTTACGAATAAACTAACAATTGATTTTAATTTTTATGTTATAAATTACAAAACACACAAGTGGAATAAATCAAAATTAATTTTGTATTAAAAATGAACTTCCACAAAGTTACCGCCGAATCTATCGGGGATATTTTTTTGTATATATTGTTTAAGGGTAGATTAAACTCAAAATTTTACATAAACGTTTGTCCAAACGAAACGTTGAAAAAATTGGATATTCTATTTCAGTGTTTCTCAACGGAGGGCCACAGTGTGCTCCAATGAGCCACAGTACAGCTTAGCGGGGCCACGGGAAAATTTTCTGAAATTCGTAAATTGTTGTGTTTTGGAAATTGGAATGTGTTAGAAGAGCTATATCGAAATTCTTGGGTTTTTGAAATTCGAAATTATGAGAAGTCCCAAAATTCCTTATAACACTTATCCTTCAATAGTACAAAACAGGTATTGGGGCCACAAAAAATAAGACACTCAAAAGAGGCCACGGATCCAAAAAGTATGAGAAACACTGTTTTATTTGATGCATGAAAAACTATACGACCTACTTTAAAATCTAGCGAAAATTTATTGTCTTTTATGATTAATGTACGAGCTTATTTCTTTAACCAATTTTGCTATTTTCATTGATTTTTTTTATAAAACTTCTAAAATTGAGTAAAACCAGGTTTTAGTTAATATTGGAAAAAATAATCCAAAAACCGTTTTCTTTTTTAATTCAGTTTTTGTATAAGCCCTAGTGTATAAATATGCTCAGATATTTTACAGTTTCTTTCGTCAGTACACATAAGATATCGATAAACTTTTTAAGACTAACAATATATCAGCGTGGAATTTCCTCATGCTGATTTTTACGGCTGCTGACAATAAGTTCGTGTTATTAATTGACATAACAGGGCACTTATTTGAATACAGTTTTACAGTATAAAAAAAATCTGGTTTGCTTTATTGGGTGTCCGTAAAATGATATCTTTTTTACAGTTGTTTCTTAAAATTTATTGCACGAATTCCGTAATAATATAAACAAGGATAGTAAAATATTTTTTTTATCGCTGATCAAACAACTAATCCCAAATACATTATTCGTGATAATATTATGGATATCATGTAATAAAAACTGTGTTTATTTAATAAAAAAAATAGTTAAGACTTAATAGTAATGTAAATTGTAGAGTTTATTTTAAGTTTATCATAAAATTAAAATAAAGATCTTTTTATTTTTATACGCAACTTATGTTATAAAAATCACCATGTTAATTATAAGGTGATTATTTATACAGCAATTAAACAATCGACTAAGATCAATATTGGTTTTTGTGAATTAAAAATTCACAGCGATTTATTAGCATATTCTGAACAATGTTGGTATTTTTTTAAAATCCATGTTCGCTCCCAATGTGCTTATCTCAGCAGAATGCTTTCTAAAAGAACTGCTTGTTACTCAGTTGCTCAGCCTGTTTTTTTGTAAGAGAGTAGCGATATAAAGGATAGGGCTAGGACATGACTAGTGGTTAAAATATCACTCTCGCTGTACAATATTATTTTAAAATTGCAGGGGTGGTATGGAATTTTTATAAATCACAAAAATCTTTGCTTTTAAATAGAAATCGGTAAATCTATTGAAATTGTGTAATTCCGTATTGGTTGCTGTTGTGATTTCAGTTCGAAGTAGTGGATGTCTTAAATTTCCTCCAACCACCTATCCAGTCTGAAAGGGACATTGCGAGAGCGATGATCAAAACACTAGTCCTGACTTGTTGTATCTTTCTATCCCCACTTTCTTCGAAAAAGATAAAACTTTTCCGGTTCTAAGCTCAAGAAATGCGACCCCAATACCCACATTTTATTAAATATATATTTTAAAATGGGTGATAAAATGTTTATAATTAAGGTTATCTTATATCATAGTTTTTTGGACCTTTTGTAGTGTATATAAATACGCGATAACGCGATAAGGCGATAAGCGATCGTTCGTAAGATAGCTGGGCTAAACTCGTCAGTTGCAACTTAAAATATGATTATTTATTAAAAAAACACAGATTTTTATAAAAAAAAATGTATGAAGAATGATGCAGAGAGATATTTTAAAGCCCTTAGACTATTTTTTTTAATTCATAATAATAAGGCCAATAATGAGAAAACCACTGGGGTCCCTAAACGATCCCATCGGCAGAGAAGTATTTTTCTAATTTCCGAGCCGCGAGAGCTAACTGAGTAACAAAATGTTCTTGTAAAAAAAGATCTGTTAAAATAAACTACGCCAGGAGTTTATATACTACACATTGAGAGTAGACATGGCTTAAAAAAAATCATTAATGTAAAAAATTAAAGTTTTAACAGCATAAGATCGTTGTAGAAATTATCAGTCAGGAAAAATCTAAGATAGTTTTAAGAATCGGAAGAGTATGTTCAAAAAATACTGTCTATACTAGACTGGGACTCAAACACGTGTGATCATCACACGGAAGTCACCTACATTAACCTTTGCGCCATGTAACCGATATTCATTACTTGACTAAAAGTACCACACGAATAATTTTGTCAATGCACTCTTGTAAATCAATGCTAAGTGCTTTTTAATGGAATAAAAAAATATGTTATAGAATACAAATTAATTCTGAATAATGTAATATACTAGAATCTACTTGCGTCTCTTGCACAGTTAATACAAAATGGAATGTAAATAATAATAGAAGATGGATTAGTAATTTATGTCATTTAGGTTAAAAGTTGTTCTCGGTTAAGTGGACACCGCTTTTAAATATTTATATTTCTCGGAACATGATCAAACAAATAATAGGACAGCATTTGTACAACAGGTTGACTTTTTATCAGTCTCGACGGATGGAATATTGCATTGACTGTGCATTAAACAATTTTTTAACTTATATGTATTGTTATATGTTACTAATCGCCGTGGTTGAGTGGTATTGCAGTACGACTTTTGAGAGTTTGAATCTTTATATATTGATTTATATAAATCTATCAGTTTGTATATAAAAATGTTGTGTTTTCACCCTCAAATACCGACTCAGTCAAACTGTGTAATTTCAAGCCAATCCTATTTTCATTATGGTTTACAAGAAATGAAAATGATGAACCGTTTTACAAATAGCAACTTTAGATAATATTGTTTTTTAAATCCTTTTCTATATTATATAATGTGATCACACTTTTTAAAAATTTACCCTGACAATTTCCTTTTGTTTTTCGATATTCACAAAAAAACGTGGATAGAACAACACCGTTGAAAACTAATACAATAATTTCTTGAATTAATTGCAGATAAATATTATTTCCTTTTCTCAATTGTTGATCAATTAGTGTTTATTAACATTTTTTCTCTATTGCGTATGAACAATGCTGCTTTAAATACATATGCATATTTGTTGCTGTTTTATTTTTAATAATGCTATTCAAAAAATCGTATTGTATGAAATGTTTGATGTTAACTTTAATTTCCTAAGTGGTAGTTAAACATATTTCGTTTCTTCATTCACATTCTTTAAATAAATTTATTTTTTCCTATTCACCATTTTTTGCAGAATGAGATCCAGTAGATTTTTGATAATTTGACAAAAATTCAAAGAAAACACCTAATATATAATCAAATTATTCACCAAAAAACTCACAAATTGTTAAAAAGATACCAATAATAATGAAGAGCAAACATTAAAAAAGTGAGCTTGGGAAATGATGATTTGAGTGTTGGAGAAATCACAGTTTTCTTGAATGTGATTTATGATTTAATTTTATAGAAAGAAACCCTTTTTGAACACTTATTGTGAATTCCATTCAAAGATTTTATTACGGACTATTAGAACTAAACTAAAATTTATGAAAAATCAATTTTTGAATGTTGCTTCTTATAAGTATACAATATTGCGTCAATTTCAACTGGCAAGTATGTTAAAGAACAGTAAGCTTTGCACAGGAAATGCCTCGTATATTTTTCAAAGCTTTGAGCTGTTGCAAACACTTTAAATTCCGATGCGACACGCCGGATATGGTGATTGCCAATATCAATGTCAAATACATACCAATGCATTTTGCGATGTTTTCATAAAGTATGTTAATCATTTTAATTGAATTATCTACACATTCAGCCAAAAACAATACGAAAAATAATCAACGCAACTAAAGTGGTTAGTACTAGACCGTTTCGCTTAGTTTAGTGTGTTTTGCAGTACTGGAGCAGATGTAACTAATATCGTTTACCTTTAATGATATAATGGATTATCTACGCTAGTGGTTTCCAACCTTCATGTTACTGCGCCTCCCTTTAAAGAAAAAAATATCTTCGCACCTTCCCATCTTTTCTAGAGTAAATACATATTTTGGACTGCTCGCGCCTCCCTTTGAAAAAGTCCAAGCCTACCAGAGAGGCGCGCCTACCTGGTTGGAAATGCGCCTACCTGGCGCTGATTTACGCCATTACGTACAGGCAATCGTTTCCCGTGGTGTAACAACAAAAGCAGTTTTTTTTAATTTAAAAAAAATAGGAAGTCACTGCTTAAGCACGCCATTTACTCTCTATTAATCTTTCATGAATAAATGTTATCGGGATAGTATAATAAGATATGCTTCATTTAACTGAAAAATCCTATTACTTATTCGGCTAGATTTTATCAATAACACAAATGTTTTTAAATATACACTTGACAATTTGTCTTAAGTATAGATGTTGTTGTAGAGCAGGCCTCGGCAAAATTTTTGTCTGCGGGTCAAAGTAAAAAAAAAATACATGAATCGAATGAAAAAAATATTTTATTTATTTTTTTATTCGATAAACTTGTTTTTCCTTTCTGTATCACACCGAAGATGATATCTCCTCAATGATACAGTTAAGATATATTTTTTTAAGATACAATTTGATAGGCAACAATAAATAATAATTAAAAATATATAGATATTAATAAAGGTTAATTAAATACATAGAATTGGTATAACTACAAGTAAAAAAATAAAATAAATTAATAATAATAATAAGCAAGAATAATATTTAATGGCACTAAACAAATATCTTATAATTTTGAAATATATGTGATTAAGGATTGAATGGTAAATGGCAGAAAGGTAAACTTTTTCTCCAATAGAAGTAGCAAATTTTTTGAAGTGACAGAATTTTTCTGGCGACGAAACTAGATATGGATGCCTGATTAGACCATCATGGTTATTTATAAATGATGAAAACAATATACCTCTTTCTACGGACAAAAAAATGACAATTAAGAAGACTATTCGGGTCAGCGGGTATTTGTATATCATATTTTATAGTCACACTTGAAATCATCAAATGGGTCACCCGCGGGTCAAAGGTTTCCGAGGCCTGCTGTAGAGTGTAGACCAGTGAAGGGAAACCTGCAGCTTTCTGGATACTCTGATGCAGTCTCTTGACTTAATACAAATATTCATTTCATATGTTTCATTATATTTAACCATTATATGTTCGACAGTCGAAAAAAGGGGATATCAACGTTTTCTTTACTGCGGCTTTATGTTGAATCAGATAAAGTTGAATGTGGTCTTTACAAATGAAGAGTTTTCCCACCCCTGCTGTTGACCATTCCACTCACCCTTAAAGGCATTACAGGCTGGTAAAACTCGTACTTATATATAACATCTGATTAGAAAATAGAGTGAAAGTCTCAAGATGTTTTTAGATGACTTCGACTTTGACCAAAATACCATTGATCCATAAATCTGACTCTACTGCCCTCGAATATTAGATAATATTTTATATTTATAAAATATTTTTTTTTCAGAATTAAAAAACTGATTTAAAATAGAAATCCAATTATTGGTGGAATTGTATTCACATTTGCTGTTTTGGCCTGTTAAATATTTGATATTAAATATAGAACAATGAAAAATCTAAAACTTCCGTTTACAGTCTGTCGAATTATGAAAATTTATTTTTAAATACACTTCATGAACCATAAAAATCTCGTATATCATATTAAGTTGTATGCACACAATTCTTCGCCGAGATTTCGCCCGGAGAATATAAAAGTCCGACAACATATTTAATTAACTACATCGATTTAGCACATAAATAATTATATACGTTTAAATAAAATCAATTGTTTAAATTAGCAAAAAACAAAAACAACTCGTAAATTGCTTCAGCTTTTTTAAATAGGACATTAAAACCATAATAAACGTTAAGTGGTTATCTTTTGGAATATATATTCAACTTAATCTATGAACGTATATAGAAGTAACTAATCACGATTATTATCAACTGATATCAAACCGGACCTGTTCAAATTTATAATGAGGTGTCAACACGTGTCACGTATAATCATACAAATAACAAAATCATCAACTTTTATCGAAATTTACTTAAAATAATCTCTGAGTCAATCGAAAAGTAGTAAAATATGTAAAAGATAATATTCCTTTGTACTTTATTCCACTTTATTTAAAAGGTTAGGACCGGTTTCGCTCATTGCGATAATTGTCAACTAATAAAAAATATATATAAACAGTGCTACTTTTACAAAAATAAATTGAAACGAAAAGGTGTAAGCAACAAATTGACATTGAAAAGAATTTAAAAATTACAGTATAAGTAATTCTATAATTACACAAAATTAAAATGCTTAACACCTCTAACGTATAATTAAACAAATCGTCAAAGATTTGTAAATTTTAAATGGTGACTGATGGTGATTACAAACATAATTAAAATTTGGGAATTTTTTTAAAGTACAAAAGAATATGGCGTTTTTATCAGGTGTATTTTGGCCGGAGTCGGAGTAGTGAAAAATGAACTGCTCAAATTGTTTTTTAAAAATATATTTAATGACGTGTATTCAAACAAAATATGCCAAAGTGTTGACATTTCATGCTTGGCTGACTAAGGATGATCTGATGGAATACATATATATAAGTTACAATGAAATTATTGAAGAATCTCTTCGGAGCCTGAGTCATTTATTATTTAGCTGGAGTTAGAGTCGGTGTAATCTTTTTTTTACACGACTCCACAGACCTGGTTTTTATTAATATAATGCCTTTCCACTAAGTATTGACAGTGGTAAAATATGTTTATTTAATTGTATGGTGAGGAACTGTCGAAGTCACCCAAACTATCAGCTAGCTGAGGTAAAAAATCAAAACACTCGGACAAGAAGAAGATCAATTGTAGAAAAGAAATAAATCGCAACTGGACTATGTTACGAACTATTACGCTTACCAACTTCATCATGATTTGTGAGTCATAGGCCAATATTTGATATGGTACACTGGCCACCGAGAATGACTTATTTCGCACCGTTGACGCGAAGGAATTTTACTGGAAAAAAATGTATTTTTGAAATTTTACCCTGTCTTTTAGCGAAGAGATATTTTGCACTGTACAGTTTATCAGTGAAAACAAAGACAGTCGAGTATTTAATTTATTAGATCGGAGGTTTTTAACTGGTGCTCGGCGTAATTAAGAACTGAAAGACCATGCATATCGACTGTGGAAAGGAAAACGGACGTAACCCACAAATAACACATTTTACTGGAGACACAAAAAACGTTTTTTGACGATTTTGGGCCAAAGGCAAATTATGAACTGTACACAACCTTAAAGTGCAAGGCGACTAATAAACTGGTTTTAAATTTCCACAAGCCTTCTTTTTTTTAAACTTAAAAGCTAAATTTAGATACTAATTCGTCATTTTCAGCTTGCATCCTTTTGATAGAACGTGTAACAAGTTGTATAAATTGTGATTATCGAAAAAAAGCTGTTCTGGAAAAACTGTGGGCTACTTCTTTTTTCTTTTCTACAGTCAATTAGACAAATTTGATCTGATATGACTAAAATCTGCAAAAACCATTTGCTGTTACAATTAGTCTCAAATTAAAGGTGAAGTAAGCGAAGTGGTATTTAAAAAAAAAGGATAGATGAGTTGTAGTATTCTACACGTCTTAAAGTATCGTAAAAGTAAAGTAACCTTATTTAATACACATCACAATAGTGTTATCTCCGTAACATAGAAATATGCACTCCACAAAACACCAAATAAAGACGTGATGGTATTTAAAAGTCCAAGAACTTTTTTTTACCATTTCACTGAAAATTGTAAAACTCTTTTCTTGGACTTTTTTTTGCAAAATGATTAACTAGTTTTGGCTCACTTTACCTCTAGGGGGCCCAATTGTACCGTCTATTCACATTGCAACAATTTAAACTCCGTGATTAAAAACGCCTGCAGTCTTACCATATGACACAGTTTAAGAATATTTTATAATGTTGCTGTTAGGGTTTGCAATGCCGGAGGAATTCTATTTCATAGAACGATAAGTCAAAAATTTGATGTTTCAGTTATTTATTTATTGATTTAACATTGCATAAGATTGATAAATTATCAATTAAAGACTTTTACAATGAAGAACAAAAAAAAAATAATACAATTTAATATTAAAAGCAGTAGAAAAAAATATTGCTGAGTGATACATACAAAATAGCATTCGTCGGAAATCACCTACGCCCACGTAAAATATGTTGACACCTGAAGCAATATTGCTTAAAACAGTTAAAGCTTACCCCAGTGGTATTATCATTGACAGGCTGGTTCCACACTATGGAAGAACAAATAGTTCATGTCCACGATTTCTCAAAAAATAGCCAGGAACATTAAGCTTTTCATTCTCAAGAATGGTAGGATTCTCGTTTTGGCCTCGTTTAAGCCGAAAGAAATATATGACCCTTTATATTACTCGCTACATTTGAATACCTCTCTTCTATAAATTCTACAAACAAAAAACTACAAATAGAAAAAATCACTAGTTTTCTCTTGGTAAGCAAGTACTAGGCAATTTTTTGCGTATGCAGATACACAATCGACTCTCAGTTTCATATAAATACAACTCGAAATACATTTTTTAAATTTGAATTGTTTGAATTTTGTACTTTTCCATCAGCTTTGTCGCTAACGACCCGGGTTTCGCCTTTCGGCATCTTCAGGCATTCCAAGTGCACGGATGTACTTGAACTGACGCGTCGGCGAAACCCGGGTCATTAGCGACAAAACTCATGAAAAAGTACAAAATTCAAACAATTCAAATTTTATATTGAAATTCCATCAAGCACCCTAAGTCGAAATACTTAATTATATCGAAATACCTTATTACGGTTTTATTATCGTTGCAATGAATTTGAATTGAATTCAGATAAATGACTAAATGATTCATTAAAAATATGAGACAATAATGATCAGTTTTTTACAACTCTGTTTAAATGTTTCAAAATTTTGTTCAGTCATATATCGAAACTACTAATTTTTAGTTATAGCACAATGGAACTAAACTATCGATATTACCAGTATTAAAATGATCAATAATCAATAAAGATTTTATGAAAGATCTGTTAAAAGTTGGCTAAAAAATATTATCAACAGTTATTAAAGTATTTCATGTTAATTTACATAAATTGATTTTGATTGTTTGTCATTTTTAAAATTTAAATATGAACTATAAAATAAGAGTTCAACAATATTGAAATCTTACAATCCTAATCGGATCTTCATGCAAATTGCCCACGCAGAAAAGGCCCTCTCATTTCAAACGGTTGTTAGACAAAAATTCATTGTACCGTAATAATATATTAAAAATGCCGTCATTCCGGAATAATACTAAATTCCCGGTTTAAGAAATACCGGAGTTGCAGCCCCTCGTTGTGTTATAAGTTAGTTTGGTATGGCGAGTTGCAATGCGTTTGCAGTGATGCAACTCGCGCAAATAAAAATGCAAGGCTAACGAGGTCCAACTCGTATTATATGTATGTGTAAAGCTTTCAACCCGACCACGCCCATACTTCATGATAATATATTATAAACACATTTACTTTTACAAATGTAATACAATGAAATACGATGCAAAATTTTCCGTTCTTTTAAAAAAGATCTTATCTTCCGCGAAGTGACCGTAATACTTTTTACTAACAGGAAAATGCCTCGCTTAGTCCAATCCTAAAATAAAGTGCTTATTTGAGTAATTCTATTTAAAATTCTTAAATATAATTGATGATTTACTAAGCAGCTTAGAATTTTGTCAATATACTGGCAGAAAGCGTGAAATCGAAAACCGGATGTTGTTAGTTATGAATACAGATAGATAAATTCCATCCAACACGCTACATCTTTAAATGAAAACAAATTAAGTCTTATTTTGTATGTACATAATTTGAAGAAGCATTGTTTATCAAGTTAATTCCGTTCAAAGTTATTTATTTAACGCTTTTTAATATTTGTAGTAGTAATAGTTATTACTTATTATGCATAAATAGACATTTTTACTGATGACTTAACGCCTTTTGTTAGTATATCGACGATATAATAGAACCAACTTTTTATTTCCCAATTTTTCATTTAAACACACTTTTTTTTGCACGACTGTTTTGAATAAAGCATATATTCCGTATACAAAAAGGGTTTGGTGTATAATTAAGAACTATATGATGAAAATTCGTAACCCAGCGATTTTTCGTTTAGTACTCAAATCGACGAAGTTCAAATTTCAGAAACAGAATTTTCCAATCGATCTATAGGGTTTTCGTCATTTATCGCCCCTAAATATTACTCTAATTTATTATCTTACGTTAGCGAAAAACATATTTAGAACAGAGAAAAAATTGTAAATAGAATAGTGTCACAATATGCTTTAAAATCATTCATTATAGGAAATATCCAGCATTCTGTAAATGCACATTGGTGGAAAACAGAACATCAAAATTATTCTTTATAAAATTTCCACTGACGCGGTTTTATATGTTGAGCGACGATATCCTGTTACAAAATGTTACTACCAGAGTAAATAAAGTCGATTTTACGATGACAATCAATTTCTGGATTTTTTAACGAAACATTGAAATATTTATTTATTTTTTAATTTACAATTTTTAGATTAGTAAAATAACTAAATACACATAAATCTACGTTTATCTTTTATTATAAACTGTAAAAGAAACTAAATAAAACCATAATTCATTTCAGGTATTTAAAGTTAAATTATCTCGAAATTAGTATTTTCAATTTATCTCACTGTTGCCTTAGGGTAGCGATGTGCGTATTTAAATATACATACGAATAAGGGTTAACGAAAAGAATATGTGGTGTTCATGCAAAATGAGAGTTCACTGGACCTTTAAAACGATCCAAAGCTGCGCAAAAGTTTTAAAGTATTTATTTTCATCGTTCCGGTGGACCAAACGAACGATTTGAATGGGCAAACCGGTATAGAAACTCGTTCTCTATACCTTTGAGTCTTATTTAAAAAGAAATTTGTACAATGATTTATTGATTATGGAAATATAATACTTTTCGTTGACAATATATTAAAACATGTATCTAACGCAAAGATCTAAATAAAGAAAACGCGTGTAATAAGCGATAATTTACAATTGATTATCTTTCCATGAGGTTTACATTGGTTATGCTAATAAAAAAATCAATAACGAGACCAAATACATTACATCGGAAATATAACTAAAGCAACGCAATTCGGTTAATTGCGTTTTAAGCCAATAATTATAGTTCAATATCGCCTAAGGCGTCAGTGACAAAAAGTTTACAGTGTTATCTCATTTGCCTGATCTTTTTTAAGGCCTGTGTTTCGACTTGTGATCGTTTGTTCCACGTGAACTCTGGTTGAGAAACACTGATTTAGAGAACTGAAATTAGTCAGACAATTTTATTATAATTTTAGGATAGGATTATATATATGTAACTATTACGGCCGTCCAACAGCGGTAATCTGTCAATATGTCAACAAAAGGGTCGCTTAATCTCAAAGCAATTCTCAGTGTTTCGGGGAAGAAGTTAATTTTTTAACACTCCTATGTAATTATATGTAATACTTAAATAACCAATCGATGGTTACTTTGATAGACTTATAATTTGTAACAATATGAAATTTACTGTAAATTTTTCAATGCAAATGTGTGTATTGGAAGCTGTCTTAGATAATATATATACGTCATAAATTGCAAATATGTACTAATGTGACCTGAGAATATTGTTTTCTCTTAACCGCTTGAATACCGCGCAAATAAATCATTAATATGTCCCAGAGATACTGCGTGCTTTTGAGAAAAATAATTTAGCCTAATATACACTCGAATTCGATATTTAAAAAAAATATATTGACTCAATACTGATGGCACTACACATATTCATCAAAATATTTATTATATTCTATTATAATCCGAAGTATTTGAGTTTTTAAATGTCTTTGACATTCGTGTTCGCTTGCATATGTTCCGTACACCCGTGTCCGCTCGGTATTCAAGTGGTTAAATTAATAAGGAACTCGCGCAAGTCTCTCCGGGCCTTCTCTAGCACTCTTCAGCCGTTCAGCGATCATTTATGACTTAAAGATATCTTGATACTATTTAAAGTTGTATCACTTTAACACGATTGGTTCGTGTACCTTGTCACTTTACAAGGTACGACAGGAAGAACAGTGCTTACAAGTGACATTTAGTATAACGGTTCACGATATTATTATAATTGTTACGTAGAGAGAGATCTTAAAATGTGTCGTTTGAAAGTTTTCATCTTAATCCATCACATTATCCGTACCAATTACGCCCAGCATACAGTTAATAATTTACATGAATAACGGTTTTAGTTAAGGCTAAACATACAATTATTTTTTTCATTTTAATAATTACAACATAAAATAACAACTGCAGATACACGTCTCTACAGCATACTCAATTAAGTTATATTATTATTAGGAAATTTGATTTTATTTATATGGGCCGTCTAGAGGTGAAGTGAGTACTCACTATTATCGTAAAATGGTAAAACTTTTTTATCGTGCAATCACGTCTTTATTTTGTGTTTTGGTGGATTGTATATTTTTATTTAAATAGATAACACTATTTTAATGTGTATTAACTGAGGTTACTTCACTTTTATGATAGTTTGATTAAAACATGTAGAATATTACAAAGCGCGTAACTTTTTTTTTCTAAAACACCACTTGGCTCACTTCACCTCTAATGGGCCTATTTATCTATTTATCTGTATTTGTAACAAACAAAAATTCTCACAGCGTATTTTCAAATACTCTTTTTCTTCCAGCACACACTATAGTTTACAAAATTAAATTTATTGAAAACTTTCGAACAATCAAAAGCATGTTTAATATTGATGCTTTGCAAAATTCACACGGTAAGATTATAAATAAAATAAAAAGACAGTTGATATGATATTTAAATAATCAAATAATGCAGACTTTTAAAGAAAAATATTTTTCTGTTGTCTTTTTAATGTAAAGTGTATCATAGCGTAGCTTTAGGCTTGTCGAAAGGCGCAGCGAACTATGATGCATATGGATGAGTATCAGTTTACATGCATCGTGTAATAGCACTGCAAAGGCATTAAGTTTCGTGTTACAAAATGCATTATTAAATGCCTACTCTTTGAGTGAATGTGGCGTAATTGCATCAATTTATCAAACTCGCTTCATAATATATTTTATTTTATCTCAAAGCTGTGTTTTGCGCTCAGCCACGTGAGCAGTAATGAAGGTTTATTCGTAGGAGCTTGAATAAATTACTACCAGCGAAATAATTTACAAGTATTGTTTTTGAATGAGTGGTGAATACTCCGAGGCTTTTAAGCCGCTATAGGGTTCATTTTTAAAGGCTTAGTATTATATTGCTATACGAATTAACCTCCTTTCAACTTCAAACACCAGTTTTAAAAAAATTAAGCCTGTATTGTTTTCAAAACCTCAAACAATTAACACTAATTATTACATACAGTGTCATTGAAATGTATTTTTCCAGGTACTTAAAGTGAATCGAAAATGACAAATATTGTCATTTGACAAGCAATAAAAAAATATGTATTTTTGTCAATTCCTGTTCGTTCTAATTTTTTAACATAATTTGATCTCCAAAACGATCTTCTCAACAGAAGATCTTTTTTATTTTACGAGAACTGTTTTTTACTCTCTTTATAAAAGATAATTAATGATAAAAGGATATAATTTGGACAGGACTATTGGTAAAACTAATCGCTCTTGATACGTTCCGTAATTAAAGGAATGAAAGAGTGGGAAATAATATTAAAACATCACAAACAGAAATATATTGAAAAAATTCTGTTCGTACTGAGACTCGAACCTACGAGATCCACCACTAGAGCTAACAGCGTTTACTGCTACGCAACGACGCAAAAGATATTTTTATAATAATAATTCAATTTGGTTTTTTGTTTCGAATGACTTTGATTATTGAAAAGATTATTTAAAACTTTTTCTTGGCAACTTTTTTAAAAAACAAATTTACAATTCAAAAAAAATAAATTCGTTTTTAATTTTCAACTGTTTTATAAAAAAACACTGATCATAAATATTTATATATTCAATGAAATTAAAACTGAACAAAAGATAACTTAAATTATAAAACTTTAATTGATGGGTGTAATATATTTTGAAGAGAACGATTCATTGTCCCGCAATTTCGGCGATGCAATTTTTCGTTTTGATTTGAGTGAAACATCCTTTCATTTATCATGCATGAATTCCAAACCTCATCCCATCATTAGGTTTCTTTCGTACACCCACTTTGCAATCTTCAAGCGATTAATCTTTGCTGAGAAATGCATCAGAGCTTTTTAAAACTTCGAACCAGAGAAGATTATTGCACTTCTAAAAAAATCCTTAATTGTTATGTTAAAAGCATGTGATATGATGTCATATTTTAGAATTTAAAATAACGAAGGAACTGTTATTTTTAAGAATAAAAATATAATAAACAAAATTATGTGCGTAATTCAAAAAGATTTTTCATTAATTTTCACGTATTCGTTTTGCATAATAATTCATTGAAAATTGTCAAAACAAAAAACTTAGTGGTGAAATTAACATACAGCATAATAAAATACATACATATTTGTACTTATTTTACTTTTATTCATTAAGATCTGAACTAGTTTCGATCAAGACGAGCATTATCAACTGGTAATATATGTTGATAATTCTCTTCGTTAAAAAAACCGGTCCTGATTATATTAAATAAAAGTGGAATGAGAACAATTGAGCATTTTTACTTTTTGAATATAATGCTTTTTATACGACAGTACATACAAACATTCTAAAAGTGATACGATATTATTGTTTGATTTTGAATTTTAATTAAAAAAAGCTCTAAGATAAAAGCTTATCGAGTGGTAATCACAGGTATTTTGAGTATTATTATAATATATGAAGCTGGATGTTTCTCGGTTGTAAGTTGTTGCAAACTTAGGAAACGACTTAATTTACCTTATCGCTTTCTTTGGTGTTCGTTTCCATGATTTTTATAATGTTCACACAAAGAGTTGAAAACATTTTTTTTAAAACTTGAATCAACATTGATAGACTCTCAAAGATCAATATGTATGAAAGAATAGAACCAATTCATTAAATTCATGACAGCAAATTCATGTAGGATAAAATATTTGAAATTTTGATGTTATTTTTTGTTTGAATCCTTTCGCGGTCGTGTATACAAAATCACTTTCACAATCGATGATAATTTAAAAAAAATCAATAGTTAGGTATCAAAAGCGATTAAGGGAATTGTCTTATTGATTAATTTAGTAACAGAGTGTGAATATACGTTTTTTAAATTTGATTTAAAGTTTTTAATTTTTGGTAAAATGATTTTTTAACGAATATGTTTTATTTATTTTCAGAAAGTGATACTGCAGCGGATATTCAATTGTATTGGTAAGTTATTAAACTCATTAACACTGTTAATGAGCCCCCTTTTTGACAAATCTTCCCATTTTTTTTCATAATGAAAAATAAAAGCAATTTGGAATTATAAGAAATATTTTTATTTATTTATCCATGTCCGCTATTAATGTGTCTTACTAATTGAGAGATCTTAACAGAAGTTTTTCTACGTGAACTGTTTGTTACTCAACCTTTCTTATTCAAACCATATATGTAGAAAAATATGCATAATTACAACGAACAAACATAAACGTCAAAATAAAATATACTTTACTATTATTTATTATAATTAGAGTATGTAAAAATAGTTTTAATACTCCATACGCTCCTTTATGGTTTGCGCCCTAGGCGATTGTCTATTTCGCTTGTATGGTGGCGCCGGCCCTGCGTGAATGTAAAATAAACAGACTAAATAAAGGCAGGGACTGTTTTATATCAAATACATTATTATCCGAAATTTATTTAATCGAATATTTTTAATACCAAGAGTGCTTGAAAAGAGATAAAATACTTTCAACATTAAACTTTCTCGCAGTGTGTGTCTCAAAACAATGCAAAGACAAATGGTAGTGTCAGTTTCCTATGACTGGTCGATTGATATGGAGCCATCTGTGTTACGACTAGAAAGTGGCACTCGACCTTCGTAGAAATTATTGTAGGATTGTTACTCATCTATTAACATATATTCCGCTTAGCGTCACGCCTTCTGGAAATACCATTTTATGTCTTGTTTGCCAGCAATATAAATTTAATAATAAGAAAATGAGACGTAGTCAATGAAACATTTGAAACTGAAACACTGCGTGTTTGATTTCAACGTCATATTTTTACTAATAAAAATAATCGTATTTATTTTTTATCACTAAGCAACTATCAACTAAAACAGTGCTTCCCAACCTGGGGGTCCGCAAAAATTTTCATTCTTTCAACATTATTTGTGATAAAGTATGAAAAAAAAAATCGGGGGTCCGCAGATTATTGTTTTAAGATTTAGGGGTCCGTGGCATGAAAAAGATTGGGAAGCACTGAACTAAAAAACACACATTTCTTATTGGAAAATACTTCCGTTGAGATATTTTGATCGAGAAGCCATATGCAGTAAAACCCCCATTTGCACTATAGTCTGGACCGTGTAATTGGGGGTAGTGTAATTGGGGGTGTGAATCTCATACAAAGTTATGGTTTTGTTTTTTTTCTGCGGAAAATGCAAAACTAAGATTTACCTTCGTTTTGCAAAAAAAATAATATGGACGACATATTTAGTTTTTGTAGTAGTAAATATCCGCCCAGCTATGCGTGTATAGCCTGGCACCTGTTGAATACACAGACGCTAGCCAACATTCGACTGTATGCGCGCCACAGACGACCGTTTCGTAGTAACGACAATGGAATGCGACCGTGCAATTGGGGGATTTGCGACGAACATTTTTAAGCCAGCGCGTAATTCGGAGTAGTGTTATTGGGGTTTCCACTGAACTCTAAATTGAGAGAAAAACTAGACGTAAAAAAGCTTATTATACAATATTGTAATATTGAAATTCTTTCCTAAGCCTGGGCCAGTCTCTTTTTGAGAAGGGACAAATAATATTTCCGCAACCCTATAAGGCAGTGATTTTCAAACTTAATGTTAAAAAGCCTCTCATTGAGTAAAATTTATTTCCATGCTTATCTATCTTTTATTTTATATAATAATAAAGATACGTTTTAAAGTGTGAATAATTATTTAAAACTGTTCGCGCATCCTGTTGCAATGGTTCACGCCTCCCAGTTTAGAAATCGCTGGAATAAGTTTTGATTTTTTTGTTGTTGATTATTTTATTTATTTATTATAAAGAGATCTTCGGTATTCGGTTGTTATTTTTCTTGTGTTTCAATTAGAGATTCTATAGCCCAAGAATTAAATTTTCGGGAAATCGACGCTTTTTTCCAGTCCCAGTTGCGGGACATTTTAATAAGACAACCCTTAACTTGGGCCTTTTTATTTGTTTAAAAAACAGGACATTTTTACATTAAAATTTCCATAGTGTCTACCACGGTCTCGGAACGCTAAAATTTTCCAGGACATGACAATTTTTTGTTTCGTACATGAAAACAGCAACGAAACTTCTGAAATCCTTGCGTTATCAATAACAGTTTTTATCGAGTATAAGGCTTGCAACACTCAGGTACCATTCAATGCATAAATTTGTCAAATAAACATTGATACAAACGATATGTCTTGCGCTGTGCAACTTCAGCTTCTTGAGCGAATATAGTGAGTGAGTCATAATATCCGGAAACCTTTTTGCTATCGATCAGTTTCTTTGCAAAACACATAGCTCAAGCACTCCTTTCTAGAGACACAAAATCAGATCGAGACTAAAGTGTTAATAATGTACGAACTCGATAAATATACAATGCAACCACACTGTAAAAAATCAGTTATTTCGCACGAATCATTCTCGGTAAAACTACTGAAAAATGAAAGCAAAGCTTACAAAAGCTCTTCCGATGCAAGGGTTCATTTGATACGTTCGTAAAAAGAATTCCTTTCATATAAAAGGATTTTAGCGCGCAAATCGATCATTCATGGCCAATTGTGTTTGACAATTACATGCGGCGAAATTTGACTCAAGGTTTCGTTTTCTTTTTTACTCGCAGCCGTCAATAATATTGCAAAGTGCAAAAAAGCTGCGTTAACTCTTTCAGTCACTTGGCGTAAAGAATATCTTTAAAATTAAAATATTTATAGACACAGATAACGTGGCTTATTTTATCTATTTAGATTGCATGTCATAATATCACATATTGATGTTATTTATTACTGTAAAGGTAGTTTACTGTCAATAAGTTGTGGAAAGATATTATTCAAAAAAATTCACACTTCTTTGTGCTAACTCCCAATTTATTTAATATAATCAGTACCACTTTTGATCATCACATTTTTTTTTAACTGTAGCACTTATCATCTGTTGAAAATGCTCGTAATAAGCAAAACCAGTCCTGATAATATTAAATAAATTTTGTACTATACAAAAGAGTGTTTAATTTTTTTGTATGTTATTTAGTATGTTTTAGTTTAAATACCCAGGGTCTTCCAAAACACACATATCGAAGGTTAGACATTGTTAAAAAAAACTGTCATTTAGACTATTTATATATATCTCAGATATAATTAACATTACCTTCCGATTAACATATTGCTTAATATGTAATATAACATGGTTGAAAATGCCTAAACGTAACGCTTCAACAAATGTGGTTTTCCATCATCACCCGTTGTGTCTATACAACTAACGTTTTATGGTTGCCTTCCACAGCGCTATCGACAGAAGAAAAAAAGAGTTAACCTCTCACATTCATGATCCGAGCAGAACTGCACGGCCTGCTTTTGAACCATTCACTAGTTCATGATAAGCTTGAAAAAATAGAAAATAATAGTAAAAATAAAAGTGGGACTAGTTCAGCCACTTAAGTCAAGTTGGTACCAAGTATCCTGTGTATGATCCTTATTCTGAGAGCTTGTTGTTATAGAGGAGTTATTGACTCTAGTGAGAAATCAAGCTTATAACGATCTCCAAATACACTTTCCAATTGGCATTAAGTTAGGTTTGGTTGCAACTAAGTCAGCCTGAAATATTAGGCCTGTGTGAGTACGGACCATAACAAACAGTTCTGCTCGTTCAGATTCCATCTCAAGGCAGTCCCAAAAAAATAATTAATCTCCTGTTCAAGAGCAGTCCGGCCTTATAACGAACATTCCCAACACAAATAGTTTTGCATTGAATATGCTATGATTGCATTGGTACAAAAAAAGCTTTCGAGTAGTAAACATATAAAGTTAAAAAAAAACAGCTGATCAAAAAATAAGCAAGTTCGTAGATTAAAAAAAACACAATTTTCCTTTGTTATTAATTTCCACTTCAATCTATCAAAATCAAGACCGGTTTCGCTTATGGCGAGCAATGTCAACAGATAAGAAATACAATTTAACAGTGCTATTTGTACAAAAACAAAAAAAAATGAAAAGGTGTATGTAATAAACAATTGACATGACATTTAGTCACCACTTTAACTTAATTACTCTTTGGTGATTTTTTTATTCCAGGTTAGAGGTGTAAATTTTTTTAATTTGTGTGATTTTAGAATCACTTATTGATAATTTCTACTGTAATTTGTAAATTATTTTCAATGTGATATTGTGTGTTTTTTTTTAATATTTATAAAGCCTTTCGACCAATTATTGACAGTGGACACCTTAAAAGTACGTAGATATATTAATACAAATTCTAGGTCAAAATTTGTGCGTTTTTATTATCATCACCGTCGGTTCTGAAAGGCAAAGCTGCGCCAATCAAGAAAGGCCATCGCCGTTTATTTTTACTTATCAAAGTTCCCATTGCACTCTGCATTTTCGAATTTTAAACGTTTCGGATATAATCATTTTGAAAAGTTCGTCGAACCTGCGTGAACTCCACACAACGTGTAATATTATTCAATATTTTTTTTTCAAACATAATAATGTTTACGGTAACAAACGAATCATTCATGAGGTTTTTTTTTTATACTGTTGTTGAAAAAAACAAGAATAATTGTTATTAACTCGTCGAAACTGCAAATTTACTTGTGTTTTATGTGTGTAAACAATGGTAATTTATTTCTAATAATTCTCACAGTATATGTTATCATAATAGTAAATATTTTTTACATTAGACTAACTCCAATAAAAAATCTTTTTCAGTGTTTTATTAAATTAATTAATTTTCTAAGATCCGCTTGTAAATTAAGTTGAGTTTATTGTACTTTAAACGTAAAATTCAACATTATACAAATTACTTTGGTATCACGAGGTAGTCAAAATAGATTTATTACTGTTTTCTGTAGATAGTCACCCATTTTTCATCGTTAGACAGTATGATATAAAAAGAATACCCGTTAATTTATTAGACTAATGAATGATAAATCGAACACACCGAAATAGTTGAGTAAAAAATAAAAATATTTTTAGTTTTGGAATTTAAACCTTTCATCGCTAAACAAATTGAATAAAAATAACTTTACACTAAACTAGAAAAACCAGACTTTATTTTTTGATGGTGGGTCCACGGTAGAATTTTCAACGTTGTTAGTTTCAGTTGTAATGCTTACGGGCTCACATCTCATTACGGAGAGTTTTATAAATTGATTAAGTATGTGATGTCTAAAAAATTCTCTCCCACCTTTTCGATTCCAAAACGAAGGCGCAGTAAGAGCAATTGGTTAAAAAATAGTCCCAACCTTCTATCTTTGCTGTCTTCAATAAAGAGAGGTTGAGCAGTTTTTTTTTTAAAAACACTCCAGTTAAGATAACTTCATTAGCTGTCCATATACAGATTGGGAGTTTTTGAAAATTAAATTAAGTCACATTTTCTATAATATTACAAATATCCAAATATAGTATAATACGGCAGGTAAAGACTGCAGCTGCTAAAAATGGCAGTTTTCACCAAGACTGTTTAAAACTTTTTCTCTAAGTAAATGTTAGAAAATCTATAGGTTTCTTCTTCTATTTGTAAAAATCATTGATTTAATCATACTTGACGTGTTTTGCAGTATCACTGGTAAGAGAGTTACGAGGTGCTACTACAGTATTTCGATGTTTAAATGTGACGAAAATTGTCATAGTGTAGTTTATCTTCCATATACAGATATATAAATATATTTTAGAAAACCCAAGCCTCGCTAACATTGCTATAAAAAAATAGTATTATGACATGAGAAATATTTTGATTACCATCTGTAATTGACCGTTAACACTTCGTCATAGTGATTGGTAATGTTATTTTGTTTTTATTTAGCCAGAATTGTTTTTTTTTTAAACTTTAACAACAACACAAATCAGTGAAAAATTCTTCTCTTTTTTACTGCAAACGAGAAAGGTAATAGCAGCTTTACTAGTAGTATATAATTATTATCAGCATATTATATTGTGTGTTTAGTCATCTTAAAACTTTTTCAAACATTTCGTCTCAAAGACTGTTCCAGATGTATTCACCTTTATATGATTTCAAAATCATAAAAAACTGAAAACAGCAAAATGTGATATACTATATTATTAATATGCAAGAAAACAATTTTAATCTGGTAAAATGCTATTTAATATTTATTATTCACTTTACTGGAATCGCGTGTTTTTTCATCTATTGGTATGTGAGAATATTCCAAACCAGTCTTACTTCAGAAACTGACATTGCATAAATCATGTGAAATCATATGCATTTATCATAAAACTTTTATTTAGAGGAGTCGAGTCATAATGAAACGTAATTTAATATAATATATTATCAATTGTATAATAAGTAAAATCCAAATTCTATATAAGGTTTTATATTGTTTGTTTATATGAGATTTAATAAACACATATTTTTAAAAAACGGTTGGATATTTATCAACACATAATATTTGTTAAATAGTGTAAATGTTTTGAAAGAAATATCGAATTTATAACACGAAGAAAGTGTATTTTCTTACAATTTTACTTTGAATTTGAGTAGTTATTGAAAATTTATAATGAATTACAAAATCTGTTAATTCAATAGACATACTAGGGCTTGCATTACTAAAGACGTTTAACGGTTAACCGGTAAATCGACAAAATTTGTCCATCGGTAATAACACAATTTACCGGTTATTTCCAAAATAATATTAGAACAGATGCAAGGATATTATAACAAAAATTCAATGTTCAAAGTTAAAAACATGCTGATTTGGGAGTTTTGATTTTTGAATCTGTCAAAATTTTGGAACATCGTTTTCATAATTGAGGGGTCAAAAGCAATGACAGAAATCTACCATAAAAGCCATTTCAAGAAAAACGTAAAAACATGAAAAAGGCATTACCAAATCATATAAATAATTGTGCTATGGTTACAGTAGATTTTGTCAAATTTGCTGGGTAAAAAAATTGTCACGTGACTTTTTGTATTTCACGAAACGTATAGAGTGAAAAATTTCAATTTATTTCCGAGGCGAATGTAAAAAAAAAAGTTTTTTATGAAATGACAACGGATTTATTCTGTACTATCAGTTCAAAAGCTGAAGAATTTTTAACACTTCGATTCTGCATCCATAGATTGAATTTTTACGTTTTTCATAATTGCTACCTTTGCTTCTAGCCCAGCGGTCACCAAACTACGGTTTTCATCCGGCCCGAAAAACGTTCTGGATTTTTGCATATAAATTATTCATATAGGAAATATAAATTTTCATGATTTAGTTGTGAATTCACGACAACTATTTATTTCAAATCATCAATTGCCATACAACTATCTGGTAGGGGACTCAAAGCGAAAGAAGTTGGATAGAAATTGGAGGCGAGGCGACCAGATGTTCGTTTACTTAAAAAATTCTCGAATATTTTCATTTATTGAAATTCTAAGAACTGCAAACGTTTGTTTACATTCTAATTATTATGTAACCACATAAAATGAAATAATATTCCGATTGGGTTCCAATGAAAATTTATTTTTCATCCGGCCCCCTTAGTTTTTAAAAAGTTCAATCCAGCCCGCTTCTCAAAAAGTTTGGTGACCCCTGTTCTAACCCCATGCTAAAAATCTATAACATTCATCAATTATTCCACAAGTAAACTAATAAGAAGTAAATTCTTTTAACTTCTCACTAAATAAACCAATTAGAAAGTAATTATTTGATCTCTTATTCGTATATATCACAGTCAAAACAAAGCATGTATGTAAGAATTCATATTATTCACTCCGAAAATATTTTATACTATAACGTTCTAATCTAGAATACAATTTTTAGTAAAAAGTAGTCACAAACCTAAACATTTTTTTTTAATTTACCGGTAAATTATCGGTATATTATTTACTGTTTACCGATAACTGTAATTTAACGGTAAATTGCAACCCTGATAATAACTACCCCAACTTTATGTAATATAGTTAGTTTTTTACAGTCTCCTCTAATTTTACCTGACGATTACATTGTATAACTTGATATAAATATCGTTTGAAGGGAGGATACGGCATGATAAAAAGTAAACTTGTGGTAATTTGAGAAATAGAAATGAAAATTGTAAGCTGTTACCACTTAAAATTCACTCCATCACACGAATTGCGCATTTGCAAGTAAATTCATATCCGCTTATAATAAAATATGCGATGGGAAAAGATGCTTCCGTCGAACCATATGGCAACATTAATATTTTCAACACATTTTTGTACATTATATTATTAAAAAATACAATAAATTTAATCGCTTTGTTTAAAGGTAAGAGAAACATTAAATCTTTCATGCTGTTGATGTATTATATTTATGCGAATAAAGAATTACAAAATTTTCAGCCCAATCAAACGCGAATAAGTCAGTTTAACAATTATATATAACTACAGTTTTCACGGGCTCAAATCCTAAAACAAAGAGCATTTTTTCAATCGATTTCCTTCCAAAGGCATGTAATTAGTTAACCAACAGTCATGCCCTATCCTTCTATACCTAATTTTTTCAAAGTATGGATAGAAGTTGATCAACTGAGTAACAAGCCATTTTTTTAGAAGAACTTATGTTTTATGTATACCCTAATTTGGTGGCCATATACTCAAAATTGGAAGTGAATATAGATTTTAAATAATGCTATTGATGAAATTCACCCGTTCGAAATTATGATAAATGTTTTAATGACTAATATTTTATATTGTGAAATACAGAAATACCGATTTTGATTTACTCGTTCAGTATTACGATCCCAATTGTTAGTTTTGTTTTGCGTTATGTTGACTTTTTTTTAAATACAAATATTATTAATTCATCTAGTATTTCAATTCATAATTTAGTCACTCAAAATATTTATTGGTCGACGAAAGTAAAGATAAAATCATGGTTAAGTTAGGTTAGGTATGGTAGAAAAGGTAACTCGTGCAAAATCTTTTTTTACCCTCTCATTTTTATGTTAATTTTAATGTCAAAGACATCCGTTTATTTGATAATTGACTGATTAACAATACTAAAACTGTAAATCTGTGGACAATGCGTCAGCATAAAACAAACGTTCGAGAGCGTTGAATCTTCGACTAAAATGTCTGCGTAATATATACAAATAAATGTTCGATGAACTTTGATTTCATACACCAGATAAGAGCTAGGTATATCGCTGGTCAAATTTCGGTGTTGAAATTTGTATAATTAACTGTGAGAATGTTTTTGTTAAGTACAGGATGCTTTTATGAATCAAAATCATCATCATCAGCCGCAGAGACAAGGTCTCTGGCAAAGAAGGTCAAAATGAAGGTCGCCGGTTCCCACGACTCAATGCCGATGTGTTAACTGGACCGAAAAATGCATAATTTCTATACTTCACATACGGTTTTGATTTTTTTTACGTGTTGAGTATTTTGATAGTCGAGATTTTTTTTTAAACAGATACAAGACATTGAATTTTACTGTAGAATTTTTAACTTTGATTCATTTAAGGGCTTCGTTATTATAATTAAAATAATAACACAGTAAATAAATATACGAAAAGACCGTAAAAAATAAATATCCATTTAATTATTCTCGGTGTAATCAACTATTCAAATTCATGAAAAAAAACCACTCATTTTCCTTTGTTTAATTATCAAAAGGTTTCAAGTACAATTTAATTCAATGTTAAATATCAAATGTAAAATCTTCAACATATGAATTTTTTAAAAATCAATGTTTTTTTTAAATTTTAATAGATAAATTCGAAGTAAAGTTTGAAATAGCTGATACAAACGCATCTTGTCTCCCAGCCCTTTTCTGATCCCGCAATCTCAAGATTAATATTTTCCAACAACAGAATCCCGTAATATTGAGTCATAGGATTAAAAGTCCATGTTTTCAATTTTATATAACAAGTAATTTTACTTTAAAAAAATATCAAGTATTACACATAACAGACAAGGCGCTATATAGTTCTATTTTTCTAATATAACAATTCACATGAGATCTCAATTTTGATTTTTAAAAAATATACGATTTTGATGTTATGCCTGCTATGGCCTGAAGCCAGCCCACCCGCTCGCTAGAGTCAAGCTCATATCAGTAGACCTCAAAAACCGCCAAAGTTTGTTTTTTTTTTATATTTAATTTGTGTTCATTAAGTATTTCATGGAAAAGTACAAAATTCAAACTATTCAAATTTAATTTGGGTTCATTATTGGTGTTGTTTCAATAAAATATGTGCTCCTGTCTACGGCTCATACCACATATAAGAGAGACTTTTTGTTAACTGTTTTGTTAATATTATATAATACAAACGTATAAAACAATAAAAAATACAGTTGTGTGTATACTGGTGGATACTATTTAAATTTGTAAATAAGATAGCAAGCGAATAGTTATTTTACATTTTACAATGAATATTCAATTCCCTTATTAGTATTAAGACAATCTCGGGATTACCAAATTGAACGAGATCCGGGAATCGCATGCCCTAGATGACACAGCCAACAAGTTGTCTTGATTTGTAATATCGGATAAATATTTTTTAATTTTATTAACATAAGAAAATATAGTGAAAAACTTGAAAAAAAAATTGTTCTGTAGTTTAAGTGATTAATCAAGAACATTTTTTTAAATAAACATTCCTCTATGGTAATGCTATATCACTTCATATTCTAAATATTAAGTTCACATTCCTAGGCCTGATAAACTGATATTTATTTACCTTCAATATATAATACTAAAATAGTCACTTTTAACTGCAGTTGGTCTTGATTTAAATGTATACAATAAACACTGATAATTGTGTTTTAAAAAATACTTCAAAACTCAATAATATCTGGTTTTGAAGTTGTATGACATTATACAATCATTAAGTTTTAAAACAAGATTTTTTTAATCTTAAATGAGTTGTAAATAGTCTAATTAACATAAACTGAAATACTTTTAAACACACACTAATAAAATCTCAATTAAAAGTAATTAAGATGTCTTATGTGTCATTAGATCTGAATCGATGTTTTGTAACACGATTAATTTGGTATATATATTTTACCTAACTTTAATGAGCATAATAATTAAAATTGTGATAAAAAATCACTTACATACATTTTCAAGATAACGAGGTATTTGTTATCAAAAAGAAAGAAGAAGCTTAGAAAAAGATATATATTATTTGATTGGAATAGTCGAAAATTGGTGTTTCGAGCTATGGATACACATATTTCCCGTTGATACATCGCATTATATACATATCATATAAATGAAAACTTCTCTCTCATGACTCTCATAGAAAGCGCCAATTAAGATAAACTCTTTTTACCTTTTGCACATAAAATTGTTGGTAAAGTTTTGTTGATGGTCTTATTTAATTTTGAATAAATATGTAAGCCTATAAGCGATAAGTAAAGTCGCTTCCGATATATAACAAATAATGTGGAATTATACAAAAGGGTCTTTTATTTTTTTTATATATAGCCTTTTCACAAAGATTTGATAGTCAAGATCTTTTTTTTACTCTTTGTATGCAATGTGGAACATTTCGATGGCATACTGGAAGAAAGCAATGATTAAAAAAGCCGACTTTTTGGAGTTATAAATTCTGATAAATAGTATTTTACACGCTGTATCTTCTGAAAAAGTTCATACATATTTTGTGTATTTTTACATAATACACATAAATTCAATTCCAACTAAAGCTATTTTCGGCAGCAAAAAGACTTTTAATTTCTTACAACATATGAATCGTGATCATCAAATTTCATTAGGTCTTTACATCGATTAGTAGTGAAGTATATAAATAGAGTGCATCATCGAAAATGACCATTATCATAATACAATGTTTTAAGACGTATCACCTTCTACCAGTTAACCGACTATATATCCTCTTAATGGAGGTATCTCAACATTTGTTTTGCGACTGCAACTGTTTTTTATTCAGTTTCTAAACCTTTCTTTTTTTAGTGAGTAAGAATAGTAAGCATAAGGCTAGAACAAGATTAGTGGTTGGCTAATCACATTCTTGCTATATTCCGATATTTTAGATTTGTAGTGGTGGGGGATTGGAATATGGGGATTTTCACATATAAAAATCCATGACTTCGAGTACAAATCAATAATTCGATTGAAAAAATTCTGTTTGTACTGTGAGTCGAACTCATGAGGTATGACATGGAATCCAACGACGTGACACATTAAAAAAACATGATGTATGGAGCAGTTTTGCTTTTGATACCAGACGATTCATATAACAAAACAGCTATAATCTCAAAACTAAGATTTTTAGATTGCCCGACTGCTTCATTGATGTAACGACGTATTTTGTCAAACCGGAAAGTCTAATATCAACGAATTGATTATTTTAAGCGTCATCAATATTAATTGGAATCATCAAGTTACCAGCTAACCACAGCCCGTAATGTGATAAAATCTCCATTCCCTGCTTAATCCTTACAGTAAGTCATTGAACGGAGATTGTGTGTCATGATTTGATACACGTCACGTGGCATCACTATTAACGGGTTTGTCATCTTTGATTGGTTTTTACGACAATGTTTTTATGCCAGTCTGAAAAAACGAGACGTGTGGTCAAATATAGAGAATCAATTTAATCAATTATAATTTAAAAATACATAATTTGGATTCTCAAACTTTGATGTTATTTTGCGACTTCTTTTTGTGTGGGCATGAATTTATTGTGTTTTTAAAATAACATTGATTGCCTAATCTGAAATTTAGCAGGTATATTATTAAAATTATTAGAACCAAGACACTTATCCAGGATGTTTCTTAAGGTGCCCATATATCAAGGAACAAATGGTTCCAGAACATGTCCTGGAACACAAAATTTACGTGTTCACGCCGTATCGTGGAACATTTCACGTGACCTGAGATAGGTTCCCATGTTCACGCTCTGGAGGCGAGCGCAAACGAAGAACCCGGGGAACATGCATGCGCGCGTAGCTGTAGATAAACTGTCAAAAGTATATTTCGTCATGACTTCATACCAAAACTATGACGTATTGTCGGATACATCTAATTATGATGATAAAAACCGGATACTACTTGCAAGAATATATACGTAGGCAGCACTCGTTGACATCAACTCATCGGGCGTCATTTAAGAAATCTATTTACGACTTTGAAATGTATCCCTATGTGAAAACTGTCAAAATAAACCATAGACCATAATAAGTTATTTTGGAATTACCTACGGTATAAGCATAAACTGTCGTCGTGGATGATAAAATAATTGTATCTTTATTGTAGAAAGCTTATAAACATTATTAATTACATTTACTCGAGTTTTTTGCATTTAATAAAGTTAAATAATATTTGTTTGAACGCAACAATGGCATGACTGACAACATAACCTCAACGGGTGACGTTTCTGTGACCCCTCGTGTGTTCAAGAACATGTTCTGGAACATAGTTCCTGAGACATCACGTAGATGTTCAAGATCATGTCCCAGAACCTTTGTTCCCAGGTGTATAGGCCCTATTATACTCAATAAGATTTTCATATTTTGTTCCGAGAAGTCTCTCAATACTTGGTTGCATATACTTTAGTGTACAGGATTTTTAATGACATAATGCCAAATTCAGTACAAAAAACTGACAGCCCATGGTTAAAAAAATATTAAAAAGAAAATGGTATTGATTAAATCATTTAATAGAAAGATCGAAATCGGTTTCGGTCATCGCTTGCTAAGGCATCCAATTTCGTATTTCCTGGGTGATTCCTGGATTTTGAGATTGATAATTTTTCCAATTCCGAGGTCCTGTGAATTAAAATTCACCACAAAATCGTATATAAATTCGGGATTGAGAAATTTTCACTCGACGATTTTGAAAACCCAGAAATTTACCGACCTTTTTTCATCTCTTCCAAGATTTTCAATTTCAAAAACCCGGGAGTTTGCTCAGTTTCCAAAATGATTTGGGATCTTTTTAGCCCTCGCGCAACTTCCTCAAATTGTCTCAATTCCGAAATCGCGGGGCTAGTACACTCACAATCTCGGGATTTCGGGAAGTTGGACGGGAACCCGGTATTTGAAGCCCTATTGTCAACTGTTGAAAATAATAACTGATCAGTAGGTAACGCTGATTCTGATATATTTTTTTAAATTTCATTGTTCCTACAAAAAATGTTTACATATAATATAATCTGTTGACCGATTTATTTCAGAGAAACACAAGTTCAAGAACCTATACCAAACAAAAGCGCTATGACAGAGGAATGTAGGTTCATACCATACGTATCATAATGTGATATTTTTGAAATGTATATGAAAAAATATCTCCGCCGGTAGTCGTGATATGTCATTAACTTGAATAAATTAATGGTCTTTTTATTGGACCAGAATAACTGTAATTTCGAAACAATTTTATCTAATTGACAAAAAACTGAACCTTTATTCGATAGCTACGTTATTAATAATACCAATGATGTGATTTAGTAGTATACTAAGAAAACAGAGGTTATCAACATGGATTAAAGTATTTGAGGCAGTAAAAAGTAGTTCCGAAAACTTGCGATGTATGAATCTTATAGTGAACAACAAAATTTTATTCAAGGAGTCGAAGAAAGAATCTTATGGCAATTTTGACAGCTGTGATTATTTAATTTTGAAATGATGTTAAATATTATAACTACAAACATTTATTCCAATATTAATTTATTTCATTAAATATTTTACATATAAAGTGTCAATGCGCCAAGTATTTTAAAGTTTTAAGATCATACAAGAACAACTCGCTGAGAATTTTAAGTAAGTCACTCGAAATCAACTCTAGGTAAATTTACATCACAAGCAACACAATTTACCAATATTGCTTCGGATGTCGACATATTCTACGTAGACGTGGGTGAGTTCCGACGAATACTATTTTTTATGTATTAAAGTAGAGTTCGTCGGAGCTTACTCAGTTGACTTCCTTGCCATTTTTTTTCTACTGCTTTTAATTATACTCTTTTTTTTCTCCATTGTAAAAGTTTTAAATTTGTAATTTGTCAGCCTTGTGTAGTGTTAATTAAATAAATAAATAAGTCTCAAATTTAAATTTGACATTGAATTTACCGGGAATCGAACCCAGACCCACCTGGTGCACAACGGAACTGGACCACAGCGGGTGACAATATTAATTATACACCAACTATTGTAAACTTTTACTTAGCTTTGAAATATTTTTGATAAAGCATATAAGATAGAAACAGTACAAAGTAACGCACAGATAATACATTTCTGTTTTTTTTTTTCATTATTTTTTAATTAAATTAAATGTTAAGAAAATTCATCTAATACGGTATACATATTTTGTATTCGACAAAAAGCTAAATGATATTTTTCTTTAAACCACACTTTGATTGTTGAAGTTACGTAGAAAATATGTTTTATTTACTGTATATTTCAATATGTATTTAAGCTCTCCGTGGGAAATGCTGTACACGGAAAATGTTCAAAAACAAATACTTAAATTAAATAACAACATTTCTACCACTGGTTGCCGACACATGGATTCACAAATATACCAGGTGGGCCGTGTTTTTACATAAAACTAATTCTTTTAAATAAAAAATATATTTGACAACTTTATCGAAGTCGTAAATTAAGTCGTAAAATAATACATTCTAATAGTTCAATGTCCACTATGAAGATGTTTCAGAATTACGATGCTAAAAAAGTTTTATCTATAAAGAACCGATCAATTCAAACGTAAAAATTAACAATTTGAAAGAACATCTAAATAACTGTATCGATTTTCCGTCACAAAAAAACCTATGAGAATTTTTACTACATGATTAGATGTTAGCTTTTAATTAACGCTGAATGTTATGATAAAAGCTCGTAATGATCAAACATTTATAATAATAATTAGGAACTTGTTATAATTAAAATATATTTTAAAGGTATACAGTAAATCGTAAACGACTTGACAGATCTTAATACATATTTTGTTATCGTTAAAATCTTTAAAAAGAAGCCGACGACACTGTTAATTGGTTAGTAAAGTTGTTAATTTTATAGATTGGTGCTTTTGACTAATGAGTTATATTTGAGCAACTTGATTTTGTTTAGAATATATAAAATAAAATAACCGGTCATGATTAATTATTAGAAAAATATGTTTTTTATTTTTATAATGCAACGCTATGATACAAAAAAATGACAGTGAATAGTGTAAAGTAAGGGTTTTTAATCGCTCAATTCCAAGACAAAATTTGTTAAATCTCAATTATTTCCTGTCTTTCCCATATCTGATTACCGTGGAACGTTTAAATTCGTCATTTACACATTTTTGAAGGCTTAAAAAATATGGAATATAACAACAGTTTATCCTATAGAAATAATTTAATTTCAATTAATCTGTTCACAGTCTGCTGTACAAAAATGCTGTTTAAAAAATATTTTTGCTATACTAAATCTATATAGTGGTTAAAATACAAAAAAAAGAAATTTACTAGCGCTAAAAAAAAGAGTTGCTATAAATTAGGACATTAGATAATTTCAACTCTTATTATAGGGTTCGCTTTGTCAACGAGCACTTGATATAACAAACAACTTTTCTTATTTTCTAAGCCTTTCCTGAAGTAGAAATTATTGTTAAACGTATTTACATTTTGGTTAACTATAGTTGCCTTTCGGTGCCAATTTTTGAACATATTCTACAGTTTAGCCCAATTGGGCAGCATTTTATTATTATAGACGTCTTACTATACTAATGAAACAGACTGCCTGACTAAAGCTAGCCAACTGGCTAGCAGATTGGCGAGCGATTGTTGCGCCAGGACATACGGCGTGAGTGACGATGAATACAAAACATACTGAAGAATATGGACTTTCAGATTAAGGCATCCAATCCCGGGATCCCGTTTAATTCTCTGATCCCAAAATCCCGGGATTGATACGGCTGCGATACCGGGATTTCGGGATTGAGAAATTTTGAGCAAATCCCGAAAATTGACACGAAATTGGCAAATCGAGAATTTCATATTCATCGGTGGACTAAAAAAAAAACGAGGTTTTGTGATAATCTAGGTAAAAGTATACCAAATCGAGAATTTCAAATTTCTCGGTGAGCTAAAAAAAAAAACGAGGTTAAGAGAGATAATCCGAGGAAAAAGTATAGCGAATTGAGGATTTCAAATTCCTCGATGACCAAATCCCAATCCCGGGATTGGAAAAAGGCTTCGGGATTGGATACCCTAGTTCAGATGTGACGAATATGAAAGTTGAAGTAAGTAGTTTTTTTTTACTCGTATTGAACAATATTTTGCATATTTTCGATTGATTCGGCGGTAACTTTGTGAATGTTCATTTTTAATATTATAAAAAAATAAATTTGATAACTTGGTTATTACAATTGCAGTGTTACTTAATGTGACATGGTTTCGCCTCTTTGAGAAATCGTAAGATTTACGTATAAACTAAAAATTGATTATATTTCTTAGTAATAAACTACAAAAGAAAAGTCAGGGTTTGTCCTTTTCTACTGGACTCAGATATGGGGTAAGATAAAAACTTTGATAGTACTTATTACTTTCGTAAGGTGTGGTAAGTCTTAATGGAAGCAAATTCAACAATAGCGATCAACCCATCTTATTTACAAGTGTAAGCTTTATATTAATAACTTGATTAATTTCTAAAACTACAATGTATTCATTCTAAAACCCATTATTATTTACTTTGTGGAGTTTTTAAAGTTTTTATTTTTATCGAAATTATATCAAAGTACATTTTGCATCGAAAAAAAATTTATCATTAAATAAATAAAAAGTACCATCAATGAAAATTCTAGTAATATATGTTTTTGAGATTAATTATAAGCGTCAATCACTAGAAAAAACCCAATCTCGAACATAAAAAAATTTCTTGCTATAAATCTTAACGCAAATTATCTTAACAAATGTTGTTATATAAGAACTGCTTGCACTTTACCCGTTAACCTCTTTCTTTAGAAAGAGTAAGGGTTAAAGACAAAAAAGATATTATTGATATCTACATGATAAAGTAAATAATTTATTGGTATTATCATATTTAAACAACTATGAATCACAAAGCAATATTTTATATTGATCAAGATCGTTTTTATTCAATATGTAAAAAAAGAATAGATACGGATAGAGTCGTGTTTTATTTTTTATGAATTAAAATTATTTATACATTATTTATTTGAAGCATGGTCCAAATAAAATCCACTGTCAAATATTCGAGAATACCCTCTGATTAATAATTTGACGAAATAACAAGAAAAACCAACTGACACATATTTTTATGTATAACGGGTTTTCTTGCAGTGTGAAATAGGTCCAAACCCCATAATACGATTAATCATTTTTCCTCCAAGTAACTAATAAACCGTTTCTAGAAAATACACGTGTAATCATATTATTCTTCATAAATCATGATTCACATATTATGCTCTGATCTTTTACCAATTTATTCAAACCGAAGTCGTTTGTTGAGATGATTATAATTTTCAAGTTACAAGAGTGTTTGACCTACTCATTTACATAAATGAATACAAATGGGTCCAGTAAAACAACATACTAAGCTATCAATACTGGGTGGTAAGTATCTATCTATTTAGAATATTCTCCAACTACGTTTATCACTTTTACAGTGTACACTTTCAATACTTAGTGAAAAGGAATTATATAAAAAAATAATATTTTTTTGTATTAATTCCAAATGTATTTTTAACGACTGAATTTTGACGCAATTGTAAATCAGTATTTTTGTAAGAGGTCTTAAACATTTTTATTAAAGTGTCACTTATTCATGGATTGTTTGTGTATATTTAAATTCTTTTGATATATTTTTAGTTACAATTTTCACTTTTAGGGTGTTCACTGTAAATACTTGTAGAAAAAATAAATAATTAAATATATCCATTTATACTAAAAATATTTTTACATAGGTAATATGTGCAAAACTAGTTCTGATTATAGTAAAACTCTTATTAATTTTGTATACATAGGCCTGTTTTAATAAATATCTACTACTAATGTTCCCTCTAAGTCAATAGGTAAGCTGCGTGAAAATTTCAGAGGCTGCGTGGACCGATCAAATATTAATTGAACGACTGTCTTGTAGTGCGCGCCAACTCGGAATGAGTGCGCGGGGGCTTCCCAACTGCTGCGCGGCTGCGCGCGCGCGCAGCTTAGAGGGAACGTTGTCTATTACTATTGGTAATTTTGTTAAATCACACGTAATCCTTGTGAACGCAGAGTTGAAGATCCCAAATTCTCCAGAATTTTCAAGTTATACTTGTGCAAAAGCTTAATTTCTTTCACTGTTTGTTTCCTACTTGATCTGCGTTGAATATAATGTGCCGGATACCGTTAGCAGTCATAAATTATTGTCATAATGCAAAACAATAACAGGTCCATAGACTTACTCTATGACCAAAACCAGAAGTCTAATGCTTGATATATTGTTTTATCGTTTTTTGTTCCAAGGGATGAGTGGTTGTAAAAATTCCCAACCACACTTCCAATCCTAAAATTGACAGGGCAAAGCGAGAGCGATTAGTAAAACTAACTGTATTTGAAAAAAGAGTTGAGATACTTTAATAAGGAAACCATATGTTTCACATTGGAAACGGACATAAACCAGAAAAAAAATTCCTGTACATTTTTTTTTAAAAAAAAAACATTATATTATGTATGTTTGTTTTGTCTCGAATCTTTCAAATATGTAAATTATGAGTTAATTATTCAGACATTTTGTTCCAAAATATGGATGGTATGGAGAATGGAAAATAATATGGAAGAAAATATATTATTTTATAAAAAAAGCTAAGTTGGTTTGTGATAACCCTATATTTTTTGTATATAAAATAAATATTCTTTTAATAACAGACCGTTCACCTCCCAATTATTGAAATAAAAATCGAATTAAATAATTGCTCCACGTCTTTGGATGATTTAATAGCTAACGGGAAACTGAATATTTCGCCATCATAAATTCGCTACTACTACAAATTATAATTTTAATTTAATATTTTACATAGCTAATTGAAATAAATCTGTACTAATTGAAAATAACTACCATACTTTGTATCGTATTCATTCTAATAAAAAGACAATTTATCTTTTATAAGGTAAAATTTAGTGTTTATGGAAGTTATTATATTTTAAATGTCAGATCTGTGACGCAGCAGTCAGCGTTTTTTCCTTCCGTGACGGATCTCACAGGGTTATCCATCCATTATCTGTAAATTTTCCGTAGATTTTTGTTCGAAGGCATGGGTGTTTGCGATTCTAAAAATTCCCTCCCTTCCAATCCTAACATAACGGGGCATAGTGAGAATGATCACATGTTGTATTCAAAGCTTATTCTTCTACATCTACTCCTCGTGTGGTCGAGTGGTCAACGTCGTTGGCTTCGGCTACGGAGGTCACGGGTTCGAATCCTTGTACGAACAGTTTTTTATAAATTGATTTTTCAATCAATTTATGAATCTGTTTTCGAAGGCATGGATGTATGCGATGTCTTAAATTCCCCCCTCCCAACCATACTATCCTATGAACGGGGCGTATCGAGAGCGATTAGCTAACCACTAATCCTGTCCTAGCCCTATCCTTTTATTCCTACTCTCTTTGGAAAAGAGAGCTTGAGCAACTGAGTAACAAGCAACTCTCGTAAAATCACTTCTGTTGAGATAAACTCCATTAGGAATCCATATGCTCCACATTGGGAGCGGAGATGGTAAAAAAAAATAACAAATAGTAAAATAACGTGTAGAAAAGAGCCTCTGTTGAGATATCTAAATTATTAAGCCATATCCTCCACATTGACAGCGGGCATGGATTGAAAAAATACCTCACGTAATGCGTAACGTAATTCTTCGACCTCAGACGTTAAACTTCATAATACATCAACAATAATTTAAAAACATGTATTTTTTTATTGTGCGGAATATTCCGTGTTCGTAGTTTTCTATGTACGGAAGAATGCTGTCGGGGAAAATTGGTATACGGTGTTTTGTACGGAAAATGCTGCGCGGAAGATTCCGTTCACAATTTTATACAACGTTTTTAATATAATTAGCACCTTCAAAGATATCAATAGTAAACTTCTAGTACTGTAGATTTTTAGCTTGAGAAAATTGCATTTTAATAAAACAAAAAATAATTAGGTATGATGGAACTACGATTTTTGTTCGAAGGCATGGATGTTTGTGATGTCTAAAAATTCCTGACCACCCTTCCAATAATAAAATTAACGGTGCGTAATGTGAGCGATTAGTTAACCGTTGGTTCTGTTCTAACCCTATTCTTTTTAACTCTACTCTTTTTGGAAAACAAATAATTTAGCAACTGAGTAACAAGCAGTTCTCTTAGAAAAAATCCGCCGGGATACCTGCAGTAGAAGCCCATATTATGTTTTACATTTTGAGTAGGGTATCCAATCCTGGACTCTTTTTGTGATCCCGGAATTTTGGGATTGAACGCTTGACATAAAATCGTGTATAAATGTGATTGAGATTGAAATCATAGGATTTTTCAAACAATTTCAAGAACCCAGAAATTTGTAGATATCCCAAAATTACCAGCGTGGGAGATTTTTTCAGGATTAGATACCTTAATTGGGAGCAAAAATGGATAAAAAATAGTAAAAATAAAAACAAAACACAGTCAATACGTAAACAAAAGTAACGAGAAGTTCTCTGAAAATAAATACTTGGTTACTTTTATATTATACTTAGATATCAGTTAATCTTCAGCAGTATTTACTTGGAGAGCATTTCATTGAACTTGTATCATATCTGCTGGTTCTTCTGCGGCTCAATTATTTGTTGATATTGTGTTTGCAAAGTGCAATGCGCTTTCGGAAAAAAAATGTACGAAGTGGGTTGACGCTGGGCAGGCTGCGATCGCGCCACAAAATGTTCAGAGTTCGGATCGCAGCCGCCGAGCTAGACGGTTCCCCCACCATCGCTCAAACGCCTCCTGTACCCGCAAAGCAATGTTACCAGGTGTAAATAAAATAAATAAACTATCTTCTTACTATGACATCATACCGATACACGAGGTCGATAGGGAAACATCTCGAAATGTACGATTATTATTTAATGAATCAATTTTGCATCGAAAATTATTTGTAGTTTAACCGACAAACCGAAATGTCTGTCATTAGTAAAAAAATAATGTAGAAATATGAAAAATCAGAGGTGAAGTGAGCCAAGTGGTATTTTATAAAACAATATTTTAGATGTGTTGTAATATTCTCCACGTCTTGAAGTATCGTAAAAAATAAATAACTTCAGCTAATACACATTGCAAAAGCGTTATTCACGTAAAATAAAACAATATACAATCCATCAAAGCACCAAATAAAGACGTGATAGTATTTAAAATTCCAATAAAAAAGCTTTACCATTTTATTATTATAGTTGACTCTTTTTACCTTTAATAGGCCCATATTATTATTATGTATGTTACAAGTATATGACAATTTAATCAATAACTCATTTGAGACTTCCTTTTAATTAAACAAGGAAATAAGTAAAGTATTTTTCTGTAACAGGTAAACCTTTACATTTTTATTAGTTGAATAGTAAAACTTGTGACATGTTTTAATAATGAACTTGTAAATGTACCTTTATAAAATCATTCTTTGTAAATCCTGTAATTTTGAAAACTTATTATTTCATAAACTCATCGTATATTTTTTAATTGGTTTCTTAATGAGCTCGTGTATCGATAATTTTAAAACAAGTTTGTCAATCTTATAATTATAATTAAATAAATATCCTGCATTGAAAAAAATCATTTCAACGCGATGAAAATATTATAATTATTGGATGCGTGATATCATAATGATACATATTATGTAAATATTGCATTATAGTTTCATATTGTGCTTTTACCTACGAGATGAATGCCGTTGACTTTGGTTACCGTAGTTACTGGTTCAAATCCCAGTATAATTGAAAAAATGATTTTAAATATATTTATGGATTTGTGTACGAATACATAAATGCTATGTCTAAAGCTTTCTATCGACAATCCGATTTTTAAAAAGCGATAAGCTTATCAATTTCACTGTCTTAGCTCTGTCCTTCTATATTTGAAGAAAGAGAAGTGTGCGAATCGGTAGAAAGCAGTTCTTGTAGAAAAGCTTATGTTGAAATAAGCTTGACTTAGAATCAATACGTTCAAATATAAATATATTAGTTCAATGACAATGTTGAATTATCATCACCTAACCAGTGGTGTTATTCCAGCGCGCATACGCTTATTTTAGACAGTCTGAAATGCTCGATACGTAATAGTATTGAGTATTTTAGATCGTTCAAAATAAGTCGCGTAGACGCGAAAATAGCCCTGCATATGTACATTTTTGAATGCTACTGAAAGTGCAAACGAACAACTAATACTCGAGAAAAGGACATTTGTGGCTTTATTTATTATCTATAATTTTGTTTTATTATTTTCATTTATTTACAAAAAAGGTGCATGCACTTTTACGTCTAGCTTATTGAAGTTTCTTAATTGCAACCATATTTGATTGCAGATTAATGAATTCAAAAATTAATTGACGATAGGTTTATTAATCAATTCCAATACTTTGTACGGTATTTAATTATAAATATTGCATATAAATACCTTTTGTTCTTTAAATACGACCAACACAATACTAAAAATATATAAGTGGGTCCTTACATCCTATTTACAATATTTAACAAGTAAACAATATAATAAATATTGATTAACTGTTTTTTTCTGCGATCATTTTGTTATAATATTTAATATATTTAAAAAGATAATGAAGCAAAAGAAGGTTAAGGCGAAATATTGAAATTGAAACTATTCGCTTGTTGATATAAAATTAATACTTGGTCAGTTGAATTTTTTGAAAACCTGTCTTGGTTTTACAATTAACATTGTGAAATTCTATGACACATATTAAGTAGTATATTCTTTTGAAATTAAAATGATTCATCTCAAAAAATGTCAAACATTTGGTACTAAGAATACCCTACGAAATCTTTTTTATTTTCACTGTAACAAAATAGTCTTGCTATTGCATATATTTTTTAAATGAAAAACCATTTTGAAGAATAATACAGGTATTTTTGTGAACGTGGTAACACTGCCGTGAAGCGAGACAAAAACTACGGCCTGCCGACGCTACCATTGTGAAGGTCGACGTCGCACAGTGCGGACGTCCCGTCGAATACGTATTCGATCCAACTCGTTAAAAGTCGTGATACTTCATAAATTAATATAATACCAACACAAGCCACATTGTCAAAGTTAAATGACAATATATTAGATTTTTAATCAGTCGTGAATGAACTGCTCTGAAGCTTTTCGGCCGTACAGTGATAAAGCTCATTTCAACTTTTTTAAACTTGTGACTCGAGTGAAGTAATAATAAATTGTACTTATATTTTATGTACAACTTTTAAGGTCAATGTGCGATACGTATATGTTACAAATGTGTATGTGTGCTTTTTACGATTTTATTTATCGTTGTATTTAAGTGTATTATTTTTTGCTGGCTCAAAAAATCAGTGTTATTCTTCCGTCCACCGAAAACTTAGTCTTTAAAAGAATTCTGAAATCACAAGATTTTTTACTATACCAAAATCGAAGCCTTGTTACGATACCTTAACAGATGCTGTATTATTAAATATTGTTTCCTGAAATAATATCCAAAAAAAATGTAGTTTGATATAAATATGTAATATTCAATGAAATACTCTTTACTGTTTTTTTTAATTCACATTTCCAAATGAAAAAAAAATGCTTTTTATTAATGTATTTTGATTTATTTTGTGATTATTTATAAATGTATTTCAATGGTTATTTTGTTTGAAACAGTACATTTTACCTAATTTAATCTTCGTTTAATAAATTAATAATATGCATAAGAATTTTTAAAATTTTCTGCACACTTTAAATTAAATATACGATATTGGGTTTAGCTTCTTTTTAGTTATCTATTTTCTCCATTATTAAAAATAACCATTTTTTAAATCAAACTTTACTATTTATATTTTCAGTTTTGAAGTGATTTGTATTATTCAATAAGTAATTGTGAATAACATTTAACATTCGACTTAACAACAGTGATTTTTAGTGTTGAAAATTACTCTACCCACGAACGGATTTTTAAAGATATACTTGAAAATAAACCAGTTTTCAAGAAAGAATTCTACAAAAAACGTAAGTGAGACTTTTTATAGCATTATACTTAACCTGTTTTTGTGAAATATTTTATAGGTTTCCTTAAAAGATAAAAAGGAGTCATAGATAAAGTTTTATCAAAATTAATTTTGTCGAACTTAACTATTTATTGAAATGACAAACTATATTAATTAAATTTATGGAGTCTTAAATTACTAACAAAATAACTTTAAATCCTGTATTGATAGGAGAAATACACGTAAAAATAAAATTAATACATCTAAGAGAAAAATTATTAACATTTTGTATTTAAAAAAAAATACGAAAATACGTTTAGGTTGATGAGTTTTTTTTATGATTTTATTGTCAAACCCATTGTTTAACAATGACAGTTTTATTTAATAGTTTAATTTATAAAATAGTGATAGTTTAGTGATCAAATGATAGTTTTATTAACAGCGAGGAGAAAGCAAAATTATTATGAAGTGTTCGTGAATTACAAAAAACAACGAAAGTGAATCTAGGTTATTAAACGAGAATGTTTATCGACTAAGTATTTATTAAAATAGTGTGTGACGTTCCGCTTTAAATAATAAATAGGACATGAATACATTTTATTTTTATGCTTTGAAAACTTTTAATTTTCAAATATTTAAAATAATTTATTTGCTTTGAAACTTTACTCATTAAACAATATTAAAAAAACGTGAAATATTTGAATATTGAACGGTCTTTTTCATAATTAGTCCAATGTAAATTTATTAATAAAAATATTTAAACATATTTTTTACAAAAAAAGTTGCAGATTTTTTTATACTCAAAAATTCAAAAAAAAGATTCAGAACATTTCATAAAGTTGTGGATGCAGTACAAAAACATATATTTATTTTTTAGAAGAAAAAAAAGATTTCCACTATATAGATTATTTTGAAAAACTTTTCCATGAAAATACACATATTTATTCTTCAGCTTATAACTAAAATAAAATACATAAAATTTTCTTTTGTAATTTTGATAATTCAAGTTTTATAAAAAAAATTCTTTGCTGAATTTTTATCAAGAAGTTAGCAACACCAAGTATTTGCTTTTTTACCAAAATTTTTGACATATTTATTTGCGTTTCTGGTGTTAGCAGCTACTTCAGCATACATTTCAATTCCAAAAACTTTAGAACGGAACGATTTATTTAAATTATGTTTTTAGTTGAGCTAGAAGAACGAATCGTATTTTAATATCTATCCGGCGTCAAACAAGTTAACGTTCATGTCGTGCGATAACAAAGTAGTCAGGTAATATGTTGTTATCTGGCCCAGAAATGTTTAGCAAGTTTCAACCTACAAACCTAACTTTCGAAAAATCCTGTTTTTATATGAGCCAACTGGTCTTTGTCTCGTAGACTAAAATAATTAATTTATTCATATGACTGCTCATCGAAAGTTTTTCGCCCATTTTTCAAATGCTTTTAACTAATTCGTAAAACTAACATCGACGCGTCTGAAGACTAGAAACCTTTTGATGTAAGTAGTGAAAAAATATTTTTATGTTGATTTTGGTTTACTTTCAGTGACACATTGGTAGTATGTAATATAAAATTCGGAAATTTGTTTTTATTTCGCATTAATTATAATTTTTAAAAATTCTCACAATACTGAAAAAATGTATGCCTATGTGCATCGAATTGTATTGTATTTAAATAAGCAATTAATCATCTAAGTGTAAATTAAAATAACTATCTATATAAACACAAACTTTTGCGTATTTTTAAATAATTCAATCGAATATATTATATTTTTTTGTGAATTTATTTTAATATTCGTTCGCGTAGCGAGTAATAAGTTTTATTTTACTTTTATTTAAGACATTTGGTAAGCATGATATTGTATACGAGATTACTGGTCCAAGCATCAGTCAGCTTGGTGTAAAACAACTGATGTGAAGTTAAAAAAAACTTTAGTAATGCATGTTCAACTGCCTGATTGAAAGCTGGGAATAGTGTTCAACGAGTTGTTCTGGTGCATAGAATAACCCACATTGAAAATCTCACAGTTATTCTGGTTCAGATAGATGCATTAGAAACAAACAAATCTATTCACATTATTTCAAGCTTATTTTGCATGTTTTGATTTATTTTAGAAAAGCTTTAATACTCTTTGATTGCAGAAATACTATTATTTTCGATGGGTTTGGTGATTAATTTTGATAAAAAAAGTATTCCCCAGATTGTGTATTTAATTGTGATACCAACTATTGTAAGATAATTTACAAAAAAATGAATTTGATTATAATTCTAAAATTATAAAGTTTTTGATAGCTTGTCTGGAAATGCTTCTCAAAGAGGCGTAAAGCGTATCATAATTTGTTTCACAACCAATGGAACAACAGTATTATCAAATTTATTAATTTAATTGACATTTACTTGATAGAACTTCGTTTATAATAAGGTGAAAAATATCAAAGTTTTAAAATAATTTGTTTTGAATAATTCCATATTTGTTTTCGTTCCAAGAAACACTTAAGTGAATTTATTAAATATAATACTATAATTTGCAATATAAATTAGGATGTTAGAATATATTGTGTATCAATTTTGATTCAGTATACCTATATAGAAAAGTTAATATAAGGTTCAACATATGTAGATCTGATGAAAACATAAACTGAAATAGCTATCGGCCATAATATCATATTTGTTGAATTAAAATACTTTGATATTTTCTCACCTTATTATCATTTTTTTTTTAAATCCAAACCTCTTGTTTATTATACAAAAAGTTTGACTTATTATACAATGAACAAAACATATTGTTTTTAAGATCCTTGTTTTATTTGAATGTTTATGTAAATGTTATAATATTTTTTCTATTCCGTTTTTATCAAATATGAAAAATGACTTATTTTAATTTTTCACACAAAAAATAAAATAAAACAGAAAATATTTCGTCAATTCAGTGAATTTTTGTAATGAGTACCACAAAAAATGCATTGCATCTTAAAATGGACTTAATTTACAACAAAAAATAAATGTGACGTTTAATCATCTATTTATTGTATTTCGTATACAAATGTTTTCAAATAAAAGTAGAATATTTTAATTTTCAAAATGTTAGTATATATAATATAATTTATTGAATGAGCTTTTAGACACAATTAAAACTTTAAATTATATTAGTACTAGTTCTCAACACACTTTTATAAACAAACAATAACTTTCCAAATAAGCATGTACGTGATCGTTTTTTTTTTTCAAACATTTCTTTGTCACTTTTTAAAGAGAAGTTATTATTGTTCACTAATGAGAAGAGTATCTCGTTTTCAAAAGAAAACTTTAAACGCTGAGATGGTTTCGTTTAAAATATTGTTTGCTTGACATCATTTCTATGTTTGTTTACAATTCTAAGCGATTTTTATAGATTTCACATTTAATGTCTTAATATCTTTTTGTCTTTACTGGGGTTATTGAATAGCAGAAGTCATTATAGTAAATACAATCGAGTTCTTAAAAGCATGATATTTATATTTTACTATCCAGTTTTTAGCTGTAACCTTTCCATAGCTAGAGTAAATAAGTTAGATCAAATAAAGTTTTCAGATATTAAAATTGACTGAAATTGAATTTGTTGTTTACTATTTCAGTTTATTAATAAAAAATCGATTACATAACAGAAGTGTAAAATTAAATTGGCTTTAAATTTGAATCGTTCAAACTATGTACATTCTCACAGATTTTGAACGATTCAAATTTAGTATTGAAATTCCACCAAGCACCTTCAGTCGAAATCTTAAATTAAATTGGTTTTATTTATATGCATTCATTTAAAAGCGTTTTATCACTAACCACTGGAGATTTTCTATTCGGAATCTTCAAGCACTTAATTTTTTACATGAACTTGAACCTAATGTGAGTTTATTGTTTGTATCGTGTATATATATAAATAAATGGGATAAAATATTACCACTATCTTTAACAGGAACAGTAAATGGTAACGTGAAATTATTTAACTTTTCTTTTCTCTTCATCAATACTTTTTAACTTTTTACTGGCTATCAGCTTATTTTCATCCGTGTACTTGAATGCACGAAAATGCTGAAAGAAGAATCCCGTGTCGATAATGACATAACGCATGGAGATGTACAAAATGTAAGCGATCTTAATTTGGTTTTGAAATTTCATCAAGCACCAAAATCAAACAAATATATATTAATTGTTATACATTCAGAGCGAACGCGGTAAAAAAATGGTTTTACTAAAAATATAATGTTGTCAATCACTGTTAAAGACAGCAGAAGAAGAAGAAGAAGAATAATAATGTATTACATTGAATGCCACCGGTTTTACTCGGTACGCGTTTGCACTCCTCGATAACTGTTTTTCTAGTTTTTTGTATGACACTCATTTAGCTAACCTTTCGTTCAGATCCCCAGTGGCACTTCGTGTTTAATCAGACGCAGGGATACAAAGTTATAACGACTATAGAAATAGTACATTTTTAGTCTTACTAGTTATCCTTCAAAATAATTATTTAAATTTTCCTACTGCTAAAAAGTTTCATAAATTATAACAGACTTTCCAAACTCGCGCACGTTCCTATATCTACTCTTTCTGCTATGCCGACTCGTTTTTTTTGAACGTCTTGATTTTTTTTTAGTTTCTCAGCTAGAGTTCTAGTTTAAGCATTTTAGTTGTGAGTTTGAAAAAATCGTGAAACGAGATATAAAGTAAGACGATTTATGTGCGAAAAAAATCAGTTGGGATAATTTTTGGTGGCAGGGAGGAACTATAGATCGAGGGTTTCGGTAAATTTGAACGGTAGAACGTAGTTTCACTGTATGTCCATTAAGAGGCAACATGATCTGCATTGGGAGAGATCAAGTATTAAAAATTGTGTATACACCGTCCGGCGCACGCTACTGTTAGGAACGACGTTGCTGTATATTACACCTCTGGACTAGTGGGCAATGCACCCGACTCTGCTTCCACCAAGCTCCGGTTCAACTTCAATTGGTTCTTTATTGTACTAAGTAATTCGTGTACATACCAGTCTCCATTCGGCCAATGAAAGAATACCCTAGATACGTGATGACATTTTATTATTTGGAGTGGTTTTTAAATGATTCCAGTATCATTTAACGATATCACAAACTCCTTATGTTGGATTCTTTTCTTAATGTCACTATTTCAACGTTTAATTAAATACGTAACTGTTACGAAACACGTATACAAGGGTAGGTGGGAAGATACTCACACGATCAATCTGTTTAATATAACTTAGGTCTGCGAGCTTTTTGTTAAATTAAAAAAAAACGATATTTCTCCATCAAATCAGTACATACTTGCAATTTCTGACATATTATACGAATCTACGATAGTCTAAGAGTAAAATAGTAAATCTTTAGTTATGGGTATGGATTATTTTACGGTATACACTATACAAGTACTCTAAATCGTATAGTAAGAGGATCAATGTTAGCTGCGCGGAAATTTCAAAGGCTGCGCGAATAGATCAAATATTGATTGGACAACTGTTATGTAGTGCGCGCCAACCCGGAATGAGTGCGCCTCAACGCGGTGGTTTCCCAACTGCTGCGCGGTCACGCGCGCGCGCAGCTTAGAGGGAACATTGACGAGGATACGTTCCATGAATAAACAGCCGTAAAAAAAGCGAAAAAATAAATAAGTGAATATAAATAAATGAAAGATATGTTTCATTATATTATACCGTGTTATTTATTTCTATACAGGGTAAAAATAAACCGAGCAAAAAGAAATTTAGTAAAACTAGTCCGTTATTACTTTGTATGAAAATATTACTCATTTTCAGGATGTTTATAAATCAAAAGTGTATTCATATTATAATTTAAGAAGAACAACGAGACGTTGGTGAAAAAGCGTATGGGAGCGCAAAGAAATTAACGATTTAAATTTAATGCATTTCAATTTCATAGCATAATTATTGACGAAAATTTTCACATGTGCTAACTGTCAATTATTGGTGAAAATGTAACTCATTAAATTATGTAAAAAAAATAAATATTGGACTTATACTAATTCCACATTAATTTTGAATGTGATTTTTTTTTTTTTATATCAAATTTATGGAGCTTTAAGTACCAGGACGCGCTACCGTCAAGGTTCCTCTAGTCTCTTTCATCGATAAAGTTTTTGAAGAATTGTAAATTGTATCCCCTAACCATCGTTTGCAGACAGAAGGGCGCGATCGCTACAGAGATAAGAAGTTCACGGGAACTCCATATGCATTATTTTGCAAATCACATTCTATATGATTCCCCATACTGCATCCGTACATGTACACACACATACGCATACATACACACACACATACAGTACACAAAGAAAGTCAAACAAAGAGAGTCTTTTTCGTGATGCTAATTTCGTTCTAAAAGTGCCAATTTTAGACGACATAAGATCTATGGAGGGTCGTCGAGCAGAATTGCTCTCGGTCTAAAACGATTCTCAGGCAGTGTGATAATTATAAAAAAATATTAAACAAACGGGATAATTTTTTAGACACCGGTGGAATAACGAATATTTCCATTTTAATTTAAATTTAACTTCCACAAAGTAGCCGCCGAATTAATCGAGAGCATTAAAACAAAATTAAGAAGCTTACTATCAAAGTAGGCCAGTCACCATTTTCAACGAAATTCATCTTTTCATTTTTTATTGTGATGTTGTTTCCAAAAAACCTGCTCATTTTATATAGATTTTTGGTTTTAAAGTTGGCATATTGTATGAAAAACGCCCATTTGACTTATGACAAATCGTCATAACTCCCATTAAGCGTCTCTATACTTGAAAGCTGTCGGAAATTTTTACAAATTGGTGTTTTTTTTATGTTGTGCAATACAGTTTCGAAAACAACAACATAACCTGATTTAATTAAAGCATGAATGAATATTTGGTATTTTCTTTTGGTTGAAATAAAAATTAAGCTGTTTATTTGGCCCTGTATGGAGATACATAAAAACATTATAATTTCACAACCAAACCAAACATTAGTCATAACCGTGACTTCCTTTTTATTTTACATATAGCTTGCGTCATTTTCTTCTACAATAAAAATAACAAAAAATCTTTGAAATGATTTTACTTTGTCTAGTTTTTTGACGGGCAAAAAGTTGAGTTTCACTGATTGTAGCATAAATACGTCTGCAAGATGTTAAGTGCCCGAGCGTCACGGGCTATTGGCTATTTTGAAAATTAATTTACTTTTTTTGCTCGGCAACCGCTCCGTATTCATTTGGTGGTAGTGTCGAATGTTTGGCCACTAGAGATCTGCACGGGTTGAAATTTTATGAGCCCGGCCAATTCAAGCCCAACGCAGAGTCTTAATACAACACTTGTTACACAAACAAGACCCGAAGCTCAGATTTATATTTACTAATATTTATCGAGTTTCGAAAAATACCTTTTTTTTTAATGACTAAATGATATATTATTAAACTGTTAATATTATATTTATATATATATATATATAAATAATAATTTTATAGCACAACGAACTGTCAATTATTTAAAACCAATTGAAAATAAATAGTAAATAATTTTTATAGCGGCCAATACATATTTAAGAATAAAACAACTATTGGTCATTCCTATATGAAGAAATCATTGTTAAAAATGAAGCCCAAATCAACTCAATCAATTGTATGGGTTTCTTAGCGTCGTGTTCTTGAAGTAAATATATATTAAGAACTTGTGCAAAGGTATTGCAATTTCAGTTCTGCATATTTTTAAAACTTTTTACATGCTAAATATTGTTGAAATGACCATATTCTGTTTTCCAATCAAACATTTTAACTTACAATTATTTTGCAGCGTAAATATAATACAGAAGTTCAATATGTGTACGTTATCTCAATTTCAACAAAAACTGGACATAATATCTTTTAACTAAGCCATCGATATATATGATGACGCAATAAGTTAAAAATAAAAGACTTTATATTTAAAGTTAAATTATTTATGATTATGTGAAACAAATTATTGAGTCTATCAAATGTTTGTTTTGAATAGTATAGTCGCATAGTTACATAGAAAAATCTAAAATATAAATTACCTCATCCGGGCACGGTCCGAGCCCAAATCTTGAACTTCGTTACCCGGCCCGGCCCGTGGGCCAAGCCTGGACCCGTGCAGACTCTTACTGGCTACAGAGAATAGATTTTATTACTGGATCAATAACTCTAGACATAGTTATTCATGGACAAGTTTACATATTTTTACCATATCTCTGCTAGGTCATCGTTTTCATTATCATATTTATGGTCGATTTGAATTCCGTTATATTGTTAAAACTGGTTTAATTTTTATTTCATTCCTCTTATAAACAAATGCATTTGATTTGAATTAAAATAGGCAATTTTTCGATCAAACAAAATCCATCGAGTCCTTACAGTGTAAAATTTGACTGATCGGCTACCGAATGAAATAGTGAAATAATTAATCTTTCGATGACTTTTAATAGATATTAAAAACAGGTATTTTTTAATTGTGTACTCAAATATTGTAAAGATACAAAGGTTATATCATGTCGTCAAACAAAAAGTGAGATGCTCAAAGTAAAATTTAATGAAAAAACGTCTCTACGACTTCCCTATCTATGTGGACACATGAATATTGATAGATATGTTGCATTCAATTGTGTCGAATTTTATTGATTACATAAAATCTGTATCAATATTTAATATAAAGAGGATCAATATTGAATACTCAATAAATTTTGTAATATTTGCAAACATTTTAATTTAGGTATGTAATAATTTGTCGTTTTCCACAGAAATGTGTATTATAATAAAGTACAACTTTTTTGTACTTTGAGAGTTGAATATTTTAAAAAGTGTTCCTTTATCTTATTGAGCCGATCGCAGCATTTCCCGCACTACAATTCAACACCCTTTTCCAAGTAAATACTATTTAAAGAAATAGTTTTCTGAAAAAAAATAAAAATATATTGGCAATTTTATCGTAATATGAAATGGTGTAATCGGGATGCTTATCGGATACCTTTTTATTTCGTGTATTCATAATATTATGACGGTTCCTATATGCTAAAATATATAAACTGCCATCGAATTCTTAAAAATCCTAAAAGAGGGCTTTTATTTCCCTGTACAAAAAAAAAACTGATTTATTAGTACAATGCTACACGTTTCAACAATACATGACCAGATATACATATTTGAAATAACCAAGTCAAGTTCGAGAATTGAAAACGCGAAACGTTATATATAATTTATCAAGGAGCGTGGGTAAGAAGTATAGTTTTTTTTGTTCAATCTTGTTTAGCACTCAACTTTATCCTTGGAGGGCGAAAAACGAAGCAAAAAACAGTGTCTGATTATTAACTATGCAGACAACGAATGAACTGTAGATTTATTTCGTGTTATTTTTATAGTGATCTGTGTTCAAATTATCAAAATGGGCTATCAATGTTTATATAAAACAAACAAAATACTGTAACATCATAACGTTTTTATACTTATGTGTATTGTAATATAATTATTAACAGAGCTCGAAATGTAAATATAAACAAGTAACTGGAACCGCTATAAAAATAAAAAGATATGAAAAATCTTTTCACTATTGATTCAAAGCTTTAGTAAATCATTTGCATGTCATTTTTACCAAAAAAGTTAAGTGTATCGGTTTACAGCGACACTTTTAATTCAGAAAAAAATATTAAATGGCCTATACACAAACATTAGTGTAATTTATATTATAGAATTCAACCTGGTGGGATTTTCAAAAGACCCTAGTTGTTGAGTTAAGCATTCTTTATTTATTATATTCTAATAAAATTTTATCTTTAACCCTTTGTTATTAATTGACACCCAAAGTAACTTTTTCAATAATAAAATACAATATATTTCTTGTATTTTCGGCTTAATTCAACAATAATCATTCTTCATACAATTGCGGCGTGACGTCGCCATATTGCAAAATACCGCCACGCGCGACCGAAAACACTGCCCCACTACCATAGCATATGCTTATAATATTAAATTCTCGGAACAATATCAATTTCACCCGCACTCGATCGCTTTTTTACACTATCCAAAATCTTGCATTGGTGACGTATGTTCACGGCGTGTTCCATAAATAAATTATTTTAGACTATATTGAATCTTTTTTGACTAATGCCATCTATTGAATTTGGTAAAATATGCTTTTAGTAATATTTTCAACCAAGTTATACAATTTTAACACAATAGATAGCTCTTATATAGGGTTTGCAATTTCCATGACATCTATACGTGTCACGCGCGCTGAGGGCATGTTCGCTAGGACATGCATAGCGGTCATACGTGGTGAGAAGGTTAAAAAAAATAACAGGACGCTAGTAGCTATATATCTTGAGGCAAGACATCATATTGTTTCAATAAAAAATTGCATCTCAGCCAAAATGCACTATTTATTTTTGAAAAAATGATCAGACGTTAAAAAAATCAAATACATCAATAATAACGTATCTTCTCTATTTGACAGTTACTATTTTAGCATTCAATTAGATATGAATATCCAATTTAAGCTGAAAAAATAAAAAGTTAATGTTAATATCAATGTATTTGATTTTGTTAATGTTGAATAAAATTAAAAAAAAAACAAATCGTGCGTTTCTTATTTAACAAAATAGGAGGTCATTACTTAAGCACACCAATGGCTCCCTATTAATTTGTACTGATAAATTTTATTAGAATATAATAAAAAGGAATGTTACACTCACCTAAGATAATTCTATTAAGCTAGATTTTATCAATTACAGGAATGTTTGTAAATAAGACATATAATAATCCGTATTAATCGATAAATACCACTACACTCACCCTTAACGCCACACACATTATCATATATTTATTTAGTATGTATAATAAATACTTTCTTAAAAAATAAAGCTAAATTCAACGTGATTTTTTAACTTGATTACTACCCGATTTCAATCGGAAATTTGTTTCTGGTTTCATTTTTCTCGATTTATAATTCTGAACAGCAAGCGGCAAAGAAGTGAGATAAAAAAGTCACATTAACAAATATTTTTTCTAACACAGTAAACTCGTATTCCCAGAGCCATTTATCCAGGGCCTATAGTTGGCAAAAAAATAATAAAATAGTAGGTGTTTTATAATAAAAACCAAACGATTGTAATTGAGCTATAAAGATCTCTTTTATTCCGTTTATGTAGTAATTATTTTAAAAGTCATAACAATAGTCAATTCAAATAATTTCAATTTACCCGGGATAATTAAGTGATAGTTTTACTTAATAATACTATAAATATAAATGTTCTAAGCATTACATTGCATTCGTTATGTCACCAATCATCCAGCAATGCGTTGCATAGAAGTAGCGGTTCGCCATTCCCCACTTCGAGCACTGGTTGTAGTTATAATAAAAAAATCTTTATCTGTTATGAAAACTATCAGCTGCCATCTAAGATAAATGCTGTATGATGTCATACGTAAAATAGAATTGTTTTTTGAAACCTTTTTTTATGCTTTGTTAAAAGCAAAGAATTTTTTAGAAAAATGTCAGAGGTTAATTTAAATATAATGAACGATGTTACGCTTAGATATAAACAAATATATTTTTTAAAATTCTTTATTACGTCTCTAAAAAATAAATAATATAGATATCGGCCACGCCTACTGTTACCATTTTACGATATTCTTATATTAATGTATGCTTTAATAATTCATATTTAATATTTAAATAAAATACTTCCAACTCTTGATAAAATAATTTCTTGCCATAAAAAAGTAGAGTAAATAATATTTTAATTAGTCATTATTGTCGTAATATTTTTACAGCATTCTCAAAAGTGACCAAACTCAAACATTGAGGTATTTTAGTTCTACAGTTTTTAATAATTTTTATGCGTTGATAGCTATTTCGGCTTTCGCCATCGTCAGAACTATAGTCATTAACTATAGGGTAATAAAAATTATTATAAACTGTAGAACTAAAATACGTTGATATTTTTACACTATTATAATGGAATTCTACCAAGTAAATGCCAAATCAATAAATAAATTCTAACATTGAGTTTGGTCACAGATTAGGTCTACGGACCTGATATTTTTTTTACACGTTACATTCAAAAGTGACCTAAAATAGGAACAGACAGACAATGGTTTCCATGAAAAAAAAATCAACAGTTTTTAAAGCAAAATATAAATAAAAAAATCCGAAAAAAGGTGCCCGAACGCCGTACCACCGTGTTTCATAGAAAGAAAAGCACTGCAAAAATCAATATATATGCAAATCGGTATTTGAAGTATCTGATAGTTATTTGAATTCATTGTGTTTTAAAGCTTAGCCAAATTATTTATATATTTCTTTTTAAAATCCTACTCACCAAATATTCATGTATGTATGTTCCGATCATCTATTAATACTTAGGTGCTAAAGGAGTATGATGTGGTAGGTGGTAAAAGTCATGCTGATTACTAAGAAGTGTTAAAATAACTGTGAAAACGAAAGTATTGAGGTTGACACCGATTTAACAATGCTTTGTCCTTATGGGAGTTGTTCATATTAACATAAATAATATTTCGTAATGATCTGCAATAAAATTCTTCCTAATCATAAATGGATTTTTCGTAACGTACATTTTCAACAATTTTAAACGTTTTATAGCAAAAGGAGGAGCAAAGTTTTTAGATTGAAGGCTAAACCCAGGAAATTAAAATACACAGCGGGCTTTTAATAAAATGCTTTATTTAAAAATACACTATTTACGAATAAGAAATTCTAATTCATAAAATGAGACGAATAGATTTTTTTTACATCTTTCAACACTATTTTTATATTCAGGTGTTGTAAAAGCTGCTTATAAATATTCAGTTTCAAATCTGAAATTAAAATTAGTGACTGTTCGGTATTACTTTAATCGTTACTTTCGATGCGAGCTATCGATACCTTTAATACCTTTTCTCAACACTACCTAATTTCATGGTTCGCATTCATTCCAAAAGCTTCAATAGTACTTTTTTCAATACGTTTTCAGGAAACGGTGTGTTGCTTTTTGCAATTATATGAGCAAAATCTAAACTTGTCTCTATAGAAAATTCTTTTCAATTCATTTGCTGCATGAACACACATTTTGTTGTTTAAAGAAATTTTAAATATTAATTCAGCTGTTTTCTTTTTTTCTTTCTGAATTTTATAATACCATATTCATTATGCTTGGTAATATCTTTTAATATTATTCTCTTTCAATACTGATATACTCTCCCGGAAAATTATAAAAATACAAGTTTGCTGTTGATCAAGTCTGTAGGATCAAGAAAAGAAAATAATTTACACATAATTTTATTTGTCTGATATAGCGCACGGGGCATATCTTTTAACCGTGCACTGATGTGATCCAAAAATATTAAAGAAAAAAATGTGACTTGCTCAGTCATTTAGTTTAAGTGGTGGATACTGTTATTTTTATTAACCCGTAACATGCTATCATAAAAAAGCACGTTCCCTGCTATGATGGCATCTCAATTTTACTGTTTATTGACGGTATTTAAACCTAAGTTAGAAGCTAAAAAATAATTTAAAAAATGTATATATGCTTGAAAATATATTCTAGGTCTAATTATCACCCTCATTTTATTTAAAAGTGCTTAAAATGCTTGAATGATTTAATGGCTCAACTAGCTATGAGCGCATCATGAGCATGGAGGTGTTAACGTAGGGGAAAAAGGGAATCTCTTTCAGAGTCAGGCGTATAGCTCTCGGGCAACAGAAAAATACGTGCTGGGCCGTGTCTGTTTACACAATCCTTTTAATAGTAAGAGTTTTGTAATAAATTATCCAATTAAAAAGACATATGACATTTTGTATTGGCTATATCACATTTTCTTATCAGTTTTACTGCTACCTCATAAGAGAACCACTATCAAGGCTCTGCATGCAACCATAAACAACCGAGCGATTCCGACATCTTTTTTGTCGCACTTTTTTAATTGTTTAAAATAAATAAAAGTAGTGTAAAGACAGGTAAAATATTTCCATCTGTGTATTTTTCTCGTGTTTTGGTGAAATTCCTCACAATGTTCATGTTTGATTTTTGTTTATTTATATCATTAACAACTTTTTCATAATTTCACACATTTTTATGCAAGTACGATATGAAAAATATAGAGTTGGAGTCAATTTTAATGGGCTTATCATTAAAAACAAAACAAAAAACGTTATTCCGCAAATATTACATTCATTGAAACAATATTAAATTTTGAGAATCTACTAAATTACTTGTTTACATTGACCATATCAACCCATAATCGGCAAATGAGCTTAAGCAAAACGATTTGGTTAATTGTGTTTTAACCCAATAGTTGTTTAATATCGCCTAAATTTAGAGCGTTATCTCATTTGCCTGATATTTTTTAAGGCCTGTGTATTTTAGTGTTTTGATTTGTTATCGTTTGTTTCACGTAGACCCCCGTTTGGAAACGGTGATAAAAGTAAACTGAAAGAAGTCAGAATCAGAATGGGCTTTGACCATATATTACCAGTTACTAACGGAACTTAAAGAATTCCTTTCTTGATCTTAGTTTAAAAAAAACCTTCTTCTGTAAAATTTATAAATCGTCAGATACGATTTTCTGCTTATTACTGTTCGATAGTTTCTCCCTATGTGGAGCGTAATCTTTTGAGTATTAGTCTTCAGCCAATCGAGTTGCTTACTCCCGTGACATGTCAACATCTCTCAGTTTCGTCGGGAAAATTTTATGGATAGTACCCGACTGTAGTTCAGGGCGTTGGAGCCCCACCGGTCCGATAAGTCAAGCCAGATTGGGGCTCTCTGAGGGCATCTGCAGCACATGAACGAGTCAATTATTGACACACAAGAAACAAAGTTTTTCTAAATATTTGTACAGCACTACTTATAAAAATTGAGCATTTAATTTGAGCTTTATTTTGCTGATTGGAAATCTTTTATGGTTTATTTTGAAAAAAGTGTAAATTTTAACAATATTTTTTCATTATAGTTTAACCTTTTTCTTACTATGCAAAAAAAAAGAACGCGCTCCTGAGCTGCGTACCCGTTACACATCAGGCAAACGGGAGTGAATCATGACCATTCTATAACACTACTACAATATTTCTATTATTCCATTAGTCATTGCGGAAATGTATAAGGGAGGACTACATGAATTTTAGGCCGAGTATGTATTATATATTCAGAGAGATGCAAATGATTAGAAGGTATGTGTACTATTTACACATCATAGTTAAAGAAGGGTTAAGAAGGTTTTTGAGCTAAAATGATTTTGAAAAGATCACCTCAAAGGTGCGTATAGCGAAAGCAATTGATTCACCACTAACCGATTAGCTCTGGCCATCCTTTAATCCCTACTACCTTTAAACATAAATTTAATTAACAAACAGTTCTCGTTTAAAAAACTTATTTTGAAATATCTCCACTATTACACCATATTATCTACATTGGAAGACTTCAAGAATTTTTTAAAAATGGTAGTGTGTGATAAATCTTTAAGTTAATTAATACAAACTCTTTAAATTATTAGATATAAATCACTTTTAGGGTGTTCACTGTCAATACTTGGTGGAAAGGCATTATATTAAGGAGAACACAATATTTCTTTGCACTTATTTCCGCTCTTTTTAACCAAGATCAGGACCGGTTTCTCTCATGCAATCAGTTGATAATGCTCGCCATGAGCGAAACCGGTCTTGACCTTGGTAAAAAAAAGTGGAAATAAGTACAAATGAATATTTTATTTTTTAATGTAATGCCTTTCCACCAAGTATCGACAGTGAACACCCTAAAAGTGAGAACTAACAAACTTTTTTCATACATTATTTGTATTGTGTATTAGTAACGTAACATTCTGGACCAATCGAAAGTTGCAGAAGAATTAGCTTTTTTACCAAAATTATTTCATAATTGTACAAGACGTTGAATTTTGCGGATCAAAAAACACTAAATAAACCGTTGGTGAATCATATTGCTATGCAAAAATTATAAAACTTATTTTTTTTCTTACAATTAGACGAAATACTATTAATAATAATTTTAATATATACATATCTGCTCGTTTCAGCTGTTTTTTTTTCTGATGTAATTAGTCCGTGATTATTATTATTTAATAAATGCACATTAAAGTCGATGACCAACTGTTCGAAAATACATATTCATCGTAGAGAAAAAAATAAATACATATATGTATACCGCATAATATCATTCTAAACTTAAATCTGAGTTACAATGAAAATAAATCGACTTTGAAAAATCAATCTATTTTTTACAACTGGCTTAGCATAAAAAAAATTACGTAAGTAGAATCAAAATAAACAAACTGTACATATAAAAGAAACAGAAGTTTTTGCATATCGAATCTGTGAGTGAATCTATTTTGCATGCAAAATGACGAATAGTTATGTGGAGTTAACACTTAAAATACCTGTTCAACTTGAAAAACCTGTTTTCAGTGCATTTAGAATACGAAAAAATCTTATTTAAATTTATTATCATAATCAAATTAGCAAACTATGTTCATAAAAATAGTTTTTTAGTTATATTGTAAAGATTGAACTATTTCATGTATTTGCGGAAATATTTAAAAAATGTCGTTTTGACGTTATTATTATCAAGGTGACATAGTTTATTATAAACACATTGAAGTTTATTTAAAATTTAAAATAACTTTGAAATTATTTCACGTGCGACAAGTGGCGGATTATTCAATAAGCAAATGAGGCGCGCGTTTGGGGCCTCCAAATATTAGGGGTCGCAAAAATAGGTGGACCCGAAAGTATTCGCGTATTTTTTTTAAAAACTTCAATTTTATTTATTTCAAAAAATTTACAAGTAAATTATAAAACATAAGCTCCATCAATATTCAACACATCTTCCCATCGTTTTGGCAGATCTTCGATCCCTTTCTTGAAAAAATCTTCCGATTTGGATGCAAAAAACGATTTTAAGTGCGTGTCCACTTCAGCTGCATTTTTAAATTGTTTTTCTCTCAGGCTATGCTCCATGGACCTGAAAAGATGGAAATCTGTCGGGGCGAGGTCCGGCGAATAAGGAGGGTGTGGTAACACCTCCCAGTTTAACTCCCGTATTTTGTCCTGAGTCAATTTTGCTTTATGGGGGCGCGCATTATCATGAAGCAGTATCGTACTTTTTCGATTGAATAAATATGGACGTTTTTCTTTCAATTTCTTTTGCACATCATCTAATTGTCGACAGTAAACTTGTGCAGTTATCGTTTCTCCAGCTCTCATTAATTCGTAATGAATTATCCCCCTCATATCCCACCATATGCATAAAAGGACCTTTTTTATGGTCAATCCCGGCTTAGGCGTTGGAACTGGGGTTTCTTTCCGAGAAATCCATTGTTTTTTGCGTCGTTTATTATCGTAAACGACCCATTTCTCGTCACCAGTTATAACGCTATTCAAGAAGGGACTATTTTTTTGTCTTGTAAGCAAGGAGAGGCACGTGTTGCGTCGCTCGTTCTTGTTGGCTTCGGTCAAGGCGTGCGGTACCCATACACCCATCCTATTCGTTTTACCGATGAGTTTTAAATGTGTTTGTACAGTGGTCCATGGGGATCTGAGTCTCAGCGACAATTCCTCGATTGTTTGTCGTGGATCCGACTCGATTAGAGATTTCAGCGCCTCATTGTCAAAATTTGAAGGCCTTCCGCATCTCGGCTCGTCAATTAAACTTCTGTTGCCCGATTTAAATTTTTGAAACCAATATTGACATCTGCGAGCTGTAACCACTTCACCATAAAGATCTTTGAGCGTTTTAGTAGTTTTTGTGGCATTCCAACCCAAATCAAAAAAAACCAGCATACAATGCCGGATGTGAACTTCGCTAGTTTCGGGTCTGGACATCTTACCCTTAACAATAAAAAAAAAATTTATGCACGAAAATAATGTTAAACCATAGTTCTACAAAAAAAAAAAAACTTCCACAGATGTTGCCGTCACCGTGTCCAGACACGAACTGAGGTAAACATATGGTCTCAAAAATACGCGAATACTTTCGGGTCCCCCTAAATTATATAACCCATACACTCTCAGATTTCCCAGTGTGGTCGAGTGGTCAACGTCGTTGGCTACCGCTACGGATTCGCTCACGGGTTCGAATCCCAGTACGGGCAGTTTTATAAATTGATTTTTAAATCGATTTATGAATTAATGAATTTCAGGGATGAATGTGATGCTTGAATTCCCCCCTCACACCCATCTTATCCTATTAACGGGGCGTATCGAGAGCGATTAGCTAACCAATAGTCCTTTCCTAGCACTTTCCTTCAATTCCTACTCTCTTTGGAAAAAAAGAGAGGTTGAGCATCTGAGTAACAAGCAGTTCTCGTAGAAACACTTCTGTTGAGATAAACTCCATTAGGAGTCCATATGCTCCACATTGGGAGCGGACATGGTAAAAAAAATATATTTTTACTAGTTAACTTGGAATTTGTATGTTATCCGAAAAACAGGGCCTCCAAATTTTGGTGCGCATGAGCCCACCCATGTGCTTAATCCGACACTGCGTGTGACAATAAAAAAAATCGATTTTTTATAATTGCAAATATCTCGTCCGTGGTAGAGTGGTCAACGTCGTAAGCTTCGGTGATGGATCTTACGGGTTTAAGTCCCAATACGAACAGCGTTTTTTTTTTAGATTTTTGCCCGAAGGTATGGGTTTTTGTAAGGCATGTATATTATATACTTTTTTTAGTAATGTAAATAATAAAAACAACAATACAGAATGTAAAAACTAATGTACATCACCAGTGGCGGCCGGTCAATGTGGCATTGGATCAATGCACCCCTTGTATATGCAGGGGCGGTTATATTTCATGAAATAATATTCAAACATAACATTTAGACCATTCACTCATTTAAAATTCTTCATATATTTATTTTCTATAATACATATTTTAGAATCTTTTATTTTATTTTAGACAATAAAAACGTGAAGAATTTAAAATGAGTGAATGGTATAAATGTTATGTTTGAATATTATTTCATGAAATATAACCGCCCCTGCGTAAACAAGGGGTTCATTGATCCAATGCCACATTGACCGGCCGCCACTGTACATCACATATTAGGCTATTGTAAGTATAATTTAATCATTGTTAGCCTGTAGTCTAGTGGTTGACGTCGGTTTTATTTATGTATTTTACAATCATGGTAGTGAGAGTCTTTCAGTCCTTTCCTTATGATCTCGTCAAAATAAACAGTTGAGATAGTTACTGGCAGTTTATTAAACTGATTTATAGATTTCTGTTCAAAAGAATTGATATAGTTCCTGTCTTAAATTCCTTGCCAAAACGGGGCACAGCGAGAGCAATAGCATTTGTCTTGTCCTTGTCATATATGCAAAAAAAAAGAAGTTTAGCAACTGAGTAGCAAGCAGTTCTCGCCGAAACATTTATTTTCAGGCAAATTTTATTACAATAAGATCGGACATGCTTAAAAAATACTGCACATATCGAATCATAATCGCCAAAAAATCTTAAGCGAAACAATTCGGAAAATTGCGTTTTGAGCCAATAACTGTTCAATATTGCCTAAGGCAGGCGTGGGGAACTTGCGGCCTTTTGGCTACTCTGGTGCGGCCTTCTGACCAATTCTGTACATTTATGTAAATTCGAAAATGCCTGTTTCCGGCCAAAGATTCCCTAGTCAATGTTTACTGCGGAAATGTCAAATCAGAAAATTGAATGCGGCCTTTAGAAAAGAAAAGGTTCCCTTCCCCTGGCTTAAGGCGTCAGTGAAAACAATTTAAGAGAATCTTATTCTCGTGATCTTTTAATTAAAAGGCCTGTGCATTTTATTGTTTTTACTTGTTCCACGTGAACCCCGGTTGAGAAACGCTGATCTAATTAACTGAAAGTAATAAGGCAAGTGTATTATAATATCATGATATGAATCGACTATATATTACTATTTACTAACCACAATTGTGGGGTTATAATGCAAAACGTATTATTTCCAAAACTCGAACTTTTCAGTAGAGACAAATACTATAACGAATAACACAAACAATGTAGCATTTGCATAGAAATATGATTTCCAATTTGAATACGACAGTCTTTTAGACATTTTATATTTAAACTAATAGGACCTGTCGATTCCTTATGTTTCAGTTACCCTATCTCAATATTGTTCATTTTGGAAATAGTACGTTTTGCATTATAACCCCATAATAAAGGGATTCGTTTCTCAAATTTAATTTAAAAAAATCTTCACTATAAAATTTATAAATCATTGGTAACAATTGTCTGCTTATTACGGGTCGATTTGTAGTATTTCATTAATAAACACATTGATGCATTTTTTCTACTAATGAATTTATTACAGAAAAGTAAACATTGTTTACAATAAGAATGGGCACGCTTAAAAATGGTGAATATAGTTACAAACATATTGTTTAGAAGTACTTAGATAAAATTAATATGATATATTTCACTGTATCAAAGTGGTTCAGTTGAACTAATATTTTTTAACGGCCTGAAGAAGCTAGTTTGTCGTCAATCGATTGATATGAAAATTCTTTTCAATGCCAATTGTTTAGTATACATAAAACTGTTAAATTATATTTCTTATCAGTTAATTATTTTCGCCATGAGTAAAACCGGTCCCGGTAAATAAAAGTAGAAATAAATACAAAGGAACATTGTGTTTTTCTTAATACAATGCCTTTCCACCAAGTATTGACAGTGAATACCCTAAATTTGTAAAAAAACGTATTAAAATATAACACTATCACACAAAGAAATGTTATGTACGTTTATTACAGTGCGTTTTAAAAGCAGTTACTTTTTTTTGGTATAGCGTCGTAATATTCTGAACTGTTTTCAACTTATATTGTTTTATGCTTGTCCAATATAAACGTATTTAATTTATTCAAAGATTGATGTTCTAATATCATGAATCTCAACTACGGCGAGGTGTCAGTGTTGTCAGTTGTAAAATAAAACGAAGAGAAAAAAACGTAACGGTGATCAGAAATTGACTTTGCAAATATAACGGGCCGCGGCCAGCTAATTACGAACACTCCATCTTATGTTAAGCCGGTGTAAACAGAGATGGACTCTGATCGACTGGTACAGTAAACTTGTACCCACTTCCATGTTAAATTTTATCGCATGGATCTATGAATTTATAATTTTTTATCGCGTTACCTACAACAGCGTGTCCACATACGGCTCTTGGTAACATCCTGATTTTGATCTTATTATTAATTAACCGCAAATTTATTTTGAGTACATACTTAACGTTAATTAGATATAAACGAATGTAGTGTTGAGTTCGTTTTGAGCAAATATTTTAAAACAAAACTATATCACACATTGTTATCACTTTTAGGGTCTTCACTGTCAATACCTGGTGGAAAGGCATTATATTAATAAAAACACAGTATTCTTTTGTACTTATTACAACTTTTATTTACCAAGATCAGGACCGGTTTCACTCATGGTGAGCGAATCAGTTGATAATAGGTTATCCAATCCCGGCATTGCGATCGAACCAAACAAAATGAAACACGTAATTTGTTTTTTGGCAAATCCGTAAATTATGCTTCTTTGGATTCGAAAATTCTTGGAACAGCAATAAAAAAAATGTTTCACGCCGATCATTTGGGAAAATTGATAAACTTATGGGTTCTTGAAATATACATGAAATTGTTCCTTTACTTCAAAATCGCCGATCAAAAATTTTCTCGTCCCGAATCCCAATTTGTACACTATTTGAGTGTTCAATCCCGAAATCTCGGGATCACATGGAGGGTCCGGGATTGGATACCCTGGTTGAAAATGCTCGCCATGAGCGATACCGGTTCTGATCTTGATAAATAAAAGTGGAAATAAGTACAAAAGAATATTGTGTTTTTCTTAACACATTGTAACAAATTTCACACTTCGTATGTGTCGAAATTCAATATAAATAAGCCTACGAAAAAAATACTTTATATTATAATTAGTTATATATTTGTGGATGGGATTTATTACGGTATCTCGAATGTAAAGTTTTATTTTGAATATATTTATTTTATTGTATGGTTCATCGGATTATTTAGAGATTGAGTACAGCAGAAACAATAATCTCAACGTAATACAGTAATTTTCGCTTGTAAGATAAAATACATTGCTTGCCCCAAATGTTGAAATGTGTATATATCGATGTTTGTTAGTACATAGTCGCTTAAGTAGATTCCTACACCAAAGTGAAATATCGTCACAACACAACCAGTCTTGTCTTCAAAGTTGATCTTGATTCTATTAGAGTCCGGCTACATATAATATATTCTTAATGCATTATTCATTTAAATAATTACGTTTGTTTAGTTGTCAGATATTGCATTTAATATATTCTACCACGATCATTTAACATTTTTTTTTTCAAAATTCGGTCAAAGAAACCTGATATCAGTTGTAACGTTTCAAAAGTATTCGACTCCAGTTTTGGTCCTAACTGTCAGTTTTGTGAATTTCCAAGGCCCAATTTCGCTTAAGTTAGCTTCAATGTGTTAAGACCGTACAACGATTTTAAAATAATAATGCTTTTAAAGCTACAATGAGCCACAACCATTTTTTAATTTAAATTGTACAGGAATATTCAATGTATTTTGATTGTCAAATAAATTTAAATACTATAATATAATTTCACTCTTCGATTAATTATTCTACTCTTGGTGGGTTAACTGATTTACAATTTATCTTGACTGACCTGGGTGTTGGTTAAAAGAAAGTTTGTTTAAACAATGTCCGTTACGAAAGTTTTTTTGTTGATCCAACTCCGCTTTAATCGATCTAGTTAAAATCTAAGCCAACATCAATATTTTTAGGCCTGAAAGTAGTACTGACAATTCTGCTAGTCTAAAGATCGAATACCGAATATTAAAACCATTTACTGCTCGAATTCAATAATTAAAAAATGTAATAATTTTTTTTATATAAAAAATTGCTCATAAATCGGTGTAGTATTTATTGTTAGTACTGAAATTTTAGGATGCTTTCACAATACGTTAAAGAATAAGCATATTTTCTAAATAATTATTCGTACATTATTGAAATAAAGCATTTAATCTTACTCTGTGTTTATAAAAAAATAAAATACCAATAATTTAACCAAAATATTATTTTATACACAATTTTATTTAAGCGAAAAATGATTATTTGTCAATTGTGTATGCATATTATATATACACCACCAATATTCGAATATCCAAATATCAAAAAACTTAATAAATTCGAATATTCGCTTGTAATCCTTTGCTGTAAATCAGGCGTGGGGAACCTGCGCCCTTCTGGCCAATTTTGTAATTCTGTAAATTTTTGTAAATTCCTGACATGTTCTAACTGTAAATTTCTGTTTGCGGCCCAAGATTCCCTTGTCAATGTTTACTGCGGCCTTCTGTCGAATCAGAAAAATGAATGCGGCATTTAGAGAAAAAAAGCCCCCCACCCCTGTTGTAGATTAATCGCCATTGATTTTAAATGTATCGGCTTGCCAGTCCGAAATCATTGTATTCTACAATCATTGTATTCCTGAACGTGTGACTGCTTCTCTGTTTAGAGAAGTCGGCAAATCAAAGATATTTTTGTATTTAAAATTTTGAGCAATGGCTGACACAGAAGAATAGTAAAAAAAAGATTTTTGAAAATGAATGTAATTATAAATGTCATAACTAATTGAATCAAATAATATATACAGGAGTCATTATTGCTTAGCCTTTGGACGACTTATATCAACCTTCATTGCAATAATTTAAAAATTCTTCATAAAGGTGACCTACTAGATGATATTCTTTCCAGTATGAAATACCGCTTTGAGCTGTGCATTCAAAACCAGTACGAGAATAGACCCAACTCCTACGCGGTGACATATTTGTAACACAGCCTCTTGTATTTATTTACATAGGAGCATTTTATATATTCAGCAGCCTTATAATAAAGATGATGATAGTAATGGCGTGCATGTGTTTTATTTTGAGGTTAGTGTATTCAGAACGATCGCTTATATATTTGTTTCCCGCTTGGCTTCTTTATCCACGTCTTCTCCTATATATAGACTCCGAATGGATGATTTTTAGCAGAAGTCTCTCTTAACTTTTCCGGTTCTAAGCTCAAGAAATGCGACCCCAATACCCACATTTTCTTAAATATCTATTTTAATATGGGTGATACAATGTTTATAGTTAAGGTTTTCTTATATCATAGTTTTTTCGACTTTTTGTAGTTTATATAAATACGCGATAAAGCGATAAGCGATTGCTCGTAAGATAGCTGGCTAAACTCGTCAGATGCAATTTCATATGTGTGCTAGGATGACGTTTTTTTACGCGCAACTTAAAATATGATTATGTATTAAAAAAACTACGGATTTTTATAAAAAAAATGTATGAGTAATGATACAGAGATATATTTTAAAGCCCTTAGACAACTTTTTTTTTTTAATTCATAAGAATAAGGCCAATAATGAGGAAACCACTGGGGTCCCTAAACGACTCCCATCGGATGAGAAGTATTTTTCTAGTCTTCGAGCCGCGAGAGTTAAAAACACTATTGTTACTCAGTTGTTTCACTAGACCAACTGAGCATGCGGCTCAATAAAAGAGCTATCTCAAAAGGCTTTTTAAGACAAGAACTGTTAGTTACACAGATGCTTAACATCTATTTTTATAAGTGGTTGTGGATATAAGGATATGAATAAGACAAGATGAGTGGCAAACTAATCGCTTTCGTCACGCCTGTTGGAAGATTGCTTGAGGATTGGGAGGGAGGGAAAGAATTTAAGGCATTACATACATCAATGTATTCGGAAAGAAATTCATAACTCCGGTTTGGGTTGGGTCATGGTGGACATTATTAACTGATAATTTTCGCCTTGATCGAAACCAGTCCTGATCACGGAAAATAAAAGTAGAAATAAGTACAAATGAATATTGTGTTTTTTTTTTAATACAATGCCTTTTCACCAAGTATTGACATTGAACACCTTAATGTCGATGAAAATCAATTTATAAAAACTATCCATACTGCTCAAGACACGCCTGGCTTTTCTTTTGTACATATATATGCTTACAGTGCCTTAAATATTTTTTTTTTAATGAAATGCATGCAACCCATATTTTAGCTTAGTCTTTTATTGCCTGTCAAAATACAATGATTATATATATGTATATATATTTAACACCCATTAACGATTCCTTGTATAGAATTAACTTTAGATCACAGAATTGTAATATATATTTTTTTAAGTTAAGTTAATATTTATTTCAACTTTAACCGCTTGAATACCGCGCAAATAAATCATTAACATGTCCCAGAGATACTGCGTGTTTTTGAGAAAAATATTTTTTGCCTAATATACACTTGAATTCGATATTTTAAATACCTATATTGACTCAGTATAGATAGCACTACACATATTCATCAAAATATTGCTTATATTCTATTATAATACCAAGTATTTGATTTTTTAAATGTCATGGAAATCCGTGTTCGCTTGCATATGTTCCGGACACCGGTGTCCGCTTGGTATCCAAGTGGTTAAATAACCAAATATTTTACTAAAGATTGCGCCCAGCAATCTATTACTCTAACACACTGATTAATATTTTTTGATTTGACTTATGAAAAATAAGGGAATTTTGTATAAAATTAGTTTTATTCAAAAAATTACAGTTACTAATTACATTATTACTGTTTTTGTAGTTGTATTAATTGTTTCACCCTCCCCACTTACTGGTTTATTAAATTTCATAAAGGATATGGTTTTGTGACAGTAAAATAAGATAAGGGAATCTTCTTGTGCCCGCTACTGGTGATTGTAATAAAAGCCTTGAAAAAATACGAAGTCGTTTCTGCAATACTGTTACAATCTAAATAATTGAGTGCTGGCTCCCAGGTCAAGTTTACGACACAGAAATTGGACCGCCGTCATTATGTGTGAAGAATTTGTGTTAAAACTACTTTAAAATCTAGGCTTTATAATATCAACATAGGCGTGAGATCTCACCTACATATTGCGATGAAATATGACAGACTAGATACATTGTTTGTACGATTCTGACAAGTGTTCAAAAATTTGTGTACAACTGTTTTTCTCACAACAAAAGTAATTTTAAATGTATAATTTAATTCAAACCCAAATAGGGAGACTAAAGAAATTGAAAAACTTATAATATATAAGTAGTCATTATACTGTGCATATTAAAGCTAGTGCTTGTCGAGTAATATTAATTACATAGTTTCGTTCGACTTTTGAAAGAAAAAATGACTTAACCCTAACTTAAATTAAAACTAAACGAAACTAACGTAACGGAAAAAGGACTTAAACTTAACACACAATAACATTATTTTTTTTAAATCCATCTCCGCATATGGCATCATAATGGAGGTATCTCGACAGATTTGTACCCTCTGATAATGGAGTTCTACCAAGTAAATGCCAAATCAATTAATAAATCTCAACAGAAGTTTTTTCTAGCTCAACCTCTCTTTTTCCAAAGAGAGTAGTAGGGATAGAAAGATAGGGCTAGGACAGGACTAGTGGTGAACTAATCACTCATGCTAAGTCTAGTTATTCAAGGATCGTAAGGGTGGGAGGGAATTTTTAGGCATCACAAAACGCATCGAGAGAAATTGTAAATCGATAAAAAAAAAGGTTTTCGTACTGGGACTCGAACTCACGAGATCCGGCACGGAAGCCTACAACGCTAACCATCAGATTACTACAACAATCAACAGAACATTTTTTTTCAGGAGGCACAAAAAAGTATTTTAATTGTTTTGGGCCAAAGGAAAATTATGAAATATACATATCATTAAAGTACATTTAGACTAATAAACTGGGGCTTAATTGACTTAATCTAATTAAAATTTTATAAATTGAGGAAAAAAATGTTTTGTTAGTCCCTTTTCCTGGATGAAATTTTCACTGGCACTAATCTTTTGAAGCTTAAATTTAAATACTTATTTGGCATTTTCAGCATACATTCATTTGATAAAACGTGTATCAAGTTGCATACATTGTAGTTATTGAAAAGAAGTTGTTTTGAAAAAACTGTGGGTTACGTTACTCCTTTCCACTGTCGATATTTATAGCGTTACTGCGCATAGGCTTGTACACCATATGGTACACTAAAATGTATTGCTTTTTTCAATCGATGCATGTATATACGCGCAAAGATATGACTATGTTATATTTTCATCCCTTCCCGTCCACCTTATACGATCCTAGAAACGTGACGTCAATGGGGTGATTAGTTCACTTACTGCATGTCAAACGCCATTCTTTTTATCACGCTTTGAAAATAAGTTGACGAGTAAGTTATAACACTTAAATATAAATAACCCGATTAGTTTGTCTTTTCCGATTATTAAATATGTATATCAACTGTGGAAAGGAAAAAGGACGTAATCTACACATATCAAATTTTACAGGAGGCGCAAAAAACGTGTTTTGATGATTTTGGGCCATATGCAAATTATGAATAATACACAGCCTTGAAGTGCACGAAGTCTTCTGGGCTGGAGTTAAATTGACATAATCTAATATCAATTAAAGAAATTGTCTAGAAAAAACATTTATTTCAGTCTTTTTATCTTGGTTTAAATTTATTACAAGGTCATCTTTTTCAAAATTAAAAGCTAAATTTAGATACTAATTCGGCATTTGCAGGTTGCATCCTTTTGATAGAACGTGTATCAAGTTTGATACATTGTGATTATCGAAAAAAACCTGTTTGGAAAAAACTGTGGGTTACGTCATTTTTCCTTTCCAAGTCGATATTCTTAAAATTAACATTTTTATCAAATTTTCATTCGCTGATTAAAAACGGTTCTAATTTTAAGAAAAGAAGAATTAGTAGCGGAAATTTGGTTTAATTTTTACATACATCAAAACTATTTTTTCTGATTTCTTCAGTTAAGACAGTTGGCCAATCTTTTATCGTTGTACATTTGTTATTCATTTAAATATATGTTTGAAAATATTTGCAGTAATATTTGTTAACTTAAAAATCAAATTACGTCCATGCTTTGTTTGCATGTTATTGTTATAATGAAAATAACATTTTTTGGCTATTAATAATACTTCCAATCTTTACTTACTTACTTAATGGGCTTCAAAAAATCGTGTATTGATTATTATAAAATATTCCCGATACAAAGCTCCTAGACGCAATACGCACTGTTAGATACAATCACTTCAAGATATCTCCAGTGTGATTTGCTAATATATTATATCTAACGTAACATTTACAGAAGCATCTTTATAAGGTAGAACGTTCCTGTTCGATGTCTTATCGTGCTTTATTAGCAAGTTCAAGATAGCTTTACTTATGTAAGTGACACTTATATTTACCCGATGCAATGGTGGACCTCCTGCTATCGACATTGATCCGCCTGATGATGACAGTGGAGCACGTTGAAATATATATTATATTTAAATAACTCCAGCAGAGTGACGAGGTTTTCTTGTCTGCAACATTGTATGCACAATGGATCCTGCCCGAGGCGTGAGCAAGAGTGAACTTGTTGTCGCTGCAACCCATTGCAGTGTTTTTCAATTTTTTTTTTTATATCAAACCATAGACACACAATACTTTGTAAAGAGTGAATTTATGGCAGATATTTTTTGGCTTGACATAATATTACTATTGTAATCGTCACTAGATAAATGTTTGTTATTTATTTAAGCAATAGATTTGGTATATGACGAATTCATTTTTTTTCACCAGTAATTGTGATAAATCACAATTTTTTTTATTTTCAGTTAAAAAATTAAGCGATCAATAGTTTATACAAACCAGTGATATTGTCTTACCAAATTCTGAAGAAGTCTTAATGAAAATTTAAGTCCTAAGCACTATGCACTTCTCATTACTGTTTTCACAAACAGATAATTTAAAAATAATACTAGAAAACAATTTGTCATCTGGATTTTCTTCATTCTATAGATAATTCATATTTTTAAATCTAACTTCACTATTACGTTTTTTAAAAACATTTGATTAAAAGTTAACCGTTTGAAACGCACGAGGGGTTTATTTTGTTTGTAATCAAATTAAGCAATAAATATTCTTATCATAGAATCAATATCTAAATTACATGTTAGAAAACAAACATACAAAAAAAATAGCACATAAATCGCTGCATTTGTGAACTCGTGCTTTATCTATTGTTGCTATCAAAATTGTATGGCGCGGACAGTATTAAAAATCAATGCAAATATTTGACACTATTTTAAAAGTGTTACATTACTTTTAATCAGTCTTGGTTGCTGTCAATTTGGCTACATCCGTTTTTATAAAAGCTAATCCCGCATCAACATGCTTTTAGAAAATATGTTCGGCCTACATTCAATCCTGTCATGGTGTATGGGCGTACGTGTTCTGGGTGCTGGGGAAACTGGGCTTTAGTCAAAATACACAAATATTTTAATATAATATAAGGAATAAACATACAAACAGCTTTCAAAATATCGCACTGTAATAGTTTTTGATGTCTTCTCTTTCTCCGGCACCACAGTTATAAGTGAACCATGATAGGCTTTACCATTTATTTACCACTCATTCCTTTGCCAAAAGCAGACCAATGTATTGCGATACTCAATTCACCTTGTAAAGTCGATTTCTTCTCTTAATATAATTGAGTAAAAGATGTTTCTGAGACTAACAATAATATATCAATTCGTGATAGCACATCCGGCACAGTGATACTTTAGTTTTACTGGCAAATTTGGCAATGTCTAGCTGATCATAAAACCCTACCCTGTCTGCAAAACGTGGTGGTTAATATAGATTTTATTATACAATCATCCTTTATAATTGTATAATATACTCTCCAGGACGAACGTCATTCAAATGTTTACATTGGGAACGGAAACAGCTTTACTAAAAGTGTATAAAATGTCTAATTTTAAATATAAATCCCAGATTTGATGAGTTACTTGCATTTTTAAACAAACAATATATGTGCAATCATATCTTTCATTAATTTTTGAATTTTATTAGTAATAAAATATCTATAATACTTTTTACCACCAACAAATAACAACAATTTAAATTATGTATATTTAAGCTATTCAAGTATTGTACATATTATGCATGATAGTTAAACAATTTTATTTTAATTCTTTTCGGGTTAACATATTAAATTGAAAAAAATCATTTATATGTATATTTAAGTAGTTAAATGATCAGTTTAAATCAAATATTCCGTCAGTATACAAGTAAAAAGTCGGCATTTCTTTAAAATTTGATCAACTGACATGATTATAAATATGAGGTTAGGTTAGGTTGTCAACATATAACTAGCCTTAATGTTAAAAAAAATATCAATTATATAAATTCTGGCCATTCTTTATAAATATGTACTGATTTTTTAACAAAAAAAAACTGATATTAAACACACGCCATTTCTGAATCGCTGGTGTTTGAAATAGCATGGAAGGCCATTTTGCATTTCGCTGTTCTATCTCGACAACAAACTGCACACGACCTGCATACAATTATTGTCCCTCTTTTATTTTGACTTTATTCCCTATTGTTTGTGACCTGTGACTAGATTCTCGGTCTGTAACAGCCAATGTCAAGTGTCAATAATATATTATTGGCTCTGACGTTTTATTATGGTATTATATTACTAGCAGTTCGAAGGAAAAGATTAATCTCAACATTTCCATACGTTTGTCGATTTTATTGCTGATATTCAGTATCAAAAAAAAACATTTTACTGAAAGGAAATTGAAGTCATAAAAATGACATCGGATTAAATATTAAAAACACGGCTTATTTATCCATGTCCACTTCCAATGTGGAGTATTTGCCATTTCTAATGGAAGTATCTCAACAGAAGATTTTCTACGAGAGCTGCTTGTTACTCAGTTACTCAATTAGTATTTTTTTAAGTGAGAAGGTATAGAAAGGATAGTGCTAAGACAGGTGGGCTAATCGTAGATAAAACTGAATTTTAAGTTTACAAATATGATTTTGTGATTTAAAAATGAACAGAGTTAGGTAATAATTATTTAATTTTCCCGATTGCTTACTTTGATGATTATTTTTAATTTACTTTTGAACCCATTGTTGCTACTTTTTTAACATTATATACTTTAAATTTGGTTTTGTTTTTGTTTATAAGTAGTATTAAGGGGTCCTAAATTTAATATTTATGGATAATCGAGTGTCATTTATTTGTAATTGTGATCATTATTCATTACATTTTTTTCTCTTTTCTTTTACCAACTAATATTTGCTAGACCTTGTTATTGGTCTTACTTATTTTTTTAGCGAGCTTAGTCCATAGAACACGCGGCTCTTAATCTCAGGGTCGTTTGTTCGAGCCCCACGTTGGGCGCCAATTGACAAAACTTCCTCAATATCACTCTCAATAAAAGAAAGACATGCCTTGTTCATGAAAGAGAGCAATACAGTGATGAAAGGAGAAGGATAAGGTTTTCTTTTTCACAAAGTCACGATTGGTTTTACAGTCAGGACTCAGAATTAACCTTAATTATTACAATTAACTTAGATACAATAAAAAATGATGATACAAGATTGTGCGATTCAAAAACAAGGAATAAACTGTTTATTTCCTTCGTAAATCACCCCTACTTGAGTCTAGAAATATGAAATAATTCAAATTATCGTCGTGATAATGGATTCAATAAAGCTTCAAATAATAAATTATTCAGACCTTGTCTTCGGCCCAAAAAGATGAAAGGTAATTTTATGATTGCAATTCTGTGCTCACCTTTTGTACCCTCTATTATCCTCTTCTTCTACCCCCGAAGATATCCTTCTTCCCTGTATATATAATACATTCAAGTGTTATTCAATTAAATACTTCATTGAATAATTCATGTTTTGCGAGCAAGAAAGACTTGAACACGGGTCAATGGAACGTGTGGCGGGTGCTAAGTGCGTACGCGTGCATATTTGACTCACCCTAATCCCCGACACAACGTTGGTCTATCTCAATAAATAATATTGTTTTGTATTGAATACGAAATTTACTCTGCACCTCAAATAAAAATAAAAAATAGTCGATTCCTGCTATCGATTTAATAATGGAAGAACAAAGTCATAAGAAAATTAGTTTATCTACAAGTATCAGTGAATGTGTTGGGTCCTTTGGTGCAGCGGTTAGCGGTTAGTGTTGCGGGCTACCATGCCGACTCTCACGGGTTCTGGTCCCACGATTACATGTGTGTTTGTGATGTCTAAAAAAATCCCATCCCCCCCTTTCTGATCCTTTAATAACTAAGCGTAGCGAGAGCGATTAGTTAACCACTTGTCCTATCGTAGCCGTATCCTTTTATCTCTACTACTCTCTTTGAAAAAAAGAGGTTGAGCGAGTGAGTAACAAACAGTCCTTGTAGAAAAATATATTCTGTTGAGATACCTCCATAAAAATGCCATATACATTAAGAGCGGAGATGGATTTTAAAAAAATGAAGGAAATTTGGAATATTTGCCGATAGAAGAAATTCTAATAAGAAATATTGTAACACCCTAAAGAATGTAAAAGTTGACTATGGTTGGTAATTATTATTCGAGGCTTCAAACCTATTCAAAATTTAATTTAATATTGTTGAATAATACACCGACATGACTGATTCAACTTAAAAATGTATTTTTTGATAAGCGTGTATAATATAAGCTGTTTAGTAAGTATTAAAACATTGAAAATAGCAATATTCAAAAAAGACAGGAAATAGTTGTACGAACTATGATGAACGCATTTTATATTTGAAGTACTATTGAATCATATATAAAGCAAAGTTTAACAGTTCACAATGTTGTTTCAAGGATTCTACAGTCTTAAAATGTCATAATCACTTTTTAAGTTTGCATTTTAAGCCGATCGCAGCATTGAAAATTTGAAGGTTTATTGCAATAAATAAAAAAAGGTATAAATTCTCTTCGGCTTATTGCGATTAAATTGATTGCAATAAAAGATAAAGAAGCTTATATTGTTGGCGTGGCCTGAATTTTAAAATGCCGACTCTTTTGTGTTGGTTTCAAATTCCGATAACTGTCGAACTTTGATATCAGAACCCGCTGACGCATAATGCCAAAATTAAATATGCATTTTAAAGAATCTCAATGCCAAGGTGGTTTTGCAAAAAAAATAAATGTATTCTGCCTATTGTAATGTCCGTTAAAATATTCTTTTCTGATGATTTTTAATAAGATGAATTTTTCATTCAGTTAAGAATACACGCCTGATAAAAGTTTTGTTTTATTTATTAACTTTACACTGGAATGACATCATACAATTTTAATACACATATTTATTAATGGGTTCACGCATGTTCCAAAACGGAATAAACCTCTTATTTTTTTATTTCTGTCATTTATTTATTTTGATGTCTTTATTGTATTTAATGTGATTTTTATTATTATTGAAGTCAAGACAACTCTTTTTAAGCATCCTATAAATTTCTTCCTTAATAACTAAATAAACACCATCCCACTACAAAAATAATAATTTATCGTGTAAGATTATTCACTATCTGAAGAAGCGGACATCAATAATATACAGTAACATAACAAAGCTATAAAAGTGATGTATTGTTTTTATCTAAACAACTTATTTAATTACAGTATTTTCTGCCAAGTGTTTGCCAAATCATCACTTGTGTTTTATGCCTTGAAAAGACTGCATAGTAAATACCAAAAGTGTCTTTATATTGGTGATGGTCTTTATCCGAAGTATTTTTTTTTATATCACAACAGATTTATCTTTTCTACGTAATTAAAATTGTCTTTAATGTCTGTGCTACTCACTTTGCTATAACTATGAGAAAGGCTTACAAAAACGATAAATACTAATAACAAAACGTAATACTGTGATCTGTAACTTTGCATAAACGTACTAGACAGGTCTTGCTTTAATTGAGAATAAAAATTGAAGACACAAACACAATATGTACAGTACTATTTTTCGTTATGTATTATATTTCACTAGACGCGAATATGACGCGAACGTTTTTTACCAAAATTAAGATTCGTTTGATAAAATGTTTCGATTGTATTATTTGTACGGAGAAAAATGAATGAATATAGGCCAAAAGAAAACTATTTGTCGAAAACGTGTTATGTCGAAGTTATAAATATTATAACGCAACACCCGAATATGTATTTAATAAAACAAATACTACGCTATATTTGAATTAACCCTCCAAGGACGAGCGTGACCATATGGTCACAGTAAGCACCGTTGTCTATTGATCCCACTATTCACCTTTTTCTACCAGAATATCGTTGCTTTCACTCATATTTGGCTAAAAAGATTACAGACTTCAGTTAGTCATCAGTCGCGGGGACAGAAACGGCTACCAAAAGCACATGCGATTTTTTGAATTTCCGTTTATTTTTAATGGACCTTTTAAAACTGTTAGTTATTTTTTTATAAAAACATCAAATTATTTACAGTTTTTTTGCTAATATATTTGTATAGAAATTATGTTGATCTACAGAGGTCAAATTGTAAATATTTTTAAAAATTTAACGTTTAGCTATATTTCAACCCAGAATTTTTGCGTGCCCGTACGGTCACGCTCGTCCTTACTACTGTCCGTACAGAATATTGCACGGTAATAAAAGGATGAGCATGAGCACTTTGCGCTTTTTTTTTTTAAATTTTTTGTTAGGAATAAGAGTTATCCGTGACTTCAATATGGCTTAAAAAATATTTTTTTTATCGAAAAAAAGTTCTCGTCTCTGAAGGGTTAATACTATTTTTTATCACAAAGTGACTGATAGTACAATAATTCTTTTCGAAAAGCTTTTTCAATTATTTTTATATCAAACAAAACTTTCTTAATAATATTTGTCAATTACATTAATTAACATATACAGGTGATCATAATACCAACAAAATTTTAATTAACCTAAATATGCTAATGGAGTTGAGAAGCTATATGCTAATTAGTTTGCACACAACTAATTAGTTTTTTTATTGTTTTTATGTTCCTTCTCACCACACCCATGAATAGAATTCATACAACGCTCCCACTCCAACTTTCTCATTAGGTACGAAAAATATCAATACAAATTAATTAGTCCGTTATAGTTAAGACATTACGATAGAATTTTCTTAAAACCTTAACCGAATACTTGGCGTAGTGGTGAACGTCGTTGGCTTCCGTGACAGATCTTACAGGTTCGAGTACCAATACAAACTGTATTTTTAAAAAAATCGATTTATTGATTTTGAAGTGATCATTTAACCACTAGTTCTGTCACACTCCCTATTCTTTTTAACCCTACTCTCTTAAAAATTGAGAGGTTGAGCAGCTGAGTAACATTCAGTCAGCGGCGGCCGGTCCATGTGGCATTGGATCAATGCACCCCTTGTATCTGCAGGGGTGGTTATATTTCATGAAATAACATTTATACCATTTCCTCATTTTAAATTCGATAAAATAAAACAAAATGTTAAATAGAATAAAACAAAATTTTCTAAAATACTTATTATAGACAATAAATACATGAAGAATTTAAAATGAGTGAATGGTCTAAACGTTATGTTTGAATATTATTTCATGAAATATAACCGCCACTGCATTCAGTTATCGTGTATAAACTTCTTTTGAAATATCTTTATTAAGAGGCCATATGCTCCACATTGAGAGCGGACAAGCATTGATAATAAATATATCATAAAATAATTTAAAGATTTCGACTGAAGGTGCTTGTTGGAATTTCAAAATTAAATTTGAAACGTTCAAATTATTTACATTCACACAAGTTTTGTCACTAACGACCCGGGTTTCGCCTTTCGGTGTCTTCAGGCGCTCAAGTGCATGGATGGACTTGAACTGACGTTCAGTAAAAAAATATATCGTGCTTATATAATAAATTAATGTATCACTTAGTTTAGGGCCATTGCTGGCGAGATGGATTAATTCATGGGAATGCCTACAGATTTGAATGGTACACTAGGCTCGCGCTTGGTGTCTCCAATTCTTTAGCTTATATTTTACATAACTAAATTTAATTTTCAATATTTAATTTAATTTTTCATGCAACACTAATGGTATCCAAGCTTTAGTCCATCAATCCACCACTGGTCAGGAAAAAATAGTATTGATCTACGTAAAGTGACAAATAAAGTTTTGAAGTTTTGTATTCGATATTCGAAATGCTCAAAATTTTGTTTACTAACCAGAAGAAAATAAAATAGAATATTCTAAATTTGAAAACAAAATCAACTGATTTACTAACGTAACAAAGCTCTTTTATGATGTAATGTAATACAACATTATTATTTGTGACACCTAGCGTCAGAACAAGGTAAACTGTTACTGTTTTTGAATTTATGATCATTTCGAACGATCGTCGATTTAAATTTGAAAATCGTCCGTTGTGTACAAGGAGGCAATCAATTAAACATTAAACGGTCGTCATTCACAAAGACGGTTACACTGCGCTGCGGTGACGCATAATTCAAAAATTCCGCGCGAAATTCCGCTTTGTCCTTCTTCTTTCAAAATTTTCGATCTCTGAGTCACGCCGCGTTTGATTAATAAGCCATACACGAATTTTGTTTTCGTAGACCCTGATCTGTGATCCTCAGAAATGGAAAGCGATTTTATTTACAATAATAATTAATGATATCCTTTGAGTGTTATTTATTTTATGAACCATATCTAATATATTATACATATCTTTTGCACAATACAATCGATATTAAAATTTTAGAAAGTATCCAAAACAGCTTTCAATATTAATTAAGATGACTGACTTATAAAAATGATCCACGCTTTTAGGTGTTCCCACTATTCGGCTACGGTTTACACGGGTAATCCTCGAAAAGGTCAATTTTTAATCATCTTCATAGATCTAAATGACTCATGATTCATCAACGTTTAGAAGGGCTTGTCGGTTTTAAAAATATTTTTTTAATCATAATTAGCTATATTCGACAACCGGTTGGTTCTTATTGATAACCTGGTTTTGAATACTAAAATTGATGTTCATTCTTATATTATAAACGCTTATATTTTGACTTGAAACTTCCTTGGTTATAAATAAAAAGTAATCAAATATGTTTTTTATTTGTCAGTAAACATCAATGAATGCGTCTAAATATCATATTTATGTTTTTTTAGAAAATATTTTTGCTGCACTTTTTGACTGTTTTAAATGAATTATCACTAATTTTTGAAATTCCGAAAATTGGGTGAATTTTGGTAGATATTAGATTTCGAAAAACTGTTTTTTTTGCCCTAACGTTTCGTGACTGAATAAAAAAATTAAAGAAACTTTTAAAAATCTAGGATATGTACAATTCATTAAACCTTTAACAAATAATAAAAAATTTAAATAAAATGCTAACTTTTGCGAAATTTCTGTTGAAACTGATTTTTCCGTTTATGACGATCCCGTGTAACGTCTTTTCGAATAATATTACCATAATCAAAATTTATGCCTGATGATTTTAAACAGCAAGATTAATTTTACACTGTAAATACATGATTATCAGAATATTGACCTGCTTAAAACAACTTTTTATAATAGTGTCAAATATTGTTTTTTTTTTTTCATACTATTGAATTTAATATTGTCTGATAGTTTGCCTTCTAACTTAAAATGAATTTTACGTTTTACTCACTATCACCAAGTTTTCGATCTTCTTACAGGGGAATTAGAAAATAAATATTAGCTACATTAAGGAAAAGTTATTTTTTTACATGATTAAAATATTTTAAGATAGTGTATGTATGACGTTAATAACGTTATTCTTTGCGGGTCTTAATATATCGACTGTGGAAAGGAAAAAGGACGTAACCCACAAGTTTTTCAAAACAGGTTTTTTTCGATAATCACAATGTATCAAACTTGATACACGTTCTATCAAAAGAATGCAAGCTGAAAATGCCGAATTAGTATCTAAATTTAACTTTTAAGTTTGAAAAAGATGACCTGGTAAAAAAATTAAAACCAATAAAAAAGTCTGAAATAAAGGTTTTTCCTAGACAAATTCTTGAAATATTATAAGATTGTGTTAATTAAACACCATTTTAGATGTTTCCGTACACTTCAACGTTGTGTATAATTCATAATTTGCATATGTCACAAAATCATCAAAACACGTTTTTAGCGCCTCCTATAAAATTTGATATGTGTGGGTTACGTCCTTTTTCCTTTCCACAGTCGATATAGTTGAAAATTTTGATGAAATTGATAAAGTGATGAAAAAAACGAAGATAGGAATTAAATAAATAAAATATAATATTATTAATTGATTTGGCATTTACTTAGTAGAACTCCACTATCAGAGGGTAAAAATATAATATATTGATGTAGTGATTGATGTATTAGAGTTCGAACAAGATACGCAACAAAAATATACGAGATTGACTCAAAACAGCTACAATTTTTTAAATTCATGTTTGTGTTACCAATAAACACGGGCTTGAAGCCCGTTTAAAAAAAACAAAATAAGTATTTTAACAAAAATAATTTCACACTTGACATGCGTGTAGATTAGAATGTAGAGCAACCTGTTATTCTACTGCGTAATCAGACATAAACAATAATACAGAAATCTGGTATTATAAATTGTGAATCCCATATAAATGTAAATTAATATCGTCCTCATTTAGAAACTTGTATAACGAAGCACTTAAAAATGAAATATGTGTACTGAAACATAGATTGAACAAGTTTTGCAAAACCAATAATAAACTTGAAAAGCACGGGAAACCTCATTCGATAAGCAAACTTTTACCAAAGTTTTATTTATTGACTGTAACGGCATAATAAACTTAATTACATTCGTGAATAAAAAAGAAATGTCGTAAAATCGAATTATGTCAATTTGTTTGTACTCTATTAACTGTTACGAACCACTGAAATATCTGATTAATTGTGCACAATTATTTCGGTTGCATTCTAATAATATTTTTTTAATTAAAATAAATAAAAAACATGTTCAAAAAATTATAATTTTGTTATTCTCCTGATTATGCTACAAATAGTTAATCGTGTTTCACCTCATTGTGAAGCATTTTCGAAGATGTTATATAAGTAAATATGAAAAATAAATTCCCAAAACCTACAGCTGGATTCATCGAAACTAATCATTTTAAACTTTAATTTCGCCACTTGATACCGATTGGGACGCGCGAAACCAGTATCAATTGTTTTATAAAAATGTGGAAGTCATACACAAATGTGCTATTTTTAATATATAGTACAAACTGAGTCTATGTTTAACGTATTATCTTAAAATAGGGTTGGTCTGAGGATGCTTTTTGAAGAGGCAAAACGCGTCTCACAACTGGTATATAAAAATACTGTTTCATGTTATCCAAAAAGTCTTTTTCTTAAATTACATACCAATAAAAATTGCCAAAGCTTAGAAACCACACGATTCCTTCAGGATTATCTATCCCCCGCCAGTATCTTTGCCTCTTCTTAGATCATCCCAGCCAGTGACATTCCACGACGTCGTAGTCCATCCGACTGGTAGAAGAGACAAGCTGGGCTCAGACTCTTTTGGGGTATCCGCATCAGATATCCAAACCAGGACCATCGTCGCTTTTTTTCTTTGCGCACTCCTGAAATTAAGTGAATGTGAATTATGACTGTTTGTATAAAAAAATCCGCTAACTCAACTAGAGATGAAAAAACGACTTAATTATATTTTTGATATCGCAGTGTTTATGTTTCATTTGCCATGAGAATAATATAGTATGATTTCACATAAGGAAAACCGAACAAGTGTCATCATCAATTAACAACTATAATGCATTGTTTGACATACGCATTCACTCCCAACCGGTACTTTTTCTATACACCTTGTGTGGGAAGTAGTTCCAAGTGCTCTCGACACACTTCTTTCATTTAAAAATAACACAGTAAAAGTTTCCTTAAAGATGATATGAGTTGATTGTCAGTCTACATCTAAATCATTGTTTTTTTTAATGATGTCCGCTCCCAATGCGTTGTACATGGACTACTACGAAGTATATATAATCATAAGTTTTTCTACAATTATTAATTGTTATTAAATCAGCCGTTAAACTTCTCTTTTTTGAAAAGAGTAAAGAAAGATCAAGCATACTATTATACAGTGCTTTTTTTAAGTACCAGAACTTTTTGCCAAGCTTTTTTCTAATCCATGTTCGTTCCCAATGTGAAGCATTTGGCTTCCCAAAGGAACAGATCTCAACAGAAACTTTCCTTTAATAACTGATTGTTACTCAATTACTCAACCTCTTTAATTTTTCAAGAGAGTAGGGATAATATAACAAGGTTAGGACAATACTAGTGTTACACTAATCGGTCTTGCTTCGCTCCGTTATCTTAGAATTGTAAATTGGGAGGGAATCTTTAGAGACTAAATTAATTGATTAAAAACATATTGTTTGTGCTGGAATTCAAGCCCGTAAGATCCATGGAAGATCTGTGTAAACAACAACGTTGATACTACGCTACGGATCCAATATCAAAACATATCGACTGTGTAAAGGAAAAAGGATGTAACCCACACTTTTTTCAAAACATCGTTTATTCGATAATTACAATGTGTACAACTAGATACACGTACTATCAAAAGAATTTAAGCTGATAATTCCGAATAAGTATCTTAATTTAGCTTTTAATTTGAAAAATATAAGGGTCTGCGAAAAATGCGATTATGAAAAAATACTCAAAAAAAGGTTTTTTTATAAATAATTAAATTGATATTAGATGAAGTCAATTAAGAACCAGTTTGTTCGTCTCCGTGCACTTTAAGGTTGTGCATATTTCATAATTGGCCTTTGATGCAAAATTATTAGACAACGTTTTTCGTGTCTCCTGTAAAATTTGTTATGTGCAGGTTACGTCCGGTTTCCTTTCCACAGTCGGTATGTTAAATTAAATCAATTTAACTACGTTATTTCTGTAAAGTATATTGATAGTATAAATTGTTTTAGCTCTACTATAAATAAAGGTCAAATATGGATTATTATTCAAGATTATATTGGCTCATATTTAAATAGGATAGACGTAGCGTAAATCTTTTCGTGAAATAAAACGTTATTTTATAACGTCGAAATAAACCAATCATCTACCCACCTGCTAAACCAATTAAATGTATTTATTATGTTTGTGAATAAGCTCAATAACATACTCAAATTAAAAAGCCTCTTTCGAGCAGAGAAAAAACCGTATTATGTCAGTTATAAATTACATGCAATCTTGCTAATAGACAAGACTTCCGGTTGGGTTGTTCGCCGGCGACGTCCGGTCAACGTTTAAGTTATCTATGGTTCTGATCAAAAATAATCAATAAGGCGATACGCAGCACTCGAGATTATTTAATAAACCATAAATGCGGCACCGTGGATTAATTGAAAATTTAGTGCTAAGCGCATGTGGAATATTATTTTATAATGATACCCATAACAAACCAATAGTTAAGACCAATTTTGTATCAATTATATAATATAGCATCCAAACAACGACAAAAGTATATGAACAAAAAAAACGTTTTAACTCCTGCAAACAACACACAGAATCCGATTACGTCATCGATCAATTTTTAAAGCTTTATAATTTAAAGAAAATTCGATATTTTGCACCTCTAGCTTTGCAGTAATGCAGTAAGGTTAAAAGTTCTCTTATTTACCTTATTATAGACTAACACGAGTCTAAATGAATAAGTGGCTGTAACAAGAGGTTTTTATGAAATTGGTAGTTTTCTATAAGTACCATTACTTGAAAAGGTTGTGTATGTCTAAATAAAAAATAAAAATTTAGGTCAGATAACTGTGTTTGGAAAAAAGAATAAACATATGTTGTTAAGCCGATGGTACCAACTAGGGCTTCCAATCCCGGGATCTCGACCAATTTTTCCATCCTGTAATTTCAGCATTGTCTTAGTACTAATGTATACCATCAATTCACTAGTTGTTTGGCGAAGCGAGCTAGAAAAAAAGGTCTTATGTTTTTGAATAAATGAAGAAGCCGTCCATGCGCGAAATTTCGCCAATTCATATATAGAGTACGTTAGTAACAATTAAACATAGCGATCCACTTTTATTTTTGTATATACATAACGATACAAACTGCTAACTACGCGTCAGTTCAAGTGAATTCGTGCTCTTAAATTACCTGAAGATGCCGAAAGGCGAATCCCGGGTCGTTAGCGACAAAACTCATGAACAAGTACAAAATTCAAACAATTAAAATTTAATATTGAAATTCCACCAAGCATCTTCAGCCGAAATTCGAGTCGAGTGTTTATGATATTTTATACTATAGTTGGCTCACTTTACCTCTAGAGGTCTCATATGTTGTGTGGGTATATTTTCTGATGTTGCATTTTATAAGACGATTTCCCACAGAATTTCACGTTTCTCTCGTCGTTGAGGTAATTGTCAAATAAATATAACACCGCTTCCCGTGATACGTACAACCCAATATTGGTTTTGTATAGTGTACGTACGTATATTGAAAAAGCTTTCTAGGTTTACTTACCACGTGAACAAACAAAAAATGATCGATTATCGAAGAAAAGACACTCCACTTACGCAAACTCAAATATTGTGGAAATAGAATAATTATATTTACAATACTAAAAATGGACACCGAAAGAAAATGTTTTGCTTTATGTGTTTTTCACTATACCGTAGCTGTGAAGTAATACTACTATATTGAATTTTTAATATTCGGTAATAAGTCAAAGCTTTGGAATCTCTTATAAGATATTACAAAGGCATTGGCATTTATTTGGTACAACTCCATTGTAATTAGGTAAAAAATAGGATTTAAGTATTTAATTCAACATTTTTTTAAATTTCATTTAACAGTTATTTCGGCGGTTGCCTTTATCGTACTTAGAAACACTTTATTCATGTTTAATAAATGAAATACTATATTTTTTAATTTTAAAGAATAATTTAGATTAAATAACAGGATGTATTGTGTATATCTTCTAAGATAGAATATATAGCTAAGTAAATGTAGGTCTTAAACATAATTTTGATGAAGGCACACGCTATATAAATAGCTATCAAATGAAATTAAAAAATTTGTACAACTAAATACTTTGTTATAATTTACCATATTTATCGTTTTGGAAATGAGTGAATCAATTTTAATATTACTTTTAAAATAAATTTCCACAACTTAACGTCGTATCTGACAAAAATATTGAACTAGACAATCTATTTAAACTGTGTTTCTTTCTTTTTACTAGAGCGGTAAACAGAGATTATTTAATATCATGCAAAAGCACTGGTAATCCATATCTAATTATCGATTTCCCATATCCTTCTTGATACTTGAAAATACCTTTTTTGCGCAACTGAACTGGAAATCTCAATACGGTGATCGTATGTATAGACTCCAGCCCCGCTGCTATAATCAAGCAAGTCTACAGCCAACACACGGTTCTATTTGCATAAGAAATTAATAACTGATCTGCGCTTCTCGTAATCGATGCGTTGGGAAATTATTCAGCGCTTCTGTAATGTATAGCTACTGTATAGAATATATAAACGGAAATAACGTTTTTATAAACGTAGACATCAAATAAATTCAATCTTTGATGTCAATATGTAGAAAAAAATATAGAAAAGTCTAGCTGTGATATTGTCGTATGCTGAAAGTATTTAAAATTTCTGAAAAATATGAATTATTCTAATTTCAAAAGTAAATCTAGATGACATTTTCATACTCAAGAATGAATTGTTTGAAATTTCTGACAAATTATTATTATAATAAATGTCGGAAATATAATTAAGCCGAATTTCATATTTGTCACCGCTTCTAACTCGAATACCTAAACTTAAAAAAATATTTCCTGTCAATTTAAATTATAGTTAAAATCTATATGGATTTAAGAAAAGATCTAGTTGTTGATGAAATTTTTAAACTCAGAAAAAAAATTAGGACTGTACACAAACGATGGTATAAAAGAAAAAGCTTAATATATGTGAAATTTGTACGATATATTTTTTAAATTATAAACGATATATTTTTTAAGTATTTACTCGCCGGGTCCTATGGCGCAGCGAGTAGCGTTGTGGGCTTCCGTGTCGGTTCTCACGGGTTTGAGTCCCAGATTTGATTCGGTATAGATTTATGTTCGAAGGCATAGTTGTTTGTGATGTCTAAAATTTCCTTCCCGCTCATCCGATTGTTTCATAACTGGGCATAGCGAGAGCGATTAGTTAACCACTAATTCTACCCTACCCTTACCCTTATATCCCTACTACTCTCTTTTAAAAAAATAATTTAGCGATTGACTAACAAACAGTTCTCGTAGAAAATACTTATATTGAAATACTTTTATTAAGAGGCCATATGCTCCACATTGAGAGCAAGCAAGGATAAAAAAATACTATGGTAGTGATGTTTTTCAAATATGATTTTATTTGTTTGGTTAGGAACTTAAAATGACAACCATTGAAACAGCAAAGTTTTACAATAATTTCCACAAATTTACCGTCGGGCTCACCGAAAAGAATTTATTTTTGATTTAAAAAATATGCTTATCAAAAGTTAACTAATTATTTTATTTACTGAGAAACTCATCTAAAACTCGGCATGATATTTTACTAGAATTCTTCAGAAAGTTGAAGAATAAAAATAAATAATTGCTGTTCTAGATCTGGTGCTAAGAAACGTTTTCAAAACATCACAATGGATAGAGAACATGCACTAGAATGCTGCATTGATTCCAGTAAAAGTGCCTCGAGTCATTCACCAACCTTCTGATGCTGCCCAGCAAGCCCCAAATTATGTTATGGACGAAATTGCTTGCACTGCACACTGAAGCTATAATCTAGATCGGTCATTATGCAGATTTGAACACGTGAAAATGCTTTGATCAAGAATGCATTTGATCTTTGAGAGGCTGCATTAAGTTTTAATTTTATTTTGGGATGCTGCGATAAATTCTTTGAAATTTAAACCACTTTTTACTGAAGTTAATTTAGCAAAACACCAATTTTATTACAATAATTGAAGGGTTTTCGTCATTAAATAAAAGTCTTTACGAGAGAAACTAGAATAAATATTTTGATAGTTTATGTGATAATATCAAGCATCGAAAACATACAATGCTTTTTTTAAGTTTTCTTTTAAACTATTTGATATTAAAAGCATAATTAACAATACAATTATAGTTAACTTTTTCAAATATAGTTAAAATTTAAATGTTTATAAGCAAAAATAAATTAATTCCAGGTGTAATTAATGTCATATTTTTACGTAAATCCGATAAATAAATCAACGATTATTTACTTTTTTTATATACAAAAAAATTAGTGACACTTTAAATTGTAAGTTAGCCTCAAAACATCCGATTCGATAAATATTATAGAATCTTTAAAACAATTGATATTAATTTTTTACTTGTAAAATATGTGAAATATATCATTTATTAAGATTGAAAGTACTACAGCTTGTATGCAATAACTGCATCTATGAAGTCATAATTAATAATATCATTTATCTTCCAGTCACATTAAATGATCTATGATCGACAAGATTAATCGCCTGCTTCCGTCAGAGTTCAAACTGATCTCTCGTGACTGATATAAATATAACTCTGCATATTGCATACACCTTTTAAATATTGATGATTCTCTGATACATCAGCTCAAAGAATTAATCTTGATCTATTTTTTAATGCTGATTATAAAATGCATTTCCTCAATCATCGTAGTTTTAACTGTATGTTTTAATTGTAAAAAAGACAATGTAATTAGTGTTATTTTAAGTTAAGCCGTGCAATTGAATGCACGAAGACACCAAAAAGAAAAACCCGTGACGTAATTAACAAAAAATTAACGAATCACTATTATGTGGTGTTTGTTTTATCGCGTTTACCGTTAGGCTATACATGTATTGATAAATCAGATAAACATGTTATTTATGTTAATCTGGGAATAGTTAAATTAAAACCACTCTTATACAGTTTATAATAATAATTACGCAACTTTTTACTGTTGGTATTCAAAGATAAGGAAAAGTATCTATTTAAGCTTTACTTGACAGTATTAATAAGCTGATATAAGGTATTTTAATGATTATTTTTACACTTAATTTTGTAATAAACATAATTGGTAATGGTGGGTTGAATAGTTTTAAATATCACCAAAACCCAAACTACTTTATTGCATGCTTTTAATTTATTTAACTACTTGGATTCATGTATTGATAACTATCAATAATTATCTTTTAAAGTGTTCATTATCAATATGACGTTGAGAAAGGGTATTATAATGTATAAAACTAAAACATTCTTTAGTAATAATTCAGAAACAGTTTTTCTCATCACATATGCTTAATGATATGATATACGTAACCAAGTATTACTAATAATGATTTAATTAACGATTGATAATATAAATATTAACGAAATTTATAGATAAAAATACAAAATATGAACTTGTGACAGGAAACTGTATATATTAAAAACATTTTAACAATAAATGGATACATATTAGAATCGCACCTAAAAACAATAAAGCTAAAGAGATCACTAAAAATAAATTCAAAGGTATTTCTAATACTGAAAATTGTTATAATATACTTTATAATACCACAAAAAGATACTAAAAATAGTAGCAATCAAACTGCTAAAACACGTGGGTGTGTTCATGCTTTTTCCAAACCTATCAGTCATAAGTATTCGCGAAAAGAATTTATCAAATCAAAGAATGAGTTTGAATCGTTCAAACTATGTACATTCTCACAAATTTTGTCACTAACGACCCGGGTTTCGCCTTTCGGCATCTTCAGGCATTCAAGTGCACGGATGAACTTGAACTGACGTTTAGTAAATGAAAGTTTTGTGTTTATATAAGATATAAATGCATCACTGACTCCAAAGCCATTGCTGGCGAAAAGGATTTCGCCAGGCTTTTCGAAGGTTTTTCGCCAGCAATGGCTTTGGACTCAGTGATGCATTTATATTTTATATAAACACGAAACTTTCATTTACTAAACGTCAGTTCAAGTTCATCCGGGCACTTGAATGCCTGAAGATGCCGAAAGGCGAAACCCGGGTCGTTAGTGACAAAATCTGTGACAATTTACATAGTTTGAACGATTCAAATTTGATAATATAAATATTAAAGAAATTTAGAGATAAAAATGCAAAATATGAACTTGTGACACGAAACTGTTTATATTAAAAAAAATTTAACAATAAATGGATAGATATTAGAATCGCACCTAAAAACAATAAAGCTAAAGAGATCACTAAAAATAAATTCAAAGGTATTTCTAATACTGAAAATTGTTATAATATACTTTATAATACCACAAAAACATACTAAAAATAGTAGAAATCAAACTGCTAAAACACGTGGGTGTGTTCATGCTTTTTCCAAACCTATCAGTCATAAGTATTCTGAAAAATAATTTATCAAACAAAAGAATGAGGGTTAATAAAACGGATATAACAAAGGCGGTGAATAAAAAATCAATTTCTTATCCAATAAATTTGAAGAATTTATGTTTAATTCGAACGACGTCGCTTTTCAGAAGAAGTAAACAAAATAGGTTTTAAACGAAGATTTTATATTTATAATTTTAAATATTCTCGAGAGAATAGAATCTTTAATTTTCGTAATCAAACAATCTCGAGAAACAGAAATAGTACATGAATGTTCGCTAATTAAATTACCAGTAACATGTTTGAATTATTGTTCAATCTGGAATGATAAAGTAATAAAATCTTAATCTCACTGAAGAAGAATATGCATCGTAATATGTACATGAAGAATTTATTGAATAACCATTAAGTATCATTAAAGTAATACCCTAGAACAGAGTGATATTATTTAAAATAATTTGCATCAGTAATGGTGCTTTGAAAATCAGTAATTTTATATTGAATGCACTTTTTAAAATATTTATATATTTGATGAATGTAGATATGAATAAAACATGACATTTATCCTACGCAAACACGCATCAAGATTTCTCACTAATTTAATAAATATACATAAATTATACGATGCAATGCAATCTTATGCATTCGTTTTTCCATCATTCTCCACCCATACAAAAGAGTGTATTTAATCTCGGCTATAATCAAAATAAACACAGTCTTTGACGTCTAAAAATCTGTGTCCTCGGGTCCAGGTAACTCGCCAGACAATAAGAAAAGAAATGTCTATTGTATGTAAAATATCAAATCTTTGGCCCACGGATTTTTAAAATAATAATTTGTGACTGCATTTCTGAATGCACTTTTTTTTAATTAAATATAATTAAAGATATAATTGTAAGATTGTATGAATGCATTTCAAAAGTAATTGCAATTTAATGGTTGTTTTCATCGATAGTATAAAGACATTCTAGTTTTTCATAAAAACGAATTGTATATATTTGTGATAAACTAAAAATAAAAAATATTCTCTGGACATTTAAATTACAACTTCTACCGGTTGTAATTTTTCATGAACAATGCTTTTTTTCTTTCACTCCATGTCCGCTCCCAATGTGAATCATATGGCATCCGAATGGAAAGAAGAAAAGTTTTAAGAAAAGTTTTTTTACGAGAATTGCTTGACACTCAATCGCTCAACATCTCTTTTTGAAAGAGAATAATAAGGATATAAAGACACGGCTAAGATAGGACTAGTGGTAAGCTAATTATTCTCGCTACGACCAGTTATTAAAGGAACGGAAAATTGGGAGGGAGTTTTAAGACATCACAAACACTCATGCCTTCGAACATAAAATCGAAAAATGCTGTTCGTTCTGGGAATCAAGCCCGTGAGATTCGTCACGGAAACCCACAACGCTAACCGCTGCACCATAGGGCACGACAAATGAACAATGATTAGCAAATCATAATCAAATTTGAAACCTTATGTAAATTATCACATTTACATTAAATATCATTCACGTCCAATTTAAGGAGCTGTGAAATATGATAGTTTGTTGACTTTATGTCTTATTTTCTATGATTTGCATAATAAAACCGTTGATTTTTTTTGTTGTTTCCAGTTTGATTCACGCTATTTATACATTCATAGCTGATAGTGTAGCACTGGTAGTCAAGGCGCCAAGAGTAATGTGTTGAATTCAAATCGAAAGAATTACGTACCGGTCGATTCAAATGTACAAATTAATAATTCATTTCTCGGTGACACAATCCGCAAACAGAACGACTTATTATGTAACAGCTAACAACTCAACGTGGTGGGGATTTTTGTAAGGTTATTTTTTAAAATTATTTTTGTTGGGGGCCTTAAAATAAAATTAATACAGAACACCATTTGATGCATAATTTTTAATGTGTTACGTGGAATTCTGTGTCATATTATATATGGGCACTCGAGAGGTAAAGGTAGCCAACTGTAAATTGATAAAACTTTTAAGTACAATCACGTCATTACATGTTTTGGTGGATTGATTGTATATTTTTATTTAACGGACATAACATTATCGCAAATTTTTTGATCTGAGATTACTTCACTTTTACGATACAGTGGAACCCTCAATTACACTACCCCGAATTACGCGCTGGCTTTAAATATGCACAAATATATAATGCACGGTCGCATTCCATTGTCGTTACTACGAAACGGTCGTCTGTGCCGCGCATACAGTCAAATTTTGGTAAGCGTCTGTGTATTCAACAGGTGCCAGGCTATACACGCATAGCTGAGCGTCTGCCTGTGTGCGGTATATTTACTACTACAAAAACTAAATATTTCGTCGATATTATTTTTTTGCAAAACGAAGGGAAATCTTAGTTTTGCATTTTTGTCGGAAAAAAACCAAATCCCTAACTTTGTATGAGATTCACACCCCCAACTACATGGTCCGCACTATAGTGTAAATGGGGGTTTTACTGTACTTTAATAAGTGTAGAATATTAAAACGCATCTAATTTTTTTCTAAAATACCGTTTGGCTCACTTCACCTCTGATTAATATTATAATATAACATTATACAATATGTTACAGTAAAAGTGTATTGCAAGTGAAAATATATCATTCAAGAGGTTTATAATTTCACTGATCAGTTATTAGTGCAGAATAAAGAACATTTATTAAAAAATGCTTTTTATAATTTTTATCTATATACTGCCTAATTTCGTTTAAAAACCATTGAAGAGATTTTTGAAGCATTGCATATTCTCTTCATAATATGAAAATAACATTGCATTTAATTCTATTCTTTTTTAGTCAGTTTATTATTTTGTTTAGTTATTTATTATGCTTAGTTATTTTGGTATTACGCCCTCGTCAATACTAATTGAATTTTAAAAATAAAACAGTTTTTTGTAATTATTTCACATTTATTATATCGACTGTGGAAAGGAAAAAGGACGTAACCCACACATATCAAATTTTACAGGAGGCGCTAAAAACGTGTTTTGATGATTTTGTGACATAAGCAAATTATAAATTATACACCACCTTGAAGTGCACGGATACTTCTAAACTGGTGTTTAATTGACATAACCTAATATTAAGTAAAGAAATTGTCTCGTAAAAACCTTTATTTTAGTGTTTTTTCTTGGTTTTAATTTTTTACAAGGTCATCCTTTTCAAACGTAAAAGCTAAATTTAGATACTTATTCGGCATTTTCAGTTTCCATCCTTTTGGTAGAATGTGTGTCAAGTTGTATACATTGTGATTATCGAAAAAAAGCTGTTTTGGAAAATTGAGGGTTACGTCCTTTTTCCTTTCCACAGTCGATATATAATCAAGAATAAAAAGTATTAAAAGGTGACACAAAATTAAATATGATTACAATTTTTAATCCTCTTACAGATAAATGATAATAAGTCGTGATGAGCAAAACCGGTCTTGATAACATTATTTTTTATCCATGTTCGCTCCCAATGTGGAGCACATGGCATCCTAACGGAGGTATCTTAACATAAGTTTTTTCTACGAGAACTGTTTGTTACTCAGTCGCTCAACCTAACTTTTTTTCAAAGTGAGTAGTAAGGAAAAAAAGGGTAAGGCTAGAACAGGACTAGTGGTTGGCTTATCTCTATTGCTACATCCAGTTATTAATGGATCAGAAGGATGGGAGGAGAGGAAACTATGTGAATTGGCATAAAAAACACCCAGTCTTTGATCACAACTTTGAATTGAATAATTCTCAAATTCACTATGATATGAACCCATACCTGCGTGATCGGTAGAGCCAGCTCTATCCAACTGGGCCACAGCAGACGACTGTATTGTATTTAGTAACATTAAAATATGTACGTAAGAGTGTTACTCCGATACTTCTCTACAAGTATTGACAATGAACACCTAAAACGTTAATTAAAGCTAATAATTATTGCCAGCCTGTGTGGTTGAGTGGCCAACGTTGTTGGCTTCGGCTACGGTAGCTCAAATCCCGGTACGGACAGTTTTATAAATTGATTTTCAATCGATTTATGAATTTCTGTTCAAAGGCATGGATGTATGTGATGTCTTGAATTCCCCCCTCTCACCCATCCTATCCTATGAACGGGGCGTATCGAGAGCGATTAGCTTACCACTAATCCTGTCCTAGCCCTATCCTTCTATCCCTACTCTCTTTGAAAAAAGAGAGGTTGAGCAACTGAGTAACAAGCAGTTCTCGTAGAAACACTTCTGTTGAGATAAACTCCATTAGGAGTCCATATGCTCCACATTGGTATTATAAAGATGATCATTTGAAAAGTCATATTTAATTAAACACAATGCCGATGAAATCAATACCAGTGATGTTTTTTAAGTTCGTAACGTTCTATGATTTCAATTCTATATAGTGATTTGAATGAAAATCTCTAAAGTTGTAAATATATGTTTCAAAGTGCAATACGAAGACACTTTATTGTTCGAGGAATCGAACGGATATCAATTTTCAGGAATACGACCAGTCATACAAAAGTTTTTACGACATACAATTCCCCGAAGTGAAAAATGTATAAATGCACAAGTTCACCGCAAAGTGCTGTTTAATATGCAGAAGTTGTATCTCTATTGTGTTGCCTTAGTCAGTACGTCAGACGAGCCCTTTTGTCCTTATAAAATAGCCGCTTAATGCGAGTTGCAGGGATGCAACGTAGTACTGTCATACCGGAAGAATATATTAATATATTAGTGTATTTAAAAATTTATTCATGTTTTTATAAAAAAAAAACACAGGCAAGTTATAACAGTATAAGTCAACTAACGAACCGGGCGTTCAAGTGCACGGATGAACTTGAACTGACGAAAGGCGATTCAAAATTACATAATGAAATTCCAATAAGCACCTTTAGTCGAAATCTTAAATTATATGAATGGCTTTGTTATAAATTGGTTATGAAAAATTAGTCGTTGGCAACCCTGCAACTTCAACAATTTTACGAGGCATTATTAAAGGATTTTTTACAGACGACAAATCGATAATTTATTTATTCTATAACTGTTTAATAATATGCATCGGCGGAGGAGACAAAGCTTTTAATTCATATATTTATTGTTATTCATGGCGTTCTTATGCAACAAGAAGGTGAACAAACTTATATCCGATTAATTATTTTAACTTTAAGTTTATCAATGTCTATAAATTTGTCCAACTGTTCAATACAGCTTGCTATCATGTTTTTTTAAAGCAAATCTAAAGCCAAGAGGTTGATTTTTTTGATCGTTTGTCTATTGGAATCGGTTGCAGTTAAGGCATAAAATCCCGGACCTTTTTTTGTGATCACAAGATTCCGGGATTGATTATTTATCATAATATCGTGCCACAATTGCTGATTGCCAAAAAACTTGAGTAATTAATAGATTCCAGATTTTTTTTCACTTGAAGTGACATATTAACATATTCCACATGAACGACTACCAAGATAGTCCAACAAAAATACAGCTTTTTTTACGGTTGTTGACGCGTTAAAGTGAATCTCGCAAACCCGGAATTACGGGATGGCAAAATGGGTCAAAATCCCGGGATTAGAGTAATATAATATAATTCTTAAAATCACTGACCATTCAAATCTGTAGGCATTCGCATTTACGCCAGCAATGGCTTTAAACTTAGTGATACATTTATTTCTTATATAAACACGATACATTCATTAACTAAGCGTTAGATCAAGTTGTTCCGTGCACTTGAATGCCTAAAGATGCTGAAAGGCAAAACCCGGTTTGTTAGTGACAAAACTTGTGTGATTGTACATAATTTGAACGATTCAAATTTAAGTTTATGCTTAACTGAATAAAAAACGATAAATATTACTAGGGGTTGCAATTCTTGTATAACTGAAACGGAAATCGCGGTATACATTACTAACCCAATACCAAAATACACATTAAACATTTATCAAAACCAATGTTTTAATGTACAGAAATAATTACATATTTTGAATAAAATTATTGGCGATGAACTAAAATATTTTAAATGTGGTGAGAGTTGTATCAATCAATATTAACAGATTTCAGAATTGATAAGTTTTTCAATGGTGTATTTAATATCAACAGATGTTTGTATTTTTCCTGATTTATTAAAAAACAATTGTGATGTTATGTATACACAACATCTACCTATATTCTATGTTAGTTCTCTATGACATACTTGTAACAAAAAACCTTTCAACGGACTAAACCAATATCCAATTCCTTCTCTCCAAATCTATCTCAGTTTAAATTGAGAGTTCAAATCGAAAGGCCGACAGCTTAGTAGAAACTCTTCAATACTCACATCGATATTATTTTGATTTAATAAGATTAAGTGATTTATTATAAAGTGTATAAATTATTATTAAGGAATAAAGTTGAAACAACATTTAAATAATAATAAAGTGTTTTAGTAAAAATATATCCATGACAGTAATATTGGTAGGTATTTAATCCGAATTGTCGATATATTTTTCGGTTATTGCAATTCCTAGTTATTATTACATATACGTTCCCATGAAATATTGAAATTGAGAATTACACGAAGATCAAACTGCAAATTATGTGCTAGTGTTGCTACACAAAGTAATAAATAATCTCTCTAACGAAATAAAATTATTTCATCGTGTGACCCCGAATAGAAAATTTTAAATTTGTTTGTACACAGCATCTCGAATAATTAAAAATGAATCAAAAATTTTGTCATCTTCTCTTGATACAAATGGGCCAAAGAATTGCTGAGAATTTTGTAACTGGCAAGACAACTAGGGTTTTTACAAAACCGGTTTTTGAAGATTCACAAAGAGGTAATTCGCAAAAATAGCGAAAGCAATTCAAAAAAACTTCGTTTATACACAGCAAAAATATTTTTTTAATTAACCAAAATATAATTTTAAACAATAAAAATTAATCATTTTGACATTCAATGATGTCGAATGACTATTAAGCAACATACATTTTCTCATTCAAGTTTATCCGTGCGCTTAAACGCCTGAAGATGCCGAAAGGCAAAACCCGGATCGTAAAGTGACAAAACTTGTGTAAATGTACATAATTCGAACCAATCATAATTTACATTGAAATTCCACTAAGCACCTTCAGTTGAAATCTTAAATTACATATGTTCTCCTTTTAATTATGACCGTTTAAAAAATATTTAAATCCGGCTTACAAAGCTGGAAAAAACCCGGCTTTCGATTGTCGTAAATTTTACTTGATAACCGGGTTTTCAGAACCGTTTTTTTGAACAACCGACAAGCCCTAAGCACAACACTTAATTAATTTTCAAATATAACAATACTTCGGACTGATTCAGTTATTATCCCTTCTCATGCATTTTACTTCAAGTAGTAATTTGCGACTCGACCTTCTTAAAAAAAAACGATTGAATAAATCTCACGCAATTTGAACTTTTTAGGACAAATAATTTAACTCTTAAATTCTCATTGGCAAGTGGAATTAACTTAATTAGGTATTTCGTAAGCGTGTAAAAAGCTATATCCCCTGTTACAAATATCATTATTCTTTAGTGTTATGCGTGCTGTTTGTGATTGCAGACTTTTTTTAGTAACACAGTATTATTTTATTGTTCAATCTGGAACCCATTAGCTAATTTCGACTATTGCGTTATATTATCAGCGCGAGTTATTAATTTAACAAATAAACATTAGTTTTTTTGGGCTGATAAATTAAATTAACATTATAAAATAGTTAAATAGATGTCGGTGCCTTGAGAATTTAATTTACCGTAATTTTTGTAATGACAGTATTGTCTTCAGTAATTTGTGTTGGAAGACAAAATAACATGTAATTTGATGACAATATTAACATAATTATTTGAATGTCATTAATTGAGTTTTCGCGAAGGTTAATAAAAAGAGAATAACAGTATGTGTGTCTTTGCATATCTAGCATTAATCTTTATGATATCATTAAACATTGAATTGAAAAAATATAGCAATTTCAGAGCAAGTTAATTAATCTGTACAAGAGAGATTAACTTCACTATGTTATGTAAAAAATGGCAGTTTTTCTCTATAACTAATCTTGAAATCGATTTTAATCGAAGAAAACTTTACTTATTTGATTTCGGCGATAACTTTGTGGAAATTCATTTACAATAGAAAACTAAAATTTGATAAAACTTTTCTGATACAGTTACTAACTACAATTAACTTCTTTACGACGCGAGAGAGGTTTGCCAGTAGTGTTTCTATAATATAATCTTTTTATTTTTCACTCCAACATGTTTGCTTGCTTTATACATTCATATTTTCATTTTGATAGACACACAAGAAAAAAGTCGTTTGGCCATTTTGAGTAAATTGTCAAACGATTTTGACAGAAATTATATGCTACGTGAATTTATTTCAATATAATCATACTATAAATTACCAGATGGCAATAACATCTGTCATTTTTTTCACATTTGGCTTAGTTCTTTCTGTAATAGATTTTTTACACTAAAATTCAGACTTATTGACAAATGATTCACTACCAATTAGAAAATCACTGTTTATAATACAAGTAATATTTATGTGATACTCACAGATTTAATCTCAGACAAGTCAGCAGCATAAGTAAACTAACTAAAAATGGGCTATCTATTCTTTGAAAATAATTTAACAATTATTTGTATCTGTTTTGTTTACTTTTATATCTCGAAACTCTTTACTAAACTTCTACGCATTTTAATCTTAAAAGATGTTCTTGATTGTAAGTGTTAGTTCATTGTATATTACTATTATGCTACATTTAAGTTTAATAGTTTTATAATATAAAATGCCTTGGGCAAATGTAATCAGCAAGTAATATGCCGATCCAAAGGCTTTCCTATTATAATATCTGTAATACGTTTCTAATGTCGAAATAATGACTTCATTAAAGTCACAAATGTATGTACACATGTCGATTTTTTTACTTGTTCTCATAACTGGTATTAATGAACCTCATATCATGTGATATTGAACCAAATTCACTGTAAAAAAAGCGTCTGGTCTGTTTACCATTTAATAGTTATGCAATTTATAAATGTTTTTTCGTACAGCATTAACATCTTATGTAATTACTAGTGAAGTATAAGTAAAGTAAATAGTTTATAGTGTTTAGAAGGTTATCAACAATTATATATCGCTCTGTTTTGATAATCAAACACCAGTAAATTTAAACGATCTAAATATTTTTTTAATTTGTGTTTACACAAATACACGGGTAAATTTTAACAACCGACTCAAAGCCGTTTTTTCAGAATATTCTGTTTTGAATAATGCGTGAATTAAATGTTTTAATAGTTTCATATATATTTTAAATCAAAACCCGCTCCCAATGTATGGCATGTAGTCTTATAATAGAGGTCTCTTAGTAGAAGTTTTTCTTAGAGAAATCCTTACTACACAATCCTTCAACCTCTCTGTTTTTAAAGAGACTAAGATTAGACTAAGCCACGACCAGCGGTTAGATATTCAATATTGTTACGCGGTTATTTTAAGATTGAAATAAAGTAATGGATTTTCAAGATATCAGAAACACCTATATCTTTGAACAGAATCGATTGAAAAAAATGACATGCGTATTTGCAGATCCATCACTGAAGTCAACAACGTTGACCGTTGCACCACGGACTCGACATATAACTAGTTGTAATTTACTCCATTACAATAATATAATTTTCTTCCCGACACTTTGTATAGCAAAACCGTGCGTGAAAGGCCCTTTTTTTTACTAAATCAAGTGCAACATAACTATTATGAATTGCTCCATTAGAAGTGAAGTGAGCGACATGGTATTTTATAAAAAATAATTAAGATGTGTTGTAATATTCTAAACATATTAAAGTATAGTTAAAGTGAAGTAAACTCAGTTAAAACACATCGCAATAGTGTTATCTACGTAAAATAAAAAATATGGAATCCACCAAATCGAGTAAAGGTGTGATTAGTTCTTAGTTACTTAAAAGAGCTATCGTTTTAATAGCTGGCTCATTTCACCTCTTGATGTCTCATGTTTCCATTTTTTTAAAATTCAAAATAGATTTTAACGAACAGTCAATTGAAATCTTTTTTTTATTATTCCTACGTATTAATTTAAATATTTTCTCATTTCCCGTAGTCTAACGTTATTCATCATCATAATTAAATCTATATTAACATCATGATATATTGTAATTTCTTTGCTTAGAGACAATGTTTATATAGAATTGGATATGCATTGCCATATAAATCTTAGATCCATAGCCAGTGCTGTACTCGGTAAATAAACTTATGCAGGTAGAAAGCTTATAGTCCAACAAGTCAAGTCCGTGAGTAACTCACGCCGTGAGCGCCCTACACCGTGAGTGAGATTCACTGTACAAGTTACACTAAAGCTTCACTCATACTAACAATTTAAACAAATACAGGAAATTTATTAATTTGATGATATTGGTCTCATATCATTCAACACTTAAATCGCAAGTGTCAGTGTATTTAAAATATTAGCTCATAAGAATTAAAAACATTAATTTATTATTTTATTTTAATTCGCAAAGCGCCTTAATTTACCAATTAAGTCATATAAGCCTTGATTTTTTAACTTTATCATATCGACTGTGGAAAGGAAAAAGGACGTAACCCACACATGTCAAATTTTACAGGAGGCGCTAAAAACGTGTTTTGATGATTTTGTAACATATGCAAATTATGAATTATACACAAACTTGAAGTGCACGGAGACTTCTTAAGTGGTGTTTAATTGACATAATCTAATATTCATTAAATAAATTGTGTAGGAAAAACCTTTGTTTCAGTCTTTTTTCATGGTTTTAACTTTTTACAAGGTCATCTTTTTCAAACTTAAAAGCTAAATTTAGATACTAATTCGGCATTTGCAGCTTGCATCCTTTTGATAGAACGTGTATCAAGTGTGATACATTGTGATAATCGAAAAAAATCTGTTTTGGAAAAACTGTGGGTTACGTCCTTTTTCCTTTCCACAGTCGATATACTTGCTGCTGAATTTTTTTTTAATGATAATATACCAAGATAAATGAAAAAAATAAATTCAATACAAATATATGAAGCGTCTAGTTACAAAAAACGCTACATACACACTGTAATAACTGAAAGAAAAAATATGTCAAAACTTAATTAGCGAATATTGGTTAAAATTTTGTTTTGCTTATTTTATTGTAATTGTATCTAATAAACGTTATTATTGATATATTCTATCTATTTGAATAGAAAAAAGTGTCTTAACATGTAACAATTGTATCGAAAAGTTACTATTTTTTATTGAACATTATTAAGAATTGTGCCAGTGTTCCGCAAACAGGGGTCCGCGATCTGCCTTGTCAAATCACATATATATTTTAAGCTTATTAGAAACACAAGGTTTTTTTTTTGTTTTACATGGAACATTCCTATGTTTTACAACTAATGATGCCAACCTGAACCTGCTTGTGAAAGAAGTGTTGGCTAATATAGCTATAAACTAATTTTATAAAAAAATGTAGAACTAAATACGTTGATATTGTGTACAATGGAGTTCTACTAAGTAAATGCCCATTGAATCAGTCAACTATTTTTAAATTACTTTGTCATTTTACTGTATCACGTTTTTTTCCCAAATATCACTGCAAATATGCAAAAAAAAAACGTGTAATAAATTAAATAATTGTAATGTTAAAAAAATATATGATATTCGGGCTGCAGTTAAAAGTATCGTGGACATTTGGCTTAATTCAAGGACATTATACCCGTTCCGTATGCAGGCCGTTGTCCCCGACCCTTCCAGATAAAAAGACGTTTGCGTGCTCCGATGTTAGAAATTAACATAATTGCACGACAGGGAAATGCTACACGATACATATTTATCATTTTCTTTGCCTTAAACTCTTCTTAATATTCCTATATCATATCGTTGTCCGAAGGTGCAAACTTGTGAAGTTTATCTCTCAAATAGATAGTGATTCCCAAGTAAATGTCAGCTGGATTATGTCAGATTGAAACAAAGACAAGAATACTAGAATGTTTACCTATAATAAATTGAATTAGTATTCTGTTTACTTAATACAATTGTATTGATTTCCAGAAGAATTATGTCAAATAGCTGATGAATATATCCTAGAATCACGCCGTTTTCAGAACTATTTTATTGCACAATGCTGTTATCTATATTACATATTTCTTATTCCACGTGACCACTTTTATAAAATTTAGTTTATCCAGTTGAAATAAATACTTATAAGCTAAATACTGTAGGGTTTCTTTATATTGTGTATGTCATAGTTAATGTGTGGAATCACGGCAATGTATACATTAACTAGAAGCTGACACATCATTACAATTCACATTCACTTTGATTACACAATTTACGAACTTTTTTTATCCATGTTCGCTCCAAATGTGGAGCTTTAAAAGTTTTAAATGATTTAAAGAATTAAATAGTAAATGTATAAACTAGCGCAGCGTTGAAATGAAATAATGGCTTAGGTTAGATTAGGTAAAATATATTAAATAGAAAAAGGTCGAGAATGACAACTAAGCGTTAACATTTTTGAGGTTATGTAAAATAACAGATGACAGTTAAACACAGCAACCGTGTGATTACGCGCGCTCAGCAGTGCTATGAGTGCACGCGTGATTATTTTTAAGTCTGTCGATAATTTAACTAGGTCTGTGTAGTTAATGTACACTTATTTATTCTCTCGTGTACAGTAAAACCCCCATTTACACTAAGGTCATTTTTAGTAACATAGTGTTAATTGGGGGAGTTAATCTCATACAAAATTAGGGATTTTGAGAAAACTGAGATTTTTTTTAGTTTTGCAAAAAACAAATGGACGAAATATTCAATTACTAAGTGATAAAATGCAAAACGCACGCAAAATCCAGCTCATAGACATTCGCCCAACTATGCGTGTATAGCCTGGCACGTGTTGAACACACTAAAGCTAGCCAACATTTGACTGTATGCACCGCACATACGGCCGTCTCGTAGGAACGACAATGAAATGCAACCATTCAATTGGGGGATTTGCTGTGAATATTTCAAGCCAGCGCGTAATTCAGAGTAGTGTAATTGGGGGTTCCACTGTATACTATAACTTCCAAAAATAGACGATGTATAACAGACGTGGAGAATCTGCTGCCTTTTGGCTACTTTAATGCGGCCTTCTGGCCAATTCTGTAATTCTGTAAATTTATGTAAATTCCTGACATATTCTGACCGTAAATTCCTTCCGACCAAAGATTCCCTTCCCTAGTCAATGTTTACTGCGGCCTTATGTTGAATCAGAAAAATGAATGCGTTAACTTACACTGTAACATATTTTTATTTTTCTTTAAAACAGGACTCTCTTTATTAACTGAATATTTGATACTGTCTTTTTATTTATTATACTGCATTTTTTTTAAATATTTATTTAACCATATCAAAATGGAAAACGAAGAAATACTTGAGATTCAAATAGTTTAGAATAACATTACAGATATTGCAAGTACAATTCCAATCCCAGAAACTTGTGTTATTTCAGGTAAACACATAATCTCATGTAGTTAGTTCCTTTTGAAGAAGTAGTCTCACCACATTTTAATACGAATTATATATTTAAATATCTCACTTGAACGGGAGAAGGCTCCCTGGGGCGAATGTGCAGGTGTGTATTTTTGAAAAAATGTTAGAAAATAATAATTAAATACTTGTTCAAATCAAGTTTGTGTGATGTTAATTTTATAAGTACTCCGTATCACGTGGATAATGATTACCACAAACATGTTCTTATAAATTGACATGAAACTAAAGTATGCATAGTCGATTACTTGCGACGATTTCAAACCCGTGGTGCAGTGGTCAACGTCACGCCTTCAAGTACCAAACGATTCATCAATTAATTAGTTTTTTTTTCCATTTCCGCTCCAAATGTGGAGCATGGCGCTAGCTCAACAAAAAAAAATATGACGACTTGTTACTCCGTCGCAGAGTAGTAAGATACGGTTATTAAAGGATCAGAAAGGGTGGGAGAGAATTTTTGAACATCACAAACACCCATGCTTTCGAATAGAAATCGATAAATCAACAGAAAAAAATGCTGTTCGTACTAGGACTTGGACCTGTGAAATCCGGCACGGTAGCCCACAACGCTAACTGATGTAGTTATTAGCGATTGGTTAACCACTAGTCCTGCCTAGACATATCCTTTCTGTACGTACTCACTTCGAAGAAATTAAGGTGGAGTAACTGAGTAATGGTAAATTCTCGTGTAAAAACATATTTTGAGACACCTTCATTAGACGGTGATATGATTTACGTCGGGACCGGATATGGACTAAAAAAAACAAAAAATAGATAATAGATATAGAAGGGTGAAAGTGTCTTTACTTTTTTTATCGCTCAAGCTAATTTGATTTGGCATCTTAATTATTGATTTGATCGACTTAACAATACATCTTTGATGATATTTTTTAATTGCATGATACAAGTATTTTAAATTAGAAATTATAACCAATCGGCAGCGGCATCTGTCGTGCAATATGGTTGATGCGAATAATGTGCAGAGAGAGAGTGCTGCGTTACAAATCTAGAAAAAGTATATGTAAGTCCAAAAAGACAACTGGAGAGTAAAAAATGTTCGGATTTCTAATTTTCTTTATTTTTAAAATATGAACATAGATTCACTTGCACTCGAGAGCACATTGAAATGTTTTTAGTTAAGGTTAATTCAATATATGTTTTAATTTGAATTAATTCTTGTATGCCATTTACAGATTTGCATTTGTTTCAATCATTTTCATTTACAGTTACAAACATGAAAAATGACAAATAAAGATAACTCACAGGTTCCTCCCTAAAACATACATACAATATTAGGGTATTATTTGCAAACACGGCTCATTCAAAAATGAAACTTGAATTTAATTTTGAAAAACAATGTACATTAAAAAAAAAAAAACATTTCTTTGGAATGACATTTTGTATGTTATCTAGCCATGTTCGCGACTGATTTATAAAAATACGTTATTTATTTTTATCTACTAAATTACATTCATGGTTCATGTTTCAACCGTTTTGGAATGAGCCGGGCTTACAAATAATAGCCTCATATATTGTATTGACACTTGATGAAAATTTTTAAATCGTTCGTGCCACTTTTCTGTTCGTCATAAAATGCGAACAATTACTATCATAAGTTTCTTAATTGTGTATTATTTCTATACGACTAACACGTTTCTATTAAATTAAAATATAATAAAAAAAAACTTCAAAATTGATATTTACATATTAGAAATAAAATATTGAGTAATTGCATTAATATAAAAATATATTTTCCAATCAATTATCTTGTATAGCTATTTTTACCATAAAAAAGTTTATTTTATTTAATCATTATGGGTAATATTAACAACTTGTGAGAATACGTTAGGTTACATATACATAATATTGATAGAATTATTTTGTATTATTTGTTTACTGAAATTGTTTTTCAAGGGTAACACCTCACTTCAAGTAACTAAAACTTCTTGTATAATTTAAAAACATTTTCGCATTCCAAGAAGCATATATTTTAAATTTATTTCAAGTCATATGGTTAGCTGCAGTCGCAGCTGATGTCAGAATGCATTAGTTAGTCGTAATTATTGTATGCAATGGATTAATGTAAAAGCAGACACTGACAAAGATGCAATGAATGCCGCTTCCAGACATTTGTATATTATATTATTTATTATTGAAGGAATAATATTAATAAATTAAATTATTAACAATTAATATGTGTACGTTAGTATCATTTCACTTTTTTACCCACGTTCGCTCCCAATGTGGAACATATAGTCTCCTAATAGAGGTATCTCTTTTAACTTAAGAGGTAACTTTTTTTAATCCATCTCCGCTCCCAATGTATTGGCATCTATATGAAGGTGTCTCAACTGAAGATTTTTTTCTACGAAAAAACATTGTTACTCAGTCTCTCAGCTTTTCCTTTTCAAAAAAAGTAGTAGGTATAGAAAAAAAGGCTAGGAAGGAACTAGGGGTTAACTAATCACTCTCGCTTCGCCCAGTTATCAAAGGAATGTAAAGGGTAATTTTTAAGACATCACCAACAACCATGCCTTCGAACAGATGTCGTACTGGCACTCAAGCCCCTGAGATCCGTCACGGTAGCCCACGACGCTAACCGCTGCGCCATAGGACCCATTATAACACGACAATATTAAATATATGCTCAATAAAAAAATTAAAAAAAACATTAATTTAATTGATATATAAACAATGATAACTTTGTCTTCTAAACTTCTTCTGTCTTTTCGTCACTGAATAACACGTAGATCTACATTTTTTTTTATTATTTGATAACATTTTGAAGGAAAGATTTCGTATCACTGATGAGGTAAGGAGTCAGTTACATGTACAAGTACTGATAGTTATAAATAGGCGTATTGATTATAGATTCTCTCACTTAGATTGCGTTAATGGATTGTTAACACGGCGTAGCGAAGATTGCAAGAACACTTCCCAAAGTATGTGACGCAACGTTTGTTTGGTTAAATAATTTCGTGGATTCAACTGCATGTTACTTAGAAAGTTAAATTACATTTTACTTCAAATGGTTGAGTATTTGGTTTAAAGCTGAAGTTTATCCTTTGACATATACGATCAAAATGAAAATAGTTTTATTATACAAGGTAAAACAAATGATTTAAAATTTCGTATTAAAAATAATAGATATCTGCGACGTTTACATTATTTTTACTCGTCTGATATTGTATATATTGAAAGTGGCTTATTTAATATCAAAAAAATAATCTTTAGAACTCATTTCAAATTTTCAGTAATGGTTTTGCTCATAACGAGCAGTTTCAACTGATAAAAAAAATATTAATACATTGTTGTTTTTATTATGTAAGCTAACTAAAACTACTAATGGAGTGACCTTAGAAGTAATTGATTAACCCTTTCATTACTATGCAAAAAAAATGCACGCGCTCCTGAGCTGTGTATCAGTTACACATCAGGCAAACGAGAGTGAATCATGACAATTGTATAACACTATACAATTACTATATACTACAATATTTCTATTATTGCATTACTCAATGCGTAAATGTATAAGGGAGGAATACCTGAATTTTAGGCAGAGTATTTATTATATATACAGAGAAATGTAAATGATTAGAAGGTATGTGCACTATGTACACATCTTAGTTAAGAAAGGGTTAATAAGTGGCATAAAATTGATTATAATAAAAATGTTTAATACCTCACAATGAATTAAGTTAGATGAGCTCATGATAAGCAAAGCCAGTAATGATCATATTAAATAAATGTGAAATTAGAAATATTAATAGTGAACACATTAAAATCGATTAAATACTTACATGTGTTTTCCTTGTAAAATATTTCTCTACTTACTTTCTACAAAAAAGAGTGGCTTAGAAACTGAATAACAATCAGTACGCGTATAACAACCACTTTTGAGATGCTTCATCCATAAAATAAAATAAATCACTTGCTTAAATTATATACACAAAATGCTTAAATAATATACACCCTCTGTGGTCTGGTCTAGTTGGTAAGATCATTGCCTTAGCGATCGATATCGATTTATAATTTTTCAAATTTTAATATGATATTAACTTTCATGAAAAAACTATATTTAAATTGAGTTACTACCTATTACTATATGTCTAGCGGTGTGATTTAAATAAGTGTCAACAGACGCAAAATTAATTCGTTGTTATAGCAGTAAGCTTTTGTTTGGGACCCAACGCTGGAACTATTTGGCAAACTGTGACATAGGTCCCTGTGCACGGGAGCACTAAGCGACAAACGACGCTCGATTTGTCAAATGCGCTAAGCGACACTACCGCGATACGCATGAGCGAGCATTATCGCAACGACACGTTAAGCACATGTCAGATGGGACTCTTCAGCCGATGCATATCAGATAGGACTAATTGATACTGGCCACTGACGTCTGTTCACTTTGAAATTTACCATACCAATTGATTCTATATCTGCGAAATGACATTCGCGATCATCGAGTAGGAAATAATGTTGGAATCAATCAGAATGTAAAATCAAAAGCTCTTGCAGACTATATTTGCAGGAGCTTAAAGTTATAGCTAAGCAGTATTACAATCATCATTCTCTAAAAAGCTGTGTTTTAATTCTGATATCATTTTTTACGAGCTTATTGGTAAGTTCACTGTCATACACGATATTATGCTCTACAATGAATGCACAAATAGTTTAAAAAAATCTACTGTAAGACTTTAAAAATAAATGATCTATCCTGACCTAATAAAAATAAAACATTCATTGATATATTTAGTTGTATTGACAACGTTTAATTTTTATATCATAATAATAGGCAGTTAATCTAAAATAATAATGCTTTAATAATACTTGTAAAAATGAAATGAACAATCAAAATAAAAAGTTTCTATTTGCCATCAAATAAAAAAATAGCATGCAGAATCTTTTGATATTTTTTTTATAATAAAATCATTATTTTGTAAACGTTACGTATATACTGAATAATTTTTTGAAAGAACACCATTTGTTAAAAACAATGAAAAATTAAACTAAAACTGTAGGTTTTAGATGGCCATTAGTGAACATATTTCTATATTTATATATTAAAGATAGAATATTATATAGAATATTATGCGTCGGGAATATACAGACAAAATTTTGCTGGTTATCATTTATTTACCATTCGATACCAAAAAATAATATTTTCATTTAAAATAGTTTATAATTATGAAACATTTTTCTCATGAGATTTTGTTTTTCTATCTTAAAAAAAATATTTATTACTAACGTATCTCTTAACGCTTAAAGTAAATTTAAATAAACTAATAGTTTGATTTTTTAAACGCAATTTTATTTTTAATTGATGATGTTATATTAAAATTAAATTTCAATCTAACCTTCTTTATTATTAAGTACCGCATATTTACGTAAATTGTAATTTTAAGGTTTTATAATGTTAATGAAGATAATTTTTATAGACCGGATAAACAATTAAGTTTTTATAAGACTTGCAAAGCTATCAGAAACCTTGCAATTTGAATATCAAAGTCATTGAATTTATATTCAAAATTATCACGGTCCAGTAAATAAATCCCTTATAAGGTAAGGCACTCTCAGGGCGAAAGGATGTGAAACACGATCCACTTACCTAAAAGAGGAAGTTCGCAGCAATAAGAACGCTCGTGGGCATCACGAGCTCCATTCCACCTCCGTTTTTTTATAGTTTTTATGTCATAAAAGATTGCAGTGGAATCTGGAAATTTTCTTCTGATATTAGCATAGAATTTCAAGAGTAGAATCACGCTTAGGATGTTTGGTATTTAAACAAACATTTAATGCATTTACATACAAACTAATACTTCTTTAAGATTTTGACTGTAGAAGATTAGTGGGATTTCAAATAATGTACATTTACACAAGTTTTGTCACTAACGAACCAGGTTTCGCTTTTCGGCATTTTTAGACGTTCAATTGCAAGGATGAACTTTAACCGAAACTTGAACTTGACCTCAGTAATTTGTATGTGGTGTAAAAAAGTTATCAAATTTTATTTTATATGAGTAGCAAATAGTTTTCGTAGAAGACTAACATTTTCGAGACTTAACACATTAAGTGTTTTTATAAAGGTTCAAGAAACAAAGCATGCATTTGTCATAATATTTTTTTTAATTCGTATTAGTATTGTGTTGATATTTAAATATAATTAAAAATATTTGTTGAAATCCGTTGAATAACTGCCGTGTTTTCTATACAAGAATAAGTAAACTGCCGTTTTTGTTACAGACAAGATTTTTACTGTTCGAAAGTGTATATGTTGAAGCATTATTTTTTTTTATTAGTTTACTACGTATTTACGAATTTAACAGTTCTAGACGATGATATATCTCAGATATAGAAGTTGCCATCTTTGTTTCCAGAGCCAACATATATATACTATACATTAGGAGCGGACATGACTTAAACTCTTCCGCCACGGCGGATTCTCAGTATACGGATACACAGGATACTTAATATCACTTGACTAAATGACTGAGCAAGTCACACACTCTTTTTTATTGCTATCTTTATCTTTTAAGCACAACAGTGCATTGTTAAAAGGTCCCGTGCAGATCTGTATCGGGCCAAAAAATATGAGGAATAAGTTCTTTTCTTTTCTCGATCGCATTGCGTTATGGAAGGCGGCCGTGAAAACGGGACTGCATACACATTACGGGTGGTGGTGGGATACTCAACAATTAACTTATATGACTTTAATGGAGGCTTGCAATAAAATCACTAACACCATCACATTGGACTTGCCAGTTTCTAACCGGCCATGGCAAGTTCAATGCAAAACTATTCGCGCTGGGCAAGTTGGTTTAAGGCCGGACTGCTCTTGTGAGTATGCCGAGCAGGACGTTAATCACGTTCTGTAGGACTGCCCTGAGATGGAGTCCGAACGAGCAGAATTGTTTGCTGTGGTCCGTCCTCACACGGGCCCAATAGACCACGCTGACTTGATTGCAACCAAAGCTAACTTCACGGCATTTGAAAAGTTCGCCAATTTATATGCTGATCGTCACAACCTTGAATCCTCTCTAGAGTCATTAAACTCGTCTACATCGACGAGCTCTCAGTATACGGTCTATACACAAGATACTTAATATCAACTTGATTTAAGTTGCTGAGCTAGTCACACTTTTATTATCATTAGTATTATTAATATTTTAAGCACATTAGTGCATGGTTCAAAATCAGTCCCGTGCAGTTCTGCTCGGGCCATGAATGTGAGGGGTAAACTACTTTTTTCTGTCGATAGCGTTGTGGAAGGCGGCCATTAAACGTTGGCTGCATATACACAATGGGTGGTGGTGGGAAACCAACTTGTTTTAGTTTTAGTCAACCAACGTTAGAATAACCATTTTGTTCACTTTTAGGGTGTTCACTGTCAATACTTGGTGGAAAGGCATTATATTAATAAAAACAATAATCCTTTGTACTTCATTCCACTTTATTTAATATGTCAGGACCGGTTTCGCTCATTGCGAGTTACAGTTGACAATGCTCGCAATGAGCGAAACCGGTCCTGACATATTAAATAAAGTGGAATGAAGTACAAAGGATTATTGTTTTTATTAATATAACCATTTTGTATTGGATTCTTAGAGCAATAAAGTCTTTACTGTGCTGACAATTCATTTAGAATCAGATTTGGTTTCTTCTGCAGCGTGCATGATTCCATTGCAATTATATTAGACGCAATCATCAATATGAGTGAGTAAAAAACTTGAATATATACATATTCAACGCTCGTGGGACTTGGTAAGACAGGATATGTGGAGAGAAACAGGAAACTTGGCTACCGCAAGCAGCAACTCGTTGGTCGGAGTACGAGAAGTGCATCGTATAATAATACCCTTCCAATGTTTTTAATCGCAGGGTTCAATCAAAGCAAATACACTTTGTATAGAAAACGATTGTGGTGTGGAGAATACGAAAACCATTAATTTATATGTTTATCTTAATTAAATACAATCATTTTGTTACGCAATGGGAATCTTTGTATCGGATTCTGAAGTTATAATTAAAGAAATTTGCTACGAAGAACACGCGCTATTAAAAATATGCGTATTATATTAAAAAAAAATATTTAGTGATTAAATTTTTGCATGTAAACTATTTTTGCATAAATTTTTACTTGATAATCGTTTGATATTAACTAACCTGAAATTTTTGTATAAATTGATTTTACTAACATATCGACTGTGGAAAGGAAAAAAGGACGTAACCCACAGTTTTTTTTAAATAATCACAACGTATCCAACTTGATGCACGTTCTATCAAAAGGATGCAAGCTGCAAATACCGAATTAGTATCTAAATTTAGCTTTTAATTTTGAAAAAGATGACTTTGTAAAATATTATAATCAAGAAAAAAGACTGAAATAAAAGTTTTACCTAGACAACTTCTTTAGTTGATATTAGATTATGTCAATTAAATACCAGTTTAGAAGACTCCGTGCACTTCATGGTTGTGTATTATTCATAATTTTCATATAGCTAAAAATCATCAAAACACGTTTTTTGCGTGGGTTACGTCCTTTTCCTTTCCACAGTCAATATGAAACTATTATTGACGAATAAATATATTTTTTTTATTTCTAAAGACAGTATTAAAGGTGTCTATTTAATATAATATTTACTTATCTAAATGTTTCATAAACTACAAGATGTATATTATCGTCGGTCTTATAATTAAATAACTTATACGAAAATCCTCTTTTATTCAAACCGATTATTTCAATGTAAAATGCAGCTTATTCAAATTAATTCACATTAATTATTTATATTATTATAAATTCATCACTTTGAAAGTGTTCGCTGTCAATTCTTAAGGTGGAAATGAATTATATTTCAAAAATAAACACTCTTTTATACTATTTCCGCATTTAATTTATGCGATCGGGGCCAATTTTGCTTATGATGACTATTATCAACTGATTAGATAATATATTAATTTTGTAATGTTTAAATAGATTCACTGCTGAACATTATTGAATGTACATTATTAAAAAATCGTTTCTTTTCCAGCTCAAATATTTTAGAAAAGGTCTGTTTTAAGTCACTTGGAAAAGTTATATATTGTGTTATGTCATGCATCGAAATACGAGGAAAAAAATGATTTTTCGATACTCTTATGCTGCATTCTTACATGGTCCGATATTACAGATCAAAAGATAAAAACAGAATTAATAAAGAGTACAAACATATTAATTTATTGAATTGCATGGTTTTGTGTCAAACTATTTTTGATACAAGCACAAGATTAATGTGTCTGTTTTTCATCAACTGTAACACCATTTATTAAATACGCATTTGAAACTACACGATGCTACATTATGAATTTGTTTATATCATAACATGTCATATTAACTCAAACGATGTATATTTTCAAACCACTTGGCTTTTTCATGTAGGTGTTCACTCAAAACAGGATAAATCTTAACGTCTTCAGATCCTGTCAAAACCACTTGGAAATATTGCAAGGCTCTTTACATAAATACCAATAATTATTTTTGTAAGTTATGACGATTTCCGAGAAGAATAACCCTTCGGCAAAATTTAAGCTGGATTTTAAACATATGTTAGACAGTATTTATTAACATTTATTGAGAATCAAAAAGAATGCGTATTAATCACTTAAACATTTCGATTACACAGACTACTATTTATATTTGATATTTTTTATATATCAGGTAATTATTTTTGCTTCTTTAACTGCTTACACATAATATCCATGAAGGTTTTTTTTTTTTTTGTTCTATGAAAAAATATCATAATACACGACCACGTGTGCTGATATATGCATTATTCAAATTCCAAATAATTAAATATATTAAAACGTCAACCACTTTTCTGGCATTTTATATTTGAATATTTGAAGACATCTAGGTTTTACAATACTAAAATGGATAAATAAATTGAAATATCTATTTAAACTTGAGAAGTAAACGTTCAAAAAGTAATTTGTCACACAAATACAAAGCTTGGGAAATGATGATTTGAGTATTAGATAAATCACGGTGTGCTTGAATGTGTCAACTTTACGATTTAATTTTATGAGAAAAAAAAACGCTTTTTGAAGACTAATGGTGATTTCCATTCAAACTGATATTAAACGGCATTTTTCAAAATTTGTGCAAAATCACTTATTGAATGTTTGCTCTTCATTTTATCAATATATTCACACCCTGCACTATGTATCGGAAATGTCAAATGGTAGGCTCTTGTTAATTGATGAAACAGATGAAATTAGCACATGACTGCAATTTCTGACTTAAAAAATGTCTACGCCAGCTTCACTGTACACATTTGTACAATTTCAGCTATTTGGATCAATAATTTTACGGTAAAATTAATATTATTACATATTATAAGTGTATTAAGTAACAACCGATTGCATATAATTGCATAAGAATGATAAAAAATCACTCCTTTCACAGAACACCGAGAATTGCTTTGAGATTAAGCGAGCTCCTTGTTGATGAATTGGCAGCCTACCGATTGACATTTCCTTGTTTGTTTGTTAACAACTATAATATTATTAATAATGAATGCGCAAAATATTTAGCAAATTGTGCATCATGTATCGATCGTTTTGGTTTTAGCGTACACACGGGTCATCAATATGTATTGACAATTTTGTAAAGCTAGTCGTCTTGCATACCCGCAGAGCTTAAAAAGCTGAAAGCTGCCTCTATGACATTAACCTCAGTACAAAAATAATAGCACTATCGCTTAACTTAGTATTCCTGTTTGTCGTAATTTGTTCTAAGAGCGCCCGTGTCTCATGCATTATTCATTGTTAGCCAGCACTGTCCGATGGAAAAGAAATACACATTTTTCTATTACACTTCAGATACGTGGTGCTCTATTGCTATTTTCTTTAAAAGCAAAATCGATATCAATATTTATATATATATCTTCGTCCGCTCCTAATGTGGAACATATAGTCTCTTAATGGAGGTATCTCAACAGAAACTTTTCTACGAGAACTGGTTGTAACTCAATCGCTCAATCTCTCTTTTTTTTCAAATAGAGTAGTAGAGGTAGAAGGATAAGGCCAGGACAAGAATTGTGGTCAACTAATCGCTCTTGCTACGCCCAGTTATTAAAGGATAGGTAGGGTGGGAGTGAGTTTTTGTAGACATCACAACCACCCATGCCTTCGAACAGAAATAAAAAAAAATTATTCGTACTGGGGCTTGAACCCGTGAGATCCGGCACGAAAGCCAACGCTAACCGCTGCGCCATGGGACCATATTACGTCATCAATATATAAGTTTTAAAAGAATTTATTTAAGCCTGTCGTATTATAGGGATTTAAAACATCATTAAATATTATTTATTTTATTCATTTTCCCTCCCAATTATCCATCCAGGTATCCAAACAAAAGTTTTTCTACGAGAACTGCCTGTTACTGAGTTACAAACTCTCTTTTGTTGGAAAAGAATAGGGGAAAAAACAGAACTAGTGGTTAGCTAACCGCTTTCGCTACGTCCTGCTATTTAAGAATTGAAAAAGTCGGAAGGAATTGACATCACAAAAATCCATGTCTTCGAACAGATATCGATTGAAAAAAAAAATGTTATGTTTAATTGTAATGTCTACTAAAATTCGAGCCCGTAAGACTCGTCACGGAAGCCTATGACGTGGACCACTCTTCTAAAGACCCGACAGTCCAAGTTATCCTTTTGATGTTTGTATGATCACTCGATGAATATTTTCAGCAAAACTTTTAAAAACAAATGTTCATGGAACATACCATTTCAACACGTATATGGTGTGAAACAGGTTTTTCCTTACTGAAACGGAAATGCATCTTATGTCACCATTCTTTCGTCGTGCAATTTTTACATTCTGACACTTATACTCAAGGGTTATTTTCTTTTGCTATGCTAGTTGTCATTGTTCGTATTGGATATGAATAACATGAATTCATCACAAAGAAAAAAGATCTCAACCCCAGTTACAAGCAAGTTCTGCATTATCGGATGAATAGAGGAAAAGCTACTTTTTTGTAAAAATATGACACTTTGTCAAAGAATCGAAATTCTTTGTGTTGTAATAGAACCACTTTTTAGCTTTATTTTAATTATTGTTACGTATAGTTACAAAAACTTTTATCTCTAAATTTATGCCACATATTTTAAACCACATCCTTGATATAATTACAGAATAAATTTATTGCTTAAATAGTTTTTACGTTCCCGTTGTTAATGAAAAAAATAAAAAAAGAATTGGTAATAGCAAAAAAATCCCGCAACAAACGATATTTAAATATTTCAATGAATATAATAAGACAAGTTTTACGAAGCTACTTAAAATAGTATTTTAAGCAGACAGTAATTTATGTTATTAAATAGTGGTAGTTGTAACAATAAAAGTTTTTTTTTTTTTTTTATATAACAATATATTTTTTTTATAATCAGCTTAATATGTTTTGTTTTTTTTATCATGCCACTCCCAATGCGGAGCGAATGAGTTTCTAATGGAGTATATCTTAATAGAAGTGTTTCGACAATAACTGGTTAATACTCAGTTTTTCCATCTGTTTTTCAAAGCGAGTGAGGATATAAGGATAGAACAAGTAATAAGCTAATCACTCTCGCTTTGCCAATTTATAGGATTTATAGGAAACATCACAAACATCTATGTCTCTAGACAGCAATCTATAAAAACTGATCGTAATGAGATTCAAATCAGTAGTATCTATTTAATATTCTTGAAGTGATCACCTAAAACTGCGACACTCAACCTGCGACCCAAAATACTTATAGTCACCAATTATTTTGTCTCTTTTGACTCAATATCAAAATTCACATCCAGTAAACGATTAAAGATTTTGGATACATTGGTATTTTTGTGTACTTTTTATTTGTTTCATTGTTAATTTTTACTTTGAAAAATACATGAATACATAAATGTATACATATGTATATATTTACATGAAATAAAAAAGGTTTATTTTGGCATCATAATACATACATATGTACGCAGTATAGTATGTGTTATATTTACAGTTTACTATAAATATGTTGCGGCCTACGTAGATAAGCAAAAATCGGAATGCGGCCCGGAGGAAAAAAATGTTGAGTATGGCTTACCTAAAATAACCGTGTTACATGTTATTGATTTGTATCATAATAAATCATTAAATATACCAATTTCATTGAGATATACACATAATATCATGCCAGGAGAGGAAAAATTTTCAGTCGGTATCTCTACACTCTGTTTTTAGGATATGATGGAATAGGAAACACAAAAACATTGAAAATATACAAACAAAATTTTATATGGCAATAACACTTTTTATTGTATGATCCAACATTCAGCACAACTTCTCAAATAGTTTATACATGTTACTTGTGTAGTTGGTATAATTTTTCATATTTGCTTTCCTATTGATAAAGTTCTAACGTATGCAGCACATGTCTGGTAGGGAAGATGTTTATAACACAATTCACTACAGAAACGGGTGTTTGTTGGAATAATGACAGAAGGTGGTTGGCTGGTAGGCCCGTGAGAACAAAATTTGCATACAACTCACCGAATGCATCTTAGATGCGGTTTATTCACTACAAATAATTCGTCACCACATTCAATAAATAAACAAAATACATGTGTACCCTCGAGAGGTGTGCCAACTATAATAGTAAAATGGTAAAACAATCACGTCTTTACTTGGTGTTTTGGCGAATTGCATATTTTATATTTTACAGAGATAAATAACACAATGTGTATTAGCTGAGGTGTACTTCACTTTTACGATACTTTAAGGCGTGTAGAATATTAGAATGCATCTTACCTTTTTTACCTATAGTACCACTTGGCTCACTTCATCTCTAATGGGTCAAATTATAAAATACAATTACATTTTTTAAAGTAACAATGTCAAATTCTGATGGTCTAAGACAGGCGTGGGGAAACTGCGGCCTTTCGGCTACTTTGGTGCGGCCTTCTGGCTAATTCTGTAAATTCGTAAATTCCTGACATATTCTGACCGTAAATTTCTGTTTCCGGCCAAAGTTTCCCTAGCCAATTTTTACTGCGGCCTTATGTTGAATCAGAAAAATGAATGCGGCCTTTAGAGAAGAAAAGGTTCCCCACCCCTGGTCTAAGATCTTAAACAGATCATTTATTTTTTAACAGAATACAACAGAATTGCATGGTAAGTTTTGATTAATTTACACTAGCATTAATAGTAAGTAATAATAAGACACAGCCGCCTGTGTGGTCAAGTGGTCAACGTCGTTGGCTACCGCTACGGAGGTCACGGGTTCGAATCCCAGTACGGGCAGTTTTATAAATTGATTCTTAAGTCGATTTATGAATTTCTGTTCAAAGGCATGGATGTATATGATGTCTTGGATTCCCCCCTCCTACCCATCCTATCCTATGAACGGAGCGTATCGAGAGCGATTAGATAACCACTAGTCCTTTCCTAGCCCGTTCTTTCTATTCCTACTCTCTTTGGAAAAAGAGAGGTTGAGCAACTGAGTAACAAGCAGTTCTCATAGAAACACCTATGTTGAGATAAACTCCATTAGGAGTCCAAATGGTCCACATTGGGAGCGGACATGGTAAAAACAAAAAAAAATAATAATAATAAGACACCTCCAATCACTCATTCTCTATGAATTCATTTAGTTATGTTATTTAATATTAAGAGAATAAAAATCGATACTCAATTTAATAATAAATACAATTATGGCGGTTACTCTGAGGATACTTCTTAAAAAAAGTGTAAAAAAAACAACAGAATCAATGAAATAACAAAGATTTTAGTTCACTTTTACATTAATAAGATTATTTAAAGATACTCGAGAATCGATATCGATTTAACGTTAAAAGTCTTCACAAATGCCCGTGCCCAAGACCGCAAAAATTGGGCTATTTTTTTTATTTTTATAGTTAACTGAACTGGGCCTGAACTCAGAGTTTTCTGTCCAATAGGGTATATGTTATACATACAGCTATTTTTAACATTTCATATAAATTGCTGTGAATCAAAACTATGTCGTTGCGATTAAATTTTGATTGAATCGGAATTGACTGTCTTGCTGTATTTAAAAACTATTTACATAGCATGCTATCGTAAACATACATAGTCTACTTGCATGTTCATAACAGCTATCAAAAATAATGACTTTACTTGAAATTTCTTTTCCAATCATATTCTCAAAGCTATGAAATCTTTTATGATGTTGACGAATTGCTATCGATTCTCATCATCTTGGCTGAACTGACACGTCCCTTGATGCATGCACTCGTATTGAATTACAAGTCAAGTAACAAGTGCACAAAGATGCGACATGATGAAAGCCGATAACTGTTGACAAAATGAACAAAACATCTGCTTCAGGATATTACATGTAAAAGCTGTCATACATGATGCAGAATAAATCATTTTACTCCTACAAACAAATTGGTTGTATAGTTCTCGTATATTGAGTGCGTAAATGGTCGCTTGCTAAAGATCAAGGTGATGAGGAACTTGAAGATAAGGCAAAAGATCAGGCATCGTTTTGTTACGTCTGTGGTCTCAAAAAGACGTTAGATCTAAGCAATGTGCTACGGATGCTCATAAAAAGCCTCAATCCTGCATGCCTCTATTTCTGACTAACAGGATTTCTAGATTACTAGAGTATTTAGAATTTGACTGTTAGTTAGTTAAATTGCGTAGACGTCGAATGGTAAGCATATGTTTACCACAAAAAGTCAACATGATCCAAGAATAAATGTATAAAATACGCGGTCCAATATGAAGCTTTATGCTAGTAAAAGACGTTGGTACAAGCTTTAAACACATTCATATAAGAAATATAAGTTAATGTGATCGGAAAGGTATCAAAAATCATAATATCAATTTTGGATATTGCTGAGATAATTATGCCATAAAATTCTAAAGGCATCAAATATTTAGGTATTAAAATTTACCTTAAACAATACCAAAGATAATAGAAAATTTAAATTAACTTTAATTATTCCATGTATTGTGTTACTAACTGTGACACGTGTTTTAATCAAATTTGTAATTTAAAAATACTTCACCGAGTAAATAAAAAGGGTTTAAAGATGAATAGTTTAGAATTTTTAGAAATTAATAAAACTCTTAACAAAAAAGGAATATTATTAAATAATATTCTTAATAGCACAGGTGGTTCCCCGTTACTCTAATTGTTTCCAATTAATAGAGTAATCACAAACCTAGCTGATTGATTGCAGCTCATTAGTTTAATAGTTTGTAATGTTTAACGTCATTAGTAGTATGATTAAATTTGTTTGCACTGTTTCGATTTTATAATCCCCTCTTTGCTTCCCTTAAAAAAGGAAAAATCCCAATCTGATTGATTACAACTCATTAGTATCATTAGTATCATTATCTGTTTGTTTTATTTCGATTCTACACCTCCTTCTTGCTCCTCTTAAAAGGAAAAAAACCCAAACCTCCATTTTGTAATTTTATAATTTTAAAATGTTAGAATCAATCTTGCTTCATTACTTAAGCAAACTTTGCGATAGTAAGTCTGAAGATGCCTCTGAAAGAGGCGAAACACGTGTCACAGCTAGTAACACAATACGTGGAATAATCAAAGTTAATTTAAATTTTCTATTAAAATGAACTTCCACAAAGTTACCGCCGAAACCATCGAAAGTACTACCAAAGATCACCATGGGTGTCTAAACACACATTTTTAAATTAATAAAATCGAATCGTTGATAGTATTTTTGATGGCTTAATAGTATATTTAGCATCTTAAGAAAGTGATACACACTTTACCTTGTGATAAATATTCTTGGTAATTTATAATTTTTTTTATAATGACGTATTTTTTCGCGATTTTCGGAGATTTACGAGGAATGTGGGATATGATACAAACCCATCATATACGAGCATTTAAAATTTAATTCAACTGTCATTAATACTTTCCACAATTATTAATAATTTAACTAGCTGTGAGACGAGCTATCTTCTTTTTTGAACTTTCAAAGCGAAACTTTATTTTTTTCACTTCAAAAAGAACACATACAAAAATATCAGTCTGCCAGGCAAATATCGATTAGTCTGTCGAATTTTTTCGACAATAAGTAATCATGTTCGGGTTTTTTGAGAATGAAAAAAATTGAGATGTTAACATGCCAAGTCATTGCTGTCTACGAAAAAACTAATATTAATACATGTACAAGGCAACAAGAAAATATTTACGATGGATCTGGCGATAATTTAGTGTAATTTTTTTTTTATTTAAAATTAAAATTTATAAATTCATTACTACACTGGTTGTCTTTAGTCTGAAGATGTTACTCAAAGGAAGAAGAAGAAATTACGTTTAATACCTAGTCATAAAGCGTGAGAAAGCCTTTGTGTGTAAGGTTGACTGGTCGTCTAATTAATTTATTGCCAAATTTGAAAATACTTCAAAAAACCTTCGAAAAAAAGTCGAGTTTTTTTTATCAATGTCCGCTCTCAATGTAGAGCATACGTATCTCAACAGAAGTTTACGAGAACTTTTTTGTTATTCTTTTACGAAAAAAGTAGTAAGGATAATGCTAGGATAGGACTAGAGGTTAACTTATCGCACTCGCTGCGCCCAGTTATTGAGGGATCGGGAAAGTTGGAAGAAATTTTCGGACATTACAAACACCGGTGAATCGATCGGAAAATAGTTGTTGTAAGATTTTAAAAATTGTTTTATTATGTTTTAGTATAAAAAAAATACGTCTCCGTTGTTGATGTTTTTGATCCTCATTGGAGGCTTTTACAACAAAACCACAACGTGTGATGTAAAACATTCAGAAGCCTACTTTACTCCGATTAATATAAAAAAAATATTAAATTTCCATGCAAGTCGCGGTAATGAAAGTGAACAAAAAAAAACACTACACTTGACCACACGAATTATATAACAGTCGTTAATTTTCAAAACTAGCCATTGCCGTTTTATTAAATGTTTTATTTATTTATCTTTATCGGTCACGCTTGATTTTACTTGATAAGTGGAAGAATTTCTTGTAGAATTGTCGTTAGCTGTGTGGGCTTCCGTGCCAGACCTTGCGGGCTCAAGTCCCAATATGAATAACATTTTTTCAATCGATTTATCGGTTTCTGTTCAAAGGCATGGATGTTTGTGATCTATCTCTCTCCCATCGTTTCCAATCCTGAAACAATCGGGCGTAGCAAGAGCGATTAGTTAACCACTAGTCATATCCTAGCCTTATCCTTCTATCCATAGTACTTTCTTTGAAAAGAAAGGTCGAGCAACTAAGTAACAAACAGTTGTCGTAGAAAAAAAATATGTTGAGATACCTCCATTAGGAGTTCATATGCTTCACATTAGGAGCGAATATAGATAAAAAAAAAGCTAAAGCATGCAACTAAAATACACTTTTTTTAGTTTGATTAGAAGTTTGAAGTTATTTTCCAAACTCAATTTGGTTGACAGACATTAAGATTTATTTATTATATACACTAATTGTTGGTTTTTACTTTGGTAATGATAATTCATACCGAATTGGTTTTTGTCATAATAGTTTCATTGCTAAGTGGTCTTCAACTTTTTATTTATAGTTTATTTTCCTTGTATTTTACTTCAATTCTTTTGCTAGGTTGTAATACCAATTGTTTGTCATACCTTGTTTTTATCACTTAACTTATGTATAAATATCACTATTTTATTGTTTTTCTTATCAGTTGACAATGCTCATCATGAGCGAAACCGGTCCTGATCTAATAAATTTTATGTGGAAAAGGTACTAAAAATGTTTTATTATTTTTATTAATATTTTTTATGTTTATTTGCAGTAATTAAACATTTATTATAATGAATTAGGTATCCCCGTTAAAAAAAGTATATAAACGTCTTCTTTTTCTTAAATAAATATTTGAAGAAACTATCCTATAGTACTGATCGTAAACTTGAGGCTTCTTTTCAAATAAAACCGCATACATTATCAGATTATTTTTACTGCATCTAAAGGCAATTGTGGTCAACGGATAAGATATATAAAATAAATAATACAACGACGAAAAAAAGCGTTCGCCGCTCTCGTCCTAAGCCATTTTAAAATTAACTCATTTCAGTATGACAGCTACAGTATCACTTTTTGATGATGGTCGGATATAATATTTTTTAATGAGCCCAAAACGAGAATCGATTGAAACGATTTAGACATTTTGCTAAGGAACTGGTTTAACACGAATATAATTTACCGTATCCCAAATTGAAAATTTACAAAAAAAAAACAATTGCAGGACTCATTATAAGTTCAATAAACTATCCAACTGATATCGTTACATAATTCTCACTGCCACATCATCGGATTGCTTTGTTTATTTAAGAAGATGAGGGTTAGCGAAAACCTATTAGGAAAGTTAAACGTTTCGTTACATTTTAATTTTACAAACGCTTTTATTCAGCTTGTCAATATTTTTATCAACTTTAAAACAGGATATAATATTGGACATTTAGTATTTATATTAAATGATTACTATTTGTCGCCTGCTGTGGCCCAGTTCCTTAGATCTTGCTCTACCGATAACGCAGGTCTGGGTTCGATTCCCGGTTAGATCACAGTGAATTTGAGAATTATTCAATTCAAAATTGTGATCGAAGACTGGGTGTTTGTGATATCAATTCACATCATTTCCTCTTCTGCTATCCTTCTGATCTTTTAATAACTGGGTGTAGCAATAGTGATTAGACAACCACTAGTCCTGTTCTAGCCTTATCCATCTGTCCCTACTACTCAATTTGAAAAAAAAGTGAGGTTGAGCGGCTAAGTAACAAACAGTTTTCGTAGAAAAACTTCTGTTGAGATACCTCCATTGGGAGGCCATATGATCCACATTGGGAGCGGACATTGATTAAAAATATCTATATATTAAATGACCAGTATTTATATTAATTGATCAGTATTTATATTAAATGGTTAATATAAAAAATATCCAGTAAAAGTGTTTTTTTGTCTGAATTTCAATTTCAATGCCATTATTATAAGCTTCTACTTAACATGCTTTGTTTTTTTAAACCATGTCCGCTCCCAATGTGGAGCATATGGACTCCTAATGGAGTTTTATCTCAACAGAAGTGTTTCTACGAGAACTGCTTGTTACTCAGTTGCTCAACCTCTCTTTTTCCAAAGAGAGTAGGGATAGAAGGATAGGGGCTAGAACAGGATTAGTGGTAAGCTAATCGCTCTCGATACACCCCGTTCGTAGGATAGGATGGGTGAGAGGGGGGAATTCAAGACATCACATACACCCATGCCTTTGAACAGAAATTCATAAATCGATTGAAAAATCAATTTATAAAAACTGTCCGTACCGGGATTTGAACCCGGGCCCTCCGTAGCCGAAGCCAACAACGTTGACCACTCGACCACACAGGCGGCTTTACGGAAGCATTAATCGGTATCAATGCAATTTCATATTATAGCGCTACATTTCTATTAGTATGTTGACAACCACGCCCAAGCTAGAAAAAACTTTAAGAAGAACGACTGTTGAGTATTGACAAACTTTAAAATAAATGCTCACCAAATATATAATATTCATACTGACCAAAGGTTTATAGTTTATATTGATCATCCGCTGAATTAAATGTAGATCATGAATCTATTTATCGTAAATATGAACAAAGACAAATAAAAATTATGAATATCCAGATTGATAATAACCAGGGCTTTTTTTACCCTGTAACGCGACGGAACGGCGTTCCGGCACCTTTTTTCTCGAAATTTTAATAAATGTTCGTAAAATTTTATTTTTTATATTTTAAAACTTTCGTTTCTTTTCTTGGAAGCCATTGACTGTTAATCCCTTTTGAATATATAGGGTATCATAGGACCCATAAATTAATGTCATGCAAAAGATTATCAGGTATGTACATTCTTGGAAAGGGCTTGTTGTACATTATATTCATCATATTCATTCGAAATTTCTAAAACAAATATAAAAATATGTATATTTTGTTTTGTTTTCTATGCATTATATGAAAAGTCGCCTTTAATTCTATCAAAATGATTTTCGAATATATAATAAATAATATAACTTCTTAGAAAATGCTCAAAAAAAGTGCGTTCCGGCACCTTTTTTTAACAAAAAAAAACACTGATAATAACTATTACATTTATCTAATAATTTGTTGTCTTTTTTATTACAGAAGAATTACACCTGAAAAATCAGCACCATTGTAAATACATCTACTTATAACGAGGTATGTAACTATTCATTCCATATTTTGATGCGAAGATGGTGTTAGGATTAAGAAAAGTGTATTACTGTCTAATCGCTTCTTATATTTAATTTATCTGGATCGAATTCAATGTTTTAAATGTGATACAAAATTTATCTTCAAAATACATCTTGAAAAATATTTGAAATTACTCATTAATTTTTTAACCGTCAATACATGTTTAAAATGCATTACGTATATGTAAAAATACGTGTACTATCAACTGACAAGTTGATAATACTCTTCATGAGCGAAACTTATCCTGAACTTACAAAAAGTGGAGTAAGTACAAATAAGTGTTTTATTTTTTTATACTATAGTGCATTTATTAAACTACACCAATCACATATAAAATATAAATTAATTTATAATGTATTCAATAACTATTCTTAATTTGCGAAGTAATTAACATATTTATTTTTCAAATTAATTCAATAATTACTTCCAAGGCGTTCATTTTCATCTCGTGGTGGAGTGTCATTATATGTATTCTATTAAAAAATTACTATTGTTATTTAATGAAAATTTATCAACTTTATCTCCTTTCATACACTGATAAAAATATCGTCCTGTTTTTACAGCTATTGTTTTTTAAAGAAATTAGTTACAAAACATATAAAGAGAAACTGCTGAAAAAAAGTGTTGTGTTGTACTTGAAACCTTACGTGAACAAAAAAAAAAGAACTGTATTTTGAACTTTTAACGTTTCCTTAGTATAATACACTTATAACTGTTGTTTGTATTGAAAATATTGTTAAATCGCCAGACAAACTGCTTTTTTATAATCTTCTTAACAGTCTAAAGGTTACGCGTATATTGTACTTAGTATTTTTTCAATATTTCAATAATGCTATGTAACGGCTAATTCCCTCGGGCGAATATCCACTTAATCGTCTAAGCTTATTTGGTTATACTGAGCTTGTTAACAGTTATTGAAACTGTTACTTTGAAAAATGCTATGTTTAGTGACGTGCGTACTAGGGCTTATCCAAAAACCGACTTTTGAAAAAACCGGTTGTCGAATGTCAATATTTTTTGAAACCCGGTTTAATCCGGTTTTATAAGTTTAACAAAAAATGGATAATTCAATTAAAATAGCGAGAAAAAGTTATTTTTTTTATGTTGTTTGTGTATATACATAATAATGCACAACAAGAAATCATTTGGTGTTACTCTTCAGAAAATATGATTTAAGCAAACACAAAGCGTCCACTGATCGTTTTGTAACCAAATTTCTTGATATCGAAAATACGTTTTCGCTGGGTAATGATGTGGGGCATATAGTCTTTAAGCCATCAAATAAAAGTTTCAAATTTTCTGTACTTTTGTTTATAGACTCGTTTATGGACGAACTTGAATAACCGGTTTTCGAATGTCACAAATTTAGCCCTAGTGCGTACTATGTACTTACACGTTTTTGCTAAGAAATTCATTTATCATGTCCAAATGAAGGATATCTTAAGTATTCTTTTTTTGGTATGTAACGGTCTAGTGGATTATTCGTGGAAATTCATTCATAATATTGTTAAATTTAAATAGTTTTGCTGGTGATTGAGTAGAACACTACACTAGTGAAAAAAAGGTTGTAAAAAAGTATTGTAACATAGAATCTCCAATGGTATTAACATGCAATTATTGATGATTGATAATTAAATAAAACACAAGTTAAAATACGCAGATATGTTTTGGTGATAATTCTCACTCCCTCACTAAAACCGACCATAACAAGTTGACATTAACTTTTTAAAGAAAGTGATTTAAATTAAATAAATGTGGCTCTAATTAATTATACAAGATTTTTTTATTTATCAATACAACAGTAAGACAATGAATGCAATTATTGGCAATACTTGTAATAGGCATAAAATCGTAACCGAAAGCTTATAAATATAACAGAATATTTTTTAAGATTTCGACTGAAGGTGCTTGGTGGAATTTCAATATTAAATTTGAATCGTTCAAATTATGTACATTCTCACAAATTTGAACGATTCAAATTTAATAACAGAATGTGTTTTTTTTTAATAATGATCGAAAAAGGAATTCCTTAGGCGCGGTTAGTAAATAATATATGGTCAATGCCTATTCTGATATTATAATAAAATTATCTGACTACTTTCAGTTTTCTAGATCAGCGTTTCTCAATCGAGGTTCACGTGGAACAAACGATTACATGTCAAAAAACTAAAATGCACAGGCTCTAAAAAAGATCAACCGAATGAGATAACGCTCTAAAAGTCTAAAATGACACCTTAGGTGATATTGAACAATTATTGGCTTAAAACACAATTTACCGAATTGTGTCGCTTACGTTATTTTGCCGATTATGGGTCAATATACTCTGAAATGTAAAAATACTTCTTACACGAATATCATCTAACATTTTTTATCAGATTTTTAAAAGTGACTATTTCTGGAAACAGGGTTATAATATCGAAATAAAATCATGTCTGTAAGTATTATAACTTATATTATTATATAGATATTTATGCTTTCACCGTTTTATTTGTACGATTGTTATTCTGAGAATACGTCCAGGTATGATTAAAGATTTTCACTCTTCTCTGGCTTTTTAATGATATCTATTATTGTATTACAAACTTGTAATAACTTTCAAGCGCTGAATGATTACCAAATCATTACCAAAATAATAAATTTATTTCTCTCTGTTCACAGTTAGATATTCTCCAATGTCACTATTAATTATAATAAAAACAACAATATTTTAGTATGCGTTTCCATCTGCCATTCTACAAAGGTCACAATTTAAATTAAGCGTTATAAGTCTAGAACAGCATACCCAAAAATGTTACATTGTGTCTACTTATTATCACTTTTTAAACAGTACCCGCATACGAATATAGCCCATACGACTCTAATATTGTTATTTACCATTTGGTGTGCTTATCAAAGTAATTATATGTGTTGCCAAAAATGTACATATTTTACTTCCATGTATATTTTAGTGCTTTACAGTCTTTGCAAACATAAAATTTCATGCTGGTAGCTATTTACCAAATGGTATTTTGCACACACAATAATTTGCTATATTTTTTCACATCCGTTTTTTTATCAGCGTTTCGTTGAATTACAACATACCGAAATTCCAAATAAAGAATGTTTTTCATTAATTTACTAAGTCCATATACCGTACTCTGAGAGCAAAGACAGTTAAACATATAATAGAACATTACAAAAATAACATTACAATATTAATATAAGTATAAATTACTTTAAGCAGAACTTTGACATTTTTCTTTCATCAGAACTAAAGATATGTCTTATAGTATTTTAATACGATAGTTTTTTTTCCAATAATCTAATAAATGTTTGAAAATGATAACATGATATATTCATTATAGTTTATTTACTATGGTCTAAATCATATATGGGCAACCACCGGCCCTCCGAGCTATTTTGCCCGGCCCTGATTTATCTCGCCGAAGTAATAGGGAAAGAAATTAATAGTTACAGGGAGCCAATATTGCTAGTCTTGTAATTCAAGTTCAAGGCCAATCAGTATATAATATTAATATGTCGTTCATTATATAAATAAAAAAATATATAAGAAGTAGCAACGTGTTTTATTTGATTTAAAGCTACTTTATTATGTTTAATAATTTGGTCCGGCCCTTGACTCGGAGACAGAATGATAATTTGGCCCCAGACTTAGAAAAGCTTGCCCACGCCTGGTCTAAATAGTGCGTTACAAATAATATATTAGAGAATATTTACATTATTACGTTAGAGTTTATTATGAATTAATCTTCATTATATATTATAATTAAGAATTGATGGCCCAAAATTGACGGCAATATATATCGAAAAAAATCAAAAATGTTTCTGGTCTTTATTTTATAATAAAACCAATAAATCACTACAAAGATGTCGACGTTTAATTATTATTGATTATCGTTATTTGATACTTGTTTGCAAGTTTTTGTCTTCACCTTGCGTTCGAGTCGCTCGTAATGTTCGTTATTCGATTCGTAGAGAGTAATGTTTCTTTACTGTTTGGCGTAGGTGTATTTTGCAAGAGAAAAATAAATAGCACAATATCTGCATACAAATATTAACATTGAAAAAGTTTGCAATAGATGAACAATAATTGAACTTGACTTTATAATTAATCTATTGATCAACAATAATTTTTGTACCAACCAGGAAATCGATTTCTTCTTTTGATTTTAGAATTTTTCTAATTATCAAAATCCATTTATTTGTCTATGTAATTCATACTTCATTTGCAAGCGTGGTTTTTTAATAGTTTCTTTTTCAATCTTATTTTAAATAACCAAAGTTTTGTATTGAACTTTTTGTTTTTTGTTAAATAAAAAAGAGAGAAAGGCATGATACATTATATACAAACAAATATTAAAATCCACAATAAGCAAATTAAAGAATATTAAGTAAATATCCTTGACCAAACATTAAGGGAAAACTTTTTCTTACAAGTTTTTTTTTTCTTAAATAAACATGAAAAAAATATTAATTGTTTGGAAACTTTTTAATGTTCGAAATCACTTTTAAGTACTGTAACTGTCAATTAATTGTATAAGAGCTTTAAATAATATTTTTAAGAATTGTGTTTTTGCTAATTATTCTACTATTGTATTTAAATCAGAATAAATAACATTAAAACGTAATCAAACAATTTACAAAAAAAAACTTAGCGGAAAATAAAACTGATAAACACTACTTCTCAATTATTAATGGCAAGAAACCATGAATTTAGATATTTATAAATGTATAAAGTCTTTTAATTTAAGATTTCGACTGAAGGTGCTTGGTGGAATTTCAATATTAAATTTGAATCGTTCAAACTATGTACATTCTCACAGATTTTGTCACTAACGACCCGGGTTTCGCCTTTCGGCATCTTCAGGCATTCAAGTGCACGGATGAACTTGAACTGACGTTTAGTAAATGAATGTTTCGTGTTTATATAAGATTATATCTTCAAGTTCATCCGTGCACTTGAATGCCTGAAGATGCCGAAAGGCGAAACCCGGGTCGTTAGTGACAAAATCTGTGAGAATGTACATAGTTTGGACGATTCAAATTTAATATAAAGTCTTCATCAAAACAGAAAAAAAAATATCATGTAGAAATTATAAAAAATAGTACAAGTATTAAAATGAAGTCTTTTAAATGAAATCTACATTGTTATTAGAACAGAATATGTTAATATTAATAACTTAACTGTAGTACGTTGTAAAAAAATCCAATTCAAAAATACATACCAAGACTTTTTAAACTAAATTTCATAAAGAAACATTTATTATTGAGATTGTAAATGATTTAATTGACGCATTGCACAATTCACTTAAAGCTATCTCGCATACTGGAAAACTTTTTATACGCGTTTATGACACTGCTATTAATTGTAATATAATATTATATTTGATGTTACTTCGTAACGTCTGTAACAAAAAATTGTATTCGAACCATCGCTTGATGCTTATGAACTCAGAATAGAATAGTTTTACTGTAATATCTCGTATCTGATTTTCCTTCGATCAAAAGTTTTGAATAAGAGATTGGACAATAATCATTTGAAAAATTATCAATTTAACATTATGTACATATTGTAATTGTATATTCGTCTAAATTTTGAAAATTTAGATACATCTAATAAAAGATAGAACAATTTTTAATTTTGATCTAGAAAGATTAAAAAATTAAGCAAACCTTGACGGGGAGAGCACACATTACTATTTTTCTCTTATTTCTGGCAACACAGTCCGGGATGAACCTTGCCCGCCTCAACCAATTTGAATTTTCGTTTTAATCAGTTGAAAAGGTCTGTGGTGAACGTAATTGGGCTTGATACTAACGAATAGTTGTGGATTTTAAATACAAAATAGTTTTTTTTTTAATAATCAGCTAACGGCACCCCGACATTAGCGTACGGGATACCAATGCGTCGACATTTGCACACTGACGTTATCGCACGAGACATTAACGCGAAAAATAGTGTCACAATCTATGTTCCCTCTAACTTTCTTTAACAGGTTATGTGCGCAAAATAAATTGGCTGTGCAACTTTGAAAGAAAATTGTGCGCCAATAGTGCGCCACATAACGGTATTTAGATCTACTTAACGAAATGTTATTTTTTTATAATGACAATAGATAACAATACTTTCGATGGTTTCAGCGGTAACTTTATGGAAGTTCATTTTAATAGAAAATTTAAATTAACTTTGATTATTCCACGTATTGTGTTACTAACTGTGACACGTGTTTCGCCTCTTTCAGAGGCATCTTCAGACTTACTTATTACTTAGACTTCAGACTTACTTATTGTAAGTCTGAAGTCACAGTTAGTAACGAGTCACGTGTCACAGTCGGTAACACAATACGTGGAAAAATCAAAGTTAATTTAAATTTTCTATTAATAGATAACAACACTATATAATGACGATTAGCTTATTCTGGTGGTGGTATAGCTGGTGTAATTTTTGTGCGCTCTGTTCTAATGCATGTGCGCGCGCTCGGCGAGTTGTGTGCGCGCGCACACGCGCACAGCTTACAGGGAACACTAGTCTCAATATAATATTATTTTGTATTACGGACTGTTCATTTAAAAGAAATTTTCTGAACTAAGATAGCTTTTATAATCTGTTTTTTTATCCATGTGCGCTCCCAGTGTGGACCATATGGTATGTCAACATTTTTTTTCTACAAGAACTGCCTGTTAGTCATCCCAACTACTCTATTCCCCAAAGAGAGTAGTTGGGATAGAAGGATAAGACTAGGACAAGACTAGTGGTTAACTAATCGCTCTCGGGATACCCAATTATTGAAGGGTGGGATGGGTGGGAGGGAAAGTAAGACATCACAAACACCCATGCCTTCTTATTTTTTTTAGTTCAAATAAATTGGAACTTTTACAAAAATATCTAATTTTGTATCGATTGGAAATAAAATGATAAAATAAAGACATTCTATTGTTTTTTTTAAATATTCTGTTCTGTTCTTTTTCGTTAAAAGTTCTTAAAATAAATGATATACATATATATATTTGTATTAAATCTAAAAAAATAGTATTACGCGTTTTAGTTGGCGTGTTGGCGTCGCAGCACCCAGTTAACACTTTAACTACAATTGTAAAAGAAACAATTTATACAAGATAATAATCGTATTTGAATGTTTGTATCGATTTATTTCAATATTGAAGAATATTTTGAGTTATGGATACGAGCTATTGCATGTAAATGATAGATTCGTATCTTGGTAAACAAGTATGGATAGCCGTCTCGAGACAGACAAACAATGACCTTTAGTTTATTACCCAATGATTGTAGTTTATGCAATTATTGTAAAGTTGCGTGCACGAAACGAGAGTGGTTACGTATTTAAAAATAACAATAGTTTTTACTTATTCTACATTTTTTCATGTGACATAAAAATTTATATGACATCTTACAATATTTTAAAAATCATACAGTTTAAAAAAATGATGTAAAGAGAACCATATGACAGATTAAAAATATCAAAGTATTTTAGTTCTACAGTTTTGAACTGTAAAACTGTAGAACTAAAATACTTTGATATTTTTAATCTGTTATAATGGAGTTATACCAAGTAAATGCCAAATCAATTAATAAAATGAGAACCATGTAGTTTTTAACATATTTTGAAAGCTATTTGGCTTTACGCCATCGTCAGAAATATGTTTAAGCTAACGGCTGTAGTTTTACCAGAGTAAAACAGAGTCTTACCAAGTTATTGCCAATTCAATCAAAATGATTTTTATTTATTGTTTCGAAAATAAATGGCATTAAAGCTGACGCAAACTCACCATGCACTTGAAAAATATAATTCATCAAAATATAAAAATATTTTAAACGTAAAAAATCAAAAAAATTAACTATTGTAAGATTATAAACTTCACATTATATACATCTTGTTCCTGATTGAATACTAAAAATGTTAGATCCAAATACGGACGGTCATAAGCTCTTTTTCCAGGAAATTTTGGAAATAAACAGAGCACAACTGCAAAGCCTTCCGATTTCAAATGAAATATTAAATATGCCGGGATCTCCACTTCTATACCCTATATAAATATAGTCATAAAACCTTTTCCGACAAACAAACTACTTACTACTCAAATCTGTGGGCATTCCTATGAGCTAATCCTTTTCGCCAGCAATGGCTTTAAAGCAGGGGTCACCAAACTTTTTGAGAAGTGGGCCGGATTGAACTTTTTAAAAACTAAGGGGCTGGACAGCAAATAAATTCTTATTGGAACCCAATCAGAATTTATTTCATTTTATGTGGTTACAGAATAATTAGAATGTAAACAAATGTTTGCCCTTCTTAGAAATTCAATGAATGAGAATATTCGAGAAATTTTTGAGTAAACGAACATCTGGTCGTCTCACCTCCAATTTCTATCCAACTTCCTTCACTTTGAGTCCCCTACCAGATAGTTGTATGACAATTGATGATTTGAAATAAATAGTTGTCGTAAATTCACAACTAAATCATGAAAATTTATATTTCTTATATGAATAATTTCTATGCAAAAATTCAGAACTTTTCGCGGGCCGGATGAAAATCTTTGGCGGGCCGTAGCTTGGTGACCGCTGCTTTAAAGTCAATGATACATTTATTTTTTATATAAACACGAAACATTCATTTACTAAGCGTCAGTTCAAGTTCATCCGTGCACTTGAACGCCTGAAGATGCCGAAAGGCGAAACCCGGGTCGTTAGTGACAAAATCTGTGAGAATGTACATAGTTTGAACAATTCAAATTTAATATTGAAATTCCACCAAGCACCTTCAGTCGAAATCTTAAATTATGATCCACATAGATTATATATTTTGTTTACTGTTTAATTATCAATGTTCTTTACCTTTTACAGCTGATATAAAAACTCGGTGATGATTTTGATCTTGATCGTGATCGTGGATGAGTTTCTAAGAATCATATACATAATATATACGATATGATCGATCAAATCATTAATGTGATTCATCTCCCTCGGTCAATTTGGTTGGGCATAGTAGATTGTTCGATTCAATTATATTAATAGCTAATACGTTTACTAAATCGGTCGAATTAGATTCGAATCAACTAAATCAAACTTGAATGGAATCCGCTATCTTTGCCTGTTGGCCATACAAGTCAACCATCTAAATCAGTCATTTAAGATTCTAAGGCACCCATATTCATTGCTAGAAGCGAGCGTTTATGTGTGATATTTCAAACATTTCATTTTCAGAGACCACTTAATCATACATTATTTATTATTTATTTAGCTATTATTCTAGCATTTTTTTAAAAATCACAATGACCAGATGCATTTTCAAACATTTAGTATTGCTTTCAATACTGTATTTAAAATAACTAGCTGTAAGCCCGTTGCCCAGCAACGTGAGATTTTTGTTGCATTATAATAATAATACTTAAGAATAATGTTTAAGTTTGCTAACAATCATTTTTCGTAGTAGCAGAAATTTCGTAAATTATTATATTTTGGAATAATGTTTAAGTTTGCTAACAACCATTTTTCGTAGTAGCAAAATTTCGTAGTAGCAAAAAGCTATTAATATATAGATGCATATTTTAGATGCAATTGTACTTTTATTTATGTATTTTTTGTACCTTGTCCTTGTGCAGTGCCAGTTTTATTTTGATTAACTTTATTATGTATGCATGTGGTATACTTACGTTCGACTATTAACATCTTGCGGCCTGCTTAACGTAACAAAAATAGGTATGTGACCCAGACGAAAAAGAGTACTGCTGTCAGTCGGTTTTCTAAGACATGCGTTGCCACTGTTCATCTTGGCTACATGCTTACCTTTCACTCTTCCGTCGTTGGCTAGTGTCGTCCTAGGATTTATTAGAATACATACATTTATAGCTCGGGTTTCAGCGATTGCAGTAGCCATAAAAAGTCTTTGAGAGAGTTTGCAAGCTCAGCCGATATGATTTGCGGATAAAAACGATCTCGCTGTGAGTTAGGTCTCTTTACGATGTCAAAATAAAGAGATCACTGTTTTGTAATAGAAGTCCGAAACATTTATGGCAGCTGTTTTGTTCGCTTTGACGAAATATCCTGCTGAACTTCTCAACAATATTGTTTGTAAAAAAGATAACAAAAAAAATCTTTAGTATTATGGTGAACTAAATTCGGCAACTATTATTTCGAAATATGTTTGAATAAATATTGTTATAATAATGTACATAGTTCGAACTGTCGGTATAGTGCCAGAAAACGTTAAGTCGGAAATTTTATTTTTGAGTTGTGAATACGGAACGATGTATTATATTTAAACACGCTTTTTCGTCTGAAACAACAAACTCACCCATATTGCATTATTTTTTATTTTGTTATTCAAAGAAGTAACACGAACCAAGTCAATATTATTGGCAGTTAATTTTGGCAAAAATCTACAAACAATTAACGTTTTTTGACTTTACAGATTTCTTATTCCTATAACTTCCTTAAGACGATTAGAAGACTTAACGTTTATTGTAATATGAAAATTGTTGTATACCCAATCGTTTAATTGTCTACGACCACGCTATATATCAGTTCGCTTCATGATATTAGAAAAGTTCGATTATCTCAAAACATGTTTTTTAGACTTAACGTTTTTTGACTGTATGCCGACGCTTATAGTGTATTTGTTTACACATTTTACACACAAAACTATGCAACATATTAAAAAAATGCTATTTTTTATTTTACTTGTTGTGTCCCACATGTTTTGATATTTGAAAAGCATCATTGTATTTATTTTCAAAATGGAGTATTTTTATGTTACATGCTCTGTGCTTCTTGTAGAAATTTAAAAACCTTTACCTCCATTTTGTAATTTGTAAACTAAGAAGAATAATCATGTTTTAGGTTGTTCGTAAGTAGTCTTACAATAGTATATTTAAAAATGTTTCTCAAACAGGTGAACACACAATGTTACACAACCTGTAGAATAAAAGTGAGCTTCCACAAAGTTACTGCCGAATCCATCGAAAACAATAGTAATTACTGCTTATTTAAAAAAAATATGGAAACACCATTTCAAATCAATTGGTATTTTTATATCTATTATGATATTTAAATATTGCATCGATTAACGATATTTCTTAAAAGTGTCAAAAAGCGACAACTCAAAAAAATGTATAGACAAATAATTAATTACTTTATCATAAAGCCCAAGACTCTAAGAACATTGCTTGCATACCGAAGGTCAATGTTTTCATTACCATATTAGCAAACACTCGCACAAAACGCCACATAAATCTAACCTTTACCGATACTACGAATACGTGTCCAATTTCTTTGACGCAATAAATTTTCAGCGCGCACTCGACAAGCCAATTTATTGCCTGGGTGTATATTTCATAAGGGCGAATACCGCTCGATAACTAACGTAACAATTTTGTATCTTATGATCTTCGGTTAATCGTTAATTGCGATTAGAACTAATTACTTAGCTGTTACGTGTAACATTGTAAATAATTTATTAAGTACTTTAAGTCGTTTATACTGAGAAATCTTTTAAAGTCTGTAAAAGAAATAAAAATAATCCCAATATATTCCAAAGTAAGAAAATATTTTATCATTTAAGAAAATAAAGTATTTATTTGAAATTTATTTTTTTAAATTATAAAATGAACTTTTTCTTTTATTATAAGAGCCATCAAAAAGTGAAGTGAGCCAAGACGTAAAATGGTCATTTTTTTTTTGTCTTTACTTGGTACTTAGGATGATTGAATATTTTTATATTATAAATTCCCTAGGGTACTCAACTTTGTACCCACTACCACCCGCTACGGCTTCACACCTTCTTATAGGGTGTATTCCGTAGCGTAACAACGTTAGTCGTGTTCAAAATTTTTCCAAAAATGTCCCGAGAAGAAATTCTTCAAGACTTGGTTGCATGCACTACAGTGTGCAGAAATTAAAAGTTAATAAATAATTAAGTGCAGTTGAAAATATGAGATTTCATCTATTTAACTCAACTCTTTTTCCAAATGACGCGGAGAATTCTTTAAATGCCCTATAATTTGCCTTCGATGCAACCAAGTCGGCATGACCGACGGGGCCGACAGATCCGACAGATAGTCGTATCGTCTTGAGCAATTTTTCCCGTTCGTTATTTAAGTCTGGACATTCCCAAAGGATGTGATCAGCATCCTGAATCATATATCCGCATTTACATTCAGGGCTATTTACTAACCGGCCAAGCTGGAAGAGCTTGGCAGCGAAGTAACCGTGGCCAGTTATGAATTGGCTGGTCCAGAAATTAGGAGTCAGGACTTTTATCTCCATTCGCCATTTGACGTTCGGAAAGAATTTAAAAGCGATAGAAGCTGCAATGAAAGTTTGGCAGGCTCGATGGGAGAAATCTTCTAAGGGGAGGCAAACTTTTAATATTTTTATATTCTTCTTCTTCTCTTCTTTGGCCATATTCGCTCCCTATGTGGAACATATGGCCACTACGCGGCACTTTCATGTTTCCCTGTCTTCCGCCAATTGCTTTACTTCCTCCCATGACGCCGGAATCCCACCGGTTGAAAGAAGAGGCAGGCAGGATTAAAACTTTCCGGAGGCATACGCAGCACGTGACCCAGACAGTTCCAACGTCTTTCCATAACCACTGACGTGACGGAACGCTGTCTTGTACGCTCTCTTATCTCTGATTACATTAGGAAGATAACACTATTGTGGTGTGTATTTGTTGAATTTATATCACTTTTATGATACTTTCAAACAATTTTAAATATTAAAACGGACCTAACTCATATTTTTTTGTAGTTATTTAAGTAAATATGCATTAAAATTACTTTAGAAAGTAGACAAACTTTCAATCCTCCTGAAAAATAAAGTTTAACTGACGTGACCGTGTTTTATACAGGATACGTCTCATTGATAATAAAATAAACATTGTAGTCCGATGAACTAGGATGTTAGAAAGTCAAAGTAGTTGTATTGTGTACCTTTACTATGCCACCATATAAAGAAGAGTAAATGCACGTTTAGACATAGTTCTGAAATAACTATCAACAATCAAAAATAAATGGTTATTTTTTTCACCGTGTTATAATGGAGTTCTACCAAGTTAATGCCAATTTAATTAATAACATTATAGTCATTCAATAAATACAGGAAACGTTGCCAGAGCATTTGCTCACCTTTTGCATTACATATAAAATATAATAACACACACCATACGGTCAGCGTATGCTGTGGACTGTAGCAATCGAAAATGCTTTAACTTAAATAATAATTGCATGGCAAAAGAGAAAGAGTGAAAGTTCAGCAGTGTTTTGCTAGCCGCTTGAACTTATGATACCCGGATCAAAACTGTGTAAAATAATAGATTGCTTCCGTAATGGCTATTATTATAAAGTGTACTAGCTTTTTTGCGGAATAATTCACCAAGAGTCAGTCCTCTGCAGTGATGTAGACGTGTTATTTTTGAAAGCATTTAAAATTGCTCTTTCATGGCCGGAATTATAAAGACAATAGTGTACTTTGACTCAAGTTCATCAAGTTAATATGACTAATAAGTAAGTGATTGCATAGTGGAAGCTAATTGCAATGTATTCATGTATGAGAGTATGATGATAATTTGCAGTCATTGTGTGACTTCCGCTATTTAATTTACTTTTAAGAAACCGCTATTTAAATCATTTTCTATCTGAATAAGTATACTTGGTTAAAATTAAGCTTGATTGAGGATTACTATCTAGTTTGTATAAGTGAAGTTTTCCCACCAATAATGAATTATCCATGTATGTCACATTCTAGCAGTTCTATGATTGCATCTGTTTTGGTTTATATAGTTTTTTGATCTGGTTTGTTTATAATTCCTTTATGTTGCCCCCATGTAAAAAAACATGAAGATCTCAGTTTCAAAATCTACCTAAGTATACTTGGTTAAAATTAAGCTTGATTAAGGATTGCTGTCTAGTTTGTATAAGTGAAGCTTTCCCACCAATAATGAATTATCCATGTATGTCACATTCTACCAGTTCTATGATGGCCTCTGTTTTGGTTTATATAGTTTTTTGATCTGGTTTGTTTATAATTTCTTTATGTTGCCACCATGTAAAAAAAACATGAAGATCTCAGTTTAAAAATCTACCTTAAAACCATTTTTGATTTTTTTTTTAATTCTGATGCTAACTTGTTGTCTATTTCAATATCTACATTCGACACAGTCAATAATTTTTCAATTTCAAAACCTCTTTAAACACAGAGAAAACGCATTTTAAAAAACGTGTTTTGTTTCAAAACCTACTTAAATCCAAAAATCCCACAGCAGTTTTTTGCACTTTGTCAACAATTTAGGCAGGTTTCGAAAATAGGGCGTTCATATCTGCAATAGTTTTTTTGATATCTTATCGTATTTTCAAGATTTATGACTATTCATACATCAAATTTGAATTGTTTGAATTTTGTACTTTTCCATGAGTTTTGTAGCTAAAGACCCGGGTTTCGCCTTTCGGCATCTTCAGGCATTACAAGTGCACGGATGTACTTGAACTGACGCGTAGTAAACAGTTTGTATCGTTTATAAACAAAAATATAAGTAGATCACCAAGTTAAAAGGCTATTATAATGTAAATTAGCGAAAATTGAATGTATACAATTTTCAATGGATTAAGTGGGTTTGTTATGATTATGGAGATTTTTTGACCAGATAATAACATAGGAATTAAATTCCGAACATTCTTTTGTAGACAGCAATACCTAAAAGTACAATAAAATACTATTTTACTAGCTGGCTCACTTCAAGATCCCAATTAAAAAATCGACTGTTTTTATTCACAAAATTTAAGCTGGGCTTTTTTATAAATTACTACACTAAACTATGAGGCCGATGATGTAAAATAATAGGTATTCATTATTATAATGCATGTTTGACCTATATTTTTTTAAAATAAAAAGTTACACGCTACAGCCGAAAACATTTTTGAATTGCATCGATTGCATAATCAGCTGATCGATCGATTACGTCGATTCGCGATACGATGCTAATCAAATTTGAGGCCAGATAGTATTTACGTATAATCGTTTTATTACAATAATGTGTCTGAGACATTGACATACTGAGGCCGGCTAATGTTGTTAATATGATTTTCATGACCGTACACTTTCATAATAAACCATTTTATTTAGAAGCGAGAAAAATTAGAAAGGTTTTCGTGAGATATCGTGTTATTATTTTTGAAAGAAAACGAAAAAAAACTGTGAAAATGAGAGTTATACATTATTTGTATGCAACTGTCACTTTCCTTATACAGCGAAAAGTATTACAAGCAGTTAACAAAAAGGCCAGTTATTATAATCAATTTGACTAGCTGTAAGCCCGTTGCCCAGCAACGTGAGATTTTTGTTGCATAGTATTTAATTTAATTTAATTTTATGTTATTTTATTTTATGGTATTTAATTTAATTTAATTTAATTTAATTTAATTTAATTTAATTTAATTTAATTTAATTTAATTTAATTTTATTTTATTTTATTTTATTTTATTTTATTTTATTTTATTTTATTTTATTTTATTTTATTTTATTTTATTTTATTTTATTTTATTTTATTTAATTTAATTTTATTTTATTTTATTTTATTTTATTTTATTTTATTTTAATTTATTTTATTTTTATAGTTAGCAGAAATTTCGTAAATTATTTAATATTTGGAATAATGTTTAAGTTTGCTAACAACAATTTTTCGTAGAAGCAGAAACTTCGGAAATTACTTAATTTTTAGAATAATGTTCAAGTTTGCAGACAACTATTTTTCGTAGTAGCAGAAATTTCGTAAATTATTGATTTTTTGGAATAAAGTTTAAGTTTGCTAACAACCATTTTTCGTAGTAGCAGAAATTTCGTAAATTATTGAATTTTTGGAATAATGTTCAAGTTTGCTAACAACCATTTTTCGTAGGAGCAGAAATTTCGTAAATTATTTAATATTTGGAATAATGTTTAAGTTTGCTAACAACAATTTTTCGTAGTAGCAGAAACTTCGGAAATTACTTGATTTTTAGAATAATGTTCAAGTTTGCTGACCAACTATTTTTCGTAGTAGCAGAAATTTCGTAAATTATTGATTTTTTGGAATAAAGTTTAAGTTTGCTAACAACCATTTTTCGTAGTAGCATAAATTTCGTAAAATATTTAATTTTTGGAATAATGTTCAAGTTTGCTAACAACCATTTTTCGTAGGAGCAGAAATTTCGTGAATTATTGAATTTTTGGAATAAAAAAAAAGTTTGCTAACAACCATTTTTCGTAGTAGCATAAATTTCGTAAAATATTTAATTTTTGGAATAATTTTTAAGTTTGCTAACAACCATTTTTCGTAGTAGCATAAATTTCGTAAAATATTCAATTTTTGGAATAAAGTTTAAGTTTGCTAACAACCATTTTTCGTAGTAGCATAAATTACGTAAAATATTTAATTTTTGGAATAAAGTTTAAGTTTGCTAACAACCATTTTTCGTAGTAGCCGAAATTTCGTAAATTATTGAATTTTTGGAATAATGTTCAAGTTTGCTAACAACCATTTTTCGTAGTAGCAGAAATTTCGTAAATTATTTAATTTTTGGAATAATGTTGAAGTTTGCTAACAACCATTTTTCGTAGGAGCAGAAATTTCGTAAAATATTTAATTTTTTGAATAATTTTTAAGTTTGCTAACAACCATTTTTCGTAGTAGCATAAATTTCGTAAAATATTCAATTTTTGGTATAAAGTTTATGTTTGCTAACAACCATTTTTCGTAGTAGCCGAAATTTCGTAAATAATTGAATTTTTGGAATAAAGTTCAAGTTTGCTAACAACCATTTTTCGTAGGAGCAGAAATTTCGTAAAATATTTAATTTTTGGAATAATTTTTGAAGTTTGCTAACAACCATTTTTCGTAGTAGCATAAATTTCGTAAAATATTTAATTTTTGGAATAACTTTTAAGTTTGCTAACAACCATTTTTCGTAGTAGCATAAATTTCGTAAAATATTCAATTTTTGGAATAAAGTTTAAGTTTGCTAACAACCATTTTTCGTAGTAGCCGAAATTTCGTAAATTATTGAATTTTTGGAATAAAGTTTAAGTTTGCTTACAACCATTTTTCGTAGTAGCAGAAATTTCGTAAATTATTGAATTTTTGGAATAATGTTCAAGTTTGCTAACAACCATTTTTCGTAGGAGCAGAAATTTCGTAAATTATTTAATATTTGGAATAATGTTCAAGTTTGCTAACAACCATTTTTCGTAGTAGCTTAAATTTCGTGAATTATTGAATTTTTGGAATAAAGTTTAAGTTTGCTAACAACCATTTGTCGTAGTAGCCGAAATATCGTAAATTATTGAATTTTTGGAATAAAGTTCAAGTTTGCTAACAACCATTTTTCGTAGGAGCAGAAATTTAGGAAATTATTTAATATTTGGAATAATGTTCAAGTTTGCTAACAACCATTTTTCGTAGTAGCAGAAATTTCGTAAATTATTGAATTTTTGGAATAATGTTCAAGTTTGCTAACAACCATTTTTCGTAGGAGCAGAAATTTCGTAAATTATTTAATATTTGGAATAATGTTCAAGTTTGCTAACAACCATTTTTCGTAGGAGTAGAAATTTTGTAAAATATTTAATATTTTAAATAATGTTTAAGTTTGCTAACAACCATTTTTCGTAGTAGCCGAAATTTCGTAAATTATTTAATATTTAGAATAATGTTTGAGTTTGCTAACAACCATTTTTCGTAGTAGCAGAAATTTCGTAAATTATTTAATATTTGGAATAATGTTCAAGTTTGCTAACAACCATTTTTCGTAGTAGCCGAAATTTCGTAAATTATTTAATTTTTGGAATAATGTTCAAGTTTGCTAACAACCATTTTTCGTAGGAGCAGAAATTTCGTAAATTATTTAATATTTAGAATAATGTTCAAGTTTGCTAACAACCATTTTTCGTAGTAGCCGAAATTTCGTAAATTATTTAATATTTGAAATAATGTTTGAGTTTGCTAACAACCATTTTTCGTAGGAGCAGAAATTTCGTAAATTATTTAATATTTGAAATAATGTTTGAGTTTGCTAACAACCATTTTTCGTAGTAGCAGAAATTTCGTAAATTATTATATTTTGGAATAACTTTTAAGTTTGCTAACAACCATTTTTCGTAGTAGCAGAAATTTCGTAAATTATTGAATTTTTGGAATAATGTTTAAGTTTGCTAACAACCATTTTTCGTAATAGCAGAAATTTCGTAAATTATTATATTTTGGAATAACTTTTAAGTTTGCTAACAACCATTTTTCGTAGTAGCAGAAATTTCGTAAATTATTGAATTTTTGGAATAATGTTTAAGTTTGCTAACAACCATTTTTCGTAGTAGCAGAAATAGACGTTGTAAATTTTTAATTGTGATTATTTTATCGAATATTAATATATAGGTATTTATTTTTTGAAAAACTTATCACGCTTATCAATCGGATTTTATTATTTTCATACGATCAAGATGTACTGTGTTTAAAAAAAAATGTTATAAACCAAAAAAAAAACGCTCGGGGTCAGACTCGAACCACTGACCATCAGCTTACCAATCTAGCGCTTTACCTTTCGGGTACGTTGGAATTAATGAATGTGCAAAAATTAGGATATATATGCTGTGTTTCAAATAAAAAACAAAAGTTTCAAAATTCGAACGTAATACAATATATATAATGTAATTTTATCGTATCTGGCAGTTGTTTGTTTACCCGAGTGGTAAAGCTCTCAACTCATAATTCAAGGACCGTGTTTCGAATCCAGACCAAGGTGCTTTTTTGTATGAGAATTCAATTTTTCAGCGATTTGATATGTTCCATCAAATAATAGTATATAATGACGTCATCGAAAAGGTAGGAATAAAAAATGGCGACATCGAGGCTGGTGAAGGGGGAGGGGGAGGAGGAGAGGAAATCGAGGAAAATCATAAGTAACAGTGTATATTGGAAAAATATGTCTTAAGTATGAATAAAAAGTGACAGCGCGGCTTGGCAGGAGGAGGAGGGGGAGGGGCAGGGGGAGGGGAAATCGAGGACATCTTACACTCAGACGGACATTATCGGCTATTAATATATAGATTGAACATTATTAACGAACTTATTAATTAAATACATTAATATACCACCACCATTAATATAATACAACAAAGTTACTTGATTTTTTAAATAGCTATTGAATACATTATTATGAAGTTTTCTTATACAAAAATTAATTGAACATTTTTTTTACGAAGATTTTTTTAAAATTTTAATCTGGTATCTCAACCTTTCTTTTCCAAAGAAAGAAGCAAGGATATAAAGAAAGGCTTAGACAGGAAATGTGGTTAAATAATCGCTCTCGCTACACCCATTTAATGAAGGATCGGAAGGGTGGGGGAGAATCAATCACCCATGCCTTTGATCTAAAAAATGCTGTTCGTACTGGGACTCGAATCTATGAAGTCCGACACGGAAGTAAACAACGCTAACTGCTGCGCCGTAAATGATTTACTTATATTTCAATTACATAGTTTTCATTTATTTAATATATAACGTTCTCATCGGTTTTTTATATGAAGCAAGTAAACAAATACAACGACAAATTTAATTAGTGTCAGGTACTTTTGGTTAAAATGCCACATGTGGTACTATGTGCTATCTTGGAAATTTATTATAATTTCAAAATAAATATGCATCTTTTTTTTTTTTATTCATTTTTATCGTAAAATATACACAGTTACCATAACGATTGACGATAATTACATGAAATTCTTCGTATTTTGTTTTATTTATATGAATCAGATACAGTTTAATAATCACGAGCATCTTGAACTGATGATTATTTTAACCCCTTCAGTAATCATTAAAAAAATAAAAAATGGAAAAAAACACATTTCTTTTTTATAAAAGAATTTTATTGACTGAACATATATATCCTTCCTAAAAACCATTTCGGGGGCAAAATGGGATTGAAAATTAATATTATAGCACAACATGTAGGCTTAGAAAGAAAAAAAATGATAATTTATATTCATTATAATTAATAATTGAGGAGCAAACATTCAAAAAGTGTTTTGTCACACAAATACAAAGCTTGGAAAATGATGCTTTAAATGTTGCAAAAGTGACGGTTTGTATGAATGTGTCAATTTTATGATTTCATTTTAATATGAAAAAAAACCTTTTTGAACACTAATTTTGATTTCCATTCATAGGTTTTATTATGGGCTATTAGAATTGATATAAAACGCCATTTTTCAAAATTTGTGACAAAACACTTTTTGAATGTTTGCTCCTCAATTATGCCTTAAACTAATTAAAAAATACAAATAAAAAAAACATTCTCGCTTCCACATGCTATGAAATGTATTTATTTTTGCCCACGTATATTCGGGAGTGATCTTTTCTGCAGGTAAAGCTTGCCTTGGGCTTAATCCTAACGCAACTAGTCCTTAAAATGCAACTAGTCAAACCTTAAAATGCAACTAGTAAAAAGCTTAAAATGCTCGTAATGAGCGAACCGGTCCTTATTTTAAAAACAAATCTCGTATTTTTACAGAAGATGGTGTTTTTATAACTTAAACTGTTTAACTGTGAACTTAATTGCAATCTTCCAACCTTTAAAAAATCCCTACCAAAAATATTGACATCTTCATAATATAATATATTCGTAATATTTAACAAAATAAAGAGGAAAAATGACTCAGAGATAAATTACATTTTAGAACAAAATATATTACACATTGGTATATCAATATCATATTCCCTAGTCGAAGCCGTAACCAACTATCTAGTTATAAACAGAATTTTTCATTTTTTTTCTCCTACTTACCTAACGCACAGACATCCCACTTGCACGTTGTAAGTTTCTCTAGCATCCATCCAACTATTTATCGTGCCGTCTATTTTTTTTTCATAGTTGAAAAATAAACAAAAAGTTGCGCGATTCTCGGAGAGGTAAGCGCAAAATCATGACGAAATTTAATACAAAAACATAACAACTACAAAAAAATGAATGATAATATCATGACATCAAATTGGCTTTAATGCTTTACTTTCACTGCCGCTTTTGAAAGAAATACAGCATAATGTGTTTACATTATACAATTTTCGAACAGCAAGAATTATATACCCGCCACTTTCGTCAAATTCAAATCAATTTGAATCTATTTTATTATAATACTAAGCAACATTTTTGTACCTGTTAGTTGTAACATTGCTCAATAATACAATTCTTCAGTACTACCTATTTGAAATATTTATTTAAATATTTGATAAGCGTCACTTTGTAATATGAAGAATTCATATCTATCAAATTTGAATCGTTCAAATTACGTACATTTACACAAGTTTTAAATTTAACAAAAAAGTGAGCTGTCCGTTCAAGTTCGTCCGTTCACTTGAACGCCCAAAGATGCCTTAAGGCGAAACCCGGGTCGTAAGTGACAAAACTTGAGTGAATGTACATAATTTGAATGATTCAAATTTTATATCGAAATTCCAGCACACACCTTCAATCGAAATCTTAAATCATATATCATGTCACTCTATAAAATAAAACATGTACAAATTGATTTTTGAACGTTTGAGCGTGCGTTTTATTTTCTTTTTTTCCCATACCTACTCCCTATATGGAGCATATGGTGAGGTGACCTCATGGTTCCTCTTAGATTCTCTATTCTTTGCCAGTCTCTACTTCTTTACATTCCTTCCCTGCGTCCCGTGGCCTTCCACGACGTCGAAATGCATCCGGTTGGTAGAAGATCAGGTATGGTTCAGACTTTCCTGAAGGCATCCGGAGCACATGTTCAAGCCACGTTCATCGTCGCTTTTTTTATATTATATTTCGGACGTAATAAGAGGCTGCTTAGTCCACTCTCTTATCTCGGTGTTCCTGACAAAGTCATTTAATTTAGTAATGACATATTACAAATTAGAACAAAAAAAGTTTTTTACATAATAACGCATTTACTTCAATAGTGAACACATTAAAAGTGTCAATGATTTAATATCGTGTAATTTTACAATATTTGTACAATTTATTTGATGCATGACTTCACAAATATAATTTAATTAATGTAGACATTTTTGTTTCAAATCGTATTTTAAATTTACCAATTTAAAAAAAAGCACATGACCGTCATGAATACGACAACACTAAAACATATTCACAATATTTTGCAACATAAAATATCTCTACTCGTTTATCCAAAATAGTATTCTAATAATTATAATTATTGCTTTTGTATTAGTTATATTCTTACGAGTATATATATACGTGTAATAGTAAAAAAAACCGTTAGAATAAGTATGTAAAATTACATACGTATCTTATATTATCAGACCGGAATATTTGCAGGAAGCAATTCTTGCTTTGCCTTTTAAGTAAACCAACTATAAATAATATGACTTTAAATTTATATGGATGCTTAATTCGCTTCTCATTAAATTGTTGCCATATTGAAACATAAACCTCCCATAAAAATTTACAGAGGTTAATAAATCTTATTTATTATATGGTAACAAAAAGCAATACTAACATTAGATGAAGAACAAGTTCAAAATGTTCTAAAATGAAAACATAAATAGTTTCAATGCTTAAAAAATTACTTAATCCTTAAGCACTTTTAGGGTGTTCACTGTCAATACTTGGTGGAAAAGCATTATATTAATAAAAACACAATAATCCTTTGTACTTCATTCCACTTTATTTAATATGTCAGGACCGGTTTCGCTCATTGCGAGCATTGTCAACTGATAAGAAATATAATTTAACAATGCTATTTATACAAAATTGAAAAGTTATACACAACAATTGGCATTGAAAAGAAATTGCCAATTACATTAAATTAATTACAATTACTCTAAAATAACACAAAATTAAAATGTTCAACACATCTAACATATAATTAAAAAGTCATCCCAGATTAATAAATTCAGAATGGCGATTGAAAGTAATTAATTACAAACATAATTAAAATTTGGGAAAATTTTTGACAATGTGATAAAATGCTACATTAATAAAGCGAATATGCTTAATGATAGTTTTATGTTTTCCCCGCTTCCGCTAGCATTGTTAAATTATATTTCTTATCAGTTGACAATGCTCGCAATGAGCGAAACCGGTCCTGACATATTAAATAAAGTGGAATGAAGTACAAAGGATTATTGTGTTTTTATTAATATAATCCTTAAGCATTGAATTTTAGACAAAAAAACTTTTTTACTAGTAAGATAATGGAGACTTAAATTTTCAATTGGTTCTCTTAACACAATGTGCCGAATGTAATTAGATCTAAAGAACACATCTAAAATTACTTCAGTTAATCAATTAACTTAATAATTAATTAAGTCAGCATCTAAGCACTGTCTAACGTTGGTGACTTTATGTTGAAATAGCTATGAAAACAAAAAAATAATTACCACCAGCCATTTTATTATTTTATTCATTTAGTGTCGACCACACGACTACTGCTCCGAAAATGGTCATTTTTTTGGTTTAAACTAAAATAAATAATGTATTATAACAATTTATCGTAAAATTTACAACCCAAACCAAAAAAATAGTAGGGGTAAATTTCGTAATTGTGACACTACAAAATGAAACTGAATTGAATTCTTGACGTTGTCAATCATTTTTTAAATAACTTTAAAACTATGATAACTGTCAATACTTCGTTAAAAAGTATTGTATTTAAAATTATAAAAAAAAACTCTGCTGTACTTATTCCACAGTTATTCACTAGGATCAAAACAGATTTTTTTTTATATATTTAAAAGATACGTTATTGAATGTCTGCATTTTTTTATGTGTATATATTTGATGCAATTTAATTCCTACTGCATCAATTCGCTTTTCTTACAACTATAAAGATAACGTTGTACTAACCAGCTTAGAAACATGCAAGTGATATCTAATAAAACAATGGACTTCTTGTGCTTAAGTTTATCTTGAAATTTTCTTATAAACGACAGCCATGGACGAATAATTATTATTCTACTAAGTGGAATTCCTTGTCAATATAATTTATAGGGGAAGACATGGAAGTTTATCTTTTGTTTTAAATAAAGTCATAATGTAAAATAGTCAGTCTTTTTAAAATTGTATTCATTATGTTTCTTCTGTTGCAATTGTAATTGCAAAAAACAATATGAAATCATTATTTTCCACAAAAATTAATAACGGGTCAGGGCTTGTTATCTAAGAACTGCATGATATTGAGTCACTTGCCTCTTTTTTTTTTTTAATCATTGTATAAAAACGACTGTTAGGGGATTTGAACCCTAAACTACAAAAGCGTTGAACACTCGGATACATGTTAGAAAATAATACGATGTTAAATTGATTTTTAATTAAATTATTAATTGAACAGATTTCTCACAGATTGTACTATAAATTGAATTTTGATTATTATTGTTTTTATCTAACTTTCTCTCTGCGTTCAATACAAATGAAAAAAAATCCATTTAAATATTTGATTGTTAAGAATTAAAATCAATGTTTAGTTATCAATATTTCGTCCAAAGATACTTTTCAAAGAGGCAAAATACCGGGGCTTGAAGTGAAAAAGTTTAAACTATAAAACACGATTTTTGAAAAAAAATGCAGAAGCAGTTTTTGTTTAAGTATTTTTTATTTAAGAAATATTAAATTCAGCGGCAAAAAATATAATTGGGATATCATATAAAAAATAAATTCGATTGAATCTAGTCATGTAATTTAAATTTAAGTTAACTATTTTTGTTTTAGTATGTTTTTTACTTTCTTTCAAATAAATGAATGCAATTGAATGATATAGTTTTCAAATGTCAAAGTTGTTCTTTTTAACCACTAGACCATGGTAGTTGGCCTAAGCTTAGAGATAACGAATCAAATAATAAAAAAGTACAGTATTCTTTTATAATTTCTAAAAACAAGGTCAAAATATACAAATTTGTAAACTTGCGTGAACATAGGTCGATGGTTGTTTGTCGAATTCACAAACATCCGCTGATATCGCAACACGCTAATTGGATCATATTCAAATCGCCATAATGGTTAGTGATTGTAGGCAGTTAGCGGTTGGACTGGGTGTTGAAATGACAGGCCGCGCTAGAAACAGTTATCTCCCATTAAGGCAATAGAACGGCCGACGGAAAAGCGTTTAAAATATTAACACTTCGCACCCGGAAACGGAAATGTACCGGTTTTATTTTTTATCATAAATTGAGTTGTCGTGACGGATTCAAAGTGTTACATATTATGTATGCTGAGCACCGTGGCCGAGTGATAGCGCTTAGTGCTTCCGTTCTGTTATCCGGAGCTCGATTCACAGCTGATCATAGTATAGAACTATTTTGTCCATTAATAAACGTTTTTTATTAGATTACATAATGGTATTTAACACGTACAACTCTTCGCACACGCTCATTCATTTTATTTCACTAAATAATCTTTTTAGTTTTAATATAACTAATAACCTGGTTCTGTCAGAAAAACGTATATGATGTAACTTTTTCAGAAACCCATGAATACCAAAAACTTTGCTTTCTCTTGATTTTTTCAAATCTCGAGAAAAATTAAATATCATGTAACAAATACTTAAGTTAAAAATAAAAGCATTAAAATTACATTAAACTCTATTAAAAATATTAAATGTGTGGTCGAGTGGTCAACGTTGTTGGCTTCGGCTATGGAGGGCCCGGGTTCAAATCCCGGTACGGACAGTTTTTATAAATTGATTTTTCAATCGATTTATGAATTTCTGTTCAAAGGCATGGGTGTATGTGATTTCTTGAATTCCCCCCTTTCACTCATCCTATCCTATGAACAGGGCGTATCGAGAGCGACTAGCTTACCACTAATCCTGTCCTAGCCCTATCCTTCTATCCCTACTCTCTTTGGAAAAAGAGAGGTTGAGCAACTGAGTAACAAACAGTTCTCGTAGAAACACTTCTGTTGAGATAAACTCCATTAGGAGTCCATATGCTCCACATTGGGAGCGGACATGGTTTAAAAAAAAAAAAAAAAATAAGAATCAAAAATATAAAGTTTTTTTCATCCACATCCGCTTTCACTATGGAGCATATGACTTCTTTATGAAGGTATCTCAACTAGGGCATCCAATCCCGGGATCCCGTTCAATTTTCTGATCCCGAAGTTCCGGGATTGAGATGGCCGCGATCCCGGGATTTCGGGATTGAGAAATTTTGAGTAAATTGAAATTTACACGAAATTGGCAAATTGAAGATTTCAAATTCCTCGGTGAGCTAAAAAAAAAAAAAACGAGTTTTCGTGAGATTCTGGGAAAAAGTATAGCAAATTGAGGATTTCAAATTCCTCGGTGAGAAAATCTCGATCCCGGGATCCCGGGATTCAAAATAAATCAATTCCGAAATCCCGGGATTGGAAAAAGGCTTCGGGATTGGATACCCTAATCTCAACACAAGTTTTTCTACGAAAACTGCTTAGTACTCAGTTGCTAAACCTCTCCTTTTTTCGAAGAGAGTAGGTATATATAATAAATGATTGGACTAAAACAGGCCTAATGGTTGGCGTATCACTCTCGCTGCGCCTTGTGATGTGGGAGGGGGTAATTTTTGAACATTACAAACATTCATGCCCTCGAACAGAAATCTATAAATCTTAAGAAAATGTTGTTCGTTCTGGGATTCGAACTTGTGAGGTCTGGCATGAAACCATCGACGTTGACCACTGTCATTATTCTAAAAATAATAACCTTAAAATTTTAAGAAAATATGAAATAAAAATAAAAAAAGAATTAAGCCTTGCCCGCTCCCGATGTGGAGCATATGGGCTTCTTATGGAGTTTATCTCAACAGAAGTGTTTCTATGAGAATTGCTTGTTACTCAGTTGCTCAACCTCTCTTTTTCCAAAGAGAGTAAGGATAGAAGGATAGGGCTAGGACAGGATAAGTGGTAAGCTAATCGCTCTCGATACGCCCCGTTCATAGGATAAGATGGATGAGAGAGGGAAATTCAAGACATCACATACATCCATGCCTTTGAACAGAAATTTTTAAATCGATTGAAAAATCAATTTATAAAACTGTCCGTACCGGGAATTGAACACGGGCCCTTTGTAGTCGAAGCCAACAACGTTGACCACTCGACCACCCAGGTGGCTACATTTTTTTTAAACCATGTCCGCTCCCAATGTGGAGCATATGGACTCCTAATGGAGTTTATCTCAACAGAAGTGTTTCTACGAGAACTGCTTGATAAATGCTTGATAACTGCTTGATAACTGAACTGCTGAAATAATTTAATAAAAAAAAATATCTTAAAAATAATATTAAACTATGTTCAAAAGTTTGAATCAATATAAAAAATACCTGCCTAAAAAATAATAGCCTTTAAAATTAACGAAATATTCAAAACAATAAGAATCGCATTTTTTTATTAATTCTCGAAAATTCTCAATCACAAACTCGACTTCAACAATTGCATAGTTGGTATAAGCAATTATGCATTCACAGTTTCAATAACAGAATACGGGTTGGGCATGCCACCTATTGGCAGTGAACTCTGAGCAGTTTAGACGATAATAACTTTGATGATTTATAGAGATATATGTGAACTCAGTCGTCCGTCATTTTTAACAATCAGCCCGCATGGATTTACGCTTGACCGTTTTCAACGGGTTAACCCTCCAAGGACGAGCGTCACCATATGGTCACAGTAAACACCGTTGTCTATTGATCCCACTATTCATCCTTTTTCTACCTGAATATCGTTGCTTTTGCTCATACTTGGTTAAGAAGGGTACAGACTACAGTTAGCCATCAGCCGTGGGGACAGAAACGGCCTCCAAAAGCACATGTGATTTTTTGAATTTCCGTTTTTTTTTAATTTACATTTTGAAACTGTTAGTTATTTTTTTATAAAAACATCAAATTATTTACAGTTATTTTGCTAATATATTTGTATTGAAATTATGTTGATCTAAAGAGGTCAAATTGTAAATATTTAAAAAAAAATCACCTTTAGCTATATTTCAACCCCGAATGTTTGCGAGCCCATACGGTCTCTTTTGTCCTTACTACTGTCCGTACTCAATATAACACGGTAATAAAAGGATGAACATGACCATATAGTCATTCGGGGTTTCTATACAACGACTTTGCGTTTTTTTTTTTTTAATTTTTGGATAGGAATAAAAGTTATCGTCTCTGGAGGGTTTTAACTTCATTCGGATAATAAATAAGTGGCAAACAGAAAAAAAGCACATTGTTTTCTATGTGGACGTAATTTATCGTTTTCTATCTAGTTAACTGTGTGGTACCCGGATACTTTTTACAGTTTAATAGCATTTTTAAATGAACACACAACCAGCATACATATTACCATTTCATTGGAGGTACTTGAACTTGAACTTACTTAAGAGAACTCCATTACGGTGATTAGAATCGAATGCAATGATCGATTCAATTGTCATTAACTTTTAAAAACTTCATTGTAATAAGTTTAAAAAAAGCAATGTTCCTTTGTACTACTTTCACTTTTATTTGAAAAGAAATAGAACCGGTTTTGCTCATGATGAGCATTTTCAACTGATAACGAAATAAAATTGTAGTGTTATTTATACAAAAAAAAATGAAATAAACAGGTGTAATAAGCAATTGGTCTTGAAAAGAATTTACAAATTACAATACAAAATAATAAGCGACACTAAATTGACTCAAATTAAAATGTTTAATACCTCTAAAATGTGACAAAAATCATCAATGAGTAAGCTAAAGTGGTGACGGTCCTAATCTTGCAAAATAAAAGTAAAAGCAGTGCAAAGAAATATTGTCTTTTTAATATGATGCCTTTTCACCAAGTATTGACAGAGAACACTTTAAAAGTGTTGATTTTAGGTGAAAAAATATCAACACATTTTAGTTCTATAGATATTATTTTTTTCTCTTAAAATTATTCTCTCCCGAATCTGATAAGGGCATAAGCTGATATAGCTATCAAAAATATATTATAAATTAATATTTGTACAACCTAACAAAATTCAATGAGAAGGGTTATTGGTGGTTTTATGTTACATAAGATTGATTGAATAGGCATTCACGTGATATGAATCCATGATATTTAAGTGAAAATATCTAAATATTTAGTTAAACAAAAATCAACTGAATTGTCTGTTGATTTCTTGGCGATGGCGTGATGCCGAAAGTATATTATAGATCTGAATACTTTGATCGTTTTAACCTTATAATAATGGAGTAGAGCTAATGGAAAAATTAAATAATAACTCTGTGATATTTTTAATTGATTTGTTTTTTGTTTGCGATTTTCAATTAATATCAGCAACTCAATTTCAATAATTTACCAGACATCGATATCATAGTTTTTCTTTTTAAAAATAAACTTTCTGTTAATAAATCAACGATTCAATACGCGCTTAATCAAATAAACTAGGAATGTCCGAAAGGTGCCGTACTGTGTATGGCGTAGACCAAGCATACCCAAACCTTGGCCCGCGGGCCACATGTGGCACTATTGAAAGTTTGGTGTGGCTCTTTTGATGTTTTTAATTTTTTATACATTTTGCGTACTGATGTAGAATGATTAAATAAGTTAAACAGTGATTACGAAAATGATCACAGCATTCGACGATAGATTTTCATTTTTTGATATAAAGGTCGATACTGCACCTCTAGGTTTACAAATGGAGCTTATAGGTCTGCAATCGAATAGTACAATTAAAACCATGTTCGAAAAAAATAAAATACAAGAGTTTTAACCAAAACATATCCTTGAAGATAAATTTACGTAATGAAGGTAATCGACAATGTGCATTATAGCTGCATTTGGCACCACATATCGCTGTCAGTCATTTTTCTCAAATCTAAAAAGCGAATAGTCAAAACAAGTTGAATGACGAAAATTTAACTAACCTACCGTGATCGCCATTAAAAAAATATCATATAATGAAAATTAATGATAAAAGGATTTTAAAAAATAATAAAATAATTTTAATTGTTGTTTGTTTATTTTTAATATAAAAAATATCATACAATTATATATATTTAGAATATTTATGTGTGACATGCATTATTTTGCAAGTGATTTCAGTTGGGCATCCATGGCGTAGATCGAGTTGAAAGGTTATTTCTCGAGGCATTTAAATTTCCGTGGCATTGTTTATTCACGTATGATTAAGTAATAAATTTTACCCATCATTTTTGTATTTGAATGTGGGAATTTACACTCTAGACATTATCCATGAGAGGTGATATTTACACAGTGAGAACTAAACAAAAGCTTTAATCAATTCAATGAACGTATAAAATCATCTTTGATCGTTCTGTATAATTATTAAACGTCGAATAATCATGTAGCGGAATGCTGTTACTTCATCTGTGTCAGAAAAAGCTTTTTTTTATATCATGTTTTAATTTTTATTTTAGATGCATTTGGTATATTCTTGCAAAGAAGTAATTTGTATCCTTAAAATGTAAAAGTGTTTATTTATTGTGTTGCTATTCACGTATGTATAATAATCTTGACACTTATTTTTGACCACGTTTTCTCAACCTGATACCCACAAACATAAAAAGTATTCAATTAATATCAAATAAAGTCAATTAAAAACCAGTTTATCAGTCTCCATGTACTTCAAGGTTGTGTATATTTCATAATTTGCCTTTGGCCCAAGATCACTCCAAAACGTTTTTCGTGTTTCCTGTGAAAGTTACGTCTTTTTTTCTTTTCACAGTCGATATATATGCTCCCAATTTATTCTTACGTGGGCGAAACAATGAGCAAAAACTTTTATTTCTAAAAACTTATACCTCGCTTAGGAGGTATGAGTCACCAGTTCCAAGGGCCGTTCGACTAATCAACTCATTGCCTAGAGAAGTGGACATTTTTGGTGATGGTATTTGTGACTGTTTGATAAATTTTTCTTTTTTATTTCTTGATTTTTTATGTTGAATTTGATGTACTGTGTATTTTTATTTTATGTTTTGTCTTATTATATTTTTCAAGTGCATGGCGAATTGGCGTCAGCTGTTATGTCATGTACTGTAATTTTGATTTTTAACAATAAATAAATATATAAGTTAAAATGAATAATGAGTCGGAGTCGTTTTTATTTAAAGGCTGGAATTGCAGTCGTCTTTTTTTACACGACTCCACAGCCCTGGTAGATTATTATGCTCATAAGAATAGCCCCTTGTGTTGGTCCAGTAATTTCCAGTAATAACGATTTTAACTCACCCTTTATCTTACTATTTAAGTGATGCCGATGCTAAATGCATAAAAAAAACCGGTATTATTAAAATTTTATTTGTCTGGTATTGCAAATAAAAAGAATTCGCAATTTATAATAATATAAAACTCGGAGCAAACGTTATTGCTTGTTCATTTTATATTCCCGGTTTTTTTCTTCCATGAAAACATTATCGCAGGTATACAATAAACTTGTATTAATTATGAAGAGGTTGTTAGCGGCGCCAATAAAACCAGTTTAACACTATGTTCATTATGAACCATATAAAATCCACAGAAGACCGTGCATTTTCAACCTTTCACTTCCATAATATAATCCCCATGCAATGATGCAACTAGTAAAATAACCAAGATATCCATTTTAGTTATTTATTATATCGACTGTGGAAAGGAAAAAGGACGTAACCCACACATATCAAATTTTACAGGAGGCGCTAAAAACGTGTTTTGATGATTTTGTGACATATGCAAATTATGAATTATACGCAACCCTGAAGTGCACGGAGACTTTTAAACTGGTGTTTAATTGACATAATCTAATATTAATTACAGAAATTGTCTTGGAAAAGCCTTTATTTCGGTCTTTTTTCTTGGTTTTAATTTTTTACAAGGTCATTTTTTCAAACTTAAAAGCTAAATTTAGATACTAATTCGGCATTTGCAGCTTGCATCCTTTTGATAGAACGTTTATCAAGTTTGATAGATTGTGATTATCGAAAAAAACTTGTTTTGAAGAAACTGTGGGTTAAGTCCTTTTTCCTTTCCACAGTCGATATAAATAAAAATATAATCATTATTTTTTCGAAGTGAGTCAGTTAAAAAAATAATATTTAAAAAACCACCTGTGTGGTCGAGTGGTCAACGTCGTTTTCTACCGCTACGGAGTTCACGGGCTTGAATCCAAATGCGGGCAGCTTTATAAATTGATTTTTCAGTCGATTTATGAATTTCTGTTCAAAGGCATGGATATATGTGATGTCTTGGGTTCTCCCCTCCCACCCACCTTATCCTATGAAAGGGGCGTACCGAGAGCGATTAGCTAACCACTAGTCTTTTCTTTCAATTCTTTGGAAAAAGAGAGGTTGAGCAACTGAGTAACAAGCAGTTCTCATAGAAACACTTCTGTTTAGATAAACTCCATTAGGAGTACATATGCTCCACATTGGGAGCGGATATGGTAAAAAAAAAGAAAATTACGTTTAAAAACTAAACATTTTTTACATTGAGCTAATTCGATATTATTTGAGCACTAAAGAGGTGAAGTGAGTCTAGCAGTAAAATAGTATAACCTTTTCATTGGACTTTTAAGTACAATCACGACTTAACTTGATGTTTTAGTACATTACATATTTTATGTTTGGTAGGTAACACTGATCCAGTGTATATATATTTAATGAGAAAGCTTCCCTTTTACGATATATTAAGACATTTTGACATGACTTGTAATTTATTTTTGAGCGAGTTTAATTTATTGTGAGAAATTTTTAATTTTGTTTACAATGTACAATACCCCAAGAATAAATCCCCACTAATAAAAATCATTAAGAACAACAGCAGTTGAATTAAGCTCGACGTAAAACAAGTAGGTGGAAATAAATAAAAACATCGCTCACTGTTACATAAGCTCAAAACCGATCACCAATAACGCTCAGTGAGTTAATGGAGACAATGCTAAATTATTGTTAAATTTAAAAAAAAATCACTCATTGTACTGATTCCACTTAACTTATTAAATATTACGACAAAATGTGAGACGTGCTTCTTCATCCTGTGACAACAATGTTTGTGTCTTCCCCCTCGCTGCGATCAATAGAAGTAATATTTAAAAAAACTTCGACATTTATTTTTTAATCTATATAACATAAATTGGAATGATTTTTTTTAGTTTATTAGTAAACTTTGCGATGGTGCGTGCGGAACACGTGTCATAATTTGTGACACAAGTGGAGTAACAAAATTATCAAATTTATTTTTATATTAAAAATGAATTTCTGCAAACTAACTGCCGAAACCATCAAAAAAATATAAATTGTAGATTTTGTACAAAAAAGTGTTTTTTTTTTCCATTACAAATCCTTTCCACCAATAATTGACAGTAAGCACCGTGAAAGTGATTTTAAAGACTTTCTTCAATAATAATATGTTTATTGTCAAGGTTGAATAATCTTCAATGGACTTTAAGAAAACCGTTTTAAAAATCAATAAAAATCTACCAAGGTTTTTCATTTCAACGGGAATCATAAATCGATAAATAAATACCTTGGCATATAATTCTTTATTTTATGACATCAACATGTGTGGTATACCCAATATTATAATATAATACATTGCCAAATAGTCATAAACCTGAATGAATAGTCTTTTATCACTGACTTGTAAAGGGCAGTTTGTACTTGATATAAAATATTAATGGTTTCCAGAAAAATCGTTTAAAATACCATTTTCTTCTACTATTTTCACATATTAACTCGATGGCTGCCACAGACAAGATATCTCGTAAATTTTTTCTTGCACAACACGTCAGAGACGAGTTATCTCGTCAATAACTAATTAAATTATTAGTTGCAAATTATGGCCGACGTGCTAGGTAATTACTATTGATTATCTACGCTAGTTAAAAAGCTAAAATGGTTTCTTTAATAGAGTTTACAAAAATTATAATTTAACACGTCCACTGCGTCAAAATATCGCATCATTTAGAAAAATACCTAACTTTTGAAACCATAAAACTATGTTAAACATTAAAAATTATAGTGATATGTTATCTCTGTTCGGTTACTTGAAATGTCAATTACCTAAAACACATGTGTGGGTCACTTATTGCTTAATCACAGGATATTAAAACAATAGCACCATTACTGCAGTATCAGCGCATAAAAACGACATAAAGGCATATTCACACTCGCGCATATTTACGCATTTATCTACATTTTATTTTTAACAAAATTTTATCATACTTTTTTTTACTCAATGCTTAGTCATACAACTATTTATCTTCAAATGCTGGTAATAAGAATTATTTTTGTTGAAAACGTACATACAAAATATACTATGGTATAAAAAGAGTTCAAAAGTAAATTACGCTATCACAGTAACACTTCTATCTTATCACATATCCTCTTAGCTTGGAAGTAGGGTATCCAATCCTGGACCCATTTTGTGATCCCGGGACTTCGGTATTGACATTTTTTTAATCCCGGGATTCCGGGGTTGAACATTGGTCGGCGATTTTTAAATTTTGGGATTCTTTCAAAAAATTTCATGTTAATTTCAAAAACCCATAAATTTGCGGATTTTCAAAAATTACCAGTGTGGGACGCTTTTTTTTTACTTCCAAAAATTTTCGAATCCAAAATTACAGGAGTTTACGAATTTACTAAAAATAGCAGCGTGGCATCTCTTTTTAGCTCTTACGTGTTACATTTTATAAATCCCGAAAATAGTATATAAATGAAGACCACAAATATTACGACTAAAAAAAGTTGATCACAAGTAATAATAACTGAATACTTCATTTTTTCGTGGTATAATCGAAAACAGGGCTCTAAATAAGACCAGGTTTATTCGGACAATCAGGACAACAAAATAACAAAGATTTTCGTTGTACAGTGTTATTCCTACAATATGTACACCTTCGCCTCTTGTGTTATTTGTACTATCTTGTTTGAAAATTATTCGCCTTTTCAAACAAGCTTTTCGTATCACTATCACTAAAATAAAGGGAACACGAATGCTCTAAAACTTTGAATAGTGTTTTTATTTTGTAAAAATTTAACGTTTTACAATCTGTAAACAATCTTTTACCCAAACACAATAATTCACTTAGTATTCGTATTTTGATTACACATTTGTGAACAACTCTTTATGCGAATTTCAAAGGAATGTCGCGAAACGACGCTTAGCTTAAATTTTTGTTTTAAAATTTAATTAATGATTCATAATACTAATAATAGTGTATGTTGTGCTCTATCGCGGTATATAACATAATTAAACATCAACAAATTTATACGTTTATTTTTTAAAAGTAATGTTCACGTTCAGTATTCGTAAGGGTTATTTTTAAAAACATAAACATTTTTGTCAGATAGTAGGTACCAAATTATAATACATTTAAAAAATATATATATAAGTGAAACTAGAATTATATTCACATTTAAAAATATTTATAATATCATTAAGGTTTGAGGATGAACAATTATTATTATTGTAAAGAAAAAAAATATTTTATATTGAGCTGATTTTTCAAATGTATTTGATCTTAAAAACGCACATTTACGATTGATAACAAAAAGTGATGGATTGTTTAAAAAATCGAAATAATAAAATTGAATAGCAATTTGCACTGCAAATATTTTTTATCTTAGAATTTTTAAAGTTATGATCGTTTGCAATATATATGTGTTATTAAAAAAATGATAATTATTTTCTTTACTAAGAAACAACTTTGTCACACACTTTTAAGTATACAAACGGTAGGTAACGAGACAAATAATGTATGGCTACATAATATTAAATAAAATAAAAATGACCGTCCACATAATCAATGCCGCTCTTTCAAATAAATTATCACAACCTAATCTTTAATCTCAGTGTTCTTAAACCATAAAAAAACTGCATTAAAATAGCATAATAGCCTCCACTTAAAGATTTATATGACAACATTCAAAATCAATGCTATAATTATAATTATGTTTTCAGTAAAATTTATTCAAATTTACAATACATAATATATGTTTTGTAGTCATAATAAGATTGGATGATTTATTTTTATTGCTTTGTTGGTATTTTTTTATAACGGATATTAAAAAAAAAATAACAAACAGTATTGTATTATTTATTAAAACTAGCTGTAAGCCCGTTGCCCAGCAACGTGAGATTTTTGTTGCATAGTATTTAATTTAATTTAATTTTATGTTATTTTATTTTATGGTATTTTATTTTATTTTATTTTATTTCATTTCATTTTATTTTATTTTATTTTATTTTATTTTATTTTATTTAATTGAATTTAATTTAATTTAATTATATTTTATTTTAATATATTTTATTTTTATAGTTAGCAGATATTTCGTAAATTATTTAATATTTGGAATAATGTTTAAGTTTGCTAACAACAATTTTTCGTATTAGCAGAAACTTCGTAAATTACTTAATTGTTAGAATAATGTTCAAGTTTGCTGACAACTATTTTTCGTAGTAGCAGAAATTTCGTGAATTATTGAATTTTTGGAAAAAAAAAGTTTGATAACAACCATTTTTCGTAGTAGCCGAAATTTCGTAAATGATTTAATATTTGGAATAATGTTAAAGTTTGCTAACAACCATTTTTCGTAGTAGCATAAATTTCGTAAAATATTGATTTTTTGGAATAAAGTTTAAGTTTGCTAACAACCATTTTTCGTAGTAGCAGAAATTTCGTAAATTATTTAATATTTGGAATAATGTTCAAGTTTGCTAACAACCATTTTTCGCAGTAGCATAAATTTCGTGAAATATTTAATTTTTGGAATAAAGTTAAAGTTTGCTAACAACCAATTTTCGTAGTAGCCGAAATTTCGTAAATTATTGAATTTTTGGAATAAAGTTTAAGTTTGCTAACAACCATTTTTCGTAGTAGCAGAAATTTCGTAAATTATTGAATTTTTGGAATAATGTTCAAGTTTGCTAACAGCCATTTTTCGTAGTAGCAGAAATTTCGTAAATTATTTAATATTTGGAATAATGTTTAAGTTTGCTAACAACCATTTTTCGTAGTAGCAGAAATTTCGTAAAATATTTAATTTTTAGAATAATGTTTAAGTTTGCTAACAACCATTTTTCGTAGGAGCAGAAATTTCGTAAATTATTTAATATTTGGAATAATGTCCAAGTTTGCTAACAACCATTTTTCGTAGGAGCAGAAATTTCGTAAATTATTTAATTTTTGGAATAATGTTGAAGTTTGCTAACAACCATTTTTCGTAGTAACAGAAATTTAGTAAATTATTCAATTTTTGGAATAAAGTTTAAGTTTGCTAACAACCATTTTTCGTAGTAGCAGAAATTTCGTAAATTATTGAATTTTTGGAATAATGTTCAAGTTTGCTAACAACCATTTTTCGTTGGAGCAGAAATTTCGTAAATTATTTAATATTTGGAATAATGTTTAAATTTGCTAACAACCATTTTTCGTAGTAGCAGAAATTTCCTAAATTACTTAATTTTTGGAATAATGTTTAAGTTTGCTAACAACCATTTTTCGTAGAAGCAGAAATTTCGTAAATTATTGAATTTTTGGAATAATGTTTAAATTTGCTAACAACCATTTTTCGTAGTAGCAGAAATTTCCTAAATTACTTAATTTTTGGAATAATGTTTAAGTTTGCTAACAACCATTTTTCGTAGAAGCAGAAATTTCGTAAATTATTGATTTTTTAGAATAATGTTTAAGTTTGCTAACAACCATTTTTCGTAGTAGCAGAAATTTCGTAAATTATTGAATTTTTGGAATAATGTTTAAGTTTGCTAACAACCATTTTTCGTAGAAGCAGAAATTTCGTAAATTATTGATTTTTTAGAATAATGTTTAAGTTTGCTAACAACCATTTTTCGTAGTAGCAGAAATTTCGTAAATTATTGATTTTTTGGAATAATGTTTAAGTTTGCTAACAACCATTTTTCGTAGTAGCAGAAATTTCGTAAATTATTGAATTTTTGGAATAAAGTTTATGTTTGCTAACAACCATTTTTCGTAGTAGCAGAAATTACGTAAATTATTTAATTGTTGGAATAATGATTAAGTTTGCTAACAACCATTTTTCGTAGTAGCAGAAATTTCGTAAATTATTTAATTTTTGGAATAATGTTAAAGTTTGCTAACAATCATCTTTCGTAGTAGCAGAAATTTTGTAAATTACTTAATTTTTGGAATAATGTTTAAGTTTGCCAACAATTATTTTTCGGATTTTAAATTATTTAACAATTATTTCCAATAAAAATCAAAAGATCAAATCCAATTTTTCAATAAAAAATCAGTTGCACATTTTGTCCAAGTGTATGAAAAAAGCAAAATATTATTCTATCATATATCCATATCATAATTTGAATATTCTTAATGTATTAAAGAATTCTAACAGATTTTCAAGGTCAGACGTGAAAAGATTCATCATTATGATTCAATTGATCAAATCCGCTCCAAAAAATATTAGTCTCACATCGACTCACACGATCAGACGATTCATTTCGATAGCCCTATAATCATAGTTTGCAATAGTCGAATTAAAGTCTTTGATTATTCGAATATTATGATGTATGGTGATACAATACTTTAGCTCTACACCAAGAAATATCAAATTTTCAAACGTGGCGATATCAGAACATTCACGCCCGGTTTAAAATAAGCCGCTCCCATTGGATAGAACAACATTTCAAAAATGTGCTGTTCAGAATAAATCGAAATCATTGGTCTGTACCTTACTGCGGACGTCCTTACAGACAGACCTTATCGGCTATTAATATATAGATACCGATTTCTAAATAAATATTTAAATATGTCCTATAGGTGTAGATAGTTGAGTGATTTTCATTTACTTTTTGTGTTACTATTTATATATTCGTTTCATATTTAGCTTACCAATAATTTTTTGTTGTACTTTGTAATTATTATAGCTAAATTTCGTTTAAGTAACAATGTATTAACTCATATTTCATCAGTTGATAATTTTGCCATATAATAACCGGTTCAGATATCTAATAAAAAAATTTAGAATTACTTCTTTATTTATTTAACATTATGTCTTTTCACCAATAATTGACACCATTAAAGCGTGAAAACGATCTATAAACTTCGACATATTTATACTTTTACGTTAATATTCGAAAATATTACATGAAAGTTCTAATAAAATGACAGACGAAGCACGGCTCTATAAATACAAATATGCACTTAATATAATGTAGTAAAAAATCAAAACTGAATTAATTACCTATTTTAGCTAAAACTGAATATAAAAAGATAATTGAATAAAATTTAACAAATTTATTATTCAGCTACTGTGAGTCTACTGCCAAAATATTTTATTTTATTTTGTAATTTATAATTTAGAATCAATTTTTAGTTTGAGTTTATTCGTAAACCTAGCGATTTTTTATGTCTGATGATGGTTCTCAATGAGGCAATACACGGGTCAGATTTTGTAACACATTCTCAAATTCAATTTTATATTAACTGCTATCCCTTTAAAGTATCGTAAAATTTTAAACAATGATCTTTACTAAGGACTCGTCTTAACCCTCCAAGGACGAGCGTGACCACATGGTCACAGTAAACATCGTTGTCTATTGATTCCACTATTCATCTTTTTTCTACCTGAATTTCGTTGCTTTCACTCATATTTGGTTAAGAAGGGTACAGACTTCAGTTAGTCATCAGCCGCAGGGACAGAAACGGCCACCAGAAGCACATGTGATTTTTTGAATTTCCGTTTTTTTAAATTTATTTTTTGAAAATGTTGGTTATTTTTTTTATAAAAACATCAAATTATGCACAGTTATTTTCCTAATACATTGGTATTGAAATTATTTTGATCTAAAGAGGTCAAATTGTAAATATTTAAAAAAAATCACGTTTAGCTATATTTCAACCCCAAATGTTTGCGTGCCGATAAGGTCACTTTTGTCCGTACACAATATAACACAGTAATAAAAGGATGAGCATGACCATATAGTCATGCGGGGTATCTATAAAACGACTTTGCATTTTTTTTTTTAAATTTTTGTTTGGAATAAAAATTATTCTACTTCAATGTGGCTTAAATAATATTTTTTTTATCGAATAAAACCCTCGTTTCAAAAGGGTTAAATCACAATTTGAAATACTAATATGATGACATTAACGTTTTCATGTACGTTTTGTTGACAGTTGCGCTCTACCGGCGGTAAATGCAACTAAAATTACATCGCATCTTAAACGTCACTTTCTTACTTAAGAAAAATGTTGTCAGCTATACGTACTTATTAGGCGATTTTTTCATATCAGTAGCCAAGAATTTATATTCGATTCATAGTACATATTAAATAAGTCAATCTGATGGCCAAAACGGTGCAAAAGAAGTCGATAATCGTATGCATACATGCTGCAAAATAAACAACGAAAATGACCTCGAACCACACCGCCAATAAAACAAATATTGTTAACGGTCAATTAAGAGGTTGTCTTTATTAATTCTTTACGCTGAAATAAACTTCAATTTACCTAGGCAATTCTCGTTAAAATTATATATACCCTTCCCGTAACGCGTAATCAGTAAGAAAACTTGCAACACTATCACGAACTATTAATACCCAGCTCAATGGCGCCCCATAACTTTAATATATGGGACAATTTATAATGTCTCCTCATATGCTCGTTAATTCGAATTATCGATATTAAAACTGGATTGTGTTGCCATGAACTACGTTCGATTAATTAACTACCAATCTAGCAGGGGTTAATAAATACACAATCCTATAATAATCTACATTTTCCCGCATCCAATTGTGAGCTTCCAATTGTGAGATTTCCCGCTTCCAATGAAGGTATCTTACGAAAAGCTATTTTTTGCGAGAACTGTTGCTACTTAGTTGCTCAACCTCTCCCTTTCGAAGAGAGTAAGGATAGAAGGAAAGAGCTAGGACAGGAATAGTGGTTATCTTATCGTTCTCACTACGCCCCGTAATTTCAGGATTAGAAGTGTTGTAGGAAATTGTTTTAATATTTACATAAAAAACAAAAAAAAACAGACTGCTCAATAGTTTATTATGTCACTATTTCTAGTGCATAATATGTAACATACAGATTCTTGATATCGGTTGGACATATTCTGCGTGAAGTGTTTGTTAGTCACTCTTATATTATGTTACGAATATAAAACTAAAAATCCCTCTCTTATCTGTCACTGTTTTTCTGTATGCGTATTTTATACGGTGGTAAATGGTGGTGTTTGGTGTATCTACAATATATTTTTCGAGTGTCTTAGGAGCAGTCCATGACTTGCTGGATTGTACTTAAATGAGCAAATAAATAAATTATGGCAAAATGCGTTGAGGTCTACTTACTCTTCGTTTGTATTATATAAGCTGCAGTTATAAAGACGACTGCCTTCCATTAATCAATAAAAGTTATATAATATATTTATAAATATTTCCCTACTACGAGTTCTTCATCGATCGTATAGCTTCACATGATTGACCATGAGCCAGGCTTACTTTTTTCTGAACGGCTCATAAAGTTTGTTTTTACGCCATTTTTAAATAAATTACTTAAATGTTTTCTGATATTTTTGTGACTTAACGAAAGCAGTAAAATATAAAAAAAACCAGTTGCCAGGCACACATTCAACCGAAATCATTTTCAAACACCGACATAAGCCAACGGCCGTAAATTAAATTAACATTTTTTCATACTAATTTCATTTGCACTGCGGACCCATAAATATTTTTACTACTCGAAAATATTTCGAATAAATCAGTCGATAAATAATATACAAGGCCCTAAAACACGCTCCGAACTTTATTTCGTAATTTGTTTTTTTTATGTAAATAAAAAAACACAAATGCATTATGTAAGCAATCACCGCGGTTTGACCACCTCTACATGCACACGTCCGCAACGGCCGTCTCTTTCTCTCGCCGCTTTAGGCGTTGCAACGGGTGCGAGTGAGACGGGGCACCTGCAACCGGTATTACGTGAAATCAGATCGGCTATGGATAGAACCGTTAGGTATATACCTTTAGTATGTAATACTTGGAAATAATGCCACGACTGGAATCTTCAATAACGTAACGTGACTTGATTCACTCACACATGCAACGATAATATTTTAAGAGTGTATTGTATACGTGTACTGTCAAATTGTATTTTACAATCGCAATATTTCGTATAATAATCACAGAAACAAACGGTGTACATATTTATAAGTCCACTTGGCAAGAAAGAACGCCTGACACTTCATAAATTATTCATTAGTTTAATGGCTTATAACTAAAATATTGTGTATTCAATTTTGGTCGAAAATGAGTCAAGTAATGAAATGTACAATAAAAAGAAAAGCATACTAACAAATCCTACAAGAAATATCTTTATTAGTAAAATATATTTTATTTCCTTATCAATTTATTTATCTTCATAATAAATAAAAAAAAATCATTTCAGTTTAGAAAATTCACTTTTTTACTAGCAGTGTCTATGGCATAGTGGTCAACGTAGTTGGCTTCCATGTCTGACGTCACGGGTTCAGATCCCAGTACAAACGTTTTTTTCAATCTGATTTCCGCTCAAAACATGGATGTTTGTGAAGTTTAAAAATTCCCCCTCAACATTCCATCCTTAAATAACGGGGTGTAGCAATTAGCCAATGATTTGTCCTTAGCTCTATCCTTTATATCCTTACTCTCTTCGAAAAAAAGAGAGGTTTAGTAAGCAGTTCTCGTATAAAAAAAATGTTGAGATATCTTCATTAGAATCCCATTTTCTCCACGTTGGGGGCGGACATTTTTTAAAATCAAATATTAAAGTTACGTTAATATGAAACAAAACACTCATTTTTTATATCAAAAAATCTATCGATGGATTCGGCGGTAACTTTGTGTAAGTGTTATGGATTATTTTCACAGAAACACTTTATTATTATTTGAATGTTGTTTCTACTTTATTCTATAATACACTTTATAACACAATAGATCACTTAAATCTTATTAAATCAAAATAATATCGATGTGAGTATTGAGGAGTTTCTACTAAGCTGTTCGGTCTTTCGATTTGAACTCTCAATTTAAACTGGAGAGAAGAGAATTGAATATTGATTTATTCCGTTGAAAGGTTTATTGTTACAAGTTATGTCATAGAGAACAATTAACATAGCACAGAGGGTCATGTTGTGTATACATAACTTAAGATTGTCTGAGGATGCCTCTGAAAGAGGCGACACACGAGTGACAGTTTGTAGATATCACAAAATCTTTTTTGTTAACATTCAAATTTAGTTTTCTCTATATAATGATAAATGGGGAATTAATATTTTAGCTTTAAGCCATCGATTTAATATATTATCTAATTTTATATTTTCTTTATTGTTTCAGAAACTTCGAACAAGGAGGGGTCATTCTCAGAATATTTATTTTTTAAGGTATGTTTTACATTATTTAATAAGCAATTGAAAAGACTATTGAATCATATTTTTAAATAATTAATTTCAATGTACGTCAATGTCTTTGTACGTATTTTCAATGTCTAGATCAGGGGTGCGGAACCTTTTCTTCTCTAAAGGCCGCATTCATTTTTCTGATTCGACATGAAGGCCGCAGTAAAGATTGACTGGGGATTTTTTGACCGGAAAAAATTTCATGCCAATTTCTAAAGCCCAGAAATTTGCGGATTTCCAAAAATTAGAAGAGTGGGACCTTTTTTTAGGTCTTTTAAGGATTTTGATATCAAAAATCCCAAGAATTTACGAAATTACAAAAATTTTCAAAATTAGAGAATTGGCCAGAAGGCCGCAGGTCCCCCACGCCTGGTCTGGATATACGTATTACAGGCCTGGGCATTTTACTGAATAGTCACATAAGAAATCCAAAATAAGTTACGGGCGGCAAGAATAATACTAGTTTTTTTCACAGAAAATTAATTTGAATACAAATATAATTGAGACTTAAAAATCAAACCAATTACTGAAATGAATAGCACGCACAAAAATACACATTGGGCTTAATGTGATCCACCTACATATTATTAAGATTCAGATATGTATTATGTTGATCACAGTTTGTATTATCGACACTTACAAGAACTTACTATTTAGGAGATTCGGCTTATTGCTATCAAATTAACAACAATTAATTTCATGTTATTATTTTTGATATATTATTAACTATTTTTCAATATGGAATACAATTAATAACTAAGTTATTGTGACACGTGTTTCACCTCTTCAAGAAACATCTTCAGACAATTTTGATTCTTATTCCTAATTTTTAAATAATATTTTGGGCCTTTTTTCTATAGTTATCAAATTAATAAGCTTTGATATAATTTAAGATTTCGAATGAAGGTGCATGGTGAAATTTCAATATTAAATTTGAATCGTTCAAATTATGTACATTCCCACAGATTCTGTCCCTAACGACCGGGTTTCGCCTTTCGGCGTCTTCAGGCGTTCAAGTCCACGGATGAGCTTGAACTGACGCTTATTAAATGAATGTTTCGTGTTTATATAAGAACTTGTACGCCTGAAGATTCCGAAAGGCGAAACCCCGGTCGTTAGTGACAAAATCTGTGAGAATGTACAGAATTTGAACGATTCAAATTTAAAAAACTTTGACAAAGTCACTGATAAATCCATCGGAAAAATTGGTAATTTGAAACGTTCAAATTGTGTACATTCACATAGATTTTGTCACTAACGACCCGAGTTTCGTCTTTCAGCATCTTCAGGCGTTCAAGTGCACGGATGAACTTGAACTGACTGACTGAAAATAGGTGTTTTTAATTTAATAAAAGCATAAAACTATTTTGGCTACATTATTCACACGATTTTGAAATCATAAGATATAACCGTATGTTATAAATAATAAATTAAAGCATACGGTTTATTTATTTTTCCACACTTGTATATACGGTTTTGGATATTCTTAAGTACACAGTTAATAGTATTTAGTACTTCAAAGATTGTACCGATCTTCTTTATAGAAATGGTTTTTAATTCATTATTGTGTGCAACCGGCATTTATGCACGATGATGAAACAGCACTTAGAACCAAACTTGCCCTCGACATTTGCGACAGTGCATTCTCATCCTGATGGCAGAACCTCTTTACGAATTATTGAAGGTTCTTTCAAAATTAATACACCTAGCGGCACAGCACGTCTAGGATTTCCAAGTAAATTAAAAACCACCAAAAGGCGTCATCAAATATTTTTGAATCAATATCAAAACTTCCTGTTAGAGTTATAAATATATGTATTTTTTTATTTTAAATACCATGTTTTTGACTGTTTTCTGAATGAAAGTGGTCATTAAAATATGTATAATACAGAAATTAATAGAATATTTTATACTATTTACATTTCTCTCTATATTATTAAAAAAATAATTCCTTGCATATCATTAACCCATTTTTGCTCAAATTTGATCGGAAAAATAGTCATTTTGGTAGCATTAATTGTTCATAAAAAAAGATTGCTCATTCCAACATGAAAGAATACTGAATTTGACATTCCTGAACTCCTGAAGCTTGTCAGTTGTTGACAGATACAATTTCAGCTTATATTTGATAATGCATATTATGACACAGTTAAAGTGTGAAATTTAGTCAATTTTTATACTTACTAGTGGCTAAGGTTAAGTCTAACATCATGACAATTCGCATTCATTTAGAACAGTCAATTTATAAATTAAAAGTAAGTGTGTAAACTCACAAATGAGAGATAGATAGAGTCGATATAAAATTACGGCTAAGGTGAGCATACTGACAAGTGCTAATAAAAGTAGAAAGACACAGTTTTACAATAAAAAATATAAAAACGTTTAAGTAAACTAGCTAAATATTATGACTATAATTAAATATAATTTCTATAATAACAGTTTTCTACTTTAAAAAAATGGATCACTTAATAAGCTACAATATTTCGAGGAATATCGTCCCTTTTTTTTAAAATACCTGTTTTCACTGGTGTTACAATCAAAAAAATAAAACAATATTTGCATTTAAAAATATTCATATTTCACGGGCTTACACTTTAAATATAAACACTTTACAGTTAAACAGACGAGTGGTCAACATCTTTACGGAGGTCACGGATATGAACCCCAGTACAGACAGCTTTTATAATTTGATTTTTAAATCGATTTATAAATTTCTGTTCGAAGGCATGGATGTTTGTGAAGTCTTAAATCCCCCCTTCATTTTACCCTTAAGACAAGGCGTAGCGAGAACAATTAACTAACCACTTATCTTGTCCTAGCCCTATCCTTCTACCCCTATTCTCTTTAAAACAATAGAGAGGTTGAGCAACTAAGCAAACACTTCTGTTGAGATAACCTCCGTTAAGAGTCAATCCATACGCTCCACATTGGGGGCGTACATGGTTAAATATAAACATTAGCACTATGTGTAATATAAATTCTATTTAATTAATATAATGCGCGTCACTGGCAAACCGCAAGTATTTTAGGGTGTGTATGGAGGATGTTGATATTGGGTAACGATTAAAATTTATAGACAAGCGGAAATGCCATGAGAGTTTGACAGCACTTTGATGCACATTTTATCGATCACAATGCCGAAATAAAAAATTCATAGTACAAAATGGAAAACCCAAAAAAATACAAATAAGTTTTATTAGAAGTACCCATGTGGTTGAATGAAAAAATATTATTATTAATTTAAGCTAGTACAAAATGGCGAACAATAAATAAATTAAATAACACACGTTCTACTTCCTTATGTTTTATTGTTTGTGGTTTAATAAAATAATTATTGCGTTATATGCATATGCAATAATATTCATATTTACACATTCAACAATCACCGTCGTCGAGTGGTAATGCTCTTTACCTTATTTCGTTCCGTGAATAAGTGATCATTGAAAGATTTTGATTTCACATTTGTATCTTTTAAGCACGGTATCTAAAATCCGTGTAAATCAAGACAGACATACTTAAAATGGCAACACGATTAATGATGAGAAGAATAAACTTATTTTATCATTTTTATGTATTCATAAGTAATACATTATTATAAATCTGTAATTAATATTTTTTATTGCACTTAAAGAAAAGTGTCTGTTTGAGCTGTTGATTCTTGTAATAAATAAAAGTAAAAAAGCTAGTTGTATTAGTGGATAATGAACTTGATGAGTGAAACCCGCCTTGATCATGATTTTATAATTTAGGATTCTTTCAAAAATGTTGTGTTTTATGATGAATGAATTTATTTCAATAATGCCGCCTGTGTGGTCGAGTGGTCAACGTCGTTGGCTTCGGTTACGGAAGTCCCGGCTTCGAATTCCGGTACGGACAGTTTTATAAATTTATATTTCAATCGATTTATGAATTTCTGTTCGAAGGCATGGATGTATGTAATGTCTTGAATTTCCTCCTCCCACCCATCCTATCATATGAAAGGGGCGTATCGAGAGCGATTAGCTAACCACTAATTCTGTCCTAGCCCTATCCTTCTATTCCTACTCTCTTTGGAAAAAGAAAGGTTGAGCTACTGAGTAACAATCAGTTTTCGTAGAAAAACATCTGCTGAGATAAACTCTATTCGGAGTCCACATATGCTCCACATTGGGAGCGGACATGGTTAAAAAAATGTAGCAATACCTTTTTCAAATTTGTCTAAAAGGGTGGAAAGAGGAGTCGTAATCACACGTTTTTTTAAGACTCCGACCCTGACTGCGCTCAAAAACATCGCAACTCTGTAACACCGTATAATTATTATTAATAATACATATTATTATTCGTGACTTTTGAAGAGCCTATATTTTTATGAAGATGATTGCAATATTGATAATAAGTAGAGATTCGTATTAATTTTATATGAGTAAGTATCGGTATTGTTTTGGATCATGACGTCGTGAAAAGGTTAAAAGTTTAAGATTCCGCCCACCTCAATAAAAAACAAAGTAACCATGCAGTTTGTAAATTGAATTGTATTGTAACCCCACAAAAACACGAACTTCTCCGAAACTAAATATTCAACTGTTTTTGCCGACCGTCAATTTTTATTTTAGTTTCCTGAAGATTTTTTAAAATCGAATTTTTCCTTCATACATTTGCCGTTTATTTCGACGTGACCCCGATCTCATTCGTCGTTACTATGGAAAAATGAGTTGTATCGGAAATATTTTGTACAATTATGAATATCTGTGAATTGAAAATATACAATAAAACAATGATTAATATCAATAACACAGCAGAGCGCATGCAAACCTAGTCATAAGATGATATTTTAAGATTTTTTATTTATTTTAAAATAATATTATATGCCTTTTTTACCATGTCCGCTGCCAATGTGGAGCATATGGATCCCTAATGGAGTTTATCTCAACAGATGTGTTTCTACGAGAACTGCTTGTTACTCGTTTGCTCAACCTATCTTTTTCCAAAGAGAGTAGGAATATAAGGAAAGGGACTAGTGGTTAGCTAATCGCTCTCGATACGCCCCGTTCATAGGACAGGATGGGTGGGAGGGGGGAATTTAAGACATCACATACATCCATGCCTTTGAACAGAAATTCATAAATCGATTGAAAAATCAATTTATAAAACTGCCCGTACTGGGATTCGAACCCGTGACCTCCGTAGCGGTAGCCAACAACTTTGACCGCTCGACCACACAAGAGAGGTTGAGCAACTGAGTAACAAGCAGTTCTCGTAGAAACACATATGTTGAGATAAAAAAAAGAATAAAATTATATGCTACTAGTACATATTATTTTGTATGTTTCTTTGATCAATATAAATAATTACTGTGCCTAAATATATAGTTTGAAAAAATAAGCATTTTGGACGACATTTTAAAACGATAATTTTTTGTCAACAAGTGGATGATGTACCTACCGATTTTTTTTTGTAACTTTTGCCGCATTCAATTTAGAAAATATGTCACATTGTATTCTTGATGGAATGGCACTGTATTAATAAATATAAAATACACTCTCACACCGATTTAAAATTATTCATTTCATATAATGACCGGTTTCGCTCATGGCGTGCATTATCGACTGATGAAATGTACAAAGGCAACTTTGAAAGATAACCGTGTTCCTTTTGTACATTTAATCAGTTGATAATGTGAAATAAGATAAAAGCTGCGTTTTTTTATAATTATGTTTAAATGTTACAAATTTTTAAATGATAATGATAGTTGTACAATAATAAAACAAACTTATTTATTTGAATCAGTTCTGCACTGAAGATATTGAATGGTGAAACCCGTGTCGTTACTTTAGTGACATAACTTGTGTGCATGTAAATAATTTGAACGATTCAAATTTAAAGTAATATGTATTTTTAATGAAGATTAGCTATTTAGAAACTTAACTTCTCTTTTTCTAAGGGTAAAGAATATAAAAATAATACTAGGGTAGGACCAGTGAATAGACAATCTCCCTGGTTACGTTAATTTTTTTATGATATTTGATCTTGGGTAGATTAGATCGATAAATTTAATCCATAATCAATATATATAACGATATCAACCAATACAGACCCGACTGTAATCGTATTTAGTGTATTTAATTCAGGTTATTTACGTCCAGTCCAATTCATTAAAACAAAGTACTTATTAACGGGTTTTTCAAAAGATTTGACTCGATGCTTCGTTCGTTTTTTTCATTGCTTACTCGAGTGATAAAAATATAGTAGATCGTAAAAGGTTAAGACCTTTTTTTTTCAAAAGACAATAAACAAAAGCACGTTCCGCGGTTATTGCAAACCAACTTTCATTTGTGTAATATTATTTTTTTGCATCTTGATTCGAAACAGAAAAAAAAGTACATTCACACCATTGGATATGATTATAAAAACGTGGAAAATATTACCACAGTTGAGTTGAGAGAATATTTATTTTTTTATACTCAATTACATTATTTAGATCTAGGAATTCGTATGATTCATTTACAATATATGAAGTTAAATATTATAAAAACAAAAAATTATCGTAAGCTTAAAAAAATCATTATCACTGTCACGTCATTACAAATAACAAATATTATTTCTTTCGTTAAGAGTTTTTGATAATATATTTTGTTTTTGCTGTACATTAATGTAGCAGAGCTGTTTTCTGCTGTTCGTCCACACACGAGCCCAATAGACCACGCTCACCTAATCTAAGCCAAAGTCAATTTGGAGGCATATGATAGAATCTTGATTGCTCTTTAAATTCAACACGGAGTACATTTAACTCTTTCGCCACGGTGGATTCTCAGTATACGGATACACACCATATTTAATATCATAAAAATTAAATGACAGCAATTCACCGTCTCTTTTTTTATATGTTTAACTGTTTTGAGTTCAACAGTGCGTAATTAAAAAAACAGCTACCTTGCAGCTGTGTATCGGACCAAGAATATGAAGAGTAAGTTGGTTTATTTTTTTGGTGGTTATTGCATTATGGAAGGTGACCGTAAAACAGCGGCTACATACACTCAATACTACTCTTTCTATTTAAACTTAATCACTCCTTACTTAATTATTGATCCTTTTTATTTTTGTTAAAAAAATTATTATAGCTTATGTTAACAAGACCCACCTTGTGAATACATTATTATGTTACATTTGAGTTTGTGTAATGTATTTTTTTTCAAAGAGAAGGTATTTTTACATTTAAAAAAATCGATTCTAATTAAACATAACTCGGCAAATCACGACGTGTAAAATTATATGCCAATAATTACATTGCAAAAATTGAATATTGCAAAAACTTAAACAATCAACTGCAATCATGAATCGTGAATAAATTTAAATGTAATTGGTTATGTGTGTGTTGTTACTAGGAGAAAAATAAATAAATTTCTAATTCAATTAGTTTTCTATTTAAAATATCTTCACTGTGCTTGCAAAATCCTTTTTTTTCTGTATCTCAGTTTCAAATTCTGCAGAAATAAGACTGTGCCATTTACTAATAAGACTCTTCCAGCAAAGAGAAGAAATAAAATATCTCACTGTTTAAAAGATAATAGAATTTAGACGAAACTAGTATGTGACTGTTGATCTTAATTAAATCAAAATTAAACATACAATAATCGTAACCAATTCTCCCAAAAATATTAATACATTTCTTAACCCCTACATAGGTCAGGGTTTGTATTTATCTGGTCTAAGTATTTATATTAAATACTCATAGTATGTATATTATTAATCTGCATCCTAATAACCTCAATTCTTTACGGATCCAAAGCGCAGTGGTGAACGGCATTGGCTTCCGAGACGGATCGCACACCCTCGAATCCCAGTAGGCATCCCTTCCAAAAATTCTATCCCACCCTTTTAATGTTAAAATAAAAGGCTGTAGTGAGAGAGGATAAGCTAACTACCAATCACGTCTTAACCTTACTCAATACTTTCTATTCTTACACTCTTCGAAAAAAAGATATTATCCCACCACCACCCGTTATGTGTATGCAGCCGCTGTTTCACGATCGTCTTCCATAACGCTATACTATCAACAAAATAATTAAATTTATTCTTGGCTCGATACAGACCTACACTGGACATATCTTTTAACAACGCACGGCTGTGCTTAAAAATAAAGATAGAAAGAAAAACAACAAAAAGAGTAAGAGGAACTGCGTAACAAACTTCTATTAAGATACCTCCCTCCGTTAAAGAGGTCATATGCTCTTCATTGGAATCGGACAATGATTTAAAAAAAAAACCTAACCTCAGTACCAGTTTCATGTTGATAACCTAACCTATTGACATATTTTTAAGCTACTTTGGTAGCTTGGTTGGTGGTGGTTTAATTGGTGTTTTTCATCTTTTACAGAGAGAAGACCTCTTGCTCGACTTATTTTATTTTTATGTTGTTTTTTTTCACTCACCTGCTTGATTGACGACGTCAAGCCCCGGATAGATGAAAAGGACATTGACCACAACTAATAATTAAAACATTCAAACAGGAACTAAAAAAGGATGGAAGACGAAAAGAAAAGGAAAAAATATTTGTATTTGTGACTATTGACCGAATTTAAAATAAATAATAAATTAAATATGTTTACTATACCCAAACATAATATTTACACGTGCCGAATATCAAATTTTTGTTAATTTAATTGAAATTTACTTAGAGGAACTTCATTGTAAAAAGGTAAAAAATTGCAATGTACTTAGTTCTGATGATGGCATACGCCGAAATAGTTATCAACTGTTTTATTTTTTTGTATAATTAAATACTTCTATACTATCTAGTTTTTGATTAGCAAAATACTTAAAACATAAAACTATATAAATTCTTCCTAAATAAAAACATATCAGCGATTAGTATGCTTCAGACCAACATCTGAGAAAATAATTTTGCTTTTTATTGAGATAAGTCTTCAGTATAAGTTTTTGTGTAGATAGTTATGTTGTGATTGCATTTAGGTAGATACTTATCGATTTATAAACGCCTAGTACTATTATTATTGAGCAAAAACCTCATTTGATGTGAAAAAAACCTGTACCCACTGATCTGTAAACCGACGACTTCGCTAACTGACCGCAGAGCCCTGTCTGCGTAATCAATACACCGGCTTCGAGATAATCGAATTATTTTTTCATTTATTTCTTTCTGTTGTTTTGGTTTTTATTCAATAAAATCATAATCGTTTAGCCGCTCCAATAGATTCACAGCATTTAATAACGTATTCAATTATTTAAATAGCAAAAAAACATTCAATCGAAGAAAATAAAAATATCACGGTTATCGGTCGTAAATCAAAACGGTGTTTTATTATTTTCATTCATGTCGAATTTTAAATTTAAATTCGACTGTATCACAATAAACTGTTTAATTTACATTGTTAAAAAGATATACAATGTAAAGCTATCGCTTAAGTGTATATACATAAATAGTTGATTTGGAAAAAATTAGCATACCAAATTTTTGAAAACCTATATTTTTTTAGCAAATTTATTTGATATCAATCAAAATGAATAAAACACAATATTCATTTGTATTTTATTTCCACTTTATTTTAAAAGGTCAGGACCGATTTCGCTCATGGCAAGCATTGTCTTGAGCGAGTTTTTGTATAAATAGCACTGTTAAATTATATTTCTTATCAGTTGACAATGCTCGCCATCAGTGAAACCGGTCCTGACCTTTTTAAATAGAGTGGGAAATAAAGTACAAACGAATATTGTGTAATATTAATTTAATGTCTTTCCACCAAGTATTGACAGTGAACACCATAAAAGTAATCAATATGAACTTGAAAATTCATCCTTTAAATTTGAGGAGCTTAGTATCATAACTAATAATCTACAAAAGTGTAGTTTTAAGAAAATGGCAAAAAAACTACAGGAGCACAATTTTTCTTTATTAGAAAAAATGCATGAATATTTTTTGCAAGTAATAATTAGCACTTTCCTAAAATGAAAAATATACTATTATATCATAAAAAATACTGATCGCCAAATGGTTCTTCATTACCATATATCGACTGTGTGAAGGAAATAGGACGTAATCCACACTTTTTCAAAACAGCTTTTATTTGATAATCGCAATGTATAACAACTTGATACACGTTCTATCAAAAGGATTTAAGTTGGAAATGCCGAAAACTATAAAATATATTGTGCTTAGGTTTTATTATACAAAAATGAATTGAATTTAACGAATTTTAATGTTTGTTACTCAGTCGATCAAACTCTCTTTTTCAAAAAAAAAAAAAAAAGAGTATTAGGGATAGAAGGATAAGGCTAGGACAGATCTAGTGGTTTACTAATCGCTCTCCCTACGTCTAGCTATCGAAGGATTGGTATGGTGGGAGGAAATTTTCAGATATCACAAACACTCATGTCTTTTTCAAAACAGCTTTTATTTGATAATCGCAATGTATAACAACTTGATACACGTTCTATCAAAAGGATTTAAGTTGGAAATGCCGAAAAAGTATCTTAATTTAGCTTAAGTTTGAAAAATAAGGACATCCGAAAATTGCGATTATGTAAAAGAAATGAAAAATGTGAGCTATGACACCGATAGTAATCTTAGGTCCACGCGGAACAATTGATAGTAAGTCAAAACACTAAAATACACAGACCCTAAAAAATATCAGGCGGATGAACATTGGGCTTAAAACGCAATTTACCGAATTGTGTCGCGTAAGTTCTTTTGACAAACAATATTTTCGATATCTACACGGTTACTTTGTAGAATTATTTCCAAGTTTGTTTGAATTTCTCTCGGACACAACTCGTGTAATAAAAAACATAATTTTATAACGTGATTATAATAAATTATATTTGATATCTTGATATTATATAGGTGTACATTACGGCTTTGGTATAAATTATATATTACAAGCGCAAGTTTGTACCTACGTATTTCACTAGACAGTTAAAGCTCATGATGAAACTGAGTTACATAACCGATACAAAATTTAACTCAGCAGTTAGTATGAAACTGATGATTGAGAATATTATTCTCGCAACATAGATAACCACCTAACGGCGATGCATTGAGGATCGTTTAGTGCCGTCTTTGCTATGATAATTATTATTTCTACCATCGTGTGCGCGGTTTCTATCTGGCCCCATTACAATCAAAGTGAAAGTAGTACTCATTGACTTTCCATAAAACGACGAAAAGAACGATTTAATCGGCATCAAACGGGTTATTTTGACCAAATTACTTAATAGACGATAAGCCAGGGTGATTGTTTTAAGTTGTTCACTGTCAATACTTTGTTGGAGCGGCGTTAAATTAAAAAAATAAATCACTTTTTATACAGCGTTCTACGCACGACAAACATTTTCAACTTATAACAATACACATACAGTGGGTATTTTTTTTATCCATGTCATCTCCCAATATAGAGCATATGGCTTCCTAATGGAGGTATGTCAACAGAATTTTTCTACAAGAACTGTTTGCTATTCAACAGTCACTCAACCTCTCTTTTTCCAAAGAGGGATAAGGTATAAAGGAGGGATAAGGGTATATATCTTTCCAAAGAGGAAGTAGGGATAGAAGGATAAGTGAGCTCAGTAAATATACACTCCACTAGTGTCATCTTACTAAAATATTTAAAAAATAATCCACATAACATCAAGCATAGTCATGATTGTATTTTAAATTCCAATAGAAAAGTTAAACCATTTGACTACTTTGCTCACTTTTCCTTCGTCTTCGTTTTAATTTATTATTTTCCTGCAGCCTTCGCGATTATAGCATTAACGTAGTAAAACACATATTGATTTAACGCTGTAAAACATATAACCTGTCTCAAACTAACGAACACAACTAATTTAAATAGTTATGGCTTTAATTGATTCGGTAGTCAGTTATATTATCAATACCACACATGGATTTTTATTTTGCATATATCCGTTGGAATCGAATTGAAAAGGCGAATTAAATACAATTAAGAACGGCGGAAATAATTCTTAATAATAATTACAAATGCGATTTATTAATGAACACTTTTTTATTTACACTTAATACGCGTGACCAGGAAGTGATTAGCTTGATTAAGCATTCGACTCCGGGTAAAGTCTGAGTACAGTCTTAAGTTATCTGAATGGCAATAATATTAACATTTACTAGTTTTAAATGAAAAAGGTAATAATTTCTTATTTAATTATTAAAAAATTCTTAGTTGTTTATGAGACAGTGGCGTGGCTAGAAATTTGGGGCCCATTAATTTTTTTTATATTGAGTATGTAGAAATGTTGACCCCTGTTTTTAGCTTCGCCCCCGGCGGTGGCATAGCTAGAAAACTGGTTGAAAAAATGATGCTTGCACTGGGATTTGAACCCGTGAGATCCGTCATGGAAACCAACGACGTTTACCCCTGTGCCACGGACCCGACAAACTCCTAACGGACTTGCCGTATTCAAATAGTCACCATAAATCAAACACTATTTATCTATCCCCGTGGTATACACATTTTGAGTATTTTCTGATTAGGTACTGAAACAATTAAAAAATAGTGGTTAAATGACCCAGACATAGCCAGAAATTTTGTCTTCAAAATTTATCGAAGTCAGAAGTTGTTTTGGTTTCTTTTTTAAATTTAATTATTAGACCCGATTGTGCACTGAATTTTACATGTAACTTTTATTTTATTTTTGAGAGTTGTGTAACTAATGAACTTGACCATCGATAAACAAAACCGTCAAACCTTACGAGACTTATTTTATTATGTAATCCATGTCCGCTCTTAATGTGGAGAATATGATTTCCTAATAGAGGTATCGTAACAGATGTGTCTACGAGAACTGTTTGCTCGATCACTCTTTTTCAAAGAGAGTAATAATAGAACTAGGATAGGACTAGTACAGGACTAGTGGAAAGATAATCAAATTCTATTTTATTTTGTATTCTTTATAAAAATAAAATTCTATTATTTATATCACAAACATAATCCTTTCAGTAATTTATTAATTGATTTGGCATTTACTTGGTAGAACTCCATTTATAACAGATTAAAATAACAAAGTATTTTAGCTCTACAGTTTTTAATAATTTTATTCGTTGATAGCTATTTCGGCTTGCGCCATCGTCAGAACTATGTTTAAACTAATCTTTTGCTCAGCTATATATACTGGCTCTGAAGAGATACACAATGCATCAAGTTATTCACTCTAACATCCTAATTATAATTACAATATTACACTTATCAAATGTGATTCTAGTTTTTCAATGAAGAGATACTCTTTCAGTAATTGTTTCATTTCCTCGATGAAAATTAAAACGTAGTAAACAGGTTCTGTTTCTTGTATTTTTTTTTTAATTTCCTCCGGTTAATGTAATAAGATAACTAATATGTTTTATCTCTAGAAACGCGGTGATGTTGTATAACATTAATGACGTTATAAAATTGAATAAACCATAAATTTTAGTAGATAACGGCTTGCAAGTTGAATCGGTAGCAAGTGGAGGAATGGAGTATATAGTTCATTAATAATTTGATTAATATTTCTGCTTATGCATTAAAGTTAAACGCAAATTAGATATGAATTAGATTTGCATTGCAGTGAAATTAATCCGCCTTCCGTGCTGAAGGCAATTTAATTTGTAAACCAGATTGTTTCAGCTATTATCAAGTCGTATTATGACATTTATGATAAATACAGCGAGCTTATTTTATACTATTACGTATTTATTATTTGTGTGTGCACTTATCAGTTTCTGCCCAAGTCAGTAATCGCTACAGAATGTCTAGTTGTATGGTATATCGTATATCTATAATCAATTAGATATTATAGATATAATCAATGTTATATTATTTTCAACCGATGCTCTTTTTGTATACGTCCCAAAGACTACCGTGCGAAAAAAGATAAGGTTCCTATACGAAAATGGCAAATAGATTCCATTACTTAAGCCCAACTCAAAAATAATTTTAATTTATGTATTATTTACACAGTAATAAATTAGTAAAGTTTTGGTTTAAATTTAATTTAAGTCAAAGAAACATTTATTCAGTGTTTCAGAATCAACCCTTTTCTTATCAGTAATCTCTTAATACTGTTTCTACGGGAATAACTCCCGGTACAACTGAGATTAGCAAAAACATGATTATTCCTAATTGATTTCACGGTCCTGGAGGCTTAGATGATCCTAGAAGCTTTTTACAAAATTTTAGACTTCAGACTTTAAATAATCAGTATTCCAGTGTGCTTTGTAAAGTCGATCATTAAGTACTTTCGATGGTTTCGGCGGTAACTTTGTGGAAGTTCATTTTAATAGAAAATTTAAATTAACTTTGATTATTCCACGTATTGTGTTACTAACTGTGACACGTGTTTCGCCTCTTTCAGAGGCATCAAAAAGAAAAAATCCCAATCTGATTGATTGCAACTCATTAGTATCATTATTTGTTTGCTTTATTTCGATTCTACACCCCCTCCTTGCTCCTCTTAAAAGGAAAAAAACCCAAAAACTCCATTTTATAATTTCATAATTTTAAAATGTTAGAATCAATCTTGCTTCATTACTTAAGCAAACTTTGCGATAGTAAGTCTGAAGATGCTTCTAAAAGAGGCGAAACACGTGTCACAGTTAGTAACACAATACGTGGAATAATCAAAGTTAATTTAAATTTTCTATCGATCATTAAGAGTGCTTCGAAAATTATTGTTTATTAAAACTCATCTTTTAGGCACTTTATAATAACTAAATCATATATATTCTTAATCTACTAAATGAGTCAATCGGGTTAAAGAAATCTTTAACGCTATGATTGAATATTAATAAAACATTTCTTATTTGTTAAGCTTTTTTTGTTTTTAAACTAAAACAACGAAAATTTTAAAAACGTTCTTATATAAAACATTAATATTCATCAAGGTATTTTTTAAGTATTGATAACTTATCAGTCTGACATCTTAACCATTGGAATCTTTTGCGCAAGTGTTATGAACTCTTAGCCAAAGGCATATATAAAATACATAATAGTTTATCAGATCTTTGTTAGAACTAGATAATATATTATATTTAACATATTATGTTTATGTAAGGTGCACGTTTGAGTGGTTCATAGGGTTGTTAGAATTTTTTTAATGGTAATGATTCTTTAATAAATCTTTAAAAATAATATCTATATATTAATAGTCGATAATGTCCGTTTGTTTGTTTGTTTGTTTGAGTGAGTGAGTGAAGGATGTCCTCGATTTCCCCTCCCCCTCCTCCTCCCCAGCCGCGCTGTCTCCATTTTTTTATTCGAACTATGGTCGCGATTTCACCTTTTCGATGACGTCAAGAAAGACGGTCCCCTTCCCCCACCCCTCTTCTGCCCGCTATCACCATTCATTCATTTTTCTCTGACGTCTATGTGTGATAAAATAAAGTAAAATAAAATAAAATAGAATTAAATTAAATAAAATACTATGCAACAAAAATCTCACGTTGCTGGGCAACGGACTTACAGCTAGTTAAGTAATAAATGTATCATTGAGCTTAAAGCCATTGCTGGCGAAAGAGATTAGTCAATGGGCTAACTTTAAACTCAATAATACATTTATTTATTTTACATACACGAAACATTCATTTATTAAGCGTCAGTTCAAGTTCATCCGCGCACTTGAACGACTAAAGATATGCCAAAAGGCGAAACCCGAGTCGTTAGTGACAAAATCTGTGTGAATGTACATAGTTTGGACGATTCAAATTTTATTTTATCAATAGTGTTGAGGTGGCAATTTATAATACATATAAATATTAGCAATATGTCTGTATAAATAAAATACGTAATTGTGTGAAATTTTAGATTATGGAGCTACACGAAATAATAAAATATACTATAATAATTAACGTGTAAAGTTTTGTTTTACCCTGCCAAACAGGAAGAGTTTAGTATCATAAACATTAATGTGAAGAGATGAAGCCGTGATAATTTTTAAACGGTATAATCATTATAATTCCTACATCATCAACGCCTCCCTGTAAGGTGCATTAAAGCCATGATTTAGAAATAAAACATAACATTTCAGTCATAAAAAGCAGAAAAATTATCAACTTGATTAAATCTTTATGTATACATAAAAAGTGGGAATGATTAAAATGCTAATATTCAAAGTCAGATACAAATACGATATTATTTGTATTTAAGATTTTGACTGATGGTGCTTGGTGGAATTTCAATATTAAATTTGAATCGTTCAAACTATGTACATTCTCACAGATCTTGTCACTAACGACCCGGGTTTCGACTTTTGGCATATCTTCAGTCGTTCAAGTGCGCGGATGATAAGTGCAGTCAGTTTAAGTTCATCCGTGCACTTGAACGCCTGAAGATGAAGAAGTTAGTGACAAAATCTTTGAGAATGTACATAGTTTGAACGATTCAAATTTAAATACGATATTATTGTACTGTTTAAATTGATAACGAAATAATAAGAATTATTCAATTCAAAGAATTCAGAATTATAATAAGAGCGAATACATTCTCATTCATTTCTTTTGAAATTGATTAATAGTTTTCTTTTACTGGCAGTTCTTAAAAAGAAAAAATATTCGTTAAATAAGTGAATAAATTTTAATCCAAAACTTTTTTTTAACCATGTTCGCTGCCAATGTGGAGCACATGAACTCCTAATGGAGTTCATCTCAACAGAAGTTTTTTTACGAGAACTGCTTGTTACTCGGTTGCTCAACCTCTCCTTTTCCAAAGAGAGTAGGGATAGAAGGATACGGCTAGGACAGGACCATCGGTTAGCTAATCGCTCTCAATACGCCCCGTTCATAGGATAGGATGGGTGGGAGGGGGGAATTCAATACATCACATAAATCCATGCCTTCTAACTAAAATTTATAAATCAATTGAAAATCGGTTTATAAAACTGTCCGTTCTGGGATTCGAACCCGTGACCTCCGTAGCCGAAGCCAACGACGTTGACCACTTGACCAAACAGGCGGTAATCCAAAACTATACATTGATTTTACATTTACTAGGTATAACTTAAATAGCTTGAATGGGGGTGAGTTTATATCCGACAAAACTGAAAAATCGTTATATGTAAAGTATTTATTAGTATAATGTCTCATAATTATATGTATAATACTTGGGTTTTTTTTTAATAATATCTATCCACATACAATTAATAATCAATTGATTGAATTGACATTAACTTGTTAGAGCTCTATTTTAATTCTTTACTCAAACAGAATATAACAGGATATATTGTGTATTTCTTCTAACCCTTCTTAAATGTAAGTATAAACATAGTTCTGATGAAGGAATACGCCGAAATAGCTATCAGCTGATTTAAAAAAAATGTAAAACTAAATATTTTGCTATTTTTTTAGTTATTAACAGTCAGCAGCTTATGAAAGAATATGCAAAAATAGTTTATTGGCGTCATACAAACAAAGTCAGTGACGTTTCCAAAGATGGATGAAAAATCATCGGCCGGTATGTTTTAAAACTCCCCAGCTGCGTTATCACGTTTTAATCTTACAGAGAAAAATGTTCATTGTTACGCTTCGATTTAAGCATGAATGCTTATAACAGGATGTTTTAACAATGATCCGTTGTATCGAGGTTTTACTGTGCTGTATAATATTTGTGTTTCCTTGGGATTATTACTTGCTTACATTGCTACAAAATATTCAGATTCATGGAAGAACGCAAAGCTGCCATGGCCTTATATCTCATTTCAAATGAGACGCTGAACTTTAGTGAAAATAGAAGGCCCAAAGAACCAAATACCCTTCGAGCCAATATCACGTTTCGTCCATAATTCATACGTAATCGACCGCTTTTGTGAAATGCTAACGCTCTCTCTCGTACTGCATGAATATTTTTAAAATACTCAAATATACAACTGTGTAAACAGATAGTGGTAGTCTAATATGAAACTGAAATATATATTTTACGAAATATGACATATCGTTGGTTTGATGCAGACGCCATAAAGTGACATGTCGGTTAAATCTGAGATAGATGTCACAATTTACTTATTTTGTCATGCTTATTCCAGAAAATAAGTGAATTCGCTGTTACATGATTTTTGCAAAAAGTCATTAGGTCCGGTTACTAACTTTTTAAAACTTCTCTGGAATCGAGAGAACAACTATTTGCGTGACTTTTTGTAAACTGTCAGAGTATATACGGCAAAAGATTTTGTTATCATTTATGTTTGGATATAACTGATAAGATGTAGTGGAAACATTAAAGTCGATTATCTCAGAATCAACATATCTCTCTACACACATACACACAAGTGTGGTGTGATTAAGTATTAAAAGGTTGCAGTACCATAAGGTAATTTATCGTTATTAATATATGAATATACTTTGTTTCCAATGTCCACTACTTGAAGCATATAAACATATTTAAATTTTACACATCGTTTGCTTATCCAAATTTTCCGAAACATTGGTTATTGACAGAAAGATGAAGCAATTATAATTTTGTAAATTGCTTTCTATTTGTAAGGTTAGGTTAGGTTAGGTTAGGAAAATTGCATAGAAAATTTCTATGAAAACTGAATAGAAAAAAAATCTTATATATGTAGTTTTATGCATTGATTGATCTTTTTTCTGGGGATTGCTGGAGAATATAATTAAGTTTGCCAATTTCATTTGAATATTAAAACGTCATTTTTCAAAGATACACGTTGTATAATTAGTGTAAAATTCTTAAAATTCAATTCAAACAAAGAAATTGTAATTTATTGTATTTTTCTTCCTCGAAAACAATAACTGTAATACAGTTAATCAAAGTCCTACATCAATCAATGGATAAGTTATCAAAATAAGTGATTGATATTTACCATTAACAATTCAACTTTTAAAAATTGCAAAAAAAAACAATGTCGTTCAGTATTTGTGTTCTATTTTTAAAATACGGCGAAAATTTACGTTTCATTTATAAAACTATTTTCGTTTGTTTCTAGACATAATCTCATAATAATTATGAGAATTAATAAAAGCAGTAAATACTTTTTTGTAGATAACCTTGTTTGACGTTAAGCTTTCGATATCACACCGCATTTTGTTGATTCCGCTATACATCTATTTAAAGTAAGCAACAGGTTCGAGTATTGGGTGCAATCACGTACTGACATCTGCCAAGACCCCGGTTCATTAAATAGTACAGGTGTGCTTTTTGTGTTGGATATCGGTTACTAAGAGCTTATGTCACTGACGAAGGATATTCAAGATACAAAGAAATAATAAATATTCAAGAACTTTCACGATTTTTTAATCACTTTCCGGTGTTATATTGTCTGTATTCCGTTGCACATTTTAAGTGCTGTTTTGTATGGATTCAAGTATTAGGTAATGCAGTTTGAAAGACAAAAGAGAAATGCACTTGGCGACACGTTCATTTGGATATACGTGATGCAAATAATTAATTCGCCATTATTGTCAATATTGATGTTTATGTATTTAGGTATTACCTGAATTGCCAAGGAGAGTTCATATTATATGATGTAAACGGAAAAAAAACTAATGGTGCCAAAGAAGAATAATGTCTTATCAGTGCTAAGGCATTGACTGGCAAATTGGACTAATTTTTATTATTATTATGGTTTATGTAAGCCCTCGAGAGGTGAAGTGAGCCAACTAATAAATTGGTAATAAAAAATCATGGACAAAAAGTACAATCACGTCTTCACTTGCCGTGTTGGTGGGTGGCATTTATTTTTATTTTACGGAGATAACACTATTGCAAAGTGTTATCCGGTTTATTTCACTTGTACAGTACTTAAAGATGTGTATAATATTACAACGCATCTAACTTATTTTTTCTAAAATACCAATCGGCTCACTTCACCTAGACATACTGACATAAGACGTTTGTTTATAGTTATGGGTGCAGATGTACATATACTTTATTACACGCGCTGTATCTTTTGAAAAAAAAACAAATTCAGTCGTAATTTTTGTATTTTTACATTACAATAAAAGCTATTTTTGGCAACGGAAAATAAATAAATATCTCAAAACGTTCGATTGAATCAAGATGTGGGAATCGAGGAAACCGAATATTTACATGAAAATAATAATAATATGCAAAAGTCACTAGTATAGTATCAAATGGTTAGCTCTTCAAAAATAGAAGAACGACATATCAACATATTTAAAGTTTTGTAGAGTTAACTGCTTATTATCAATACTCATAATCTCCATGTTTGATATTTTTGAGATAAGTATGTCAAAAAATCAGAATGCATTACTACAAATTTACTTTAAACACTGTTAAAACCTCACTATCGGTGTCTTTTGAAAAGAATAATATAAAAGTCAATCAATGATCAGTATTTTTATTGCAATAGTATAGTTTGCATCTAAGAAAAGTAATATTTTTCCATTGCATATTTCAAAGCATTTTTTTGTGGTTACGAAAATTTATGCTCCTGTGGTTATAAGCGATTTTTTCAAAACTAGATTTTTAGAGATTATGAGTTACGCTACTAAGTCCCTCATTTCTTTTACGTATAAATAATTAGTCTTCTTGATTCGAGCGTTGCTTAATATTCTATTTGCAGTTCAATTCCCTGCAATACTGTATCGGTTATATATTTTTTGACTACAAAAAAAGAAACGTAATAATGAGTATTATTTGTATAATTTAAGATTTCGACTGAAGGTGCTTGGTGGAATTTCAATATTAAATTTGAATCGTTCAAACTATGTACATTCTCACAGATTTTGTCACTAACGACCCGGGTTTCGCCTTCCGGCATCTTCAGGCATTCAAGTGCACGGATGAACTTGAACTGACGTTTAGTAAAATAAAATTTCGTGTTTATATAAGAAATAAATGCATCACTGAGTCCAAAGCCATTGCTGGCGAAAAGGATAAGCTCGTGGGAATGCCAACAGATTTGAGTAGTAAGTAGTTTCAAGAATTATATTATTTGTTTGTCGGCAAAGGTTTTATGATTATATGATTTTATGATTGTATTGGGTATAGAAGTGGAGATGCCGGAAAGTTTAGTATTTCATTTAAAATCGGAAGACTTTGCAGCTGTGCTCTATTTATTTCCAAAATTTCCTGGAAAAAGAGCTTATGACTGTCCGTATTTGGGTGTAATGTTATCCCTTGTTCCTGATTGAACACGTCATTATTTGGTTCAAAAAATACTTCATCTATTATAACTAATATAATGTTCTAACAAAATATCTACATCGCGCTCATTTTCAAAACCAATAAGCTATGGTAGCCAGCCCAACACTCGGTTAGCACTGCATGAATAAACTCTCGTTGCAGTTTTTGTATTCGGCAGACGTCTTCAAGTAAGAGGCAATCTCGGCACTTGTTATTTCCTCATATGGTGAAAAGAGACCACATCGCAAGTAACTGGACGACAAACGGTACTAGACAACTTGACGGATCGTCACTGGGCGGCTGTGCGGGAATTTCAATAGACTTAGAAAATAACTAGTATATGGTAAAAAATACACTCGTTACTATTGACACATGAGTTTTTGCACCGGAAAAAACATACTAACATCTGAACTTACGACCAAGTCTGATTGTTAAATTATATGCAGTAACTATAATTATATGTAGTAGCCGCTTGTGTGGTCGAGTGGTCAACGTTGTTGGCTTCGGCTACGGAGGACCCGGGCTCAAATCCCGGTACGGACAGTTTTATAAATTGATTTTTAAATCGATTTATGAATTTCTGTTCAAAGGCTTGGATGTATGTGATGTCTTGAATTCCCTCCTCTCACCCATCCTATCCTATGAACGGGGCGTATCGAGAGCGATTAGCTTACCACTAATCCTGTCCTAGCCCTATCCTTCTATCTCTACTCTCTTTGAAAAAAAGAGAGGTTGAGCAACTGAGTAACAAGCAGTTCTCGTAGAAACACTTCTGTTGAGATAAAACTCCATTAGGAGTCCATATGCTCCACATTGGGAGCGGACATGGTTTAAAAAAAAACTATAAAAAGGTAATTTGTCAGTCAGCGAGAAATGTCGATGAAAGTAATTTATTTTTTAATAGAGGTATTGATTCAACGATTGTCGAAAGGAAAAAGAACGTAACCTACAGTTTTTTTAAAACACCTTTCCTCGATAATTACAATAAAGAAAAAACACAATATTCCTTTGTACTTAATTTCCACTTTGATTTATTAAGATCAGGGCCGGTTTCACTCATGGCGAACATTGTCAACTGATCTCTTGACTGATAATGCCTTTCCACAAATTATGGACAGTGAACACTCTAAAAGTGATAATCACAATCTATACAACTTGATACACTTTCCTACAAAAAGATGTAAGCTGGAAATGCTGAATTAGTATCTAAATTTATCTTTTAAGATTGAATAAAGAATGACTTGTGAAAATTGCGATCAGGAAAAAAGACCTAAAAAAAGGTTTTGAAAAAAATATTAAATTATTATCAGATAAATTCAATTAAAAAAGAGTTTATCAGTCACCATGTGCTTCAGTGTTGTGTATATTTCATTATTTTCTTTTAGCCCAAAATCATAAAAAAAAGTTTTTTGTGTCTTCTGTATAATGTGTTGGGTGGGTTACATCCTTTTTCCTTTTCACATTCGATAAGTTGTCTTGTTGTTACTTATCAGTCAAACCGCTCAAAGTTAAAATTAACTATAATATTAAATGTTTTTTAAGACATCCAACAAAAGAACTCTCATTACAAATCAAAAAGACATTTTGATAAAATTAAATTTTGAATCATTCAAATTGTGTACATATACTTCCATAGGTTCTATCACTCAAAAATCTGGTTTCGCCTATTGACATCTTCGTGTGCTTAATTTGATGGATAAACTTGAACTGACTCTTTTTAAATAAGTGTATCGTTTATGATGGTGATTTGGACTAATTTAAATAATGTTTTGATTAAAAAATACCCACATTAAAAATTCCTTAAAATGCCGAATGCCAAACCCGGGTCGTTAGTGACAAAACATGTGTAAATTTAAAAATTAAAATTTTGTTTAAAATTGATTTTAAAATCAAGAAACTTTTTAAAAAAACAAAATATTTGTCGTTTTAACTTGATCGTTAGTGGCAAAATCTGTGTGAATGTACATAATTTGAACGATTTAAATTTGGTCGATTCCATAAAAATAAACCGGAAGAATAGTCTGCTATGTTATCGACGACAGGAAGTATATCAATAAAGAGTCGGTTGATAAAAATATGGGAAGACCCGAAACCAGGAAACGCGTAATTGCTGGCGCGTACGTGATCGATTTAGAAGAACAAATGATTTTCAGCTTGTTAAGGTTGTAGTAAACCTTGGCACACATTTCAGTACTATTACCTCATATAATACAGTGAACATCACGAGTTGGAATTAAACATTTTGCACGGTTTTACAGTTTGATTTTATTTTCTAATCTACAATAATATATTCTATACGTAAAATCTTCTTATGCCTTGTACGTGTTTATTTTAAATGACTGCTAAAAATAAATAGATTTTCAATGATTTTAATGAAGCGAAGAAACTTTATGCAATTCAAAGACACTCAAAATAATACACGCTCCATAAAATATATTTTATAAAATTTTTGATTGTTATTCCACAGGTTGAGTATTTTTTTTTTATTATAATTCCTAACATATAAATTACAAAATAGATTGGGGCTTTTTTCCCCTTTTTACTGAACGTAAAGTGAGGCTTGATACAACGTTTCTACAAATTTTAAAATTAAAATAAATTAATACTGGTAATGTAGTATGTGGTAAGTAATAAGTGTATGTTATGAACCATAAGTGAACAGAAGAGTTTTAGATGTTAATATAATATTAAAATTGATAACTCAGTAAGTATTCCAAAGACAAATTGTGAAACGATTTTTGCCTCTTTGAGAAGCATTTTCAAATTGTCGTAAAATTATTTCTCAGTAAAAAAAATAACAAATGGAGGTTGACGCTGTCCTTACTTTTATATTGAACGCAGGAAGGGGGTCAGATACAAACATTAAAAGAACTTATTACAAAACCACGAATCGTTTAATGGAAAATTATAAAATCAAGTCAGTAAATAATAAATAGGTTGGAAATCTTGATAAATATTAAAATAATTGACAAAAATTTAACATTAATAAATTATATTTCAAAAAGTTTATTTGCTACCATTGGAATTTGTCTATTTTAACCGTTTTAGTGCTACGCTTATTTTGCAAGTATATATATTTAAATTGCTACAGATATTTTGTGTTATTAGATAAAAAATGTATGGTATTTAATAAAAATGCAATAACTTGAACAAATATCCAGCAATTTTAATGACTCTCCCAAGGACCGAAAAACGCACATAAAAGATCGCACAGTGCCTGAGCGCCGCGTCGCACTTTTCAAGTCTACTTCTTACAGCGCGATAGTACTGAAAAGCACTCTAAGTAATAAGTTTCTTTTTCTTAAATCCGTACCAAAATTAATTGATTTACAACAAAAAGTATTTTAGGGTGTATGAAAAAGAATTTTACTTGCCACTTATCACCACCGCGGGTAGATATATATTAGTAAGAAATGAGCGATGTAAAAACGGATATTCGAAAAACCAATGTCATACAACGTTTTTTTTTATTTGATTTATTTTGTTATTACTGGAATAGACAATATCACATACGCTGAAGCGTCCAACAACCCGCTGGACATAATATTATTAATATTGCTTTCATTTAGTCGCTTGTGAAACGGGTTTTTATATCATTAGACCTCGGACGTACTAGCGAGCAAGTTATCTCAGGAAATAAGATAATAATAGTTAGGAATATAAACCGCTATGCTATTAGCGGGAGAACTTACCTTTACTTTCTACTGCCGGCGTCATTAAGCTTAACTGCAAATGTTACCGTTTATTATGGGCTAATACAGCTATCCGTTTACATAAAAAAACAAGGCCACAAAAGGCGCCGAGAGTTTTACTAACTAAATCAACCAAACACTAGCGAAATCATTTTGAATGACATTTATGTTTCATTAATTTTGGCAATCATTAAAAATACTTTTATAGAGGATTTGAAAACACATGTAATATAAAAATGTTGCATCGTAAGTTTGCGCGTATTTCATAGCCGAAAATTCCTCACCCACCCACCAGCTGTTTTTTTAAGAAAACGAAAAGGGTTTCAACTTTTTTCGGAAAGCAAGAATTGAAACGCACTTCATTTTAAATCAGAGCCGGTCTTTTAAAAACAAGTCTTTTGTTTCTCAAACATTCCACAAGTTTATACCATTTTGTATAAAAACAATTTATAAAGGTAATATTAAATTATTGGACATTTTAAACTAATAAAAAAAACGCAAAAAGAGCATCTTAAAGTATAATACAATACTATTCTTGACGTAAATCATTTACAATTTTAACAAAAGTTAGTACTCGCCTTTTTTAGTGGGCAAGAATGACATCACTCTTCTTCATAACCAGAGAATTCGTACATTTTTTTTGTCTCTACAAAACTCCACAAATTGAAACCATTTCTAATAACAATCAATGAAAATACATAGTACAATACTATTCATATAGTACGTCATTCAGTTGAACTATAATTTAATATTTATATGTGTGTATATCGTATATGTTATTAAATGTATGGCGAGATTAACATGTATCGTCGTATTTCCGTGTGAACTCTTCTTAATCACAATTTTCCCACTGGAACAACTTTACAAACACGTTAATAATTAAACACACATCACTTCCAGGAAAACTGACGTATTTTTTTTTAATTGAGCTGTCACAAGGCGCGCCTGTCGTATAGTTGCATGCGAACAATGCAGTAGAAGAAGAAATGTCTATTCACTCCGCATTAAATATCATTTAATTAATTTTAAAACTGTTGGATGTAAATACGATAATTATCCAAGCTTATATCGTCACATTACGAACCTCGTAAGAATTACAAGTTTTTTTTTACTGAGTATCCTCAATAGGTTCATTTGGAGATTTTTAAAAATTGTTTTCACAATACAAAAGCCGTCATCTGACAGTTTTTTTATAGATGAATTACTCAACTAAAAAATATAAAGAGATATTCCACTTTACAGGTTTTATAAACATTAAGACCAACGTTCCCTCTATGCTGGTATACAATAATAAATACATAAGTTTGAAGCGATAGATTGTATCCGATTGAAAAAAAACTGACAACTATTTTTTACAACAAAAAAAAATCTTTTTATGTAAAATCTTGAACCGTTCAAATTGTGTACACTCCAGGTTTCGCCTTTCCACATATTCAGGCGCTAAAGTTCACCGATGAACCTGTGTTGTCAGTTCAAATTGTGTACAAGTGTAAAAAGTGTGAACGATTCCAATTTAACAATGATTTTTAATGTGTCTTTTTTTTTGCGTCATTGCGCAGTTGAATATAATTGGCACCACAGGCGACAGCAAAACTGCATTTGACATTGCAACTTTTAATCATTTCTTCCGAATGCACACGTTTTTATATTTTTTTCAAATAAAACCCGTTGCGATAAGGCGCAATTAAAATATGAACAAAAAAGTATAGATTACTAACAGTTTGTTTCAGGAAAAAAGTGCCTAGTTAATTAATGCATACATCAATCGTTCGTAGTTGTTCGTAGGTCGATAGAGTTATTCCGTAATTACATATACTGTGGACTTCACACATAATATCAAAACACATTGACCTGGTTTTTTGATTAGATTTGGCTAGGCCTAACATAAAAAAGTGTTTTAATTAATGTACATCAATCATCAATCACGAATAAAACAAACACGCCTACTAGGTTACTATGTAAAACGAAAAGTTAATAAGGCTGATTGCAAAGTTAAAAATTCTGTGTCTAATTATTGTGCGTGATTTTGTGTACTGCTATTTAAATTATTTGCTTTTTCGGATTTGATTATTGAGCACATCTTAGAATATTTATTTTAGTAGTCATGTCAACTGTGGAAATGAAAAAGGACGTAACCCACAGTTTTTTCTAAACAGGTTTTTTTCGATAATCACAATGTATACAACTTGATACACGTTCTATCAAAAGGATGCAGGCTGCAAATGCCGAATTAGTATCTAAATTTAGCTTTTAATTTTGAAAAGGATGACCTCGTAAAATATTAAAACCACGAAAAAATACTAAAATAAAGGTTTTTCCTAGACAATTTCTCTAATTAATATTAGATTATGTCAATTTAACACCAGTTTATAAGTCGCCGTGCACTTTAAGGTTGTGTACAATTTATAATTTGCATATGGCCCAAAATCATCAAAACATGTTTTTTGCGCCTCCTGTAAAATTTAGTATGTGTGGGTTACGTCCTTTTTCTTTACCACAGCCGATGTGTAATTCTAGTATTAAAAATATTTTGTGGCAAAACCTGCTCTCAACATAGTGTTAGTGTTTGCGTTGTACTATGTTACAAATAGACAGATAAGTCATTACAATTAATATATTATTTAATGTAAAACCTTGTCCAAAAAAAAATAAATTATAATCTTTAATTAAATATAAAACCTTAGACGGGATATATATCCCGGAAGACGGCAGCATAAAGAAAGAGTCCACTACTCACCTAGGAATAGCTGGAGCCACACTTAACTCAAATGTCATTTGTTCAACGCTTGCATTCCACTAGTGCTGCTTTACGGTACGAAGCATGGCACCTGACGAAGACTCTTTTCTCTCCTCAAGAATAGATTCTTGAGTCAGATAATGGGGGTGAGCTGGTTTGATTTCGTGAGAGACTCGAAGATTAGGAAACGTACAGGATAGCACCCCGTCACGCAAATGATCATGGAGAGACGTTGAAACTGGCTAAGTTACAAGCTGCGGATGCTGCCGCTAAGCCTAAATCCAGCCCGTTTCTACTTCAGACCAATGGGTGTCCTGGGCGACCGCCGTATATTATCTAAAGGATGTACTCGGACGAACTGAAAGATGCTTGCATCCAATGCCGGACCCTTTTTGTGATTCTGGGATTTTGGGATTTACAATCATTCGTATCCCGGAATCATTTTACATAAAATCGTTTTTTTTAGAATTTGTCTGTCCTTGGCGACTCCTTGCCCTCTATTTTGGGATCTTGGCATTGGATACCCTAGCTTACATGTCATAAAGGAAGCAAAGTAATGTGCGAAAGGGATCGAAAGATGGAGGTGTGGCGGTCATTCGCTCCACATAGGTAGTAAAAAAAAAGTTCAACGATAAATAAGAAAATATAAAAATTAAAAACCAAATAATTAACTTTGCAGTTTACACTTAATTTAACTTACAAATGAAACATTAAGTATTTTTAAGCGTGCATTTATTATTGATCGATTGATCTCTGATGTTGTTGTTTTTATCAGTAAGTAATATAACTGCGCTGGTAGCAATACACCTGTTTAAAATACAGCCTTATTTCAGTTATTTTATTTATGAAAATATCAGATAAGAGTAATAGCTGATACTATCACATCACATCGTTCACATCATCGACAAGCAATTGTGTTCGCTCCATTTCTCTGGGCAAAAAGTCCGCGTTGTAAACAAATAAAGTTTCGCAAATGTTTGGTTATATTTTGCATGCATTGAAATATCACGAACGGCTATCGAACTATATTTTAAAAATATCAAAGTGAAAAATTGATAACGTTTTTATTATTTGCGCAATAAATTGTCGATAGCCGTTTTGAAACAATCTACAAACATACGATATTTGATATCGTTCTGAAGTATGTAATGATTTTATTTAAATAGTATATTTAAAATTACCAGAGTAACATAAATATGTCTGAGTATTTTCTGTTTATTAATTGAATTGGCACTTACTTGGTAGAACTCAATTGTAATAATGTGACAAAATTTCAATGTTTTTTAGTTCTACAAATATTTTTTAGCTTGTATTTCGTAAGTAAAAGTATAAGAGGGATTCATAGCACAAATAATCTTTTTTTTATGCTCTTTTATACATCCTTAAAAACACTAAATGAAACTTTATTTAGATATTTTAAAAATATGACACAAACCTTAATGTTCAAATATCTCGAAACTGTAAAACTTATTTGAATTGTTTGAATGCTGCACTTTTCCATAAATATTGTCGTTTACGAACCGGGTTTCGCTTTTCGGCATTTTCAGGTTTTACCAAGTGTACGAATGTACTTGAACTAATGAACGTCAACGACAAGATTAACGAAAGAGTACATACAGCATTCAGAAAATTCAAATTTAAAATTGAAATTCCATCAAGCACCTTCAGTCGAAATTCTAAATTATTGATTTATCTCACTGTTACTTTCGGGTAACGATATATAAAACATACACTTTAAAATCAGATTAAACTGTGATTTTTAATTGTTTTTTTAAATAGTTAAAAAAAATGTTATAACATAACAAATTATCAAAAATAACAAATGTTCTAATGAAGGCATAAGTTAAATTAAATAGCTATCACCAATATATAAGATAATATGTGTACAAGTAAAATACTTATTACTAATTAATAGCTCAGATATAATATTTAATTTCAGACGAAATCACATTGTTAGATTTATATTTTATAAAAAGGAATGTCAAAGTGTTTCCGCTGGGTCAGAATTCATTCATTAAATTAATCTCAATCAACAATGTTACGTACCACTCTGTCGCTATTTTTATTTTATTTTATAGACCATTTGACCGAGTTTATACTTATTACACGTTCAAATTGAAATCAATTATTTTGGCAGTGGGAAAAAATCGACGCTTTATCCAATCCAAGTATTGGATTGAGTCTCGGCTTAGTCGTTATTTTTGTACAACTTTCTAAAGAATAATAACTTTTTAAATGTGCAAACTGGACCCAACATATGTTAGATATATCTATTGCTTAACACAACGTTAGTGCAAGGCTACCAAGATTGCATGCCAGTTTTAATAAGTATTAATTATTAAGTTGCCGGCCCTTGTTACGCCGATTAACTTGTTAGTCGACTTCGAATTATTTTTATTTAATAAAAATAGCCCAAGTGGTTTGGGTATGAACTACTGTATAAATAACTAAGTGACATAACGAATTATTACTGCACGGACACACCTGGGTTATATTTTATCAAAATAGGCAACTTGTATTGACACTAAAACGCCTAAAGTAATTTTATTTATTGTATCGAACGAAACGAATATTTCCGATATATCAAATCTCCTCGTATGTTACATTAGGTAAGTGATTTAAAGGCCAAACTTCATTTTGGGAAAATGTTAATTAAAAACGGAAATTCGATACGCTAAACTAGTGGTCGGCAAACTCATTAGTCGATCGAGCCGAATACCAACTATACAACAAATTTAAATTGTATTAACAAAAACACAACATTCTTTTGTACTTTATTCCACTTTATTTAATAGGTCAGGACCTATTAAGTAAAGTGGAATAAAGTACAAAGGAATGTTGTGTTTTTGTTAATATAATGCCTTTCCATCAAGTATTGAATGTGAACACCCTTAAAGTGAAATTTGAATTATTTTTATTCTGTACACTTCATTTAATATAAACACAATATCCCTTTGTACTTCATTCCACTTTATTAAATAGGTCAGGACCGGTTTCGCTCATTGCGAGCATTGTCAACTGACAACTGACTTCATCAGTTGACAATGCTCGCTGTGAGCGAAACTGGTCCTCACCTATTTAAAAAAGTGGAATGAAGTACAAAGGAATATTGTATTTTTATTAATATAATGCCTTTCCACTAAGTATTGAGAGTGAACACCCTAAAAATTATCTGTACACTTCCATCAAACGATTCAAATTTGACAATAAATTTCCATCAAGCACCTTCAGTCGAAATTCTAAGCCTCATGAGTAATCTAAATGTAAAATGTAGATGTAGATTTCCTCTAATTTATGCTTGATATAAATTCTTATGTATGGTCCAGCGTAGTCTTTGAGTTGTAGTGCAAAAGATTAACTATACATAATTTAAATATAAAAACGCGAAAATAGTTATAACTTCAAAAAGATACTATCAAAAATATATGTGACAGTTCAAACAAATGTGTAAACATAAATATATGTTTATATAATCCAAAACACGATTTATATTTAAATTAGTTAAAGCTGGCTTAAAATTAAGTTTATTGCTTAACAGCAGGAATCAAATACCAAAGTTAAATCAACGACTTTTCTTTCTGGTAACTTCTTTCGTTAATTGCTCTTTCCAATTATGTCTGGAATTTTTGTGACATCAGTATTTTAAAAAACTAAATTTATTTCTATTGTAATGATTGCTGCAAAATTTTTTACGCTTTTTTAGTATGCTAACTGTTGTAATATCTACTTTCAATCAGTTATATTGTTTTAAATATGCCTTCTTCCTCAGTTTTGAAATTAACAGTAAACAATATTTAGCCATTATATATATCAACTGTGGACAGGAAAAGGATTCAGTTTTTCCAAAACAGCTTTTTTCGATAATCACAATTTATACAACTTGATACACGTTCTATCAAAAGGATGCAATCGGCAAATGCCGAATTAATCCGTATCTAAATCCGATTTTAAATGAAATACTAAACTTTCCGGCATCTCCACTTCTATACCCTATATAATCATAAAATCATATAATCATAAAACCTTTGCCGACAAACAAATAATATAATTCTTGAAACTAGTTACTACTCAAATCTGTTGGCATTCCCATGAGCTTATCCTTTTCGCCAGCAATGGCTTTGGACTCAGTGATGCATTTATTTCTTATATAAACACGAAACTTTCATTTACTAAACGTCACATCAAGTTCATCCGTGCACTTGAATGCCTGAAGATGCCGAAAGGCGAAACCCGGGTCGTTAGTGACAAAATCTGTGAGAATGTACATAGTTTGAACGATTCAAATCTAAATTTAGCTTTTAAGTTGGAAAAAGATGACCTTGTAAAAAATTTAAACCAAGAAAAAATACTGAAATAAAAGTTTTTCCTATACAATTTCTCTAATTAATATTAGATAATGTCAATTAAACACCAGATTAGAAGTCTCCGTGCACTTTAAGGTTGTGTATAATTCATAATTTGCGTGTGGCCCAAAATAATTAAAACACGTTTTTTGCACCTCCTGTTAAATTTGATATGTGTGGGTTACGTCCTTTTTCCTTTCCAAAATCGTTATGTATTTTAAATTTCTGCCTATGAAGTGTATTTACGTCGTTTCTGAATTGTTTAGAGGCAATACCACGAATGTAGTAACTGAAAGTTTTAAATTATGACATCTGAGATGAACAACTATTGAAGATATCTTGATGTTTAACTTGTCTCTTGTTCTCGTGGCTGATCGCTTTGTTCTAGCATCATATTTTCCTTCTCACTGTTGTTATAAATGTGATACTACGCAATTGGAGGCTGGTTTACGATCGATCGTTTTTAACTGTATGACAGTCGGAATCAGCAGACTATTGACGGTAGATCAGGGATTGTAACACCGGACAATGTCGAATCCGGTATTATATATTTTTTTTAAATAATAAAGCAAAAATTACACATAATAATTGTGGATTATTGGGATCACAATACCGGACAAAAACGCAATGAAATGATAAATAATAATATTTACCAAAACTTATTAGTGAATTTAATATTTAATACAGCTATTGAACCAACGCATGATAAAAATGCTGCGTCTCATCAACTCTGGATGTCATATGAAAAATTAATTATGGTAAAATTTATAATTTGTCTAATTATTTAATAAAATATTTTTTTTGAAAGGTTGATTCAACTGATAAAAATATATAAAATAAAATTTTAAATTTTACAGGAAAGTGTATCTTTTTTTATTAATACAATGCTTTTACACAAGAAACTATCAGTGAACATTGTAAAAATGATTAGTTTTTGATACTGAATTATCGATATTTTCCATTTTTATCCCGGTTTTTCGATATTGAAAAAACAGCTTATCATCGGCCTAATCCTAACGATGTATGTAAGTAATTTTTTTTAAAATTGTATGTTTTGCTAATTTCGGCTAAAAAGTATATCAACGCATCTATTTCATTCGTCTAATATCCAATCAAAAATCAAATAAAACAATATAACGTATCTCTTATCATATGTATTTATTCTAATACCATGTAAAGTCTCTACATTAAGTGCATATATACAAATTAATGATTATATTTTTAAACGCACAATTAAGAATAGTAAAATATTCTACTAAAAAAAAGAGTAAGAATGTTTAAATATTCAATTTTAACTGTCTCATGAACACTTGGGTTAAACTAGTTTACTCACTTTTAGGGTGTTCACTGTCAATACTTGGTGGAAAGGCATTATATTAATAAAAACACAATAATCCTTTGTACTTCATTCCACTTTATTTAATATGTCAGGACCGGTTTCGCTCATTGCGAGCATTGTCAACTGATAAGAAATATAATTTAACAATTAAATTCACTTTATTAATGTAGCATTTTATCAATTTGTCAAAAATTTCCCAAATTTTAATTATGCTTGTAATTACTTTCAATCGCCATTCTGAATTTATTAATCTGGGATGACTTTTTAATTATATGTAAGATGTGTTGAACATTTTAATTTTGTGTTATTTTAGAATCACTTTAATGTAATTGGCAATTTCTTTTCAATGCCAATTGTTGTGTATAACTTTTCAATTTTGTATAAATAGCATTGTTAAATTATATTTCTTATCAGTTGACAATGCTCGCAATGAGCGAAACCGGTCCTGACATATTAAATAAAGTGGAATGAAGTACAAAGGGTTATTTTGTTTTTATTAATAAACTAGTTTACGTGATGTTAGAATTAAGACCACGTTATGTTCCGGGATCCCGGTATCTGTAATGCCAGTAAGTATTGCTATTCCTACCGTGTTGTAGCTTTAGCTCATAAAACTGATTTACGTGATTATTGATACTTAAGCCCACGTTGTTCCGGGATCCCGGTCTCTTATCATACCAGTGTGTATTGTTATCCCTACTGTGGTTGTAGCTCACGACAGTGGTGATGATGACAGTATACGACCAAATCGATTATTCTCACCTGACTAGCGTGCAATAAATCCAATGCTTGGCTCGTTTTCCGTACTACTCTCTGATACATACAGTGGCGTTGGAAAAATTCAAGTAAGCATTTAAGATATCACAGATATTTGAATAATATTAGTTTAAAATAAATACGTTGCACAGTCCAGCTTAAAACCTTCGAGAATTTCAGCGAAATATCGCAATAGAATTGTCATCTGCTCTAAGAACTTTGGGTGTTTTTTCAAATTAATAATAATATACTTTCGATGGTTTCGGCGGTAACTTTGTGGAAGTTCATTTTAATAGAAAATTTAAATTAACTTTGATTAATTTATTAATAAAATATATAAATTAATTAATTAAATTTGATTGCAACTCATTAGTATCATTATTTGTTTGCTTTATTTCGATTCTACACCCCCCTCCTTGCTCCTCTTAAAATGAAAAAAACCCAAAAACTCCATTTTGTAATTTCATAATTTTAAAATGTTAGAATCAATCTTGCTTCATTACTTAAGCAAACTTTGCTATAGTAAGTCTGAAGATGCCTCTGAAAGAGGCGAAACACGTGTCACAGTTAGTAACACAATACGTGGAATAATCAAAGTTAATTTAAATTTTCTATTAATAATAATATATTCATGAAGATTTAATATTTATAAAAACAAATTGATATGAATATTTTTTCAACAATCAACTTAGAGATCGTTAATAATACAAATTTTATAATAATTTCAACATTTTCTGCTGAAGATTCTACAGATAAATAGATCTTTTATATTATCATAGGGATTTCAAAAGACTTCGTTATGGTGAGACTGGCATAAATTAATATGTTATTCCTACACACATGCATTAATTTAATATTTACTATTCAAAAAACTGACTGTATTGGGAGAAATAGCGAAATGTATTATAATAAACAAATACAAATTAATTAAATACTTTTTAATTATTGATCCTATAATATATACGGCCCAAAGGTAAGCGTTTTGGGCTTCCGTGTCGGATCTCACAAGTTCGAGTCTTAACAGTATTTTTTTCGATTGATTTATCGATTTCTCTTCGAAGAATGGGTGTTTGTAATATTTAAAAACTCCTTCCCACCTATCCAATCCTTAAATAATCAGGCGTAGCGAGAGCGATTAGTTAACCACTTGTACTGTCCTAGCCTTATCATTCTACCCTTTTGAGAATTTACATCATCCTTATCAAACATAAAATAACTTAGATTATTCCACGTATTGTGCTACAAACTGTAACAAGTGTTTCGCCTCTTTCAGAAGCATCTTCGGACATACTTCGGACAGTTCGTCTGTCTGACGTTATTTTATATTAAAATGAACTTCCACATAGTTACCCCCGAATCCATCTAAAGTATCATCTTTATCAATTGATTCATAGACTTCATAATCATATTATTCATAGTTCTTGTGATGAACAAAGAAGTTTTTGTTCATATTAAATAAATATGGAATTAGTACAAAACGTGTTTTTCTTTTTTTTTTGATAGTATCAACTCATTTGCAATTTTCTATTTATATTATACAATATAGTTTCAGCACACAGAGGTCTTGATTGACGTATCTTCAAAAATTACTCTCAGTTGCTTTACATTACACTGACGTGTTACAAGATACACCCCACTACATAAGGGCTGTTATTAGATATCGTATTTTTTTATCTTTCATCAGTATTATTTTTACATGGGCCGAATTCATAATTTATGCACGCTACTGGCTGGGTTTCATAACGACGATAGACTTTGCGAATGGTGTCATCAGATATTGCCCAACTATGGGGGCATTTTTAAGGTGACTCTTGTCTACGGCGGAACTTTAAAATTACATTTGACAAGACAAGGGATTGATTCTCTTTCTCATCGAGTTTTCATAATAGACGCTTGTACAATCGATTATCACGATGAATAGGATAATATTAACGAGACTTATGCTTTCGACATCTTAGATCAATATACGCAATAACGTGAATTCTTCAATTCACTTTATAAATAAATCTTCATTTTAATTTTAAAAATATATATATGTGCCGTTACGGCTAATACCAATGCGTCAAATATTTTGAAGTTGAAAGAATATACGAGATAAACTCGATGAGATTTTTTAAAATCCATTACTGTTTTTTTGAAGAATTGTATTATGTCAGTAAAATAAATAGAACACTTCCATATAATTAATTTTAGATAAGTACTGGTTTTGCTCATCGCGAGAATTATCAACTAATGAAATATAAAACGATACAGAGTTAATAACTTAAAATTATGCCATACTAATAATAAGGTGTAACAAGCAATTGGCTTAGTAATTATTAAAGAAATAATCACTTTTAAGGTGTTTACTGTCAATACTTGGTGGAAAGGCATTATAATAAAAATAATAAAAGATTTTTAGTACTTTTTCAACATAAAATTTATTAGATCAGGAGTGGTTTCGCTCATCGCGAGCATTATCAACTGATAAGAAATATATATAAACAGTGATATTTATACAAATTTAAATTGAAATAAAAAGGTGTAAGCAACTATTAACAATTTAAAGGATTAACAAATTACATTATAATAACACAAAATTTAAATGCTTAACACCCATAACAATTAAAAAATCATCATCAAAGAATAATAAATCTAAGTGGCAAACGATATCAATTATAAACACAATTAAAATTTGGGAATTTTTTAAACAAAGTGAAACACTACATTACTAAAGTAAATATCCTAATGATGATTTGGTGTTAGAAATAATGAAAATAATGATAATGATAAGAAATAATGATAAAAATTACAAATGAATGACACTTACTTTAGTGGGTTCGAAAATAATTCTTGAATTATGATTATCCATATTTTTTAAAAAATATGATATATTTTTAAAACATATCGTATTATTATTTAAAATTTCTTTTACCAAATTGTTTATTGGATACTTAGTTTAAGTTTAAGGTTGACTTGATTAAGTATTAATAGTTCTGTATTCATAATTTCTTTTACCAACTGTAACACCTCGTTATTAGTCTTTTTAAATTGTGTGTAAATCGCCCCCTATCGTTTTATATTTCGTCAGTTGATAATACTTGCGATAAGCGAACAAACCATGCCACAAATCACGTGAAGTAAAACAGAAATCCTGCAGTATATACAGAAGCTGTTACCGCCAATGATAAAGATGATAGTCAATACGTCAATGAAACAAATCGACCTTATTTAATCCGGGATAGCTAATTGACCCGCTTAATACGTCGATTGAATTAATATTCTCTCGGCGTTCAGTAAAATCGTGCACATAATTGTTAACAGTTAGACGTTTACGATGTTAATCGAGCAGAAGAAGAAGAATATGGAAAAAAATACACGCCTCAACAAAAATCCAAAAGCTGTGCACGAGATTCCGTTGGAAACATTTTACAATAATCGATCTGCATTTTGGGCACACACGTTAGGGAGTTGTGTGACGCCAAGCACCTTCATCATGTTCATACATTGTATATGTTATTTTTAATTCTTTCTAATATTGAATTGAAATTTTCTTTTAATGTATAGAATTAGCATGCCTATAATGAGGCCACTGGAAGGTTTTTTTAAATAACACTTAGACGTGTGTCGATTCAGACTTGTATCTTCTTTGCCGATTTTCACCATTTCCTTTAAAATTTACAAAAAAAGTATTCTTTATTGTTGGTTGGTTATGTTGGGTCCTATGGCGCAGCGGTTAGCGTTGTCGGCTTCCGTGCCGGACTACATGGGTTCGGCTATACAAACAGTTCTCGTAGAACAATTTTGTTGAGATACCTCCATTAACCCTCCAAGGACGAGCGTCACCATATGGTCACACAAAACACCGTTGTCTATTGATCCCACTATTCATACTTTTTCTACCTGAATATCGTTGCTTTCGCTCATATTTGGTTAAGAAGGGTACGGACTACAGTTAGTCATCAGCCGTGGGAACAGGAACGGTCTCTAAAAGCACATGTGATTTTTTGAATTTCCGTTTTTTTTAATTTACTTTTTGAAACTGTTAGATATTTTTTTATAAAAACATAAAATTATTTACAGTTATTTTGCTAATATATTTGTTTTGAAATTATGTTGATCTAAAGAGGTCAAATTGTAAATATTTTTAAAAAAATCACGTTTAGCTATATTTCAACCCCGAATGTTTGCAAGCCCATACGGTCACTTTTGTCCTTACTACTGTCCGTACTCAATATTACACGGTAATAAAAGGATGAGCATGGCCATATAGTCATGCGGAGTTTCTATACAACGACTTTGCGTTTTTTTTTTTTTTAATTTTGGATAGGAATAAAAGTTATCCGTGACTTCAATATGGCTTGGAAAATATTTTTTTTATCGGAAAAAAGCTCTCGTCTCTGGAGGGTTAAGAGTCCTTATACACCACATTGGGAGCGGACGTAAATAAAAAAGTATCCTTCTATCTTTATTCTGTGTAGTTTGATAAGGTGACTACTGGTGTCCTCAAATTGCAAATTAATTAAATTCTTTATTATTCATCACTTTTAAGGTGTTCACTGTCAATACTTGGTGTAATGGCATTATAATAAAAATAATAAAACATTTTTACTACTTTTTCCACATAAAATTTATTAGATCAGGACCGGTTTCGCTCATGATGAGCATTGTCAACTGATAAGAAAAACAATAAAACAGTGATATTTATACAAAATTTAAGTGATAAAAACAAGGTATGACAAACAATTGGTATTACAACCTAGCAAAAGAATTGAAGTAAAATACAAGGAAAATAAACTATAAATAAAAAGTTGAAGACCACTTAGCAATGAAACTATTATGAAAAAAACCAATTAGGTATGAATTATCATTACCAAAGTAAAAACCAACAATTAGTGTGTATAATAAATAAATCTTAATGTCTGTCAACCAAATTGAGTTTGGAACAAACCCGATTTGGATTTTGAGAAAAACACAACTTTTTAGGCAGTAAGTAGAAATAACTAAATAAATTAGTATTGGCTTTGAATACTGCTATTAGTTCTTGATACTTAGGCTCTACATTGAAAGTCGTATTTGGATGTAAAACTACTACTTCAAATAGAAAATCAGCGCACAGAGTCTCATGTTCCAAATGATGTCTTAGCACATTGTCTTATACAAAAAGAGTTAGAGGTCCAAGAGACAAGAACTAAATCAGTCCACAAACAAATTTTGTGTTGTTTCATCCTAACAATTACTTGGGAAAAAAACTGTTTTCACAATAACATTTCACAGCAAAAGATGTTTCTGAATTCTGATCGATAAACCAACAATGGTTTTAATTCAAGTTATCTTGTTGCTTTTCCACTAAAAAAGGAATTAGACGCCGTGTCTGCTTTAAATACTAAAGCAGTCTTCACATATACGGAAATAAACGTCAAATTAACGTATACACGTGTTACTACATGAGCGTGAAAGGAAGATAGCTTACAAGTTGCAACCACCAGAGAAATGCCAGGATTTGTCTTGTAAATGTAAATATTCGAAAAAGTATTTAGATATAGTGAATCTGCACTCGCCAGGATCGTGATGAACATGGGTGTAAAACATTAATTTAATAACACGTTTATATCATAACCATCTTGTATGTTATCGTGCAAAAAAGGAATCAAGTTTTTTATGTAATTTAATTTAAGTTTTTCTCACTTAAATCTATGCATGTATGGCTTACCATAAGCTTAATGTAACATCGTATTGGTCCCGTTATAAATGCTAATTGAGTTACACACACACACTGTTGACAAAATGATTCAATGGCAAGGCCAGGGTAACCACAGAACAGCATATTAGATAATTAATTTCGAGAATGATCAATACTTATGTCACTGTGCAAATTTTGGTTGTATTCAACCTTCTACATTCAAGTAAAAATACCGCGATTAAAAATGATTTATTTGTCTTTGTCGATTTCAAAAAAGTCGAATATTTAATTTTAACATATAAGTGTGCGAATATCATTGCCTGAGAGCTGTTCTGGGATATCGCACACATATTATTGAGTTTCTATGCAATTTAGTGCTATATTTTAAGACGTGTTAAAATGGTATATCTAAATTAAAAAGGAAATGCTCTCTTTAAGACACATGACACATCACGGAAAATGAATATTTGTAGCCATAACTAAAAACCTTTTTTTTAATGTCCTGGTATAGTTTTCATGCGACGATATAGCAGAATAAATTATTGATATATCATTCAAATACTCGAAACTGAAATGCAGATTTTTTACACAAAGCTGTTGAATTAGTCTATCTATCTATACAATGGGTCGGTTAACCGTGGCACTTTGCATGGCTGTTTAGAAATCGACTCTTGAACTAATTACGTATTTTTACCCTAAAAATCAATATATATTTTGTATATTTGTGGCGTTTTGATAACCTTCCTATTCTGTTTCCACCACAACTTGGCTCTTATTGAAAGTTTGCCAACCCTTGGCCTATACTAACTTTTGAAAGTTTCTAGTGTGGGTTTTTATTATTATCAATGACATTAATAACTTAATAGTGCGCTTTAGATAAAGGATTTCTTTTTTGAATCATTGCTTTGAATCTTTATGCGCAGCATAGTTCTGGAGACTAAACTAAAAATATACAGTACCTATATCATTCATTGCGTTTTAAAAGTGTGTGATGGTACAAACTGTTAGTTTTATTTACACTTATACCATAATTATTTGTAACCCATCGATAAAGTAATGTATATATTTGACGACATTAATGACTCAAAAATTGGTTTTAACTCTAAGTTTTGTTTAAGTGGTGATGTTGATATTGAAATCAAGCCTAAGTGCAAAGAATAGTCAATTTCTGAATCAGCAGGTTTCGAAATTACCCCAGCCCAGCGCCTTGCGTTTTTTGTCTTCGACTACAGAACAGAAATAAATATTGTTTCAATCATAATATTACATAACAAACATTTATATTATATTATGGTTGCGTAAAAGTTTATGATTTTAATATTTTTCGCGATCGACTTGTTACAGAAAAGTAAAGGCGTGAGATAAATTTTATTTTAATTATTCGTGAGAACTGCGGCTCCTTTTAGTACGATATGTACAAGAAGCCTAATAAAGTTGTTGCAAATTTACATTTTAATGTGAATCACTCATGATGAATGTGAAAAAATATCAGAAAACAACAACGTGATGTTTTATTAAGATCATGATATAACAATATTACGAAATTCATGTCAAGCAGACCCAACCTTGATTTGAGTCAATCACGACGCTAAAATCTCGTGTCGATCCGCCGGTATATTATAATATTTTAAACGACCGCTTAATGTTGACACACATTCGCGGATGTGTCCGTCAAAACAATAAAGTTAAGTCATTTCTTTTAAATGCCTTAACGTTTTGAAACCCGGCTAAGCATATCCTACTACAAAAACAACTTTTTCTTATTAATATGCATCAAAAAAAAATATATGCATATCGTAAGGAGAAATTTAATTTAAGAATTCGCCTATTGAATACTATATATAAACTTGTTTTGAAAATAGTTAAAGATAGAATTAAGTGTGCTAACATACTTATTTTTTTTAACTCTCTCCGTAAAATATTCTCAAATATTCATTCAATATAAATATAAGTAAGTATATTAAATTAAATATAAACAAACATACAACTCATCCCAACAAAAATAAAATTAGCATATCTGAGTTACTTACTTGAGGTCAAACATGTCTTAATCCAGTTTTGAAAAAACAGAATCTATTTTTTAACTTCGCTAAAAATCTCGAAGTTTCTATGCAATTGAGGGTCAAAATATGACCATATAATCAAAACTGTCAAAGTTTTTATTAGAAAAGTATGTTTTTCTCTGTTCAGCGAAAAGTACATCTGGTCATTTTTGTTAGCTTACTATTTAAAAATAGATAAGAATCATAATCTAGAACATAGTTTCTTAGCGACTTTGGGCCCGCGACCCCTTCTGAGTCTCATATTTTTCCGTACCCATACCCGTTTTTAATATAAGCATATAAGTTCTTCGAGACACAATTATTTCGGGAATAATGACTAGAAAAAAATGAGAAATTTCAAAATTTCAAAATAATTTTCGATTCTTTGAATGCTCGCAGGAATTTACGGATTTGCAAAAATGAAAAGTCGCAGGACCTTTTTTTCAGCTCTTTCCGGAATTTCAAAATATTTTTCGCTGTCCGATTTTAAAAACCTGGGTTTATGGATTTGCCAGTGGCCCTCCAAAACGGTGATGTGGTTCCCCTATTTTTTTGAGAAACCATGATCTAGAAAAGAAAAAAAATAAAAGCGATTCAGAAGACATAAATTTAACTACGTCAAGATTTCAATAACATCTTAACGGATGATTAAGAACCAGTCCTACAGCGGCGATATTTTACGGTTTGACGCATATAGTTAACATAGATCATTTAATAATAAATCACTCGGATGTATATCAAATTGACCAATATTAACTATTTTTTATTTATACAGTATTAATCAGTTATGAATTTCTCACAGCAATAATTACAGAAGTAATTAGTTACTGTTGAACATCAATCATGCATGAAATAATATTAATTTGTAACGTGTATAACTGTTTTCGGGTAGTAACGGGTTAATCGAATAAATTATCAAATAACTCGACTGAATTTCGATGTGACCCATTATAAACTGCTCTATGATTTTCCGTTTAATTGTCTATTACGAATGAGTAAAAATATTTAACATATATATGTTTTTAATAAGATAATTAACATGGAATTACATTTCAGTAATTAACAAACTGTTTCTCATTCTTGGATTTAATTTAATTGAATGTATACTATTACGAAATTTAAAAACACATAAATCATAATTTGCTTTCGATGAAAAAAATGTTTGAAATTTTGATGTCATTGAATATTTTTTAATGCTAATTAATCAACGTCTATTTTTTACATTAATAACTTTGGCGTATATCAAAATAAGCTAATTTTATCATCACTTCCTCTATGAAACATAAGTAATATTAATAGATAAAAAGTTAACGATTCGATTGTGATTGAACAATATTGCTTATATTTGTTTATTAATTATAGTAAAAAAATACGAAGAGTAAAGAATTTTTCGTTTTATATATAGAACATACTTCATTGATAAAAAAATAGAGTTACGGTTCCTTTAATTTAAATTGCAATTTTATTCAATTAATTAATTTTCTATAAACTCAAAAATGTCTGCAATATTATATTATTTAAGAAAGTTATTCAAAAGTGTGTCAAATAGTTAGTTAAAAATCTCACTCGTTTTTTTATTATTTTTTAATGATATTAAAAAGAGATTTTTTAATACTCTGAAGGGAAGTGTCTAATTAGACTTATTTTTAATTATTTAAGTTGGTGTTTATTTGATTTGACTATATTTGAATTAAGTGAAAAAGTATTAGTAAAAGTTTTCAAAATCACAAACATAATAAGTATATAAAAGCATTTGATTTTATTACAATTCTAGTATAGACTATTTGTTCTCATTTTTGTCATCTAAAAATCAAATACTGTCAATGTTTATACATATATATTACATGCTATTTATTCAATTTTTTATTTTACACGGTTAAATGAAATGAAACTTATATTTTATTTATACTCACTCAAACTTTTTTACACGTTTTTTTCACGGTTGCTTTACATAAAACTATTCCCGTGTAAAAGGGAATTGAGAGGTGTATGACAACACAATAAATGTTCACCCAGTGCTGTATTAGAGACTGTTGTGTGATATCGTATACCCTCTGCAAAGTGTACGCCTATAGCATTGTGTATACCTCTAAAAAAACTAAGGCCTGCACGCCAGTAATAATGATCTATGTTGGCAGCTTTGAACTAAATATGCAGCAATGATCAATGTTTTTATGATAAGTGAATATCAATGATAAGTCACATGTTTTTAAGCTTTTATGATGACCTCCCTCCAATAAGAACCTATGTATTCTCGAAATGAAGACTTACACAAATGATTCCATTAGTCCTTTTGCTTATCTCAAAACGTTCAAACATAACATAGATCATTATTGGTATGGAGGCTTCATCTTTTGAATCAATGTTTCAGTTATGTATGTAATAAATCTCGCTTAGTGTAAGAATATCAAAAAAAGGTGTTTTTTTACGTTCTTCCAATAGGTTAATATTGTTAATAACGACGAATGTACCGGTTGGTTCACCAACAAAAAAAAACCCATCACCCTTAAATGTGACACGAATTAAAAAAATATCGTGACTTTGTCAAATTGCAAAGAACTTGACATTGCAGTTTTTTTGACATCCATCTGCCCACGTCGCCATTCTGTCACTCGATAAAAAAATGAGATCAAACACAACACGCATGCGTCAAATTTAAATAAGTGCCAAATTTGTTTACTTTCTTAAGAAGGTGTGTTTACTGTTTTTGCATAATTAATTATGCGGATAAAGTAAGTAGACAATTTTTTAAATAAATAAAATGAACTACTCAAATTCTTCAAGCTGACCTAGATCAGTGGTCGTCAATATCACAGTGATCTGTGTCATTGGATACAAACATACATATTTGTATACGAATAATTTTATTGCAGAATTTAATAGGATTAAAAAAACTCGAGCAAAGCAACAACCGATACAATTTTAACGTCTTATTTTAAATTTTGGCAATTATACTGAAAAAATATTTTATCAGCAGTCATTCCCGTGCGCATGTGACTTATTTTAGACAATCTTAAAATCCCAATACGTGATTTTGTTGGGCGTTTCTGTTTATTCAAAACGTGATTGTGTTGAGTATTTCAGAACGTTAAAAAAAAAAAAGAACCATACACGCGGTAATGGTACTACAGAATTTATAATAAAATAACTGAACCCTTTTTAACCGCATTTTAACTATCGAATTTTTAGCTGTAAATCAGGAATGCACAACGCGGCTCTCGAAAGTTTTTTTTCTAAAATAAAATATCGCATTTATTTTTCTAAACTATGTACATCATTACATTTAATTCATTACGCAAGCATTTCCGTTCATAAAGCAGAACAAAACGGTTAATAGAAAAAAAAATACGATTTCGCTGCCTAATTCGATGTACAAATATACCTAATTCTTAATAATTTCTAAAGACAAAGATTACATCAAATTTTAAATTTTAGTATTAATAGTTCACAACAAAAACGTATAATAAATTTGATGTGGTCCATTAGAGAAAATGGATTGCGCACAGGACCGAGTTGAGGATTTCTGTGCCTGTGTGCGAGGCGCCATTGGTTTTTCGAAAAACTTGATCTAAATGAGTGGATAGTGCTAAAATAGTCCGCCGCACTCTTTGCACACGCCACGAGCCGGCCCTGTTTGTGCATGTATGTGATAAGCTAAGGAATTGAAAATCCAGGGTCACAGTGTAATAAGAAAGCATTAAACGTTACCAACTGAGCTACGGTAGTAATAATAGACTAGCTGTAAGCCCGTTGCCCAGCAACGTGAGATTTTTGTTGCATTGTGTTTAATTTTATTTAGTTTAATTTAATTTAATTTAATTTAATTTAATTTAATTTTATTTAATTTTATTTTATTTTATTTTAATTTTATTTATATTATTTTATTTTATTTTATTTCATTTCATTATCTATTAATTTGAAAATTTACGCAAACAAAAAACATTTCGTAGAAGAAGAAGAAGTCTCGAGGACATCAGTACGCACACATTTGTGAAAAGTGAAAAGCGAGTGATTATTTTATCGACTTTTAATATATAAATTTATTATGAATAAAAAAGTGGAGACTGGAAGGTGTGAAATCGAGGACTCACACTCACTCAAACAAACGGACCTTATCGGCTATTAATATATAGATATCTCTGATTTAATTAATAATAGTTTGAAATGATTTCTTAACGTTGTTTTTTAGATAATTATTTCATGTCACAAATAAGTTAAAAAATATTCAAGTTTACAGTTGTCAATTAATCATAAAATTGAAAAAATAACTCGTGTTTACAATTTACCGTATACAAGTAATATTTTTCATGATTTTTAATGGCAATATACCGTATCTAAATTTGAAAAATTTCACAGCCTAAATTGATTAAATAATGGAGAGGAAAATATAAACGTATGAACTTGTATACTTTACATAAATAATTTGTATGGCTATAAATTGTATCTCATATATTTTCATTGAACACGTTGTGAGAGGAGGGCATAATCGATTGGTGGCATGAAATTGTTATATTAACTATATTTCTTCTCGTAGTGATATAATTGTTTTTTTTTTTTAATATTAACAGTTTTAATGTGAATAAAAATTGGCAAACTTGACTTTAAAGAAATTAACTGTTTATAGCGGAAGTCGGTAAACAAGGTCTTGCGGGCACTTAAAAGTCCGCGAAGCATTATTAACGTGCCAGACAGTCTATTAAATATTTTAAAATACATATTTTTTATTATATAATCCTTTTTTAAAATATATATATATATCTTGCTTATGCACAGTGGCTTATTAGACAAAGTAAACTTTGGCTGGAGCAGTCCTGATAATAGATATGTAATGTGGAATCAGGACAAAAAAGCTTATATATAGTTTAATGCATTTTTACCAAGAATTGACAGTGAACATCTTAAAAGTGAACAGTTTTGAGCGAAACTGGTCCTGACCTTTATAAATAAAGTGGGGAAATAAATTATAAAGGAATTATCCGTTTTTTCTTAATATAATGCCTATCCACCAAGTATTGGAATCTGGATATTTGGATAAAAAATATGACCAACACAATTATAAACTACAATATCTTTATTGTTGACCTGACAGGTATTTTCTCTTTTTATTATGTTAGACCAGGGGTCCTTAACCTTTTTTGATCATAGAGCGCATTAGTAGGGTGGCGGGCACCACCTATTTTTTCTAAGAATATTTATAATTGGATAAGGATAATAGATACATAAATAAATACTTATATCTTTTAAATATTTTTTATATTTTAACAACCAAAAATCAAATATAAAATAAACATTTTGTAAAAAATGCCTAAAATGTCCTCCCCTCCTACCCTTCCGATCCTTTAAAAAGTGGGCGTAGCGAGAGCGATTAGTTAACCACTAGTCCAGTCCTAGCCTTATCCTTCTTTCCTTACTACTTTCTTTGAAAAAAGAAAGGTTGAGTAGAAAAAACTTTTGTTGATATGGCCTCCATTAGGAGGCCATATGCTCCACATTGGGTTCGGACATAGATAAAAAAGAACAATAATATTTTTTAAAAAACGTTGGCGGGCGCACAACCGTCTTCGTCTTGTTATATCCGAAAACCATTTTTCTTAAATGGTTTCGTTTTATTAAATAATTAAATAATGACAGTGATTTTTATTCTTGTCATGGTTTGAAAACATGTAAATATTTTCATTTCATTTGCCACTTTTCCGCTTGGATTTAGATTTGATCATTTTCCGATAATATTAACAAACAGTGAATTTAAATCACGTTCTCACGCCTATTTCAGTAAAACTATATCAAACATGTCAAAAGAATTCTCTAAGTCAATTCGTTCGCTCGCTGAAGAGAATGATACATTCATATTTTTATATTCATCCTCACGTAAGCCGTACTGAGTTATAATACCTTTGCCATCATATCTATCCCTTTTATGGCGTTGCCGGCCAAAATCGTGACGTGAATGCAAACGCATGTTTTCAAATAAGCATTTCTAAACTTCCTGCTCGAGACGTCTCTCTCAATTTGGTGACTTATCGATCTGCAGGTCTCACAGAAAGATTGAAAACGTTTCCATGATTTATTTATTCATATTTCTCAACAATGTTTCTTTCTATTGATGATACAAGTTGAGATGTTAATATATGATACGGCAGATCATCACAATGACATGCCAATAATCTTTTGAACTCGAGACATCAACCAGGCGTTCGAACTGACGTGTTTAATATTCATGTTTTTTCTGCAGTTTGCATAGTGAATTTTATTTTATAGCAACACCAATTCAAGATACAAATCAACCTTCTGACAGATTTTTGCTAAAAAAATATGTAACTCTATTTTATACATATTCCCCCTATGTATAGAAAAACACTGTAAAATTATTTATTTACTGTTAATAGCACAAATTAATATTCCTGGGTGTTTTGCAACTTGGTTTAAATAATATAAAAGTTAATTTAACTTAAATAAACATTCTGACACTTCTTAAAATATGATATCAGCAGTCGTCAATATGCGACATAGCCCTTGTTAGTGTAAGGTTAAAAGGTTCTAAAATATTGTGCTTCCTTTTTTCTATCAAATGGAGCTATAGAGATTGGTTTAATATGATATTATCTGTGCCAAATTTCATACAAATATTTTTTTTGTGAAAATTCACTTGTTATCAATTTCGATGTAACATTGTGGAAGTTCATTTTAATATAAAATATAAAATAACTTAGATTATTCCACGTATTGTGCTACAAACTGTGACACGTGTTTCGCTTCTTTCAGAGGCATCCTCAGACTTTTTTACTTTCACAAATGCTTGCTTAAGTACGAATGATTTTAATTTTACTATTCTGATATATTAAATTAAAGAAAAATGGGAGGCAAGGAGTGGATGATAGAAAAACAAACAATAATGGTAATACAAATGACATTCACATTAAGAAATGATAAACCAATGAGTTGCATCAATTAAGACGGGTTAAACCGTTGGAAAATAAATTTAACAGTGACAAACCACCTGAGTCTGAGGATGCCTCTGAAAGAGGCAAAACACGTGTCACAGTTTGTGGCACAATACGTGGAATAATATTAGTTATTTTATATTGACTAATCGTTTGTTTCACGTGAACCCCGATTGAGAAACTAAAAGCAGTCAATTTTTTTTTATTATAATATCAGAATAGGCATTGACAATATATAACTATTTATTTTCCTCACTTAGGGAATTTCTTCTTCGAACTTAATTTAAAAAAACCTGCAAAATTTACAAATTGTCGGTTACGATTTTCTGTCTAGTACGGGTCGATATATACATTTTTTTTAAATTTGTACACTATCTTTGTTTCTTAGTAGGAGTGAAATAATGTTACTGATGCTCATACAGATATTTTCTGATAATTATCTTCAGTCCACTAGAAGATAATTACTTCAGATTATAATTAAGTATAATATAATTTTCGCATTAACTTACATTCTAATATGTGCCGACAATGGCGGTAAAACTACCAACACGATAAACTTGCTTGAGTTAAAAACAAAACCTGTTATTGACATTCTTTATAAGCGAAAATGATTTATTTTGTATCTCATATTGTTGAACAACGAAATACTTTCAGATCATTTGTTTGCGATTCTTCTGTTTATTGGCTAGGTTTATATTTTATTATCTTGTAAATTTCATAGTAGTTAATATAAATCCTTGGTGGAATAACATGACAAGACTAAGTTAAGTATGTATTCCAGAAATTTTATCAAAAATAAAACAAACTTACATTTAATTTCGACTGTGGAAAGGAAAGCGGAAGTAACCCACAGTTTTTTCAAAGCAGGTTTTTTTAGATAATCACAATGTATCATACTTAATGCATTTTCTATCAAAAAGATGCAAGCTGCAAATGCTGAATTAGTATTTAAATTTAGCTTTTAAGTTTGAAAAAGTTAAAACCAAGATAAAAGACTGAAATAAAAGTTTTTCCCAGACAATTTCTTTAATTAATATTAGTTTATGTCAATTAAACGCCAGTTTAGAAGTCTCCGTGCGCTTCAAGGATGTGTATAATTCATAATTTGTATATGGCCCAAAATCATCAAAACACGTTTTTTGCGCCTCCTGCAAAATTTTATATTTTTCCTTTCCACAGTTGATTTGCAAGTAAACATTTTGAAACTGATACAAGAAAAAACTAAGCAAGCATATAAGCCTCTGAGAAGTGAAGTAAGCCAGTTGGTATTTTAGGAAAAATGTAGATCGACGAGTAATAATATGTTATGTCTTAAAACATCTCAAAAGTGGAGGTAGCTTAACACAGGGGTGGGAAACCTTTTCTTCTCTAAAGGTCGCATTTATTTTTCTGATTCGACACGAAGGCCTCAGTAAGCATTGACTAGGATTTTTTTGGCCGAAAACAATTTAATACCAATTTCTAAAGCCCAGAAATTTGCGAATTTCCCCAAATTACCAGCGTGGGACATGTTTTTTTAGGTCTTTCAAGGATTTTGACATCGAAAATCCAAAGAATTTACGAAATTACAGAAATTTACAGAATTATAGAATTGGCCAGAAGGCCGCACCAAAGTAGCCAAAAAGTCGCAGGTTCCCCACTCCGTCTGGCTTAACACATACTCACTGCAACAGTGTTTTCTTCCGAAAATAAAAATATGCAACCCACAAAAACACTTAATAAAAATGTGATTGTATTTAAAAGCAGGGCTGTAGAGTCCTCAAGAAACAAAACGACTCTGACTCCACAGCCCCGCTTAAAAGTCAAATAGAAAAGATTGACCATTTTGCTACATGGTCTACTTCAATTCTTAAAGGTTCATTATTATACTACAGCGATAATGGCACCCAATCACGCACCCGTTTTTTCTTTTCCAGGATCCCGGGATTGATCACTTACCATTGTTTACGAAATTTTTGGAAAAAAGAGTGATGAATTGATAAATTTCATAATTAGTCTCACCTCAAAGTCCATCATTTAAAAAAATTACGTCTGCCATTGACTAAGTATTGTCAATGGCAAAGACGATGGTTCGTCGATTGTGAATGAACGAACCTATATTATACTATTTCTTATTCAAGCAAATTCAAATATCTTAATTTTTGATTATTTTGAATGATTTGTTGTCTTTACACATCAACACAACACAACAAAAGCAAGTGGAGTAACAATATATATATATTTTTTTTTTACTTTCTCGCTGTCTGTCATTTATCTCTTAGACATCATATTATGTTTACTTGTCTATGCAATCGATCGTATTTGTACTTTTTTTACGATGTTAATTTACAATTCAAAGAAAACTGTAAATAGTTTTTGAATTCGATTTTTTCATTTAAATTCTTTTGTTAGTTTAGTTATTAATGTCGGTGAAAGTTAGAGAAATTTGAATAATATTTAACAAGCGGAAATGTATTCATTATTTTAATAGATAATGTTCGTTTGAATCACGTTTTAAATACATTAAAGAGATGTTCGAATAAACTGTTTTCATTAATCAATTATTGTATTTACAGTGTGATGATGATTCTAGTTTTAAGCAAATAAACTCCTACGTAAAGCTGTCCAAGAGACATTAATTTGTTAAGAGTGGATTTGTGTTAGCAATTCTCTATTTATAATTTAATTTTCAACACAGCTATTGTTGTTAGTGACATGTAGTTATTTTTAAATGTAGAAAAGTAATGGTATGTTGTATAAAGCATGTTTACCCCAATGACTTACGATTCAATTCGTATAGGATTATTCACGATTCATCTCAGTCTGCTTGCTCTTGAAATAGTTCTTTTAAGGTGGTAAAGCAAACGATGCACGTTCAATTCATATTGCCAAAAAATTAAAGATGTTTAACTGACTGTTGGGTGATGGAGGGTACAACGTTGGACGCACTGAGAATCTAGAGTAAATACAGATTGCTAGTTGCAAAAGAGTTATAAGATTGTATGCAATGATATCAAACATGTTTTTATTTTGCTTACTCTTAACGCTTTTCATAATGGGAAAGTTGAAAATAGTATGAAAATAATTTTAAGGGTTTATATATAAAAATAAACTTAAGAAAACGGTACATTATGCAAGCTCTCTGAAACACTTAAACATTATAACTTATTCTCATATTAAACATGTTATTTTTTTTTTGCAGATGTGACAAAACATCTAAGCGCTGCCGAGTGGTGCAAGAACAACACCAACAGCCGCATCACGAAGAAGATGGCGGCAACCGACGGGCAGATAGTCGTCGCAGCGGCGCGATGGCACGACGACGCTGCCCACCTCAGAGAGTTCGTCGGCAAGCATCGCTTGCCTTCCATCGTCAAGTTTACGAAGGGGCAGTACGGTGGGCTAGGAGTCCCGACGCTTCCTAGCCCAGGCCTTCAGCCCGCTGCTCTTCTGGTGTCAGCGGGGCGGCGCAGGCAGATTGTCGCCCAAGCTGTCAAGCTCAAAGAAGGAAGAAGACTTGTTTGCGTCGGGCCGAGGCTAGCAATACCCGAGTCTTACGCAGGGTATTTTGAACTGCTAAGTGAAGAAGGCCGAGCTGTGCGATGTATGGAAAGCGTCGCAGAATTAGCTCGAAGAAGATTGTCAGGGTGTTTGGTCAGAGAAACTTTGCGAGTACTACAAGGCCGCGTTGAAACTGATGGATCCGTCTCACCGGGATCAGCTAAAACAATTCTTGCTGGTGAAACGTTGACGCCTGAAGGAGAAATCCACGCAAACGGTATCAAAGGAAAGTTTTTACGATGTGCTGATTCTAAAGGAGAAACTGTACTACTTGGGTTAGAGCAACGTGGAAGGTTTTCCGCATTGGCTAAGGAAGATAATATAAGCGGAGTCCATACAGCAAAAAACTTGTTAAGTAAAAGATTTCCATTGACTGTCAGATTAGTTCACGGTACTCCACCGAGAGGACTCAAGAGTTCGAGTCATTTTGTGCCCGAATTAAGGTTGATAGCATCGTTCGAAGAAGAGCACATTTTTGCACTCCCTTTGCAAAAAGAAGCAAATGCTTTAATTGCTCTTCCACTGGCAGCACCGCTAAAGTTGCAACGGTGTAGAAATGATGACCAAATTAAAAACTTTATGGAATACTCCCGTTTAGTTGATAAATGTAATCGACTTTTGGGAGAAGTGACAGATAAGATGCATGTTTTGGATGGGAAACTGGGAGATCCTAAGCGATCAACGCAGGCACCTGTTAAAACCGGTTACTTTTTACGACGGAGTGCTTCTTCAGATTCAGCCAATCATAATCATAAATACGGTAATATTGTGAATTCACACCGTAGCCATATACACAGCCATAGCCACCAGCATAAAGACGAAATTAAGCATTCACAACCGTCTGATGAATACGATGACATCGACCAAATATATGATTATGTAAGAGGATTTGCTCCTTTGCCCAAAAATGTTAAGTCACCTTTTGCAACGGAAGTCATACTTGCAAGACACGAATCAGCACCGACGTCTCCTGTCACAACACCTATTCATATGCCGTTGATAACAGACACTAGACCAGAACCTCCGCCTATTGAAACTATACCTGGAAAAAAGCCTCCGAGTGCACCAGTCAATGTAGGGAAAGCTGAAAAGAGAACAAGGCGAACAGCAGTCACTTCAATAAAAGAAGTAACACCTGTTATAATCTACAAAGAAAAATGTTCAATAGCTCCAGTCAGCAACAACCTACCTAAGCTTTACATCAAAAACAGTGGAAGCTCACAAAGAAATAGAATGGTATTCCGACAAAAAAGTAATTCCCCTATCAAAGAACTGCCACCTAGTCCTCTCCCTAGTCCAGGCCTTAATCCTTTGCTCAAAGGAGGCTCGCCCCTCTTCAACATACGATATAAGAGTCTGTCAAATCTCCACCAAGCAATGGAACTAGATGGGACGTTGGACTCTAGCCATTCAGGGGGAAGAACGTCGGGGGATTCAGGGGCCGGAGCGAAGGTTCCCGAGAAAAGGTCGCGCAGGCTGAGCAGGCCGAAGTCTTTGACGAATCTTGTGTGGGAGCTGAGAGGAGGGTGTCCGGATCCCGGCCACGAGAGGCCGAAGACCAAACCGAAGACAGAAGCAGTCGTCTATAGGAAAGGTGCCAACAAGTTATCTCTCAGTGGCCAGAAGAGAGTCGGCACTCTATATTTGTAGTGATCGTGGTAAGTGAAAACAAAATTACTTATCTTTCTTTTAAATTACTCTGTATTGATTTTTTAACGAAATATTAATGGCAATGATTTACTCTTTTGCATGTATACTCAAGTGATCATCAAATTCTGCCTACTTATTGAATAAGTGTTGTAAACATCTTCAAATATCCCATGATCGAACTGATGATTCTGATGGCTATCATTAAGGTTATTCATCATATTTAATCCAACTTAGTGATCAAAAACAATAATAAAAATATGGTTGCACATTAAAATCAGATAAATAATAAATCCACTGGATAATTAAATTCACTAGTAACGTTTGAGTAATTCTCACATTCGGCAATGACAATACAGTTAGTCGATAACTTAACCGACACGTAAAATTTTAATATTGTCATAAAATGTATTTAAACTTTATCTAACTGAAGTAAAAATATTTTACTATCATTTTTATATCCGTGTGAAATGACCAAAGTACTTTGGCGGGTTTTTTTAATGGAACATCAATCAATGTGTGTAGCTATAACGAAAAAAAAAAACGCTAGTTTTTTTTTAACTGAAACTCTCTGCTAATAGATTTATATACCTCCATCAGAAACATCGCAATAAATTATTTAAAAGTATAGTATGTCACGACGGTTTGTTGGATCTCATTATTTCTAGACCATATTCGTGACAATCTTATTGAAAATGGACATCGGTATAAATCAGCGCATACCATTTGAGTATGTACGAAACATTTGTATAGACTATAGAGCAAGATATTTTTTTTAAATAAATTTATTAATAAAAACAAAACTCTTTATTACATAAACTATAAGTTTTACCGAAAATGCTTTTAACATATAGGTCCGTTCTCAATGAGGAGCATATAATCTTCTAATGGAGATGTCTCAACATTTTTTTTCTACGAAAACGACTTGCTACTTATCATTTCTTATTTTCAAAGAGGGACTTGTGGTTATCTAATATCTCTTGCTACCCCGCGCTATGTTAGGATAAAAAGAAAATTTGTCTTAGAAATAAATCGATATATCGACTGAAAAATGCTGTTGGTACTAAGACTTGAACACGTGAGATCTGTAACCAAAGCCAACGACGTTGATCACTGCACTATGGACTCGATAATATAGTATAAACATACACCTATTGAATACAATTTACCATTTGTTTTTTTTTTAAATATGTATTTACAGTATGGCATTTCAATAAGTACACGATTAAAAGAATTACATCGATGTATAATAATAGAATGTATGAAATAATTCTTTACTTTTAAAGTATTTAAAGCCTTAAAATAGAAAATATATTAAATATTTGATTAAAAACTTCAATAAAATATTTGATATTCTGTTCTCTACTGATATGTGAATTATTTTTATTAACAGACTCATTAAAATTGCTTATAACGTTTTCATAGCTCGTACTGCTGTAGCCTCTAAAACACGAATAAGTTTTTAATTACCACTATAATATATAGACAACTACAATTAAATAAATTATACATTATTATTATCTCCAGATATGGTTTTAACTGCAATCGCCAAGTAAGATTAATTCAAAACAAAGAAGGCATTTCTCAATTAGTGTAAACTAAATGTTATGATATCATATAATTTACAACTTTATATTATCTTCAGAGTTCGAATCAATGCTGAGATGTGTATGAATTTCTCAGCATGCAGAGCATTATGTTCCATTAATGGAGGGTTTCAACAGTATAAATTTTAACGACGAGTGGTTTCGAACAAATCACTGAACCAGTATTTTATGTTTGATCATAAAGTTTGCTTGTTTATCAGGTCGTTGTTCACATGTATTTTAATTATATTTTATTGCAGAAAGATTTGATAGGTAAAATTATTTATTTCTTCGCGACTTGTTGGATGAAATTTTGAGTTATGTTAACATTACGCGATTAACAATATCTTATAATTTATTTAGAACTCGATACTGGCTATTTTTTAGTTTACGTTTTTTTTTCTTTTATTTACTTTGAGTAACTTTATGGAAATTCATTTTCAATATTAAAAAATATATATTTTTTATCAAGTAAATCTGATTTCAATTGAAGTAGGTTTAAATTCATCATAGAAAAGGTTTTAATTATTAAAAAAAAAACATATCAATCACCAGAGCAATTGATTAATTATACAAAAAGTTTTGCATCTGACTTTTAAATCTGACCATTGTAATATTTCAAAAAAAGAATAAAAAACAAAAAAAAAACAACTGTCTGTCAATATATGATGATAAACGAAACAAATGATAAAATTACATTTAAAAAGTTTAACACAATTATTTATTTAAATATCTTGACTGATTTCGCTTGTTGCGAAAGTTATTGGCTGATGAAAACTTATGTTAATAAAGGGTAATTTATAAAAAAATAAGCGAATCTAATAACAAGATGTAACAAGCAATTATTGTAAAAAGAAATTCTTAATGTACAAAAATTAATGTTTTATTTGTTTAACATAATGCTTTTCCACCAAAAATGTACGTTAAAATATGACAAAATTGAAATGAAAAGTTAAACCAAGACTTGAAATAGTTCATTAGAGTTTTTGATAATTAGGATGCAGTTAAAACAAACCGGCAGAAAATCGTAACCGAAAATTATTTTATAAGAGAAGGTTTTTCTTTAAAATTACTCTCCTAATAAGTTTGAAAAAGGGATTCCTTAAGTGCGGTTAGTAAATAGTAATATATGCTCAACGCTTATTCTAAAATTATAATAAAATTGTCTGAATACTGCTCTCTAGATCAGCGTTTCACAACCGGGGTCCAGCGGAACAAACGGTGAGAAGTAAAAACACTAAAATGCAAAGGCCCTAAAAAAGATCAGGCGAATGAGATAACGCTCGATTTTTTTTTGTCACTGACGCCTTATACTTAGGAGATATAGAACAACAATTTGCATAAAACACAATTTACACGTATTATAATAGACGTTTTAATTTCATGATCTTTCTGGCAGTATACTGACGCCATGCGAGTATGCAGGATTAGATTATATTGGTAGATTGCATCAACCACGATCTACGTATGTCGTAACACGACATCTTACTCGAATATCCCATCAATAAATACTTGATGAAGATTAACTAAGAACTCGCGATAAATGTATTACTAAATAATCACGATCTTAATGAGCGTCTATAGTGGAACATAATCTGAAGTATTTAAGAGTATCCATTTTGAAGAACGTCACATATATTTTGCTATCTGATGATTAATGTAATTGACGAGTATTATGTAGTGGGGGGTTATTCAGTATCGGATTAAAATATTAATAAATAATACAAGTTTTTAATGAAACAACGTGCCAGAATATTCTCCTTAATAAATTCACACAAATTGAAAAACTAGTTGGAAAACCAAAACGACGCTGAAAGAAGATTTATTAAGTAGTGCAAAGGACCTGTTGTTTGTGACATAAAAAACTAAACGTTAAAAGTTAATGATTGAGTAACTTAGATATGGAAAGTAAAGAAATCAACGATTGGTTGATTTTTACTATGGTATCATTGAATTTAAAAAATCAAATAAAACGATATGGACCTATTTACTTATCGTGGTCTCCTTAAGGTACAGAAGACTTTGTTAAATTCACTAAAAATACGATCGTCACATAGTTTAAATTCTTCAACAGAAGACATATCAATCGTTAATTAAATAAAGGTTTTTTTAAGGTTTTCTCTTTCAATACTTGGTGGAAAGCAGTGAAAGCATTATATTAATAATAACATAATCTTCTTTTGTACTTATATCCACTTTTATTTATAATGATCAACTGATAAAAATGCTCACCAAGAGCGAAGCCGGTTCTGATAATTATAAATAAAAGTGAATATAAGTACAAAAGAAGATTGTGTTTAAATTAAGATAAAGGTTTGTTAACGCTTCTTTTATAATATTTAGCTCGTTGTAATTTTTTACTGCCACTGACCTAGAGCTAGTATGTTTCTTTTATCGCAGGGTCACTTTGTTTATTGAAAAGTTATCTGTTCTAATGTTCTTAGTATGGAGCTTTAAGCTAGCAGAACATGTGCGTTTTTTTTAAATCATTAATTCAGAAGTTCATTTTATTGTTTTATTTAAAATCAAATCTATTCATTACGTTGGTTTCAAAAGATATAATAATACTCTAAATCGAAGACTTATTTGTAAAGTTACAATGCATTCTAAATTTGTTACGTTACAATATTTTTGTAAGACATCCAATATATATAATAGAAAAGTGGTTCAAACCACTTTCTAACTCTTTGTCTCTATATCTCTATTATTTACCTCGGGTTACGGGTCAGTTTTGAACTGTTATTCACTATTAGCCTTTTGTAGCACTCAATTCTATTCAAATATTTTCATTTGTTTAAATATAATAACATAGTACATAATGTTATTATTGTTTCATATTATAAGGTTTATGAGCCATACAATACGTTTTTTTCAGTATGTAGAAATAACATAAGATGTCATATTTTAAATAAGGGTAGACATTTTAAGCTGCAGTACAAATCATAACTGAATAAAAAATTAAAACATATCAAATTAAGTCATATATGAAATATATTGTAAAATTATATTCTATTTGCACTTAAATTATATCAATGTAATAATATAAAATAAATATTTTTAGCATGAATGACATCATGGTGTTTTGTCACATTAAACAGAAATATTTTTTAATTTAAATCGTTAAAATTATGTACATTCACACAGATTTTGTCACTAACGACCCGGGTTTCGCCTTTCGGCATCTTCATTCGTTCAAGTGCACGGATGAACTTGAACTGACGCTTAGTAAATGAATGTTTCGTGTTTACATAATAAATAAATGTATCAACGTGTTTAAGCCCAAAAAGGATAAGCCCATGGCAATGCCCACAGATTTGAGTAGTGGTTTTAAGAATTATATTTATTTGTTTGTCGGAAAAGGTTTTATGATTATATTTATATAGCTATGCCCTGCAGAATATTTTTTATCATTTTATACTGACATATCGTTCAATGTTAAATATGCTAAAAAGCATATCAACGCATCTATTCCATGCGTTTAATATTCAAATTTTTAAGTAGACGAGGTCAAAAAGCAAACAACACAATATAACGTATCTCTTCTTATGTGTAATTTATATTTTATAATATCACGTAAGTACTCTACATTAATTAAATATAATGAATATTTTTTAGTAGGAATAGTAAAATAATATTCTACTTAAAAAAAATGTTTAATAATTTGTTTCTGTAAGTTGAATTATTTAGTTTTAACCGTCTCCTGAACACGTCTCTTGAATTAAGCCTCCTACGATATGTTAACCAAGAAAAAATTGTCGTCATTGTACATGTTTTTTTCACTATCGCAGTTTTGTGATAGATTGAAACACTTTTTATTGACATGCAATGAGTTATTTATTTGGAGTGTTAAGCAAGGTACATATTGATATGTAAAGGTTATTAAACAGGATTTGCGATATCCTATTTTAGATCAATAACTGTTATGTGTTTCAATTCATACAAACCTAATTCCGTTGAAAGAATAAAAACACTATGAACGGAGTAACCATAAATTTGGTAGAGTTTATGTTCTTACATTGAAATGCCATCAAAGACTGAGGTTTAACAATAATGTTATATATATTTACTTCTCGATACATCCTTTTTATTGTGCATTAAATCAAACGGATTCTATGAATGATATTTACTGTATATTTTTAATGGACTCGTCGCTTCATTCGCTATTCGATTACGTAACGTTTTTATCAATAGCGTGAAACCTATAATTGCCCAATAAAGTCGAATGATCCACTTTTTGAGAGCTTTTATCGATTGTGCTTGCTGTTGTTTTAGCTTGCCCTCTGTCATCCGTTACGTGACACGACCGGCCAAGCCTCTGTCATTTCCACAAAGGTGCGGTCTACGACCTGCAAGCAGGGGGACGTTTTCAATTGAAAATCTCCACTCCTTTATTTCAGGGCATTTCCCAGTGGCATCCAAGAAATCACGAGCAATTACGAGTGCTTCGTCTCTTTGAAAAACATATTAGAATTATTTTTTGCAAGGTTATTAAATGAAAAAGTCGACATGGATTATAATTGTTATCTTATAAATAGCAAAATATACGTTTAGATTGCTTCTTTTCGGACGCATGATAGTACTAATTACAATTCATTAATTACTTGTTTTATAAAAAATATATAAAACATTTATTATTCGATATTACCCCCTCACTTTGAAAAGGAGACAATCAATGTAAATTTAAATAAAACATTTTTACAAAATAAAATTCTCATATTGGAACAAACAATTTTTTTTTTGAAAACTTTCCCCCTTCAGGTTTTTAAAAATTTCCTTAATACCCCCAAAAATTTAATTTTACCTCATTTGCGGTAATTTACCCCGGTTCCCCGACCGCTGCTCTAAGCTGTGCGCGTGTGCGCTCGCACACAACTCGACGAGCGCGCGCACATGCGTTAGAACAGAGCGCACAAAAGTTACACTAGCTATAGGTCCCACCACCAGAATAAATTAATTGTCATTAAATAGTGTTGTTATTTATTGTCATTATAAAAAAATAACCATTTCGTTGAGTAAGTCTAAATACCGTTTATTTTAATTTCCACAGCCAATGAAATTTGCTCACATAACCTTCGGAAAATTACTGGGAAAATTGATTGTGACACGTATTTCTCCTAGGTTTAAGAATAAACTAAACACAAGTAGAGTAACAAAGTATTGGAATTTAATTTTACATTAAAAATGTGTTTCCACACAATAAAAGAAAGTAAAGTTATAAGGGAAAAGGCACTGTATTAAAGCTTTTTTTACTTCTCTTTGCCATAAATATTGTGTGTTTCGTACGCCTTTGGTCGTTAATCTATCTGCTGCGTCACTGTGGTTTCAGCTCTGAAAATGTAAAAATGTAAAAAGTTCGCTAAGAATGATGTCATCGGAATTAATGGAGGGTTTTATGCGGATAATGTTTACATTGGGAACACTAAAGCAGCGATATCTGTAGACTTTATGGGCATTCTGGCATAGATTGGAAATAACGGTGTGAGAAAAACGCCCCGACCGGATTTATGGAGTTAATAAAGACGATACGTTCAATTTATTCTTTTAGGAAAATTTATAATCCGAATTTTGAATTTGGTTTTATTGCTTTTGGTGTTGACCGCTGGATGGCGTGAAGCATAGTTTATTACGCATGTTTTTTTATATGGATTGTAATACCGGACGAATATATCAACACTGATAGACGATAGTATGACGTTTCAAATGAAATACTAGTACAGTAAAACCCCCATTTACACTAATGTCGAGACAGTGTAATTCGGGGTAGTGAAATTAGGCATTTGGTTTTTTCCGCAAAAAAATGAAAAACTAAAATTTGCCTTAGTTATGCAAAAAAATAAATATTTAGTTACCAAGTGACAAAATGCAAAGCGCGCCAAAATACCACACATAGACAGTCGCCCGCTATACGTGTATAGCCTGACACGTGTTGAATACACAGACGCTAGCCAACATTTTACTGTATGCGCGGCACAGACGATCGTCTCGTAGTAACGACAGTGGAATGCGACCGTGCAACTGGGGGATTTGCGGGGAATATTTCAAGCTAGCGCATTATTCGGGGCAGCGTAATTGGCGGTTCCACTGTATTGTTAACATTTATGTCGAATCCGTGGCGCAGCGGACATCTGCTTTGACTTACTTTACGTAACATATCCCACGGAATCGAGTACCAGTACGAATAAACAATTTTTCTGTTGGTATTAAAGGTATGGGTGTAAGAATTTCCCCCCACCCTTTCAATATAAAAAAATTCAAGGGAGTAGCGAGAGCAATTAGTTAAGCACTGTTTCACCGTGTTAAAGTGTAACAAATCGTACATAATAAATTGCTCGTTTAAAAAACCGTGGGGAAGATAACCGAGTGATTGATTTTTTTGTGTTAAATTTATTTTTACGTTATTTTTAAATTAGTTAGAATCCAACTAATGGACACATATTGATTTCGCTTCAACAAAGGTGAATTGAAAGGCAACGCAATGTGTCATTATAAATTGACATGTGTATTACATAATCACCTATTCAGTGGCGTAACTAGATGGTTTGAACTCCGCTACAACATTGTAGAGACAGGTCTGTTAGAATACGGATTTTTTAAAAAAATATTAGTATAACCGTAAATGGCTCGCGTTGTAAATATACACATATATATGTATACTTGTTCGATACGTTTGTTTTTTGTTTGTATGCTTTGAGGTTAAGGCAATTACATTTTTTTCAATTTAATGGATATTTTTAACTCTTTATTTTTAGATGTAAAAGCGGTAATTTGACGCAATTTTGAGTGTGGAAATGTTAACGAAATTAACGATTTTGGAATGCCACTTTTTTCAATTGTGACACATACAATGTAAATACATAGTAATGCCTTATACGAGCATTTTTTTTCTAGTTGCTAGCTTTTGCATAAAATTCATTTTTGGTATCTGTGGATAATAATAACTTTATCCATATCCCATATTAAATAAAATGCTATATCACAATCATACTCAACCTTTTTTTCCTCCGGGCCGCATTCCGATTTTTGCTTCTCTACGTGGGCCGCAACATATTTACAGTAAACTGTAAATATAAGACTATAATGCACACATATTTATGTATTATGATATCAAAATAAAACTATTTTATTTTATGTAAATATATACATATATGTATGTAAACATTTATGCATTCATATATTTTTCATACTAAAAAGTAACAATGAACAACAAATAAAAAATACGTAAAAGTACATAAAAATATCAATGTCCTTAAAAATCGATATGAATTTTGATATACTATATTTTAAAACTATATTTTAAAAATATTTGATGACTCTAATTATTTTGGGCCGCACATAAGAGCTGATTGGGCCGCAGGTTGAGTATGGCTGATATATAACCTATTGTAAGAATACTATTAGATATTCAAATTTATAAATTATCAGATGGCAGTTCCACCCATCAATATTCACACAGTGCTATCAATGTAAAGTGATATAGATAATATAGATATTTAGTATGCGTTGTTTTGGAGTATATTTGAGAAAGACAGATCGTTAAGCTAAGACAAATATGCATTTCTATAGTTTTAGTCACGAAAGAGCCGAGTTTAACCTTTCGGCATCTTCTGGCATTAAAGTGCACGGACGTATTTGAACTTACAATTCAAGGTTGTCCGTGCGTGCATGGAAATTTACAAAATTTTAACGGTTCATACTTCATCAAAAAAATTCAGCCGAAGTCCTAATAAATGATCATATGTATATATATCATATTGTAATAAATTACAATAATAATAATAATTAATAATTTTACAAATACCCTGTACTGTCAAACTGCTGTCAACGTTTCATTACAACGTAATGAAAGCAACATCGTATCAATTTTGAAACTCCCTAGTGACGCAGGGTGAAAATTACACCGACTGCAAATATTGTCCCCTCGCTGAATAAATAAGCGACCGAGCCTTGGTCAAACAAATCTTGGCCCAGAACAACAAGCTGCGCATACAACATTCCATATGCGTTGCTATTTACGTAATGTCAACAGCGCTTTACAAATTCAACCCCGTCTAACAGCCAAAAAATGGTTTTAACAAGTGTTATAATCTTGCGTCAAGATTTGGGGCTTATACAAAAAAAACAACTTTTTAGTAATTAGAATACCAATATTTCTTAAGAAACATTTTTTTAAGTTTCACAATAAAGGATAACGTAATGAAAAAATGTATTAAACATAATTTCTTTTAATATTATAAACTTACTTTTACTCGATGTTCCTCTTAAAAAATGAGTTGTTAAGAAACACAAAACGTCCACTGATCTTTTTCTTAATTAATAAAGTAATTTTGTTAACAAAATTTTCTGAAATAATATATTTATATCTATAAATGTTCTATCGTTGAGTAATAAATTTGGTCTTTTTGTTTTGTAAGGTAATAAATAATATATCTACTTTTTGTTAGTAGGCTGGTATGTAAAACTTCGAAAACAGTATCCGAGTCAAAGTGCCTAAGCAAAAATATATTTTATTATAATATATTCAATCCATTCATTAATAATGACTATTTATATACGTGTAAAATTCTGTTTTATTGTTAACTATTGTGGATATACCGAAAAATTCGTAGTTTATAATAGTATACACTGTTAACGATTAACAGTCTCTTGCTTAAATATGTTTAAAATTTATATTATAATTATTAAAAAAAGTACTTGTGTGTTACACTGTGTGTATTTCATACTATCGTGCATCATAGCGGGTTTGCATTTTACTACTCGAGTTGTTAACATATTATCTAGTTATGCATTATACTAATTTATGTACCTTGGGTAAAAACTGAAGATTCTAGCCAGATATCCTATACGTTATTAGAGGCATCTTAAAGTAAAAAGTGGTTCATTAAGGTATTTAGTAGTAAACGTAATTATTTGTTTCGCGCTTGAATTTTTATAACGTTTCCGATTTAGAACAAAATGCATATTTTATGTCAACCATTTATTGCAAATAATACAAGCGGGATAAAGTTGGACATATTGTCATTGAATTTATTGGCTTCTGTGTTTGATTTGTGTGAAGTGAGCCAAGTGGTGATTTAGAAAAAGATTAGTTAGATGCGTTATAATATTCTCCATATAATACCAAAATAGTGTTGTCTTCCGGAAATAAAAACATCCAATCCTTCAAAACATCAAATAAAGGCGTGATTGTACTTAAAAGTGTAATCGAAAAGTTTGACTATTTTACTTTTTGGCTCACTTCATTTCTCAAGTGCTTAATTTACATATAGCTTGATATTACTTTAAATCAGTGTCTGTCAATCTTTTTTCCTTTACGGCACACTGATGAATGGAACTAGTACCGCGGCACACCAAGGTTAGGGTATCCAATCTCGGAGCCTTTTACATTAATTTTCAATCTCGGTAATTTCAATAATTGAGATTTTCTCACCGAGGAATTTGAAATTCTCAATTCGCTATACTTTTTCCCCGATTATCACAGAACCTCGTTTTTTTTTTTAGCTCACAGAGGAATTTGAAATTATCGATTTGGTATACTTTTTCCCAGATTGTCACAGAACCTCGTTTTTTTTTAGCTCACCGAGGAATTTGAAATCCTCGATTTGGTATACTTTTTCCGCAGATTATCTCCAAAACTCCTTTTTTTTTTTAGCTCACCGATGAATTTAAAGTCCTCGATTTTGTACCGAATAGGCATTATTTAAAATTTACATTGTTAAGGCTTCTTCCACCGCGGCACACCTGGGACTTCTTGCGGAACACAGTTTGGCAGACACTGCTTTAAATTTTTTCACTATAAATACTTAGTAGAAAGATATTGCATTAAAAAATAAATACTCCGTATTTTTTAAATTTTTAATTTATGTTTTGTGATGTGATATAGATAACATAAACCAGATTTCGGTTTATTGGAGCACACAAAAAACAAATATCAACAAAAAAAAACTTACGTATTTTGTGATAACCTAGTTTAAATATTACAAAAAATGACTTTGTATATTTCAAGTTCATATTTAAAATAAAAAAATTAACTTGATATTTGAATACGTTAACTTTTTTTTAAATATTTTACAAGCAACTACTCCAATTTCACAACAAATTCTACGCATAAAGATTCATTTAAAATATTTACCTTGCAAAATTGATGAATATTCAATGAACGAATTTAATTATTGATTGATTAGGAAGAAAAACTACGATTTACGACTATCTGATTTGGAATTAAAAACCCCATTTGGTATTGTTGTCGCAATATCGGTTTGAATTTTAATTATCAGGCAAGCAGAGTGTAGAAGAGTGTTGATTGAATTTGCTTTACAAATGCACAAGTAAGTATGTCCAATGGTTCAGTCGGTCATTTGAGCAAACGACACGAAATCGAAACGAGCTATTTACACCAGTATGAACGCAATCGACCACCTGGTTGATAGGGTTACACAAATAAATAATTAATTAATTAACAGATCGTAATATTAACTTATAAATTACGTTCATTTTATATTGGTTTTATAATTACAACAATAAAACATGGTTTTTTTTATTATTTATTTCACAATTTGGTAGACAATATCCGGACATTTTCGACTGAACTTTCGACGAAAAAATAAAATATTGTTATTTATTAGAAGGTGTGTTAAGCATTCCGGGTACGTAGCGCAATGGTCAACATTGTTGGCTTCCGTGACGGATCTTACGAGCTCGAAACAGCATTTTTTCAATCAGCTTTTGTTTGAAGGCATAAGTGTTTTTGATTTGTTAAACTTCCCTCCTAACAATCCTAAAATAACGGTGCGTATCGAGAGTGCTAAGCTCAACACTAGTCCTGTCCTAACCTTAACCTTTTTTGTTTAGATTAAAAATACAAAACATTTTTATCTTAAAATTATATGATACGTGTAAATGAATACTATGTCGGCATTATGCCATCGTCAGAACTATGCTTACACGGACAAAAGTTAACCAAAATAACTTGGAAACAATGGGAAATAATATCAAAATACTCGCTCTAAAAGATGTTCATTTAATTTTAATGTTATTTATTTATAACATAGCTCTTTAAAAGTACTGGTTATTTAAAGTAAAGCTCCAAGTACAATAGAAAAAAAGATATTTGTGTAATATGATATTTAATTGTTGATTACTTAATTACCGGTTAACACGGCTTAAATGATGCTGTTGTTGACAGTTTTAAAAAATATATTTTTATCTCAGCTGAACAATTATTAAAATATCGGTCCATAATGTTCATGACGCTTGTTCAAATATCCATATTTTTTATTTATTTCTCATCTTAAGTTATGATACAATTTCGGTCATTTTCGATAGCATTACAAATACATTAATGTTTTTTTTTCAACTAATCTGTTTTTCATGAGCATTGTTTTAAATGTAATATTGACGATTAATACTTTCTTTTTTTATGATTATTCATATTTTACCGATTTAAGTAATTTATCATCATCTTCTTTTAATGATAAAAATTGTCTATTTATAATTTCGTAGTCATTAATATAAAAAAAAAACTAAATGAAGGAATTTCTTTTTAAGTATCGCAATGAAAATTGATATTACGTACACATTTCATAATGCATTTTATACACATTATATTGTATATTACAATCATCAACTGTTTGTAAGAACATATATTTTAATTATTAATACACCAATCATTGGACATTATTTCATATCGATGGATATATTGTAACTAATTATCACACTGTAATCTGTTACTTTGGAACGTAAACATTGAGATCACTGACAAATGACAGGAGGCTAAACTCCATAATAGTTATGCTGTAATGTCAAAAATGCGACATCTGTGAAAAACAACGCAAACCATGTTGAATTCAAATTTTTGTAAATCGTTGTCATAGCAACCCAAAATACACAGTGTTATAAATGGGTTGAATTAAGCAAGTATGAACTTACTGCAATTTTAAACATAAACATAAAAGTTTGAATATGTTTTTAGATAATTTATAACAATGCTGTGAATTAACATGGTTATTTAAATTTGTATTCACCCTTAAATCATTTTTTTACTAAGCATCATGATACATTGTATTTAGTTACTTTTTCATAACAAAAATATGACTTTAGGAGAATTTCGCCGGAAAGTAAAATGGAAATTATACATATAAAACAGAAACTAGGTCGAATTTATTCTCTTTGCCAAATTTAAATTTGGGCTATTTTGTATTCGTTTCCATTCATAGCTCAAATTACCAAAAAACCTCAGTTGAGTAACACAACCCAAATTTCACAATTAAAAAGTGATATTTTGAAATTGTTGATTTTTTACGTATCTTTACATCAAAGTGACTCGAATCCATGAAGGTAAAAATTATCTAAAAACATACCCGATTGCAACAAATATAATAAAGTATTAATGCAATATAAATTTGTGATGGCCCTGCTTTCGATAACAGCACCGCAGCTGCAGAATGAGGCACGTTCGCCTGACGCAGTAGCCTAGATTAAAAGCCTACGCGAAAACTATTAAATAAATACTTGATTACTATTTACATACCTATTTATAATATAGTATTCGATTCGTACTACGCTAAGTAATGCATTCCACAGTGGCAATAATAGCTTTCGAACCGTTTGACACACGCAGTGCAATGATGCTCAAATCCATCCAACAGATTTTAAATTCTACTAAATATATAGATGCAAAATTATATGCAACTAAATAATAAATTCCACGCTTGACATACACTGCGCAATAACGATCAAATCCATCAACCCAATAGAACACATAATATGCGACTAACAGCCGCCATTCACTAGGGAACAAATTGTTTCAAAACATGTCCTGGAACACAAAATTTACGTGTTCATGTCATATTGTGGAACATTTCACGTGACCCGAGATAGATTCTCATGTTCACGGTCTGGGAGCGAGCGCATATGGAACATGCGATACGCGCGCAGCTATCGATTAACTGTCAATGTTTCATTATTCTATGTCATCATAAGGATTCATATTTCATCAATATATATTGCGAGAATATAAACGTAGACAGCACTAATCATCATAAGCTCATCGGCCGTCATTTTAGAGATTTATGTTTGACTTTGAAATGTCGCCTTATAGAGACATCTGTCAAAATAAACACCTTTGCATAAGTTATTTTACTCTATGGGCAATAGTATATTGTCTATGGTGTATACGCTGTCATCGTGGAGGATTAAATAATTGTATTTTCTTTGTAGGAAGCTTATCAACATAAGTAACAAACTTTACGCGCATTTTTTGCATTCGATAAAATCAAATAATGTTTGTTCGAACGCAACACTGACCAACATAACCTCAACGGGTGACTTTAGTGTGACTCTTCGTGTGTTCAAGAAAATCTGCTGGGATAATGTTCGCAAAACCATAACGCAAACCGTAGATGTTCAGGATCATTCACCTCGGGACATATGGGTATCGGCATAAATAGTACTTTTCATGGTGGCAAATATACTTCAAACCATTTGACATACGCTGTGCAATGACGTTTAAATCCACTAGCGGATTTCAAAATGTACTACACATACATATCGACATTGGAAAGGGAAAAATACATAACCCACAGTTTTATCAAAACAGGATTTTTTTCGATAATCACAATGTATCAAACTAGGTACACGTTCTATCAAAAGGATGCAAGCTGCAAATGCCGAACTAGTATCTAAATTTATCTTTTAAGTTTGAAAAAGATGACCTTGTAAAAAATTAAAATCAAGAAAAAAGACTGAAATAAAGTTTTTTTCTAGAATATTTCTTTAATTAATATTATAATATGTCTTATTATTAATATATAAATATGCCATTACTTTAATTGTTTCCAATTAATAGAGTAATCACCAACCTAGCTGATTGATTGCAGCTCATTAGTTTAATAGTTTGTAAAGTTTAACGTTATTAGTAGCATGATTAAATTTGTTTGCACTGTTTCGATTTTATAATCCCCTCTTTGCTTCCCTTAAAAAGGAAAAATCCCAATCTGATTGATTGCAACTCATTAGTATCATTATTTGTTTGCTTTATTTCGATTCTACACCCCCCTCTTTGCTCCTCTTAAAAGGAAAAAAACCCAAAACTCCATTTTGTAATTTCATAATTTTAAAATGTTAGAATCAATCTTGCTTCATTACTAAAGCAAACTTTGCGATAGTAAGTCTGAAGATGCCTCTTAAAGAGGCGAAACACGTGTCACAGTTAGTAACACAATACGTGGAATAATCAAAGTTAATTTAAATTTTCTATTAAAATGAACTCCCACAAAGTTACCGCCGAAACCATCGAAAGTATTATAATATGTCAATTAAACGCCAGCTTAGAAGTCTCCGTGCACTTCAAGGTTGTGTATAATTCATAATTTGCATATGGCCCAAAATCATCAAAACACGCTTTTTGCGCCTTGTGTAAAATTTTATATGTGTGTGTTACGTCCTTTTTCCTTTTTACATTCAATATGCGTATCTATGAAGGGTGACCAATGAGTAGATGACCAAAAAAACTGTAATAATATACCTTAAAATAAATATAAAACACTCGCCGATGTATCCATTCACTGAACATAATGCAATTCCGCCCACTTTATCGTTGTGTCACTAAGTGACTTTTTATTTTGCAATTTGTTCCGCAAAATAAGGAAGGAAACAAAATTTGTTTTCCTGATCCAAATTCCCGAGGGGATCGGTAAAATTTTATTCAAATTCAGCTAATTCCTAAATGATTTAAATATTTAATTATTCATTTTAGCAAAGCCATCTATATCGCAACAAAATAACGAAACTTTACAAAATAAAGCGGTATGAATATTCAACTTTCGGATTAAACAATTTTCTTTCACGTTGTAAAACAGTACAATACTGTATTTGTAGCAATTTAAAGATAACTTTATCCTTATTTTAATACTTACTATATATTCTGTATTACTTCAACTACAATAACTATCATTCTGAAGTTTTGTATATTTATGTACATATGTAAATCTTTATATCGACTGTGGAAAGGAAAAAGGACGTAACCCACGCATATCAAATTTTACAGGAGGCGCTAAAAACGTGTTTTGATGATTTTGTGACATACGCAAATTATGAATTATACACAACCTTGAAGTGCACGGATACTTCTAAACTGGTGTTAAATTGACATAACTTATATTAATTAAAGAAATTGTCTCGGAAAAACCTTTATTTCAGTGTTTTTTCTTGGTTTTAATTTTTTACAAGGTCATCTTTTTCAAACTTAAAAGCTAAGTTTAGATACTTATTCGGCATTTCCAGCTTTCATCTTTTTGGTAGAATGTGTGTCAAGTGATTATCGAAAAAAAGCTGTTTTGAAAAATTGAGGTTTACGTCCTTTTTCCTTTCCACAGTCGATATGTATGCAACAAAAAAAAATCTTTTATACATTTTTTTCTATATTTCTTTGTTTTTAAATTATCAATGTTTTGCCTACTTTTGTTGTGTTCACTGTCAAATGTAACTTGGTGGGAAGGCGTTGTGTTAGCATCAGCATCGTTTTCTCTCATCACGAGCATTATTGAACGACTATCTTGAGTTGACAATGCTCGTTGTGATTGAAACCAGCCCATTGTTTGTTCAGATTTTTTATTTATTTTTTTTGTTATCAAATTACCAAACTTGGGAGAGGTCATATATTCAAACGGCCAACGATTATGTTATATGCGGTTGATGGGCCACTGGTTCAAAATCCCGATATTTTACACATCGGTTTGACAATTTGATAACTACTAATTTATTACTCACCCCATTATTCTCGTAAAAACAACTTTTATTAAGACTCTCCACGATAGTATTATTGTTTGGAGAATATGTATGCAAACTCGAGTTTATAAAAGATAGCTGTAATATAATAAATCTTATAATGCTTTCATAAAATATTGCATTTTGTAATGTTTCATGATAAACGCTGTTCAATTATATCACAATTTTGAGTAAGCCAGCCGAGCGGCTATTATAAATATCTACATTATTTATTATTATGATTAAAAGTGCGCAAAACAAGGTCAACTTTCTTTTGCCACACCCTGTATTTGTTGTATCCGTGCTCGTAAATGCTACATTTCAAATATTGTTACAAATTTCTGCCATATTGGGAATACTTAGCCATCACCGTCTGTCTGTCTGTCAATGAACCGCTGCCATATTGAAATTTCATAACAAATCACAAACGTTTTATTGAAACGTCTAAGTGAAATTTTGTGTGCCAAAAGTGGCAATGAAGCAGTATTTTAAGTATCATTAATGGTATGATTGTTTCATTTGTTTTGCCAAAAATTTGAACATAGATCACTGTAGTTTTCGGGTCACGATTTGTTACTTAGGATTATCAGTAAACAATATTTATTTTTTTAATATTTAATCTGCAAATATTGAAAGATTGACATGCTTATTAAAATGTTGATATTTAGCCTATTTATTCTAAGACCACACTCAATTTAGGGTATACGTAAATAGATATGTTTTTTATTTATATACTTAATACTATTTATATACAATGACGGCATAAATTTTGCAATATACCTTAAACCAGGTCTGCATCGGAGGGTATACGGTGTATACCCTCTTGTAAAATCTTCTTTTTATAATCCGCGGCATAGTAGAGATTAAAGAACAATACCGACATAAGGCATAGGGTAAATAAATATAAATAAACGGTATACAATATTGTACAAAAATACGTTATCTTAGTCAGTTTAAATCAACCATTGAGAAGTATTTAATATGAGCTATTCAGTATTCATAAATAATACACAATATTTATGGTATGAGCCAGTATAAGCCAGTTTAGTTTGAAAATCAAACCTTACCTAACCTCATCTAACAACATTCGTACAACACGGTTATTGACAAAATTTAATTGAAATACTGACCTTTGTATGTTTATACAGTCCAAATAATAGATTTTTACATATCATTAGCTTAATGAAAGACTTAGGATATTGAATATTTTTTTTATACACATCTCTGACATCTGAAGGAAGTGGACTTTTATTTATTAACTTATTTACATTCTCATTAACATGCAATATGCAAAATTGAGCATACAACACTTTTCAAATACTGTCCAATTAAATACCAAATAAATAATAATAAAAAAACAAACCTCACTCAAAGCTGGCATTTACAATCAATCACTTCACATACATATTTTAATGTGATGTGAATTTTTCATATTTTCTTTATAAGAAAAGATTGAGTTGAAAAAACGAACTAAATTTGAATAAATCGCAAAAATTGACACCCTTGTTAAGTATATTTTAATCAATAACAATGTTGAATAAAATTGGATATAACGGAATACTTTCTATTTTCAAAGATATTATAACCACTCTTTGAACAATGTTAGTATAAATACTACAAAAAAGACTTGGAAGCCAACCAATATACGTTTTATAATATATCTAAGGTTTTCAAACTGTTTTTGCCTTTAAATAAAGGGAAAAAAATATCACTTTTAGGGTGTTCACTGTCAATACTTGGTGGAAAGGCATTATATTAATAAAAACAATAATCCTTTGTACTTCATTCCACTTTATTTAATATGTCAGGACCGGTTTCGCTCATTGCGAGCATTGTCAACTGATAAGAAATATAATTTATCAATGCTATTTATACAAAATTGAAAAGTTATACACAACAGTTGGCATTGAAAAGAAATTGCCAATTTATGAATCTGGGATGACTTTTTAATTATATGTTAGATGTGTTGAACATTTTAATTTTGTGTTATTTTAGAATCACTTTAATGTAATTGGCAATTTCTTTTCAATGCCAACTGTTGTGTATAACTTTTCAATTTTGTATAAATAGCATTGTTAAATTATATTTCTTATCAGTTGACAATGCTCGCAATGAGCGAAACCGGTCCTGACATATTAAATAAAGTGGAATGAAGGACAAAAATAAATGGTCAGAGTTTGAATCATTTTTTGGTCAGAATTCAAATAAACTTCCGGTCTGAATAAAATTAATTATTTGGTCAGAATAAAAATATTACACGGTCATATTTTGTAACCATTTTGGTAAGGTTAGTTTTTTTTAATGCTATAAAAATTATGAACGAAACTGTATTAAAATTCAGACCGGTTAAATACAAGCCTTAAAATAAATGCCATCATCATAAATTTTCAGATCATACAGAGAGACCCAAGAATATGTTTTTTATTCAAATATATATCAATCAAACCATCACCGATATTTAAATGAATCATAAAATTTTAATCGTTTAAACTTTGTATATTTCCGTACGTTTTGACACTTACGTGTTTCGCTTTTTGGCACCTTTCGATATGATCGCCATCAATAATTTATTGTCAATGAAAATATTTTCTCTCAATTATTCTTTTATAAACACAGTGAAAAATATTTACTAACCCGTCAGTTCATCCGTGCACTTGAATCCCTGGCGATGTCGAAATGTGAATTCCAAGTTATTCGAGACGTTTGGATAAATACATAATTTTCATTTGATAATAAATTTCAATCAAGCACCTCAAAATTCTGAATTTTATTTATAATTTATTAGTTCATATAATATACATATATATAATTTACTAATTTATAGATTTATATTATTCATTTATTCGCATTTATCATAATCAGATTCAAGAATATAATCAATTAGATCACTATCTTGAATAAAAATATCTGGAAAGCGTGAATTAATGACATTTCTAAGAAAGTCATCGTTTTATTATTGTTCTGAATTTTGTCAAACATTTTTTTACCTGGGCTATTTTAACATCTTATTAAATTTAAGTTTGTCGTAGTCTTGAAATTCAACATTTCTCGCTTATGAAACATTTTTGTTTTCGTTTATTGTAAAAATGAGATTATTGATTTTTTATCAAACATTTTATTGCACTATCAATGTTTAACGTATTCGGTAATTGGGTCCATTCAACCTATTAACAGTGGAGTTTTTACAGTAAATTGTGATGCTATCTTAAATATAAGTCCTTAATTTTAGACAACGTATTTTCATAATTATTCAAGAAACTTCTTACGTTGTATATACGTAAGCCAAATGATTTATAAAACCGATGTATGAACTTTAAAACATTTAATTTTATTATCGTTCCCAATGTTTGAGAGTATTTGTATTAGAATTGTGAATTGCGTATAGTCTGTGACATTTGAAAAGGCGCATCTTCACATTTTTCAACCTCTTAACATTATCAATTGATTTAAAATACTAAACTCGTGAAACTATGTGTGGGCTGTCCATATAAGCGAATTAACTATACAATAATGCATACCTTTACTTGCATTATAGCGTACTCATTCTGCATACTTACATAATAAATTTATTTCAGTTGCCGTGCAAGATTAAAACAACATAGCAACGCAAAACGGCTGAGCTCAGTCGGATTGAAATATTTAATCATTTTTATACTCGATTTACGTACTTCTTGGTGAAAACATTCAAATAATTTCATCCATGTTTTACTTCACATCAATTTCAATTAAAAAATAACTTGACCAGATTTTTTAAAACAAAATTTTGTCTTCCATGAAATATTATATTTTTGATACGGTCGGAAATGCAATAAAGAACATCCGACTCTTTTTTTATTTCAATTAAAATACGCAGAATAAATATAAAATAATGCATATTTTTTTTTAAATCTGAGTCGGAGTCGAACCGTTTGTTAATGTCGCAGTCGGAATTACGACTTTGAATTGATTTTTTTTAGTATATTAAGTACAGAACCCAATGTATTTATTGTGTATTTGACACGACAGTTTTGAATGGTATGGAATGGTAAAAATATTGATTTAATAATCAATAATTGAATGTAGTCATTTACGGATTCAAACCTGTATCACCGAAGTCAATTTGAACGCCAAATAGCGTTAACCCAATTGATAGTTTATAATCAGGATGAGAGATTAGAGCAGGGGTTCTTAAACTTATTGGGCGCATTTGAGACTTAGGATAATAGTAGCGGACGCACGTCAGATTTATAAAAAACACGATTTCTGTAATATGGATAAAAATTACTATATTTTTACTTTAATATTGTTATTAGTAGGTAAATTACACTTGATTATTTCTATGAGGAGGGGCATTAGCAAAATTAAAAGAGTACAAAAATATCTTTAAAAATAATACAGCACAATTACTGCAATTTTTCAGGATGTACTTCTCTTCCTTATTTATTTAATGAAGAGTCAGATGGTTATTTAAATAACAAACAATTATCCACCCATTTCTATTTTTTTGTTATTAAACACTTTATAGGGGCGCTTGAAAATAGCTCCACGGGCGCACATGGGAAACCCTGGATTAGAGCATCAGTGAGAAGCGGAAATAGAATGATGAAAATAACATTCCTATAACCTGAATTTAAAATTATACATAACATAGTGTTAATTAACATACATCTTATACGACTGTCAACTTTCTGCCGTACCCTATCAAATTATATAGTACTGAAAATATTATTTTATAAATTAATAGAAAGAAAATATGCAATAATAGTAATTGTTCCTATGCATTAAATGTCAAAACTTTATATTAATAATAAAAAAACATTAATAAAAACTTCCATTTAATTATATTGACATCAAATCATTAAAATTTAACCTTAGTTTTTAAATCCATTTGTCCAAACGATAGACATACCTATACATAATGTCTTACTATAATTATTATTCAATTATGAATAAAATTCGTATCATGGATAATAATTTTTATATTGACTGCATATTTCATAGACCATTCAATCATTTTTCGGAAAATGTCAAGAGTATCTCCGTTTGGTATTTATTTAAAAACCTAACAACATTTTTAAATGCCGAATGTCAGGGAGATCTCTAATGGCTATGATCAACAATATTAATGCACCGATTATTTATTTTACCGATGGCATTGTGGGCTGAAAAATGTTAGGTCATTTTTGGCAAATAGTCACAATTATCGAGCCAATATACCTGTTAGATTTAATTATTATAACTTAAGCGAATCTCCCACTCAGTGTTGTTCTTTTTTCAATGATAAAATTGCTGTTTTTTGCAAGAAATCTGTCGTAATAAATTTTTACTCGTTACCTCATTTTACAACCTACATAAATATTTCATTAATTCATTTTACTTTTTTATCAGTTTAAACTAATATCTACCTAGGCAATGTTTATAACAATAAAACAATACTATTAATACATATTTTAGCATAACAATAAACATAATACGTACACAAATAAATATTGTAAATTAACAAAAGCTACTTCGGTATCACTCCATCGTTAGAAATAGTCACCACCGTGTTGCAAAACAAGTTGGCGCTGAATTAATTGTCAATCCTCGTTCGCACTAAACGCACTTTCATTAACTTTATTAATATATACAGTTTTGTTAATTAACAGACAATTCAATCGACAAAAAGAGCAACTATAAATCTTTATAAAAGCTCGTTGACTCGCCATAAAAAATAGAATCTCACATAATCGTTGTAAAAAAAATCTTCAATGATTAACTTTGCCTAAAATTTGTAACACTATGAAATTTCTTAGTTCAAATAAATTTATTTTGATTACTTGGTGTTACAACCTGCAAAAATAATATCCCACGGATTCAATAATGCTTCTTAAAAAATCGATTGGAAATTTACATTAACAGAATTAAACCTCAAACAGTTTTAAACATGTGTACCTATTATACCTACTAATTCATTATCGTTGGATTGTATCGTTAATATGTTCATTATAATCCTTTTTAACATTTCATAGCGTTATCATTGTAGCATACATATTAAATACCACGTATTAAATACGCACAATAAAATTGTAGGCAAACATATCAAATTGTATTTCAATAAATGTAATTCGTTTATAATTAAAATAATCAAGAAACTTCATCAAACTATCACGTTGATTACTTCAGTCGGGCTTCTTTTATTTGTTGAACTTACGCTGTATTTATAAAATTGTAATGGCATTTATTTCGGATTCGGTTTATTCCTAGCTCTGTTCTGTGCATCTGGCAGCAGATTCCTGACTCTTTATTATGATGATCAGACTCTCTGAAAATGTTTCTGGTCAACTGACAGTAGATACAAACTAGTGGCAGACCTGTGCATAGAACAACATTGTTAGTTTATTTGTTTGCCGCCAGTCGTCGTGTTTTGCTTGTAGCAAACAGATGGCGGTAGTGATAGTGAAATTTAAATGTCAGCGACGAACTGCGAAGACCTTTATGCACTAAAACAACAAAGAAGAGTGAGTTTTTAATTAAAAAAACACTGTTTAATTTTATATTCGCTATTGATTTAGTGTAGTATGTTAAAATATTGAGATCAAATATTTACCAGTAGTTAATTCACTGAAAGTATTTTTAATATAAAACTAGAGCTAGAACTAGAGTCGGGTAAAAAAGAAAACTCCGACTTCAAATTCATTTTTTCAAAAATTTACGTTAAACTAACATATGTATCTGTATACCATCAGTAGTAGCGGATTAAGCAAATGGGAGGCTCAAGGCCCAATAAAATTCTGAGGCCCTGTTTTACGGATATCATAAAAACGTCAAACGATTCCAAATAAAACAGTTTAAATATACAAAAATCTGAGCCAAAAGAAAATGGGTTATATTATATAAGCTTTTTTGAGGCCTCAAGCGCGCGCCTCATTTGCTTATAATCCGCCACTCACCATCAGAGCATTATAATTAATAGAATAATTCATATATATATTCAATAATTTCACCAATTAATATGATGAATAGACTACTAATAAAAACAATATCTTTAAATTATTTTTCTCCAATTTTTCCGACACCACCTTCGGAAAAAACTCTCGACTCATATATATCATCGCTATCCAAGATTTAATTGCATCACTGGAAAGCTAAAGAATCAAAAAATTTAAGGACTATGTAAGGACTGTGGTACATTGCGTGGGGCGGAGGGGGAAGCGCCACCATTTGAAGGTCATTTTGCTGCGTATTGAGATTTCTATTTACTATAACTTTTGACTCAAAGAAGTTACGATGTTCGTTCAAGTTTCAATCGTTAGCCTCAACAAAATATATCGATTATAGATAACGCATTAGTGTAATATTGCGAATGTAACTATAATTAGGTATTAATATAAAAAAAATATATCAAAAATATATAGTGTCGGGCTTAACGCGTCAAAAAGCCAAGTCGAAATACAAAGATCGCATACAGTTGGAAAGGGCTTCTCAATAGCAATCGAATGGTACCATTAGGCCACCATTTGACCGAGTCAAGCAGTGCCGGCAACGTAAAAATGGGCGTAATATCACCTATTACGAGACGTATTCACGTACAACACACGGCCGTGTCTATGACACAGCCACACCCCATTTTTTGTAGAAATATCAAACGTTTTCTTTCATAGATGAAGGTTTTTGTTTAGGCTTAAGTAAAGGTTTCATTGATGATTTGTTAGCCAGTTGATCACAACGTTGATTAACTGATCAACTATGTGTAATGTATCATTTATATTATTATTTAATTAAATAATATCTTTATGGTTTTCTTGTACCATTCAATTTTTACTAGTCTAATTATTATATGATTGTAGCTCAAACGTAGCGGACGAAGCTTTAATATCCCCGTGGCGTAATTTAAATAAATATATAAATGTCTGTGATGATTCTTATGTAACGCTTTTAAAATGTCTACCTTTCAAGTACCAGAGTCGTACCAGAGATTGTAATGCCAAATGGACACATCGTTACGTCTAAATATGTTAGGGTAATGGTACTTAGGATACCAATAAATGGCCACATAATAATATTGTTATTATGTTGTGATAGCAACTAGCGCCATAAGTGGTAACATGGGCTTAATAGTATAATTCTATGTGTACAATATTATTGCCAAAGGTCAAAGAACAGAGAATAAAGAGTTAAAGATGTATTATAAAACCTAATTTAATTCATTGTCTACATTTGCAGAATAATTTCATAGTCTATTATAATTGAACTGTCAAATTTGAATATGCATTGTTCTTTTTTTCAAATCGGTTACAATTTACCAATACAACCAATCTCAAATGCAACTTTGAGATGTTCCTTTTATGTCTGGAATTTGGTTTTGCTATTGGTCGAAACCTACTTAGAATCATTTTAACCAACGGTTTGATTTGAATGTGCACTAGATTCTAAAACGCGAAATGTCAATCTGGTAGTAAATTTGATCATTAAGAATCATATTTTATCCGCTTTCAGATTAATATAAGATACAAGCATGGCAGTATTTCGAGATATACTTTATTTTAATATAAAGAAAGAAATAATCACATATTCAGAAACTGTCAATATTTTAAATGCTGAATGAAGAGTCAATTATTGCTCGTGCATGAACTAATTTCTGAAACGTTATAATAAGTTTATTACTTCCTGGACGTTATTGTACTGAATAAATAAATTATTTTGCAATATTGAAGATATGATTTATTATTACGTCCAGATTTTTGTCTTTTTGTTTCGTCTATAAGATATTTGAAACAGGTATAACCATAGAACAAGTTTTACACATAGGTACAGTGAGTATATAAAAATCATAATACAACAAAAAAAATGATGCACGAAGATTATCGATTTAAAACAAGAGTATCTTAATTGAAATCTTAGTCGATTTTTTAAAACGCAATAATGAATCCCGAATTGATTTTAATCATGTGGTTAAAATAATATAGCTAAAGGTACTTTATCATTTTATATTATAACTAGCTGACCCGGCATGCGTTGCAATGCCACTCAAAGAAAGAAAGTTTTTGTGTTTTAATTTTGTTTATTGAAGTGCATATTCTCTTTTTCTGTCTATTTGACGTTTGACGTTTGCTGCCGATTGTTACGACACATGCGCCACCTATTTTAAGCTAATTGTAATAAAACCTTCGCGCAAGTGCAAGCATATGTTGTCAAAATGAACTGTAAGTGCTGAAAATAAGTGCTTTTGGATATATTTTGTTTTTTGCCTGGTGGGTATATGAATAGATCTGCAGGTTTTTCAATGCGTGAACAGGCCAGATACAGCTGCCCATGTAAGAAGCATTGATTTTTAAAATTTAGTCCACACACTTGTAGCGATTGTCCAAATGCGAGTCGCACCGGGAACTGCAAACATTTGAATTCTAATGGCCTATTTGTCGGAATTATTGGGATGCTTGGCAACAGTACATCGTATCCTTTAATTTCTCCATTTAAAATTGTAGCTTAGATGATATCGTTCATTACTTTTTCACTGAAAGCCTGGTACCGTGCAAAGTCGTGGTGGATTTATATTTCGGAGAAGAATGATAGGTACGCCAATTTTCAGTGTAAAAACGTGCGGTAGCATGCCTGGAAAATCAAGTGAGTTTAAGAATTCAGTTGGATAATTGACAGCTTCGTCTTGATCAATTTATAGTATCGAATAGACTTATACGTTGTTTCTTTGCCTGGTATTTCGTTTTGAATCCTGAAGTTGATAGCATTATCATCGTTGTTTTTGACTGCTAATATTACACGTACACTGAGCCACTGATGATTTTTGTAATTCTGTGCGATATTTGGGAAAACTTTGTGCATCAATTCGCTTACGGTTCCTGTAATTTTACAAAAGCTTGGTGGTAATGTGTGGATTCATCATGAATGCGCTGTTTGATCACCATCCAAAAGATTTGCTACAATTGCAGATGAAGCGATTGCCAATGCAATATTGTTTCGTGATCCAACGTTTTGGCTTGTGATTGATTGCATGCATAATTCTGTCATACGCTTTGCGTTGTTCTGGGGACCAATTTCGGAAGATTTGTTTGAACAAATTTACCCAATTTGTCGACATCAACTTGTGTTTGTCGTTCCAAATCACGGTAAAAAGGGTTGTTTGCATGTCATTGTATCAGACGATCGGGCTTGAGCAGTGAGAGCTCGAACGGTTTCCAAACTTGCTCGTCTGTTTCTGAAGCTCGTGATGCCGTCTTATTTCGTGCTTGAGGTCTAAATCAACTAATAGCTAGTTTTTAGGTGGCATAATTGTTTGACAGCGAAAGAAATGCTTTGTGACGACTATTACAAATTCACTTGATAATTGTTTACAATACCCTTTGATTGTTTGACGTAACCATGGCACGTATCAAACGTAACTAAGGAGTCATAAACAACTTGCTTATTTTGGACTTAAGTTGCTGCGCACTTAGCGCCATCTGTCATTCAACAACATAAATAATTTCGTTCTGTTTGAAATACGAACGACGGAAGTCAAAAATATTGAAAAAAAAATCTGGATAAGGACATCCTTTACCTAGCGGGATAAAATATACTTAAAAACCTATTCTACTATCTAACAAATATACATTTAAAAAATCATAAACATCGGTTAAACCTATAGAGATATAGGTAATTTTTAGAATAATTGAAATGTTTAAGTTTGCTAACAAATATATTTCGTAGAAAAAGAAAAAGATCTCGGGATATATATCGACAGTCCTTCAGTATTTAAATTGTAAATAATATATTTTTTAGAATATTTGAAATGTTTTAAGTTTGCTAACAAATATATTTCGTAGAAGAAGAAGTAGATCTCGGGACATATATCGACAGCCTTGCAGTATTTGAATTGTAAATAACATAATTTTTAGATTAGTTAAAAAGTCTACAAATATATTTCGTTGTAAAAGAAATAGACCTCGAGGCATATATCGACTGCCCTGCTGTATTTAAATTGTAAATTATTAAATTTTTGGAAAAATGTTAAAGTTTGCTACCAACTATTTTTCGTAGTAGCAGAAATAGACCTCGTAATTTACGTTAGTTTTTGGAATAATGTAAATAATATAATTTTTAGATTAATCAAAAAGTCTACAAATATTATTAACAACCATTTTTCGTAAATTATTGAATTTTTGGAATAATGTTTGTTTGCTAACAATCATTTTTCGTAGTAGCCGAAATTTCGTAAATTACTTAATTTTTGAAATAATGTTTAAGTTTGCTAACAACCATTTATCGTAGTAGCAGAAATTTCGTAAATTATTGAATTTTTGGAATAATGTGTAAGTTTGCTAACAATTATTTTTCGTAGTAGAAGATTTTAAAATAAAAGTCTAAATATAGTTCTATAAAATATTTATACCGTCATTAGAATATTCCTAATGCATGTAAGAAATTTAAAAGATTTTCAAGGCCGGATGCAAAATAAAACCATACCTTCAAATAATCGAATCAATGACACTGATCAAAATCTGTCAAATCAGCTCCAAAAAATCTTGAAATTGTAAATTATTTAATTTTTGGAATAATGTTTAAGTTTGCTAACAATCATTTTTCGTAGTAGCAGAAATAGACCTTGTGGGAATTATCGACAGCCCTGCAGTATTTAATTTGTAAATTATTATTTTTTTGGAAAAATGTTTAAGTTTGCTACCAACTATTTTTCGTAGTAGCAGAAATAGACCTCGTAATTTACTTTAGTTTTGGAATAATGTTTTAGTTTCCTAACTATCATTTTTCGTAGTAGCAGAAATAGAACACGTTAATTATTTAATTTTTGAAATGATGTTTAAGTTTGCTAACAACCATTTTTCGTAGTAGCAGGAATTTCGTAAATTATTAAATCTTTGGAATAATGTTCAAGTTTGCTAAGAATCATTTTTCATAGTAGCATAAATCGACCTCGGCGCATATATCGACAGCCCTGCAGTTTTTAAATTGTATGATATTGAATTTTTGGAATAATGTTTAAGTTTGCTAACAACCATTTTTCATAGTAGCAGAAATTTTGTAAATTATTGAATTTTTGGAATAATGTTTAAGTTTGCTAACAATTATTCTTCGTAGTAGAAGATGTTAAAATTAAAGTCTAAATATATTTCTATAAAATATCCATACCGTCATTAGAATATTCCTAATGCATGTAAGAATTTAAAAAGATTTTCAAGGCCGGATGCAAAATATAACCTTACCTTCCAATAATCGAATCAATGACACTGAACAAAATCTGTCAAATCAGCTCCCAGCCCTATAATTTTAGTAATAAAAACACAATAATCCTTTGTACTTCATTCCACTTTATTTAATATGTCAGGACCGGTTTCGCTCATTGCGAGCATTGTCAACTGAATAAAGTGGAATGAAGTACAAAGGATTATTGTGTTTTTATTAATATAATGCCTTTCCACCAAGTATTGACAGTGAACACCCTAAAAGTGATCTATAATTTTAGCTTCAAAAATCGAATCAATATATTTGATCATTTAAAAAACGTCGTAGCGATGCAAACTTTCAAATAAAGTTCTCTTAATATTGTTACAATGCTTCAGTTCTAAGCCAAGAAATTTGAATTTTGAACATAAAAAGACGTCCATTTCAATTGTTTTAAAGTCGAATGACGGATGTCGGGAATATTGAAAAAAAAATTCTGGATAGGGACACCCTTTCCTTTCACTTTCAGCACTTTCCTTTACTATTCAATAAAGTATTTATATTAATAAAGATCGATTATCTACAACTTGTAATTACAAAAAAATACACTACAGCATCTGAAGCGAGCATGGTTTAAAAAAATAAAAATCGATATGTTCTCCCTTTTCCGTAGAACACATTTACACTGAACTCCACATTTACACGGTAAATACGCTCACGCGATACCGAGTAAAGAAAACGTGTAAACAAAATACTAAAATTTAAAATTTGTGGTAGATAGGTTTCCTTACATAAAACTCAATTCAGGATATCAAAAAATAAAATTCATTATTGCTTATTGAATTTAAAAAATACTTTTTAAAAATCAAAAGTAACAAAAATTATTTACTATCACTATGAGACAAAAGACGAAGCTGTTTACGCACATTTTTCACGGTGTCGCTTTCATCTCTTGAGATATTCAAAACCTGTGTAATATTTCTTTTAAAATTTATAAATGAATGGTCGATGTTTTCTCTTTTTTTGCACTGTGCTATTTCTAAATCGTTTTAAAATGGACTTACTCGCGAGCCGAGTTGGTGTATTCTATTCAAATCAATGAAATAATTGTATTTAAAACGTTATTCCTTATAATACGCGGTGTACGTCAGCTTGCGGTCAACTGTCAAAGTATAATCCAATTACCATGGTAACAGCATTCAACGTCATGTTTGTGTCCGTGTTCCATTTGAAGAGGTTTGAAAAAACGAAATGTATGGAGACATTTATTTTCTTAATAATTTCTTTCCCGTGATATTTTTCCGATGTTTTAATGCTTATTCTGCTATTCTAGGCGGATAAGAATTTAATAAAACAAAGATCATTAAAATCCGAGCTGTAATTCTCGAGATATACGTGGTGTAACAAACCCCACTTTCTTTTATATATATAGATTAGTTTCTAAATTCAATCCCGGACGTAAAATTTGTTATAATTTATTTGTCATTATGGTGATTCGATGTAATAAAATGCAAATTTGTATACAGCAAACATTTTTAGCTGATCACGTTTTTCAATGCAATAATCGAGACCTTGGACCTCTTCTGGGAGATAAATACAAAGGCGAATAAATAACTAGATCATATGGTCTTACGATAGTTTTAAATACTAAACTCCCCATTGCGTTATCTTGGTACACTTTCAAACGATTCTTATAAATAATGCATGTATAATCAGTGGTGTTCTTGCATAGTTAAAAATATCTCATGCAAAACTAAATTCAGGAGGATTATTCTTAAATTTGTTACTACTATTGACAGATCCGCTATAAAAACCAACGTTTTATCACTTTATGATAACAGCAGTTAAGTATTTGACAGATATACTATAAGCGTATAAAAAATTGCAAAATTTGATACAATAATAAAACTCATTATTTATTGTCAATCTGATGAAGAATCGATGAAATAGAACAGGGTTTCCAAACCCGTGGTACGCGTACCACTTAGTCGTACGCGGTTGATGGTTGGTGGTATGCGAAAAAAAAATCAGTAATGACAGACATGAAAGACTTAAAAATATTTAAAAAATGGCGATTTGAAAATAAAATATATATTGGTAAAATTTAGCGTAATGTACTACCAAATGGTACACGAGTCAAAAAAAGGTTGAGAAACCCTGGAATAGAACATACCTTATTTGAATCCAATATTCGATACTCATTTGTTTTTTGTTTTAAGATCTTATTAATCTCGCTGATGATTTGAAGTTACAGGGCAATATCAATATGTAATTTTAAATGTAAGATTTTTTGTTTTAAATGGTTAATTTTTTTTTTAAATTAAAATATTTCAGTCTTTCATTATAAAGCTTTACCTTTCAGCATTCGATTGGCATGATTGTCTTAGAAATCTACTTTTTTCACTTTATCTCACTGTTGCTTTATGGTAGCGTATATCATACTCAAAATTGTATGAAAACCGTTTTAGCCGGTTTTGAAATTAAGCGCTTCATTTAAAAACAATATTTTTTCAATCGTTTTATGAATTTCTATTCTGGTGCTTGGATATCTGCGATGGTATGCGTAGCATCTCAATCTCAATCAACTAGTCAAATCTTAAAGAATAGATTATGAGGAAGCGATTAAAAAACTAATTATTATGTTATGCCATACTTTTATCGTTATCCACTACGTAAGGGAATGTCAAGCATCTTCTTGGTATAACCCGTCACTGTTTTTTTATAGTTCCGTTATATTAAACTGGATCGAGTTTTTGTTGTAGTTTGAAGCATCAAGTTTTCAGATACAAAACCAAAAACGTGTAGTATAATACATATGTTATTTAAAATTTCGACTGAAGGTGCTTGGTGGAATTTCAATATAAACAAAAAAAAGGCATAAGCTATTTTTCCAGGAAATTCCAGAAATAAATAGAGCACAAACGGCACAGTTAAATAGCTTATCAATTTTGAATGAGCAGGTAAATCTGCCAAATCTCCACTCTTGAATTATATATGTAAGTAAACACAATCATAAACTTTTCCAGCAAACAGGGTAAATATAGTTCTTGAAATTACTCACCATTCAAATCTGTAGGCATTCTTATAGGTTAATCCATTTCGCCAGCAATGGCCTTAAGCTAAGTGATACATTTATTTCGTATATAAGCACGAATCATTTATTTACTGAACGTCAATTCAAGCTAATCCGTGCACTTGAACGCCTCAAAATGCCGAAAGGCGAAACCCGTGTCGTTATTGACAAAACTTGTGTGAATGTACACTATTTTAACAATTCAGTTTGACATATATTATTTCTTATATATGTAATGCATTTTTACCATAAGTTTTTGATTGGTAAACATAGAAATGAATTATCTGAAAAATTAGTAAATTTTTACAAAGTACCCGTTGATTTATCGGAAAAACTTATGTTATGTAAAACATTTTTATATATTTATTCATTATAAAGAGTTATTTTTAATTGTGTATACATATTTGAGTGTTTTAAGTTTGCTTAATTCTTTTTTGGTGCAATACGTCAATTTTTGTTTTATACCAAGCAAGCCACTGATGATTAGTGATGTTAGGCAACCAATATCTAAATATCGACTCAGTTAATAGAAAATTTAAATTAACTTTGATTATTCCACGTATTGTGTAACTAACTGTGACACGTGTTTCGCCTCTTTCAGAGGCATCTTCAGACTTACTATCGCAAAGTTTGCTTAAGTAATGAAGCAAGATTGATTCTAACATTTTAAAATTATAAAATTACAAAATGGATTGGGTTTTTTTTCCTTTTAAGAGGAGCAAGGAGGGGGTGTAGAATCGAAATAAAGCAAACAGATAATGATACTAATTTTACTAATGAGTTGTAAACAATCAGAATGGGATTTTTCCTTTTTAATGGAAGCAAAGAGGGGATTATAAAATCCCCTCTTTGCTTCCATTAAAAAGGAAAAATCCCATTCTGATTGTTTACAACTCATTAGTAAAATTAGTATCATTATCTGTTTGCTTTATTTCGATTCTACACCCCCTCCTTGCTCCTCTTAAAAGGAAAAAAAACCCAATCCATTTTGTAATTTTATAATTTTAAAATGTTAGAATCAATCTTGCTTCATTACTTAAGCAAACTTTGCGATAGTAAGTCTGAAGATGCCTCTGAAAGAGGCGAAACACGTGTCACAGTTAGTTACACAATACGTGGAATAATCAAAGTTAATTTAAATTTTCTATTAAAATGAACTTCCACAAAGTTACCGCCGAAACCATCGAAAGTATCGACTCAGTTTGTCGATTATTCACAGTTTAAATTCGTTATAGGTCAAGGAGACGTCTTGACAGACCTATTATTGATCTGTTCTTGTATTATTTGTTTGCTGATGAATCGCCATTAATATTATTATTGGTTTTAGTTATTGTCGGTAGGCTTTATCACGATTAGTAAACGAACTGAAACAAGGTTTGATGAATAGAGCTCAGTTTGTTTATAACATAAAGTTACTGTAGGATTAGCGAATCGAATGTTTCTTCTTACTTCGTTGAAACTTTAATGAAGATTCTTTATTGTTTACGAAACGAAAAATATATTTTTAAGAATCATCTATAATTTTCATTTTGTTAATTATACGTATATTTTTATAAATATCCCTGTGTCGATTAATATTTCGCGAACAGTGAAACCGGTGCTGGTCTTAATAAATAGCGTAGAATCAGTTAAAAATGGTTTTTTTTAAATAATGCATTTCCACCAATAATGCATTGACAGGGACGGTTGGTTTATATTTGAAAACAATCATGTTACAAAATAGTTTGTAGCACAATAACTCATTTCTCATTAAATGTGGATTATCCGCTTTCTGCTTAACTTAGTTCAATTAAATTACCACTTGAAAAATATATGTAAAACTACTCATCAAAAACACTTAAATCCGTGTGAAACACTTAGTGAATTTAATGTTCAAAGTCAATATTCGTTAGGGTTTTTTCCCTAATTCTTTCTGATGGTTTTCCCAAGTTATAATTTAATTATACCTTATTTATTCTTCACATTTTAAATTTAAGCTATAAGATACAATAAGTTTATTATTAATTTCACAATGTACATACAAGAAAATAATTCGTAGCAACGCCATCTAAGAATCACATTTAAAACTGAATCGATATATCTAGTTTCTCAACCAATTTTCCGCCTCGTTTATTATTCATTAGCAAGGTCAACAACCAATGTCGAGTATTTTACTATTATTTCGCGGAATTCACACACAATCCGCTTTTTTTTCACGTTATCAAAAATAATCGTCTTCTGAACTCGCTGGCCATATAATTATATGCACATTTTTTTACCGTTAACGCATGAAGTAACTTAATCTGTCCGCATTAGGTATTCGTGGATTTTTGAACTTAATCTTTTATTCATTGCAGGTGGGGATTACTTGTATGAAATTTCATCTAATTAGGGACGCCGCGTTCACTTGCGGTTAATTATTCGTGGCTTATAAAAAATACACACGCCATGTGATAGTACCATCTATTGAAATTATTAAGTAATAAAAAAAACTTTCAGTGGTATCGAAAGTTTTCAGCCAACCCAACCCACAAAATTTTATTCTTGGATTTATCTATAATAATTGATGCATATATTTTTTGCAAGCTAGTAAGCAATATAACTTACAGTTAATTGAAAAAACCGAGACCAGTGGATAGAAATCTTTGAAAAAGTAAGTAATTAAGTTATCAGTGACGTGCCTCAATTTAAATTGTTTAATGTCATAAAAAATATGGATCGCTATGAGTTTTAATTCTTTTTAATTGGAATAATCTTCAACTCTGTTTTCTAACTCTCAAATTCACAAATAAACCTCCGATTGTCCTGTAAAAATGCTTTTTATTTTGTTTCAACGGTGGTTGTCAAAAACTGGTTCTTTTTCATGACCGAAATGAATATTTCAACGAATAAACTCATTGCACAATAAAACTTTCTAAAGCTCATTATGTTATTCAAAAATTAAGTGCAGATTAGTGATATAGTGTGTGACAAATACGAAATTAGTGTTTTTCGCTAGTTTAAGAATCTATCCAAATTTGTTCATATGAGATATGAGAAACATGTGTTAAATTGTATGTATCAAACATCCCCCCTTGAATTTATAATATTGTACATCAACCAAACCATGTCTTGGCCGTTTTCGATACTGGAGGTATATATATATATATATATTTACTAAGGAACATGGAAGCATTAACATAATTTATTATGATACTTCCTATAAAACAATGGATTTTGGTAAAACTTTAATAAAATACATCATTTACATTTTGTAATAAACATGAAAATCGCTTTTAAGATGTTTACTGTCAATACTTGGTGGAAAGCATTATAATAAAAATAATAAAAGATTTTTAGTACTTTTTCCACATAAAATTTATTAGATCAGGACCTCGATCAGATTAGATCAGTTGATAATGCTCGCGATGAGCGAAACCGGTCCTGATCTAATAAATTTTATGTGGAAAAAGTACTAAAAATCTTTTATTATTTTTATTAAAGATGAAAATGTTTTGTCAAAAAAAGATGTTCTTCATGTCTTGAATATATGTATTTAAAATGCGGTTTCTTTTGTATTTGGTAAAATATTTGTTAGTTCAAATTTGTATTAAATCCATTGGATAGAAATGTTTGAGAATCGCAGAATAAATCATAAATTTTACGATTATACCATTTGATAATTCTTTCGTAATCGCTGTGGAATTTATAAATATTTTATAGTAAGTGATCTGTATATATTATTTTCAATGGTTAATTTCGTCTCTTTTTTTTTCGTTCTTGCGGTCAGGAGATTCGCTGAATAAATCTTCGCTTATGCGATGCTTCGTTCATGTGAAAAAAATACGTCTTAGAAGTATATTTTATTGATTTTGTTAACAAACTGTTATTAATTTTAACAGAGTGGTCAATATCATTTGCTTCAGTTTTTTTGCTCTCGTGTTCGATTATCAACTATTTTTTCAGTCGATTTATGGATTTTTGATACTGTTTACGATACGGTTTCCAGATGGCTCTCCTGAGGGGCACAGCATGTTCCAGAGGGACCACAGAGAAAAAATATTTTTAGGGGAGCCACAACACAGTTTTGGGGGGCCACGAGCAAGTCTTCCTTCTTTTCATTTGAAGAAATCCGTAAATTCATGGGTAAAATCTGCCAGCGAGCCAACTTCTTACTTTGCCTCAAAAAACTTGTATGTTTATGTATAAAAAATCAGTTAAATGGGCCACGGACACATATGAGACTCAAAAGGGGCCACGAGGCCAAAAAAGGTTGAGAAAATATGGCTAACGGCCATCTATGTCATAGAAAAAAATACATGGAATATGGGAGTTGAGTCGGACTGTTTTAACTGAATTTGGACTCGAAAAAAACTAACAACTTCGATAAAATGTGCATTCAAATCGTTAGGGTCAAAAATGGCGCTACAGCATGCGTCTAAGCTTAAATAAAGATTGTTTTAAGCTAAGGTCGAAGACGACTCGTTACATAAAAACTACGTTTTCTTCTCTTTAACCAAACGTTTCCAATCCTCAGATATGTATAAAACTTCTACGATCATATAATATTAAGATATAAGTTTGAAATTAATCGATATTATTTTTTTGGTTGCTGTATAGATTAAAACATCTCTTTGGCCCGTTACAGACATTGTATTTTTTTATTAGCAGAGTAGCTATCAATCTTATATAAGATTAATAACGGAAAATTTGACGTGTAAGGAGTTACCGTTATTTTTCAATACATTGTAGGAGTCATAATTTTTTAATCTCGTATAAAAAGCTATTTCAAATGCTGGCACGCTTCGATTGGAAATTAACTTTTATATGCGTCTGTCAGGTGGCAGTGGTGTGTGCGAAATCGAAAACTGGCAGGAGTACAAAAAAAAGGAAATTGATATCATCACACTGTGATGATTAATATAGTAATGGCACTAGACAAATTGCCCTTTACTGCCTGTCAGATTCCGCTGGTAATAAATTGTTGCTACTTATTTGTGATATTAAATTGTGTCCAATTATTTATTTATAATTTCACTCGTAACGGTAAGTAGAAGTGAATGAATTGTATTCACATAGCTGTAATAAATTGAATTGAGACACCATAGAATACGGTATCGAAAAAGAACAATTTAGACGTCTCGGTAATATGAAAACATCATCAAAAGTAATTTTATCTATTGCTACTACTGTCCAGGATAATCTATGGTCAGCCAAACAAATCTCCTCCACATTCTTACACCAATCGCTGACATCTAGCACTCATAGGTGCTGTGATACTCCATCTATACTGCGAAATTGTATCTTCCCTCAGTAGTATAAAAAGTAAGAGGTTTCTAATACGGGCATGGATTAGACAAATCAAAAAATGTCTTTTTTTATCCATGTCCGCTCGCTCCCAATGTGGAAAAGTTTTTTCTACGCGACCTGTTTGTTACTCAGTCGCTCAGCCTCAATTTTTTCAAATTGAGTTGTAGGGAAAGAAGGATAAAGTTAGAACAGGACTACTGGTTAACTAATCGCTATTCCTAAGCCCAGTTATCAAAGGATCAGAAGGATGGGAGGAGAGGAAGTAATGTGAATTGTCATCAAAATCACCCATCTCATCGAACATAACTTTGAATTGAATAATTCTCAAATTCACTGTGACCTCACCGGGAATCGAACCCAGACCTGTGTGATCGTTAGAGCAAGCTCTAACCAATTGAGCCACAGCAGGCAACAAAATGCCTGGTTCACCATAAACGAATGACTTATCGCTAAGTCGACACCTTCAAATTCCGTCACAGTTTATAAGTTGAATTAGTTTTTTTTTTAATATTCTAAAATAATGAATATCTAATAGCAGATTTTCTTGTATCTTTTCTTTTGTCATGTCTATGGCTCGGTAGTCGCCTGGAGGGTTTGAATCCCAGTACGGGCAGGTTTATTTTCAATCAATTTCTTTTCGAAGTCATGTATTATTATGACGTCTTAAAATCCTCCCCACAAATCCAACAATAACGCGGTTTAGGGAGAGTGAATAGCCAACCACTAGTCCTTTTCTGCCCTCTTTTTTCTATCCCTACTACTCGCTTCGAAAGAGTGAAATTGAGCGATTGAGTAACAAGTAGTTCTCGTAGAAAAACTCCTGTTGAGATCCCTTCATTAGAAGGCCTACATTCAGTGGCGGATTAAGCACTTTGGAGGCCCCAGGAGCAATAAATTTTTGATGCCCTGATTTTCGAATAACACGAAAGTGATGCAAACCTCTTCGTATAGTAATAATGCATATTGAAAACTAAAATTAAAATATATGGGTTTATAAAAATTATGCTATCTTTGAGGCCCCCAAGATTTGGAGGCCCCAAGCGCGCGCCTCTTGCGCTTATGGGGTAATCCGCCACTGCCTAAATTGGGAGCTGACATGGATAACAATATAATAATTGCTGATTTTAATGGATTATTGGAATATATCCTTTATTTTGTATTGAATATTTTTTCCACAATTTTTTAAATTAAACATTTATCGACTGTGGAAAGGAAAAAGGACGTAACTCACAGTTTATTCAAAACAGCTTTTTGCGATAGTCACAATGTAATAAACTTGATACATGTTATATTAAAAGGATGCAAGCTGCAAATGCCGAACTAGTATCTAAATTTAGCTTTTAAGTTTTAAAAAGTTGACCTTGTAAAATATTAAAACCAAGAAAAAATACTGAAATGAAGGTGTTTCCTCGACAATTTCTTTAATTAATATTAGATTTTGTCAATTTAACATCAGTTTAGAAGTCTCCGTGCACTTCAAGGTTGTGTATAATTCGTAATTTGCATATGGCCCAAAATTATCAAAACACGTTTTTTGCGCATCCTGTAAAATTTTATGTATTGGTTACGTCCTTTTTCCTTTCCACAGTCGATATACAAAATGTACACTCCATAGTAATTTTTACGTCTCTGCCAATTGTCGATCCGTTGACGAACATTAGATAGTAATTATTGACGTTTATCAAATTTGAATTAAGAAGCATTTGCCCGATTGTTGAATTAATACTTTTTTTTGCGCTGGCAACATCGGCCATATGCCAGGCGAGGTGGCAAATTGAAAAATGGCAGTAAAACATAGAGGAATGAAAAAACAGCCCGTGAAGTTGTTATTTATTATTGAATAATTCGGAATTAATCTCATTTTATAGCGCTCATGTGGAGATTTAACACACCGTTACGAAAAACATGCTATTTATTGTATACCATTCGGTAAAAACAATTTCACGTGAGAATTGTTGGTATGAAAATATATAATTATTTCTTACCTATAAAGAGTAGATATATTTGAAGATAAAATGAAGATTATTGACCCGTTTTATAACGTTTTGTTTATACTAAGCTCATCTCCCCATCGTGATTTTTATAATAATTGTAATAGTTTGTAAAAAAAATATGTATCATTAATACTTTTTTTTTATATCCATGTCCGCTATTGGAGGTATCTATGGAAGTTTTTCTACGAAAACTGCTTGTTACTAAGTCGCTCAACCTCTCTTCTTTTCAAAGACAGTGGTAGGGTTAGAAGGATAAGGCTAGGACAGGACTAGTGGTTAACTAATCGCTCTCGTTACGGCCCAGTTATTGAAGGATCGGAAGGGTGGGAGAGAATTTTTAGACATCACAAACACCCATGCCTTCGAACAAAAATCGATAATCGATCGAAAAAATGCTGTTCTTACTGGGATTAGAATCTGTGAGAACCGGACAAAGAAATACAGATTATTAATACAAGATGTCGATCACATGTAGTTTATATTTTTGTTTGTTCAATTCGCTTTGTATGTAGTATTTCAACAATGCCGATCCCATAGCTGAATACCTTATGCACTTACTTTTCATCATACTAAGTTGTGCGGTCAATGGTTTGAATTCTCAAATGAGGCTATTATTTGCAAACCCGGCTCATTCCAAAGTGGTTGAAACATTTTAAAAGTATTTTTAGTTTAAATTGACTTTGAAATGATATTTTGTATTTCATCAAGCCAGTTTGGAGACTTCGAAAATTTTGCTTTGTCAAGCAATTACTGAACTTATATCCACATGCAACAAAGCCTTTGGTGTATTTATTCCTTCTAAATAAAAAGACTTGTCATCTTCTTACAAAGTTCTGTGTACTCCAAATCTAGAAAAAAATAGATTTATAATCAACTTTTGTTTAAAAACATCAAAACAATTACAAGCCCATCCGTTTTCAATCAATATAACGAATTCTTGATTTGATTTCATGTAAGATAGTTGGTTCTCGATTTAAAGTTTTTACGAACATCATTTTTTCAACGCATCAGCTGCTCGCAATGGATCTACAGAAGCATATTGAAGTTGTGTCCTTGGTGGAAGCCGTGTTTTTGACCTTTTCGCACGTTTCGTTTCGTTCCGTTGCGTTTGCCATGGAAAATAAAGTTCAATTGCATGCTGTCCATTGCGATTTGCAAACAGTTCGCCCGTTACATATATTCATACTGCGGCTTCACGAATCAGTTTTCAGCTGTCAACTTGGCCGTCGCTGGAAAAGGTGTTGCTAATTCGAAAAACATCCTATACTTGCACACTGATGATTGCGCATACATAATCATAAAATGTAAATTTGTATTAATTTGTACATTTATTCAAAAGTTTTAAAAAAAATTATTATGATTATAAATAACACAATAATTGCAAAAAAAATGGTTTCAAGTACCTTCCTATATATTTTTCTAAGTGAAAAATAAATTCGGATTTGTTTTGTACGTGTATACATTATTATGACTAGTCTTTTAAATGATATTTTATTTAATAAATCCATGATAATGTCGGAAATCACCAAAGTGAATTTTATGGAGTAGTAAATAAAAGATTTTAACCAATAACACATCCGCTACCTACTCGAATAATTTAACTACGACCCAGTGACTTTCATATTTTCTAACCCTCGCCCAGCACCTTTGTTTCCTCTCCCAGGGCACCTTCTCGCCTCATAGCTATTTTGAAGACATCTAGGGGTAAAACCCCAGAAGATAGCTTTTTGCGGAGCGTAGTGCAGCATGCATATTAACCAGTGCCCCGCGAATACAAATGTCCTGAGTGGAAAGAGAATGTTTAACATGCACGCTTGACGCGACGCCCCGCTAAACGCTATCCACTGAATCCGTACGCTTATGAATGGTTATCAGCGTCCTTCCAAGGAGACGAAATCCATATGGTTAATAGCAGACATAATAGACACAGGATTCAGAATATTTTAGTCATCTACAGCACGTGTCCGAGCCAGCTAAATTGTCGATTTTTTTTGTATCCTGGACGTTAATGAATATTAAATACAATGCTGAAAATCATTTAAAAGAAGACATTAAATTTCAACACCTGTATGTCGATAATATTTTTCGGTGCCGACATGTTTGCGTCGCTTTGAATCGCTTATTCTCGCTTCACACATGGCATAGTGAGGACAATGGAGGGCCCCCCCCACATTATTTTTTAGCCACCGCACTGTTTTAATGAATATATAAAAACTTATAATAAAAAAAATATAGCATTACAATAAATTGGATTTATCAAATGATAAACCAACAGCAGTCTTTTCTGATGTAACATTTTCAACAATAACATTTTTCTTGGTAATAATTATTAAAGTATGTTTATGATTTTTAACCATTTCCGCTACCAATGTAGAGCATATTTGATGGCTTAGTTCCATAGTGCCACAACTAATAACTACAAGTTTTGAGATAAGGCCGACTAAAGTTTTGACGCATCTAAACTGAGATGTAAAAAAGTTAACACTATTATTTGCCTCATCTTTTTAGTGAATCATTTAGTCATTCATCTAAATTTAATTAAAAATTATTGCAATGTTGACAAACCACAAAAAGATATATGCAAACATCTGCCTACCGAGAAAAGCTATAGAAGAGAGGTAGTCATCAAGAGAGGTTTTGTTGAGAAGTATCAATGTGACGAAAATTTCGCAGTATTCATTCACATTGCATCAATTCAACTCGAGAAGAAAACAAAATAACACATACCAAAAGTTAAATTGACAATAATCTAAAGCAGAAACTGTCTTACAATGAAGTTAAGAATTAAAATAATTGATCAAAATCAGATAACTGAAAAAAAATACAGGAATAAAATTATCAAAATAAAAAAGATATTATTGAACCCGTGTACATTCACACAAGTTTTGTCATCAACGATCCGGGTTTCGCCTTTTGGTATCTTCAGGCGATCAAGTTGACACCACAGATATCTTGCGACGCGCACATAAAACTACGGCTTATTGGAAGTTTAAGCAAAAACAGCATGTAGATAATGCTACGCTTAAGACTGCCTCGTTATTACTTTAGTTTGGCCAAAAGTCGACACTTAGAACCCTGTAGTACTCAGCTCGCGATATCTGAGTATTTTTTTGTGGCAAAACATGTAGACTGCCGTATTAGTTTTACTAATAACATTGCGCTTTATTCAGGCCAATGCGGTATAACTTTATGAAAAATACATTGCGGTAGGTATGACCAAAGGCTCGAAGGGTAGTATTTCAAAACAGGTGTGATCCGATTTCATGCCACACACGATTAAAATGAAATGATGTTACCTGACATGAAGACTAGTTTGAACTTTTAACACGCAGCCTGTCACACTGTACAAGCAGTGAACACCACTAGTACATTTAATACATTATACGAGCCCTCGAGAGGTGAATTGGGCCAAGAAGTAAAACGGTTAAACTTTTTCATTGAACTTTAAACACAATCATGATTGTGTTTTATTTGGTAAAATGGTGGTTTGCATATTATTATTTAAGACAGATAAATACTATTGCAATGTGTAGTGATTATAACGTATCTAACTCAGTGTTCCCTAAAATACCACTTAGCTCACTTCACCTCTCAGGGGCTCATATTATATCTAATAATTTAAAATGTATTCTATGGAAAATTTATAAATAACGCAGTGAATCAGAATAAGTAGGATAGGAAAAAAATAGCTTAACGTTAACTTGACAATTGTTGCATATATTTATCAAATTGTACATTTTAAATTTTGACCTAAGGTGCTTGGTAAAATTTCATCAATTTACCGATTAATTCACTAGTTCATCCGTGCACTTGAATGCACAAAGACGCAGGAAGGCGATAACCGTGTCTTTCGTGACAAAACACGTGGGAGTGTACACAATTTTAACGATTCAAATTAAGTCTTGCATATTTTTCAGCATGGAGTGATTAAGATGAATTAGGCAAGTAAAGGACTTGAAGTTCACGTCGTTACTTTGACACCTCGTTCTCATTATCAGATAGGTTTCCTAAAAACATTAAAGACATAATTTAGATAAAAAAAATATATAAAACGATTGACAAAGTAACAAATATTAGTGTTCAGGGCTGAGCTGAGAGTCCATGACCACTCAGCCGAGTAAAGCAAAAATTCAAGAGCGGTTAGCACTCATCTTCGTGATAAATAAAAAAGTTTTGAGTATTCATTAATTATTGTTAATATTAATCAAATAAATATTAATTATTCATTCAATACGCTATTACCATTTTAGATGAAAAACTGATATGCTTTATTTATTCTCTCGCTAGTATTCCAGATACGAATGCTCAGTATCTCTATATCTCAGATAACATAGTCCAAAACATGGTTTACGAAAAATATGTACAAAAATGGTTAATTAGTAATTTATTATAGCGTTACTAACCCCATCCGTATTGCCACGGGAGACTGATTTGCAAAGTATTCCCTCTAAAACAAAATTATTTGAAGTGTCCAGCATGGAACACGACCATGGTTCATTTTATTTTTTAGGAGAGTCAAAAGTATTTTTAACAAAATTTTAGCGCTAATTTACATCAATCACCACATGAAAAAACTTAAAGCGTTTACGTTCCATAAAAAATACTAAATGACATTCAGTCAGGTGATTCGAATTCTGCGACCTGAATGACTTACTCACTTTTCATAGTAAACATTATTATTTAAAGTTGATTTTCATACACTTTTAACACGATTTTAAAACATAATTGCATACTGAATTGTAAGTATTAAAATTCCTTACCGGAATATATTAAAAAAGTGTACATCGACCTAAATATGACTTGGTCATATTTGATACTGGAAACTTCGTTTCATAAAAAAAATCATTAGTTCGTTTGAATAATCCAAGTAAAAAACGGTTAGGGTTTTAAATAAATATACATTTATCTATCCTCAATTGTCAGCATCAAAGCTGAATAGTTAACGGCTATTTATGTTTATATTTTTCTGTAAAGACATTTTAAAACATGTTACACTATACCAACAATGCAGAAAAACATCCTTATTAATCATAAAACATCGCGCAATTCATTCGGAAATCTGTATATTTGATAATCCTTAGTCCGAGATGTTCTAGTTCTATTGCAAATGTAACATTAGTAATTCGATCCCTAATGATAAATTTATTAGTAATCTTACTAAATCTGATCTTTAGATGGAAGCATAAATAATATGGGCATGTTGTTATATGTTTGTATGCCCACTGTATGCTCGTAAAGCATTTTAAAACTCGCTTCTCTTCGTTGTGGGCAAGAAAGACCCTTTTAAATTATTGCTATCTTGCCCAAACACGAACGCGTGAATAAGATATGTGTGCGTCCATTTTGGAGGAAAATAATACAAGATAATAAAATACTTCGGTTTCTGCTTCTATTAAATAAGTAGGATTTATCGTGATGGCGGATAAAGGAGATAAGTCAGATTTAGAAAAATCTGACTACAAGATTTTTGCATAGTAATACTATCTCAAGTATTTTTTCGGATAGCGTAACTAGATGATTTTATTTTGAAACAAAGCCTTCATATTTACAGACAAATAACAATCACTTTGAAATAATGCGCACTTGTCAGCGCCCAGCGACGTTTTTAGGCTGTTTGTCGCCCTCTAGGCATAGTTTAAAATAGCGCCCTTACTATTGCCATCGATAAGTTATATTTAAAGAAGATTTTTGCGGTAGATTTAAGCATTGTTTACCCATCGGTCATAATATTATTACATGTATGTATTTATTTGCCGCCCCCTAGGACTTGTCGCCCCTTGACACCTATGCCAACGGGACGTCCCTGGCACTTATGACGATGTATGAACTATTTTTCTGTATCCGCGTCACTATTTTGAGTTTTTTAAAAATACTTTTCTTTTAGAGCAATCGGGAATCAAATATGATTTCCTTCTTTCACCTTCAAATTGAATAAAAAGCAAATTTTATTAATTTCAATGATTATATAAAATTAAACAAGTTTAATGTAATGGTGTAAGTATGTCCCTGACAAATTAATAAATATATTTACTTAAGTAATGTAGAATTTCACTTTGTTAAAAATTTCCCAATTTTTAATTGTGTTTATAATTGCCATCATTCACCACTTATAATTTATTAGATTTTTAATTGTATGTTTTAGGCATTTTAATTTTGTGTAATTGTAGTCACTTATATATATGTAATTTGTAAATTCTTTTCATTGTAAATTGTTGCTTACACCTTTTATTTCAATTTAATTTTGTATAAATAGCAAATTATATATATATCAGTTGACAATGTAAGCAATGAGCGAAACCGGTCCTGACCTATAAAATAAAGTGGAATAAAGTAAAAAGGAATATTGTGTTTTTATTAACATAATAAATATCTACTTGGTATATCACTATTATAAAATTCCAAACGTTGATGGTAATTTGGTATGTATACTATCTCCTTATCTAGTCAATCAAAAGTGTCATTAAAATCAGATTAAAATACATTTTACATCACTTGTTTTTTACAGAGAAAACGATTGTGTCGTAAGTAAAAACGATAATAATCAAAAACTGTGTAATACTATACACTTTTAGAAACAATTTTATATTTAACGACCACCCTCCGAAGTATACGATGTAAAAGATAAAAGCCTACGTGCTTTTTTCGTGTGTACGTATCATGTGAGGTGTTTCATTTTGGAATGAAAAAAGCACAAAAAAGCTTAGCTACTGGTTTCCGATGCACTTCTTACTAAATCGTAAATACGCAGGCATACAATATAAGAGAGCGAGCTTTCGGGACTTTTATCTCAGCAAGAGCAAAGCGAGGTTATAAAGCTCTGGGTTTATCGACCCAACGCAGAAGATGCAAACTTTGACTTAATGTTTATGTATTTTGTAGAAAGTCATTCGTATAAGTTCGCAAAGAAAATCCATACTTATTTTATAAATACATTTACATTGATTGGATATGTACTAACAAATCTTGATCAGTGAGAGAAATATGAGCATTTATAAGTAATTAAAATAAACCTAACGTAAAATTACAATGTTATCATCGTCTTCTATTCAGATTTGGTATACAACTTTGTAATGTAATACTTGCTTATTTTTATTCCTGGCAGCCATCTGTTTCACACAGTACATAAGAAATTTAATAATATTCTTTATTCCTGACAATATGAGAAAAAAGCACGAAGTATACATAGAAGGATAATAACGGAAATTTAAAAAATTGTTTGAAGACAACTTGAAATTTTTCAGAAAACTGTCAAACTTTAAAACAAATAAACATCGAGTAAGTAATTCAAATGTGTTCTATTCGATTGGAAACCGTATAATTATTATTTTTAAACACCGTTTTCTTGACTATTAACAATTTTAACAATATAATAGAAGAATATTTTTATTATTATAAAATTGATTTAAACTATAAATTATTAGTTGCTTATCAATACCTCTGAAGCTTCGTCTTGAAATTGGACCATTACGCAGTGGTTTTGTGGCGAAATTTAAATAGCCTTTGAACATACTTTTATCGGGCTAAATTCTCTTAAATACATTTAACAAATATTGTGTGCCTGGTCAGTATTTAAATACTATTTTGGACAATATATTGTATAAGATATTAAGTATTACAATTAAGTTGTCAGTATATATAAAAATAGCCAGTATTTATGTAATTGATCATTATTTTAAGTTCAATACCAGTTGCGTGTTGAGAACTAAACAACATTTTTATAATCATAGTTTCTGACTTAATTTAAAAGTACTTACCTGTTTTTGTTTATACTGACCAACTTTTGTGGCGTCTACTCGCTTAATAAAATACTGGCCATTTAACAATGTTAATACTGACCATTTTTTTACTCAAAATATCTTTGTTAAGCTAAGAAAAAAACAATAGTACAATAACGATTTGTGAAACATAAATACATAAACTTTTAAATGAATAAGTGGTATAGTGTTATCTCAAATCACATATTTCTTTCAAATGTGTCCTCTTTAAATATCGAATTTATGAACAAAGCGGAATAAGTGGAATAACTAGATAAAAATAATACATTTTTTTACTATTATTCTTATTATAAGCCAGTGTTCCCCAACCGGTGGTCCGTGGCCTGATGCTGGGCCGCAGAGATTTTCCGCCGGGCTGCAAGCAGTATGCCAAATTTAAAGATATTCGTCATGCAAAAATATTGAATATAGGTTTTTTTATCGCCTGCACGTTTAATTGTATTATTAGTTATTCTTAAATAAGAAGACATCAATAATGCGGCTCCGTATTTTGTTTCTTGGCCATTTTTGCGCGGTTACATATTACTCACACTTCTAAAATACGGCTTCAAATTTGTAAAGTTTAGTTTATTGCGGATACTTACTTATTCTGTTGTATTTTTTTTTGTTTGTGACACTATGTTCGCTGGTTTTTTCAGAATCGACAGTCATAAATATTTGCTCTTCGATAGTGAACCCAGATGCAAAACCCTACCTAAATATACAAATAATTTAATAATACATAATTGATTTCACTTTTAGGGTGTTCACTGTGAATACTCGGTGGAACGGTATTATATTAATAACTACATAATATTTCACTGTATTTAAACGGTCAGGAGCGGTTTCGCTCATTGCGATAATTGTCAACTGAAAACAGTTGTATAGTTATGTCCATTTGTAACAATATAAGATTAAAAAAATATTACATAAAAACCATTTTTATTTCATTATTAGTGGTCCGCGATTTTTTTTACCGGTCCGCATGTGTAAAAATGTTGGAGAACACTGTTATAAACCAAAAATTATGTCTTATAATCAACAAAACTAATAATAATTACTTTAAAATTAAAACTCAAGCCTTTAATTTAACCAAATATCCGATTTTTGAATCTCACTGTTGCTTTCAGGCAGCGATATATTGTAACTAAAAGACCATTGACCCCTTGATCATAAAATTTCACTGAAATTATTCTATTTGCTTTGATTTATTAATAATTCATTGATATAGATGAATGAGTGGCTAACTCGATAATACAATTAATAAAATCAATTGAAAGTTCTTTTAAAAATAGACTTGACGGTAACTTTGTAGAAAATCATTTTTAATATAAAATACATTGGAGGCTTTACTATTTCTATGATTATGTTACAAATTATGACACATGCTTTAAATATTTGCGAAGTATATTATTCAAACAGTTTGTTGTATTAGATTTCCGAATAACTGTAGTTTATATTTTCATATGTTATAAAATTGATATTAATGTATGTTTTCCTTATTTTTACAGATGCTGAACAACGATGTGATGTTTGCTGAGAAAAGGAAGTATAAATGAAGAATCGAAGCTTAGTTATTCTGTATGAATATGTTTAGTATCAACTTATTCTTAAGATTTTCTTATAAAATGTACGTTGGGCTATTATTTTAGACAAGTCAAAATAAGAAATGTTACGTATAAGTTACATTTATTGAAAAAAGTCACAAAAGTTATAGTTTATAGATTTTTAAAATTTATATATTTTTATCTGTAGTTTTAACGAATCGACAATTTCAATGAAAACAATCTATGCATTACTTTTTTTAGATAAAGTTTAAAGCATAAACGAAACTTCGTCACCCTTACTTATTGTATCTTCTAATTATTATATTTTATAGACAATCCTTTAGTTATCTTTATAAATTCGATTTAACTTCGACTATTTTACTGAAAAATACTTTGACTGATAGTTTTATGTTCACCCTATAAAATTGATTATGCTTCAGTCATAAGAATGATACTAATTTTTAATTAGTTATTATTTTATTTAAAACATTCACTTTATAATAAACTAATCATTTTTATAAAAATTATCAGTTGCTCCTTGTTTGTTTATTTCTTATCATATTCAATTTTTTATAATTAAAATTATACTGAAATATTGTACCGTTGTTCTGCTAATTCATTCATCTTGTTTTCATTGCTAAAATTAACATTTTTTCCTGTCAACTTTTGGAGTAAATACGTAATAATTTACAATAAAAGCTTCCATGTATCCAGACCTCATTAATAAACAGGCTTGTTTATATTTTGACACATCCTGGCTCCTACGTAAAATATTTTAACTACAAAATTTTAATTTGGAAAAGGGGAGTGGTTTAAATAGACGAAAGCTTGGTAAATTTGGGATATTCATTGCCAATTATAACCATGTCTTTTTGAACGACTCTGCTGTAAATTTCCGATTTTGAAGTAACAGTACTTTACATAGAAGGTGTCGACATTTCCTGTTCACCCCATCTTAAAAACGGGTAGAAGAGTGCTATTTAACAACTAGCCTTTTAAAATCCACATAATTCTATCCTCGCCATCTTCGAAAAGTTGGACGTTAAGTACATTCCTTGTAAGATCCGTAATCTATATGATCTATTTTTTTTTTAAAAAACTGATAAAACAGAACAACGTTTACATGTAAAAAAATAACCCCTTAATCTCTGGTGCTTGTTGTATTCATTTTTCCACCATCTCTATGTATGCGATTTAATGTTATACTTTGTTTTTTTCTTACAATGCATTTGTACTTTTAATTAATATTAATTTGATCTCGTAATTCAATGATCACTGGCTGTTCGAATTGCCATATTAATGTGCTGAAACGATTGTTAGTTTCCTTATTGTTATCAATTTAATAAATAAGAACAATTATTATAATAATAACTAAACATTAGTTTTAATTCTCTAGCATTATTTAGAACGCGAGAAAGCTAGAATGTGTAAAGTTTAAACGTATTTTTGTATAATTTTAACCGTGACATATACATATCTTAAAATAAATGGGCGACTGGAAATATTCGGTTAGTATTTTGGGTTCGCTGGGGTTTGTTCTCATTTTTATGTTTTCATAGACGAATGATGTTATTTTGCAAATATGGTCTACACTAAAATTTCAATTACTTTACGATCGATATTTTTATCTGACTATTGCTCCTTAAATTCAACTCATATTTTTCATTGTTTTAATATTCAGTGTAAACTACAATGCAGGAAAATATAAATTTCAGCTATTTTGTGTAAATATTTTTTGAGTCTCTACTCCCAAGTATTGAATATAAAATCTATGGTCTATACTTTTTTAAATCAGAGATTTATCAATTATAACAACATTTACTGATTGAATTGGCAATATTTATTTTGTAAAAATCTATTTTAATTTGTTTAAAATATGCAAGTATGGAGTTCTACATCAATTAAACAGTAACATCTGATTTTGGTTGGCGTAATCGGATATATTTTTTGGGGAATCAAATACTTTGCCTTTTTAACCCTATAGGAAAATTTAAAGCTTCTAGAAATGTTTATTTATTGAAATAAATATCTACCTGACAGTGTTGAGCATTTTTTATTTCATTTTTTAAATCTTGCTTTGATTTTTTAAAATATTTATTTTAGTTTGATCAATTTTGTAAAATAACATTGTCTTATAGATAACAAAAACATTTATTTGATTGAATTATTTTCATTTTCATCATTTATATATATATATATCTATATATGTCATAATAATAATCATTCTTGTTGATCTTTTACTGTAAAGAAAGGTTGCCCAAGAAAAAAATTGTAAAAAAATAACAATAGAAATAAGTGATTCTAACCCATTAATGCTTTACATGAAGGCCTTTACTAAATTAACGATAAACGAATTATAACGAAAAATGTCTACCAGATGTCTGAAATTTCTATTGATATTAAATATCTGTTTTTTTAATTTGAAATTATCAACAAAAAAATGTATAGTATCCAAAATGATTGACGTGTGTGTATTTTTTATTTATTTTTTTTGTTTTCAAAAATGTACTTTTTCGTTTATATTTTTGTTCTCGATGTTATTTTTTTAGCGAAATTTTGTAATTTTTTTACATTATTTCGTTACGTTTTTCATACAAAATTATCACTTTGTAGCAGATTTATCATTAGAAATTTACAGATTTTATCAAATGAATTACATGATACGCTTCGTGGCACGTTTATATCATATTATATATTTTTAAATACACATATTTCACGTTGACCAAGATGCAATTAAAAACATAATTCAAAATCAAAACCATGAAGCTTGTACAAATTAAATTTTCAATAATAACACTTTAATATCACAACAAAACGATATCAAATGATATTAAAAATGGCAAATCTTTTCGTACATCATCTATCTTTAGAATGTTCTAAACTATTATATCATTTTGTATGAAAAAATCAACGTGCCTTTCAAATACTTTATTGAATTTATAAAAAAATATATATTACTGTATCTATCACACTTTCTACACAACAATGCTGTGTATTTAAGAATAATACAAACACTATGGATCGATCTACGAACGAAGAAGGCCCCAGGCGTGTTATATAATAGATTATAGATATACCAAACCTTTTGTAATATTTCAATCGACAATGCATATTATAACTGAATCAAATTACTACATTAAAAATATTAACATCTTACATAACGTTTGTATCCAAAAAAATAGTTCCCTTGTTATGTGCTTTGTACAATGTGTCTAAAAATGTATTTTAATTCAATGGCGACGTATTAAATTTTTAAATGAATTAATAATGTTTCAATACTACAATAAATATAATATCTGCACTCTATTAAATGACTTTTGGGGCAGGATATATAAATATAAAATGAATATTTAAGATTCAATCTTTATTCATACAAAATATGACTTAGTTAAAAAAAACTATTATTGTCTTTTGTAGTGAATCCAAGGAAAACAAATGACCATTTCTTGGAGACCCGAAAATTCGCTCGTAGGAATAAACTTTGATAAAACTTTACACGAAAAAAAAATAGAAACGAGAAATCTTTTTTCTCTGTCGCTGTTGTGTGAAATAAACAAAAAAGTAGGATTGAGAATTATTTTTAAATCATTTATCATCCTTCAAATACTTGTTGGGTAATGTGAGTTTTTTTCTAGTATTATATTATATCTACATAATTGAAACGTGATTTTTACAGTGTACGTGAATTTTTGCTGTGCGAGTTTGAAATGTTTTTTTTTGTGTTGCGTAACTTTCGGGTCTTCGACAATGTTAGAGAGTGTCTCATTATGGATGTTAATAATTTGTAATAATCTGTAAGGATTTATACTTATCAATCACATTATTAAACATAGGGCATACTGTATGTTTTAGCATTTATGAATATTGTATTTTATCTTCATTGCTGATATAATATTAAATACAAAAAACTTTTATTGTAAACCTTTGTTCGTTTTATTTTATCAACCGTGTTGTGAACCCCTTCACTTTGCCATCTATCAAATCTAACATCATTTTTTTACATGAAGATTTTCCATATAAAAGAATCATTTTATAAACAATGAATTTAAATCTTCTACTTTGTCAATCCTTTTTTAAATAAAACTTATGGTTATACGAAGATAGAGTTAATTATTAAATTGGCATAGCAATTAAAATGCTGTTTTTTTTTTAAATTTTCAAGATAATATAATACGAGAAAATCAATTAGGTTTTTTCTTATATTTTGATTATTTGTAGTATTGGCGCACACAAAAATAAAAAAAACCTTTTTTTTACATACCGACCAATCTGGGAAGAATATTAGTTATTATTTCAAGAAGTTAATATTTTTTTTAAATACTAAAACTCATAGTTTAAAATGTAAATTAAACTAGTTCTTTATTACTTTTGAATATTTTTCTAGAAGCTATTACGTCGTTTTTGCGTCAAGATCTTTTTGCTTTCATCTGTTTACATGTGCCGCTCTATAGACGTCGATTCCAGGAAGGAATCGATCCCAAATAGAATTTCACACTCAATATTATATGACTACCGACTTGCTTAAAAATGTTACCCTTTATTATAAAACCTTTTATTCATTTGCAACACACAATAAAAATAAAGTGGCGGCCAAAAGTAACTGGTGGATGTGTCTAGTAACCATATCTGAAGAAATAACAAAAAATCAATAAAAAAATATGAGAATGGCAATAGATAATAGATGACAAGCTACACCGCCCTACGGGTACGGCAATAGTCATCAAAGGGTTAACTTAACCAAACTGGTACTTAAACCCATCATGCTTGATCGGTAGTGTCATGCCTTTACCAATTTGACTACAGCGTTTGACTAAAAGACAGTCTTTACATCAACGTATTCAAAAACTATTATTAAACAACACAACACTTCTAGCAGGACTATCGCCGTTCTGACATTTCAACTGACAACCTCGCTGACGAGTTGAGCTTGCTGATAAGTGAGCACCTACAAAACACGTCGATAGCAATGCCGAAAAGGTCTCGCTATCAGGACATCGGATCGATGATTTAATTTTTCTCATTTCGATTTCGTAACCATCTCGATAAAGGCTGTGTGGATTACTGCGCGAAGAGCACTGGCGCATCTACCAACGTCAGGGGTTCAAGAACCTTGTTATAATCAGCCATCTGGGAGGAATATCTTGGGCCGAAAATCCAAGAGTCACCTCATTAAAAAAATAGCACAATCACTAGCTCAAAAAAATATTGTTTTTGTTTAATCATTTAGAATTTTAGCTCTGGAAAGAAATTAAATTGTTCAAATAGTACACTATCTGATCGCTGTTTCATAGTGTTGAACAAGAATCGTTTGGTTTTACATTATAATTAATTGCTGCCAGTGTACAGTACATTTTAATGGTTTTTTAACCATGACCGATCACTGTGTTGTTGATCATAATATTAAAAAATACACTTTTATGTACTAAGTACATTTTTTTTAAAATAATCGGTTTCCCCCATTACAAGTATTATCAAATGATGAGTTGAGTAAAAAGATTAGCTGATGATACTCGAGTTGAACAAAAGTGGTCCTGATCTTAATTAAAGAAACATTGACCTAATAGAAAAAGTGTTTTATTTTTTATTGTAATGGCATTTTTTTAATCCATGTTTTCTACCATTGTGTTTTTTGACGAAAACTGCTTTTGTTACTTGGTAAGGGATAGAGAGAATAGGGCTAGGACAGAACTAGTGGTAAGCTAATTTCCGTCTGCGTTTTTAAGATAGAATAGGTGAGAGGGAATCTTTATCATTACAGACATCTATGCCTTCAAACAGAAAACGATTGAAATAACGCTGTTTATATTGAGATTTGAATCCGTGAGATCTGTCATGGAAGCCAACGATGTTGAGTACTGCACCACTGACGCGACTATGTCTTTATAGTATACTGTGAGTTATTGACAATGAATACATTCAAATTAATATATTTTATTATTAAACATTTATTTGATATGCAAGTAAAATTTTCAGTAAACATATTAACCAGCTAAGTTTTAATAGTAATAGTTCATGTAGATGTTTGATAGATCTTTCAAAGTGTTAAATAAGATTCTTGGTTTGATTCCATAATAATTAGTTGCACCTACGCTATTTTAGCAACCAATTCCACTTATAACACATATACTCTAATGGAAAGAATATTGACAGAATATTTTTTAATTAACTAGTTGTTGTCGAGTCGTACAAATATTTTTCTTCGCTGGCAGTAAACATAGAAGAAAGAAGAAAGGAAAGGACTTTCAATTATTTAAACTTTACAGGAATCTCAAACTCCATGCCTATGAACACAAAACCTATTAACAATTTATGAAACTTTCAATAATGGGATTCGAGGCAATAGACACTGCAACCAAAGACAATGACGTTGACCACTCGACTACTAGCCCTACTAGTCGGCTATCAAATATATTATATTATAACTATTGTGTCACTTAATACTTTCCTATTTTAATTAAAAAATAAAGTGAAATGCAGATCACGACGATTGTACACACTATTTTTCAATAAAGTTATTTATTATTTCAATACTTGGTGGAAAGGCATTATATTCAAAAAATAAAATACTCATTAATTGTACTAATTCTACTTTTATTTAATAATATCAGGACCGGTTTCGCTATTATAATAATTATTATTGCGAATTAGTACAAATGAGTATTTTATTTTTTGAAGATTAATTAGTTATTCATTATTTAAAATGAAATAGAAATTGTAAAGATACTTTTACTATCAAGTGATGCCAACTTCCAAACAAGTAGTACATAATAAACAAGGGATTGTACTTAGTACCGGACGAATATATCAATACCGGTATTTTGTTAAATCGACCAATTAGGATCACAACACCCGACGAATAAATCTATACTGATATTTCATATCACATAAGCATAACACTGATGTTCATTAATACCTTATTATGAGGAACTTATGATCAAAAACTGGTAAGTTGCTTAAAGATTACTAGTCACAGAAATTTGTAAATTTATGGTCGATATGTCCAATTAATTGTATGTAGCTTATACTAAATTTGAATGGTAAAGAGCTAATCTCGCATATATAATATATACAGTAATTTTTTTGAACTGAGATAATGGGACTCGAAATATATGTGTAATTAATTATAAATGAAATATTGCGCTAGCATTTTATTTTCATTTTTTAATCACTTGACACATTATCATACTGTTGATGAAAAGATGAAAATACGACACGATGAAAATCATAGACATGTCATTAATTAACATTTTTTTCTATACGCATCTCTGACAAGTTATTTTATTTCAAAAAACAATTTTTCTTAAAGAGCGATCGATGGTACCAATGAAACTCGAACACTCGAAACTTAAACATGATGAAACTTTGTTATCATTGATGTTTTATGGTATAGGCTGGTTTGGTTTCTTGCCACTCATTTATTAATTGTAATAAACTGTTGATTAACTTTAAAACTTGACATTTATTTTTATTATTGGAAATGCAGTGCGGTAAAAAAATAAGTATGTAACAAAAGACGTTGTTTACAAAAAACATTTCAAAGAAGACTTAACGGTTTTTGCTTTTAGACTTCTCATAATTGGGCCCATTAGAGGTGAAGTGAGATAAATAATATTTAAAAAAAATAATCTAAATGCGTTGTAATACTCAACACGTCTTAAAGTGTCGTAAAAGTGAAGTAACCTCAGTTAATTAATACACAGTGCAATCAGTGGCGGATTAAGCACTTTGGATACCCTAGGTGCAATCAATTTTGGAGGCCCTGTTTTTCGAATAACATAAAAGTGTTGCAAAACTCTTCGTAGAATAATAATGAATATTGAAATCTGAAATTAAAATATAAGGCTTTATATAATTAATGGTATTTTTGAGGCCCCTAAAATTTGGAGGCCCCAAACGCGCGCCTCTTGCGCTTATAGGGTAATCCGCCACTGATTACAATAGTGTTATCTTTGTAAAATAAAAATATGCAATCCACCAAAACACCAAGTAAAGACATGATTGTACATAAAAGTCCAAAAAAAGTTTTAAAATTGTACTAGATGGGTCAATTCACCTCTCAAGGGCTCATATATATGTAATTTCAGTGTTTCTTTGACTTAAAGTAAAAACAGTTTATCAACACTGAAATATATCACTATATTTATGCAACTTCTGTTAGACAAACAGTAATTAACCACTTGAATACCAAGCGGACACCGGTATACGGAACATATGCAAGCGAACACTGATGTCCAAGACATTTAAAAAATCAAATACTTGGTATTCTAATAGAATATAAGCAATATTTTGATGAATATGGATAGTGCTGTCTATACTGAGTCAATATAGGTTTTTAAAATATCGAATTCGAGTGTATATTAAGCAAAATTGTTTTTCTCAAAAACACGCAGTATCTCTGGGACATATTAATGATTTATCTCGCGGTATTCAAGCGGTTAAATATTGTTATTATTAAGCGGTTGTATTTTGGTATTGCACAAAACGGTCGATATCCTGGAATCCCGGTCTCAGTAATACCGGTATTGTAGTCCCTATTCTAAACGCTATCGTTCCGAATCTTAGGAGCTTTAATAAACAGTTACTTAAGAGACTCCCATGGCAAGAAGATGTTCGCTTCTCGACTAGTCTGAAGCCACATCCTGTTGTGTTAATGGAATAAAAATACTAAACGTGTTTACAAGTAATCGATTAAATTGTTTCTTTTTAATATTTGAACCTGTATGCGCCGGTGTATACATATGTTCAAAATAAATGCGTCTTAATAATGGCTAAGCTGTGATTTTTTTTATCAGTCTCAGAGACTCAACACATTGCGTGATCTCAATTATTGTAGTGCAATAATAAACAATAGTTATGAGAATGAAATTGTATTATACTTCTTTTACAATTCGGTTGTATTCATAGAAAATTTAAATTAACTTTGATTATTCCACGTATTGTGTTACTAACTGTGACACGTGTTTCGCCTCTTTCAGAGGCATCTTCAGACTTACTATCGCAAAGTTTGCTTAAGTAATGAGCAAGATTGATTCTAACATTTTAAAATTATAAAATTACAAAATGGAGGTTTGGGTTTTTTTCCTTTTAAGAGGAGCAAGGAGGGGGGTGTAGAATCGAAATAAAGCAAACAGATAATGATACTAATTATACTAATGAGTTGTAAACAATCAAAATGGGATTTTTCCTTTTTTCCGGTTGTATTCAGTTGATAATGCTTGTCATGAGCGAAACGATAAAATAAAAGTGGAATTAGTACAAACGTACGTGTTCTCTTTTTTAGTACAATTCTTTTGTTCTCTCTCTCTTTTCTATTATGACCAGAATGTCCTCTTTTTCAGTTTTGACAATAATTTCACGCAGCCCGTACTATATTTTTTCTCACAAGATACGGTGTTTAAGTAATAATTTTTGACATCACAAACAGTAGATCAATTTTAGGGTGCTCAGTGACTGCTCACTGCCAATCCTTGGTGAAAAGTCATTATATTAAGAAAAACACAACATTCCTTTGTACTTATTTTCAATTTTATTTACCAATCTCAGGACCGTTTCGCTCATGCTTGCATTATCGAATGATCAAGAAAATTGTCAGTTGATAATGCTCGCCATGAGTGAAACTGGTCCTGATCTTAGTAAATAAAATTGGAAATAAGTACAAAGGAACATTGTGTTTTTCTTAATACAGACAGTAGACACAGAAATTCATAAATCGATTGAAAAATTAGTTTATGAAACTGCCCTACAAAGATTCAAACCACTGAGCTACGGAATCGTAGTTTACGTTGTTGGCCATGGACAATTAAATGTATTTGATTTGTGTTTGTCTTGTTGGATGAATATAAACTGCTTTTTTTTGAAAAAAACGTTTCCGAAACTCAATTTTTGTTAAGCTTTTTTCCAATTCATGTCCGTTATCAATTTAAAGGATGTGGTCTCCAAATAGAGGTACCCTAACAGAGTTTTTTTTATGAGAACTGCTTGTTATTCAGTTGCTCAACCTTCATTTTTAAAGACTAATCGCTCTCGATTTTCCCTGCTAATTTTAGGATTTGAAGAATATGAGGGATATATACCACATATGATATACTATTGCCTTCGAACTCAGTTCTGATAATTCTTTTTTTAAATTTGAATCGTTCAAACTATGTACATTCTCACAGATTTTGTCACTAACCCGGGTTTCGCCTTTCAGCATTTTCAGGCATTCAAGTGCACGGATGAACTTGAACTGACGTTTAGTAAATGAAAGTTTCGTGTTTATATAAGATATAAATGCATCACTGAGTCCAAAGCCATTGCTAGCGAAAAGGATGAGCTCATGGGAATGCCAACAGATTTGAGTAGTGAGTAGTTTCACGAATTATATAATTTGTTTGTCGGCAAAGGTTTTATGATTATATGATTTTATGATTATATAGGGTATAGAAGTGGAGATGTGGGAAAGTTTGATATTTCATTTAAAATCGGAAGACTTTGCAGCTGTGCTTTGGCAGCTGTCTTTTTTTAATGTTATTAATTAATTTTTTTTAAATATATTTTCGTACGCCTTTCGGCAAAAAATATCAAAAGTTTTTAAAGGAAAAAAAATAAATTGATTCGAAACGCCGTATTATATTATATTATCGCCGAAAAATATATTATTGGGACGCCGTTCCACCGCGTTAAATGAGAAAAAAACGACGATACGATTTAAAGTTTTTAACTGTATTAGCTTAACGTTGCAACGTGTGATACTCAATGTGTTAAATATGATTACACATATAACCGAAGTCATGCTGAAAATAATTACTGTAAAGTCAAATAAAAAAAAGTCTTTTATGTTTAAAGATAAAACATGACTGTGAAATATTTTAAAACTTCTCTGGGGTCACAGAATATTATGTTTGTTTTTTTTCAATATTTATGAGTTAGGTTAACGACACTGCAATCACTAATTATTAGTAAAAACTTTTAGGGTGTTCAATTGGTGGAAAGGCATTACATTAAATAAATAAAATACTCATTTTTATTTCAAGACCGGTTAAATCAGTTGATTTTGACCGGAGTCCTACGGGGAAACAAAATTATAATAAGTACAAATTAGTATTTTGTATCCATGTCCGCTCCCAATGTGAAGTATATGGCCTCCTAATTGAGTTATCTCAACAAAAGTTTTTCTACGATAACTGCTTGTCGCTCAACCTCTCTTTTTTCAAAGAGAGTAGTAGGGATAGAAGGATAGGACAAGGCTAGTAATTAACTTATTGCTCTCGTTACGCCCAGTTATTGAAAGGTAGGAAGGGTGAGAGGGAAATTAAGATATCACAAACACGATTATCGATCGAAATCGCCTTAAAATTATTGCGCCTGGGGCCTCTCATATGCTTAATCTGCCACTACCTCTAATGGGCCTAATTATTCAAGTGACTAGAATTATCTGACGGTATATCGATATGTACATCGGAAACGTAAATGATTGAAAAACACAATTGAGATTCGGAGTCGGCTTTAAATTTAATGCCGGAGTAGGAGTCATTTTCTTTTCACTCGACTCTACAGCCTTGAAAAAAAACACTCGTTTATCTTGCTCTCCACGTGACGCCATCAAATTATTGAGTTCTTACATTCTTGTTTAAATTCATTTTCAGAGTATACTACTGCTAACTTGTGTACATATCGACTTCGGAAAGGAAAAAGGACGTAACCCACAGTTTCAAAACAGGTTTTTTTCGTTAATCACAATGTATCAATTTTGATACACGTTCTAGCAAAAGGATGCAAGCTGCAAATGCCGAATTAGTATCTAAATTTAGCTTTTAAGTTTGAAAAAGGTGACATTGTAAAAAAATACTGAAATAAAGGTTTTTCAAAGACAACTTCTTTAATTAATATTAGATTATGTCAATTAAACACCAGTTAAGAAGTCTCCTTGCACTTGAAGGTTGTGTAAAATTCTTAATTTTAATATGTCACAAAATCATCAAAACACGTTTTTTACGCCTCCTGTAAAGTTTGATATGTGTGGGTTACGTCCTTTTTCCTTTCCACAGTCGATATACAAAATGTACACTCCATAGTATTTTTTACGTATCTGCGTATTGTCGATCCGTTGACGAACATTAGATAGTAATTATTGACGTTTATCGAATTCGAATTAAGAAGCATTTGCCCGCTTTTTGAATTAATACTTTTTTTTTGCGCTGGCAACATCGGCCATATGCCAGGCGCGGTGGTAAATTGAAAATCCTTTTTCCTTTCCACAGTCGATATGTAGATGCACTTTTTGCCATTCCTTACGTATATGCAACAAACTTGATGCGTTTTACTTACGGATAAGTTGCCGTTACTGTCTCAATATTGTGTGAAAACAATTTCCTATCAGCAATCCAGGAAGACAAAGTGGCACACACACAATGAGGCACATGTCTAATACATGCACGCTCCCACACAGGCGCGGCATTAAATAATTTCAACAATTGGAATCAATGACCGAGCCCCGGTAGAACTATAAGCAAATTATCATAATCAGATATCATTCTACGGTCCGCGGCTCAAAACCGTCGGGTAGCCGCATCACAATCGCGCTGTACTATATCCAATCGATGAGCTCAACGTTAAACTTCGCCACTCACCATTTCCTACTGAATATAATCTATGGAGAATGTAAACTCCTATGGGCATAACACCATTAACTTATTTACGAGAATTGTTTGTTTGTCTGTTGCGTAATTTTTTCACAAAAAATCATTGGTGTTTGGGTATAATTTGACAACTACCAAAATATTATTTAAGCCATTGCTTGCGAAAAACATAAACTCAATGATAAATTTATTTCTTATAAGTATAAACACGAAATATTCATTTACTAAGCGTCAGTTCATCCGTGCACTTGAACGCCTGAAGATGCCGAAAGGCGAAACCCGGGTCGTTAGTAACAAAATCTGTGTCAATGTACATAATTTGAACGATTCAAATTTAACAAAATATTAAATTTACAGGAGGGAAATACAAACAAATATTAATAAATGAAATAAGTAAACGAAAATCAGTTTTACGGAATTGTCCAATTTTTTAATTATACAATCTATTTTAGAAAGTATGTATGCAACAGCGTTTCGTAAATCACTTTCAAATTGTTTTTAATTACACATTATTATATTTTTTTAAAAAGTTAACATTACAACTAATTCCAATGCGCCAAATATTTTAAGTTTGAAAGGTCATACGAGAATTACTCGATGAGAATTTATTGTAAGTTACTCGAGATCAACACGTGGTAAATTGACATCACAAACACCCATGTCTAGCAGTCTTAAAATTAAATTTGACATTGACCTTACTGGGAATCGAACCCAGACCCGCCTGGTCGGTATAGCAAGCTCTAACCAACTAGACCACAGTGGTCGAATACTTTCCAAACTTCAAGTAACTTATTACTTATAAACTTATTTAGTTTCCATCACTTCAGATGTAACGTATTGTCCAATACTCACCAGTCACCATTGAATAATTATGTATCACTAGCTGTAAGCCGGTTGCCCAGCAACGTGAGATTTTTGTTGCATTGTGTTTAATTTTATTTAGTTTAATTTAATTTAATTTAATTTAATTTAATTTAATTTAATTTAATCTAATTTAATTTTATTTAATTTTATTTCATTTCATTAACTATTAATTTGAAAATTTACGCAAACAAAATACATTTCGTAGAAGAAGAAGAAGTCTCGAGGGCATCAGTACGCACACATTTGTGAAAAGTGAAAAGCGAGTGATTATTTTATCGACTATTAATATATAGATTTAGTATGAATAAAAAAGTGGATTCTGGAAGGTGTGAAATCTGTGGGACATCCTTCGGACATTATCGACTATTAATATATTTATGTATCATGTTAAGATTTTGACGAACCATAAAATATTTGCAGTCTTATCTTTTACACTTATTTTACCTTTTCAAATCTTTTTTTCGCCCATTTTTTCAATTTGGGGTATTATAATGATTTGTTGTGTAGTTTGTTAAAAATACGCCATCATAGAGAATAAATGAATAATGCAGCTATAAAAAAATATATATTCAAGTCATTCTAGTAAAAAATCTTTCGTCTGAAATACTTAAAATGTTTTTTACACTTTTTAAAAAAATTGCGATGGAACATTAAGGCAAGAGAAAGCATAACAATCTATTCGTAATCATTCGTTGTTGAGGATTATTCCATCGGAAGACAAATGTTGCTTCGTCAAACTGCGTAAAGTATAAAGACTCCAACTCAACATATATTTTAATCGGCGATGAATTATACGATTTTTCTATTTTCACAAAAATATAACAATATTTAAAAGAATTTAAAAATAATAGTTCAAAAATTCAATCGATAAAAAAATGTGAAGAGTAGACAAGCCATACAAATAATACTCACCTGTGGTGCTATTTTATTGCTTATACACTTATTTTGGACGGCTTGAAATACTTGTTACATAAGTCTGTAAATATACTCAAAACGTGATAGTGTTGAGTATTTTAGACCTTTCAAAATAAGTGCTATGTACGTGGAAACAGCACTGCTAGACAGCCATTTGATTCATTGTCGCAGGTGTACTTAAACATTTACATATTTTTATATATTAGTACAGTACCAAAAACTTCCAAAAGTAATAAAGGTAATCAAAACACAAAACGTTTGACAGTTTAGTAATTTTATAAATACAATTCTTACTTTCAGCTGTTGTATTGTATATTTCAATTTATTTTAGAATTAATCTCGAGCATTGAAAATTAATTAAATGCCTTCGGTGAACTTCTTTTACGCTTCTTTCTACAGCAAGTTTTTACACAATATAGATTTTTTTATGTAAGCTTTACTCTTTACTTATTCGGTTACTTTAAAAAAATTAAGCCACTCACCTTATTATAACCAATGAAGACACCAAGAGCTTTGTTCGTTAGCTTAGATTCAATGATATTACAACCACATTAGTTTTAGAATGATTTACTAAAATAAACAAAAGCAGCACCACTTTTGACGTTTTCTGGATCCGGTTGTCGTATACTTCCACAATTATGTAACCCTTCAGAGACAAGAGCTTTTTTCCAATAAAAAAAATATTTTCTAAGCCATATTGAAATCACGGATAACTTTTATTCCTATCCAAAATTTAAAAAAAAACACATGTACGTTTAAGATGCGATGTAATTTTAGTTACATTTGCCGCCGGTAGAGCGCAACTGTCAACAAAACGTACATGACAAAAACATTAATGTCATCATATTAGTATTTCAAATTGTGATTTAACCCTTTTGAAACGAGGGGTTTTTTCGATAAAAAAAATATTATTCAAGCCACATTGAAGTCGAATAATTTTTATTCCTAACAAAATTTAAAAAAAAAAACGCGAAGTCGTTGTATAGAAACCCCGCATGACTATATGGTCATGCTTATCTTTTATTACCGTGTAATATTGAGTACGGACAGTAGTAAGGACAAAAGTGACCGTATGGGCTCGCAAACATTCAGGGCTTAAATATAGCTAAACGTGATTTTTTTTAAATATTTACAATTTGACCTCTTTAGATCAACATAATTTCAATACAAATATATTAGCAAAATAACTGTAAATATTTTGATGTTTTTATAAAAAAATAACTAACAGTTTCAAAAAGGAAATTAAAAAAAACGGAAATTCAAAAAATCATATGTGCTTTTGGAAGCCGTTTCTGTCCCCACGGCTGATGACTTACTGTAGTCTGTACCCTTCTTTACCAAATATGAGCAAAAGCAACGATATTCAGGTAGAAAAAGGATGAATAATGGGATCAATAGACAACGGTGTTTACTGTGACCATATGGCGACGCTCGTCTTTGGAGGGTTAATTCGGAAACTTATAATGAAACTACGGTTTGTAACGCTGATAAATTAAATATCAATAAATTGCTTACGGTACATATCTACATTTTTTGATCTGTCGGTACATATATATTATCAAATTATTTTTTATTATCCGTTTATTATAATTTGTAGTAACTCCATGTCACTAAATTAGCAAACCTTTAAAGTAAATTACTTTTTGTTATTTGTTTTCATCATCGTAATATTTTTTTCTAGATTGTATTTAAACTCACCTGACCACACAAACATTCAATCGTGTGACTGTAGCTTAAAACAAAGCTGAGCGCAAACGGTTTTTCGTGAAACGGTTGTTTTCCGTAATTGGTGAATAATTCAAACAACCAATTGTAAGGAACTGAACCTTTAATAGTCTTTTTTATAAGATACTTACAATCACACGCCTTGAAAAACAATTAATTTTGGACAGTATAATTAACAGTTTTTACTGTTGTTTCTCAGTGGGAAATTATTATAACACATAACGAATAAACTATGTACAGATTATACATATTTCCTGATCAGAATTTTCCTAACAGAACAGCATTGTTGACGTTTGTAGCTGTAGTTGGTAATAACTTGATCCTTCCGATATGATGAGACAAGGTTCAATTCACGGCAAATTCACTATCATAAAAAGTTTATTACTTCAGAATTTTTTAATTTAAAATGTGCGTTCATGATATGTTTTTTCCTCGGGTAGGTTTTAAGTGACATAAACCTTTGAGCACGCAACCAAGTAATTTACCTTAAAACTTTCGCATTCGAGTAAAGTACAACGTATTGGTAAAAAAATATGTAAAATAAATCACAAACAAAAATACATATTCTTATTCTTCAAAGACTATGTAAATTGTGTCTGCTAAGCTATAGTATTAAATGATGTTGCGCGTGTCTTTGTTTTGTTTTCGCTGATATATTGCATCACCAATAGACAATACTTTGTACAGATTTGACTGGCCTTTTCGTAACGATAGACCCTTTTCCCTCCTCTGAAATGTAAACAACAACTTTCATCTCTTGACTGAAACATACAAAGCAGAAAAGCAAATTGTATCTTTATAATTTATCCATTGGGATTACAATACCTTACGCATATATTAATAATTATTAAATACCTTTATTAGAAAAAATGTGAAAATTGACACGCAAAATAACAGTCAATTAGGGATCAGTTATTACAATACACGTCGAATAAATTAAGGGTGAGTAAAATGGTCCACAGTGGCATATATTAATAAAAAAATGACTTATTTGCAAACATTCGTGTAATCAATAAAATTTGTTGAATTTTTTTTTATCTCAGTTGATAAAAGCTTTCCTTGTTATCTTATTTAACTAACATTTAATAAACTAACTGTAATGAACAGGGAGCCAGCGATGTTTTTAAAGCAACAACCTCTTATTTGTGGGGTTATAATGCAAAAGTAATATTTCCAAAATGAGCGATATTAGATTAGGTATACAGATAGGGTAATTCAAGCCTAAGAAAAAAGTTCTAAAACACTGTCGTTTTCAAATTGGAAATCATATCTGTATGCAAATGTTATTTTGTTTGTGTTATTCGTTATAGTATTTGACTCTACTGAAAAATTCGAGTTTTAGAAATAGTACGTTTTGCATTACATTAAAACCCCACATTTACGTACGATAAATGTATTTATGTCGGGTCATGTGGCGCAACGGTTAACGTTGTGGGCTTCCGAGTCCCAGTACGTACAGCATTTTTCGATCGATATATCGATTTATGTTTGAAGGCATAGGTGTTTCTCCCACCTTTCCGATCCTATAATAACTGGGCGTTGCGAGAGCGATTGGTTATCCATTAGTCATGTCCTAGTCTTAACCTTCTATCCCTACTACTCTCTCTGAAAAAGAGAGGTTGAGCGACTGAGTAACAAACGGTTCTCGTTGAAAAAAAAACTGTTAAGATACCATAAGAGGCCATATGCTCCACATTGATAAAAAAATATATTCATCCCAATCAAAACATCTCATTAATTTTGATAATTTTATTTAACATATATTTTTTAACTTTCATAAGACATCCATAATGAATTAAAGGTTGAAATAGTTTTGGTTTAACATAAGAGATCACGGCTTAAGTATTTCACTGGCTCCCTCTTCATTTTACAATTAACTGTTAATGGAATAAAATAATAATAGGTATGTTATACCCAACTGAGCTGTTTTTTTTTAAATTCCATTCAGCAAAATTTTATCAATTATACGAATGTTTTTAAATGAGCCACCTGATTTTTTTTCTTATTAATTTATAGATGTTGCTGTAGACCGATTCATTAGCTCTTTATATTGATATTCCATGTTAAATACCAATGGATAAATACTGATTTTTATGAATAATATCTATATATTATAACATCAGTTTATTTTTATTTTTTTATTGATATATGAGACAAGTTCATCAGTACTGTAATATTTCGACCGTGAATAGAAATACTTGAAATTAAGATCTATTACATCAAAAGATTAAATTTAAATATTGTCCAGTTTCCAAATATCGCTTTGAAGTTCGAATTATCTTTCTATGTCAACTATTACAATTGGATTTTAGTAAATATTTAGAACTGGTGTTATTGAAAAGAGCCGGAATCCTGAATTTTCTAATTCCGCTGTTACAATCTCTACCTAGAGACAATAATTAAAGATTGTGAGGTTATAGAGCTAATAAGGGTCAGCGGTGCATTGATCGTTAATAAGTCCTACAGGGACTGCGATCCCGGTGAAATCATTTATCGATGAAAAGTCATCCTACCTTACCTACAACTGATAATTTTATAACATTTTTATAATTATAGACAAAAAGCTGTGGGTTACGTCCTTTTTCCTTTCCACAGTCGATATGTATATCAATTATTAATTATCATTTTTTATATTACACTTAATCTAACGAAACTACTCAAAGAAATGATACGGGACACACTCAGTTACACAACAAGAAGAATAACATTTTTTTCGATAGTATTTTTATAAGTTATAAAATGAAAACTGAATTACGTTTATAATAGAATACAATTTAAAAATGATTGTATAACACAAACAAGAACTTTAGGTAAAAATGTAACACTATTAAATATCACTCTTTGTATGAATATCATATTATTTATTAATATTCATGACCGGTTTAGTTCACCACGTGCATTAATCAACTAAAATGACCTTTTCCACCCGTTGTGTTACTGAGTATGTATAATATTACTTCTTTGATAATCATCGTGATGCGTGGAACCGCTCCTGATCTTTAATAATTAATGTGGAATAAATATTTTTTAAGGCAAATATTTAGTTCTATATTTTTCTTTAATCAGTTGATAGCTTTTTTGGCGTATTTCTTCATCAGAACTATGTTTAAACCTACATTTATTCTTCTTAATACAGAATACATCCTTATCCGTATACATCAATATTGTGTTTCACTTCTAAGCCAAGTATATTTAGATTTTAAAATAGGTCCGATGAAGGCATACGCCGAAATAGCTATCAACTGATTTTTAAAAAACTGTATGACTAAATACTTTGCTTTTTTTACCTTATTACAATGGAGTTCTACCAAATAAATGAAAATTCAATCAATTAATTAATGTTTTTGTATTATTTAAACATAATACCTTAACTTTACACCGATTGGCAGTGAACACATTAAAAATAACAGACTATTATTAAGTATGAATCAACACTTAAAAAACATAATAAATTGTCACTCTTTCATTAACCCTCCAAGGACGAGCGTCACCATATGGTCACAGTAAACACTGTTGTCTATTGATCCCACTATTCATCCTTTTTCTACCTGAATATCGGTGCTTTCACTCATATTTGGTTAAGAAGGGTACATACTTGAGTTAGTCATCAGCTGCAGGGACAGAAACGGCCACCAAAAGCACATGCAATTTTTTGAACTCCCGTATTTTTTAATGGACTTTTTGAAACTGTTAGTTATTTTTTTTATCAAAACATTAAATTATTTACAGTTTTTTTGTTAATATATTTGTATTAGAATTATGTTGATCTAAAGAGGTCAAATCGTAAATATTTTTTAAAATTTCACGTTTAGATATATTTCAACTTCGAATTTGCGTGCCCATACGGTGACGCTGGTCCTCACTACTGTCTGTACACAATATTACACGGTAATAAAAGGATGAGCATGAGTCATGCGGGGTTTCTATACAACGACTTTTTTATTATTAATTTTTGTTAGGAATAAAAGTTATCCGTGACTTCAATATGGCTCAAAAAAATATTTTTTTTCGAAAAAAAGCTCTCGTCTCTGAAGGGTTAAAAAACATTTAACTAAACTTTGACATGTTGGTAACACGAACACCACCTATCATCAATAAAAATAAGCTACCACTCATGTCATTATTGCATATTTTATTATTGCATAAATTAATTTTGAATAGGAAACGTCAAAAGGAGTCTAGTTCTGTGATTTCTTAGATATAAAGTATTTATATGAAATTATTTTGTCAAAATCCCACCTGTATTCATGTGAATCAAAAGATACGCAAAAAATAAAACAACACAGCAAAACAGAGCTACTAAAAACAGATACTTGGTACATATCGCCATTTAAATTGCATTTTGATTGTATTAACATATTTTTTAAGCAATAGTATTTTTCATAACTGGCATCACATTAAAAACACTACTACTTTTCACGATGAGATATGTTTGTATATTTGAAAATATTACTCGCGTTTTGGTGACTTTACTGTTTTTATTTTACACGAAGTTTCATTTGATTAACTTTATCTACATTTACACGAATATTTTATGCTGAAACCAATTTCATTTGCCAACTTCAACTATTACACTTTTTCTATGTTATCGTTTTGTAAGCAAAACAAAATAAATGCATATTTGTTTCGAGGAAACTGGGCGGAAAGAAGTCAAATTAAAAATTCGAGTAATTTTGTATAATTTTAGCACGAGTATTCAATTCCACCCAGTCGGTCCTCGGTGGCTTGCATTTTAGTGTCTTGAAAGTGCTTATCTTAATATAACATGACAGTGTTTTTAGCTTTTAGGTCTACACTAAGGCTTCCAATCCTGGAATCAAGCTCAATTTAGCAATTTTCTTAATACCAATACCGGAATTTCGGAATTCACTATGAATGTGCAACATTTGAACAAATGAACAACATTTATTTACTAGATATTTTTTTATTTAAATAATAATGCCATACTTCACAATTTAAAATTCTGCTAAGGTACAGACTTTCTATACTACCTTCATAATAAATATATAAATATTTGTCACACTCCATCTCATATTTTGAAACAACTGTAGAAATGAGCAAACAATTTTACTGTATTTTTTTTATATTGCATACTTTGATAAATACTTTTATACTGTTTTAAATCAAAATAAGCGGCATCGTCCAATGAAGCTTTTGTCATTAAATTTACGATTGTTTTTATCAGGGCTATGAAGTCGTGTAAAAAAAAGACAACTCAGACTCCAGCTTCAAAATAATTAACGACTCCGACGAAATTTTTCGATAATTTCTTTTTAACTTATATATGTAAATGTATACCATCAGATCATCTGTAGTAAGCCAAGCATGACATGTCAACACTTTGGTATATTTTGTTTGAATACACATCATAAAATATATTTTTCAAAAAAAAATCGAGCCGTTCATTTTTCACGACTCCGACTCCGGCCAAAATACCGCGACTCCGCTACTCCAACTCCGACTCCACAGCCTTTGTTTTAATATCAAAAAATTATAACTACCACAAAAATACTTTAAATAAAATAAAACTAGAAAACTGATTTCTGATTTGATTTTGAAATTTACAATTATTATCAAATATATTTTTTCAAATAGTATATGTCATTAAATTGATTACGTATTTAAAAAAATAATTGTCGCTTTGGCTGTTGGCTATAATGACATAGTATATGAAAAAATGAGATCATAGAATTATAACTGTGAATCCCGATTCCCGTAATCTCATGATCAGGGTCCCGTATTGAATATCCTTGTCTATACGTTTTCCGTACGACGCAGTTTATTATATTTATAGTTAAGCATTAGAACACATTACTGTGCAGTGTCCCCTTTTGTCCCCGTGCTATCGATAAGGTACGTTTTATGACTATTTTCAGCATTTAATTTCAATGAATTACTTGCCAATTTATTCTGTCTATCAAGGTACATTTATTAGTATTTCAATTTCTGCCAACTGCTTTTCACGGTCGTTCTTTATCACGATTAGGGCTTCCAATTAACCGGACCTACACACTAACCGGTTTTCGGTTTTTTTCTGACAAATAAACCGGGTAACCGGTTTAAACCGAAATATCATGTATATTGACTAGATAGGTATGCAAAAAAAAATCGTAGAAATCTTTCAATATTTGGCATAACAGCTAATACTCCAATTTCAAACAAAAAAAAAATATATCTTTCTTAATGGGACTCTAGTTACCAACCTGTTTGCCATGGCAAAGTAACGACACTAGAACTTGAAACATACAACTGGAACACAGAAGGCAACATATGTAACAATAACTATAACATGTGAAAAAATATTTTATGATAAAAAATATACGTCAAATAAAAAAAATAGAGCTTGATTATAAAACAACATGGACAACTTTGAGACAGAAGTAGATAATTCTACAAAATGAAAATATATATGTTTGTTGTATTTTGTGAATTGTTTCCTATATTACGCAGTAAATTTATTTTTCTTTTTGTAAAAAACAATGAAAAACAAGAAAAGAGAATTTTTGATAAAACGCGGTTAACCGAGTGAAATAAACCGGTTTTCGGGTTTTTTCAAAACACGCGATAAACCGGTTAACCGGTTTTGGTTTAAACCGGTTTGGAAGCCCTAATCACGATATTATAAGTTTGGGGTTATTTATATAGTAGTGGTATATAATATATTATTATTCATCGTCGAACCTGAAGCAGAGACGTCAATGCTTTTAGTCTCTTGTCCAACTTGGACACGAATTTTGATTTGAAAGTTTTTATAATATTAAAATACAGGTTGTTCAGCGGGAAGGTATACTATTTTATTTTTGTTTAACTGTATCTAAAATTAATAAAAAATGGTTTAATGCTGAATTACGTATGGAAAGCAACAACAGCTAAATTTCCTCTGTTAGCTTACAAACGCGGGCTCTTTTTATAACATTTTCCCACAATTCAATAATTTCGTTTCGAATGTTTTGTATTAAGTTGCTCAAGTGTTTCTAGTGTGTTGTTTCATACACTTAGTTCTTTAAACATCCCCATAAAAAAGAAGTTCAAATCTATCAAATCTTGAGACCAATTGACGTCACCATTTCTTGAAATAACTTGTTGTGGAAACAGACAATCTTTGCAATTCCATTGTAACATGGGCTGAATGTGAAGTTGTACTGTTTTGTTAAATTCACATTTTAATCAAGCCTAAAGTAGCCAATCTTGACGTAAAATGATTACCAATGACGTTCTCCATTTTTTTTAAACCATGTCCGCTCCCTATGTGGAGCATATGGACTCCTAATGGAGTTTATCTCAACAGAAGTGTTTCTACGAGAACTGCTTGTTACTCAGTTGCTCAACCTCTCTTTTTCCAAAGAGAGTAGGGATAGAAGGATAGGACTAGGACAGGATTAGTGGTAAGCTAATCGCTGTCGATACGCCCCGTTCACAGGATAGGAAAGGTGAGAGGGGGGAATTCAAGACATCACATACATCCATGCCTTTGAACAGAAATTCATAAATCGATTGAAAAATCAATTTGTAAAACTGTCCGTACCGGGATTTGAACCCGGGCGCTCTGTAGCCGAAGCCAACACCGTTGACCACTCGACCACACAGGCGACCGTAAAGGTATTAAAAAAACTAACGGCCAGTGATTTCTCCAGACCACATAGCGCACCATACTGTCAATTTTAATAGACGCAAATGTAATTGATGAATAATTTTAGAATTTTACATTGCCTAAAACTGGCTATTTTGTTTATTAAGGTATCCATTTAAATGTATCACGATTCACGACCACACCACTCATTAGACTTCATGAAAATTAAGGTTATCTCGTGTGTCTATTAAACTTTAAATGGAAACAAATGCAAATGTTTATGCAAAATGTCTTCTAAGTTGTTGTATTACGTCCAATTTCTTTAAAACGGCTTCGAATTGCGATTGATGGATTGTTTTTAAACACTTTCTTGGGCAACAGCAATGTTTTCAGCCAATCTTCTCGTGCGTTGTCTACTTCAGAGCTTTTTTCTTTAAAATCATTCATTAAACAATAAATAGTAGATTTTGGCGGCTCATTATTTTAACACAAAATTTCACGTCAAATTAATGATTGACTTGGCGTTCGTTTATCAAATATTTTTACACAATTTTCCACGTATATACTTCATGACAGCCAATTATGTACTGTCAAAATTTGAAAAGCGAACACCTGTATGTTAACACATTATTAGTATGAAGATATATATGTATTATGAAAAGTACAACAGTATACGCAATATATTATAACCTCTAAAAGTTGCATCATAGTTTTGATTTCGTTATGACGGTTGTTCGATAATTGCTATTACGGCGGCAATAAGTCACTTGAAAACGGCGGTTTGTAATTTAAAATGAGAACAATAATTGTTTTTATTAAATCAATCGCTTATTAGGATTATTGTTTTTAGCTCCATGGAAAATCGTGACAAAGACGATTCTGTAAAATGTTTCGTTTTTTAAATCGTGATCATGAAATGCGATTGGTACAAATATTTCCAAGTACCTCTCTGATTGGACAAAAGACCAAAGATTCTTTTTGCTCGTGAATAACAGAACTCAATTTACCGATTGAAATTGTTTATTTTGACCCCACAGGGACAGCTGTTCTTCTTAATACACTGACAATGTTTTAATTTTTTATTTTTCATTTGACAGCCACCAACAATATTTTTCAATTGCTACTAATAAATTATTGTTTTCCTTTGAAACATTTTTTTCTTAAAATTTTATACTATTCATTTTCAACTGACAATTTGATATTACCCCACCTATCGCCTCTCCCAGGGATCGTCAGACTTTCAAGTAAGAAGAGCCAAGTTGTCAAGGAAGCAGGATAGAAAATGTATCAGATAGCCATAAATATGTAATTTATATATCGGCAAAATAGCTTAACTCTCGCGGCTCGGAGACTACAAAAATACTTCTCTGCCGATGGGGTTCGTTTAGGGACCCCAGTGGTTTCCTCATTATTGGCCTTATTCTTATGAATTTCAAAAAAAAATAGTCTAAGAGCTTTAAAATATGTCTCTGCATCATTCCTCATACATTTTTGTTATAAAAATCTGTAGTTTTTTAATAAATAATTATATTTTAAGTTGCGCGTAAAAAGACGTCATCCCAGCACGCATGTGAAATTGCAAATTACGAGTTTAGCCCAGCTATCTTACGAAAGATCGCTTATCGCGTTATCGCGTATTTATATATACTACAAAAGGTCCAAAAAACTATGATATAAGAATACCTTAATTATAAACATTGCATCACCCATATTAAAAAAGATATTTAAGAAAATGTGGGTATTGGGGTCGCATTTCTTGAGCTTAGAACCGGAAAAGTTAAGCGACTCGATATGGTGAATTGCGTTTCACTCAATAATTGTTCAATGTTGCCTAAGGCGTCAGTGACAAAAAGTTTAGAACGTTATCTCATTCGCCTGATCTTTTTTAGGGCCTGTGCATTTTAGTGTTTTTATTTGTTATAGTTTGTTCCACGTTAACCCTCCAAGGACGAGCGTCACCATATGGTCACAGTAAACACCGTTGTCTATTGATCCCACTATTTATCCTTTTTCTACCTGAATATCGTTGCTTTTGCTCATATTTGTTTAAGAAAGGCACTGACTACAGTTTGTCATCAGCCGTGGGGACAGAAACGGCCTCCAAAATCACATGTGATTGTTTGAATTTCCGTTTTTTTTAATTTACTTTTTGAAACTGTTAGTTATTTTTTTATAAAAACATCAAATTATTTAAAGTTATTTTCCTAATATATTTGTATTGAAATTATGTTGATCTAAAGAGGTCAAATTGTAAATATTTAAAAAAGACACGTTTAGCTATATGTCAACCCCGAATGTTTGCGAGCCCATACGGTCACTTTTGTCCTTACTACTGTCCGTACTCAATATTACACGGTAATAAAAGGATGAGCATGACCATATAGTCATGCGGGGTTTCTATACAACGACTTGTCGTTGTTTTTTTTTAAAGTTTTGGATCGGAATAAAAGTTATCCGTGACTTCAATATGGCTTAGAAAATATTTTTTTTATCGGAAAAAAGCTCTCGTATCTGAAGGGTTAACCACGGTTGAGAAACGCTGATCTAGAGAACTGAAAGTAGTCAGTATAATATCAGAACAGGCATTGACTATATATTACTATTTACTAACATCATTTAAGGAATTTATTTATCGAACTTAGTACGGGGTAATTTAAGAAAAACCTTCTAAAATGTATGAATTGTCGGTTACGATTTTCTGCCTATTACGTTTTGATATGGTGTTGATGTCTGAAGAGCTTAAAACGCCTATGCAAGGAGTAGCATATGGCTCATGGGGTCTGCTGATCCGTGGTATATTCGATCTCGCAACAGGGGTGACAGTGACTAGCTTACAACCATTTCTTTGAAAACTTCATCTGTTTTTTAAGGGACTTACTCACCTTCAACAAATTCTCGTAGAAATAAGTTCTTTTAATTAAGATTCTCAATTAGTCAACCATATCAGCGATGGGCTGCCAATACGCTAACAAGTGGCTCGCTTAATCTCAAAGAAATTATCGGTGTTCTGGGGAAAGAGTGAATTCTTTTATCACTCCTATACAGTTATATACAATACTTAAATAAACAAGCGTTTTTTACTTAATACACTTATAATATATAATAATATGCAATTTGCCGTAAAATTATCAATCTTAATGGCTAAAATGTACTACTTTGTATACTGGCGCTGTCTTGGATAATACAAAAAGCCAGGAATTGCAGTTACATACTAATTTGTTCTGAGGATATTGTTTTCTCTTAAATTAACAAGGGGCTCGCCGGTCTTAGTAAAATTTAACAAGGGACTCGCGCGAGCCCCTTTGAGCCCCCTACAGCCCACCCCTGAACCATATGCATCACTTTCGTAGCGTGCGTGTTTAATATTAAGTATATTATTGAAGTATTGTTCACGTGCAATGAAAGGGTTATAAAAACTAAAGCAAATATTACCCACTTGGTTCCTCAATATCGTTCTTCGCGATCGTCGTCAAATAATCGTGTCGCGTCCGGTCCCGAACCAGCTCTCCTCCGCTTCGATGAAACGCCCGATATCCGACGAGCCACCGCACGAACTCGCCGATTCAATGAAATTGATAAAAAAAACACAATATTTTTCATGAAAATACTACACCGCCAAGCCGTACGTATTGATGGAGAAATATTTTTGGGAGAAAATACTCGTATAATCATTGTAAATTATTTTTTACTATTTAAATCGGGTCAATAAATGAGTCGCCGATTCCCAAAATTAACCTTGTCACATTTTCATAATTTTGTAGACACTTACAAAAAACGTGTTGAGAACCATCTTAATTTAAAAATTAACCACATTTTAGTAAATCAAATTGAAATAGATAATATATTCTTTAACTCGATTCAAGAAAATATGACTTTTATTTCAATATAACGGTTCTCTACACGTTATTGTATAGGTATGTCTAAAAAAATGAAAATGGACAAGGTGAATTTTGGAAACGGGTGATTCAAATGTATTTTCACACATTAATTTACACAATTTCGAAAAAATCACGATCCACTAAAAATAACATATACTATATTTTTACACGAATTATTTGTTCTAACATGATTCCAAGAAACAATAAAAATACAGAACCATCAAAAGGCTCCATTAGATCCTACCACATTATAAGTGTCAGACATTTTTAACGATGAAAGCGATTTATGCCCAGTCCCTCATGAAAGTCACTCAAGCCCTCAAAAAATAATTTAGGAACACTTTTATCAAAGTGTAAAAGGTGCTAGAGCAGGCGGCCTTTTGGCTACTCTGGTGCGGCCTTCTGGTCAATTCTGTAATTCAGCAAATTTTTGTAAATTCGTAAATTCCTGAGAATTTGAGATTGAGATTTGAGATTGAAAATTTGGATTTGCTAATTTGGGCGAATCCGTGAATTCTTGGGATCTTCGATGTGAAAATCCTTGGAAGACTGGACTTTAGAAATTGGCATACAATTCTTTCTGGCTAAAGATTTTCTGGTCAATGCTTATTGCGGCCTTATCTCGAATCAGGAAAATGAATGCGGCCCTTTGATAAGAAAAAACTCCCCCCCACCCCTGTGCTAGAGAATAATGAAAATAAAAAAACTAGTAAAACTACATTGAAATACAAGGTATTTTAAAAATATTTATATTCTTTAAAACAAATACATTATAATCATCAACATCGATTGTTGTTTAGTTCTCAATATCTCTTCTTTTTCATATTGATTATAAAAATGCTACAGCTCAAAAAACCAAGGAAACTTGTATTGATTTAACAACATTGTTTATTTACCATAGTATTCAAACATTACATGAAACCAAACATGGTAATGGATATACAAATATCAGTGAATACCATAAACAGATTGTGTTCATTATAAGTGCAATGTGATACATTCATTATGTAGATATTATTGATTTTCAATAAAATATAAGACCAAATACAAAACACTTAAAAAAACTTACTTACGAAAGAAACCTATATTTTATTTATAAACATTCTAATTTAAACTTAATAATTATCAGTTAATAAAATGGCAGACGAAAAAATCGACGATGCTGTGTCTACTGTGCGTACATCTATCCAAAAATATTCTATAGATACACAAGATTTCTCTGCTACAAGGTAAATGACAATCTCAACTAAATTTAAATATTTAATAACGAAAACAGTTTAGTGGATGTTTACTGAATAGAATTTACTGAATTACATATCTAATAGAAGTGAGTTCACAATCTTTCGGGAATAGCACATTCAACGTTCCCTCTAAGCCGAAGGATTAGCTGCGCGGAAATTTCAAAGGCTGCGCGGAGGCTGTGTGGAGGCTGCGCGGACCGATCAAATATTAATTGAGCAACTGTCTTGTAGTGTGCGCCAACCCGAAGTGAGTGCGCGGGGGCTTCTCAACTGCTGCGCACAGCTTAGAGGGAACGTTGAGCACATTGTGTCCTCAGCTGGAGAATAAGTGGAGAGTTTTTATGTTTATGTATAGTTTAATGCAGTTGTAAATACATATTCCAGTATCGAAGAAAATGATGTTGATTACAAACAGTTATTATGGCATCTTGATATACCTGCTCTTTTGCGTCTCCGGAAACATTTTCAAAAATTGGACGATGATATTTCTGGGGATATTCCACTAGATGAAACCGAACAACATCGTGAAAAGCGAACTCTGTTCATTGATTTGTACAGTTTCGAAAATGCTATCAGTACTGTTTTTGGTGAGTTATTTAGTAATTTCCTTTTATATGTATGCATAAGTCTGTAGCTGGAAAGCAGAATGCAGCAAGTCACAATTGTGAAATGTTTAAGAGAGTATTTTTTAATATTTTAACTGGTTAGCTAATTATTTACTTATATACAATCAATTCATTTTTATAATGTAGAAAACTAAAGTAAATAGCAGAATGCAATAAGTCCTGCATGGTTCATATGATTGTACTTAACATAATTGTCAAATTTTAGAAGCACAATGAAACATGTCAATCTTCTACACATATTTACTCTACGAATTTAAGGTTTATTTTGAAAAGTGGAGCTGTTTTGTACTTTTACATTTTATAAAATGTAGATAGTAGTCTCATTAGAAAATATGCACCAAGCCATCATTTTTTCAGAAAAGTAGACATGCCGCACTTTGCTTCTCAACCCCATAAATATACCATCACTGTACATACAGTAGTTATTTGCGTTATTGACTTCCGTGCCGGATCTCACAGGTTTGAGTCTCAGTAATAAAAGCCATTGTTTCGAATGATTTATCGATATATATTCAATGGTATGAGTTTTTTTTATGTCTGATTGAAAAAAATCTGCCCCTTCTCAGAACACCGTGAATAGCTTTGAGATTAAGTGAGCCCATTATTAATTATCTTTGTAATACAATAGAACACACAAAGTATACATCTGAAGTGCTCAAGCTTTTCAAACACCTCGATCATGACAAGTCTGGATACATATGGTGGGAAGAATTGCTGGATGAGCTGGTTGAATATGGCGAGAGAAAAACTCAGTACAGTCTTGAGGAGTGGATCCCGTTGAATAAAGACAAAATAAATATCATGGACCTTCCTCATTGCAAGGTAGCACATTTACAAAGCCTAAATATTTAATTGAAGTATGGTAGTAGCCCAAATATAATGCCATCTGTTTATTCAGGGCAGAATTAAAAAGAATAAGTTAGATATGATTGATTGATATCTATACATCAAATTCTGGGGCTGGTGGAGCTGAGCTCCAATTTCCCTTTCATCTGGTGTATTTTGATGTTGCTTTTCTCGCATAGCGTCCTGGATTTACCTGGGCGTAGGCGGGTGCGTTAGTTAGATATGACAAAATTTACTCAACACTCACCTTCTCGTTCACATATATATGTACAAACACAAATCATTCATACATTATAAGCAAGCACAATGTGGTGCTTAACAGATAGATAAATGAAGTTCTGCTGTCCAAATTTATTTAACACGTCTGCACATCCTAGCTGGTCTATCATCGCCTGTGTATTATCTAGTACAGTCCCTATAACATTCTTCATTACAATAATTTGCTTTCTTTGATTGACCCATATAAGCAAAAGAGGGAATTTTTGCTGATGTTGCTCATAGCAGTGTGTGCACTGATGGTACTATAAAGCTTTGCAAAAAATGTGACAAGAATATTATGATTAAGCTTCTTATTGATGTCTAGTGATTCAACTGTGCACACGAAAAATATACCCAAGGAATTATGTTTATTTCATTGTGTTATTTCTTTAACTTTGACATTATCTACATTTACAGAAAGAAGCAATTGTATTTATAGTGGCCATTGAAACTGAATCATCATTCTGCTACGTGATTATTTCAAGACATGGAAAAATTGGACTATACAATGGAAAGTTTTCACTTTTAATGGAGTATGATGTATTTTTTGTCAGAACTGGGACTGTGCGGAGAATCAGAGATATCTGGATAACAGCGGCAGTATACTTAGAAGTACGACAATTGTAATAAAAAATTAAATCAAAATCATTTTCTCACAGCGGTATTTATCACCTCATCTGTCAAAACTGTCAAGACGCATATGTAGGGAAGAGAAGATAAAACATTAATGTAAGAATTAAAGAACACAAAGATCTTTTCAGAGTTTGCAAAGCATTTGATAGATTAAGCCATATATGGGCAGCCACCGGCCCGCCGAGCTATTTTGTCCGGCCCTGATTCATCTCGGCGAAGTATTAGAGAAAGAAATTAATAGCTTCAGGGACGGATTAAATAATGGAGATGACAATGGCGCTTGCAGTGGCTTCTCTCTACTAGTCCATGATCACCACCATATAAGAAATAGCAACGTGTTTTATTTAATTTAATATTACTTTATTATGTTCAATAAGTTGGTCTGGCCCTTGACTCGGAGACAGAATGATAATTTGGCCTCAGACCTAGGAAAGCTTGCCCATGCCTGGATTAGGCTAATCACAACATTAATATAAATAAAATAGGTTAAAATACTACATCTAGTAAATAATAAAGTTTTAAGATTATAATAGCTTAAAGTTTTTGGAAATGCACAAAACATTTGTTGAATTTGTTGATATTTCATACATTTCAGTTGAAATTTTCTGTACCTTATATAAAACTTATTGAATTATTGATATGTAATAAATGCTTTCGATGAAACTTTGAAATTTTGTCGGATCCTATGATGCAACGCAAATGCAAATTTTGAAATGCAAACGCAAATTTTGGGCAAGCGTTTTTGGCTTCCGTGCCAGATCTCACGATAGTCCCAATACGAACAGTATTTTTTTGATTGGTTTATTGATTTCTATTCGACGACATGGATGTTTATGATGTCTAAAAATTCCCTCGCACCTTTTTGAACCTTCAATAACTTTAATAACTAGTGCTGTCTTACCCTTATCCTTCTATCCCTACTACTCACTTAAAAAAAGAGAGGTTGAGCAACTGAGTAACAAAAAATCCTCGTAGAAAAACTTTTGTTGAGATACCTCCATTAGGAGGCCAAATGCTCCACATTGTGAGTGGACATGGGTAAAAATAAAAAAATAAATTAATGTTTGCATCTTTACACTCTTCTTGCGTCCAGTAGAAAAGGAAACAATCCTGGCTTTTATTTTGTAATTTATAAATTAAGAATTAGATTTAATTTTTAGTTTATTCGTAAGCCTTGCGATGTTCTATCTGATGATGTTTCTGAAACAGGCAAAACTTGTATCTCAATTTGAAACATAACAAGTATAGTAACAAAGTTATCAAATTTTATCTTATTCTAAAAATGCAATGATAATAATTATAGTTAAGTAATATCTCACTTCAATTACTGAGAATTTGGCATCGTCCAGTGTGAAATTCTTAAATAATCATACGTACTGGAAAAATGTTATTGAATTTCACTGTTTAAAGTGTGTAATTATAAGCATTTCATAAAATAACATATACAGTTTCAGTTAACAACATAAACTAACAATCATTTTTTTTAGGATTCCAAGCACCTGATAATGACTGCATCAGATAGGAGCTTAATGATAAACGATGCATCAACATTATGTCATGTACCAATATACCTAATAACTGGAATGATTAATGTACCAACGGTAATAATTTGATACCATTTCCTTCCCGTTAGCAAAAAAGTAATTCTTAGTACTCTTCCATAAATTACATCACAAGATTTAGAGTATTTTTTGGACCACAATCCAATGCTATGTTTTGTCACAGTCTAAATAGTTTCATATTTTTTGAATCGATAAAACTATCAAAGTTGAAATAAACAGTGACATTTTCAATATTAACCTAGTCAAAAAAAAACTCCTAGTTAAATATTTGATTGTCTTACTTTTTATAATATAACAATATAGTCAAAAAGCATTTTATATGAGTGAATTGTTTTTATAAATGATTCTTGTTAAGTTCTTTAAATTGTAGACATGACAAGTTAGTCAAATACTAATTGGCATTTCGATTTGCATCATACTTGATAAAATCAAATTATTTTTTATTCAATCTAAATTGCATTCTCTGGAAGTTATTTTTGATCTAGCTCTGCCTGCATTAAGCGAAGCAAAGTTTGAATAGGAAAGTAAATGATTCCCAACCATTTTAATATTTTTATAACAGCAAACAAGTAACTTTTATTCAAAGTCATTTGAATTTGTTCATAGTGATTTGTTTCTCATATTTTTACTATTTTTTTTACCTTCCTGTCTATTTAATAAGAAAAAATGACTCATGTCATATTCTGTAACGAAAATTATAAAATTCAATATATATTTCTTGCAGTGTTTAGCATACAATGCTTCTGAAGACAAATCACAAAAGTCTCATCTGGTCATTGGAGATGATCATGGTGGTCTTACAATAGTGACATTCAAACAACCAAGAATCAGTCTTTTTTACAAAGCCAACCATGACAAACTGAATTCATTCTTTTGGGTTGTAAGTACCACAAATAAACATAATCTTTCATCCATTTATAAAAGCAAAAGATAGCTCTTATAAGTACATAGGGTTGTTAGTTTACAATACATATTTTTTTTTGCAGGATGTTCAGAGCCTTGTACAAGAGCCATTTTGTGAAGTTAAAACTCACAGAAGACTTCATTTACGATCAGTCAAAAAAATAATGTATCTTAAACATAATGATACCATTATTTCATGCTCTAATGATCCTAGTGCTTCATTAATTATCAAGCACAGAAAAGAAATAAGAGACTCATATGTATTCAAAGTGACAAGGGTTTGTATAATTATATGTTAAATTCAATTATTATTTGTCAATACAGTCTGACGAATGAATGAATCATAAAATTCTGTAAAATTATTAAATTTCGTTTCAAAAATAATGCTAAGAAAATGCACACTCTAGCATCTAGAAATGGAAGCTTAGTACTAGTTTGAAACGCTAGAGATGGCAGTATTTGGTCTGATTAAGTTACAGTAATTATTATTTTATATATCATAGCAAAGTTGAAAATATTACAGGGAATATCTTGCTTTCACTACTCTGAAAGTATGGGTCTACTCGCAACTGGAAGTAGCGATGGTCAAATAAGGATTTGGGAACCTGTTGTGACAAGTAAACCATCTGCCATTTTACCGACACAAAATTTTCCCATCATGGATTTAGTAATTTTGGCTCATGCAGATTCACTGATAAGTTTTAATAAAAATGGGGTGAGTGACAAATGTAAATATGTCACATTTCTAACAGAAATTGGTAAGTAACAAAACTGACAAAAATTAGTCAAATATACAAAGAGATTCTTTGTCTGGAATATTTCAGTTGGAGGATTTATTTTATCAGTTGCTTATAGTCAAGTATTAATAATGCTGATTTAAAGGCGGGCAATTAATTGTCCTTGTATATTTATTTTAAACTCTTATTTGTGTCAGATCGGCATTATTGCATCTATATTTTGATATTTTAATTATTTATCTAACATAAAAAATCGATGCTGGAGACTTTATCCTAAAAGTTGAAATTTTTCATTTGCTGTTTACTCGGAACATTTAATCTGTAATTTACTAACTTCTGCCAAAACAGTGACGATATGTACTTTTTAATTATTATTGTCACCACCCAAAAGAAAGTGACCTAGTATAAAATAGTAAAGCTTTCAAGAGAAACATTCAAAGAATAGTTTAATTAATCTAAAACCCTTTGATTTTTGATTAAGTTTTTTGACCTTTGTTAGACTTTTTTCTAGACAGTTATTATGTTTGTAACACTTCAAATTAATCTAGTCTTTCAGTGAATTTTTGTGAAATATGGACTAAGTCGCATTCTCTTGTATGAGAATAATATATATAAAATTATAAATTTCATTAATATAATCATTAGAAAACATCTAATCTTCTTATGATGATTTAAAATGTTTTAGATGCTGAAAGTTTGGGACATTTCAAATCGAGTATGTATCCAATCAGTTCACGTCAGGTTCCCTTCATTCGGTATCCTGGGAAAGCTGATACAATTTGGTTTGCAGTCAATATTCTGCGGACCGGGAAGAAAAAAAATTGATAGCGAAAAAGTTCCTGAGATTCCTGTAAAGAGAAAACTATCGGTTCCAAACACGAGCCGGCGAAGCTCCAAAATGTTTGCTGAAGATGGAGGGATTCTTCGTTTTGAAACACCACCTGAAGAAGAATCTAAAGCACACACTGTAGAACGAAAGATTACAGCTGGCGGCAGTTTGTATGTTTCATATAATTTACATTAAATTTAAAATATCAAGAACATAAAATCTGAAGAAACCCTATCTATTAAAATCTAATTTTAATTGCTTGAAGCACTAAGCTGATACAAATAAGTGCAAATTACGTGTCTAATAATAAAACACATTTTGTATTTTAAGGCACCAATATAATTGACAATGTATAATATGTAATCAAGGCAACAAGATAAATATTATTTCAATTGGCACCAGTGTTCCCTCTAATTTTCGGAAGGTTGTGTGCGCAAAAGACATTGGCTGTGCAATTTTGACAAGAAATAAAAAGATTTGTGCACCACATTACGGTATTTAGACCTACTAAACAAAAAGGTTGATTTTTAATAATGACAATAATTAACAACACTATTTAATGTCAATTAATTTATTCTTGTGGTGTTATAGCTGATTTAACTTTTTTGCACTCTGTTGTAATGTATGTGTACGCGCTCGGCGAGTTGTGTGCGCGCACACACTCGCACAGCTTAGAGGTAACGCTGATTGGCACTACTGATTTTTTTGTTTTTTGCTTAATCACATATCTAAAGAAATTTTCTTACTAAAAGAAATATATAAAAAAGAAAAAATTAATTGATATACCTGTTCTGCTTTTATAGAGAATATTCTAAATGGGAGCGCCCTGAAATCGTTGTGACTTGCTGCAATCACATTGCCATAATTCCTATGAACCCGTGCCCGATCAAAATACAAGAAACAGTCATTATTGATTGCAACGATACGGCTTCTCTTTTAAACAATAACTTACCACTTCTACCGCCGCCAGAAAAAACTCATCGACCAAGAAAGCCAAGTATTTGGGACAATGATCAATATCACATAGGTACCTTTTGCCGTGCAATTGTTATTGACAGTGTAAATTTAATATTGTATTGTTTGCGGATGACACCGTGTTATGATAGGTGATTATCACTCAAAACCATTGCCGGTGTCATTGTCAACAATCATTGAAAAAATGATATATGACTAAAGCCAGACCGTGCAAAAATGCCATGCCAGGACCAGTGCAAAGACTGATTTTTTGTCTCTAAGTATTCAGTTTTATATTATTGACTCTCTCGTGTTTTCATCATATAAAAACAAATCATAAGTGGAAAAATTGATAAACAAATTGCAATATAATAAAATAGACAACAATCCCATTCATAATATCGTCGGCTTGATACAGAAAGTCATTAAAATTCTAGAATAAAATAAGCTTATTTATGATGTCTTTTATTCCGGTATGTGTATGATTTTAAAAGTATGTCATTGGACAGTATTGGTGTATTTTATGACAGTAAATGACTTCTTTTAATTTGTGCAAATTGAAGAAATAGCCATTTTTTGTTAATATTACTCAGTGTTGACTTCTTTGTCAATTAATGACTTCTCATAGCAAACCGGCAATATATAAACAAATAAATAGTGTACTGCCATCTTCTAAAATCTTTCTTCAAGGTATCTGATGTAAATTATCTGGTGTAAATTATCATGGACTGTTTATGATTTTCAGATGATCCCATTGATAACATCATGACTAAAAATATAGACATTGAAGCATCTTCAGCAACTCAGGAATTTGAAAAGCTTGCAATACCATACGATGAAGAAAATGGGATGTCTGATCGCGATTTTCGTGGAAAAACTCTGGAAGAAATTTTGGGAAAAGCAGGTAAGTTTTCTAAAGGAATCATATGAAAGAAAATACATTGGATATATTTACAACTTTCTAATTCAATAATTTATATAAATATTTGCTGTTTAGGACTGTCAGATATTTTAGAAAAAGATTTCCTTGAAAAATTCTGCCTCAAGCATGATATGAATACACGGCTGGCTCTACAGAAGGATAAACAAGAAAAGGTACTTTGTATTGATAGTTTCATAAAAAGTAAAATTACTCACAAAATTACTTACCAATTTATAATAGCTACAATAATTTATTTATCAATCTATGTAGACAAAGATGGATCTAAGGTGGTCACCCTAAACATGGCTTCCTCTTGTCATTAAGAGATATTTTTGACGTGAATACGTCTTTAAAATTGCTTCCATAGGGAGGCAATCCAAAAACATGAATGATAACAAAATCGGGGGATACAGTTTGGTGTTGCAGCTTTATATTTATCATTGCTATCCAAAATTCAATTGCACCACTGGATAGCTAAATATTTAATATATTATTATTTATAATATTAAAAAGAATTTATTGCGCTATGTAAGGACATTGCGCGGGGCGGAGGGGGAAGCGCTTCTATTTTGAGGTAATTTTGCTGCGTATCAAGATTTCTATTTACTATAACTTTTGACTCGGAGAAGTAACGATGTTTGTTCAAGTTTCAATTGTTAGCTCTTGTATAATCTGACTTCGCATTGTCCCAGATGCGTCTCCAAGTTGCCCAAGGAGCACCGTACTCCGCTTTAGACCTTCAAGATCCACAGGAAATAAAGTTTTCAGTCCCTTTACCGCTGAGCACAAGAATGCAAAAAAAATCAGGCTTGGAATTTTTCACCGACCCCCAACATATACTTAGACATAATAGGTAAAATAATTGATTTATTAGCGACCTACTTTCTATTAATATGCATATTTCAAAAAGCTATAATGTTAGATAACAATAATTATCACTCCTAGAATTGGTTTTGAGCAAAAACATTTCTTTCAAAATTGATTTTGGTAAATATTCTAACTACAAAAATGAGTAATAAATTTTTGATGACGTTCGATAAGTTGATGAAATAAATATAATAATTTTACAAAGCTTTACTGAAATGAAAACCGGCCTTAAAAAAATATTTTATAAATCTAGCTAAATTTGTAACTAAATCCAAAATGGACGAAACAGAAAAACTTAATTAGCTATTTGAATTTCATCGCATTAGGAATGGGTGTAATTGACGCAGTTCAAAGAGATTGTAGTTTTACAGAAAGCTGAAAACTTTAGGTTGTAGGTAAGAAATAAATATGTTATTTTATTTAAAACAGTCTTGGGAATAATCAAAGAAGATTGAAAAACATTAGCTTCATAAATTTTGGCTGTCAGATGATTACGATAATCAAAATGTTGTTTGAAGTAATCTAGAAGTAATGTTATCCTTTCTCTCTTTACATTACAGTTGCTTCTCAATGACTACACCACGTACAAACTACAGTTCTTCTTCAAGAGCCACTCGTACTTCTGGGATTTCTGAGATATCTATGAATTTTGAAAAAAATAGTAGTCGACTGAATTGAAAAACAAAAAATTTAAGCGAACTCTTATTCTTGTTTGATTGAAATTTTGTTTTCTTTGTATCTGTTGATGCTTTTATACCAAGGGTGAATACTTTACACAAATACATATTAAATCTTTAGGAATATTTTCCGTTAACTATTATATATTTTTTTAAATTCTATTATTATGTCTATCTATATGTCTAATTCTATAACCTTTGGTGGCCGTGTGTGTGCTGGATTTTAGTGATAGAGATTTAGAAAAAATCCTTTAAAAAACATTTAGCTAAACACAAACGAACATTAATTATGTAATTAAAATATTAGCCCTCGAGAGGTGAAGTGAGCCAATTAGTAAAATGGTAAAAAAATCTTGGACCCTTAAGTACTCTTACGTACTTGGTGTTTTGGTGGATTACATATTTTTATTTTACGGAGTTAAAGGTATTGCAACGTGTATTAACTGAGGTTACTTCACTTTTACGATAGCATAAGACGTGTAGAATATTACAACGCATCTAATATATTTTTTTATAAAATACTCCTTGGCTCACTTCACCTCTAATGGACCCATATAATCTATTCAATTGATTCGCCATCAGTTATTATAGTACTTCTTCAATAGGGAGGTGAACTGGGCAGATAGTTCAATTAAATATCTAAATTTTCTGATGAAATAATCTTCCACAAAGTTACTGCCAAATCCATCCATAAAAAATCTTAAATTTTATTTTAATCAAATATCTATAAATGTATTTCAAGGATGTAATAATTGATTTTTCTGATACCAAATTTCTGTCAGCATATAATAAAAATAAGAATTATTGAAAAAATACAAATACCATCTCTTGGCCAGAATATAAATTATACAATGCAGATTATAGATAATATCTTTTATATTTGCGAGTATGTAGGTATATGATTTTATGATTTATAACAAAATATGTATTTCTATCTATTAATATCATTGGCCGCGTTAAAATACTAGTAAAATATTGCAATAAACAATATGTACTCTTTCAAAAGTGAATAAGTTTGGTGATAAAGATTATTTTACAACTTTCATCCTAACTTCGAAAACAATAATTATCCCAATTTCTTGGTAATATAAAACAATTCACAATCATTGATACAATTAAATATAAAAGGATAATATTATTGAATATAATTAAATGATAATATTTCACTACCAACCAGTTTTTCAGCGAACTCGCAATTAAAAACACTAATTTGATAATTTCTTTGTCTAAAAAAAGTATGTACACTTAAAAATTACAAAATTACCTACAAAGATACCAATAAATTTACACAGTCATTCCAGATATGAAAATATAGGGCATTTGGTTGTCTATAAGAATACACAAACAAAGTGTAAAATATGCCACAAAATGAAAATTTTCAGTGTAGGAAATGTAAAGTCGCTCTGCACTCTAAACACTGTTTTGAAAATTATCACATAATTATGTAGTTTTATTTTTATTATTTTATTATCATTACTTTATTTACATTACTGAATAAAAGTAAAAAATTTAATTTATAATGTAAAATGTGTTGTGAAAATAATTATTTTTTTGGCAGTCCATAATCCTACTGTTACTTTAAAATAACACAAAGGACAGCACCGTTACGTTTTTTCATACATTTTTATGCAGATTTACAACCGATTTATCAAATTATATGAAAATGAGGTATTTTTACGTGTCACTTTCTGGAACCATTGTATCGCGTAAAAAAAGGATTAGGTGTAAATACATACACCCTGTGATGATAATATACTATTAATATAGGCTGGCCAACAGGTTTCTTTTCAAGAGAACCTGTTCTCTTTTTTTAGGCAATTCTTTTGTTATCTCTATTTTTATTAAAGCCAGAATGTCCTCTTCTTTCAATTTTTTGACAATAATTTCACACAGCCCATATATAGTATGGGCTATATTATATTTTTTCTCACAAGATATGGTGAACAGTTTTATGTTAATTCATGCAATAATTAAATTATTTATATTGTTTAATAAAGATATCTCTTTATGCAATACATAATTACGCAATTTTGAATATTAATATTAAGTAATTTTAATTAAAGTCAAGGTTTGTTCACAGATGTCATCTCAATAAAATAACTCTAGTATGTATGTGTTTATTTTAAAAAAGATTATAAAAATATGTATATTGAATAATTATCTTTAACAAAGTTAATTCGCGAAATTTGTGACCGAGGGCCAAACATTGGCCACAGCATTACTGCACTAAAATATTTTCCATTTTAAATTTAATATTTATCATTAAGTAGAGAATAGAGAATTCATTAATTTTTCAATTCATTTGTATGTAACATATGATTTCAAATATAATCTTACCTGCAACTTGTAAAATAGTGGTGTTTTGGTAAATGGTACAATTATAAAGAAAAAATATTTTGATGCTAACTTGTTCTCTATTTCAATATCTACACAATCAATAAATTTCCAATTTCAAAACCTCTCTAAATACAGAGAAAACGTTTTTTAAAAACGTGTATAGTCTCAGAACCTACTCAAATCCAAAAACCCCACAGAAGTTGCTTGCATTTTGCCAACTATCTTAGTTTTTGGAGTTAGGTAGGTTTTGAAACTAAGGCGCTCATATCATTAAGCTTAGAAATGAAAAAGTTCTCACTTTAACATAATTTTAATTAACAACATTTTTGGTGACAGTGTTCGTGAACTGTTTGTTAAGTTTCTTTTTTTTATTTCTTGATTTTGTATGTTGATTTTGTTGTATTATGTAGTGCTATTTTATATTTTGTCTTATTATATTTGTCAAGTACAAGGCGAATTGGCGTCAGCTGTAATGTCATGTACCATATTTTTGATTTTTTAAACAATAAACAATAATATTATGATCACTGGTTATCAATCTTTAAAAATATCCACAATTCCTATAAAAAAGCATCAGCCAGATAATTATATTAACCTAATTTGGTGTTCAGTGATTGAATTACTAGGGCGAGTCCATATCTTGTAAAGAAATACTTAAATAAATTTGAAAATAAAATAGGAGATACCGGCACCAAATTTATCAGTTTTTTCATGTGATTGCAAATTATATATCATTACACATTGTGTGAAATGACTTATTACATATTTACATATTTTTGTTGGACTTTGACAAAATGTGGACGCCTCATAATTTATAACTTTTGAAACCTCAGGTGAAATAAAAAAAAATGCCTCAACTAATATTATGCTATCATTATATTCTTTACAATCGGTAATTATAACTATTAAGTAATACATTACTTAGAATCACAATACTAAGTAGCAGATAATTAAATAGGTTTATCTACTAGAATACTGTGATTTAAATGCTTAGATAAGTAATCTATGTATATAACTGACAACAACAAGTTATCTTAGTTACTAATCGACTTATCCTTTCAAAGTAATACTATGTTAGATAAAATGATAACACAGCTATACACCTGTGGCTCAAAAAGGATGATAGAGTACTCAATGTAACTATTCATTGGGACAATGTCACAAAACAAACACGGCTCATTCCAAAATGGTTTCATTTTGAAAAACAATGTACATTATAAAAGTATTTTTAGTATTACATTATGTACTTTGGAATGATATTTTGGATGTTGTCAAGCCATGTTTGAGATTGATTTCTAAAATACTTTCAAAATTTATTTTTATCCACTAAATTACATTCATGGTTCATGTTTCAACAACTTTGGAATGAGCCGGGTTTGCAAGTAATAAAAACCCTCATATATTCTTGATAGTTTGAATGAGAGCAAGTAACAGTCAAATATTTTAAAAGTTTGGTCATTTTTCTGCCGCAAGAGAAATACAAACTGCATTTGTGCAAGTACTTCTCTCTCACAAATAAAAATTAAAAATAGAGCAGGTTCAATCTACATTTCCAAATTTTCTGCCAACCTTCTTAAAATATATAGTCTTGTTCAGCCTCTTTCTTTGATAATATTTACTATTACTACCAGGGTTTTCAAGTTTTGTCCTTCTCCATCAATATGCCAAATTTGAAATGAAAATTAAGCAATTAGCATAGCTATACTAGCCGAGATCGTATTGGGTAAGGCAGTCGGCAAGTTCAAGTTGAGTTAATGGTCAGCAAACAGCCATTCAAAAATCTTTTTAATTTTAATCACATCATAATAATTATTATAGCAATAATAAAAATGGCAAAATGATACTTGCACAAAAAAGATAGTCAGTGATCTGAGTAACCTGAAGACTCATGTGTCTCGCTTTGACTCACACGTATTACAATGGTTGCTTAACCATTTGAGGAGTTTGAGGGTAAAGCAGAAATACAGAAGTATTATGAAAAAAATTAAAACAGTGGAAATTGACAAGGAAGTCAGCCGAATAAGCTCCAAATAGAAAACTCTCAAGAATTTCTAGTGAATCTTTTACACCATAAGGGTATCATATCGATTGTGGAAAGAAAAAAGAACGTAACCCTCAATTTTCCAAAACGGCTTTTTTTCGATAATCACAATGTATACAACTTGACACACATTTTATCAAAAGGATGGAAGCTGAAAATGCCGAATAAGTATCTCAATTTAGCTTTTAAGTTTGAAAAAGATGACCTTGTAAAAAATTAAAACCAAGAAAAAACACTAAAATAAAGGTCAGTTTTCTGAGACAATTTCTTTAATTAATATTAGGTTATGTCAATTAAACACCAGTTTAGAAGTATCCGTGCACTTCGAGGTAGTGCATAATTCATAATTTGCTTATGTCACAAAATCATCAAAACACGTTTTTAGCGCCTCCTGTAAAATTTGATATGTGTGGGTTACGTCCTTTTTCCTTTCCACACTCAATATGATATGATACCTACATAGACCTTTGGATTGAGATACTGGGATAGCTTTTTTTGGATCCTTGGTCAGGTTCTAGGTATTTCCAATAAATACTACAATACTAATCGATCTTAACTTTCATATAATGAAAAAATCAACTAACCGGCTCCAACCAAAATATATTTTTTAGTTGTCTTGGGAAAACTAATTTTGGTGCCATACTGTATTGTTTTGAAATAATATAAAAAAAGTATCCTATTAGCATAGGTATATTGTGAATTTTAGCATTTATTTCAAATACTAAAAATACGGGTTTCAACATATAACCATTATCGTGAAATACCACTTACTCAAAATTAATAAAAAAACTGAGTACCTAATAAAAATTTCATTGCATTATTTTAATGTACATAATTTACAGTCCAGACACATCACATTTCATTTATGAGTGTCACTACTTATGTCTGTATGTACAGAGTGTTTAGAAATACAATGACAGCCGTCATTTAGTTCTTACCTACTTCTTAAGTTTATTTTTTGAGCAAATGAGGAGATTGTATTAAAACTCAAAAAAAAAAATTGATATCTTGGGGAGAAGTATGCCAAAAATATTTAAATGCATCACTACATATTTAATAATAAAAATAGTTGGGTATTAAAATTTATTTTAAAACACTGTTAAAACCACTGTCAAAGATTACAATTGGTGTCTAAGTTCATATTTTCAATTCAATAATATGATATGGTTAGAAAGAACAAATCGGCTTGAAATATATTGGATTTTCTATTTGGAGAATATAAGTTAAGATACTAGGCTCCTCAAATATTCAAACAAGTCATTATTTTAAATTATAACCTTCAGCTACTTACTAAAAATTAATTTGTAATAAACAACGTTATTATTTATTAATTTAAACTTTTTTAATTATAGGTATTTTCAATAGATAATTTTATCAAATGAATAATTTGATAAAAAATATTATCATATTTTCGTGGCAGGTAAACTGAAAATGTTTTAGTGGGTTATTCACCCCTGGGTAGTAGGTTTACCGACCACTGGTCTAACACATTGTTCTCTTAACGGAGGACCTCAACAGAAGTTTTAGTGTTAATAGAACTTTAAATTACACTTTATGATTTGCTAAAAAAATATTTTTGATCCACGAAGATGTTTTAAAAACGCAGTAACAATTAGGAACCACACTTATAATTTAAGGTAGGATTTCATTTTTTTGCAGTAGATTTTTAATTGCGGCTTAGTAATTTTTTTGTGAAAAGCAATACTAATATTTAAATAATTGATTTAAATGGTGAGTGATTTTTATCCACACTGTACACACTTATCCACACACCTACAACAATAGGGGGCTATGGAACTTTTTTTTTTATCCATGCCCACTCCCAATGTGGAGCATATGGCCTCCTGATGGAGGTATCTCAACGGAAGTTTTTCTTGCGAGAACTGTTTGTTACTCAGTCGCTCAACCTCACTTTTTTCAAAGTGAGTAGTAGGGAAAGAAGGGTAAGGCTAGAACAGGATTAGTGATTGACTAATCGCTATTGCTACACCCAGTTATTAAAGGATCAGAAGGATGGGAGGAGAGGAAGTTATGTGAATTGACATCACAAACACCCAGTCTTCGATCGCAACTTTGAATTGAATAATTCTCAAATTCACTGTGATCTGACCGAGAATCGAACCCAGACCTGCGTGATCGGTAGAGCAAGCTCTAACCAACTGGGCCACAGCAGGTGACTGGAACTAGCCATATAGTAACTATCATAGCTTTAGTAAAATTTATCATAGCGTAGTAAAACCTATCGAGAGAAAATGATATCATAAGCAAATCACATACATGAGTTTAACGAAAAAATAATTAACCTATTTTCAAACAACAAAAAATATTCATGAAATTTAAATAATTCGACTTTGGAAAGGAAAAAGGACGTAGCCCACAGTTTTTTCAAAACAGCTTTTCTTCGATAATCACAATGTATAGAACTTGATACACGTTCTATCAAAAGTGTGCAAGCTGTGAATGCCGAATTAGTATCTAAATTAAGCTTTTAATTTTGAAAAATATGACCTTGTAAAAATATAAAACCAAGAAAAAAGACTGAAATAAAGGTTTTTCTTAGATAATTTCTTTAATTAATATTAGATTATGTTAATTAAACACCAGTTTAGAAGTCTCCGTGCACTTCAAGATTATGTATAATCAATAATTTACATATTGTCCAAAATCATTAAAACACGTTTTTTGCGCCTCCTGTAAAATTTGATATGTGTGGGTTACGTCCTTTTTTCTTTCCACGGTCGGTATGATTAAATTTGTTTGAGAGTTTTTTCTTCATGAAAATAATATAACCACGAGCCGTCACTGTGCACTGCTAATAATTGAATAAAAAACGAACAAGCGACCTAGCACAAAACGTCATAATAAAAACAGTATCAAGTGACAGTTGACTGCCTGCCTTGCAGAGCGGTGGTCATTTTTTCGCTGTGAAATAAAAGTGAGTGAAAGTAATTTAATAATTGTTTCGATGGCTCTATGGATCCAAATTAATTATTATAACATAGTTTTTACGTATAGTCATTTCATAATTATGATTGTATAAACATTCAGTTGCCTAAAATAAATAACTGCGTTAGGTTTACATACATATGTTGATTTAATATACTTATTATTTAACATTATTATCGAAACAAATAACAGTTTTTAATGAAACAGGCATAAGGTATTATTTAATTTATAAAATCAATACTGAACGACCGGTAAATTAAGCGCATTAAATTATTAATAAAAAATAAGCCACAGTGCTTCAAAATAATTTACTTTAGAATATTTTGATTTATTTATGCTGCGGGCAATAAATAGTCTGGCTTAAGGAAGAGACAAAAATTGGCCTTCTTATTCAAATTGTTATAATTTGTTTTATAATAATTGTTTCAAATGTAAAGCAAAAAAACGTTATCCGTAGTAAACTTGCGCTGTGACTGATTTAAAAGTTTCAATTCAAAATCGATAAATCTTCAAATCTCATAAAATGTCGATGCCTACTTTAGAATATTATACATATGTGTGTTTTGATGCTTATTAACTCTTAATTAAGGCTGGAATTAACATAGTTTAAGGTCGAAAATCATAGATTAATTGATGTTTTTAATTTGCAGACCAATGTAAACAATAAAAAACGATTTCTATTAATATGTTGAAACATGATTTAAGCATGGTTAAAGTTTTTTTTTCAGTTTACTTCTTAGCTAAATCTTTGAAATGAAAGTAAGTAATATGCGTCTTTTTGTCTCATTTTTTTACTTAATCGAGTCGATATTGAATTATACTCTTAATTTAGTCGACATTTCATCTCTAGCTAAGTAAGTATACATAATATCCAAATGTTCAAACTTTATCTTTGGAGGTGTTGTTTCAATTATCTTCACAACGTTACCTCAACATCATCAAGAGCTGATCTCTCTAGTCAAAGTGGCCGTCGTCCAACTTAATTCTCCATCCAAATATAAACTATTCACAGCACCCAGTCAGCAGATCTACGGTATGCATATCTTTTTGCGCCCTATTGGATCGCTGAACATTACTCTTTTTGCCGGTTCATTTTTGTTATACGGCGTACTTGACCTAGCCACCAGTAACGGATCTTAATCCAAGAGCTTACTTTTGGTAGACCCCCTGGCGCAATCAAATTCCAAGGGCCTGTTTTTCGAAATAATAAAACATAATATAGATTTCATAAAATATGTGCTATTTTGAGGCTCCAAGCGCGAGCCTTTTGCCGCCACTGCTAGTCATCCCAACCTACCAATCTTTAGTGCACATATTACACCTAATTTTTCGTAACCATATCAGCATGTTATCTTTTCTTCTAATTGTTCCCGTTTTTTACTAGTAACTGATACAACGGAAGATTTTCTTTCTAGTACTATCAGAACCTGGTCATTTTGTTAATTTAATGTCCGGTTTCCAATGCAAGTGAGTACATGCTTGAAGTGTGTTCAAAATATTGAATATATCCGTCTCAGAAGGTCGAAGTACCTAGTAGTTATTCGCTGCCAAAATTGTCCTGTTGATTTCCACTGTCATCTCAGTATCTCTGCTTACAAGATAACTAAATTAGACAAAACTATCAACTGTGTCGAATACGTTGACATTTTGTGACATTATGCCATTCTTTTAAATCACAATATACCGATATTAATTTAATTTCGCTTTCTTTCCAAATCAATAAATAAATCACGCATGTGAAAACATGATCAAATGGATGTATTCAAAGCAACTTATAACGATATACAATACCATATTGAACAGGTATTACGAGACGTGAATTAATAATACTGAAAACTGATAGTAAATTCCAATGGTTTACACAAGTATATCCACTCAAAAACTCGCCAACCTTCTACCGCTAGCCTGACATATAGTCCAATTTGGGGCAACTCAGAGCTTGAAGTGTACCGGTTTTCAAAATTGCAATTAAACTTATGTAAACTAACTAAAAGCATCAAATTATGTACATAATCAAATTCTTTCGAATTTAAGCACTGCTTTTAACTTATCATGAAAATATATGCCTTTATTATTTAAATAAACTGTCGTAATGTTGTTTAATAAACTCTTTAAGCCCAGTAAAACCTTGACGCAAATTTATTTTGAATTCGGCGCAGAAAATTATTCGTGAAATGGGAAAATTATCAAAAACATTATTTTAATATAGGGGTCAGAGAACTGCGGCCAGCGGGTCAAATGCGGCCGCCTGTTAACATTGTTGACATTGGTTGAATCACAAATCATTATGATTATAGATCAGATTACTCACAGTAACTTAGAATCTCTGTTAGATAAAATACTATCCAAGACAAAACTGACTTCATTTTTGTTTTCGTTACAAAAACAGCAGTCCCGTTTGATTTATGTTCATTTATTATCCGCTTTTAAGTTACCCGCATTTCACTTCTGAAATATTCAAAATTCGATTTAAATTTCGTACATTTAAGGTTTATTGATGATCTTTAAAAATATTATACTAGTTTCCAAGATCTGAACTCATCAGGTATCAATCCAGAGCTCCAAATGGAAAATTTCCCGAAACGGAACACTCAATTTTTTTCTCTTAACTACCTAACTTATTGGAATGGATTTTTTTATGAAATGGTGTGCTACTTTCCACATCTTTTACAAACCAGAGTGCCGCGTAAATATGTAATTATTCAATTTGACATTATGTTATTATACGGTGCAGTGAATCTTTGAAAATTTTCTTGCAGGCCTGTATCAAAGTTCATGTCCAGTGCAGGCAGTTTCATAAATCGATCATTCAATCGATTTATATGGATTTATGTTTGAAGACATGGATGTTTGTACTATCTCAATTCCATCACAACCATCGGAATCTAAAAGATCTTGTTAAAAAAAATGAGGGGCTGAGTTTCATAACTCATAATCTCTAAAAATCAAATTTTAAAAATCGCAAAAAAACCACAAAATAATAATTTTTCGTAATTATATATATTTTTTATACATTACCATGAATAATTATTACGAGTGAAAAGTAGCACTTTCCCAATATGCAAAATATACTATTACACTATAAAAAATTCTGATTGCTGGTTGGTTCTTTCTAACATTTTTTTTTATCATGTCTGCTCCCAATGTGGATCATATGGACTCCTAATGGAGTTTATCTCAAAATAAGTGTTTCTACGAGAACTACTTGTTACTCAGTTGCTCAACCTTCCTTTTTCCGAAGAGAGTAGGAACAGAAAGATAGGGCTAGGACAAGACTAGTGGTTAGCTAATCCCGTTCATAGGATGAGATGGGTGGGAGGGGGACATTCAAGACATCACATACAGCCATGCCTTCGAACAGAAATTCATAAATCGATTGAAAAATCAGTTTATATAACTGTCCTTACTGGGATTTGAACCCGTGACCTCTGTAGTCGAAGCCAACGACATTGACCACCAGTGCAACTTTACAAATTCAACATGTCGAATGTGGCTCTTGGCCTAAAAATGCTACGCACCACTTATTTAAATTATAAGTGACTTAAAATTCTGACAGAATATTTTTTCTTTTACAGCTGGCACGAAAATGAAAGGATCAGTGTGTGTAGTTTTGGTTCTCTGTGTTGTATTGTTCAACGTCAGCTTTTCAGGTAAATAGTTTTATTTTACCTAATTATATAGGAACCATAGAGATTTATACCACCGGAATAAAAGCAAATATATCAGCTTTGTGTCAATTTTGAAGTTTCAATAGTTTAAGATCAATAATCCAGGTGATGGTAAAAGGTTCAGATTTTGTGACTGTGATATAAATAAAAGGTTTGGCTGCATTGAACTCTTTTGTATCGCTAATTTGTAATATATTTTTTAAAAAGAATATACAAATATTTAATAATTGAGATACCTAAATAGTTTGAAATTAGAAATAATACAAATAATGTACCGTTTGCAGTAAACAGTTAATAAAATAGTACAATAAGAAATGCTTTTATCATCTTCAATGTCTTAACAATACTAGGTATCTTTATTTCATCAATTTAGTATACAAATTATTTTATAATATCACTATTAATTAGACCTCACTGTCAAGAGCCTGACCATTTTTACTCAATTGCAAACATTTGCAAACTTAATATCTGCTTTTCCATATTTTGTATACACACAACTATTTTTTTAAATAAGCAAATTTTGATTTAAATGTAAACCATTAAAACTTTGTATACTTGTTTTGCTAGCGCTCTGCCTTTCGGCATCTTCAGACATTCAAGTAAAAAGATGAACACAATCTGACAAAATTTGTGAAATATACAAAATTTTGATTATTCAAATGTTATATTGATGTTTCACCAACCACCCTAAGTCGATTTATTAAATTAATATAATATATACATATTTATATTATTGAGATTTTATATTTCATCATTCTTTAACATTCATTAAAATTTATAATTAAAGTATTGTGTTATAAATGTATGGCTAAAGTCAATATATAAATATTAAATTTAAAGTGAAACACTTTTGAGAAAATAAATTTCCGCGTAATCTTAATAATAAACTGAAAAAATGTTAGTAAAACTATTCTAGTTGTGCATTCAACTGATGAAATGTGGTAAAGAATAAATTGACGCTTCAAACTAAGATGTTATTATTACAGTAAAGACATAATACACTAACTTACAATTCCACACCCATAATATAATATTAACCAATTGTGTGGGTACACACCCGGCTAAACAAATTCATAAAAAATTTCAGTTGCAGACAAACCTTGCATTCCGAGAAAATACAACCATTCTTCCATAGTTTGTGTTTGCAACGCCAATGAATGTGATGAAATATCCACGATTGAAACACAACCGGCCGGGAAATATGTCGTCTATACTACCAGCCTTGTAAGTATAATTCTTCTTCTTCTTCTTTGACCATATTCGTTCTCTATATGGAGCATATGGCCGCCACTTTGCACCTCGATGATTTCCTGCCTCCCGCCAACTGCTTTGCTTCCTCCCATGACATGCCAGCATTCCTCAGTTCCGCCGAGTACATCCTATGGGTAGTGCTCGACGGAATTCCGGGGCGCCGGAATCTCACCGGTCGAAAGAAGAGGCAGGCAGGATTGAGGCTTTCCGGAGACATCCGCAGCACGTGATCCAGCCAGTATAATAGTAAAAAAAAAAATATTGATAGTGTCGGTAGCACTGATTTATCAATGCAATTTTAGAGAATCTAACGTTGACCCCCCTCCTTATTCTTGTATGTTGGCAACGCTAAATGTAAGTCCTGTATATATGTGTACCACTTACACTGTAATTATTTCTCACATCGTTGATTAAAATTTGTCTTCTATCGCAGGCAGGTCTTCGTTTTGAAAGAACAACAGGCAATTTGAAGAGATGGACTGGAAAGAGTCCCCGGAAACTACAACAAAATGGCATTTGGGGTTGGCTAAACTTTGTGGGTGTAAATGGAGGTATTTATTAAATTTATTGACATTTACTTAGTAAAACTCTATTATAAAAGGGTAGAAAAATCATTGAAGCAAATACATAGTTTGAAAATTTACTCTCAATAATATATTTTTTACATATTTGCTTTTACAATTGATTAATTATACTCCTAATGTTCTTTTTTAAAGAACAACTGAAACCGGAATTAAAACCTAAAATAATGAATTTTTCAATAAAATTTGGAGTTAGTAAGATGATATTATAGTGTCTATCTCTTCTAAGCCATTATACAGATTATCTTTTGCCAATATATAGATTATCTAAAATCAGTTAAAAAATAACTATGAAATTAATGTAAAGCCAAAATAAACTATCAACTAAGGCTTGCAATTTACCATCAATTTGCAATAATTATAATATTTATTTTATAATTTAATAAGTGAATCAGTAATGCAAGTCCTACTACCAACCCATTCATACATTTTTTTAGAACCAAATACTTTGATATTTAAAAAAGGTATTTATTATAATACAGTGGAACCCCCAATTACACTACCCCGATTTACGCGCCGGCTTGAAATATTCGCATTCCATTGCCGTTACTAAGAGACGGTCGTCTGTGCTTCGCATACAGTTTTTTTTGTAAAACTAAGGGACATCTTAGTTTTGCGTTTTCCGCGGAAAAAAATCAAATCCCTTATATTGTATGACATTCACACCCCCAATTACACGGTCCCGAATATAGTGTAAATGGGGGTTTTACTGTACCAATAAAATAATACTTGTAATAAAACTAGTTGAAACATACAACTGTAATTATTTCTCACAGGCTAGCACACATGTAACTTTAGGAAAAAGTGAGATATATATGTATATATTATTACGTACCAAGGCAACATCACTCTTCGAAGTTCTGAACAGGATAGCATCATGCATTCAAAATTGCCAAAATTTGTTATTAGCTATGATAGTAGTTATTGTTTAAGTACTTACTGACCTTTTAAAACGCACATCTAGAGTTACTGACAACTTCTTAGGAAACAGTTTACAAAAATTCCATAACAAATAAATTTCTTAAAAATAGAAGAGCCTTCAGTCATATTTAATTTTATTGCTAACAATATCCTGCTTCTCCCATTTATACAATAAAGCAGTTATTGATTATTTAAAAGAATGAACAAAAATTATCAGTAAACAAACATATTTTACAAATTTATATCTACGTATTTTTTTGTCAAGTAAGGATTGTTTTGTTATAAAATCTTTTTTTCAGCCGTAGGAAACAAATAATATAGAAGATACTCCACTATTATTTGTATTGTTCAACTCTTTTCCTGTGATTTAATATTAATAATCTAACGAGGCATATATAAAAAAAAAATATCCTCTGACACACCAGTTTGATGGTCATTCAAATATCAAAATTTCCCACATAGTTTCCGTGATAATTTCTCGGATAATACAATCTTACTGAAATAAATTTTCTGTTAAAACAAATAAATAATGTATATTTTTAATTTATAATCTTTTCAGGTGTGCAAAAATGCTGATATAATCTTATAATTATTTTTTTAATTTTTAAATCACATGGAAACGACATTTGAAATAATATTATGTGTCCAAAAATAGAAACAGATAATTTTATCTGTATAGTGTATACTTATTGTAATTTTATCAATAAACTACTGTTTTTAGATCAGATTGAATCAAGGGCTGTTTCGCTCTTAATCAATGTAAATATACCACATTTCCACAACAACACTTGCTCCTCGCTTCATTTTCTAAGTTGACAGAATCCATCATCTCAGAAGTCTGTTAATATCCATCCTTAGTATGATCTCAGGAGAACTTCAACTTAACTTGGGAGGAAGCTAAGAGATTGGTGGGGCGTAAAGTCGTGGATACACCATGCACACGGCCAATGAACGTAATATATATATGGATACTTTACTTGTTCCGTGTTTGTTTCAGCCAATGCCAGTATTGCGATTCGACGTGAAACGAAATTTCAAGACATAATTGGATTCGGGGGAGCTTTTACAGATGCGGCAGGAATTAATATCAAAATGCTTAGTGAAAAAGCTCAACGTAAATTAATACAGTAAGTGAAAAATATGTTGTCAAATATAATATCTATTGTGAAGTTACGAAGTACTCTACATTTCTTCATTTCAAAGATTCATGTTCAGGTATGAATAACTGTGATACTTACATTTTTTCCTACCTACCTTTCATCAAATTCAACAGGACACGCTAGAAACGATGAATAGCATGTAATTCAAATTTTGGTCTTTAGGTCATATTTCAGTGAAAATGGCTTGGAATACAATATGGGAAGAGTACCAATCGGCGGCTGTGACTTCTCAACACATCCGTACGCTTACAATATGCAACCAGAAAATGACGCGAATCTCTCTAACTACTCGTTGACAACAGAAGACTTCGAATACAAGGTAAGCCGTAACAAACTTAATGCTTAATTCATAACATTTCAACTTTAACACCAAGACACATGAAATAATATTTTATACATCATTTGTCATGCACAAAATTATTATACCTATCATTATTATAATATACAGATATTGATTAAAGTTGTATGCAAGAATTTTGCTGTTTCTGGTCATTTTATTCTCTCGATAATCTTAATCTAGAGGTGAAGATTTTCAGTATTTTCCTACTCGGGGTCCAATCAAGGACTCAATTCATTGAATGTCATCTTTTATTTTGTTCACTTGAGAAATTAAGAACATCTTAGTAGAATATTGAATTGAAGGTTCTTGATATTGATATCAAATTAGTAAATATTTAACTTTGCAAACTCTTTAACATATATACTGTGTGTACCATTATTTTAAACGGTAAGGCTTTTTAATCATTACATTTACGCTGGTGAACTTCAAACTGCCTATACACATGGCAATAAGATTGTGCATAGAAAACATTGTTAAAAACATGGTTGGAGACTCTTTTAAATTAATTTAATTGAAAGCGGGGGGTGTAGGGTAAAAACTGATAAATATTTCATTGACGACAAAATCCTGTTTACAATTATCAAGTTCATTGATAATTTTAAACGGGGGAAGAAGTAGCTAAATAATTCGCTTTTGTTATAGATACCGTACATTAAAGAAGCCATGAAACTCGCTACGGAAAAACTCTTACTAACATCTGCAGCTTGGTCTCCTCCGGTGTGGATGAAAACAAACAATGACTTCGGTGGAGAGAGCAGACTGAAGTCTCAATATTATCAAACTTGGGCCAATTATCATCTAAAGTAAAACTTTTTCTTAATAACATAAAAAAATTAATTAACTTGATTCAAATTGTAATTGTTTGTAAAATTGAAGAAAAAAATTACACTACAAAGTAAATAGCACAGTTTATCTAGAACTTCTAAATATGTTGAATATCTCAGATACAAATAGTAGAATGAGTCGCAGATGAACAAAATAAAAATAGTTTCTGGTGGAATTTTGGACAAATAATTCGGAAACCAGGAGTTGTCAAGTTATAACACACATACCGGCGCTTTATTGTAAGGCTGAAAAGCTTTGACCATAGTATCGAATGTATTTTCTTTTCAACATGTTAAGTAAATAACACTTAAACATATATGTGTGCAAAAGGAATAGAGCATTATATCTTAAAAATTGTAAAATGAGTTGAATTTGCCAGAATCACTACAAACATATATGCGTAGAGGAATGTAACACATGAGTAAGATGATATTAAAAAATCAGTGTTAAAGTATGAATACATACAAGACTTATTTTTTAATGAAAACATCACCCGATTCGTCATTCTGCTGCATTTCTTTAAGTTTATTGAACACTGACACTGTTGAATTAATTCTTAAAACCTTGGGTGGCGGTAACTACATTTTGTGGCTCAGCTTGAAAATGGACATCCAACTACGAATTTTACAAACTGTTTTATATTGTTTTCAGGTTCCTGGAGAAATATGCAGATAACGGAATCCCAATTTGGGCAATGAGTACTGGAAATGAACCTTTAAATGGAGTAATTCCCGTTGTAGCCTTCAACAGCCTGGGTTGGTTACCCACTGACCAAGTAAGTTTATCTACTTTCGTAACATAAGTTTCTTTTGTTTGCAAACAAATGAAGAGTATATTTTTTTTTTATCCATGTCCGCTCCCAATGTGGAGCATATGGCCTCCTAATTGAGGTATCTTAACAGTACTTTTTTCTACGAGAACTGTTTGTTACTCAGTCGCTCAACCTCACTTTTCTCAAAGTGAGTAGTAGGGAAAAAAGGATAAGGCTAGAACAGGACTAGTGGTTGGCTTATCGCTATTATTACACCCAATTATTAAAGGATCAGAAGGATGGGAGGAGAGGAAATGATGTGAATTGACATCACAAACACCCAGTCTTCGATCACAACTTTGAATTGAATAATTTTCAAATTCACTGTGATCAGACCAAATTTCTTACTATATTTAAATTATCTACTCACAATTATTATGCACTTAATTTGTGACTGGCTGTTTTACTGGCTGACTTTATAGAAGCACAATTTTAGGTCTTAAATGTGACACTATTTGGCTTGAAACATAAAATTCAACAAAACATATTTTACCCTTCTGTCAACCTGTCACCCATTTGTTAATTTCAAATAAATTCGTCAGATAGCGCATCAATCAAATAGAACACTGTATTTGAATTATATGCAGAATCAGTATTTCGAATTTGATTATGACGATTATTTTCTATGATTAAAATTTTGAAAAATTAAGAAATTAGTGTTCAACAGAATGCTCGAAAAAGGATTTGACATATAAATAAATTACTCGAAATATTCCATAAGATTTTAATATAATATAATTTATGATTATAACTATTTTTTCAAAATCTATGTCCGCTCCCAATGTGGAGCAAATGGCCTCTTAATGGAGTTATCTCAACAGTAGTTATTTGTTACTCAATCGCTCAACCTTTCTTTTCCAAGAGAGTCGTAGGGATAGAATGATAAGGCTAGGACAGGACTAGTGGTTAACAAATTTAGTTAAGGATCCAAAGGGAGGGAGGGAATTTTTAGACATCACAAACACCCATGCCTTCGAACAAAAATCGATCGAAAAAATGCTATTCGTACTAGGACTTGAACCCGTGAGATCCGGTCCACAACGCTAACCGCTGCGCCATAGGACCCAGAATGATAAAATTAAAAATCCCAAAACACAATCTAAATGCCTTCTTAAGGTGTTAACTGACAATTCTTGGTAGAGAGAAATTTTATTTATAAAAATTGAATTGAATTTTATGAAATTATCGGGACAGGTTTCTTTAATAAAGAGCATTTTAAACTGATAAAAATAAACAGTAAACTTTTGATTTCACATGCTAAAGACTTAATAATTGCTTTATCCCTTTATTTTTTAGGCAAAATGGCTGACAGACAATTTAGGACCGACAATTAGAAACTCTGAATTTGCTGATATCAAACTATTGGCTCTGGATGATCAAAGACTATCACTTCCTTGGTGGATTGAATATGTAAGTTTTCAGTAAATTATTTTTAGTTTTTTGTCATACATATGTAGGTATTATCAGGTACAAAATAGTTTTTGTAAGTATACACAAACCCTACAAGTGGGACGTTCATAATGTATTTTTATAGATTTTCTTTTCTTTTGCAGATGTCGCAAGTGAATAAAACTTTGGATTATATTGACGGAATCGCCACCCATTGGTATTGGGATGAAATCATTCCTCCAAATAATATTGATAGAACAAGGGCACTGTTTCCGAATAAATTTTTCATATCCACAGAAGCCTGCATGGGTACACATAGTCTCATTACTATTCGGGAATATATTAATATAATATTTAACTTTATTACTAGGTGTTTGTGCCACCTGACAAAAATATCAGATATGGCTTAGTTCTGCAGCTATTATTTTGATGAAGACACATCCAGAAATTTAAATAATTATTATAACATATTAATAAAAAAGATTCATATCGGAGTTACAGGTAGACAAATAGATAAATGAAGACAAATATGTAGTGTAAGGTTTTGATCAGTTTTTTTTTACCATGTAACGTGGTGGAATGGCATTCCGGCACCTTTTTTCTTGGCATTTTTAATGTATATAAACCAATAAACCAACCTCCCTTTCTTTTGCATTATTCTGTCTCTTGATAAGATAATTAATACTGTCTCGCCTGTTTTTCTTGTCCCAAAATTCTGCAATTAAATCCAGAAACTAATATTTATATATTTTATGTATTCTTAAAGAATTTTTTATCATTATAGGGGATAAACCATGGCACACTGAAAAAGTAGAACTTGGATCATGGTCAAGGGCAGAAAGTTATCTTAGAGATATCATGGAGGTACGAATCTTGTTAACCTCCTTTATCTCGGATCGTTTTCATTTTTACAAATGTCAGGAATGCATTGCTGTTTGCCAGTTACTTTCAATTTCATTGGACCTGACCCTGTTTCGGTTTTGAGTACTTTTTGACTTTTTGACTTTTTTCTAGGTGCTGCAACACAACTATGTTGGATGGATTGACTGGAACCTCGCTCTCGATAGACAAGGGGGCCCGAACTGGTTCAACAATTTCGTTGACGCTACCATTATTGTCATGCCAGAAAATGATGAATTCTTGAAACAGCCTATGTATTATGCGATGGGACACTTCAGCAAATTTATACCACGCGGCTCAACTCGAATTAATGTAGACAGCTTGGATGGAAATATTGATAATGTCGCCTTCCTAAGACCTGACGGTGGAATTGCCGTGGTTGTTTATAACCCGTGAGTATACCAATATGATATATTCTTGCTGATAAATTTAGAAACAAATTAAACAAAACTTTAAAACTAAGCATTTTTAGGTATGGCCGTGTTGAACTGAATCATATTTTTTTTATAAAACTAAATACTTCATTCCTTAAATCTCAGATGACATTCAGTGAAATACTACTGAAATTTCTTACCAATCAATTTATGTTGCCCAGTAATCACTTTTTGCAAACTCTAATTTAGTTCAAAATTAATCTCAAACATAATTTTACTACAATAATCAAATTTTCTCTAAATCATGTTTTTCCATTGTGGAGATGAATATATAAAAAACTCATTTTTGTCAAAGTTGTGGGACATAAGGTATTGTTGTATCAATACGGTTTACTAGTTTACGATCCTAGTTGCGCAGACTTCAACTGCATTGATGGAGAAACACTTCTTTATTCAACGGTTTTTTTTAAATCATATGAATTATCATGACATAAATACAGTAACGATAACTGTTATGTGTAACGGGCAATATGTTTATCAGTGAACAATTTAGTTGTCTGGAAAATCACCCAAATTACACATTTACCAAATAATAAAACTAAGCATTAAATTATTCAAATTATATCTCTTAAAGGTAAGACTAAAATTTTCCTGGTTGTAAAACAAACTTTTATGATTTCTCTTCTAGAGCTCCCAGCGAGAAAACTATCACGATAAACGAAGCAGGAAAAGGATCTTTCAGCATCAAAGCACCAGCAAATTCTGTACAAAGTATTATTTATTGGTAGAACATAATGTACCAATACAAATCCTTTACCAAAAGTTGTAAGATTATTACCTATTATATTTAATTAATTATAAAAAGACTGCTGACACCATCATGCAATTAATATACATATACTATCATATTATCATCCTAGTAATATTATACACCAGTATTCTAATATTTATTAAGACCCAGACACTAATTATGGGGGTCTTCGACTAATTGCAGCTATGTTCACAGTTGTTATAGTCGATTTGTTGAACTCTAACAATTAACAGAATTTTGTTTAATTTATTCAAGCTTTTCATATTTAATTGATCACTTCCTTATATTTTACATATTAGAGTAATTTTAATAAAAATAATATGCTTCACAACATGCTAATTGACAAGCTTACCTTAATTTTGACAGTTTAGTTCAATATATCTTCTTTTTTATGCACTCTTTTGATTGGTAGAATAAATCATAGAAGATCGATCATAAGAACAGTGAAATAGTCGTAATTATTAATTTTAATTTATACCAACTGTACAAATTAAATACCAAAATCTGTGACAGTGCTACCAGTCAACATTCGTTCAACACTCACCCCCTCTCTTTCTCTTTCTTTCTTGCTCTCTTTCTCTCTCACACATATACACTCCTTGTTTGCCTTTCATACATTATGCGCGCAAATACAATGTTGTGTAGTGAGTGACAAGACAGTCAAAAAGTTGAATTAGACAAATATATTCTATTTTAATTACCAGAAAGTTTGCCATTCAACGCCATTTATGTCTTTTAAAACAAATTTTTATGTTTCTTAACCTTTTCCATACGTTGCTAAAAATCCCATGCCAAGGTGATATGTATTTACTACAACATTTGAAAAAGTGATTTAAAAATCGGGAAAATGAGAGTATTAATGAATATTGACTTTATTAATCATATTTCATGTAGAAATGTAACAATTTTTGTAACGTTAACGCTGAAAATTGTCTGAAAACGATAAAAAAATTATCGCAAATATCCGACAGTACCGCCGCATATGACAACTTACATGTTACTAAATCATGTGCCGGCCGCATCGTGCCAGACAAGGTCAAACACGTGCATACAAGACACACACAGCGAGGTGCATCGGCAAACATATATGTATCGGTGAGTCTATCCCCGATATGTTGACAAATTATTTATTTCCATCGTTCCAGATGAATAATTTTACATAACAAATTTTTTATTTAATTCGTAATTATATTACGGAGGAATATATAAATTCTGAGCACCGTATCTATTATATTTCTTATCCATATTCACATTATTTGAGTCGAATTGCAGTAAATACATATTGCAGGGAGGGAAAGGTTAAAGAATGTTTTGTACATACTTTTACTTCATAATATTATTACATGTTATACCTAAATGTAGGTTAAAAAACCAAAGAACACTTTTTTGATGTTAGAATAAGTGACGAATTGTTTATGTTATTTACAGTTCCAATAAAAGTTTTTATAATTTGATTGTTATTATTTTCTCTACTCACTTCTGCCACTAAGAAATATTGTCGTGTTACCAAGCCTTTCTTTATATATAGGGATTCTTTACCTTCTTAATAATCTAAAGTTAATACTTATGAGTTATAAAGTATTTTAACAATTCTTTAATTATGGGATATCTTTACATAAGCAGTGTTTCTCAACGTGGGGCCACAGAGGATTTTTTTAGAGGAGCCACAGTTCAGTACAGATAAAATATCTATCGCAGTCTCTGTGGATTCGGGTTTCGAAAATCGGGCAGCGACAAAATATTTAGAAATTTTGGGAAATCTGTAAAAAAAAAAGGTCTCACGTCGTTTCATGAAGGAAAATCCGTAAATTCAAGACCTAAAAAAACTGCCCTTAAACCAGCATTAATAATAATTGCCTATAAAAATAAATGCTTTTTTTGTCAAACTGTTAATAATAAATGTACCATCCGAGTTATTCCAGACAATGAACTGATATCAAAGAATTTCTTTGTATATTTAACTCATTTTTGTCAGTTTTTTTTACTTACAAACTTCTGCCAGTAAGGTAACGATATAATGTAAAAAATGAAGTGTTCTTTCCTGAGAGAACATCCATACATGAAGACATACAACTAGTGGCGTTACCACCATACAACAGAGACTATGCAACGCATAAGGGCCCTTGGGTTCAGGAGGCCTCAAATTAGTATCCATATTTAAATTTAGTAGTTTTTAAAAGTCCCTGCCAAACGAGTAAATGCTGAGGGCCTTCGGCTGTACTTGTGAAATAAAAGTAATTGTTTTTTTGTTATTATAGCCAGCTAAAAATTCTTGGAAAAGACGTTAACTGTCCGTGTTGCCGATAGCTGGGAATTTACAGCTCAAAGTCGTCTGTTTTTATGCATAAATTTTAATTTTGTACCATAAATAATTTGGAGCCTTTTGATAACTTATGCATATGGACCCAGATTTTCTATTTACGCCACTGCAAATGGCAATAGTACCATATTGTAAAACTGAATCATCTGATATAATAGAGAATAAAGTAGTCGCTCAAGACAGAAATAGTTTTCGTATTCAAGCTAAATTTTAACAAAAACTTGAATGTCAAAAAAACAATTCTTTACTATTTGCATCTGTTTACATAATCAAGTATTTCAAAAAAAATATATGCTATATCTGTAATACACGTTGTCACTTTGTAAAAAAGTACAGGATTATTATAAAAATGTTTACCATGTTTTCTCGTCAATACTCAACGTGTTAGATACAGACGTACTTTTTTCTAAAAAGTTAATGACATTTCAAAGATGATGGGTTGCTTTCTTCAAAGAAATTAATTTTCTCTGGTAATTTTGTCTTCCAATGCTATGGCGGAATATGACGAAATGCAACTTTATGCCTTCGAAAGTAGTCAAAAATAAGAATTCAATTAAGCCACTGAGAGGTGGATTGAGGCAAGTAGTATTTTAGGAAAAAATGAGTTAGTTTCATCATAATATTCTACATGTCTTAAAGTATCGTATAAGTGAAGTGAGCTCAGTGAATACATATAGCAATAGTGTTATCGGCCAAAACATCATCTAAAGAGGTGATTGTAGTTAAAAGTCCAGTAAAAATGGTTTACTTCACTTTACTTCTCAAGGACTCAAATCTTAGTATATAGGAAGAAGTTCAATCCTACAGTGCTTTGAGATGTTAATTCTAAAAGCTGAATACGGAATTGTAGAACAGTAACCTAACTAAACTGTATCACTCAGCCACAAAATCAACAAGATAGTGGTAGTTAAGTAAATTATTAGTCAACAATAAAGATAGAATACATTACTTAAATAATCGGAATCAAATTTCTATATCGGAAAAATAAAAAGACGCTTAAAAACTAGCATTTCAGAACACATGGCCGCCTTTAGATTAAAAGAAGATACGTTGACTTTCGCCAACCACCTGATTTCTGAGAACCACTCGTTCAACGCCGATGGAGGGATTAAAATATTACACCCAAACACGGATGGGCATAATTTTTCCAGGAAATTTTAGAGATAAATAGGGCACAGTTAAATAGTTTACCATTTTTGAATGAGGTGACAAAACTTGTGTAAATGTACATAATTTGAATGATTCAAATTTAAGATGGTGTTAAATTAAAAACTTTTTACCAATACTGCCGATGATAGATACATTTAAATAAAAAATAAACCCAATTATATCAAACTCACTAAATAAAAAAGTAATTTTCTGATGTTCACATAGCATGAAAACTTTTGAATATTATGTATTTTGTTTCTTAATTTTCTGTTATTGCAATTTTTCGTTGAAATCCAATTGCCCTTGAAGCCTCAAATTCCAAGCTATTGTTACTTTTTTGTGACTAATGGGTGTTTCTAAAAGATTATTAAATAAATTAAAAAATATCATCGCTTCCACGGCAAAACCACATATCAGAATGTGTTCCATTGCTTAGGTGGACGAACAGATACTAAGTGAGGTAACAATATCTGTGATATTTTACGATTACAAGTTAGAAGATGGTGTTCATTAAATAAGTAATCTGAATATTTTGACAGCAGAAGGAATATTCAACTCTTTATAAGATCAATTCAATATGATTGATAATTTTCTCAGTAACGGAACACAAATTGCGTTAAAATAGCGAATAATTGGATGTGGAAAATTAATAATCCAGTAACTTCTTTGCTGAAATATATTCTCAATTATATTCAAATAGAAATTCCATAATTTCATTTTTAAAAAGTATTATGGGGTGATTTCACCTGAAAGATGTAACTGATTTGACAAAAGAGTAACAGTGTAAAACGAGGAGAAGGTAAATTTCTTTGCTTAATTCAATTTCTTTGTTTACTACTGAGTTTGTATTATCAAATTATTTATATCAATGTTGCTAATTGCATGGAAAATTAGTGTCAGCCGTAATAATGTGCATTGCATTATTTTGGTTAACAAACTGCGATCACTCTGTGAAATGAATACGTTTAACATTTCTAACTTTTAGTACCAATAAATAAATAAAAAAAAGATTATACGTCATTGGTATTAACAAAGTTATGTTAATTGAATGACAGTTTAATACTTACTTTACTGTATTACGGTCGCCATCTTTGTAGAAGCTGTGTCAGTTAAATTATATTTTATTTTATTTTACATAAGAAATAAAAATTTACGCCTGCTATTCATTTTATTCTTGTAAAGTGATTTTTTTTCAATTATCACAGATAAAATAGGCTATGTTTTGTTTGTCAAAAAATCTTTAGACTTTGTTCATGTGGAGAAATAAATTATCTTTCATGGCTCGTGGACTTTTTTTCGTTAGTTTTTGAAAATATATGCAAAATAAACAATATTTTTTTTAATCATCAATTAAAGTTACGTAGAATTTTATTTTTTAAAACTCCTCACGTGTTTTCATGTTTTTCGAAATTAATTCATAGGCTCATTTCATTACCCGCTGAGCTATTATATTATAGAGGTGAACTTAAATTTGTTTTCATACATTTTAGATATTTGTGAATTTTTAACTTGCAACTATAGTAACTTCATTTGGATGTGCTTAACTGTGAATTGTATATTGACTTTAACTGGTTTTTAAGATATTCTAAATATGTTTTATTACGTATCAGTGCTTATTAAAACTCATTCATGAATTTCCTAATTTCATACTATTGGTTGATATGATAATTGATTCTTATGACCACCTGCAACTGCAAAAACCCACAGTTTGTAATTATGTTTTCCAAATTGAGATTGGATTTCATTAGTATCAAATCATGTCCCTAGACAGTGATAATAATTTTCTTCTCATACATAAATGATAAAAAAACTATTAACTAACAGACAGTTAAAGTTCCTCCATGCACTTGAGTGCCTAAAGATGTCAAAAATAACATTTGAATTGTTTTAATTTTGTACTTTTCCATGAGTTTTGTCGTTAACAACCCGGGTTTCGCCTTTCGGCATCTTCAGGCATTCCAAGTGCACGGATGTACTTGAACTGACGCGTAGTAAACAGTTTGTATCGTTTGTATACAAAAATATAAGTAGATCACTAAATTAAAGGGCTATTTAAATGTAAATTAGCGAAAATTGAATGTACAGTAAAACCCCCATTTACACTATATTCGGGACCGTGTAATTGGGGGTGTGAATGTCATACAAAATAAGGGATTTGATTTTTTTCCGCGGAAAACGCAAAACTAAGATTTCCCTTAGTTTTACAAAAAAAACTGTATGCGAAGCACAGACGACCGTCTCTTAGTAACGGCAATGGAATGCGAATATTTCAAGCCGGCGCTTAATTCGGGGTAGTGTAATTGGGGGTTCCACTGTATACAAGTTTCAATGAATTAAGTGGGTTTGTTATAACTATGGGGATTTTTTGAAAATATTAATGAGCAGATAATAACAGGAATATTTAAAATAAATCTAGGGATTTATCCGACCTATTATTAATGAGTTGATTGATTTTAAGTCTTTGAATTAATATTTAATGATAGTAAGTGCTTGAATTATTAATAAATGACAATTATTTAAAAATGACAATTATTTAAAAGGGGTACAACAATGGCGAGTTTGGTAAATAAAGTTGCTCGTTTAAAATTGGCAAACTGTTAAGCTGAGCTCGATTAAGCTTATTAATGGAATGCCTGAAGATGCCGAAAGGCGAAACCCGGGTCGTTAGCGACAAAACTCACGGAAAAGTAGAAAATTCAAACAATTCAAATTTGATATTGAAATTCCATCAAGCACCCTCAGTCGAAATACTTAAAAATAACATTGTTTGGCAAATCAAATGAGAAGAAATGTTTTTAGGCGCATTTTCAAATTACATAGTACTAATTAATTATTAGAATACCGAAACAATTTATTAAATACATTCAATAAAATATTTTAAAGACTGCTCACTTTTACTTTACACCCTCAAAGTGACAGATCAGTGAAGTGCAGTGAACATCAATCAAAATCGATTCTAGTGTTATAACTTTTCATACAGGGTAACATAAATTAATTTATTCAAATGTATTTTGAAGATCTAAAATTTCATAAATAGCTTCTTTTCGGGTGCTCCAGTCTGGGTTGAACCTTGGCCACCTCAATGAGTCTCATCCACTCCGCTCAGTCCTCCGCCTTTATTTCTATTCCTATCACCGACTTCCAGCACTCCTGTTAATCCTGTGAAATCCCATTCATCTAAAGCTACGTCTTCCCTCAGGACTATATGATGAAACCTCATTTATGTGACATGGTTTCTTATTGCAAATATAAAGACAATCTTTCAGTTTTTAACGTATAGTGAATATTTTTTTAGTAATCAATCAATGCTTTGTTGTTCCCTTTCTATTTTTTTTGTCAATTTCGACTTATATGAACATATGACAATCATCTGGCACCCCTTTGAACTCTTAACATTTTTTGATGCTTTTAGATTTTGTCAGTATCAGCTGCTCTGATGAACACACTCCGTGGATATTTCTTAGATGTCATTCTCTTATTGGTATTGAGAAGTGACACTTTAAATCTATACTTAAGGCAGCAACCAATGGCCAACCATGGTCTAATGTTGTATATTGACTGTTTTACTTGCAATAGCTTGAATTTTCTATTCCTTTATTACCTTATTCTCGACAAAATAACACTCTCTTTCTCCCCTTCTTACCCAGTACTCAATACAAAAATCTGTTTTCATAACTTCGTAAATGTTAGTTCTGGGAATTCATTCAATGCCTTTGAGGCACTAAACTACACTAAAAAATGTTTCAAAAACATAAGATGTTTCTGGGTTAACTGGATTAACTGTGATGAATATGTTTCAAAAAATCTTTTGTAAAATAACCTCTCAATTATTAAGATTTCCTCCAATAACTTGCTAAAAGTTGCTTTTGTTATTAAATTTACTGAATTCTATCATTTATTTTTTACAGTGTAGTTGTTGCAACATGAAAAGATTCATGAATATACTTTTAAGGAGCTTTGTTCTTTTACTTTCCATCAGTTTCACAGGTAAGATATGACAATTTTTTTAAAAACTCCATGGCCAGAAAAGACAATCTTTAGAAAAACCATACAAAATAAAACATTATGTTCCATGTCCGTAGTTATGTAAACGTTACTATATTGCAGTCCAAAGAGCAGAAGAGGAAGGCTTTTCATAGTATGCCAGATTCAACCAATTAAAATAAATCTTGGGTGATACTTTTAACCATTTACCTGCCAGTGCAAAATAATCGGCTTAATCCTCCACGCCAGCGGTTTTAGAGTCATTTGAAATTGTATATAAAATGATTCAACTTACATAATTTGTTGTCTCAAATGTATAAAAGTCAATTTTATACACCAAACGAAAAGTCGTCATTAACTATTGATTGTCTGTTCAGGGTTTTCTTTGGTAAGATTTTGAAAATTATAGTAATTATCCACTTGACAACCTCAAAACTGTTTATAAAATGCACCTATAAATTATAATTACAGTTTTTTTTACAAGGTATTGTGAAAAATGCCTTCATATACAATTCGCGGATGCTGTATAAAAAGATTGATAGGTAGCCCTTCCAACATCTGCTGAATTTATTGAAAAATAATATGTATAAACTAAGATTATTTTGAATGTTTAGCCGTAACTGGGTCCATTGATAAATGCAACTATAACAAAATTTTAAGATGTTGAAAAAATATTTACTTTCCACAAGAAAACATTGGGACGCACTGAGGCATCGCTTGCGTGTGGAGTCAATAAGCTTTCGACGCTATTACTACGACCACTAGCACGCCAACGGTGAGCGTGCTAGTGGTTAAGCTTTGTGTCTCATCAGAAGATGTCATAGATTAATGTGAATATTTTCATAAAATAATTTCAGCTAATGTATCATTTTCTTTATAGCCGCTGATAAACCATGCATCCCAAGAAAGTATAATCACAATTCAGTAGTTTGTGTCTGCAATGCGTATTACTGTGATGAGATTTCAAAAATAAAACCTCTACGTTTTGGAAAATATATCGTTTACACCTCCAGCTTGGTAAGTTTTATTAAAAACTCCTTTGCAATGCTATTTTCATGTGCAATATTGTTTTTAAAAATAGTATTATTTTTTCTATATCTGTAGACAGGACTTCGATTTGAAAAAAGCAAAGGCAATTTCATTCCCAAACCTTCCATCAAACAATTTAGTTCTACCTGGGATGGCAATGCTTTTGCAAAGCTACATAAAGGTAAAATAACACATATTGTTCATGTGGTGGTGGTCATGCTGGACGAATATTGTTACTATTTTTGCAGTGAGCTCGTTTTCATCAATTAAAGTGAAATATTAGTACCTGCTATGTTTGCTTCAACACATTGCTTTATTTACCTTATCAAGATCGGTTTGAACAATGAGTAATTTTCTTAGATTTAAAATTTTTGAAAATAAATAAATAAATTTGGAAAATTATGAAATAAGTACTAAATAATTATTTCTTTATTTGATCATCTTTCTCAAGTGGTAATATATTTTTCTCACCTGTTTTTTATCACATGGTTAAATTTAAATTTATAATCTGATTATTAATTTCAGTGGACGTCACCATCCAGGTTCACCGTGAAATACAACACCAAAGTATATTGGGATTCGGCGGAGCGTTCACAGATGCTACTGGAATTAATATTAAGTCCCTCAGCCAACCAGCCCAGCGTAATTTAATGAAGTGGGTATAAATTGCTAATGATTTAATATCTTGATCTCTTTGTTTCTCTTTTTACGGTGATATAATCTATTTCCAGCTTTAGTCATATATATGTACACGTATATACGTGAGTTACCACTTAGTTCATTGAGTGTTGATAAGTTACGATAAGACGCTAAAGAAAAAAGCGCTATGGAAGGTTAGGCACCCATACAAAATTTGGGGTTAGGTTTTTTCAATTGCATTTTGTGATTTGAAGGAAATCAAACATTTTTCCCATTTTTATATTTTTAATGACCTTGTAGGTGTTAAATTTTTTAACAAGTGCACGTGATTAGCACGCATGAAGGGGCATTGACCTTACGTATTTTGCAATTGCAACATGCGAGCCAGAGGAGCTCAACGTGACAGTTGATAACTTGATATATATGATTTGAAAACTTTGATAATGCCTTGATCCAATGGCTGAACTAATGGTATAGTGTTTGGTGGTGCAAATGTGTATACATAATGCATTAAAAAAACGTGTGCATCGATTTACTTGATCATAATTTGTTCCATGGCTATACAAGTAGAAAAATATTTTTTTACTGTATTGTGGTGAATATCCCTGGAATGTTCTTCGACTGTGCCGCGCCGGTGATTCACAGAATTTTGTAAAATGTATGCTATAGAAGGTACCGCTATACGAAAAGACAGCCACAAACGCTATAAGAAAAAACTCTATAAAAGTTGACACTGACTGTACTTGGATTACTTTTAATAAACGATATATTTATTTTCCAGCTCATACTTCAGTGAAAACGGTCTTGAATACAACATGGGAAGAGTTCCCATAGGCGGAAGCGACTTTTCAACGCATCCATATGCATACAATATGATTCCAGAAAATGATTATCATCTCACAAACTATTCATTAACGCAAGAAGACTTCATTTATAAGGTTGTAAGCATTTCTTTTGCAATCGTGTCCGCTCTCAATCAAATATGCATTTCAATGAATCATTTCAACATAATTTTTAGTGCTGGCTGAAAATACATTACTCAAACATTTCTTTCAGAGAGCGTTATTGCTCTCTCTTCATCTTGTTTTCAAGATTGACAAGGATATGTAGAGTGAAAATATCACAGACATAAATACATTCGTAAATTTATGTGGAAAAATTGGTATTCGTGAATCAAGCTCTTTATTGTGTAGCAGAGTAAGAATGGAAATCCAAAGTCTCACCCCACAGCGATAGGTATTGAAATCATATTTACAGTCACTCACTTAAAAAGTTATCAATTTTAATTTATTTTTCGAATATAAATTCCCAATTAGTTCATCTGATGAAAAAAAGCATACCTAAATTCTTTGATCGCTTATTGGCAATCATTTCATATGAAATTTGTCCAGCTCAAGGCTCTGGCGAAAATGAGTTATTTATTGATCTTCTATAACAAGGATTCTTAACTTTGTGCCCACAGTGAAATACTGAACACTTTCTGTGTTTTATTATTTTTTAAGATATTTTCGTACGCTGTATTGTAGATTATCTCTACTTTTTTTGTAAATGCTCTCTTAGATATATAAATATAAATACATAACATATAATTTACCGACAACATAATATAGGATAGCTGAGTAATAATATAGCCAGTTAATGTAACACATATTACTGAAATCATATTTTTTTAGAAGTCTCGCGTACGCCTGTCACTATTATCATAAATCTGATGCGTCCATTATCACAATAAATTTAAGAACCTTTGTTCTATTATGTACTATATAGGTGGGAATATTGACCTACAAACGTTTTTCACAAACACTTTGTTATGCATAAGTATATAACTGTGCGCTTTATTTAAACCTTTGTCTAGTCAAATAATCATTTTGCCAGTTAACCACTTTGAATTTTGACAAGAACAGTAGAAATAACGGTTAGATTGTTATTATGAGTTAATGTTTTATCAGATACCGTTTATCAAAGAGGCCATGGCGATTGCCACATCTGAACTCTTTATGACGTCTGCCGCTTGGTCTCCACCGCCGTGGATGAAAAACAATAACGCCTTCGGAGGAAACAGTAGACTTCTCCCTCAATTCTTTCAAACGTGGGCTGATTATCATTTGAAGTAAGACAAATTATTTATGATTATAAAATCTTAGTGTCAACCCTCTTGTGTGATCGAACGTTGATGTCTGCCGCTTGTATCACTTGTTATATACAACTATTATGATTATTCTCTCTTAAATCAAAGCAAATTATTGTATTTAAATATAAGCCACTCTCAAGGAGTAGTAAACATAGTGCATCGACACAATGCCTATTCATTTTTTTTTTGCTTTTTTGCCATCCAGTTTTCAAACTGATCATTTTCCTTTACACAGTATTCTTACAGATACCAACATAATCTGCACGGACAAGAGTGATTTTAGGCGTATACTATTTATTATGTGAAAGTAGGTTTCGTCGGATCTTTCTTGGAAATTTTTATCTAGTTTTTGTACATGTACACATGGTCTCTTTGTAAAAACAATTTACCAATTTTTTTATCTACATTTTAGATTGAATTGAATAGAATTAAAAATAATATTTACTAGCCTAACAAGCTTTCAACACACAGTTTATACTTAAACTCTTGATTCCATATATTAGGCTATTATTTGCAAACCCGGCTCGTTCCAAAATAGGTGAAAGATGAACCATGAATTTAAAAATACATTTTTGAAGTATTTATAGAAATTAGTCTATACTCTGGTTTGATAACATACACAATATCATTTCAAAGTAATGTATAACTAAAAATACGTTTAAAATGTATATTGCTTTTAAAAATGAAATTCAAGTTTCATTTTTCAACCATCTTGGAACGAGCCGGGTTTGCAAACAATAGTCTCATATACAGCATGAGTAACAAATACATAAATAATTGGCCAGGCATGGAAGGTATTCCGTAGTGTTTGTAGCATACCATATGAAATTATTCACAGATTTTTGCAGCTTTATGCTGTGAATGGAGTTCCTATTTGGGGAATGAGTACAGGCAATGAACCACTTACTGGAATGCTACCTTTCACAACATTCAACAGTATGGGCTGGGACCCTGAGCAACAGGTTGGTATAAATGTTTTCATTTCGTTCTTCATTTAACGGGAACGTTTTGCCGTAGCCAGATTTTTTTTCTATTATTATTATGTTTGCTTGAGATGTGGAACATACGGATCCCCAATGGAGTTTGTATCAATAGATGTTTTTCTACTTGAGTGGATAGAGTAATGATAGGTGGGTAAGGCTAGGACAGAACAAGTGGTTAGTTGACCACACAAATACAAATACAAATCAATTTCTATAACTATCCATAAATTGATGTTAAAAGTCGCCAGTTAATTTAGTCATGCTGTCAGAATGTATACTTCGAAAAATGGTTACAGCTACAACTGAATGCTACCGTGAGATGATTAATAAACTTCATTTCTTTCAGGCATGGTGGCTTGCTAATAACTTGGGACCGACAATAAGAAATTCGCCATTTTCGAAAATTCAACTTTTAGCTATCGATGACCAAAGAATATCACTTCCTGTCTGGTTACAAAGGGTAAGTATTTATAGTTGCTCGTTAAGTATAGTTAAGATCACGAATTTTAAAACATTTATGCTTATACTTTTATTATTATATTTATTTATATATACTTCATAAATCAATTTAATTGGTCAGCTCTTAAAATATTTTCTGTGGAAAGTTCAATGGGTATAACCAGTGCTGTTGTAGAAGGTTATTGCCTGTATACCTTCCGCTATATTCAAAGTAATATTCCTCCAGATATCACATTAAATATTTTACTATTTTAGCCTCAGATAGTCAACATTATTGCATCTTGAGCCTTGGTGTGCTTATCGTTCAAATGATGGAATGTATCCCTACTGAATTTCCGCTTAGTAACTGCTGAATACATTTTAAAATACCAATTTGTACTTTAAAAGTAAAATATTTTCCACAGATGTCTACGGTGAACAGATCGTTGGATTACATTGATGGGATTGCAAGCCATTGGTATATGAACGATGTCATTCCTGCATCAAATGTTGATAAAACAAGGGAACTGTTCCCTGACAAATACTTACTAGCTACGGAAGCGTGTATAGGTATAAAAAAACTATTTTTAATTCAAATAATTATTTGTATTTCCACCCAGGATATTACAGTAAACAATATTTTAAGTTATTATTATATTTAAATTCAAAAAAATTACAAGTAATGCCTTGTAGTTTGAAATTGAAAATCATATGAAACAAGCTTTTTAAGAATTTTAAGACACCTGTCAACAACTCAGGGAGAAGAGACATCGCAAACATCCATGTCTTAGATGTCAAATTTAAATTTGATATTGACCTTCCTGGGATTTGAATCCAAGCCCGCTCAATTGCTGGGGCAAGTCTTTTACCAACAAAGTAACAAAGTCATAACATCGTAAAATTATAATTTTAGAGCAATACTGGTGGATAATAAATAATATGGTATTTCATTATGTATTTAATGTAAGTCAGTATTGTAGGGATTTTATTATTGTAGGCGACAAACCATGGCAAACAGAAAAGGTGGAACTCGGGTCTTGGATGAGAGCAGAATATTATGTCAAGGACATTATAGAGGTTTGAAAATTTTCTAAATTGCTTCAATTATAAAAATCGATAGGTTGGCTTAGCACCTTCTTTGGTGAATAGTTCTTCACTGGACAAGTTTTCTTGGATATGACTGTTACTTTGTCATCTCAATAGTCACTGTGTCCGAGCTGACAATATTATTGATCTTTACTGAAACATTTTCCATTTTAATGATTGTCATGCAATTAAATGTGTACTTGATTGAAACAGGATAGCAGAAATTGAATTATGGTAGTGCCGAATAAATATCAACATTTTTTTGATGTCTAAATATCAAAATAATTGATGTAACAGAATTTATTCTTTTTTTATTAAAAATTTCTCCACAAAATGTAAAATGATTGAAATCTTAGTACTTATTTAAAGTAATTTTTAATCAAGCAAAAAAGGATTATATTCTATTAAAAGCTTTCATTTGTTTACAATTTTCTAGGTGCTAAACCATTATTATACTGGTTGGATTGACTGGAACCTCGCACTCAACAGCCAGGGTGGGCCAAACTGGTTCAACAACTTTGTCGATTCCACCATCATTGTCTTTCCCGAGAATGATGAGTTTGTAAAGCAGCCAATCTTTTATGCTCTGGGACACTTCAGCAAATTTATTCCGCGCGGTTCAAAAAGAGTCTCCATAAATGTTTTGTCAGGGAAAATTGACAATGTTGCCTTCTTAAGACCTGATGGTGGAATCACTGTGGTTATTTCTAACATGTGAGTTGTCAAACGGTTCAATATTTGGAAGTTAAGTGCTTAAGAAGGGTGTTTCTCCAATTCTTCGTAGATTTTATTTTCCATATTACATAAGTTACAACATGCTCAGTTTTACATTCAACTATGGAACTAAATTTTAAGCAAAACTACATTCTTCACACCATAAGTTTATCACTTTCATCACTGATATATATATACAGCTGGGTAATAGAGACGTGCCACGTATCTATAAAAGTTCAGTTTTTTTTATGTCAGTGATCATTAATATTTCGTTAGTCCTGAATTGTTTTAGCACTCCATTACAAGAAACAAAAAAAATATAATAATTAACCATTTATTTTTATATATATAGTTTCCCAACTCAAAAAAGTATTTTGTTCTGCAGAGCCACAAAAACTTAACAGTGTTTCTTAACCTAATCACAACCTAATTTAGAATAAAATTTCTTGTAGAAGACCTAAGATAATTCATGATTAAAAAAGCCTGTACAAACAAGACCTATATTTCAATTTAGACCTAAAAGATATCAATAGCAGATAAACAATAATTATAGAAATTGTTTTACTAGAGGACATCGAAAGTCGACTCCAGCTCTGCTGTCCATGCAACCATATGATGGGGAATTCCAGTCTATGACTGAAATGCTAAACCCTTTCATCTCTTTCTCCTCCAAATTTTAATACCACATTTATATTTATATTTTCTTTCTAGGGGCTCAATCGATCTGGATGTGAAAATAGAAGAGGAAGGCAAAGGAGATTTTATTTTAAGGGCACCTGCACGCTCCGTTCAAAGTATTGTTTATTGGTAAAATAGATATCAGAAGTAATTATAGTTAATATAAATATCTAATCGATATTAAGATGTAAAAAAGATGCTACAAAAAGACTAAGAAATAAAATATATTTTGTATAGAGGCCAACAAATGTCAAAATGGTTCAGTTTACTGAATCTTTAACACGCTACTTTTCCAGTGCTAAATATTGAAATTGTAAATCAATGAAAAGTGTAATACAAAAAACATGTTAATGAATTGTAAAAAAAAAATTGTAATAAAAACTATCAATAATAAATCATTATTAATTTCACTTCCACATGCCACAGTTAAACAAATGATATGCTTCAAATGGCTGTATTTTATCATTTTTTGTATAAATTTATGTTATTATTATCCCTACAAATGCATGCTTGTACACTTAAACTAATATCTGATGCTCTTTGGAACATTCTTAACCCTAGGTGATAAAGATGATGCTGTGATTAATAAATATGTCTTTAATAATCACTTATACATGACTGGTTCTTCAATATGTTTAACTTATTACTTTATTACTTAACCACTAGCACGCCAACGTCTCACGGTGCATCAAACGCTTATTGACTCTATATGCCAGGGACGCACCAGTGCGTCAAGATCAGTGGCGAATTAAGCACACGGTAGGCCTCAGGCACACTAAAATATTAATACCATAAGAAAGTCAGAAAAATCCATGATAAATATGAAAATCTGAACAGAAAGTATATGGAATATAAAATAGAAACCATTTTTGAGGGCCCTAAGATTCGGAGGTCTCAAGCGCGCGCCTCGTTCACTTACAGGGTAATACGCTACTAGTCTCGATGTTTTTATGTGGAAAATAAATATTTTTTCAATATCTAAAAATTATTGTACCATAGAATTCAATATTGACTATTTATCATCATAATAGAATATACTTTTGGTGATTTTTATATGTTAAAAAACAAGAGAATGACTTTTCATGATGATTGACACATTTGACACTGCTAGATCTCAATGAACAAACAGTTGTTGGTAACTCTTAGTAGGTATTTAAAAACATTTGTAACTATTAAATTCAACATAAAATAAGAAAAACTAAAAAGCATTAAAGGCTTTGCCGAACTTCAAATATTTTTATAGAAGTAAAGGTGGAAAAATCTCTACTTACTATGCAGTTGATTAAAATACTCATTTATTAGGATTAAAACGTTACGAAATAATATATCATAAGTATTATGAAGGAAGACATTTTTACAAAACTTTATAGACATTTTTTCATCATAATTATTTAAAATATAAGACAAAAGAAAAGCTCAATGTATGTAATTTATGAGTATTCTTTAAATAGCATTTGATAAGCTTAATGGTTTAAGGCATATACGGGCAACCACCGGTCCGCCGAGCTATTTTGTCCGGCCATGATACACCTCGGCGAAATATTAAAGAAAGAAATTAATAGTTCCAGGGAAGGATTAAATAATGGAGATGTCACGGGCGCTTGAAGTGGGTCCACTCAACTAGTTCATGATCACCACCATATAAGAAATAGCAACGTGTTTTATTTAATAGAATATTACTTAATTATGTTTAATAATTTGGTCCGGCCCTTGACTTGGAGACAGAATGATAATTTGGCCCCAGACCTAGGAAAGGTTGCCCATGCCTGTTTAAAGGAATTAAAGTAATTAAGTTTCTTGATAATTGTAACCAATACAAATCAAGGCACATAATATGGGAAATTAGTCAAATAGACGCAAATCTCTCTCCGATTCCTTATTACTGACTTGGGCATTTAACCCTCCAGAGACGAGAGCTTTTTTCCGATAAAAAAAATATTTTCTAAGCCATATTGAAGTCACGGATAACTTTTATTCCTATCCAAAATTAAAAAAAAAAAACGCAAAGTCGTTGTATAGAAACTCCGCATGACTATATGGTCATGCTCATCCTTTTATTACCGTGTAATATTGAGTACAGATAGTAGTAAGGACAAAAGTGACCGTATGGGCTTGCAAACATTCGGGGTTGAAATATAGCTAAACGTGATTTTTTTTAAAATATTTACAATTTGACCTCTTTAGATCAACATAATTTCAAAACAAATATATTAGCAAAATAACTGTAAATAATTTTATGTTTTTATAAAAAAATATCTAACAGTTTCAAAAAGTAAATTAAAAAAAACGGAAATTCAAAAAATCACATGTGATTTTAGAGACCGTTCCTGTTCCCACGACTGATGACTAACTGTAGTCCGTACCCTTCTTAACCAAATATGAGCGAAAGCAACGATATTCAGGTAGAAAAAGTATGAATAGTGGGATCAATAGACAACGGTGTTTTGTGTGACCATATGGTGACGCTCGTCCTTGGAGGGTTAATAATAAAAGACAAACTCAATTTGTATTCCAAAGCATCAAGGGGGTGGCATGAAATGGCTATGCGGTCAACGTCTTGGCCGACACTGCTATATAAGAATAAAAATATTATGACTTAATTTAAAAGTTATTGATGGCAATCAAATTTCAATTGAATGTTTGAGGAATATGAAATGTGAAATATCATTTGTGATAAAAAGCACGAAAATGTACAAAATTTAAGCAATTCAAATTTGATAATTAATTATTTACATCAACAGTGTATTAACACTTCAGGCTCAGCAACCTGAAATCGATTTTCAGTCCCAGATAGGTGATATATTTACTGAAACATCAGCGGTAAGGTCGATATAAATATTATGTATTCTCTTATCTATTTTTTATTTAATTAACACTTCGAAAGTTACTGTGATTTAATTTTTACAGTTCCAATGAATAATATAGTACGTATGAGCTTGAACACATTAATTAAAAGATAAATTAATGGTTTGTGGGCAATCACCAATGGTTATCAAGTATTTTTCTATTTAAAAATAACACTCAGACTGCCTAGCAGTTATCTCTAAAAAGCTCAGGCCGCCGACTCTAGACGCTCAAAAAAACCTTTAATCTATCAGTTGATAACATTTTTAAATTAAATCAAATACGATAAAAATAATCACAACTCAAATTTGAATATATTCTTTACAATAATCATGTTATTAGAACGAAATCGGTTGACTATTCCTCTTTAAATGGAAAATAAAACAGAGCATTGTTTTCGCGTGTAGAGCATGCGCTCATCCCTAGGAGTGTTTCTTGATCTGCATGCACAGCATGTTAACGAGGCTTGAAGGGTTAAAACAATTAACTCATTGCTTAATTCCTAATGTCGAACCTTTAGGCTTCAAAGTATAGTTTGTACCAAATCTGATTCTTATTACAAAACTCATAAATCCACCACTCCGCAATATACTACAGCAGTATATATGAGAATCTTGAAATAACCTATTTTCCTGTCACAAACTCTTAATACTGTAGAAAATGCTTGATGTGTCCTTGTGTTGACACTCGCTGTTTCATTTTAAAATGTATGCATAATTTTATTTTTAAGGTATGATTTATTTTTGTTTACTTTTTAAAATACTTGTCACTTTTACTAAAAAAAACGATTGAATATAAGGTACAATATCTAATAAATTTGTGATTATAATATTTTTTTTCATGTTTGAAGACCTTCAATACAGGCTGTTCACTATGTTTTTTGTGTATTGTAAACATGAACGTTAAAATATATATTATAAATCTATGCATCAAAAGTGCCTAGGAGATAGATCAGTAGATGAATGAAGAGAAGGGAAGAGGAGTATTTCCGTTTATTTCTGCATTTTGATAGACATTTCTTAATTCAGCTACAAAACGTTTTCAAAACTTAAATAAAGAGATGTGTCGTGGTACCGACTTCACTTTCTATGTGGAGAATATGGCTGCCATCCAACTCTTCCAAGATTCATCAAGTCCATTCTTCAATCTTTGGATATCAGACGGAAGATTTGAACGATTGGCGTTTGTTACAGCCACAAAATGAGGGATATCAAATTTTTTGAACGATGGGTCACATTAAAGAATTTAAAATTAACGACAGGTCACAAGTAAAATACCAACTTTAGATATACGCTATTCATAATCATAGAAAAAAAATTCAACTAAAAAAAAGCAATTAATGAGACAAATGGTTTTGCTTTTTTATTTTTTTTTAAATTTTATATAACTGTTTTAATAATGAAAATTAATATCTGTGCGGAATCCTTTTGGTCGAGAATATCGAGTAGCAAATCATCGATTCTAATATTGATTGTAATTGCTTGTTTAATTTTTATCGATACTTTCAATTCTTCTCATTGCAGTTTGCTACGATAATCTTTGCTTCTCAAGTTTGTTTCAATTATCAGGGCACATATTACTTCTATAAGCTTCAGTAATACATTTTTAAATATAGTCTCCGAAAACAGCTTGTTGCTTTTTGCAGCTCCATGCATGCTTTTTGCAGCTCAATTGGCAATTACAAAATTTGCCTCTGTAGAAGCTTCTTCTTCATTCATTTGCTACATGAAAATATTTTTATCAATCCATTAGCTAATATAAAAGATATGTGAAAGTCCTATATATCTCATTTTTTTTTACCATGGGATAGAATTTCTCAGTATAATTACGAGGTTATTCTTTTAAACATTTTCATACAAAAATAACCTAAATATGCACGACTATTTAAAAAATATATAATATATTATTGAATGTTCAAGAATTTTCGGTTGCTTCAATATTAAATAACGATCACCCAGTGAAAGTGGTAATGTTGATTTGATAAATTATAAAACTACCAATATAAAAAAATAAGCCATCCGCTATAGTAAGAACAAATTTATGGTAATTCATTCACAGTTGACTTCAAAACCTAACGTGTGACTGTCGCCATTTTAGATTATATGTGTGGAGTGGCAAAGTGAGTTCAAAAAATTTATAATATTATGTAGGGTTTCATTTATTTTTATTTTTATTTTATAAAGCCAAAGGACGTCACTTTCTATTTACTATCCCAAAATAAACTTTGATACACCAAATTGATATGGACTTGGATTGCAAAAACAGATCAATGTTTTTTTCCTGTAAGCTATTGATCAAATCCATTACATACATGCTTTATCTGCGTGTCAATTTTACCGTGATGTACTTTCATTAATTAATTAATTGATTTGGCACGTGCGTACCTCTACTTAAATGTTTGTTCCACTAAAGAATTTTAATGGATCTTTATTTACTGAAATTATGAACTGCACCATGTCAAATATATATATATATATTACGCACAAAAGAATAAATTGTAAAATAATATATAAAAAAAAACATTTATTTTGTAAACAATAAATAATATTGGTCAATCCTGGCCAAATCCAATAAGTAAAAATCAAAGAACTTCAGAAGTTTTTTGATTTTTCAAAATATAACTATTTTACATTATATTTCTAAGAACTGTATGGTTGAAGCCAGGCATGTTTGTATTAATAAAATTATTCAAAATCAGCAATTATCCTATAAAATATTCAATCAAGATAACTAGGCTTTGGTTTGGGACGACTCATTTACTTGTTAGCATTAACTTTAGCATCAATTCGGGCTTCAAATTATTAAATCTTGAATATAAAAAAACTATTAGTATAATAATGTAAAAATAATTAATTTTAAATCTGCTCTTACATCTTGCACAGTCTATAAATAGTCTTTGTACATTCAATATAATATGGCTTTCTATCACACTAAAATATACCAAAATAAGACATGTTATACAAAACCAGTCATAATTTGAGTTCTGTATATTAAACTTCTTTTTTAAGCCGCTTTAAATTAGAAAACACTTCAATCATAGTATAAAGATATAAGCAGAGAACTAAAACTATAACAATTTTGATGAAATAAAAAAGGATGATTCACATGTGTTTATTGCTTAACAGTAAGTTATTATTATTTGAACAAACATTGTTATTAGTATATAACACAGAAGTTCCACATTTTTTTTTACTAAAAACTATTATTGCAGACATAACGTTTTTTGTCAGAATAATGAAATGGTTATTATGTCCATGATTGTTATTGTGAATTTTTCTTTCACAGCTGTAGGATATCTGCTAAAATGGGGAGATTTATAATGATGCTATCAGTGCTTTGCATTATTTTAGCTGGTGCCAGTTTTACAGGTGAGATTCTTTTAGTATTTTTTTTCACCTTCAAAGTTTCATAAAACATTTTAGTTCTACGAGAGAACTCTTATTCCCTCTCTTTTTTACATTATTGAAATAATGACAATAAGTGACACAAACAATTTTCACGGTATTCTGGCAGTCTGTCTTCCTTCAAACTTAAAGATCAAACAGCTCTACAATATATTCTTACAGACTATAAGTCCAAACAATATGAATTCAACAACATTTGTCAAACAACTGAGGTTATAAAATTTGTCTCTACCAACAATATCTACCAATTATCGAATGTAGTGAGTGTGCACTCCTGATGGAGCAATTAAACAGAACCCTTTTACAACCCTTTTTCAGCATCAAATTGATAAATCTCTTAAAAAAAACCATTTCTGAAAACCAGGGTTGTCAAGAAATAAGACAACTCCAACTCCGACCCCGACTATGACTTTGCATACTTAACATGACTAATTATTTTTTTAAGTTTAGTAGCATGTATGGGCGCCACTTTAGATCCTGCGTATTGCTTAATAATATAAGTAACATTCAATTGTTTAAATAGTTATTGCAAGTAATTGTACAAGAGTGCTAAAAAAATCCACCCTTCCTCAGAACACTGTTCTGACATAAAGCGAGCCCTTTTTAAATGTAATGATAGCCCCCCTCCTTGCTCCTCTTAAAAGGGAAAAAAACCCAATCCATTTTGTAATTTTATAATTTTAAAATGTTAGAATCAATCTTGCTTCATTACTTAAGCAAACTTTGCGATAGTAAGTCTGAAGATGCCTCTGAAAGAGGCGAAACACGTGTCACAGTTAGTTACACAATACGTGGAATAATCAAAGTTAATTTAAATTTTCTATTAGTAATGATAGCCTACCACTGCCTCATTTGCCATCTGCCTCTGATGAGAAAAAAATACTCATCAATTGATTAAGACTCAGAGCTTTTCAACTTTTTTGTCACATAACTATGATCAGTGGTGTTATTCTCGTGCGAGTATGCTTATTTTTGCCAAAGAATAGCTGGAGCCACGCAGACTATCTGGGGCACACAGCTGTACGCAATTAAAATCATATGCTATTTGTTCAACGCTTGCATTCTGCCAGTGCTGCTTTACGGTAACGAATCATGGCACCTGACAAAATCTAGGAAAAACCATATGCTTTGGGAATGTACATGACAGCGTCCCTACACGTCAGTGGTCATGGAGAGGTTTGATTAAAGTTTTGGGCCCCTTATGAAAATGTATAAATAGTACAAAATTTATGTTCGTCCGCGGATTTCTTTTCATTTTATTTACTATGCAAATCAATCTCAGCATTAGTGTCGTTTTAAATTTGAATAATGAATAAAAAAAAAAGTTTTGCGTCATTCGTTCATGACGTAATGATAAAAAAGCTTATTGTATCACAATATAATATGGTAATAAATACTTGAACAACACAATTTGGTAAAAAATAACTTTACATTATGACAAATTATCACAAAAAAAACATGAGATGCTCTTTTCCAGTAGCGTAGTCAAGATCTTATCAAGTAATGCTTTAACACAAAACTGTCAAATTATTTTTTTTTGTTTCAAAACTGATCTGCATATTTTTTTTTTTTAATCATGGCAGACCTCCAATATTTAGCATATTGACTCCTAGTGGATTTTATCTCAACAGAAGTATTTCTACGAGAACAGCTTGTAGCTCAACCTCTCTTTTTTTAAGAGAGAAGGGATAGAAAGATAGGACTAGTGGTAGTGCTAATCGCTTCCACTTTAAGTACCCCGTTTTAAGGATAATATGTGTTGGAGGAAATTTTTAGACATCATAGACATCCATGTGTTTGAATAGTATTCTATAAATCATTACATCATCCGACCAACATCAAGCCAACAACGTTGCCATTGCCCTGGCATATGCATATTTTTACACATATATCATCGGTTACTGTCAGAAAACGTTAAGACAAAAAATGAGTGTTTTGAGTTAAGAATACAGATCGATAGATTTAAACACACATTATAGTATCAAAGAGCAAGCTGACTCATATAGCATCTATGTGTTTCGATATTTAAAGAAGTAATACAAACTTATTCCATTTCGTTGGCAGTTATTACTGGCAGAAATATATATGAAACTTAGTGCATTTTAGCTCTACAGATTTTTTTATTTCTACAGCTACCCAAAGACGATTAGACGACTAAACATTTTTGAGCTGTAAAAGTTTTGGTCAATTGTTGTTTATTTATTTATCTTATTGTCTACTGCCTTGCTACATTCCATGATAATTGAAAAAGTCATGTATCTCAAAACAAGGTTTTTGAATTATAATATTTTAACATGTCTGTTTGTGCACTTTAATTATAACTTATCATTCTAAAACTTCATGAAATTCGATAATAATTAATGAATTCAATCACATATTAAAAAAACTTTAAGTTATTTATATTTTTTTAATCGGAATTGACTTATTGAATCGAAGTAACTAGAAATTTGGGGTCTTCATGTCCCCCCAAGTCCCCCCCACGGATTTTTTTATATAGAGTATGTAGAAATCTGGGCCCTCGTGCATTTCATAGCTCTGCTATGATAAAACCCTTACTTGTGATGAAACATAGTTAAATATACATAATTTTAAATTAATTCAAAGTGAACAAAAAATTATTCGACAACTTGTTAGATATATTTTAAATATTCACTAATAATATTTCCAATTTTATTTAATTTGGCATTGCTTTTTTCTATAAAATTTTGAGTGACTACTTGTCTAAAAAATTCTTAGAATCAACGTTCAAATTTGAACTTTTTATGCATTCAAATATAATCTTAAACAACATTTTAAGCCCGCCTAAATTATAACATTCACATGTCATCTTTTTTTCATCCTACAACCCAGTTTGAGTGTTGGCTTCTTTCAATTTATTCGAGTCTCTTTTACAATGCCTCTTAATCTGGCTTGGCACTTTTCAATTTCAATTTTGTTTGAAGCATGATAAAAATATCACGTCCTCATTATATCACAGATATATAATTGAAAGGATAACTACGAATGAACAAGCTTATTGTTATCAGCTATTTAGTAATTAAGGAGACTTGAAAAATTTTGACACTTGAGTGCCGAAACGTCGAAAATATGATTGAGCACCAACCAGTGAGGTACAAAGTAAACCCAAACAAATTTGCGTGATAAATGGATTGCATTGATTTAGGTATCATTGAAGATTACAATAAACACCAAATACATATTATTGGTATTTAGCAATTGGTTGAAATAAGAAGAACACTGTTTGGATGATTTAGCACAAGTACCAAACTGCGCGATCGCGCTGCTTGGATGTAAAAGGGTTGAGTGCTTTTACGACCCAGATCATTTCCGCTCGCCTTTATTAATTTATCATTCACCATTAGTAAATGAATTGCTTAGCCTTTTAGCTGCCGTAGAAAAAACTATGTTTGTACTTAGCACGCCGGCTATAATTTGCAATTATTAATTTAATTAGCTATTGACGAGGTAACTCGTCTCTGGCGTGTTAAGCATGAAAAATTTGATGAGATATCTTGTCTGAAGCAGCTGTCCAGTTAAAGAAGATTTTTGCTAGTTTGCTTAAAGTTAAATATTGTTTACCCGTCTTTCATAATATTATTGCCATTGAAAAGTGTATTTTTCGGATTTTTTTTAATCAAAGACATTGAAGCATCATATTTATTCATCATTCATTTTAAATAAGTAATCTGTGATCATTTGCCGCTCCCTAGGATTGGTCGCCCCTAGGTAACTGCCTATTTGCCTATGCCCACTTATATTGCATATGACACTTATATTGTTTTTTTTTAATATCTTAGAGGATTCATAAACATTTACATTGTTATTATTGAACCTTACATAAAGGTATCAAAAGCAAAAGCCACCATTATAATGTTTTTCTGATTAAATAAAAAACTATTTTTGTTAAATGAGTGTTAATTGTATATTGGTAAAATAATATTTTCAATATTATTTATTCAATATAGTCACCATACCGGCTGAAGTTTGTAAGTTACAAAATTTACAAAAAATAAGTAGCGCAATGAGATTCTTGAATATCAATTCTGTGTCTGGGATAATTCAGTTGGTGCATTTATTCAGTTTGGCAAAAAAAAGCATTTTTTATCTGTAATCCATTATTAATGCAGATTTAAAGACAAGCAGTGTTGTCCTTCGCATTAATTACTAACTATATGATTTTGATCTTGATAACATATAATATTGAGGCTAGAGGTTTTCTCTAAAATCTAAAATTTGTCTTTAACTGTTTACGCAGAACTTAACTACGATAAGCAGTGTCAATATTTAATAAAATTAACACTCAAGACCCCGGCCCCGCACTAACGCGGAAATGGTCGTTATCCGTTAAACCCCGGCCCCGCGCTAGTGCGGGCTTACACACATGGGCGTGTAATCGGTATCCGTTAAGGCAAAACTAATTTATTTCGGGTTTTTGTTTTTTTATGCTACTCAAGATGGCTTGCTGCGTATAAGTATTTTTTTGGTGTCGATTTATCTTATCATTTATGGGTGAAAATCACTTTTGAAATAACATAAAAATAGTACATATAATACGTCAACGCAAACAAATATTACACAGTTAGAGATTTGCTGGATGCCGTAAAAATCAAACAATTAAGATTCATAATGTTGCTTCACATGTTTATGGGCAATTACTTTAATTACGCGAGTCAATTTTTTTTTATTTTCGGTTCTTTTCAATGATGTCAACATCAGTGAAATTATGCATTTTTATCGCGTCACATACTCGTTCACAAGACCATTCATTGTTTATTTTCATAGGTACGGCTCTTTGCTTCCGAGCCCTTTTTGTTTTAAAGAAATGTGTTGATTAAATAAAAAGATTTGATTTTTTAAAGAAAAAATGCGCGAATCCGGCTGCATGTGCGGGTTTAAGCGTAACTTTGTCGCGAAACTGCCGGTTGCTTGAGTGTTAACATCTCGAAAAATCACTAACCACTCAAATCTACTGTCTAATAAATATGAACATAATTGGATTTGCTTTCCACTTTAGTTGCTGATAAACCATGCAGTCCAAGAAAATACAATCATTCATCAATAGTCTGCGTTTGCAATGCTGAATACTGTGATGAAATATCTAAGATTAAGCCAGCACCAGCTGGAAAATATATCATCTACACATCCACCTTGGTAAGTTCACCAAAATATAGAGATTGTCTCGCTTCCTCTTGTACATGTTCAACTGAAAAGGCTCGTTGATAGCTAGCTATAAATAAGCATGACAATTTTAAGAAATTCAAATAAAAAATTCATATGTCTCTTTTTGTAATGATTATTTATTAATACTACTGTTTTTATAGGACGGTCAACGTTTTAATAGATCTGAGGGTGATATGAAAAAGTCTGAACACAAGATTAATAGAACGTCAAATGCAGATTTGAACAACATTTGGCAGTGGAAGGAAAATGAACAAATAATTAAAGGTTAGGAATTTTAAAGCGGATTTAATTATTTTTAATATGTAACTCAAATAGTTTGAATGCGTGTAATATTATTCATTGTTTTTTTTTGTTTGATGACGAGCATATGGATTCCTAATAGCGCTTATTTCAACAGAAGTTGTTCTAAGACAGCTGCTTGTTATTCAGTTACTCGACTTATTTTCAGAGAGTAAGGATAAAAAAATGGGGCTAGGACAGGTTAAGTACTAAACTAGTCCCTCTGGCTATGATCCGTTTTATGGTATCATTTTTACGACAGGTCATGGAAACTTACACATTCATGCACTCAAACAGATAAATCAATTGATTAAAATATTCTTTCTGGGATTCAATCCTGTGAAGACTAAACTTAAAAATCACAACCATGATCACTCAACTATTAACCCAGCATTATTGTGGACTTAATATATTTTTTTAATAAACTGCGAAGATGACATTACAAAGGACATCAGTCCGCAACTTTTCTACCGTGACCGGCATGAAGGCCGAATGGCATGCTTTTGACATAATTTTGATCAAAAATATTTATTTTAGCAAATGTTACCATTAAGATTGACCGAGAAATAAAATACCAGGACATTCTCGGGTTCGGAGGAGCATTTACAGACTCGGCTGGGATCAATATGAAATCTCTGAGTGAGAAAACTCGACAGAATTTATTGCAGTAAGTACACTTGCAACCAGTGCCGTAACTAGAAAATCTGGGCTCATATGCAAAAGTTATCAATGAGCCCTAATTTTTTTTCGTCACAAAAATAAAATTTATGCAAAGAAAAAGACGACTTTGGTGTTGTAAATTCAAGACATGGATTTTTTAAAATTGAGTCGTCTGGTATCAAAAGCAGAACTGTTCCATACATGATGTATGAAACAGTTCTGCTTTTGATACCAGATGACTCAATTATTCATTTTTTAGTATGATTTTTTTCTAGTGTTATAAATTATATTAAACATTTTTAGTGTGATCAATGTTTCAGCTTACTTGAAAAAAGGTTATGGATATTTGGCTATAATGATTTTATTGTAAAATGGAGAACTACATTTATTTCAAGCTGAAATCGATACCATATTTTGAGGCATTTTTGCATAAGTCGTGGAGAATTGGATAAGAATTTTCATCGGCTTTTCACCGATCTAAGGGTATTCACTTTTTATGGAAAGCTAAAATTAAGGTTTTGATATGGATGAATAAAATTTTGCTTTGAGAGTGTCGTCTGTCAATAGACCATTGTAGATATTTTAAAGATTCATGCCTTAATTACTATCTTGACAAAAAAATTACATGGTGAGGATTTTAAAACATAACTGGCTTAAAACAAGAACCTACATACAAAATAAAATACACAAAAAAATCCTTAATAGCCTAACTAATAATCTTACGAGATTGAGATGTTTTTATGCATCTTTCATTTGTGTAAGTCACTTATTTTTTTGGTCGTTTGCTTTGATAAAAAAATATAAAAAATTCCACATTTCTCTGCGGACCACCGAAATTCCGTCGTATACCACCACTTTGCCGACCGCTGCCTTCGACCATCGTTTAAAGAATCAAAATTTTGAAGCACATTTCAATTTTCACTTTTAATTAAGTCATGTAATCTCACCTAGAGATAGTTATAATTATTAATAAACACTATGCTTTTATCATTGAATTGTACAGGTCGTACTATAGTGAAGAAGGTCTGGAATACAATATGGGAAGGGTACCAATTGGTGGATCTGATTTCTCACCGCGACCTTACACTTACAATATGAATCCTGAAAATGATACAAACCTTTCCAATTATTCTCTCACTGAAGAGGATTTTTTGTATAAGGTAGGTAAATATTAACTTTTTAACAATCCACACACACAGAATCTTAGTGCAAAATTATTCAACAAAAAATTACAAGATCTGAACAGAATTTATTTGTATGTGACACAAATATATCGATGGCTGGCCTAAGTTAAGTTTTACAAGAGGCCCGCGTGAGCTCCTCCGAATTCTCTCCATCCCACCCCTGCCTTCCGCCCATCTTGAAAATGGAGTACATCAAGAGTATTTAGTAAACTAATAGTCCATTCTTAGCCCCATCTTTTTGTTAAGAAGATAAGTTAAGTGAATGAATAATACTCAAATGATGCACATTGGGAGTAGACACAGTTGAAAGAAAATATTGTGGTATTAATTTTTTTTTTCAAAATTATGTATCACCTCCAGTGTAACGTCACATTGACAAGCAGTCTTGACGAATAATTTTAGGCGTTACCATTTTAAAGGGCGATGTCAAATGATTTTGTGGACTCTGCCCAAATCACCATTAGTTGACGACTCTCACTCAACAGAACAGGCTTTTTAATAGATAAACATTTTATTTTAATAGATACCTTTCATAAAAGAGGCTTTGAACATCACCAACAATACACTTCTATTGAAAGCTGCATCTTGGTCCCCTCCAATTTGGATGAAATCAAATAAAGATTACGGAGGAGAATGTACCCTACTTCCTCAATATTATCAAGCTTGGGCGGTGTATCACTTAAAGTAAGATTACCTACTGAGTTATGGAATATTTGTTTTCTTTGTGCAATCAAATTTAAATCAATACTGCAATGGGTGTCTGCTAAGCTGTTGTTTTTCAATAAACAAAATTAGATTACATTCACAAGCACATGCCTGTTGTCCAAATTGAAAAAGACAAGCTGTCAACGTAATTTGCTTAGTTTTTTTTTGAATTTATAAGAACACTTGGTTCTTTTGGGAAAATTTATGTCTAAATTGTCGATAAATGTGTTGTTGACATATTAGAAAATATAGAATGTTGTTTGAATTTCCAATTAATTCTTACATCGCTGTATTGAATTCGATTCTCAGTCTGAAAATGCTTCTCAAAGGGACAAAACATGTGTCATAATTAATAACATAGCCAGTGTTCCCTCTAGCTTACATAAAGAACCATTACACAATCTTTTTGGCATGGGCTACTCCAATACAAACTATTATTACTTTATTTTCGAAGAATTCTTTGTCAGGGTTTTGAACCATGAATTGAAAATTGTAAATGTTATAACAATATGTTCATTTTAATTAGTTTTTAATAATTAATGTAAAATATCAAACTGGTTGTTTCACAAAATGTCCAAACAGACAAAGATTTCAAAAAATTGTCGGTTCTCAACGATAATATATGTATGTTTAACATAGCATCTAGCACCTTATGTGGATTTCTCTTTATGAATGCCGTCAAGTCTAAAATTTGCATTGGATTAAAGGTTAAACACATTGATAATTTTATAATAACTCAATCTGAAATAATACAAGAAATTTATTCAGAAACTATAATGAAGAGTCTCTGATCCAAAACAAAGCTTAGCAAGAGCAATTTGCCGATCACTAGTACTGTCTTAGTGGAACTCTCTCCAAAAAAGAATTGAACAACCAAGTATTAAGCAGTTCGTAAAACAACTTTTGTTTAAATACGCTTCATTAGAAGCCAGTATGCTAGTCATTAGGAGCCGATATGATGACAAAAAAATTGATAGAAACAATTAATCAAAAGCCTTTTTTACCTTGGGTGAGGTCATCTTTATATGTATGAAATTAAATAACACCGCATTCGAGAACCATTGATTAGATATCTATTAAAAAATGTATCTCCGCTATTTTGTGACTGAATGAAAACTCTTAATAAGTAAAACGGTCGCTCTTGAGAACTCAGATGGCCACAGTTAAATCTCCCCTGGCCATTACCATTATATATAATTCATTAACATTGGTAATAAATTATCAATTATGCAACTTTTGTGCGTGTTTTGTGTGAAGAATACAAATGGAATTTTACAGATTCCTGGAGCTGTATGCAGAGAATGGAATCAACTTCTGGGGAATAAGTACAGGAAACGAGCCAATGAACGGAGTCATTCCAATTATAGCTTTTAATAGTTTGGGCTGGATACCTACCGAACAGGTAATGTTAATCTCTAAGATTGTCTAATGCATAGGTTCCCAACCTTTTTCGGGTGACAACCCCTTTTTATAAAAGCCATGTGACTAGTCCCCCCTCGAGGAATTTGAAATCCTCAATTTGCTATACTTTTTCCCTGAATTGTCTCAGAGACTCCTTTTTTTTTTAGCTCACAGGGGAATTTGAAATCCTTGATGTGCTTTACTTTTTCGCCGGATTGTCTCCGAAACTCCTTTTGTTCAAATCCAAAATCGAAAAAAGTTGGCGACCCCCCAGAAAACCCTTCGCGACCCCCAGGTTGGGAGCCTCTGGTCTAATGTCTTCTTCTAGAAAGCGATATTTAAATTTTATGATACTATGCCTGATATTAAAAACGTGCTTCTTTTATTTTATGAAATATTATTACTTACAAATTTTAAATTTTTAAAAATGGTTTCAGCATGTTGCAAGTTTAATACACGAAACTATAAAGAATTAAAATGTTAAGCTTTTTTCCCCCTTTCAACAAGTAAACACACCCTAGCTTGGAAGCCGCTATCTCAGAGAAAAATTAATTGTATAATTGTCTCGAGTTAAGCAAAAATGAACCAAGTAATGTTTTTAGGCATTCTGAGCTTTGAATGGGAATCAGTCCAAAATATTCCAAATTTCAATTTGATAAAGAGATAAATCTGACATTCGGCCTATTTTTGTTTTATTTGCATTCTTTCCTTTTTGCTTAGCGGGAAAATTCTATAAAAATCATCATATTATTTGTTATGAAAAAGGAACCAAACCCAAAGTATATGATATGCTCAAGTAACCTGTCTGGTACTGGATTAAAAATGTATGTAGTATATGGGTGGTCTTCCGGTGAGGCGTAATGAACGGTCTGATATCCATTTACATCCTGAACTGCGTATTGTTTGTAGACCATATTTTTCAATTCAATTATAAGAACTCAATACAATGTCAAAAAAAGGCGGGAACGTATATGTACTGTCATAGTGCTTTTGATATGGTAAGTACCAACCGTACATCTACGGTCAAAGTACCAGACAAATTAACAAGTGACAGAACCGTGAACATTCACAACATTTAGCTCAATATCCCCATTCTGCAAATTTTCTGTTGTTTCTCTTTTGCTTAACCCAACGCAATAAATTATAGTTGAAATTGTTACTCTTAAATGATTTGTATGTTTTTCAGGCGCAATGGGTTGTAAATAATTTTGGACCTTTAATTAGAAAATCTCCATTTTCAAAAATCAAAATTCTCGCAATGGACGATCAAAGAACATCGCTGCCCTGGTGGATGCAATATGTGAGTTTCTATTTAGCACCCTCTGAGGTCTGAACTAATTGTGAAAATACGTTTTTTGGGCATATAATCGTGATATCTTTATTATCCCACTGAGTACTTCATTGTCTTCGAAATAATGTCCTCAGTTTTGTCTTGGTAAAAATATTTTTTATTTATGGTATGAATTTAAAAACTGTAATTTATATTGTAAATATAAATATTTATGTATCAAATCATCTTATTATTTATGAGTTTTAAGCTTAGACAAAAGAATACGAAAGCATTTATAATCTCATGAGTTTATGGCACAATATGTTAAGCTAAAAACTAATCATATTCAGATAAACAAGAAATAACTTTTAGATTTAAATAAATAATGTAATTAAACAAAAATAGAGAGGTGAATTTCGATGATACATATTATTATATGATTTCAACCATATGATTCAGTTTTCAAGAAGCAAAAGTGTCTATGTGTAATGTGGAGATGCAGTGATTTTTCTGCAGCATCAACTCCACCGTGAGTTGCCATACCTATGAAATATGATAATCTTCATAATCAATTTCGTAAGTAATTTATTTCCATCTTTTATAGATGTCAACAGTGGATAATGCGTTGGATTACATTGATGGAATTGCTACTCATTATTATTATGATGAAGTCACTTCTCCAATCAATATTGACAGAACAAGAGAAATGTTTGGCGACAAGTTCTTCATATCAACAGAAGCTTGTACAGGTAAATATAGTTATGTTTAATTGATTTTAATGTAACTGTGAGTGAAATAGAAAATCATATAGAAATAAACAGTAAGCTTTTGAATAGAAAAAATGCACTGATAAGATATAAGAGTTAGCCTAAAGCCCCGTATTCACTAGGGGAGAAAATGTTTCTAAACTTGTCACACCATTGCAACGTTGCCCACTCTTCTTCAATGCCACACGCAACAATGTGATATTTATACATGGCGTGGGACTTTTTAAAAGCTGTAATATAATATTACTTGCACTACTTGCAACCAATAAAATAAAATAACATTCATTCGTATACAGCACTAACCAAAATAACCTTTCGGGCAACATTTCTGTGATAGCAGACCCCAGTTTGGGAAGCACTGCCCTAGTGGATACATGGCTTAAGTAAAGGAAAATATCTTTAACTCGGTCCATGGCAATACGTTTGAATTGTGCCACAATTACACTGCCTTGCAATTTTAAGTATTCTTAGTCAAATGCCATTCAAATTCTAATAAATTGCAACGATTTTAGGTAATAAGCCATGGCTTAAAGAAAAGGTTAAACTTGGATCATGGAAAAGAGCTGAAACTTATATCACAGACATCATAGAGGTGAGAAAATCTTCAGTCTTTATGTGAATAGAGATTAGTATAATACTATTTCTTTATTCTTTCATTTTTAACATCCAATTTTAACCCCAAATCCCTTTTATATAATATCAGGGCATGGAACCTGTTTTAAAAATTCATAGCAATGCTGTCTGTACAAACATTGAAGTGTAAAAGGTTATAACATTAATCTATAATGTTCACTATGTCATCCACGTTAATATAATTGAGGGTATTACTTGCAAACCCAGCTCATTCCAAAGTTGTTGAAACATGAACCATGAATGAAATTTAGTAGACAATAATTTTTGAAGTATTTTTAGAAAACAAGGCTTGACACCATCCAAAACATCATTCCAAAGTAATATAAGACTAAAAAAATACTTTTAAAATGTACATTGTTCTTCAAAATGAAATTTAAATATAACGATTTAGCCATTTTGAAATAAGCCGTGTTGGCAAATAAAACCCTCAATTATTGTGACAATATTGACACAATTCTAAGAAGGAATAAAAAAACAATGAATTCTGCGGTGACTTTGTGGAAATCAATTTTTAATATAAAATTAACATTGATAAACTGTATTATGGTCTGTCCAGTAACAAAATTAAGTAATTGATTTTGATTTAAATAAAACATATTTGAGGTTCAAATTCTTTATTTGCAAATTGTAGATATTTAACCATTTTGTTAATTTATATTTAAAAATATATAATATGTGACTCAGCTGAAATATATAAAATAAATAAAATACGATTTATTTTATAGGTACTTAATCATCATTACGTTGGCTGGATCGATTGGAACCTCGCACTCAATAGCCAAGGTGGACCGAATTGGTTCAAGAACTTCGTTGACTCAACCGTTATTGTCCTGTCGGAGACTGATGAGTTCTTAAAACAGCCAACCTATTACGCGATAGGTCACTTCAGCAAATTTATACCACGCGGCTCAACAAGAGTGTCAGCGCAGACCGTATCATTGATTGATAATGTGGCTTTATTAAGGCCTGATGGTGGAATCGTTATAGTTATTTGTAATATGTAAGTCATTGATATTAATGTAACACATTCGCTAGATTGGAGCTGTAACACCATAGGGTTGATAAGCGTGGCTTGACATAAGATTTAAGAGAAAAGGTTAACGAGTATTAAGCAGAAAGTTTTTAATATTCACTTTGATCGCAAATAGAGTATCAAAGATCCACAATGAAACATTTGTCGTTTTTTCATTCAATTTTTTCTGTATTTCTCACTATTTTTTTATAGTCCTGGCCAGAATAGTGTAAAAAGCTTTCTCAATTACCATTTGTTTACCTACCATTAAAAAAGTTAAAGTTAAAAAATAAATACTAACTTGTTAAGAGGCATGTCCTAAATATTTTTTATGCGGAGCTTGGGATCAAAAATGACCAGATCCATGTTTTCCTGAACAGAGAAAAACACACTTTATCTATAAAAACTTCAATATTAGTCAGTTTTGGTTATAAGGTCATATTTTGACTCTTGCATGAAAACTACGAGGTTTTTTCCCCCCATATACGTTTCCTAGTTGAAACATATGGCCTATGGCCACCACATGGTTCCTCCAAGGTTTATAGCGACATTAAAAATTATTTCCTGTTCTATTGGATCTGAACTCAAATATTATAGCGATATCTCATTTTTCTCAAAACTGGATTTGGACGTGCTTAATCTCTAGCTTCTCATATAATACAATAACTCACTTAGATGAATCTTATCGAAAAGTCAATATTTGGCTAAAATATTTTTTATAATTCTTTTTCTAGGGCTAATGAGGAACTGCTCCTTAGGATAGATGAAGAAGGAAAAGGAACTTTTGATGTTAAAATGCCTGCGCGTTCCGTTCAAACTGTTATGTATTGGTAATCTGATTGTCTTTGATAGGTCATTAAGATCCTATTCGATTCAATTATTTCCCAAGTCACTTTTAGAGTGTTCACTGTCAATACTTGGTGGAAAGGCATTATATTAATATAAACACAAAATTCCTTTGTACTTTACTCCACTTTATTTAAAAGGTTAGGACCGGTTTCGTTCATTGCGAACATTGTCAACTGATAAGAAATATAGTCAAACAGAGCTATTTATAAAATAATAAAAAGTCAAAAGTTTCCCAAATTTTAATTATGTTTATAATTACTATCAGTCACCACTTGAAATTTATTAATCTTTGATGATTTTTTAAATTATACATTAGAGGTGTTAAGCATTTTAATTTTGTCTAATTATAGAATCACTTATACTGCAATTTGTAACTTCTTTTCAATGTCAATTGTTGTTATCACCTTTTCTTTTCAATTTTATTTTTGTATAGCTCTGTTTAATTATATTTCTTATCAGTTGACAATATTCGCAATGAGCAAAACCGGTCCAGACCTTTTAAATAAAGTGGAATAAGGTACAAAGGAATATTGTGTTTTAATTAATATTTCCCAAGTATTGTTGGTTAACATTTTCAAACTTGCGTGTTGTAAATTTTAAAGAAATGCGTGTTGTATGAGAAAATGGAAGTAAAAAAAACATCTCTGAAATAATACCTATTATTATATAATTTAATTTTGCTGTATATGTTTGTGGGTATTAGACATAATAAAAATATTTTAAAAACTTTTCCTTTGGTTTATTGTTATTTTTAAACGTAACTAATCTTTTGTAAATTTATACAATATCTTTGTTTTGATTTTCATCTGCCAATATAAAGCAATGCTATGGCTACCTTCAATAATACTCTCGATTGTGTTTTGTATTACAATTTTAAGCCGAGCCGGCCCTATACTTACTTCACACAAAACAGGCAACGTGACGTCAGTCTGGCGATATCTTTACTGAATTATCATACCTACGTATTAATAATAATAATAAAGGCTCGGACTATTTTGAAGTTAGTCCAAGGTAAAACAAATGCTTTTCCGCAACACTATGTCAAAACGAGCGTATAAGTATGTGTTAACATAAGCAAGATTTGCACTGGGGCGTTATCATGCACGATTAGAAGACGTATGTTTTTTATATTCATTGGCCATACGGAAACGTCATCTAATCGTACACGATTGCGCCTCGGTATAAAACCTGCAGTTGTTACGTCAGTCGGGCTGATTCAAACTTAGCCCGTACATAAAAAAGCAATGAAATAATAATTTACAGGCAACGTTACGTAATCACTTGCATCAATCTCTGTTTGTTAAAAAATAAACGAAAGAAGTCACATTTGGACTTTTGTTCAGAAAAAAGTATTAGAATGGGCTGAATTTTTGAATATTTATAACTTTTTTTTATAACTATTGTACTTAATGAAAGTCTGTAAACGAAAGTTTTCCCGAATTAATTTATTGCTGACTACCGAAGTAACTCCCGTTGGTGAAATGCAAAACCAATTAAAATAAGTGTCTTTGAAAAAACTAACGAAATAGATTTTATTAATTTGTGTAGTAAAATAAATTTTCTACATACCAAACTGAAAAAAGCGGACTTCCGTGGTTTACCTCTAAGGTACAGAGCTTGATTCTCTGTGCATTCCGGGATTTCCTTTACACGAGTTCGTTGTATTGTATGGAGTCAAAATTAAAACAAAACAGTTCCGTCCGGCCTTTATTTTTTACCAACAAGTACTGAACATGATTTTTTGTAATGGCAAGCTTTTTTTTCACATATTTGTTTACTTTTTTTGTTGTGTCATGGCCGCCTTGTTGTGACATTTGAAATACTCGTTCGTAGTTACACGAAGTGCTAACAGTAGACTATTGTATACATGGTTAACAGTTTCGCTATATATTCTGGTCTAAAATGGTGGAATTGGATTGGAAAACTATTCTTTCTTTTAATTATCAAGATATCAAAGATGAGGACAAAGAAAAAGTATACGACAGTATCTCTTGGATGGACCCTGGGGATATCGAAATTAGTTTTGGGGATATGAAAGCCTTGTTTATCGTTGCGCAAGACATGTTGAGATACAAAGGAGAACAGGTACAGTAAAATGAAGTCTGTTAAAATTATAATATCACGTTATATGCCTTACATTCTATCCATTTTCTCATCTATTGCAATTCTCGAACGATTAAGTACAATCACGTCTTGAATTGGTGTTTTGGTGGATTGCATAATTTTATTTTACGGAGATACCACTATTGCGATGTATATTAACTGAGGTTACTTCACTTCTACGATGCTTTAAGGCGTGTAGAATAGGGCCTTCAATCCCAGGACCCCATCCAATTTTGTGATCCTGAAATCTGATTGTGATAGTACTAATCCCGGTATTGAGAAAATTTGAGAAAGTTCTGCGAGGCCTAAAAAAAAAAGGTCTCGCGTCTTTTTATTTTGGGAATTCCGCAAATTTCTGACAATCGACAAAAATATGTTTGAAAAATCCCAGGATTTCAAATTCGCCGAGCAAAAATTTCTCAATCCCGAATCCTAAATTTATACACGATTTTATGTTGAATGCTTAATCCCGGGATTGGAAAAATTGTCAATCCCGGGATCACAAAAAGAGTCCGGATTGGATACACTAGTGCAGGGATGGCGAACCTTTTTGGGTTCGCGTGCCAAAAATCCTCAAATATTATTTCTCGATTGTGTGGCGTGCCCATGCAGTATTTTTTTTTAACAAAATAGTAAAAAAAAACTAAAACTTGTTTTTTAAACGATTGTCGTTTATCTTGGGAAACATTTGAAAATTAATAAAACGAAATAAATTAATAATTCACGGATTATTTAATCAAAACATTAATTTTTCAAACATAAAAATATTTTTTTTAAAATTTGGGAATCGTTCGCGTGCCATCAAATTCTCTAACGTGCCACGTCAGGCACGCATGCTGTAAGTTCGCCATCCTTGCACTATTGTATAATACTACAACGTATCTAATTTATTTTTTCCTAAAATACCACTTGGATCACTTCACCTTTAATGGGCCCATATAATCTGTGTATTGATAAAATGGTATTTATAAAAATTGACAGTAGATCCATAAGATGTTCATAACTCTTTAAGGACAAAGAAATAACACTGTAAAAATTAAAAAGTTCATCTGTCTGAAAGTGATTAACCACTTCCCCGGCGAATTATTTTTGCAAAAATGTTCTTTTAATTTGAAGCATATACTTAAATATTATTTTTATATATAAGTATTTTTTTTAACCCTTCAAAGTCTATTTTTTTTATATTTTTTTTTATTAAAGATTTTCCTCCTGAATTTTTATATAAAATATACGAATTCCACAAAGCTAATTCATATAAATTGAATATCGTGAAATAATATGAAACATGTATTTGCGTGAACGCCAAAAATCGAACAACAATTTTAAAATATTTATATGGGCGCGCTTCGGTTATCACACGCATTTGCGTGAGCGCCGAAATTGGAACACTTTTTTTACACGTATTCGTGTGAACGCTGGGGAAGTGGTTAAAATATCATAGAGATATTTTTTCACAATAGATATAGACTTTGTCAACATGTTTGACTGCTTTTGGGATTTATTTCATAATTTTATGAACAGTCACAACCAGTGGCGGCCGGTCAATGTGGCATTGGATCACTGCACCCCTTGTATATGCAGGGGCAGTTATATTTCATGAAATAATATTCAAACATAACATTATACCATTCACTTATTTTAAATTCTTCGTGTATTTATTGTCTAAAATAAAAAATAAAAATGTTCTAAAATATTTATCCAAATGCCACATTGCCACATTGTGCCACATTGACCGGCCGCCACTAGTCACAACTATAAAGATACACTGATAATAAAGCATAAAATAAAACTACACAAACATTTCGTACAAATTATGGGGTTGGTAACACGGTGCCTTACCGTATATTTACAAACTGTGTAAGCCAATCTTTACTCTCTTACTCCCTTTCTAGGTTCTGTCACTTACTTCTGAATTGGATGAGATGGCCATAAAACAAGGAGAGATTGAAGCTGAGATGAGGCTGAACAAATCAAAAAAAGGTAAACAACATAAGCCATAGTATACTGACTAAGCGAGTTGGACTTTGATCACTGAACACAAAAGAGACAGCGAGGACCTCTTCTTGAATGTGATGTCGCAAATATAACATAAAACCTATCTACCATGTCATTAAAGAGCTGACTACTACACAAGTGAAAATTTAATTTGAAGTGTAATATGCCTAACTGCTTCATTGTTAACAGTTCATTGCACAGATATGTGTGTAGATAAGAATTTTAATTACTTAATCATTTTTTAAATTGTATGAAAACGTGAATAAAAATTTGTTGTTGGATTCTTATTAATTTCATTAATTTTTTATAATATTCATTATTTTTTTTAAGAGTCGACCCACATCAAAGATTTAACTGAACAATTGCTTCAGCAAGAAAATGAAATTGAAGCAAATAAAGGTATTCTCGAAAAGGTAAGGATTAACTTTTTACTAAAATTTACTAGTTTTTATTGGACCAATCTACTCCCTATTTAGATTATACAATTAACGCATGTCGCTTCAATATTACCTCTGCTAGTCGCTTTGCTTCCTCTCGTGATATGCCAGCATTCTTCAGTTCCCCTTTAGTTCAGGCAAGTAGAGTTTTTCAGAGACATATGTAGTACCAATGTCTCACCAAAATAATTGACTATAGTCATTTAAAATAAGCTCTGTACTAAGCAATGAAAACAAATGCATGCGTTGGATATCAGTTGTGAGTAAGTTTAAGATAAGAGAATGGACCAGACAGTGCCTTTTCGTCAGCTGCTGCATCAGCAACTACTTAGTAAAGAGCTTATTTTAAATGACTATAGTCAAATTTGAATTGTTTGAATTTTGTACTTTTCCATGAGTTTTGTCGCTAACGACCCGGGTTTCGCCTTTCGGCATCTTCAGGCATTCCAAGTGCACGGATGTACTTGAACTGACGCGTAGTAAACAGTTTGTATCGTTTATAAACAAAATTATAAGTAGATCACTAAGTTATAAGGCTATTAAAATGTAAATTAGCAAAAATTGAATGTATACAATTTTCAATGGATTAAGTGGGTTTGTAATAATTATGGGGATTTTTCGAAAATATTAATGACCAGATAATAACATAGGAATGTTTAAAATAAATCTAGGGTTTTATCCGATCTATTATTAACGAGTTGATTTGTTTTTAAGCCTTTGAATTAATATTTAATGATAGCAAGTGCTTGAATTATTAATAAAATGACAATTATTTAAAGGGGGTACAACAAAGGGGAATTCGGTAGATAATATTGCTCGTTTAAAATTGGCAAGCTGTTAATCTGAGCTCGATTAATCTCTAAGATTTCTTGGTAAAATAATTTAAACTCGCCCCTGTTAGTATGTAATAAATCAATACCTGAGTCAAAATTAAACGTATGGTTTTCAAGAATTAAATGATTGGCAAATGTGGAAGTATCTTTTTTTAAGCGAAAAGCGGCTTAGCCGCTTAGCCGTCAGTTCAAGTACATCCGTGCACTTGGAATGCCTGAAGATGCCGAAAGGCGAAACCCGGGTCGTTAGCGACAAAACTCATGGAAAAGTACAAAATTCAAACAATTCAAATTTGATATTGAAATTCCATCAAGCACCCTCAGTCGAAATACTTAATGACTATAGTCAATTATTTTGATTATAAATGTCATGTTAAACTTTTGCAGCTATCAGAAGAAATATCCGTTTTGGAAGATCAGAGAACATCACTAATGAAGGATAGAGACAATGAAAGTGATTCAACTCCGGATCCTATATCGGAACTAGACCGTATGAAAGAATGGGCGATTCTCTTAAGAAAAAAAACCAGCATATCAAAGAGCTCCTGTTCGACCTTCAAGTATGTAAAATAGTGTTAATTATGTTAAGTGTTGTATGCTGATTTTTTTGTAATTCAATTTGTGACTTATTATTTACAGGCAATCGCTGAGGAGAATAAACTTCTCCGCGATAAATTGAATCATTTGAAAGGTAAACTGTCGGAAGCCACCCGCCACATTAATGATCTTGCATTACTTGTCACCAATATGAGAGGTGAAAACAAACATCTGAACGGTTAGTTTTCTGAAAAATATTATGCTAATAATTTTGCACCTGCCTAATTGCGAGTCAATGTATTTGACAAGTTATTTATGATTATCGTTTCAGAGAAAGTCAAGAACTTGTTTGATTCCAACGCGGCGCTGCAAAATCATCTTCAAAATTTAACTGAGACAAACCACGGTCAAGACGCTCAGCTGGATGAGTTCGCCGAGCAAATGGAGTTGAGAATAAATGAATGGAAGGTAAAAAGAAACAATAATCTTTTAACTGTGTTATTCTGTGCACTCTTGTCAGTTTGCAGAACGGTTGAGAACTATTTGCTTCGTATGCGTTTTATTTTTATTGAGTTTTTAGGAAGTTTTCATCCCAATAGGAGCGTAATGTTGAACAATTATAATTTATTGATTATTTTTAAAACATGTCCGCTCCCGTTGCAAACCATATCAGAGGTTGAGAGGTTAAATTGCTCTCACTTGGCTTTTTAGGATTGATTAGGTGGTAAAAGAATGGATACATTATATTCATTCATTCATTTGATCTAATTTTTAAAAATTAACATACGATGATTCAAGGCTGCAAATACCTTAACCAAATCAAACGAAAACCTAAAGCACTGAAACTCTCCGATAGCACTGGGAACTTCATTCACTTACTAGTTCATCAGAATTATATTGTGTTCTGTCATTGACACTTATCACCAACGGACATGCCGTCTATTATGATTTAAATGATGATGCAAACAAAATGGTCAATGATTAATATTATTGCGTGGCTTTTATGTTATTACCATTTTCAGGATATTCTGAGAGAAAAACAAGACGAGATCGAAGAACTTAAAAATAAATTCAAAGAGCATCAAGAGCAACAGAAACCAGAAAGCGTTGGGCAAATTGAGCCCAATTTTTTCGCACAGGTAAGTTCTGCCAAAGTTTTATTTTTAGAACTGGAATTATTTTTTATATGTTCGTTCCCTATTCTCAGTAGTTATACGTTATAAATAGGCTGACAATACGATATACGATTTTTGGCACTGAGAAATATAAGTGATCGCTTTGTCTGTTGTAAGGAATTGAATTAGGTGTATATATTCATAGATGATCAAACAGCGGGAAGATCAGATACACCATCTTCAGAGCAAGCTCGCTGAGGCAGCAGAAGAGATGCTCTACTCTGCGGAGACCATCGAAAGACTGAAGGGGGAAAAAGCTGCTTGTGAGACTTTGATTGATAACCTAAGAATGGGAATATCGCACGACAGCATCGAGGGGAGTACGACTATCGAAAAACTGAAGATAGAATTGCAGAAATGTAAAATCGAAAATGATGATCTCGAAGAATGTCTGAAGATAAAAGAAATCGAGGTCAGTAAAATAAAATGTTATATCTAGAATAAATCTACCATGCGTTATACTTAATTTTTTTTTTGTTTAAAAATATTTGGATGGTTTATAATGTTTCGAAAATGCAATGAATCGAAGGCATTCTTTTCTGTAATATTGGTCTGAGCATTCAAGCATATACATACTCTTATAAAATCTAAGACAGTAAGAGGGTTATGTTGGCGATATGTTCCATTTCTGTAAGCTTCATAGTCGTCTTCACAATAGTCCTTCAAGTATCTCCATTCGGAGCTCTATTTCTCCAGTCGTTCCCATCAGCACTTCTCTTGATGCTGTTTGCCCATCTCTCTTACTGGGTTTCCTAACCAATTATTTCGTCTACATAATGCAATCTTATAGATACGTCTTACAATGGAATGATTGTATTTCAATGAAAATATGTGTAATACTACATACCTTATTTACTGTACATAGGGGTATTTTTTTTCTCTTTTTAAATTACAGTTGGCTGAAGGTCTAAAGCGATTGAACTTGTTTGAAAGCGGAGAGTTCGGTTTGAAAGAGGCTATGCACGCCAACAAGAAAACCAAACAGCAGTTGCAAATCCGAAATGAACACATCAATAAATTAGTTGCGGATATTAATAAGCATGTACATTTGCTTGATCAGATACAATTGGAAAATTCCGTTATGAGGTGAGTCTGTTAATTTGTTGATCGTCATTATTTGTTTCGAATGCAATAATTGATTATCATCAATATTTCTACAGCTGAGATGTCTTGTAATCTTTTCTTTTCCCTCTATTCAGATCCCCTTTGCATAAAACTAGCCACTCAGACCTGGCAACAGTCAGCTATACTTGCGAGCAATGTTTCCCTTGTCTAGTTAACTGTATAAATGATACGCTAAATTCTAAAGTAAATAATTAAAGTCTATCATATTTTTAACTCTTATTGGAGTCAATCTTTGTTTTACAATAATTGCTCGCTACTCAGTTGCACACCACATTTTTGGAGATAGTGAGGATTGAAGGATAAGGGTGGATAAGTCTAGTGATAAGCTATCGTATTTCCTCCATTATAAGATGCACTTTTTTTCGATTTTTGTCTCTGAATTTGGGATACGTCTTATAATCGCTGTATAATTCTGAAGTTTGCAGTCATAACGAATCATCACCGTTTACTAGTTGGTAAGCGTGATGAGTACCTAGATAGTTAGTCGAGTTATTGTTCTCACTGTCCAAGCACATTTCAGTATGAATATTTTTTTTCCCTAATTACCGTTTAAAATGTCGACAAGAAGACTAAATTATGAAAAATTATTGTGTGTGCAGAAGAGCACGGAAACCGTCGGAAATATCCACAAGTAGATGACACTGTGATTTTTTTAGTAATAATTATTTTTTATCTTGTCTTTTTTTATCTATTCTTAGTCTCTAAAAATAAGAGTGCGTCTTATGATTGATGGCATCTTATAATCGAGGAGATATTGATCACTCAGTTACAGGCCCAAATGTTTACTTGCAGCTTTTTTATACTACAGTTTCTGTTACAGAAAAAAACTCAATCTTCCATCCGAGCAGCCGATTTCAGTGGACAGTGTCCTTTCGCAGCACACCAAGAGAAAGAAAGAACTCAATGCCTCTCTCAAAAAGCTTTCTGCACTCGAGGAACAGAAAATTTCTCTTCAAATTCAACTGCGGCAGAAAGAAAAATGCATCAAAAAGCTGTACAGTTATGTCAAAAGCAAGGGAGTCAAATTGCCGGAACATTTCCTGGCAGCTATACTTGCTGAAGAGAATATTGGTCGACAGGCGTTTGAACAAGAGCCGATTGTTGCGAATGATGGATCGGGAGATGTGCTAAATAAAAGGTTTGGACTATTTTCAATCGCTTCTACATTATGTTCTATGTACGTACTAATTCAATCTATCAGTTTTTCTTTCATTCATAAAAAGTGTATTGTTTGTTAACTGAACTTATTAGTATCATTATATTTATAGTTTATGCCGTATTATTTTCTTAGCTGTTATATTTTACCAGTGTTCTCGAAATAAATATCCAGATCTATCTATTTTTGTCGTTATTTTCTATTTTCTATTTTTATTAGGCCACCGTGTCACAAAGTCATCACTATCCATCTAGGTTATCCTAACATTGTTTATTTTGGCTCAACACATTTCATAGAATTTCACTTGTCGTAGTACGAGGCACGCATGCCTGACAGTCTCCTGACACACCCCCGTCAGATGCAATCCTATTTGCAATGTTTAATATCATAATTATAAGTCATTGGAACCTATTTCTTTGCATATATGTATAGTGACAAAAATAATGATTGATCGTTCTAGCAATGGCAACAAAAGCTCTCCATCTAAGAAGATTTCGGTAGATGATCCAGAGACTATATTGATCCGAGAAAACTACCAACATCTGATTGACGAGAACGAAGGACTCAGAAAGGGATTACACGAAATACTGGAGGCTATAAAAGAAAAAGGTATATCCTTCAAACATAATTCTCCACTTATTCTTCCTGTCAAACACAAGATGTGAGATCATTGCAACTTCTGAATACACTTGCGATATATATGTACATTTTTATCGACTCACCTAATGTGTTTTCCATCTTGACTTCGTTCTTTAATGAAATCCTACCTTTTGTGAAATTATTATGATTATCATTGCCTAGATTATAAATCTATTTAATTTTTTTTTTTGCTGTTATAATTTGCCGGCGCTGTCTATTAATTAATGAGATTTTTTTTTCTGTGTACCTTTATATTTGACTAGTAAACAATCGTTGATTTATATTTCAGCCACCAAATCGCCATGCGACATAACTTCAACGTGTCTTGAAAAATTGCTTCGAGCTTTAGACGCACGTCACGTTGCCGGCTGGTATCATCCTGCAATGAGAATGCTAATGGAGCTGCAAGCAGAACGAGGGACTCAAGACGGACTCAGGTCTATGCTCAAAGAAGCCAGGTAATGAGATTCACACTGGTTAAAAGATGTTCGAAAGCACCATTTTGTGCATGATTTCTTTTTTCAACTACTACAAATATCTTTTACTTTATAGGGTAGTAGAAATTGAAAAATATACAACAGAATTCGAAAATTCAGAAAATTTGAAAAATATGCAGTCAAAAGAAATTGATTTACCAATCAATCGATGATTTATAGTGTTACCCTATAATATTGAGTTTTAGAAGTGTGAATTCCCAATTAATTTTTCCTAATATCTATTATCATAATGCTATAAAAAGAGGAATAATATCACCAAGAGTGTGATAAGCCAGGGGCAGTCCTAGCTGCCTCCGAAAATTGTGCTTCTCTGATCCTGTGTATTAGATTATTGGACAGCACTATTTTTGCACGCTCATTATTATTCGTATGTGACCTAGCCAGCACAGTCTCCCATGAATTACCTTTTTTTGTATAGTCAGTAATGTTCAGCATTATACTTTCTCATTCAAATTGTTCCCATCCCTGAAAGATTTATTGCTAATTTTCCTGAAGAATGTTCCGAATTATACATTATTAAATTTATATATTTATCTAACCTTTTGTTTTTGCAATTTCAGAACTGAGATTCTGTCAACTCTTGATTTGCTAGCAATAGAATCGCAAAAATCATTGCAGTTAGAACAGAAATTGACTGAAATTGAACAAAACAAAGAAGTCTCTGGTGAGCTGGATAGAAATGTTAATTCGGAAGACATTGAAAACGAGCATACGTTAGCTTGGACGGTGATTCAAGATGATGTAGCCGATGTTGATTTTAAAGACGGCCAAACAATCAAAGATACTTACATTAAACAAACTGATAAAAACTATTCGCTAGTATTGCATGAAAATTTATTACATTTTCACAAACAGTTTGAATATTTGTACGACAGTATGATTGAGATTTTTACTCAAAATAATGATGATAAAAATAAATGGTCTGCGATGGAAGAGCAATACAAGAACAATATAGAAACACTCTCTGTCGAAATAGAGAGTGTTAAAATTCAATTGAACGAAATCAATGAAAATCAACCCGAGTTGGAAGACAATAATATTATAAAATTGTCAGATGTCAGCGATAAATTTTGTCTCGAAAGAAAGAATAAATATCTATTGCAGACTTTCAAATATGTCAGAGATATAAATGAGGCCTTAAAAGCTGAATTGTTTCAACATAAAATTGACACTTTCAAAAAGCTGAAATTTTATGAAGTGGATAGGCAAAAATCAACATTTCACATCGGGAATTTGAGAAATAGTTTGCGAAAATCTGTACCTCTCGATGTCTTCCTCAAACAAAATGAAAAGATGAATCTGTATGAAATGAAATATCGATTGTCATTGAATAAGGAAGTATTAAATTCTAATGAACATTCAATCTGCGGTGATGATAATAATATAAATGCTTCATTAGTTGTCAAATGTGAATACTTGCAAACTGAAAATGAAGAACTTCAAAGTATGCTCAAAACAGAGAAAGAGTTGAGAATTATATCAGAAAATATAGATTCAGGTTTGTTTTTTATTTACTTTATATAACGCCAATGATTAATCAGAATATCCATAGTTACATTTGTATCGATTTTGTTTTTAGCTGAAGATGGCTTAAAACAGTTAGCCTCGAAGATCGCCAGTTGTGAGACAGAAATTGTAGCGTTGAATTCAAAATTGAATTACACCCAAGAAGTGAATAGTATATTAACACAACATCAAGAAAATTCACATTCAAAATTAGAAAACTGTAACAGTCTTCTCGGCGCAGCCAATGCGAAAATAAATTTGTTGGAGTCTGAGAATTTAAAACTACAAGAACGGGAGATGGTCTTAATGTAAGGTGATCGGCAGTTATCTTTTGCAAATATGTTTCTCCTTAAGCAATCGCATCACAGGGTATACTTTATCTTTGCAGTGACAAGTTTCAAGCATCCTTATCCGCCGATGAAGCAAAAGAAAACTCGAGTGTTTATGAGAACACTGTTAAGGAAAATGAACTACTGAAAGTTGCCATAGTTCAACTGCAAAGTAAAATGGAATCATTAGAAGAACAGGTAAGTCATCATTTACTAGAGTTTTTTGTTGTTCGTTGATCGATATGTCTTGGCTCTAAAAACATTGTGGAAAAAAATGTCACATAAACAAACTTTCATGGATATTTTAATCTTAAAGTGACACTTCACTTTATAGATCCAAGAGACCAGCATAAATAATTACTATAATAAATTATAAAATTAAATTTGACAACTATGTTATTTCACTTGTTGTGTTACAAAATGTGACACATTGATAATGAAAATGTGATAGGTACATTCCTTTTTTTACTAATATAAGGAACATATCTATCAGCATCCTGATATGTCAGGGGTCATGGAGAAACATTAGCACTGACTGTAATGCATGCTGCTGAGCCTCAACTTTTTTAGTAGGATTCTGGGTTTCATCAAAACTGTCTATTTGTAAGGTTTACTCAGCGGAACAAGAGGATGCTGGCAAAGTGATCAGTGGGTAGTTATATCATATTTTACAGAGAAATAATATAGGCTTCATGTTACAAAAATGTAACATAAAAAAAAACTCACAAAAAAACAAATATTCAAAACTACATATGTAGATAATACAATTAGTGTTATCTGGTAAGGAGAGAGAAAACTGTTAAATGTAAATGAATTTTCGCGGATGATGCATCATTTCTTATCGATCTGCTTCTGCTATTTCTATCGAGTTTATCGTGTATATGTTAATTCTGTTGAGTTTCTGATTTGTAATAAAACTATTTGATTGTGTTTTAAGTTAAAAGTATATTAAGATAAGACAGTATATATACAGTTAAGAAATACGTGATGCCCGCTTGGCTTCTATCACTAGAAAGGGAAGAAGTGAGCCGCGTGTTAACTGACATGAAGTTCGGTTGACAGCTAACCGGATGAGCACCTTACATTACTTTCGAACCAATTGTTTTACACGTAGCTAGCTTCATTTAATTGCTTATTCCAACACCCCCTCTCAATTCAATATTCCTAGATTCCTCCTCATTTCCATAAATAATACTCCTGATAGTCCTTTGGTCATGATATCAGCTAGTTGCTTATTTGATTGGATGTATGCTACTTTTACTCTCCCTTGTTGAATAGCTTCTCTGATGAAGTTATACTTGATGTCTATATGCTTCATACGTTTGTGTTCTCTCGGTTCCTCTGCAATACGTATGCAAGCTTGGTTGTCCTCATAGATTTTTATTTCTGTATTTTTCATCATATTGAGTTCTTCAAGTAAATTTCTCAGCCAGATTGCTTCACATGAAGCATGACATAGCGCAACATATTCAGCTTCTGTTGATGACAAACTGACAGATGCTTGTTTTTTTAGTTGTCCAAGACACTGTTGAATTGAACACTTTAAAGACATATCCTGTAATAGATTTTCTGTCATTTATGTCATTTCCCCAGTCAGCATCCGCAAATCCAACTACCATTTCCTCATCTTTGGTTTGTTGAAACGTTAGTTTGAAATCTAAGGTTTCTTTTATATATCTTAGGTTTCGTTTTAAGTAGTTCCAGTGTTCCTCTGTTGCACAGCTTTGAAATCTTTTTCTGGATCTCGTTCCACGACAATTCCCAAGAAATGCTTTAATTCCTTTAAGTCTTTCATCTCAAATTCCTGTGTTAATTTACACTTAATTTCTTCAATTTCAGCTATATGATTACTGACCAGCATCAGATCATCCACATACAGCAATAAGTATATTTTTGTTTTTGTCTTATTTCTGACATACAAACAAGTATCAGAATTCATGCGTTGAAAACCGATTTTGACCACAAATTCATGAAATCTCTCGTTCCACATACGAGGTGCCTGTTTTAAACCATATAGAGCTTTGTTTAATCTACAAACAAAATTACCCTTTTCAAATCCTTCAGGCTGGTTCATATATATCTCCTCTTTTAAATCTCCATTTAAAAATGCTGACTTCACATCCATTTGATGAATGATGAGATTTTCTTGGTTTGCTATTGCTAGTATTACTCGCAATGTGGTCAATCTAGCTACAGGTGAGTACGTTTCCTCATAATCAAAACCTTTCCGTTGGGAGCAGCCTTTTGCTACCAATCGAGCTTTATATTTTTCTATGTTTCCAACATCATCTCGTTTTATTTTAAACACCCATTTACAGCTGATTGCCTTTCTTCCAGCAGGTAATTTAGTCAATGTCCATGTGTTGTTTTTCTTCAGTGCATTCAGTTCATCATGCACTGCTTCTGACCAGTATTTCCAGTCATTCCTGGTTTTTGATTCCTCCAGTGTGTTTGGTAGATCTTCCACAAAGCTTTCTGCATTCAATGCACATGCATTTGCTTCTGTGACATAGTCATCCATCCATTTAGGTTTTTGTCTAATTCTGGAACTTCTTCTCGTTCGTGTTACACTTAAATCCTCGTCACCAGTTTCATAATTTTCTTCCTCATCCGATTCGGAATGTTGATTACCTGAATCTAAATTAATTTCTGTAGAATCCTCAACTTCATCAGGTTGATGTTCTTCTTTTTCTTCTGTATAGAACTCTGGATTCGTTGATTTATATGGTTTTTCTTCAAATATTACGTCACGTCCAATTACAATTTGATTTGTTTCAGGATTCCATAGACGATATCCATTTGTTGAATATCCAACCATAATATGTTTTGAGGATTTTTCATCCAGTTTGCTTCTTTTTACACTTGGTGTGTGTAAATGACCTATACAACCAAAGGTTTTTAATTTGGATAAATTAGGTTTCTTACCAAACCACAATTCAGCAGGTGTGCTGTTTGCTAACGACAACTTGAGCGACCGTGTAGGGCTTCTATTAGTCAAGTATGCTGCACACTGCAATGCTTCATTCCATAGATTCTTTGGAATTCCAGAATCTACCAACATTGTTCTTGCCTTTTCCATTAGTGTGCGATTCATCCTTTCAGCAACTCCGTTTTGTTCTGGACTGTATGGCACTGTGTACTCTATGCGTATTCCCAGTTCATTGCACAACTTACGAAAAGCTTTTGAAGTATATTCGCCTCCATTATCACAGCGAAACCTTATAATTTTTCTTCCAAGTAGTGTAGTCGACGATGCTTGATATTCCTTGAAGACTTCTATGAACTCACTTTTTCTCGCCAAAATGTAAGTCTGCGTGAAGTGAGTATAGTCATCTACAAATGTGACCATGTATTTTTTTCCATTCCAAGCATCTGGTGTGATTGGTCCACATATATCACTATGTATCAATTCCAGTGGCTTTTCAGATCGGCTTCCATTGATTTCCTTAAATTGCTTTCTTGTTTGCTTTCCTTTTATACAAGGTTCACATATTTTTATATCCTTTTGAAAGATTTTTTCCACTCCACAAACCATTTCGTTATTTATTAATTTAATAACGTCTTTAGAATTTAAGTGCCCCAATCGTCTGTGCCACAATTCCAAGCTGTTTTTGCTTTCACACATTCCAGCTAGTTCTTGCACAACTTCCATTTCCAGCTCATACAATTTTCCATTCCTCTTTCCTTCCATAAAGACTTCGTTGTCTTTACATAGTTGAACTTTTCCATTCGTAAATACTACTTTGCAACCGTTGTCTTCTAACCTTCTTATCGAGAGTAAATTACATTTTAAATCTTTGATATATAAAACATTACCAATATCTATTTTCCGATTTATTCCATTAAATTTTTGTTTCTCCTTTAATTTTTCCAAACTCTGTTGCATATAGGTTAACTCCGTTTTTGGCTACTGAGACTGTGATTTGATTTTCTAATTTCTTAAGTTCATAAAAGTGTCTTTTATCGTTTACCATGTGGTCTGACGCCCCAGAGTCCACATACCATACCATATGAGAATTAGTTTTATGGTTATGTTTATTACTGTTCGTTGAGAATGCGTATTCTTTTTCTGTGCTATGCACTTCATAAAATTTCCGTTGCGACATTCTGATCGTTTATGCCCCAACTTTCCACATCCATAACATTTGAACTGTAATTTTGTGACACTGTTCATGGCCACGTTTTCATTTGCACTTTCACTAGAGCTTTTTCCATTAGACTTCCATTTCGCCTCCTCCGGAGTTTCCAGGACTTTCCTGTCCGCCTCCTCCGGAGTTTCCAGGACTTTCCTGTCCGCCTCCTCCGGAGATTCCAGGACTTTCCTGTCCGCCTCCTCCGGAGATTCCAGGACTTTCCTGTCCGCCTCCTCCGGAGTTTCCAGGACTTTCCTGTCCGCCTCCTCCGGAGTTTCCAGGAATTTCCTGTCCGCCTCCTCCGGAGTTTCCAGGACTTTCCTGTCCGCCTCCTCCGGAGTTTTCAGGACTTTCCTGTCCGCCTCCTCCGGAGATTCCAGGACTTTCCTGTCCGCCTCCTCCGGAGTTTCCAGGACTTTCCTGTCCGCCTCCTCCGGAGTTTCCAGGACTTTCCTGTCCGCCTCATTTCTTAACCGTACATACACTGTCCCACCTCAATACACTCAAGATGGCTGTCGGCAATCTTTTGAATAATTAGTGACTTGCATTTTTTTTTTTTTTCTCTGACAAAATATTCGCGGCCACTATTTTTTCCTCACTGATACCCACATTTATATCTGCAGCAGTATCAATTGTGAATTTTAGTAAGTCCCGTTCATCTAGTAATGATTCTATGCGAAATTTCCAATTGTCAAAGTTATTTCCATCAAATAATGCAATCTTGTATTTTTCCTCTTCAAAAGTTTCCATTGTACCTGGGCCCGTAACCTGTTGAGTTTCTGATTTGTAATAAAACTATTTGATTGTGTTTTAAGTTAAAAGTATATTAAGATAAGACAGTATATATACAGTTAAGAAATACGTGATGCCCGCTTGGCTTCTATCACTAGAAAGGGAAGAAGTGAGCCGCGTGTTAACTGACATGAAGTTCGGTTGACAGCTAACCGGATGAGCACCTTACATTACTTTCGAACCAATTGTTTTACACGTAGCTAGCTTCATTTAATTGCTTATTCCAACAAATTCAAGGTTTACCAATACCGCTACTTGATTTCCAGATAAGCGATATTCAACATGATAAACTGGTCAACGGCTTAGAAATAAATATATTGAGACATCAAGTCCTGGACCTGCAGTCTGTCAATGATAATAAAGCAATTATTGCGAGGTGAGTCTTTACTTTATTATGTACTCTTGGTATATATAAGACTTATTTACGAAAATGTATAGTGTTGTCGCAAATGTTTTTTTTTTTATAGATTGAGTGGTGAAATACTGGTATCACATTTGCACACAGCAGAGATGCACAAGAAAAGGGACAAACTTACTAAATCTCTGGGAAAAGAAAAGGACACGAGAAAGAAATTGCAAACTGTCATAGAAGAGAAGGAAAATCAATTCGATAATTATGTCTCTCGGACTAACTTAAAAATAAGGTAAACTGTGAGAAATGCAATCGGTATATCTCGTTCAAACTGACAGTCAATTTGAACGGCAAACTCTTTTGAGTTTCATCAACACATTGATTAGACTTTCTGGGTGAACGAAAAGCACTTGTTCGCCTCATTAGAAATATTAGTATTGCCACGAATCGCTTACTTTCCCGCTCCAACTCTACTTGCTGCTCAAAAGAAGCAGAGTGACAAACCAAATGATACCTGGTGAATCCGATCAGAATTAAAGTCATTTGCTTTCGTTATTTAGTGATGTGACTCGAATAAATAAATCAGAAAAGGCAATCAACTTGAAGTCATCAATTTGTGTCTAAGTGACTCATTTTCCATGTGTATTTGATAAAATTGTGAATCTCATACATTCCGCAATCTGTTAATTGAGAAGGATCTTCAGACATAACATCGCAAGGTTTACGAATAAACTAAAAATTGATTCTGATTCTTAGGTTATAAATTATAATATAAAAGTCGGGGTTTTTTGTCCTTTTCTACTAGAGGACCATTTGACTAATATAGTGTTATCTTATGGTATGCTTTTTTTTGTTAGTTTCCTGAGTTCTGCACTACAAACTGTACGGGAGCAGTATCAAGGATCCATCCCGCTGGCGGTGCTGGATAATATATATAATTCCAGAGAAGAAATTAAAAATCGATTGGCAGAAATTAATAATCTTCAAGAAGAATTTGAGAATAAGTCAAAGTCTGAGAGTATCGGATTGACTGCAGCTGACTTGAAAAGTATGCAGTGCTTGAATGACGATATTTTGCAATGCCCACATTATATTGAACTGAAATTAAAGGTGAGGCAAATAATTTCAGTATTATTTAGAGTCTGAAGTGATTCTCAAAAAGGTGAAATGCGTGTCATGCTTGGTATCATGACCAGTTGAATAACGTGTGGTTCAAAAGTGTGAAGAACATATGACCATCTAAGAGGTGAAGTAAGTCAACCGGTATTTTAGGAAAAAATGAGTTACTCGCGTTACAATGCTCATAATGTCTTAAAGTATCGTAAAAGTGAAGTGTGCTCAGTAAATATATACTGTAATAGTGTTATCTCCCTACAATAAAAATATACTATCCACCAAAACACAAAGTAAAGGCGTGATTGTACTTAAACGTCCAATGGAAAAGTTTTACCATTTTATTAATTGGGTCACTTAAAGACAATCCCATCGTAATGTATGTATGTTTTCTTGCAGGAATCTAAATGGGAGAGAGAGAAATCTGGATTTGAACATAAAATAAAGGGATTGGGAGAAAACTGCTCGAAAGTAGAGACACAAATGAACTCTCTGGAAGAGAATCTTTTGATGTTATCTTTTGCGTTTGACAAAACGACTTCTGGTAAAAATGAAAATTTACCGTTGAATTTGAAGAGGTCGACTTCTGTAGTGGAACTTATCGATATCGATGTTGATGACTCTCATCATACTGAAGGTAAATTTTTTAATATTTTGTTTTAATTTTTCCTGTAGTCCGGATGATCTTTGATAAGAATTGACGCTGAGACTGGCTGGGCCACACGCCGTAAATAAACTATGTTTTATATGAGCTATTTCTTTAAAGAACCTCAAACCTGCTTGCCTTTTCTTCCTGCTGTGAGTGAGTGGTGACATGAATCTTTGAGGTGTCGGGTGGTGGCCATAGGTTACACATTGGAAGCGAATTTGGTCTAAGCAGAAGAAAAAGAATCCAAAGGCACGGATGGCTGTGATGTTTTCATTAACCCCCACTCACCCTTTATCCAAGAAAATGGGATGCAGAGAGATTGACTAATCAACTATCATCCTGCTTTTTTGCTCTTCATGCGAGTGATTTACAAGCAGTTTTTTGCTAAAACAAGTTCTTCTCAAAGGATTGTCAAATTTTGTCAAAGCATGGGTAATTATTTGAAAACCCTTGAAGAATTGAATACATTATTTTTTGTAGTATACATGGTGAAGAAATAATGTTTTATGTTACCTATCGAAAATTTATTTAAAATGTATATTTTTTTAGATCAACAACCACACAAACCAACTCCTAAGCCTCGAACTATGAAAAAACCGATACACAAGAATAATGAAAAGATCAATGATTTCATTGATACAGATGTCAATTTACCAGGATCTCCCATGAAAAATACTAGTGCTGAAATATTGCCTAAACCTTCAACAAAAACCACAGTAGTCATTCAAACGGATCCTGAAAGTCCATTACTGATGGAAGATTTCCAATGTCAGACAGATTATATTGAAGATGTCAAAGATGTTCAAGAATTAGTCGAATTAAGAGATAAAGTAATTTCATTACAAATTGAAATAAAAGCAGCATTATCTATGGCATCTGAGAGATCTGAAAAAAATTTGAATTTGGAGAATGAAAAAATGACACTCGAATCTAAAATGGCAGCAGTCAATCAGCTTGTTACAGACAAGGAAGAAAATATTATTGAATTGAATGCAAAAATTAATGAATTGAACAAAGTTATTGCCGATTCAAAGGTGGCAGATGAGAAGGCTGATAATGAAAACGAAATGGAGCATCTGAAAAATCTTCTAAAGAGTCTAAAAGAAATTGAAAGTGAAAAAGATGCGATGATCGAGCAATATAAAGAGTTGTTGAAAAACGAGAAATCTGAGCATCATGATACAAATGTTCTTGCTCAGAAACAAATCATTAATATGAAATTGAAGATTGAAACGTTAGAGCGAGAACACAATAGGTATTAAGTTTTTACTATTTAATTGTTTCCGTTAAACCATTTCAAATCATACTTTATTTTAGGCTCTGGTGCAAATAATTATACAAATCGCTTTAACTTGAGGTGAATGAGAGGTGAATAAAAGCTTGAATAAGAGATGAAATTTGGTATTTTAGGAATGCATTATTATATTCTACATGGCTTAACCTTTTGACCGCGGCTCGGATCCAAATCGGTTCAGATTGGGCTGCTATAGCAGTCAACCGCGGTCAAAGGGTTAAAGTATCATAAAAGTGAAGTTAGATCAGTAAATACACACTGAAATAGTGTCTTACTAAAATAAAATGATGCTTTCCACCAAAACACCACGTAAAAACGTGTTCGTACTTAAAAGTCAGCTAGAAAAGTTTGGCCATTATGCTACATGGCTCACTTCGCTTCTTGAGTGCTCATATATATTATAATATAACATTTAACAAAATTATTTAGTTCTACAACAATTATAGGAATTGGTTTATAGCTATTTTTCGACTTCACGCTGTCAGAACTACGTTTAAACTGATTAAAGTTTAAGCATTCAGTTTTTGTTATATTTTGACTCGTAAATTTATAAGATACAACCTAAATTGATTAATTCAATGAGTTTCCTTAAGTTTAGGTACATGTATAAATGTGATAATCATCATAATGCCATTGACCCTGATTTCTGTAGTTGGTATCGTAATTTTGGGTTGTTTCTTAGAGAAAATGAACACATATTATGTACAAAGTTCGATAAAGTCGGAAAAAAATATTATATTCATTTGTAAATAATGTTTGTTACAGTTTGAAAGATTTACTGACTGCACCGTCTCACGTTGAAAACTATAATTTCACCATGGAAAAGTATAGAGGTAAGATTCTTGAACTGGAAGATAGATGCTTTCAACTTCAAAAAGACATGGACACCAATCGAGCAGCTCTGTAAGCAGTGATCATTCTATTTTTTTTAAAAAATAATTAAGCCTGCATTCCTCTAAATATTTTGCTATTAATAATTTTTCAGTTATTGTAGGTAGTTGATAGCCTATAATCCAATATTGGCAGCGAAATAAATACCGAAATGAAAACTTTTTGCAGCTTATCGTGTAAATCTGAATGCGAACGCTGGAAGAGCCTAGCATCGGAGAGGTTTTCGAATATGGAGTCTCTCAGCCGTCGGCTTGACGAGAAGCACTCCAATGAAGTTGTGTCATATAAAACAGAGACATCTCACTGGCTTGCGGAATTGGGAGACTGCCGACAAGAGGTCGGTCAACTAAAAGCGGAGATAACAGAGCAAAGAACCACAGCTATACGGCAGATAACCGAAAGAGATAGCACTATTCATAAATTGCACACGGCTAATTCGAGCTTAAAGGTAACATTCCTTTAAATCATATTGCAATTCGCTGTGTTTCATTTTCTCCAATATCATTACTGTAAAATGAATGCTCTGAGCTAAGCATTGAGTGAAGGCAATTCACATAAAAAGCTCGCTACCGATAAGGGATTGCTGAAGCAATTTTCAATTCAATGCGAACAGTCAGGCACTCGCTGTTGTAATTGATAAGAGTCAATTGCCACTTATTGAATACATTAATTCTGACAGTGCTGTATTACGTTTGTTAGACTTACTGTTAATTACTGACCCGTTTCTCTTTGTCAGCATGTTTTACATTTTTAATTCTGTTTGACTCTGACACCATGTCTCATATTTTAGATAAAATAAAATGTATATTTTATATTTCTGTCATCTAAGATTGTTTGCCATCAATTCTTGGTGGAAAAGCAACATATTTTATCAAAAAAATACACCTTTTTTGTACTAATTACGCAATTTCATGTACCGAATGAGGAAAAATTTTGTTTTATTAAAAATAACCATTTTGCCTTATCTGTCATTCCAGCATCAAATTTTAAATCTTCAAACTATCATATCAGCCAGTGACCCTACATTTGATCTGTCAGCCATAATCGAATTGGAAGAAGATGCCAATTCAAATGCGGAAAACAACTCTCTTATGCAAACGGAACGGACATCTGACGAGGGCAATAGAAATCTGTTTGGTGATCACACCGCTTTGATGTCTTTTAGGGATGCTGCTCAATCAACGTGGTGGGATTATTCTTTCCATTCTATGATTTGAATATTTTTTTCAGTATGTCCACTCACTATGTGGAACATATGTACTCGTAATCGAGCTTACAGAAATCATTCTATGAGAGCAAACCTCTCCTTTTTTGAGAGAATGAGGATAGAAGTGTGGAGCTAGGACAGGATTAGTGGTAATCTAATCGCGGATAGGTGGGAAATAGTATGAGACATCATAGACGTTCATGCATTTAAACATAAATTCTGAAACAATTTATGAAACTGAGATTCTTACCCTTAAATACCGCAACCTAAGCCAATAATGTTGACTGCTTGGCTAGTAGACCTGCATAAAATATTAGTAGTAATAATATACTATATGTGCAAGCACCACCTGTAACATCTTCTCAACAAAAACTCACCCTCTGTCTGTGTCGTTCGCTACAGAGCTTTTGTTGCTATTGAATTAATAAATATAATCAAATTCTTTTTATTTACTATAAAAACTCTTTAGAGCGCGTGCTACATGCAAATCGAAAACAGTTAATGAAAATGTTCATAACCTCTAATTTTTACCGAATATAGATGTCTGCGTTTGGTCTGCACTGACTTCATTACAATGTAGATATTAGGATATCCAAAACTGTCTAAATTGGGCATTAATCAACTTGATACAATTCAAGCACAAATCAATTATCTAAAATGAGTTGTAATATTGCATTTCCAGGCCAGAAACTGTGGTTGATCGAATTCGCGGAGAAAAGCAGCTTCTGGGGAAGCAGAATGCACTGCTGCGAAAACAAATACGGGTTTTGACTGGCAGAGAGCGCAGAACTCGTCTGGAGCTAAACAATTTGAGATCACAGATGTCTAGAGCGTAATAGACTTTTTTTCTACTAAATTCGATTGCTTAGTGGCGTATAACATGACATAATATTTATAACTACTTTGTAATTCCGCTCATCCAATGCAAAAATGTTACAAGTGAGAAAAGCTAACCTGAGATACATAATTCTTTATTCTATCGCAACATTTTCCTTAAATATTGTTTTATCCTTTCAGACCCTCTCATGGTATAAATACAAAGTCTCTTCAGGTTGATGATGCAAATTTGCTGAACAGAAAAATTGAATCGCTAGAACTCCAATTATCGGAAAGAAGCTCTGTAAATTCTGTTAATAATGGCAAAACTAAACAGATGGCACTGTGGGATAAACAAAAAAGGTAAGACATAACATTGTGTATATTACCTTACCATCCATCCTAGTTGGCCCAGATATTAAGTATACTACATAAGAGTCCTGAATTGTCAGTTTTGAAAATCTTATTTTTAATTTCAGCATTTAAAAATAATGATTTTGAATGTGTACATATTTAGTAACCTTGATATTGTTATCCTGTTTAAGTTCAATGGGTTTATAAATCAACCGAGGCTCATTGGCATAAGTTAAATTACAAGCAACATTCCTAGTAATTGTGTCACATTGTTGACATATCTCTTAAATAGTTATATTAATCACACTGCTTTTAATTTGATTTGAAGCAGATTTGATGCACTGATTTAAATACAAGTATAGTGTATCACAATATTCATCTGTGAAAGAGTAATGCCGTATATAAATGGGATTTTTCCACAATTTTTAGATGGCAAGAAGCATCCGAGCGATGGAAATCGAGGTATCAAGAAAAGTGCGCGCAGTTTGAGAGGCTCGAAAAGCACCTGGATGCTGCTCGGGTGACAGTTTCAAGACTAGAAAGAGAAAAGAGACTATTGGACTCTCGTTTATCAAAAAGTTCACGAGGTAAATAAAGAATGTATTTACTGCGCAGTATTTTTATGAATTGTTGGCTTCTTAAACAGTAATATCGAAATCTAATGACCATTCAATCAAATCTTGCTTTGTTTCGTATTTTGTTATCGTTTCAAGAAACACTGAAGTCAAGATATTAAATATAATTATATAAATTAAGACGTTAGAGTGGATGACAGATAATATTATGTATCTCTTCTAAGTGAGTTAACGCAAGTTTAAACATAGTTCTGATGAAGGCATACGATGAAATAAACTATACATAAAATAATATTCGTAGAACTAAAATAATTTGCTATTTTTTCACCTTATTACAATGGAGTTCTACCAAGTAAATCCCAATCACATATCTCGTATTCATAAATTTCTTGTGACTTTTTAATTCACTTCTGATGGATATAGACATTTTTAGTCACCCGCTTCTTATTTTGCTCTACAATTTCTTCTCTCTATCATTTTTAATATAGTGCTCAATTTGATCTGTTGTTTTCCTTATTCATTAGATATGTATTATCTTTATCATCATTTTAATTTTACATGTAATGTAGTGATATGTTGTATTCTTTTCATTACTGTATAAGGACTTAGCCGATTTCTTCGCTGCTATAATTTACCTGTGTTGTCTTATGATAAATAAATAAATATTATTATCATATTATTACACTAACAGGGTGACGGCGTTTTCTCTGGAATCGGCCGGTTACAAACCCGGATTCTACATATTGAATAATGCAATGAAATCAATTTAAATTCATTGACTAAATTATCTATTTTAGAAGGCCAAACTCCATCAACGGTAACTGGAAATTACGACAATCATGTTGAAATGCTGCTCCAAGACAAAGAGAGGCTTGAAGACGAGGTCAGGAGTCTCAAAACCAAATTAGAAGGAAACATTAAGCAGAGCTCATTGCTTGAAAAATTGGAGTGGCAACAGAGAAGAATCACTGCGTTAGAACTGGCTGAAAGGGTAAGAGAATACATCATATTTATTCTATACTTATTTGATTTTATTGTATTTTTGCTTGATATACTGAGCGAACAAATTTTCGGTGGGCGTAATTCTATTCCTGCTGTCATAGTTTTTTTCCTCAGTTTGTCATTTCACAAGTTGTGTGTTGTTCAGTGTGCTTCATTTCATCATAGAAAACCTTCTTCTCTTCTTCAAATATTTTTCATATTTAATTTACTTTCTATCTGTTTTAATTTTTGATCGCATATATGTTGATACTAATCAAGAATTTATTTGTAGATAATTTTATTCTAATTTTTAAAAATGATATGTAAATTATTCAATTCATACTGTAAAAAATTCTCGATTCTATTTTCATTGCCATATTATATTTTAAAATTCTCGCAATGGTTAAAACCAGTTCTGATCAATTTATAAAATTGGACATCGGTCCTAAAATAATTGTGTTTTGTTTTTGTAAAAAATAAAAATAATAACAATAAATATTTGGACGTTTTCAGGGAAAAGATGTTCTGGTCAACGAATATGAGAGACTCCTCGGTCAAAATTCTCTTCTAACGAAGCAGAATCTTAAACTAGAGTCTGAGATCCTCGAGAATCAACTGCTCCTTGTCGGAAAGAGGTTAGACCCTGATGGATCAGACGGTGAGAACGGTTGCTGCAGACGGGTGAAACAGCAAAGGGATCATTTGGAAAGGTAGTGTTGAAGTAAAAATGTTGATTCAATTCAACTTATAATTTGCGCATTATAAATGAGAAAATGATAGAAATTTGTTGTTTGAAAAATGTATCAAATATTATGATATGATTATCGGAGTATCAAATCAATGATAATCTGTTAATTGTCCGATAATTTCATTTTTTTCAGCTATTCCAAACTCCTGAAAGAAGAAAATAGCTATTTGATTGCAAAGAATATAGAATATACTGCGTTAGACCCTCCCGTTCCGTCAACCGGGACTGTTTCACACGTGAAAAGGATTTCAGATCTCGAAAGAACGGTTTTAACTCTCAGAGGTACGGTTAATTATTAATCTTTGAAATGTACCACGGTTTCAATATCAAATGTGACTATACTCATTTTATGAATTCAGGTCTCATCGGTAGGCTTCAAGGAGAAAATAAAAGATTACTCATCGGTGCTGGTAGATTGAGAAAGTGCCCTGTCCAATTTTCAGATGATCAGGTATACATAATTGTGTTTGAATTAATATTTAAACAATGGTGCTGTCAAAAAAAAACACATTTTTAGCTATGCGTATGCATATATTATTTTCGTTGGTCTTTTGTTTTATTTAAATTTAATAAAACAAATGAATTTCTTCAAAATATTACAAATTTATAAAGTACACCCAATTCTCTTCTTACACAATAACGTGTAAAATATTCTTGCAAAAATATCCCTGTAAAAAAAGGTGCAGTGAATAAAGATAAATGAAAGGTAGGTTCTGTTTCATTTGACCGTGTAAAACTAAACTGTGCAAAAAAAGATATGGGTGTACATATTGTTATTATATTTATAACATCATTCATAAAACCCTTTGCTATTTGATGATTTTTAAGATTTTGGAAAACTTCAAAATTGAGAATGAACGTCTGGTGAGGATGATGAAGGACAAAGATGAACTTTTAGAGAGAGCTAAGAGCCTTCTGAGGAAAGCAGCAGATAAGGAAAAGCAACTCGTCAAAGAGGTAAGTTATCGCCGATGTTCAGAATTTAAAGTCTCGAGTCGACAGACGTAATATGTTGTTTGTCTAATAAAGATCATTATAAGTGGAATAAGATGTTGATAAAATGTTCAATAACGCATGCAGGGAAAAGTGGACAACATATATAAACACAAGAGTTGATTTGCTCGCTGTGTAAACCAGGGTTGGAGTTGTGATAATTCACTTTTTTATTTATTTCTACTGAGCTTACTATTATGGCTGAATTTAATATATTTCAAATTCCAGATATCCACGCTGAAAGGAAAAACACAGCAGACTGAAGATTAGTTCAAGACAATAATTGCGAAGGAATCCGTCCGTATGAAAGAAAACTTCTATTGAAAATAAAAAAAAATGAGATTTTATCTGTCTAGTCATAATAATATTTATTTATAATATTATGTTTTACGTTAACAGTAGTGTAAGAATGAATGAGATAGGGTCGTAAATTAATCTGCGATAATCAACTGGCATGAGTGATGGATTTTGTTTCAGAGATGTTTTATTCTAAAATTCATCTAATATAATGCACCGTAACTTTTTTTCTCCCATAGCACACCACAAGAAAAAAATAATGCTTTACGTTAAATTATATATAGGACATAAGAAATAACGTTTTTTTCTTATTTTCTTCTATCGAATGCATTAAAAACAGTACATTCGCACAGCTGTTGCAAAGTAGTGATTTTAGTAAAAAATCTTTATTTACTATTTCAAAATAAAATGAATAGATTTTAATTTTATCACCAGACCCAATAACCTGTCTGCTGTTCCAAGCATATGATTGTAGTCAACTCCCTCTAACCAACAATATGTTGTCATGCCTCCCTTACGCCCTACTAGAGTTCTGGACAATTCTCAGTTAGCTGGTTCATGTTCAGCCAAATAATGCAGATAATTCAGCCGTCGCATTCCTCCAATCTCGATCGAGTGAACTGCGCTTGCATTGTTGTACAACACATAAAACTCAGCATCATGTTGCATCATGCTTTTCTCATGATTTTGTCACCTTGAATATAGCAGCAAATTTCTCTTTGAAACATATTTTGTAAAATTAATACTCAGGATTCTAAGTGTCGAGGTCTGGCTCTATGAGAGAAGATTTTAATGTCACCAGTAATAATTATAAGATTCATGTGTTGTTTACTGTATAATTGTTTTTTTCCAATGAGTAAAAAAAATATCAATATAACTGACTTTCATAAACCAAGCTTCTTTTGCAGTGCAATAAAATCAAACATATTGGCTTTACTTTTGTTGCCTCGAATTAAAATAATTTAGCAATAAAATTATACATACTTGTATACCTTCACATAATAATATAGCAAACCAAAGATGTTAATGATAAGGATTATCTATCACTAATTTATGTTTTTTAATAAAACTGTCTTGATATATTATATTATCACTTTTAAGGTGTTCACTGTCAATACTTGGTGGAATGGCATTATAATAAAAATAATAAAACATTTTTAGTACTTTTTCCACATACAATTTATTAGATCAGGACCGGTTTCGCAGGATTGTACTCTACTGGATTTTCCAAACTCAATTTGGTTGACAGACATTAAAATTTATTTATTATATACACTAATTGTTGGTTTTTACTTTGGTAATGATAATTCATACCTAATTGGTTTTTGTCATAATAGTTTCATTGCTAAGTGGTCTTCAACTTTTTATTTATAGTTTATTTTCCTTGTATTGTACTTAAATTCTTTTGCTAGGTTGTAATACCAATTGTTTGTCATACCTTGTTTTTATCACTTAAATTTTGTATAAATATTACTGTTTTATTGTTTTTCTTATCAGTTGACAATGCTCATCATGAGCGAAACCGGTCCTGATCTAATAATTTTTATGTGGAAAAAGTACTAAAAATGTTTTATTATTTTTATTATATTATATTATATTTACATGTGAGTAAAGATATATATTGGAAATAAAGTATTGGTGAGTACTTACCAAGAAATAAAAAAATCATTTAAAAGTCAACCTCCCGTACACCTCCTGACATCTTCTGGCAAATGTTGAGATCCGAGTTAAAGGTAGCTCTGAAGAGTAATATTATTATCTTCATGTTAAACTGGATACTTTCATTGGATGTGCTGAGCAAGTTCGATAGGCTTTAGATATGGTAAGAAAGGGAAACTTGTCTTCAGAGATATGTTTCAGATACAATTATTATGCCTATTAATATGCCAGTCATATCAGTGTGTATTTATTGGAACCTAACTAGCTTTTTATATGGCGCTACTGCATGATAATTGAGGTCATTGACTACATTAATTCCTGTTGTCGGAAAAAAATATTAAGAAATTTTTAGTTATCAGTATGAAAACTATTGAAATTGATCTACTTTTACTTGACCACTGTGAGCTATCATATGTTTAAAAAACCCAAAAGAAATGTTTTTTAAACATCTTGTGCTGCCAGTCAAATAAAAGATCTTGAAAAATATTTGTACAATTCTTAAACAATAATAAAATAAAAATCACCTTTATTAATATAAATCTGCAATAAATATTGCATATAATATATATATTTTTATCACCAAAATATATTTTTTAGCCTACAAGTTGTTTTATAATTCCATATTTAATTTTTCTTTCCTGCTGGAACAAATGAATAGTTTTTAACAAAGCATTCAAATTTCTTTGAAAAGTTTGTTCAGTTGTTTTAGGTTTTCAATCAAAATTTTCAGTCAATCAATTTTTTAATGTTTTTATTAAATCAAAATAATGTTATAATTCAGCCATTTCGCTCAAAATCTTTTTGTTTGATAATGATATCATAAGCAGCAATATCCAAATTCTTTAAAAATGGTAAGGTCAGTAGGTAAGATAATTATATTAATTCAATAATCTTTTTTATTTACTTACCTACTATAAAACTGAAACTGAATTTTGTGGTAAATTTATCATAGTGTTAAAATATTATGTTAACATTATGATGAATAAATTGATTAAATCGTTGAATTCCGCCGATGCAGACAAAGTATCTTTCACTGTAAATATAAAATACTTCAAATATTGAAGAGTTATTTGATTTAAATTAACATATTAATTGAAAGACATGTCTGCGATAGACAGCTATGTTGCAAAGTTAACCCAAAGTTTTTAACTAACAAATTTATTTCATAAAATAAAAACCGAATAATAAAAAACAGAATTGATAGAAAGCTAGATTATTGTATTTTGAATGATTAAATTTGGGATCTTAATTCCTGTGTATTATTGAATATAAAGGTCCAGGGCCGGGAAAATATCTTTTACCATCAACAGTCGGCTATGACCAACACGATGTCACAAAACACAGAAGCCCAATGTATGCCTTCGGAATTAAGCCACAGCCTATAAGTGACCATCAGGTAAATAATTACATCAACTGTCATGTCATTAACCCTTTTACAGCAACAAATCATCTTGTGGTGTACGTATGTAAAAATAACTGTGAGATGATTTTTCACTATATTTGTACAGTGAAACCTCGATTCTACGTTTTCCAAGGGACCCTAATAAAACAACAAATATTGCGGGAAATCTTCAAATAATACCAAAAAATGTTTAATATTTCATTTAGTTATTTATTTATTCCACTTTTTTTATTAAAAATAACTTATATATATAAATTTATTCTTTAATTGCTTAATACATACTACGTTTCCTATTTGTAGTTTGACACTTAAATTTTGACAGACACCCTTCAAACTCGCGTACTTTTCTAAGTTAACTCTTTTTGCTATATCGACTCGTTTTGATCCTAGAGTTTTTCTCCCAGAGTTCTAGTTTTCTTCATTTAAGCACTGAAGTTTTGATTTTAGAGTTGGAAAAATTCGCCCAAACAGATGCAATGTAAAATTATTTATGAACAAAAAAAGAAATATTCAACAAAAAAGGTCAATCGGGATAATTATTGGGACGAGACGATAATATTTAGATAATAGCAGTAGTGTAGCAAGGAGGGTGCGGTAGGGCAAGGCACGTTTTTGGGGGCGGCATTTTCAAAAATAAATACAATATTTCTCAAGCAATCATATTTATACATGAAAAAAATTTAGCCACCTGTTGTAAAAACTCCTATATCATAGTTAAAAAATAGTAGAAATGATTAAAAACAAAAATAGAGAAAACATTGTGGGCGGCAAATTCAAGGACTGCTCCGGGCGGCAGAACCCCTTCCTACGACACTGGATGATAGATCGAGGAAATTGATAAATCAGGGAATGATTAACGTAGAATTATTAAACATTGTTATTACGGGTCTGAGTCAGGTAAAAATTAAACGATCCATGCAAAATAAAACGTAGATAGTGAGAACGGTAGATCGGGGTTCCAATGAAAAAACTCTATGAGAAATATTCCACTAAAACGGTCAATTGGGATAATATTTGTGCCGAGACGGCAGACTATTACTTTTACAGACTTCTTTACCGATGTAATATCTCCTGGTGCTGCTTAACACTTCCCCTATGGTGCTAAAAAATACTTGCTTACCGATATGTTGCTTTGATGGACGCTAAAAACCCAGGATGTATATTTTTAAAAAATATGTTTTTCGCTTGGATGTTAAAGGGCCAGCAACCGATTGGAAGTATTTTTTAGCACCGTAGAGGAAGTGTTAAGCATATTCCTAGCAGTAAATACTTACGTCAGGAGGGCTGTTGCTTTCTACCAAGATTTGTGATTTGCTTACATGATTTGATATTAAAAATGTTTCTTTTTCATTGATTGCTTCTTTCAAATTTTCTCACCTACTAAGTTTTGTTTTAGGCGAGTCCCGGTCCTATATACGATGTCAAAAAATTTACCGAGCGTGGTCTGATAGATGCGCCAGCCTGGAGCTTATCATCGAGGCCAACCGATATAAGTAAAATCATCTTTTAAATCAAAACCAAATTATAATAAAAAAATAATTAATTTCAATTTACTGGTTATCCATAATATCACCCTTCTGTTGATAAATCGACTTCCAGGTCAATTTCAAGGCCCCGGCCCTGGAACGTACTCGCCGGAAAACTGTCCGTCGATAAGATCTGCTCCCAAGCACGTGTTCGGCCGACAGCTCGGTAACGATTGGAGGACTGTCGGCCCGGGCCCGAACGCTTACAGCCTCAAGTCAGTCAATGATGGAAAGTATTTTTCACTGTGAGTACATTCCTATAGGAGTTTTACTTTATAGGAATATCAAATAACATGTAAGTGCAGAGATTTTACAAAATGCATATGAAATTAAAGGAAGTGGTACTCTTTCAAGACTGAATTCAAATTGGCTTTCTTTACGACAATTGATATTTTTTATGGTTCTTGGTAAATAAAGTTTCTGGACATATCTATAGAGGCTTCCAAATCCCAAAAAAGTGATCTAATCCTTGTTATTTATAAAACTTGTGTGCTCAATAAATAATTTTAGACGTCACAACAACAACGCTGTATGGACAATTTTCTGGAGTTGCGAAAAACCCTGTGTTTTGTACAGCGTTGTTTTACCATAGAGTGTATTTTAACATGATGTAGTTTTGTCGTGGGAAAGAATTTCGGACTTGTAACCACACCAAAATGGGCGTAATGTGGCATACAGCAATGTTGCATACTCAACTCAATACTGTTTAAAATCTGCCATAAAGCAGTTGTTCGGTTGACATCTTCAATAAATCAGAAAAAATGTTTAAAATTAATTGAATTTCATCATTTACTTTGACTTTTCAATTAAATTTTGAACACTTAAGTCTCACTCATTTTTATTTACCAGTCATCACTCATCTCTATAATGAATTGAAATTTATAAATTTATGGATATTTCAAAAATATCCTTTCATCTTTAATATTCTTAATTTTATTGGTATTTTATAGAGCTGCTAGATTCGAAGGGCAGAAAACGAATCAGTCTCCGGGACCGGCTGCATACTATCCAAAAAATATAGAAGCATACAAACGCGGGTATAAAGTCAATATTTGATTTTAAAAATGTTTTAAGAAGTAATATTTTTTTACCATTGCATAAGAAAAATCGATTTATTTCATTCAATTAACAATATGTATTTTAGTGAACCTAAGTATACTATTGCTGGCCGGTTGGATGACCACGATAGAGGTCAAAATACCCCTGGCCCTGCAAATTATGGACCTGATCTCTATATGCCCGGAAAGGTACCTACAATATTTATTATACTTTTTTTTAAACTTTTATGTAAACAAACATATTTCAAATGAATTCTTATTCCATCAGATGTCCATTATTAATATATTTCAATTATTTACTAAGATAACAAAAACATTACAAATTCGAAAAATTCTATTCTTTGAGTTTTCAAAGTGACATAAATGTGCTGCTTATGAAACAGTGAAAGTTTGAACTCTCTTCCAACACAGAATATTACATATTTTATATCCTAAAGCTCTCCTACCATAAGCATCTTCATCGGATGGTATGTTCTGAATTTTTGAATTTGCTAGAGTAGAATCTTCAGATAATCATCGCATTATATTTCAAAAAGCAGTTTTGTCTCAGTCCCAGGAAGATTAATATTAATTTTATCAATATCTAGAGCTATCTTGATAACATCGAATTTATCGCCAATTGAATATGTGTTTATTATTTTTGATTTAGACTCCTGAAAAGTTTTCGTTTGGAGTGCGCCACGGCGAAGAGACTGCACCATATTTTACTGAATTGGATAAATTCACTTGTGAAGAATAATTATTATTTATAAAAATTAAACAAAAAAAAAAAATGTAAAATAAAAGGCTTAAAATAAATTGTACCATTGTACTTAACTTGATTATGTATTATCTGTTGTGCATTTTTTTTTACAATTAAGGATTTTCTTCTCACTACTCTTGATTATTGAGATTTCTGACTTTGTTGCTTGACTACTTTGGGAATCATTCCAATTTATTGACATTTCTCAGCACCAACATTAGCTACATCCCAGAAGTATTCAATGAAATAAAATCATTTTTCTAAGTTCATAGATTATTGAATCAAGTTTCAATCGAACTCCTAGGTTGGGTTTATAACCAGCTTACCTTTAACTGCCTCAAGTAAGCCATATTAAATCGATCCAACGTTGATGGCAAAAACAATATTTACTTATACATAAATTGTTAGCGATCAGGTCACAAATCCGTTTTATGACAACCAAGATCTTGCTGCTCCCTACTGGATTTGCAAAGGCATTTAATTAAATACAAATTTAGCAGATAATGCGAAAAATGATTCAAACACTTTTTGAAGTTCAACACTTGTGTACTGGTTTAAGTGAATCTCAGGTAATTGTCAGCTTAAACTCTGCTTCTTGCCATTGTTTTGCTATCATTGATGAGGAGATAAGTATGAATTGTAGAAGCAGATAAAAGATAAAATCACAAGGTAAGTAAGGATAGCGATTAGTAAGTAAGCAAGCAAGCAGAAAATGGGTTTGTACAAGTGTAATTTCTTTATTTGCTTTGTTCAGCGAAGAATTTAAGATTCGCGATAAGTTCTTCAGGTTTTTCTACTAGGCTGCATTGATTTTTAAGCCAATTAGGTGTCAGTGGTGTAGTAAGGGGTCCCGCCGCCCAGAGCGTTTCTTGAATTTGCTGCCCCCACTAATTCCTTCACTTTTTTAAAAGTTACTACTGTATTTTTAGCTATGAGATTACACTACAGGTGGCTTAATTTTTTTTCTTCATCAATATAATTTCTCTAAAAATATTGTATTTTTTTTTTCTTTTGGACTTTTTTTAGAGCAGGAACTTTTTTTAATGTGTCAAAAAAAATATGAATCAATTGTCTTTTTTATTATGTTTAGAGGAAAAGTGGCAAATTATTTCTATTATTATAAGTATTCATTTTAAAAATAGCTAAACAAATTTAATGTTGTAAGTTAATTCGTAACAAAAGATACCAGATTTTATTTTTTAAACATAACATTTGGGAAAAAAACATTTAAAATTTAATTTTCTGGCTTTTCTTTTCACAAAATCGTTTGTAACGTTATCAACATCTATTTTATCTGACAGTTAAATTTTAATTGAAAACATGATTGCAGAGTTGCCACTGGTCGATCTGGTATGAATGTAAATTAAATAAGAAAGAGATTTTTTAAATAAATTGCAAAAGTATAAGAGTAAATAACAGTATTTTAATTTTCCTACACATCTCTGTTTGCTTAGCAGGAATAGCAACAATTTTTTAAAATTCTTCCCAAGCAATGTCATCATGATCATGTTTTTAAGTGTTGAAAAAATGTTGAATTAACTATCGTTTGCATTGATTCTTTATACGAAACAATTTTTGTTTATTACCTCTGAAGTTTTTTTTCTATTTCTTAAAAACGCGACCCCCAAAAACTTGTGTTTAATCAGCAAGTCGCAAGGCACAAGTTAGACGAAAGAAAGCATAATATTGAAATAAAGCTCGCATTGAATCTATGTATATCCAAAACAATTTGTATTTGTTTTTTTACCTATGAAAATTTCAAAAATGCCGCCTTCAAAAAAGTATATATTGTCAGTGAGCGGAAGAAAATATAGTGTAAGTGATATTTCTTACATTGGTTCTGTATACATAAGAATCTTTATTTTCATATTACTTTCAAAATTTTCTGTTCATTTTCGAAAATGTCGCCCACAGAAATGTGCCACCCGTGGCGTTTCGCCCCCCCTTGCTACGCCACTGTTAGGTGTGCATCGGTTTGCATGCCATTGATAGATTTTTCAAATATTAATGTACACTCAATTGTCACCTTACCACAGATTGGAGGCAATATTCACACCTCGGTCGAGTAAAATTGTGCTCCTCAGAGTAAAAAAGAACTGGGGTCATTGTCAAGAGCAATGGAGCTAAGAAACAGCCCTGTGTCACTCCGGTTGAGACCCCAAACCATTTCGTGGTTATATAATATAAATTCGCATCAATTGATGCACTCGTGTAAACATTCAATATGTCCCACAATTAACAAGAAACGAAGTATTAAAATTCTCAAAAGAAATCTTTCTTATTTGTTCTCTTAATAAGTTTTAACAATATATTTTTTTTATAAATAGCAAGGGCGTGAAACTGATATTTTTAAAAACTTTTATACGAAGTTTATATTATAATAATAGAATAGAGGATTGTGAAAAATGGTAGATTATAAAATTCAAAATGCTTAATCAAAAGTAATTTCTAATGAATCCACAGCAAAAATAATATATCCATATTCAGATACAGACACAACTATGAATTCGACTGTCAGACCGGGGCATACGATGGTGGCAGACTGAATGGCAGGCGTTGTAACGAATAAAAAACTAGTAAAAGTCAACGAAAAAAATACTTGAGTTCGTCCTGCTCTGGCCACCAAAATATTAATAATCTAGAACGACCCATTTTACTAAATAATATATTTGCCGTCTTGTCTTGGTCGTTGTTTCCGAGACAATCCTAGCACATAACTGAACAACGCATAGTCTTCGTTAGGCAACGGGAAACGTCTGTTGGACACAAATGTATGGCCGTGGAGAGTGGTCGAGAGAGTTGCATAGCCCAGTGGCCGGCAAACTCATTAGTCAACTGAGCCAAATATCAACTACACAACGATTGAAATTTATTTTGAGAGATAACTTTTTAAACCATATAGTTTGGTACATTGTTATCTTATTTTATTTTTCTTTCTGCATCACACCGAAAATGATATCTCCTCAATGATACAGTTAAGATACATTTTTATAACAATTTGACAGACGACAATAAAAATAATTAAAAATATATAGATATACATTGTTATCTACTTGATTAGGGTATGTGCTCCTAATTTGGCTTTTGCTAAAAAGGTCCTCAATCTGATTGAGATACGTTAGCTGTGATCGTCCTTTCCAATCCACCTCTACGTTTTAAGACCGAAAACCGATTTCTGCGCGTGAGACAAGAAGTTTTAATCTCGCACTGTATGTAATATTTTGTGGAAAAATCACACTCAAGGGGCCAAAGAGCCGCACCTTACCGACCACTGGCAAAACCTAACAAAACATAACTTTTCATTCATTATAAATTCTTTCAAACAAAGTTTAGGCAGTGTTTAACTGATTTACTGATAACATGATAACATGAATTTAGCCATCGTAACTATTTACTTTTCAAATAATATTGCCTATAATAGAAAATGATAATAAATATAAAAGATATGCATCGGATTAGACCGGTGTGATTTCGTCCGACACAACAAAAATTTGCAAATTCCGCCGAGATATGAGACCGTTCAGTCGGAAAATTCAATTAACATAACGCGATAAGGTGAGACCAGACCGGGCGAGGAGACGCTTGGTCTGGTGTGGGCGCGGGTGTAGATATTCGGCGAATATATTTGCGGTGTCAGCTATGCTACGGATGATAAACACCGGCGGGCGGAAAGCTGAGCTGACTGCTACCCTCTACCCCATTCGAACCCTCCCCATAAAATCAGACAGTGTCCCACGCGGAGTGGGAGTAATAAATCATTGTTAAGCACACAGATATAAACGAGTTTGAAATACATACTATTTGTTTTAATATCTATTTTTAGTATATTTGTTTATTGTTGAAAATATATTTAGGAGGCTTCTATTTGAACTATCCAGTGAGTCAAAGATTTCAATATTCACCGGATTTTAGATGAAAAATAAAAGACTAGAAGATATTCAAAAAATATAATTTCAATGACACTCGATCCTTTTTCTATACGATAGATGCATTTTACATGATATCGCATTTAAAAATCGAATAAAAAAGATTAACATACCTAAAAACATACCCAAGATCGGATCAAAAAGTCTATGAAAAGTTAGGAAAATACTACGGCCTTAAGGATTACTTCGAACTTCTTTATTTATTTTACTTAAAGCAACATTTTTGTCATAAGTGATTGTATATTTTAATTTTTTAAGAATCATGTCCGCCGATGTGAAGAATAAAGATTCCTTTCGGAGCTTATTTCAACAAATGCCTTTGGTTTAAATATTGCGTGTTATTCAGTTGTTCAACCTCTTTATTTCAAAGAGAGTGGATGTAGAAGGATAAGGTTAAAACAGGACTAGTGGTTAGATAATATTGCTCTCGCTACGCCACATTTTTAGAATCTGAAAAGTGGGAATAGAAGGAAGGAATTTATGAACTCATGAAGTTAACGACGTTGAAGTTAACTATTCGACCGCCGAGCTGTCATTATTTTACTTTAATTACGGGTAAAATAAAGTATTAATTTCTCATAAAATAGTTCTGCATAAGATTAACAGTAAATCATATCAGATTGTTGATTGTGATTTTCGGTGATTTTGTTCTTTCTTTGAAATTGATAAATTTTTCAAACAAGTAAATGACTACAACGTTGATTCTCGTTTCATTCAGAAGTCAAGAAATTACTTTTAAAAGTATTGAATTTAATCCGAAACTTTCTCAATCTTAATACCAAAAAACAACAAGGATATTTCGTTTGAATATTAATAATAAGGCGAGGCCCATATTATTATAATCCGACGGGAAGTGTGTTATTTCGTAGGCGTGTTAAATCAGCGCGGAGCTTTTCCAGTGCGCTGATTGTGGATAGCAAAGTTTGTTTCAGTACGCTCGCAGCTTCTACGCGGGGATGTCGTCTACGCCGACGGCGGGTCTACGAAATCCCGAGCGAGAAAAGTTTTACGATTTTCGCGGAATTTTTCAGCGGAAGCATTGAGAGTGACGATCGGAAGTTTGCCGCCGTAAAGCGGATGTGTTTGTGAAGTTTTAAGGGATGTTTCTTGTGTACTCTCCTGCCGCTTTCAAAACAATTCTCAGTAAGTACACTTATTTACAATGAATTGCATTTGCGTGTTGTTTTATGATATATTTTGTTACTTTTTAAAGGGTTGAAATATAAATATAATTTTTGCAATTTTGCTGAGATAAGACGGAATATCATATTATATTCTTACAAACATTTGTAATGGCAATATATAAATAAACAACTTTATAAATAAATCACAATACTGAAAACTAATAATAAAATTTTAAAGTTAATTAAAAGCATATTTTACTGAATCAGTAAAATATTTCAAGTAATTAGAGTCGACAAAGTTCAAAAAACTTCGTTCGCTGTCAACTGATTTTGGCCATGTCATGAAATTCAAAAATAAGCAATATACATTAGAATAAATACACACTAAAACTATTGACTCTGAAATACAAAATGCACTTTTGTATTACAGTATTATTTACTCAGTACAATTGACTTTATTCTGTATCATATTTGTATAATATTTAAATTTGCCTTTTATAATGCAAAATTTTACGAATAATCATAGTATTTTTTAGTCATATTTTAAGCGAATCATTTGTATACCATCAACTGATTATTCTTGATGGATTAAAACTTTAAGATATTCATCGAAATAAAACAAAGTAAATAAATAAATTATCTGCTCTGATGTGTAATAAAAATGTAAACTTAGAAATAAAAGTTTTCCCACTGATCAATGTTTAATATTTGTATGTTAATCAAATATAATAAAACAAACCGGAAAACTGTGTAAATTTTTGCATTTTAAAATTTCAACAAATTGTTTTCGAAGAAAATTTTAATTTGGGGTTTTTTCCGACGATGGAGTTTCAAAGTAAAATTATTTTGCTCTAAATAACTCACGTATTTTCAACGTCACGTTTCTTGTCGGAAACGGAAGATAAACTGCTAGAAAGTTTAATTACAGTTTTTTTCGAATTAGCCAATGATTTAAATGATAACAGCGTTATATATATATATTATGTTTGTAGCATTTCAAAGCTTCATTTAATCAATATGTTTGTAATTAAGTTTTTTTAATTATTTACAGAAAAAAAACAAGAATTATGTATTACTCTATTAACAAGAAGCAGTCTTAAAAGAAATTAAAAACTACTTGCTCATTTAAATGTAAACTCCAACACCTATAATTGCCAACGAAAGGCAGTTACAGAAACTCCGTCTCCTTCCACTTAAAAGATTGTAGGGTAAATTTAACCCGACCCGTCTCCGTTTTGCTTTGAGGATATATTTAATTAATGTCATTTAAAACAAAATAAGCGTGACTGTTTTAGTCGACTCTTTACGTGATAAGTAATAATTATACTAACGAGCTGTTTTTTATTGTCATTTGAAATTATGTTGTAGCAAAACAGTTTATTAAATTATGAGATATACAGCTTGGTCGCTTAGTTAATAGTCCAAAATGTAAATGCGGTAACTCGATTCAGAATGCTGATCACATCTTTTGGGAATACCCAGACAAATAAAATGAACAGGAAAAATTGTTCAAGACGCTACGACTTCGGTCGCATTTGTCATCCCCGTCGGTCATGTCAACTTGGTTGCATCTGGGGAAAATTAAAACGCATTCAAGGAATTCACCTTTCTGTGGAAAGAAGATGGAAATCAATTCATAAGCTGCTTATTTTTTTTATTTTCAATGTGATTTAAAAACCAGTTAAATTGTAATTTGTATTGTTAATGTTTGTACTTTCACTCTCCCTTGCACAGGAAAAGAAAACACTTCACTCATGTTAATATTTTTCATTTATTCATACGTCTAATAAGGACAATTTTTATGTCATAATCAAAAAGTTCACGATAGCTGTCGAGTTATTCGTTTTTTTTACGTAGAGGCGTAACACGTGTCGCACTCATTAACACAATCTGCGGAATAAAACAGTTAACATTTTTATTTATACTAAAATCCTGGAATATAATCCGCACCCATAATCAAAAAGAATTCCGAAAAGATTTGTACTTATATGTTGTCAAGTTGCAAGCTTTGCACACTATGCCGACGGCATAATGAAAACCATCTAAGTAAGTAATTTTGTCATTTTGCGAACTAGTATTTTTCCTTCAACGACCCAAATCCGAGATAATCTTTTGTTTGATAGTTGTTTCGGCTTATCGTACCATCTCCACGAACCATACATGGCGTGTTCATTAAATATAAACGTAATAGAAATATTTATATACATTTTTTTCTATCTGATTTATTAATCAGATATGAAAGTGTATTTTTGTATAAGAATTATGTTCTACGACTTGTTACAATATACTTTACAATCACGTTAAGACAGCAGAGAGTGGCTCAGGCGTTGAGCCTTAAATTATTAAGAAACATTATTTTTTTAAAAACTTAAAAACTACACGTAAATAATAGTAAATGTCAATTAATCTGAACATATTATTGAGCATTATTGCAAAACTTTAACTTTGTTTTAAGATCCAACTCTCGTGTTCTGACTGTAAAACTAATTATGAAGATTTCGTTAGTTTTTTCAAATGAATTTAAAACGCCTATGGGTTGAAGAGCTTTGACGATTATGCCTCAAACGAGTAGGCGGGTTTAGTTGATAAAGTTTTGTTATTGTGCAAGTAAACGAGAGGTTTTGGTTGTTTGATTGAAACTACATAATATTGAGTGAAAAGCAGAGATGATGGCTTCTATAGCTCCAGGGCATCTGCAAACAACACACAACAGCTATATTTTGCGTAGGTTTATATTATTATTGCTGCCTCCTATATCCAGTGCCACCGTCTAGAATGGAACGAAAGACCTAGGGATTCCAATGCCGGCTTTGCAAATATCATTACCGGTATTATTTTTTTTTTATAAATAAAGCGAAAAAATACGGCCGATTGTAATTGCAATATCTGGCGAGTAGTTTAAAATCGGTATTTTGAGATTTCATAAAAAATATCGTCATTAATTTTTTAATATGCTCTTGCTATGGCTCCCAAGTTGGGTTGGCTGCATATAAACAGAGGGTGGTGGTGGGAAACCAACTTGCTCCCAATGTGGAAGACATGGACTTGCTAAAGGAGAAAAACACTACCGTAGGTATTTGAAGACTAAGAACAAAGTTCACGGAATGTAGGAAAATAAACAAGATTTACTTTTTATATTAAATATGTTTACAGAAGTAAAAATAATAATTCTTCCTGTCATGTAGCGGTGTTGTCAACACTATTGGGTTTTGATTTACTTAATTGCAATACTACTGGTTAATCTCCTGCTGGAATGGAATTTAATGATTATTCGATCGACTTACATATTGATACTTCTTTATACTTTTTTTATCCAATCTTTATCCTCTATCCGATCTTGAACAGGGGGAAAGAGAGAAATGGAAACTCACATAAAAAAACGGTAACTGTTTTCTAGAGACACAAAAGAATACAAATCTATGTCAACTAATTTTCTAATTATTAGAAACCCGAATTTTTTGTATCTATTTCAGTAAAATTTAGAATATTGTTTTTCAATTTGAACAGTTGACAGCAATACAATTGTTTAATTTTAGCGATTATTTATCATATTTTTTAGATATTAAGTATCTAGTTTTTAATGAGAAGTATACTTATATGTTCGCTAGTTTTTATGCTTACATTACTCTATTCTTCTATTCTTGTATCCTTTGAAGAAAAGTATAATAGATTGTCCAGCTATATCCATAATAGATAGGACTAGCTATCAATTTTTATCTAATCTAACCACAACTACAGACTACTATATTACCGATATTTTGATAAAACAGAGCTCTATAGGTATGAGCGAAGAACTTTTTCAGCGCTTAACTTTAAAAAAAAATGTGTCATATATAATTATGTTTCTCTGATAAAATTTTGGAATTGTTTTATTGTCAATAAATAGTTATCGCCATGTTTTAAAGCCGGCCAAGGTTTAACTAGTGTTTTATGCTCAGTAAAAGTTAACTTTACTGATTTTCTTTAAAGAGTTATTTTATTTTCAGCCATGCTGATTATATCTGTTTGTTCTTTTTACGAAGCAACGTTAACATTATTTTTTAACTGTGCAAATCAGTGTAGCAGACGCACCTTAAGACAATTCCTTGAACTCTTTTGTAGCTAAAGGACTCTTCGTATTAACTACATGCAATATAAACTCCGATGCAAACCAATGCAAAATAAACACCGTTGAATTAATTTGGACACGGTTGAGAATTTTATGGCCGCAGGGACAGCAAAGCTTTTTGTCTCGAATTTCTGTTGTGTTTTAGATATCTTATTTTTTATCTGCTGGTAAAATAACTACACTAACGTTTCGTCAACGTAAAAAAATATAGAAAGCTAAAATTAATGAAACACAGGTTGAAACGTATGAAAATGTCATAAAAAATATTATAAAAAGAGCCCGTTTTTGTGAGAGTAACAGAGGCGGGAATTAAGCTGACATTGTATTCCATGCGTAAATTCCGAACATCCAATAAAACATTTATCAGCATAAACCATTTATTTTTATTTTACGTCAAGTTTTACACAAAAATAAAGTAGTAAGCCTTACCAGTGAACATCTGTATTAGAACCGTATTTTATCCAAATCTAAAAGTTATTGATGGTGATCTGAATTAATTCACCAATATAAATATGATATTTATGACAAATATTTATGTCGAATAATTAAAAAATAGAAGTTTTGAGTTTCTCCTTTTATTTTATGTTTGCTTTCATTTAAAAAAAACGACGATTCAATAATTGACACGAAATGTAATAGTTTATCGAAAATAAGAAACGGTTTAACCACCATCTATAGCAGATAGTCGGCGGAACAGATTAAGTGCTCATGCCTAAATGAAATGAAGTATTTTTGAAATTCAAGTAAACTGAATTGTTTAGATTACACAATTGCTTGTTAGTTTCGTTACAATTTTTTATTATTAATAAATGTCACTGTGGTAGAAAATTAATGCATTTTTTTTTAACCTTAATCATCTTATTTCTCTAATATAAAGCTAACATATCGACTGCGTAAAAGAAAAATGACGTAACCGACAAATAGCAAATTTTACAGGAGGCACAAAAAACGTGTTTTGGTGATTTTCGGCCATATGCAAATTATGAAATAAACACAACCTTCAAGCGCGCGGAGAATTCTAAACTGGTGTTTAAATGACACAATCTATTTGTCTAGGAAAAACCTTTTTTTCAGTCTCTTTTCTTGGTTTCAATTTTCACAAGCTCATCTTTTTTCAAACTTAAAAGTTAAATTTGTATACTTATTCAATATTTTCAGCTTTCATCCTTTCGATAGAACGTGTATCAAGTTTGATAAATTGTGATTATCGTAAAAAGCTGCTTTAAAAAAAACTGTTGGTTTCGTCCTTTTTTCTATCCACATTCGATATACAAACTATTATTTGTTGGGATTCTAACGTGTACTTAAAGGTATGAAAGGTAAAACTTGGGCCGTTGGGAACAAAATATTTGTGCGCAGTTTTAAAGTTTCAAGCGAAATATATTATCGTATGATATTCAACTGTTTACAATTTACTCCATGTCAACACAAGTCAAGGGTTAAATTGTTATTGTTGCGTTAACAACAAATATACGAGAACGTTGCTTCGTGTTTGCTTAATTTCGCACAGTATAAATATTGATATCCTTACATCGGCGTAATAAGTTATGTATCATCCTTCACGAGAGATCGATTAGTCAGATTAGCGCATTCAAAGGCTGTGTTTTGATTGCGAATCTGTTAAACTATGAAGGTACTGTAACTAATTATTATCGGGTTACAATATGATGTATCACGCACTACGCTTAAAGCTTTAATCCTTTGAAGATATGATAATCATGATAAAGACATACATATTTCATGTCGACAATAGTAGAGTTACGTTTCACTAATCATTTTTGAGCAGAAATCTATAAAGTGTCCACTATGAAACACGGGCAAGTCAGTTTACTATTTATAAAATATACATCCATTGTCGTGGGTATCAGTTTTTTATTGGGTATTTTTTTATACTTAAAAAAATACGAATTTATATTTTTAAAAATAAATATACATTTGAGTTACCCATTTACAAAATTCATCTTTTCCATTTTATTTTTTTAGACATACCTACAAAACGACGTGTAGGGAACCGTTATATTGAAATTTAAATGCCATATTTTCTTGAATAAAATTAAAGAATATCTTATCTTTTTTAATTTGATTTACTAACATATGGTTTTTCTTAAGTGAAGAGGGTTCTCAAGATATGTTTGCAAACTTATGCAAATGGACAAGGTTAATTTTGGAAGTGCTCCACTCATTTGTACTAATTCCCACTTTTATTTATTAAGATCAGAACCGGTTTCGATCATGGCGAGCATTATCAACTGATAATGCTTCATTAGATATCAGTTGATAATGCTCGTAACGAGCGAAACCAGTCCTGATCTTAATAAATAAAAGTGTAAATCAGTACAAATGTATATTTCATTTTTTGAATATGCCTTTCCACCAAGTATTGACAGTGAACACTAGGGCTTATACAAAAACCGACTTTTGAAAAAACCGGTTTTCGAAGTTTTACAAAAAATGGATAATTTAATTAAAATAGCGAGAAAAGGTTCATTTTTTTTCATGTTGTTTATTTATATACATAATAATACACAACAAGAATTTATTTGGTGTTACACTTCAGAAAATATGATACAATAAAACACAAAGCGTCCACTGATCGTTTTGTAACAAAATACCCTTTCGCTGGGTAATGATGTGGGCCATATGTTATTTAAGCCATCAAATAAAGGATCCGAATTTTCTGTCTTTTTGTTTATAGACTCGTTTATGGAAAATTCGGCACAACCGGTTACGAAGTTGAAAAACCGGTTTTCGAATGTCACAAATTTAGCTTAAAAACCGGTTTTTGAAAACCGGCAAGCCCTAGTGAACACCCTTAAAGTGAATACAAAGTTATTTAAAAGTTCTAATAATGTATTTGATATATATAACGATTCCCATTTGTACATGACTTAAGAGATGTAAATTGATTTTTTCAGATATATGTATATTTTCATATTTCAGATAATAATGATATGTATGAGGTACAAAGCTGACAAAGCTATATTTTATAAAAATACTTTTGAAGTTTTTTACCATGAACCAGAATACATATTATTCAACTAATGAATATGTCAGTATTCGCAGTCAGGATGTGAACGCTGGAAAATTGAAATATCAGGGATGGGTAACCTTTTTAGCATAAAAAACCTGGCTTGAACCGGGTGCTATATCTAGGATTTTTTTTTTTGCAGCCTTATTAAATTTTATTTGTCCGTAAATGATGCGAGCCACCCAAAATGTATTGACGTGTCGTAGGTTACTTATCACTGCACTAGATGGTAAAGTCATTTTTATTCATTTATTCCGCTCGAAATGCTTTTTAATATGGACACGAAAAAGGGTAACTTAAAAAAAACATTTTTCAAACGTATAATTGGGGAAAAAGTAGCACAAAAGAATTTATACACTCCCAGGTTCAGTATAACAATATGATAATAATAATATCTTTCAAAACTCGAGTATTCATGTATAATTAATCATCAAGGCTTGACTTTTCAGTCAATAGAAAATTTCCGTTGCTTAACTTTTTGCTTCATGGGTCATTCATTTCGCTGGAGTTGTATTTTCATTACTTATTTCAAACTAACCCTTGTCAAAATATGTAAATTATTTTTTAGACCTCAGCACGAAATTTCATAATTGATTTATGATAATAATAATTATAAAACAGTGCTTTAATACTTAGAAATCTACACAATAAACAAATGTATGTCAAAATAATGCTGTGATATCGGCGAAGCAGCAAAATTAGCAAAGGAAGTTAGTTGCTTATGATTGAATAAAACGCTCTATTTTCGATTTTGAATAGATTAAAACATATATTATTACAAAAATTTAAATAAAAAACAGAAAAATATACGTTTAAACAGTGTAAAATAAAATGGCGACGATTGATAAAATAAGCGAGGCAAATTTCCGTCCACCAAGTAATATTGTCACAGGCAAAATCTTGACGTAAATAAAAAGTTTTGGTGAGAATCATCATCAGGCAAGAAAACTGTCTCGTTTGCGAAATGAATTCATAGCCTGAAATCCTACGTCTTCTACAGCAAATCAACGAATTTATCAGTGCGGTGAAATTCAGGTTTGTTGATGACCAAGACAACGACAAGTGAGATGCAAGCTAAGATTGTCGTCATAATCAAAGTGAATCAAGAAAACAAGCGGTTTACAGTAATCAATGACTCAATAATAAGATGATTTGGCGTTGAAACAGTAGTAAATCAGGGCTTGATTCTTAATTTCGTTCCTCGTCATAACAGTTAGAGCTTTTATTCTGAGTAAGCAAAATTCACACATCAAAACTTCTGGACTGCAACAATGTATTTAAGAGCGCTCGACTTCGAGTATGCTGGTATTGTTTTACATTTAAGAAATTTTCTGGGCTTGAGACAAGTCATATCGCATTGGTTTTGAAATGAATGCGAATAAATCTAATGTTTTCTTCATCAACACTTGTCTGGATTCAGAACGTTATCGGATGATCGTGGGCAGAGCATCAAGGGAGTCGACGGTTTTATACACTTGGAAGTACTCACCGCGATTTATGGAAATCCGTGTAAAGAGCGCGCTATCTGCATGGAGATCGCTGGAGCCACATTCTAAACAATCCGGAAATCTTGCGTGTGCGGTTGTACTCGATGAGAACCGAGTTTTGAGTCCAAACGGTGTAACGATTATCGTCTCTGCATATCCAGCTTTGAAAACTAAAAAGCTCAGAGATCATTACTTTTATTTTGTCAACATTTCGAATATAAATAATAAGTGTACTTTCAAAATTAAACAACGGTGATATTACTAGCTTAGAAACATGCCGTGTATTTCTAATTGGAGTCGAGATATTTTTTTTATCTGAATTCAATAGTTGTCTTGGGTAGTCGTCAAAAAAATTGTAAGGTGTATTGACGTGAATTGATGTGAAAGAAACAAGAAGATTTGCAATAAACAGACGATCTTTGAGCCACCGTATGCAGGGGTGGGCTGGAGGGGGCTCGAAATGGCTCGAGCGAGCTTTTTGTTAAATTTTACTCAGGCCGGTGAGTCCCTTGTTAATTTAAGAGAAAACAATATCCTCAGATCAAATTAGTACATAATTGCAATTTCTGACTTATATATTATCTACGACAGCTTCAGTATATACGGTAGTAATTTTTTAGCCATTTACATTGACAACTTTAGGGTAAATTGCATATTGTGACATATTACAGCTTAACTGTATTAAATACCAATCGATTGCTTATTTAAGTATTGCATATAATTGCATAGGAGTGATGAAAAAATATTCCTTCCCCAGAGCAGAGAATTGCTTTGAGGTTAAGCGAGCTCCTTTGTTAAAGTATTGGCAGCCCACCGCTAACTGTATGGTATCTATATTTATCTAATAGTGATCAAATATCATCGAAGATGAACGAAGTTGAGGTTTCATAATTTATTGTGTTCAATATTTCATCAATCAATCAATTGAAAAATAAAATGTATCTAACTTATTTATAAATCTAGCCTGTGTTAGCATTGCCTTTTAAATTATTGATAACAGGGCATAATGATGTATGCTTAGTACATTACGAGACCAATTTTGGTATACATGTATTCTACTTACCATTTAAATAAAAGTAAAATGGTTGTTTTCGAAACAGCGTTTGTAGAATTACAATAAAAAAATATTATTACAAGTTTGCTTTATTATTTAATATCTAGTTTAATGTGCTCATAAACCATAGATTAAAATCACGAATAATTAAAACGTACTTGTGAATTTCTATACTATAACGAACATTTCATCATTTTACGACAATTACATAGCACTATTGTGACAAAGTTGGTGTTGAAAGATTTCCAGCAGAATAATGATAGATTCGCGTGGAAAATTATCATAATTTTACATCACAAGAGATGTAAAAAGATGTTGATTCTTTTTATTTTATTGACGTTCGCTAGCAAATGAAAAATTTATTATTCAGCAAGTAACACATTTGGAATAAAATTTTGAAGTTTGATTATTGCCGGGGGCTGTGTTTTTATAATAGCTACTTTGTTTCGGATATTTACAGGCAGCTTCGCACTTGAAACATTTTATGACGCATTTTTACGATTCCGCCGCCATTTTATGAAATGACTTTAATTCAAACAGTGCGACGCCATCTTATTATTTTATAAAGTAGTAATTGAGTCGCAGTTCCAAATATGAATTTTATACTTGCATAATGACAATTCTTTGTCATTATTTGAAACAAAAAAAATCGTTTATCTTTGTTTTGCGTTGAAACAAACAAAACGAAATTTGTATAAGCACTGGCCAATTGAATACATATGTGAAGTTCTAAATAATTATTATAGTCTAAAAAGATTCATATTTTAAAATTTCCTTTGGCAATAAATTAAAAATCGTATCCAAGTTTGCTGAATATATATATTCAAAACGGCAAATTGATTTATTACCTATGGATACGATGGCTATTAAGAAATTCATTTTCGATATTAAATTTATATTGATACACAAAATCATTTATTTTTGTAGATTTTAATTAAATTCTACGTTTATCTGAAACGGGGATGTAAACCTGCAGTTTGCTCTCGTTAATTTTTTTGTGGCCTTAGAATGTTCCATCTTAACATTAAAATAAAGTACATATTTTTTTGAGTAAATGGTTGAATTCAATAAATGTTAGCAAGCTTTTCCGCTGATGAAGCAGAATGAATCGGTTTAAAAAAATTGATAAAAAAAATGAATATGACTGCAGATTATAACTAAAAATAAAAAGTCAAATTCTATAGAATTAGGTAAAACAAAAGTCGCATTAACTTTTGAATTATAAATAAAAAATGTAATTTTAAATAATTCTCAATATTTTTTTTTTTTAAATAAAATACCTTATCATCTTTTTTACACGGAATTTTGACATAAAACGTATCGTTGTGTAAAAAAAGGATTCGGTGTACTTAATTTTGTTTTCTTACAGTTCGCTAGAAGAAAAAGGTTGTGCATGCCTGATACAAAAAAAAGTAAAAATATATTTTTTAATAATATGAAAAAAATCCGATTTTTTGTAGTTATTTCAGTTTTAATCTATGAAGTCATAGCGACATTACTACTATTCTAAAATAACTACAAATTAAAATTAGTATTTTGTTTTACTATGGAACTGAAGCATTGATATATTTATCGACTATAGAATGGAAAAAGACGTGATTCACACATAATTTTTTTTACAGGAGACACAAAAAACGTTTTTTAATGATTTTGGGCCGAAGGTAAATTATGAAATATAAACAACCTTGAAGTACATGGAGACTGATAAACTGGTTTAAGTCTTTTTTCCTGAACGCACAGACCTTTCTTTTTTCAAACCTAAACCCTAAATTTAGATACTAATTCGCCATTTTCGGCAAACATCCTTTCGATAGAACGTGTATCAAGATTTATACATTATGATAACCAAAAAAGCTGTTTTGAAAAAACAGTCGATATTTATATTAAAATGGCAGTCTAAAAAAAATTGTACGACTGGAAAATGACTTCGTTAAAATTATATATCAACCACAGCAGTCAAAACACGACAAAATTTTGTAAAGCCTCCAGCCAGCCACATGGTATCATGGATCATAAAAGAAATGTTCTTTTAAAAATTTCGTTAGTCGTTGCGTAATCCAGAATTAATTCAGATGATATGTCCGTGAATTTTCCCTTCAGAAATCCTCTTAATTAAAGTCGAAAAGAAAATTTAATCAAAAGCTGCTTACGGTTGCATTTTCCAGACTGTACAGGAAGAGATTTAAATGAAAAGACGCGCGTCTCATTCAAAAATGATAAGTTTTCTTTGCCACGGAACAAATTGCTGAATTTTTGCGTGGCGGTCTAACTTTATGAATGAAATGAATATTTTAAGACCAAAAATGGTGGAGGTATGCTGCAAAAAGGCAATTAAGGCCAGAAATAAACATACACACTAAATAAAATAAAATTAGCACAGGTATATTCACAGAGAAAAACTTTATTATCAATACATCACAGTTAATTTTACCCTAACAAGATGCTCAACTAATAAAGAGTTAAGTATACATGTTTTAGTTCAATAATTATGCTCAGGGACGTCCCGTGGGCATAGGCGTCTAAGGGCAACAAGTCCTAGGGAGCGGCAAATGATCACAGTTTTTTTTTTAAATGACCAAATATTTTTGACACACAAATTTGGCTATGAATAAATATGATACCTCAATGTCTTTGATAAAAAAATAACGACAAAAAACATTTTCCATCGTAATATTATTATGACCAATAGGTAAACAGTAAATAAATTTATCGTAAAAATCTTCTTTAAAAATGACATTTACCGATCTCAGAGCTATAGTGACATTACTCGTAATTTATTTTTAAGCGCCTTTCATTTAATGTGAGAAATTTATACTTTTGTGCACGATGTTATACCCCAAGAATAAATCCCCATTAATAAAAGTCATTAAAACCAATAACAGTTTGAATGAACTCGACGTCAACAGGTAGGTAGAAATGAAATAAAACCCATCGCTCAAGTAATAACGAAAACGTTCATTTAGGGATTTACAATCACCGAATTTTATCCACATACAATATTTAACAAACAAAATTTTGAATTATTACACTACACCAGCGTTTCTCAACCGGGGGCCATGTGGCCCCCTTGGGGGCCACAGCATACTCCAAGGGGGCCACAGAAGAAAATATCAGTTTTGGGGAGCCACAGCAGACTTTAGGGGGGCCACGGCCACTCAAAATATAATGAACTAAAATGTTTATTAAAATCATATATAATACAGTAGGACAATAATACATTGCAGGAGAAATAATGTATTTATAAAACATACTCTCTACTTTTTTTCCAATGATATTTAAGTATACCAAAATAATTGCATCCAAAAGTGAGTGTCGACAATATTGTATCTACTATCTTGTCCACGGATTTCTTTCATCACCCCATGATATTATGAAACTCGTGTGCGTTAAATATGTTTTGCTTCACTAATGCTACTATCCATTTTATACAAAACACATAGACATGAAAGAAAAGCCATTTCAATAATACAAAAAGCTTTAAGAAGTTTCCGCAGCAAAAAAAATAAGATTTATAGTATTCAGTGAAAAATTAGACACTGGTTTAATTAATAGTTTCTTACGAAATTTCCAAATTAATTGCAAAAGTAAGAAAAAAGCAATAAATTTCCAAATCTTTGATTTTGCAATTTCAAGAGTTATGAATCAGAGTGAAAATGCAATTATTCAGATGATTCCTTTGAGCAATTCTGTTCAGTGTCAAGACGTATGTATCAGATAGCAGATGATGAAAAAACAACTAATTAAACATTTTGCCTTGCAAATTGACTCACCTAAAACGATGTGTAAGATTTTTGATGACGACAAAATTAGTTAAGACACTAAAGTTGTAACGATTCATTAAGGAATTAAGATTTTTTATGAATGAAAGATACAAAGCTTCAATTGTGAAAGTATTGAAGTTTTACTTTGATAAATAATCATGTACTATTTTTTTTGAATTCCCTGCGCGATTCATTCTCAACAATTAATATTGTGATAAACAGTAAATTTCATAAAATCCCTTTAACTTCAAGAATGTCTTTCTCGATTATTTTTTTAATCAGCTTGATGCAAATACCAAAACGCCAATACTTAAGACCAAAATTAATCATTGACAAAGCTTTGTCTCTTCGCTTAGTGGCTAGTGTCCTTAGGGCCCTTCATGGGGCTGCAAATTCAAGTACCGCCCGGGCAGTAGGACCCCTTCCTACACCACTGCATATCATGCCAAAACTTCTTGCGTAGAAGGTATTAAGTAATTGAAGCCTAACACCCAATCCATGGGAGTGGCTGGTGAAGTATGTGATACAAGGTTTGTAACCTTATTCTCTTACAGAAAATTCTTCTTACCGAATAATAAAGTGCATTGATAATCTTTACAAAACATACAAAACTACTTCTACAAATGCATTTGCTGGTTCTGCTTGGTAAACTTTTGTTAAATCTGTACAAGGCGCAACAGCAATGCTACATAATGGGTGTAAAGTCTCAGGTGAGGAGAATTCTTTGACTGCCTTCTTCTCGACCAGACCCTTCATTCTTAAGGCCCATAGAACTGTGGTGCACAGTATTGCTACAGACGCTGCTATGCGAATTTGGTAAAATTAATGGGAAATTATTCTAAGGACAGGCAATCTTATGAATTCTTTCAACAGTTAAAAATGCTAATAGAGCCCAACGCTTCGACTCCAAATTTTCGGATAGGCCAATTTATAATTAGCCATGATCACTTCATTGCCAAGCTCTTCCAGGTTGGGTGATTCGTAAATAGCTTCAGGATGCTGATCGCATTGTTTGAGAATGTCCAAAAATGAACAACGAACAGGAAGAACTGCTCAAGATTATACGACCACAGTCGCATCTGGCGGTCCTATTGGTCATGCCGACTTAGTTGCATCTAGGAAAAATTACAAAGCATTCAAAAAGTTCACGGCGTCTTATGAAAAACGAATTGAATTAATTTCATAAAAAAACTCTTTTGATAACGTTATTTTATTTTATTTCGCATTCTGCACCCTGCAGTGCATGCAAACTAGTTTTAAGAAATTTATAGATACAAAATTAACACGAATAATGCTGCAGAATACGCCCCCGTAACAATAGTGTGAACCACAGCGAGCTGTGATGGGTAAAACATTGGGTACCCTAGGGCTTTTCAAAAAAAAGTAATATTATAAATTATTTTGTAAACATATTTTTTTTTAACAAACAATTTTATCGATTTGTATTTTTTAAAAATTAATGTACCTAATTTTTTTTTCATTTTTCCGAGCCTCGAGAATTTTATTACTAGGGGTAGGGGGGCCACAGAAAAATATGAGACTCAAAAGGGGGCCACGGGCTTAAAAAGGTTGAGAAACTATGCACTACACAATAACTATTATAAGATCTAGCTTGCTCACACGATTTTATAAAAGTTAAGAAAATTGATGCTAAATCCATGCGCAGGCAAAATGATTTTTTAATTTTCGTCGAAATGGAAAAATATCAGTTCTTCCATCGCGGACGAAAAACCACAAAAGAAAAAAAGCTAAAAGTGAATTTACAACTAAAGGTCTCTGTAAAAAAGTCCCAGGACCGGGAAGTGTCCCCCACACACGTTGTGTTCGGTTCGTGTCCCGAAAAATAAACAAATCTAACACCGCATTGATTATAAAAGTTAGTGAAAATATTGATAAATTTTAAATTGTGGAATTAGCACAAAAAGTTGTGATTCAGTGTTGTGAAACTTTGTTCTGTTGATTTGGAGTAATTAGTATACAAAAATAAACTGGTCATATTATATTAATGTGTCGTTTGTGTTTCTATTTTGTAGGTGAAAAGATGACGACGAGTTGCTTCCGTTTCATCACTTGGTGTTTGGTGGGAACCGTTATAGGTAAGATATATTTTTTATTACATATATTATTTCTTCTAAGAGTGTAGAAAAAGAAGGATTGCGATAGGACAGGACTGGTGGTAAACTAATCGCTCTCGCTGTTATTTTAAGATTGAGACGATGTAAGGGAGTTTTTAGACAACAAAGAACGCTTCTATGTCGTTTAAAACATGAAGTTATTTTGACTTATTATTGATGAATGGTAAAATATTAAGAATCTTCGTCTTCACTGGAAGTTTTGGATCCTTTCTTCATATCTTACTCGATGACTTACTAAAAAAATTAGGCAGTGCAGTGTTTTTTCCAACGATTTCCAATATAACAATCAAAGCACCGTACCGTTGAAAAATAAAATTTATATTTTGATGTTATCCAGTTATATGTATACCAAGAGTAACATAGACGATCGATTTAATTTTTGACAGCATTAAGATTTCTATTACTTGAAGATAATATGATTATATCATAGTTTTATGGTATAACATTCTTAGACGGCAGTAGTTGAAGATTACTATGGGAGTTTCTAATTTAATAATTTGGTAGTGAGTTTATATACCTTGAAACGAACTAAACTTTCACATTAAACTTAATTTCAAATGCCACGAAAATAACTCAGAGAAATTATCTTTGTAAGTTCGTAAGCGGCAAACTACTTTTTCTCTATTAATCATCCTGATTAGCAAGATAAATGATTATTTCAGGCAACCACTGAACGCTTACATATACATTAATTAACTTAGATTTTGTTTTCACTGAAATGGAACTTTAATTATACTTAATTTGTAATCAAATGCATGCCATTTCAAATTTTCTGACCTCAATTATGCGAACTAATTGAAGATCTAACAAGAAATCCGGGTAGTTAACAAAATATCTAATTGCCAGGAAAAGAAAAGTACATTTAGTATAAATACTTCTAATATACAATATATAAATGTAATTTAAGATTTCGACTGAAGGTGCTTGGTGAAATTTCAATATTAAATTTGAATCGTTCAAACTATGAACATTCTCACAGATTTTGCACTTTTATACCCTATATAATCATAAAAGCTTTGCCGACAAACAAATAATATAATTCTTGAAACTACTTACTACTCAAATCTGTTGGCATTCCCATGAGCTCATCCTTTTCGCCAGCAATGGCTTTGGACTCAGTGATGCATTTGTGTCTTATATAAACACGAAACATTCATTTACTAAACGTCAGTTCAAGTTCATCCGTGCACTTGAATGCCTGAAGATGCCGAAAGGCGAAACCCGGGTCGTTAGTGACAAAATCTGTGAGAATGTACATAGTTTGAACGATTCAAATATAAATGTAAATACACATATATAAATATAAAATCGCCTGCTGTAGCCCAGTTGGTTAGAGCTTGCTCTACCGATCACGCAGGTCTAGGCGATAGCGATTAGTTAACCACTCATCTTGTTCTAGCCTTATGCTTCTTTCCCTATGACTAACTTTGAAAAAAGTGAGGTTGAGCGACTGAATAACAAACAGTTATCGTAGAAAAAAACTTCTGTTGAGATACTTCCATTAGGAGGCCATATGCTCAACATTGGGAGAGGACATGGATAAAAAAAGACAATTTTCTAGAGATATTTTTTTAAATTATCCTTTGCACTCAAACCATTCAAATCATTTTAAAAAACACAATGGCTACAAGTAATGCAATCACTAACAACAATCAGTTAGAAGAATAATGAGTCTTCGAGAAGTGAAGTGAGCCATGTAATAAAATGGTAAAACTTTTCTATTGTACTATTAAGTGCAATCACGTATTTACTTGGTGTTTTGGTGGATTGAATAGTTTAATTTTAGAGAGATAACGCTATTGCAGTGTGTATTAACTGAGCTAAACTTCACTTTTACAATATTTTAAGACATGTAACTTACTATATTTTTCTTAAGCTACCACTTGGCTCACTTAACTTCTCAGAGGCATAATTTTTATTGATTACAATCACAGTTATCGATTTTTACAAACAACGTTTTTATTCCAGACATTGGAAAAAGAATTAGAAATTTGGTATAAGTGACTCGTCAAATTCATGATAAGTTGAAGGTTTGCCAAAAAGTAAATTCGATATTATGTTAAAAGTTTCCAACGTGAAAAACTGTCGATATCTTTTGTTTTTTTTGGAGTGAACACGGTGAAAAAATTCAACTTATTTTGTATGCTAGATATCTCGTCTAGAATACAATTTATTTCAATATAATTTTATGAAAGTATTCAAATGTTTTTCGTGAATTCATGTTTGGATATTATAATATACATGTGCATGTATGGGAGTCAACTCACACATGTCGGAGTTAATAAATTCTGAGCTGTCTAATTAAAAACAGGCAGAGACCGTAATGTGTCCTGACTTTATTGCCTCATTTGAAACAATGCGTGAGCGAATATTATTATATTATAATATATTGTTAATTTGTTTGTAGATTATAATCATTCGTTGATATTGAGGAAAATTCGTATGATCATTTTGAATTCTCGATTTTCACGTGAACACTTATGTTTATATTGGAACCATAAAAAAATGTTAGATAGTATTTCTAATTGTGGGGCCATAATGCAAAACGTACTATTTCCAAAATGAGCATTATTGAGTTCGGTATGCAGTAGGGTATCCAATCCCGAAACTTTTTTCCAATCCCAGTATTGAGGAATACCGGGATTGAGAATTGAGAATTTCAAATTCCTTTCACCGAGGGATTTGAAATTTCCAATTCGCTATACTATTTCCCCGATTGTCCCAGAACCTCGTTTTTTTTTTTTAGCTCACCGAGTAATTTAAAATCCTCGATTTGGTATACTTTTTCCCCGATTCTCACAAAACATCGTTTTTTTTTTAGCTCATCGAGGAATTTGAAATCTCGAATTTGCCAATTTCGTGTCAATTTTCGGCTCAATTTGCTCAAAAATTCTCAATCCCGAAATCCCGGGATCGCGGCCTTGTCACAAAATTGAACGGGATCCTGAATCACGGGGTTGGATGCCTTAGTATGCAGATAGGGTAATTCAAGCATAAGAAATCGACTGGTTCTATTCGTTTCATAAAATATATATTTAAAATGTCTAAAAAAATGTCGTTTTCAAATCAGAAAGCATGCATTTATGCAAATTTTATTTTGTTTGTGTTATTCGTTATAGTATTTGGCTCTTCACTCTACTGAAAAGTTCGTTTTAGTACCTTTGAAATAGTACCTTTTACATTATAAGTCCACACTTATCAGTGCTTTTTTTGAAAAACAAAGGTGCCGGAACTTAATTCTTGTCGAGCTTTTTTTATAATTCATGTCCTTTCTCAATGTGGTGGATATGACTTCCTAATGAAGTTATTTGTTTTTTACGCGTTTTTCACGAGAACTGATTGTTAGTCATTTGCTCAACTTTTTTTTATAGAGTAAATAAATATATTAATATAGGAATGGTACAGAACTTGTGGATAAATAATCGCTCTCGCTGTGCCCTTTGAATGTAAGGATTTTAAGAGCGGGAGGGATAGATATCACCAATACCAACGCTTTCGAACAGAAGTCGATCTTTTATGACAAATCTTGGTTCTGATAAATATTTTTTTTACTGTTATTACTTTTTCCGCGAGATCAGGATTTGAAAAATACATATTTCAGCATAAAAAATCAAAAGATTTGAAACATTAAAAATTTCGAGTAAAAAGGTGCCGGAACGCCGTTCCAACGCGTTACATGCGAAAAAAACACTGCAACTTATAATATAATTACAAAGCAATAGGTGTTTAAATTAGATTAAAACTTTCCTATACCAAACTAATACCGGCAAAGGGGTGCCCAAGGTAGTCATTATTCAATAATAATGTTCAGATAACAGAAAACACTCTTGACTAACTTTTCTACGACTCTTATTTTTTTATATAATTATTTTTAATGTTACGGCCTGTACGTGTTAAAACTGCTGTAACAGTGTGCTCACGTTTGAATCAAGTGCATAAAATTATTGACAAGCAGTTACTTTTTAATGGTTGCTTTTCATTAACGGAAGCCTCATTTTTATTACATAACCGACACTGACGCCCGTGCCTTTAATCACAATTCGTCATTAAGGTAATTAAACCTCGAATTAAAAAAAACTTAGATTGTATGAATAGCCAAGTTTTTTTTGATGATATTTTATCAACACTTCTGACATTACTTTTGCCATGTTATCAATGAAAATTTTGAGATAATTAAACGGGTTTCTTCATCATAATAAAAAGTGTAATATTTTAAAATACGAGGTTTACATTTCGATTGCAAAAAGTCAAAAAGACGTGACTCACACAAAACAAATTTGACAGGAGGCACAAAAAACATTCCGATGATTTTTTGGCAAAATATTAAATGTAGCTAATTATTTTTTTATCAACTTATGATGGTAACATTCTTTTGACAACACGTGTCTTTAGTTGTATACATTGTGATTATTGTAATAAAGCTATTTTGAAAAAAAAATGTGAGTTACGTTCTTTTGCCTTTTACAACGATATATTGACAAATAAGTCCATACGTTGATTGAATATGAATAGACTGTTTTTGGAATTTTAACCTGTTTTCACTGCAACTGAATGTGACATACACAGAAAAGACCACTAACTAACAAAAGCTTATTCAATAACTTCTGACCTAGTAAAAATCGACTATTTTTATAAAAACATATTTCAAATACTAGAAGATAATAAAATTTCATTGTTTTCGTAAACAATACGATCGATAGACGCGAAAAATATTGTTACTTTTTATAGAAGCGTGTAAAAATTATTATGTAGCACGGTAAAAAGTTTTTTTATTCGTTTTTGCATAACTCCGACCATACGCGAACAAATGAAAGCCACGAAGACGGCCATGCCATCATTCGAGCTCGATTTTACATGAATTATAACGAACCCTTGCAATATTTTAAGCTTACTCCAAAACCTCATTTTTGTTTTGCGGAAACTGTTTTACATTTAATATCGTGGGAAAAAATAATATATTTATAAACTTGAAATAATTAATTTCAATATACTGTAGAACCCCGATCTACCGTTCTGGCTTTATTCATTTTCCCGTATGGATCGTTTGTTTGTCATAGTCCCGGAAAAACTCCCACAAGAACAATATTAAGTAATCCCGCATTAATCGTTCCCCAATTTCATCGCCTGCTGTGGCCTAGTTGGTTAGAGATTGATTTACCAATCACGCAGGTCTGTGTTCGATTTCCGGTAGGATCACAGCGAATTTGAGAATTATTCAATTCAAAACTGTGATCGAAGACTGCGTGTTTGTGATGTTGATTCAAATCATGTCCTCTCTTCCCATCTTTCTGATCCTTTAATAACTGGATGTAGCAATAACGATTAGTCAACCACTGGTCCTGTTTTAGCCTTATTCTTCTTTCCTTACTACTCACTTTGAAAAAAAAGTGAGGTTGAGCGACTAAGTAACAAACAGTTCTCGTAGAAAACTCTGTTGAGATACCTCTATTGGAAAACCATGTCCTCCACATTGAGAACTGACATGAAATATAAAAAAAAGCACTTATATTGTATAACTTACCAACTTCTGCCAGTGTGGTGACGATATATAAAATATATGTTCACAATATATACACGTTCTACCAAAAGGATGTAAGCTGAAAACGCCAAATTAGTCTCTAAATTAAGCTTTTAAGTTTCAGAGAAGATGGGCATGTGAAAATTACAACCAAAAGACCTAAAACAAAGTTTTTCGTGAATCATTTATTAAATTAATATTAGGCTAAGTCAATAAAAAAAAACAGATTATCAGCCACCGTACACTTCAAAGTTGTGTATATTTCATAATTTGTTCAAAATCTTTTGTCTCGTGTAAAAAAAAATATGTGTGGGTTAAGTCATATTTCCTTTCCACAGTCAATGTGAACTTGGTTTGTTTTAAAACATACTTGTTTTTTTCGTAGAGTCATTTTTCGAGACTGTTAAATATTCAAGGTTTAGAACAATTATAAGAATACAGTACATAGATAATTGTTCTCATAGCACACTGATTTTAGAACAGAACTGTCGGGATGTGAGTTAAGCACCACATACACTAGATTTTTAAGTTAAATTTGAACACAAATCCATAAATCAATTTAAATAAACTTTCTATACCAAGATTAAAACAATGACATTGGCCGCTTGACTTCACGCCCTGATAATTAATATCCATCAGAATAATTTACAGTGAATAGGTCTAATGAACAGCGACATTTTTCGCTTAGAAACTTTTCGAGTTAATTTCGAAAAGTGAAGGCGTCTAAAAATGTTCCTGACGTCTTAATAAAACAGCCCTGGTAATAAAATTATAGTTGCCGTTGTTGCGCGACATCTTTTCACAATTTAAAGTCGGTGGCTGTTTACGGGTTTCCAATGGGCGAGTATATCCGCGCGCACTGACTTTGCCGCCCCGCCGCCGACGTTATGAATGCAAATTTTATTGTAATAACTTTATCGGTTTTTGTGATGGCTGCTGCGAGCGCCACCCCCCCCTCACACCTCTCTGCGCCCGCCACCCCCTCGTCAACATCCCAACCCCAACCCTTGCTCTCGAAAGTGACATAATACTTGCGAAAAACACCGACAAAAATACACCGAAGCCTTACCGCAGAAAAATCGTAAATCGATGGGTAAAAGATGGTGATGAAATTGTACCGTATGTATTGTTTATGTTAATATAAATATGCACACTTAATGCTCTTTTCGCACAATCTATTTGTACGTGGTTCAATGTAATGTAGGGGATATGGCGCAGCGGTTAGAGTTGTTAGATTCAGTGCCGAATCTCACGGGTTCGATTCCCAATACGAACAGCATTTTTTCAATGTTTGTAATGCTAACCACGGGCTCTGTCCTAATCTAGATTTATCGATTTCTGTTCGAAGGCATGGGTGTTTATGATGTCTAAAAATTTCCTTCGACTCTTTCGATCCTTCGATACTAGGAGTGGCCAGTGACGTTCCTAGGTTATTTCCGCCCCATTGGCAGAGTTTAAATAAGCGCCCTTTCTATTTTTCAAAATAAAAATGTAGATGACATTTTTGTCATTATTTGTCATTATTCTAATAATACATATACAACATTAGAAATTCGAATCCTCTGTTCATTTACGCAATCAAAAAATTACTTAAATTTGTCCCTTAAATGCCAATATAACCCTGGTCATTTTTACTCATTACACCAAAGCTGTAGCCTTATAGTACCGCCTTCGGTAAATGTGCAACTGCTTAACTGCTGGACATAATATTATTACTATTGAGAATATATTTTTCCGTATTTTTATTAAATTCAGTGAAGCATTATATTTTTTATAAACCAAATTCGCGTTTCAAAAATATTTAGCCATTTTAAAAATGTGTTCTGTGATCGTTTGCCGCTCTCAAAGACTAGCCGCCCCTAGGCAACTGCCTTCTCGCCTATGCCCACGAGACGTCTCTGGGCGTAGTGAAGGTAATTAGTAAAGTCCTGTCCTAGCTTTTTCCGTCTATCGCTACTTCTATCTATCAAAAAAAGAGGTTGAGCGACTGAGTGACAATGTAATGGAACGTATCTTTTATTTTTTATATACACTTTTTTGTTTTCTTTTTTTACACGGCGTAATCCATTATTTTTTTTCTTTATGATCAGAGCATAACAAATATGTAGAAATCTGTAATAAATCGTTTATAATAATATGTATGAAAAAAAATTGACCAAATCAGCCAAATTGCCCATTTTAATTTGCGCTTTTTTGCCGGTTAGCCGAACCGAAATTGTATTGGAGACTTTCTGGTCGATCACAGCACTCGATTGATTAATGGGCCGACACAGCTTTTGAATAGAGTAATAATTTTCGGATATTTCGAAAAAATATGCTAATATGTATACACTGTGGAAATCAGTGGCCGCGGAGTATTTCTGAATTTATCGACGTCATAAAAATTTTGATGTTATTATGTTGTTTTTCAGCGTTGTGTATTTTTTTCCATCGACATTGCGAGCTTTTAAAAAAGCTCTAAACAAAGTTTTCCAAATGACTAATGGCACAGACATGACGGAGTTACAGGACCTACATGAATAATTTAATACAGGCTACTAGTTGACTATTTCAACAAAAGCAATAACTAAATTTATATCATTTTTTAAGGGGAAGTTAATGGAAAGTTTTGAAATAAAACTCTGTCTCTTTTGATGTCTCATTTTAGAATTGTATTACCAATCATATTAAGGTGGTCACTTTTAATTCTTGTAATAATATCATTGTATTAAAAAATACAACACCCTTTTAAACTAATGCTACATTTATTTAATAAGATCAAGTCCAGTTTTGCACAAGCATTTTTAACTGATGAAATTCTTCTGATATTAATAAATAAATGTGCAATTAGTACAAACGCGTCTTTTTCCTTTTTTTCAAATTTTTTCAGATGCTTAAAGTTCATATGATACATATTTGATAATGAACATGAATTAAAAAAATATTTGACGAATTTTAAATTGACGTATCGTTTTCCTGAATCCCTAAAAGGCTGCATAACTAAGGCTTCAAATTCGTAACAGAAACTTTAATACAAAGCGCTTAGCTTCAAGACCTACTTAAACAATTTTTGGTCCTTTCGATAGAAATCGGTAAAAGTAATATTTATCGAATTGGTGAATACTGTATCATGATGTGATTTTTACATTTGAACAACTATGTAAGTATGATGTATGTATCAGAATACGAATCAAATGTCTGCAACACACGCCTTGATTTGCTTATCAGTTTTAACACTGATTGAAATTCACACGTTGCTTATTTAAGGTGGTTTCAAAATTCGCTTTAATTTTTTTAGAGATATTAAAAGTTATTCCATTTTTGACAAGGAAGACTTTGTTATTTGTTAAAAGTATTCTACACGTGTTAGCTTGCCCATAATTTTGGCATATACCAATTTGGAAGACTGAAGGGCAAGCAATTTTCTCTGTCTATCAAATCCTTACTTTATTTGCATCAAATCAACATTATTCCATCTATATTTTAATTTTATAATTGTTTATTTGTTGGGTCAATGGCGAAGCATTCAAGTTGACGGATGTCACGGTTTCAAGTCCCTGTAGTAACATAATTTTTCAATCGATTTCTGTTTGAAGGCATGGGAGTAAGTAATACTTAAAAATTCCTTCCCACCTCTCGCCCTTCTGATCTCTAAATAACTAGGTGTGACGAGAGCGATTAAATAACCACTATTCCTGTCTTGCTCTATCCTTCTATCCCTATTACTCTCTTTGAAAAAGAGATTGAGCGACTGAGTAACAAACAGATCTCGTAGAAAAACTTCTGTTGAGACACCTCCATTAGGAAGCCATATGCATTGAGAGTCGACATTTATTGAAAAAAATCTATAGCAGCAATACTCAAATTCATTCAAATTTTATGTGAGACCCAAAACAATTATATTCACCTGGTGCTTTTTCAAACATCTGGTAGTAAGTATTTGCAAAAATTGACGCAAATATTTTGGATATATTTGTATTGTGTAACTACACTATTTATAGTATGTGGTATGTTTACGTGTTACTATGATGCGGTCCACGTAATGAAAAAATAACCAGCATTCGACCAGACGAAAAAAAGCTTTAGTATCGCTGATCTACAGGCTAGAAATTTTATTGTAAAAGTTTTTTTTTTCTTTTGCTTTTACCCAAAACTACTAATTCGCTATATACCAACTTCTGCTAGTATGGAGACGATATAATATAACTTATACTGATATCTTTGGTATTCCCTGGTTGAAATACACTTAGTTACGCAAAAGTCTATCAGCAGATTTAATTTTTTCACCTTTTCACTCTTATAAGTAAAGTACACTAATCCCTCGATTAACACGGATGATAAGTTCTGCTAGATCACCGTGTTTAACGAAACCGTGTAAAGCGAGACTAACAAATGTATGGTGTTATAGGTTCTTTTTTAGAAATATTAATAAAATAAATACATATTACTTTTGAAAAATTACTGAAACATATTATGAAATATTATTCGATCTCACTTGAAATTATCACGGGGGCTTTTTTTTCTTCTTTTTGGCTGAATTTCATCATCAGTGCCTTCATTAATGCCTTCGATTATATTTCCGTCATTTTCCGTCGGCCGTATCAAAACATCTGTAATCTTTAATTGTCTGTTTTGAGATTCGTGTAAATTTCTTCATATCAAGCAATGCATTATTTCATTTCTCGTTAAAATTTTGAAGCTCAATCAATATCCGGATTATTATTAAGAAAATGAATTTCTATATTTCTTACCGTTTCTAATCCGTCTTTTATTGTGTTTACCGTAATAGTTATACAAAAATCTCCAAAGTGAAAATCGTGTTAATACGAAATAGCGTTAAGCGAGTACCGTTTTAAGCGAGAGATTGGTGTATTTAATCACTAAATCATGTTATTTTTTTGTTTATATAATAGTCTTCATATTTTTTTTCTCTTTTTCTTGCTAGTCATTTAATTTTGCTGTTAGATAAATTATACCATAACGGAATATTGTAAAATAATCAAAATTCGTATATAAGTAAATTACGATCGCATGCTGGAGAGTCAATAATACAATTTCTGTCAAAGTGTCCTTTGAATTAATTCCCGGGAGAAATATTAAATATGAAACATTTCAAAATGCCTACTGAGTTACGTTTTTTAAGTTGACATTAATTACATAAAATTGGATCATTTCCAATACAATATTTCTGAAAAGCGGAGACGTGATCAAAAATAATCAACTGAAAATGGACATAATTAAAAGACTTCTTGTCTCCTTTATTCCCGCGTTAATTAATACTGGGGGAAAAAGACGGACATACTTTGAAATGTTTTGTGACTAAGGGATGTCACAAAATCGTGAACTTAATTTATTGCTGTAAGTTGTGAATAATTGAGAAGGGAAGAAAAACATCATTGTCTATCAGATACAACTGTTGCAAATGTATACGAACAAAGTATAACTTTTTGTACAATAGACACGTTGTCGTTAAAAGATTACAAATTATCTATCAAAATAAAGCGTTTCCCAAATATATTTATTTGCAGAACCAAATGCTGTGCAGTCAAACAAAAGACTAATAAATATTCTTAATAAAATCTTGTGGTAAAATACCATTAATTAAAAAACTTCAGTTATATCTGAAGAAGGTGTTTAGAAGTTTATTTCCAAGACTAGTTATAGAAAAGACAAAAAAAAAATATTCCTAAATAAAAAAAAATGATGATTATGCCACTTAAAATGAAAATAACTTTGGCATCATAACTACATAAATATATACACAGAGTTTTAACGTACATAATTGCAGCATACAAATTGCAGTGCCAATGGAAACAAACCTATGTTAAAATAATTTTTAATTGAAAGTTTAAAGTTTTTAAGAGGATATTTTGAAGTTCCTTGTTTAATATTGAATCTCATCCGTCTGGTTTCGGTACGTTTATTTCAGGGAAAATTGTGATTATGCCACTTTTCTGAAAATAAATTTTGTATCATTACTGCATACATCCATATTTAATACCAATTGTATTAGATTGTAATTTTTTGCATTGTGAAATTATTTTTTTACTTGATATTATATAACCGTACACTCAATATGTAATGAGAGAAATAGTTATCTTTTCCGTAGAACCCTTTTCACCTTGCAAACCCCATTTATAAAACACTACCTCTAACATTGTTCAGTTTTCAAAACGTCTGTTTTTGATACGTTGAAAATTGTGTGTCTATACGGTGGTCAAAAATAAATACATCAGGTAACGTATCAAAAACTAAAATGTTTTACTATTATATCAAATATTTCAATTTTTAGTTAATCACAATAAGGGTTGCATTGCAAAACAATTTTAACTGTGCTATTAACTGTCATTTACTGTATGATAAAAGGGTTAACAATCTAGATTATAGTAGATTCTAAATAGACTTACTATTAAATATAACTTACTTACTATTAAATGTAACTTATTTCAATAATATTAACTTAAGGTGATAAACCAAACACTTATTTAATATGATATCTAACCTGCTTAATTTGTGTGCACTAATAAATCGTTTTCTCCACCGACATTAATTTAATATTAAAATCATTCAATTGTTTAAATAAATTACTAGCCTTTCGTGAATAAAAAACACTCCGTTGGTTGTTTTTTTTTATTGTATTTTGCATATTTCAAGATTTGTTTTTATTTCATATATGGCCATAAATGAATTTCTCCCTGAAAATATAACGTCTCCTGACGGCCACCTCAGAGGGTAGTCGACACTTCCGCCCTCAAAATCTTTGACGGTAATTTTCCCAATATTTGAGTTTTTATTAGAAAATATTTATCAGAGCCGTACCTTAGATAAGACAATGAAAAAAAACAACATTGTTTTTAAATAAAAATACGAAGTTAGCTTTTATAAAATAACTGTTTTTATTTTTTTGTTAAATTGACGAATATTATTTAAAAAACTCATTAATGTTCATTGTTAATCTTTCCCAAGTTTCTTTTTATTCGTTTTTTTATCTGTTATTATAAAAATGATTCTGTTGTAACGACTAGTAACATTTCCCAAAAACATATTCAAAGAGCGGATCGATTTCAATATCTTAGTGTTGTTTGATAGTTGATGAACGGAAAATCGAAAAATAGTTACTGTTTGGTGGATTGAATTGTAATAATTAAAAATATTTCTACTAGAATAAATAACATTTTTTTTACTTTAACTTGAATAACATAATATATTATATTCAACGTCCAAGAGTTTTTATTTTTTACATTACGATATTAACAACATTTCGAAACTGAGCTTGAAAGATAAATCAAAGGTAAATTGAAAGCTTTATTTTAATATTTTGTATTACAGTAGGTCCTTGTTATTCGAGGGTACCAAAACAAAAAACCTCCAGAAACGAATTGGATAAAAACAAATATACGTTTTTCCGTTTTATAACATCTGATTTTATATCTAGAACGTAAATTTTGCGCTTTGTTCAATGAGTGAATTTTGTGTTACTACTTCTTCGCAAACTCGAGATTCAGATTTTTTTAATACTATTCATTTGTAGCCGCAAGAACTTTGATAACGAAGAACTTGAATAACGAGACTAGTTGTTTTTAATATTACATAAACATCAATTGACACTAACGTAAAGTAATTTACATGGTATCACATCACTAAAACTCATGCCCTAGATTTCGAATAAAATGTAAGATAAAAAAATAAATATTCGATTGTATTATAAGTGAAATCACTGAAAACCTTTTCAGCGTATTTCGAATAGTGAATAAGTTTCAACTCATTGGAACTTGAATAATATTATTATAGTTGGCTAATTGATGCTGAAACCTTTTGTCAAAGCGTTGAACGCTACTGTGTGGCACAATTGGGCTGTTAATCCCTAACGGGTGGTTGTTCAACGTTCGAAATTCTGGTTTTGAGAATGCAAAGTACGGGAATGTTAATACTAAAAAAATAAGCAATATCACAATGTAAATAAATCGATTTTTTATAAAGCATAAAAAAAATATGAGACACAGCGTTTATAAGCCGCCTAACGGTCACTTCAGGTATTTTTTTAAAAATATAAATGCGTTGAATTTTTATATATATTATGCGATCGATCAGACGTCGATCATTGTCAAAGACCTTTTATTATATTTGTGAATATTGAAATTCCAAATGGACGTTTTTTTTTGTTTACGACATTCATAATCATGCCCAAAACTGGTATATATATATTTTCGAATCTGTTATTTAGTATAAAATCACTTTTAGAGTGTTCACTGTCAATGCTTGGTGGAAGGGAATTATATATGAAAAAAACACAATATTCCTTTGTACTTATTTCCAATTTTAATAAGTAAGACTGGTTTCGCTCATGACGAACATTATAAGAAATAAAATTTAGCAGTGTAATTTATGATTTTTTTTAAAAATAAAAATGTAAAATAAGCAATTGACATTAAAAAGAATTTACAATTTACAGTCCAAATTATGAATAAGTGACTCTAAACTAACACAAGTTAAAATGTTGAACACCTCTAGCGTGTAATTACAAAAATCATAAAAGAGTAATAAATTTAATTTATCCTAATTTATCTTGAAAAATCCCATATTGCATATTATTCTTCGAAACACTAAAGTAATGTAATTAATAAATATCAGTGATATGCATGATGCATTGTGTATCTCTTCGGAGCCAGTATATATATATATCTGAGAAAAATGAAAGTTTAATCATAGTTTAGACGATGGCGAAAGCCAAAATAGCTATCAACTAATAAATATAGAACCGTAGAACTAAATTCGTTGCATTAATAAAAACACAACATTCCTTTGTACTTTATTCCACTTTATTTAATGGGTCAGGACCGGTTTCGCTCATTGCGAGCATTGTCAACTGATAAGAAATATAATTTTCAGTTGACAATTCTCGCAATGAGCGAAACCGGTCCTGATCTATTAAATACAGTACAAAGGAATATTGTGTTTTTATTAATATAATGATGCCTTTCCACCAAGTATTGACAGTGAAAGTGACAGAAAGTGAAACAAATTGACAGTGACCCTAAAAGTGATAAATTCGTTGCTATTTTTACCTCATTAGATAAAGCTATAGGTAATTTCAAACATAATTATAATTTCGTAAATTTTAACAAAGTGATCTAAAATGATACATTTTAAAAATTGCTAGTAAATGCTTGTCATGGGCGAAACCGGACCTGCTCTTGCTAAATAAAGTACAAAGGAATATTGTGTTTTTTTTTTAATTTAGTATGAAACGTCGAGGATTTGATGTATTCGGCCATAATAACTATCCCCAGGTATATTCTGTAGCCTAACGATTCTTTTTTAAAACATTATTTACAATCAGAAGTTACAAAACACGGCCCTTGTTTAAAAGGTAACGTTATTGCGTAATGTACAAGACAATATTTTATTAATTTCTCCGTAATAAGTTATTATTACTGTCAAATTAACTTCGGTCTGGGCACATGTTTCTGGTGGAACCCCTCAGGGGACACGCTGTACATGTATGTTATGCACCTAGGGAGCGGCAACGGCACAAGAAAAATGATTCAACATTATACGATATGAAACGAACTTTTTAAATAATAACTCATTAAGGGCCACATCATAAATCATTGTTATTTGAAAACTCAACCTCTCGCTGACGAACTTATTTTTTTAAATAATTTTGCACTCTCATTTATGAATAATGTTTTATTATTATAACTATATATCTTAAAGTGTAGTATATTCACTGAAAGATAATCAAATATACAGAAGTGAACGTAAAAAGAGACCTGATTGTAAGCTTATATTTACTCATCCTCGCTCTTTAGTATAGTATAGTCAGTTGTGAAGTGCTGACTAAAAGAGTCTGGGAGCGCTTATTAATTGTAATATTTTAATGCTCTCTAAGATTTTAATGCTCAGCGAATCAATTTCCGCACCAAAATTTTCCAGAAAAACGGTCTTTCAATGCATTATTACAGAAATCGTTTTTTTGTATTTACGTAAAAATTGACATTAATCGCAAAATAATAAAATCTTTGGGAGCGTCGACCCCATGCGTCTCCGCCCCACTACACTATTTTACTGTAACTTTACTGTATAGTAGAAATACAGCATGACTCAGACAGTTAAAATAAAGCATATTGCTTTTTTTCGCGTTGTTTTCATGGTTAAATAAACGGATGTTCGAAATTGTTAGAAAAAATGATATTTTATTCAATTTATGGATATTTGTTTAAAGGCGTAGATAACTGTGATGTATAGATTAACCGTCATTCATCCTCACTTCAAATTTTCTGCGCACTTTTACCTAGGGTTATTTTTCTTTCATTAAACTATCAGAAAAACATGTGAAGAAAATTTATAATGAGATATTTTCGGGTTCGGATGTATGTTACATTTTGCATCAATTTTTAATATAAAATTAATTAATTTGATAACTACATCATTCTACTGACTGTGTTACAAATTAAAATTCAATACAAACATGAATTGTAATTAATTATTAATAAACAACATTTTAAATAGACAGTTGGCTCAATATTAAATTTATTTCCTATGGGATTTACCTTCACAAACACACTAATTAATTTGTAATTAGTAGTGTTTTATGATAAGTGTTACTTTTGTTTATATATCTGATACATGTATCAATTAGAAAGAAAAAACTTCAACCCCAACTAATTGTTTTGATAAATAATCTTATGATGTTAGTGTGAAAATCCTTTTCAATGATCACTTTTAAGGTTAATACATCAATTGTCATAAAAATACTAATTTTATTTCAAATCATCAGGACTGGTTTTGCTTATGACGGGAACTATCAACAGATATTCTAAATAAAGTATAGCACATGTCAACATTTTTAACTTAATTAATGGAATACCAGTTATTCAATTTAATTTTATAATAACTCATAAGATGTGAAGTGGTATTTTAGAAAAAAAGTTAGATGCGTTGTAATATTTTACACGTCTTAAAGAATCGTTAAAGTCCAAAAACCTCAGTTAATACACATTGTAATATTGTTATCACCGTAAAATAAAAATATACAATCCACCAAAACACCAAGTAAAGACGTGATTGTAAGAAAAAAGTTTGACCATTTTACTAGTTGGTTCACTTCACTTTCGAGGGCTCATATGTTATTATAACATGTTTTGTAAAACAACTTTGGTTAAGAAGCTTTATTCCGAGCATATGGTTTCGTATAGAGTGTATTCAAATATATCCACTCTCAATAGAGTGGATATATTTGAATACAATGTGTTAAATATATTCACATTTTGTCGATACTTACAACAACTTTCAACATCTTTCAACATTAAAATATCTGGCGCGTTGGCACTAGCTGTAATGCCAAATATTTAAAAAAAAATATCTATATATTACTTAATTCAATTAAGTTTTTATATTAAGCAAGTTCTACTATAGAAACAGTACGTAATAATAAGCAAATTTTGTAACTGACACCAATTACAATAATCAACGTATTTTTTTACATTGAATACGTCAACAATGAAAAATGTTTGATTTTAACGACTAGAGCAACTTTGCGTTGGGTAAATTTTTGCGGTCTACCTTTTTTGGGGACTTCTACCGAAAAGGCGAACAAGAAAAGTTGGACATTCTCAGCTAATGGTTCTCCCTCACAAAAGAACATCCATTTCAAGAATAAATTTGAATACTTATTTATGACAGGCATCCGCAACCTTTTTTTTGGCGAGCGTTCGAATCCTATTTGTAACACTTCATCTAATTCTCCCCTTTATTGTGCGAGGCTCGGCGGTAAAAAAATACCTTTGAAAGTTTTCACAAAGATGGCTGTCGGAAAATTCGACGATGCCATAAGTCACGAAATAAAAATAAAGCTCTTCGCTTATTTATAATTCGTGACTTTTAGCGTGGTAAAAATATACGTTCTTTCATAACTCATTATTATTGCGTGTTAGTCGACTAGGTAAATGCATATAGTTTTGGTCACGGTTCTCACGAGATCGAATCCTAGTATGGACAGTTTTTTTTTTAATAAATCTTTCAATCGATGTCTGTTCGAATGCATGGATTTCGGTGATTTTTTAAAATTTTGCCCCACTCTTCTTATCCTAATATAGGAGAGCAGTAAGTTTGCCACTAATTCTGTTCTACTCGTAGACTACTGTCTCTAATCTCTACGATAAAGAGAGGTTAAGCAAGTGAGTATCAGGAAGTTTTTGAAGAAACTTTTTTTCGACGTAAACTCCGTATGTAATTTGTATGCTACACTTTAGAAACGGACACAGTTTTTTTAAACCGAAAATATCACTCCAATAAAGTAGATTTCATTAAAATACAGTAGAAACTAAGGTTATTATCTGACCGGAAAAATCCGTTCGGATTTAAAGAGCTTAGACCGGACTCCGCTCGAATTTCATTCAAGACTGGATTTTTGTCGTACGTAAATAAAGTGCTAATTTTACGTAATTAAAACTATTCAAATTATTATTTTTAGCCAAAGACAGAAGGACTTAAAAGAAAATCAAGACATTTAACCACTTGCGACCGGCTTTCCACACAATTGGAGTATGGATTATTTTTCTATGATATGTGAGCATTATAGTGCACAAGACAGCAAACTTTTTTGGTAATAAAAAAACAGACAAAATAACAAATTACAATTCACAATAGATGTAGATGCGAACATTAATCAATAAAATAATCGTAAAAACATACCTACGTTTATATAAAAGACTTCAGCATTAATGGGCAACCCTTAACCTGTATTTGTTCACTATATCAAGGTTATACTATACAAAGTATTACTGTACTATAAACAAAAGTCCTCGTGTGTGCTACCGATATTGTAATGTTTAAATAAATATATGTTTTCGTCTAAGATTTTCTGTAATAATTTTCTTCTGGAATGATTCCGTACACAAATGTTTTACACGTGACCCATTTTTTCAGACAGTAAATATCAATTTAACGATACTAAATGCCAAATAAAAATGTATCACTGTAAGATACACCACTGATTAATCCGTTTGAGTATGTTTCGTTAAGAATAATCCAGGATTCGTATTTCGATGTCAACTATTTTATTAACATTGTAATGATTTTTTCTAATGTAATGAAACACTCGAAATCGTAGAACCAAACTTCCAATGGTGATGGATTTGCTTATCGATATATTTTGTTAATATTGCAAAAGAGATAACAGAAACACTTTTTTGTAAGTTCTTATATGAGGTTGAAGTAGGTTAATGTTTTTTCAACTATTTTTAAATGTTAATAAAAACAATAATCCTTTGTACTTCATTCCACTTTATTTAATATGTCAGGACCGGTTTCGCTCATTGCGAGCATTGTCAACTGATAAGAAATATAATTTAACAATGCTATTTATACAAAATTGAAAAGTTATACACAACAGTTGGCATTGAAAAGAAATTGCCAATTACATTAAAGTGATTCTAAAATAACACAAAATTTGACATATTAAATAAAGTGGAATGAAGTACAAAGGATTATTGTTTTTATTAATATAATGCCTTTCCACCAAGTATTGACAGTGAACACCCTAAAAGTGATTTTTAAATGTGTTTTACTTCGTTTCATAGATATTGAATCTATCTATAATATAAATCAATTATTATATTTTTTAATAATAAATCAAACCTGTTATTTGAAAAATTACTCTTTATTGCTGCTCGTATTTAAATAAATTAAATATAAAAAAATAGTCTTTTGTATTAATTCCAAATTTACTCAGCATTTTTAACTGACAATGAGCTCGTTATAGCAATACCGTTTAAAACTCTCGCGGCTCGGAGACTAGAAAAATACGTCTCTGCCGATGGGGGTCTTTTTTGACCCCAGTGGTTTCCTCGTTATTGGCCTTATTCTTATGAATTTCAAAAAACAAATAGTCTAAGGGCTTTAAAATATCTCTCTGCATCATTCCTCGTACATTTTTTTAATAAAAATCCATGGTTTTTTTAATAAATAATCATATTTTTAGTTGCGCGTAAAAAAGACGTCATCCCAGCACACATATGAATTGACTACTGACGAGTGTTCTCAGCTATCTTACGAACGATCGTTATCGCGGGTGCTTATCGCCTGATAGCGTAATGGCGTTATCGCATACTTATATAAACTACAAAAGGTCCAAAAAACTATGATATAAGAATACCTTAATTATAAACATTGTATCACCCATATAAAAATAGATATTTAAGAAAATGTTGGTATTGGGGTCGCATTTCTTGAGCTTAGAACCGGAAAAGTTAATGTTGATTCAGAGCAAAAGAGTGTTTGAATATAATGCTTTTCCACCAAGTATTGACAGTGAACACTTTAGATAAACAATTTAAATATAATTCAAATGAATGTCATTGCAGTACAATACATTATAATATAATGTTGACTAAACTTTACAATACATACTATTTTGACGAACCATATATCTTGTAAATCCCCAACGATTCAACATTCGAAAATGCGTATACGTGCTGCTGTATTCCGTTTTTGACGAGTATTATTTGTAGAATTTCCCCTTAAGTGCCTCGGGGAAAACCAAACTCTGTCAGCCCACTTGCTGATTTCCACAAATCAAGGAAAACATTTTTCACGGCAAAGTGTCGCTTTTTAAATGTAAATATAAAAAGATTCACAACATTCATCTACATTTCGCGACAACTCTAATAACAGCCTCGAATCTTGTTAAAATGTTTTCGTGAATCCGCGCCACATTTTTTGCGGATTTTTTGCTATCTCGCATAAAAAACACTACTCACCTGTGAGCTTTTTAAAAATAATATATCTTTTTAACATTCAAAGCCAGCTATTTTGTATCCGGAGATTCAAATGTCTTTGCTGTTTGGCCTTGGTTTGACTTCGTTCGCAGTGTATACGAATTCTAATCCCAGCATAAATATTAACGTTATCGATTAATGAAATTGTGATCAAAAGTGTATATGTTTGTGATATTTATCTACATTGCTCTTGGTATGTTGACGTTTTTATCCACCCGTCCTGTTATAAAATTGTTAAAATTATTATGTTACCACTAGTCTTCTCCTAGCTTTATTAGTACATTTTTTTAAAACAATATTTTCTCCCAATACGGAGCATATGAAAATTATTACGACGTAAGCTGTTCTACGAAAACTGATTGTTTTTTAATAGATGCGCAATATAAACATGTGAATATTTATTTTCAATGTAATATGATCACTTTTAGGGTGTACACTGTCAATACTTGATGGAAAGGTATAATATTAAGAAAAAAACACAACATTCTTTTTTACATAATTTTCAGTTTATTTATCAAGATCAGTACCGGTTTTGATCATGACGAGCATTGTCAACTGATTTTATTTCTTCAGATTTTATATTAGTTGATAATGCTCGCCATGAGCGAAACCGGTCTTGACCTTGATAAATAAAGTGAAGATATTAAGTACAAAAGAATATTGTGTTTGTTATTAATAAAATAATATTATATTAATCATATTATGACCATTAATTATTAGTATTTTTTATAAGTAAGGCGGCTCATCAGTGTTGAATTTAATTCCATTAGGATTTACTGACAATGATGAATGAGAAGAAACATAGAAGTCCTGCAGAAAATAAAAAAAAACCTCGATTTAAATTATGTAATTTGAATCAATTTTTAGTGTATTCGTAAATCTTGAGATGTTCAAATCCACGGATAAGCCTTATTTGAGTCATCCATGTGAGTTCAAGTTCATCTGTGCACTCGAACGCTTGAAAATGTCTAAAATCTATGCTCGTGTTGTTAGTAATAAAGCTTGTGGAAATGTACACAATTTTAACGATTCAAATCATCAAAAAGATTAGTGTTGAGATCATCATTCTATTAACGCCCCGCCTCTTTAACATTTATTTAATTTTATATATATATATTAATAAAATTAAAGGTATTTGGCGTTACAGCTACATCAATGCCAATGCCCCAGATATTTTAAGCTTGAAAGATCATACGAGAAATGCTCGATAAGAATTTATTGTAAGTCACTCGAGATCAACTCGAGGTGATTTGACATTACAAACACCCATGTCTTAGGTTTCAAATTAAAATTGACATTGACCTTACCGGGAACTGAACCCAGACCCACCTGGTCGGCAGAGCAAGCTCTAACCAACTACACCCGTGGTCGGCAAACTCAATAGTCAATTGAATGGTTTACAAGAAGAGCTTTACTAGAATGGTCTATACAAGGGTTTCTCAACCGGTAGCCATGTGGCCACAGCGTGTCCCAAGGGGGCCACGGAGATTTTTTTTCAGATTTGCGAAGCCACAGCACAGCTAAGGGGGGCCACAGGAAAATTTCCCACGCTAGTTTTCTGGGCATATCCGCAAATTCATAAATTCACATGAAACTCGAAGAAGACAAAAAAATGGAAAGGGGAGTAGAGACAAATAAAAGCACTCAAAAGGGGCCACGGGCCCAAAAGGTTGGGAAACACTGAACTATACAACGATTGAAACTTCTTTTGAGAGCCAAATTTTTAAAACTTTAACTATAAAGGTAAGCACATTTTTATTAACTTGATAAGGGTACTCTTATGCATGCTTTTCCTCAAAAGGTCTTCAATTTGATTGAGGCACATTCGCTGAAATCGCCTCTTCTAACTCTTAGTTTTAAGACAGACAGCCGACTTCTGCGCGTGAGACACGAAATTTCAATCGCAATGTATGTGGTATTTGGTGGAAGAGCCACACTCAAGGGTCCAAAGAGCCGCAGTTTTCCGACCACTGAACTAAACCACAGCAATTGGTAAGGCGGAAAACTCTCCCAACCAACAGTTTTAGGGATCGGATAGGGTATAAAAATTAAATAACGTGTAAATTTATTCTTACTGATTTCGAAAGCAATCAACGTAGTTTCGCAAACTTAAAATTTTGCGTAAATTAGTATAAACGAGAATAATAATTACAGTGAAACATTTACGTTTTAAAGAAACATAATTCTGGTTTGGCTGATTGAATAGATTTGTTAATCACGTTCTGGCGCGGACGAACGCATAAATATTCATGAGGGCGAAAAGTAGAGGAAGTGGGTAGCGTTCATTAAAAAAAACTTTCCCGGCCTCGGCAGAAACGTGACAAATTCGCTGACATCTTCCCAACGGTTGGGGCGCGCGAAATTACCAGCATTATTTATTTTCCAGACGCCCAAGGGCAGCTGAATTGACTAAATTATTAGATTTGGTAAACATAATAAGGACATGTTCTTTGACAGCGGACGGCAAAATTCAAACCATTCTCAATCAAAAGCTTAAAACAATTTAATTCATTTTTTTGTAACCGCTCATAATGTAAATAGATTGTGGACCATATTATTTTCCTTTTTTTACGAGATTTTGTACATTTTCTTACGTTTTATTGTGTATTGTTTCAAATGAGAAGGGCAGTGCATGGCATTACAGCTGAGTAAAATCGTGTGGTAAAATGACGTGTAATACGTTTTTTAGTTTATTCGTAGATCTTATGATAATATGTCTGATGCAATAATAAAATACAAGAAGTAAGCTGCGTGGAAAATTTCAAGACTGCGCGGGCCACTCCAACAAATGCGCAGCATAATTCGTCAAATGTTATTAAAAAGATGTGTTTTTTTTGTGTATTGATTTGCATAATAAACATTAAATTTAGATTTTTTTACATACAAGTTTTTTGCACAGAAAATAAGAAATTACAGAACTGATTATATTTTTTAAAATAAAACAAAACTAGCCACAATTTAAGAAAATAAGTAGAATGAAACAAATAATCTCTCGCCAATAAATTAGTTAACGTATTTTTTAAAGTTATTTACAATAATTCTAGATTTTTAAGTCGTTTCGTATAACTAATCATTATATTATATACTCCATTAAGATCAATTTATTGTTCTTATAAATAAAAAAAAAAAAAAATTCTAGTTGAATTATCTAAATGTTCAATATCTAATAGAAAATTTAAATTAACTTTGATTATTCCACGTATTGTGTTACTAATTGTGACACGTGTTTCGCCTCTTTCAGAGGCTTAGAATTTTTAGAAATTAATAAAACTCTTAACAAAAAAGAAATATTATTAAATAATATTCTTAATAGCACAGGTGGTTCCCCGTTACTCAAATTGTTTCCAATTAATAGAGTAATCACAAACCTAGCTGATTGATTGTAGCTCATTAGTTTAATAGTTTGTAATGTTTAACGTCATTAGTAGTATGATTAAATTTGTTTGCACTGTTTCGATTTTATAATCCCCTCTTTGCTTCCATTAAAAAGGAAAAATCCCAATCTGATTGATTACAACTCATTAGTATCATTAGTATCATTATCTGTTTGTTTTATTTCGATTCTACACCCCCCTTCTTGCTCCTCCTAAAAGGAAAAAAACCCAAACCTCCATTTTGTAATTTTATAATTTTAAAATGTTAGAATCAATCTTGCTTCATAACTTAAGCAAACTTTGCGATAGTAAGTCTGAAGATGCCTCTGAAAGAGGCGAAACACGTGTCACAATTAGTAACACAATACGTGGAATAATCAAAGTTAATTTAAATTTTCTATTAAAATGAACTTCCACAAAGTTACCGCCGAAACCATCGAAAGTATGTTCAATATCTAATTTATTTCTGTCATTAAGAGTTATTCAAACTAAAAAATATATACATTATTTGAAAAAATGTGTTGGAGTGCGCGCCAATTCAGAATAAGTGAACGAGGACGAGGACAAGGGAGTTGTGCACGCTCGCAGCTTATAGTGAACGTTGGTCTGATATTGTTTATCAATGAAGTGAAACACATCGTTAAGTTTTATTAACAAAAATAGCTTTAATGAATTGACTGTCGAATCTATCGAAGATTTGCTTATCTCGCTTTTTCTCTCTCGCAGTAAAATAATTAAAGCGTAGATCTGCATCAATATTTGCAATAAAATTGTTCTAGCAATGTAAATTAAATTTCAGAGATAATTATTATATATAAAAAAAACTGTTTGTAAAGCACAGCGTAACGTCAGAGCAACTTGTTCGAATGGAAAGTAACAAGTAACTAACTACGCGGACCAGCTCATAAAATAAAATAAAAAAGAACGAACTAACTGGAGGGAAAGTGTGAGGAAGACATCTCCAGATTGAGGGTGGTAGATGGAAAATGAAAAGAAAGAAGAAATCGAAGTAAGCGCAGAAGAAGCCGAGTGACAAAAAACACTCGCTTCGTTAACTATTCAAATTAAGGGAGACCGCGCGCGCAAACGTCTACTGGATCCAGTCGGCTCATTATTACAAGTCTCTTGCTGTTATTCCGACACTTTTAAAATATAAATCAGGATATCAATATTTAATTGTACACGCCTTAGTTCATCTTTAAAAAAAAAGGTTCTTTTGTAACGGTATTTTATTATTTAATTTATTCAGTTATTCCTGATTTTACGCGAGTTTAAATAATATAATATCCAATATGAAGTTTAATTTGATAACTTTGTTATTCTACTGCTGGTTACTTGGTGCGATACGTGGTTTGCTTCATTGAGAATCATTTTTTTTTAAAAAAAATTGCCGTACTGGCTGCATTGTTATCTTTAAAGGATTTGGCGGTATTCATTTTCAGGGATTTGGAGCAACCACTTTTTTGAGTTGCTCCAATCCAGCTCCGCTCCGACACTTAAATAATTTTAATGAGGTAGACCACGCAGAAATATAAAAAGTGAGATTATGCATCGCTTGTAAAATTTTCCCTCGCATAAAATGATACCAGTGTTAAAAAAACCATAAAATATTGAACTTATCATAAACTGAAAATACATCTTAAAAAACGTTTAATTTTTAAATATTGAATAAAACTAAAATATGTATAATATATATCGGAGCAGTGGAGCACAACAAATAACCGTACTACGGCACCGCTCCTTGTTGAAAAACTAGTTGCTCTACTGCTCCGCGCTTTGCTCCAGATCCCTGAGATCCAGAATGAGAAATAAAAACATATTAACATATACACATTCTAAGATAAATAAAAACATGGTTTATAGCAATCATCGTAAATTTGAATGTAAGAGAAATTGTAAACTGGCATTTTCTATAATAATCAGTTAGTTTATTTAAAAACTATTTATCAGCTTTTTTTTGTTTTATATCATTTTGATAAATTATACAAAATATAACTAATATAATAAAAAATATGTATGTTGTTTACAAAATGAAATTCAAGCTTAATTTTTAACCATTTAAAGAGGCGTGTTATCAAATAATAACCTCATTTTAGAGTTTTTCGTTATTTTTTTCCAAATTTAGGTATTCCATGTATTTCTTTTCGTGACGCTGTTTTTACGTACCTGAAAAAGAAAATTATAATTATATGCGAAATCGTGAGAACCTCCAAGTTATTTCTGTATTTTACATTGCATTTATTATTTATTCAATCCACGTTGAAATAAAATCAAAGGACTTCCGTGTTATCAATTCAGTCGGTATTAGGAGGGCGGTAAATGGAACGAGTAAGGGAGACCGAGATCTACCCAGCTGATTGCAAAACCTTTATTTAACATACTTTTAGGTCGCATTTATCCAAGATGTGTATTAAGATTTTGTTTTATGACTCATAAAATGTAGATATTTCTCCGAATTTTCTATTTATGATTCTTTGTGTAACACGATACAGTGCTTATTTTATTCTGTGAGATTGTTTCGCAGCTTAAGCTAAAACGAGAATATAATTTATAATTATATAAGTGATATTTAGGTATTAAGATTTTATTTATTTATAGCCAACCACGTTCGAGGAATATTACTGTAAACTGAAATTAACATGTTTAATATTTTAATGAGTTTTGAGTGAAGTTTTTCAACGAGATCGTCGAGAACTGTTTGTTTCTTAGTCGCTCAACCTCTCTATTCCAAAGAGAATGGATAGAAAGATAAGGCTAGGACAGGACTATTGGTTAACTAATCGCTCTGGCTACGCCCAGCTATTAAAGGATCGGAAAAGGTAGGTGGGAATTTCTTTAGACATCAAAAACATCGATGTCTTCGAACAGAAATTGTTATATCGATCGAAAAAATGCTGTTCGTACATGGACTTGATCCCGTGAGATCTGACACGGAAGCTCACAACGGTAACCGCTGCGCCCGAAAAGATTCTTATGCCATAGCTATCAATCATTATCAGTATCGCCCGCTGTAGTCTAGTCGACCAGGCGGGGCTGGGCTCGATTCCCGGTAAGGTCAATAACAAATTTAGATTTTGAAACCCAAATATGAGACCTAAGAAATGGGTGTTTTTGATGTAAATTTACCTCGAGTTGATCTCGTATTATCTTTTAACTTTAAAATATATGGCGCATTGGCATTAGCTGTAATGTCAAATAAAATTACTTAAAAAACGAGAAACATACCTCACCATCAACAATTAACAAATACTAAAAAAAATGCAGAAGAACTGCGTTTAAAAGATGTAATAATAACAAAAGTTTTTTACGGAGATGATTCCAGATATATGTATAATAAGTTAGTTTAAAGTAACTACTTACATGCATGAAACAAAAATAAAAGTCTGTGCCTATTCCGACATGGTTTTCTATCGGAAAGTTTCACATTTTCATGGAAAATATTTTGAATAACAACATAATAAATCAGTTTAAGGTGTTTTATTTGAATGCCGCCGAGAAGAGATTACAGTTGAAATGTGATGTTTGTTTTATATTTTTCTCTCTGAAAAGTTCCTTATTGTTTTGGAGGCTCTTGAAAATCGTTTTATTTAGCAAAGCATCGCTTCACAGCGCCGGGATTTTATGAGAACATTTAAAAAAAGAAATAGAGACATTCAGCGTGCGCTCGAAATTTCCAAATATACAAAACACGTGCATATATTTTGTATTTCAAGTAAACTTTAATTTTGGTTATACATAGAGGTGTAGTATTTTTGTATTGTATTACATTTGCGCCTAAATGCAGTACATATGAGGAGCAAACATTCAAAAAGTGTTTTGTCACACAAATACAAAGCTTGGAAAATGATGATTTAAGTGTTGGAAAAGTGACGGTTTGTATGAATGTGTCAACTTTATGATTTCATTTTAATATGAAAAAAAAACCTTTTTGAACACTAATTTTGATTTCCATTCATAGGTTTTATTATGGGCTATCAAAATTGATATAAAACGCCACTTTTTAAAATTGTGACAAAACACTTTTTGAATGTTTGCTCCTCATATATATATATTTATAATGCATATCCGCTCCTAATGTAGAACATATGGTCTCCTAATGGAGGTGTCTCAACAGTTTTTCTACGACTGTTTGTTACTTAGTCGCTCATCCTCACTTATTTAAAAGTGAGTAGTAGTGAAAGAAGGATAAGGCTAGAACAGGACTAGTGGTTGGCTAATCGCTATTGCTTCACCCAGTTATTAAAGGATCAGAAGGATGGGAGGAGAGGAAATGATGTGAATTGACATCACAAACACCCAGTCTTTGATCACAATTTTGAATTGAATGATTGTCAAATTCACTGTGATCAGACCCGCGTGATCGTTAAAGCAAGCTCTAACCAACTGGGCCACAGCAGGCGACATATATAAATTAATGTTTTATTTTTCATCTTCTTCACCATTTTTTTGTTAATATTAAGTATTTAACATTTAAGTAATACAGTTTGCAATATCAAATGTGAATCCCATTAAATGGCAAAAAATATGTAACCTCTTGCTTTTTCTATCTTCCTTATAATGTGTGTTGTCCTTACTGGGGTTCTAGCACGCGAGCATTGTGACAAAAAAAAAAACGACAATATATAAGCAATTATATATTACAGATTCGCTTATGGAAAGAATTTTTTGTTTCTAAAAACTTTTTCCTCGCTTAGGACGTATGTGTCGCCAGTTTCAAGGGTTGTTCAACTGATCAACTCATTGCCTAGAGAAGTGGACATTTTCAGGCGCAGTATTTGTGAATTGTTTGCTAGGTTAGGTTAGGTTTTTTGATTTTGTGTGTTGATATTTTGATGTATAATATACTGTTTTTTATTATTTTGATTATAATTTTCAAGCGCACGGCGAATTCGCGTCAGCTGTAATGTCATGTACTGTACTTTTGATCTTAAAACAATTAATAAATAAATATAATTTAAACTAAATGACTGAGAAAGCATTTTTTTCTTTCTAAATTTTTATATTTCTTAAGCTCATTCTACAAAATGAGTTGGTTGTTGATTATCTCACCACTACCCGTTACTTGTACGTAGTCGCTGTTTCACGGCCGCCTTCCATAACGCAATACGATCAAGGAAAAAAAAAACGAACTTACTCCTCAAATTGTTGGCCCAATACAGAGTTCCACGAAACCTATCTTTTAACAATGTGCTTAAAAGATAGCACCCGTGCAGCTTTGTATCAGGCCAAAATAAAGCGAATAAGTTCCTTTAAAAAAAACTTTATTGCGTTATGGAAGGCGGCCGTGAAACAGCAACTGCGTATGTGTAACGGGTGGTGGTGAGTCAATAAAGAAACAAATTTTAGTTTTCATAAGCTGTGACAATTATCTTCGCCTGTTGCCAAGTTAAATTATATGACATTTATTTAATGCAGATAGTACAGAAATACAAATTTCCTTGAACACGCATAAACACTTCACATAAAAGAAATATTGAATAGGCAATATTTGCAGGCTACGCGTAGAGCTGTATCGCGAGTCGGAAGATATTATTTGTTATTTAGTGGAAATTTATGGTAATTTGCAAAATATTTTACGATATCATAGCATCTGGCAACACGATTCGCCGAGGAAAATAGAAGAGAGGGCTATACGCAACGTGAACTCCATCTCACTATTGTTGTGTACAAAGACTTCCTTAGAGATGCTATCGCGGAAACTTTTGGCTAGTGTTTTAGACAATTTTACAGAGAAACACCCCCCAGGAAACAAAGGTGTTACGAGACACTCGTAACTTGCGTTTAAAAAAACTTTACATTCAAATATAACTTCACTTTGAACAATTATCAATATTAATGGAAAAAGTTTATTCATACTTTCATTGGTTTTATAGTCAGTTATTGCAGAAGTTGGAGGGTAATGTTATCTTTTAACTTGGTTTGTTGCCATTAGTACTTTTTCCCATGCTACGCGGTGGAACCTCGTTCTGGCACCCTTTTTCTTTTCATTTTAAATGTTTGAAATTAATTTTATTAAAAAAATATTTTGCTTAGACTTACTTTGTGACCAGAACCAACGGTTAGTTGTTTGATTTAGTGCGCTTTTTGCGTCACATGTCAAACTCGTCAAAGCAACTTTGACACTGTTTTTATTCTTTAAAATATATTGATCATTGGTCACCCAAAGGAAGACAATGCTTTCATGATGGATCTCACAGATTCGAGTCTCAGTACGAACAACATTTTCTTCAATCGATTAATTGATTTCTGTTCGAAGGCATGGGTGATATTTAAAACATTTCATCCCAACCTTACAATACTTAAATTAACTGGACAAATTGTGAGCGATTGATTTACCACTAGTCATTTCCAACACCTTTCTTTTTTTTACTCTCTTCGAAAAAAGATAGGTTAAGTAACAAGCAGTCCTCTTAAAAAACATTTGTTAAGATACCTTTGTTAGTAAGTTATGTGCTCCGCATTAGGAGCGGACATTGATAAGAAAAAAAGCTTCAGTTAAAATATTGATAAGTGAACTCCGACATCTTTTTTTAAAGCACTGGTTACAAGTATATTATGGTGTCTTATAGCCGCCAAATGGCCAGTTCTGCTGGGTATTTGTCCACTGGTTTGCGTATTTGAGGCTTCAATTCACTAGGTAAAAGCTGTCGATTGTTTTCTAATACGCAATGAAAAGCTAAAGCTGGGAAGAATAGTTTTCTATACATCCGATAGGTGTACAAATTTGCTAAACACTGAAACATATAGATACAAATAAACCAGTCGTTGTTTTTGATTAAGTTGTTGTTTGGAAAGACTTTTTACAGCAAGAAAAAAATATGTTTAATTAACGGCTATCATTAATATTGATAGTGTTTATCTTTCGTAAAGCATCTTTAGACTAACTTTATCGAACAATTTTTACTTGATTTTACGTTGTTATTTAATGTAATTCTATACTTGTTTTACGTTTGAATATATAAAAGATGAAGGGTGGCAATTTCACAGTATTATAATGAAATTATTTATTATTATATTTCAATTAAACAAATTCACGTGCATTTTCTCTCATGACAACTTATTCTTTTTTGAGAGCGGAGAAAAGAAAGTTACAAATGATAACATTTTTGATATGCAATTAAGTTTGATAACTTTGTCTCTCCATTTATTGTGTTACAAGTTGTGATACGTGTTTAACCTCTCTAGAAATCATTTTCTGACAAAATGTCGCAAGGCATAAACTAAAATTTTTGTCTATTTTTTATGTTATAAGATACAAAATGAAAGTTGCAGTTTTTTTATTTTGTCTTGAATTAGGGAGCGAGTTAGGTACACATTGATAAAACTAAAAACAATTAAACTATTTTTATTACTATAGATACAATAAATCACATAGGTTCTAAGATTCAGTAATGGTAAACCACCTTTAGGAAGTTGTTGAAATACTCCATCTTGTAAAGAAATAACGGCTAAGACCAGTGTTCCGTCTAAGCTGTGCGCGTGTGCATTAGCACACAGCGCACAAAAGTTACACCAATTAAACCACTACCAGATTAAATTAATTGTCATAGCATAGTGTTGTTAATTATTGTCGTTATAAAAAATAGCCATTTCATTAAGTAGGTCTAAATACCGCTATGTGGCGCACAATTTTTTTAATTTCCTTTCAAAGTTGCACAGCCGATGTATTTTGCGCTCATAACCTTCGGAAAATTAGAAGGAACATTGGCTAAGACTGCTTATTAATATAAATGAAACATTAGTAAAAAGCAAGGTGGTTCACCATTGTTGAGCATATTTTCTTTGGGATTTACTGTTCCTATAACTCAAATGTCCCAAATTAAGTGAAACGTGTGCCTGATTGTTTTTAGAAGAACTGTATTTTTCATTTCTATAAGTGTTATAATGTAATAAAATTAAATAATGTGTAATCATTATTTTAATGTTTGTATCTTGCCGCTTACCCAGAAGAAAAGAGAAAAACCACAACATATACTTTGTAATTTATAATTTATTTGTAAACCTTGAATAGTCTTTCTGATTATGTTTATTAACGAGGCAAAACACGTGTCACAATTTGTATAATTCATAACATAGTTACCAAATTTAATTGTATATAAAAAATGAATTTTCACTAAATCCGTGAAAACCATTATCACTTGGGTGTATGTGTACGGAGTAGGGCATCCAAACCTGGCATTCGGGATCCCGTAATCCCGGGATCCCGTTCAATTTTCTGATCCCGAAATTCCGGGATTGATACGGCTACGATCCCGGGATTTCGGGATTGAGAAATTTTGAGCAAATCCCGAAAATTTACACGAAATTGGCAAATTGAGAATATCATATTCTCCGGTGAGCTAAAAAACGAGGTTTGGAGATAATCCGGGCAAAAAGTATAGTGAATTGAGGATTTCAAATTCCTCTGTAAGAAAATTCCAATCTCGGGATTGAAAATAATCAATCCCGAAATCCCGGGATTGGGTACCCTAATACGGAGGGATTCTTAAATATTATGCATTTTATGCGACACCTATCTTATTATTTACTTACAAAAAGGATACACAAATCAAGAAAATTTATTCATTTTTAATTTTATATATCAAATAAAATATTTAAGCGGGCCATTTGCACCTACACAAAAAAACATCTTATCTTATTTCGAGAGAGTCACAGCCACCCCTTACCATGTCGCCGTTTTTCGTATTCATGGAGTCTTCCTTGAATTTATGATCTCGCAAAATATCATTATATTTGTTCGGTTCCTATTGCCAGCGAACCGCAGTCGAGCGGAGTACGGTTTAGAGGTATTTCTTATCACGATTTCATTTCTAAAGTAACTAATTCAGTGAGCGAGTCTCCGATAAGGACCAAAGGTGAAAACGGGCTACGAAAACAGCCAAGCACAGAGTCAGATGCAGAGCTTTAAGTGGCAATGTACATAGCAGTATTATTTATTAAAACTTTGGGTATTCGTAAGAACATTTTATTTTCAAACACATACATAATACAGATACGAACAAAAATATATTATGATGTTATAAATTAATTACTTTGTTATCTTGTTTTTATACAATGATAAAAAAGGTAAAATCTTGGAAGCTTTTTCAAGTTTTGGGTAAATAACGAAAAACTGCTGTGCACACATCCCTTAAATTAAATGTATTATTTGTAAGCAAATATAATATAACAATTTAATTTTTATGCAGATAGCGTGTTGAATCTTTTTTCTAACTTTTTTGAAACTGTGATTTTTTTCAAATAAGCCAAATTATGAAATTGTTTTCCCCGACAAATGAGATGGATGCTCTCACCCACTTTAGAAGATATGTTTTAAAATAAATATTAAGTTAAAGATAAAAAAACGTTCACATGTATTTTTCATCAAACATGATTTAATTAAAATAAAGTTAAATCATTGTCAAGAGATATGTATACTTTCTCTCTTAAGAAACAGACAGAGGTTGGACAATTTTAAAATGAAATAACATAAAAGATATCTTAGAAGTCATAATATTTCAATGTTTGACAACCGATTGTTTCTGAAATAATGAAAATGAAAATTAAATTATAAATGTAGAAATACTGATTGTAAGATTAAACTTCTTCAAAGATTTGATGTAAATTAATTTAAATAAAATATTCATTTGTACTAATTCCCACTTTTATTCCTCCAAGGACGAGCTTGACCATATAGTCACTGTAAACAACGTTGTCTATTGATCCCGCTACTCATTCTTTTTGTACCTGAATATCGTTGCTTTCTTGACTATCCGTTTATTTTTAATGGACTATTTGAAATGTCAGCTACTAATTTATCAAAATATTAAATTATTTACACGGATTTTAATAATATGTTTGTGTTGGTATTATATTGATCTAAATAGGTCAAATTGTAAATATTCAAAAAAAAATCACGTTTAAATATATTTGAACCCCGAATGTTTGTGTGCCCATACGGTCACGCTCGTCCTTACTACTGTCCGTACACAATTTTACATGGTAATATAAGGATAAGCATGATCATATAGACCTGCGAATAGGTAAACTTTTTGGGCTCACGCACCACTAAATTCACAATTTTAATCCAGCGGACCTGGACTCACTGGACTTTTGTGTTAATATAACATGTTGAAATAAAAGTGATCAAATGGGTCTAAAAATGCACCAAATTCATAAAATAATGCCAAAATTCTCTGCGGATCACGACAATTTTCTCGCGGACCACACTATGCCAATCGCTGATATAAGCAACCTCTTCGTATTTTCTTAAATAAATTTGCTAGAAATAAAAGTTATCCGTGACTTCAATATGATTGAAAAAGAACTCTTGTCTATGGATAGTTAATAAGATAAAAACCGGTTGGTTATGCTCGTCATAATGCTTTTTCAGCAAGTATTGGTAGTGAACACCCCAAAATTGACCCTAGTTTTAAGTAAAATCTAACTAAAAATAACTATTTAAGAATTATTTAAAAACAACGATTAATATAGATACGAATTGACAAACGGCTGAAAACAATTGATACAACGGTACGTTAAACGAAAATCAAGATAATTTGTAAAGACAGAAGTTATAAAAATAAAGTCACAGAAAAATGATTAATCCGAAAGATTTCTAGCGTTGAAGCATTGCAAAATAAATGATACGAGAGAACTTTTGGCGACTAATGTATAAAATAAATTATTGACATCGGATAATTTAGTTGATAACAGAAAAGTAATTTAAGCACCTTACTAAAATACTTTTCTCAGTTTGTCGGGCGCGAGTCCACGAAGTTGTGATTTTAGCGAAATTTTGCTACTTATTAACTTTATTAAATAACTACCTTACTAATAAGGTAAACTAAAAATTCTTTTAACAGTTTTCAACTTGAAACGTCGACCATTTGATTCTTTTATAGAGTTTTTTTAATGTTATGTGAGGTTGTTTAAAACTTATTTATTTTAACACGTTAAATACTCAGACCATGACTTCTCATGATACGCTAGTCCTGCTAGTCAATCGTGTTTTCAAGTGATTTGCTATGCTTTGGAGTAGAGTCATAATTATGGTACTAAGTAACGTGTTTTAAAAAAGACACATTAATAATGAGTGCAGCAGATAATTTAGCAGATAAAATTAATAAATGGCTCATTAAAAAATATTCGTGTAATTGATGGAATCTAGCTGAATAGGATTTTAAAAACATCCCATTTGAGTTAGATAGACATTCCTCATTATTATATTCTAATAAAATTTATTTGTAAAAAATGACCAAGGAGGCAGTGGCGTGCTTAAGTAGTGAACTCCTATTTTTTATTTAAAAAAAAATAGAAGCCAAAATAGGAAGCATAAGAAAAATAGCTCAACCAAAACAAACTTGCTAATGATCTTACTCCAAATTCGATTTAAAAAATGTGCAAAATTGTACATAATATAATATTCTCTTTGAATTGTATAATATCTACAAACATACATAAATATTTCAATTTAATTGAAAAAGAGGAGATTTTTACGACTCTGACTCCGACTCCAATTTCACTTTCCTTTTTTAAGCCATCAAATTATGAAAAATATGTAACTGCTTTATTTTTTATAAATTGAAGCGTATCGAATTTCTTAAAAAAAATATTAATTCCAACATACAAAGTAGTCAGTAACAGTTTTTTAAGTTTAAGTATTTTAAGGATCCAATTTTAATGTTAACTTAAAAATAAATTGATTAAAAAATCATCCCTGGGAGGTTTTAAAAATATATTTATAAAACAAGTTTAGGCATTCAATAGGATGATATATATATAAGAACATAAATACGTACATCAAAATATCAATTTCATCCAAACTAAATTCCAGGAATCGATCATAAAGCAACGATTTACCAATAATAATTTTCCCAAAATATTCTACAATTTCCTCTACAAACGGAGCAACGCTATATTTTGTGTTGTGTAAGGCGGGATTGAAGCCATATCGGGTACAACGTCGAGTATCCCTGGGGCGCGTAATATAATATGACACGTGCGGTCAAAAAATATTCAAGGATCCTTATAATCCTAGTGATTAATATTAATTTATTTCGTACCTAGTCGCAATCAGGCAATGAAAGTTTATTTCGGCAAATTTAATGCGTAATAAACAAATTACGCTTCTCATATATTATTTCTACGTCATGGGAATCATAGCTCATGTACACCACAGAAACCTGTCTGTATTTTATTATAAACTAACGAAGGATTAAGTTTAATATACAGCCTCAGTTTCGTTGTAATGTACCACCTTTTAAGATTTATAACTGTAATTCGCATTATTATTGTCAGGAGAAATACGTAGCACTCTGTATAATATTTCGCTAGAATATCTAGTGACAAATGGCATTACGTCAAAATATAAAACAAACGATTAAATATCATATTTTCAAGGCAACATTAAATTGAATTAAGATATAATTAGGTAATTATAAACTTTTGAGACAATATTGCGAGCTCTGATGTTTGTTATTTTACTGTAACAAATAAATACACGGCATATTTGTAGTGAGCTGCTAACGGTGTCTCTTTTCATTTGTTATTAAACGAGAGTTAGATAAAAACTAGCCGTTTTATTTCTTTAAGAATATGTGAGGATTGAAGAATAAGGTTAAGTTAAGCTACTAGTAATAGCAGTTTTACTACATCCTGCCTAGAGACTCCAATTACTTGACATCTCAACTACTCGAGTAGTTTCAGATGTACCAAAATATATATTATTAATTCAAATTTGTGTGTTTAAATAGATGATAAATAAATAAATAAGCATATTTAATTTTATCAATACATTTATTTCAATTTATAATTACCGCAGCAGAAAAAACTCTCTCTGTTGCTGTGGACGTCGCTTTTATAGTTAACAATGAATTAAATGGTAAATCTAGTTTTTCTGTCCGCTGTTTAAATGATTCAAACTTTTTAAAATCTTTTCGCATAGCATACATAGTAAACGGCAAAACTGGACCAAACCATTTAAAAAAATATATATTACATGATAGTAAAATCCACGCGCAAGACTTAGTTATATACATTATATATATATGTTTTTTTAAATAAGTAAATAAAATTTGGAAATAAAACTCTCGTCTGAAGGATTGAAAATAGGATGATTGAGAATAATTTAAAATCGCAAATTTCTACAGTAATATTCCTCGTGTGTGGATTGTCTAAAAGAAAGATAATCAGGATGCATGAATAGAAGAAAAAAACACGTTAATCACGACTCGACACTGACTTCGATTGACATTTGAAAGGAGTACAAAGATCCATGAGTACTCGAATATAACATAATTTAAGATTTCGACTGAAGGTGCTTGGTGGAATTTCAATATTAAATTTGAATCGTTCAAACTATGTACATTCTCACAGATTTTGTCACTAACGACCTGGTTTTCGCCCTTCGTCATCTTCGGGCATTCAAGTGCACGGATGAACATGAACTGACCCGGAAACGAAACCCGGGTCGTTAGTGACAAAATCTGTGAGAATGTACATAGTTTGAACGATTCAAATCGAATATAACAATCTAATAATAGGTCTTTAGAAAACTATAGTTGGTACTAGAAAATTGTTCAAAGAATCCTGTAAACAAGCTTAAATTACATATATTCTTAATAAACAATATTTTTTAAACATAGCAAAAATAATGATTTGCCTTGAAAATGCATATTAGTATCTTAAAACGATATATAAATTCATAATTCGAATTATCCGTGCGACTCATTTCCACTATTAGCCTGAATAAACGAGAGTTTTCTGTATATTATAAAGTATCTGTTTGGAGCATTAAAGCTTTTATCGAACATTGGAAACCTGAATGATGTGTCAAAAAGGAGACATTCTCGACACAAGTTATGATTAAGAAATATATTATTAATACGCTAGCCATGTAAGCACAATAAAGGTCACCTTATCCTTCATGTTTAAAAAAAATGCCCTTTCAACAATGGTTACTAGCAACAACGGATTGATTTCGTTTGTTTTTCTAGACGCTGTATATGGTGTGAAACAAAGCATTTTTTTATCATGTTTTTCATTTGATTACATGGTGTGGAAAACACCTTCTTAATAAAATTCTTTTTTTTACTAAGTCATTGGCAATCGAAGGTTAGGCGAAGTGTTAGCTCTTTATACTTTTTTCATTACAATTTGACTGACAAAAAAATAATATTATTTCCGTTCAAATTGGTTATTACAGTTTTTATTGTCTAATTTATATTTATTAATATTTAAAAAAAGCTTATTCTACGTACGAAATAGTTTTATTACCCGGCTTCATACGTGATAGATTCAAACTTATTCTCCATTTATTACGAGTAAACCAAGCTCACCTTCAACAAACACAAACATTTTATATTTTTATTGGAATACGACAGCTTGAATACAACGAATATAAAAAAAATGTGTTCCATAAATAGGATAGTTAGGTATACTTCCCATCATCATTATCAGTGTCATTTCATCTTTATAAGGGGAACTGTGGAGCCGAGCTCTCATCTACCTTTCATCTAAGGTTTTACATATCGACTGTGGAAAGGAAAAAGGACGTAACCCACACATATCAAATTTTACAGGAGGCGCTAAAAACGTGTTTTGATGATTTTGTGACATATGCAAATTATGAATTATACACAACCTTGAAGTGCACGGATACTTCTAAACTGGTGTTTAATTGACATAACCTAATATTAATCAAAGAAATTGACTCGAAAAAACCTTTATTTCAGTGTTTTTTCTTGGTTTTAATTTTTTACAAGGTCTTCTTTTTCAAACTTAAAAGCTAAATTTAGATACTTATTCGGCATTTTCAGCTTCCATCCTTTTGATAGAATGTGTGTCAAGTTGCATATATTGTGATTATCGAAAAAAAGCTGTTTTGCAAAATTGAGGGTTAAGTCCTTTTTCCTTTCCACAGTCGATATATATTTAAAATTTAGATGTTGTGGGCCCATTTCATTTAGTTTAATTCTATTTACTTTTTTAATAATGGATTTGTCGGTTGTTTTTTTTTTTGTAAATTTGATTAAGAAAAAGAAAGGAATGGGAGAGAAAAGGTAACATACGTATAAAAGTATACTACCCAGCTCGTTTCCGGTTGTATCATACTTCTAACCGCTTTCAGAAATACAGATATTTGCGTCTACGTTATTAAAGATTTATTTTGGTGCCAGTTAATGTATTTTTTTTTATTTGGATATCAAATCCGTGTTGAGATATCACTGTGAACCTATGTAGTTAATTTTTTTAGAAGACAGGATGGCAAGTGCAAATGACACATATCCACTGTTAGCCGTTTGGGAGGAGTTCTTGTGACAAACAGACTCATCATGTATTTTCTGTTTTATAATAATAATAAAAAAAAATGTTTTGGTCGGTGAGGCGTTGAATTATTAATCTGTGTTAATAAATTAAGTAAACCGTAATCTTCACACTGTCAACAAGTTCAGTTGATGTTGATGCTCACGAGATTTTTCTTAGCTCGCTTTTAGGCACTGAAATCAGTGAAAACTTTATTTGACACTGAACTTCCTATTTACAGGGTAGATACGTTTCATGCGATACCGTGTAAAACATATACTAACATGGCCTGCTGTGGCCCAGTTGGTTAGAGCCTGCTCTACCGATCACGCAGGTCTGGGTTCGATTCCTGGTAAGATCACAGTGAATTTGAGAACTATTCAATTCAAAGTTGTGATCGAAGACTGGGTGTTTGTGATGTCAATTCATATCATTTCCTCTCCTCTGATCCTTCTGATACTTTAAAAACTGCATGTTGCAATAGCGATTAGTTAACTACTAGTCCTGCTCTAGCCTTATCCTTCTACTACTCACTCTGAAAACAAGTGAGGTTGAGCGATTGAGTAACAAACAGTTCTCGTAGAAAAAACTTATATTGAGATACCTCCATTAGGAGGCCATATGCTCCACATTGGGAGCGGACATGGATAAAAAAATATGGTGGAGAGGTCCCGGGTTCGAATCCCGGTACGGACAGTTTTATAAATTGATTTTTCAATCGATTTATGAATTTCTGTCCGAAGGCATGGATTTATGTGATGTCTTGAATCCCTCCCTCCCATCCATCCTATCCTATGAACGGGGCGTATCGAGAGCGATTAGCTAACCACTAGTCCTGTCCTAGCCTTATTCTTCTATTCCTACTCTTTTTGGAAAAAGATAGGTTGAGCAACTGAGTAACAAGCAGTTCTCGTAGAAACACATCTGTTGAAGTAAACTCCATTAGGAGTCCATATGGTCCACATTGGGAGCGGACATGGTTAAAAAAAAATTCCCGGAGTTATTCCACACTATTTTTAACTATCACAGGTACTTACCTCTATCACAAAGCCTGATTGTATTACCTACAGCGGAAAAAATGATGAAGTAAAATTAAGGCTGAGATCATGCTTGTTTTTCGTTTCAAAGCATAGGAGCGTATCGAATCCCCCGTGAGTTTACCCTCAAAATTATTATTAATATAATTACACTCGGAAAATATTAATTGCGAATTCGTTGAAGTAGGTCCCTATCATGAAACTCTATCCGAGACTCGTTACGATCAAATACGTTTACATTGCACATTTAATTGACTTGAATGTAACATAAAGATTTTCTGCTGTCCTGTTAACGGTTTTTAATGGTACATGATTATTATAATTAATGTTATGTTATATGTAGCCCGTATCAAGACACCGTAGTCTTGTATAAACAAACGACATACAGTTTTTGGTTTATGTTTTTCATCTGTTGCCGTGGGCCAGATGTGCGGTACCCAAATACCGGTCTTTGCCCGCGGGCCGTATCTTGGAGACCAATGCTATACGTACAAACTATTTCTGTAACAGCAAATAGGGCTAGCATGGTTTTATTGCTGTTATAATTACGATATATTCAAGGATGTTACTATAATATATTTATATTAAATGGAACTATAAAAAAAAGGTTGTGTTTTTTAAAAAATAATTATAATGCCTTTTTAACAAGAATTTACAGTCAACACAAAATAAATTAAAATTATAGTAATGTTATTTTTGGTTTTATATATTTTTTAGTATCAAGTGTACCTTGGAGCATATGTATAGCCAAGTTTTTCAATTTAGAGTTGCAAATTGTATTCTGTTTTGTCAAAAAATCAAAATGCGACTCGCAAAACCCCCTCCTCACAAAAATTTATTACCTTATTTATAATGGACCAATCAGACGTCACACTCAGTGAGCGACACAGTTTTATTTTTATCCTGGAAGATATAGACTTTTAGAACATTCAAAATCACTATTTATTATATGACCAAAACAGTTTTTTGTAATATACTCAAAACTCAAAAAAAAACTTCATAGCGGGCTTAGCAACTCGGCGCCTCATATTGTCTCTCTTTGAAAGTATCTTAACATAAATACTTTCTACATGAATTGCATGTTTGGTTCTCAGTTGATTAACCTCTTTTTCTCGAAGAAAGTATGGAATCAAAAGATGGGACTAGGACAAGACTATAGCTTTACTAATCGATCTCGCTACGCCCTTTCAATCTCATCTGTGCTACTATTTTTCACAAACTGTAATTATTTCTGTGCTTTACAATAATATTGTGTTGTTTCTTCTCCTACAAATATTTTGATTAATCTTCAAATTGATGACTCAATGGGTTAAATTTTGTCCGAGAATTACACAAAGTTTGCGATCTGTCACAAACTTATTACAAAATTGCTTTTTAAAAAAAATAGATCTGTTAATCAACAAGAGAGGCGCAATTCAACGCCATTACTGGGTTAGCCTATACATACATTTAAATTGACAATTAATATGCCGCACTTGAATCACGACAATGGCTAAGTGTAAGCGATTATTTGGACAACTGGTTGGCCAACAACGTACTTTGGGCGTAGTATTCCCTGCAGAGGGTACCGAATTCAATTCAGATGATAAATTATACATACACCCCCTGCAACCCCTCTCATCTTCAGTTAAACCCTTAATTTCAACGTAACCCTGCTCCGTGTAGACACAACCTCCCGCTCACTTTTCTACGTGATCCCGATCCCTTACACAGGGATAGCGAAGGACACTAACACTGAAGGACGTTTTTTGCTGGACCCAGCTCGCCAGGATCCACTTGGTAACTTTTCACGCTTTAGCTATCTATGTACCCTGCGTTGTCAGCACCGCATTTAATAAAATTATAGTATCCTGCAATCGTTAATATAAGATATATATTTTTTTCATTGTTAGCAATCAATGACAATATTAAAACAAAAATCCCATAACTTAGTTTCAGTCATATAGACTTTTTTAGAGCAGATTAATACAATTCTGTGCTCACAGAGCTGTTTGCATGCAGCCGTTACACATAATAGAAATCACGACGGTATCGAAAAAGCTTTTTTGTAAATTTTTCACGATTTACATCTATTTAAAAAGAAGTATTTTTTTTAAATATTAAATATTTTGAAATTAAATGATCACTCGAGATCAACTCGTGAAAAAGAGACATCGAAAACACACATGTCTTTGATCTCAAATATATTTTTTTAAAATAATAATAATTTGGAATTATTTTTACCAAGCCTTCTACTTACCTACTATACCTAATAAAATTTGTTTTTTTCACTTTTGTGTTGAAAACCTTTGTTACAAAAAATATTAACAGCATATTTTTTTTTAAAGAAAAATGATTGTAAATAAATGACTCACACCTTTTTTGGAGAGGCTAAGGATAAATTGGTCGAGTCCTATGTCGCAACGGTTAGTGCAGTAAAGTATGGATCTCACGGGTTTGAGTCCCAGTACGAACAGCATTTTTCAATCGATTTATAAAATATTCGAAGGCATGGATATTTGTGATGTATAAAAATCACCATTCCAAATCCTTCAATAACTGCGAGTAGCGAGGACAATAAGTTAACCATTAGTCCTTTCCTAGCCTTATCCTTCTATCCCTATTACTCTCTTTGGAAAAGAGAGATTGAGTGACTGAGTAATCAACAGTTTTCGTAGAAAGATAATTTAGTTGAGGTACCTCCATTACGAGGCCATATTACGACACGAGTACTACAAAGTTCTATGTGAATTTTTTTGCCAAAACTGAAGTAACAATGCGGCATTCTTCCAAGTATCATTATTGGTATAAATTGCTATTTTTGTTTCGTCAACATTTTTCACATATAACCTTGTAGTACTCGGGTTGCGATATGTTTCACATTGGAAGCGGACATGGATTAAAACAAGAATAGATTGATTGTTGAAAGTTTCCGTTTGAGGATAGGATCCAGAACTGTGAAAATGTCTAAGAAAGTTAAGCATCACGCTTCAGAACAACAAAGTCTATAACTAAATCCTCAATGAATTAAATTAAAAAAAAAATGAAAATAACTTATTACTAAGTAACCAAAGACGAAAGCATAGTTTGATTAAATTAATTGATTTGATTTCCTTAATTGAAGTTGTTACGTTAATTTGAAGTTCTTCAAACGAACACCCACTCTAAGGTTGGAAATGGGTCTTGTACATGAAATGGGAGGTGTTCTTGTGAGGGTGGCAATACTGGGAATTCGATTCCTAAAATATTGCAACAAAAAAATACACGATAAATTTTTGATTTTATTTATCCTTATATTCGATAACAGTTTCAGATAAATTTATTTGTAACATATTTAAAATAGTATTCATTAAAATTGATGACTTCATTGATTGTGAAAGTAACTGTGTTTTTCTATTTTGAGAAGCTAACGTCAGAGTTATTTTACCGCAAAGTTTTAACGATAACATAGAAATTGATTGTTTGTATAAAATATCGTCGGACTAATTATAATATCACGTTAGTCATATTTTTGTACTTTCATCTTTTGGTGATTTCGGTTAAAAGCATATCATCGCTTGTATTTCATTCGTTTAATATCAAAATTTGAAAATGGAAGGGGGTAAAAAAGCAAACCACACAATATAACGTATTTTTAATTATATTTATTTATTCTTATATAAAATAAATTTTCTACAATAAATATACATACAAATTAATTGAGTATTATTAAGGAGAGTAAAATATTCTACTACGAAAATTAAGTGCATAAGAATTTGTTTTTGCAAGCTGAAATATTCAGTTTTAACTGTCTTCTGAACACTTAGAGTAAACTGGCTTACATTATACTAGAATTAAGCCGACGATATAATAAAAAAATAGATATTATATACTTAATTCAACGGCAATACAAAATATTCCCGACTGTTAGAGTTGTGTATGAAACTATTACAATAAAAGAAATATTGAAAAATAGCATGTAAAAAATCAAAAAACCCAGAGGTCTGGGAATAAGGTAAATGTATATCTACATGTCGCCTGATGTGGCCCAGTTGGTTAGAGTTTGCTCTACCGATCACGCAGTTTTGGGTTTGATTCCCGGTAAGATCACATTGAATTTGAGAATGATTCAATTCAAAGTCGTGATCGAAGACTGGGTGTTTGTGATGTCAATTCACATCATTTCCACTCCTCCCATCCTTCTGATCCTTTAATAACTGAGTGTAGCAATAGCGATTAGCCAACCACTAGTTCTGTTCTAGCATTATTCGTCTGTCCTTACTACTCACTTTGATAAAAATGAAGTTGAGTGACTGAGTAACAAGCGGTTCTTGTAGAAAAACGTCCGTTGAGATACCACCATTAGGAGGCCGTATGCTCTACACTGGGAGCGGACATGGATTAAAAATAATAATAATATATATAGGTTCTCATAAATAATTATACTTAAAACCCTCCAGAGACGAGAGCTTTTTTCTGATAAAAAAAATATTTTCTAAGCCATATTGAAGTCACGGATAACTTTTATTCCTGTCCAAAATTAAAAAAAAAAAAAAACGCAAAGTCGTTGTACAGAAACTCCGCATGACTATATAGTCATGCTCATCCTTTTATTACCGTGTAATATTAAGTACGGACAGTAGTAAGGACAAAAGTGACCGTATGGGCTTGCAAACATTCGGGGTTGAAATATAGCTAAACGTGTTTTTTTTTTAAATATTTACAATTTGACCTCTTTAGATTAACATAATTTCAAAACAAATATATTAGCAAAATAACTGTAAATAATTTTATGTTTTTATAAAAAAATATCTAACAGTTTCAAAAAGTAAATTAAAAAAAACGGAAATTCGAAAAATCACATGTGCTTTTGGAGACCGTTCCTGTTCCTACGGCTGATGGCTAACTGTAGTCCGTACCCTTCTTAACCAAATATGAGCAAAAGCAACGATATTCAGGTAGAAAATGTATGAATAGTGGGATCAATAGACAACGGTGTTTTGTGTGACCATACGGTAACGCTCGTCCTTGGAGGGTTAAAACATCGTAGATTTCTTTTACCAATTGTTTGTTTCACCATATTACAGGTCTAATTGAATTTTTCATCAATAACCTCATATCGTTTTATATTTCAGTTGATAATGGTTACGCTGAGCGAAACGAGTCGTAATTTATAGTAAAAATGGTTCAAAAAGTTATTTTTTTCATACTATAATATTAAACAATTTTTAATAAGTATTTTACTATTTTCAGTGCATCATGAATGGAATAATTTTCAAAATCATTCATGGGAGAAATACCATTTTATTGTACGCAAGTTAATTGTGAATAATTATTAACAAAAACGAAAACGAAAAACTTATTTTCGCACCAGTCTGAAAAAAATAAAGCTATCGTTCCGCTATTTTCAGAATTTTAAAATTATTCCTAATATAACCGACCTTTCTTCATCTTTTTAAAAGGTCTTTTATTTCGTGACTGCCTTGTCGTCTTTGATTAATTACCATTTTTTTAAAGATCAAAATTATCACGTATTTTTTATTATCTCGTTTGATGTGATAATTAGAGAGTTTTGGAAAATAATAATACATTTTTTATATTCATCATAATGAAGAATTTCTCTGGAGAAAACTCCAACAACACCCTGACCAGTACGGGATAAATCAACAGGAAAATAACCTGGAGTGCAAAACTTTAAGTTGGCAGCACAAAGAAAACATGTAAATATTTATCTTCATGAAAGCAGAATTAAGATTTGGTGTGAACCAATTAAAAGTTTAATGTGTAAACGATTTAAACTCCTTTCGATGGTTTCGGCGGTAACTTTGTGGAAGTTCATTTTAATAGAAAAAGTAACAATTTTTCTGAGTTTGCCAATCATTTAATAGAAAATAATCATAATTTTAATCAGATTTGTAATTTAGAAATACTCCACCGAGTAAATAAAAAGGGTTTAAAGATGAATAGCTTAGAATTTTTAGAAATTAATAAAACTCTTAACAAAAAAGAAATATTATTAAATAATATTCTTAATAGCACAGGCGGTTCCCCGTTACTCAAATTGTTTCCAATTAATAGAGTAATCACAAACCTAGATGATTGACTGCAGCTCATTAGTTTTAATAGTTTGTAATGTTTAACGTCATTAGTAGTATGATTAAATTTGTTTGCACTGTTTCGATTTTAGGGTCTCCATTCATGATCATTCCGAAATTCAAAACTGTCGGGTAATAAACCGATTAAATGTGACTTTAATCGTTTGGGTGATGGTAGGATTTTTCTTGCGCATTGACGAGAGAAACCCATCATTCCAACGCGTAACCAAATAAAAACACTCTTAATAAGTAAACTGCCGTAGTCTGCATTTTGGCTAATTTTAGTTATGAATGAAGCTTATACAATTTCATGTTTTCCATCGTCGGAGAAAACTGCGGTTTTATTTGAAATATATTTCACGAGACATCCAAAATTTCATTATAGTTTCAAATACAATGACTAGAAATTGCAAATATAGCACTCCAGTAACAACAATATCCGGAATAAGTACAAAAGTGTTCCATTGATTGTTTCAAAATGTCATGATTATTATTTCCAATTGCAAACAAACAGCAATGATGACCTCGGAAATACAAATTATATTAAATTCGCAGAAATCTTTGGAAAAATACATTCTTGCTACTAAATCCTCTTGCAATTCATGCATTTGAGCTCCCGTTTCATTTGAAATCGATATTGATATACATAATTAAACATTATATTAAAGATTTCTGTTTATATGACATTATTTAATACAAATTTAAGTCAAATGTGAAACTACTCTGATCGATGAGGTATATAATTAGCTGACTTCTCGATTTTATTTGATTTTCCATTATGATTAAGCATATGTAATCAGCTCGAAGGAATGTTTTGTTCCTTGAAAAAATAATAAATTTTACATACGACAACTCACCTAAATAATAGCGAAAATCGGCAATGTCAACACACTTCAGCAGTCATAAATATGCTATTTTACGTTTTGTTTGGCGCCATTTACATGACTTATTGTTTTTACCTTCCAGGGGTGTACTTAAATAAAATTGGTTATATTAAATATTATGAATATATTATGTGTCGAGTCAAATTTGTTTTAATATTTTTTTAGACAAAAAAATCGATTTATTTTAAGATTATTTATCCTAGCTTGTAGTGTAAGTCCACTGCATTTTTTTATAGTAAAGTAGCACATAAGACATTATTATTGGTTTATATTATGTATGGCTCATACATAATATAAACTCATACAGTATGGGTATAATAAATACCCTAAAAAATAATGAATCACTCTTTTGTTCTTATTCTAAACTTAATCAAAACAGGTTTCAAGATTTCACCGCGAGCATTTTCAACTGTCACAAGTCGAAAATGCTCGTGATGACTTGAACAAGTCCTGATAAAAATAAATTAATTGTGAAATAAGCACAAAATAGTGTTCTGTTATTTTTCAATATAATGCATTTATTTTTCGGTTTACATATGAAAAGGTCATTAAAATTATATTGCACCTGAGGCCCCTCAATTGCTTCATTCGCCACTGGATACATGCATACAAAATGGCGTTTGCATTATAGACTGCATTCTGTAAATACGCTATTTTTGGCGACAATAATTTATTACCATTGGTGTATGAACTAAGTTTCAAAAATATGTAGGTATATTTGTAATGTCAAAATGATAATTACGAAGTCATTATAGTAAGTAGAAATGAAAATATTTTCTGTTGAAATAAAGCTTGAACATAAAAATGTATTTCCTATCAAACTGATATCATATGATTACTAATCACGATTTTTTAAAATTATGTCCGCTCCCAATGTAGAGCATATGGACTCTTTATTTAGTTAATCTCACCTGAAGAGTTTCTTCGAGAACTGTTTGTTGTTCAGTTGCTCGACCACTTTTTTTTCCAAATATAGTAGGGATAGAAAGATAGGCCTATGGTAGGATTAGTGGATAGCTAATCGCTCTCGATACGCCCCGTTTTTTATAATAGTATGAGTGGTAGGGGGAATACGTTCATGCTTTCGTACAGAAATCCATAAGCTGATTGAAAGATCAATCAATAACCCGTGACATCCTTATTCTAAGCCAACGATGTTGACTACTCGACCACGTAGGGTATTATCAGGATCATTATTGGTGTATAATAGTTTTGAACAATAATTTATTGAGTTTCATTTACACTTTATTCAAAAAGCTCTCGTTCATTATTAGTATTGATTTAAATTAACGGAAAGCATTACAACTTTCCGAAAGAAGCATTCGTACTAGTTGGAAATATTGACAGCTGATTAGAGGAGGATAAGAAACTTTGCTATTATTAGAACATCACCCTTAAATATAAAGTTAAATTTCTTGTTAATCGCCATTACACAATAATGTATATTATGACGATAATATACAGCATCGAAATTCAGATCACATTACATGCCATAAAAATGATAACTCGATGAAAATGACTCTCGACCACCAGCCATTATTAACATATATCTGACACTGGAAAAAAACAATGTATTATCCCTGAAGGCTGTTGGTGATACACTGGTCCAATTATCGAGAAGTTTCGGTTAAAACAATTAGAAAAAAACAAAAAGATTTCCACTGGGGTACAATAATGCGCGTTAGGTAGGGTTGTCAAATCTCTTGCAAGTCAAACCGGGACATTTTTTCGATTTGCCAATCAGCGTGACTCGTTTTTTTTTTTAGCTCTTCCTAGGCTTTCGAATCCAATATCCCAAGATTTACTGACTTTCCCAAATAGTCAGCGTGGCTCATAAATTGGGACAGGAGACTTAAAACTGGTGAACGTCCCGATTAATCGGGACGTCTGACAACCCTAGCGTTAGGTGACGTCTGTTCTAGGGTATCCAATCCCGAAGCCTTTTTCCAATCCCGGGATTTCGGGATTGATTTATTTTGAATCCCGGTGAGATTTTCTCACCGAGGAATTTGAAATCCTCAATTTGCTATACTTTTTCCCGGAATCTCACAGAAACTCGTTTTTTTTTTTTAGCTCACCGAGGAATTTGAAATCTCCGATTTGGTATACTTTTTCCCAGAATCTCACGAAAACTCGTTTTTTTTTTTTTAGCTCACCGAGGAATTTGAAATCTCCGATTTGCCAATTTCGTGTAAATTTCGAGAATTTGCTCAAAATTTCTCAATCCCGAAATCCCGGGATCGCAGCCATCTCAATCCCGGAATTTCGGGATCAGATAATTGAACGGGATCCCGGGATTGGATGCCCTAGTCTGTTCGTTATACCTTCTGTTGTTTTCATAAGAAATATTATTTGTATGTACTAATTTCACATTATTTTAATAAAGATTGTGACCGGCTTCGTTACACAATATAAAATTAAGTATTTTTTTAAGATTAACTTACTGTTGAACCTTCAATTATTTACTCACAGAATGATTGTATCTTTTTGCATTATGCAAATATTTATTAATATATACGTCCAATTCTGATGGAATAGATGTACTAGAACTTGATTATAGAGTACTAGAATTGTATATTTAATATTGTTTTATAATATACTTGCAATTCAAACTACATATTATTTAATTTTAAAAAGTATATACATATACCTACATTTGGACGTGGTGAACTTCCGAACTGTTCGAAATTCTGTCATTCTGCAAAACATTTTGATTTGTTTTGTTTTCTTTGTAATTTTACCATTCATGTTGTGTTTGTGACATCATTTAGTTAAAAAGGGGCAATTTAGAGGTAAGTTATTATCGTTTGACTTCTTCGAATATCCAAATTTCGGCGACCAACGAACATTATTCACTCGATTTTGACTTTAATGGTCTTGGTTTATAGCATGAGCTGAACTTTTAATGGGAAAATATCATTTTTCGGGCTCGTCAGTGTTCAGCATTATAATCCCCTCTTTGCTTACATTAAAAAGGAAAAATCCCATTCTGATTGTTTACAACTCATTAGTAAAATTAGTATCATTATCTGTTTGCTTTATTTCGATTCTACACCCCCCTCCTTGCTCCTCTTAAAAGGAAAAAAAACCCAATCCATTTTGTAATTTTATAATTTTAAAATGTTAGAATCAATCTTGCTTCATTACTTAAGCAAACTTTGCGATAGTAAGTCTGAAGATGCCTCTGAAAGAGGCGAAACACGTGTCACAGTTAGTTACACAATACGTGGAATAATCAAAGTTAATTTAAATTTTCGATTTAAACTCCGTTTATCGTTAACGTTAGTTTATTTGTTAAATAAAACTTTAAATAAATATTTTAGAAATCATTGTCGGGTTCTATAACGTAGCCAGATCTCACGGCTTCGAGTCGAGATGTATCCATTTCTGTTCGAAAGCAAGAGTGTTTGCGATGTCTGAAAATTCCCTCCCACCATTTCTGATCTTTTAATTACTGGGCGTAGCGAAAGCGTTTAGTCTTGTCCTATCCTTATCCTTTTATCCCTACTACTCTCTTATAAAAACAAGGATGAGCGACTGCGTAACAAACAGTTCTCGTAGAAAACCTTCTGTTTAGATTACTCTATTCGGAAGCCATATGCTTCACATTAAAAGCGGACATGAATAATTATAATAATAACAAATATTCTCGTAGACGAAGCGAATTATTTCAGAAGCCGTAAAAATATATCTTTTTGTTTTGATGAAATGTTTTCCAATTAAAACATTTTCATGATACACATCAAATCAGTAATTTTAATGATGATTATGTTTTATCAATGTTAACTAGAAAAGTATGATCAAACACAACATTTGCTTCTTTAGCGAGTAAAGTTTACAGCACGACGAATATTCTGTTCGATTTTCAGTTATGTTTCTGAGAAATTGTATTCCCAATTAACCAGCGCTGGAATCGTCATGTTTTCCAATTATAACAACTAGGCACCCGCTCTGCGTAGCGCTTGTTCATGATATGACAATTATAACCTCCTGTATTTTGCTACTAATGAAGTATATATATATATATATATATATCAACGTCTGTATCTAAATAAATAAATAGAGCCATACTTTACACCAGAGGTCTCCAACAATTTTGGACGCTAGAGCGCATTCTAAAGTATTAAAAAACGGTCAAAAATCAATGGTAATCATCTTGCAATGTTCGAATGAATATTATAATGGTTTTTCACGTGTAGAAAATACATCTATTGAAACAATATGAAAAATAAATATCTATTCTAACATTGGGTATAAGAATAAAGGATAAAATTCATATCTGTTTTGCAAAAAAAAACAAAAACAAAAGTTTGCACTTTTCGTAGTTACCCATGCATTTAATGCCTCATTTTTATGCGAATAAAAAATGTTAATACTTGCACAAAAGCATCAATCTATCGTTTTTATTGTTTTTTATTTACGGTTGATATAAATTTAATTAAAAAAATTGCCAAATAACTTCTCCATACCACTTAAAAAATATTTAAAAACTTGACCCTAAAATTGATTTGTTCTTAGATGCTAAGGCTGGATATTTTTTAACTTTGCCTCATTATTATTAAGCGTAAACTATACTTTATACTTTTTTTTTCTTTGTACTATTAATTATTAAGCAATCGTACATTCTACATATTTTTAAATCAAAAATTAAATTGAGTTATTTCACTGTAGCTCTCGTCAAGTTTAGGTTTATATTGTTCAGATTAATCATTCTAACTATAAATAACAGAACATAGAACACTCTCTTTGGACGAATAGCATACATCATATCTTGTACGTCCCAGCGCTGTCTTGAAATAGTAACTATATTGACATAAGCACAAAGACATCGTGTTGTCATGTCTACTCATCGAATTTGAAATGTTAGTAATCACAAAATTAAATTAAACGCTTATTCATATACATAACGTTTAATTTATTTTCACAAACATACTGATGACAAGGGCCTCAAATTCCGTCCGAAAGAATTCGTACGAAAGCTAAAGCAGTGTTTCTCAACTTTTTTGGGCCAGTGGCCTCTTTTGAGTGTCTTACTTTTCTGTGGCTCCCATACCTGTTTTTAAGTATCGCGGATTTCCCAAAATAAACACCGTGAGACGTTTTTTTTAGCTCTTCCAAACTCTTCTCAGACATTCCAGTTTTTAAAAAACTTACGGATTTCAGAAAATTTACCCTAATTTACCTAAACCCATTTATTCTCTGTGGCCCTCCGTTGAGAAACCCTGTCTAAAACTGATGTGAGTTAAGTTAATACACTCTGAAATTGTGTTATATCTCGAAAATAAAAATAAGCAATCCGCCAAAACATCAAGTAAAGTCGTAATTGTACTTAAAAGTTTAATTTAAAGTTTTACCACTTAACTATTTGGTTCACTTAACCTCTTGAAAGTTAATATAATATAATAAAACACATGAAACATTACACCGTGAAACTAATTTTAATTATGTTTTACTAGACTAAACAATATCAGAGATATAATAAATATAACATATTCAAACAAAATTGTAATTATAAATTTTCGAGAAATGACTTTGTTGTTGTGTATTAACGTAAAATTTGGTCGTTTTTGTATAATACCTACTGCCATCCCACGGACGAATGGTAAAATAATAAGTTCGCCGTAATTTTGCACGTATGGTTCATTAATATTCCAGACCATGCAGCGAGTTGACTAATTTATTAAATCGAGTCTATGGACGCAGGCATAGAATGGCGCGTATGGCTTCTATGGCGAATAATATGGCGGCCGGTGTATCGCGTTAATTACTGCGGACAGCACGGCTCATCATCACTGGATGCAGCAGCTAGTCTAGATTGCTTTTTAAAACAGCTTGTTAAAAGTTTCCGGATTTTGGTCTCCATCTATGAATATTTAATTTCGCTTAGGGCGACAGCTCTATACAGAAATTTCATTTTAATATAGTGAGCTTGTGTAACTAGGTCACTAAAGCGATGTAGTGCATTTTTAATTCCGGAGGTGTTAACAATATTTTGTTCGATTTTTTGAGTTCTATCATAAATGAATTTGGGCAACAGATATCCAAGCCACAATTTCTTGCACCGATAAAAACGCATTTGAAATTTTGAATTAACAAATAGAAATTAAAAATGACATTTTGTTTTTAATATTGACATGGCTATATTACATATCGACTGTGTAAAGGAAAAAGGACGTAACCCACACATAGCAAATTTTACAGGAGGCACGAAAAACGTGTTTTGATGATTTTCGGCCATATGCAAATTATGAAATAAACACAACCTTGAAGTGCATGGAGACTTCTAAACTGGTGTTTAATCGATATAATCTAACATTAATTTAATAAATTGTTTTTTATTAATTTAATAAAAAACCTTTTTTCTTGGTTTCAATTTTTACTCGCCCATCTTTTTTCAAACTTAAAAGCTAAATTTTAATACTAATTCGGTATTTGCAGCTTACATCCTTTTCATATAACGTGTATCAAGTTGGATACATTGTGATTATCGAAAAAAAGGGTTTTGAAAAACTGTGAGTTACGCCCCTTTTTCCTTTCCACAATCGATATTTATTTATTATTAAAAAAACTTACTTTTTGAAAAGTTATTGAGTATTTTGTGGGATGGATTGGATGTCTTCTGTAAATTAAAAATTGTTATCGTTGTGCTTGTATTTTTATTGAAATATTGTATTAATCTTTGCACGGCCTAGTGTCAAGTTGACACTTTCAACGTCATTCAATTAGAACACTGAGGTAACGGGTTTGAATCCCAGTACAGACTGTTATTATAGATTGATTTATGAATTTCTGTCAAAAGGCATGGATATACATCCATGACTTAAATTCCCATCCCACTCATCCTTTTCTTAAAAAAAAGCTGACAGCGATCAGCTTACCAATAATCCTGCCAGTAGTCATATTCATCTATCCCTACTCGCTTCAGAAAAGAGAGGTTGAGCGACTAAGTAACCAACAGATATCGTAGAAAAAATCTGCTGAGATAAATTCATTAGTTTTACATAAAACTATTTAAAAATAATATTGTGTGATATATCATACACTCACATATATATTGAAAAAATGTCTAAAAAGTTCGTTACAGTATTAAATTTATTAATCTAACCCCACATATAGACCTATTTTGCTAATTTTAGAATCGTGGTTTTCCATATTGCAATAGGAAAGCACGGAACTGCAAACCACACGAACGATTTGTGGATGTTATTTTTCGTAAATTGCTACTACGTGAGGTAGAAAAAACGGCGATAACTTTTTCTGGATGTATATAATCTGGTTAGATGTTTTCGTCATATTAAAATATCGATTTTCGCAAGCATTATATGCATCGGTATTTTTAAATCGATTCATCGAATTCTGTTTGAAAGCATGGATGTTTTTGATGTTTAAAAATTCACCCCTTACCTTTCAATCCTAAATTTACGGGATAAGGTGTAGTGAATGCGATTAGTTTCATTCTTTACCTTCTACTTTCTTGATACTTGATACATCCATTAGGGGGAAAACTTGGATATAAAAACACTTTCAAGATCAGGACCGGTTTTGTTGATCGGTTAAACCTTTCCTTCTATCCTTAGTGTTTTCGATAAAGAGAGAGTTCAAGTGACTGATTAATGAGAAGTTTTCTTTAGAAAAATCCACTGAGATACATCTATTAAGAGACCATATGCTTTACATTAAGAGCTTTACATAAAAGTTTTAAAAAAATGCAGCATAATGAAAATTTTCAATTTGCGGAATTTCAGGTTAATAAAATCCATATGAATAGTCTTAGATGTAATGAATATAGTATACTTACTTTGTTGACTTTTTTCCTGTTTTATTTTCATTTCTAGGGTGGATACAGAGACATAAAAAACATATACTTCCCGCATCTATTCATCTAAGTGATATAATAACAAAGATCCTGCAAAGACTTTGAATTGTTAAATAAATTATGAAACCCCTTTGCGAACACTAATTTTGGGTGCTCATAAAGCAAATGTGTTCAATTCTTTACAAGGGGAGCCGGTAAATTGCTCGAATTGCCCGACCTGACTTTATTATGACTTTTTTTTGATTTATGGTTTTTATTTCCCGACTTGCATAAATATTGTTTTAAAGAATGAGTAATTAATGTTTAAGCTTTTAATAAAATTCGAGCAATCTATAATTCGAGCATTTGACGTTCGAGGAATTGGTTATTCGAGGAACTTGTTATTCGAGCAATTTCCATTCGAGGAATTGCATTCGAGCAATTTACCGGGAACCCTTTATAAGAATTGGTTTTAAGCTTTGACTGGCGTTTCGAAAGTAGCTCAAAGACGACTTTACTGACCTTCCAGAAGATTGCTTGCACAATCTTTTGTTTACTTACTGTAAGGGCATAATTACAGATTTTATTGCGTTTTCAAAGACTAGTTTTGCAGTCAGCTGACGATATATATACAATGTACTCAAATACGATGCACCCTTTTATGTTTGTAAAATATTCTATTACTCGGGTGCGATAGCATCTTAGATCTGTTGAATGCCTTAAATATTTTTTACCAAGGGTAGTCCTGGGACTTAATCTTTTGTCAAATAAATTTTTGCCAAGTCGACAGTGATATCTTTAGTCAGCCGCGGGTAGTGCGCGAAGCTACGCTTAAATTTATCACCCCGAAGAAGCGTAGCGTCGTAGCTAGGGATGTCAAATAAGTATTCTTTATTACTCATTCACCGTTGTCAGTAATATTCAAATTAGCTAGTTCGTTTGGAATTTGAGTGGACTTATAATGATAAATATTCCAACAGACGTTTTTCTACGATAACTGTTTTTTTTTTTTTTTTTTACGGACCTAATACATAAATACCCAGTGACGGCAATCTCATTAGTCAACAGAACCAAATATCAACTATAGAACAATTAAAATTTCTTTTAAGAACCAATTTTTTTAAACTGAAACTATATAGGTGCACATTGTTATTAAATGATATACATTGTTTTACAATGGGGATGCCACTCACTGGGGGGAGTTTTAACGGTTTTTAACAATATTCCTTTGAATGTCGACACATTCTACTAGGACGTGGGTGAGTTCCGACGAATGCTATCTTTATGTACTAAAGTAGAGTTTGTCGAAGATTACTCAGTTGACTTCCTTGCCATTTTTTTTACTGCTTTTAATATTAAATTGTATTATGTTTTTTTTCTTCATTGTAAAACTTGATTAGGGTACTTTTAAGCTGAATTTTGCTTAAAAAGTTCTCAATCTGATTGACCTTTTTCCAAATCTAAGTAATAAAACAGAAAACCGACTTCTACGCGTAGGACACGAATTTTCAATGTGTGTAGCATTTTGCAGAAGAGCCACACTCAAGGGGCCAAAGAACCGCATGTCATTGTGCATTTTCGATCAAGTGATCAGTAATTTTTACTCTCGATATTCGATACTCGATATTGTTGAGTGACTTCCCTACTCGTGGGTAGCGAGTAACGAGTACCGTGTAGGGAGCACACACATCACATACCAGATGAGGATTATTAAGGGTAATTTATTACCGCCGGGCATCCCATTACCGCCTTCATCATAACTCCTCACTTCCCACTCCATCATTATGGACGAGAGGGAATAAACCCTTTTTTGTTCTCCATCCAGAATCTCTCGCCGCCATAAATCTGCACAATGATTTCTTTTTATTATCCTTGAATTCCGAACTATGCTTTTCTTAGCGAAAAATATTCATTGTAGTATTTTGTTTGTCGGACAAGTAGCCGAGACCATGGTCATTGAACTTTCTAACTTGGTTGCAAGATCGTGAGTTCGAATCCCAAAACAAAATAACGCGTATATAACACAAAATTTGAATGACTTAAAAACATTAAAAGATTTAGTTTTATAAAAACTTTATGAATTTATTCATAACTATTACAGTTTCACCACAAATAAAACTATTTCGTAACTTTTTTTTTTGAATTCATATCCGCTCCCAATGTAAAGCATACGTAATATATAATCCTTATGAAGGTATTTCAACAGAAGTTTTCTTACGAGAACTGTTTGTTACTCAGTTGCTCAATCTATTTTTTTTAAGAAAGTAGAGAAACTTGAAAAATTTTGTTAATCTTAATATACTGGCTGAGAAGAGATAAACTCTACCAAGTAAAAGCCATTTCAATCAAAACACTCTTATACGTGTTGAACAATTGATGGTTGTAAATAAATATATTAATTATTTATCACTGCGGTATGAAAAAGTTTCTTGCAGCTCTGTATCGGACCAAGAACAGAGTGAATCACTTCTTTTATTGATTTTTATTACATTATATGAACGGTGGCCGTGATACAGTCGCTGCATACATATAGCGGAAGATGATTGGACAGTTATCTTGTGTGTCTAAATATATTCACTCTTTTTTATATGATCTATTTGAAAATAAAAAAATCTATTTCAACTATCAAAAAGGTCTTACGAATGTAATGAAGTTAAACTTTTATCAATTTTATCATCACTACATATCAGGACAAATAAAAAATGGTCAGATTAGTTGACAGCAAAATCTCATCGTTTCTTCTAACGTCAAACTTTTTTTGTTGAGAATATATTGCTGCAAAAATTGTCACAACCTCTCATTTCTTCAAGCCGTATGTATTTTTATTCTAATATTAATCAAATATTGGGTTAGGGAGTAAGTTCACGACAATTTATCGTCAAATACTTACTGAATATGGAGTCCAAATATTTTTTACATTACAAACAACTTTTAAATATTATTGTAAACTCTAATAAACGTTTTTAACATTGTATGTTGTAAACTCTGGCTTCTATATTCTAGTGGTAAAATCTTTTCTCTAGCGATCAAACGGGTCTAGGTTAAAATCCTGGAGAGTTAAATATCGAAATTAGATTATTTCAATTTGAAATTTTGTGGCTGATGGTGTTTAGGTTAAATTTTTTTTTTCTCAAATTGAACGTAAGTAATTTTAAAGCACTTTAATGTTTCTTTAAAATCAAGTTTTTTTATGTTATACATAAACTTAAAGATGTAACTAAGAAATAGTTTTAGAAGTAGGTCTTTGTACAAAGACTGGTGGATAATCATTAAAAAACCGAAGGAGAAAAAACATTTATATAACAACAAATTTTAACAAACTTGCATGTATTTCAAAATGTCATCTAGCCTAAGACAATAATTCTTGATAATCCAACCCTGCGCTGGCTACTTTACCACCCTTTTTAAGACTGTAGTGTATTTATACGTACGCATATTATCACATTTTACTTGATGATGAGGTCGTAGAAGGACATTTCCTTTTCTCATTTCTCACTCAGGCCAAACCATTTCCCATTATTTAAGATTATAAACTTTTCCCGTGGCATAGAATCTAACACGGAGCTTTCAAAGTGTTGCGATATCCGAACTACTTAACGCCTTAATAAATTCAAAGCTTTCTCCAACGGTCGGGTATTTTTTATTTCTGAAATATGTCAGGGGGACATGAAGTTGTAAATCAGTAAAATTATCAGAATACTAACAATATTAAAAAAACTTCTCGCTATTTTATTTTCTTTTCGGTCACATTTTTGGGTTGCCCGTAAATCGATTTCAGCCCAACAGAAAGAATTATATGCAATGATCTGTTGTAAAACTTGATGGACTTATAGTGACGATCAATTCAACAAAATTAAAAATATTTTTTAAATAATAATTTATGTCATATGACGCAGCGGTTAGTGTTGTTGGTTTCCGAACCGGATCTCACGTGTTCAAATCCCAGTACGAACAGCATTTTTTCGATCGATTTATCGATTTTTGTTCAAAAGCATGTGTGTTTGTGATGCTTAAAATTTTTTTCCCGTTTTTCCAATCCTTTAATAACTGGGCGTAGGGATAGCGATAAGTTATCCACTAGTGCCGTCTAAAGCTTATCCTTCTATCTCTACTACGTTGAGCGGTTAAGCGACTGCTTAACAAACAGTTCTCGTAGAAAAACTTCTGTTCAATCTCTCTTTTCTGAAGAAAGTAGTAGGAATAGAACTAGTGGATAACTAATTGCTCTCGTTAAGTCAGAGCCAAGGATCGGAAGGGTGGGATTTTTAGACATCACAGACGCCTATGCTTTCGAATATAAATCGATAGAAAAATGATGTTTGTAATGGAACACGAACCCGTGAGATCCGGCACGGAACCCAAAAACAGTAACAGCTGCGCCATATGACACACATTTTTAAATAAAAAATCATTTTGAAATTTCGTAAAATTGATCTAGCTCACTAATTAGTCAGTAGGACCCTCTATCTCCACACCAGCTCTATTTTTGATTGGATAATTCATGATTATTACACAAAACCACTTTTTAAATTCAGCACTTAAAAGTCTATGTTTTTGTCACTTTATTATTAAATATTTTTCTTTATTTTCATTATTTAAACCAAATTTTTGATTTTTTATCATCGATGTTAAATTATTTCCCAATTAAGCTGATAATTACCGCTGCTAAAATATTATATATTTCGACGTAAAAAATCGTCGAAATTTTATGAATTGAAAAGCCTAATTCAATTGATTTCAGCATTGCATGAGCACATCGTATGGGTATTTGATGGATAAAATTGAAAAAAGAATCCAATTAAGTAATTTCGTTAGAAAGGGAAAGAATTCATCATTAAAGAAGACTTTACTTCACAAAATATTTTTTATTGCTAGTTGAAAAAAAAATATATTTAAATTAAATAAGAAGAAAGCTCCCCAAAATTTAAAATTGCACAGTCTTGCTGTGTCATCACTTCTGATTTTTATTTAGTAATATTTGAATTAAGCCGTGAACGAACCAAGCGACTTAAAATAAAAATAAAATGAAAGTCAGTCACTAGTTTTCATTTCCGGGAATATAAAAATTGTTTTCCTCTGTTATCAATAGGAAATAAGATTACTTAAGGCAGTATTCTAGTGTAGAAATTTGAAAAAGTCGATTCTTTTTTTTTTATATTTTTATAAAGTTTAGACATTTTAAAATATGTCCTCAAAGGGATTTTTCAAAAATTTAATTATTTACTGAGTTACAACGAGTTTGATGACGCAGCAACTAAGCTGGTCCGACCGGAACAGATCGAAACTCAAATCTTTAAACGCGTTTTTCTCGAAAATACTTTTTTCAAGCTGACGTACATAATATCTCAAGTTCTACCAAACCGATTTATTTGAAATTTTGTGTGAACCTTCTATATACATTGTTCTGGAGCCCGTAGCAGATTTAAGTCAAAATTTTATTTTTTACTATTTTTAAAAAATTTGAAACTGTTAAAAAAACGTAAAAATTCCATTTTTTTTTCAAACGGCTGCCATTTTCTGAAAAAAAAATTCTTTTACTTCTTCGAGGTAAAAGCTCTAGCGACATTTTTATTGATTAAGAATCCGTTAATTTTTTTTTTCAAATTACCAGAAAGGTTGGAATCGTGTACGTGAGGACACCATCTTTTTTTTTGGACCCCTCCCTTTACCAGCCGATAAATTTTCGAGTTTTGAATTTATTTATTTTTTTATATATTTTTAAAATATAAATAAACGAATGGTAAAAAAATGGACTTTAAAAAATTCTTTGTTTATTTTTTTTAGAGCTCGAAAAAACACTCAAAATTCGTGCCTCTACACTAGAATACCCCCTTAACGCAATTTAAAACCAGTCAAAAATTAAATTCAGAAAAAACTCTTTCTTTTTGCTATTTTCAAACAACAATCGCAGCATGAAAAAATAGCATTTTCCAAAAAGATTTAAATTAACAAATTTCGCAGAGGGCTATTTACTCAAAATTTTCAATAAACCTTAAAGTGATTGACTATATAGGTTTTTTGAATACACGGATTTTTTTATAATATTAATCATTAAGCCTTGAATCGTTAAAATTTTGCACAGCCCCTTACGTTTTGTCACTTATGACATTAGTATCTTCGTGCAAGTTTGACCTTGAATTGACAAGTTCATCCGTGCACTTACAAGTTTGAAGATGCCGAAAGATAAAACCCAGTCCGTTAGTGAAAAAACTACAAAGAGCGCAAAAGCAATTAAGCCTCGCAACTTCTGTCGAAATGTTTAATTATTTAACTATATTTATTATTCGTTAATTACTGGTAGATTTCCAAGTAAATTCACGTAATAAATACGTAAATTTAAATAAAATGCAAAAAAAACCATTTCGCTTGATTGAAAATCGTTTTTCCTATTTCGATAAGAAGTTTTTTTTTTATTTAAACGGTTGTATGAGAAAATATTAAACGGAAAAAGTTTAAAGCAAAAAAATAGTAAACGAAGCATGAGGGTCCAAAAGCTTTGAGCGACGCTGCAAAAAAATCAAAGTAGATTGTTAAGTTTTGCGAGTTGGAGAAAATTTATTAGCTGCAGAAAGTGCTGGAAGTTTCTTTTCTTTTTTTTTTTGAATCTAAGTTAATCACAGCAGGCTTCCATTGTAGGACGTTTTTGATGGTGCACCAGTTTTTAAGCTTCGGATGGAACTTTTATCTTTTTCTTCACAAAACAAACGGAAGTTTGAGCTAGTGATTAGTGGCTTGACGACGTTACAATGCAGTCCTTATCGCCCCCAAGAAATATGCTGCCAAATAAATATATACACTTCTTACTGTTTTTATACTGTCATCGTTTTAAATGAAAATATTTTTATAACTTACCGCTGTATATAAGTAGTAATTAACGCTTCACTACATATACTACCGCATAGATTTTTTTATTTGATTTTTTTTTTGGTAAAAAAACAGATGTTTTTTTATTCATTGATACAGGTATATACAAAAGAACTGAGCCGTGACGGATGTCACGTTTCCATTTCTGTTCGAAGGCATGCGTGACTATGATGTCTAAATAACATTTTTGACCCTTCCAATTCTAAGAAAACGGGACGTAGCAAGAGCAATTAGTTAACCAATAGTCTTGCCCTGGCCTTATCCTTCTATCTCTACTATCTTTGAAGAATAGAGAAAAGTTTGCTCCACCTTGGGCAGATACAGATTAAAAAAAATACACTATACTCATAAATATACATACATACACATTCGCATACATACATACAATACATAAATAATTAATAAAAACACAATATACCTTTGTAATTCATGTCTGCTCTCAATATGGAGCATATGGACACCTAACAGAGTTTATATCAACAGAAATGTTTCTACGAGAACTGCTCGTAACTCCGTTGCTCTCCAAAGAGAGCAGAAATAGAAGGAAAGGGCTAGGACAAGACTAGTGGTTAGCTAATCGCTTTCGATACGCCCTGTTCATAAGATAGGTGGGAGAGGTGAATTCAAGACATCACATACATCCATGCCTTTTAACAGAAATTCATAAATCGATTGAAAAATCAATTTATAAAATTGCCCGTACTGGGATTCGGCCTGTGCCCTCCGTAGCGGTAGCCAACGATGTTGACCACTCGACCACACAGGTGGCAAATTCATTACACTTTATTTAATAGGTCAGGACCGGTTTCGCTCATTGCGATCATTGTCAACTGATGCATTTGATGACATTGACAATTAAATAAAGTGGAGTGAAGTTCAAAGGAATATTGTGTTTTTATTATTATAATACCTTTCCAATGACATTGACATGATATTGACAATGAACACCCTAAAAGTGAACGTAAATAATTAATTAATTATATTTTTTTTTACTAATCTTTCTTAGAAAGGCGTATTTTTTGTACGCTTCAATGGTCCCAAAAATAAACGATGAGGTCTTTTAAGCTATTGAAACGAGTAGAAAATAAAAAAAAACAATACGATTTTTCCAATCAAAACCTGTAAAACTGTATAAATCATAGAAACACAATTTGTGCTTTGTAATATAGCACATTATATAAAAAACAAAACGATTTTGCTTGATGAAAAGTTCACGTACAAAGAAAAGTCCATCCATCAGTCGATTCTACATATTGTTGGGTTATTGCCAAATGTTTGTTAGTGAGAATGCCAAGAAATTAATTAATTAATAAACTTTGTTTTCAATTATCAGCCAACAAATAATTTGTAACCACGTAAAGTTATCAAATTATTTACGCAGGCTTCTAGTCTCCCACAATATTCAATATAAATTATCAATAACTGACGATAAATCATCTGTATTTCTATGACAGTTTTAAAATTGCGATAAACACATATAAATCCTTTTACAAAGATCTACTAAAAAATAATAAACAGTTAAGAAGCAAAAAGATCCCGTAAAAACATCTTTTTTGTAAGGCTCCGTATCAAGCCCATATGTTTTTCATTTGTAACATAATTTGGAACAAATTTGATTTTGACGAAGGCGTAAAACCGTGGGTGGGCTAGAAGGAGCTTGGAAAGGCTCGATCGAGCCCTTTGTTAATTTAAGAGAAAACAATATTCTCAGATCAAATTAGTACATGAATGCAATTTCTGACTTATATATTGTCTACGACAGTTACAGTATACACAGTAGTATATTATATAGGCGTTGATATTAAAATTTTACGGTAAAATACATATTGTCACATATTATAAGTGCTTTTTAGAATTTCGACTAAAAGTGATTGATGGAATTTCAATTTCAAATTTGAAGCATCAGCTTAAGTCCATGTGTGTACTTGAAAAATCTGAAGATGCCAAAAGGCAAAGCCCGGGTCTTTAGCGACAATATTAATGGAAGAGTACAGCATTCAGACAACTCAAATTTTATAAGTGCTTATTTAAGTATTGCATATAATTGCATAGTAGTGATAAAACAATTCACTCCTTACCAGAACACCGAGAATTGCTTTTTAGATTAAAAGAGCACCTTGTTAACTTATTGGCAGCCCACCTCTGTGTAAAACTGAAATAACTATCAACTTATTAAAAACTGTAGTATTAAAATGCAGTGTTATTTTGACCTGTTTCATATGTTTCAAATATTATCAAATGGTTTCAAATGTATTTCCATCTCCTTTGTTCTAAGAAATAACAATTTGAACAAATAAATAGCAGCAAGCTATAGTAAAACCAACTTCTTTTAAAGCCTTTCGTAGACAGACTATTGGGAGCTGAAATAATTGAATAAAAGCTTTTTTTTTAAAAAAAATCCTGTCGATTGTTATTGATTGCTGTCCATAAAAACTAATAAATCACTTTTTATTTTCACTAAGGCGTAAAACCGAAATAACTATCAACTTGATAAAAAAATGTAGAACTAAAATAAAATGTTTTTTTGACCTAATTATTCAGTTTCTTTTTTTATCCATGTCCGCTCCCAGTGTGGAGCATATGGCTTCCTCATGGAGGTATCTCAACAGAAGTTTTTTTTCTGGAAGGACCGTTTGTTACTCAGTACTCTAAACTTCTCTTTTTCAGAGAGAGTAATATGGATAGAAGGATAAGGACAAGACTAGCGGTTAAGTAATCGTTCTCTCTACGCCCAGTTATTAAAGGATCAGAAAGGGTGGGAGGGAATCTTAGACATCACAAACACCCACACCTTTGAAGAGAAATCAATAAATCGATCGAAAAAATGCTGATCGTACTGTAACTCGAACCCGTGAGATCCGGTACGAGAGCCCACAACGCTAACCACTGCGCCATAGGACATACACTATTGATTAAAACTGATTTTATATGTTATTTAATTGCCACCTGCGTGGTCGAGTGGTCAACGTTATTGGCTTCAGCTACGAAGGTTACGGGTTCAAGTTCCAGTACGGACAGTTTTATAAATTTATTTTTCAATCGATTTATGAATTTCTATTCGAATGCATGGATTATGTGATGTCTTGAATTCCCCCCTCCCACTCATCTTATCCTATAAACCGGGCGTATTGACAACGACTAGCTAACCTCTAGTCCTGTCTAGGACAGACAGAACAGGACCTTCTATCCCTACTCTTCTTTTTGGAAAAAAGTGAGGTTGAGCAACTGAGTAACAAGCAGAAACACTTCTGTTGTGATAAACTCCATTAGGAGTCCATATGCTCCACATTGGGAGCGAAAATGGTAAAAAAAATGTTTTAAAACTGATCTAGGTCGTCTTTTTCTTCTTCTAAAGCCTTTAAGCAGACTATTGGGAGCGGAAATTATTGAATAAATCTTTTTCAGAAAAATTCTGTCGGCTATTATTGATTGCATTCCATTAAAACTAATTCATCATTACTTTCTGTTTTATGTTTGTAGTCAAAAGTTATTTATTTTAACTGTATGCTATTTAAAAACTTGGTTTGTTAAACTATGGTTTGTGAAAACATGTTTGATTTCTTGTGAAGAGTTGTTTTACCGAACAGATTTGTGTTTTATTTACTGAAGTGAAAGGCCACAAACACTTTTGCGGCAGCAGTTGGCCGCGAAACAATTAATCTACTGGAAATTTATACAACGGGAAAATTATTGACCGGCCATTTGACCGACTCGTAAACTTTTCCGTCAGTTTGATATTAACACCAATTTCAACGTTCATATATAAACACTGTTTATATGTAACACCGATGCAGTAACTCATTATGCGAGTCTTAGATTTGTTAAGCAAACATAATAATGGCAAGTGCGCTACTGCAAAGTTATATTGCATTTAACAACAGTTTGTCACCAAGTAAATCTCAGGTCAAAGACGCTGCCCACATACAAACTGTCTTTATTTCATTGAACTTAAATGCACAGCAAACAAGTTTTAGGTAACTGCTTTTAAGACACTCTTAGTAATAATTTGGAAACTGTTTCTGTATTAAGGAGTACGTTCAGTAAAAGTTAAGTTTTTGGAAAGATAAACAGCAAATAGTTGACTTTATATAACCAAATATAGTTGATTCAAAACAAAGTTTTTGATAAACAAGAATGTTTTTAATAAACATGCAATTTTATTTTATTTGTTTAGATATCAAACGAATAGAGCTTTAAGAAGCCTCAGGGCGTGTTAGCGTCAAAGTTCTTCGAGCCTGTTTTATCGCTGATGTTTTGGTTATTTGCATTCTTTTTCCATCGTTGCCAACGGATGAGCGTGATCGTTTTAGAGGTCTATTGTAAAGCCAGTTTACATGGACACCAAATTTCTTCACATGCTTATTATATTATATATACCTCCCTTAACACTGTCTGGTCCGTGGCCCAGCGGTCAACGTTATTGGCTTCCGTAACGGATCTCACGTTTCCATTTATGTTCGAAGGCATGCGTGTCTATGATGTCTAACAATTATCTTTTACCCTTTCAATTATAAGATAACGAGGCGTAGCAAAAGCAATTAGTTAACCAATAGTCTTGTTCTTGCCCTATCCTTATATCCCTACTCTCTTTGAAGAATAGAGATTGAGCAATTAAATAACATTGTAAAAAACAGATTACAAAAAAAATACACTAAACTAAGAGATATACAATACATACACATTCGATTATTTACATATATACAATACATAAACAATTGATTAATAAATTATAGATTTTTTTTACTCATCTTTCTTAGAAAAGAGTATTATTTCAACAATTTTTCAAAATAAACGAGAAAATAACAAGCTATTAAAACTCGTAGAAAATAAAAAAAACATACGATATTTCCAATCGAAGCCTATAAAACTATATAATCAAATTCTGAATGAAAAAAGGTGACTTTTGTATAAACATATTTGTTATATTTTTACGATGTTTTAGATATAAGACTAGAATCGAAATCGAAATGTTACAAAAGCGATTTTTAGCCGTTTATAGCGTTTATTTTACAATTTAAAGTTTCTTTATCAACACAGACTTTGGGAGATCTTCTCGTATCCCCTTCCTTTTATTTCACATCCCGAAGAAGCGGAGTGAGCCAAGTAGTAAGTTTTTCATTGAACTTTTAAGTACAATCGCGTCTTTATTTAGTGTGTTGGTGGATTGCTTATTTTTATTTAAGATAACACTATTGCAGTGTCTATTGACTAAGTTCACTCCACATTTAATGTATATACTTTAAGACATGCAGAACATTATAACGCATTTAATTCATGTTTTATTAAAATGCTACTTGGTTCACTTCACCGCTAAGGAGTCAACTTTATTTTAAATTTCAAATAAAGATCTCTTTAACCCACGTACATTTGATTCAAAATATATTAATAAACCAAACCCAAATAATATTTCTGAAATACATTTCAATTTCATTTACTCGTGATATTTTTGCGTGATTACGTGTCATATCAAATGAAAATCACATTTAAATCTCTGATTCTTACGAAGAAAAAAAATGCCGAGAGTGAGATGATATTTTTTGTCGTTAAAATTATTTCATTTTGATTCGTCGTTTTTGGATGGACTCAAAAATATAGTTTGTATTTACTTTAACAGTTATTAGTTTCTGAAAATTTAGGAAACGCTTACATGAGTAATTTGCTATTATTATCTTTTATTGCGACAGCAAAAATTACAATCAAATTACATTCTACAAGAAGAAACAATGTAATGTAAGCAAAAAAAAAACTTTTCTAATAAAACTTTTTTATTAGTTTCGAATATAAAAATCAGCCCCTCGCTTTATTAAGGCTTCAGCCGTTACATTACGCGAACAGAGCTTGGGAATATTGCTCACCAGTGTGACCTAATTGGAAACAAATACAATAAAAATAAATATTATTTTTACTACAGCTAGTGTCTTGCTTACTTTTTAACGGACGTCTTAAAGCAAGATAAGTAAGCAACATTTTTCAAAAAAAAATACGGCGATACAAATTGATCGAATGAAAGATTAATTATATTTTAAATAAAATTTGCTACTGTAAGAATTATACGCAATTAAATGAATTTGGACGACAGTTTCGGAAAGGTCAATTTAAAATTGATATTTTTCAATCTGTTATTATCATCTTGAGCATAACTGCTTGTGAAGTTTTTCTCCTCGAGTTGATTCAATTAATCGTAAAAAAAATCATCAAATTGATCCAGTATAAATAAGTCGATAATACAAATCTGTCACCCTGACTATTTTAAGCTGCAATAAAGGACGTTTATTGACTTTTCATAGATTATAGTTACTACTAATACTACTGTCAACTATAGGAGAAATTATAACGCTTAGCTAGGCGTACTGTACGCCAACGCTGATTTAAAAAGGAGATCGATACAAATCACACACAGCAGCGGTTGAAAAATTCTCTAACGTAGAGAGTGAACTATTCGGTAACGGGACTAATATTTAAAGCAGGACTGTGTAGTCGTGTAAAAAAAAGACGACTCCGACTCCGAAGAAATTTTTCAATAATTTAATTTTAACTTCTATGTATGTATTCTATTAGATCATCTTTAGTCAGCCAAGCATGCATTGTCAACACTATGGACTATTGTGGTTTGAAAACACATCATTAGATTATTATTTTTTAATGTTTCGAGCCGCTCATTTTTCACGACTCCACAACCCTGATTTAGTCCTATTACTTTATGATAAAAACTATTTAATATATTAATTAAAAATGTATTTTTTTAATGGAGATGATTTTAAAAATCAATATAATTTTATATTCCGTAATCAATAATCAGAAAAAGATTTGATTTAAATTTAAGTAATATTCACATTCAAAGCTTTAACAATAAAATAAAATGGGCACGTTTTCGTGAGCTTTGTAAAAATATTTAACGCGAACGTTTTTATTTTTCAAAGGCCAAAAGCTAGTAAGAAGTGTATACAAATACTAAAACTATTGGACGCTAGAAAAATATTCAAATGTTCTCCGTTTGGATATGTGAGCAAGAATCTTATCCCGTAAGACTTTCACACGGCCGATGGCAATTTAGCAATTTATGAAAACGTTTTTTGATTCTTTTACTTTCCCTTTTTTTCCTTTCATACAAAACAAAATTGTGTTTCCCTTTAAACATTTATATATTCTAACCAATAAATTTTAATGGAGTCGTTCACATTTTATCACCGGATTTTACGGTAAAGCTTTTTTATGGCTATATTGTATTTTTTTTTATTATTTCACTACCTAGGAATATTTCAAAACGCGGCAATAAAATTAAGTGTTGTATTAATGAAAGCACGCGTAAAAACTCCAATTTCGGAAATACTATAATTCTTATAACACATTATAGAAAACTTCGTTTATTACGACATAAATTGCTGACATTTAAAATTCTATATAATTTATTGTTTTATAATTTAATAATTATTACTCTGTCTCCCCTCCAATGTCCATATTGTCACTCCACTGGCAAAAAAATATTAAGTAACAAATTTGAAAATAAATGAAGTACACAGTAAGAATTTTTAATATTTATTTATTGTACATGAACATTGCAAAAGATTAACAAATTATGAATTTATAACATTAAAAATTTAGACAAAAACAGTACATAATTAAATATTCAAACTTTTTAGATATTTTTTTTAGTCCATATCTGCTCCCTGTACGGAGCATATGGTCACCACGAAGTTCCTCCATGATTCTCTATCCTAAGCCAGTCTTCTCGCTTCCTCCCAGGTCATCCTAGCGTCCCGTAACTCCGCTGAGTACATACTGTGGATGGTCATCAGTGGCCTTCCACGACGCCGGGATCCATCCGGTTGGAAGAAGAGATAAGCTGGGTTCAGGCTCTCTTGAGGCATCCTTAACACGTGTCCAAGCCAAGTCTACCGCCGCTTCTTTATTTTGGACGTAATAAGAGGCTGGTTAGTCCGCTCTCTAATCTCCATATTCCTGACAAAGTCAGACCATTTCACTCCTAGCATTCGCCGCAGGCATCTGTTTTCGAAGCCCAGTATACGTTTACTCAGCGCTTTCGTAAGGTTCCATGATTCGCAGCACTGTCAAGATACATACGTACGAAAAGGAGGCACTTGGTTCTAACGTAGTACAGCCGTGAGTCCCAGACTTTTTGCATTGAGTTAAAGGTTTGCTCCAGCTATCCCTAATCGGATCGCGAGCTCTTTACATGGATTGCCATCTCCCGTGATGTGTACCCCCAGGTACCTGAAACCGTCGACTTTTTCGATGTTTTGATCGGTGCTCGTCAAAGGGTAGTGTGGGTCCGGACAATGTTGCAGAGTACATTGGTTTTACTCGCATTGATTTTAAGACCTATGCGATACGAGTTTCTCTGCAGTCTATCCATTGTCTCTTGAATACCCTCGACAGATTTATCAAATATAACAGCGTCGTCTGCATACTCGAGGTCGCATAGCTTTAGATTGGGGGCAACGGTCACACCTCGGTCAGGTGGAATTGACTTCCTCAGAATGAAGTCGAAGATTATAATGAAAAGGAACGGAGCTAAGACGCAGCCCTGTCTGACCCCGGTTGACATCGTTGAGATATTTATATATATATATATATATATATATATAATTGAGCTCTCGAGAGGTGAAGTAAGCCAACTAGTAAAAAGGTAATACATTTTTTCAGTCAGAATCACGTCTTTACTTGGTGTTTTGGTGGATTTCATATTATGATTTTACTGAGATAACACCGTTGCAATGTGAATTAACTGAGGTTAGTTCACTTTTACGATACTTTAAGACGTGTAGAATATTACAACGCATCTAAATTATTTTTTTTCTAAAATACCACTTGGCTCACTTCACATCTGATTGCGTAGAACAAGGGTGTCCAACTTTTTTTGCCCTGGGATCGACTTTTCAATTTTAAATTTTCTCGCGATCGACTTTTTACATGATTCTTATAAGAAGTTGTATTTAGGCTTTTTCCCTTCTTCAAACTTTGAAATGTTTATTTTAAATGCAAAATACATATCATTAAATACAAAATAATTCAGTTTTAGTATTTTTATATATTTTATATGTAAATTATATATTTTTTCGAAATTCACGGAAGCTTTCGGGATCGACCAAATTTTGCTTTGGGATCGACCGGTCGATCGCGATCTATCGGTTAGACACCCACGGCGTAGAATATCTCAATGTATGCATTAATTTTACCATCTTAGCAAGAACAGTATTTTTTTAAATCTATAATTATTATTAATACTGGATTACAGGCAGAAAATCAACCGTCTCAATAAATTCCTATTTTTTAAATAATATATCGGCATAAATTCATTTATATTTTGAAATTATAATTATCTAACATGAAATATTCATATTTAGAATGGAATGGTAACTTTATGGAAGTTCATTTTAATATAGCATGTAATTAAATAACGTTGTTATTTACTCCAATTTTGATGCTACAATTTGTGACAAAGACTTCTCGTCTTGACTTATTCGCTTCTTTATAGTTATAAAAGGGTTAATTAGTTCTCTTCTTCAATGTTGAATTTCAGTCCATAATTTTAAGATGTTTATTATTATAATTATACAATGGTGATCAAAACACGATATATCAACAGCAAGACACAAAATGAACAGAACGAAACAAATTTTTGCGGATATAAGTCGCCTGCTGTGGCCCAGTTGGTTAAAACTTGCTCTACCGATCACGCAGGTCTGGGTTCGATTCCTAATAAAATCACAGTGAATTTGAGAATTATTCAATTCAAAGTTGTGATCGAAGTCTGAGTGTTTGTGATGTCAATTGTGGGGTTGTAATGCAAAACTTACTATTTCAAAAGCTCAAACTTTTCACTAGAGTCAAATGCTATAACGAATAACACAAACTAAATAAAATTTGCATACAAATATGATTTCCAATTTGAAGACGAGTCTTATAGATATTTTAGATTAAAACTTATTGGATCAGTCGATTCCTTAGGCTTGAATTACCCTATCTGCATACCTAACTCAATATCGCTCATTTTGGAAATAGTAAGTTTTGCATTATAACCCCACAATTTACATTAATTCCTCTCCTCCCATCCTTCTGATCCCTTAATAACTGGATGTAGCAATAGCGATTGGTTAGCAACTAGCCTTATTCTACTTTCCCTACTTCTCCATTTGAAAAAAAAATACTGAGTATTCTTCTATTTCTACTAATATCTTTGGAAAAGAAAAGATTGAGCGACTGAGTAACAAACAGTTCTCGTAGAAAAACTTGTATTGGGAAACCTCCATTAGGAGGTCGTATGCTCCAGTTTTTAAATTATTTTATAACATATATGAAAAACCTTTTGTTAATGGCTTGGCATGGAAAGTAATCAAATAACTTATTTCCCGGCTATAGTGAGGAGAATAGCGTATGCACGCTCGTATAATATATATATAGTAATATATTATATAGAGTTAGTGGCCTTTGAGAATTTTTCTTTCCATAATCATAAAAAGGCATTATCCCGGGCGGCTTTACTGCCCGGCGAAACGTTTCATCGCGTTTGATCGCATTTGATCGCATTTGATCGCGCCGGTCGCCACTTTGATGCCGCCATAAAAAACACATTCCACAATAATGCGCGCCGCAGAAATCGCAGGCCGCGATTCGAGCCCGATATCGATGTATCGCATAAACCAGTCCTCGAAGGGCGCAAGATTTTGTTGTTACCACGTTCGCTTACACTGGAATTCTAATGGAGCTTATCTCAACAGAAGTGGTTTTACAATAACTACGCACTACCCAGTCACTCAACTTATGTTTTTCGGATAGTTATTGTAAAAGGATCACTTTTAAGGTGTTCACTGTCAATACTAGGTGGAAAGGCATCATATTATGAAAAACATAATACTCCTTTGTACTTGTTTCCAATTTGATTTACCAAAATCAGAATCGAGCATTGTCAACTGATAAGAAATAGAATTTAACAGTGTTGTTTAGACAAAACAAATTGAAATAAAAAGGCGTAAAAAATCAATTGGCATTGAACGTTTTTTTTCAGCCACGTGTTGAAAAGCTTGAATCCTGGAATGGAAACATTAAAAACATGCTTTTATGTTTGAATATATTTTTTTGTTGTTTTTTTATCCATTTTTTATTATTATAATTATTCATGTCCACTCCCAATGTGGAGAATATGGCCTCGTTATGAAGGTATCTCAACAGAAGTTTTATATACGAGAACTGTTTGTTACTCAATCGCCCAACCTCACTTTTTTCAAAGTGAGTTGTAAAGAAAGAAGGATAAGACTAGAACAGGACTAGTGGTTGGCTAATCGCTATAGCTACTCCAGTTTTTAAAAGATCGGAAGGATGGGAGGAGAGAAAATGATGTGAATCAACCTCACAAACACCAAGTCTTTGATCACAACTTTGAATTGAATAATTTTCAAATTCACTATACCGGCAATCAAACCCAGAACTGTGTGATCGGTAGAGCAAGCTCTAATCAAGCAGCAGGCGACAGTTTACAATAATTTATAATCAAACATCTTACCACAAATCGATTAATGAATGGAATATGAACGAAAATAATCAAAAAAGTCATACCATTGGACAAAAATTGATAGTTTTCGTTAATTATCAACAAATTAATGTGTGTAAATGTTTATTTAACCCATTTATTCTCATGCCACCAAACTATTGGTGTTATATGAAAATGCCGAAATGCTTTTCTATTAATTCATCGGTGCTTGTTTATAATTGGTATATTCTAATGACCCGTTCACGAATTACCATTTTTTAAAGTGACACATATATTCATTGATACATACGTGTTTCATTATTGAAAATAAGTTAAGGACTCGAATGCCTAATTGCACACAGTAAACTACGCAGAGGTAAAACATTTTTTCGTGCAAGTACATTTCACCCTTCTGTTAGCAGCTCACTGTCCATATTTCAAAAGCTAAAACCTCGTACACACATCATAATCGTATAGAAGGGCACGTGCTTCCGTGTTCTCCCTATATGAAATATTGTGGGCATTTAAGACCGTGGAGTTAAGTCAATGTATATTATATATTTTAAACATATACGCCACATTTTAAGACTTTACCACATTTCAGATTTAAGAATGGGAGAATCTATATAATGCTGTGCCAAAATAATGTATTTATATTGAAATATCGACACAACTATGTTTGTATGACTCTAATACTCTAAACCAGTGTTCTTCAACCTTTTTACATCCGCAGACCGGTAAAAATTGTAAAAATATCTCGCGGACCGGCGTCAACCAACATCACTCGATTAGTTCGTAGGATGACAAATAGATCGTGCTACTATTGACAAATTCATTTTTAGAAAGTACCAACCTTCAAATAATACTTAAATAATAAGTCAAAATTTCATAACAATTGAGGTTTAGTTAACAAGTTAAAGTACAGTGGTTTTAGTGACGCTACTTTTGTTATTTTCAAAACAATGGAAAAATCATAATTTTGTGTGTTGATAAAGCATTGCTTTTAAATGAGAAAAAATACCCTTAAGCAAAGAAATGGCTTGACAAGTGTTATTTGGACTTGGTAGATAAATGAAGATAAATGGTAAAGAAGTGTTTTATTGATTCTGAACGCTCTGGTCGCCCGAATTCGGCAGTTGTTCCAGAAAACATAAAAAAGTCCACAATATAGTTTTGACCGATCTTAAATTGAAAATACGTGAGATAACTGACACCTTACATGTATCAGAACGCAGTTCATTCACCATTTGCATCAACATCGAGGAGATAAACAAGTCGAAAAATTTTCGAAACATAAAATTCTTCGCGGACCGGTAATTAACTCTCGCGGACCGATGCCGGTCCGCGGACCATAGAGTTGAAGAACACTGCTCTAAACTCTCAACTTAGAACATATGAATTATTTACAAATAATTTGGTACACATTTTTCAAACACATTTTCAATTGTTTCGTTGCAAAAGTTTTTCATTTAAAAAGGCGTAAAAAAAATGAAATACCGCGCAGATAAATCGCTTCAAGAACTGCCTAAAAAGCGTGTATAGTCGCTGGCACGAATATAACAGAAAATATTCAAAAAAGCTGCAAATTCTTTTTTTCCTGTTTTTATTTCCGTCGCGCGAAAGTTTTCAGGCCGAAGATTTGCGAAGGGAATAATATTTTAGTAGAGCGTCAATGCCGCCACGTTGTGGCAGTTACTAGGCTTATAGATCGTATAAGCTTTTTGGGAAAGTCTACAGTGGTAGTCTAAATGCTTATATTTCAAGGTAAAAGTTATCTATAGTTATTATATATATATAATAGGCATATTTTTATAAAACGAACATAAAAACTAAATCAATTTAAAGATACGCCACTAACCACGTAAATACTTCGTTCTTTAAATCCTATTTCACATAAAATTTATTTTAAACACTTTTAAGGAGTTCACTGTCAATTCTTGATAGAAAGGCATTATATCAAAACAATTGAACACATTTTTTTAAAGATCAATATCAGTTGTGCTCATCGTAAATAATTTGTTATAATGCTCGTGATAACTGATCCTGATGTTTCATATATAATATATATATATACTTATGTATGTATGTTTTAAGGGTAAATTACTTAAATAGTTTTTGTATATAAGTATTATAACTACCTCCCTGCGTCTAGTAGAAATACAAAATCCCATCTTCGTTTCTGTGATAAATAAGTGGAGAAATAAAATGAATGTTTACATTATTAGTGAACACATTTCGAATTTGCTTCTCAGAGAGGCGAAACACGTCATGTGAGATACAATAATCAGAATCACAAGTCACAACGTTATCATATTTAATTGTATATTATTATTCAATGAATAATGAAAGCATTGTGTTTTTTTTTATTTTTACATTATTAATTAACTTGAGAAATAAAAGATTTTCGACTGAAGAATTAAGACTATTTGCCGCGAACCGTGATCACCATGGTTTTTGTGTTCTTTTTTACAACATGTCATTGTCTTGCTGTGAAAATATGTTTATTGATAATTTATGTGGATGAAAATAGACAATTGTAATTTATACTTCACTAAAACAGATATTTATGAAACCTTACCAAAAGCAATCGTGAAAGCATGTATTTCATTTAAATGCGTTGGATATCTATTATGATAAAGTATATTTTTTATAATGTATATTTTTTTAACAATTCTGAGTGTGATAATATAAATCACGGCGAATAGTAATACGATAAAGTTTTACCTGTCTTGAGTATTAAAGGTAAATGTTTATACATATTATAATATGAATAAAAAATATTAATATTAAAAACGAATAAACAACGATGCAAAAATGTACGATTTGATCGGAAATCATTCAGCTAGTATATTTTCATTTATGTTGGACGCCAATGTGTTTAGCTTTCTTAACTGTATAGTAAAGACGAAGTTCAATAGGAAGACGCGTCGATACAAAAACTAGTTGAGTAAATCTCAGCTTTCAAACACCAGTAGCGCACTTAGCTCAACAATGCGATCAGATTTTAAATAGCAAAATTACGCAAAAGTTCTTTTACGGGAGACCTTTATTTAGAGTGGATCAGTTTAAATACCATATCAATGATTTAGTGTAAGGATACTGTAAGTGTAACTTGCATTTTTTGAGAAAAAAATTTAAGGTGTTCACTGTCAATACTTGGCGGAAAGACATTATTTAATATTATTATACAAATAAAACTGAGCATAAAAAAGATGTACTAATTCCACTTTTATTCAATATGATCAGACGATATAATAGACGAGCATTTTCAACCGATAAGATCATATTAAACAAAAGTGGAACTAGTACAAAGGAGTTTTTATTTTTGGATGATAAATATTGATGAAATGGAGATATTATGTAAACTTGAATTATGCAATTTCTTTTTGAATACCCTTTTTGAAAGTACAATAATTTTAAATCATATAATATATACGAATATTATGTGAGTCGACTGTGGAAAGCAAAAAGACGTAACCTACACATTTTATTTTACAGGAGACACAAAAAACGTTTTTTGATCATTTTTGGCCAATGACGAATTAAGAAATGTACACAAACTTAAAGGGCACGGTGACATAAAATGGTGTTTAGTTGACTTAATCTAATATTAATTTAATAAATTGTTTAAGCAAAACCTTTTTCTTAGTCGCAATTTTTACAGCCATTATTTTTTCAAACTTAAAAGCTTTATTTTGATACTAATTCGACATTTCCAGCTTACATCCTTTTGATATAACGTGTATCAAGTTGTCTATAATACATTGTGATTATCGAAAAAAGCTGTTTGAAAAAAACTGTAGGTTACGTTCCTTTTCCTTTCCATAATCGATATGTTGACTCAATTTCGTCAAAAACTGGACATTAAATATTTTTGCATTAAGACATTGATTGATATGTAAAGTCACGAAATTATCGGATTTGCAACTAGAATAGGATACGAATAGAGATTCCGTACAGTTTTCGATACATTTCAATCCCGGGATTAGAAGACATGATCCCGAATCTTTCGGGATTGTGTTTTAAAACCGAAACGTGTTGGTTTTCAAGTCAGCAGTTCAAGCATATACAATAAACGATCCCTAATTTTATTATTAAGACTTTATTTTTGCGATAAGAGTTTGCGATAAGAGAGAGTCGCAGCTAAAATGGTAACTTGATGCCAATCATATTAAATTTCTTCAATGTATTATAGGCACGTGTATTTGAATGCATTTGTTGACAATATTTATTGTTTGTTATTATTAAGCTTCACATTTCAATATTTTTAAAATTTATTTTTCGTTTTGTTCTCTACATCAATGAATGTTCCCAGATATCAATGACAGTGTTTGTTTTGGGTAATTTATTGTTCTTAAACATTAATTTTGTACCGTAAACCGAAACCTTTGACTAAATGGCGAAACAATCGATGCTCTGGTACTCTGGGAATATTTTAATATTTAAATTACTTCTATTTACTCCAATAAATTTATTAATAATGTATGTATAAAGACAATATTTTATAAATCTTCATTCTTGCAGTCTGAAGTAGGTAATTGCTTTTTTTAGCTATCGAAATTAATCATTTTAAGTTATATTTCGTATTTTTACATAATTTATGCATATTAAGTTAGTTTAATAATTATTTCGCATATTTTTTTACGAGTAATTAAAAAATCCACTCGTTCACCTCGACATCGTGAATAACTGAGATTAAGAGAGCTTTTTGGTAACGTATCGGCAGCTTACAGCTGGTTGTTTAATATAGAATATTTTTTTTTAATTATTTTTCACCAAAATTATCAATTTTTATTTCTTAAAAAATGTACTGATCCCGGGACCAGTTCCGGGATCCCGGGATCGAAAAATTCTAATCCTGAAATGCTGGGATCAACATTTTGGCTCGGGATTGGATTCCCTAGATACGAATGACAAAGGGCACTATATTAATTTTCCTGGATTATTTAGCTAGAACAAACCATTTTATGTACAATCAATACACATTCAAATCAAGTGGAAGTGCTCCCATGCATTATCCTGATTCATGATTGACAGATTTACTCATTTGTTACTCTGCTTGAGCAGAACAGTTGTATAGCTTGATTGACGAAAATGAGATTAACAGCGTTACAGTCAAACCCGATCTGTGTATATTTGATCACTGGATATTTGTCACAATCCTGTAGCATAACTAGCCATGCCAAATTGAATAGTAAACTATTTAGGCATGGAAATTTCGTTGAAAAAAAAAATCTTGATGGGTACAAACCCGATCTTTATAAACTCGGTCACTGGATATTTGTCACAATCTTGTAGTATTGCCGTACTTGTGAAATTGAATAGTAAGCTATGTTTTAGGGACTGAGAAAATTGGTTGAAAAAAAAACCTGGATTGTGTATAAATTAAGATTTCAACTGGTGAAGATTGCTCTGTGTAATTTCAATATAAAATTTGAATCGTTCATATTTTGTACACTCCTGAACGTTTTGTCACAATCGACCTGGGTTTCACCTTTCGACATCTTCAGGCTTTCAAGCTCAATGATGAACTTTAAGTGACGTTTGGTAAAAAAAAATATCGTGCATAATATAATAATACAATTTAAACACTTATGGTGGCAATCTAGACTAATTTTACTGGTGGCTTAAATTAATAATTCCAGCAATAAAAATAGTTCCACAATCTTCATTTGAAGTTCATCCGTACACTCGAACGCCTGAAGATGCCGAAAGGGGAAACTTAGGTCAGTAGTGACAAAACGTGTGGAAGTGAACACAGTCTAAACAAAAGTACATACTTAAAATATAGGTCCCGTGCAGCTTTGAATTGGATTCAAAGTATGAAATGTAATTCTTTTCTTTTTCGATTGTTATTCCGTTCTGTAGGGGGGCTATAATAATTCTTTAGTATTTTTTTAATAAAAAAAAACAAAATATACATTTGTACTGATTTCCACTTTTATTTAATAAAATCAGGACTGGTTTTGCTCACGACGAGCATTATCAACTGAAATGATGCTCGTCAAAAGCGTAGCTGGTCTAAAATAAAAGTGGGAATTAGTTAAAATGTATATTTTATTTTTCGAATACGATGCCTTCCCACCAAGTATTGACAGTGAGCATCTTTAGTTTTTTTTATTGTCGTATTAATGTAAATAAAAATATAGCCTAAACAGTCTAAGTCAGGGGTGGAGAACCTTTTATTCTCTAAAGGCCACATTCATTTTTCTGATTCGAAATAAGCCGCAGTAAACATTGACGGGAATCTTTGGCCGGAAACAGTAGTTTACGGTCAGAATATATCAGGAATTACATAAATTTACAGAATTGGCCAAAAGGCCGCACTAGAGTATCCAAAAGGCCGCAGGTTCCCCACGTCTGGTCTGAGTCATCAACTCTTGAATCTGTCAATCTAAATCAGATGGTCGTGCAAATCAGTCCGGATAAAGAAAATGCTCTTAAAGATCTTTCAATGTTATATAAAACAATAATTTCATAACTGTTCTTTAATTTATATGCAATGGTGTTTCAATCCTTAACGCCAAGCATTTCTTTAAGGGGGTATTTCATTCTGAAGAAACAACCTTTATAAATCACCCTCTCATCTTAAAAGCCTAAGCACGCAAGGTAGGCTACATATTCAAGTAAGTATATTGTATCCGGAAAAAAATAGGTCTTATAATGAGGTTTATGTAGACATATATTAATAATATACTATAATAATATATAGTTAATGGAAACATATATTAATAATATACGAATAGCATAAACCTTTCAAGGTAAGGAAAAATATGTATACTTAACATATATATTCTAAATTGGGCTCAGCGAAAAAGAAGTAAGCGGGATCTTTCCCTCATTTTTTAGATGTAAAATTCTTAATAATTACGGATAGACATTTATTACATTTTTATTCAAAGTTGACTTAGTACAATTTTATTTAGTCTTTAATTAATCTCTGACCTTTAATCAATAATGTAAATTAAAACATTTTATTCTAATTCTACGTTTATTTGATAGTATCAGGGCTGATTTCGCGCATGAAGAATCATTTTAGTACAAATGATTGTTTTTTTTTTTAATAATGCCTTTCCTATGTTTATTCTTGTTTGTACTAGGTATCAGAATTAAACACATTCTGCCTTGTATTGTTATGATTTCAAAGAGTTATTTCACATATTGCGTCGGGTGTCAGGTCCTTGGTGCATTAGTCAACGTCATTTGTCTCTCCGTAACGGATCTCACAGTTGGAAGGCATGGGCTAGGCTACGCATATGCTGAGATGCAGGTGACGCAGTGTAGGTCAGCACAGAAGGTAAGACAGAATTAACAGGTGCAGATAAGCGAAGCAGAAATGTACGACTAGCGTATGCTGATAAAGCTACGTCATACAAGTGTCACAATATGAAAATATATAATTCTTTACAAAATGACATTTACGGGGTAATTTTTTCATGAGAAATTCAAATAAAACTCAAAGTTTTCAGTCAATTTAAATTAAACCTACCATTTTACAAAAACACACTGTTTGAGGTATCTAAATCAGTGGTCGCGCAAGTGATATATATTTATTTATATATATATTATAATTAGATGATTAGTGTCATATAAACAAGGTAGAGTTTGCACTAATATACTAATTTCACAGTCATTAAACAGGCAAAATCAAAATAGCAAATCAAAACCTTCACGCGTCATGTAAGAATCGGAATGTGCCGGGTCCACAGCGGAGCGCAGCACAACGCAGACGCATGTTTGCGTTTTACGTTTTTCTCTGGCAGCAAACGCGTGTGTGCTTCTTTATGTATTACAAAATATGTATTAGCTTGCACTACACTACGTTGCATTAACTTAAGTTAATTGTGATCTTAAAATTCTATCCCACTCTTCCAATAGAAAATATAACGACGCCAAGCGAGAACGATTAGTTATCCTCTAAATCTGACATATGACTATTCATTCTATACTTAATCTTTTCGAAAAAAATGCATATTTATAAAGAAATAGAAAACTCTCAAAAAATATTTCGACCCTACTTAGAACGGCGCTATAGGTCCTTTCGCATCGAAACGTTGGGTATATTTTTTAATAACGTTTATTATTGAGTCGTAAATTCGTATATGCAAAGCGGGTTGGGAAGGCGTCGAGTGTTGCCAGTAAAATGGTGAATAATCGACGAAACAAAGCGAAATTCTGAAAACGGCAGCTCCATCAATTAGGGAAACGCAATGACTGTAAATATTATAACCTTAAGGCACCCAAACTGTTGACGGTTTTATAACAGATTAAAAAACGTATTTTAAACTGTTTTCAAGTGTATTTTCATCCCGTGAATAGTAATTTTTCACTGAAAATGGATTCATAAATAAGATCTATATTTTGTTTTTTTTTTACCATATCCGCAACCAATGTAGAGCTTATCAAGACCTAGTAGAGTTTATCTCAACACTTATTTTTCTATAAGAACTGCTTGTTACTTTGATGCTCAACCTCTTTATTTTAGAAGATAGTAGGAATAACAGGGAAGAGCTAGATAAGCCCCCATTTTTAGAATATGATGGGTGGTAAGTACTTGTTATTAGGGTATTCAATCCCGGAGCCTTTTTCCAATCCCGGGATTTCGGGATTGATTCATTTTCAATCCCGGGACCCCGGGATAGCGGGATTGAGATTTGCTCACCGAGGAATTTGAAATCCTCAATTCGCTATACTTTTTCCCCGGATTATCTCCAAGCCTCGTTTTTTTTAGCTCACCGAGGAATCTGAAATTCTCGATTTGCCAATTTCGTGTAAATTTTCAGGATTTGCTCAAAATTTCTCAATCCCGAAATCCCGGGATCGCAGACGTGTCAATCCAGAAAATTGAACGGGATCCCGGGATTAGATGCCCTAATTGTTTGAAGTTTCGAATATAAATTCATTAATTAGTATTTATATACTACCCGTAATGAAATTCAAAACTTTAAGCTCAGTCACCGAAGCCAATGGCGATGACCACTTGACCAGAGAGCCACATTCATATTAAAGATCATTCATATTTATACATTCATATGCAATAATCTGTCCGGTACATCGGTTACACGTGTAATAATTGTAAAAAAAACAATTCAACATCAATTAAGCTAAGACTATTGTTTCTAACATAACATTTTTTGCTTAACTCATTCAACTTCGTAACAAATCAAGTGAAACTATCCCATGTGCCTAGCTTATTTTTGAAGAAGTGAATTTTTTCTTAAGGCCTTACTAAATGTACTATAACTGAGAAAACACTTCGTCGAATCATATATAACCTTTTTTTACTGCTTGAAATACATAATTATTCAATTTCGTGTTATATAATTGCCAGTGTTGCTAGTTTTGTATCGTGTAATAGTCTTTTTTTTGCTTGACGCACACTTTGCAGATTATGCAGACCTTTTTTTACTGTTGGTATAAGTATGAACATATTTCTTCTGATTTTCCTTGACATCCTTTTCTGTGAAATATCCAAATTTTCAATTCGATGTGTACTGGGTGAGTACAGCATCGTATTGGGCAAATTGACGCATAGAATAGGTTATGACAAAATCAAATTTTGGTTGATAAAACTATTAACCAAACTGTTTTTATAAAATTAAGAATAAATTAATACTTACCTTAGAATTGTTTGAGTTTCTGCCTGAATAACCATGATAGCAGAATTGAAAGAAGGTCGCAGTTATGCGCGATTAGTTCCGGGATTCATCGCTTGGCTAGCTTGTCATGTGAAAACACTGCTCCGGGATTCAACGAGTTCATTATTAATACTGATTATGTATGTCGCCCGCTGTGGTCTAGTTGGATAGAGCTTGCTCTACCGATCAAGTGGGTCTGGGTTCGATTCCCGGTAAGGTCAATATCAAATTGGATTCTTTTCAATTTTAATTTGAGATCTAAGACATGGGTGTCTGTGAAGTCAATTCTCCTTGAGTTAATCTCATGTGACTTTCAAAAAATTCTCATCGAGTATATCTCGTATGATCTTTCAACTTCAAAATATTTGACGCATTGGCGTAAGCTGTAATGTCAAATATTTTTTTAATTCAATAAAAAATTAATAACATTCAAATTTAAACATTTCAAATTTTATCAGTCACAAAAGTTGTATTTATACAATACATGTCAACAACGGTGTCTTTTCCAAACATTAAAACTTGAAAATAAATACTTATTGAATTAATATTCGCATTCAAGTTGGAGAATGTATGATAAAAAGGTGGCTCAAGTACGAATTATATTATGAGTGCTCTCACAAAGTTTCCCAAACAAACTTTTTAATTAATCGATAGTGATACAATTCGCACATTTTCATTGAAACGAATTTACCAAATTAAATAACCAACCAAGCTACTTCGATTTCAAATTTCTCGCGCCCCCTTCCCTTGATCAATTCAGATAACTTTTCACTGGGAAACTTTCTTCAGCAGCAGTGGCGTGTGTATGGAAAAGTATGAAATTATTTTAATTCGATAAATTGGGAAGGTTGAGTAATTAAATGAAATATCTTGACTTTCTCAGTAGACCACCGAAATATAATACTGAATAATTAAACAATTTTAGGCATCATTCGTTATTACCGGTATGTGATTTTAACTGTAAAAAATGTTTTTTTGATGTTAACTATAGCAAGTATTTCTTAAATAAATACTTTCCGATTAGAGCTATTCTATTTAGGTTTATTTTAAAAATATTTTTGTTGTGTATTTTGAAATTATTTACCCTTCGATTAACATTTTTAAGGTTTTAAGTGTCAATTCATTTTTGCACTTATTATACATTAGTAATTGAAGCTCATCGCGAGAATAATCAATAGAATTGACCTGGTTTTGAATGATAATTTGCCATTGATAATGCTCACGATGAGCGAAACCAGTTCTGGCATATAATAAATAATGTGTTTTTGGTATAAAAAAAGTGTTTACTATTTTGATTTATCCGTAAAAAAAAATATGTTTTTTATTGTCAAAAGCTGCTCTATATTCATGAGAAAAGGATAAATAAGAATTTCATTAAAATTAAATTGTATATATTGTTTTTGTATAAAAAAGGAATACCGACAATTTTATTAATTTAAGATTTCGACTAAAGGTGCTTAGTGGAATTTCAATATCAAAGTTGAATCGTTCAAATTATGTACATTCACACAAGTTTTGTTACTAACGACCCGGGTTTCGCCTTTCGGAATATTCAGGCATTCAAGTGCACGGATGAACTTGAACTCAGCTCAAGTTCATGAACGATTCAAGTTTGATAATTTTATTGTTGATTTTTTTAGTAAATTTCTTTGCACCTGTGAATTCAATCTAAAATAAACCTTGCCGTTTTAGACTGCCATAAAGGCTTTTAAGGTTCAAATCTAACACTATTTTAAAATTAAGTTTGCTTTACCTATCGTTTAATTAGATTATTCCTACGGTAGATGATCTGCCGTAGGAATAATCTGTCAAAAATAAATTACACAAAAGTTTAACATTAGCAATAATTTTGTATTTTTTGATTTATAAATGGACCCGTTTAACTAAACTAACGGGTTGACTTTGTATAAAGAGAAAAAACACTTTATTCGTTCAATTAAAGCTTAATTCGTAAGCACTATAAAAGCTTCCGAAACAATAAAACATTGCATTCAACTCCAAGCTTCAAAACTTTTGAAGGATTGATTGCGAAACCGCCAACTTTTTCGCCGCTACTCAGAGAAAGAGCGCAGCGTCGCGTCGTTGCGCGAGTACATTGCGCTTTCGAGGGTCAATTAACGGCCGTTATTCGCAAGCAACGGCGCAACTAACGGATTCTTATTTATTTATTTACTTGAAACTTTACACTTAGCGATACGATGGTGGGAAAACTCGAACCGAATGTGTTCTGGCACTTCTCAAAAACTTTATTTATTTATGCTCCAACTTGGGTATTGATAGTTAGATGAGAAATCTATCATCTGGAATTCGATACGCACAAAGTTATCTGAGAAGTTCAAACGTAAAATTATTATTTACTTTATGTACGTATACAGCTTCACGAGGTATCACATTTATATATAGTAAAATTTAACGGATGTCGTATTTATCAAACGCCTACGTTTCGTTACCTTCTGTGAGCTTTATGTACTTAACTCTGAAAACTTTTGGTTTGTGAACTATTGGATGACGTTGCAAATTTTCCATAAGGGCAAAAATGTGTTCATTGATCATTTAATATATATAGTATTATTCATCTTAAGACAAAATCATTTTTGGATATAATATTATTATGGGGTAATAATAGCAACGTGTTTAATTCTACAGTTTTTTTATATTTATTAGTTGATAGCTATTTCGTCTGACGATGGCGAAAGCCGAAATAGCTATCAACTAATAAATATAAAAAAACTTTAGAACTAAATACGTTGCTATTTGTACTATATTATAATAGAGTTCTACATTGTAAATGCCAAGTCAATAAATAATATTATTATTTTACGACAAAAATTTTGTAAATGATATTCAAACATTCTAAGCTTAAACCATCCTCTCATAATTATAAACCAAGATTATGTAGATGTTTTTTTAAATACATGTCCGCTACCAATGTGGAGCATATGGCATACTAATAGAGGTACCTAATCAAAAGTATTTTTCTACGAAAACTTCTTATTACTCAGTTGTCTGACCTTCTTATTTTTTTTAAGATAGTAGGGATAGAAGTCTGTTGAAAAAAATACTATTTGTGCTGGGACTCGAACCGTGAGATACAGTCAGGTAAACCAAAGACGTTGACTACTGCGCTACATACCCGAAAAATATTACTTATTTGTTGTGTATTCTGTGCCATGTATTTTGCTTTTTATTACAACTATTTTTTAGTTTTATTTATTTAAGTAGAGACAAACAAAATAATGTATTCCATTTCATTTTACAATGATAATCATATCAACTATGGAAAAGAAAAAGGACGTAACCAACAGTTTATTCAAAACAACTTTTTTTTTGGTAACCAATTAGTATTTAATTTTAGCTTTTAAGTTTGAAAAGATGACCTTGTAAAATATTAAAACCAAGAAAAAAGACTGAAATAAAAGTTTTTCCTAGACAATTTATTAGATTAATATTAGATTATGTCAATTAAACACTAGTTTAGAAGTCTCCGTGCACTTTAAGGTTGTGTATAATTCATATTTTGCATATGGCCCAAAATCATCAAAACACGTTTTTTGCGCCTCCTGTAAAATTTGATATGTTTGGGTCACGTCCTTTTTCCTTTCCACAGTCGATATATAGACTGTTAATATAAATTAAATAATGAGATATATATCGAGTTGAAAAAGTTGTTGCACTGTCGTAAACCAATCTATTTCAGATATAAATATATTTTAGACAGTTCGCTTATCGCTCTCGTTACTCCCTGTTTTTTAAGCGGGAAAAATCATACAAAACAGGCATCTATGTTTTTGAGAACTACTCCATAAATAGTATAAAACTGTCAATAGTGAGATTCGAGCTTATAGACATTGCAACTAAGGCCAACTGCAATTAATAATTTGACCAACATTCGGTTGCAATCTACATCTTTATAGATAATTATTTTCTTAGCTTTAAATTTGCAACGTTTGTATCTTGAACGTGTAAGTTAAGCAAAATAAAAAAAATAAGTGTTCTGAATTTGACATTAATTAAGAAAATACGTATATGATAGCTGTACACGCAATTCAATGAACTGAGCCTTGTTATTGACAGCCGACAAAAAATAATCCTTGCTCATTTGCACGTTCGATTCCCTAAATAAACTGCATTCAATGTGAGTATTATGTTAAGTGAACAAGCACATCTTTTCCAGTGTTTGTCGGCTGCCGGTTACTGAATGAACCCGAGTGAAAGGCGAGTGGGAAAGTTTTTGCGCGCGAATATTTTACAAAGTTAACCAGAGCAAAAAGTTATCCGCATACCAACGCCGACGCTAGGTTCCGCTTCATTTAAAGTTTAAAACTTCCGTTACGCTGCGAGGGGCGGGCGGGCGGCGGGTGCTTACTTCCGGAAAGGACGCGCCTCTTCTAATGGAGTGAGAAAGGTTGTATATTAAGTCGCGCCCGGGGTATCTTATTTTAATTCTGTTGTCATCATTAGTTTCAATCTGTTTTGATTAAATAGTAAACAAAAACATAATACGAAGTTACAACAAACACGTTTTATGAGAACATTTTTGACAGGCACGTTTTTATATATTTATTTTTTTACGTAGGAAGTAAACTAAGCTTTGTCATTTAATGTCAAATTGAGAAATCAACATAAATCTACACTACTGTGGGCGTTTTTTTTCAGCTAAATTGTAGAAAAACCTGTGATCAAAACAATTATCTTAACCAGTCGTGGGAAACCTGCGACCTTTTGACTGTTCTGAGAATACAGCAATCTTTTGTAAATTCGTAAATTCTTGAGATTTTGGATGTCAAAATTCTTGGAAGACCCACAGAAAAGGTCCCATGCTGGTAATTTTGGGAAATTCGCAAAATTCTGTGCATTACAAATTGGCATGAAATTGTTTCTGGCCAAAGATTCCCTACTCAATTCCCTGTCAATGTTTACTGCGGCCTAATGTTGAATCATAGAAATAAATGTGGCCGTTACAGATATAAAGGTTCCCCACCTCCCGATCTTAACAAATACATAGTAGAAGAAAGCCTGCGAGTTTATAACTTTGCGAGAAAGCTTTGAACAGCTAGAAATACTGCCATTTTTGAAATTGTATGATTTAACTTCTGTGTACAGATTTATGCTATCGTAAGACCTTAAAAATACCTTTAAATCACTTGAAGATATTAGACATCAATCGCTAATATATTTGGTTGTGGACCAAATCATAACAGTACACAGTGACCTCCTTAATTACGCGAACTCAGATTACGCGAATTCCAGAAATATTTGCGACTGTTTTTTCCAATTGCGCAAACGCATTTGATTTTAGTTGCTGTGCGGACGTGCGTTCGGCACGTGTGCAGCAGTACACACACAGCCGGGTGGCTGACTGTGTCGTGCAAAGTTAAACGTTTGCGGGGGACTGCATTTCACCGCCTAGTAACTAAATATTTTGACCATATATTTTTAATTTATTCTTAGTTTTGAAAGTTTTTAATTTTCGGTGAAAACAAAATATAACCCTTATTTTAATTGAAGTTCAGCATCCCAATTACGCTAATCCCAATAGCGTGGTCCCGATTTTTATTTAATTAGGAGAATTACTGTACCTGCAAACGTTTTCAAAGTATAATTTTAAACAGTTCCTTAACCTGTATTCCCAAAAATAATACAAAGATGTCTTCATATAAATAATTTACTTTTTTTTAGAACGGTCTAAGTTGAGAAGAAATCATGTTTCTGTTTAAAAAGCGTGATTTTATTTTATTTAAATAAAAAAGTCAGAAGTTATTTATATAATACACAAAAAAATACTCTGAAGTTTATAAGACGGTTAAAGTAAGATAAAATAAACTAACTTAACACCGTGCGTACAGAGCTATCCAAGCGATAATCAGAAAACTTTTGACGCGTGGGGTTTACTGGCATGCACTCCATTTATCGCTTCCTTTTAATGAAGATATCTCAATAAAAAAGCTTAAATAAGCTTATTAAAATTAAGGCATCACCCCTCACAATTATAGTGTAAATCAATAAACATTGTGGTTAAAGTTAACTCGTTTGTTTATTTATTTGTTTTGAATTCGCAAACAATACGTGTTGATTTGTTTTTTTTAATCAATTTCAGTAGAATATATGGCGTAATGTAGGTAAAAGTTTTTTTCTACTAGAACCAGTGGCAGATTCAGCGCATGGGAGTCCCCAGGCGCAATTAAATTTGGAGGCCCTGTTTTTCGGATAACATAAAAACGTTCGAAAATTGCATGAAAAACATGATAGATCGAAACAAAATTGATATGGGTTATATAATATAAGACATTTTTGAGGCTCCTTAGAGTCAGAGGCCCCAAGCACGCGCCCCCTTCGCTTATACGGTAGTCCGCCATTGGTCTAGAACTGTCTGTTGGTTACTTAGTTGCTCAACTTCGCTTTTTGAAAGAGAGTAGTTGATATATAAATACAGGGCTAAGAAAGGACTAGTGCTTAACAAATCGCTCTTGCTACGTTCCGTTATTTATTAATTAGAAGAGTAGGTGGCAATATTTAAATATTACAAATACTGATACCTACAAACATAAGCCGATAGAAAATACGGTATGTACTGGGATTTGAACCCGTGAGGTCCGTCACGGAAGTCAACAACCGCTGCACCATGGTCCCAACGTTTGTTAGTTTAAATTCAATGTATGAAAAGTATATGTATGAATATTGTATTTTTTACACATTATTATTCTCTGTTGATCCAGAATTATTTCGTGACAGAAGATGATGGCTTATTCATGACATGTTTCAAAATTTAATAGAGTCCGTAAAATCAAAAATGTTCTAAATTTTAATTGTGCATTGATAATTAATTTGCACAAAGCTTTCACCGAATCTTTCAAATATATTGAAAAAATACTCTGCCAAAACCTGTATGGATTATTATTTGTGTTTGCGCAAAATATATAATAATATTTTTTTACGGTAAAGCTTTGAACATAGATTTTAATTTTAAAAATAATATTCTGTAAATTAAAGCAAATACTTCTGTAGGCTTATTTCATACCAAAACTTTTTTTGGTAAACGCAGATTAGAATGTCGCAAGTAAATGTGACTTTATATTGAAATCTCGACGTGCGCCACAAAAAAATATCTATGACCATTGGGACGGCGATATAAAATCAAAAAGCTCTCACGATAGGCTGTTGAAACCCCGCAGCAGCTGTCAAGTGAGTTTTATATGACAGACCAGGGGTCCTAATCTTAGATTTATTAGTATCTAGACACGAATAGACCCCGGCCAATAATGCTCGACACTTTTGCGTCAAGCAAAATAAGGATTTAAAGTATTCCTTCAGCGTTCAAAACTTTTACTTCACTATCCAATTGAAATCGTTCCAATATTAATAATTAAGGTACTTTCTCTGCAATATTTAAAAGATTTTCCAGATTCATTTTAATCTGTTGATTTTAATTTTTGTTAAGGCGTGCACTCTATCAGTTGTTAATATTGATTTTGATCGATTAATTTAAAGCGTTCAATTTGTATGTAAATTTTGCGAAAAAAATATGTTTATTCATTTCGTTCGTGTGGTAAAAATCTATGTGACCTCCGAACTGCTTTCTGATTTATGATATATTGGAAATGTTTGGTATCAACGTCAAAAGAAAATACAAAAAATGTTACGTGTCGTGAAGGTGTTGAGCATAAGTGACCGGGCTTTAAGAGGGTCAGGACTCAGGACACTTATAGGGCACCGCAGGTCTCTAGTTTTAATAATAAAATTATAGAAAATAACTTTATACATTTCAGAACGATTTCAAATTATTAATTTATCGAAGATAATTGTATTTTGTTACAAAACTTATTATGAAAATTACGTGCCTAAACCTATGACTTCTGAGACACTCTTGACTATTACTTGAAAACGCGTTACAAAATACACAGCACATACTAGACAATGGATTGATTGCAAATAATGCTGGGTAAAATGCCGAAAGATTTTTAGCAGATAGTAGGGCCTTCAATCCCGGAATCGTCTTTGTACTAATCCCGGGAGTTCGGGATGTACTTCAACATATAACTATCCCTGAGTAGAATCGTAGAGTAGTATCCCAAAAAATAAAAACAGCGCTGGACTCAAAGGCAGACGTAAATTTTTGAAAGGATTAAGCTTAAAAAAAGGTCTCCGAATTCTGAGTAAATGTGAAATCTGTTTATTCGCAAGTTTTGAAGAAGATGGAGCAAAAAAAAGGTCTCACACTTTTGAATAGTTGTGGAATCTGTTAATTCTTCATTTCGAGATGACAAAAATAATGAAATCTCTTAATTACCCAGCTTTTTCGGTAATGCTTTCAAATAATTGTGGGATGATATTATTGGTGAATGATCAATCTCAGGACAACAAGATTGTTAATACTGAAATCACTAAAAAGGCCTGGAATTGGGTGCCCTAGCACAATACATCTGCGGACCACTAAAAAATCAAAAAATATTTTGCGAACCACTAATATAAGCTTTTATAAACTGTTTTTGAACTGCATAAAATTTTTGCGGCCCACCCAAAAATCTTCACGGACCACCGGTTAAGAAACAATGGGCCTAGCAGATAAAGATGTGGCACTGCCAAATCTGAACGAGTTCGCCGTGAAGTAACGTAATTGAAGTACTTCAACCCATAAAAACTCTTCCATTAATCAGAAAAAATACTTTCTGCAGATTAGGCCTTAACGAAAATCAAAAAGTCAAGGTTGTACGTACCACATAAGAAAATTATTCGATAGTACTACTACCGTGTGTGTATCATATTTATTTTTGATCAATAATATTTTCCATAATCATAATGAAATAAAATTAGTAAAAACTCGATATTACAGCTTTTAATGTTAGTGAATTTAGAGCTTATGGTCTTCTTATAAAGCAGTAATGCACCAACCACGGCCTTTTTTGAATTTTGTGGCGGCCTTTAAATATTTTTCTCAAACAATATTTTTTCACGTAAAACATTTATTTAATATATGTAAGCAAGTTTTTTCTTCAATGAAGAAGAATAAATCGGTTCGTAAAAACAGGCTTACAAATATTATGTCAAATTCAAAAAAAAAAAGTTTAAAATTAAGACCAAGAACGTATTAACTTATGAATTGCATATAAATGAAATAAACATATTTCACAATGAAACGATTTTTAATAAGCAAGTACTCATAATCTTTTTTTTGCATGGCTTATTTATTTTCGAAATAATATATGATGGAACCTATTACTCATTTATCTAAATTCACTTAATCTTTTTTACACGGCTGTTTTACATGGAACGTACATATGTTCTGTATAAAAAAGGATTGAGCGTACATAAAATCATTTTTTTCTTTGCAGTCTGATCCACGATAATTTGTTTTGTGCGGCCTGCTAGAAGGTAAAGGTTGTGCATCACTGTTATAGAGGTATCTCAACAGAATATTCCTACGCGAACTGCTTGTTACCCACTTGCTCAACCTCTCTTTTTTAGTAGTGATAGAAAGGAAAGTGTTGGGATAAGACTAGCAGTACGCTTATCGCTCTCGCCTCGTTATTTAAGAATTAGAAGGCTAGGAGGGAATTTTGAAAAATTACATACATCCATACTTTAGAAAAGAAATTGATTAAAAAAGTGCTTTTCTTACTGTGATTCAAACTCGTGAGGTCCGGCATGAAAGCCAACGTCGTTGACTACTGTGCTATGAACCCGACTGTATAAGTATTTATTTGTATTTATAGACTACGTGAGATAAGCTTGACGGGAGTTTTCAGTGTCAATCGGCATCAACTCGAAGAAAAAATGTATCACGAAAGATCTGAAATGTTTAACTGACAAATATAATTCAAAAATCCCACATGCTAGGACTTGAATCTAGAATCATCTTATCGTACTTACTACTAAACGCCAGAAGCTGATTTATGGCGAAGAATGCCTGATCCAAAGCGTAGCGTTCACATTTTCGTATGTATAATATTATAGATTTTTATCTTTTATGCAAAGTTGTAAATTTAATTAAATTTCTTATATTCAAATAATAATACTTCTCGTATACTATGAATGAAAAGTTTTTCTTTTGTTTTTATTAGTTTAATTTTTATTATTTTCATATTTGAGACGCGGGTCTAAACTTTGTTATCGCCTTAGGGTCATCTGGAGAGTGAAATACGTCTCTCATTTGGACCTATTTCATTTACTTTTCTTTGGAAAGAAATATGTTTGAAACATATTTATCATCAGCTTAGAACATTGGTTTCTAAACTTTATGATACAACGTCATTCAAAAAAAAATATATCTTCGCGCCTCTCCATCATTTATTTAAAATAATAATAAAAACACGTATACAGGGTTAAGAAGTATTTTAAAATTTTATTAACGCCTTATTAGAAAATAATTCTCTTAATTGCATGAGGTAAAATTTAACAAGAGAGTGTATCAATATTTATGAAATCTGTTGAATTTTTTTTTTGTATAATGTATGTATGTATGTATGCATGTATGTATGTATGTATGTATGTATGTTTGTATGTCCCTTACGAAAATTTCAGGTCGTCAATGCGGGCCGAAGTGCAATTTATGTTTGCCAGGCTTTATGATACAACGCCATTCAAAAAAAATGTATCTTCGCGCCTCCCCGTCATTTATTTAAAATAATAATAAAGACACGTATACAGGGTAAAAAAATATTTTAAAATTTTATTAACGCCTTATTAAAAAAAAATGCTTTTAATTGCCTGAGGTAAAATTTAACTAGAGAGTGTATCAATATGGATGAAACTCTTTGTAATATTTTTTTTCATAATGTATGTATGTATGTATGTCCTTTACGAAAATTTTAAGTCGTCAATGCGGCCTGAAGTGCAATTTGAGTTGGCCAGGCCTGCTCTAGTGGTAACGTAATAATCATAGTTGCAATCCATATTTGCACTGTTCAATGTAAAATAGATTAAGCCAATTTTAGGAATCGCAAATGAGTTAAGTATACATACATTACGTCCTATCTATTTGTAATAATAGTTACTATGGATTGGCGGATAAGTAATCAGCTATTATTTCATACCAAACACGGTTAGAGTAAAATGTAATTCCAACTTTGGCCGCTTCATCCAAATATTACATCGATAACGCTGCTATTAATGTCGAACATTTTGCCAAAATGTCAATTTGAATCCATACATAATAAAATACATTTTACATTTTACACTATTTGTTTTTTCACAGCGACTGAAATAAAATCTAAATTATTTGTTTTTTTATATATATAGGTATAACAGGTTAATATATTTTTAATATCTTTTAGAAAAAATATGTCTCTGACTCCTACTCAGCCTTCGGAAAAACACCCGACACCGACTCTACAGCCCTGAAAAAAAGTAATGTTATACAAAGAAAATTTCTGTCTAGAATAAATAAAAAGCATTTATTGTAATATAGTATTATTAATTCTGATTAAAGGCAGGCAACTGTCTCTGTATATTAATTTTAAATTATTATGTGTGTCAGATCGGCGTTAATGTATCTATATTTTAATATAATAATTATTTACTTCACATTAAATATCAATGTTAGAGCTGTAGAAATATAAGCTGAAATTTTTCATTGATTGTGTACTCAGAACCACAAATTTGTTATTAACTAACTTCTGCAAAAAAGTGACAATTTACATTTTTGCCAAGGCCCGACATAGTTTCATGCGTGGCTTCGTTTGTCTTTAAAAGTATTAAAACGCTAAGTAAAAACATTAAAAATTGTATAACTTTTCACGCATTGTTTAAGTAATGAAAGTTTGTTTTCAAGAAGTATTACGTTTTTATCGCGTGTTTTTTTTTGTAATCAAGAACAATCGTAACGTTGAATTAAGTAAACGCTGTGAAATTGCAAAGTCACGACTGTTCAAATTTTAATTTTAAATTTCAAACTATTTTTATTGAATTAAAGCAAATTTATACCTAACGAATACTTGTTCAATTAATTAACTAAAGATTTAAAAAGTTTGATCAAAATTCATTGAGAAACTTGACTTGTAATTACACAAACATTTGTTTACAATTCGAAGTTGTTTTGCGCAACTGTTGAGTATTCTTACTTATCAGCTCTTATATAAGTTATTAAATCACAAAGTTCTCATAAACAAATAATAACTCGGGATTAAACTATTATAAATTATTAATACCGGATGAGAACACAGCCTGTCGGAGGTTTTTTTTTGCAAAAACAAGAGATTTTATGTAAGGGTGGGTAAGTAAGTGGGTATAGGATTTGTCGATAGAGAACAGCGACATCCGTAAACATTAATCTACTGGATGGATCAAAATGTATTGCTGGGATGGCCAACATTTAATCTATACTAAATGTTACTTAATTTTTAATGATATTTTAACATTAATTTAAGCTATGATTTTCTGATTTTTTATTTTAAATAAATAAAGGATTACATTTTTAATATGAATTATTTTGAATTTGACATTAAGTGGCCGAGAAGTCAGACCTGTTTTTTACACAAGTTTACACCTGAAAAAATCTTTATATTTTTAAAAGCATTAAATATAAAGAGTTTTTCTTAAGTTCGATTATTATATTGCTGATCAAATAGATTATTTTCTATTGGACCATATATAAGGAATGTTTAAAAATTAGCTTAAAGTTAGTTTTTATGACATTTTTTTATAGTTGTCAGGAAATATTAAAATACTTTGTTTTAATCTATTTTTTTTTTTAAATAAATGACATCTGAGCATTAAAGTTTCTTGTTTTAACTAGATTTTGCAATCAACGAATAGCTCTTTCAAAGATTTTTGGCAAAACTTGTTTAGATGTTTAACCGGACTTAAGGTTGAGCATCACGGAAGCGTTGCGGGATTCAAACCTAGTTTACGGGAGAAGGAAAGGCACAAGGGAGAGCAAGCAGCCTCTACAGTTGATTTCCCATAAGCTGCAATAATGTGCTTGTCGAAAACAGACATGAATTCGAAAACGTAGGTATGCTGTAGTCGTAGGTATTCTACGCCATAGAACCGTAGCATCGTAGCGCCGTAGCCTCAAAAGCAATAGATGTAACCGCCGAACGTCACTTCGAGACATCAAAATTTTGTATAGGACATGTAAGTTAATGAGATATTCTGCAGCTGAAAGCACCTGGCTTGCTGCTCACGGGTAGATAATAATTAAGATGTCATGTTTACCTGATTTTATCGTTATCATAGTAACTGTTATATCAAATGCATACATTCGATTATCACTACCGTAAACTTATTTTCGGCGTAGAAAAAAATGGATCCAGTGCTATAGTGCGGAAAATTTATGTATATAGTTTTTATCACGTTATACAAATAAAATAACCTTTTGAGTGATTTATATGACAAACTGTATTTATTTAAATTATAAATGAAAGCCAATGAAATATTTATATTTTAAATAAAAATGACCACTAACAAATAAACTAAAAAAATGAGATTTAAAGTAATCCTGTACTTTTTGTTTTTCATATTTCTGTTACCAATTTTTTGAAACAGACTATTATTGGTCTGACTTAATTTTGTTTAAGTAACGCTTACTGAATCTATTTATCTTTTCACCAGGCTAAACTGTTTTTAGAGCTAATCATATTAACAAGGTGAATATGTTAACAATATCATAATGTTTTAACAAAATAAGGTAACAATTGGAATTATAGAAGATAATATTTTAAAATATTGTTTTAACATGTTGTAAAAGTACTCAAAATAGTTTCCATTTTATACAATGTTTGATTTTAGAGCAGCCGTTGGTATACTGCCTTGTTTTTAAATAATTAGCTTTTTCGAATATCACGAAGTGAACTGTAATTTATCGTGGTCATAGACAATAATGCAAATGAGTAAGCAATAATTGACCAAAAAGATTACAGCTCAAAAATGTTTAGCCGTCTAATTGTCTTATCTTACGGCTACCATAAAAAAGAGAAATCTGTATTGCTTAAAAGTGTGACGTTATGTATAGGTTTCTTCCAGATCTAAGACAGAGATTTACTTAGTTCATCACTTCTTTAAAATATCAAAATAATCAATAAACTGATGTGAGTAAGCTTGTTTTTTCAGGAAATAGAGCGTGTATAAATCTATATATTTTTGGCAGTATACCGACAACACATGAGTCTGAAGATGCATCGTGAATAGGCAAAAGTCGTGACGCAGCTACTGACATATTCAAAAGAATAACTCAGTTCTGAATTTTACTATAAAAATAATTTTCTACAAATTTACAAAAAAGATATTAGATTTTTCTTGAAGAAAACTTCAAAATAACACATTTATTTGTAATTTAAAACGTTTTAAGAATTAATCTTGCTAAGTATATGTATTTAATGTCGCAGCACGAATCATTTTTTTTTTCAAATCAAGCTTAATACTAAATTGCCCTAGTTGTTAATCTACAGCATTATAACGCGCGGCGGGGTCCCGTGATTCAAAGTTACCCCTATCCGAGCACTACCTAAGTACTAAACTCCCGTCGACGTGCGGTAAAATAATCCACCCGCCTCGCGGTGTTATCACTGGTTTACGTTATAAGCCGCTTAACCCCTCGCTACCGATTCGCCGAACTGATTATCTTATTATATAACAGATTATTAAATGTTACCGGGTAATCCGTTGAGTGTGTTTTGTTCCCATCGATACGAAGAGTAGGTGTTAATATATTCTGTATTCATCGAACTGAAGAAATATAAATAATAATATGAAATGTGAATCGTTCAAATTATGAACATTCACTCAAGTTTTATCACTAACAACCCTGTTTTCGCTTTTCGTAATCTTCAGGCGTTCAATTACACGGATAAACTTGAACTGACGTTTAGTACATAAATGTATCGTAATGAAATATAAAATAACTTAGATTTTTCAACGTAATGTGCTACATGTTTCGCCTCTTTCAGAAGCATCCTCAGACAAACTACTTCCACAAATGCTTGCTTAAGTACGAATGATTTTAATTTTAGTATTCTGATATATTATAATAAAAATCAAATAAAAATGGAAGGCAAGGAGGGGATGATAGAAAAACAAACAAACGATAATGGTAATACAAATGACATTCATATTAAGAAATGTTTAACTAATGAGTTGCATCAATTAGGACGGGTTATATATAAGAAATAAGTATTAAAAAAATACTAACTATCAGTTATTGGTTATGTTATGAGAGAAACCAATAAAGCAAAGTTAGAAAAAAATGAAAACATAGAAATTTGGTAATGTAGTCAATTGAGTCAGTTCTTTATGTTCATAATATAAATTTTATTACTTTCAATAATTAAATTTCGCATAACTGGAGTTGATACATTCGCCCAGTAATGCTATTGTAATACGCCGTAATCATTTTATGAACACCGCTACTATGGATTCCAACTCGGATATTCGATATCTGGATATATTTGGACCCTTTTTAACTATTCGATATTCATAATAATTTTTAATGAAATCACATCACAATTTCTCCACATTATGAATATCCGAGGTAGTTTTTTTTTGCCTTCACCCAACTCGGTTTATATCAAAGTTTTTTGACGAATCGGCTCGGAATTAGGCTAAAAAAACCGTCAACGCCGTAATTCATTAAAAAACCGTTAGAGTAATCCGATGCAGCTGCAAATTTTAAATATTTCAATACAATAGAACGGTGTTGAAATGTGTATTTAAATGTATTTTCTCTATCTAAGATTTTACAGAAGTGGGAAAATATTTAGTCTTAAGTTATTATAAAATGTATATCAGTGAACAAGGAAACGTCGATCGTGCAACATTTTTATTTGCGTGCCAGTTATCCGATTATTTAAAGAAAGCCAATGTCAACAACGGCTAATGAACAAGTATTTTCAACGGCAGGAACAATTAAAATTAAGTCAAAAATAAATTTTATATATAAAACATTTAATGCTCTATTATTTTCAATGAATAAATGACTTTTTTAAAATATGAGCTCGTTTTAAATGTACTATTTAATGTATTATTTTGGCATATATGTACATATAATGTTTATACTAAAACTTTCCAGATAGTTTCAGTTTTACTATTCAGTTGATAATTACGAATAATTGTAATCCCTTACCGCCACTAACAGTGCTATTCTCACGTGCATACATTTATTTTGGAAAGTGCATGTATAATATTTGTATAACCGTTGAAAACGCATTTTAATATAGGTGTGAAGAGATGTGGACATAAGATAACATTGACATTTAATAACCCAGGTCGGCGAAAAACAATTATGTAAGCATTGCAAAAGAGCAACGCTTACAATTTAATTGAGATAATATTTGAGTTTGAAATATCCGTCGTGAGAGGGTTATTCATCTGTGCTAGAGGCAGATAATAAATATACATACGAAACATACATCTATCCGCTGATAGAATATAATCCATACATACAGCATGCATACGTACGACTTGATGGATAAAGAATTTACTTCGACGAATCGGATATTGAGATTAGGATAAATTGAAAAGTTGTCAGTCTGCGGAAAGGAACTTTTTATGACATCATCAATAACATTATCAAAAAGCTGCTTCTTATTATGACGTTTGGTGTATCAATCATTGTTAGCAATGAGCTTTCACTTATTTAGAGGGAATCGAGCGGTAAAAATACATTTTTCGGTATTTATACATGGAGTGAGAGCTTGGAGAAAAATCGGTTCAGTTCTTCGACAATTCTGGTTTCATTCGAAGAAAAAAAGCTTCTCTCTAAAGCTTCTCTTATAAAGAGTATTTCAGAAGAATTTACTGACTCGTATACGACTGAAAAAATGCGATTAATATTCGATATTAAATAATAGTACAATCCCTTGTGCTTTTTTACCGATTTCACGCGTGGGCTAAACCAGTCTGACTTACATTATTAACTTATCGAACATGGTATTAAAATTGACTTTTTAAAAACACAAGCTATCAGTTATCACACGTAATGTGATCATATTCATTAAACACTACACACATATGAGCCCTCAATAAGTGAAGTGAGCCAAGTAGTAAAATGGTAAAACTCATCTATCGTACTTTTAACTACATTTAGTTGATTGTTTACTTTAATTTTAGGGAAATAACACTATTGTAGTGTGTATTTACAAAGGTCAAATCACTTTTACGATGCTTTGAGACATGTAGAATATTGTAATGCGTCTAAATATGTTTTACCTAAAATGCCACATGGCTCACTTCACCTCTAAGGGGCTCATGTAATTATCTTTTTCTGTGTTGAAGATAGATTGACAGATAAATAAAAATAAATACACACTGTAGGTAATAACGAAAATTTATATTGAAAATAACTCAATTACATTTATTAGGTACGGGTTCATAATCCTGTGTCCGGGGGCTTGTGTGCGCCCACGGAACTATTATTATGCACCCTTAAAAAGTACTCAATAACAATAAAATTATCATTGCTTACGATTCAGATTATCATCATATAATTACAAATTAAGGACATGAGCCTTATAAAAACAAACACAACAAGCTCCAGTATATTTTAAACCAATGTAGATGCTGTCTGTGGTATATTTCTGTCATATTAATCGATTGATTTGTCATTTAAAACAGTCGTGAATGCAAAATAATACATATTTTCATGAAGTCGTGAAAATAAAATTGCAAAAAACTTAACTCCAGTTATATTATTTAAGTAAGGAGTTTGCTGCATTTGTTTTTATATGCCTCAAATTCATAAATCAAACGCAATGTCAAAGATCGCACTGATTGTGCTTTGATTTTTAGATGTATTTGTTTACTTTATTGTATTTTCTATCTTTTAAATTGTAAATGCCCTCATAAGCATATAAATGTAAAATTTACCTACCTATAACGTTGTAAAAATAACACATATGACTGAAATCTTGTTTTTTAAAAAAGTCTTGCATGCGCCCGCAACTATTATCACAAATGAGTCGTATAGTATAAAAAGTAGAACTATCCATTTTTCGAAGTTGCGAGAAAAACACGAAAAACGTATTGTTGGTTTTTTGAGTTTTATTAATTTTAACATAATTTTAAACATAGCTCATCAACGAGTGCAACCTAAAATTTGTATGGGACATCAATTAAAGTAACTCTGTGATTGGTCGAAATCCTGATTTCCCAAACTGTTCTACTTTTGTTTCCAACGTCGTGGACAGTTCTGCTTTTGATACCAAGCATCATTTTCTTTTGCATTTTTGTACCACATTTATTTGATTTTTCATTTTTTTTAATTCCTAGCCATACACTATAACCAGCAGAATAATGTGACAGCATTAGTTTAATTTCGACATATATGGAATAGTTCTGTTTTTGTTACCAGACGGTTCAAATCTCAAATGCTCCCGTTACCGTCACAGCAAGATTACATAAGAACCCCTGGTTTAAAAAAATAGTCAAAATGTTTAATAACCATGATCTATAGAACCATGAATAGGACGGTGTACAATTTTTGCCACGTTATGAGTTCAACCAATAAGTGAAATAGAAGAGTCGTAAGATAGAAATACAATTTTAGTATCTCAGTTTAATTCGAACCGCAGAGTTATATTGTGATCAAGTTTGACGTTCTCGATAACGTATATATGCAGACCGAGAAGTGTGAAAAGGCGTTAATATGGTAACTGTTTTGAAAATGGCGACTGACGATGGTACATATTAAGAAACCAATTGCTATTTTAATGCGATTAAACCCTTCCCAGAACGGCATTCTATAACTATAATCGACAGTTAAATGGGTTAAGTGGTGGAACGTGCCGGTTCTTAACTAATAAAACCTTGCAAATCGATTATAATAAAGTTTTTTTTTTCATTATACTGCTATTTATTTCGATGCTTTCTTGAGTTTATGATTTAAATTGAAATATGAATATTTTAACGACTTTTATATTACTCTCAAAGTCTGTCAAGAGTTTTTGCGTCCTTTCAAAACCAAATTTCAAAAGTTTTGTTTTTGAATTATTTCACTGCCGTTATATAACACAAAGTAATTTAATAAAAATAATAAAACATTTTTAGTACTTTTTCCACATAAAATTTATTAGATCAGGACCGGTTTCGCTCATCGCGAGCATTATCAGACAAACGCTTATTGCGGGCAAAATATTAAATACAGTAACCCGATGAATTCTAGTGTTTTTTTACAAAATCAAAAGAAAACGACTAATTGTTTAATTTAAATAATATCTTTGCTGCTTCCTAAAAACAAAATATTAAATTCTGAATATCAAACAATTTTCGTAGAAGAACATCTCTCATGATGCTTAATAGTTTGCTTATAGATACATACATTGAGAGCAGACTTATAAAATATTTTTTTATGAACGAATAATTTAATACCACTCTTTTCAGTTCGAGGTTTATATTAAATCTGTATCTTATATTATATATTTTTTTTTGTATATAAAATTTATGAAGCTTTAAGTACTAGAACGCATCAATTTCAAAGTTCTTCGAATTCCCTTCATTACTAATGTTGTGTTAGTTTTTATTATCTTACCATCGTTGCTGATGGAAAGGCGTGATCGCTGCAAAGATGCGAAATCTTTATTGAAGCCAGTTCACGAGGATACACCTCCCCACATACTATATACATACATTTACACACACATGCGCATACATTTCATATACACATATAATACACAAGAAAGTCAACTAAAGAGAGTCATTCTCGTGATGCTATGAATCGTTTTCAAGGTTGTATTTTACGATTAATGCGAGCAGACTGCTTCTCCATATAGAAAGTAGTAGACCAATCATGATGCACGCTACTCCAATATGGGCTTATGCTCACCACAAACATATGAAGACTCTCCAGATCGTTCAAAACAAGGTTCACCAAGACGGATATGTAACGCACCGTGGTACATGCGTAACTCGTTGATTCACAGAGACTTGAAAATACCTACCATCCGCGAGTTCGTTCGTGAAATATCTCAAAAGTTTCACAGCAAGGTGGGAAAATATTATAATCCAATTCAATAAATACCAAATTTGAATCGTTCAAACTATGTACATTCTCACAAATTTTGTCACTAACGACCCGGGTTTCACCTTTCGGCATCTTCAGGCATTCAAGTTCACGGATGAACTTGAACTGACTGAACTGACTGACTGAACGTCAGTTCAAGTTCATCCGTGCACTTGAATGCCTGAAGATGCCGAAAGGCGAAACCCGGGTCGTTAGTGACAAAATTTGTGAGAATGTACATAGTTTGAACGATTCAAATTTAATATTGAAAATCCACCAAGCACCTTCAGTCGAAATCTTAAATTATATCAATAAATATCAATTGAAACTGTGTAAAGTGGCAGTGAAACAAATAACGCTTGAATAAGCCCAACCCTAATATTTTTTTAATCATTTATCTATTGATTTTAGTCATACTAAATATCGGCATCAAAATAATACATTTTTAAATATGTCGACTTCTGGCGTGTCGTGTATTGACTCTTTATGAAAGGAACGTGACAAATAGTAGTTTGACGAAAAAAAATCATTCACTCGACCCGTTTTTACAGAGAGAGTGGAAAAATTAGGTCAGAAGAAAATACAAGCCAGCTAGTTGCTTTATCATTCACCCGTTTACAAGAAAAAATGTAACTGCCTCATACAATTATCATAGTATAATGTATGTTTATGGAAGACCATAATTCGATCAAATTCGATGACTTTCGTGACGGAACGCACGGGTTTAAGTCCTAGTATAAACAGCACATTTTTAAACGATTTTTCGGTTCCTTTTCAAAGGCATGGGTGTTTGTAATGTCTAAATATTCTCTGCTCCTGTTCTAGTTACTAATCATTCTATTTTTATCTTCCTTCTTAAAAAAGAGAGGTTGAGTAAATGAGTAATAAACAGTTTTAGTACAAACTTATGTTTGAGATATCTTCAATGGGAGGCCATTTTCTCCATAATGGGAGTTGCCATTAGTAAAAAAATATGGTAACCAAAAAAGATTACGCAGATTTTTCTGTACACTTTATTGAAGAGAATTCTATCTTCAAATATGAACGTATTTTTTTAGTCGATAGATCTTGCAAGGAAAATCATTTCGTACAAATAACTTAACACCCTTTCTTTTCTATCATGCCAAATCATTACATTATATATTTTTTATTTAAAGACAATTACTTTGTTTTGCGGACAAATTAATATTATTTAAGAGTGATAAGCAGAAAATACAATTTAAAACGTATTTTGTCCAAGTAACTACATTTGATAACAATTGAAATAAAAAAATAACTTTCTTTTTTAATTTTATTAGTGACTGTCACTTCGGTATTCATATATTATTTACGTGGGATAATTTAATTCATTTGAGTCTAGCTCGATGCATTTTTTCACCTTGTTTAAAATTTTGCTAATTGTTTTAGTCAATTATTTTGCTTCAACCACAAAAGGGGTACAAAAACACGCAATATGCCACTGAAGGCAAGTGAGAAACTACATATAGTCCACCATTTTACCCAAATGTATAAGATAGTTATTTTTTATCCATTTCCGCTCCCAACTGTCTTTCTCCGAGTACCGCTTGTTACCTAGTTTCTTAACCTCTGTTGTTTTTATAGAGTGATAGAAACGAAAGGGTTAGTATAAGACTAGCGGTAAGCTAATCGTTCTCGCGAAGCCCCGTTATTTAATAATTGAATGGCATTGGGGGATTTTGACATATCACAAACATACACCCATGTCATTGTACAAAAATCGATCAATCGATTGAAAAAATACTGTTCGTACTGGGACTCGAACCCGTGAGATCCGGCACGCAAGCCAACAACGCTAACCACTGCACCATAGGACATGACATAAGACAGCTATGGCTGTAACTATTATAGCGTATTCTATACACGTGGATGACATTTGTATGGTACTTATTATTTTTTAAATAGATTCTTATACGGTATAAAATTGAATTTTGTTTTGCTTTACATTTCAATGTCTAAAATTCTTTTTTTGATAACTTTTAACATCGCATCGAATTCAAATGAATACGTACTACTAAAAAATGTCGTTTCAGATAGTAAAAAAAAACCGTTTCCGCTATTAGATGGAAAATGTTCAATTCGCTTCAATATTTCGCATCATTTATTCTATATTGTCTGCCTTTCATAAGCCGGTAGCAGTTTTGAAACGGCTGCATGTTTTTCGTTATAATGGTCGGGGGAAAAACAAGGAAAGTGCAGAATGAAAATGTGCTTTTGAGGTTGGCAATGTTGCGTTGGCTGGGTTCGAGTAAACCACATCACCCGGGGCGACGTCGAATGACAAGGCCGATGACGAATATGACAAAAAAAATGTAGATATAAATAAAAATATTATGAGGTTTCTTTCTTCATCAAAACTCTCATAGAAGTCAGTAAAACAAATACTCAGATTGTATTAACTAAAACTTGATTTTAACCTTCAAATGCATTATTTTCTTCTTTAAAATAAAAAAAATATTTTCATATACAATGGGTGGGAATGATTGTAGGAAAAATATTTTTTTATCCAAACATACTTGGTACTCATAAAAAGCACCTAAGAATTAGAGTCATAAAACATGATTTTTATTGAGTTTATAAAATAGTAACACTAAGAATACACAATAAACTACTTAATGCTTTTATGATGAACCATGTTATTTTATTGTGAAAATTGTATTAAAAACGGTGAAAATCAATGGCCGCCAAAGCTCCAGCTTGCTCTGTTCGATTGAAGGTTATAATTGTTAAGCACATGACATCAAGACATCTATCGAAACAATATAGGAGTTAACATGTATTTTACCATTAAGTATAAGAATAAAAGGTAAAAACTATTTCTGTATTATGAAAAAGCCAAAACAAAAGTTTATAATTTTCGTAGTCATCTATTCATTGAAGGTTTAAAATATCACTTTTAAATCACGTCTTTACTTAGTGGAAAGGCATTATTAAAAAAAAACACTCTTTTGTACTAACTCAACTTTTATTCATTTCAAATCAGGAACATTTTCTCTAAACACGAGAATTTTCAACTGATATTTCAATGATAAGTTGTTTTCCAAATTCAATGAAAAAATAAGCAATTTTTGTCTCGAAAATAATGAGGGAATATTCAGGTACTAACAATTCTGCGGTTTATTTTCTGTAATGATTTTTTTTACATAAAAGACGTAAATTCTTACATTTTTTACAAAAAAAGCGTAACATTTTGTGTCAGCTCGTATTTCTGTCATTTCAAAATAATATTGCCGAGAAATTTTTAATACGTACACAGTTTAAGCAACCAAATAATATGACAGAAGATATTTTAAACGTTGATATATTTAATGAAACCAGTTATATACTATTTAATAAATTACTGTTTTCAGTTTCAGTTACATTTTTTTGAATTTTTGAATTCCAATAAAAATACATTCCCTTTTTGTTTTACTATAGTTATAATATATTTTTCAACAATTATCAAGAATATTTAGATATATTCAATATGATATTTGCATGTTTTAAATAATTCATTTGCAACATACTTGTTTTACTCGGCGATTCATTTTGTATCTCGACAATCTTCTGAATTATTTCATCTTAGACACTGCTGAGAGTAGTGACTTGGTACTAACCCCCGGCAGCCCCGGGTTCCGGGTTCATCATTAGACCCGATTGTTCAAAACTTCCCTGGCAAGTGAGATTTAAGGAACTTTCTTCCTTTCATTTGGCGAACCTCCCAACTTCAGCGAGAGACAATATGTCTAATTAAGCACGTACAACTCTGCCGAATATTTCCAACACAAAACTTTGTTAGCATTTTTGTGTTCTTTGAACCAACCTTATTTCATATGTATCATATACATATAATAATAGTTTGTTTGGTGTACTTTTCGTGAATTATTTCAATTGCTCAGTCACTGTAGGATTGGTTATTCAAATATCCATTACGGGTAAATGGTTATTTTTGTCACTTTTAATGTGTTTACTGTCAATATTAACTTTTCCGGTTCTAAGCTCAATAAATGCGACCCCAATACCCACATTTTCTTAAATATCTATTTTGATATGGATGATACAATGTTTATAATTAAGGTATTCTTATATCATAGTTTTTTGGACCTTTTGTAGTTTATATAAATATGCGATAACGAGATAAGCGCCCGCGATATAAGCGATCGTTCGTAAGCTAAACGCGTCAGTTGCAATTTCATATGTGTGCTGGGATGACGTCTTTTTTTACGCGCAACTTAAAATATGATTATTTATTAAAAAACCACTGATTTTTATAAAAAAAAATGTATGAGAAATGATGCAGAGAAATATTTTAAAGCCTTTAGACTATTTTTTTTTAAATTCATAAGAATAAGGCCAATAATGAGGAAACCACTGGGGTCTCTAAACGACCCCATCGGCAGAGAAATATTTTTCTAGTCTCCGAGCCCCGAGAGTTAAGAAGAAAGGCATTATAAAAAAACACTTTTTAGTAAAAAGTACTAATTTTACTTTTATTATATATGACCAAGACCGTTTTCGATCATGACAAATAATATACAATAAAAATGGAGTAAGTAGAAATGAGTGTTTTATTTTTTGAATATTTTAGTGTTGTATAATTTCTTTTTTTTAAATAAAAAACAATGCAACAATTATCATAAAAAAACTGGCAACTTAAGAGTGTTCGTAAATATATTTTATTTTAAGCAAATAAAATAAAATTAACCAAATCATGTATTTTTTGTTGATATTCAATTTAAAGGAGTTAAATGCAATCCTTAAAATTAATTGTAAGCATCACAAAAAGCAAACTTAATCAAGAACCCAGATTCTTGTGAAACAAAACACATTATTATTATATTTTAGAGTTTTTATAACTGTTGCATAACAATAATACAATATGTATTCAACTATAATAATATGTATGTATTTTTGTTTTTCAACAGGACTATTTTCGGTTGTTCACTATACAGAACATACACTAAAAATCTGTTTGTTGGAAAGTTCTGTGGTTAGTCTTTCTCATGATACCATAAGCATGAGATTATTGTGGTTAACGATTATTCCAACGCTGATGAGATATGTTTTTTCAAATACAAATTATCATTCTATATTTAGGCTTTATAACTATTATTGTATAACTCATCAACAAAAATTGTGTGTACTGAAATTTAGCATGTACGACAAACCAATTCAAAAGTAGCAATATATCTAACACTGCGCTTAATTAAGCGAATTAGTGATAATTCACACGCAGTAAATGCTAATTTTGAATTATAATGAAGAGCAAACATTCAAAAAGTGATTTTTCACAAATTTTGAAAAATTCCGTTTAATATTATTTTCACAATCAGTGGCGGCTGGTGACAAAAATATTAGGTAGTGCAAAAAAAAGATTTACTTTATTACCTAATATCAAAACATCATCCTTCGCTTCTTAGATTATGAAAACACTGCGACAACGCGAACATCAATGTCCGATATTGACGATATCATCTAACTGTTTCTCACAATCTCGTAATAGTATTTAGTCCGTATTGTGTAATATTTTTATTATGTGTGGTTTTTTTTTTGTATTTCTCAAAAATGAATTGAACCTTTTTAAAGTAGAAGCAACCCTCAATTTATGCTATAAATGATATACTTCCAGTACCCATTTTTTATTAATGGAATGAAATGGGATTCAACTAAATTTGTAAGTTTCAATAGTCGGTAATAAAGTCTATGAATGGAAATCACAATTAGTGCTCAAAAAAGGTTTTTTTTCTAATAAAAAATAAATCATAAAGTTGATACATTTAAGCAAACCGTGATTTCTCCAACACTCGAATCATCATTTCCAAAGATCTGTATTTGTGTGAAAAATCACTTTTTGAATGTTTGCTCCTCATTTAACTAACATTAATATTTTGTACACATTTTGGCAGTAATTTTCTTTCTAGTATAAAATTAATTAAAAACTATCATGTTAGTAATACCTCTATTACTTAATCTATATTTTTGTTGCGGCATAAGTTATAATGTAAGCTCTTAGCCTCAATTGCAAACAACGTAAAACCAAGGGCTTCTCGCGGCGTCGAGGCAAAACATCCGAAGCGAAGTGGTGAAAACACAAAAGCTTCCATACGAGCATTATTTCCCGGATGCAACCGGCACGCATTTTCGTTCAAAGCTCTCCCCAGAGACAAAAATACGCCAAGTTTCAACTTCCGACACTGATTTTGTCTGCCAGAGTGTTGTGTAATTATTATACTTAATGTACCTACGTGTAGTTGCGTTTACGAAAAACAGCCTATAATATTGCGTAAAGCTTTAAAATAGCATTTTTTTAATTCTACAAAAAATATGTAATGATGATTGCGTTATATTCATTTATTATACAAACATAATTTTTCGGATCTAAATAAAGTACAATTTGCAGAATTTTAATAGTGTATTATAACGATGGCTTGGTTTATTAAGAAATATTTAGAAAACTGGGGTAAAAAATATTTTTTTGGGGGTAATAGGATATTTTTCTAAATTGATATTTTATAAACGTGTTTGTATTTTAACAGACCATTCTGTAAACTTTAACACCTTACCTTATCTTAACTTTGTGAACAAGGCTTTTCCACTCTAATGAACATAAAAAAGAAGAACATAAATCGATTAAACGCCGAAGACTGTACTCAAATTTCTCTTACACCAAAAAGCCCCAATTTTGAAGTTATTGTATCAGACATGAAGCAGCATCATTCCTCAAAAACCTGAAGTGGGAAAGTTTTCAATTAAATTTTGTTTATTAACTCTAAGAACTCCTATGTCGAGCTGGACTCGACATTACAGATTTGGCAATGTTTTTTTATTTACTGATTTTTTTAATATTATAAGTTTTTTTTTCATCCAAATATTACCAATACCCATTGTGCGCAAGATAAATTTTGCTATACTGAAACATTCAAAATGTTTTTAATTATAATTATACGATAATAAATTAATTAAAGACGAATTAATATGAAAACATATTTCAATTTTAGACTGCAAAGGGTTTAATATACTTACCAAATGCCGCCTGTATGGTCGAGTAGTCAACGTCGTTGGCTTCGATTACGGAGGTCACGGGTTCAAATCCCGGTACGGACAGTTTTATAAATTGATTTATGAATTTCTGTTCGAAGGCATGGATGTATGTGATGTCTTGAATTCCCCCTTCCCACCCATCTTATCCATTGAACGGGAGGTATTGAGAGCGGTTATCTAACCACTAGTCCTGTCCTAGCCCTATCCTTACTCTCTTTGGAAAAAGAGAGGTTGAGCAACTGAGTAACAAGCAGTTCTCGTAGAAACACTTCTGTTGAGATAAACTCCAATTAGTAGTCCATATGCTTCACATTAGGAGCGGACATGGTATAAAAAAAATACTTACTATTTCCATGCAACTTTTTTTATTTTCCGTGTAAATTAATTCAATAAAAAATGTTTAATTTAAATTTACATTGCTTGTCTTATTTTCAAAATGAGGGGGTAATATCGACTTACGCAAAAATATTTTAGGGTAATAGTTAAAAAAGTTCCCCGACCGCTGGTTTTGTTCCTTTTTTTAAACATATTTAACATTGCAGATAGAGCTTGCAATTAACCGTCAATTTGCAATTACCGATAAATAATAAATAAATAATTTAGTGAAAGTTGGCTGCGATTTTTTAGTTTATGATTCTAGCAATAGAAAATACATTTTTCTCTTCATTTAAAAATTGAGCAGACTATTTTTCTTGTGCCCTTTTGCTCTACGCCATTGTGTTATGACACTATTTTCCTACTATTAATATTCAAATAAATTCCACTATACAAGTGCAGTAGAAACTGTATTTGTTTTAAAAGTTAAAACACTGAAATATGTAAACAAACTTAGCTATTTTTAATAAGCCAATATAGCAAAGAATAACACAAAAGGTAAAAGATTCGTTTGCTGCGCGGATTTTTGGACAACTGTTGTCTTCTTGAATTCTGAATAGATTTTTTAGGATAGTGTCAATTTTTTCTCATTCTTTTTTGCCTTCTTTCATCATTTTTTTTATTTATTTAATTAACATTGTATAAGGTTGACAAATTATAAATTTAAAACTTTTACAATGGAGAAAAAAAATAGTATAATTTAATATTAAAAGCAGTAAAAAAAAAGTGGCAAGGAATACAACTAAGTAAGCTACGACGAACTCTACTTTAATACATAAAAAATAGTATTCGTCGGAACTCACCCACGTCTACGTGGAATATGTCGACATCCGAAGCAATATTGTTGAACACCGTTAAAGCTCTCCCCAGTGGCATCCTCATTGGCAGGCTGGTTCTACACCTTGGGAGAACAAACAATTCATGTCTCCGATTTCTCAACAATAATCAGGAACATTTAGATTCACATTCTCAAGAATTGTGGAATTCTCATTTTGGCCTCGTATAAGTCGAAAGAAATATATGGCCAGATACATTTCTCTTCGAACGTTCAAGCTATTGAAGTTAAGCATGCCTAAGAGAAAGTCAGTTGGATCATCTGCAATTTAATGTATTTAAATATTTCTGTCTTATCTTCTTGAATTCTGAATAGATTTATAGGATAGTGTCAAATCTTTTTCATTCTTATGTGTCTTCTTTCATCATCTACAATTTAATGTAGTTAAATTTTCCTGGTCTACTTCTGTTCACAATTGCTGAATTACTGTGCATAATATGATTTGACTCATATGTAACGGATAGAGCTATAACACATCCATATTTACAAACAAACACATGCAAATCGCGTATTTGCATGCATTGTTATGTGGGCGGGGCTTGCAAGGGAAGCAATATTTCAGTTCGCTTTCCGGTTTTTCATTTTTATTTTTTGAAGCTTCTGTGTTTATGAACCGGAGATGGGGTGCGCTTGTAAATTGCTGTCTGGCAAGGGGTTTCAAAAAACAAGCATTTCACCCATCGCATACATTTATTATAACCATAATATCTCTTTCTGCAGTGCAGAACAAAACCATTTAACGATTAAATTCAGATTGCTTTGCCGAAAGCGCTAAATCTCAGTTGTAGAAAAAAAAAGAAAAATCTACATTTAAAGGCTTTCGAAACAATAATTTCATTTATACAATTTAACATTTACTATCTTTGATAGGTTCAACAGTAAAGAAAGCTCATTTTTGAAATCAAATTAAATTTCATATCTTTGTTATTCCACTTGCAGTGCCTGCAATTTTGACAAGTGTTTCGGCTCTTTGAGAAGCACCATCAGATTATCGCAACCTTGCTGGCAGTATTTTAAAGCTACAATAATATTCTCAATGATTTATACATATATGAATTTGAACAACTGCGTATATATTTTTTACAGCAAGCAAACGTTAATGATCTATCAATTGTTTGCAACCTTTCAATTCTTAAAAATGTGATGAGAGCAACCGACTAATAATTAACACTTTAAACTTTTTTTTAATTTAGTCGTCAGTTAACACAGTAGAAATAAATTATTGCTCTTCATTCAATAATTTACTTTTTTTTATTGTATTTATTCGTCTGTCTTACGTATTAAATTCTGATGAGAAATTTACATTATAACTGATTATTTATGTCAGTTCCTTTGAGATGATTAAATTCATAAAGATGAAAAATGTCAGCGTAATATAATCAAAAAAGTTAGAATTTAAATCCGTCAATCAAAAAAACATTATGATGCGTTAATTTTTGTTAGAAAATATTCATTAAAATTCATTTACGCAGAACTCATAAAAAGAAATATGATATATTGAAAAATTTATTAAAAAAGTAATAAATCGGTAATTATTATTATCATTTTCCCTTCACGGTTCTTTTAGGCCCGTCTTATTTTTTTTTTTAATTAAAAGTGTATTCAGACATTCAATCATCACTTAGATCATTAATAATATTTGAAATCTCCGAAGGAAATGCTTCGAGGCACAAAGGATAAGCGTGAAGAACAGAAATTTCGATTTCCTGAGAAAATGAAAAACAGTAGACTTCTTAGTTTTCATCAACTTGTGGATTAATTACGTTTTAATATACCCGTTGGCTGTTTCGGAAAATTAAATTTCCATATCGCATCTTGTATCTTTGTATTGAGTTTACTCTTTGTTAAGATATATTTTCTGTCAATTGAATATACCAATTTGAATGTTGAGAATTTTTAATACAAAATTTATTTAAAATTCAAAATAGCTTCGATTATTCCACTTATTGTGCCATCAATAGTGACAAGTATTTTGCTTCTTTCAGAGGCATCTTCAGACTGAAACACCTTCAGTCGAAATCTTAAAAAAAACAGATATTTTTTGTTATTATTATAACGATCTGTAAAAACTAAATTATAGTTACTCAAGAATATTTCAGCATCTACACTTTTAACCGTACAATAAAATTTTGTAACACCAATTAATATTATGTATTTAAAAAATTGTAGCATTGATGTATACCTAAAGATTTTTTTGTCAGATTTTAACAGATTGGATCGGGTGACACGTTGTGCGCGTATAAAGGTGTTGAAAGAATAATAATGTAGCACCACCACTGTATAAATTGAGATAGAAAATCTTTTGTTATATATTTGTATTGAATTTATTACAATAATTTTAAATATTAAAATCTATTCGCATTCTTTAGAATTTTAGCAGAAATAACATAAGTGTGTTGTGAATTTTAGTATCTATCACACAATGCTAAAATACGGAATTCTACTAATTTATAATGCCGAATTGTTCTTGTTTAAACGAAATTCAAAATAAAAAGCGTTTTCAAAATGTAAGCGTAAAATAAGTAATCATTTTTCAATAGTATGGCTTAAGTTGAATTCATCATTTATCATTTCATTTTTTTTTCAACTAGACATATATAATATTATTGCAGAGCTTGGCATATTATTATTTAACTAGATTAATGATTATATATATGTATTCATTTTATACAAAATATGATGTCACAAGTTTTTTTTTTCGTGGTATTGAGCTTCTATTTTAAAAACCTGATTTAAAAATAATCGACTGTATCAAATGAAAATATTTTTTGTTTATTTTAATAAGGTAATAATTGATTGAAAGTTAAAGATTTTTTGTAGTATAAATATTTCCTGTGTCATATTATATCTGCTCACATAAATAAAAGCCTAAGCTACAAGAAAATTGAACAAAAATCATTGATCAAGAGTTTTATTCATGGATTCCAACCTTTTTCTATGAAACCAAAAAGAAAGAAAGCACAAACATGACGTCTGAATTTTCTTATTACAGTATTTCATACATAATTTCTTAAAAAAATCAAACTTTAATGATATTTTATCTATTGTTGTTCCACCGCCTACGTGATAACAAATTTCTTAGAATGGTTTTGCAGAAAGATTAATCTCCTTGAACTTTCTGACAAAATAAGAGAAAAATTTTCATGCCTACCGTATTATTTTTAATGAGCCTTCAGACGATAAAATATCTTTTCAGCGTCATTAGGCATCAAACTTCAAGCAAATCCCTTTTGCTTTACGTGAATACTCAATTCTATAAGATCTGAACATGATATCAAATTCTATCGTATTTAATGACATACAATCATCAGAAACGAAAGTCTTACTTGAATAGTAACTAGAGGCTTTATAATTGATGCCGCATCAAAACACCGCACTTACTATATGTATATATATATATATATATTAATATGCTCTATGGATCAAACAGTTAATTTATTGAAACATGTATTGAGCCCGTGAGAGGTGAAGTGAGCCATGCGGTATTTTAGGAAAAAATAGTTGGATACAGATATTCTACATGTCTTAATATATCGTAAAAGTGAAATTTGCTCAAAATAATATGCAATTCACTAAAACACCAAGTAATGTCGTGATTGTACTTAAAAGTCCAAAAAAATTGTTTAACTATTTTACTGCTTGACTCACTTCATCTCTTCAGGGCTATATTTTCAACAGGCAATTAAAAATTATGATTTTTATTTATTTTTTTAAGGTAAAAACTATTTATTGTGTTTATTACTTTTAATAAAAGTATCAACGAGGGAGTAATTATTAACAGATTAATAATTAAAGAGCAGTTATTCCCACTGACCTCCAGGAATCCTTGTGGTCTGAGGTGGTCTGTGGAAAATTATAATTAATTTGAGGGTGCGTGGACAACGTCAGGTGGTCGGGTGGTCGGAAAGGTTTAATATATGAAGTGGAAGGAGACCGTGGATTTATTGAAGTTATAAACCTCATCGCGAATGCATTAAAATAAGCCGACTGGAAATTAGCGCTTGTGGAAGAATATAACTCACAAAGATAAACAATCATATCATTCAATCAGTTTTGAAGTTGTATCTTATAACATTGGTAGAAATTTCAATAAATACTTCATTAAATATAAAAATGATATTTTATGCCACTATTTACCATTTAAGACATCAAAGTAAAATTTGTGATTTTTCTTTTATACAGTAATGTAGATTATTTTACTGGGGACCCATGGACAGGTATTTGCTATAAGAAAGGGTCCATGGGAAAAATAAGTTCAGGAAACGATGTTATAAAGAGCAATTTGTTGTAAAACGTCTTTTATAAACAGACGTTTATTGATAATAGAAAATTTAAATTAACTTTGATTATTCCACGTATTGTGTTACTAACTGTGACACGTGTTTCGCCTCTTTCTATTAAAATGAATTTCCACAAAGTTACCGCCGAAACCATCGAAAGTATTATGTTTATTGATAAGATTATAAGACATATTTTATGTTAAACAGCACCTATTTAGACAGATCATGAAGTATTAATAATTGTGCTCACTAGAAGTGAAGTGAGCCAAGTAGTAATTTAGAAAAAAAAAACAACTTATATGCGTGGCAATATTGTACACATCTTAAAGTATCGCAAATGTGAAGTGAACTCAGTTAAAAATATTGCAATAGTGGTATCTCCGTAAAATAAAAAGATGCAATTCACCAAAACGCCAAGCAAAGACGTGATTGTACTTAACCTTTTAGCTGCCAAAGATAATTAATAGTGATTACCTAGCACGCCGGCTATAATTTGCAACTATTAATTTAATGAGTTATCGACGAGATAACTCGTCTCTGGCGGGTTGAGCACGAACAATTTCAATTTCGTCTGTGGCAACCATCGAGTTAAAAGTCTAAGAAAGAAGTTTTACCATTTTACTAGTTGACTCACTTCACCTCTTAAGACCTCATTTATTTCAATATAATGGCAGCTGCTTACAAGTTCACGTCTTCACGGAATAAGGTTTCTAGAGCTGTTTCTATTGGTTGTAATACTGATATTATTTAACGATTTAAATCAATTCAATGTTATAGATATTTTAACAAATTCATTATATTACAATTATACAAAAAAAAATCAATACAGAAATAATAAAGAAGAGTTAATCAAATACCAAATATTATACTTATAATATAGCTGAAAGTGTGGCCGTTATGATAATGGATGGCAGACAACACGACTATGACCACAGATAATAATATGATCAGTTACAGTACCAATCCGTGTTTCAAATTTAACACAGTCGAAAAACAAAATTCCCAATTACGTATGCCTATCTACAGTAAATCTTTGTAATAATATGCCTTTAATTTGAGATAAAGTAATTTCTTGTAACCGATGGTAATTTTTTTCTTATTAATTTACCGGTCATGCAAGCCTTATTGTGCTTGTATTTCTATCTTGTTGCGTATTTTCTTTCTTTCTTTTATATTATTTACTCTTTATGAAAAGAGTGAATGCTATAGCACTGGAACACTTGCTTTCCTTAGACAGACTTCAACTCCAAAATATATGCAACTAGTTAATACGAGGTATATGTAGTCAAGTGAAATTAAATTAGCTTTAAGGAAATTAAGTTTGCTGAAAAAGATGGAAAGACATAATAATAAGACAGTATTTTACAGTAATCGGACACACATGATACAGTTTTCACAACACAACGTTTCAATCAAATTCTAGCCTCATTTGAATATCTTAGGTTACTGTGTGGAGTGTTCACTGTCAATACTTAGTGGAAAGGCTACTTGTATTGTACTACTTTATTCTACTTGTATTTAATATGATAATAAGTATCGGTTTCGCTTATGGTTAGCATAATCAACTGATAAAAGAATACAGTGTTATTTTTTTCATATAATTTTCCTAATAGTTTTATTGACGGTTTGTAGGTTCGCGCGATTTAATGAAAAGTTTATTCCCGAAATTCACTATTTTTTTATAGAAAAAATGCTAACAAAATTTACTGTTCCTAAATGGATCTCCTAAGACAAACACGATTTTTTGCTATTACGATATAACATTGCATACAAAATAATTTTTTTTCTATTTTTCATCTCGTGGTAAAAAAAACTAAAACTGCTGTCATATATAAATGAAAACAAACACTAAATATGTTTGTGACTGTGAAGAATGTTATGCAAATCCATATTTTGGGTTTTTAAAGTCTGAAATGTCCAATAACTGTAGCAATTACCCCAGTAAAGTTTATTTTCTTACAACGGTTAATATGTGCTTGTATGATTTAATACAGATTAGATTCAATTTTCCGCTTGTCTGTCACTCCGCTCTGCTATACTTCCAGTCTGCGTAATAAAACCTCCCAGCCAATGTTTTTCACGCTTCTTTATTAAGTAAAACAAAGTGGCGAGTGCCCATCACTCATCCGTGAACTAATCCCAACAATTTTATTACGAAATTAATTAATTCTGGTGATTATAGTAAAGTTGGATTGACGCTAAAAGAGCTGCAGTCATGTCATAAATAAATATATATCTCCGAGAGGGATGTAAAAAACGTAAAGCTTGATTAAATGGAAAAGTCTCCTTATTTAGGGGATTTTCTTTTAATTCGCCGTCGGCAATTTGCCTCAAACTTTCCGCTTCATTTTTAAATTTTATCTGTTTTAAGGAAAACTGCTAAACTTTCGGCGTCCTCTGTCTCCCAGTCCCTTTTCTGCTTTAGCTTCAGGGTTGGATTCGTAAGCGAATACTTCCCTGGCGGTTATTTTTATTCCTCCACCGTATGCAATCGAATAGTCCGTGTCTCGAACGCACAAGTTTATACAAGAGAATTAATGCTCATTTAAATACAAAGAAATATTTTAACTGTCGAGAATTTAGAGCGGTGTTTCCCAACGTGGGGCGTACGCCCAACCGGGTGGGAAATTTAATGTTTCAAAGGACAATGCAAAAATCATTAGTATTTAAAATATTTTTTTACAAGCTTTGCCTATAGCTTTAAAACTGGTTTCAACATTATCACACAAAATATTTAATATTTTATTACTTTCAGAAATCAGAATGTTTTTTGAAAACCATACTAATTTTTAATGAAATCTTTAATATACAATTAACGAAAGTATTATTATGCTTTGATTGAATGACTATTATCTTGGTGTAACTCCACTATACGTATGTAGGAATATTAAATCACTATGTTGTACTTATTTTTATCATATTTAATGGAAATAGAATATATCTCTTAAATACTTAAAAAAATGAGAGACAGCTGAATAAAGTGTGAATACAATTAACAATAAATTCAAATTATATTTAATTGTCATAAGGTAAAAAATTACTACGTCAATTATAAAGTTTAAGCCACTTTTCGATTTAACTAACCATGACTTTTAGTTTCTTTTTGTTCGAATATTGTTTAACTTAACAGCGATAAATTGCTTGAAAAATATAAACTGTAATTCTATTTCCAAAGCAAGATTTTTTCCGACTGTTAATTAACTGATTTCATAATCCACTACTGCTCTCATGGCAGCGCAACGGCAGCAGAGACAGTTTCGCAAACTGTAGTAAATTACGCACGTAATCTGTGGACCAGAGTGATGTTAAAAAAGAACAAGTCCACCAAACTTATTTCAGCCCCCAGCCTTAGCCCATCCTTCTAAAATGTTCATTTTTAATACGAATTAAAAAACTTTCGTCTCTCATTTCTCATTTCTTCGCGACTGGGCTCAATTTTAATGAGCGGTTTACATACTTGACGTGTACTTAAAGCGTTTTTACTCTCTGAGGACGTGTCAAGATCAAGTTTGTCGATATTGTATGCCTTTTAGAGTGAATGTATATTTTTAACTTACATAACCAAATATGCTTACTAAAAATTTTACCACAAATTTTCGCATCATTGTTTTTTTTTAAAAAGAGTAAAAATATAAGCACTATCGAAAATAATTTTGATGGTAACTTTAAATTTGAATCGTTCAAATTATGTACATTCACACAAATTTTGTCGCTAACGACCCGGGTTTCGCCATAAGGCATCTTCAGGCGTTCAAGTGCACGGATGGACTTGAACTGACGCTTAGTAAATGAATGTTTTGTGTGTATATAAGAAATAAATGTATCATTGAGTTTAAAGCCATTGCTGGCGAAAATGATTAGCCCATGGGAATGCCCACAGATTTGAATGGTGAGTAGTTTTAAGAATTATATTAATTTTTGTTTGTTGGAAAAGGTTTTATGATTATATTTATATATGGTATAAAATTGAATAACCCGGCATATGTATCTGTTCATTTAAAATCGGAAGACTGTGCAATTTTGCTCTATTTATTTCTAAAATTTCTTGCAAAAAGAGTTTATTAGCGTCCGTATTTGGGTGCAACATTTTTATCCCTTGTTCCTGACCGAACACGTGTCTTTCTGAAATTAAGTGATTAGCAAAAGTAGACGTGTCTTTTTTCAATCAAAAGGCTGCCATGTGCTCTGATAATGTGGTATTCAATATCCTTTCGGTTTTCCCGATATATATTTTTTTTAAACAAAAGCATTGTAATCTATAAATCTCGGATTTATTTAAGTAATGTATTCTATCTTTATTGTTAATTAATAATTTTCTTAAGAAGTTTTTACTAAGGAGTAACTTTAAAAGAAGCGAAAGGAAAACAAAGGTCGAGTGGAGGAAAGAAAACAAGTATAAAACTGTGAAATTTGAATTAATTTAATGATAAATATCGTAAAAATCATATTTTTAATTGTCATAGAGTCAAAGACAATAACGGCGTGGAAACGGTCACAAAGTTAACATGAATTACAATTTGCGTATTATGGCAAACGCAAATTAATCAATACTCCGTTAAAAAGATGCATAAATTAACAGGAATTTAATCGGTTTAATTTTAAAATAACAAAAGAAAGCTTTTGGCAAAAGACGATCGTTACCTCGCAAATTTGATTGAAAACAATAGACAAGATTTGAAAAATCGTTACATCGAATAATGGCTTTTCACTACCACTTGGCATTTTAAGTTTTTGTTACAGTTCCCTTAAATTTTAATTGATCTTTTAAACAATGGACTCATCTACTGGTAATTTAATATTTAACATCTCTGAAAAGTATTTTATGGCTTTTTGTCTATAAATATTAAGCTAATTAACAGAATTTCATTTTTCAATTTGTTTCTCCAACCCAAATCTCAATTAACAGTATAAAGCATTTTAAAAATAAATATTTTTGAATTAAAGAAATTAAACGTGAGATATTCTGGGAGGTGAATTTCTTTTCATTATATTACAGAGGCCAACGGTGAAGATTATTCGTAATAATGTAAATGTAAATTATTATTTGAAACTGTATCTAAATGACGTGTGCTTATGAATTGCATTCAGCAAATATATTTTAATTGTTTTTATTGATCTTTTATGATTACGAAAAACACAATATTCCTTTTTACTTATTTCCATTTTTATTTACCACGACCAGGACCGGTTTCGCTAATGGTGAGCATTATCTACCGATAAGTATTGCCAGTGAACACCCTAAAAGTTATCTTTTATGAATTGATTTGTTTCTCAAAGTATATTTTAGTCAATAAATATTTTTCAAATGAATCCATGCACTCTGTAACAGTAAAAATATGTAAAAAAATAGAGCACTTTGTTTAGAAATACTTTCAAATTTTTTGATATTAACCACTCCATCTTACTTGTTCTTTGGTGAGATTAAAATGATTGATTGGAAAGGATGAGAGAGGGAAATTTTAGACATCACAAAAAACACCCATGTCTTCGAACAGACATCGATAAATCGATCTAAAAAATGCTGTTCGTACTGGGACTCGAACTCGTGACGTCTGGCACTGAAGCCCACAACGCTAATCTTTGCGCCATAATATTTTTGTTTTTATTCTATATTTTTGACAATTTTGAAAATACCATATTTTAAATGTAATCGGTTTTGCGGGGAATTCGTTTACGGAAAAATCCATTCACTGATTTCTTGCCGTATTCTATAGAAAAAGAATCAACATACCTGCATAAAGGCAAACCATGACACGATTTCTATTGCCATACAAAAGCTACGTGAGTGAGTTTTTTTTGTTCGTGCTCGCTCCTATCACTTGCCTACTGATTTTTGTATCAATTATTTACTCCACCTTTAACCCATCGAGTCTTTTCAGTCACAAATTGCAACCTTTTTCACTCAAAATATTTTAAAACCATTTGGTTTTTCATGCAAGTCATAAAACATAAAGTATTTGTATACTTTAAAGCAGGCATACCCAAATCTTGGCCCGCAATCTACATGTTGCCTTTTTGAAGAGAATTGTTTGTTATTCAGTTGCTTAGCTTTTCTTTTTGCGAAGAGAGCAGAGATAGAAAGATGAGGCTTGGATAGACTAGTGGTTAACAAATAGCTCTCGCTACGCCCTGTTAATTTTGAGGATTGGAATGGTGAGAGGTATGGTATCCAATACCCTTTTTGTGATTCCAGGATGCCGGAATTGATCATGCCACTCATTACTTGAGATAATTACCGAAAAAAATGGGTAGGGTAAAGATTCTAGAATTTTTTTCAACTCAATGTTTGAGTAATTCCAAAATCATTAAAAAGTGTGATACTTCTTTTAAAAAACTCCTTTCTTTGAAAAATTGTGATTAGTGATTTTTACGTGCGACTTTTAGTGAACTTTGAAATCCCGGGATTACCAGATTGCAAAATTGGTCGGGATTCCTGATTCCAGGACTGGACTGGAATTGAGAGAGAATTAATAAACATAAAAAAACACCCATACTTTCGAACAGAAATCGATAAATTGATTTAATAAAATGCTGTTTGTATTAGAACTTGAACCTTTGAAGTACTTCACAGAAACCAACAGAGTTTACCGCTGGACTATGGACCTAACATATTGATATATTTGTATTTATCTTTGGGCCTTCTCTATTCGTAATAATTTTTTAATGCTTAGCGTCTTCAAACTTTTATTTTTTAAATGTTCTATTTATAAGATCAAACTGTATTTTTTTAAATTCTGTGATACTTAAAAAAATGGAAAATTCATGTCATACTTTTTCATTCAACAGGTAAAACATAAAAAGTTATCAATTTTATACCAAAACCACTTTTCAGGCCACTCTGTTTATAAAAAGGTTCTCATTATCCATTCGCAGCTTTTAGCCAAATTTCTCTCAAGAAATTTTCAATATCTCCAGCATTATGACGTCACAACAATTAATTCCATTAAAATGGCAATATTTCTAACCGCTTCGAGAGGAACGACTTCGCAAAACTTCGGCGATAATCGTAAATTTTGTGAAATTTAAAATATGATTCCACTCGATTCCGATGGGAACATTCAGATAGCAAAAGCATGACATTCGATTTCCGGTTAAAAATTGAAATCCGAGCTTCAGCATCCGACTTTTATTTTATTTCTACAACGTTGCTTTCATTAGGTATGCGAGGCAAGGATTTCTAAAAGAGTCTTCGCATCCGGAAACTGGCTACCGAAATCATACAATACATCATATTTTTTTACAAATAATATAATCCATAAAGATTCGCATTAAAATAAAAACCGTGAAATTTATCGTTTTGTTTTCGTGCTTATTTTTTTTTCAAATAATGTTTTTTACAAATGTGGATATTTGATTATTTAAATGTTATGGTAAATTTTATATTTTGTTAGTTTTCATCTTTACATCTTTGCCAAGACAAAATCGAAGTATTTGTATTACAATAGAATAAAAACGATTAGTTTCACAGGAATTGTGTAAAATATTTATTATCTCTTTCAGTAACATCTCATTATCAAAACTTTAGTTTTACTTTGTTACAAAAGTTAATTTTTTTCTGTTATATGGACACATAATTTAAAAAATATATTTTATAACTCAAACTAATCTAAAGATATAATTGATATAAGTTCGGACGCAATTCAATTTTCTGGCTTTCATTGGGATAGGTTAGATTAGTTTTTTTTATTACAATTTAAATGGTGCTTCTATATAAAAAGAAATTACTCAAAAATCTTGTGAAACCGAGTTTTTTGTCAATTTCATTTACCTTTATAGTATCATTTAGCAAATTATAACTTAACGATCTCATCAAATCATTAATTTTACAAAATTGTTTTTTGAATTGTGACACTTTTCTCTTCCGGTGGTACGATATGTTTATACAGTATATACAACATTAAAATATTTTTATTAATCTTAAATGTCGTAATTTAATCAGTTTTTAAAATTTGATGAATGATAACAAATAAAAAACTTATCCTGCTTAAATATTTACGTATTCTGTACGGCTTCTATGATAACGTAAATCGCTTCATACCTGGATGAAAAAGCATCTGATTTATTCGTCTGAAACATGATATATGCATGTATTTGGATAAAAACTGGATATCAAGAGGTCCCATCTCATAGGCAACTTCGATCGATTATGGATGGTTAGAACATGGTCTTATTCCGGCTAAATAGGTTTGATATTTATTCATGTATCATAAACTCTAGGATAAATAGCCAGAGTTTTCTTCGATATCAGATAAGAATAAGTGTATAAATCATGAAATAATGCTTTTAGTATTTCATGAATGAAAATAAATAAAGTATTTTACACAGACACAATGTAAAATTAATAAATTAATAGCAATTTTCGATAAGCAACCGCATTTTAAGTTATTTACTCCCATAAATCCACTGATTACTAAAAATAGTTTTGGTCGAATTCTTCTCAGATATTATAAATTAATGACTTTTTTAAATGATAACCATGCGTACATTTTTTTTGAATTTTCAGTTTTTTTACGTAAGTCGTTTTTTTAGAATTTCATGTTTTGTTAATTTTTGTAAAAATAATATCAAAGCATCTATTTTATTCGTTTAGTATACAAATTTGCAAATGGAAGGAGTTAAAAAGCAAACAACACAATATAACGTATCTCTGCTAATATCACGTAAATCTTCTATTTTAAATATTTATAAAAATGAATGAATATTTTATTTAAGTATAATAAATAATAGTAAAATATTCTACTAAAAAAATAAAATGAAAAAGAATTTGTTTCTGTAAGTGAAAACATTCAGTTTTAACTTTCTCCTGAACACTCAGGATAAACTGACTTACGCTATGTTAGAATTAAGCCAATGATATCATAATATAGAGTCATATTTCTTAAAATTTTCAATGGACTTATTTTCGATGGATTCGGCGGTAGCTTTATGTACGTTTATTTTAAATATAACATCAAATTTGATAAATATGTTGCTCCACTGTATTACAAAAGTGTTTTGCCTCTTGAGAAAGCATTAGCAAACAGAATATTGTAAGACTTACGAATTTACGTTTATTCACAACTTGTTATGTAAATTTTTTGATGCTTCGAAAATCTTTTTAAGCCAAATACTTTAACCGTTTTTATTTTATCAAACCTTTAATCATGGACAGTTATACTTAAACAAAAGTAAATTACCGCGTGGAAGGTTCAAATTTTTAAGATCACAAAACCACTGGATCAACGCGTAGAAAATACACAAAAAAACATGCAAGAAACGGGTAATCCAAAAACGTTTACCCGTTTCGAGGAACACTGAAAAAGGTAAAGAGAAATGTAATGGAGGGTCGGTTTTCGGTGCATTTTGAAATAGCCAATAAAGTTAAGCTTTTATCAAATCTTCAGTTTTAAAAGCATAGTGACAAGGAGGGTATTTACCAGTTGCACGTTCGTTGTGAAATTGATTTTTCATTTCACAATTTATGTTTTCTTCCTCAACCGCTTATGGTAAGTGCTTTTTTTATTGAGCTAGGTTGATATGATTGTACTTAAGAAAAATAAAAAAACACCATGTTTAATTTAATTGGCTATAACTTTTCCTAACTTTAGTGTTGTAAAGTGTCAAATAGAATATTTAGTTTTATACGAATTACAAGTTATTAAATTCGACCGTTATTTCAGCTTCACGCCATTTCTTCGCGCCACCTTATCATTACTATTACTCAATTAGGTATATATAAATAACCCTGTGTCAGTCTGTGTTTTTTTTTCTAATGTCATATTGATAACTTAATTGAGTTGTTTCTTGATTAAATTAAATTTTCGAATCTGATGATTGTAATTGATGAAGCTGTCGTGACTGTCCAATGAAAGAATTTGCACATCACAATACAAAGACATTACAAAAACCTATGCCTTAGGACGGAAATCGATGAATCAATTGAAAAAAAATGCTGTTAGTACGGCAACTTGAACCCAACAACGTTAACAACTGAACCACGGACCCAACACGATCCGTTTCGGTTTATAAGTTATTAATTTTTTGAATTAGTTTTAAAATTTAATAAAAAAATAAGCCCTTAAAGTTACGACATAAGTTTTGATTTTACTTAAAGAATAAATATTCGCTAATAACCCAAGTTCAAATGGTTTCTTACTAAGTTTTAATCGGAAACTTTCCAAAATGCCAGATTTACTGCGCACACGTAACAGTTGGCAGCCTCTCCACATTTTTATCCGATGCAAAAGTTTCACTGCAAACGGAATGAAACGCGTGCCATTTTCAATTAAATTAAGCTCATTACGAATCCGACATGTAACAATAAACATTCCAACGGAATGGCGCGGGTCCAAACAAAAGCAAAAACTTTTCCGGGGACACATTCCCGATTACATTCACTCATGTAGGAATGCAAAGAATCTGGCAGAAAGATTGAAGGATTGCCTAACTGAAATCCTTATTAAAATTACTTTTAATTTAAATTCTACGACAGGATTGACTTGTTGAGTTTGCAGTTTCAAATTAAGGTTTTCTATGCTTAACAACATTAACCCCGCATAAAAAACAAATCTAGGAAATTTAATTGCAGACAGAAATTCACTAACAAAAAAACAATCGTTGCAATCAAAAAAACCGATAATTCATACGAAATATTAAATATAGTTACGAGAATTCGTATTTATATTTCGAATTTTCTCTTTGGTTTATTTTACTGATACAGTCCATTTTAAATTCAATATCACTTTTATTGCAATTTTACTGACTATTTAAACAGCTAAAATACCTGAATTACAATTTTGGTATTATTGGCATTGCTTTTGATAACAACGGGTACGCTACTACAAAATATAACAAACAATTTGAAGATATACAAATTTATAAGAAAACGTATTTAAGCCTTTATTATGCAAAAAAAAATGCTATTGTAATCTCTGAGTGGTGTTGGACCAATATATGTATGATATTATGTCCTCTTAATTTTCCAGGAATTTGCACTAAAATCCAATGTTTATCTAGCAAAGTGTGCTTTAAATTAAGTGAACTTACGCAGTATATACTTCAAGCATTCAAGTATTCTTGCACCTCTTCAACTCTCAACTCAAGCGAGATCCGAAAACTGCAACTGAAACTAGCGCCATGTATAATTAAGGTTTATTTGCATGCTCGAAATTAATAAAGTTCGTGAAAGAAAACTGAATACACCTTATTGTGTATAAAATATTGCTTTCGTTCTGTTTTGAACGGAATTTGATTTTTTTGATTCTTATCTAAAAAAACACAATATTTCTTTGTACTTATTCCCACTTTTAGTTATCATGATCAAGACGGGTTTTGTGCATAGTAAGCATTGTTAAATGATAAAAAATAGAATTTAACACAGCTATTGATACAAAAAGAAATTGAAAAGAAAGGTGTAATAAACAAAAAAAATAGTAGAAACCCTTCTGTTGAGATCCCCCCATTAGGATGCCGTATGCTCTACTTTGGAAGCGAACATGGATAAAAAGATGCCAAGTGAATAAGATTTCTAAATAAAATATTTTAATATTCTAATTAATGTGGGAATATCAATACAATTAACAATGGAACAGAGTGTATGTTTTTAATAATAAAAAAAAACAGATAATATCTTAAGCTCAGAAGACCTTACAAAATCAAGAGATGAAATTATGTAGAAAGTATTAAATGGTAATAAAAATAGTATAGAAAATATCATACCGCATCAAAATCACACCCTTTATGTTTGTGAAATGAATTGTCCGCTATGAACTTCCTGCTACCAATTTTTCTTGAATAAGTACACAGTAACTTTTCCTCGACGGCCACGTGTATTTCTCCCTTACCATAGGAACCAAATTAAAGTCTTCCCAGATGCTTTAGGCCAGGGTGTCTTAATTTATTCCCCAGGAAGAATAATAAAAGTTTGTTTTTTGTTTGAAATTTATGTAGTAATCATAAGTTTTAGTGAAATCACTTGGGATTGGGAAGATTTATACTTGAGGCTACAAGTGAGTTATTCTTTATCTTAATACGTTTCCTCTGCATTATTTTGCTTAGTGAAGCTTTATTACTCTTAGAATTTTTTACCATACGTAAGATTATGATTATTTGTGTTGTTAAAGAACACAGTAAGTAAATTTATATTATCTCATTTGAATCGTTCAAATTTTGCTATTTTCTATATAATGTCTTGTCACCGGTGTCACTATATCAGGCGTGGGGAACCTGCGGCCTTCTGGCCAATTTTATAATTCTGTAAATTTATGTAAATTTGTAAATTCCTGACCGTAAAGTCGTATGTCGAATCAGAAAAATGAATGCGGCTTTTAGAGAAGAAAAGGTTTCCCACCCTTGCACAAGATACTACTTTCAGAACGTTTAAACCTCAAATAAATAACTAATTGCACACGAGATCTAAAAAATGTTGAATATCACTTTTATATTATTATAAATAATTACAAGTATTTATAATTGAGTCATCTCAAAAGAATTGTGTATTTTTTATACATAGAGTTAACACTGTTGACAACTGGAAAAAAACACTTTTTTTTTTAAATATAAAGATATTTTCCAGCAAGATGTAGTAACTGAGTCGTTTTTTATAATGTGTCAAAGCTTCATGATGATTTATAATTTTTGCAATAAGACATTTTTTTCTCTTAAAGAAACTCAAAAAAAAATGAATAAAATAACAAGTTCAAATCTTTTATTTGAAATATTAAATATTTTTTCATTTAATCGATCATTTAAATCAAAAGCGAATATAAATTAAAAATCATCATATCAGGATTCGATAATCTAATGCTTTTTCACATCACATTTAATAGAAAACATCTTTGTAATAAAATAATTTGTTTTCATTGTGATTTTAATGTTTGTAAAATGATAAATGTACGAAAAATACAGCGAACAATATCCCCATGAGGAAAACGACATGGTAATGGGGAAAATGGGAAATAAGAGAGGGCATCCCTTCCTTATTATTTTACCTGAAATATAATATAAACTGCGCGGCCTCTTTTTACCACTGGTTCCAAAGCTTTTCCAAATTGCGAATATATATAATTGTATTGATTGTCAGCTATCCTGTTATACTGTGCCACATTTTTATGAAACAAAAATCATCGACAGTTATTAACGATTGCTTTCAAGGTTTTACTGTCAATATTGAAATTAGTAAAAAAAAACATTTTTGTACTAATTATAAATTTGATTTAAATGATCAGTTCTGGTTTTTCAATTTGAAATTCTCGTCGTGAGCTGAGAAACTGGAACTGATATAGAATAAGTACAAAATACTATTTTATTTTTTGAAGACCATCGGCTTGATGCAAGAGAGGTCATGAATTGACAATTTGGTAAAAACTGAGTTATAAGTTCTTATTTTTTCATTTTGCATTAACTCATAAAGTCACTTTTGGTCCTTTAAATGAATGATGTTCTTATTTAAATAATAAATTTAAAAAATCTTACACAATAGGTGGGTGAGATTGCGGGATAAATATTTTTTTTTTTCGATAGTTATATATGTTTATTCAAAAACACTTAATGCTCTTGAAAAGTACCGAGACACTAGAGGCATACAATATGATGTTCATACAGTTTTAAAAAAATAAATCACTTAGAATACAAAACCAACTATAGATTAAACAATTAAACTACTTAATGCTATTTTGATAAATCATGTGAAAATTGTAATAAAAAACGCTCGAAAAACTTCAGCTTGCTCTGTTCGAATGAAGGTTACAATGATTTAGCACGTGTAGACAATGCATCTTTTGGAACAATATGAAGAGTAAACATGTATTTTACCATTGAGTAGAAGAATAAAAGATAAAATCGATTTCTTGTTTGCGAAAAACCCAAAACAAAATCGTAGTCATCTATGCATTTAAAGGTAAACATCAACCAATATTTAATTATTAAATTGTATTTCATATACGTAACGAAATTAAATAAATTATGACAGGTTTATGTAGTTCATGCAAAATACATGTAAATGAATTGATGTATTAAATCGGCGTATAGCTGAATCTATGTTTTTCGTTCTAAAAGATTTTTAAATACTGAAACGTCATTACGTTATCGATATGATCTCTTCAAAGTAATGACTAAAAGAAAATCTTTTGGTTCCAAATATATTGTTATGTTTTATAATATAATATTGTATAAAACGCTATAAGAGTAACAATGCGAGACATTGTTAAAATAGATTGAATACATTGTTATACTTTCTACAAGACTTACAAGTTACCTTTAGAGAAATAAGAGTGTTCTTCAGAATTTTTAAAATTTTATCAACCCAGCATAAGAGTTTTCACTAAGTGCTTTTTCCGTTGCCCAAGGTTCAATGTATCTATGAAAGGATGAGTTTTTGATTGATGACTTGACATGCGTAAATAATTCTCACATCATATCCATAGTGGTCTGGGCAATCGAGGCATGGATTGTGCAAGAACAATCTGGAAACAAAAAGAATCTTTTTTTGAAAATAATGATAGTACTCGAATTTCGTACGTCATTGTTGTTTTGTGTACGAATGTCATGGCTTAAAAAAATATTTTTTTATAACAGAAATGAATAGACGACTGTTATTGAAAACCCATTAAAACAGCAATTGTCTCAAATCAGTTTTTTTAGTTGCGAGTAAAAACTTGTCGGATCCTATGGCACAGCGGTTAGCGTTGTGGGCTTCCGTGCCGGATTTCAAGGCTTCGAGACCAAGTACAAACAGAATTTTTCCTATTTTTTTTCTAAGACATGCTTGTCTGTGATGTCTTATAATTCTTTCCCAGCCTTTACGATCCTTGAATAACTGGGTGTAGCGAGTGCGATAAGTCCTGTCCTAGCCTTATTCTTCTATTTCTAATACTCTCTTTGGAAAAGAAAAGGTTGAGCGACTGAGTAACAAACAGTTCTCGTAGAAAACTTCTGCTGAGATACCTCCATTACGAGGCCATATGCTGCACATTGATAGCGAACATGGATAAAAATAAAACGAAATCGGTTAAACTTTCCATTTTCAAATATAAATTTTCCAAACAAAACTATCCCGTACGTACTATAATAAAACTTAATTCATTTGAATCTAAATTCAGGTCAGTTGTAAAATAAGTGTAATGGGGATGTTATCGGATAGAAAACCTTACGTATTAAATCTCTCGTCTCTACTGACAGCAATAGTTATGTATTAAAAAACATTTCACTTTATCCGGGACTGAAATGCATTCAACGACTCGACGTAATTGCGAGCGAATCAATCAATTTTCAATGGTACTTGAGTAAAGCCAGCAACCCCCAATTTCAACAGGCGTTTCGTTTTGATAGGATTCTACGAATTGACTGCCTCGTCTAATATAGCCAAACAAATAAATATATTTTGAAGCCATATCTGCTTTTAATATTGAGCATTTGAAATTCTTATAGTGATGCCGCAGCGGTTAGCGTAGTTTGCTTTCGTGTCGGATCTCACAGGTTCTATTTCCAGTACGAACAGCGTTTTTCGATCAATTTATGTTTGAAGGCATGATTGTTTGTGATGTCTAAAAATTCCTTCTCTCTTTTCCGATCCAATATACATATATGGGTGTAGTGAGAGCAATTTGTGACCACTAGTCCTGTTCTAGCCGAGTCCTTCAATCCCTACTACTCCTAGTTCTTGTAGAAAAAAGTTATGTTAAGATACCTCTATTAGGAGGCCATAAGCTCCACATTAGGAGTGGAAATGGGTTAAAAAATAGAGTTTACCTCAATATGTGTTTGTACGATAACTGTTTGTTACTTAGTTGATCAACCCGAAGAGAGTAGACCATTTCAAAGAGAGTAGGGAAGGAATGATATATGATAACTGTCAATACTGGGCGGAAAAGCATTATTAAAAAAGTAACAAACGAGCATTTTAAACTTTTCGCCATGATCGATACCGATCCTCGTCATTTTAAATAAATGTGTAATTAGTAAAAAAACAACTTTTTTAAAAATTAACCATTAGAGGAGTATGGACGTACATGTACGTCGGCGCTATTTTTCTGTAAATGAGTATAAAAGTAGTTTAAACTCAATACAGGAGTGTCTGTCTGTAAGCATATATATGCTCTTAGTATGAATTACATATATTCATTGAGAAAAGGTCACAAAACTTTCATGTTAAGAAAAGGCAGTAAATTAAAGTAAGATCTGTAGAAATCTATTCACTCCTCTAAAGGTTAATGCCTTATCACCAAAAATTGACAGTGAACATCTTAAAAGTTAGTTTTGTTCCACCTCTGCTCGTTACGTGTATACAATAGCTGTTTCACGGTCGTCTTTTAAAACGCAGTAACGATAAAAAAACATACTAATTTACTCTTCATATTATTTTTCTGATACAGAGATGGACGGTATATATATTTTGGATAATATAATATAAATATTAAAGTATTTGGTTTAATAAGAATTATTGGCAAAAATCTCAACTAAAACATCTATCGAAAAATTTCTATACTTTATATAGAACCAAATATTTCAATACCTACAACTGCTATTAGTTTTTAATTTAAAAATGAAAAAGACCGGTTGTTTTTATTTAATTAAAAATTCATCAATTTTCAGCGATACATAGTTTTTCCTTTATTACACGTGGTAAAATGTTTTTAAAACTTGAAATATTTCATATCCCACTTTTGAGTAACTTTGTATGTGTGTATTTTTTAAACAATCTAACCCTGGGATGGCGAACGAGTCACAAGCGTGCCAAGCTTTGCACAAAGAAAGTTTTCGATAGCACCCTGAAGAATGTTACGTATACATATTGTATTTTAATTTTAAACTTTCTTCGAAGTATTCTAAGATTTTTAAAAATTGGCCCAAAGCAGCGCTCTTGTAAGTAAGTATTTAAAATATTCGTTGAAAAAAAAATTCTGATAAGACTTGTTCATATTTTTGTCACTAGTTTACAACATGTTTTTTTATTGAGTATCACGGTGTTTAACTCTCGCGGCTCGGAGACTAGAAAAATACGTCTCTGCAGATGGGGTTCTTTTTTGACCCCAGTGGTTTCCTCGTTATTGGCCTTATTCTTATGAATTTCAAAAAAAAAATAGTCAAAGGGCTTTAAAATATCTCTGCATCATTCCTCATACATTTTTTATAAAAATTCGTGGTTTTTTTAATAAATAATCATATTTTTAGTTACGCGTAAAAAAGACGTCATCCTAGCACACATATGAATTGACTAGTGACGAGTGTTCTCAGCTATCTTACGAACGATCGTTATCGCGGGTGCTTATCGCCTGATAGCGTAATCGCGCTATCGCATACTTATATAAACTACAAAAGGTCCAAAAAAACTATGATATAAGAATACCTTAATTATAAACATTGTATCACACATATTAAAATAGATATTTAAGAAAATGTTGGTATTGGGGTCGCATTTCTTGAGCTTAGAACCGGAAGAGTTAACAAAGTATAACAATATATCTACTTAAAATCGGCAAAATAATTAATGAATATTTCCTTTTTTTTTTTTTTTAATCCATGTCTGTTCCAAATGTAAAGCATACGACTTACTAATGGAAGTACATCAACATACGTTTTTTCTACGAGAGTAGTTTGTTACTCTGTCACTCAATCTTTCTTTTTCAAAGAGAGAAGTAGAGGGATAGGAGGTTAACTAATCGCTCTCGCTAAGTGTAGGAAAGAATTTTCAAACATCACAAACACCCATACCTTCGAACGGAAAGCGATCGAAGAAAATGCTGTTCGTACTGGGACTCAAACCCGTGAGATCCGGCACAGAAGCCAACGACTCTCACTGCTACGCCAAAAGACCCGATTTTGATAAGATTTTGAAAACTGCCACATTTGTTTCCCGACTTCCCATATACATTTCATGAGTGAATAAAAATCCTCGATGTTAATCATATAATCAAATGTTGAAAATTCAAAACATTCAAATCTCTACTTCTCTAGCTAAACGTATGAAGCTTCATATTATACCCGCACAACCACCATAGATTCAAATGGTAAAACAGCCTTCGAAATAAACCCTGAAATCTGTTTTTTGCTCGAAGTTTTATCTCACTATAAAACAGTTCCCGCGAATAGATTGTGATAATAATTCAATCAGGTCAGGCAGCGGCACGGCGGCGGTGGTGGCGGCAAGAAACGGAGTAATTTTTACCTTTTTGCTTTGTTTATAGCGCTGGCATTACTTGTAATTCAATAAACACGCAGACCAGCCCGGACTGAAATATGGCCGCCCTGAAAACTTATGAATATAAAACCGCGGGAAGCTCCAGCAAAAACATATTACTTCGGGCTCAGAGCTTGGTGGCGTAAAGCACAGAAAAACTACAGTATCCACACAAAAATGTATACAAAGGTGTTCAAATAGAAAGCTGCACATAAAAATATTACCTGTTCTAGAAAAGAAACGTTTAATCTAAAAAGTTATCTGTAGTAAAATGTATTTTTTCAAGATATATTTTTAGGAAAAACATATAAATTTATTGAAGATAGATTTATCGTTTTTTCATTTCTCAGTAGTAGATTTACGATGGGTTAAATATAAAAAAACATTATTTGCGGTTGATTACAAAATATTCAACTTCTTTTTAGTGAAAACTCACACTTTTGAATAATTAAATATGTGTTCACTGCCAATACTTGGTGAAGAAGCATTATATTAAAAAAATAAAACACTATTGTATGTTCTTATTATATATTTATCTATACATCAGTTGAAAATACTCGTAATCAGGTAAAAAACGGTCAATAGTTTGTATCAACCTTATCAGTCTTTCATGTTTTGTTTAAATGGATCTGAATCATTAAACATATATTCTTTATCAGTGAAAAATGCTCGTGGTGAGCAAAACAGGTTCTGATCAAAATAAACAATTGTGAAATGAGTACAAAAGAGTGTGGATTATTATTTGTTGGTATAATGCTTTCCCACCAAGTGTTAACATTAAAGTGATATATTTTTACCTGTATTGTATAATAATGATATAAGTAATTTAAACGGATTTAATTATTTTTCAGTAATAATCTCTCCATCATCCAGCCAAGAAGTGAAATGGTTGGACTCGGCTCAGTTGACATTGCAGAGTTGGGTTGGTGGAAGCGTGGACTGTGATCCCAGAGGGCTTTGGTTCGAGTCGCAAGGAAAAACTGTCACCAACGTAACTGGGCTTCGGTAAGTAAAAAAAATCTTGTTTATTTTTAACCGTCTTCTATCATTTCAATCATGTGCTGGTTGCACATATGTGATAAGGTGTATACGCTTTTTAAAAATTAACTGTGAGATCTAGATAATAAAAATAATAAAAATAGTTTCCTTGCATCACACACCATTGTTTTTTTTTTCATTCGTTTCCTCAGCACAAGGATATTTTATCCAAAAGTATTTTATGCACACCAATTTGTGGACTCTTAGGACATTCCCGGCTGAGAAAAAAAACTGTTAATAAGCTTAACGTCTGCTGCGCGTCTAAATACTGTCATTGAACCCTTCAATATAAAATCAATTATATTATACTAGCTGTAAGCCTGTTGACCTCAACGGGGGGATTTTTGTTGCATTTTTAAGTAGTCAGAAAATTTACTAGCGTGAAAAATAAAATACAAACCTATTTATTGAATAAGCCATAAATTCTAAAAGTAAAAGAAATATATCTCGGAGCATATATCGACAGCCCTGAAGTATTCAAATTGTAAATTATTAAATTTTTGTAATAATGTTTAACTTTGCTAACAATCATTTTTCGTAGTAGCAGAAATAGACCACGTGGCGTATATCGAAAGCCCTGCAGTATTTAAATTGTAAATAATTTAAGTTTTGGAATAATGTTTAAGTTTGCTAACAATCATTTTTCGTAGTAGCAGAAATCGACCTCGGGGCATATATCGACAGCCCTGCAGTATTTAAATTGTAAATTATCTAATTTTTGGAATAATGTTTAAGTTTGCTAACAATCATTTTTCGTAGTAGCAGAAATCGACCTTGGGGCATATATCGACAGCCCTGCAGTATTTAAATTGTAAATTATCTAATTTTTGGAATAATGTTTAAGTTTGCTAACAATCATTTTTCGTAGTAACAGAAATCGACCTCGGTGCATATATCGACACCTCTGCAGTATTTGAATTGTAAATTATTTAATTTTTGAAATAATGTTTAAGTTTGCTTACAATCATTTTTCGTAGTAGCAGAAATATACCTCTATTATATATATCAGAAATAGACCTCCATTATATAAAATACATACAATACATATTTTCTTCAACTAATTTTCAAGTACGCTACTTACATTAGTACGAACATATTTGTGATTTGTGATTATTGGTGATTATTATTTTATCGACTATTAATATATAGATTTAGTTATAATAATAAAATAAACGTAAAACGAGGTATCATGTTATGAGATAGTTCTGCAATAAATCATCGTTGCATTTAAGTTATCTGATGAGACCAGTGTAAGAGCAATTGTTTTGACTTTACAAAAAAGCGAAACAGTACGAAAGAATAAAACAAGATATATATTTTTGTAACGTTTTAAATGAGCTAAAACAATGGAATAATTATTCTTAAATTATAATCTGTATTATTTTAAAAGTTCACTGAACTATAAAGGTTTTTCATAACAAATGCTAAAATAATATTTATTTGTGAAGAAAAACAAAAACCACACTAAGAAAACTAAGAATGACACATACATATTTTTGTTTTGCAAACAAACTTACCCTCCTATTTATTCTTCAAATAGTTTTATATTTTTTCTCTCTAAGCATAAAAGAACATTATTTTTTATCAGAGTGGCTTTTTTTCTACTGAAAATATTTTTGTCATGACTGAGAGATTCTATGTAAAATATAAATAAAATTAGTATTATTGATTGAATTGGCAATTGGCACTTGGTAGAGCTTCATTAGAATAATAAGTTGAAAAATAACAAAGTATTTAGTTCTATAAACATTATTAATTGTTTGTATAGTTGATAGCTATTTCACCGTATGCATTCATCAGAACTATGTTTAAACATACATGTACTCAATTACATATATGTATATATATATTGACTGCGAAGATTTACACAAAACATCCTATTATTCACTTTATGATCCCAACATATATTGCAAATTATAGTATTACATTTATTAACATGATTTTAGTGTTTCTGAAAAAATTATAGCATTATTCAAAGTAAAATAGTTTAAATTAAAGTGATATTTATTATAAGTTACATTAGCTGCTTTGATAGTAGTGATTGAATATTATTTGTTTGGTCATTTAAGATGTCAATAGCTTGATTATTGATGTGGGCGAGCTAAATTCAGACAGTATAAAAAGCACTCACAAAGTACACGTTTGTTGACGAACCGTCGATACATATTTATAGGCGTAAAACTGTAGTATTAAGCTTGTCATTTGTTTAAATCTGTAAGAAGTATTAAATTTGTCAGAAGTCTACCCAAAACTATTGACCGAACATACCGACAGTCTGACACTTATACCCAAACTCTTCCAAATTTAGGGTATCAAAGACCTGGCATGTAGTGTGTGGATTTATGTAACCGACAAATTAGCCCCAAAACTTTGTGATTTATTTCCAGGATTTTAGCACGAATAATGTAACAACTTTTACTACACAGTTTCGTCAACAGGTAGCGCGCTAAAATTACCAATAAATGTTTGGTATTATGCTATATTAAATACCTGTTGTGGGCTAGTGGTGTTTTCTGCGATTCGGGTTCGATGCTCTTGCGGTAAATTACAATTATGTATGAGGAGCAAACATTCAAAGTGATTTTGCACACAAATACAAAGTAGGGGAAATATTGATTTGGGTGATGGAGAAATCACAGTTTGCTTGAATGTGTCAATTTTATGATTTAATTTTTATTGGAAAAAAACTTTTTTTGAACACTTATTGTGATTTTCATTCATAGATTGTATTATGGACTGTTATAACTAATATAATATTGAACGGCATTTTTAAAAAAGTGTGACAAATCACTTTTTGAATGTTTGCTCATTCTTATAATATTTGAATGAATATAATAATGTCATGAAGAGTTTTATTGTTACGTACATTATTAGTCTATGAGGTTAAACCGGTGATACTCGACCTTCAGCTCATTCAGATTTTATTCGATGCTCAAAACAATAATAGTCACCGGATGCTTTTTCAAACACCTGGTGTTGTACGCAAACGAGTGTGTACTTTACATACATTTTTATTTTTGTGTAGTTATATTTATTTTATGTCACTATACTATGAACAATAATATGTAGTATATTTACATATTACTATTAGTATGCTGAGACTCATGTAATTTATAAAAAACCAGCATGCGGCTAAGACGGAAAAAAGATTGAGTATCGCTGAGTTAGACTAATGACATATCGGTATGTTTGAATACGACACAACAAATTTATGGAAACTTTCGTGTTTTTATGTACGAAATGATGACACTCGGCAAAAAGTAAATATCAATGGTGCAGAAAGACTTTTAATTTGTTAAAAAAAACACGACAAATATATCATTTAATAAAGTAATTATTAATATATTTTGTTTTTCAAAATCATCTGGGCCTATCTATTTTCCACCGTTTTAAAATTCCTATGATTTTTGCATTTCTTTACATTATATGTGTGGGAGTTGAGTTTTTTTAAATCAAATTCGCTTCATTATTTCTTTTTTTATGATATGTATTTATTTTAACAGCGGTAGTAACAAAATATAAAATTTATTGAGAAATATTTTACAGCTAATTATTTTGTTTTCATTTGAAAACACAATGCAAATGATTTTTTTTCAATTCTTAGTAACCGAAACAAAGAAACTCAAGCAATTATTGTTACGTGAATATAATTCTGTGAAAAACATAAGTCCTGAGGGTTTTAATAAAAAAAATACCAAAAAATCATTAAATAATTATCATGCGTCAGAGAGCTGCAATATTTTTTTTAATTGGAAAATAGATAAATACACGTGTTTTCATCCTGTGTGTCAGCTGCTTTTTCTTTACCGAATTTTAGCACGCTATATATATGTAAAATATTTGACGTTGCTTATGCCAAGTCTTCTGATAATTTTTTTTAAATACCATACCATCAAACTGCACAACTTTTCAAATTTATCTTGAAATCTATTCAATGTGAAAAAGTATCTTGTAAAATTAACATTTTTTTTATCCTTGTTAGCTGATAATGTAGACTGGTGTATTGAATGGCATTATAAGGGCTTATGAACTATTTTGTCTTATCTCATGGTCTAAGTCAGGGTTTTTCAAACTTCTTGTGCAATTGAATACTTCGTAAATCTGGAAATGTTACCGGAACACAGCTTGTTTTTTTAGGCCGGGTAATTTATAATAGTAAAAATTTTGATGAAAATATATGTTATTAAATCACTTATTATATTTTTAAAACATCTTAAATAAAAACATGAGTAAACAAAGCTTTTAGTGATCAAAAATTTCAGCCTATTCTTAGATATTTTACGTTTTGAACATCAGTGGAGATTTTCAATATAACGTAGATGTTTAAATGTGTTGCAGCGTATAAGGTCACCTATTTAGGTCCCACGGAACACCAGTTTTCCGTAGAGCATAGTTTGGGAAACCTTGGTCTAAGTGGTGTCGTTAAAGGAAGTCTTATTGTTTATCATGCTGATGTGACTACTGCACTTTCAGCCTGATGTTTGTTGTTCGGAGTGGTGCTGTTTTTAGACGATGCTGTGTTAGTAATGCTGGGCATGCTGGGTCCATAATGTGGAGCATTTTACCTTCTTACGAAGGTATTTCAACTGAAAGCTTTCTATGATAACTGCTTGTCACTCAGGTACGTAACCTCTCTTTTTTGAAGAGAGTAGGATAGAAGAATAGAGCTAGGGAAGAACTAGTGGTTGACTAATCCCTCTCGCTACGCCATGTTTATTTTGGGATTGGAATGGTTGGAAGTAGGGTATCCAATCCCGAAGCCTTTTTCCAATCCCGGGATTGATTTATTTTGAATCCCGGGATTGAGATTTTCTCACCGAGGAATTTGAAATCCTCAATTTGCTATACTTTTTCCCGGAATCTCACAGAAACTCGTTTTTTTTTTTTAGCTCACCGAAGTATTTGAAATCTCCGATTTGGTATACTTTTTCCCAGAATCTCACAGAAACACGTTTTTTTTTTTTTTTTAGCTCACCGAGGAATTTGAAATCTCCGATTTGCCAATTTCGTGTAAATTTCGAGAATTTGCTCAAAATTTCTCAATCCCGAAATCCCGGGATCGCGGCCATCTCAATCCCGGAATTTCGGGATCAGAAAATTGAACGGGATCCCGGGATTGGATGCCCTAATTTTGACCCTTTACTTACTAACTGATCTCATTTATAGAAGTCTTATTACTTGCCCACATATTACGAAATTTGATAAGGTTTATATTACCAGTGTTTAAAAAATAGAGGAACGTTAAGAATCATTTATACCGGCGTGCTGAGAATCTACATTGATGATAAATAATTGTGATGAGTAATTAATGATTTTCTTTTTTGTGATGTTGCAAATGTATTGAATGTCTTGAAGTTGACTATGTTGAATACAATTCAATTTGAACAACTTGACAGACGTTCAAAAAACTTACCCAGCACTAAACGTTAATCATTAAATTCTCTATTACTAGGAATTTTTACTTTAAGCATCCAAAATACTTGTGAATTTGCGCTGTATAAAAATTCATTTTATTTGTTCTATCTAAGCAATACAAATGGAGAAGTAAAGAAGAAGAAACACGTTTCAATAAGACAGAATTTACATATCGGATTTATACTTCCACTTCTCTTCCATGTTGCATGAGGACGTAATTTTTTAAAAAATATATATATTCAAAATTCAAAAATAACCATTTAAAATAATTATTCTAAAATTTGTTCAGATATACAATATACTATAATTGAAAAAAAACTTTAGCGTATAACTTTTAAAAGATTACTCATATTCTTTCACTCTGAGCTTGGCGCTAAACACTTTTTCAGTAACGAGTTTACTAAGTTTCTGTTAAATAATTAGTTTTCTGGTTAGCGAAACATGGCATGATATTTTAAACATTTAATCTTGTTTAAAGCCCAAAGAAAAATATTGTATACAAACTTCATAATATACATGGTAGAAATAAATTAAATTTAAAAACAACACTTTTTTTGGAAATATATTAATAAAATGACGATGGTATTTATTATTTTCTTTCTTGTAAGTTCCCCGATTTGCAAGTTGCACACTTATTTAAGCAGTTTGGTAAACTATAATTTAAAATTTAATATGTGTTTAGTTTATACCTGGTATTGTAACAGAGTGGTGCAGTTTAAAAGGAAAAAAAACCACAAACGGACATTTTTCTGAATTATTTTTCATTCGATTTATAGATTTGCCAACAGAACGTTGAAAGCTGAGCTGTTCACATTTGCACGCATTTGATCCAAAGTATCAGTTCTTCTAAGCACATTTGAAACTAAATTGTTCAAATTTTGTATATTATCACATGTTTTGTCTCTAACGAACTGGGTTTCGCCTTTCACCAAATTGTAAGCGATTAAAATTTCAATAAGCACCTTCAGTCAAAATCTTAAACTACATTTAATATTCTCGAATACGACAGCTTCAGTAACTGTATTAGAAATTGAGCACGTTACACAGTATCTATTGAGGTAAACCGTTGCATTAAAAAAATATATAAACATAAGTACTAATTCCCATCTTTATTTGTAAAGTTCAGGACTGATTTCACTCATGACGAGCATTATCAACTGATGGAAAAATAAAATGTTGTAGTATTATTTATAAAAATCAAAATTATATAAAAAAGGATTGTTATTAAAATGAATTAAAAACATGAAAATCTTTTATACCTCTGTGTCATGTAATTTAAAAACTCTTCAAAGAGATTTTAAGCTGAAGTGAAGACTAATGTTTATTTGAATTTTAATGTGGGAATTAGTACAAATGTATGTTTTATTTTTTTAATATAACGCCTTTACACCAAGTAAGTAGACCTTAAAAATATGGCATTTTAATATGTCCGACATTAGTGAGGACATGGTTTGAAAAAAAAGTGTAGAAAAACGCACACAAACTATTTAAGTCTAATATTAAATACGCACAGTAAATACTGCCCTTGCTTTTAGAAAATCATTGCAAAAAAACGTTTCATTCAAAACAATGGATTTGGTTTCCAATGTAGGAACATTTACGCTCAATTCATTGCAAAGCATTTGCAGTATACTCAGGTTTAATTAAAACTGCGTACATTTTTCATACGTACAATTGAAGGTAAATGTGAAAAACGCGTTTTTCCACTGAGTACATTTACGAGATTCTAAACAAAACGCGCTACATTTAAAGCGAGCAATAATTAATCTCGACAGAAGCAAAAATAAAAAAAATGCAAAACTCACAGCCGCTAGATTGCGATACTCGTGTTTTATTTTTTTTTCGCCCACTGGGAGAGTTAAAAATATTGTTTGCACTTGAGTGAGTATGAAAATATGAATACGCTATATACATTTACTAAAACAAGCGTATATATCCGCTACATAAATGACAAATATGAATTTGTCAATAACGATAAAACTGTCAGTTGATCAGTAGCTAAAACCATCCACAGTAGACTTGCATAACCTTTTTTTTTAGTAAGCCGCATAAAACAAATTATGATGAATTCGAGCCGCGAGCAAAAAATATAATTTAAGTACACTCAATAATCTTTTTCACGTGGGATACGTTCCATGCTGTTAAAAAACGCGTATTAAAAATATATCGACTGTAAAGGAAAAAGTAAGTAACCCACAAATAACAAATTTTACAGGAGACACAAATAACGTGTTTCAATGATTTTGGTACAAAAGCAAATTATGAAATATACACAACCTGGAAGAGCATGAGCTGGTTTTTAACTGACTTTATTTAACATAAATGTATTATTTTTTCCTGATCGCAATTTTTACAAACCTTTCTTTTTTAAAACTTAAAAATTAAATTTAGATACCAATTCAGCATTTTCAGCTTACATCCTTTTGATATAACGTATATCAAGTTGTATTTACATATATATTGTGATTTTCGGAAAAAATCTGTCCTAGTAAAACTGTTGGTTATGTCCTTTTTCCTTTCTACAGTCGATATAAATATGGATAAATAAATAATAAGTTCGATTATGTTTAGCCGTGTCATTTCGAAATCTCGTAAAAAATAAGCCATGAAAAATAATATTTTTTGTACTTTTGTTTGTATTTACTTGATCTTTCTTTTAGTTCTACGATCTTGCTGTAAAAAAAACTTTGGACATTTTGACTCTAATAGTATCTGTGTAATTTTTCATTTTAAATCCATGTCATGAAGTCGTACCATAGTTTAACCAAAAAACCCTTTTTGTGATCATTGGTGGACTTTCTGGATATATGGATCTAATTAGCTCGAACATCGGTAGGCAACCTGTGTCACTAGGTGGCACGCGAAAGAATTTTGGGTGGCACACGTCAAAAATGACGAAAACCGAAATTTCTATATTAACCTACATAGGAATATAGAAAATTTAAATTAACTTTGATTATTCCACGTATTGTGTTACTAACTGTGACAAGTGTTTCGCCTCTTTCAGAGGCATCTTCAGACTTACTATCGCAAAGTTTGCTTAAGTTATGAAGCAAGATTGATTCTAACATTTTAAAATTATAAAATTACAAAATGAGTTTTTTTCCTTTTAAGAGGAGCAAGGTGGGGGGGTGTAGAATCGAAATAAATCAAATTGTTTCCAATTAATAGAGTAATCACAAACCTAGCTGATTGATTGCAGCTCATTAGTTTAATAGTTTGTAATGTTTAACGTCATTAGTAGTATGATTAAATTTGTTTGCACTGTTTTGATTTTATAATCCCCTCTTTGCTTCCCTTAAAAAGGAAAAATCCCAATCTGATTGATTACAACTCATTAGTATCATTATCTCTTTGTTTTATTTCGATTCTACACCCCCCTCCTTGCTCCCCTTAAAATGCAAAAAACCCAAACCTCCATTTTGTAATTTTATAATGTTAGAATCAATCTTGCTGTTTTTTTTTTTTTTAGCTCACCGAGGAATTTGAAATCTCCGATTTGGTATTGAATCGAAAGTATTACACAGGAATAGTTTATTTTACTATAAATAAACCACCACAACGCATGAGTTATCGCAGACATTTAACTGCCTCATTGTAATATAGTGAAAATACTAGAGGCTTCCACCCTTAAATATCAGTTACTATTATAAATAATTTCAATATTTATTTAAAATGTTCAAATTTTGTACACTTCCACACATTTCGTCACTAACGACCCGGGTTCCACTTTTTGGCATCAGCATGCGTTTGAACGCATGCTGATGCACATATGAACAAAAGGATGACAGCTTAATAACCACCATTCATTGAATTTATTTCCATTGGGTTTTGCCACACATAATTAAAGTAATTAGTACTATCAATGTTTGGATCTTACCACCTCCCTGCGTAAAATAGAAAAGGACAAACTGCGACATTTATTTTGCAGTTTATAACGTAAGATTTGAATCTTTTTTTAGTTTATTTGTAAAAGTTGCAAAAGCTGCTATATTTGCGATGCTTTTCAACGAGGCGAAACACGTGTATCAAGTTGAAGCACTACAAGTTAAATATCAAATTTATTTTTTTATTATGACAGTTTATGTTATTCCGTGCAGTTGAACGCTTGAAGATGCTTAAATTAGAATTCCGGATTGTCAGTGAATAAACGTGTGGCAGTGTACAAAAATTGAACGATTTAAAATTAATATTGAAATTCTACCAAGCATCTAAAGAACGAAATCTTAAAATATAAAAAAACATTATTTTAAATTATCTTATAATGAATTATGTGAGTTAATAGTCTCGATTTTTAAAAGACGCATTCATTTGATATGCAGATTGTTTTTAATATTAAATATCTAAGAAAGTCGTGTTTGTGAAGTTGGGTTTACTATTTTTAATCCGCATAACCGCTGCATAACTCGTGGCGTTATTCAAAATTCATGCACAAGTTTCCACACAAAACAAAATTTGGTGTATTTACATATACGCAGATTATGTCAGATTTTGAATCATTTTAAGTCAGAGAGCGTTTATTATTTTATTGAAATTTAAAAAAAAAATCACTGAGAATTTCCAACTGTGACATAAACAGCTACTTATTGTTATTTGTTTTCTTAATCACTGAATTTACAAAATTTTACACTTTTATAGCTGGTTAAATATTAAATAATCAGCTTAAGAAATTATTTAAGAAACCTCAAGACCATTGTTGAGTTTAAAATAGTCTTGCAATGTAGATAATATGCTTGCAAAATATATCGACAGTAAAAATGTAAAAGGATGTACCCCACACTTTATTTTCTGAATAGCTACTATTCGATAATCTTAAAACACATTTCTTAAAAAGGATGTTAGCTGCAAATGCTGTATTAGTATCCAAATTTGACTTTTAAGTTTGAAAACAAAGAGCTTATAAAATTAGGAAAAAAGTAGGTTTCTTTAAGCAGCTTATTAAATTAAAGGTTGCACGTCGAGGTTGTGTAGATTCATTTTATTGATATTGACTAGAATTTATCAAAAAAACGTTTTTTCGGAGGTACTTCTACACAATTTATTCTGTGTTAATTAAATTCGGTCATTTTGCGTTTCTATAGTCAACGTGTATTACAGGAATACAACTAATTCGCAAAATGATTTTGCAACGTTCAATAGATATTTATTATACAACATATTTCGATGGACTTATTTGTTAACTAACAGTTCTCAGAAACGTACGTATTTGTTATTAATCGTCCTATGAAAACCCATCAAACTCTTCTTCGTAATTGTAAATCATACCGGAAAAACAATTTTAATTAATTGCTGTTTTACCCGCTTTCAACAAATAAAATATACCAATAGGCAAATAAGCAATCTTTATTATCACGGTATGTATGTTGTTCAACAGTTAACATTATTCGCGCTTTAATTGAAAATTCTGTACGGCTTAGTCAATATCGATTTGATATTAGCTTTTCAGATTGTTACGCGCTATGAAACATAAATTTTACCGGAAATAAATGATGTCAATAACTTTATATTTTTTAATGAATATCGTTGCTTGATTTCATTTCCCGAAACTTCACTATTTTATTTGAAAAGTTTTGTCTTAATTAATTAATCTTTGAGTGGTGTATAATAAAAATACATTAGGTAATTCAACGATTTTAAAGCTAATCGCTCTTCCAACGCCTTTTTTTCATATTGGATCGATAGGAAGAATTTTAATGTCAACATCTTAGATAGACAAATTATTGGAAAACATCAATTTATAAGATTCGTAAAAAATCAAAATTTATGAAATCCCAGCCCTGGGATGTTGATACTGAAAACGACGGATTCTCACTGAGCTTCGTGACTGGAATATATAAATTTACAAACCTATCAAATATTCATATTTTTTTAAATATTACAAAGGTATCACCAGCTTAATACTACTACCAAGAAACTTTTTTTTCTACATTAACTATTGAATATAACCTTGCGCTTCTTTTGAACTATTTTTTTTCATTATTTTTTAAAATGAATATGCATAGCTTAGATATACATATGTTACTCACTTTTAGGGTTTTCACTGTCAATACTGATGAGAATACTCACCATGAGCGAAACCGGTTCTGAACTTCATAAATAAAGTACAAAAAAATATTTTGTATTCTCTTAATATGTAACTCAAATTATGTTTGAATATTATTTTCCTTACGTTTCCTGACACCGCAAACGAAGCTGTAGTTACTCAGCCACGGTCCAAAAAACTACTTTTAAAGTTGTTTTTTTTGTTTTCTTTTTATTAAACTCAAAACGAATTATTGATTCCATGCCAGATTTATTTATATGGGTAGCGCAACAAGTAACGTAACGCTACGTTTGTTAGGGCAGTAGTGCAGTGGTCAACGTCAAGTATTTCTAACACCGTATGGGAACTGTAAAGCGATAAAGAATAAAGATCATTGTCTATATAACTATATTCAATATCAATAACTCATTGTGTTCGATTGACCACCGCGCACAGCATCTGCTGTTCGGGCTAGCCTTGGTACGTTTTTATGAAAAAAAGCTTTTTGTTGATTTTTTGCTGTGTGTAAAAAAAGCTCCACTTTGGTTGATCAAATTGTTTAAATATGCATATGAGGGATAAATTTTTGCTCTCATGAAAAGTGGCTTCACATAAAACACATTTTTTTTATCAAACAAACATATTTCGCACGTCATGTTATTTTCCCCGAGAGCCGACGTGTATTTCCTAAATTTTGAGATTTTTTAACATCGCTTTTGAACAAAAATAATTATCATTTAAGGACACGCGTGCTCATATTTTAAATAGACACTTAGAGTACACAAGCGTGACACTATAAATAATATAAAACATATGCGGATACTGGAAAATTCATCGTCTGACAATTAAACGCAGTAATATAAATTTTATTACAAGACTGCGTTGAAGCAACTATTAATAAGTGCACCAATTTCAAATGGAGATGTAGTAACAAAAAAAACCATAGAGTAAAATGCATTTATCTTGGAGTTTTAATAATATATATAATCAATACCTCAGTCCCAAAGTGTAATAAGTCAAATTAAATCTCTTTTAGGTTAAATATTAAGAAATGTTTAAAATATTAAAACTTTTTTTGAAATGGCTACCACATAATTCTTCCAATATTCTCTATCCCCTGCCAGACTCTTTGTTTCCACCATGTTTATCTCAACGTCCTGTAGTTTAGCTATGTAACAATGTAGCTCATCAGTGATCTTTCACGTAATCGAGTTCCATCCGGTTTGTAATAGAGACAGGGTTCAAAATCTCTTAGGGTATTTGCAGCACATGTCCAAGCCAGAACAATAGTGATTTTTAAATTTTTGGACGTAATAAGTGGCTTATTAGTCTGTTCTCTTATCTCTGTGTTCCTGCCAAAGTCAGACCACCGTACCGCTGGTATTCGCCGCAAGTATCTGTTAAAAGCACAGTAAACGGTATACGGTAAGTCAAAACTACCAGTTCCAGAATGAAACAAGTAGTAGAGTAATCTGTGGTTAATAATTTTTAACTCAAAACCAATAAAGTTAAGAAAATTCTTAAAAGCTCCATTATTTATATTAGAAAAAATAGTGTAAGCATTAATTTAAATTTAATCATATTTTTTAATAAAAATATCTACAAAAATTAGATTTATTGTAAGCGATTAAAAACATTTTTTCAAATTATCTCAAATCAATGATTTTGAGTTATTACATGTTGGATATATTAATAATTGATTTAAAATTTTCTGTTACATATATTGTATTCATAAATAGATACGACAAAAACATTTTTTTCCATGCTCTGTTTTTTCACCGAACTAAAGTTTCCACCTCTCCCACCCTGATGCTAAAAATAAGCTATTAAATAAGGGATAAGCAGACTAAAACTCTGAAAAAGGATTATTAGATTACTTACTTACAATTGTTATCATTGAAAAATCTTTTGCTTAGAAGCTCAATTACATGTTTACATTGAGAATGATCAGTATTTATGTTTGTAGAATTTGAGTTATAAATCATGAGTTGCCCATTTACAAAATTTACCACTTCCATTTTGATTTTTTTGGACATATGTACTTACACAAAAACGTGTAAGGAACCTCTTATGTTTTAAAAAATAGCCATATAGTTGTGAATCGATTTGATTCAGGGAAATATGATTATTATTTAAACATAGAGGTTTCCTATGCGTTATTTTGTAAATATGTACGAAAAAATTGAAATGGACTAGATGAATTTTAGAAATAGGCAACTCATTGGACAATCTAGTTATAAAAGATAATTCAAAACAATTATAAGTCTGACGAAGTGTTTTTATGCAGTAGTTGTAATATTCATCCCGTGTTCAAGTGATACGGAATAAAATCACTTCCTATAATGGAAATTTAATAATAATATGTTGTAGATATATCGATGTCTATGTGCGATTTGCTCATCCAATTTCATGGGTTCAAAACTCGTCTTGGTAGGAATTTTCATTTCTGTCATTTGGCAAAACAGCTGACTTTTACAAGGCATGCGTATTTTTTCCATTTCCTGTACCTACACAGCCATTTACCAACAACGTACATACATATTTTTTAACATCGTACCAGAATGTACAAAAGTAAAGTTCTGAGTGAACAGCACATGAAAAATTTTAACTCTTAGAATAAAGCTTTTAATCGATATTTTATGTGACGTGCATAGTTATAATATCAATATATATATGTGCATGGATTTTGGCCGATCTGACACAAATAATGTACGGAATTCTAGGCAAGGACAATTGGCTTTTTTATATTTCCATTAATAATAATTACTGATTTCAAAAAATACTGAAGTTGTCAATAAATGTACTCACCGACAGTAGCGGCCGGTCAATGTGGCATTTGATCAATGCACACCTTGTATATGCAGGGACTAGGGTATCTAATCCCGAAGCCTTTTTCCAATCCCGGGATTTGCTCACCGAGGAATTTGAAATCCTCATTTTGCTATACTTTCTAATCGGATTATCTCCGAACCTTGTTTTTTTTTTAGCTCACCGAGGAATTTGAAAACCTCGATTTAGTATACTCTTTCCCAGATTGTCACAAAACCTCGTTTTTTTTAGATCACCGAGGAATCTGAAATTCTCGTTTTGCCAATTTCGTGTCAATTTTCGGGATTTGCTCAAAATTTCTCAATCCCGAATCCCGGGATTGGATGCCCTAGCAGGGACGGCTATATTTCATGAAATAATATTCAAAAATAATATTTATACCATTCCATCATTTTAAATTCAATAAAATAAAATAAAATTTTAAATAAAATAAATTATTTTTTTACTAAAATATTTATTGTAGACAATAAATACATGAAGAATTTAAAATGAGTGAATGCTATAAATGTTATGTTTAAATATTATTTCATGAAATATAACCGCTCTTGCATATACAAGGGGTGCATTTATCGAATGCCACATTGACCGGCCGCCACTTCTAACCGAGTTATTCCAAGCAAAGAATATGTTTCCAACAATTTTATTATTGTCATTTTGCTTACTTACCTACTTGTGTAAGTACAGTAGTGAATGATTATTAGCACATTTAATTCCTCAGGAATTACGTTGTATACATTTTTTAATTTACGTCCGCTCCCAATGTGGCGCATATGGCCTTCTAATTAAGGTGTCTCGACAGAAGTATTTCTACAATGTTTGTAGTTACTCAGTCGCTCAACTTATCTCTTGTTAAAGAGATCAGTAGAGATAGAAGGATATGGCTAGGAGAAGACTAGCAGTTAACTAAACACTCTCGCTTGGCCCAGTTGTTAAAGGATCGCAAGGGTATTTTGAGACATCATTTCGATGCCACTCGATTCCAAAATCTCTTCGATGCCACTGGGACTCGAATCCGTGAGATCTGGCACGGAAACCAACAAAGCTAACCACTGCGCCATGGAACCGACACGTTATATAACTGACAGCTATTTCAACATCGAGTACCGATGCCGTTTAAGCGGTTTTTATTACCATTTTTTTTATATGGACATAACAAAATGAAGCTTCAAATCTTAAGCGCGTTAGCGTTAGGGCATCCAATCCCGGGATCCGGGATCCCGTTCAATTTTCTGATCCCGAAATTCCGGGATTGAGATGGCCGCGATCCCGGGATTTCGGAATTGAGAAATTTCGAGCAAATTCTCGAAATTTACACGAAATTGGCAAATTGAAGATTTCAAATTCCTCGGTGAGCTAAAAAAAAAAAAAAAACGAGTTTCCGTGAGATTCTGGGAAAAAGTATACCAAATCGGAGATTTCAAATTCTTCGGTGAGCTAAAAAAAAAAAACGAGTTTCCGTGAGACTCCGGGGAAAAGTATAGAAAATTTGAGGATTTCAAATTCCTCGGTGAGAAAATCTCATTCCCGGAATCCCGGGATTCAAAATAAATCAATCCCGGGATTGGAAAAAGGCTTCGGGATTGGATACCCAAGTTAGCGTCAAAGGTTTTCCATTTACATTTATTTTCTATCGTTGCTGACAGAAAGGCGTTATCGCTTTATAGGTAAGCAATCCACAAAGAAGCCAGTTCACGTGTACACGATATGCATATATTTAAATTATTTATAATATTTTTAGAAAATAATATCTATGCGATGTTGTCGAGCAGAACTTCTTTTGGGTTAAATCAATTCTTAAATATATATTTTTTTTAAATATTTGACATTACAGCTTACGCCAATGCGTCAAATATTTTTTAAGTTGAAAGATCATACGAGATATACGTACTCGATGAGAATTTTTGAAAGTCACATGAGATTAACTCAAGGAGAATTAAATCATAAACACCCATGACTTAGATCTCAAATTAAAATCGAAAAAAACAAATTTGACATTGACCTTACCGTGAATAGAACCCAGACCCACCTAATTGGTAGATCAAGCTCTAACCAACTAGACCACAGTGGGCAACAAATATTTTCTCGTCACATGAAAGTAAAAAATCATAGAGTTGTATACTTACACATTAGATAGGATTATTTAATATATCTTTCAAGTTTATCTATTTTAAGTAAGAAGCAAAAAGCAGCATGTCTTTAATGCTTTTTTTATCACTGACCTGAACCTTTTAACGAGACACAGATGGAGTGGTTGGCTATTCTACTTTTATGTGTCTATTAGGCTACTTTTGGATAGTTTGAAAAAGTTCTCTTTAAAGCACGTCCTTTCGATATACTTCATAAGTATTACAGTCACTCCATATGGATACCAAAAAAAGATTATTAAACCCGTAAATGTATGATTTTTCACTTTTTATAAAAATGCGCGATTTAAGTACACACATGAATCGCAGCATTTACATATTTGAAACTATTTTGACAGTTATCGTATCGTAAATAATCAATAAAAATGTGTTAGCGACTGAGTAACAAACAGTTCTCGTAGAAACAACTTCTGTTGAGATACCTTTATTAGGAGGCAATATGCTCTACATTGGAAGCGGACATGAATTTAAAAAAAATGTTTTTAAAACATAATTAACAAATGTGTCTTCATAAAAACATTGTCAGGAAAATATTTTACTACAATCCTTTTTAATAAAGTTTTCCATGATTTTTCCTTTGAAATCTAGACTCAAATATCAAAATAAGTCATTCCGTAGTCGTATAATATATCACAAAACATGAACGGCCTAGGAGATAAATGGAACATTCAACTATATATTATTGTATTTTCTGTCGGTTGCAGGAGTTTAAAGGCTTTATCAATGTAAACGTATCATTAAGTTCATTTTGTTGTTAACAGTGAAATCGCTGGGAACTACTGTGGTACTAGTGTTGGACGGCGACTAACAGCTGAAAATTTCTCGCTAACTAGATTGATTTTAATCTATGCATACAAGTAGGACAGTTCGCACACCAAGCTATGCGGAACGGAATTGGACGTTGCATTTTCAATCGACATAACTCTTGAAATCTCCAGCCACGTAAATACTTGATGAAACGAGTTCTAGCTGGGACAGACACAGCAAAACGATTTTTTGCGCTTCGAAAACTTTTATTTGCATTTTTTTGTAATCGTTTTTACTCCCAATATGAATTATATGCAGGGGTGGGCTGCCAATATTCTAACAAAGGGCTCGCTTAATGTCAGTTATAATGCCTTTAAATCTAGAATGAAGCGTACCCCGTGGCATGCGACCCACTAATTTAATACACATATATGTACATATGTGAGCGAGATTTTTCGTTGACGATGCTGAATAAATCGGTTCATAGAAATAGGCTAACTGATTTTGCAGCTTAATACTACAGATTCTAAAGATTTTACAAAGGCAAAGTTCGTATAACTTTTTAATTAAATTATTTGAATTACACGTATTACTTAATATTTCAAAATAACAAAGAAAGTATTTAAGTACACCGAATCCTCTTTTCCACGGTTTCAAAATAACACAGCCGAATGCAATGGAAATTATCTTTCATTTATCTATATATATATATACACGGCTGCTTAACATGAAACGTATTTGCGTGTAAAACGAGGATTGAGAACAATTTAAATTTCATTTTTACTTGCGACCCGAAGCTATCATAATTCGTTTTTTTGCAGCCTAATAGATGAAAAAGTTTGTGCATGCCTGCTTTACACCAATGATTGACAGTGAAAGTCTTAAAGTTGATTAAAGTCATCATCAAACATGACACATGCTTGATTAAAAGTTTGCTTCTTTACTCGTAATTATGTTATTCACATACGTTAAGCCTTGTTAAACTTTTACGTTACACTGATAAAGAAATAACAATATTTTTTTCAACCCAAGAGATTGTTTGGGGCTCTGACAAAATGTGAACGAAGAAAATTCTATAAATCTACAAAAGATTTCAGTAGGTTTAATAATCTAAATACCTCTCATTGTTTGCAGCTTTTATATACGGTTTTTAATATATTTGTGTACTTCCAAGAAAAAGACCATAAAAATCTACAAATATATATTGGAACCTTGTTCCTAACAAAAAATGCAAAATAATTAAGACCAAAGGTAGTGAAATGAAAAAGATGTACATGTGTTAAGTAAGTTAGAAAGTAGGTTCATAAAACTGTGACGCCGGATATCGGAGCAATAAATTATCAAACATCAGCATATGGACTCCAATGGAACTTAATTTAACTCGACGGAAGTTGTTCTAGGAGAACTCTTTCAATTTAAATATATCATCTGACATAAAAAAACAAGATCTTGTAAAGAATTTATCACATCGAATGTGGAAAGGAAAAAGGACGTAACGCACACTTTTGTCAAAACAGCATTTTTTCGATAATCACTATTTATACAACTTGATACACGATCTATCAAAAGGATGTTGGCTGAAAAATCCGAATTAGTATCTTAATTTAGCTTTTAAGTTTAAATAAATAAGGGCCGGTGAAATTAGAAATCACGAAAAAAGACTTAAAAAAAGGTTTTTTTTGAAAAATGGAGTATATTAATATTAGACGAAATTAATTACAAATTAGTTTAACAGTCTCCGTGCACTTCAAGGTTATGTATATTCAATAATTTTCCTTTAGCCCAAAATCATCAAATCACGTTTTTTGTGTCTCCTGTAAAATTGGTTTTATGTAGGTTACGTCGTTTTTCCTTTCCAAAGTCGATATTTTAATAATTAATAAACTGATACAAAAAAGCATGAAATGAATTTTATTGTGGATCTAATTTTAATCAGCGATGATTTCTCGTCTCCCGTGCAGCTATTTTACGCGACCAAGAATGTGATTTACAAATTCTTTTATTTTCTTGATCGTTAATGCGTTATGAAAGGTAGCCGTGAAACAGCGGCTGCATACACAAAACGGGCGGTGGTGAGACAATCAATAACCAACATGTACTACGTTGCTATGGAAGAATTCTTGACAGAAAATTAAGAAAAAAATAGTAGTATTGAAGTGTCAGATATGATTTAAAAGCATTACTCTATTAATTTTAAATAAATTCAAATAAAATAATCATTCTTGTTCACAGCTAATTTTTAACTAACAACGACGGTCTGTTTTTTAATGTAGTTAAGTATTATATTAAAAAGAGAACAATGCATATTACAGTCGCTAAGCCAACTCGCAAGAGTAGCAAAGTTGATATTTTTAATATGTTAGCACAACACACAAAAATTGCAGTCACAAGAGACAAGCACAATGCATTATCGAAAATTTAAGACAATCGGAATTTGTATATAAATAAATAAATAAAGCTGCCAGACAGTTAAAAATTCTTGACATATTTTATTAATAACAATACATACCAGACGAATACATAAATCGTCGCAAATCAAATTAAATGTACGGTTTCCCTATATTATTTTTGAAGTGCGCTCAAAACAAACTGTGGTGAAAAACATACATTTTGATCAAAAGTCTACGAAACATTTGAAGATTAACAAAGTCAAAAGCTTTCACGAGAGCTTTTTACTTGTCCTACCTACACTTAAACAATGAAAGACCGTTTTATATGCTTCAAATATTTTTAAGGATTTGTTTTCCATTATGTTTTTGTATAAACCTCAAGTATTTGTCAGATAAAACAATGCTTTACCAGTTTACTGATGAATGCATAATGAATTAGACGCCCAGCTCGTTGAATTGAATGAATTAAAAATAAAAATATCCTATTTGACTTAAAGATGTATTACACATTTTATGTGATTACAGCGTTTAGTAGTTATCGCGAGTATTTTCAATTCATATCTTGCAGTTGAAATATCTATTTATGAAAGTGACTATACTGGGTTTTGAATTCATGGACGCATGGAACTAAGAATAATCGACAAAGCAGATCAGCTTTATGTTCACTGCTTATTCAGTGAAAAATAAAATAAAAACATATTAAATGTAATGTTTTAAAGGTTTCTATAAATGGCTGAGCAAGTCACATTCTGTTTTTTCTTTCGATATTTATTTTTAAGCTCAACATTGCAGAATATTATTAGAGATTTGGTTTTTTTCTGGATCATATTGGATTATGGACGGCAGCCGTGAAACAGCGGCTGCATACACATAACGCATAGTGGTGGTATAATTAACAACCAACTTTTAATTCTTGTAGAACTCACTTGATTCCTTTTCTCATCTCATTTATTTAAAAAAACGCTCTATTTAAATGTTTTACGATTGCTTATTCGAATTAGAGCTTGTTTTGATCATCACACACATTTTTTACTGTTTCGTACAATAATCGTTAAGCATTTGCTTAAAAAATATTATTATTAGCAGAGCTTTTCATATAAAACGACAAAAGCATAAATATTATAATTAAGTGTTGTGTTCAATCTAACGTCGCCTTTAATGTCTGTCCTCGACAACCTCTTCGGCTACAAAATTATAATTTAGTCTTTTCTTTTGTACAATTAATTTTTCTAAAAATAAGATATAACCGAGTTTATAGATTACATAATATGCCGTGCTCTTTATATAACGATAATTTTATCATTTTTCACATTAAAAACATAATATTCTTTAGCAAAATATCGTTTAACATAAAACAACACTAATACCTACCCACACATACAGTAATCTTTAAACGCCTCTTAAATTTATTCGCAGTCGATTGCCCTCAAATAAAAACTTATAAGTAAAGCTTGTTTTTCAAGTAAAAACACTCAGGGTAATCAGATACAAAATTTAAAAGAACTAGGCTATATTTTCAAGATAAATATATTTTTATTAAAACTAATTTACTTCTATTTTCCAAAGAGAGTGGGTACAGAAGAATGGTTGAAACGATTAGTCAACGAACATTTTTGAATACTATTTGACAAATCAACTACTCAAAAATTATTTTATAACATCATGTAACGAATAATTATGATGAACGAAAATTTTCAAAAAATAAACCTAGGGCTTGTCGATTTTCAAAAATCGGGTTTGAAAATTTTTAATATATAAAAGCCGCTTTTTTCAACTTGGTTACTAGGTTTTGAGTATTACAATATTTTTTTATTTATTCATTAAAAAATGTTTATATTTGAATTTTAATCTTTCATAACAAAAATAAAGAAATGAAATGAAATATATAGATTAATAGTCAGTATATGTCAACGAATGCGTAGAAAATAGTTTATTTTGTTTATATTTTAAATAGCTTTCTTGTACTGTGACATAAAGAACAATAAAAAAAACTAAAAGCTTAATTTCCACAAACGTGTCTCGAAACAAAATTAAAACCAATATGGATACATTATGATTATTAGATGCCATAAAGCTATACGAACTACTTCATTACCCAGTGAAAGAGTATTTTCAATTTCAGGAATTTTTGTAACATCATTAACTAACTAGGACGTTTAGTATTTTTACTGAATAAAAAATAAGTATATCATCACCGTATTGGCAGAATTTTTTTAGTAAAAAAATGATAAAAATGAGTTATTGGGTTTTTCCTGGAATAATTCAGTTGGTGCAAAATTAAACGGATGTTAGTGTCTTTCTCTAATTTTTTAGAACATTATTTGTGTCTGATCAAAATAAATCTATCAATATTTTTATTTTTTCTAACATGTGGTTCAAAATTTTCATCTGCTGTTTAGTCAGAATTGTCAATATGTTACTTATCAACTTTTGCTAGTACGGTGGAGACTTTTTGTAAACGTTTTAGCAATCATAAATAAAGTTTTTAAGAAAACGAAACAACATTTATGCTATTTTAATTGAATTTTTCTTTTTATGAAACATTTAAAACCTGGTTTCAGGAAATATTTTCATTAAAAAACCGTTAATTTTTCATGGACAGTTATCGTAAAAGCCTTAAGTATTAAATCATTGATGCAAAAAATAGTTTTTAAGAAGTGAAGTGGCCATCCTACTAGAACAATCGTAGACAGTTAGTAATGTGTTTTATTGCTGTATCGAGCTGTTATGTCCTAAACTTAAATTTTCTGAATAAGACTATGACATATAAGTTTATTTAACTTGTATGATTTACGTTGATGCCTTATTCAAAGGTTTTTGAGAAAATACGGCTCCCACATAATTGTCAAGTCATTTTCCAATTGTTTATAAATTTTACAGGCTACATTTAGAAGATTGAAGAAAAGACTGTCTTCTTTGTTCTTTTTTACAAAATATCAACGATAAAACATACATTGTGTTCATTTTAATGATGCATCAGAATATTGTTATCTTTCTTCAACTTCAAAACATAAAAAACATCCATGCCTTCGAACAGAAATTTATAAATCGATTAAAATCAATTTATAAAACTGTCCGTACTGGTATTCAAACCCGTGAACTCTATAATCAAAATCAACAACGTTGACCTACTCATTTTTTTTTATAAACATCCGCACACACGTATTTACATTCATACAAACTTATATACACCGTCGATAAATTAATAATAAATAATAATATATTACTGAGCCAACCCTGCAGTGAGATAAATAGGCACAACAAACTTATTGGGTAAAACATTTTGGGAACAAAATGGTTTAGGTACGGGATATTGGATATTATTATTTGAAATTAGTTTTTGAATAGGGAGATGGTAGAGTAAATCTACAAATCCCTTTGCGCATGATAATTTCTTTGTATTGTGTTCCATAAAGTATTTCATGGGACTGAGCGTTATCACTACTTAACTTTTCATATTACATAATATTATCCATATTACAAATATGTTGTAAAACTCTTAGGGCAAATTCAACCGTCGTGTATTTGCGATGCTTTTATTAAAAAGGGTTTGGCTTATAATACATTTTTACAAAAGTTTCACAGTAAGAAATATTGCATATTCGATAAATATACCTCAATATTTTTAACCGTGTTGTATCTTTATCATAATTGTATACACACACAAAATTGTGTGGGCTTATTTTATTTAAAACATTTCCTGACTTTAACAATTTTGTTTATTCAATGGGCACAAACAGTATTCGTTAGGGGTTTCCTTACAATTGGGGTATCCAATCCCGGGATCCCAGGAATGATTGATTTTTAACGGCGATATTGAAATCATGTTTTTTGATTTTTAAAACGTTTTCATGTGAGTTTGAAAAACCCAGAAATTTGCGGATTTCCCAAAATTACCAGCGTGACGTACGCCATTATGCTCTTCCGTGTTTCATTTTCTCAATCACGAAATTCCAAGATTGGTATCGAAAATTACAAGAATTGCTCAAATTACCGGCGCGAGAGTTTTTTTTTTTAGGTCTTCCAAGAATTTTCGAATCTAAAATGCCAGGAATTTACGGATTTAAAAAAAATAACAGAGCAACGTTCGCCATTATGCTCTTACGTGTTTCATTTTCTCAATCACGAAATTCCGGGATTACAATCAATACTTTTTTCTGACGCTGCAGCCCGGGGTTAATGTTGGCCCTTCAGTTAAGCTGCTTTATTCTACTCGGTTCTCCAAATTTCAGCGCTCGTAATTCTTGTCACTTCGTCCATCTAGCAAAGTTCCCCACTTCCAATGCTTGGTCTTTATGCATTAAACTAAATCTGAAAATGTAGAATATTTGTTTATAATACATGAAGGGAAAAGCGTATATATATTGAGTTCGGAACCAACCTACCATTTTTGTATCCATGTTCGCTATGGGGAGCAAATGGCCTACTAATGGAGGTATATTAACAGAAGTTTTTCTACGATAACTCTTTGTTACTCAGTTGCTCCACCTCTCTTAATCCAATAAAGTAGTAGGGATAGAAAGATAAGGCTAGGAAAGGACTAGTGTTAAACTAATCCCTCTCGCTATACCCAGTTATTGAAGGATTGGAAGGTTGAGAGGTAATTTTTAGAAATCGCAAATACCCATGCCTACGAACTGAAATTGATAAATCGATCGAAATAATGTTGCTCGTACTGGGACTCAACCCCGTGAGGTCCGTCACGGAAGCCAACAACGCTAACCGCTGCCCCATAGGACCCGACCTAACCTACCAATAAATCGGCATAAAAATCCACATTGCAAGATCTATATGGCGTGAAAAATACATACCGATTGAATCATTTGTCTTCTTAAAGTTTTCAAATCAAAAATCTTTTTTTTTTTTTCTCAAACCAGGTGAATAACTAGGATGTTTAACGTAGAGAAAATTATTATAATATTAAACATTCTCCTCGTGTCCCATTTTCAACATCAGATAGGATGCATATGAATTTTTCCCTATACAAACAACTTTGCATTTAATTATTAAACATTTACAAATACCAATTTCCATTTGGGGATACAAGCACTTTAGGATGCAACCAATTAAAACATAAATTCAGGCGCATTACCTTTTAAATATTTAGAAACCTTCTTATTAAAAAATATTTATTAAGTATTTTTAATTGAGCGATAACAATTATTTAATATCTAAAAATATTCGACAATAATATATTTTGCGAACTATCATTCGGTGAAAAAAATCACGCTCTTTTGCCAAATTATTTTTTTTGAAAGATCCACGAAAAAAATATTGTTCACGCAGCAAAACTGCAATTCTCTAATGGTGCAGATATAAAGCACTATTCAAATTTTTATTGGTTGACTGTGCTCTGCCATTCATAAAAAAGCACGTTCACATGTATATCCATTTCTGTGCAATTAATTTTACAATTATAAATAAAATGGAAAACGAAAATTGAATGGTTAGTTCATTATTGTATGTTTATTTTTGTGGATAACGGTCATCCTATCATAATGATTTTTTGTTGTTTTTCTATGCAGTTGAAACATTTAAAAAAATGGAAAACACTACCTACTTACTATAATAAAAGAAGTTTGTACAAAATCTTTATAAATTGATAACGAATAAAATCATTTCTATAATTCAAACAAATTATTTTCCCCAGAAACGTAAATTAGAGCCGTTGCTAACTTGTTTTACATTTCTCTTACAATTCACTTTACCTTAATAGCCCGGGATTAAATTCCAAACATTCCAAATAGACAATTTGTTTTGGTTGGTTGAATTGGCATTTACGTGGTACGTATTTAGCTCCGCATTTTTTTTATAAAACGAGTTTATAGCTATAGCCATCGTCAGAACCTCTTCTAGGGCAATATATATTGCTTGCTATTGAAGTTAATTCATAGTTCTGACAATGGCGCACGCCGAAAAAGTTATAAACTCATTTTACAAAAAAATCTAGAAGTAAATACGTTGATATTTTTTTACCTTATATTAATTTGTATCGGTATTGACGTTATTAAAAAAATGACATTTTAGTCAGCTTAGTGTCACATATTTTTATTTCGTATAATCAATCATCTACAAACTCATTTCACATTAAATTACAAATTACTTAATACACGCTTATTATTTTTTCCTGATTTTATAGAAAACTTATCAATTTATATTTTTATCAATTGATAATGCTCGTGATGAGCGAAACCGATCCATATCTGGATAAATAAATGTGGAATCACTTCTTTTCCACCGAGAATTGTTAGCAAGCACGATAAAAGGGATTATTTTTTATTATTTATTAAGACCACCTGCATATTAAAATGTGTCCAATCATAGCAACCTTAAGTGAGCATAAAAAATGTACCTCGGACACTTTGTCACGGCAGAATGAACATTTTTCTTCGTTAGTCGTTGCGTTGCGTCGTTATGATGAAACTAACGAATGAACGGAATCGTCTAACGGCCCGCTAACCACAGGGTAGAACTAAGTCTATTATACTGCCTATGAAAAGTTACGATGAAGACATTTTGTTGTGTATCTAAGTAGCTACATTATAAATATGTACATAGAAAAATCTAAAGCAGATGTTTCATATTTTTTAAAATTGTTTATAAAATACTTCAAAAAATAATTGATATGTGATTAGATTGTTTATCTCTTCAAATGAAAAAAAAACTATACATTATCTGCTTCCATTGTAAATGATTCTTAATAAAATTAAAAAAAAATCAAAACAAGCGAATAATCACAAATAAAAAAAAGGATGAAATCATAAGAAAAAATACAGTTCTCTGGATGAGAATGGGAATAGGCAACGTCGGTACTACAGTGAGGTTAATTGCCTCTACGATTAGCCAGAATTGGTCCAGTTAGTTAGAGCTTTTTCTAACGACCAGGTGGGTCTGGGTTCGATTCCCGGTAAAGTCAATGTCAAATTTAGATTTTTCAATTAAAATTTGAGACCCAAGACGTTTGTGATGTCAATTTATCTCGATAGAAAATTTAAATTAACTTTGATTATTCCACGTACGTGGAATAATCAAAGTTAATTTAAATTTTCTATTAAAATGAACTTCCACAAAGTTACCGCCGAAACCATCGAAAATTTATCTCGAGTTTATCTCGAGTGACTTGCATTAAAATTCTCATCTAGCGTTTCTCGTATGATCTTTCAACTTTGAAATATTTGGCGAATTGGTATAAGCTGTAATTAATAAATTTGATACATCACATACTTCCATGTGTTTGAACAGAAATCTTTTAATTAATTGAAAGTCAATATATAAAAACTGTCTAGACTGGGATTTGAACGCGTGACTTTCCAACGCCGTTAACCACTCGACCACGCTGCTAAAGAATAATTGCTTGGCTGCAATTGTCAACACTACAATTTTATTGAGTAAATTAAAAAAAAAAACTGTAAACTGAAACCTCTTAGTGATTCGTGGGCGATTTGTAGCGAATTTGGTCCTGGTCACAGACGTCAGGGTATCTCGTTACCCGTTGTCGCGCGCCAACTTTGAAAAATGTGAAATTTCCGTATCGCAAAACACGAAATATGCCGTCATTAAAATTTTGTTGGGAAATCTCCTCCCGCCGGAGTCCCCTGCCCTCCCGGCCGCCAGCCCCATCCCGCACTTGGAAGTTTCCAGCGAGCGGGTATCTACGACTAGAGTACCCGATTGTTACGCAGTAAATCAAAAATGACTGATGACTAGTCGGGTTTTGAAAGGCCATTATGAAATTCGCAGTGATAAAATCAGTGAGACTGTATTCAAACACCCGTCCGGTGAAACCAGGAAATGAATTCCGTGCTTGGTAAAAGTGTAGAGTATTTTTTAAAATGTCGACTAGAAGTTTTTTATTCCAATCTTTAAGGAATTTTGTGGAAAAAATAATGTTTTTGAAATAGTTAGTGTGTAGGGCTTCCATTCCCGGGATTATGATATTAGTAATTCCGGGATTGAGGACAAAAAGTGCAAAATTTTTGAAAATAGGCAAGCAGAAAAAATGTTTGAAACTCGCGCGAGGTAAAAAAGAACCTCGCATTCCTGGGTTTTTAAAATTGATAAGCGACTAAATGTTTATGAAATTCCGTGAAGAGTTAAAAAAAAGGCCTCAACTTTTTTCATTTTAGGAAATCCGTAATTTCACAGGATTTTCGGAGCAAAAATTTCTCAATCCCGAATTTCTACACAATTTTAGGGTGAATATTCAATGCCAAAATCCCGAAGTCACGGGTTCGTTATTTTACGTTTATTTTATTATTCGCAAATGATTTTTTTAAATTATACAATTAATCATGATAAACTTACTTGTCTTCCACTACCCACCACCGCTTTCCTATCCGACGTAGCAAAATTTCAGCGTATCAATTGAGAATGTCTTAAAGCAACTGATAGTATCAATCATAACATACTACTACAGAAAATGGATAATGGTTTATAGCAAGAACCTACTATCAAAGCTAGCAAAAAATTGAATAATATCGAAAACCGAGTTCCATGTTAGTTTCCAGAGTAGTGATAACTAAAAAAATGACAATATTAATGTCGCGAATATAATGTTATTTTTTTCAACCATAAAACACTCGTTATTCCTTAGTATTAATCCTTCAAGTACATCCAAAACTCCTATAATATTGTATGCAGGTATATGTTGGATGGGCCAGGAAGCAGTATCATTTAATAAGGTGTCCGATTCCAAAAAGCTACATCATGAACAATGGATTTTTTTATCAAAGCTGTTGCGGTTTTTTGTTGCAGAGCTTTTACGCGAAACTTTAGCGTTCAAATTTATATGCTTACCAACGACAGCATATTAAAAAAGTTTTCATTTTACGCTACGTACGATTTTTTTATGACATCGTATTGACAGAGTGGTATAATTAAAACACGTGTATATTTTCCAAAATTTCTTTTACCTTTTTAATTATCTGAACTTTGAAACATGTCTGTCAACATTTTCTTTTATCTGTACTCTTCTCAGTATAAAACAAACGCCACAGATATTTTGGCATATTCTTTAAAAAAACAGTCTACTGACATAAAGATTGTCAATCTATCTATTACTAAAATTCCGTACAAATCCCGTGTCATTTTTCCGAGCCAATGAAACATTTTGCTTACGACTTTCAGATTTTTAAATAAAAACCACGAATGGTCTCAATCGAATGATGAGTACATATATAGTTTTTTGACGGCATCTCTTCATCGAGTAAATCTCGTATGATCTTTCAACTTCAAAATATTTGACGCGTTGGCGTAAGCTGTAATGTCAAATAGTTTTTAAAATTAAAAAAAAATAAAAATATTAAGAAAATCACAATATTCCTTTTTACTTATTTCCACTTTAATTTAAGAATATCAGGACCGGCTTTGCTCATGGCGAGCGTTGTCAACTGATAAGATATATAATTTAACAGTGCTATTTATACCGAAACAAATTGAAATAAAAAGGTGTTATAAACCATTGGAATTGAAAAGAGTTTACAAATAACAGTAGAAATTATGAATAAGTGACTCTAAACTAACACAAATTTTAAAAATAACACCGTGTTAGTTTAAAGTTACTTTTTCGTAATTTATACTATAATTATTTTCAATGCCATTGGTTTATTACACATTTTTATTTCAAACTGTTTTTGTATGAATAGCACTGTTGAATTAGATTTTTTATCAGTTGACAAAAGTCTCCATGAGCAAAACCGGTCCTGATATTGGTAAATAATAGTTGAAATAAGAACAAAGAAATATTGTTTTGGTATAATGCCTTTTAACTAAGTTTTGACAGTGAATTCCCTAAAAGACATCTCTTTTAATTAACGTCCATTTTCCGGCTTCTTTTTCAAAATTCAGTTCTTTTCTTATTTTTGGCGCTACTGTCAGGGGTAAACTTTGACTGCCTCAGTCAATCTCCTCTTCTCTTCTCGATCATCAACCCTCATAAGCTAGTCACTGACTTCCAGTACTAGCAGATCCTGCGACACCATCCATCCAGCGAAATCACGGTATTCCAACGCTCTATCTGCCATCAGAAGTAGCATTTGTTTTTAATTTGAAATAAATTTATGAAATTTCAAAGATAAATATCCCATCTACATTTCGAGCCACAGTAATTTCGTGCAAAAAATGTATTAAATACGATTTGTAAATGAATTATATTATTTGCGACATTTATGTTCAATGTTTCGGGCTGCCATGCAGACGACAAACGAAAATACAATTTCAACATGTTTCGTTTTGTTATTATGACGACGCATGTATTGTATTAGAAAAAAATTACGACAAAAGCTTAAAATTGTCACTACAAGGCCCATATTTTCTCGTATGTAATATAACATACGTAGCTGTTAAAATAAAATCTTTTGCTACAAGGAATATAAATTTATAATATGTAAGCGAACAAGTTTAAAGTGTTGTAACTGAAGCCCCGGTTGTAAACCATGTTGCAGCGACATGAATGCACTTAAAAAGTGCAGCCCGGGTAGCTTTTTTACCGGATATTATTTCATGTCCTCGGAAAATGAAAAACCCACAGCGCAGAGCACGTCAAAGTGTCACTATAGTGTTGTTTTTGAAAGTGCAATTTCACGAGTAACATAATACATAATGAGAATCAACTAAAATACGATGGAAATTTTACATGAGAATGTAATTAAAGCTGTGGAACATAAATCATTTTTGTAGTAACAGCTCAATATATCAAGAAGTATATAAATATAAACAGATGTAAATTTAGTTATTTAGCTTTGTTTTAAGATTACTTTGATGATTTAATGGATACTTTCTCAAGTTTATCCTGTCGTTTTTGTTGCTAATTAGTCAATTCTTCTTATCTTTCGTACACGTGGTTGTAGATTTATACCCCGGCATTCGTCATACATTGATTATCCAATCTTACATATACATAATATTAAAACGAATGAATAACTACGATGTTTTCATACCTTCCCACATAACCATTTTCTAATCCTTAAAACGGGATGCAATGAAAAGTGACTAACTTGCCTTTTCGTACCAAGAATTCGTGAAAAAAAAATTTCGACCTGCACTATCAGAAAAAAATTACTATATATTCTTTGAAAATAAAACACATTTTGTGTTGTAATATAAAGATCAGTTTTGCTCAGAGTGCTGTAATTTTGACACTTTTTACTGAATATGGGAAAATTGAAAAATTTCCGTGGCTGATCAAAGCCATTACGTGTCAAAGTGTGGTATTATAGAATGGAAAAACATAGTATAATTACAACGTTGTCAATTTTTATTTTATATCATAAATGATTTCTCTCAGACTAACTACCAAAACTTTCGATCGCGGCTAATTTTTATAAGTATAATTTAAACATCGATTTCGATGAAATTTAATTATATTATTATAATTACAAAATACATCTTATCCCCACTTACATCTGTAATACTACGATCTTTTTTAATGAACTTATATATTTTTAAAAAATATTTTAATTCCATTACGAAGCATGAAGACACTTAGTCGTGAATGGATGATATTTAGAAGAGGTTATTCCGGCTTTTCAGTCCTTCCACTGAAAAATAATGTATTGTATCTACAGTATCGTTATTTGTATACGATTGATACATACTGTCATTTTCGTACTCGTGGTAAAAAAAAAACAAGGAAAAATGTACACCGCATATTATGCAAAAAAATACCAATTCAGGATTTTAAAATACGTAACAAAATAAAACATATGTTGTATGAACTAAAAAATGAATCTTAAATACGTATAGTTTATATCTTTTACCGTCTTCGTGGTCAATTGGTCAATATTTTGGCTTTGGGTACGGAGGTAGCGGATTTGAATCTCAGTACGGATAGCTTTATAAATATAGTTTTCAATCGATTTATTGATTTCTCTTCGAAGTCATGGATGTAAGTGATGTCTTGGATTTTTCCTCTCACACCCATCCTATCTTTAAAACGGGGCTTATCGAGAGCAATCAGCTTACCACTAATCCTATCCTAAATCTCTTATTCTATTCTTACTCTCTTTGCAGAAAATATAGTCTGAGAAACAAGCATTTTTTGTAAATATACACTTTTTTTAAAATAAACTCCATTAAGAATTAATATGCTACTAGCTGTAAGCCCGTTGCCCAGCAACGTGAGATTTTTGTTGCATTGTGTTTAATTTTATTTTATTTAATTTTATTTTATTTAATTTAATTTTATTTCATTAACTATTCATTTTCAAGTACGCAAACAAATACATTTCGTAGAAGAAGAAAAAGACTCGAGGACATCAGTACGCACACATTTGTGAAAAGTGAAAAGCGAGTGATTATTTTATCGACTATTAATATATAGAATTTAGTATGAATAAAAAAGTGGAGACTGGAAGGTGTGAAATCAAGGACATCCTTCACTTACTCACTCGCTCACTCAAACAAACAAACAGACATTATCGACTATTAATATATAGATACATGGAAAAAGGAGTTAGTTTTAGAAAAAATGCAGTTTTGAACAGCAAAAACCCACGGATTAATTTGGTGAAAAGTATAAAAACAATCGATGCATAACAACAAAAAAAATGCAATCTTCCAGACTAAACTTACATCAATATTTGACCAACATTGCAATCGATTTACACACACAGTGCAATAAATCGGTATGTTCGTATTGGTAAACATTTATATTCATCACTTGTATACATTATTGTGCACTAGAAAGCTTACTCGCCAGATTTTAATTCTACGAGAGTACTTTTTTCCGCTTATCTGAACAAAATTTTCCATCACAAAACGATAAATCGAATGGCATGCCCAGGCGCACAAACTCGCTTGACATAAATTCTGTACCCGGGGACCAACCACTTATGACATGACAGGTATTTATATGCCATTTCAAATACACGCCTATGATTACTCCACGTTAATTATTAATGTCCATAATAATACTACCGTGTATCTAAATTATAATTGTACAAACAATGGGTGACTAATAAGTTAAAAGCACTATTTTGCACATCGTCGTCGTTAACTGCAAAAGTTGTATTTACTGCTACAAGAATTACATGATAAGTTTGAAAACCATTTACTGTCACGCATAAAGATTGTAATACCGGAATTCCGGGATTCATGATGTTTTTTCAATACCGAAACACTTGTTTTCTCGTCTAGTATTGTGTTCTCAATTAGTCGTATTTGTTTGCTTTATTTGTTATTTATTCATTGAAGTTTTTTTAATGAATAAGTATTATTATTTTCGATAGATTCGGCGATAACTATGTTGAGGTTCGTTTGGATTTTTTATTAATTAATTATTAAAAAGAAACCAAGATATAAATAAACCTTATCTTTATGGGTATTTTTCTGTGTACAATTTATTTATGTGGCCTGAAATAGTTATCCTCATGATGTAATATTTTTATTTGTATAATTTAAATTTATGATTATCAAATCAAACAGACCGTTAAATTAACAATGTTAACATTCAATTAGTTGAAAATACTAAACAAATTTTGTTTGAAAGGGTATTGATATAAGATTTTGACTGACTTCACCCAAAAGTTTAAGCTCGATAACGAAGATTTGTGTATTTTGTTGACTTTTTATTTGCAACAAATTTACGTTTAATAAAACTGGAAAATAATTTAAAAGAAATTCGAAAGAGTTTTATAGTAAAAGGAGTGTTTCGTGTCACCAGCAATACAAGGTCGTACACCTCTACCATAAAATAATAATCATTGTGTGAACATTTATCTATAATTTCAAACAATTAACAGCAACTAAATCAGTTTATAAATTTTCAACAAAAAATGTAACGTTAAGGTGAAAGGATTGTTTGTTCTTCTTTGGCCATATTCGCTCCCTACGAAGAGCATATTGCCGAAACGTGGCATCTCCATGTTTCCCTGGCTCACGCTAATTGCTTTGCTTCCTCCGATGACACGTCAGCATCCTTTAATTCCGCCGAGTTCATCTTATGGAAAGTGCCCGACGGTTGTCCAGAACGTCGAATCCCACCGGTGGGAAGAAGAGGTTTTTAAAGTGAAATTAATAAAAAATTAACGCCATAATTGTATTACAAGATACGAAATTTTCAACAAAGTTATACCACATACAAGTAAAAATCATCCATTAACCTCCGTTGTAAAATTCTTCAATTCGTTAACCCATCCATCTTTGAAATTCACTATTATTCGAGTATTGTCAGAAAATAAGAATAAATGAATTATTTAATCAGTCTGTATAGAGTTGGCATACTTGTCTGTTAACAACTCGTTGTATGTACTACATTTGAAATGATTACGTCGAACATCCATAACTCGTAATTTAGCGAATATTCAAACTAGAAATTAGGTTATCTACATTAGCGCCATCTATCATCATCAGGCCGCATTATCAGAAATCCCCTAACCCCAAACGCGTGCGTATAAACGGACGGATGTTCAATTTAGCTGATATCTTATTTATTTACAATTATAAATATTGTATATGTGGCCGTTATTTGCAAACCTGGATCTTTCCAAAATTGTTGAAACATGAACTATGAATTCATTGAATTGGCATTTACTTGGTAGAACTCCATTATAACACGGTGAAAAAATAACAATGTATTTGAGCTCTACAATTTTTTTTGATTGTTGATAGCTATTTCGGCTTGACACCCTCGTCAGAACTATGGGCCATGAATCTAATTAAGTAGTTAAAAATAATGTTTGAAAGTATTTTTAGAAATCAGTCTCAACCATGGCTTGACAACACACAAAATATCATTCCAAAGTAAAGTAAAACTAAAAATACTTTTAAATTGTACATTATTTTTAAAAATAAAAATTTAAGTTTTATTTTTTAACCATTTCGGTATGAGCCGTGTTTGCAAGCCTTTTGCAACTTTTAAATGATTTTTACACGTTTTTTTAAAAATAACAACCTTAAGCTAAGGTGTGCTAAAGTTATTGCAGTGTGTTATAAATAATAACTAAGCCACACATAAATTGCAATTCATTCACTCTCCTTTCTTTTTCATACTATATTCCATCAAAGTTTGAATATCAAATTGCAATTATACCTAATTCTTACGTTAGTCTTATCAGATTTCTGATGCTTTAGTAGCCAAGAAAGGCAGGAAGTAGTAAGAGCCATGAGATAACTACTAATCTTTTTCCAGGCCCAGCTTTCCATCTTTTCCGTGACTGAGAGATTAAAAATTTATAAAATAGTCCTCTATTAGAAGTATAGTTTGGGTTTGAACGTAAAAAAGGGTTTTAATAAAACAGTAACGGAAAATTTGACAGTCCAGTTCGCGTGAAAGATCGCTGTATTTGTAGTGAGCATCCACAATCACGACCGCTTGTGAATTATTCAAACCAACTGAGATGATATTAACTTGTACATGTGCGCTAAGCTCTACTGCTGCAGCGAATGCCAACCATTGTTAATTGAGTTTCATTAACTATGAAATCATTAAAGTTTCCATATTATACATCAAAAGGGGTTCGATGATAACGAGACAGTGATGTAGACATATCTCACTCTGTTTTTGAGTCAGACAATAAAAAAAATATTCTCAACTTGAAGATGTATTTTAAATAATTAAAAGAAGTATTTAATCGATTTAAACAAGAAATTTAATAATGGAGTAACAAATAAATTCATCTAAAATGAATAAAACCGTTTTTATATTAGTTGAATTGAAAACGAAAAGAATTGCGACACAAACGTCGACCCTTTTACAGCTTCTGCGAATACTATGAATTCACTAAAAATACAAAATCAAATTCAATCATTTTGTTATTTCACTTATTTTGACACGTAGACAATCAGACGAAGAACATCCGAAAGTTTAAAAATAAACCAAAAATTCATTGAAAAATTGAAATTGAAGTTACAGCCTGATTCATTGAAAATATTAACATTAAACATGTTTGTTATTTAAAACGTAACGTTTTTCTCATTTTTTTTTGTAATTTCAATATTATATCATGTGTCAACCGCATTGACGTTAACTGTATGTAATTTAATCTATTTTCATATTTTTTTTACAAAAAAAAAAACAAAATCATGTCTTTTGAATAAATCAATCTGTCACTCATTTATTGTTGATATTGTTAAATCTTTAAAGACGTTATTGGTATTTTTATTATTGTGAAAATCAGTTTTAATTCTACTTTATGTCGTATTCTTTACTAAAATAAACAATATGTGTTTTTTCTCTTGTTACACGTCTTTTGAATAAAACAATACGTAACTAACTTACTGTATAAATTATTAAATCTTTAAATACATTATTGGGCTAAATCTGTTTTATTTTGTATAAACCGTCTTTACGAGATTTTCACTAAGAATTTAGTATTTATTTATAATCTCTTATTGACTCCAAAATACTTGATTTTAAATTACAAACTTACACTATTTAAGGCATTGAATATCTTATAAATATATTTAAGTATTTTATCTAAAAAAAAACAATTTATATCAATCACGTGGTCCAATATTCAAAGTTTTTGGTGGCCACCCAACATACTCGCCTAGACAACTTGAACAAGAAAGTTTATAAATGCCACTTACACTCAATATTTGATGGATAGTATGTAATACATTATTTTCAATCACGAATATTGAGCGCGCATTTATTTTTATAATAAAACTCCTAGCTGTCTGCCCAACATACTTGGCTGTGCAATTTTGACACGATCAAAAATGTTGCTATTACTCAATCTATGTCAGATAGTTGGTAATACATTTAAAGATTACCTACGCCTGAAGTACTTTCCAAAATAATCGCTGGTCTGTATTCTACTGGTTTTAGTATGCATCCGTGTGTGTTCGCGAAAACACATTTATACATATACACGCAAGCACACCGATAAGTAGAATTTGATAGTATACAATAGATTTTGAGAGGAATCAAAGAGTCAAAGGGTATCCACCAGAGCTTTCACATACAAAACACACTAGACTCGTACTAATGTGTGTGAATATGCATGCAGCACTACAATCAGTAGCGTTTTTAATAATTAACAAAATACAGTACAATCAGATACCAGAGTACATACAACCTCTCTCTGAGTATAATGTCGTATTAATCATAATTAACACACCTACGTTAATTAACTTACTGTTAATCGTTTCCTAGAAAAATAATATTTTATTGCCGTTTGGCTAATTTTTATATCGTTATTTTATATCGATATACATTAGTTTCAAAGTGTAACAAGTCAAAAAAATCTTTTTTGAATATGAAAATGTGTAGAATGCGTAGAACGCATTTGTTTCAAAGTGAAACTTGTATTAATTTGTGGTTATTTAAGAATGGCAGTGGTTTTTATCATTATTTAGATCCAAACTGTAACAACTACAAAAAGTATGTGAAAATCTCTAATAACTTCTTTAGATATAAGAAAAAAATGTTTAAAGTAATAGAAATATATTTTTTTAGATTATAACAGATTTTTGGTAAATATTGTTATCATTTTAAATCATATCCGCTTTCAATATGGACTGTATCTTATCATATGTTTTTTTACGAGAAGTTCTTGCTATTTAGACACTCAACTTCTCATTTAGCAGTGGTTAGCTAATCACTCTAGCTACGATAGGTGGTCTGAAGAAAATTTAAACATCACAAACATCGACGCCTGGACTAGAAATCCATAAATGGATTTTAAAAAATCTGCTTCTACTAGTACTTGAACCCGTGAACTCCGCAACCAACGTCATTGTTGACTTTATGACTACAAAATATATTTTAAAAAATGACGTTTGATAGTCCATAATAAAAACTATGAATGGAAATCACAATTATTATTCAAAAAAGGTTTTTTATTTTAAAATTTAAATCATTAAGTTGACGCATTCAAGAAAACCGGGATTTCTCCAACATTCAAATCGTCATTTCCCAAGCTCTGTGTTTGTGTGACAAATGACTTTTTGAATGTTTGCTCCTCATTAACGATGTGCCTAGAATCAATTACTACAGCCGCATTTACAAATTTCAGAAACCTTTAAAATAGTATAACGCAATACGTTCTTGAATATTTCATAATATAAATATACTTTGATACAGTCTTTTTAGGGGATATCATACATGTATATGAAAAAAAAATCAGATCATGGAAATAAATAAAAACCGACTTGGTAAGGGCAATAACATTAAGTCACGGACTTTCTTTCTGTGCATTTTTTTTATTACGTTAATATGACTTTAATATAACAATATCTAAAAATTATAAAAATAATTGTAGATTATTGTTTCTAGTAAAAAACGAGAGTATAGACAAGAGTCTATTCTTTATAACAATAAAATATCTGAAACAATGCCTGGAATGAATACAGACATATGGACACACCCAAACGTAGTGAAAGATTGTGCACACAACCTTCTTACATAAATTATATGCGCTCGCTATTGAGTCACTCTGAGAATTAAGTAAGATGGTGTTAAATTAAACGCCTATTGTTTAAAATTACATGACTGTCAAAAATCAGATACTCACAATCCGCATTCTTTAAGTGTAATATTTTTGATTTTGTGAGACACTCGGAGATAAGTGAACATACAAGATAACTTCATGTCATGTCAGTGGTCATGAGAGATGTTGTAACTGCATGAGTCAAGTGCTACGGAAAGCCTCAATCTTCCTTGCCTATTCTTTTGACCGGTGGGATTCAGGCATCCTGGAGGACTGTCGAGTACTATCCATAGGATGTATTTGGTTCAACTGAGGGATTCCGAAATGTCATTGGAGGAAATGACAAAATTGGCAAGGGACAAGGAAAGATAGCGGTGCTACGTGGCCATTTGATTCTCATATGGAGCGAATATGGTCAAAAAAGAAGAATGATATTTAATTGTTTTACACTTAAGACTATACTTAATACATACTGGGAAGGCTTATAAATACTTAGTCCAACTTCTTTGAAACACTAAAATAGCCAGGAAACTGAGATCCTACTAGGGCACGCAAGCGCTAAAAAGTATCAGTTGGCTTTTTTTGGCTTATAAATTATACTTAAAAAATGAAGGAATTCCAATTACTTTAATACAGAAAGCAATCCTTAAAGATTATCATAAAGTTATATGCGAACAGTTTTGTATAATTTGGACGGTTTCATGAATTAATTATATTAATTTAAGTAACCAACCATTTATCAAAAGTTAAAAGCTGAACGAAACTATTCAAAACAAATTCTTAAAATTATAACAGAGAAATATTTGCGATTTAAAGTTTTATGAATCATAACTAAGAATTTTGGTTAAATATCCAAAATTCTTTGAAATTTATGATTTTTACTAAGTGGTTTTGTATAAATTGATGTTTGGATATAAAGCCTTGAACAATTTATGAAAATCAAATTTTAAAATGATTTAAATAAATATTTTACAATGAAGTTTAAAATGTCTACTGATTTTATAGACAGTGTAAAGTGTAAATAATAAAATCTTGTCAGAACGCCATATTTGTATTAAATTTGGCATTTTAATTTTCAGTTCTATCGTTTTATAGTAATAAAATTGTTTGATTTTCGCATTTATTTTACATTTAATTATAATATATGTATATATTAATTTCATATAAAAATGGATCGCAATGCAGTTTGATATCATTTATTACAAATCATTTACAATTAGAAAATAACTCAATATAATATAAAATATAGAGACAAACACATATCAATTAATATGTAACAACTAAATTAAATTTACTTTAGATTTTTAACTAGACATAATTAATTAAAAAGCAGCACAAGCAAACTCATGAAACAATTCGGATTTGGTGATACGTTGTTTGCGTTCATCGTTATGAATAAAATAACCATACACTAAATCTATTGTGATATGGGTAGTTTTATTGACAACAGTAAATTTCCTTTAAAAATATAATAATTTTACATTCATTTTTGGTTTTTACATCTGCTATATATTGTTTATTTTAGCATATATTTAGCATTTATCGCAAAATGATAAAAATAAAGGACTCTAAATATTATTAATGATCTTATTTGGTGTTACGAACATCCATTTTCTACGCAATTTTACAGTACACCTCTTAATATGATATTACTATTATTGTTTTAGCTGTATCATTCATTTTAAGATGGTGTTTATTTCTGTACGAAAATTTGAATCTACGCCAATATTTTTTGATGTCCAAATCTACCGACCACCGATGATATCACGATATATTAAATTATTTTATCCGCAAGAAGTGTAAAATAAAATAAGTAAAAAAAAACATGACGCCAGAGTATGATATGAACTCTGCAAATAAAATACGCGATTGTTGCCGTTGCGGCTTACCTGCGTACTAGCCTGCAGAATCATGAGACCAATGTATGTGAAGTCCTACTAATAAAAAATAATGAGCTCTTGTCTTGCCGCTAAACATCGCCCTTAAAGAAGAGAGCAATGCAATCCAAAAGACAATAACATCTAGAAATGAAAATAGCTGTTTGTTTCAGTTAGCAGATCGTTTTTAAATACCATATATTAAAATGTTTTATTTTATTACGGTATTGATTAAAATTGAAATATTATATTGTACGATTGTGTATCCGTGTGTTGTATAATATAATATATAATGTTTCAAGAAAACAGCTTAAGTTGTGTCCTGACATGATTTTTTTAATACAATCCAAAATTTCAGTTAAAATATCTACCCATAATTGGCAAAATAACTTAAAAGGCACAATTCGTTAAATTGTGTGTTAAGCCAATAATTGTTCAATATCGTCTAAGGTGGCAAAGAGCAATTTTAGAACGTTATCTCATTCGCCTGATCATTTTTAGGAACTGCGCATTTTATTTTTTTGACTTGTTACCGTTTATTACAAGTGAAACCTGGTTGATACACGCTGATTTAGAGAACTGAAAGTATTCAGACAATTTTATTATAATATCAAGATAGGCATTGATCACATATTACTATTTACTACGCGCATTCCAGGACTTCCTTTTTCGACTTTAATTTAAAAAAAACTTTCTTCTGTAAAATTTAAAAATTGTTGGTTATGATTTTTTGTCTTTTTTGGGTCGTTATTTTATTTATTTTGAAAATCAAATGCAAATTATTTTATATATATTTTTTTTTTTAACCATGTCCGCTCCCAATATGGAGCATATGGACTCCTAATGGAGTTTACCTCAACAGAAGTGTTTTCTACGAGAACTGTTTGTTACTCAGTTGCTCAACCTCTCTTTTTACAAAGAGAGTAGGGATAGAAGGATAGGGCTAGGACAGGATTAGTGGTAAGCTAATCGCTCTTGATACGCCCCGTTCATAGGAAAGGATGGGTGAGAGGGGGGAATTCAAGACATCACATATATCCATGCCTTTGAACAGAAATTCATAAATTGATTTAAAAATCAATTTATAAAACTGTCCGTACCGGGATTTGAACCCGGGCCCTCTGTAGCCGAAGCCAACACCGTTGACCACTCGACCACACAGGTGGCTATATTTTTTAATAAAGTTATATTTGAAAGATGCTCTCTCGCCAATTCATAAACTAGGCATGTCTTATAATAATAGAATAAAATAGAGATAAAAAAGTTCTTTATGTATTTTTTTAAATAAATATTAACGTTATTAAAAATACTACCAGCATTTAAGCTATAATGCAGTTATTCTATATATTTCATCAATTAAGTCTTTTTAATTTATTAGGTAAGATAACCAATTTCAATAATCATTTTTAACGTTGCATAGCTATGCTATTATCTTTAAGTAATGCTTAATAAAAATCGACAAATTTCTTTGTATAAAAAAATGTATTGAATAAAAATTATTACAAATCAATAATAATTGATTAATAATTCGTATTGTCATCTCCAACGCCACTGCAATTACACACACACATAAAAATCAACGCACACTTTTATCATTCCACATAAAGCCTCTAATTAGCCCACAAATTTTATACTGAGGCAAGGAAAAATCGACTCTATTATTACTCTACCACACGGTCATTATATTGTTTTCCGCGATGTGCAATAACAATTATAATAATAATGTTTTCAATGCGAGTCAACAGGAAGCAGGGATTTTAGTATTGATCATTCGATCAACGGCTGCATTGTTTTTGGAAGTAATAACGCAATAATAATCGCAAACAAATAAAATTCGTTTGTTAGTCAAGAACAATAAAACTCCGCGTGATATTCATTATTGACGATTCAACTACTTAATCGGGCTTTTGTTACTAATGAGAAAAATATGCGAAAAAAAATGTTTTATTCATTTTTTTGAATATCAAATTTATAAAAATATTGTATTACACTTAAGCATCAGAGTTATTTATGTCTTTCTCATTACTGATGCTATTAATTTTTGCATTATTTTTCTATAGTTGTCGATAGAAGGGCGGATTGCTACAGCGGTGAGCAATCCATGGTGAGGCCAGTTCACGTTGACGGCATACGTAGCGTAAAATTACAAAAGACAATTCATCAACATTTTACTACGTGCGGCAAAAATGTTTATATCTTTCAAGCCAAAATTATTTCATTTAAGTTAAGATATTTTTTACTATTGTATTCTATATTTAAATAAAAAAGCAGCTCTTATTGGCCATTTTATTTGAGTATTATTGCCCAGTTGATTAGTCAGATAACTCAGAATAAATATTTTATTTTATCAACAAGTGTTATACTGTGGTCAGGTTCAGTAGTAAGACTCAAAGAAATATTTGTATAATCATCCAGACGAAAAATCATTTTTTTGGCAATTTTTAATTTTTTCAGCATTAGCATTTTTTAATATTCGATTACTGAACCCGGTAGAGCTCAAAGTTATATACATAACAGCATCACTTTTAAAGTGTTTTTAGAGCAATTCTTAGTGTAAAGGGATTCAATTAAAAAAAAACTCTTTTGCATAAATCACAAATTTATTTTTTTAGATCAGAACTGGTTTCGCTAACGACGAGAATTTTCAACTAATTTCAACTTCCATCAGTTAAAAATGCTGGTTATGAGCGAAGCAGGCACTGATCCTATAAATAATTGTGGAATTAGTATTATACAAATGAGCTGTATTTTTAACATAACTTTTAAAACGATTAAAATCCAAATTTGTCGGAGTTGTCTAACTAATGATCTAGACCAGAGGTGGGGAACCTTTTCTTCTCTAAAGGCCGCATTCATTTTTCTGATTTGACATAAGGCCGCAGTAAACATTGACCAGGCTGGAAAAAAAATCATACCAATTTGTAAAGCCCAGAAATTTGCGGATTTCCCAAAATTATCAGCATAGAACCTTTTTTTTTTTAGGTCTTTCAAGGATTTTCAAATCCAAAATGTGCAGAATTTTAGAATTGACCACTAGGCCGCACCAGGGTAGCCAAAAGGCCGCATGCGGCCACAGGTTCCCCATGCCTGATCTAGACGGTCGATATGTTATGTTGATTTTTTTTACTAAAGTTTTATTACGCTCTGTCAGTCAATATCATTAATTAAATAGTGGTATTTGTAAATTGCTTTAACATTTTATAAATATAATCGCTTCTCATGTAAATATAATACCCCTGGTTGGACGTATCTCAACTTAAATTGTTATACAATAACTGGTATATAAGATAATTTATTTTTTAAGCGGGAATACGAGATAACACCTGTTATAAATATGCATTTCTCCCGTCATGTTTAAAAACATAAACGCGATACAAAATGGCAGAACATTCCTTTTGAATTATGTACACATTTTACTTTTACAAGAATAAAAGAAAATACCTTTCCCGAAAATAAAAAAATAAATTCGCCCTTATTTCTACATTAATCCCCGTTCACCGAAAGCAGACAAATAAATCATTCGCGAATTAGTACACGCCTGCACACTCGTACCGATATATAAATATATAAAAAAATATTTTTCCCTTCAGCTGTTTATACACGTAAAAAGATATATAAATAATATTTTTTTTTGAAACAGGAGAGCGGCGATTGTTACAAATTCGATTTGACATTGTGTCACGAACACGCGCGGTCGAAAAAATTTTGACATGTATGTTCCTGACACTTTTTCATATAAATTATTATTATTATCAGCTCGAGTACCCGGAGGCGTAATTTGCCCTTCGGTTTTTGCATGTCATGTGAAATGATGTAGAAATATAACATTAACTACATGCATAAATTGATAAATATCAGTATCGTACACGTTTATGTAGTTATTTATTGTTTAAAATTCAAAAGTACAGTGCATGCAGGGCCGGCGCCACCATAAATGCGAAATAGGCAAACGCCTAGGGCGCATAAATTGGGAAGTCAAATTATTTTTTATAATCTAATAACAAATATATTCGTTATAATTATGCATCGTATTATATATATTTCTAAAAAGAGAGTTTGAACGACTGAATAACAAACATTTCTCATAAAAACTTGTGTTAAGATACCTCCGTTAGGGGGCCATGCGATCGACATTGAGAGCGGACATGCATATGAAAAAATATTCCACAGTTTATTAAAAAGGGGGCGCGCCAATAACCGTTCCTTAGGGTGTCAAGTGACCTGGCGCCGGTACTGAGTGCATGGCGTTACAGCTGACGCCAATTCGCCATGCACTTTACAAATATAATTAAAATAAAAAACAGTACATAATACATGAAAATCAACATACGAAATCAAGAAATAAAAAAGTAAAACCTAACAAACAGTTCACAAATACTGTTACTGAAAATTTCCACTTCTCTAGGCCAGTGTTTCCTAACTTTTTTGGGCCCGTCGGCTCTTTTGAGCGTCTTCATTTTTCTGTGGCCCCCATATCATTGCTTTGTCTTCCCGTAAAAATTCGAATTTCAAAAACTCAGGAATTGGCGGATTTCCCAAATTTACCAGCGTGGGACCTTTTAAGCTTGCAAGAATTTAGAATCCAAAATCACAGAAATTTTGCCCGTGGCTCCCTTGAAACACGTTGTAGCCTCCCGTTGAGATACCCTGCTCTAGGCAATGAGTCAATCAGTCGAAAAGTTCTTGAAACTGGCTACTTGTACGTCCTACGCGAGGAACAAGTTTCAGAAACAAAAAAAATGGTAACAGTTTCGTCCACGTAAGAATGTAAGCAACTCATGAGAATTTCAGGATTATCAACTCGGCCCCTAAGAAGACGAGAAAAATGCTTTAAACTTGAAAACGATCTTCGAGCTTCAAGAGAGTGATTTATAGCATTCCTAAAAGAAATTATATTATAAATGGAAGGTAAACTATATTATGTCAATTTCGGTCAAACCCATGTCATGGATGTATGTGATATCTTGAATTCACTCCTCCCACCCATCCTATCCTAAGAATGGGGCTTAGCGAGAGCTATTAGTTATGTAACTAGTTCTGTCCTAGTTTTATTCTTCTATCCATATTTGGATAAAAAGATGTTGAACAATTAAGTAACAAGCAGTTCTCGAAGAAACACTTATGTTGAGATATACTCCATTAGGTGTCTATATGCATCACATTGAGATCGGATATGGTAAAAAAAATTATTTCAGCGTTCCAAACATTTTTTTAATTTTAAAAACATTCGATAAGCAAGATTAAAAAATTAAGCCACTCAAGAAGAAAATAATTCACAAAAAATATCTCAAATACTTTTTTGTAAATCAACTTGATTTGATATTTACTTCCCCAATACTTAAAACCTTGAAGCGTGTCTACGCGAGTATACTATTCATACCGCTTCACTACAGAAATTGCTAAAATATTATACATATATGGTTTTGATAATCATTTCAATATTATGTTGTTCGTTTGACGAGTAGAACACAAAACGGACCGAATTCGATTTGATTTTGCAGTGATCCGATTAGCGTCAAGAGGGAACACATAAATCTGTTCTAATAGTAACCATGTTTTCCCAGAGAATCCCTCTTTTTTGTGATAAAATTTCCAACAAATAAATAAATAATAAAAGGTTAACAGGTAAATCAGACGTTCGATAATAAATTTGAATGAAATCCTTTGATCCATTAAGTGTGGTCAACCGGTTTTAACGATATTCTGCCTCTGTGTGTGTTCGGAAAGTTTACACTTGGGAAAATTTCATTAATCACATCATCGATAGGTTGCCAGATATTTCATTAGTTTTATAAGTAACGTCAATAAATTGTCAATATCAAACAAATTCAAATACCGTTTGACAAATTTAAATTGCTGAGCACTGTGGAGTAGTGAGTAACACACTCTGCTTTTAATATAAATTTAATTTAATTAAATATGATCACTTTATTATTACATAGTTTGTGTAAAAAATACATTTTTTGTCTCTTAGAAGTATCTTCAGACAAACTCTCGTAGGGATATTTACGGTTGTTTTCTACTAATAAATTACAAAATGAAGGTTTTTATACTAAACGCAGGGAAAACGTAAGATATAAACACTTAAAGTGATAATATCAAAATAATTACTTGTATGAGGAAAGGTCGATTTCAAATTTAGCAATGATGAGCCGCCTGTCGTATTTAAAATGTTGCTTAATCATGATACATTTCTATTAATGATTTTATTGATTTTCATGAACTATTATTTGTTCATTCTCAACCCTTTTTTATTAAAATTGTGATTATGTTTAGCCTTTCATTGCTTTTATATTTTTTTATCGAGGTGTTGTTTCCTCAATTGTAAGATTTGGTTTATTACCGTTTTTTACGAAAAATAAGTCTATTACTTACAGTCAAATACGATAAAATTAAATATTTAAATAAAAAAAACACTAGCCTGGCCACGTAAGAATACCTGTTTATTTCAAACGAGTTCAGTCGGAAGTCTAGACTTAGAAGATTCCGAAATAAAATAGGCCATTTATTGATGCCGTAGAGTTTACCTCTATTACCCCAGCGTAGCATTCGACCAGTGTTATTTCAAATCAAAACAACCAGTTCTGCTCGTTCGTAAAATATATCTAAGCAGTCCAATTGAACTTGATTAAATTTAGATCCTGATAAAAATTCTCGTAATTCAATATTTAATTGGCATAAAAGCCCAATGAGGAGATGTTACTGATTTTATTGTGATCTGCTAAGGCGCTTTGGAAAGAAACAAGTACGTTTCTCGACCCTTCAAGGATGCTGTCCATCTGTTCTGCTGCAGTGCTATAGCCACCACAAGATATGCTCTTGCATGATTTGAATGCAAGAATCGAAATATATTCTAGAGTCTTAGTGTATCTGATCCAAAGAATTCTATGGCTTCCTTCAAGTGCAAGTTTCATCATTCCCAAAATACTGAAAACAACATTTTGCAGTTATTATATGTTTTGAAACAAATAATTTACAAAGTAAAAATATTATAAAAATACTTTAAAGCTGAACAACTTCTACATTATTTTTGTAATAAAATATAATAATTCAAATCGCTATTTTGCTCTGTTCAAATGATTATTTATAGATTTACCTTTTTATATAAAACATATTGGACAATTTAATTGTGGAAACTGTAAATTATATTCCGAAAAGAAAATTTACTAATAGACTTAAAGCACAATTAATTTTCATTATTTCACAATTATTTGAATATGATCAGGACCAGTTTCACTCAACATAAGCAGAATATGCGATTCCACCGGAAACACGTTTAGAACAAAAAAAATATTAACAGACACACATGTGTCTGTTACATAAAAAATAAATTCAACTACAACTAAAAATGTTACGCTTATTGCGTCACGCAAAATATTTGATAACAATCATTGTTTTTTTTATGAGGAACAAACACTTTTCATATCATATTTATTCCCTATAGCACAGTAGGAATTCACCCTACCCGAATCCAAATAATATTAATGCTGTGTATATATATTATTCTAAATGAATGAACCAGGAAAATAATCCCAAAGCGCTTATCTTTAAGTTCCTACAGCTTGCGTTAAGGGTGTACAGTTACGTGCAGCCTTTCGGCGCTTTAAATATTGTTTATGCTTAATTATTTTGTTATTGATAATGTTTCTATAGATAATCAATTAAGTAACTTGTGTATTTTTGACATGACCGCTCTCAATGAGAACGTATCGATCGTGCATGCAAGTTAACTTAATATAAGTTGTTCTAAAAGAACTATGCAATCTTTACATGCCTTCATTGGCAAACCATTTTAAGGTATCAATTAATTAACTTATTAAATAAATAATTTTGACATTTAATAATAGAAAAAATATATTCAAAATGCTTGATTTGAAAGCAATCAAAATTATCAAGATACGCTTAAGATATTTATATACGCATCGGTACCTCGGTTTCAAAGTGTAACAACTCAAAATCATAGTTTTAAAATAATTAGGATACAAAGTTTAGATTTCATTTTACACTGAATTTACATACTTACACTATTTTTTTATTGAAATTCTACGATTATCTTTAAAATATATTTTATAAATTTTTCACAGAATCGTTTTCAGAACTTTTTACAGGATTTTCGCTTTTATTACAGTTTGGATCTAAATAAAATAATAATAACCACTGCCATTCTAAAATAACAACAGATTACCATTTAGTTGTATTCTAAGCATTTCCTTAAACTTATCTCAAAAAGTTCGCTAGTTCCAGTTCTAACTATGTTCCAATTCAGTTCAAAAAAGAACAAAGTTTTGACTTTTTACACTTTAGAACTGAGGTATCGATATAATAAATATTTGATTTAATTTATTTTATATCATATCTGCTTCTCATGTGGTTGATTTGAACTATTTAAAAAACATATTTGAGTAGAATTTGTTTAATAAAAAAATGCTATGATTTGACTTGTGGTTATCCTATCGCTCTGGGGGTAAATCTGGCTTACCCGTTTAAGAATTAGATGGATGGAAAGAAATTTAGATATCCCAGACACCTGTTTGACACGAATTTGAAAAAAAATGTGTAACTGTTCTTGCTAACCTACACGTCACGTGGATAAAACTACAAACACAAGCGAATACTAAAATTTTGAAGACATATCTCAACTATGGGAACGACTAGTGAAAAGAAATTTAACAAACTTGTATCATTTTAATGAAAGTATCTTTGAGAGTTTTTAAGTAAGAAACAAAAGTAAAACAAAGGTTTTTAATACAGTTTATAATAAGACACAGTGTCAGATTAAGCACTTGGGAGGCCCAATGCGCAAAAAAGGCCCTGCTCTTCGGATAGCATAAAACGTAAAAAGGCGTTGCAAATTTTCATATACAATAATTATTACTCAGTCCTCTTTTTACGCAACATTTTTGGATAGCACTGTTCCTTTTATTTTTGCGATCTACTCATTGTTACGCGACTTTTTTCTACAAAAAATAAAATAATCAAATGAACAAAAGAACTTCGAAGTGAACAAAATAAAGTTATTGGGCTGTTAATTGTTTCGTATAAATATCACTGTAATATTGTATTCTCCTATCAGTTGATAATGCTAGTCATAAGCGTAACCGACAGTGATAATCCTGAAATTCTCATGACTATTAATTTACATGCTCCCAATTTATTCTTACGTGGGCGAAACTATGACTAAAGGCTTTTATTTCTAAAAAAATGTTCCTCGCTTAGGACGTATGACTCGCCAGTTCCAAGGGCCGCTCGACTGATCAACTCATTGCTTAGAAAACTGGTCATTTTTTGGTGATAGTGTTCGTGAACTGTTTGTTAAGTTTTTATTTATTAATTTTGTTGTATTATTTTAGTTTTACTTTTTGTCTCATTATATTTGTTTTGTCTCATTAACATTCTGTCAAGACATGGCGAATTGGCGTCAGCTGTTATGTCATGTACTGTAAATTTGATTTTTTAAACAATAAACAATAACAGCGAATGATTTCTATATTTAAAAGTTAATACAATTTTGCGTGTTTACATGTGTATTTTTATATTAAATACTGGCTAACATGTAAAAAAAATATATATGAAAGTAAGGTTTTTTACGCGATTTTTTTATACGCGTCTAGTTTAACTAGCTTATCACGTAAAAAATGGATAGGGCGTATATATGAATCAAAACTTATTTTATCTGAGATCCCCAGTAGGCTCTAAGTGCGCGCATCGTGGTATTATGTAGTAACTCATCAGATGTTTTGTATAATTTATAAAATATATTTTATCTATTGCTTGAAATGTTTACATCATCCGTAAATCTGCTTATATAAAAATGTTTTCACTCCCCGTGAAATTTTCGACGCCACTGGTATGATCTTTAATCGCCACGTACTTATAATACAGGTACAGGTGCTTGTAACCTAAATATCTTTAGGTACTGTACCATAAAGGTATTAAGTGCGAGTGCAGCCTGCCGGTGCAAGAGGCTTACATGAGAGCATGGGTCCACTTTCTAAGTTAACTTTGATTAAGTTCTATTAAGCTATGCGCTAACTAATTTAAAATCAACAAACTGTATTAGGGAACGTTATCCCATTATCAGATGAAAGTTTCTTATCTATACTGCGATAACAGAATACTGATTGGAGTATCTTAGATTCAAGTCATGTTTGCATTTAATGTAGGTACGTCATTATCAACCGGAAAGGACAAAAGTTATCTTTCTAGAATATTGAATCTAAATTGTTTTGGCGTATCATCCTTGTTGATCAGTGATGCACAGCGACTCAAAAAAACATCTTATTCCGCCTACAAACAGAATAAATACAAAAAATTCAAGACTTATTTATAATATATAGACCGGTGAGAATTTTATCATTATATTTTATTCCATTTTCATCAGCGAAAAAATACGTAATGTTTTTCGAAACAACGCTATTATTTACACATTTTTATTGTCGATTTGATTTTGGCAATAAATCACACATTTATGATTTCGACAAAATTGCTTGGTGGAATTTCAATGTTAAATTTTGCACACCCTCACAACTTTTGTCACTAACGATCCAGGTTTCGCCTTTTGACATCTTCAGCCGTTCTAGTGCATAGATGGGCCTGAACTGACGTTTGGTAAATAATTGTATATATAAGAAATAAATTTGTTAAGCATGATTCCCAGACACAAAAAAAACACATTTGTGATAGAATGTCACAAATGTGTTTTTTGTTTCTGGGAATCGTGTCACCGATTCTATCAAACAAATTAATCGTCTACTCATAGTTTCACAATTTTTAACTATAATAAAAATCGTGTTTTTTGAATTGTGCATTTAAATATATAACTACTAAGTGTTTTTCATATCCAGATCAAAGCTTTATTGTATTATAATTATTCATTTTTGTTAATGTATTTTCATTCAACAAACCAACGGCTGTATTCAGTTGAGTTAACACAATAAAATTAAATTATCTCAATATTTTGATTTCTATTATTCAGCTTATATTTCACACACAATAAAAATGGTACAATTTTAACATATTTCTCTATCGGTAACAATCTATTTGGAAAAATAAATTCCTTAACTATATCGATCGGTATTGAATTGAAATTATAATATATATATACTCAATCGATACGAGCTGGGCAAACTTCTTCAAATGTTTCCGAGGATTATTTTCCTGTCATACTGAACGTTACAAAAAAGTGATTGATTGTCGGTTATAAAGGAGTAGAAATGAATTTTCGAAGCCCGATACCAAGTACCTAGTTGGATTTAGAATATTTCATAAAAGCAGCAAACTCGCATTTAGTTTCCATACTTTGAAAGTGCTTAAAATTGTACCGATATCAGTGAGTAAATGAAAAATATCACTGTTTGCAACTACATATTAGTTGACCGCGGAATGCGTTTATATTATATCGTTGACGTAGAGAAATTCAATTATAAATTGTGCTTGTTGCCTTCCATAAGAAGGTCTACGCAAGAAGTGGGAAGGCTGTATTAATTTAACTTTAACCTCATTAAAACACATTCAATAAAATTTAATTTGGGTTAAATTGTCTTATAGCATGTCACGGACTACTTTGGCGAAAAACTAAAAACAACGCCAAGATTTAAAATCTTTTTTTGCGGACTTGATAATCGCGACAAAGTCACACAGTATTATGAAGGTCGCTGATATATTGATGAAAACTTTGCCATCGTATTGAACTTCGTTTCTTTATTCACATTTCTGGCCAAGTCATCCGTATATGGCATAAAAAATATTAAAACACATTGTCAAATTTAATAGGCTAAAATCGACACCGAAGAAAGTACTAGTTTTTCTCACAAAAATTCAGTATCATTTTATATTTACTTTAACACCACGGATAGGTCTGCCGCTTCACTGCCGCCTCAAAGTATTATGTCAAAATAAATTAACTGTGAAAATTATTCGGGTATTTATTATTCTATTTACTTAACTAATGGACGGCTTGAATTAGCCAGGGAGGGGAGGCCGGGAAGAATATGTACGCATAACCAGCTCAAATAAATTACAAGTGTGCAATTATTTTCCGAATAATCAACGTGAAACTGACCGAGCATCATCTAAGCTCAGCTGTTGATAAGTGGCTGCGTATTGAGCATGTTTGAAACAATTTCTTCTTTGAAATATAGATTTGATATATTTCTAAAATGTCATAGTTTTTATCTAGAATCTTGATCAAAAGCTCCCGAGACAATCATAAGAAAATAAACTGACTGTAACGTTCGTTACGCTTCGGGAAACGTCTGTTGAACACAAATGTACAGCCGTGGTTGGAAGAACTTCGTAAGTCTTTGAAATCATGTGTGACATCATTAAAAAGCAATTTTGAAGGTAATGTATTTATGTATTGTTTTTTGATAGTCGTATAAAAACCACATTATGATTACTTATATTTATAAACTAACATAAATTTCCATTTTATCATAATGTAGGCAGGTACATTCAAAAGGTTTGTATTGTGTTATTACGACAGTGTACCTTTTTTTATCCTTTGTCAAATACGAATAATTTTGACATCTATAATTTAATATAAAAAAAAACTATTTCAGACATTAGATTACGTGGCGATATTTATTATAACATTTTCAAGATATTGCTAACGCTACGTATTACGTGGGCGAAGTTGATGCGAGCGCGATTGGAACGCGGTTTAAAGCGAATAAAAATGTCAAATAAACTGATAGCGGTGTGATTTTTGTCACGTATGACACTCTATAGCGGCGGAGATCATTTGATATTTTCGCGCCGCACCGAGTCGTTTTGCATTCGCTTTGACTTTGTCTACGCAAGACAAACAGTTATCTTTTCAAAACACGTTCTGAGCGACTCAAAAGATACAGATTTTTAAAAAAAAATAAAACACCGACAAAACACTAAGGAGTTTATTCAAAACCTTTTTAATAAATAAATTATTCGCGCGAAACTTTGAACCGGAGCTCTTCGTGAATCATATAAATCATCATTTTTTTGCACAGTATATTAATTAAAATTTAATAAGTTTGCATATGAATAATTTTGTAAAGGTTCACTTAAATGAGTTTTCCCTAAAATATATTCAGTCTTCAAAATGATCATTACAAAACAAGCACCATAGAAACATTCTTAACATATCAAATTCAACTATCCGGGTATCTTCTGAATTAAGTGTGCCTATAGTTAGCATACCTCTCCGTCCCTGGGTACACGCACCTTCTAATAATCACCCAATTTAATTGCGATGTCTCGTTTTGACCCGGTCTCCCCTCTGTTTAATTTAAACAAAGCATTATCAAAGTTTGGCACGCGCTGCTTTCGGTATAAAATTTAATTTACATTACTCTTTTGCTTTTTACAATAAAATTTAAATACATTTAATTTTCGCGAACCAATATGCAAAGGCAGCGTTTTTATTATTTGCTTTTATTATTAAAAAAAACAAAAAAAACATTTATGCTAGCAATGCTGTTCAACAGAATAATTGGTACAAACGCAACGGTGGAATTTTCAATATGTGCCCATTACATTTAATAAAAAAACTACATAACTTTCAATTGCTGCACGATTGTTTGTTTTCCCTACTGAGACTATTATCATTTGTTGCTATAAATTCTGACATCAAAAGATTTAGGACAAAATATAAACGTAAACTTTCAGTCAACAAAATAATTAGATTTATTGGTATTGCAATCTTTAGCGTGCAGATTTTCATTGACTTGTTTAAAAGCTAACTGACTTGCATGATTGCCTCAAAGGTAAGTGTGAAGTCGTTTACTAGAAGGTTAAGCCCGCAACCCATTCTGAAGACATTTTCTGAAGAATCTATATGCTTATTGATCTTGTATTCGACCAATTTTCTCATGGAAGAAATCCAGGGATCGAAGTATTCCATAGCGAACTTTTGCCGTATCTCTGAAGAGCTTAGCTGAGACATGAAATGTTTTTGTCGGAGTGTTAGTATGCTTAACAAAAATTGTCGAATACTTTAAACAAAATATTTTAACACACGTCATCGTCTTGTTGATCTTGAGTTCTACTGAGTTTATTTTATTTCAATCAACCAGAATAGACGATATGTCACCAGCATGACAATCTTAGTAGTATTTTTAACGATATCAGACTCACCTTCGAAAACAAAGACTTAGTTACACCGATATATCATTTTTTATTATTTTCTATTCACAAATCGATTGCTACATTACAATGATATAGTTTAAGACATTTTTTTATATTTCATCGATATTAAGTAAATATTTTTAGCAGGGTATCATTCTAGGAAAGCTATTATATTCAAAAAGATCTGAAAGAGAACTGTACTTGGACAAAAAGTGATAATTTTCATATGATATATCTTTAATTTATTAGATATTGCATACATATACATTTCAAAAAAGTATTATTTTGTATAGTGCTTTTTGTATAATGAAATTTTGAATGACAAACACATACTAACAATTGACAATTGGAAAGAAGTTTCGCTAAATAAGTTCCAAAAAGATCTACTTAAAAATCTTTCTCTTAATCGTTTCCCGGGGGTTCGGCAAAATGCAAAGTGCTGCAGCCTGTGACGAAACCCTTAAACAGTGTCGGTTTGTGGACATGGGAGAAGGTCGTTTTGCTATTTGCTCTTGAAAGGGTACGAATCCCGGTCGGGTGCACTTCTCGCTCGAGACATCTTCTCGGTTTGTCGACAAAAAATACCATCTCATCCCACACTTACAACACTCCTTGAGGCTTCTCTTGTGTAATATGTCGCAAGTAGGGTTTTATAATATCCCTGAATGGCCTCTGTTAGTGCATAAAATTATCTAAAAGATATTTGTTGAAAATTAATTCATTTATGTAACCCAGCCTAATAAGCTTCATTATTACAGGGCGTGACATAATGTCAACCCTTATTTTATGACTGCCATAAAATGTATGCATTTTGAATAAATAATAAATAGTACAGCACTATTTTTAATTTGACAAATAGAATTCTGTACATATTATTTTTTAAATATATTAAGCCATACAAATAAGGTATTTTTTTTTAATATTTTTATCACGAAATGATTTATGAAAATAAATTATTTTTTTGTTGTACTAATATAAATTTAAAATTCAATAAAATTACAAATGTTAATTATTTTGATCACTAATAAATAGAAAAAGTTTGCGATGAGAAAATCAGTGTTTATCTTTTAATATTGTTAAGACCACAGCTCTTCTACATAAATGCCATTCAATTTTGACGAAATATTTGTTTACAATTTGCAAGCGTTCTTTATGCGTAAGTCTATTCACGGTGAAATGGTCCAATCTAAACTTAACGCACATCAGAAGGCACTTGTCAAATTGGCTGTCGCTGAAAAAATTTTCCCAATTCGAAGAAAAAATCACTAAAAGACACCCTCTAAAATTGTGTAAATTATGACATAAAAAATTCTTTTGTTTTTCACAATATGCTTTTCCATCAAGAATCGATAGTTTACATATAAAGTAAAACACACTTTTTATATTAAACGTACATATAGCTTAAGCATTAAAGCTAGTTGTAGTTGGGAAAATTGCAGTATTTTTAAGGACTGCAATTCGGTCACTTTTAAATTAACAGAATATTTGTAATATTCTATTAAAAATAAAAATATTTTTTTACTGATTCCAAGTTTTTTGATAAACATCTGACTGGTTTCGCTCGTCATAAGAATTGTCATCTAGTTTGCACGATTTGGAAATACTGGTGATGTATTACATTTCCGAAAGAATAAACTGCCAGTGAACACCTTAAAAGTAAGATTTTTCCGGTTGAAAGTCCATTTTCTATGACAATTTACATGAATGGAATAGTTTGCCAAGAGCGAATCGATTAAATTTTACAAACGTATTTCTTGAATATTTCCGCATAAATTTGAAAAACGTTTATTGAATAAATGCGCACTTATCTAGTTTCCCAATCGACTATTTATTTTGAATGTATTCATTTTTTTTAGTCAATGTATGATTTTTTAGCGTGAAGACAATCTAAGGGTTTTAGGTTGCAGTTTAAAAGCTTTAGTTTCTTGACCGCATATTTATATTTGGATGTATATTATCCAGCCTATAATTTAGCTGCCCGAGGCATTTTCTTTTGCAAATAATCGAGGAATAATCCGTTACTAAATTCCGTTTAATAATACACTCTCGCTTATTTATTACAAACACTTAGCGTTTATGCACTTAAGCGGACCAAGACAAGCGATATAAACATAACCATGCGGAATTATTAAAGTTGAGGGGCTCCACGCTACATTAAGGTATGCAAAGTTAATGAAGGAGGATTCTCCGTTCGGCCAGTGTTAAATTTTTGTGGCCACCCATTTGCATAACTCAATTAAAGCGAAACTGTTTAGTAATAAAGTCCGGCCTTGTGTGTCGCTGGGGGAGAGTGGGATGTTTTAGGCATAGTGTTATATTTAAGGTCAAATTTCAAACGCAGCCATCTCGCTTTTATTGAAATAGGTAAAAACGCCGTGACTCCATTTTAGATCACGGATGCTTTTTATTTTATTATTAAAATTCCGTGAACATTTTAAGTGTATATAACCTCATTTCATTTTTTTAATAAATCGTATGATAGTTTTATTTTTTTTTTCATAACCAATTACAAACTATTTGTACGCTTTCTCGCTAGTCGTACAAACCCTCAAATTAACTACAGGCGGACCTCTACTTTCGCACATTCGACTTTCGTACAATTCGCTATTTCGCACATTTTTAAAAATTCATTATTTTTAGATTTTTTAATTTTTGATAAATAATTCCAAAAAACGAAACTTCAACCTGCCTTTTGCCAAACAGCTTACACCTTATTGGATTTACGTAAACTAGCTGATGAACTTTTATTACATTTTTGTCTTGATAGAAACTTTTAGTCAACACAATACTTAGCTAGAAACGAATGATGATGACTTAGTTTGTATACAAACTAATAATATACAGCAGTTTGAGAGCTCGCTTAGTTTCAAAAGGTAAATAATACAATATAATACAATTAAGGCATATAGAAGCAAAGGTAGCAATTTTAGAAAAAATGGAAAATCGACCAATGAATACAGAAATATAGAACAGCTCATGCACATGGTGAAACAATATTTGGACCGCAAAAGTATCATTATTCAGTACAAAATTTGTTGAAAAAAAAATAATTTTGTCAATAAATTTTATACCAAAACCCAAAATTTTTAGTTGCGATGTTTTACTTTGAGTCAATCTCTATAAACTTTATTAAAATGGTGGTTGGAGTCTTGGAAAAAAAACAGCAGTCTTGAAAAATTGGGAGCAAATGTAACATTATCGATATTTATAATTTAAACATTAGTAAGTGTAGCAAAATTACTGTTTTTATCGTACAGAAGATGTAGTTAACACAATTTTTTTCACAGGAAAAAAATCAACTACATTAAATTAGTTTTTACAAATTTTCTCCAAAATACTTTTTTGGTAGAAAGATGCATTTGCTTCCAATGCCCTCATTTGAGGCAAGAGTATTTTTACGAATTGTACTTCAAATAATGATTATGGAAGTAAATTCTTTATGGTATTTACAGTGGAAGTACATGACGTACTACAGGCAAACCCTTAAATCCACAAAATATTATTTTTTACTACCGCCTGCAGATGGTTATTTTATTACGGCGTCCGTTTTGTTTTTTCAAATGTGGTGGAAGAAGCTTTTGAAATGAAACACGTATGAAACATTTCAGCGCTCGGACTCAGTAATGAACATTACAGACCTACTAACATTCAGCGAAATGTTGAAATATAATATCATTTTATTTTATCTACTCGGGCCCAAATGAAAAACGTATTCACTTTTATTGCGAAATGCCGAGTTTTATTCCACTATATATACATAATATATATGCGCGGGTTGATGTAAGCGAAATATGCAATTACCCCGTTACTTAAGTTATCAATTTAATACACAGAAAATGGCGTAATTTGAATGTGGATTTGCTTACAGTCCGGAAGAACTTCAAGAACGTTTAATACATCTAAGATTATCTTTAAAAAATACTGTGACATGATAAGTGAAATGAATGGACTTCTGTAACTACGAAATTATCTGTCATTTTTTGTCAAATTATCTGTCAAATTTGTAAATTGATAATACAAAATGTTTGTGACAAAGCCTTGTCGCTATATTATTAGGTTGATGTATTAGTTATTGCCATTTTAACGGTGCCTATTTGCAAGTAGTGTTAGCGGTTTTCTTTTGTTTTGAATTTTTTCATAGTTGTCATTTGTTTTTAGTTTCCATAGAGTACTCAATGTTGTATACGTTATCAAACGCCATGTCTTATTTATGTTCATTTCTTGCCAGGGATGTCCCGAGAATAAATGCCTCAAGACTTGGTGACATGCACTACAGTGTGTTGAATGATAATAGAATAATAAAATTAACAATAACAAACTTTTATGAATTGGGTTCCATTTTCTTTTCATAAGACGCGAATAACTTCTTTAATGCCTTATAATTTGCCATAGATGCAACTTAATCGGCATGACCGACGGGGCCATTGGCGGATCCAGAAATTATCCCAGGAGTGGGCCATTCAATTTTAAAATAAATAGTATACATAAATAATACATTTAGAAATAGATGATTTTAATATAACATATCTATATAAGTAATAGTATTCAATGAATAATTAAGTATGTATTCTATAAAAAATAGTAAACGAAACAATTAAAGAGCCCATTTCACATTAAAGATTTAATAAAAAAGAAAAATGGAAAATAAATTCTCCTCGGGGGGGGGCATAACCTCCATGGATCCGCCAATGGATGGGGCCGACAGATTTTTGTGATTTTTTCCGTTCGTTGTTCATGTCTGGACAACTCCAAAAAATGTAATCAGCATATTGGATCATATGTATGTTCTCTGACTTAGAATTCAACAACAATTTGTATGGTTATTTGATAAAGTAATGTGATTTTTTTCAGTCATTTTGTTGGAAAAAAAGTAATTTCACAATGACGTGTTTCCGTTTCTTACGAAGAAGCGATTGTTTTAAGTTATGGAAACGGTCCATATGGATTGGAAAGGCGGCTTCAATTTGTATGTTATCTCTAACAAGTAAGATTCAATTCGTTTATTTTTTTGAATAATTATATGGAAAAGATATAAACACATATAATGCAGCCAGCGTAAAATTGATATTACTCAATACATTTGAAATTTTACGCGAACAATTTTATTATTAAAATATTATATGTGATGGTTTATACATGTACATACATTCAAAATTTGATTTTGGTTAATTTTCAATACCCAAAGGCCGATATTTTTTAATTTTCAAAGCCGTTATTTCGACCTGATAAACCCACGAATACCGTAGATCCGGTTTCGGTCATGCTGATATTGCAATACTGAGGCAGGAATAGCGATTTAATTATTACTCCCACAACACTACGTTTTAATATACGGTGGGTGGAGTTTCAAGCATTACAAATATTCAAGTATATCCAGGTCAAAATGAACAACTAAAATATTTTTAAAATAACTTAAATATAGGATTTTCAACGCATTAATTGATGTGTTTTGAGTTCTCAACTACATATTCTATCGCGTTTCATTTATAGCCAAGGTAATTTGATGTCAAAATATCTACTAACGGTATTATTTTAACATTTTTTATATATATATATATACACCATGTCCGTTCCCAATAGGTAGCATATGGATTCCTAATGGAGTTTATCTCAACAGAAGTGTTTCTACGAGAACTGCTTTTAACTCGGTTACTCAACCTCTCTTTTTCCAAAGAGAGTAGGAATAGAAAGAAAGAGCTAGGACAGGACTAGTGGTTAACTTATCGCTCTCGATACGCCTCGTTCGTAGGATAGGATGGGTGGGAGGCGGGAATTCAAGACATCACATGCATCCATGCCTTTGAACAGAAAATCATAAATCGATTGAAAAATCAATTTATAAAACTGCCCGTACTGGGATTCGAACCCGTGACCTCCGTAGCGGTAACCAACGACGTTGACCACTCGACCACACAGGCATAATATTAATCTAACATTTTAAACCGTGTTACCAAGTTGAAAAAACAGCTTTTGAATGTAGTGACTTTTTCTTGAAAACCGTGCTTTAAAAACTGGTTTTGAAGAAAAATTGACTAGCCTTAGTTGATATCCTGATTTTATCGATTAAGAGATGTATCGTTTTGCACAGCTGATAATAATATTTAACCGTAATTAACGTAATCATTAGTAATTAACACCATTCCAAGCCGTCACGCAACTATGTTAGAGATATTAACGATGAAAATAATTCTCAGCCCGAGATATCTAAAACGTTCTCCGAGGGCAGACTCCGATAGGTTTGCGGTCACAGAATGGATGCGAAGAGGCTTCCTTTGCTCGAAAAGCGGAAGCTGTTATCTCTGATTTTGCATAGATGTCTATGTAAGATAATTCGAGAAACGCCTGACAGTTAGTTAGGAATTGAAAGGATATTGCCAGCTTGCTCAGAAATCAATTTCGGATTTCGCGCGGAGAGATTGGATACTGAATTAAGATAAACATGATTTATGCCAACCCATCTCATCGGGTATTTGAGATCCTTGTTGAATAAAGACAACTCCATCTGTAATATTTGGTAGAATTTAGTACTGTTTACTGTTCAGTGTTCACTCTCGTAATAGTTTTTGTACATATTTATTGGCCTTTAACATTTTAAAGCAACATTTACACTCTTCTGTCGCAAGTCACATGAATAGCGTAATGACAGTTTTGTTTATAAAACATATTCTCAGTGCTTTTTTCCCATGTAACGCGGTGGAACGGCGTTTCGGCATATTTTTTCTCGACATTTTAAATGTTTCAAATCAATATTCACAAAATTTTATATTGATTTTGCTTTAAAAACTTTTAGCAAAAGCGAAACTTTAAAGCGAAAAAGTAATAAATCAAAAAAATCAAACTGCATATAAATTAGCAATGGAAAATCAATCTTTCAGTGTGTTGGAAATTCAAATGAATCACAAAGAACTAAATGGGATATAAATGTTTCATATTCTTTATTTCACGAACGCATGCATTCAGCTGCTGATTACATGCATGAGAGGCCCTAGACGCAGTGAAATTTGGAGGCCCTGTTTTCAGATAACACATAAACGTCAGAAATTTTCAAGTAAAAAAATAAAAATCTGGACAAAAAGTATATGGGTTATATTATATAAGTAATTTTTGAGGCCCCAAAGATTCGGAGGCCCCAAACAAACGCCTCATTTACTTATAGGATAATCCGCCACTGCATGCGTTTCACAAATAGTTTCCATTCGAGGTCTGGCTTCTGTGACAGATCTCACGGGTTCTCGAGTCTTAGTACGATCTACATTTTTTTTTCAATTGATTTATCGATTTTTGTCAAAGGCATGGGTGTTTGTGATATTCCTAAATAATAAAATCCCTCCCACTGACAAACGAGAACGATAAGTTAACTACTAGTCATATCCATCATAGTCATATTGTGTCCCCTGTGTGGTCGAGTGGTTAACGTTGTTGGCTTCGGCTACGGAGGGCCCGGGTTCAAATCCCGGTACGGACAGTTTTTATAAATTGATTTTTCAATCGATTTATGAATTTCTGTTCAAAGGCATGGATGTATGTGATGTCTTGAATTCCCCCCTTCCACCCATCCTATCCTATGAACGGGGCGTACCGAGAGCGATTAGCTTATCACTAATCCTGTCCTAGCCCTATTCTTCTATCCTTACTCTCTTTGAAAAAAGAGAGGTTGAGCAACTGAGTAACAAGCAGTTCTCGTAGAAACACTTCTGTTGAGATAAACTCCATTAGGAGTACATATGCTCCACATTGGGAGCGGACATGGTTTAAAAAAAAAAAAAAAAAGTCATATCCTAGTCTATCTATCTCAATTAAATGAAATGTAGTAGTCAAATATATGTTGACAAAATTTGTTTGCTTAATAATTCTTATTCCACCTTAGGTTCAATGAATAAGGGTTCGAAAATATCTAACCAAAAATGAAAATATTTTTTTTTCGTAAATCTTTAAATATCTTCCTTTTCGTATTTCTGGTAACAGGATTGGATTAAAGTGACCTTATTTCATTCCTTGAGGGCAGGCAAACGGTGAGGTTATCTTAAATAAATCTGTGAGAGTCTTCCCTTTGAATAAATCTACGCGAAAATCGTATGCAAGGAGTAAGAAAATCAGAAAACTATAGTTGAAGTTCAGAGCTCAGTACTATTTACTAGAAAAAAGAAATTCTATCAAGTGAAAAGTTTTATCCGATGTGTTTCTTTGTGAAGGATTTTTTGCCGTTTATTTTCTTGGAAAAAAGGATATAATGGAAAAAGTTACATGATTATAAATGCATATTTTATTTCTACCTAATACTTTCCAATATTTTATCAATGCATGTTTTCGAGTCTTTCATATATCATATTTACGAAATATCGTATACTTAAAATAGCCGTAATTGTTGTTTTAAAATCATCAAATTTCAGTCCTGGGGTACCACTTGTTTTTTGTCAAATTGACTGTAGAAAGACAATAAGACGTAACCCACACAGAACAAATTTTAGAGACGGCACAAAAAGCGTGTTTATTAATACTGACTCGACTTTCATTTAAAGGGTAGATAATTTTCCATACAGCTACCGTAGACTCCATCGAAAATGTTGTCCAATGTCTTAGTTTATACAAAGTATTTACAATTTTAATTCAGTTTTCATTTGTTCATTAAGCATTATATAATAGCTAAATATGTCGATATTATATCAATATTTAAAGTACTGATTTTTAGTGTAAACTATTTACTGAAAGTGAAATAATTTGTTTTTAGTTCAATATATTTGTTAAATGCTGAATAATTTATTTTTCGTGCAATGTATTTTTTTTTAAGTGGAAACTAAGTTTTTATGATCTAAAAAAAGTGCAAGTAAATACAAGCTTTATTTGAAAGTAGTCATAATTATCAAAATTAATACTGAAATAAAACGACATAAAAAATAATTTGACATTAAATTCTAAGCTTTGATGATCGGACGAGAACCGGTGTTTTCAGCGTGGTATAGTTGTTGGCGAAAGCAATCACATAGTTTAAGTATGTATTATAAAATAACGTGTGTATAGTCAATTTTAAAATCATCATACATATTCCTAAAAACATGTTTTATTTGGATAATTAGTCAAATTATTCATTCTGATTTATTTGATAGTAAGTATGCATTTGATTGTTCATGCCAGTAAATTTCTGATTTTTTTTATAATGCGAAAGTTATATTTTTTTTATATCGAGCTTACAGCTAGTATTTATAAAATGGTAAAAAACGACTTTTAATTTTAAAAAAATAATTAAAACACAAAAACACAAATCGGATATTAATTGTACATAGAGTCATATTTATACAATCAGTGCATTGGAATTAAGGCTTAGGGTGCCGTTTTTAATAATAATTTTAACTATGCAATCTACCTTTTTGACGACAAATAATATTTAATTGTAGATAAAAAAAATTGTTAAACCACAAAATTTGGCAAATTATTATTCCAAATTAACCACAAATTATTCACGTTCAGTTGAATTATATTAAATTCAAATTGGTATTGGCCGGAAACGATTTTACAAATTCAAAGTATTATTTTTTCATAGAATTTTGCCAAAACTAATTTAGTATTGCAAACACGGCTGGTGAGAATTTTCATCAATTTAAATTCTGGGCGTTTGTTTACATTTAAACGAAATTGTCTACTTTATCGACGAGGCAGTTTAATATAAAGCTTTAAATGACCGTAGTATGACAACAGAAGCAATATTTGTATTATATATTCAACTCATCACGTCTGCTTTTATTAGGGTATTTCAAGGAAATATATTTAAAAAAACAACGTGTTATGAGTCGAGTTTGTCTTTAGAATTTTTAGAAAAAACTGAAGCATATTTTCAAAAATTAAAAACGTTGAAATTATCGATAAACCGTCCAATTTTATCACCAAATTTTCTCAATGCACTACCATCATAATTTTCATCTCTATATATTGAAATTCGTCAAACTTTGTATACCTCCCGCCCACTTATGCATATTATTTAAAAAGGATCTTTGTCAAAAACTGCTCAGGAAAATCCAAAAATGACCATAATAATAATTGCCTTGGGAAAATTTTTAACAAAACCTGTATAATAATTTTTTGAATTAGTGTCAGATAAATTTGAAGATATCTTAGAAACATCCTTGTATGAATGTTGGAAAATTTTGTAAAATTGATGGAGAAATCTTCAAAACGTTATAGAAAATAATACCGGAAAATGATTCCCCGAAAACTCCGAAAGCCTCAATTCATACTAGCAATAAAAAAACAGTCTACGAATCATCTGTTCATGAATTCTGCTGCAAAAGAATAGCTGTAATTGTCGCTCGGGCCAAACAAAAAGCCTTTTTTTGGGTGATTTTCAGACAATTTCATAATATAAATATAATTTTGATAAAACAAAGAAAAAAATACTCACCACTGACCACGCAAGCCACAACCGCACACTAGTGGGTAGTACAGACCAGGTTGATGAGTACTTTTTAAAAAAAATAAGAAAATCTCTATAATTGTTATACTATTTATTACTTTTAAGGTGTTCACTGTCAATACTTGGTGGAAAGGCATTATAATACAAATAATAAAAGATTTTTAGTACTCTTTCCACATAAAATTTATTAGATCAGGACCGGTTTCGCTCACCGCGAGCATTATCAACTGATAAGAAAAATATACAAACAAGCATTAGTTAAGCAGTGTTAAGCATTTTAATTTTGTGTAATTATAATGTAATTTGTTAATCCTTTAAATTGTTAATATTTGCTTACACCTTTTTATTTCAATTTAAATTTGTACAAATATCACTGTTTACATATTTTTCTTATCAGTTGATAATGCTCGCGATGAGCGAAACCGGTCCTGATCTAATAAATTTTATGTGGAAAAAGTACTAAAAATCTTTTATTATTTTTACTATACTATTTATTAATGGAAGCAACTGCATATATACTATACGTTTTCCATCAGCAAATTGATTTGGGCACTTACGTCTGATTTTCTAATCATCCACATTTTTCCCTTAAGAGGAATTTATAACCCATCAACAACTTCAAGTTATAAAGGGGGATGTTTTAAGAAGTTTCACACGACAAACATCTCCATCAAGTCGCTTGTGATTGATATCAAATATTATGATGATAAATAAATCAATTAGGTTTTTTCAACTACATCCACATTTTATGTAGTACCTTTCAATAAAGCTTTTTTACAACATCGGATTGAAACTTGGTTGATTAACTTGTCGTGTTTTAAGAAAGTATGTAGATGTTTTTAAAATAAACTGTATTCAATAGTAAGACATTTATTATGTTTATTAAAATACTGGAAAATTTATCTATGCTAATTTTGAAATTTTATATCATCATCAGGGTCAGTTCAGTACCGTTCATATTGAATTTAGTTATCTGAGAAATGTTTTGTTTGATAAATGAAAAGGTATGTAAATAAAAAAAATATTTACTACAAAATAATTTACATTTTTTTATACAAGTGTAACAAATAAATTAAACAAGTCTAAGGGATAACGAGTAACGAAATCTTTAAAATAAATAGGTAAATAATATCATATCCCCTTTAAAAAAAAACAGCCAGGCTTAATGTTTATAAAGTCTGAAAAACATAAAGAATATTTTTATTCATTATTTTCAAATTAATTTTAGTATGTAAGTTAGTGTCGCCTGCTGTGGCCCAGTTGGATAGAGCTTGCTTTACCGATCACGCAGGTCTGGGATCGATTTCTAGTAAGATCACAGTAAATTTGAGAAATATTCAATTCAACGTCGTGATCAAAGATTGGGTGTCTGTGATGTCAATTCTCATCATTTAATCTCTTCCTCCCATCTATCTGATCCTTTAATAACTGGGTGTAGCAATAGCGACTAGCCAACCACTGGTCTTTTTCTAGCCTTATCCTTCTTTCCTTACTACTCACTTTGAAAAAAGTGAGGTTGAGCTCCTGGGTAACAAACAGTTCTCGTAGAAAACTTCTGTTGAGATACCTCCATCGGGAGGCCATATGCTCCACATTGAGAGCGGACATGGATAAACACAACAATTTAAATAATTAATTGGTAAAAAATCATCCCGATAAACTTATATAATTACGTACATACATTCCCACATATAAACAAACACATGAATTTCAAAACCACACAGAGTATCTTGGGTAGAGGGAGAATGGAATAAAAACGTTTGGGAGATCCAGATCTAGACTATATTGAATAAAAATGTATTTTTCGTAAAATTGTATCTTGCCTCTTGTAAGCTCATTTTTCATGTATGTTTGCATGGGTGTCATCAGTGGTGTTTTATTTTGCTACGATCTGTTATTTTTTTTCAATAAATACATTGTTCAACTTTATTCATCATTATTTTACGATATTGGCTTACTAATCAATCAAGTATTACATGGCGGCTTTGTGTTGCGATACCTGATCCAAAATTGTAAAAAATCTAACATCTGGCAGAGCTCATTAGAGAATGTTGATAGGCAAATCTGTTTTGAGCCAAAATCAATAATTTCGATGGAGGCTGCCTTGCTTTGTACTCTTATTATAACGTATTAAGTTACTTCCCCGTCATAACAGCAGCCATTTTGCTTTTGGTTTAATGTGGTGACCATAAAAATCACCGCTCATTTTCAATATTCACTCGATTTAGCACAATATTTTGTCGACTTTATTTCAAATAAAAATTGAAAGTTACAACCACGGAAAAAGACGTAACCCACACATAACAAAATTAGAGTAGACAAAAACGTTTTTTGATCATTTTGGGCCAAAGGCAAATTGTGAAATATACACCATCTTGAAGTACATGGTGACTGATAAAAAATGGTTTTTAATTGATTTTATACTAAAAAATTTAAACAAGTTTTTCAAAAAAAAAGCCTTGCTTAACCTTTTGGCTGCCGAGGGCCGATTTAATCGGCTTTTGCTTACTAGCCAGGATTGCTTCGTACGTCGGCTCAAATTCGTAAAATAATAAATGTGTGCGATACATTTTGATCGTTCTGTGTTACGCATTGAAGAATTTACGGTGTATTCTTCACGGGTTTTAAACATTTTTTTAAAAAAATACATTGTGAATATCGAATAAAACGGATCTAAAAAAGTGTGGGTTCCGTCCTTTTTCCTTTCCACAGTCGATATGTAAAAATATCGTAATTGTATTTTATTTATTATTAGTTGTGAAAACTTTTCGTTATTAATTACTTCTGGACCACTTACGGTCACACGAAATAGAATAGGCCGTAACATAGCTACCGTCTTTTTCTTAGAATTTCTGATAATTGGTAAAAGCGTGGGCTAAATATAATTTAGCATTTATACTATAACAAGTAAACACGATCTATTTTACATGAATACTAAAAAATAAGTAAATCAATTTAACAATGATTTCAAACCATGCTCGTTATCTTGAATGAATGGATACCAAATTAGATTGATATTTGATGAAAGGAACTTTATTTATGATTTATGAATAATTAATTATTCGAAACATAATATTTGTTTGTTAGTAGAATAGAAGTGTCACAGCTCAAAATTCTCCAATCGGATATCTACGGTGATTTTATATCTTAACTAACTTGAAAATAAGAGAACTTACGTAAGGAATTGTTCTGATTATGAATTCTGTGTCGAAAAATCTGAGAAAAAAAATCCGAAAATCGAATAGAAATTTGAATAGAACAACCTTATGACACGAGTCTTTTTAGTACAATTTTTATAAAGTGGATTCTATTAATTTACTACAAATATAGTTTGAGAATCTCCATGCCTTGAGAACTTTTATACTTTTCGGAAGGCAATAAAAAATAAAAGGAACATTTGAAATTTTCTTTTTATTCAATAAAGTAAAATATGACCATTGTACGTACGTGTGACAATGTAAGTTTGCAATAATAACCATAGCATAACTAATCCGATGAATTATTTTTTGAAGAAAATGGTTTCATCAGTAAAGTCAAACGAATCTCTCAAACGATGTGTAATAAAAAGCAATTAAAAAATAAACACTACTATTCTGTCATTCTTCTCAATTATTACCGTAAAAAAAGTTTACTTCAGTTTTAAGTAACCGAAAGTGTTCAGGCATTTTTTTAATTGAATATATTTTTTAATAAAATTTGCCAGGGTTTGACAATTGTATGTCTCGTGTACTAGAACATGAATAAAACTGAGACTTTAGAATCCTTTACTCTGGTACGTCAGTGGTCATGAAGAGGCATTGAAGCTGGTTGGGTTACGTGCTGTGGAGGCTTCATGGTGATTGCCTTAATCCTGCTTACCTAATGGGACTACGGCGCTCTGGATGACAGTCGAGTACTATCCACGCAACGTACTCGGTGGTATTTTAGTATACTGGAATGTTATCAGAGGATGTTAAACATAAAACCGTGGACAAGTTATATGGGAGCCATATGCTTCACATCCAAAGCGAACATGTTTTACAAGTTGGTTGTTGAGCATCCCACCACCACCCCTTGTGTGTATGCAGCCGCATTTTCACGGCCCCCTTCCATAAGGTAATGCGATCAAGAAAAGAAAAGTATTCACTCCTCATATTTTTGAGCCCGATACAGAGCTGCACGGGACCTATCCTTTAACCATGCAGTGTTGTGCTTAAAAGATAAAGATAGAAAGAAAAAAGAAAATATGACTTGCTTAGTCACTTAGTCAAGTGATATTAAGTATCCTGTGTATTCGAATACTGAGAATCCGCCGTGGCGGAAGAGTTTAATCTACTCCGCGTTGACTTTAAAGAGGAATCAAGAATATCCCGTTCCCCAAATGATGTTGCAAATTTATCGAATGCTTCAAAATTGGCCTTGGTTGAGATCAGGTCAGCGTGGCTTATTGGGCCCGTATGAGGTCGGACCACAGCAAACAGCTCTGCTCGTTCGGCATTCATCTCAGGGCAGTCCCACAGTACGTGTTTGGCGTCCTGGTGGTTGTGCCCGCAAGTGCAATCCGGCCGTTCAACCAACTTGCCCAGCTCAAATAGTTTACCGTTGAATTAGCCATGGGCGGTTTGAAACTGGCAAACCCAGTGTCCAGGTGCAAGTGACTTCACCTTGAGCCTCCAGGTCACGTCTGGAAAAAAAAACGCCTTATCGCCTGCAAATATTGAATGAATTAATAAACCGGTGGCTACATATGTGAAATTTTAAATTCTACCAAAGGCCGAAGAATATTTCTGTGAACAGATGTTTTGCGCTTTTTTTCACACTTATCTAACGTAAATTAATGTATACTACGCGCTAAAGTAAAACCACTCTAAAAATTTACATATTGACAAAAAAATCAGCGTATAAATTCGATCATGGATATCACGTACAGCCATCTATATTAGTTTTTTCACCGTGTCCGCTTTCCGTAATATATAGACTATGCGTGTAGTTCTAACGCAGTATGCCAACACTAACTTACGATAAAAAAAGATAAAATTAATAAACTAGATAGAAGTGAAGTCAACAAAATGTCATGCGGTATGTGTGATAAACTATATATAGGAAAAGCAGAAAGGACTAAAAGGAAATAACTTTACTACTACATTTGTTGTGTTACAAATTGTTTTCTACTTCTTTAAAAATTATCATCAGATAGAAAATTTTAAGGTTTACCAATAAACTAAAAATTGATTCTATTCTTAAGTTATGAATTACAAAATCATTATGTCGTGGTTGTTTCCTTTTCTACTGAATTCACGCTGGAGGTTGGAAGGTGATTGATCAAATTAATTACTAACATATTATATCAAATGCTTTTTTCACAATGTAACGCAGTGGGACGGCGTTCTGGCATCTTTTTTCTTGGCATTTATTATGTTTCAAATCAATATTAGAATTTTTTATTTCTTTTTTTTATAACTCGTCGTAGCACCTTTGACAATTTTCGCTTCTTTAAAATACGTTGATCGGTGGTCAATCAGAGGAATACGAGGCTTCCGTGACAGTGATTTCCCAGATTCGTGTCCCAGTACGAACAGCGTTTTCATCAATCGATTTCTGTTCAGGATTCCCATAATTAAAATCTGTTACGGATCCCGAAAAACTGACATCTTAAATAATTGTGAATCCCAAAATTCGACAACGATTTTTTGGTTAATGATTAATCCCGGGATCCGAAAAATTGTGAGTCCCGAACTCCCGGAATCACAAAAAGTATTCGGGATTAGGTGCCTTACACAGTGTTCATGTGTATAGTAAGCATTCATTAGTTGCGTACAGCGTCACAGCATACGACGTTTTTGTGTAGACCAGCACCTTAAAATATCTCAAAATCTTATAATAAAAAAATTCTTTTTTTGTATAAACTTTAATGAATTGTTGAGTATTAGCTTTTTTAATAATCTTTGTTGCGAAATTTTCTTTTCAAGTTTGTTGAACCGGAAGATTTCAATTGAAGAATGAAAAAAAATCTAATTCTATTGCTGTGATAAAACGGTATCGGGCTCAAGTATTATTATTCAATATTAAAGTTTCATGAATAATTATATCGAGGAGAACTTTTAACGTTTGACTTTTTATACAGTGTCCTAGTATATGTTTCCTTTGTATATATTTTTTTGCGAAGGCTCTTCTTCGTCCTCCTTCTTCTCCTTCTTCATCAGTATACTTTTTATTAAAATTACAATAATACAGTTATGAAATCGTAACTGTACAGATAATATAATTGATTTTTTTTCTTATCTTGTTTTTAACATGTCAAAATTATCCCATAGCAAATTTATACGACTTTTAAAAAAAATAGAACGCTTATTTTAGTTCCTGAAATCAACGCTTACTTCTGTTATAATTAGTGATTTAGCAATACCGTTAAGAATTATATCGACTGTGGAACGGAACAACGACGTAACCCACTCATATGAAATTTTACAGGAGGCGTAAAAAACGTGTTTTTATGATTTTGGGCCATATACAATTTATGAATTATAAACAACCTTGAAGTGCACTGAGATTTCATATAAATTAAAGAAATCGCCTCATGATTGCCTCAATTGCCCTGAAAGGTCATCTTTTTCTAACTTAAAAGCTTAATTTAGATACTAATTTAGCATTTTCAGTTTGCATCCTTTTTATAGAACGTGTATCAAGTTTGATACATTGTGATTATCGAAAAAAAGATGTTTTGAAAAAACTGTGGGTTACGTCCTTTTTCCTTTCCACAGTCGATATGACTTTATTCCCTAGAAATTAAAAATAAAATAGTATCATTTTTGTTATAAAAAATATTTACAATTGTTACACATTAAAGAATGATTAAATATAACCATTTAAACGCCAAAGACACCCCATTGTTTTGAATAATGATCGATACTACACACTGTCGACAAACGGCCTAGTCTCGATCATTATTCTTCATTACGCTTACTTTAATTTAATGCGTGAGTTGGGAAAATATTATTTCCACGCCATCTTTTTAAGCTATATAATCATATATTATATTTCAGCCCATTCTATTGTGTTAGACATAATTTCGTCAAATGCTATCTCATAAGAATATTTTCTGTCAAAAAGTTATGTATTTTTGAGCACGTGCATGAATTACCGACCAGGGTATCAATCCCGGGGTTGTGTTGGTTCTAGTTCAAAATGAATCTCAGCAGAAATTTCTCTACGAGAACTGTTTGTTACTCAGTAGCTTAACCTCTATTTTTTAAAGTCAGTAGTAGAGGTAGGCAGGGCTGTAAGAAAAGACGACTTGGACTCAATTTTTCAATAATTCCATTTTCTCTTATATTTACATATATATTCCATCAGATCATCTTCAGTCAGCCTAGCACGCAATGTCAACACTATGGACTATTGTGGTTTGAATAGACATCATTAAATATATATATTTTAAATGTTTCTAGCCCCTCATTTTTCACGACTCCGACTCCAGCCAAAACACCGCGACTCCACAGCTCAGGGTGGAAGGAAAAGACTAGGACAGGACTAGTGGTTTACCAATTGCTACGCCCAGTTATTAAAGGATCGTAAAGAGTGGGAGGGAGTTTGTAGACATGACAAACATCCATGCTTTCGAACAGATATCTATATATCTCGAACCTGTGAGATATGACACGGAAGCCCACAACGCTAACCGCTGCGCCATATGATAGTTAATACTTATTTTACTACAACAATAGTCGATGACTATCAAGTACCCACCGCATTTTTATTATTCATATGTTGTAATGAGCAGTCGAGAGCCTCTGCGGGAACTCGTGAAATATTACGGTTGGAAAAAAGAAAAATCATTGCGAATAAATTTCGTTTCCGGATCCGGCTTAGGCCATCCATCGCCAGGAATGCTTCATAGTCATTTTAATTCGAACGTCAGTCACTTGAGCGTGAATAATATCGGGGAAACCGATATCTGGTATGCGTACGTAAATTGGCTGTCAGATTTCAACAGGTAAAAAAGTTGGCGGGATTTATTCGCTCTGCAGTGCCGCCGACGAGCAAGACCGATCGCTTTCCCCGCACTCGCTTCCTCTGCTCGCTTCTTATTGCTCTTTCCACTTCCCAAATCGAAAATCGCATGAGACAACACAACAACTCAAAAAACGTTTGGCCAACAAAATCGGATTTTTTTCAACCATAAATAAAAAGCAGGAAAATCGGCCTAACTCACATTTAATTAAGGATTTAGACTGAAGGTGGTTCTTGGAATTTCAATATTTAATTTAAATCGTTCAGATTATGCACATTCAAACAGATTTTGTCACTAACGACCCGGGCTTCGCCTTTCGGCATTTTCAGGTGTTTAAGTAAACGGATGAACTTGAACTGACGCTTAGTAAAAACATTTTTCGTGTTTATGTAAGAAATAAAATTGAGTTTAAAACCATTGCTGGTTAAAAGATTAGCCCATGGGAATCCCTACAACTCTCTTTGAAAAAAAAGAGGTGGAGCAACTGAGTATCAAACAGTTTTGTAGAAAAACTTCCACATTGGGAGTGGAAATGGATTAAAAAAAATGCGTCGTAAGGTTGGTTTTTGTTTTAAATTACATGGTTTTGGCCATTTATGTATGATTGACAAGCTAGACAGATCTTTCAGAACCTCTCAAACTAAGAATCTCCAATGCGCAATAATGTTTGTAATAGAAAGACGAGAAATGATTGGTAAAATTCAAGACCATTCCGAGAGAGGAAAGAATATTGTTTACTATATTTAGTGCGGCTTCAGAGCTGGGATCGCATTTTTTTTTCAAAATATTCACATTGAAAAATCTGGAAAAATATTTGATATTACGATATATTCAAATATTTGCAGAGTGAATAATTAATGTCAAATTGTTCAAGCCATCACCTCAACATTTTTTTTAGTGAAAACTCTTTTTAAAACAGTAATTCAACCATTCTCTTCAGAGAGGTTTAGAAAACAACGATAAAGTGATAAACGGCTAATTTCTTCGTATACACATTACTCTAAATATATTTCAAAATTCTGAGCTATTAGTAACAAATTATCTTAACTTCATACTTATTTGCTATATGTATGAGGTTAAGATAAGTAAGTAAGTGCTTGTTAGAACAATCTACTACAATTGCGTATTAAAATTTTTCATATTAAATTCGAGAAAGTAGGTTCATGAAAAATAGATAGTCTTTTTCTTCTGCGTCAATCGCATTCTACCGCAAAAATTGAAAAGAAAAAATAAGTTTTTAAAATGTATATATATATTTTAAGCATTGCGCTAGAAATTTTCTTTCAAAAAAATAAGCTCGACAAGAATGTAACAAAGTCAATCATGATCCTCTCGACGAGTAAACATATTACAAATACGCCTGCATAACTTTTCTATACCCAATATCCAAAAGAATTCAAAGCTTTTTGACCATTAAACATAACCAATGCTTCTAAAATACAAAGGCTTGTTGCTGTTAACGCGTTATTATTTTGTTAGTTTCTCGACATTAAATACAATATTTTGAGATAGTGTATTATTCCATGAAGCGGCCGAAACTGACACCGCACCCTCTCTCCAATCTCATCCCTTACAGGTATATGGAATCTCTTGCGAGCGACTTAATTGGCAGCTGACTTGATAGATTATAGCCGATCTCTCGGGGCTGCAGGTAATGTGTTGTTGAGATTTTTCGTTTGTTTAGGATTTATACATTATTTACATGTAACCGTCGACATTAAAATCAAATTGAAACGCTGTCTATGTATCTATTTACGCGCATGTCTAAAGGAAGTTTGTGCTTAAATAAGTCGATTTTATTTGGATATCGGTAATCATATTTTCTTTGCCAATATAAATGAACGTCATATGTAAGGGATCAAAAAACAACCAAATCGTAAATCGTATGATCTGAAATGACATTTAGGGGAGGCATAATAATATGATATATATATTGTGACAAACTGCTGAGTTCCTTTACCAAGTTTTTACTGATAGTATTTCCCGTTTTTTCATGAATATCAAAGTAGAGAAAGGAGTGGGATGAAAGCATCAAAATTTTCAGTAGTTTTAAACAATCATTTGAAAAATTAGTATTTTTTTAAATTTATAATTAAAGTAACACTAGAGTTTAAAGTTTGCTCACTTTTAAGGTATTCACTGTCAAAATTTAAGTGAAAAGGCACTATAATAAAAAATTAACGACTCTAAATATTCATTAGTTAAAAATGCTCGTGGTGGGCGAAACCGGTCGTGATTTCAATAAATAAACATGCAATTAGTACAAAAAGTGTTCTTATTTTTTAAATATAGTTACTTTTTACATCAAAATATTTTAAAATATACTTTTTTAAACTAACCTTACATTTTTAATAAATTTTATGACCAGTTTTGCTAATCGCGAGTATTATCAACTGAAATTTCTTTAAATTTTATTATTAACCATGAGTACCCGGCATGCGTTGCAATTCCACTCAAAGAATTCTGGAAAGTGTTTTTGGATACACAATATAATGTTGCATATAATTACATAGAAGTGATAAAAAAAACTGCTTCCCCAGAAGACCGAGAACTGCTTTGATATAAAGCGAGCTCCATTTTTAACGTATTGTCAGCCCACGGCTAGTTCTATTAATTTAGAAACCTTTGCAGGTGTCTGCACAACGACTCACTAAAGTTTTATTGCAATCGGATGAACGGTATAGAAACGCATACGGGACAAACAAAAATTCATTTATATATATCGACTGTGGAAAAGAAAAAGGACGTAACCCTCAATTTTCCAGAGCAGCTTTTGTTCAATAATCACAATGTATACAACTTGACACACATTTTACCAAAAGGATGAAAGCTGAAAATGCCGAATTAGTATCTAAATTTAGCTTTTAAGTTTGACAAAGATGACCTTGTAAAAAATTAAAACCAAGAAAAAACATCGAAATAAAGGTTTTTACCGAGATAATTTCTGTAATTAATATTAGTTTATGTCAATTAAACACCAGTTTAGAAGTATCCGTGCACTTCGAGGTCGTGTATAATTCATAATTTGCATATGTCACAAAATCATCAAAACACGTTTTTAGGGCCTCCTGTAAAATTTGATATGTGTGCGTTACGTCCTTTTTCCTTTCCACAGTCGATGAATATATATATGAAATTTTTGATCCTTAAAAAAAGACATTATATATACAAACAGTTTATTTTCACAATAGCTACGTCTAAAAGAAAGAAATCCATTTGAACCTAGAACAAAATGCATGTTTGCTTCGTTATCAGTGAGGTAGGAAATCTGCTATAAAAGACGTCTTGCGCAATTAAAAATCATTCACGATTTATCGCCAGCACAGACCCTCTTTTGAAGTGTTCGCAAAGTTCCCCCAGCTAGATATGTACATCTTATTATTATCGTCTATCCAGCCATCCTCGGGAACGCTGTAAAATCAGTGCTATTGTATCTTCTCCGTCTTTACATAGCTTCTGCAAATTTTTCAAATTGAATTTCAAGATAGCGGAGCTGAAATTTTTCGAACAATAATTGTATCTCGACAGCGAACGGGGAAAAACATGGAACTACACTTATCTTCACAACCCTTACGGGAAGTTAATTTAGAGGTTTTTTGAGGAAATGTTTCTTTTGTGAACAATGTTAGTTAAATTGATATTTCATGTATTTTTAAATTACTCGTAATTTACTGTTGAGTACAAAAAGAACACAATAAGGAAAGTTACAACACTGTTTTATGTTTTACCATAAGAAAAGATGTTTTAAAAGTATCGCCATTGTAAAACACTTATAGGGTGTGAACTGTCACTTCTTGGTGGATGTCATTTAATTTATAATAATTAAATATATGAACGAACGAAAGTATATTATATTTTTTACAACGTCCACCGTTCTAGGTTCTATTCACAGTAAGGTCAATGTAATATTTAGTTTTTTTTCAATTGAATTTTGAGATCTAAGACGTGGGTGCTTGTGATGTAAATTCTTTTCAAAATGATCTCGAGATTTATCAATTTCAAAATATTTGACAAATTTTAGTGTTTTAGTGCATTTTTTTTTAAGAAATATAAAAAAAAAATATTTTTTTTAATCCATGTCAACTACCAATGTGGAGCCATATGGCCTCCTAATGGAGGTATCTCAACATAAGTTTTTTCTACCAGAACTGTTTGTTACTCAGTCGCTCTGTTTTTTTCACAGTGAGTAGTTGGGAAAGAAGGATAAGGCTATAACAAGACTAGTAGTTGACTAATCGCTATTGCTACATCCAGTTATTAAGGGATCAGAAGGATGGTAGGAGAGGAAATAATGTGAATTGACATCACAAACTCCCAGTCTTCGATCACAACTTTGAATTGAATAATTCTCATTCACTGTGATCTTACCAGGAATCGAACCCAGACCAGCGTGATCGGTAGAGCAAGCTCTAACCAACTGAGCCACAGCAGGCGACGGATGTAATCTTAACGGATTTTTTTTGTACTAGATCTGATTGATAGTCAGTTGTTTTTTTGAGAGACTAAGATTGTAAGAACTGATCTTTGGTATGAGTAATAGCTAGGAATAAAGAAATCCAAGACTTAGAAAAAAAACTTTGAATGCCCATAATGTGATTTGAATTAGTAGACGCCGCAATTCAGGAAAACAGCAGCTTGGCAACAGACCTTGCGTTTTTTTTATCAAATAAAAATAAAAAAGTCGCTGTCGTGCGATAAATTATTCACTTTGCCAAAAATCGTATTATAATTCTTTGTTCTGGATAAAAAAGAAACCTGTCAAATATTAGTGTTATGTTTATTAACTAGTAATTGTTACCGGTAAAAATACAAACAACAAAAAACATCTAAAAAATATATTGTTCAAATATCATGAAACTCTTTAGCAAAATATGCATTTAAATATGTGTATTAATCAACAAGATTTTGATTACCTTTTTTTTCATCAGACGATAAAGCTTGGAAAAGGTCGCATTGTTTGTTATTATTAAAATAACCTTTTTTAAATGGAAATTTTATGTTCAAAATGAGCACACATTTCATTTAAAATAATAAAACAAAACATTTATGTTTGTAGGAATGTTGTGCTTTTTTACGAAGCTTAATAATCAGTAAAGGACCGTTTTCTCTCGACGTAAAAAAATATGTTTTATTAAAGAAAACATTTAGTATGTACATATTTTCAAACTCCAATAACTTGTACAGGTAATTCATTATTTTTACGAGACAAATGGAAGAAAACAACTATTTTTTTCTGAGTATTGAAATATTGATATCGTGTGCCATTTATTGTAGATTTCTTTTGTTATTAGTTTTGTTATTTTAGCAAGATGTGACATGTAAAGCGACTCATTCCTTACCTGCATAATGACGAGAATTGAATTAGTATCGTTTTGTCTAATGATTCTACCAACGAGCATTGTAGAAAAATGCAATGATGCTTCTCAAAGAGAAATTACGCATCTCACATTTTTAGCACAATAAGTTAAGTAACAAAGTTATCAAATTTAACTGTATGTTGTGGAAAAAACTGTGCTATTTATTTAAAATAATTATTTTCATTCATAGAGAATGGACGTCTAGCGAAAATCCGAAATCAGTGCCTCGTTTTTAATACACAATTTATTCTAAGACTTGTGATGCTCGCTTAAAGTTTAGCGCGGTAAAAATATATCGGTAAAACAAGTTACAAGTTTTTTGACAGTGTAAATAATGGCAGGTTGGGGGGAGAGTTCTTTTCTCTTCCTCCTTGAAGTTGTAGTGCGGCATACGATATCCTCCTTTTGTGATCCAGTGATTTCGGGATTTACAATTTTTAAATTATGGTATCCCAAGAATTATTATTTAGCACGATTTATTGTTTTCATATATACTTTACATTCGTAAAAAAAATATTTAACATTACAGCAATCGGCCAAGGAGGCAGTTTTTTTAATTTTTTTAAGCCACAGTCTATTGAGATCAATTCGAGGAAAGAGAATATCACAAACATACATTTTTATTATTGTCTACAATTGATTACACTTTTTGAGCATTAAAATATAATATATTAAAAACCAGACAATCATTTATAAAGGAAGACACAAAGACAAAAAAATACATTAAAGTATTAGTATATAAAAAATATTTTTTTGCAAATTAATGTTGTACAAAGTTATGTAAAAACATTAAAATTGACTACTCCTGTCTACGACTGTCACAAAGTATGAGAGGTTGTGATACCACATTTCATTTGTTTATTTTTTAGACGATATATAAAAATATGTACTTAATAAATAAGGGTTCACTTCATTAGATACGTTAGTAAATCGGGAGATTTTTAATTTGATTTTTCGTCTAATATTGATAGTAAATCCTGAAATTCCGGGATTTCGGAATGGAAGCTTTTGTAGGATAGTAGTAACTTTGCAAATTGAATTTAGTACAATCGATAGAATACTTCGTTCGTGGGCAGTTAAGCTCGCAAATTCTTTGCGGTTAAAAAATGGTCGATGGACGAAAAACAAAAACATGTTGAAATTAATTTAGAATATCGACTGAGGGTGCTCAAAGACATTTCAATAGTTTCAACAATCATCTTCCGTAAACACAGTCTATTCTATTAATTTAATCTACTTTTACCTACTTCACGATTCGCCAAACTATAAATTAAATTAATATTTAATTTACGTGTTTTTATAATAGTATCCAATTTTCTAAGTTACTAATACAATATGTTTACTGGCTGACAGTGCAAATTATACAAGATAACAAACAAGGAAACATGGTTTGTTAGAGCCAAGGTCGTTAACTACATCATATCTGTACCTGGGAGGTTAACTACAATATGTTCAATTTTAGCAAAAGTTTCAGGACGTTTTTTTTATTGATATTCTATCATATGTCGTAACTTTAAAAAAAAAATCTAAATGTATAACACTATGTTATATTCGATTCATAGTTCCATTTATCTTTTCAACTAATATTTATAAATCAAATATCAGAACAGTTTGTCCATAGGTTAGATTTTTTAGTATTTAAATAATAATATATTATATACCGGCTGCGTGGTTGAGTCTCATTACGTCGTTGATTTATAACACGGAGATCGCGAGTTAGAATCCCAGTAAGGAATGTTTTTATATATTGATTTTTCAATCGAATTATAGATTTGTGTCTGAATGCATCGACGTATGTGATGTCTTGAATTCTTTACATCTCATTCTATCCTAAAAAGCAGGCGCTGTGTGAGCGATTACCTAACTACTAGTACAATCCTTCTATACCAACTCTCTTTGAAAAATAGAGGTTTAACAACTGAGTAGTTTTGGTAGAAAAAAAAATGTTGAGATACCTCGATTAGGAGGCCATATAATCCACATTGAAAGCAGACATGGATTAAAAAATATTAATATATTGTATTTGAAAACATAAAAAGACAATAAAATTTTAATAATACTATGAATGCCGCTCAAAATAGCGAAACATATGGAAATAAAGCATCCCTTAATGCAGTTTTTCTTATTCCATTTTTGTCTGTAAACCAGTGAAAAATAGCAGAAAAAATTGTAAACAGCCAACGCAGGAAAGACAACTATTATTTATGTAATATTTTGTATTTAGGAATTTAGTTGTTTATTGTAGATAAAAATAACGAAGATTATCATTCTGATTTCGAATATAATCAATAATATAACTTGAAATTTTCAGACGAGTTCGCGGACCGGCAGTTGGAAAACGCTGCTTTAGAGTGACGTAGAAAAATCTTTCGCGCTCTACTGTTTTGTTGTCTCTAGTCAATATGGTCAATATCGCGAACGGAAACGGTTGGACAAAACTACTATTGATTGTATACGTTATTAAAATATGCCATAAAACCAGCCTATACATATTTTCGGTGTTTTAATATGTACAAAGGCCATACGGCAGACATACTATAGCATTACACTACTTAAATATTTAACATAATTTCACTTGCGCTTAAAATTCAGGGCCGTGGAATTGGATTTGGAGTCGTGGATTAATTACACTTCTGCCCAGAGTCTTCAAAAATTGACCAATGTGGTATTTTTTTACTATTTAATGTTTAAAATAAATGATAATGATTATGTGACACGTTTACTGGTTCATTGGAGAGTGGAAATAAATGCACTTAATGGTTTTCATTCCACAAGATACCACAGATAAAATACTGACGGATCATTTTCAAGTAATCGTATACTTGTTGGCAATTTTATTATTTATGGGCAGAAAATGCATACATCGGTAAGTGTTTTTCAATTGACACAAACTTTTAACCAGACTGAATGAATATTTGCTTAAATAATTCGCTAGAGGTAGCAACACAGTCGCACACGTATTTAAACACCAAGCACGCTATAGTGCGCGACGTGATATATTAAAAATCATTTTTTTGAATCGTGTCCACGTACAGTTCAAGCATCTGGAACACTAATAGAGCTTATCAAAATTAAATCTATTTTACAAGCACTTCTTTCTACCTTCTTCTTTGAGAGAGTAAGTTTTTTTTTAATTTAAGATTTCGACTGAAGGTGCTTGGTGGAATTTCAATATTAAATTTGAATCGTTCTCTAAATCTAAATCTACTATACTAAATCTGAATGTACTAAATACGATATACTAAATCTGAATGTACATTCTCACAGATTTTGTCACTAACGACCCGGGTTTCGCCTTTCAGCATCTTCGGGCGTTCAAGTGCACGGATGAACTTAGTAAATGAAAGTTTCGTGTTTATATAAGAAATAAATGCATCACTGAGTCCAAAGCCATTGCTGGTGAAAAGGATAAGCTCATGGGAATGTCAACAGATTTGAGTAGTAAGTAGTTTCAAGAATTGTATTATTTTTTTGTCGGCAAAGGTTTTATGATTATATGATTTTATGATTATATAGGGTATAGAAGTGGAGATCCCGGAAGGTTTAATATTTCATTTAAAATCGGAAGACTATGCAGCTGTGCTCTATTTATTTCCAAAATTTCATGGAAAAAAAGCTTATGACTGTCCGTATTTGGGTGTAACATTTTTATCCCTTAGAGAGTAAGTATATAATTAGGGCCTCCAATCCCTCCTACATATATAGCTAAAACAGGTCTAGCAAGATTATTTTATCTAGCCATATGTATTTTGTAGTGTATGTGTAGGCAGAAATAGAAATTGTAAAACTGGTATTAGCGGATCCCGGTTTTAAAAATATAAAAACATCGGTGTAATTGAATGCACGGAAACCATCGCATGCTTTAAAAAAAATGTTCGAGATAACTTAAAATAATATAAATTTGTCAAGATTTGTACCAATATTGACATATTCCAGAATGGATGTCTTTCAATGATGTATATTATTTTAAAAAAAAAAACCGTAAGTAATATATGAAAAACACCCGCTTATTCTTTATGCGGATAGAGATATCCACGACATTGAATACAAATCTATAAATCGATTGGAAAATCAGTCTACAAAATTGTTTGTATTATGATTTGAGCCCGTAAACATCGACATTGACGACTTCATTGTTTAGATCCAAATCTGAATATAAATTTTATTTTGAGTTTGAAGATTTATAAATAGTACAGCCCTGGTAAAATCTAAAAATGGGGCGGTGAATGTTTGCATAATTTCGTCATCTCAACTGATGTTTCAACACGAAATTTTACTTATGCTCGGCGTTTTATGGCCAATTACGAGCCGTTATAATACCAACTGCTATTATTCTCAACTATAAAAAGGCAAATATCAACCGAGTCGCGTTATTACATTGTTACATTTTAATTAATAATAAAACGGGACGGTGTCTCGTGGCATAACGATGTAAAATGACAATGGGAGGAAGGAAGTATAGTTTACGATATTCAGATAGTAACGTATCGCGATAAAAGATGGTGTGTGGATGTATCTTTATACTTTGGCTGTGAACAAAAGCTTTTGTATCACAGCTTTATTATAACTCACATCACGGCCGCTCTTGGGTATCTCGAAAATACAAACCGATGGTGGACAAAAGATTCAAAATTTCTCAATTGAAATTTTACAAAACTATTACTGTATTTTTTTAACTTTTAGATATATGCACCAAGCAACGATAATAATAATAACATTTATATGATTTTTTTAAGATGTCACAATAAATTTAAAATACGCAATTCATTTGGATTGATTCTACGAGCTTATTAAATTATTTGTATGGATCCTAATCTTTTAGCGAAATTATAGAACTGAAGCAAATAAACAAAAGCATGATTCTATGATTGACAATTTCGATTAAAACAAATGAAGAACAAAGTGCATTATAGAATATTTGAATAGTTGTCCAGTTTTACTCTTTATTGCTACCATACATTTGAAAAGGAACACTTCTTATTTTTGATAGATTCGTCGGTGGCTTTGAGGAAGTTCATTTTCATTACAAAATAAAATTTGACATCTTTGTTACTCTGCTTGTGTTATTACAAATTGTGAGACGAGTTTCGCCTTTTTAAAAAGCATCATCAGACAGAATATCTCTAGGTAAACAGCTATTCGTAAAGCTCGCAATTTTCTGTCTGATGATTGTTCTTAAGCGAAATACTTGTCACGTTTTTTTCATAAAACATGTCGAGTAACATAGAGACACTACGTGCTTAAAAAAACATAGAAATTTAATGTGAATCTTTCATTATTTCGTTTCAAATAAACTTTTATAATATGAAATATGGCGAATCAACTGAAAAGAACATATTTAAATTACATTAATGTTTGTCAGACGAAATTAAAAAATATATATCATTAAAAGTTAATATAAAACACTAAACACGTTTTCAGCATATTATATTTTATGAGGCACCGAATCAAATCAATTCATTTAAGTCAATCTTCATACTGATAATAAAAATTAAACGCCACCCGTTTTTTTTTTTTCATTTCCCAATTGCGAATCTAACTGACATGGAGTAACCTGTTTACGATATTTTTATGAGATGAAACGCGGCGCGAGAATTTAAATTTAACTTGCCCCAAACAAATTAAACCTGCGAGCTTGATTTTTGGCAAGTCATAAATTCAACAGCCGGTGAAGAATTTGTAAATTTTATTTCAATCTACGTCCCTCAAGTATTTTTTTTTATTCCGGTGTACTCTCATCACTTTCGGGCTGCTCACACCCTCATAATCCTCGCTCGCCCACCCACATTAAATCTAACAAGACGAAAGCACCTCAACGTGTGGTACGGAGACATAATTATTAATTTTATTTCAATATAACGATACACCAGTTCAAGACGGGAACAATTCAAAATAAGTGGTATTGAGATATTCACGTTTTTAAATTCGAACGAGTTTATGAAATGTACTGAAAAGTAGAAATTCCTCGAAGAACTGTGATATCTTGGCTACAATATTGAATACGAGTAATTGCTTTATAAAAAAATGTAAATCTTGACATGGCGAATCCAATAATGTTAATAGCTCAAAAAAAAATTTGAACTTGTCCCCGTCTTGAACTGGTATATCGATATCTTTTTAATAGGGTAAAAATATCAACGTATTTTAGTTATACAGTTTTTTTATATTTATGAGCTTATAGCTAGTTCGGCTTTCTCCGTCGTCAGAACTATGCTTAAACTTACATTATGCTCAGCTATATATACTGGCTCCGAAGAGATAAACAATGCATCATGCTATTCACTCTAACACCCTAATTCAAATTATAATTACAATATTACACTTATTAAATGCGATTCTGGTCTACAGACTAGAGAAAACTGTAGAACTAAAATACGTTGATATTTTTACCATATTATAATGAAGTTCTACCAAGTAAATGCCAAATCAATAAATAGATATCTTTTTATTAAAAACCATTTAAATTTACCCTCATTTTTAAAATCCCGTCGAGGTAGAAATGATTTGATAATCATATGATTTTAAACATAATTTATAATAATGATGCAAATTATTATTAATGAATGTCACTTAACTCTTAATAAATAAACGATAATGATTGTACAAAACGAAACCGGCTCTTATATGTATTTAATAAATATTGTGCAACCAGCGTGTTTTTTTTAATTTAATGGTTTGATAGATTTTTTCGTATTTTTTTTTAACTGAATCTGCAACCAATCTGTTTGTATCCATATCCGCTCAAAATTTAGAGTATATGGCCCAATGGAGATATCTTAACATAAATTAATGAACTGGTGTACACATGCATGAGTTTATTTATTTATTTATATCCATACGATCCTTAAAACGGGATGGGAGATGATCTTAACATTTAGTTACATCTAATCTTAATTTTTATATCTTTACTCAAAATAATAAAACAAGTTGCATTAGAAGTTTCTCTATTCCACACTGGTTACGAAAAAGGTCACAAATAAATCTTGCTTAGTCATTTAACATTTTAACATAGTTTATATTTTATTATTCAAGTTTCCTGAAATATAACAATTGATATCATATCAGTTTTTTTTTATCCTATTTGACAGTGTTGTATGTGACATCAAAAAACTCCTTTGTTATTTATTGTACTCCCGAAGGACTCGACTCGGCTATAATTTTGAGATTTTCTATTTTAAAGGCTTCGTTATAAAATCACCCGCGCCCCCTTCGTTCCGATATACCATTCCGCCCTTCCCCTACTCGACAGATGCTCTGAATATCAGCATTAATTGTCGGCGCCTCTCTACTTCAAGCTTCTGCTCAACTCTGACGTGGAATATTCCGTCCACCATCGTCAATCTACCCTACTATAATAATTCTACGTACATGTCGAGATATGCACTGACTTTTTACTAAACCAACATTATTTGGGCCAGTTGAACACGTGTCATATACATTAACAAATAGTTTGATTTTTTTGCTCAATGATGAGATAGTATTTTTATCCAATAAATCAGAGACGTGGTCGTAGATTTAAACTGTTTTTACTGGTTTCGAAGCTGGAAAGAAACTAACGACAACTTTTTTAAATGTTCGTGTATACGAATTCCTATATTAAAAAGTGTTGCTAGTGCATCCTTTTAATCAAAAGATAGTTTATGTTATTATATCAAAATATGGATGAATTAATTCCGATGTGACATAAATAATATTTTTAAATAAATAGACAGGGACAATTGCATGCCTTTGAGTCGGTAGTAATAATAATTCTCAAAAAATTAAATACATTTTTAACAAACTGATATAATAAATGCACCATCTGAGTTTTTGTACACTTAACTCATTTTTGTCAGTTTTAATAGTTACCAACTTCTACCAGAAAGATGGCGTTATGTTCGTTGAGAAAAATTTACTCGTGATAAAAGCGTTCCCATTCAGAAGCGGTGTTCGTTATTTTATTTAAATAATATTTACTAATACAATTGTGAAAATATTGTGTTTTAAACATTACAAGGCCTAAAGTAGTTTTCAAATTTAAAAAAAGGTTGCACAAATAAGCTCTTAGAAGAATTGTGAGTCAAGTAGCAAAATGGTGAAACTTTTCTTTTTTTTACTTGTGTGTGAATATTTGTACGGATTGCACATTTTTATTTAATGATTAAAACACTATTGTTGTGTGTATTTACAAATCTTATTTCACTTTTATGATATTTTAAGACGTGTAGAATATTATAACGCACCGAACGTATTTCCTTAAATACCACCCGGCTCAATAATTTGATGATACATTTTGTCTTTACGATGTATGCTTTCAATATTCGTGTACGTTGACAAGAGTATTACAATATTGCTTGTAATCATTTAGCCACTGTATGAAAAATGAATTACTGTAGCGAATAATCAACATCTCTATAAAACGGCGTTATGTTTCAACCAAAAATAATTAATATTATGTTGAAACACAATAACGTTGCACGGTTCTCTGCTAACGAGGTATCCATTGATGTCGCACGGCATACCCATACTACATAATATAACTCCGTTCGGCTGCCCCGTAGCTGCTACGTTTTCGATTCAGATTTGCCCAATACTATGCTACGAGCCCTCTACGATGCCGCTACGATGCCGCGCCAGATATTCTCAAATAATTTATCCGACACAAAATTGTCTGTCATTAACAACGATGTAGGTATTTATTAACTTATTCTAGATGTTTTTTTTAATCCACGTCTCCTAATGAGAGCTATCAACGCTAACCGCTGTGCCATTTGACCCGATATTCTAAATGTATTTAATATTATCTATCTTATTTGAAAAATTGCTGTTCGTATTGGGATTCTCACTTGTCATAAAAGCCAACAACGTTTACCACTGTACTACGGACCAAAATTATATTCACTATTTAACTATTGACCAAATTTCAGTTCAAGTTTATCAGTGCACTTCAATGGCTGATGATACCGCAAGGTAAAACCCTAATTTTCAGTGACAATGTTTATAAAAATGAACAAAATAAGAACAACTTGAATTTGATTATTGAGTATGTTTTCAATGGTACGGGTGTCTGTGAAAGACTTTTATAAGTCGAAATGAACTTGGTCGCTCCAATAAGAGTTTTTTATAAAGACGGTTAAGTCCAAATTCGATAAAGCCGTCTCGATAATCGTAGCGTCCGATTCTAGTGCTAAGTTTTTATCACCATCGTCATGTCCTCCTTCGTAAATTATATTCCTTTTTTTATCAGATTACCGTTAGTTCATTATGGACATTATTTCATGTACTCTTTCATAAGTTTTGCCATTTTCAACTATGTATAAACTTCAATTGACTGATTTGTATTTATTTTATTTCAATTTAAGAAATTTATTTAACACCCATTCTTCCAAGAAACAATCCACCAAGTATATTATATAATTGAGACACCTAATTACAAAAAACGATATAACCACATTTTGTTGAAAGCGAGAAAAACACGTGTGTATTATACGTGTAATTTTAAAAACACATTTTTACAACATATATTTTACTACCTGTGTGGTCAAGTTGTCAACGTCGTTGGCTTCGGTTACGGAGATCACGGGTTTGAATCCCAGTACGGACAGTTTAATAAATTGATTTTTCAATCGATTTATAAATTTCTGTCCGAAGACATGGATGTATGTTATGTCTTGAATTCCCGTCTCCCACCCATCCTATCCTATAACGGGGCGTATCGAGAGGGATTAGCTAACCACTAGTCTTCTCCTTTCCCTATTTTTCTATTGCTACTCTCATTGGAAAAAGAGAGGTTGAGCAACAGAGTAACAAGCAGTTCTCGTAGAAACACTTATGTTGAGATAATCTTCATTAGGAGTTTATAGGCTCCACATTGGAAGCGGACATGGTAAAAAAAATACAAAAATATTAAGGGATATTCATAGATCAAAATATTAAAAATCGGTTTGATTCTGGTATTTGGTACATATAAACAATTTTATTTGGCTTTCATTAATTTAATTGTATGGTTATCATTTTTTTAATGATTTTATTTTAAGATAAAATATAAAAATAATCTCAACTGAAAACAAACATTTTTTTATTGAGACATAAAAATATTGCAAATATTGAAAATATCTTTTTGCAACTAGACTTGGTTTATAATATGAAATTTATAAATTATTTATTTATCGAATAAAATAATGACTAACTATTGATAAAAACTGTTTGTTAATGAGAAATTAGTTTATAATACGTAGTTCTACAAATTTCGACGATGCTTCGCTACATTGTTTCGAGAAGTCGTATTAACTTATTTTAATGATAAACGTTGTATAACTTTTGTAATATAATATTATTGTATCATCCCTTCGTAGAAAATGTGATTACTGAGACATACACCGACAGATATGCAAAACTTTGTTTGACCTGCAAAACTGTTTCCTTTTATTATAGCTTACGTACAATGAAAAATACTTCGCTGTAAGGTCATTACATTTATAAAAAAAAAGAAAATAAACGTTTCAATTTGTATTGACAACAACAGTTTATCATAAATTTCTAGCAATCTTTTTTAAAGCTTTGTTGTTTTAATTATTTTGTTTTTTATACTTTTTTTAAGTCCATTTTTCAATTTTATTGTGCAATTTTCTATAACAACAGTTTAATATTATATAGAGTAGATACATTAACATATCTATACTAGCTGACCCGACGAACTTCGTACCGCCTCAGAATCAATAAATGTTGTAATAAAAATAATAAAACATTTTTAGTACTTTTCCCACTAAATAAAATTTATTTGATCAGGACTTGTTTCGCTCATCGCGAGCATTATCAACTGAGTTATTATCATCTGAGCATTATCAATTTTATGTGGAAAAAGTACTAAAAATGTTTTATTTTAACAACGGATTTATCAACATTATTTGTTTAGAGATTCAATTCATCTTATAAAAAAACAGAAACCTATTCATCTCAACATTTAATAAAGTCAAATTATATCTAACCCCTTACCGTAAAACCATCTCTAGTCAAATTTAAAAATGATAAATAAAAACAACAAACATAAGGTCAGTGCTTTAAGCATCTTATCGCAGAAAATCAAAATTAAATGCCAGTCAATCCATAAATAATTGTTATTAAAATATTTATTTAATATAATATTAATAATCAATATATGTTAAACTTCTTGTTAACTCGTTAGCATACAATTCATCTGTATATTTAGCACGTATGAATTTATTTTACATTCCACTTGTACGTATTTCAAATTTGATTACCTATTTTCAGAATTACTTGACACGCAATCTTCATTTAAGAAGAATTTTGTTAATTACTCGCGTGTAAAAATATTACTGTCGTAGAAACTAAAAAAAATACATAATTTTTATTTTTATTGTGTTCAGTTTAATTTTTTTTTATAAAATGTCTTATTTTTTTACTGTATTCAAATAATAATACCTTTCGGAATAATTATTTTTGCATGTGTCTTTTGCTTACTTCATATTCTATTCTTCATACTTTGTTAAAACTGTTGGCGTAAAATTTATACCGTTCATTATGTTGCACTTTCTGTAGAAGCTCAATGACTCTCGACTTCAACACGAGAAATAGTTTCTGACAGTGTTTCTTGAATGCAAGATGATTGTATGAAATTTCTGTTTCCTTGGTGAATTTTCAAAATATTATTTTACCTTAGTTTTCTTCTGTATCTAACCAGTTAAATATTAAAACACAAAATTTACATATTTTATTATTATTATATACAATTTTAAAATCTATAAAAAAACGTAATATTTATCGATTCGATTCATATCTGCTTTCAATCGTTTATATTGTTTTAAAAGATGCTTTCTTCTTACTTTCTATTCAGTAAGCAAAGAAAGTGAACCTTTATATATGTTTTTTGATGTCTGCTGATAAAGTGTGTTTTTTGTCATTGTTAACTTAATGATTTCGTTCAGGTAATACCACGACTATGGTAACCAAAAAAAATTGCGACGAAGATACTAGAGTAAAATTCTGTTCTGAAGATTTCTTATTTTCCTACAAACCACGAACTGGGCGGCCTTTGAAGCCGGGTGTTGACAATCTATATCCAATAATCGACACTGTGATTCACGCCAAAATACCAAGGAGATGTTGAAGATTTGATTCTACCAATCAACCGTGGTTTTGCGGTACGACGTCTGAATTTCTCATCAATTTTCTGCGACAACGCACGACCACATGCGGCGATGTTGACCTAACACAAATTTAATGGAATGAATTGAGATACATATATTAAGCACCCAATATATTTTCCATAACTTTTACTTAGGTCATCACAAAATTAAATGAATGGAAATAAAATAGTACAACAGCATAGATAAAACCATTATTTTATTTATTTTTCAATCAAAGCCGAAAAATTCTTATTTCAGAGGAATAGACAAATTGACTTAAATTTTGCAAAGGATTTTATTAAAATTTTATTATTAATTAGGGCAGCGATTTCCAAACTGGGAGGCGCGCCTCCCTGGGGAGGCGTGAGCTATTGCAAAGGGAGGCGCGAAAAGTCCAAAATATTTATTTCCCCTTTAAAACGTGTCTTTATTACTATATGAAATATAGGATGGGGAGGCGCGATAATCTTTTTTTCTTCAAAGGGAGGCGCAGTAACATATAGGTTGGAAGCCACTGAATTAGGCTGATAAGAAAAATTGATAAAAAATGTTTTCATTTCTTATGAAAAACGTTAAAAGTATTGTTTCTTATATTTATTATACAAATCATTTTTTACGTGATTATGCTAAGGACATTAAATTATAACCTTGAGTTAAAGTCATCTCTATTCATGTGGTAAATTTTAAGTTGTCCTTATTTAATGTTTTACTTTTTTAAGCTTCTGTATATGTCGAAACACACAAATTAGGATTTATGATCCGAAACGTCTTTCCACGGCTTAAAATTTTACTTTCGAGTATCCCAATTTACGTGTTATCAATATGCAATTTCTCATTGATTGACTTGGACATGGATAAAAATATACAATTGTATTCACCCTCAAACCCCTTTGATATACCCAACGAAGCCTCACTTACTGACATTCCCCGAACTTTGAACGTCCCGACTATGCACCGACGTTTACTGAGGTCATATCAGCTGGAAAAATGCGATGGCTCTGGGCGTGGATGGTATCCATTCGGATTCTCTGAAGTGTGGTCTGGAGGTGCTTCCTCACCTATTGCACAAACTTTTCAGTAATTTTTGGAAGCAGGAGCGCTCTCTGAAGGACTGGGTCAACGGTGAGGTGATTACGGTTCATAAAAAAGATGACCCACTTTGATGTGATAGCTATCAAGGCATCACACTGCTCAGTGTACCTGGTAAGGTCTTGGCACAGCTAGTCTTGGCGAGAATAAAGATTTTAGCTATGAGTATTCTCAGGGAAAATCAAGCCTGGTTCATACCTGGATGATCTTGTGCGGACCAAATACACAACCTTAGATACCTTCTTCAGCAAAGCAAAGAATACAACAGCATTAATCTTTGGCCATTTATCTATTTTTGTTATAATTTACAATGACAAGATTATTAGTGCAGTAAATTCTGTTTACCTTAATCATATTTAAATCTACTGCCATCTCTGCATACGAAGCGTCCCTCTACGGCGTAGAATCTACGCCACCCGTAGTATACCAAATCACGTGTTATCGGTTGAAAATCGCAAGCGCAAAGTGAATTGCTGAAAGCTTAGAATCGAAAACCTCCTACTACCCCACACCCGACTGTGCCCTCTTCCGGTATCGGAGTTTTGTTTTGTCGACAACAGTTTCGAGTCTCTACTGACTCACTGCATATCGAAATCTGATTGGTTTATTCTGTACATCTAGCTTAGAAATGATTTTGTTGTGAACTGCAACCACTGTTTGACTCTAGAATTCAGACGATCCGCTTAATACATGTTCGGATTGTATTGGTAAATTCTACAACAGTTCTGTGATATATATCACCATATATAGCAATATATATTATATATTAATTTTATGATATGAACCTTTGAGAAGTGAAGTGATTCGAGTAATAAAATGGTAAAACTTTTCTATTGGACTTTCAAACACAATCGCATTTTTACTTAGTGTTTTTGTGGATTGTTTATTTTTATTTTAGAAATAAAACACTATTGCAGTGTGTATTCACTAAGATCACTTCACTTTTACGATTCTTTAAAACACGCAAAGTATTTCAACTCATTTTTTCCAAAAAAAAAAAAACACATGGCTCACTTTACTTATCATGGGCTTATATTTACTTTATATATCTCCATTTAAATTTAACAGTTTTTTGAGCGAAGTATCAAGTTACCGGAAGCAGCACACCCAGTTGTTTTTGTAATGTTTACTGTATTGTTTTAACTAAATAAAAAAATAATAATCACGTCCAATAGACTCTTAATGGAGTGGAATCTCAACACAACTGCTTGTTACTCAATTGCTATATCTTTCTATTTTTACGTTATTAGGGATAGAAGGGAGGGAAAAGATAAAATCAGTGGTTAACTAATCACTCTCACTACGCATGATTTTTAGAACTGGATGGGTGGTATAGAATTTTAGACGCTCGTGACATACATGCCTTAGAATAGTGATCCATTAACCGATACAAAAACCAATTTATGAAACTGTCTGTACTGGAATTCGAACCCTCGATCTCTGTAACCGGATCCGACGATGTTGACCAGTCGACCACAAACTACGACAACGCGAAAGAAGCAGTACGGAAAAATAACACCCGAATTTAATATAAAATAAATATTCTAATATTATATTAATACAAAAAAGGTGTGTGAGAAAAAAATATATAATTATTGTATAAAACTTTTCTTCAATAAATAATAAAAAGCATATTTAATGTAGTTAAATATTTCATATTATATTAGCATTGACAATGGTCGCAATTCAACTGTTTAACAGTTACCGACCAGTAAGTTGTGAGTCAAAGAATGATCATAGGTCAAAAGTGTAATGATCATAGGTCAAAAGGAATCAAGCTCTGATGTTTATAAAAAAAATATGCCCTAATCTTACAACAAAATACCGAAAGCGTTAATTTGCTACAAAAAATTAACTAGACCAAGATAGATTATTAAAAACATTTTTTTTCACACAAAAAGTAGACTTAGATAGATAGTGAAATACTTCTAAGTGACAAATTATAAATATTACCAACATAACAATGATTTCAAAAGGAACTTTGTCGAGCAACCAAAACAACAACGAGTTACTCAAGATGATTGGTTATAAGCTTTGTATTTACAGCATTATTATTTTTAAATATTTTATTTTGGTTCGAAATAGAGTTTTTAATTTGTTATTCTAGAAAAATACTTAGTGTAAATCAGTATCTTAACATCTTTTTCTAAGGAGCAGAAAAGATAAAAGAACGAGGTAAAGAAAAGTTAGTTGCTGAAAAGTCGCTCTTTTTACGTCTCATTTTTCAGAAATGGATAAGGGATGAAACCATTACAGACATTCAAACAGAACTGTCGATTTGGTAATTTGAACACTTGATCATTGAGGGAAGGTAAGACAAAAGCCTTAGTAGGTTGTCACTCTCTAACTCGGTCGTCAGTCACCATAAGGGTTTTTAAAACATATGTTTTTTTTATAATATGATAATTATTCAGTAAATGTATCACTTTTAAGGTGTTCACTGTCAATACTTGGTGGAATGGCATTATAATAAAAATAATAAAACATTTTTAGTACTTTTTCCACATAAAATTTATTAGATCAGGACCGGTTTCGCTCATGATGAGCATTGTCAACTGATAAGAAAAAAAAATAAAACAGTGATATTTATACAAAAGTTAAGTGATAAAAACAAGGTATGACAAACAATTGGTATTACAACCTAGCAAAAGAATTAAAGTAAAATACAAGGAAAATAAACTATAAATAAAAAGTTGAAGACCACTTAGCAATGAAACTATTATGACAAAAACCAATTAGGTATGAATTATCATTACCAAAGTAAAAACCAACAATTAGTGTATATAATAAATAATCTTAATGTCTGTCAACCAAATTGAGTTTGGAAAATCCAGTAGAGCTTAATCCCGCAAAATTGATTCCTGCGAAAAGAATAAAGGCAATATCAATTCTTACAAAATAAAAGCAAACTGAGAAAATTAAAATTCAAATTAAAACTCAAAACGGGATTAAACTCTACTGGATTTTCCAAACTCAATTTGGTTGACAGACATTAAGATTATTTATTATATACACTAATTGTTGGTTTTTACTTTGGTAATGATAATTCATACCTAATTGGTTTTTGTCATAATAGTTTCATTGCTAAGTGGTCTTCAACTTTTTATTTATAGTTTATTTTCCTTGTATTTTACTTTAATTCTTTTGCTAGGTTGTAATACCAATTGTTTGTCATACCTTGTTTTTATCACTTAACTTTTGTATAAATATCACTGTTTTATTTTTTTTTCTTATCAGTTGACAATGCTCATCATGAGCGAAACCGGTCCTGATCTAATAAATTTTATGTGGAAAAAGTACTAAAAATGTTTTATTATTTTTATTTCAGTAAATGTATATTTATACATATTGCATCTCCACCTTACTATATATTTTTTATTACTGGTTCAATTTAGGTGAAGTGGTTCTGAGTGCTTAGTTCATTTTGGAACAATTACACTTTTTCTTAAGCGCTTTCTAAACGAATGATAACTGAAAACCTGCTTAAACAAATTAAAGCTAGAAAACAATTGAAAGGCTATAATTAATTAATTTTGCATTATACAATTTCCCGTGTTTTTTTGTTGTGGGGAGCTAAACTACAACATCTTAACATGCACCGAAACTTACTCTTTTTTGGTTGGTGAATAACTTGTAGGTTCCGTTGCATTTATTACCTTTTTTCTGCTGCCATTATGTATAAAAATATATTTCGTTGTGATATGTTTTCCGACATCTTTTTTGTGGATTATTTAAATTCACAGTTCAAAGTGAACTCAGTGACAGCACTATCATGCGGTCTTCAGAAGGACAAATCAAACTCATTTTGACAAAATTATTTTTTAAACTACTTTTGATGAAAACAATAATTGGATGACTTATTTATTTTGGTTTGAGTATCTGCTATAATAACTATTTGTATTATTTTCTAATAAATTCTGCTAAATATTACAATTATGGCTGTATTTCAAAGGCTAAAACATGACGTGACAACACGGTTCCGAGACTCCCAATTCCGAGATTTTTTGTACAATAACGTTAACAAAAATTCATTTTAAGCTGTAAAAAAAACCTTAGTTTCCCAGACTTTTAGGTTGACAAATCTAAAAACCTCCTAACTGTACGTCTTACGTGTATGAAATCAAAACGAATGCAAAACGACTCGGTGCAGCACGAAAATATCTAATGGTGTCCGCCGCTATAGATTGTCCACGTGACAAAACGCACGCCGCGATCAGTTTGTTTAATCTTTTGATCCGCTGTTCCATGTTCCAATTGCGTTCGCAAAGACTTTGCTCAGGTAAGACGTAGCGTTAGTATCTTGTTTTCAAGCATATATTTAAAACCTTATATGTCACAAGCAAGACTGGTCTGGATTTCTATGTTACATTGCCTTTTTTACTATGTATTTTCCGTGCTCTGAACATTCAAACAAACTTAGCCCGAGAGCCACGAAACGTCACGCTCTAAAGCAAATTCGCTGCAAACTCTCATACAATGTTTTTATTTAAGATTGTAGCACTTAACGATATAACTTATGTGGTGATATAACTTAGGTGGTGATATAACATATTAACATTTTTTTATTAAATTCAGCATCATTGAAGTGTTACTCTGTAATTATTATATTTAATTAATAGTTATGTTTGAATACTCTACCGTTCAATTTCCTTCTCGCTTATTAACACAAAAAAATTATATACTTATGTCAAATCAATACCTTACTTTAATCAGTTCTCAGTTACTTAAGTAAGTCTGATTTATCGATGGTATATTCTTTACGTGAAAGTAAATATCAAAATCTATAATGCAATGATAATAAATTTGTCTAGCAATCAAAATAATCCAACCTTTGAAATAACACGATGTCGGATAATATCCACCCTTTTGAAATCAGTCGGAATTACCCTGTTATGATCGTTCGAATTGCTTTTTAACGATGTCACATGCAATTTCAAAGACAAACAGAAAATTTAATTGTTTATGCCGTTATTACCTTAACTGGTTGAACGTCATTCAAATCAAACCAAAAGAATAGTTAATCCAGATCGCAATCAAAAACTTTTAAACTTTGTGATAATATTTGTAGTTTTATTATATACACGATAAAAACTATTTACTAAGCGTCAGTCAATGCGTGCACATATGCTTGAATATTATGAAAAATAAAACCTGTGTTGTTAGTGACAAAATGGATGGATATTTACAAAATTTAAAACAATTCAAGACACATTTTTTTAAAAATTCCATGTCAGCTCCCATTGTAAAACATGTGACCTCCTAATGGTGATACCCCAACGAAATATTTTTCTATGATAACTGTTTGTTACTCAGTCACTATTAATTTTATAGAACTTTAGAGCAGGAAAGGACGTTAGTGTTTAACTTATCGCTGTCGCTACATCCTGGTATTTATGGCTCAGAAGTGTGAGACGAAATTTTAGACGTCATAAATAAATACACATGTCTTCCAAAAGAAGTCCAAGTAAAATTCTCTTCGTATCGGAACTAGAATCCGTATGATCCATCATGGAAGCCAACGACATTGATACTGCACCGCGGACCTTACACAATGGTTTTTTTTTTCAAAAGCTTAACGACCGTTGGACGCGTATTTAAGTCTTTAAAAAAGAAAAGTTGCTGGCCGGTGGACTCATATACGCGTATAGGCGAAGTATCTGGAAGCTTATAAAATTAAATTTTGTAAAGATATCTTAATTGTTTTACAAATTATAGTGAACTTAGTAAAATTACAATTTTTGCGAATTTTTCGCAGAATTTCCCGGCCGCCAAGTGAAATTCTTTAAAAAAAAACGTGCGGTCGTTAAGCTGTATTTAATTTGCAGTTAATTTATGCGATATTGTCGAAGCGTTATCGAGAAAAAAGAAGCCTTCGAATTCAATATTATACTTTTATGTTTTCTTTTCAGTCTTTTCATGTACTCATACTTCACACCAACCCTAGCTCATCTGGCAAAAGGATAAAGCGCCAACACTTTTTTTTCTTCATATTTTTGTAGTGAGTAAGTACGTACTTAGATAGATGTTTTTTTAGGTTCTGTAGATTCACGAAGCTGCAAAAATTTGCAAATTACGGACATCCCCGTTCCATTGTATCCTTCTTTTACGTGGAGCTTTTATATATGGAAATATTTCAGTACACTGTGTGACAAAGTTTTTGAGCTTTGTTACAAATTTACATACATATTGACTGTGGAAAGGAAAAAGGACGTAATTCTAAATTTTCCAAAACATTTTTTTTCGATAATCACAATGTATACAACTTGACACACGCGGAATAAGTATCTAAATTTAGCTTTTACGTTTGAATAAGATGACCTTGTAAAAAATTAAAACCAAGAAAAAACACTGAAATAAAGGTTTTTCCGAGACAATTTCTTTAATTAATATTAGGTTATGTCAATAAAACACCAGCTTAGAAGTATCCGTGCACTTCAAGGTTGTGTATAATTCATAATATGCATATGTCACAAAATCATCAAAACACGTTTTTAGCGCCTCCTGGAAAATTTGATATGTGTGGGTTACGTCCTTTTTCCTTTCCACAGTCAATATTATATTTTTATTTAAAAAATATCGTTGTTATCCAGTATGACGAATGTGAATTCTTGCAAAACTGTTTAACCACTTTTTAGATGTTCACAGTCAATACTTTGTAAAAAAATCTATTAAAGGATAATGAAATATAAAATTTAATTTAATAACTTTGTTATTCCACTTGTTGTGTAACAAAATGTGGCAAGTGTTTTGAGTTTTTGAGAAGAATCATCAGACTTATTACGTTAGACATTAGACGTATCATATTTTGAAACACATTTTTTACTAATTCCATATTAATCTATTAGGACCAGACCGGTTTTCCTTATTACTAAAAATTTTAACTGAAATAAAAAAAAGCGATGAACGAAACCGGACCTGCTAATATTGGAGTTCAACAGATTTTTTCTACAATAATAATAAACAGGAAAGGGTTACGCCAGGACTAGTGGTTAACTAATCGTTCTGGCTACGCTCCGTTTTTTTAGGATTTGAGAAGGAGACTATCACAAACACGCCTTCGATCAGATATCAATAAATCCATTGAAAAAATGATGTTCGTCCTAGGGCTCGAGCCAGTAAGATCCGTAACGGAAGCCAACAACGTTGTCCACTGCGCAATGGACTCGACGGATTACTGGATAATAATAAAGTAGCAAGCTTGGTACTTAAATATAAAGATATGCATCTAAATTCAATGCTCATTGACAGTTGTAAATGAAATAGTATTGTTTTTTTTTATTTTCAAATAAAACTCTTCGTTTTTTCCGATCCTCGCTGTGCATTCATCCCCGTGCTAGAAGGGTAAAGGAAATGTGAAGTCAGTAGAGTAGGGGTGTCGTGTCGTATGTTTACATACACTTAAAAGCATTCTTTGAGTCGAACTGTGGCGCTGTGTGCGAACTCTTAGTATTTGAACGATAGGCAGCTCCGTAATATATTTTATCCCTCAGATTAAATCGACACTATTCCTTAGGGAAATGGAAAGATATGTGTTCGCTAAGATGAAATACCATTTTCATACACTTAAATTGTGAGAATTTCATTTTTTGTGAAAAGAATATTTATAACAATATAACGCTTTTAAATAATAATAATTCACGTTTTTTCACACGTGAAAAGTAAATTGAAAAATAAATTCATTTTCTTTTCATGCTAGTCGTACAAATAGTGTGGAAATTCTTTGTTGCAATAAGATATATGGTGCCAACTTGTTATATAATATATTAAGAGCTATTCATCATCAAATCGATAGACTTTAAATATGAAAAAAAATAACAATTTTCCGGATAAAAAAGCATTCGTATAGACTGTGTAATGGAAAAATTAAAACCCACACTTTTTTCTCAACAATCACTATTTATACATTTTGTTACACGTTCTATTAAAAGGACATTAGCTGCAAATGCCAAATAAGTATTTATTGATTTGGCATTTATAGAGTGAATAACATTGTCGCCCGCTTTGGTCTAGTTGGTTAGAGCTTGTTCTGCCGACCAGGTGAGTCTGGGTTCGATTCCCGGTAAGTTCAATGTCAAATTGGATTTTTTAAATTTTAATTTGAGATCTAAGACATGGATGTTTGTAAAGTTAATTCTCCTTGAGTTAATCTCATGTGACTTATAAAAATTCTCATCGATTATGATCTCGTACAATCTTTCAACTTCAAAATATTTTGACGCATTTGGCGCAGGCTGTAATGTCAAATATTTTTTAAATTTTAAAAATAAAAAAAAAACATGATGCATTGTGTATCTCTTCAGAGCCAGTATATATAGCTGAGCAAAATGTAAGTTTAAGCATAGTTCTGACGATGGCGAAAGCCGAAATAGCTATCAACTCTTAAATATAAAAAAACTGTAGAACTAAAATACGTTGATATTTTTACCCTACCAAATAAATATCTTATTTAAACTTTTTTTTTAACCATGTCCGCTCCAAACGTGGAGCATATGGACTCCTAATGGAGTTTATCTCAACAGAAGTGTTTCTACGAGAACTGCTTGTTACTCAGTTGCTCAACCTCTCTTTTTCCAAAGAGAGTCGGGATAGAAAGATAGGGCTAGGACAGGATTAGTGGTAAGCTAATCGCTCTCGATACGCCTCGTTCATAGGATAGGATGGGTGAGAGGGGGAAGTTCAAGACATCACATACATCCATGCCTTTGAACAGAAATTCGTTAATCGATTGAAAAATCAATTAATAAAACTGTCCGTACCGGGATTTGAACCCGGGCCCTCCGTAGCCAAAGCCAACAACGTTGACCACTCACTCGACCACACAGGCAAGCAATTGAAAAATTAGGGTCCTACGAAAATTGCGATCGTTAAAAAAGACTGAAAAACCTCGTTTTTTTAATATTAAATTTATATTAGATAAAGCCAATTAAGAGCCGGTTTATCTGTCTCTGTGCACTTCAAAGTTGTATATATTTCATAATTTTCCTTTGGCCCAAAATCATCAAAAAATGTTTTTTGTGTTTCCTGTCAAATTTGTTATGTGTTGGTTACGTTTTTTTTTCATTCCACAATCGATATTATATGAGCCCTCAAGAAATGGAGTGAGCCAAACAGTGAAATGGTAAAACCTGTCTATTGAAACTTCAAGTACAATCACGACTTTAATTTATATATTATTAGTTTACGCAGATGACACTATTACAGTATTTACTAAGCTCACTTCAGTTTTACGATACTTTAAAACATGTAGAAATTACAACGCATCCAATTATTTTTTTCATAAAATACCACTTGGATCACTTCACCTCTCTCGTGCTAATATATATGTTCTTTATTAATAAAATAACACTCACAGAATGCAATGTCTTTTGTCTTGTTAAAAAAGTTCTAATTTTTTTTTTTAATAAATGTCATTTCCTAATGATCCACATCCTCTCCTCTCTGGCTTTCTGATGAAAATACCTCAAAAGAAGTGTTTGCCTAAGCAGCCTTTTGTTACTCTGTTGCTCAACCTCTCCTATTCGAAAAGAGTAGTATGTATAAAAGGATAGTGCTTAGGACAAGACCAGTGGTAAACTAATAACTCTGAATAAGGAAAAAGATCAATAATTGATCTTAAGCCGGTATTTATATTTTTCCTAACAAGAGTTATACTTAACCACCAAGGTCTTAACTATATTAAATTAAAAATAACCTTGTTTTACCTACACATTTTTAAATCAGTTTAATATTTATTTCGGCTACACGCCATTATCAAAACTACTAAATAATACAGAAAAAAATTGATTACGTGGAACTAAATACAGCGTTATTTTTACCTTATTATAAAGGAGTTCTAACAGGTAAATGCCAATTAAAACTATGTCTTTATTAGAACTTAAGATTTAAAATTCAAATTTGAAATAAAATTGTGTTATTTTCTTAATTTTCTGTGCTATTCATATAAGCGTTTTAAAGTCTTTTTATACCTAAGTAGTACGAAATTAAGATGCTGCGGTATGCGCAAAAAAAACATTTCAAACAATAATTGAATACATCGTCATCAGATTATAAATTTTCGTCTCTAAAATATATAAATAAAATATATTATGCATTCAGTGCATATTGTATAGAAAAACCAATTTAAATAGAACCATACCAGATATAATACATGTTATGCAACTGTACTCAATCAGTTCGTTGGATTGTCACTAGATGGAATTCATGCAATTTGATAAATCATTTTGTTTCAGATATGTTTTCCAAAATGGAACGCTGCATTTCCCAGCGTTTGACTGGTCCAACTACAGGCGGGAAATCCACACGACAACCTATCACTGCTCGCTACAAAACATGGCGGGCGGACATCAGCTGTTGAAAGATGTTGTTGTCAATGCAGGTATGAATTACAGTAAAGCAAACTAGAAACTTATTACATTAACATATATTATGATTATTTGTGCGATGTTAAAAAGGTGATAACGTTTTCGCCGATGTACAATATTTGAATAACTGGGGGCTAGAAACTTTTATTCCTACAATTCAATATATGTTTCAGTTTCGAAATCGTACTAAAATTGTATGAAATTCAGCATTAATTAAATAATATTTTTACTATCAAAACCGGCCAATTTAGTGGCATCTTGTTATCATACCGCTCAAGTCATTGAAAGCCTAACAGATAACAAGGATTTTAAACAGCTGACTAAATGACATTCAGTATTTTATATGGAATTTAAACGATAATTTTTTTTTATTGGTTGACGTTTAGTGTCTAATGTTTTTCTTAATTATTAAAGTCAATTAAAATTAAAATTTCGCAAATAAACTGAAACTGACTTGGACGTATTTAATAATGTACGCCTCCACTTTTTAATAAACCTAGATTTTGAATTTTATAAATACTTGCTTATAAAATAAAACAGTCACAATTTGTTTATGTTGAAAATACTAAAAATCAAGTTATAAATTTTAAGTAAAATGAATAGAAAATTATGGTTATGTTATGCATTTTAGAATAACACCTGCTTATAAATGACAATTTAAAGCAGCATAATAAACAATACGCAATTTTTTACGAGAACGAAATGGAAGTTATATTGCTTTCGTTGTTTTTTTGTAATTGCTGGATGATTTCCATTTTTTTTCCTAATGAAGAATTAAGGCTTACTTTTACCGCAACGTTTTTTCATGATTTAGCAATTCAAATCACCCACGCGCTTTCGTCTCTCAAAAATCCTAATTAAAATAAAACAACTTTACTGTGATAACAAACAGTAATTTAAAAAGTATTAAAATAATGCGGCGAATAAACATAACTGATTTAATTTGAAAATACTTTGGAAAAACACGAAATGAGAATCACTTACCAGTTCATAAAAACATTCATAACAATTTAAGCATTCGTTTAAAAAATTATTTAAATTATTAAAGTTTAAGTTTTAAGCCTCGGTAGTACATTTCGGTCGGGTCCTATGGCGCAGCAGTTAGCGTTGTTGGCTTCTGTGCCGGATCTCACGGGTTCAAGTCCTAGTACGAACATCATTTTTTCGATTGATTTATCGATTTCTGTTTCAAGACATGGGTGTTTGTGGAGTCTAAAAACTCCCTCCCACTCTTCCTATCTTTCTATAACTAGGTGACCCGAGAGCGATTAGTTAAACACTTGTACTGCCCTAGACGCATCCTTATATCCTTACTACTCTCTGGAAAAAAGATGTTCAACGACTAAATAACAAACAGTTTTCTGTTAATATACCTTTATTAGAATACCAAATGCTCCACATTGGGTACAGACATGGAACAAAATTTACAATTTATTATTGTTTAACTCTACTGAAATGACGTCATTTTTTATTGCACTTTGGGTTTATTCAACTTTTATATTGATTTATGAATTTGCATATTAAAACATAGATGTTTTAAATATCCACATACATACAATACAATCAAAATCAATTCCAAAAAATTGTCGTCAATAGAAATAGTAGTTTTAAAAACATCGTCATTTTCTTTCGTCGCCTTCAGAAAAAGGGAACTCGGTGACTGATCTACTAACAGTTTCCGCCCCTAAAACTTTATTTTAATTACAAATAGTATAGATATTTAGTTTTATAAGCTCTCAGATACTCTAAGTTTAAGTAATCCGTGTCTTGAAGATCAGACGTAAACATAACCGCGTAACCATGACAATGAGCTATATAACATATATGGTGCGTAAAACATTGCCAGATTTTTCAAGACTTCAACGCCTACGCTTGGCTAGACATATGTATATCACAGCTTCCAAAACGCCTCGTGGTTTTTACTGATGAAGATGAAGATCAGTACTTTTCTGTACGGTTGTCATTTCAGATACTTATGGTGGTAATGATGGTAGTCACCTATTGACGTAAGAATTTGGAATACTGAGAGAAGTAGAAAAGATTGATAGAAGCATTCACAGTTCAACCTGTAGCACCAGAGGAGAAGAACTATTATACATGTTACAAGAAAACTAGCAAAGAACTATCACGTAATTAATAATAACGTTATCAATAAAACAATTTTTCAAACGCGAGGCAATAAATACATTATCTCCAATAGTTTGTTATAAAGATTTGTAAATGGTGAAAGTTACGTAGTACATAATATTATAAAAGGGGTAAAGTTTCTTTTGTACCGAATTGTTAAGACTTTTTTCATATTAAAATAATGTAATAAAAAAAAAACTCGTTTGAACAGTATACTTAATATAACAATCTCGCTCTACTATATCAAAACCGTAGACTAGTGGTCGGTAGCTTACTACCTGCGGGTAATTGAATTTCCCACTACAGCATTTAAAATTACCCGCTAAGAAAATATGATATTTTTTCTATCAAATTATTAATTATTTATATAAAATACCAACGAATTTTAATATAAATAACACGACAGTATTGAGGATATTTAAATGAATAGAATTGTGAAATATGTCAGCGTTATAAAAACGGAATTTTACGATAGATTTAAGTACTTGTGATCTCATGTTTAGATTTATTGTAAAATCAGATGAGATAAACTTAAATGAGCTTGAGTTTAAATATTTTGTATGTCTTGGAATAAATAATCTGACATGAGAATATGTATATTGAACTAAAATGTTCAGACTTTCGATGGTTTCGGCGGTAACTTTGTCGAAGTTCATTTTAATAGAAAATTTAAATTAACTCTGATTATTAAGTAAGTAATTACTTAAGCAAACTTTGCGATAGTAAGTCTGAAGATGCCTCTGAAAGAGGCGAAACACGTGTCACAGTTAGTAACACAATACGTGGAATAATCAAAGTTAATTTAAATTTTCTATTAAAATGTTCAGTTCTATCGAAAAAAATAAATGAAAGTCTTCTCTAGCAGGTTGAAAACACAGAACACGATCACGTGAATGCAATATCAATATATTGACCGTCAATATTACAAAATTTTCATGCTTAAAAAAACGCATTTGCTTTTATATCAGCATTTGGTACAACATTTATCGTTAGTAAGCATTTCTCAATAGGAAAAAGTGTCCCGAATAATTAGTTAAAAATCTTGATTTCTGTGTTGAACTTTAGTCAAATACATATGTATGTATTTGCAAAATATTGAAAAACTTTAAAAAAAAAAACAATATTTTATGTATGAATGTTTTTATAAAAAAAAAATATTTACACGTTATTTTAAATATATTTTTTACCATGTCCGCTCCCATATAGAACACATGGACACCTAATGAAGTTTATCTCAACAGAAGTGTTTCTACGAGAACTGTTTGTTATTCAGTTGCTCAACCTCTCATTTTCCAAAGAGAGTAGGAATAGAAGGATAGGGGTAGGATAGGACTAGTGGTTAGCTAATCGTTCTCGATACGTCGTGTTTATAGGATAGGATGGGCAGGTGGGAGGGACTAATTCAAGACATCACATACATCCATGCCTTCAAACAGAAATTCATAAATTTATTGAAAAATCAATTTATAAAACTGTCAATACTGGGACTTAAACCCGTGACCTCCGTAACTGAAGCCAATGATGTTAACCACTCGACCACACAGGCGGCAATTGCCTATTGATTTTTTTTAACCAAGTCTCTCAAAAGGTTACTGAAAATTGTCGTTTACTATCTACTTTTAAGATTGTTAATATCGCCTTTGTGTCCGAAAGACGACAGCTTAATATACGTCGTATAAGGTTTTGACGCAAAATATTGTGCACCGACTTATGCACTATGTCACTAAGCAAACGGAGGCGATGCCACAGGACTACGGTCTACAGTTAGTCAAGTTTGGAAAGCCTTCGGACGACATTATGTAGCGCATAATCCCCAATAGGGCTGGGAAGCTCTAAAGCTCGTAAACTTTTTGTCATATATTTCATCAACATGATAAATTTTAATCTCCAACCTGATTGTAAAGCTTTTGCAAAAAATCTTAAGACAGAATTATATATTATTAACACCTCCATGCCCATGATGCAATCGTAATTAGTTGAGCCATTCAATCATTCAATATTTTTCTTAATATTGTCAATAGGTATTTATCATTTAAGGTATTCCTAGAAATAATAGTTTTACATCCAAATATATAATTATAAAATCAAAAATATTATTTTAAAGATGAGTTTCGAACATGAAGCATTAGTAATAGTCGTGTTTGATTCAAGTTGATTTTATGTACTTATTTAATCATTTATAAATAAAATGAGGGTGAAAATGAGACCTAGAATATATTTTCAAGCATATATACATTTTCAAAATTATTGTATAGCTTTAACTTATGTATAAATACTGACAATAAAAAGTGAAACTGAGGTGCCATCATGGCAGGGAACGTGATGTTACGGGTTAAAGAAACGTAATAAATGTAAACAAAAATCTACTTGCTAAAGGGTGCTTAACGTTATACCCACTGTCACCGTCAAAACGGCCACACTATCTTGACCGTAATAATGTTGATATTTATGAATGTTCATGAATTTGGTTGTTTTGTAATTTTTTATTATATCACTAAAAACTTTTATATTAATTTCATTTTTAGAACATTTACTGCATCGACCATTATCTGTAAATTCAAAATATTATTTTTTGTTCATATAACGTTAGTATAATAAGTTATAACTGTAGATCGATAGATTTAAGCATGCTCTATCGTCAGGAAAAACAAGCTCACTCATATAATTCATTCACTTATTTATTAATTTCGATGCTTAAAGACGTAACACAAACTAAGTTAATTTCGTTGGCAGTTATAACTGACAGAAACCTATAAATAACTTAACGCTTTTTAACTGTATAGATTCATTATTTTTACGGCTACTCAAAGATGATAAAACGACTAAACGTTATTAAGCTGTAAACATTTTGGTCAATTTATTAATTGTTCTTATTGTATACGGCTACACTATATTTCAGTTCGTTTCATGATATTTACTTTTAATGCCTTAACGCTTTTGAATATGTGAATCAAATTTGTTATCATTATTGAATTTCATAAAGTGGATGGAACGATAAGTAAGTAATTCTCAAAGTTCAGAGATGATATATTTTTTTTATTGTTGACTTAACGCCATTTCTCAGTATACCGACAAGTTGTGGTACATTTAACTTGCCATCATCCATATTTTAGAATTAACCCTCCAGAGACGAGAGCTTTTTTCCGATAAAAAAAATATTTTCTAAGCCATATTGAAGTGACGGATAACTTTTATTCCTATCCAAAATTAAAAAAAAAAAAACGCAAAGTCGTTGTATAGAAACCCCGCATGACTATATGGTCATTCTCATCCTTTTATTACCGTGTAATATTGAGTACGGACAGTAGTAAGGACAAAAGTGACCGCATGGGCTTGCAAACATTCGGGGTTGAAATATAGCTAAACGTGATTTTTTTTAAAATATTTACAATTTGACCTCTTTAGATCAACATAATTTCAAAACAAATATATTAGCAAAATAACTGTAAATAATTTTATGTTTTTATAAAAAAATATCTAACAGTTTCAAAAAGTAAATTAAAAAAAACGAAAATTCAAAAAATCACATGTGCTTTTAGAGACGGTTCCTTTTCCCACGGCTGATGACTAACTGTAGTCCGTACCCTTCTTAACCAAATATGAGCAAAAGCAACGATATTCAGGTAGAAAAAGTATGAATAGTGGGATCAATAGACAACGGTGTTTTGTGTGACCATATGGTGACGCTCGTCCTTGGAAGGGTTAAACAATAGTATTAGAAACAAACATCCATGTAACGCCGCGGAAGACGTTAAACCATAGTGGGTATTGACAACCACAATGTTGAGTTTCTTACGTGATTTAGTAGTAAAAAAAAATATGGAAAGAGGTAAAGGAAAAGCGACTTAATTAAAAAACAATGATCACATAAATATTTAAATTTCTTTATTATGCATTCATTGTGGCACAACCCTTCATCACGAACGTCGTCCCATCCCTAGGTGCGGACGTACACACATAGGTAGATAGAGCAATGACGTCGCATGTAATTATAACAGCAATAACAAGTTTAATTACTCGCTTGCAGACTGCACCTGGTATCCCCACGGGCTTCCCCTGATGCCATGCTGGCATATACCATATATAGAGCGGGAAATCTTCTACACGGATGCCGCGACATCATGCTGGTTCTTGTTTATGGCAAAAGCATTATGTAGTTCAGGCCTGGCCAACCCACGGACCGCGTGTGGCCCACTTTTCTCATAAGTGCGGCCCGCGGTCATATATGACGAATAACGATTTTTAAAGTAACGGATAATTATCTAAATTTAGAATTTATTTAAAACTAGATTTAAGTAATTTAAGATTTCGACTGAAGGTGCTTGGTGGAATTTCAATCCTATACTCTATATAAATATAATCATAAAACTTATTCCGACAAACCAATAAATGAGGAGCAAACATTCAAAAAGTGTTTTGTCACACAAATACAAAGCTTGGAAAATGATGATTTAAGTGTTGCAAAAGTGACGGTTTTTATGAATGTGTCAACTTTATGATTAACTTATTGGATCACTCATTTTGATTTACATTCATAGGTTTTATTATGGGCTATCAGAATTGATATAAAACGCCATTTTTCAAAATTTGTGACAAAACACTTTTTGAATGTTTGCTCCTCAAATATAATTCTTAAAACCACTCACTACTCAAATCTGTGGCCATTCCCGCGGGCTTATCCTTTTCGCCAGCAATGGCTTTAAACTCGGTGATACATTTATTTATTATATAAACACGAAACATTCATTTACTAAGCGTCAGTTCAAGTTCATCCGTGCACTTGAACGCCTGAAGATGCCGAAAGGCGAAACCCGGGTCGTTTGAGACAAAGTCTGTGTGAATGTACATAATTTGAACGATTCAAATTTGGATTTAAGTAATTACAACCAATATTTATTTTTTAAATACGTAAAAGCTTGAAATGCATAAATTTTGCTGATGTGTCTGATTTTTTTTTGTTGGTTCAATGCGTATTGTTTTTCACATCTAGTTGTAGTATTGTTTTTCTTCACAACGACCCTACAAACAGGCTGCTTTAAGATTACCTCTGCATTCAAGTTATTTATTTTACTTACATAAATATCAATATGTATAAAATTCGTTGCAATAAGAAGATTGTATTCATGTATGTGCGTCAATAATTTAACACATTTGTTGACAATTGAAAGTTAACAATCATTACAGTACTCAGTCGGCCTACTTCTCTTTTTCTAAGGTAAAAAAAAGGGTATGTTATCAAGCAAAAGATTAGAAAAGAACTTTTTAAAGCTTATTAAAAGATTGGAATAGGGGAGGTAATAATGAAACATCCATGACTTAAAACGGAAATCAATTGAAAAATGCTGTTCGCTCGAACCCGTGATATCAGCCACAGAAGCCAACAGCGTCATGACCTGATTTTTCTTTATCACTACCAATCCAATCGTCCTTAAAAACAGGGCATAACAAAAACAGTTTCCTCACTGCTAGCTCTATTCATATATCTTCACCTTCTTTCAATAGAATACGTTGAGTGATTAAATATAAATCAATTCTTGTTTCGTCTGAGATTTTACATCGCATGTTCTGCAATAGCGAGATATCGGATTTTGCTTTCGGTTGCTGAACCCTTAAATACACGATTTTCTACTTTTAAATAAAAAAAAAACATCTTGTAATAATCAAAACATCAAAAAAATATTTAAATAATCTATATTTTTAACACACTTAATACACAATTAAATTAATTAATGCTATTATGTTGAACCATGTTTTTCTTATTGAGAAAATTGTATTAAACAACGCTCGTAAAGCAATGGCCGCCAAAACACCAGCTTGCTCTGTTAGAATAAAGATTATAATAGCTTAACACGTGTAGAAATGACATCTTTTGAAACAATATGAAGAGTGAATATTTATTCTACAATCTGGTAAAAGAATAAAAAGTAAAATCGATCTGTACTTTGCAAAAAGTCAAAACAAAAGTTTGTATTATACTTTTCGTGGTCATCTGTATTTTTTAATGTAAATTGGTAGTTTGATTAATGGTATTTTAAAAATGACTTTATTAGGTACACGAATATTAATTCTAGACAAAAAAAAACAAATTTTCATCAACACACCCTCTCCATGTAAAAGAAAAATAACTTATATGGTTTGAAACTTTCGTTCCAACTAATTTCACCTAATTATAAATAGTGTATAGATTAATATTTGATGAGGTCAAAGTAATTATTTCGCATACAACACAATCGCTTGATAAATGAGAGCTTTGGCAGAGAATAACCACAGAATATCACGTCCACATGCAGCCAGTGGCCCGCTTGCATGTCTGTGTCAACTCACAACATATTAATTAATCTCGTTTCAATATGAAACTTAACGACTTCACTCTAAAGTAAATTTAATATACAATTCATCACTTCAATCTGATGCTGTAGATAAATTTACATGAGTACAAGCAAACTTAGTGATGTCGAAAATGGAAAATTTATTTGATTTATCCAGCGTACAGATTTTTCGATTACATCGATTTACCATTGAAAGATTAAAATAATAAATAAATACACATAATAGCAAAATGGTTTTAAGTATAATATTATTTACAGTGTTTCAGTGTTTCCCAATTCTACGTTTTTTAAGGGACCGTAATAAACAAACGAAAAATGCGGGAAATCTTCAAATAATACCAAAATATATTGCCGCCTGTGTGGTCGAGTGGTCAACGTGGTTGGCTTCGGTTACGGGTTCGAATCCCAGTACGGACAGTTTTATTAATTGATTTTTCAATCGGTTTGTGAATTTCTGTTCGAAGGTATGGATTTATGTGATGTCTTGAGTTCCCCCTCCCATCCATCCTTTCCTATAAACAGGAATTAGTTAACTACTTGTCCTGTCTTAGCCCTATCGTTATTATCTTACTCTCTTTGGAAAAAGAGAGGTTGAGCAACTGAGTAACAAGCAGTTCTCGTAGAAACACTTTTGTTGAGTTAAATTCCATTACCATGTTTAATTCTTAAACAACCTATTTATTTACACTTTTTATTAAAGAATATATAGGTACATATATTTATTTTAAAATTTCGTAAAAAAGAAAACGACTCCGAGTTCAAATTAAAAACTAACTCCGACTCTGAATTACTTTTTTCTATAATTTCCATTTAACTAACATATTTGTATATCATCAAATCATTGCTTTCATTAGAATAGTTGTAGTAAATTTCAACAATCATCATGATAAATAGACTAATAATTTTCCAATATCTTCAAATTATTTTTCCCCGATTTTTCCACCGTCACCAAAAACACACCCGACTTTACGAATCCCGACTCCGACTCCACAGCCCTGATATTATGTTCGAATTACGTAAAAATACACAGAATATGACTGACTTTGTTTTTTTTCAGAAGATACAGCGTATTAAAGTCTGTCTATCTGCATTCATGACTTAAAATAGCTGTTTTTTTAATTAAATAGTATAACGAAGAAATTAACAGTAAACATACTGCTACATGTATAAGAATATAAACCAAGCATCTGCTTATTATTAATACACTACTAAGTTCACTTCTATTCAGATTGTTATCGATCAAATCTTTTGTAATGGCTTTTAGGTTTTATAACGGGTTATGAAAAAGTTTACTCCTAAAATGAGTTTAATTTTTTTATGAATTAAATTGCAATTTCGTAGAAGTTTCATTCTAGCTTAGCAGCGAAATCCAAACGCTAACTAAATATTTAGGGACCTTCTCAATACAGTCAACTTTTGGGCTCTAGTTTCACCTTAGTGATAAGATAGTTCTGGGCATATTTTCACGACATTGTGTCTTCAATTTAAACTTAATATTTGGACATGATCGTTCCCGGTGTCTTTTCCTTTCGAATTAATCTCGAGTGACTAAAAAACACACAAATTATATTTAATATTTATTATATTTGGTGCATCGGTAGAAAACTAATTTATAACACATTTATAAATTACTGAGACTAAGGAATTAGAAAACCATAAAAAAACAACAATTACTTTACACATGTGTCTTTAACATTTAGCGATAACTCCTTCGCCATTTTCCATAGTCTTTTCACAATTTACAATAAAATCAACTACACATGGGCCTTTAAGAGGTGATGTGAACCAACAAGTAAAATTGTAAAAAAAAGTCTTGGACAATCGTGTCTTTTTTTAGTGTTTTGGTGGATTGCATACTTTTATTTTACGGATATAACACTATTGCAATGTGTTTTAACTGAGGTTACTTCACTTTTACGATACTTTAAGACGTGCAGAATATTACAACACATTACGAATTGAATTGAGGTACAAAGGTTTTATTTGCATAGATTTTTTTTACAAACGCTTCGATTGTATTAAATTATCAAGCAAACAATGATAAAAAGCACTCACATTTCTCCGCAATAAAATGTTATGTTTTTGTTAGTTTGGTAAAATTAAAACGTTTATGAAATGTATGTTGAATATGTCAGTTTACCGTTAAGGCTAAAAAAACTATCCTACCAAATATGGTTAAAACAATATTAAGATAATAAAGATCATCACAATATCTGAGTACGAATGTAAAAATAAATTTTGTGATATATACTAAAATATAATTGCTTATGTATATCACTTATTATCTCTACCTTTATTGAAGCGTTTTACAGTTTTCTATAAATGGTTAGTTTTAATATGAGGTGATATCACAGCTCCAATAAAATAGAGCTACATACAACACTTTTTACAAGTTAAAAATTTAGTCACAAAAGTAATCTGGCAATGGTTAAATTATTTAATTTGTTGATCGTTTCTGTGATCGTTGATAGGTTTTTTTGATAAAATGTATATTTTTACATGTCTTTATAAAAGTTATTTGAAGTTAGTTATTTACTCAAAATCATGCTTTTAAACATGTTTCCATTTTATCCTTAAAGCGATAAACATACCTAAGTATCGATGGTCATACATTGACAACACGTAACCGACATTTTTTCATAAAATGAGTTATGCATATCATTTTCTTTGTTTTTTCAAACATTATTAAAATATTGACATCTCTTAATTTGAAAATATTTTTCATTGAAATTGTTCTAAAGTTGAAAACACGTAACAGAAAAAAAAAGCCCACCAAACTGCCAGAAGATAGTAGAAGAGCTACATCGTTTTCCTACTATTTGAAAATAGCTGAGAAAAAATTCCAACATGTTCACTACAACATGTTGTATTGGAGAGTGGACAGTCCGTAACAGGATAAAAAAAATACAATTATGTATAATTTTTCTATTATTATATGGATGAAGTTCAACAGGTGCATTGAATTGATCAAAATACTTGGCATTGTTTCTTCGTATCATCATAAAAGAAGAAGAAAAAAATGTTAACTCTTATCAAACATTCTTGTTAATAAAAAGTTTATTTAGTTAATATTGTATCAACAGATTATTTTAAATATATATAATAATTGTTTTACTCCAAAGTTTCTTTCATTTTCATTGATTTCCCAATACTTGGGCTCTCCTATTAAATTAAACAAATGTCGGTTACGTGTTGTCAACGTATGGCCATCGGTATACTTTATTTACATATTTTTTGTTGATTTATGTTGAAATATGAAAATCGTTTTATTAAATATAAACTTCAGTTCATTTTGAATATAATATTTTTTTATATATCATCATATAACCTAACAAAAATAGTATTTATTTTTAGAGTGAGCTACCGGAAATGCTGTAGAAAAACATCGGTTTGGCTACTACTGTGTTTAAGTATAGCTATTTTTTTTAAGTTTAACATTTCAAGCAGTTTTTTTGGAAGATGAAATATTTCAAAGCTGTAGGGGAGTCGTGAATATTTTCAAGAACAAGCTTCAAATGACTAATGTAACAAAAAAATCGTGTTATTTATTGCAAAATTCTCCTATTGTTATTTTCCGTTCCTTACAAAAGTGAATAAATTGGACACAATATATTTTCCAGATGGAATTTATTTTATCCTATTTCTTTCGCCCTCCATGTGCGAGTGTGTGAATATCATATGAAATATAACACAATTCGTGAAACGAAACCCTTTCCGCTCAGAAAACTTTCTGCATAGGTTGCAATTTCCGAACAATGGGAATCCCTCCATAGACAAGAAACGCGGGAAACCTCGCATTACTCTATGACACTGGAAGTGTGGCCATTGTTGTCTTCAGAAATATACCATAAAGTCTCGCCACATATTAAATGCATAATAGAGATACTTATAACAACATGAAAGGAATAATAACCAGTTCCGAAGCATGAATTTACCAGCTCTACTTGTTCTTATACAATATGTGCCCTTTTAACTAAACACATTGAATAGAATATTTTTGATGGATTCAGCGGTCGCTTTGTGTAAACAATTGTCAATATAAAGCTAAAATGAAGATTAAAAAAATATTTTCAAAAATCATGTGATCAACTTTGCACAATTTCAGACTGATTTCTTAAATTCTTTTTAATCCATGGCCGCTTCCAATGTGAATAATATGACCATCGTTAGGCTGCCAATACGCTAATAAGCGGCTTGCTTAATCTCACAGCAATTTATCACTCTTATGCAATTATATGCAATACTTAAATAAACAAACCATTGTTAATTGATACACTTATAATACGCACCACTGTTTGAAGTTTACCATAAACTAATCAATTTTAATTGCTAAAAATGTACTACTGTGTATACTGGAACCTGTAGTAGATAATAACACTACTATATGCAGAATTGCTAGCTCAGCACGATAAAATAACTAACCTATCTTCGGAAAAAAACATGGAGAAAACTGTATTTGTTTCGAGTGCCCTCAATTTGATTTGTAATTCTTGGGTAAATTTCCTGCTTAGCTAAACGAATATCAGATATTTATGATAAATGAACTGTATCAGTGGGTGTTAAGGTGAGTTTATATTCCAGTCATAGAGTAAGTAAGTACTGCAAAGATAGGTGGGGGCGGTTTGGCGCGCAACGCGAGGCCGGAAATTGAATTCGCATTCGGGGATGTCTGACTTTACGCATTTTAAAACACGTTTTACATTTCCGCTACAATTTCGTTACTATTCTTCTCTCTTTCTTCTTTCTTTTACTCACTTTTCAAAGAAGATTGATTTCTATCTCGGTCAATTTTTATACGTTTTTATTATATCCTTCCATTCGATAACTTAAATGAAAAACAATATAATTAGGCTCATGCAGGGTTGTCAGGCGTTCCTATTTGAGAAAAATCCAAGTCCCGCATTGAAAATCTATCTAAAAATCCTTACTTAAAAAATGTGTACATGTTTAAAAATCTTTAAAATAGTGAAAGTCTTAATCTGTGAATTTGGAAATCTGACAACCCTAAGCTCATGTCATATAGGCAACTTTCAATTCATTTATTAAGACAACAGACAAACCCAAAGCATTCTAAAAAAAGTAAATAGAATTAAATTGAATGAAATGAACCCACAACATCTAAATTAAATATATATATATTCTTAGGTGAAAGGGAGATTAGAGCTCGGCTCAACAGTTCCACGTATAAAAATGAAATAACACTGATGATGATTTATTAAAACTTTTGCTAAAAAATCTTTTTTTATAAAACCCAAGACTCTTTATATGAATTTAAATAGTTAAAAGTTATTCACTGCAGTTGAAGAACAACTTACTGTCGTGATAAAAAAAATTGCCCCTTGAAATCAGATTATTAACAAATAATTGCCTACCCATGATATAAAGTCTTCTTTTTGTAAGCACATCTTAATTATTTTTGTTGCATGTTTTTTTTTTAAGGATTTTAAATAAGCTACTCAAATAAAAAGGTTTTGTTTTCCAAAATTGACGTTTTGATTTGCAGTGCCACATAAATGTTATTTTAAAGATTATTATGTTAGAATGTTGAACACTAAAAAAATACATTTTTTTAAATTTATTTAATTGAAATTTAACAAAAAAAAAACATGTTTATTTACCTTCTTTTTCTTATTCTGAGAAATCCTAATTAAAGGATTGAAAGTAATTTATCATATTTTTGATTTCTCTATGGACCGTTAATCTTTTTTCACGATATTCCCTGAGTCGTATCAGCCTTGCAAAAAGGGATTCAGATCTATGTTACCAAGATCACCATTAGGTATAACAATTGTTATCACATCTTCAAACAATCGATAGTTAAATTATAAATGCGGACTTTTTCTTCTTCTCTTAATACCTACGTTTAAAAAAACGTACTCTAAGATAACCGTATGTAAATATTCTCAGAATCAGTATAATAATACATTTATAGCGTGTAGTCTATTATTGAGTTTCATAGATATGGTACACAAAACTCTCCCCTCCTTATATAATACAATCAAAAAAAAAACGTTCACGGTCATTTTTAACTAAAAATCTTTCAACCTTCTGTGCGACACCGTTGTGTCTACTCTACTACGAGGTAACAAGTATAAAATTCCAAGAAAAGACTTCACTGCATTAATTTTAAAATATTTTTTTTAGATGAGGATACATTGAAAAAAGTATGAAATGTAATAAAATATAACCAAGTGACAAATATTTTTAAATTTTGTAATCAAATGACATTAACTCGATAAGAATAAACATCACAAAAACCTATGTGTAAGATCTCATGTAATAAATCTAATTTTATTTAATATTGACTTTTCCGAGACTTGAACCCAGATCTGATCACTGGGGCGAAGCTCTTACCTCTTGGCCAGTGGGCACTAAGCTTCGGCTCGCGGATTGGTTCCGGTCCTTAAAAGACTTCAGTCCGGTCCCTGATTTTTAATATGTAAATATTGATTTTTTGAAAATTTTAATAGGAGAATATTTTCAATGTTTTTGAAATAACAATTCAGCCCGTTTCTCGAAAAGTTTAGTTACCCCTGCTCTAGACCACAGATCATACATCCAACTCATTTTACCTTAGTAACGGGGCGTAGTGAAAATATTATAACTAGCCCTGTCAAGGTCGTCTTTTGCCAATACCATCTTAGAATAAACAGAGACTAAGTGACTAAATGGCTAACAGTTCTCGTGAAATAACTTGTAAAAAATACTTCATTGCTTATTATTATACTATAGCAGGCGTTACTAACCCCGTGCCCACGGGTACCATGGCGCCCGCTGACTGATTCCGCTGCGCCTGCCAACTAATTTATCAAATCGTTAAATCGGGTTTTGAAATTTTCAAATTCTTTGGGGGAAAATTATAGGGAATTGAGGATTTCAAATTCCTCGGTGAGCTAAAAAAAACAAGTGATATTTTGAGCAAATCGATAAATTCCTGGGTTTTGAGATTTTAAAAAAATGTGGTGCTCACCGCCCTACCAATATTTTAGATTGCGCTCTAGGGTCCTAAAAGGTTGGTAAACCCTGTACTATAGGATTAAAGAAAAATAAAAGTTACGCTTTTTCTGTAAGATAGGGAATAAATCTTTATTGTATTATAAAAAGAACCCCACATTTTACCACATAGTAAAGTTTTTTTTGTAAACTTTATTCGTTACACCCGATATTTCGCTAAATGGGTTCACTAAACTTCTCTTCCATCACACATTTCATAAAGAGAAGCAATCAGCAGTATTTTTTTCATATACGAAAAGGCTCGCTCGCGTATATTCTATATATAAGATATGAATTTTAAATATCCAGTCTCACGAGTGTCATTTTTGCAGATAGTTCTCGTACTAATATAAAATAATAATATGAAAAAATCCGCTTTTCAAGCAAAACTCGGCATTATCCGATGACGCGCGGCGGTTGACGGGTCGCGCTGTCCCGCTCTCGCCGGTGTCGGCAACAATATAGCCAGAGTGAGAGAAAACCACTGTCACCCTTTTCCCATAATCCGAGCCTCCGTAAATAACGGTTGAGGATTTATTCTTCTGGAGGAAAGAGATTTTCCAGGGGCGCAAATCGCGTTTGGCCGTTGCCAATATTGCCAATCGTCTGGTCTTATTATTAATTGTATTGCAGATACTTTTAGTGTACAAATAATAACATGATAAGTATAAAGATACAAGAATAGGGAAATTATTCATTTCAAAAGGCTACATTTATTTATCTGATTCAACATAAAGCCGCATTAGTTTTTTTCGACTGTCGAACATATAATGGGTTGATTACACTCTTTTTCAAAACGCTTGCGTATAATTTTTTAATCAAAGTGAATATTTTTATCAAGTCAAAAGACCGCAGGTTCACCTCCACTGCTTTAGGAACTCTGAGTAAAAGTTAACAATGTATTCCCCTGGCAAAAGCTTTATGCACTAGCATTTGAGTCACACTCGAGAAATCAAAGTAAACCCATAAAGCTTAAATTTAATTTAATATGATTCCTAGAAGTGATTGACAAAAAAAAATACGGAATATTTACTATCAGCATTTGTCAGGTTTTTTAAATCATTATTTTACGTTCGAGATTTTGGCTAACAGAATCAGTTTGCCCCACCTCAAAAATAAATAAAAATATCACGAAACTAGCAGTCCAGGTCTTTGCAGGTTTAATATAATGACATTTTTTTACATTATGCATCAAGCTGTTGCTCATGTTACGCATAATATACACAACTCACAAGGAGAAAGAAAATATAACTGAATGATCATATTTATGATGAACAATAATAGTCAAAAAACGTACATAACATTCCATACAAATTTTAATGGGTTGAAAAATTTCACGTAAATAAGTTAATAAATTATGTATTGATTTGTTTTAAAAAAACTATCACTATTTGATGTTATAGTTCAGCGGTCGGCAAACTCATTAGTCAACTGAGAAAAATTTCAACTATACAACGATTGAACTTTCTTTTGAGAGCCAAATTCTTTAAACATAAACTTGATTAGAGTACTCTTATGCTGGTTTTTGCTTAAAAGGTCCTCAATTTGATTGAGGAACCTTCGCTGAGCTCGCCTTTTCCAACTCTAAGTTTTGAAACCGAAAACCGACGACTGTGGGACTCGAAATTTCCATCACACTGTATGTGGTATTTTGTGGAAGAGCCACACTCAAGAAGCCAAAAATCCGCATGTGGCTTGCGAGTCAAAGTTTCCCAAACGCTGGTATACTTAACAAATATGTAATAGGCATTGACGTAATTTGAATAAATGTTCATTATTCATTTTTTTTAATCAAATTATTACCTATTTTTAGTAATACATTAAAAAATAGAAATAAAAAAATATGGACGTATTTCACTGTTCATTTTTAGTAAAATAATTAAATATATCTAGCCATCTTCTAGTTTGACGACGACATTCATATTTGTCGTGGATTGGTTTGATGTTTCGAACAAGATTGAACTCAAATGTGTTGCAAAGTATTCGACAAACGTTTTCCGTACAAAATTTAAATCAAACTAAGTTATAAAATATGAAAACAAACGTAAATGCATAAATCAAAATAATCTGAAGAACATAAATTTCTGAAGGAATTATGTTTTATGTTGTTAAATTGATTATCACCAACCCTGACACGTTGGATAGGGGTGTATGTAGAGTAGAGTAGAATATTGAAGCCAGTTTCTGGCTGACGCGGTGAATGGTGATTATCCACAGCTGACACTCGGTTTTGTGAGCAAGCGACTGCCTCTACCACCCCCTGACCCCCACTTTTTGCCAAGATTACACCCATTTTTCATAATAACAGAAATCTCCGACGACAAATTTGGTCACACAAGTTATATTTCACTGTCCCCCATCGCCCACTCGTGTCATTATACCACACATTTCACAGAAGGGTTTTATTACAATAATATATATTACGAGAGATATCTCTATAAGGTTACGAATATCTGATTTGTAGAATGACAAGACTGTGTCAGCATTCTAAAATATTAACTGCCATAGCCTGTCGTACTTGCCGACCATGTGTATTCAAAATTACTAACATAGAATTTTATCTATACTCTACAGAGGATCGTAGATAGCACTTCGATTTTACAATGAAATCGTTCAATCATAACTAAAAATAGTAACTAGAGATTCATTGCGGATAAACATCGTATTCAAATTTGCAGTTTCTGAGACAATCTGGGGAAAAATTATACCAAATCGAGGATTTCAAATTCCTCCGTGAGCTAAAAAAAAACGAGGTTCGGAGATAATCCGGGGAAAAAGTATAGCGAATTGAGGATTTCAAATTCCTCGGTGAGCTAATCTCAATCCCGGGATTGAAAATTAATCAATCCCGAGATTGAAAAAAGTCTCCGGGATTGGATACCCTAATCACATTTAAGCCCATGTGCCGTTGTGGCATTATTTTTGCTGTTTAATAAATGCTTTCGTGTCTTTGCTTATTTGTGTATGAATGGTAGATCTCTCGAAACCTTCCAATTCAAAAGAGTGAAAACTTAAAGTCTTTAATATATATATGGCTTTTTATGTAGTGAAAGTATGTTTTTTAATTGGATTTAGTCAAACATGCTTACTTAAAATTAAATTTACTCGAAACTCTGCTTCTAGGCTTGGGCCGTTTGTCTTTAGAGTCTCTAATTTTAAATAATTTAGTATCATTTATTTATATTTGTGACATTATTTCATATTTATTTTACCATTTGTGTGGTAAAAATTTCGTTTTTATTTTCAGTAAAGTTTGTATAAATAACCTTTTATCGTTACATTGTTCATCAGTTGGCAATGCTCGCGATGAATAACTTGGAATTATTAAAACATTATTACAAATTATCGCTACCATTTTTAAGTTTGGATTCTGCAATTAGTTACCAATTTATTTTATGTATTACGTTTCTAAAAGAAGCACGATTGAATAGTCCTTGAAACAAAAAAAAAATAGCCAATGTTTATTCGGGTAGCTTAACGAGATAGCCCCCGAAGCATTTGTAAAAACTTTAACTCGCCTGTGATTCTCTGTGAAAAGTTTACGAAGAGCCACGCCATTTGATGCTTAGCTCTTTCTTTCTCACTATCTCATTAGCCTAGAAATAGTCGAAGTGGAAGATTTACTCGGTAGTCTAGTCGTGGAATGAATCAGACAAGGAGTGCGTCCACCTTTCTTGAATCTCGGCCGGTCCAGGACGCCATTCATCCCCCGACTTCCTTATAAATAACCTCTTTCATCTTTGCTACATCCGCGATAATTTACGTTCCACCCTGTCAGTGCTGTTCGTAATATTATAATCATTAGTTTACTTTTTTTACACATATTATTAACCACTTGAATACCAAGCGGACACAGATGTCCGGAACATATGCAAACGAACACGGATGTAAAAAGACTTTTAAAAAATCAAATACTTGGTATTTTAATAGAATATAAGCAATATGTTGATGAATATGTGTAGTACCATCTATAATGAGTCAATATAGGTTTTTAAAATATCGAATTCGAGTGTATATTAGGTAAAATTATTTTTCTCAAAAATACGCAGTATCTCTGGGACATAGTAATGATTTATTTGCGCGGTATTCAAACGGTTAATATCATTGTCATGTCAAAAATAAACGGTATGTCAGAAAAAATCCTGCTAAGTTAATCGACGCTCAATATAATATTTGTGTGCCATCAACAGTTCAAAGTCATTCATTCACTTAAACAGGGCTGTGAAGTCAAAGTCGAGAGTCATGAAGTCAGGTGTTTTACCTGGATTCAGAGTCGGAAAAATCTTACGACTATAAAAAAATATATTTAATGAATTGTGTATTCAAACCCCAAAAGTCCTCAGTGTTGCCACTGCATGCAAGGCTGACTAAAGATGGTATACATAAATATAATATATATTAGTTAAAATGGAATTATTGAGAAAAAAAAATTGTAGTCGGAGTCTGAATAGTTTTTTTATTTTAAGACTAGAGTTGGAGCGTTTTTTTTCATCCGACGTCACAGCCCTGCATTTAAATCCAACAAACAATTTATTATTTAATTATCGAGTTATGCTTTCGAAGCATGCAGAATTTTAATTTCAATAAATTTGTTGGTTGAGACAGATTAAGATTTATTTATTCACCTGTATTACAATTAAAAAATGCATTAGTTTTTCAATGTAACAAAAGATGTAAAAAAATAGTTTAAAAAATATTTTAACCGTTAAATCTTTACTAAATAGGAAGATGAGTTCGGAAAAAATTCTTTTCTAACATCACTCTTCTATTGTTCCTTACCCTTTCTGAAGAAGAATATTGAGTAACTTAACACTTTTTACAAAAAAACATATTCAGGAAATTATTTTCTCTTCATACGGAGTGAACATGCATTCAAATGAATATGAAAAACACCATTATAAAATGACCACTAAGCACAACACGGTCTCTTCTTAAAACAATATTTATTTAATATGATATAATAATCCTAAAATGTGGTGTTTCTTCTACGGCACTGCGCAAGGTATACGGTCTTAACTCGTTATTCCCCTTTCGTTACCCTGTTAGTTATTTTATTATGTCCCCACCCGGGCTAAGTCTTTAGTACTCCACTGTGTTGCAATTATGATTTGTCATTCATTTCGAAATCTCGCATTTTGCGAAGAAGGTACTTAATAATTTAATTCCCGCAATCATTAAGCATCTCTCTTAATTTAATTAATTCGCATTAATTAGAAGAGGAAGGTTATTATTTTTTGTTGAAATAATTATTTTGCTCGTGAAATGGGAGGCATACAAACAATTCAGATGTCAGGTAAATAATAAAATTATAATTATCTTAGAAACCGTAATTTCCTCGTTTTCTGCTAAAATTCTGCGCAAATTGTATCAATCAATAATAAACAATCTTACACTAAAAATTTGACATGTAATTGATTTGAAAAATAATAACTTATTGAAGTAAAATAAATATATGTACTTTAGTGTTGGAAAAATGAAACTTTATGAATGCTTTGTGCCATAGCAATTATAATATATATCATAATCCACTAATATAGTCAAAGCCAGTGTTTTTTTTTTTTAGAGATCTGATATAAATTTACCTGAAAAAGCGTTCTCGTCTTTCCTAGAAAAATGTGTTCGATAATTTTCCGACTGCCTTGTCGAGTAGTCAACTTCATTGGCTTCGGCTACGGAGGTCACGGGTTTGAATCCCAGTACCGAGACTTTTTTTCAATTCGTTTTTAATCGGCTCGTGTATTTCTGTTCGAAGACATGTGTGTAAGTGATGTCTTAAAAAATCCTTGTCACCCGTCCTGTCATAAAAATGGACATAACGACATAACGAGAGCGATTAGCAAACCACTAGTTCTGCGTTAGTCTTAGCAGATCTCGACGAAACATTTTTGTTGAGGTAAACTTCATTAAGAGTACATATGCTCCATATTGGAAGCAAACATGGTAAAACAATGTTTTTTTAATAAAATTCATTCATAAATTTACCTATATTTACAATACAATATATTTTGTTTTATTTTTAGTTGTAAGTTGTTGCTACTTATTCATTATTCTACTTTTAAAATGAGTTTCTTCAATATTATAGTTTACTCATTATTATTTATTGACTTGGCATTTACTTGGTAGAACTCCATTAGAATAGGGTAAAAATAGCAACGTATTTAGTTCTACAGTTTTTATATTTGTTAATTGATAGCTATTTTGGCTTTCGCCATCGTCAGCTATCTTTAGTTCTATCAGAACTATCTTTATCTATAGTTTTGACGATGGCAAAAGCCGAAATAGCTATCAAGTAATAAATATAAAAACTGTAGAACTAAATACGTTGCTATTTTTACCCTATTACTCATTATTATATATTCATTATTTTATAGCATTAGATTGATAAATATTTTATACGACACATATAGAAGTTAGACACTTATCTCGCACCCCAGTTCTAGAAACACTGGTTTTATATGATTCTTATTGAATGTAATATAACGTTTTATGAATAAAAATTCAAAAATGATAAAAATATTTGGTATAAACACTTCTTTCAGTTCAAAAAAGTTATTTTTTCTCTCAACTGAAATATGAACAATAAGACTTTTTGTGGGTGGCATACATTTTTTCAGTGTCTTTTTTCATATTGTTGCCGTTCTAGCACAAAAACGTTAAGTCGGAAATGCTAGTTTTTCAAAAACAATGCATTGTTCAAGCATCATAAATAAAGTAACTGAATGCATTCGAATTTAGTTAGTTATCAGCATAAAAGTGTTTTACTTATACTTGAAACATGAAAAAATACGATTCTAGATATTTTTTTACTTGGGTATCAAAAAAGATAAATTTGATTTCGATACGTATGAGAAACCTTGTATCATAACTCACATTCTTCAAAGATCGAGAACAATTTTGGTAATTGAAAAAAAATATATACATTACCATGAATAAAATTATCGTAAGTAAAAATATAGCATGAAAAATTCTAATTGCCGATGAGTTCTTTCTAAACATATCATACCGATGGTTTAGTGCAGCGTTGTCCAACAGAAATCGTTTGGTGGGACAAATAAAATATTACAGGTATATGGTGGGCCACATAATTTTTTTTTATTAATTAATAATTACCATGATATATTTTTTATTTTAAAAGCAGCCAAACAATTATCAAAACATTATTTAACTAATAATTAATGTGGCACTTGTTTTTTCATACTATTTGATTTGTTTATATATCGACTCGCAGCGATATGTGGTCCCAAATGCAGCTGTAATGCACATTGCCAGCTTTTTTTATTTTGAAAATTTATCCTCGAGGATATATTTCTGATAAAACTCACGTTTATTTTCTTCAAACATGCATTTTAATGCGATGTTTTATTGGAGGTATATTAACTTCATTTGTTACCCATCTGTCATATGTCTGTCAATTGGATGTCATACACAAAATGCTGATATAAATTTGGCAAATTCACATCACTGCTTTGCTTTGTTAGATTTATGAATAACAAAATGCAAAATTTATTTGTAGAAAGTTATAAATATTAGCCTAAAAAATCCATTTTTTATCACAAAATCTAATTTGGATAATGAAATAAAATATGTTAGCCCTAAGCAATCGATATTTATCATTTAAACATGTGAGTCTAGGATAGTGATCTTTGCGCTGGTTTGGCTTCGGCAGAAAATTTCGTTCGACCATGTGTTGGGAAACACTGCACTGGATTATGTACTTTGGTTGTTTTGACAAGGTTTAACTTTTCAAAAGTCTAAAATATATTGATTAATTTCATTTTTCAGCAAAAAAAATATTAGCGACGAATAATCACAAAATAGTGTTGCAATGATAATAGAATTGTATAAAATTCAAATTAGTCCTCTGCCGTTCCAATCGTTCGCTAATCCGCCGCAAACAAACCGACGCCGGCGCTGAATCCCGACCAGCGATAATAAAATAAACGCGAATGAAACGAAATAAAAGACACAACGGAGGAATAAAGTGTGGAGCGCGCTAAAAAATCTCTCGGCGGGCGTTTTGAAAAAAGAACGGCGCGAAAAGTGCTGACGGCGAGCGCGGGAGGCGCAGGCAAATCCCCGATTAGCGCCTGCAGTGCCACCCCGTCGCGATCAATGCAACTATCTTTTCCGAGAACAAATCACGAACGAAAAAGGACCAGCTAAATATTCAAGCGAACTAGGTTATACGGGGATAAACGAGGGGAGACAGAGCTTTTTGTGATGTAGACTCAGTAAATTAATAATACATGTATCTAGTTAATATTTTACTCACATACAAGAATACGTGTAGAGATTAAATATTCCACAACAACGTTTCCATTATACATAATGTCTTTCAGAGCTTAAATATTTATTTTTCCTGTGATTTTTTGTGTTTGAATTGTGTACGTTTTCCTACTTAAAAAAATGTGCAGCTTGCGAAGTGGTCTCTCAGTTTCCCGCTAGGATTAGTACAGGGAACCTTTTACGTGCCTTCTCTGCATGTATTCAAATTAAGTACTGTACAAAAAAGATTTCGTCAGTTGTATGCTTTGAATGGAGACATCAAATAAAAAAAATCTGTTAAAAATACTGACATTAAATATTCGATTTTAAAGTGCTTAATTAGATTATATCTGTCAGGAGTGGTCCATAATGCAGTTTTTAACTTAAAATATTTACTTTGACTTGCCTAGATTCTCAAGATACAGCCTGTGTAGCGTGCATATCAAACACGTAGTCAGCGAATACAAGTGTCTTAAGTTACTAAAGAGTGTCTAACACGCACATGTACAATACGCTCGACTCACCGTAAACACTGTCAATTGAGGACTAAAAACGGGTGATTTTCAACAGTGACTTGAACGCGATTTTGTAGTTACAGCTGAGACGTTCTTAGAGAGGGTCCTGCATACAAGCTTGTGTCATATAGAGATACTCAAATATTTAATAGCATTAAAATTGGTACCGGTGATTTTCTTAATCGTCCGCATGGGTAGAATTTAAGTATTGTTATTAAGTAAATTAAGCGTAACAGCGAGTGGATTTTGTCGTGCTCACTGGCGGATGATCGCATAAGCGCAAGAGACGCGCGTTTGGGGCCTTCGAATCTTAGGGGTCTCAAAAAAGCATGTACTATATGGACATATTAAAGATAAAGTGAGCCAAGTGGTATTTAAGAAGAAAAAAGTCAGACGCGTTGTAATATTTTACACATCTTAAAGTATCCTAAAAATAGAGTAACCTCAGTTAATACACATCGCAATAGTGTTATCTTCTTTAAATAAAATATGCAATCCACCAAAACATCAAATAAAGACGTAATTGTACTTAAAATTTCAAGAAAAAGGTTTTACCATTTTACTAGTTGGCTCACTTTACCTCCAGAATGCCATTATTATATAAATTCATTGAATTTTACCTAGAATGATGTTATGTTATTCGAGCAACAAGGCCTCCAAATTGTCAAGCCACTGATCAACAAACAGCTCTCGTAGAAAAATCGTCTGTCGAGATACTTCTATTAGAACACATTGGGCGCCAAAATGGACATAAAAAATTAAAACTAATCATTTTAATCTTTATCTTTTCGAGATTGCAAATTCATGTTTAAATAAATTATTCAAACAGCCGTCTAGGCGCGCGTCGTAATTTAGAGAAATCATTTCTATCACGTATTTTTTGTATAAATAATCACTATCTCAAATATGCAAATGCGTATTTTATAGATGGTTCATAAATTTCGGCACGGCAATGGCAGATCCCATCCATACTCTTCTTATACCCGCTAATGCGCCCTCTGGAGTCCTGCGGGACTGTCGATAACATTATTTGTCGCCCAGACTAGAGAGGGTTAATTTCCTCTTACATTATTTCAATCTATTAAACAGAGAGGGTACAGACTGTCTACTCCATACATTATGGATATCGAATGTTTGCATATTAAGACAAGCACGTTTGCCGCAATACCCTTTTTTGAGGAAGGTACTTTTAATTTGATAATAGAAGGTACCGAATGGGCAAAAACATACAACTACACACACATACTAAATATTGTTGGCCCAGAGAGTAAAATTAGACCAAATAAAATTAGATTTAAACGAACATATAGCTTGCAAAGTCTAATTCTTTTCACCAAATGATAACGATTTTAAGGATACTCATTACCGCTACAGACTAGGGCAGGGATGGCGAACCTTTTTCGCAAGTGGGTCAAATTTGATTTTAAAAAAATTAAAAAATAATGTCACGGGTCACATATAGGGATCCCGGGATTGAGATTAACTCACCGAGGAATTGAAAATCCTCGAATTGGTATACTTTTTCCAGATTGTCACAGAAGCTCGTTTTTTTTTTTAGCTCACCGAGGAATTTGAAATCCACTATTTGGTATACTTTTTCCCAGATTGTCACAGAAACTCGTTTTTCATAATTTTCATAGTTTATTTCTAAAAGTTCAAGCGGGTCAGATAATTTATCACGCGGTTCACTCGTTCGCCATCCCTGGACTAGGGCATCTAACTCCGGACTCTTTTTGTGATCCCGGAATTTATCATTCACCATAAAATCGTGTCACAAATGTTTGTTATTCTTTGAAGATTTCAGGATTCATAACGACTGTGGAAAGGAAAAAGGACGTAACCCTCAATTTTCTAAAACAGTTTTTTTTCGATAATCACAATGTATACTACTCGACACACATTCTATCAAAATGATGGAAGCTGAAAATGCCAAATTAGTATCTAAATTTAGCTCTTAAATTTGAAAAAAATGACATTGTAAAAAATTAAAACCAAGAAAAAACACTGAAATAAAGTTTTTCCCGAGACAATTTCTTTAATAAATATTAGATTATGTCAATTCAACACCAGTTTAGAAGTATCCGTGCACTTCAATGTTGTGTATACTTCATAATTTGCATATGTCACAAAATCATCAAAACACTTTTTTTGCGCCTCCTGTAAAATTTGATATGTGTGGGTTACGTCCTTTTTCTTTTCCACAGTTGATAATTATTGGAATGTGGGCTTCGGGATCCCGGGTTTGATCACTGAGAAAAAAACAATAATTGAGATATTTAAAAATAGTCTCGAAAATAAGTCGAAACGCCTTTTTTAAACTCGCTGACTGATTTCAAAAAGCTAAAAATTTACGAAATGCCATATTATTACGAAATGTAAGAGCTTTTTTTAAGCTCGCTCCAACAAAAAAGTAGTGAATTCACGGTTTCCACAGAAATCTTTCAAGTGTGTGAGTTGAATCCCGAAATTTCTGGATTAGTACTTACGCAATCCCAGGCCCTATTACATACCCAGTTTAAATGGCTGTTGGATCCTTGGCGCAGTTTCACATGTACAGAATATCATTTTTTTGGTTATGTCAAAGTTTCACTATAACTGTCTATGTATGTATGTTTAAATATTGTAATAAATTTCATGTTACAGAAAAAAAGCAATAATTACAATTGTATTACAATTTTACAGCTGACAACTGATTTATACTCAGTTTTGTTTGCCATTTCACCATGAATATGACCCCAGAACACCGATTGCAAATTGTACGAATTTATTTTTAAGATCATGATTGTTTTTCTAAAAATACAAAATTTTGAAAAGGCTCATTGGTTTTGGTTAAATGGTTACACCAATAAGTGAAATCGCCGCATTTTGAGTGAATAAATATTACAAGCCATTTTTAAAACGCTATGACATCCACAAAAAGTTACTGTTTAGTGTGCTTTATAGGCTGGTGGAACCATTGTTCAATATTTCTTCATAAAAAAGTGGTTGTCGAAATGGTTATATTAATTATGATTTTGTTAAAATAATAACTAAACCAACGAATGTTTGTGAATCTAATAATGTAATTTAAATTAAAAAAGTTTTTTTTTCATATTTCACTTAAACTGTGCTATTTATGTTTTCATTTCAGTATGTTTTTGACACATGTGCTTTAGAGAGAATTTTAATTTCAACAAAATTTTCTGTCAGACGGGAGAGATTAAAAGAGGAAATGTTTTGGTATACATAAGACAAATAAATAATCATGATGTTTTCGCCGTTGCTTTTACTTTTCAAAATCGTAGAGATTTAAGGAAATGGTTTTTAAATGAACATATATATTATCATTGTAAGCTATTCAAATGCTCAATAGTGGTCGTGCATCTAACAGATAAATATAACATTTTTTAGATGTTTATAGAAATATTATATGAGTCGTCTGGTATCAAAAGCAGAACTATCCCATATATGTCGAAATTAAACTAATGCTATCACATTATTCGGTGTTATATTAGTGTAGGTTATAGTGTATAGCTAGAATATAAAAAATATTAAAAATCAAATAAATATGGTACAAAAACGCAAAAGAAAATGATGTTTGGTATCAAAAGCAGAACTGTCCACGACGTTGGAAACAAAAGTAGGACAGTTTGGTAAATCAGGATTTAGACCAATCACGGAGTTACTTAAAGTGATGTCCCATACAAATTTTAAGTTGCACTCGTTGATGAGCTATGTTTAAAATTGAGTTTAAATTGATAAAACTAAAAAAGCCAACAATACGTTTTTCGCGTTTTTTTCGCAACTTCGAAAAATGGATAGTTCTCCTTTTGATTCTATTCGACTCATATTTAAAGAGTTAATTGAAAAATATATAGTCACGCTAATACTACAACTATGTAGGTAATTTTATTTACAATATTATTGAGATAGGCTATTGCATATAATCTCATATTTTCGTCTACAAAATTCAATTGAACATTATTTAATTGTTTCTCATTATACACAGCATCATTTTCTGTTTGTATTTTGAATATTTATTATAGCGAATATCTATGTTAATCAAATAAAGTAAGAATTTAATTTTCAAATCAGAGTTAATTAATTGTTGTACTGAGGTGCCGATATACTTTAATCGTTAAATTCGATTCCGTTAAAGTTTAAAATCATTTAAAATAAATTTAACTAAAATTGTAATGAAGTGGAAAAAAACAGGTGTCCGAGTTGTCAAATTACATCAATAATAACATTAAGCTTTTTTTTTAATTTTACATTTGACAGATACTACTCTAACGTTTAATTGGGTATAAATGTACAATAAATGCTGAAAAAAATGCAATAAGCATGTATCCAAATCTCAAATATAAATATTTTTACCTTTGACACACTTTTTAACAGCTATTAATGAACTAATGATATCCCAGGTAGAAGATTTAACAATTTTTTTTATTCATTAAATGTTTTTAAATTTAAATATGCGATTATTTTTTTATCAATTGTTAATTATTGATAACTTTGAGCATCCAGGGAATCATAAAATGCATTTTTAAAAATCCATGTTTTTTTTTAAATATTTTTATTCCAATAAATATAAAATTTCCCACCATTAGCTTTTATTGGGGTGGTTATTCGCCATGCATTGGCGGATCCAAGGTGGAGGCCATGGGGGCCATGGCCCTCCCCTTTGAGGAGAATTTATTTTCCATTTTTCTGTTTTATTAAAACTTTATTGTGAAATGGGCACTTTAATCGTCTTATAGAATACATACATGACTATTTTCATATAGATATATTATTTTTAAATCATTTATTTTTTAATGTATTATTTATGTATCATGTTTATTTTCAAATTGAATGGCCCCCTCCTGGGACAATTTCTGGATCCGCCAATGTCGCCATGGCACGGAATTATACTCTTTTGAAAATATATTAACCTTTTATTGGTTATTCTAAACACTTTAAATAGCTTTTTTCAATTCATTTATTGTTTTGGGTTAAGATTTGCAATTTCGTTGCCCATTATCGTCAAAAAGTGGTTTCATTGATTTTGAATTATTTTCTTATTTTTCAAATATGTAGTTAACTTTACGTTTTTTGACGAGTTACTCAAAATGTTGACGTGGGTAATTCAATTACCAGCGGGTAGTAGGTTGCCGACCGCTGCTCTAAGCCGTGACACTCACCCTTAATAACCCATGCATGTAACGGTATGTTGAAAATTTTCCTTTTATTTTTAGTGGGCGGCGAACGAGTCTCTTTAGAAGACCGGTTTACTTCTCAAGTGCTGTCCCCCGGCGCCCGAATCTCGCTTTCCTGCAGCGCCCGAGGAGCGGCTAGAATCTCATGGCAGAGAGACTTCTCCCATCTGTCATCGCCTGCCCCCACGGCCGCCCTTACCGCAGGCGGACTGCTCGTCTCGAATCTGAACTTCTCGAGGGTTTTACCTGATGACGCCGGTCTATACTCATGTGTCGCTCACTCGCCGGGGAATACTACCAAGGCCGAGCATAGTGCCAGGGTGGATGTTTATGGTAGGAATTGTTATCATACTTTTCAATAGAAAAAAAAACGGTTAGCGATATAATATATTTAAGTAATAAATAAACATAATTTCTCCGTATACTGATTCTTTTTCGTACTCCGAACAAAGAATATTTCGAGCATTTTAAAATATTACTATTAATATTGTTGTTTATTTTTTATGTATTTATTGAATTTTATCAAGGGTATCAAATATTTTACATGTTAGAAACAAACAAAATAGTATGTAAATGTTCAAATAATATAGCAGATCCTCTTCCTCAAAAATAATTGTACTTTTTTGTAACTTAAACATTTAATGACAAAATCGACACGTCATTACAAAATAAACTGATAAGTAATTTTAAATTTTGAGTTGTTTTCAGTGGCGGATTATCCTATAAGCAAATGGGACCTCCGAATCTTAGAGGCCTCAAAAATAGAATAATAAAAAAATCATATACTTTTTGTTCAGGTTTATATATATGTTTACTATTTTAGTTGGAATTTTCCGATGTTTTTATGTTATCTGAAAAACAGGCCTTCAAATATTATTGCGATTATGGGTACCCACGTGCTTAATCCGCCACTGGTTGTTTTAGATTAATTTAGAACCTTTTTTCGGCATTTACTACACTTAAGAAAGAATAGAAAATTAGCTGTTTTTTTTTTTTAACTGATTCTTGTCATGTCGGATCTGTGGCGTAGTGGTCAACGTCGTTGTCTTCCTTTGCGGATCTCACTAGTTTGAGTCCCCAGTACGAACATCATTTGATCGATTAATCGATTTCTGTTCGAAGGCATGTGTGTTTTTGATGTCTGAAAATTTTCTTCCTACCACTCTTCCAATCCTAAAATTAACTATTAGTAATAACTAAAATTATTTTTTAGTAGCGAGAGTGATTAGTTAACTATTACTTCTGCCCTAGCCATATCTTTTTATCCCTACTCTCTTTTAAAAAGAGGAATTGAGCAACTGAGTAACAAGAAGTTCTCATAGAAAAACTTATGTTGAGATATCTCCGTTAGGAAGCCATATACTCCACATTAAAAAGTGATTACAAAAATGTGATAAATAATTAATCAAAATTCAGAATGTAAAACTTTTTTTTATGTAAGAATTATGTGTATTATATTCTACACATCATCGTAAAACATATTTTTATCACATTGCCATACTAACCTTTCAATGGTTTTTTAGGTCCACCTTACATTCGCCCCATGGCTCCAGTAAAAGCTCTGGTCGGGTCTAAAGTTATTGTCAACTGCCCCTACTATGGATATCCTATCAGGTAAAAATGTACACTATTAATCAAATATACCTTTTTAATACACGTCAATGGAGAATAGTTTATGTTAGAGTGAGGTAGATGATACATTGTCGAAAAGAATAACGCATTCATCGAACGCCAACAACCCACGAAAAACGAAAGTTAACGCAGGGCCTTTAGGAGAAAATCTTAAACCCGGATAACGTGATTTTCTAAGGCTACACAATTTAAAATTTATGGACAAAATAAATAAATATAATATAATTAGTATAAAAGTATCAGAAAACATTTTAAAAATAAAAGGTTGCCAGGTCTATTAAAAGTGAGAAGCTTCTATTTGGCGCTTAGTATACTCTAGGGACAGCCACACTTTTAGATACTGGAGATGATTCGCTGCTAAAAACTAATGGACGGTTGACTTAAAAATATAATACTCAAAAAAGTAAGAGATTTTTAAATAAACCAAATATTTGTTATTAAGTATATTGAAGCTATAAATATTGTATATTTAAATCAGAAATGTTATATATTATATTTTGATTTGTATAAACTCGACTCCACAACCTTGATCCTTACAGAAGTTGAAGTATGTTATACGATACAACTATTGAAGTATCGTATCTATGCAGAACCTAAAAGAAGTTTTTTTCTTATTTACAATGTATTATTATATTAACATTATAAAATGGGATTGAAAGATTTCAATTCTTTAAGCATTTTGTTCGCTGGCAGATTTCAAAATTTGACCCAGGAATTTACGGAATTCCCAAAATGGAAAGACGCGAGACCTTTTATTTTATTTTTTTTAGCCTTTTCCGGGTGGCCAATTTCAAGAACCTAGGAATTTACGGATTTTCCAAAAGAAAAAACGCGAGAGCTTTTTATTTTTAGCTCTTATCGGAATTTGAAAATATTTTTTCGCTGCCCGATTTTAAAAACTTGGGAGTTTATGGATATTTGCCCGTATCTTCCCTAAGCTGTGCTGTGGCTCTCCTAAAATTATTTTTTTCTCTGTGGCCCTCAGTTAAGGAACCGTGGCCTACATGATTAGATATCCATGAGAGCAATTTATCCGTGGTTAATTTGATACAATTCAGTATTTTCCGTGATAATTCTGTCACAACTAACTGTTAGTTACAATATGCATTATTTTTCTTTTACTTTATACAAAACAGATTCCATTAATTATTGTAACACGTTCTCTTTTAATGTTGTTTCCCAAAATTTTATCATTTAAATTATTATTCTCCATTGCTTTGAACGGATCTGTACAATATGATGTCAAATTGAGGGTAAATTTATTCATAGAAATGTTGGCAACATTAATCTGCATCGCATAATATACATTTTAGATTGCGCTAGACACTGTGACTTCGTACTGAAAAGCATTATGTCTACCCATTTGATCTCACGCGAATTTGACCTTTCCTCTTTTAAGGGTGCGCTGTATCATTTTGAATTCAGCATGTCATACTTGGTTTAGTGATACGTTGACATTGATGTCCTCTGGGTGGGTTCAGTATTTACAATGATCCATCTAACTAACTAACGATAACCATAAAATGTATATAAAACAAAAAGTACTTATTCACCTCTTTGAAAAGTATCTTCAGACTAACTACAGTAAGGTTGTTTACAAACAAACTAAAACTTGATTATAATTCTTAACTTATGAATTATAAAATGGAGGTGGAATTTTTTCGTTTCTACTCTACTGTATATAAGATACAAATGCAGGGTAATACAACGACGGGTAGACGGTTTCTATTTTAAATGTCTCAGTTTTTTTATTAATTTTAAAATGTCCTAAAACTCTCAGCTGTTCATTCTCAGTTTTTCAACATTATTAATTATGATATTGATCATATTCTATCAAATAATTTGCTAACTCGCACGTTAAGTGTTTTTTTTTTAATTCTTACATAAAAGTTTTTGTCTGTCTGCCCTATATAAGAAGATTGACAGTCTTCACAAGTTATGCGATATATACCGCTCAGAGAACCATCCCGCATCCAATAAAAAGAGAAAAAACCCAATCATTATATTGTAATTTATTATTTGAGAATTATTTATCTAACGTCAGTCATTTATACCAGCGGTCACTAACCTTTTGGACCTCGCGTATCACAATCTTAAATCCCCCGGACCATTATCGTGATATTTTTTTTAATTATTTATACAACTACATTAATTAGGTGTGATATTTGTTGCTGGATGTTTGAAATAAGTGTATGAATTCCTGGCATCAACAACTCCGCGGGCCTTTAAAATTTTACCGTACGTAAAAATGTAAATTATAAAAAAAGCAATTAAATCACATTTCGTCGCACTGCACTACATAATCTTTTCATGCGCATTCAAATGACGGGTATTGTTGTGACAATGTGTCGGACGGGAGACCTGCGCGCGGCCAGTCGGAACCGAGACGTGACAGAATGTAATTTTCATACTTGGATTCACTTGTTTTGCACACTTTGTTACGGGGGTAGTTTTTACTCTGGAAACTCTGACTTTTCTGCACACTATTTGAACTTTTTTCGTTTTGTCCTCGCAGAATAGGAAACTTGAGAAAATTTTCAAAAGAATTTTTATTTCCCGTTGAATGTATCACTGCATACAAACTGAATATTCCGTAGTATTTTACCAACCCAATTTTTTAATGATGTTAAACTTGGAATAATAATTAATTTTAAAATCATTGTATTTAGTCAGCTATGTATTGCTTCGTCGAGCCGTGGCGCAGCAGTCAACGTCGTTGGTTTCCGTTACGGATCTCACGGGCTTAAGACCCAGTACGGACAACATCTTTTCAATAGTTTTATCGGTTAAAAAATCCCGGACACCCTTTCAATCTTAACATTACAGGGCGTAGCACGGGCGATTAGTCCAAACCTAGAGCTAATACTCTTTTCGAAAAAAAGATGTTGACCATCTAAGAAACAAACACTTCTCATAGGAAACACTTCTACTTACATCAAAAGGCCATATCGTCGCTTTACTGCCAGAATTGATTGAGTGACAATCACTGCCTATGCTTCAATAGGATTTATCAAACTCTATAATGGGAACGGATGTGGTTGACAAAATAAAAACAGATATATTCTTTGGTTTGGAATTGTTTAAATATAAAATAGTTTTTGCTACAACGGTGATATTATTTGTATTAAGCAGGGTTTGTCTGATTTTAAAAACCGGTTTTGAAAAACCGCTTTCTTAGTTAATTTTGTGGCATTCGAAAATCGATATTTTTTTCGATTTTGTAATCCTGTTTCAAATATTAGAGCACGGGTTCCCAACCTGGGGGTCACAAAGGGTTTTCTGGGGGGTTGCCAACTTTTTTCGATTTTTGGATTTGAACAACAAAATAACGAAAAAGTCTAGCAAATCGAGAATTTTAAATTCCCCGGTGGGCTAAAAAAAAATAGGAGTTTCGGAGACAGTCCGGGGAAAAAGTATAGCAAATCGAGGATCTCAAATTCCTCGGGGGGTCGCCTAGTCACATGGCATTTATAAAAAGGGTTCGCCATCTGAAAAAGGTTGGGAACCTATGTATTAGAGTAAATGTGGTATTTCGACTTGAAACCGTCATGGAAACAAATAAAACGATATGAAAAATGTAGTGAGTATGCATCAATGATTGCTCTGAAAACATTATATTATATTTAGTTTAATTTTAATATCTTTTTGCTGTCCAATTTGTTTTACGTTTTCTGAAAAGACATTTTCTGGCTTAGAATAATGAATAAAATTGTATTGAATTGAAGTATTTCATAAATAAAAAAAGTTTAAAAAATACATTTCTTTTTGATACTTCCTTGTTTGATGCCAGGCGGTGAAACCTTTCTATATAATATGTCACATTATATGAGATGTGATCATACTTTCCGTTTTTAGGTAGTGTATAGTGTTGTCCCCAAGCAGAGCTTAAAATGGCCCGTTTTCTGAAGGACGGCAACCAAATTAACAATTCAAGATCGCGATAAATCAAAAAAACTACACTATAACCAAGATTCAGAAGTATTTGATGAGTATTTCCTTTATTCTAACTACATTACACCGCAAAAAGTGCACTAGAACACTTGGAATCTTTCGTTAGCTTCATTAATTATAAAAAAATATTTGTTTCTTAGTGTGTATTTAAGAAATAAGTCGATGTCCCGTTTTTAGAGAACAATGAATGGTCATGTTACGATAATTATTGCCCAACTAACGTCTCGAAGTCGATGTTCGAAAACACATAAAAAGGGGCATTTATTAATGTTATTTTAATATTTAAAATTCGGTTGAATAACACCCCATCTTGACATGAAGATGCGCCTACGACCGTTGCATTTTTCAGTGCCTGGCGTTAAACAAGGAAGTACCTTCATTTTCGTTATTTTATTTTCATTTTCCTTTTTTTTCTGAAACTACGAAAACCGACACGGTTGAGTTTTAAGAGATATTTTAATTTGAAAGCCTGCTTCTCCACAAGTCGATATTTGTATAAACCCTAGTCTAAAAAGAAAACGACTGAGTCGTTGATAAAGTCTTTAAAATTTTACGAACACAAAAAATACGTGAAAATTAATAATGCTAGCGACGAGGGCGGTAGTGTAACATCTACCCTCTAAAACAGGGTTTCGCAAACTATGTTCCGCGGAACACTGGTGTTTTCGAAAATTTGGAATGGCAACATACGCTGCAACATATTTAAGCATCTTCTACTTAGTATCAAAAATCGAAATCTCCAGTGATGTTAAAAGCATCAAATATCTAGGTACAGGCGGAGATTTTTAATCACTATGGACTTTGCTTATTCATATTTTTATGTAATATGTTTTAAAGATAATTAATCAATACATAATAAGTGGTTTAATATCTAATATTTTTACTTTTTTTTATTTTTTTTATTCGATAAACTTTTTTCTTTTCTTTTCTGCATCACACCGAAGATGGTATCTCCTCAATGATACAGTTAAGATACATTTTATTTAGGTACAATTTGAAAGGCAACAATAAATAATAATTACAAGTATATAGATATTAGCCGCCTGTGTGGTCGAGTGGTCAACGTTGTTGGCTTCGGCTACGGAGGGCCCGGGTTCAAATCCCGGTACGGACAGTTTTTATAAATTGATTTTTCAATCGATTTATGAATTTCTGTTCAAAGGCATGGGTGTATGTGATGTCTTGAATTCCCCCCTTTCACTCATCCTATCCTATGAACAGGGCGTATCGAGAGCGACTAGCTTACCACTAATCCTGTCCTAGCCCTATCCTTCTATCCCTACTCTCTTTGGAAAAAGAGAGGTTGAGCAACTGAGTAACAAACAGTTCTCGTAGAAACACTTCAGTTGAGATAAACTCCATTAGGAGTCCATATGCTCCACATTGGGAGCGGACATGGTTTAAAAAAAAAAAAAAATATAGATATTAATAAAGGTTAATAAAATACAGAGAATTGGTATAATTACAAGTAAAAACAATTAAATGATAATAAGCAAGAATGATAGTTAATGGGACTAATAAACAACTTTTAATTTTGAGACAGATGTGATTAAGGATTGAATGGTGAGGGACAGGGAAGGTAAACTTCTTCTCCAAAAGAAGTAGCAAATTTCTTGAAGTGACAGAAATTTTCTGAAGACGAAACTAGATCTGGATGCCCGATAGGACCATCACGATTATTTCTACATGACAAAAACAATATGATTCTTTCTACTGACATAATCGGACAATTCCAGAGAATATGCTCTGAATCTTGATTACTGTCACCACAAGGGCAGTGTGGGCTAAGTTTAATTTTAAATTTATGTAACTTGGCATTATTATTACTATTAAGAATTACCCGACCTAAAAAAAGTTGTGTTCCGGTAACATTTCCAGATCTGACAAGTGTTCCGTTGAATTTTCCGGACTTGCAAAGTGTTCCATCCCAGAATAAGTTTGGGAAACCCTGCGCTAAAAGAAGGTTAATTTTAAGCAGAGTCGTAACAAATATGAGTGTTTGTTAATAATTTTCCACGACAGCATAATATTCGCGCTCGTTTATTGTAGGCTCTAAAAATAAAATCTGCTGATACATCATTGTCAGCGAATGTGACAACGCTGGCGACATAAAAAAAATAATATTACTTGTTTGTCGTCTTTATTATTATTGTAAGCTGACATTATTTTCATAATACGAGTTGACAGGCGAAAAATTCGATGTATGTACTAGATTTATACGTGAATCAAAATTTTGAAACAATATTAAACGAAAATATTTAAGGCGTTCAGTTTTTCTCCGTATGCTATAAGATCATATTATGAAATGGCAATTTTAAGACGTTATCTGGTGTTAATTTGACTATTGACACTTTAACCCCCGGCCTTAATTAAAATACACTATTCAGTGTGCCTCGATTATCTTAAAAGAAGGGGTTCTTAAAAGTGCAATAACTTTGAAAATACTTAGTGAAACCGAATAAAACTTTCATACATATTTGAAACACTTGTACAATCCAATTTTGTGCTGTCCAATATCCTTAATGGAAAGCCATATCACCGGTAATTTTCTACAATCTCGTATCTCAAAAATTTCAAGTTTTCAGGAGACACATAAATGTACTTTATTCTACCGCTGTCGCAATCGTTTTCTATCGATATAAAACACTACTGGAATTGTTTTTTCTTCAATCAATATCTGAGGAGATTTTTTTTTCCATTTGGCTAATTTATTAAAATTTGATTGTGAAATGGGCTCTTTAATTGTTTAGTTGATTATGTTTTATAGAATACATACTTAATTATATATTGACTTTTTTAAATGTATTATTTGTGTACCATGTTTATGTTCAAATTGAATCCCTCCTGGGACAATTTCTGGACCTGCCAATGAGCCACCTTCTCCTTCATGCTAAACGTAGTACAAGACCATATTATTTACCTACGTTTTTGTATTCGGTTAAATAAATCATTAAATATTCATTTTTTTGGATACGAGCTAAAATGATAATGTGTGTATTAAAATTCTGTATTCATTACATCAAAAAGGTTTTGATACGCGTTTGTATAAAAGAAAATTAACGACGATGTGTTAATTCGGTTATCCTGAATATTTAACGAAGCAATGCAGCCGTTGAGATTAAAAATAATGAACGCATATTAAAGAAACATCTTCACAAGTAATACAATCATATTTTAAAAACGTAATATTACTATATTGAAAGAAAAAAAATAAGTCATAACAAGACATTAAAAAATAATATATAATATTCTAAAAGAAATGTAATTTAATAATATTATATTTCTTGAATATTACAATGATGCGCGGCATGTGCGTCTCATTAGTGTATCTTATGAAGACATTTTACAACATTTCTGGGTGGTATATTATTATTTTACTTTGTATAGACACATTCTTAGAAGAATACAAAGGCGATATATTATTATATATTTAGATAAGAGAGGGCAGGGCGTCTAAAGTTTTGACTCTTAATTCTACGTTTTCTATGGCTGCTTTCAAAGTTACGCGGCGGAGGAACTGATAAATTCAATATTGAGCGTAGTAGAGCAAATTTCGTTTATGTATTACAGATCACAGCGCTGGAGACCGTTTGACTCAGAAATTTACAATCCATAATATAATATAATCACGTTACTCCAAAACGTACTTTTGGCAAAGTGTGCAAAGATTGCAAAGCTGGTAGAAACCGAAACATTCATCAATCGGCTTCAAATTGAAAATCGACTCAATTTATTTATTTTTTCAATCATTTCCGTTTAACTTATACCTTATACAGTGGAACCTCGATTCTACGTTTTTCAAGGGATCGTAATAAATTAACGAATAATGCGGGAAACCTTCAAGTAATACCAAAAAAATGTTTAATTTTCAAAAAAAATATTTATCTATGTAACTAAATGCGATGTAAAACTATTTGAGCGAAAAAAAATATTTTACAAAAACGGTCAATCGGGATAATAATTGGGACGGGACGATAATGTTTAGATGATATATCGAGGACATCAGTAAATCGGGGAATGATAAACGTGGAATTATTAAATATTGTTATGACGAGCTCTCGGTCGAATAAAAAATAAACGATCCATGCAAAAAAACAAAGATAGCGAGAACGGTAAATCGGGGAACGATTAATGCGGTATTCTTTTACATTGTTCTTATGGGTGCTTGGCCGGGACTATGAAAAATAAACGATCCATGCGGGAAAACGAACAATGCGAGAATGGTAGATCGGGGTTCCACTGTATATCTGTATACCATCAGATCATTTTCGTCACTAGAATAATTCTAATACATTTCACCAATCAATATGATGAATAGACTAATAATTTTTCAATGTCTTTACATTATTTTTTTCCGATTTTTCCGACTCCGACTCCACAGCCCTGATACTTCGCGACTCAAGTACTACAAGGTTATATGAGAAAATTTTTGATGAAACAAAAATAACAATGTATACTAATAATGGTATTAGAAGACTGTCGCGTTGTTTCTTCTGTTTCGTCAATTTGTTTCATATAGACCTTGGACGCGACTTATTGGTATTACTGATGCTGGGATCCTGGCATTCATTTGTTTTTTTCTACGCCGGAACACCAGTTTTAATTAAGTAAAGATAGCGGATTTATTCGATTTCTGTTCGAATGTATGTGTATTTGTGGTGTCTAAATATCTCCTTCCATACTTCCAATCCTTAAATAGCAAAGCGTAACGAGAGCGATTAGTTAAGCTTAGTCCTACCCTTCTGTTTATACTACATTCTTCGAAAAAGAAAGGTTGAGCGACTGAGTAACAAAAAGTTCTCGTAGAAAAAGCTTCTATCGAGATACCTCCATAAGAGACCATATGCTCCGAATCGGAAGCGGTCATGGATTAAAAATTATATAGAAAAATTACAGAATTTATGCGCCTTTCATCGTTTTATGAAACCGTAAATTATTTATGACTATCACCAGCTTATGTGAACCGTATTTTAAATGAAATATCGAAATACCTTTTTTTGTTTACTCTACTGGTATTGTGATCTGTATTGGCCGTATTTTTTGCTTTATTTAACCTTTTTTTATATGAAAAAATATTTTTTAATATGAAAAACCATCATACCAGTGGTGTAGTAAAGGGTCCTGCCACCCAGGGCGGTCCTTGAATTTGGCGCTCCAAAAATTTCCTCTAATTTTGTTTTTAAATCACTTTACTATTTTTTATCTATAAACTAGTAGTTTTTATTACAGGTGACTTATTTTTTCTTATCTATAAATATAATTTTTCGGTGCAGTACTCTCCACTGATTTCACGAACCATCAAACTGAATTGAATAAATTAAAGAATGAATCTTTTTTGCAGTAAAATTCAATGGGACCATAATGGAAAAAATGCAGCCACTGACTATGGTACTCTCACGAGGTATAAGAGAAAAAGTGAATCCACAAAATATTACGAAAGTTTTGAAGAAGATGCAAAAAATTCCAAAAAAAATGAGCAGCTCGACGTGAACGATAAAAGTTCCAATATGATTCATCTACACAATGACGAAGGACCTGAACCGTTTGTTGGAACTGATATACTTAATAGCGAAGTTATATCTAGTGTGACATCTCAAAAGTCTGCCAGAAATAGTCCAAACAGATTTAAGATGTTAACTGAAAGTTATAGCCAATACAAAAAACATTATAACGTCAACATTGAGGAAGATATGCGAAGATTTATTTTGAATCGCGAAAATGACACAAAACTCTCATCGATTGGTACAAAAACTGGTTTCAAAATGAAGAAAGACAACTACGTGAAGAGAAAACGAGTAAAAAGAAGCTTCACCGCTAACGAAGAAGGAATGTTGATAATTGAAGAAGTGGACTCAGAAGACAGCAATGGTTTATACACTTGCTCGGTTTCTAATCCTTCAGGAGAAATGGCAAGACGAGCTTTTGAACTGATCGTTATGGAACCTCCAGTTATTGAAGATTTTAGTTTTGGATCAAACCTCCAAGAGGGACAAATAGCCCAGACAACATGCAGTATTCGAGGTGGAGACACTCCTATATTCTTCTCCTGGTTAAAAGATGGCGCTCCAATACCAGCTAGTTTGAAGGTATTTTGAATCACTTTGATTTCTTTTATTTATATTGCATAAATGCAACAGTAGGACAATAGCGTTTAGCATAATGACATGTTTTAGATCAGTACCATTAATTTCAGGTTGATATTCTCAGATCAGAGATGAACTTTCCTTTAACATATTACTAAGTACACACAAATAATGGTGGATTACTCCACAAGCAAACGAGGCTTATGCTTACACTTATTGCCTCCAAACTTTAGTGTCCTAAAAATATTGTAGTATATTGACATGGAATATTGTTATTTGAAAAATAGGGCATTCGAATTGTATTGTGCTTGGAACCACCCAATCGCTTAATTCGCCTCTGCACACAGGGATAGTAGACTTGTAAGTTAGTACTTGTCTTAAGTTACTAGCCCTAGTCTATGAGAGTAGAATGTGGATGGGCAGTACAAATCTAGCTAATACTAATGTCTCACTGATGAAAAAGTACTATTTCTCCATTAGACTCGTTTGTACATCATTTTGCTTGGAATATGGTATTTCTAAATGATAATTCTGGCTGTAGAATTTCCAAGCAAGCAACGTAATTTGATTTTTTCTTTGACAGGCTGAAGAAAGAAGCGTGGAGCTCTATAGTGTCTTGCTGATTAAAAAGGTGAAATTGGAGCATTGCGGCACATACACTTGTGTTGCATCTAATCGAGCTGCGCGAGTCAACCAATCTGCAGAACTCTTCATTAAAGGTTCATTTAATCCTTTTCCAGCTGGTTGTCATATGGTTATCATAATTGTATTGTTATTTCAAAGTATGAGTCTATGAAACCTTTCAATGGCAAGTCCAGATTTGTATAATTCATAACGTAATGTACAATGTAATAAAAAATTGTCATATAAACTAAGCCAGGATCTTTGTATGTAATGCTCATAGAAACAATAGCACTGATCCATCGCCTACTGTTTTTAACACAAACATAAAAACACTGGTAGTGCGTGTAGATTAAGCATTTGGACCCACCACAAGACTTAAAGTTTTACTAATGTTTCAAAATTGCCCAAATTTTAACGTATTTCACAATGACTATCGAAAAAAAAAGAGTTTCACAATTTTAATCGATATTTATTAGTACGTGTATAAATTCATTGACAAGCGCTATACAGATATGTTAAAATGAAAGAGAGCAAGAATGACAACTGGACGTTAAAGTTTATGAGGTTATGTGAAATGTCAGATGACAGTAAAACACAGCAACTGCGCACACAACAGTGGAGAGTCGCTATCATCACTATGAGGGCATGCGTGAATATTACTAGTGTTTTCGCAAAATATTTTCTGATTAAAGGTTGCATTTTAAGAAATCTAAGGATTCAAATGAATGATCACTTTGCTAATACATAAATTACAACAACTCTCTATTCAGTGTCACCAAAATGGCTAGAGGAGCCGCAGAACAGTTCCGCTGTGATGGGGAGAATGGGTCAAGTGGCTTGCAGTGCAACTGGATATCCTCAACCACAAGTTCATTGGATAAAGAAAGACGGTACAGCCAAACACTCTCTTGATTTACAATTTCTTCTCATAATCAAATTTTTCAATGAAATATATTTTTTTGGAATACATTATTTATTATAATAAACCATCTGATATATTATTATAGCACATTATGTTTAAAACAAAACATGACGACGTGATGAGGATTATAAAATTATTTAAATGTATACCTGTCTGTTGATATAAAGTTTTAGCAGGTAGGGCTTAAAAATTACAAACGCATTTAAATGGTGGATGTTTAAATATATTAGTAAGATGCAGTTAAAAAAATTGTATAATAGTGAGACATCTTTTATATACTCCACTTAAGTGTAATGTAACATAAATAACTCTATACTAATAAAAAATAATTTTCGTCTGTAAGTCTTTGTGTAAATTGTTATATTTTTTTCTGATTGGTTTTTATTTCTTTTTCAGAATCCTTAGGATCATGGCGTCCAGTCCTCGAGATGAGAGGCGGTGGGCTGTTGAGCCTTCCCAACGGATCGCTCGTCATCGAAGCTGTGTCCTCCGGGGATGAAGGTCTTTATTCTTGCAGAGTGGAAAACGGAGTCGGACAACCACTTAGCAAGAACATTTGGATCACAGTCAACCGTAAATTATTTTTTTTATCACAGTATGATTAAATTTCATATACACTCATATTAACAATGCACACTGATCAGTAGTCGTCCATCATGTAAATAAATTAATGCTCTGCTGCCTTGCGAATTCTTTTCCCGCATTGTAAATATTGGCTCGATTATTGATGATATGTGTTTCTGTATATTCTCTTATAGAAATACAGTTAATAGCACTATTACTTACTACACATACATCCAGCATCATCAGCCATTGACTCATTTTAGCCATACCAATGGGAAAAATGCTTTTATTCTCTTAAATGACTTTAAAGTTCCTCAATAAGGATATTTACAGACACAAAATTATCACAAGGAGAAAAAATTCTGTCACACATACCCATGCTCAAAATCACAATGATTAAATTAAAAAATAAGTGTTACATATTGACGTTAGCAAGAGTACAAAACCGCCAATGTTGGTGATTAATAAATCAAATTAATAAAACAAATTATTTAAGTATATAATTTGCTTTCTTTAGGACCCGTAACATTTGAAGCTAGTTCAACTAATATTACTACCAGAATTAATCATCCTGTGACAATTATGTGCGAGGCGTTCGGAGACCATCCAATAAGAATAACATGGATTCACAATGGAAGAACTCTGGAATTTTTGTCTAACAGGTAAAAATACATAATTAAGGTTTTGATTATACTTTATTGAATAATCGAACCAATCATTCGATAAGTAAGACTATTTGTTGTTTGTTATAACTTACATTGATTTGGATGATTCATTTTTTCCAATTTTACGCTGATGAGAGATAAATACTTACCTACTTCTTAGACAAATGGGTTCACAGTTCTCATCAACATGATTTTTATAACTTTTTTATTCCAATTTTAACACGAGTATTTGATAATAAATTCAGACTGAAGGTCAGCAGTCATCAGACAAGTAAAGGAGCAATGAGCGAGATTCTTCTCGGAACCAGTACTCCTACTGACGCAGGAGAATATCTCTGCAGAGCTTCAAATCCTCATGGATCAGCACAGCATACTATTTACATGACGGTTCAAGGTATAATACTATTACTCACCATTAACATTTTTTCTCCCTTTGATTTTGATATAAAACTTCAGTTGCTGCAATTGAATTCTTACAGAATATAAGGAATGGTGTGAGTAATATTTAAGATACATTAGACAGACTTCAAAACAAAAGTTTTCTTCTTAAAACAAATGTATTGTGAAACAGTACCTGACCATACTCACCAAACAGCACCCATCTAGAAAACCCACTGTGTTGAATATCTGGAGATCCTCACTATGGATGATGCTAATCAAAGAAAGAACTTGCTGCCCAACTTAACCTAAGCTGAAGTCAAATTCAATACTTTGGAAAGTCCAAAAGCTATTACTCTTAATATGATGAAGTCCATAATTGATGAAAAAATTTTTTATTTGAAAACTGTGAAACTTTCTTATCTTTTTAAAAAGATTCAAAAATCTTATACTTAATTTTTAAAAAGTTAGTATTGTTAGGAATTTATTATGTTATTTATTCCAACAATTATGCTATTCAGAGCCGCCGGGTTCGCCACTGGAAGTGTCAGTAGAAAGTGTCAGAGGTCGCTCAGCTCGAATCGGTTGGCGTGCACCTTCCGGACCTTCTCCTCCGCGATACCTGCTGCAGTATCAAACGCATCATCACCTCGCTCAGCCCCACTGGGAGTCTTCCGCCATGGTTAATATTACAAGGTAATTATCATATTACATAAATGCAAATATTCATAAATCTCTTAATATATAAATGATATTTTTATCTTGCAGTACTGGCAGTCAACATAGACAGCACGCAGAGCTGATTGGACTTAAACCTGCAACACCTTATGCAGCAAGACTTTGCTCAATTGGGGAAGCAGACTCCAGTCCGTTTACCAGACCGCTTCTTTTCACCACTCTTGAAGAAGGTAAAATATACATTTGTCTGTCTATCTATCTGTAACTGTGAGATAAATACCTCTCATCCACTGTAACTTAGGGCTTAAAATCCACCTACAAAATTAAGAATGTACATTCAAATTATATGATTACAATAAAGTTGAAATAAAATTCTGTAGTAGGCTCAATGCATACCTTGAATCTTAGTTCCACACTTTAATTGAACGTCTGTTTGCAGGTAAACCAAGTTTTTTACAGTTTTATCAAATAAAACATATTTCTTTAGATCCACCATATCTCTAGCAAAACATACATTTTTGGTATGCTATCTCTGATTACAAGCCATGAGATACAGTCAGATAGTAGTAGCAAGGGCACACTTTTCACATTGTCCGTTTGCAATAAGCATTCTTGGTGCTTAAGGATGATTCAAAATCATGATTATGTTGCTGGCAGACAGCTTATTGGAGTCTCGTATTAGATGATACCTTATAGCAGTAATTCCCTTCCATCTCTAATGATTATTATGTTAAAACGAACAAACATAACAAAGATTTGATTTTTCATTTTCTAGCTCCTTCGTTACCTCCAGCAGGAGTCCAAGCTGAAGCAGGCCCTCGGCCAGGTGAACTCCAAGTTTCATGGATCCCTGCACCCTCAGACTCACTCAACGGCTTATTGCTGGGATACATCATCAAAGCAGTTCCTCAAATCAATCTTCAATCAGGTTAACAATCAACTTATTTCTTAATATCGAATTAGACACTGCGACATATTCAACAATTTTGATGACGGCTTTCAAAACGCACTGTTTTAAATAAGTTTTAATATATCTGATAATTTTTCAATATTAATGATATACATTTTAGAATGTGTCACAATACCAATTACAACCTCTTTTTAGTTCAATTATTTTCTGTCAAATCTATTTCTAACTTTACAATAATTTATCGGAATCTATTTATAACAAACTTAATTCAAAAAAAAACAGTCGATATAAATATAAACACATCACATATTTTCATAAAGATATTGAGGATGTTTCATTAGGAATGTCAGTACACACTTCCCACGGCATTGGGAATGCCCCGTTATAGCGCCATGTGCATAATACACATGCTAATATAGTAGTCATTCATTTCACTTGTCATGAAATCAATATATTAACTTAAATATAATAATAACCTTTTGTCATTCTTTCAGATGATAACACTCGAATCCTGAAAGTCTCAACACATTCATTGTTAAATGCCAATGGTGGCATTGGCAACAGTCCTCTGCAATCAATCATCACTGGGCTGCTGAAGAGCACTAGGTACCTTGTCACTGTCAGTTGCTTCAACGGTGCGGGCAGCGGGCCACCGTCACCGCCACTGTATCAAGATACTGCTGAAGGAGGTAAATAATGACTGTATTTTCTTAGATGTGTTCATAAAACAGAAGACTATAGAATTGTTGAACCATTGGATTTTCCAGAATATCTTAAAGCTAAAGTGAAAAAACTCATTGATCAAACTCAAACGCAACAAAGCATTGGTCAATGTCTCCTCGAGAAAGAATTACGTACCTACATTTCTCATTTTTTATCACAAATAATTGTCTTTCAAGTGATAGAAATCAGAACTCGGAGTACATTGTTTGGGATTGTCCTGCCAATAGTGGAAGAAAAATCCTTTTTTGTCCAATAGAAATGACCCCAATGATCCTATCACACGTTTAGATATAATTTTGTCAGCAAAAAAATATAACACTACTTACCCTAAGGGCATCATTGTAGAGATTTGATCATTACTATTTCAGTGATACGATTTTTTTGTATGATCAACCAAATCATTTTTGATTATCATAGTTCCTGAAGTTGCCCCTGAAGCTTTGGACTGCTCGGCCGTTTCACCGACATCGCTTCGTGTGAGCTGGAGTCCACTTCCACAGCATTTGCAAGGAGGCGCTATGCTTGGATACACAGTCCTTTTTACTACCATCGGTATGCTTACAATATTGATTGTTTCTATGAGTATTCAAAAAATTATTGATATAGTTCAAATGAAGTATCTTTCACGTATTGTCATTAAGTACACACCCACATTATCAAAATCGTCACAAATAATCACTTCATAAAAACATTCCCAGTCTCAGAGTATCATGTCATATACCGAAATATTGTAAACCAATCATTGTAAATGGTGGGTTAGGAATTAACCAATTGCCTACACTTAAATGTGTATTAATAATAATAGTTATATATATTCTGTTTTACCAAACTGGTACAATAAATGCACCAACTGAGTTATTTTAGACAAACAAATATTGATATGAAATAATTTCATTGTGTACTTAACTCATTTTTGTCAATTTTGTTACTTACCAACTTGTGACGATGTATAAATTTACGCTAATGTGAATAAAATAAAATACATAGACAAGGACAATTGCCTTGTCTATAAATCTGCAGTACTTTACTGACCAATAAAAACCTGTTTTTGTCAAATCGATATTTTAATTGTATGTTACTAGTTGGTAATCACTGTGCACTTACCTCGCATTTGTCAATTCTGATACTTGCTAGCATTTGCTAGTACTCTGACGATATAGGCGTAAAATATTGACAAAGCATTCATACGATATATTTTATTACAGATGGTGTCCAATATAATGTAACAAGCAGCCACAGTGAAGTTTACTTGCAAGGTCTTACAAAGTTCACCAATTACAGTGTAGAAGTAGGAGGATACTGCGGGAAAGGACTCGGTCCACTGTCAGCCCCTCGTTCCTGCGCTACTCTTGAAGACAGTGAGTAGCTTTTTATCTTGCAATATTAATTATACTGGACAAGCTTCAATATTTGATTTTTTCAATGATTGTTTATTTTTTAGTGCCCAGCGCCCCTGCAGAAATAAAAGCGTTAGTGGTGACTTCGACTTCTATCTTAGTGAGCTGGCTTCCACCTTTACATCCTAACGGAAGACTTCTTCATTACACTCTCTTCGTCAAGCCAGTTGTCGGGTGAGGATCATTACTCAATGAACAAATACTTTAATTTACAATTCTACATTAGAATAAATTACAACTGATTTGGTCAATATCACAGTGGTGAAGTGTGACTGGGTGACTATATTATAATAGCCTGTTCCGAAAAAATTCCCCAATTTAGTTGATATACAGAATGAAAACCAATGTCGAAGTATCAAGAAATAAACTTCAAGTCAAGAGTTTGTTTTTAAGAAGAAATAAAATTTCAAAAAGAGAATACAGCGGAACCCCCAATTACACTACCCCGAATTACGTGCTGACTTGAAATATTCGCCAAAAATCCCCCAATTGCACGGTCGTATTCCATTGTCGTTACTAAGAGACGGTCGTCTGTGCTGCGCATACAGTCAAGTGTTGGCTAGCGTCTGTGTATTCAACACGTGCCAGGCTATACATGCATAGCTGGGCGTCTGTTTGTGTGCGGGCTATCTACTACTACAAAAACTAAATATTTCGTCCAAATTTTTTTTTTACAAAACTAAGGGAAATCTTAGTTTTGCGTTTTCCGCGGAAAAAAACCAAATCCCTAATTTTGTATGAGATTCACACCCCCCAATTACACGGTCCCGACTATAGTGTAAATTGGGGTTTTACTGTAATGCATATTTTTTTACCACTTTTAAGGTGTTAACTGTCACTTCTTGGTGGAGAGGCATTATATTTATAAAAATATAAATGGTAAAAAAATGGTCGGAAAAATTTTCCTTTGTTTATTTTTTACAGAGCTCGAAAAAACACCCGAAATTCGTGGCTCTAGACAGGAATACCCCCTTAAAGTAGTCGAAATTGCTCCCGCCTTGTACATGTCTTTTTCATATTTTAAAATTTTTGCGTTACAGCTTATGTCAATGCGCCAAATATTTTATAGTTGAAAGATCATACGAGAAAAACTCGATGATAATTTTATCGAAAAAGTCACTCGAGATAAACTCGAGGTAAATTGACATCACAAACAGCCACGTCGAGCAAATTCTATGGAAATAAGATCTTCACACAAATTAAAAGTGATGCATACAAAATTTTTATGTAGTCAGAAAATAACAAAAGAGAATTTCCTGCACATATTTCACAGTTTTTGGAAGGCGAAAACTTGGTCGGAGAAAACACCATATTTTCTGGGCTTTGTAGCAACATCTGCCATAAAACATTATCTCCAAGAAAGCACGGCAATCTTGAAGAAGAATCAAGGACACGATATATATATTTTTTACTAAGTCAGCTGTGAGAAATGGTGCCCTGTGATCCAATTCAAAATTTTAAAAACTGCTAATTTTTTTTCGGTCGTAAGTGCGGATCGTCGTATGTCGAACCGTCGTAAGTCGGGGACTACCTGTATATATGTATAAATAGATGATCAAAATATTAACAAACCATGATGAAATCACCTCTCTTTATCACAGTGTTTGCTTTCCTATAAAGTGTTCTTTCTGGATATATACTTAATAGTCATCCATAGGCATCGTCAAGCAATCTGTTTACCTTTAAAATTGCTCTACATCAACTCTTTACCTTGGTGACTCTAACTTTTAAAAGCTCACAGAATATTTGAAAAATTTCAGGGGAGGGACAATCCAAAGTTATCGAGTGTCAGCTCAACATCAAGAAATATCCGGTGTAGGAGTAGGTTTAGGTGTAGGCATATGGGAGTGGTCCGTTTCAGGAGGTATCTCCCATGCTGTCAGAGGCCTCACTCAAGGAAGAAGATATGAAGCGTGGGTGACTGCTAACACCAAAGCTGGCGAAGGAGAACCTTCGAGGAGAGTTGCTGCGGAGCCTACCGACAGAGGTATTGTATTGCTTTGGCTTTATTTTTATTAGTTTCGAGCTTTGTAGAAGTTTATTTCATTTATGTTTTTCTATATGTAACAGTTAATAAACAGTAAAAGTATGAATTTTGTGGTACTCTTGAATCGCAGTGTCTTTATCTAGATCAGCCATACTCAACCTTTTTTTTCTCTGGGCCGCATTCAGATATTTGCTTCTCTACGTGGGCTGCAACATATTTATGGTAATACATACTCCTTTTTTTTTTTTTTGAGCTCACCGAGGAATTTGAAATCTTCGATGGTAAGAGCTTACTGGGCCGCAGGTTGAGTATGGCTGATCTAGATGGTATCACTCCAAAAAGAACAAAACACTCTGCAATCAATCCGTTGCTAAGGGCGACAACTATAAATAATAATACATTTTTCGGAGGAGCGATTCATAGAGATCATACAATTTAAATTTCTTGAAGTAACTCACATGCTTGTTGAGTTTAAAATTTTGTTTTAAAGTTGAATTAATGGTAACATCATTTTGCTTACAGAGTATGTATAATTTTAATGGATTATCAACCAATTTTTGATGAAAAGACATTATCAGATCCAAATCATATTCTGTAAAAGTTTTATAAATATCAATATATTTGATATATAAATATCTTTTTTACAGTGGTAGCCGGAGTATCGTCTCTGGGGGGATCAGTGTGGGCTTTGGTGGGAAGCTCTCCGCTTCTGTCTTGCCGAGCTCTCGGAAGTCCACAGCCTAGAACAGTCTGGTACCATCATCAAAAGGTCATAACCCACCATCCCAGGTTCACTCTCAACGCTGATGACAGCCTACTAATACATAGTGAGTAGTAAACTATGCACATATATTTAAAGTTTCAATTGAGACTAGTAAATATATAATGATAATATTATGTATCACACACTCATTTTATCTCAAATAATAACATGATTTTTATTAAACTACTTAGTGAGCTCAATATTCTTTCATTAACCAAGAGTATATTTGACTCTGAAATGGTTGTTATTCGATAAATATATTTAGTATTATAATTTCTTAACAAGTAAATTAATTTTCATACAGGTCTTCAGATTATATTCAAATTCAGGGAATTTATTACTCTATAATTTATTTCGATGTTTCAGTAAAATCTTCTTTCTCAAAACAGAGCATAATGTCGCTTACACCACTCTAACTTTTCTATGTTATGTCATGATATAAACACATTGTGACATGTTGTCTTCCAATGTGGAGCTTATCTCAACAGTTTTTTTCTACGAGAACTGCATGATACTCATTACTACGTTCATCCTCTCTTTTCTGAGAGAGTACGGATAGAGAAATAAAGCAAGGACAGAACTAGTGGTTAACTAATATGTTCCATTTTTTATGCTGGGTGGGTATGAAGGAATTTAAACATCACTGACATCCACCCCTTTGAACATTATTTCACAAATCGATTGAAAAATCAATAACTCTGTACATATTTGAATTCGAACGCGTGAACACAAAGCCAACAACGTTGACTACTCTGCTACAGGTCCTATATCTTCAACCAGCTCAAAAATTATGTATTCAGTTAGAGTTTTCCAATCATAAACTGTTTTGTGGCTAATAAGGAGTGCTAGCTTTATAACTATATTTTGTAAAATATTACAAAATAGTGGAATTAATGAATTTTTCAAATAATACTTTACAACTTTTCTAGATATCGATGCATCGTTAGAGGGAAACTACACCTGTCTTGCAAAGAACCTTTTCGGCTCTGACTTCGTCACATACATTGTTGGAGTTGTATCTCCTCCGAATTCTCCTGCGATGAGAGCTCTTCCGGCTCGGAGGGGACTCCTCCTCGAGTGGACAAAGCCTTCACAGGCATTGCAACACAATAACCGCACTTCTGTCATTCTCGGTAAATAGAATAACATATAGATGTTCTATGACACCTTGTGTTGAGGGTTTCTAGGTGGTATCCAAAATGAAGACATAAAGATATAAAAAAATAATTGAATGTTTATAAATAATAGAACAGCAGAGTGTGAAAAATCGTTCTGTATAAAATTTGATATGCATAATCAAAAGTAACATAAAATGAGAAAGAAATATTCAATCCATATTTAGACAAAATACACAACTATATACTCGACTGTCTTACTGGAACATGCAGAGGTGGCAGATTGAATGACAGGCATTGTAATGAGTATATTTCCAAGTAATGCTCAATGAAGAATATTAATAAATTATCCTACTCTGGCTACCCTTATAATTTGGAAAATCTCTCCTTTACTAACCTATCCCATTATGTTAGTTATAGGTAAAGAAGACCAAAATTGTCGCAATTTACTCTGCACATCGTTGTAATGCAGCGGTCTTAACGAAAACAATTTATACCTAAGCCTTCTCTGAGAAAAATGAACTAAAATATATACCAACCGCTTCTAAAATCGGCCGCCCGCGTGTACCACACGCTTGCCAGGCACGCGCCTATTCAGACAGTAAAATAGCTGAGTGAGAGGAATATTGATTTAATATTTATTGTGACAAGTGTTAATCAGCATTTTAGTAATGTTTATTCATTACATATTTATAGGCTACACCATAAGCTGGCGCTCAATAGAACCTGGCAGTCGGTGGGAGACGATGGAGATAGCAGGTGGTGCTCCTGGAAGTCGATTGATCGGAGGTCTTTCGTGCGGAACACAATATGAAGTCAGACTCATTGCCAGAGCTACTGCCGGGGTTTCCAGTCCTGCTATTGCACACACTAAAACTTTGGGTGGAGGTGAAATACTTTTTATTTTATTACCATTTGGGCAACATGATTGAAGCGTGATTTTTACTCAAATCGTTTGTTTCATAATTAAAGTTTCTTCATTTCTCTCTGCAAAAATGAATTTGCAAATGTCTCCCATCCTCAAATGGCTTTTATGATTATAAGCAGCTCTCACAAAAACAATTTCTGTTAAAAATAAAAAAGACAAAGCCATGTCATCTCCCAATGTGCAAGATATGGACTTCTAATAGAGTTTATCTCAACAGAACTGCTTGTTGCTTTTCATTTTGAATGAGAGTAAGCAAAGAAGAAGGATAGGACTGGACTAGGACAGGACAAGAGGTCAACTAATCGCACTCACCCATTTTTATGATGGGATAGATGGTAGGAAGGAGTTTTTAGACATCACTTACAGAAATGGTTCAAGCAGATATCCATGAATCAATTAAAAAACCTATCTGTACTGGGAATCGAACCAGTGAGCTTCACATCCAAATTCAACGATGTTGGCCACTCGACCACGGACTTTTCGAAACTTACACAATCATAATAGCTGATTAATGCACAGTTGATCATATAAAAATTATTATTTCAAACATTAACAAAGTGTTGATTTTTTAGTTATGTCCCCTCCAAGTGGTAACGATTGGATTTGGACCAACTCTTCTCACATCGCTCTTCAAACAGACACATGGGAAGATGGCGATTGTGGAGTTGCACACTTCAATGTGGAATACCGTCCACTGACCACCAGACAGTGGTTGAAAGCAAATTCTCATGATGTAAGATACTTATAAAACATTAATTAACAATATAGCTATAATAAATGAGAAAGATTGAATTCTTTCTTGCATGCATGTCAATTGTGCCAATAACCTAGAAGCAGACAGTGTGACAAATTTGCTTTTAATTCAAATACTTCACATTACGGTATGAATTATGAATCCTCTGTTGTTATTTGTGTTCAGTATATATCATCAAAATCTTTTTACAGAAAATGATTGTTTATGAAACAAAGTGTCACTTTGTTTGTGTCTTTTTAGTTATTTAAATGCAGTGTATAACTAACTTTTCATCTCTAATAATGGAAGTATACCAAGCAAATCCAAATTCAGTCATTGAAACAAGATCATTTTAAACTATTACCACTCCAAGTGGAGTATCAAGGTTGTCCACTTTTCGTCTCCACATATCTAGTATTATAATTAATATACTCGGTGGCAGTGATACCTATAAACATTTACTCGTGTGTAGAGAGAGATAGAAAGTGTGTGTGTTTACCGTGCTATGAAGTGTGCTAGTCAGAAAATAAACATAATAATAAATCCATATCACAAATAAAACTAATTTCTAATTTTTCTCCAATAATAATACAGGAGGAAGCAGGTCGAAGACTTATAATAATTGGCTTACGTTCAGCTAGATGGTATCAACTAAGAGTGACAGCTGTTAACGAAGCTGGACCAACCACAGCCATCTTCACAATTGCAACGAAAACAACAGAAGGAGGTTAGGATATTTTTTTATTATCAATACAGTATACACAATATGTTATGGGAGTTTCTTCGAGCACATCAATAAATTAAAAATTATGAATAATATACTGCATGGCTTGGCAACCTTATTGTCACATAAAACATAATAAAAATCGATAACAGTGCATCATAATATATTACAATAATTTAAGATTTCGACTGAAGGTGCTTGGTGGATTTTCAATATTAAATTTGAATCGTTCAAACTATGTACATTCTCACAGATTTTGTCACTAACGACCCGGGTTTCGCCTTTCGTGTTCAGTTCAAGTTCATCCGTGCACTTGAATGCCTGAAGATGCCGAAAGGCGAAACCCGGGTCGTTAGTGACAAAATCTGTGAGAATGTACATAGTTTGAACGATTCAAATTTATTACAATAATGTTGTTGACTATTAACAAGCCAAAAACTGTACTTTATTGTAAATGCTACCCTGATGATTGATGTTTTAATATTTTCGATGGATTCAATGTGAACTTTGTGGAAATTCATTTATAACTTAAAATTTAATTTGATAACTAAGATATTACCAGCTGCGTTATTTCATTCAGTCTATTTAAATGTTAGACATGAAAAATATTCATCTTTTATGAATTTTAGGCAGTTTTTTAAATCTTGTCAATTCCATCATCTGGGCGTTTTTCCGGATTTGCTAGTGATTCATTTTTATTGTGGTATTTTGTATTTCAGAGGAAATCGGACCTTTAAGTGAGCCATTGGATACAAGTGTATTAGTGATGGTGTGCAGCTGTGTGCTTCTTCTTCTCTGTATGCTCATCTGTGTATTTGCCGCTGTACAAAAGCACAGGTAACACGTTGTTAATAATTCTAGTATAAATCATACATAAAGTAAAATTGTCATTGGTCCTTTAAGCCAAATGATAACATACTTAAGCTCTCTTACTGGGTTAAAACTACCAGAATGGACACATTTATAAATTCATAAGCAATCGATTTATGATTTTTTGTCAGAGGGGAAGAGAAAGCAAGGATGTCTGTAATATTTTCATCTCTTTCCATTCACACAGGTAAGTGAAAAAAAATCCTACCACCAATTCTACCCTAAGTTTTGCGTTTATCAATAGAAAAATTAAAACTGATTTATTTCTTTACCTTTGAGCGTATTTCAGTATTCAATGAATAAATAAAACTTACGAACTTTAATCATAAATAAATGTCAAATCACTTTTATTACATAACTGAAGAATTATAAAAAAGAATTCAAGAGTTCTCAATATTAGCTGGAGGAAAACACAACATTACAAACACTAATTGGTACACTAGATTTCAAATGCTAAAGTAAGAAAACAGCTAACAATTGATTTTTTTTATCTTGCCTAAACACTAAGAGGAGATTTAAGTTTTCTTACATACATAGGTCGAATGAATGACTTCTTTTCATTTCAGACACAAAATTCTGTGTGGTTCAATGGCGGGTGGGGTATTAAATGGAAGTGGTTGCAAAGGTGGCGGAGGGTTACCTCCTATTCCTGATAGTGCACCTCCTCCTCCATGTCAGAGGATCTACAGCTCGCCAGTGTGCGGGAGGAAGACTAGTAAAGCTAGTACAGGTATTATGAGATCATATTTTCATAAACTTTGATACATTTTCCTTATTAGTATATTTCAGATTTCTCTCACATTTCAATTATTGTTCAATCTTATTTTTCTGGAAAATATTGACTCAAAATGAATTGCTCAGCATTATTTGTTTAGCTACCTCACAGAAAAACTCCGCTTTACAGACTCCTGCATTGGCATGGCTATCTAAGCTAGCTTCTATCTAATCCGTGATAATATTTATTATGATTTATATATTACATGGTATATCTTTTTGGAACAGGTTTGAAATATAATATCATGATCATTCAGATAATTGATCATTTTTATGATTGTCTTTGACTACCTAATACTTTGTTTTTTTTCGTACGATAGTACCCTTCATATCCTTCAGAAAAACAGTTGTAATTCAACAACATAATTCGATTATATTCCAGAAATGTTTGAGATTAGTCCATATGCCCAGTTCACAATGGGCTTTCAAACTTTCGGCCATGCTGAAAATCAAGACAGACCTGGGTATGTGAAGACAAAACAAGGAATATACAGCACTGGAGGTAAGATCCATTCAAACCATATTATTATACAGGGGTGGGCAAATATTTCAGCTATCGAGCCACATTGGGGACGAAAGTTTAACATTAAAAAACCGCAAAATTGAGTAGTTGTTTTTAAAATTAGGAAGACTTAATCATAAAACTCACAGACCTTCTCCAAATCAAAAATTAACCCTCCAAATAGTCATTTAATTTTGAAATGATTTTTAAAATACTCCACAGACCAAATGGAATTTCATCGCTGGCCACCATTTGCCCAGGCCTGTTATAGAAGATGGTTGAAACAAATACTATGTCACAACCTTATTGAACCTTTATTTTGATTTCAGATACTAGTTTCCAAGTGTGTTCAGAATCAGATGACAGTGACAGTTTATCAAAATCAAACACCATTGCTAAAGGTCCCAATAGTATGTATTATTATTATCATCACTTTTTGGGTTTTTATTGTAAACATGTTCACTCATGGTGTGAAGTATGTGGACTCTTAATGGAGTTAATCTCAACAGAAGGTGTTCTACAAGAACTGCTAGTTCAGCCTTTTTTTCTCGGAGAGAATAAGGATAGAAGGATAGGTCTAGGACGCTAATCGCTCTTGTTATGTACCGTTTTTCGGTTGGAGGGAATACGACTCCAAAGGCACCCATACTTTGGAACACAGATCCATAAATTAATTTATTAATTATTTATGAAACTATCTGTACTGGAATAAGATCCCACAAACACTACAACTGAAGCCAACAATTTTGATCACTTATTGATTGAATTGGTTTATTTGGTAGAACTCCTTCGTAATAAGGTAAAAAAATATCAACGTATTTAGTTCTACAATTTTTTCTAAGATGAGTTTATAGCTATTTCGGCGTGGGCCATCGTCAGAAATATGATTAAGCTTGGATATACTCAGCTATATATACTGCCTTAGAAGAGATACACAATACATCTTGTTATTTGCTCTAACATCCTAATTTATATTACATTTATTAAACATGACTTTAATATTTGTAAGAACGATAACAAGTATGAGATTATTCAAGGTAAATTAGTTTAAATTAAACGGGTAATTACTATTAGTTACATTAGTTACAATTTTGATCACTCCGTTACGGGAATGGCGATTCACATCAAATGCATCAAATATACATAACTGTTTTTGCCAATCTTGGAACCATGTAGTCAATGCTTTTGGTTGTGTGTTCTATTGGCATGCAGTATATATCAACGAGCTTGAATCGTCATGCGGAAATAATATGTTCAAAATGTCAATTAATTTATGAATATGTGTTCATAGACATGGATGTATGTGATGTCTTGAATTCTCCCCTCCCAACCATCCCATCCTAAAAACGGAGCGTAGCAATTAGCTAAACACTAGTCCAAATGTCCTAGCTCAATCTTTCTATCTTCCTATTCTTCTACACTCTTAGTAATAAATAGAGAGCTTGAGCAACTAAGTAACAAGCAGTTCTCATAGAAACACTTCTGTAGAGATAAACTTCATTGGGAGTCCATATGCTCTATATTGGAAGCATACATATTCATAAGATTGTTTTTATTTTACTAAGATAGTTTACGATTTGTATTTCTTTTTTCAGAAATGTGTAGAGTCCAGTACCATAGATAGCATGACGAATACTTCTCGAATCGAGCTTTACAACATGAAAATATTAGTAAACATTAACAAAATTAAGATTGTTTCAATTTTCAACCGATTCTTGTATCATTAAAAACGTTTTTAATTAATTTTGACATTTATTTTATTATGGAAATGGTGCTGTTACAAAATGGATTGTTGGAAATGTTTATTTGCGAATGAATTGATTATTGAAGATTTTATTTATGAGTTAACGTTATCAGTATGAGACTTCTTCAGCCAAATATTTGTCATAAGTAATACCAATTAATTAATAAAGCGTAAGATTTCAAACATGTTAACAAGTAACAAATTTTTCCGTAAGTATATCATTGACTGTATAAAATAAAAAGGAACAAATCCAAATGTATTATTTTTTTGGTGTAAAATATTTATTATATACCTATCTGTAGGTTAAATATTTCTAAGACATCTTTAATTGATTTGTTTCGAAAAATAAGACAGGTAATATGGTTGTGTTTATTTTTTTTAAGTGATTAATTTTACATTTTCTGATGAAATAGTGAAAAATTTCAGTGGGATGCCAAATTTTCTTATGATTTGTGAATCAATTAATTGTGATAATTATTAAAAATTCTGTGAGAAATCGACATTTTGTATTCTATTATTATTAGGATATTATATTATTAATTTGTTTCGGTATACAAGGTATAGAAATACATCAAAATTACATATTTATGAGTTAGTTGTGGTTTCTCACTACAGAAAATAAATTCTTATTTAAAAAAAAATTACTGATATATCTCATTTGTGCAATCTAATAAAAAAAATCACTGAAGTAAATAACTAATACGTTTTGACACTCTGGATAAAGCTAAAATCCTCTCAAGAGTTAGCAGGCAGAGAGAGCTGAGGTGACAGTGCCCGAGGCCAACAAGCATCAATCAAAATAAAAATAAATCTTTTAGACTAGGTTGAGCTCATTCGATGGCACAGCCAGGGTGACTGTCAAAAAGACCAGTCAGTTTCTAAGCATTTTGCAGACAATTCATTGATGGTCATCGTGTCAAATATGTAAACGTTTTTTCCAATTTTTTCTCATTGAATATTGTTGTCTTTTGTTTTTAATGTAATCTTTTTATTTTAATTTCAATTTCCATAAAAAAAATCTGGCATTACAGGTAAAGCCAAGGCACTAAAGTTTTCAAATTGCATGAGATAAACTCAAATGAGTATTGTCTTTTAAGTCACCCGAGTTTAACTCGAGGAGAAGAAACATTACAAACACTCTTGTCCTAGATTTTAACTATAAATTGAAAAATCAAAAATTTTAATTGACCCAGTCTCATGACCTAAACTGCTGGGATACAAGCTCACACCATAAGACGGGTGAATATTTATTTGTCTGCCACTATTAACCAATGCTTAGTTGCAGGGCAGTATTTCTTAACCTTTTTGTATAATTTATTTTTAAAAATGAAATCACCTAAAAACAGACACTAGCATATTATTTTTAAATTAATGAAAAACCTTTCCGAATGTTGCGGCTAAGAACTACTGCACTAGAGTCATCTTCTCAGTTTCACCCTAGCTTTTACAGAGCTAATGAATGATCTATGTTTGTTAAAAAAAATCCAGTTGGTTCATACGTAATGTTACTTTAATAAAATTATCTACTGTTCTTATAAAAAAGCACACATTTATTGATAAAATCATCTCCATTTTATGTATCTAAAAGTCAAATTATTTTATGACAATAACTTTAAACCATTCGATGGAGTGAGTTGATTTTGAGGAATATCTCTTTATCAATTGACATAATATTCTTTACTGCTATATTAAATAAATGATTGATTTTTAATATGCATTATACATTTTTTTTATTGAAAATTATTTATTTTAACATTAAGAATGAATCAAAAGATTTAGATTCTGAGAAGTATTATCTATCAAAGAGAAAATTACTTAACTGCTTTTTATAAACATTTATATAATTCATAACTGTAATTTGTTTATCTCGGTTTAGGCATTAATCAACCTAACTTAAGCTATATTCTCGGCAGATTTGACAGTATCTTTGTGGAGGTTCACTTTTGATAGAAATTGTAAAGATAAAATTAACATTAAATCTATGTATATGTTAATAGTTTGATTGCAGATGCTTCTCAAAGAGGGGAAACATGTGTCACAATTTGTTACACATGTGGAATAACAAAGTTATCAATTATGCTATATTTGATCAATTTACATATAGAAAAATGATTTAAAAACATTCTCATTGATAAATTTTAGTTTCCCAGAATCTGAGCCTTTTCGTTCAGACTTAATCTTTGAAAATATTGCACTTCTTGTTGAAGAATATTTTCTTTAGTCAATATAAGACTGAATTACATTTAAGTAATTTTATCTGAGTTTTTTTTTTTTAATTTAAAACTGTCTTAGTAATGATATATTAATGTATTATACTCGATGATTATATTATGTCTAATTTAATTGTAAATAGAAATAGGTTATAAAAATCAAGATATGTCTAATAACGTCTAAATGAAGTTTACTTTAATAGAATTACTATATAAAATATTTATGACCTGTGTTTATTTTTGGTTGTACTCTATATTATCAAGGAAATATATAAATGTTTTTATATGCGAGGTGTTTTATTCATATCCTTATAATATTTATAGCAGTGGGAATCAAAGCGGGATTTAGATTTATTGTAGCCCTAGGGCTATGGACACATTTGAGGCCAACTTACCCAAATGTCAGTGGAGGAAAACGAAATGGAAGTGTTAATTGAAACAATACAAAGGACCCATTGAATAATATTAGTCACGCCTAAACAAAAAGTAAGAAAATAAAACGAATGATCATTTTAATATTTTTTTATTTTACATACAATAAAATACATTAAAAAAACATATTTACAGATACATTTATTTTCAAATATAAAGATACTTCCTAAAGTGCAACTGGATTTTATAATTTGTAAAAAATATATATCATATTGTTTATAAGACAAAAACAAATCTGAGTATAACATTCAACTTTATTACATAATAAATAGTAAAAATAAATACTGGTTAATAATTACACCATTAGTTTGTGACATTTGAAGAGTTCAGCTTCAAACGAGAAGAATCCAACCGAATTCGTTGCATTAAGATATGGCCCGAGTGAGATTTGATTAATTCTACTAAGAATCTACATCAAAATATCTTGGCACCGCAAGAACAATTTTAACAGTCTTCCAATCGGAAATATTTCCATCATTTTTGTCGTGAGCCGTTTATTCAACATTCAACGCACAGCTTTGAATTACGATGACGTTAAATGGATATTATGTAAGCATCAAACCCTCTATGTATATTTTAAGATGATTTAAAGCTGCAAAAGATTATTTTTATTTATTCTTCAATCAACTGGTACATAACACAAAAACGATTCTACAAATATGCATTTTTTTACTTATAATTATGCAAGAATTATTACTATGGGGGTTATGAAATAATCTAAAATGTTTCTTATCGTCGATTCAAAGCAAAAAATAAACAGAACTACGTATTGGTTGATTTATTTTTGTGTATATACATAGTATGCCTTTTAAATTCTTTAGTACTTTTATTGCCATTTTATTGCCAACCATTAATTGATGTAGAAAAAGACAGAACTATCTTTTATTCTATCGTGAAAACTTGTCAAATTTGAAGATACGTTTTTGTGTTAATAACCCAACGGAATATGAATGATATCTTGGCAATACACCGTGTTTCGCTCGGTGGTTATCATCTGATGTTTAAAAAGCATCAACATCATTTGCAGGGGTGATAGAATTATGATGAATGAATAAATGAATAAATGTATCAAATGCTGCTCTTTAAAAATGAAACTCTGTATAAAATATGTACACCCAAAGTGTCATCGGAATTTGTCGCTATTAGAACGTGTGAGCTTTGTGCACATCACGTCGTCGAACATTGAACATTCCAAAGAAAACATTAATATGGATAATAATGATTCGCTATATACTCTTCAATAGTTCTGATATAGATTTATTTTCTTTATAACAATTGGCCTATTTTTAATGTATAATATGTCATTTACAGGCATCAATCAGATAACCGTTTTCATTTGTATTTTTAATTAATTTAATTTTACTGGTCCATAAAAACTTTTTTTCAAATAATTCCAGCGGATATTTATTTTAAAATATAACTTAATTTTAACAACTACCGTGTGATCATTTTGTGGCGAAAACACAAGATTTAAATAATACTATTACAAGCAAAAATCTCACAGGACATGTCTATTATCCGCAATATAAAATCAAAACGTGAACAATTAAGACTCTTAACAGCTTAACGACCGTGGACGCGTATTTGAGTCTTTGAAAAACAAAGGTTGCTGGCCGGCGGACACATATATGCTTATAGGCGAAGTATCTGGAAGCTAAGAAAATTGAATTTTGTAAAGATATCTCAATGCTTACAAATTATACTGAATTTAGTAAAATTATAATTTTTGCGAATTTTTCGCAAAATTTTATTTCGCCAGGTGAAATTTTATAAAAAAAACGTGCGGTCGTTAAGCTGTTAATCATAGGTAACATTATTGTAACCATCGACGGATCAAATTTAAACATTATTTACATTGTAAATATATTTAGTCAAAAATGTTGCAATGCGTAACTTATGTAAACATATACGATAGTCTGTAATATAGCATCATTACAGCTCTACAAATGAAAGGAATATAAATTAGAAGTTGACTATAGTTACTTCCGGTGAATGGTCGTTGGAGAATACATATTCCGAACAGTTGTCAGTTTTGTCTACCTTGATTCTCTTGTAATCAGAGACAGGATGATCTCGGAGGTAATCGACAACAGAAACGCTGCACAAAAACAAGTGTTACTTCTGTCTAATGAGACACTTAAAACCGCATCCTCTATCAAACTAGATTAAGAGCACACCTGTTTACCCTGTGCTCATCTATGCTTGAACATTGATTAACTATACAAAATTAACAGGCCCAAAATATATAATCAGTGAAGGCAGGAGAAGAGGAAGATATAATGCTGAGCTCTACAGTCTAAGATTGTAGATTGAAATTGGTACTGTCCTGGCAAGGTCGCATGAACGGAAATGAACAGGCAAAAAGAGTGATATTCGGTAATCAGAAGACCCAAAAGATGAGGTAAGCCTAAGATTCCCGGGACATCTGGACAGAGCTGTGAATGACTGTCAATAGTTTTCACGCTCACGATTAAGATAATTTGATTTAAATAATTAATTTATAGTATGTTGAACACATGGATTAGTTTTATTATAAGTTATAAGAGAATGTCAAACAGAAATGAGTTGCTCAAAACTGAGAACGAGCATTCATGCAATATGCAATTGTCAAAAATAATGTCAGTAATAATTTCTCTATAATTATACCACTAACAAAGAAATGAGTTGCCTTTCTGATCAATGACAGAAGAGTTAAGTAAATGATTTTGTAAAAAATGAAACTTTTCTTTAGACATGTTCAAAATACTGTTAATTCGTGAAATTTTTAGCAGTAAGATATATCAATGTCGGCTATTTTCTGTCACAAAATCATATAAACCGATTTGTTTTTTTCGTTTAGACGCCGAGATGAATATGAATTCAACGATTAGTAAAAACAATTGTCAAAAAAAAAAATCAAGAATGCCAACTGTGAGACTTTTTAAAATGTGTTGTCCATATGTTATATTGACAGATATGAACTTCAAAAGCATAACTGGTTATCGCATAACACACCAACCATATTCGAACCTCAATTTCTTCTTAAAATATTTTTAGTGTATGACAAAATATACTTGTTTTTTGTTGGTTTTGTGACATTTTCATTACTGTTCGTTTTGTCGTAAATTTTTATCTTACCGAAGGAATGAAAATCATGTAATAGATAAAATTATTACACGACTGTGAAGACAAGACGACTGAAGTGAAATAATAGCACATAAGTGAGTGAATATTTAAATTTTCCTATTAATACTATTAAATGTAAAATTTACTAGATTCTAAACAATATAATGTGTTTATGATATGAACTTATTATGGTAATATATTATACTTATAAAGTCACAATTAACAATAAGGAAAAACTATATTCAGTGGTTGTGTTGAATTATGATATTATTTCCATATTGACGATATACTGCCAGAAAACGTTATGTCAAAAACCTTGTTTTTAGATAATATATACTCTTTCGAATATCATGAAGCGAACGGTCAACGAAGTGTGGCTGTAGACAGAAAGACAAATGTATAAACAACAATTTACCAAAATGTTCACAGCTCAAAAACGTTTCGTCGTCTAATTGTCTTTGAGCAGCTGAAGAAATAAGAAATCTGTACAGCGAAAAGGCATTATGTTTTTTATAGGTTTCTACCAGTAATAACTGCAAATAAAATGACTTAATTCGTATTACTTCTTTAACCGGATCTCTGCCGCAAGCGAGTTTATTCACTCTACAATTCCGTGTTTAAGGGGCCGGGCCGTCCATACAAAATGAGCGAATTAATACGCTCTACTTTATACTTTATTTACAAGACACCAGTACTTCTCTTGACCGGTTCTCTGCCACGGACGTGTTAACACACCATACAATGTCGTGCTCGTAGGGCCGGCCATACTAAATGCCGTGTGCGAAAGTGCGTGTTTACACGCAGTATTTGAGACGCGGTTTAAAGGCCACAAGAAACGTATTTAATAATTTTAAAATATCATGCATATAGTGACATCTCTTGCAATCATAGTATGATACTTAAACTTTAAAGATATTGTTTTTTAATCTATAATACATCGATTTTTAAAAAAAGCTTTTTTGTTGTGTTCAAATGTGTTGCTAGCAGGGCTAAGCGAATATGGCAGTAATTTTCGTTTTTGAAACATTTTTGGATAAATGATGGCGGAAATGACCCATTGTGTATTTATACGGTAAGTGTTTGTAATTTACTATTATTATATGTCCAAAAAGTACATATTTATTAGGTTTTTTTTTTTAAAGAAAATCACAGCCCTCCATGCACGGCCATATTAATACCGCACGGCACAGATCAGGTTAAATATCTATATGAGTAAACTTGTTTTTTCAGACCATAGAGCGTGTTTAAATCTATTGATCTGCATTCATAACTCAAAACACCCGATTATTCTGATATCTATTCTCAAAACGACTTTTTTTCATTTCATTTTAACGTTGCTTTCCGGTTGCGATTTATAGACAAAATTATTCATGATAAATTAACATATTTTATGTCTGAAAAAATTTGATCAGCCTTTTAAGCTTATGAAATACACCATTATTTAATACAGATACCGATATATTTGTAAGGTATTGCAATCCGAACTCAAGAAATATTAACTCAATAAATGAATAACATCAAATTGATTTGACATTTAATCTCAAATAATTATATCAATGTCAATATGTGAAGTAGTTTAACAATGAATGTGCAACATTCAGTAATATCATTTTACGTCCATCCCTGTGACTGGTGTCAGGTAAGCGTAACCAATGGTAACGAATCTCGAATCATTAGAGTAAAAAACACGTAGTACGTAACTTGAATCTGAAGACTATATCAAATTAAAATATATATAATTGTAAAAAAACTAAACAGAAAAAATTGTGGAAATGTACATATATTATGGCAGCATTTTTAATTGTTAATTCGCTAAATATATCTCTGCGGTATACATTGTGATAATATTGTAAATAAGATTTAAGCTCCTTAGTTAACCGTCTCACTCTCGAGTATGTTAAGAGTATATGCACTGCATAACATTTACATATATAGAATTAGTGTTTGTTTTTTAAAAAAAAAGGTGCCAAAACTCATTTCTTTCCAAGCTTTCGAATAAAGATTTTATTTTACTAATCCATGTCAGTTCCCAATGTGAAGCATATAGCTTTCTAATGGAGGTTTCTCAACTGATGTTTATTTACTTGAACTGCTTGTCACTCAATCTCTCTTTTTTTTAAACAATATATCAAGCATTAGGCCCTTGGCTCTGGTCACAAAATAAGTATATTGACCTTGTATTATTTTGTAATATGACATTATCTTAAGAGTTTTACGGTCTCCGACACATTCAAAATATACCTTAGTTCAGGCATGGAGAACCTGCGGCCTTTTGGCTACTCTGGTGCGGCCTTGTGGCCAATTCTGTAATTCTGTAAATGTATGTAAATTCCTGACATGTTCTAACAGTAAATTCCTGTTTCCGGCCAAAGATTCCCTAGTCAAAGTTTTCTGCGGCCTTATCTCGAATCAGAAAAACTAATGCGGCCTTTAGAGAAGAAAACGTTCCCCATCCCTGCCTTAGTTGATGGCAAATAGCCAATGGTTTTCAATGAAAAAAAAACAATTTTCAAAGTAAAATAAAAATATTTTTTTTTACGAATATTGATTTAAAATATTAAAAATGATGAGAAAAGGTGCCGGACCGCCGTTCCACCACGTTACATGGGAAGAAAAGATCAGCATAGAATAAATCTACTATGCATGCTGCTAATTATTTTTTTATTTGAAAATATTTGGATCATTAATAATGTTTTTACAATGTAATGATTTTAGTTAGTCTTTGAAGTACAATCACATTTTTATTTAGTGTTTTTGTGTATTGGATATTTTAATTTTAGAGAGAAAACACTTGCAGTGAGTATTAACCAAGTTTACTTTCTTTTTACGATACTTTAAGACATGTAGAATATTAAAATGGATTGAAATCAATGTTTTATAAGATACCAATTGGCTCATTTCACTTCACATGCGATTATAATATAATAGTTGGAAACTTAATTTTCGATATTTATATTCCTTACGTTTCTGGACAACTAACATATGTTACGGTAAATAATTATTATAAACAATCTGAAATTGATAATCTGATTATACAGAAAAATACTTCATAATTAAAAATGTTAAAAATTGACTTAATGGTTCTTTGTGACTAACTAAATCAATAAGAATAAAAATAAAAATGAAATTGTAATAGTTCCTATCGGGGAATATTTTACAGGTTCTATGGTTGGCCATTCGATAACAACGATTTTAGAAGTATATTTTTCAACAATATAATATTTAGAATACTAGTTTTGTATTATCATCAATAGATGTCACTACTTTGATGATCAATATTTTGTATGAAAACATTTCAACGATGTATTAAATTGACATATTTTATCATTTTTAATATATTTTTTGAGCCAATTACACATACATAGTATCTATAATTTAATAAAATCAACTACCTATCAAAGAAATATATTTTTTCAAAAAGATATAATATCGCAAAAGCAAAAAAATCATAAATAAAATTAGGAGACAAAGATTTTTTTTACACAAAACTGTGACTAAAGAAGACATATTTATCATTATTAAAAATGACAAATTAATAATCATTTAATTCAATAATATCTGTAATAAATATTAATACAGATACATGCATAGATATGCAATCCTATTTTATACCTTATAATTTATAATAAGAGATAATAAGAATTTATTTTACTTCATTTATGAGAATAATTTTTGCAATAAATATTATTTACATTATATGATTGTAAATTAAATACATAGATGTCAGTATATGAGAATCATTCAATTATTTTATATATATATATATATATATATATATATATATATATGTTTAAGGTGTAGAAAGATACCGAAGCTACTCGTGATGGCGATATTTATTTATGAGAAAAAACTATTACTTAATTTTTAAAAATTCACCATTTTTGGTAGTAACTAGCAATTTGTCTACCGTATGCAACAGATGGTCCGATACCTTAGTCAACCGACACATTCTCAACATTCTTAACTGGCGAGCTGGATATTTTTAATTACTTTTTTTTCTCATCAACAGATGTCACTATCATAAAAGCTCCAGCATTGCTGTCCGCTTTTTCTTATTGAATGAATTATAATTAATCCATACATATATTTAATTTAAGTATGTGTCTATGTTTATTTCATATAAAGCGATTATTTTAAACAATATCACAAAACAACATCATCCGTTCAAATCATTTCAATAAGTATCAAAAATATTCACTAGCGATAAGTAATAAAATTACTTACAAAGTCTCAGTGGACCAGATGAAAATCATGAGTATAAAATAGTTCAGTAGAAAAAATACCTAAGCTAATAGTCATAATAAATACAATCTTATAATAGTGAATAAAAAATAGTTTTTAAAATTTCAATTTAGGCAAAACTTCTAATAATTATAGCGATGTCTTTTATTTGTAGAATGTAATTTGTTCAGTATCCTGTTTTACTTTTAGCCCTTTTTGAATAGTAATGCCGTATATGTATGACGAGGTTTTTTGCCATTTATTATATTATATATTGCGATTCTCATTTCATTGAATTATTATTTATGATTTTTGGCAGCCATATTTTTTTAAATTTTTTGGTGCAAATGAATATAAGAATTTTTAAAAAATGTTAATACCTGTAAACAAATCGGTAGCCATATAATATAGGACCTCCAATAATATTTTGACTCGGTTTCTTTCCAGGAATCAATGTCAATAGAGGCAAAAAAGATTTAGGCCCGAATTGGAAGGTATAAAATATTTTATAATGAATTAGTTCGTATTCAATTCAACATGCGTTTTAAAATTGTGAAAATTTATGTAGCAAGTATATTTTTACTAGATTAACCCATAGTCCAAAAAAAAAATGTTTTTTTTATATATTTTCGTGTGTAACAACTCAAAACAACATACTATTCAAAGGGTTAGAACAAAGTTTTAAAAATTAAACGACTATTCAGCTGTCAACAGACAAATACCTTATTTTTTAATTTTCGAAAGATTGCAATAAAACAGTATCATTTCTAAAAAAAAATGGTTAAAGTACTTGTTAGTTCCGGAGTTTTCTTTAATAAATTGTGTCTATAGTTGTTCTTTCGCTTTTTTTACACCCCTACGAAGCCCTTTTCAGAATTAGATATGGTCGGGGGTGGAAAGGTTTAAAAAAAATCACATAGATACTCAATGAAATCAGGCAATATGAAAACAAATACATAACAAAAAAACTGAGGAACTCACTTTACTTCACAATGTCTGAACTCTTATATAGAACATTTTGGATTCATTTTAACTGTCGGTTAAAACTTGTTTTAATCGTTGATAGCTCTTGATATACACTACACATCTTCAAGTTATGATATAAAGATTTTTTTATTGAAATATTAAACTCGAGTCCCGTAATCCTACCTCTGCCCATTTGTAAAAACACACAGATTGATTTAAAATTGCAATATTGATGAATTGAAAAACATAATAGTTTCTACAAATTAATCTAAAGAAAAATTGACAAAGAAAAAATACTCAAATCAATTATTTAAAATCTTGAGAATACGAGTGAAAGATTACATTTTGTGGCTGGGCAGGGAAAGAGTTTATGTTCATATATGGATAATTTTAATAAATTCAATAATGATATATATAAAAAAAAACACTTTATCTTCTAATTCCGCAATGTTTATTTTAAATCCAGACCACTCATAAGCATTATCATCTGATTTATAAAAAGATACTGATTATGTTGATAATGCTTTTGATGGTTGAAACAGATCTTGATCTAAAATAAATAATATAGAATTAAAACATGAAGTGTTTTATTTTTAATATAATAATATATTGCCTTTTCATCAAGAATTGACAGTTAATTAACATCTTAATAGTGAATTTCGATAATTTTACAGTTTTTTTTGCTGAAATAAATAATGGCAATAAATTTATGTAAAATTTCCTATAGAATACTTAATAAGAAAATAAGCAAAGATATAAATTCTTGGTATTGTTTTGTTCTTTTTGAATAGTTTATTCATAGGCCAGTAGAAATAAAAATAGTAGTATAACTTCGAAAGAATCATTAACTTCAAATGTACATAGACACCGTGTTCGGTGTCAGTAAATAAACATCATAAAAATTCACAACCATAATAATATATTTTATGAATACATACACCCAAATGCGCACGTCGGGGTTTGTTCTCTTACAAATAGGCCAATATCTTATATATGACTACACAATTATTTTTTGGCAACTAAATAATTTCACTTTACCATATCGATAGAGAGATAAAGAGGGAAAAAAATATCACTTCAAATAAGTGAATATTTCAAACAATTTAGTAGCCATTTTTTTATGTCAATAGACAATTTATAGCTAGCATCGATATTAAGGAATCTGTCGATTCAGTCGTCATATTCGAAGAGTCATACAAAACATTTACAGTGGAATCTTAATCTATCGACTCCTGAAAAATTTTAAGAGTCAAATCGCACACTGTTTTACAAACAACTGAAAATCGATCAATTCAAAATATTAACATAATATGACAGTAAAAATCAAGAAAGCTTTGAAATCGTGGTAAATTTAACATTGCTCAGAGCACTAACGTTTGTGTTGTCTCCTTTAATTGTTGTAGACGTGTAAATTTTCAAATTGGCAGAGTAGAATTGATTGCAATGTTTTAATGATTCAAAACTCATAAATGAACAACTCGGAATTCTAACTAAATGAATAATGTCCTTCATAGATATTTATCACAATCGTGTGATAGTAGAAAAAGTCGGCACAATCGGAATAATTAACTGTCACATTCGGAAGAATAATCTCTTCCACTTTGGAAACAATGAGCAACACAATATATAACCGATCGATATTCGTGTATTTAATTTTACTTTGATATATTTTTACAACAATAGAATAGATTCCACAGTAAAAGTATATTTTTCGATATTGAAAAATGAATGTATAGGATAAATAAAAAATTCAAAATAAATCTTTCCGTCATTCTTACTCTAAAAACATACAACTAAATTCGCACCGCCCCGGCCAACTAACGACTCACTTTCAATTTTAAAAAAAAGTCCATTGAAAAAACCTACTTACAATTATTTATTATAAATAATTAGCAAACACCTCGCAGCTGACTCCTCGCACACGTTATTTTGAACATTTCACTAATTTACCATTCAACACCGACAATATTTATTTATAAAAGTCATAAACATCTACATAGCATTTTTGAATATCGAAAATTTTAAATTATTTGGTATTCCCCTAAAAAAATCATATCACCAGATTATCATCATTCACGCCTTCAATTTGACATTTTAAATCAAAGAGGACAAATGAATACTTCAAAATTTATATAAAATATTATAGTCATAAATTATTGATAGTATATATTTACAAAGATGGTTGAAAAGAGTTTTTTTTTTACCTAATAAATGTCTACATTCTTTGCAATGCTGCCACTTTTAATAATTATATTAAATGTATTTCTTTCCAAGATAATTATAAAAATGTTGATAATAAATCTGGAGGAATTCTATTTGAAATGTTTTCAAACTAGAAGAGTAAAATTATGAAAAATCAATTTATTGAAATGAATTTTCACAATTTTTGATTTTATAAATTTTCTCACTAAACAAACAAGTATACTTGAAGACCATTTCTGAACCGTTCCGGAACAGGTGGTGTCCATCACTTGCACTTCGCTTTACCGTCCAATAGTTTCTTCCAGAGGTCGAACTGTTCACTGAACTTCACCATGTGTATGCTGATGGCTCGCTGAACGGTGCACGCGTTCATGGGCACCCTTTTATTCAAGAACTCTCCGGCGTGAGCTCTCTTCAGCCGCAGTTTCTGCGCCACAACCCCCGTTGTGAACACATCTTCCAGCTTCAGATAGGTCATGTCAAGAGAAGCCTTGTAGAGGTCGCCCGCCAGCGAAGCGGAGAGCATGTATGCGGGACCAGTTGTAAAGTCCGGAAACACAGGAGGACGATACTGTTTAGTGGAAACGTAATATTTAGACTTGGGATTTCTGATTGGCTTCCATCGTTTGGCGAGCCTTCCAAAAATCACTTTTTTCTCGTTTGCGTGTTTATCGCCGAAAGTGAGGAGTTTAGGAATATTTATGAACATGTCGTCGTCCGTCTTCAGGACGAACCGGGCCGACGGACAGTAGTCAGAAACCCACTCCATCATCGACACAGTCTTCAGTGTCAAGTTATCGTAGCTGTCGTAAAATCTACCTCGAATGATGTCCGAATATAGGGTTCCCTCGCCCTGCAACGAGAGCTCCAGCTTTTGATCTTCGGTTGAACCGAGTAAGAAAGCCAAAGATATATCTTTCCTGGCTGCGTAATGTCCCCAGGTTTGTCTGATGGCCATTCGGGCGTCCAAATGCGCCGGCGCCGACATTATGACTATCAGCAACTTCAGCGCAGATCCCAGAGAAGGGCATATCTCGGGCAGCGGAACGGTGTGTCCGGCAGCATACAAACTTCTGGTTTTGATGCCTTGCGAGAGATCCCTGCCGATTTTAGCAGTGGTGACATTCGCGACTGTTATCACGGTCGGAGCCACCTGGGACGTCTGGGACACCGGCGAGGCGCTGCTGGAGTTGGCCAGCGGAGTCTGGTGACTGCTGGACCACACCTCAGAGGTCTGCAGTGTGGTGTTGATTAATGAGGAGGGCGTCCTGAGGCTCGGGTGGAGGACGCGAGGAGTCGCGGGAGCGGCGTAGTAGGAGGCGTAGGCGTAGACGGTGAGGCTGAAGGCGCCCACCGCCAGTAGATGGATCATCCTCAGCGCCATGGCGGACGCTGGAAGACCGTCACGGCATCGCACCCCGCCCGCCTGATTGAAGTGTTGGCCGGGAGAGGCCGAAACTGAAAACAGAAAAATGACAACAGTTACTTTAATATGCTTGAAAACCATCAACTAACATTTTTTACAATCAGGTCTATAAAATAAGAATTGAAGTCGAAAAAAAGCGAGCCACTCTGACTTCATTTTACATTACATTTTTTTTATATAAGTTAAATTAATAAAATTAATATACGAGTGTATTTTAAAAATGATAAATTTGTAATATATGTCTTTCTAAACCAACATACACTAATTAATACATTAAAATAGTGAAGAAAATTTAAAAAATCTGTGTCGTAGTCGAATTGTGTGTTAATTATGTAGTCGCGTTTTTTACTTACAACTCCATCAACAATATTATTATATTTTTTCCTTGGTCAGTTTTTATGTTGAGTATAACAGTTTGATTTTACTAAAATAGCACAAAAACAGTAAAAATAAAAATGCAATATTATAAATATGCAAAGTAAATTTTCACGATTTCGACACAATTATGATTGTACACGAACAGCGTTGCGTTTTAACTATCGATAAATAAACATTGTTTCATTTATAACTATTACGCCATTTTATTTATATAAAATGACTAAAACAGTACAATAAAAAAAATTACACAATACCAATATTTAAACACGAAAATTTACAATCAAAAATATGTTCGTAATGATAAAAGAAGCTCGTGAATAAAATTGTATATAAGTATGTTTAAATATAATATAATAAAATTAATCTTTCTCGGTCTGTCATTAGTTTCGGCGTCCCTAATAGCGGGCATATTTCCCCGAGCGCATTATAAGGAGGGCGCCGAAATGAATCCAATACTTTTGAACATCTGTTTTTTTTTCAATTTAATTTTTCCGACGTGCATACTTAAAATTATATTTTTACAATTAACACATATAGGTCCGCAGATTTGCATACTAAAAAATGCGCGGGAGCCGGCCGAATTTTGGGGAAATGGAACTTTTTTTGCGCTCACGTTTAAATTGCGATAACTATTTAACCGATTGATGTATATTTTTTTTTCTTTCAGAAAAGCGTTCGTATGGTTTTATACATACAAAAATATGATAAAATCAGTGTTTCTCAACCGAGGGTTTCATATAAAGAGTCTTAACAACTTAAAAATAAAGATATTTAGTAAGAAATGGCTATAAAGAGTTGCAATAATATACACTAATTTAAAATAAAGTTACTGGTTACTAACCCCCCCCCCCCCATCTCCTTCTTCTCAGCAACGACAACTATTTTAGTTTTTTTGAGATATTGTAAAACCGAAAATAGACATCTATTCTATATCGTAAGGTTTTATTCGCAACTCTCAGATATTTTTAAATAATTCTTGTTATATTTCAATTATTTAAATATTTTAAATCTTTGAGAATCGTTTGTTTTTGTTAGAATGGTGCAGGTATATGCTATTAATGAATGGTGGCCATTCATATGTGTAATAATTATGAAGCATTAGGGTCACATTTTTTTCACAGCAGAGCCATAAACTTTACAGAAAAAATAGCTCCTTGTCAACAGCGTCTCGAAAAGGGCATTAAGAATTACATAATTTATTGCTATTGGCAAGCCAAACATATATTGAGTAAAAGCGGTGCTTTGTTCGAAGTAAATTAATGATTTCATTTCTTTGAATTTAGGGTTGACTTTCCAACAAGAATTAGTTGCAAAATGTCTACAAAAGAAAAAAAGGATACAGATGTAAAATGAATCTGAGACAATGGATCTGTGTTATATATTTATTGTCATGACTAATTTCACTTTCATAAAAATCCCATAGAACAAACACTTATTTTTTTGTAAAGAATTGTGAAGCGGCCAAAGAAGCAATAAATAAACTTATCCGAAAATTTAACCCATATTTATATACGTAAACGAAGCAAAAGATCTAACAAAAAAAGATTCATTTTTCCATGAAAATAATATTACACCAAACGTTAAACGTTATACAAAAAATATTATTTACTAGGTGATACTGTGGAATTACTTCTATATTTACGATTAAAAAAAATAATATTTTTAATATATTTGTTTGACATTATCAATTTCAATATCACTGGCAACCTTGATGTTAAATGTGAAGAAAAAAAATCATCACACAAAGTACCTTTTTTTTGTGTAAACTTACACTCGGCAAAACGAACAGATATGTTCGCGCGGACTCCTGCGCACTGAAAATGAGATGCACACATATGTTCGCCCGGACTCCTAAGTGTTAACAGCTATCAGAACTCGAGAATATAATTGTAAAGATTTTTGTACATGAAAATTAAAAACAATACACGTGTTTTGTGTTTGGAACCAGTTTGGGAGGGGGGGGAACCGATAAGAAACATTGCAGAAATATTTTGATACTCTTACTTTCCCAAATAAATGTAAAAATATTTTTCCCCATCATCAGCTGCCTACTTGATGGATTAGGGAAAAAGATTTGGTAACCTTGCGATACGGCTTCACTCCCTTTTCAAAGTGTATTTCGCAGCTCGGCAACATTTTTCGTGGTTAAGACTTAAATTATTGGGTTGCTATACGACTTCAATACATATTTGTTGCGTTGCTATGACGATATCACAGATGTAAAAATAAATAAATTTAGGACATGCACACTGAAATACGGCTGAATGTAATAAAAAAGCATTACGCTAGAAGTTTTCGTTGCATGATTCAGCTTTCACTAATCCGACAGCGAAAAGGAACAGCTCCAAGTTTACTGTGATTATGTGGGATATAAAATATTATTTTTAAGAAAAATATAAATATACTTATTCTACAACGACATTTTACCTCGGTCATTATTAAATAATTTATTTTAACGATCGATACAATATACAAAGTTTAGGGTTTCATTCCCAGCACCTGGAATCCCGGTTTCCCGGAATTTCTAAAACACAATTCTGAGAAAAGAGAAAAATACGCTTTTTTAAACTGTGTGATGTCATCGCTAGCCGAGTTATTCCCCGTGATGTTTCTACGAGCTTATTGCACCAGTTGAGACACGATAGTGGCATAGCAGTATTTTTATATGCGTTTGACATGAAAAAAATGAATTATTTTATTGTTGATAAATTTTATATTTTAACTTACATGAATGACGCTTATGCCAAAACTTACAGCCGCACAGATTTCTGATTCATTTCAGAGAGCATTCGATCATAATTATTTAAAATAAAGCTTAAAACCTCTTTTAAGAATGTAACTTCGGCAAAACACGATAACAATTAGATATTAAATATATTCATAGAGAAGTGAAGATGTACTAAGTAGGGTTTCCAATCCCGGACTCTCCTTGAGATGCCGGGAATTCGGAATAGATCATTTAAGATGAAATCATGCATAAATTGGGATTCGAGATTGAGAAAAATAATGCTCGGCGATTTTGAAACCCTGGAATTTTCAAATAAAAATATTTGAAAAAAAAACCCAGGAATTTGCGGATTTACCTAAATTACCAGCGTGAAAGCTTTTTTTAGCTCTTCCAGTCTTTGCAAATTGAAAATCCCAGGAATTTACGGAATCCCCAAAAAATATCTAACTTCTCAATCCCAAAATCCCGGATTTAGTGCTCTCACAACCCCGGGATTTCGAAATCACATAATTGGACGGGATCCCGGAATTGGAGACCCTTGTACTTACTACGCGGTAAAAGGACAGAATTTAAATCATATCTTTAAATCTTTACAACTTTACGAACTATCTCACCCACGTCCGTTGAAGCAGAAAACGATTTTTCAGCGACCGGTTTGTTTATTACAAAACTTCGTACAATTAAACAAATAGTAATATTATTTTTTTTATGTTTTTTAAAAAGTTATTTTAATCATTGCAATATTTATATAAGCCTTATAGATTTGCTCATACGTGTCTAAGTTTTCCGTGAAAATCCCGGGATCAGTGTATTTATTTCCAGATATCCCGGGAACCAAAAAGTACCAGGAAATTAAAAACCCTAGTACAGTAAGAATTGAAAGACTTTATAGCAAGCGCAATCAAATGTTAATAATAGTATAAATAAATAAATGATTTGGCCGATAAACCTAAAAAAGGAAAACACAATTGCCCTCGACTATAGATGAACATCGATTTGGCTTATTTTTTTAATCAGTTGGGTATCGTCGATAAAAAAATAATAATGCCATATCATGCTAGGTGCAATATAAGCAGACCTAACACGGAATCAATTGTTCAATATTTATATAAGGCTAACACAAATAATCCCATGAATTCAATACTCAGAAATATTTTCTATGCAGTAGAAAAATATTTGATTGAAATCAGCAGAAGATTAATTTGCCGCAATCTTTTTATAATATTATAAATCATTATCAGGCAATCAACGTAATTACGCTAAATCTGATAATTATTGCAAAGCAAAATTTGGTCGATTACAATTAGAATTATTTTTACAATAAATAAAAAAGGGTATAACCATTTTTATTCTTCCTTGCGTCAAAAAAATAATAAAATTATTTTCTTTTTGCAAATGAATATTTTAGCAACAAAGGTTGCTGGCCGGCGGACACATATATGCGTATAGGTGAAGTATCTAAAGCTAAGAAAATTAAATTTTGTAAAGATATCTCAATTTGCTTACAAATTATAGGGAATTTAGTAAAATTATATTTTTTGCGAATTTATCGCAAAATTTTATTTCGCCAGGTCAAATTTTATAAAAAAAAAACGTGCGGTCGTTAAGCTGTTAACAGCTTAAAATTTAATTTTCTTAGCTTCCAGATACTTCACCTATACGCATATATGTGTCCGCCGGCCAGCAACCTTTGTTTATCAAAGACTCAATTACGCGTCCACGGTCGTTAAGCTGTTAAAAAATTATGATCAAAAAATTTTATAAGATTTTACCTCTCATATATTTCGGTGACAAGTAGCTAACAAATAAACAAAGGTTGGGTACCCTTGCTTTACACATTCTATGACAGAGGAGGAGAAGCTGTAAATATCTTGGAACTGCACTCATATGTACCTATATGTAATACAAGAAAGCGACGTTCAATTTTATACACAACGAAACTAGCGACCAAAAATGTAAAAAGAGAAAAAAAACCTAGATCGGGGGTTTTTTTGACATTTTATTTTTAACTTACGAAAATTGATTTTTTTATATTCTTTTGTTGTTTATATTATATAAAACTCTTTCAATTCAATAAATTCGTATAAAGGTTATGTTGTGAGCGCCTCAAAGCTAGTAAAATAACTGGAAACCATTTAAATTTAAATTATAAAAATGTTTTGTAGTTTAAATTCATTTTGAATATTTCAGATGCGAATCGCGGGATAGAAAAACGTAGAATCTAGATGTAAGATTTACTTAAATTAAAAAGAACTGCAGAAGTTGCACTCAATTCCGGGAACGGTGAATCGGGGTTGTTACGTAATTAAAAATGCATGAAATAGGCCATACGTTTGGATCTTGGATATTATACATGAGTTCAACATCTACAACATACAAGTATCTACATATTACCGAAACTCTTGTTTTTCCCTCGCCTCCATTTGTATACGATTGATCGAAAAGTGATTGCGTGCTAGTGAAAATATTGATGTTTTACCAATCGGGACTAAAGCGCAGCCAACGATCACATACAACCAGACACTTTCGTATTGATCACATACTTTGGAAAACGAGCCAACAACCCTCGGTTGTCAAGTGAATTGTAGCGTTATCATGACAACTAAGTACGCAACGTTCATTCAAAGGGGATGCTAGACCAGCCATACTCAACCTCTTTTTTCTAACGGGCTACTTAAAGATTTTTGCTACGTTACGTGTGCCGTAACATGTTAATATTAAAGGGCCCATACACCTTGGAACAAATGTCCCGGGACATGATCCTGAACATCTACATTATGTCTCTGGAACAATGTCCCAGAACATGTTCTTGAAAACACGAGGGGTCACAGAAACGTCACTCGTTGAGGTTATGTTAGTCGTGTTGCGTACGAACGAACGTTATTTGATTTTATTGGATGCAAACAATGCGAGTAAATTCACTACGAATGTTTATAAGTTTTCTACAATGAAAATACAACTATTTTATCATCCACTATGACAGCTTATACCATAGATAATTCCATAGACTAATATAACTTACGCAAAGACGTTTATTTTGACAGCTTTCACCATACGGAGACATTTCAAAATCGAAAATAGATCTCCTAAATGACGCCCGATGAGTTGATGTCGATCAGTGCTGCCTACGTATATATTCTCGCAAGTAGTATTCGGTTTTTATAATTAGATTTATCCCAAAATACGTTATAGCTTTGCTTAGCTCAATTGCTTGCAGAATAGTATAGTTTCGCCACACTCAAGTCATGACGAAATATGCTTTCGACAGTTCGTCTACAGCTGCGCGCGCAACGCATGTTCCGCTCGCTTCTAGACAGTGAACATGGGAACATATCTCGGGTCACGTGAAATGTTTCACTATACGGCATGAACACGTGAATTTTGTGTTCTATGACATTTTCTGTGACAATTTGTTCCTAGGTGTATGGCCAACATTAAGAAGTCAATATATGCCGTAATAAACATGTCATCGTCACTGTTCTGGCAGAAGTAAACACCAATATACGGACCGACAGCAAAATCGCGTATTTCAGACTGTTCAAAATACGTGTATGCAAACGGGAATAGCACACCGATGTTTGAAAAAGCATCCGGTGACAGGTTGTTTCCGGTCGCTAATAAAAGCTGAATGGGTCGCAGGTTGAGTATGGCTGGGTTAGACTTATTAGTTTACACAAAAAAATAGGGGCAGCTTTATCGCAGGCAATTAAATAGCAATCCAATCAACGCGTATTGGCGTGTCACTTTCGGTGTACTTTTTTAAAAATATATGAAAAAAAGCATAAAATAGCTCTTGGGATTAATTTGAAAGGTCGAAAGTACGTTACTGTTTTCGCGATCCGAAAATAGTCTTAGAGAATTCATTCGTTTCTAACAAAATAAGGTTCTATTGATTTGTAGTAAAGTCATATGATTAAAAGTAATTTACGTGAAAGATGTCGATTTTTACTGACAGGAGTTAAATATACAGTTTAGGTAAAAATTTGCGCTCTACCGCATCAAGTAATCAGATAATTTAAAATAAAAATCCAACACCAATAGACTTTAAAAATAGTGTTGGGTCATAAATACGAATACTTCTAAATGTCCGACTGCTGATTGCGACTAAGGCATCCAATCCCGGGATCCCGTTCAATTTTCTGATCCCGAAATTCTGGGATTGAGATGGCCGCGATCCCGGGATTTCGGGATTGAGAAATTCTCGAAATTTACACGAAATTGGCAAATTGAAGATTTCAAATTCCTCGGTGAGCGAAAAAAAAAACGAGTTTCTGTGAGATTCTGGGAAAAAGTATACCAAATCGGAGATTTCAAATTCCTCGGTGAGCTAAAAAAAAGAAAAACGAGTTTCTTTGAGATTCCGGGAAAAAGTATACCAAATCGGAGATTTCAAATTCCTCGGTGAGAAAATCTCAATCCCGGGAACCCGGGATTGGAAAAAGGCTTCGGGATTGGATACCCTAATTGCGACCTAAATTGTACACTTTCCGAGACAATGTATAAATCTCTGCTACAGATAAATAATAAATACTTGGTTTACGATGAACATTTAATTTTTTTTTTAGCATCATCTCAAAACATGTTATTTGGAGTTATGTATATGAATAATGAACTGGGCGGTCGATGTGTATTGTACGCTCGTTCGTGTCCACAGATGAAATAAGTAAGTTCTAGTAAATCACCATCATCATTCAGGCATACAAAACTAAATGACAGATGACGTTAAATCGGAAATACTAATCGCTTCAATACTGTTCAAATATCGCAAAAAATATTGAAATTGAAAAAGTTTTATATTGTATTTAGCTCTCTCTCTCTCTCTTCCCCTAATGTCCCGTTTCGTCACAAAATCTCTTAAGGTGAAAAAATAAAGAAAAATATAATATAACAATTTAAGGTTTTTATATTTTGTTGGCTGTCACATTTTCAACACCTCTCCTAAGAACCTTTATCCAAGGGCTTTATGTTTTACGTGGACGAAATCAAAGCGACTCGGTGCGTCACGAAAATATCGAATGGTCTCCGTCGCTATAGTGTCCTACGTGACAAAAGGCACGCCGCGATCAGTTGATTTGATATTTTGATTCGCTTTAAGCCGTGTTCCAATCGCGTTCGCTGTGACTTCGCCCACGTAAGACGTACCGTCAGAGTGTGACGTTTCGTGGCACTCGAGTCAGTCACATTAGTTAAGACCCTTCACTCCTTATGGTACGTCATATATCCTCAAGATACCAGACTATATTATTAGTTTTTCGATGGACTTTTGGGCGTAAAACTGACATCATTAAGTATTGTACATTTAAAGTATCATACAAGTAGGGCATCCAATCCCGGGATCTTGTTCAATTTTCTGATCCCGAAATTCCGGGATTGAGATAGCCGCGATCCCGGGATTTCGGGATTGAGAAATTTTGAGCAAATTCTCGAAATTTATACGAAATTGGCAAATTGAAGATTTCAAATTCCTCGGTGAGCTAAAAAAAAAACGAGTTTCTGTGAGATTCTGGGAAAAAGTATACCAAATCGGAGATTTCAAATTCCTCGGTGAGAAAATCTGAATCCCGGGATCCCGGGATTCAAAATAAATCAATTCCGAAATCCCGGGATTGGAAAAAGGCTTCGGGATTGGATACCCTACATACAAGTAAGTATGGAGTTAGATCACCAAAAATAATGAAAAAAATATATTATTGAGTTATTATTTATTGAAACGATCAACTGATGATTAAAATATTTCATTAGTGGTAAAAGTTTATAAAATTAGGAAGGTCACTCACACGGGTCATGATCATGAAGTCAATACCGTGACATAAAAATCTAACACTTGCGGTGCCGGTCTAGCTATTTGTATTAAATAAATAAATACTCTTTTAATATTTTAATTTCCGTAATTAATATATTTGACGTGAATATCTCTCCATCGAATTAATGGCGAGAACTACAAAAATATCAGCAATATAAAATATTTTATACACATTTAGTTTCGATTTTGGTTAATTTAACCCGGTATTTAGGGAATTGAAAAATACAGTAAACCTGGTTTAGGTAATATCGGCATTGCAATTCCTAGTTTAACTGAACCAATTTTCTTCCATATGTACTGTAACGCGGAGATGTGATAACTTTTATAAAAGAAAACAAATAGTTTTAAATTCTATTATAAGTAAAGATTAACAGAAAAAAGACGCACTCACTTTCGAATCACTAACTATGCAGTTGTGGACGGAGTAAACCAAAGTAAAAACTTTAAATATAAAATGACATTTGTAAAAAATTCTGATCAGAATCAATCACTGTTGTTTATTGAGCATTCAAGTCGTATTGCTTTACTTTATTGTTTTCTCTTCATCAAACAAAACTTTTACGACGAAACCGAAAGGGCCAAAACATTGCAAGGAGAGTCGAACCGATGGAGTGTCATTAATTAGTTTCTAGAAAAAAATGATTAAAAGATATGACATTCTTGTCGCAGGGTTATCTTAATATTTTGACATATCTTACATTATTGAACAAATATGTATAGTATTATTAGATTCGCGATAGCATTATTCCTCAAATTAAGGACGGTTGTCGTTCCACATTATCAGTATAAATAAATAAATATATTTTAGGTTTTAGATATCCAATATTGTCGGCATGCCAGATGTTTTGAAAGATATCAAATCGCTTCAGATAATATCTATATATTAATAGTCGATAAGGTCCGTACGTCCGTCCGTCCATCCGTCTGTCCGACCAGATTTCACACCTTCCAGTCTCCACTTTTTTAAATAAAATAAAATAAAATAATATAATCTATATATTAATAGTCGATAACGTCCGTACGTCCGTCCATCCGTCCGTCCGGTGTCCCCGATTTCACACCTTCCAGTCTCCACTTTTTTATTCATACTAAATCTATATATTAATAGTCGATAAAATAATCACTCGCTTTCTTTTTCTTCTTCTACGAAATGTATTTGTTTGCGTACTTGAAAATTAATAGTTAAGGAAATAAAATAAAATAAAATAAAATAAAATAAAATAAAATAAAATAAAATAAAATAAAATAAATTAAAATGAAATTAAACTAAATAAAATTAAACACAATGCAACAAAAATCTCACGTTGCTGGGCAACGGGCTTACAGCTAGTATTGTTTAATAAATTAAATAAAGTTGTTCGAGATCAACAGTAGAAAACACTCACAACAAGGATTAGAATACTTGAGATTCAATGATAAGTGTGATTCAAATTGTTATTTTTTTAATTTCCGGTGAATACTTATTTTCCATAATATTTATTTTCTTCTTCAAATTGCACGACTAATTTATACATAAAAAAGGCAAATCGAGACGTATTATTTGGGGAAAATACATAAAAGATTTTTTTTGAAAATTTCGGTTCTAGAAGAAATCGTTGATGACTTTAATGTCCCATTTCGAGTGCTAAGCTCCTGATACCTCGTAAATGAGGATGAAATTTCGACTCGTGGTTAATCGGGAAATATACCAATCGCTATCGGCACGTTCCTCTCACCACCCGATGTTTTCCTCACGGAAAAATATCAAAATAGCAGTCAGTATTCGTAAAAATAACCACATTTGTGATAAGTTATGATCGGAAGTGATTATGGTACAGAGATTATTGTATTTTTAAAAAATTAAGGATGTACGAGGGGCGGCAAGTCCTAAAGAGCGACAAATAATTACAACATATTTTTTTTAAATTTTTGACACACGAATTCTCAATATCGATGACATAAAAAAAAAAAAAAATACATTTTCACAGGTAATATTATTATAACCGATGGGTATACAGTAATTATCTTTATCGAAAAAATATTCTTCAAAATGATATTTACTGATGGCGGCTATAGGCGGCCGATTTAGTGTAAATTAATAAAGGCAAGCGGAAATTCCATGGGTCAAAAAACATTATTTTTAGTATGTAGATTAGTAGTGAATTCGAACTTTTAAATTGGTTAAGGTATTCTTACAATAATGAGAAATAATGAAGTCTTTATTCGATTCGTATCGACTGTGGAAAGGAAAAAGGACGTAACCCACAGTTTTTTCAAAACAGGTGTTTTTCGATTATCACAATGAATCAAACTTGATACACGCTCTATCAAAATGGTCCAAGCTGCAAATGCCGAATTAGTATCTATATTTAGCTTTTAAGTTTGAAAAATATGACATTGTAAAAAATTAAAGCCAATAAAAAAGACTGAAATAAAGGTTTTTCCTAGACAATTTCTTTAATTAATAATAGATTATGTCAATGAAACACCAGTTTAGAAGTCTCCGTGCACTTCAAGGTTGTGTATAATTTATAATTTGCATATGGCTCAAAATCAACAAAACACTTTTTTTGCGCCTCCTGTAAAGTTTTATATGTGAGGGTTACGTCCTTTTTCCTTTCCACAGTCGATATGTAATAAAGTTTCAAAAAATAATAGTAATAGTTCTGTCAAGGGGCGGCACATAGCCTAGGAACGCCACTGCTTATAATATTTACTTAGGCTTGAATAAATTTTATTAATTAAAAAAATATATGTCTAGCAGTGAATGACCACCTTTCCCACTCTTATGCGTTTAACAGATCGATTATATTTACTAAATTAACTTCTAAGATGACAACAGTGTAGCGTTTGACAGATAAAATATGACAACAGTGAACATAGACGCAATCGTGTAATTACAGACCGTTCAAAAAAGTGTCTATTTCGGTCTGTTTGATGAACAAAGAACACATTATAGAGGCTAAAAATATATTTTGATAAAAAAACGGTTTTCTAATATAGTTGTGTATCTAATTCGTTGATAAAAAAAATACGTCGCCGCAATGCGATTATGGTCGAGATTCGACGATGTCTGGCAGAATAAATCAGAAAAACCAACGACTCTCGCTGAGTGGATTTTTTGTTAATTCGATAATCGATAGGTATTAGATAATTATCATTCTTATCTAATAAAAAATAAATACGATACTAGAAAATTCTTAATCATTTGCTATTGTGGGGGGTGCATAACTTTCGTTTTTGTGAGCAACAAAATCAGGGCCGGTTCGTGGCGTGTGCGAAGTGTACGGCGCACAAAGGCGCACGTGTGGCCTACTCAGGTTCACAGGTGCTGCACTAAGATTTTAGCACTATCCACTCATATAGTTACAGTTTAGAGAAATGCCGAAGGCGCCTCGCACACATGCGCAGAAATCCTCAAGCCGACCCTGAACAAAATAATATATTATATTATGTGAACTGTCAATTCTCATATGTTTCCGACAGTATTTTTTGTATGCTAATTATAGTTTTATCGAATAATCAGGGCCGGTTTCGGTCAAAACGATCAACAATTTAATCGTTACAGCTTTTTATGATGCCAATTTTTTTTATGATAAATTATAATTCAACACTTCTGAGAATGACGTGTGAAAAAAATGTCCCATGGCGATTAACACGACATGCGATGCTTCATCCAAGTAAACGATAATAATTATAAAAAAACCTTAGTCAGCAAAGTCGTGAATAAAAATAAAATAATTAATGAATATTCATTATTATTATTATTTTCAAAAATACCTTCCATTAAATAAAAACAGTAATTATTTATTTTTCTTATGTCCCATTGAAACAGCGTTTCGTGCTTAACACTTCGTAGACAACACGAGGTTAAAGAAGTACTTGGATCATATTTTTTTATTTAAAAAAAACCTTGAATCTTGAGTACTACGGCAATTAAAGAAAATGAAATTAGTAAATTCATTACGTGCAAATGGAAAAAAAAACAAATTAGCTTTATTGTTAAAAGTTCAATTATTTCAAAGGAAAGTATTTTTAATAAAGAGTGCAGTTTAGTTTGCCATTTCACCATGAGTATTCTTATACCGAAACGACGCTTGCAAATTGTAAGCTTATTTTTTTATGATTTGTATGTAAATGGTGTTTTTAAGGGGTTGATTTGTTGAATCGACAGCCAATTTGACAGCTGATAGCTGATTTATGCTCAGTTTGATTTGCCGATTCGCCATGAATAACGTTTGCAAATTGTGAAAATTTATTTCATTAAAAATTATACCAGCCAGAATGTTAATATCAATGGGAAGCGCTATAAATCTTTTTTTTTTTTATTCGATAAACTTTTTTCTTTTCTTTTCTGCATCACACCGAAGATGATATCTTCTCAATGATACAGTTAAGATACATTTTATTTAGGTACAATTTGAAAGGCAACAATAAGTAATAATTACAAATATATAGATATACTAATAATCTATGATTACTGACATTATCTTCGAAATTTCATTAATGTGCACGGCTGTGGTTTCAACAAGACAGCGCAAAGTGCCATATAGCGCTCGCCACAGCTAATTTATTGAAGAAAACATTCGATGACCGCATAAAATAAAAAGTGAGCAAATTAAAATATGGCGCAATAAATAAACAATGAAAACGCAGATAACACCATACCATTGATTTGGCCGTTTCAAATTTGTGATAAAAATTAATTTAGTGTTTTTTTCCGACGTTTTTGAACATGAAAAAAACATCACGAATCCAACTATGTAGATATTACATCTGTAGATCAAAAATGACCTTTTCTTACATTGTTTTACTGGGCGTGCGATATCATAATCATTCTAAGGGTAGCTCCTATAAAAAGCGGTTCGTGACGACGAGTGAGTCAAATATATTGAAATTACGCAACTCGCAATCGGAAATCAATTACCGCCACTGGGTCAAGTGTAAATAAGTTAGCAGTGTTCATAGATTAATGTACTCACTCGACTAATACAAACAAATTCACAGAAATTCGTGCAAAATAGTCGTGTACGATTACATACACGCAAACGTACAAATTAATAATTAATGATTGCTTCACCGCCCAATAATTAATGGATAATTATGTCATATCATATCCTCTAGGGACGAGAGGTAGGAATTTATCCAGGGTATTCATTTCCACACAATGGCAACATCTAGTTCAGTCATACTTGCGGCCCAATTGGAGGTTTTGAAATGAAAATGAATAGGAAAGTGATGAAAGTTTTTAATCAGTACAAATAAACCTAATAAATAATAAATAACATGTGTGTGGTCGAGTGGTCAACGTTGTTGGCTTCGGCTACGGAGGGCCCGGGTTCAAATCCCGGTACGGACAGTTTTTATAAATTGATTTTTCAATCAATTTATGAATTTCTGTTCAAAGGCATGGGTGTATGCGATATCTTGAATTCCCCCCTCTCACCCATCCTATCCTACGAACGGGGCGTATCGAGAGCGATTAGCTTACCACTAATCCTGTCCTAGTCCCTATCCTTCTATCCCTACTCTCTTTGGAAAAAGAGAGGTTGAGCAACTGAGTAACAAGCAGTTCTCGTAGAAACACTCCTGTTGAGATAAACTCCATTAGGAGTCCATATGCTCCACATTGGGAGCGGACATGGCTTAAAAAAAATTACCCCGCTCTCTGCGTCCAGTAGAAAAGACAAGCCTCGAATTTTATTTTGTTTATAATAAATTTTCAGTTTATTCGTAAACGTTGCGTGTCACATTCTTTAACACAAAAAGTAGAATAACAACGTTATCAAATTTAATTTTATATTAAAAATTAACTTCCACAAAGCTACCGCCGAATCTATCGAAGATATCTAATTGTTTATTGATTGAATTGGCATTTACTTGGTAGAACTCCATTGTAATAGGGTAAAAATATCAACGTATTTAGTTTTTTTTTTAATTAGTTTATATCTATTTCGGCGTGTGTCATCATCAGAACTATATAACAAATATATTAAAAAAAAAAAACTGTAGAACTAAATACGTTGATATTTGTGCCCTGTTCTAATTGTTAAATTTGTAAATGACGAAATATTGATAGGTTGGTCGCATGCCGATGCCAGACATTCGTTTGTTGTAATGTACATAAGTGTTATGCGGGACAGCGCTAGCCGACTGAGCAAGACAGGGCGAATGTAGTGTAGTGCTATTGCACGGCTATGGCACATGCCTTTTGATTTCTCGCACTATTAGACAAAGTTAGAGTGAGATAAAAAAAAAACACAATCTGATCACAAATTCTAAAATCTAGAGAACTTCGTTTAATATACGTATTGGCATGAAAAGTAAACACGTGCGTATAGAAAAAAATATTATTTATACGTGGTTTTAGTCAGTTACTCCATAAGAAAGTTGTGGCAAATCAAAGACATGCAATATTTTATTTGGCCAGCCAAAAGATTTCACTTGGACACCTCTAGAGACTAGTCTAATAGAAAATTTAAATTAACTTTGATTATTCCACGTATTGTGTTACTAACTGTGACACGTGTTTCGTCTCTTTCAGAGGCATCTTCAGACATTAGTAACACAATACGTGGAATAATCAAAGTTAATGTAAATTTTCTATTAAAATGAACTTCCACAAAGTTACCGCCGAAACCATCGAAAGTACCTCTAGTCTAGTTTATAAAAAAAGGCCTGGAAAACAGTGGGCTTGGAAATTATCCGTATGCGATTTGTAATATTATATATTTGAAAATGGGAGGATCGACAATATTATTATCTACAAGCCACAATAAATAATGGCTTTTCGGTAACTATATACATGTTATAATGAAAGACTATTTAGACGTATTTTTTTTTAAATAAAAATGTTAGTATAAGATGTTTTCACGATTAATTGGATAATACAATCAACATCAATGAGGATGTGAGTCATTTCCCATTATAAAATTTGAGTGAGTTATAAAAAACTGTTTTAAAAAACTGTTTATGACAACAGAAACAAATTCACACAAAAAGATATTATCATAATGAAAAAAGATTATCATCACTTAAAGGCTCTTTATCAGATGGATGTCTTCATAGATTAATAAGAATCTGTTTAAAAAATAAAATATAACAGAAAAAATGCATAAACAAAGATTAAGCGGATAGTGACGAATTCTTTTCATAGTTTTTATAATCGATTCCACTTAACATAAATAAAGTATTTGAAAAAAAACACAATGTACCTTTGTACTACTTCGATTTATATTTAAAAAGATCAGGGCCGGTTTCGCTCATGATGGGCAAAAAAAAAATACAATTGTACAATGTTATTTATAAAAGTCACCACTTTAGCCTAACTACTCTGATGATTTTTGAAATTACATTTAGAGGTATTAAACATTTTAATTTGAGTCAATTTAGGGTCACTTATTCATTTAGTCAGCAATGCCAGTTTAATTTATCCTAATTTACCTTGAAAAATCCCATATTGATTATCGTTATTTGAAACACTAAAGTCATATTTAATAAGTGTAATACTATAATTGTAATATGAACTGGGATGTTACAGTGAATAACAAGATGAATTGAGTATCTCTTCGGAGCCAGTATATAGAGCTGAGCAAAATGTAAGTTTAAACATAGTTCTGACGATGGCGAAAGCCGAAATTACTATCAACTAATAATATAAAAACTGTAGAACTAAATACGTTCATATTTTAACCCTATTCTAATGGAGTTAAATGCCAATTCAATTAAGTTCTTAATAAGGCTTATTATAATTGAAATAATTTATTTTTTAGGACAGGAGAGTCGGGAATTACTTTTGACGGCCACGGTATGAAAATTTGAGGACTGATTAAGTCGACTTGAGCAAAAAAATATAGGTATAAACAACTGTGGCTGCGCGTGGGCCCGCCTTCGTATCTCCAAGAGACAAAGAACGGATGTGGCTCATAACCATCTCAAAGCGGTCATCATCAATCATCAGCGCCATCGGCGACAACACGTGGGATTGATATGCGCTTGTCAGGTTTTTTTTGTTACAGAAATTACTTTTGTCAGATGCAAGACATGAAGAAATAAGCATTCGAACACAAAATTAGGTTATCCATAGTACGAAAAAACGATTCGCTGGGTCAGGTCCGTGGCGCAGCGGTCAACGTCGTTGGTTTCCGTGACAGATCTCACGAGGTTGAGCCAAGAACGAACAGCACTTTTTTCAATCGATTTATTTCTTTTCGAAGATATGGATGTTGTGATGTCAAAATAATTATTTCTTAGCTAGGTGGTCGATTGTTCAACGTAGAACACCTACGTGTTCGGGGTTCACGGGTTCGAATCCCAGTACGGACAGTTTTTATAGATTGATTTTCCAATCGATTTATGGACGTGCGTTGTTACCCAGTTACTCAATTTCTCTTTTTGGAGGAGAGATAGGACAGGACTAATGCTTCACTGATCGCTCTCGTTTTTTATCCATGTTCGCTCCCAATTTGGAGCATATGGTCTTATGGAGGTATATTAACAGAAGTTTTCCTACGAGACCTGTTTGTAACACAGTCACTAAACCTCCCTTATTGTGGTTATTATTTTTAAGCCATGTCCGCCCACCAATGTGCTTGTTACTCAGTAGCCCAACGTTTCTTTTGCGAAGAGTATGGATAGAAAGATAGGGACTAGAACAGGACAGGTTAACTTATCACTATTGCTACGCTCCGTTATTTTAGGATTTGAAGGGTGGGAGGGAGCTTTTAGATATCACAAACACCCATGACGTCGAACACAAATGGATAAATCGATTATGTCAAAACCACTCTGTTATGATTGTGTCGATCATTTGAGGAGCTTGAGTTGAAACACGTCCAAATCCAGTTTTGAGAAATAAATGAGGTATCACAATGTATTTGAGTAATGATTCAAGAAAAAAAAAATTTAACGTCGTTAAAAACGTCGCAGTGTCCATGCAATTGTGGGTCAATATATGACCTTATAATCAATCAAAACTGTAATTTGTTTTTATAAGAAAAGTGTTTTTTTTTGTGTTCAGAATAAAGTTTATCTAGTCATTTTTTATCCCGATCTCTTCATTTCATATATATTTAAATAAATTTATGAACTTACGTATTATTTATAAACAACAAATGTGACCAAATTTCCTGAAATCACTGAATTTTTATGGGAAAAAAAATGTTGACAAGTTCAAAAAAAAAACTATCACCAAAATAATTCGTTTTTAAATTAACACTTTCACAGCATTTTTATAACATCAATCGCTATTAAGTTAATTAATAATGAATCTGAACGCAAAATATAAATTCACTCGACGTCTATATTAACAATATATATTGTATGAACGGGTATTTGTTTTGTAAGACCAAGAGCAACACAGTGACACCTAATCGGCCGTACGAAAATATTTAAACTGATTTTTGATTACATTATAATATTAGAATTGATAATAAATACTTGCTAATCTTGTTTTAAATTTGCTTAGCGTACTTTACGGTACAGTAATTGCACGATACAATGAATCAGTATTGCATGAAGTAGTCAAATATGCAGAAATTTATAATGAATCCTCGATTAGATCAAGCTCTCCCTAAAGTTTCTTCATCTGTTATATTGATACTATATTGGCATGCACTTATATTCTCAATTATGATGTCAGACATAGCACGCACGTCAGTTGTAAACATTTAATATGAGCCACTAAAATATACACAATTTATCGCAGTAGCAAAGGCGTGCGGATTGGGGTGGCATTTTCGAACAAAAAATTACGGACGTAGTTTAAAAATATTTTTTTTACTAAAGTTTTGTTTACCGTATCAATAATGCATGCTTTTTTTCGTCTTATTTGTGCGTTGTGACTCGCTGATAAAATATTCACAATAACTTAAAACTTAATTAAAAAGACCGTTGACATAAGATTTTTTAATATGTTTTAAAACGCACCTACAACTAGATTCTTCAATGTCAAAATATAGTGTTTGTAAATGCAAAAAATATAGTGTTGAATAAGAAACTTATATTTAAATACATCGACTGTGGAAAGGAAAAAGGACGCAACCCACATTTTTTTCGAAACAATTTTTTTTCGATAATCACAATGTATCAAATACACGTGTATACACGTTCTGCCAAAAAGATGCAAACTACAAATGCCGAATAAGTATCTAAGTTTAGCTTTTTAGTTGGAAAAAGATGACCTTGTAAAAATTAAAACCAAGAAAAAAGACTGAAATAAAGGTTTTTCTTCGACAATTTCATTGATTAATATAAGATTATGACAATTAAACACCACTTCAGAAATCTCCGTGCACTTCAGGGTTGTGTATAATTCATAATTTGCGTATGGCCCAAAATCATCAAAACACGTTGTTTGCGCCTCCTGTAAATATTGCCTTGATATGTGTGGGTTACGACCTTTTTCCTTTCCAAAGTCGATATGTAAGAATATATTTAAAAAAAAATAACATCACATGCGGCTCATTTTTAAGTTAACTCGGGGAAAATTGACATCACAAACACCCACGTCATAATTCTCAAATTTAAATTGAAATATCTAAATTTGACATTGGCTTTACCGGAAATCGAACCCAGACCCGCCTGATCGGAAGACCAAGCTCTAACCAACTAGACTACAGCGGACGATATAATATATTGTATAATATATTGCATATTAAAACAAAATTGGAGGTAAATTGGAAGGGGGGTGTAATTTTAGTTGAAAATACTCGCCTTGAGCAAAACCAGTTTTTTTACGCGATGTATATTTTACTGGAAGTAATAATAGCGAAATCAAATACAACGTTTTTTGCGATTCATTAACCGTAGTAATAATTATAATTTCGAATCCAAGCTGATTGGATGGCGCGCGTTTTCTCCATCCACTCAGCCATGGAGTAATGAAGGAAAAGAAATTCATTTCGCTCGTGAAATATTCACACGCTAGCGAAAAGTTAAATGAGTTCTTCGGTACGTCCGGACGTTCGCCTTCTTCCACTGTGATGATCATCATCAGCGAATAGAAGCGTAGTAACTTAAACTAACTTGTGTCCAATCCTGTGGCAAAAGTATGCGATTATTAAAACATTTGGGATCACCATAGATAACTAATAATTCTTGAATAAATTTGAATATGCTACAAAATGAGGATAACGTTTGGTTTTAAGTTTAAATACAATCAATTAATGTACCTATAAGATTTGATAATTACTTGTTGGTGAAATATAAACATTTTTAAAGTAATTATGTATTTTTTTTAAATTCATAGTAGATATGAATTTTGAAATATTACGATTTATTATATGTTACCCTTTTTTCAGGATCGCATGAAGCACGAGACTATATAGCCTTTTATGAAAACATGTGTTCAAAATAGATACGTCAGCGAGCGGAGATTGCATGATTTCATGAAGAACCATATCGCACATTGTGAGACAGTTTATTTCACGATTATGACAGAAAAAATAAATTATGCCACTTTAGCAACTAGAAAATTAAAGCTTTTCATCCGAAACTCTAAATATAAACTAAAAGCGAGTGCACATACATACATACCCACGCTTATTATGACATATTAAAAAAAAACCGTTGCCAGTGCCAATTTTTTCACTCGTACGATAATTATAAAACAAATGACTTTCTTTCAAATTCAATTATTATACGTTTTAAAGAAAACAAATGAATTGCAGGTCGTTTAAAGTGAGCAAAATTGAATAAGGACAATTCATTCCGTTTTTATTAACTCAATTTTAGAAGAAGAAAAACTGACCGAAGCATATTTTCATAATCCCACCGGTAAATACCGGATAAAGATGTTAATGACAGTATAACAAAAATATATCAAAAAATAGGCGCATCGAGCCCACGATACTGAAAGAACAAATCAACTCGGAGAACAAAAATCGGAAGACTATGTCTTCATGTCTAGCATAGTCTTCCGATTTTAAATGAAATACTCAACCTACCTGGGTCTCCACTTTTGTACCCTATATAAATATAATCATAAAACCTTTGCCGACAAACAAATAAAATATAGTTCTTGAAACTACTTACTTCTCAAATCTGTGGGCATTCCCATGAGCGTATTATCCTTTTCGCCAGCAATGGCTTTGAACTCAATGATACATTTATTTCTTATATAAACACGAAACATTCATTTACTAAACGTCAGTTCAAGTTCATCCGTGCACTTGAACGCCTGAAGATGCCGAAAGGCGAAACCCGGGTCGTTAGTGACAAAATCTGTGAGAATGTACATAGTTTGAACAATTCAAATTTAAAATTAATTTAGTTCATTTATACGGCTATACATTTCTAAATTTATAATAATTGTAAGCCAACATGAACAATCAAAAAAGCTTTATCGAAGATTTCTAGAACTGTGCAAGTTACATTAAAAATGTAGACTACCGCCTGCTAATTCCTGGCAATTCATAAAATGCGGATTTTTAGATATACTTCAAATTTAGTGTATACTTATTTTTTTTTATTTATTCTAGAATCTGTCAACATCGACACGAACCTTTCCAGATTTTAAATATGTTAATTTGCTGTGAACAATTTTATTTAAATATGCAGTGAAGCATTCATTTTTTTTCTCAATTTTAAATATTGAAATCACCAATCCCTTAGCCAACTGGATTGTCCCAAAAACATTTATATCTGTATAACTTATCATCTCAATCTTATTTTAACGTTGTTGTACCCATTAAAGCTATTTTATATACTTTTCGTTTCTTGTGGAATTTTAAATTAATTACCACGCGAAATGATTTACTTACATTATGAAATCAGTTAATATTTATATTTCAACTATTTCCGCTGATAATGTGGAGCATATGTACTATTACTATTGAAGTACCTCAGCAGAAGTTATTTTCAAAATAATTGTTATTCAGTCACCCATCTTTGTTTTTTCGGGGAGCAAAATATTACATAACTCATCGCGCATTTTTTGTAATATGATGATAATATAATAGTAAATGCATTGATGATGCAGAAGTTCTTGGCCAAAGGTCCAGGCCGTGAAGTCAATTGACGGAAATAAAAATCATTTATATCCGACCTTGACGATGAGCAAGAAATATCGGAATGTCGTCACATTTTTTTTCTACTATTTCACTATTAAATTTAATATTTTGATATTCGTGTCATTGACTCATCAAATACCCGACACTGAAGTATGCTAATACTTTTCTAGACGTGTTTATGGACAATATTAAAATACTAGAATATAGCAGGCGACATTTAATATTTTGAAAGTTTTTTAATCTCCAGCAGAAATTATTTTAATTAAATAACATTTAGACTTTTTTAATCAATATTTAAATTTGATTCGACCATATAAATAATACGCTATTAAAAATCTTTAGAACTGTCACCATAGAAGGCTGTGTGGTCAGAGTCGTCGAATCTGGCAGTTTTTGCAGAAGACGGAATTTTGTTACGTACTCCTAACGTTCCAGCAGTTTTTTATCTGAAATCACACAACAAATGAAGTGCTTTATACAGTAATAGTTTTAGTGGTACTTTTTATTATATTCCGTTATTCAAAGAATATATATAAATATTGATATTCAAATCATCTACATACTTTCGTTAGCACTTTTATGACGCGGGCCATTTCCGCTCGGCTTTATTAGTTTATCGCAAAACTGCCGACATCGGTAAATTTCGTATTTAAATATGATTTTTGCGATGAAGTTAATAATAACTGTATACCGATCGGTCATAATATTATAACCATTGAAAATATATTTTTATTTTTTTTTAATCAAAGACATGTAGACATAACATTTAGATCAAATTCGTGTGTCAAAAATATTTAGTGACTTTAAATTCTGTGATCATATTTTGCCGCTCCCTAAGATGTGCCGCCCCTAGGCAACTGCCTGCGCGCCCATGCTCACGGGACGTCCCTGATTGTAGTTATTAAAAATTCAGTAGGGGAACATGTATGTACATCGGAAAAAAAACATTACTTGGCCGTGATTGATAATGTACGCCTCATGTACGGGTTTTCTCAGTAATCCAAAACGGCAAATACCGCGAAGCGTTTAATTGAAAACAATAAAATTCAACATGGCGTTGAGTAAATTAGGTAAGAAGAATTCGGGGTTGTCGGCATGCGGCACTTGGCAGGTATGCAAGATAGCACGTAAAAAAATCACGCAAACGATTCAACCTTGCAATCTTGTTAGTTGTTACACCTGTCGATACATACGTAGATACTTCGTTCTACCGCTGTGTTGATGATCCCCAGCTTCAGAAACTATTTTAGTCGACGACCTCGCTGACAACTACTTAGTTGATTGATTATTACTCTCGAGACGACAGTGTGTTGCAAAGGTAATAAAATGCTTAAAAGAAAACCAATGCCATTCTTATCCCGCAATACGTAATATGACATTCTGCCCAGATTCGCAAGTGTATATTTATGTACTACTCGAAATGCAGAGAAGATACGGGTGAACTAAGAAATCTTTAAACGCGTTTATAAGTCAGCCTTTGTGATCTCGTGGTAAAGAATTTTTCTCTAGCAACCGTATAGGTCCGTGTTTTAAGTCCCAGCAAGATAAATATCAAATTTAGATATTATATATTTAAATTTGAGATAATGACCGGTTTCAGAATAACAGTTGATAATGCTCGTGATGTATTTAACAAATGTGGAATAAGTAACGCGTTTCCACAAAGAATTTAAAGTAAAAAACATAAAAGTGGGACCCATAGTTTTCATGAATTTTCTCGTCGAGTTGTTCGTTTGTGATGAAAAAAAAGTATCTGGCGCCTTGGTTGTTTTTTTCCTGAAAGGTTATCGCTAATCCGTCAATATTTGTATGATCACATCCGTCCGCTGTTAACATGTTTATATAAATTATATGCAATCCTAATGAAGCACTCAAAAAAGTTGTTTCAAGAAAAACTATAACTTGGACGCTCGACCTCTCTCACCGAGGACAATGAATATATCACGAATTCAAGAAGACTGGTATTTTTCTAATAGCCTTCTCTTTTTAACAATTGGCGAAAAATTCCTTTGTAACTATATTTTTATAAAAATATATATATATATTTAATTTATCTCGTTATTTGATGACTTTATAATAAAATTCCGCAGACTTGATGCATGATCAGTTACAGAATAACGCCTTTTTATTCATTATTATTAATTGTAAGAAAGGAAAAAGGACGTAACCAACAGCTTTTTTTGATAATTTCAAAGTATACAGCTTAATACACGTTCTATCAAAGGGATGTAAGCTGCAAATGCCGAATGAGTATATTAATTTAGCTTTTAAGTTCGAGAAAAAGGGCCTGAAAATTGCGACCAGGATAATATGGGCCTTGCAATAAAGTTTTCGATGAATAATTTATGTACGTCTTTTTGAACATTCCACAGTCTGGACAGTACACAATATATGTATACAATTGATATCACTGCTTCAAAAATGGATTGAATAAAAATGTTGGAACCAAACTTTGAGAAACACAATAATGATACGTCGTATGTCAGTATGTATACTTATACAGTGTTCTTCTATCTAATTGAACGTCTGCAGGTAACATCCAAAACAGTTATTGTATTTATCGAGTCGTATGTAACGTATACGACCCTGAACTTTTTTTTGGTGTTTAAAAACATTTACATCTACAACAGCGAATGAAGCAGTTGATTCATTTATTAGTAGTAAATGTCGATTTTAATCTACACTTAAAAATTAATACTGAGAAAAAAACGTATATAAAAATATGTATTGCTGATAAACATCTAAAATGATTAATCAATATATAGGTTAATATGATATGATAAATGTGATTATTTAATTGAATCGAAAACAAAATACAGACAATTGCAATTTTCAGTTCAATTCATTATTATAAAAAAACAACATTTTTGGGTCTCTCTAAAACAAGTTTTGTGAACCATTTAAGTATAAAATAATTAAATATAATTGTGCCGATTGCACGAATCTCTCTCGCCACCGATAACGGTTACTGAGTAAGTGAGACAAACTGTAAAGTAGCAAGCCCATTCTTGCTTCAATAATATCATCACAAGAAGTTGTCTCTGGAGTGCACATCTAAATTTTGCATGCACATAGATTTACATAAATAAATACTATTTATAAGACATTCAACGAATTTGCCGTTAAGTTTTTAATCCATTTTTTAATAAGAAATCATAAAATAATGACACAAAAAAATATCATTTAAGATTGATGATTTGCGTAGTAAATTGCAGATCGCTTATTAAATACGATTTATATGCGTTTTCGCGTAAAACCAGCGACAGCAATCGTCATTCCACTTATTAGAATTCTCTGCCTCATTCTCGTCGACGTCACCTTGGCAACATCGTTTTATCTGTTTTCCGACTGAATTCCGAAAAAATCTATTGTATTCAAAATACCGTATACGTTTACATTGGTAAATTTTTAAATTACCTTAATACCACAACGAGCTTTCCGAGCTATATAGGCAGAAAATCGTAGCTGACAATTTATTAATGTTACAGAAGGTTTTTTTAAAAATTACTCTCGTACTATGATCGGTAAAGGAAAGCCTTAAATACGGTTAGTAAATAGTAGTATATGGCCAATGCCTATTCTGATATTATACTGACTAACTGCCGTTCTCTAGATCAGTGCTTCCCAATCTTTTTCGTTCCACGGCCCCCTAAATCTAAAAAAAAATAACCCGCGGCCCTCCTCAATTGTCCCCGTAACTTGTTTTTTTTAACTCACCGACGACATCGAAATCCTCAATTTGCTATACTTTTTCCCCGGAATCCAAATTTCTTACTCCCGCATTCCCGCGGCTGCCCCTAAGGCAATTCCGCGCTCCCCAATATAAGAAGCACCGATTTAACAGACTTGAATATATAGATATTTGTACTTTCTACTGAACTTCGCGGCCCCCAGGTTGGGAAGCACTGCTCTAGATCAGCGTCTCAACCGGGGTCCACCGCGTGGAATAAACGATAACAACTGGAAACGATAAAATGCACAGGCCATAAAACATACCAGGCGAATGAGATAATGTTTAAAAAAATCACTGACGCCCTGGGCAATATCATTTTTTTATTTGATTTAAAACGCAATTCACCTAATTGTGTCGTTTAAGATCTTTTGGCGATATTTTCATACTTTATGAGATACAAAGGATATGCATCTCATACTTTTATTCCAAAAGGCGTTGATGCTGGTATCAGGTCGGTGTGGTGGTGATATTGATGATGAAGTGGTGACATCTTGAAGGTACAATATTAATCAACTTATAAATACCCAACAAAGAAAAGGTGAAAATACTTAAAGAATTGACTACACAATAAATAATTATATTTGATAAGGTTAAAATTGGCTTAGATTTACATTTCTTAGAGTCATAGACAAAATTAAAACATTCTTTATTACACTTCAATAGTTTAGTTGCAGGGGTGGGAAAAATTTGCATGTAGGAACGTTGTATTCAAGAAACCAGAACTAAATATATTATGCTCGAAAAATGTAAATTATTTGACCAATATACAATATCGAAAGGTATATCGTTGTATGTATTATACTGTCGACACAAAATAAAATTGTCGCATTACAAATCGTCGGGTACTCTGTAGTCAACGAGTCAAAACCACTTTACTTAAGTGTATAAATCTTTTTGGACGTTGCGTAATATAAGCAATGTACATTCGTACAGTAATAATAGATTTGAAACAAGCGCATATGTACATTGATTTTATCTTGGCCGATGATAGAAATGATTGTATTACAGATTTATCAATCAATCTCTAGAATCCCAAATGATACCAGACTAAGACTGAAGTACACCTGATTATATACGAAGTTTATCTTTCATCTGTCTATGTCTGGCAAACACAACCTTTTTCTTCTAGTTTTCTTCTAATATGATAATGGTTTCAATTTAAATTCAAAGTAATAATATTTTGAACGACGGTGAAAGGGGAAACGAAGCGAATAAGGTTGGGGTTCCATATTTAAAAGTATGTTTTTTCTAACGAATCGAATAAACATTATAACGTATAAACCAGTACTTTTTCCCCATGTAACGCGGTGGAACGGCGTTACGGCACTTTTTTTCTTCGACATTTGTAATGTTTCAAATCAATATTTGAAATATTTTATTTCTATTTTGTTTTGAAAACTTTTGACTCTCTAAGCCGAAAAAGAGACGGCTGAAAATATATTTTTAAATTATTATTCTGCGAAAAAGAAGCAGAAAAAAAATATATAAATTAACAAAAAAAACATCAGAAACTAAATAACAAGCAGTTCTCGTAAAATAAAAAATGTTTTCAAATACCTACATTATAATCTATATGCTCCACATTGGGAACAGACATGGATTAGAACAAAAATCTTTATTAAAATGCTTAACAAGAAGTGAGTTCCAGCACCTCTTTTTTTTTTTTTTAAAGCACTGGTATAAACTATTAGGTAAGTGTTATATAATTTCACACTTAATTAAATACATAAAGTGGTTGGTTATCTGTATTTATTTGGTAAGTTGAACATTAAAATATAATAAATATTGATATAAATCTATAGATACCAATATCGATCTAATTGACGTTGTTATAAAGATAATACGGTCAAAGATTATCTTGTCTGGTGATAAAAATCAATTAGCCAAACTAATTAAGCACTTAGCCCTACCCAGATATTATTCTACCTCTTCAAACGACACTACAAATCGATGAAATATGGATTGATTGTTTCTCAAAACCATTATGGTGAGCACTGTAACTATATTGAACTATGAATGAATAGATGATAGTGCTACCTGTGAACATTCACTCAATGATGCTTAGACAGCGAGTGTGCGTACACTAGGGCTTGTCGGTTTTCAAAAAACGGCTGTCAACGATAATAATCATGTCACGAAGACGACAATCAAACAACAAAATCTAAAATCTGTTTAAAATGCCGCGTAACTTGTTGTATACGCGTTTTATTGATCCTGAAAACGGAGTATATTGAGAGCCATGCAACTCCCTACACCACCCTCAACGGCCATACATATGTGTCCAACAGACGTTTCCCATGGACGTTACACACATCACAAACGTTATGCGTTGTTCAGTTTTGTGCTAGGATTGCCTCGGGAACAATTTACCAAGAATTGGCGGCTTGAATATGCGAAAAATTGCCCTATCCGGGAACTGCTTGATACTCAGTTGCAGTTATATAAGGATAATGCTATGACTAGTTGTTAGCTAACCGCTCTTGCTACACCTTGTAATTTTAATGATAGGATCGGTTGGAGGGTAAAATTAAAAACATCACTAACATCCATGCCTTCGAATAAAAATTCACAAAACGATTGAAAAATCAATTTATAAAACTGTACGTACTGGGATTCGAACCCATGACCTCCACAACTGAAGCCAGCGACGTTGACCACACGACCACGCAGGCGGCATTAGATGCCTAAATACCTAGATGTAGTTTTGTTGAGATGAAACGCCACCGGCTCCCCGTTTATTTTATACAGTAAACTGTAAGTTAAATACAAAAAAAAGATTTTTTTAATTCAATAGGTTTTTTAAAATCATATTTAGCTAAATTGTATCAACTACACGAATATTTGTAAATAATTTACTCATTTTTTTCTAAATTATAGATGTCGCTGCAGATCGGTTCACTCACCCTTAAGCGAGTGCCTTTGTTAAGAATGTGATGCAACATCTTTCGGTGTATGTTTATATAGTCTGATATTAAAAAGTAATAATACGATGCACTAAATAACTACAAAAATTATACATTTATGCGAGAATGTGATATAATAATTGAACACTTATATTTAATAGGCTCGCTTTCACTTTCGTCTACCTCATCGTTGTCGGACATCAGCTGGCGAGCGATCATCAAATCGGAGTAAAGGAAATCCGAATTGAAAACATAATAAAGGCCGATGATTACTGCTTGACTTCTTCTCTATTGAAGTGTCTAGTATTAACTTTCACCGGAATAATCCGACCCCGAGCCCTGGGCTTAGGAATCATAATTCCGGACAAATGTATTAATACTGGTATTACAAAAAAAAGATAAGCATGTGAAAAAATAGCAAAATATTTTAGTTCTACAAATATTATTTTATACATATCGTCGTTGCGCGCTTTCAAAGAAAATAAAACGTTTATAATATAAGGCGTTCTAGATATAATATAATTTCCGTTTAAATGCATGGGTGTTTGTGGATGAACGGATTAAGCCGGACAAGAAAAAAGCGGACAGGAAAAAAGCGGACACGGAACAAACCGCACATGAAAAACCGAACACGGAAAAAGCGGACACGGAAAAAAAGTACAAAGAAAAATTCTCACATTTAATACTAATAATATTTTCTTAACTAATAAGTTAAAAAATGTTAAAAAAAAATATTTTAAATAACGTCTGTTCGCTTTTTTCCTGATCGGTTTAATCCTTAAACAGTGCTTGTGATATCAAAAAATTCTCTCCTTCTCAGTAATTCCAATCCTAACATGATTAGCCTCAACAGGTGCTTACCACTGATATATATATATATATATATATATATATTATATACATATAATATATATGTACAGACATGTGCGTAGCGATAGAATATTTTGTAGTCGTTTTTTTGAAACCATAAATGTACTGTATGTAGTTCTTTTGATGCGATATTTATATTTTAAATAAAAAAATATTACTTTGTAAACATTCATATTTTCTTTTAAATATATCGATAATTTGTGTATTATTTAGCAATCATATATATTTTTTTGGTAAACAACGTTACGAGCTATGACAAAGCTATCCTCGTGCATAATACATATATATATTTTTTAGAACATTCATCGACTTTCTTTTCTTAATCTCTTCCAAAAAATGATAGGTTGAACAACTGAATAACACGAAGTTCTCGTAGAAAACTTCTGATGAGATGCCTCCATTAAAAAGCTACGTGCTTCGAATACGGAGCGGATATGGATTTAAAAGAATATTTTTTTAAAAGCGGATATGATTGTTAAGAGATTTAAAATTGAGGACCGTTACTGCTGCAAAAATTAATTCAACGCACTACCTAGTCCTAGTGAAATGTTGCACCGTGAATAATAATCAAAAGCTTTAAATAGATTTAGTATTTTTATTTTTATTTTTACTGTTAGTCCTTGGTAGATTAACTGAATACATAATCAGGTTGAACGTCTTATCAAGTACTATCGGTTCCGGTAATTTTATTATATTAAATTTATATAATTTATTGATCAAATTGCCTTTTACTTGGAACAGCTCTAACATACTAATGATAATACAATCTATACCGAATTTAGTGCAAATTGTTTGATAATTATTTCGGCCATCGTTAGAAGTATTTCTGGAAAAACTAATGGCTATATCTTACAATTTCTAACTTGTAATGTGTTTATTCCAGGGCTGTGGAGTCGTGTAAAAAAAGAAGACTCCGACTCGTGCTTTAAAATTTAAAAAAAACGACTTCGGCTAAAATGATTTGTTTCAATCATTTTAACTGTACACATGTTTACTATTAGAAAATCATCTTCATTTAGTCTAGCATGCAGTGGCAACACTATGGGTTATTGTAGTTTGAATGCACATCATTAAATATATATTTTTTTAAATGAGTATTTTTCCGACTCCGACTCAGGACAAAATCTCCGACTCCACGACTCTCGACTCCGACTTCACAGCCCTGATTTTTACAAGGGCTGTGGAGAAGCAAACGGTCGGAGTCGGAGAGAGAAAAAATCATATTAGTTGTTCGATTATTAGAAGTTATTTTTTTTCTTTTGATTATATTGATTGGTGAAATGATGACTATGTACTAGAATTATTCTAATTATTACACGACTTCACAGCCCTGATAAAAACAAACTGCAATAATAGTGTTTTCTCCCGAAAATAAAAATATGCAACCCATCAAAACATCAACTACATAAAGACGTGATTGTACTTTTAAGTTTAACTATTTTACAAATTTGCTCACTTCACTTCTCAAGTGTTCGTTCAATTCTTGTAAAACTAAACTATGATATTTTTACCTGAATTAACATATCGACTGCGGAAAGTAAAAATAACGTAACCCTCAGTTTTTTCAGCTTTTTTTCGATAATAACATTGTATCAAACATAATACACGTTCTATCAAAAGGATGTAAGCTGCAAATGCCGAATAAATCTAAATTTAGCTTTTAAGTTTAAAAAAAGATGAGCTTGTGAAAATTGAAACCAAGAAAAGACTAAAAAAATGTTTTCCTAGACAATTTATTCAATTAATATTAGATTATGCCAATTAAACACCGGCTTAGAAGTCTTCGTGCACTTGAAGGTTGTGTATATTTCATAATTTACACACGGCACAAAATCATCAAAACACGTTTTTTGAGTGGGTGACGTCCTTTTTCTTTTCAACAGTCGGTATTATAAAGTATTTACCTCATTATCAATTTACTTGGTTTCATTTATTCTATGTACAGTTTCACTGCATTTGTCGATGTTGAAACAAAGGCAATGTTTACGTGTTATTTAACCGATCAGTATGGAAGGAATGTCTTTGTTTTTTTTAATAACAATGAAATAATTTACTTTTCATACTGAAGAGACGCACCCCCACCTGAGTCACGACTGTATAAAATTCACATTGTTTTCCGAAACTGCTATTATTCAGTGACTCGTCAAAAGAGTTTTCTACAGTCAGTAGCGCACAAAATTTAACAACAATAAAAGAATCCATGCTAAAACGTACGGGTGCAGGTTCTAATCTTAGAATAGACACCTTAGGACATGGGTGTCCAACCGGTAGATCGCGATCAACCGGTCGATCCCGAAAGCTTCCGTGAATTTCAAAAAAATATATAATTTAAATATAAAATATACAAAAATACTAAAATAAATACTTATTTTGTAAGCACATACCTATCTCATGATATGTATTTCGCATTCAAAATAAACATTTTTAAGTTTGAAGAAGGGAAAAAACCCTAAATAAATAAATTTCTTATAAGAATCATGTTGGGAGTCGATCGCGAGAAAACTTAAGATTGAAAAGTCGATACCAGGGCAAAAAATACTTTTTCATGCGATATTTTGATTTTTGGAACCGATTAATCAAATTATATGAAAGTGAGACTTTTTACGCGCCACATTCTGGAACCAATGTATCGCGTAAATATAGATAACGCTACTCTTGACAAATCCATATGATTTTTAGATAGTACCAACTTTTAAATAATACGTGTCAAAATTTCATAACAATCTGACGTTTAGTTCGCATGTTAGTGTTTTTTTTTATAATTGTAGTGTAGTTTTCAAAACAATGGAAAATATCTGATATTTCCTAATAATTTGATTCAAATTGATCGTTGTTCTGCAAATCAATCAATTCTAGTTGCAATGATGAATAGACCTCGTTGATGGATGCTGAGAAGGGGTTAGAAAATGCTTTAAGCAACAAACAAAGCGTGTTTTGACAACAATAATCTAAAAACAGACTTAACATGCACCACAGACGGTACTCATTGTAAAAAGATGAATTACGGGCGCAAATGTATACCCGTGAAAATATAATCATATTAAATAATAAAGGATAGTATTAAGTTTTCTATCAGTGGCGATTCAAATTATAAAACTTTGCTACTGCACAATTTTTTCACATATCAAACAAAGATTTTTATCGTATTCAATGAAAAATTTGGTGATGAAGTACTTGTTATTTTGGGCCGCAACAAATGTCATTTCGGACCCCGGTTTGTGCACCACTGCCTTAAGTTGTTTGCTGTATATAAACAAGATCAAGAGAGGACCTCTCATGCCCATTGCCGGTGCGAGGTTATTTGACGCCCTATGCAACGGTTATTGGCGCGCCCACTTTTTAAAAAATCATCCTATTTTTTTTTTGAAATAATGAAAAAAACAATTAGGGATCATTAGATTTTTCTTCATACACATATGTGGAGCATAATGCCTCCAAATGGAGGTATCTCAACTGCAGCTTTTCTATGTTAACTGTTTGTTACTCAGTCGCTCAACCTCTCTTTTTCGAATCATATAGAATGCGATACATAATTACAACGAACAATTAATACAAACATCAAAAATAAAATGAAATTTACTATTATTATAAGAGTGTATACAAATAATTTTAATACTCCATTTTTGCGCCCCTGATGGTTTGCGCCCTAGGCGGTTTCCTATTTCGCCTGTATGGTGGCGCCGGCTCTGCTCATGCCTCTATATTGACTGTGGAAAGGAAAAAGGACGTAACCCACACATATCAAATTTTACAGGAGGCGCTAAAAACGTGTTTTTATGATTTTGTGACATATGCAAATTATGAATTATACACAACCTTGAAGTGCACGGATACTTTTAAACTGGTGTTTAATTGACATAATCTAACATTGATTAAAGAAATTGTCTCGGAAAAACCTTTATTTCAGTGTTTTTTCTTGGTTTTAATTTTATACAAGGTCATCTTTTTCAAACTTAAAAGCTAAATTTAGATACTAATTCGGCATTTTCAGCTTCCATCCTTTTGATAGAATGTGTGTCAAGTTATATACATTGTGATTATCGAAAAAAAGCCGTTTTGGAAAATTGAGGGTTACGTCCTTTTTCCTTTTCACAGTCGATATATTCTCACCACGCGATATTCAAAATACCAAAATCGGCCGTACCACATGTGATAACGTTAGCAGGGGACGGGTTAAAAAAAAGAATCAAGCAAATAGATTAAAAACAGGCCATCTTTAAAATACGATGCAGATACATCGCATATGGTCCGCAGATACGTCTGACATCACTGGGAAGCGTTGCAAATTTTCGAAGAAATTACGAATGTGCTGTCTCCCCCAAAGAGTACACTGCTGGATGCCAAGGCATGCGCAGACAGATAATTCGCTTTGCATTTTACACAAGGTCATTGACGCTCATCGACCTTACGTATTTTTTTCATTATATTGCATACAATGCGGTCAAAAAGTTTAAGCCCAATTTCCTTGTCCGTATCAACCTCTTAAAATCTTAAATGATGTCGCTTTTTACAACACACATAGTTATCATAATATATTGTTTTAACATTTCCATGCATCTGCGTCTTTTCCGAATGTGTATGTGTTTTTATCAGGGTTGTTGATTCGTGAAACCGCGACTCCAACTCCGTCATTTATAAATGGTCCAATTCGATTTTTAAAAACCCGTAAAATTGAATTGCGTATTTGTATTATATAAATATTATTTTTTTACCATGTCCGCTTCCAATATGGAGCATATGGACTCCTAATGGAGTTTATCTCACCAGAAATTTTTCTACAAGAACTGCTTGTTACTCAGTTGCTCAACCTCTCTTTTTCCGAAGAGAGTAGGAATAGAAGGAAAGGGCTAGGACAGGACTAGTGGTTAGCTAATCGCTCTCGATACGCCTTGTTCATACGATAGGATGGGTGGGAGGGGGGAATTCAAGACACCACATACATCCATGCCTTTGAACAGAAATTCATAAATCGATTGAAAAATCAATTAATAAAACTGCCCGTAATGGGATTCGAACCCGTGCCTTCCGTAGCGGTAGCCAACGATGTTGACCACTCGGCCACACAGGCTTATATACAGTAGCCTTTACAATGAAACCAATGCAACATTTAAGATACCACGTTGTGAGTTTATCGAGTAGAAAAACTTTTTCATTATTGTGTTCGTTAGCTTTATTAAAGCTTTCGTCCACTTTCTCTTTACCAAAATAAAAAAAAATCAATACATTTAAATATATTGTTGCCGATTTAATGCAGAAAAACTACGAAACACCGACGAAAGTTAATGAACCCGCTCGCATTAAAATTATTGAGCAACGTTTTCTCAACGCCAAAAATATTTAAATTTTTTAAACGCCCTAGTTAAGAAACTGCGTGGTCGAGTGTCAACGTCGTTGACTTAGAACACGGAGGTCGCGGGTTTAAATCCCAGTACGGACAGTTTTTATAGATTGATTTTTCAATCGATTTATGGATTTCTGACAGAAGGCATGGATGTATTGATTTCTTGAATTACCTCCCACCCATTCTGTCCTAAAAAACGGACGTTGCAAGAGCGATTAGGTAACCACTAGTCCTGCTCTAGCCCTATCCTTCTATCCCTACTCTCTTTGAAAAGGAGAGGTTAAGCAACCGAGTAACAAACCGTTCTCGTAGAAAATAATAATTGTTAAGTACCTTCAATGGGAGGCCATATATATGCTCCACATTGGGAGCGGACGTGGATTAAAAACCAAGTTAAGAAACTTTGGAAGCCATTGCAAACGTTTCGAGCATTCCTGCAATATCGGTATGCATCTTTGTCTGAGAGCATGTCACGGTGGATTAACCAAAAAAATATATCTTTTACGATGTTTTGGTTCACGGTGTAACTATTATGCAAAGAACGCTGGAGGCATACAAAATAATTTGTGCCTACCTACTAATTCAAAACACGCGAAATATAAATTCTTCTTGGTCAGGTGAGATAGTCTGCTGGAAGTTCATTAACTGGAGGAGGAGGCTGTAGTCTGGGATGAGGTGACCATAAGTGCTACGTTACATTCAATAAATTAAATTTAGTCAATAAGTTATTCTCGATTATTGAAAATATCCAAGGAACAAATAAGATAAATAGAGAATCGTAGTTCACATAGAAAAACCTGCAAGTAATTTTGTCATCACCAAAAACCGCCATATTTCAATGCAGGATTTAGAGTAGAGCTTATACAAAAACTAACATTTGAAAAAACCGGTTTTTGAATTACAATATTTACTAAAATTCGTATTAGGCCAGTTTTTGAAATTTAAAAAAAAGGATATTTCAAATAAAATGTTCAAATTTTTAAATTTTGACAAAAATGTAGTAAAATTAGTTGTGTATTAGAAATTGGTAAAAATGATGACAGCGGTCACCAAACTACGGCCCGCATGCCGCATCCGACCCGCGAAAAGTTATGGATTTTTGCATAGAAATTATTCATACAAGAAATATAAATTTTCATGATTTAGTTGTGAATTCACGACAACTATTTATTTAAAATCATCAATTGTCATACAACTATCTGGTAGGGCAGTGCTTCCCAACCTTTTTCGTTCCACGGCCCCCCTGAATCTAAAAAAAATAATCCGCGGTTTTTTTTAGCTCACTGACGAATTCGAAATCTTCGATTTGCTATACTTTCCCCCGAGAATCCAGTTTCTATCCAATCCAATCCGGCGGCCCCCTTAAGAAATTGCGCGGCCCCCAATATGGGAAACACCGATTTGATAGACTTAAATATATAGATTTTTGTACTTTCTACTGAATTTCGCGGACCCCCCAAAACAATCCTACTCAAAAATTTCTCGAATATTCTCATTTATTGAAATTCTAAGGGCAAACATTTGTTAACATTCTAATTATTATGTAACCACATAAAATGAAATATTATTCTGGTTGGATTCCAATGGGAATTTATTTTTCGTCCGGCCCCCTTAGTTTTAAAATAGTTCAATCCGGCCCGCTTCTCAAAAAGTTTGGTAACCCCTAGTCTAACCCTAACGCACCGCGCTGCTATGCGTGAGTGTTAAGAAAATTTTGACAAGTAGCACTGTAATATCTTGTATAATTGCTTGCATTACCGGTAAAGCGGTTTATATGTAAATCGAATAAATTCTCTAAATACCGTTAAATAAAAAAAATAACCGGTAATTATAACAAAAGATTATTGCAAATATGCATTCGGAATGTTTAGTTTTGTTTAAAAACACCGGAAACATTTAAATACCCATGGGAATCGCAAGTTTCAAGTTCGTTGACAGCCAATACAAAAATGAGCGAATTTAAGTTTTAGTCAAGCCAACACGTGAAAAGATAACCATCTCTACATAAACAACAATGGAAACAAATTGGTTTTGCCGTATCAATTGTATGTGGCCATCTGTGATAATATTTATCAAGTATATTTAAAACGATTCAAAAATGATACGAAATGATTTCATGACGTCGTTGGGCCAAGTGCAAATTAAAGCTCTTTGAAACCAACACACATTTCGGGCTTACAAAACTTGTAATAACGAAACCGGGATTTGATCCGTTTATTCAAAACCAAAACACTCCAAAACCGAAACCGTAAATGAGTTAGTTTTTGATTTGGCGCCCCTTAAGCCCTGACTGTTCGTGACTGCAATTGTGCAAATTGCCAAGAAAATTTACGACCAATTCATTTAAGGACCAAAATAATTATTCTGTACTAACTGCTTGAAGATTTTTGTTTTTCTTGCTTGCTCAGCCATACCAATGTCACAAATATTTTGTTTCAGTGTTTTGTATTGTAAAATAAATGTTTTCAACTATGAAGCACTAAAAAGGACCAACATAAATTCTTATAAGATTCGTGTAAGTTGATATCCGTGAAACAATTAAATTCATTATAAAGCTCCTAAGCCCAACCTTTAATGAGTATCGATGTACCTGTACGTCTAAGTATGTCGTCATTTTCAAGTTTTTACAATAAAAAGCTGGTCTGACACTATCAGCTAAGTCTCAAACTCAATTAAAATTACAACATAATGATAAAATTACAACTAAGCGTCAGTTCAAGTTCATCCGTGCACTTGAACGGCTGAAGATGCCGAAAGCCAAAACCCGGGTCGTTAGTGACAAAATTTGTGTAAATTTACATAATTTGAACGATTCAAATTTAATAATGAAATTCTACCAAGCACCTTCAGTCGAAATCTTAAATAAAAAAATAGTTTACTTTACATTTTTACTATGCATTTTATAATCTTAATATAATAAATAATATTCTTCTCAGATTGATCAGTATCCAAAAAAAAAGATATAGTTTTGTGTCTGGCAATACTACAAATAATCAAAATATAAGGAAATTCAGTCAAAATTAACTCACTCCTCAAATGTGTTAAGAAACACACTGAGCATTAAAAGTGGAAGAAAAAATATATTGTTCTCTCGACTTCGACGCAACATCTGTAAGTGACTCAATTTAAATAGCTTTTGAGTCAAAGACGATAGGCCCAAAAAACAGACAGACTAATAAAATAAGTTGCCAACCTTCGATTGATGGCGGTACCACGAGAGGAAGATTGAGAATGTTTTGAAACTGGTTTTGTGGTGTAACACATTTACTGTGTTACCAAAAATAGTATGACGTTTTTCATATTCTCGATTTGGTCGATAAGATTGTCATTTTAAATTACATCGTATTGCTTTTAACATCAAGCGATAGTGCTTGAATTATCTATACTTATTCGAACATAACGATTGTTCTATATTATATTGGCAATGGTCTTATTACACGATTACAGTTCAATGTACCAAACAAAAAAAAAATGTATTAAATATCAGATATAAAGTGACTGAATTACGTATACCTACTTGTTTTTTATAGATGTCATAACTATGGCTTATACAAAAACCGACTTAAACCGGTTATACCGGCTAAAACTCGGTAACGACCGGTTTTCGAATAGCAAAAAAAAGTTTAATATTTTCAAATTTCGTTTTCTATTATACAAACTGTATGATACTTAAATTGTATTCGGTATTCTTCTTAATGAAATGTGTTTTTAAAACCACAAAACGTCTGAGTCGCAACAAAAATGTTTTATCTTAATATAAAGTTATCTTCCACAAAACGACCACCGTATCCATTAAAAATATTTAACGATTAATAAACTACATACTTCACTTCGTTTTATTTGTAACAAAGTCAGTTTCAAGCCAATATATTAAGATTTTTAATGAAATAATAAATCTTACCTATATTAATTTTAATATTTAAAACAGGGTTACCATGTTGGGGAAACCGGCTTTCAAATGTCGCCAACTTAGCAAGAAAGCCGACAAGCTTTTTTTCATAACTCTAATTGTAGCAGAGTTTATGTATGCGTGGTCAAAAGTGACTCGGCCTTAACCCTTTGCCCGCGTCACCAAATTTAGCGAGCATGCCCAGAACGCCGCTGCTTTTTTGCGGATTTTGTTATCGCGTTTTCGACTATAAATATAGGTTGTAATATTTTTTCAACTAATCAAATATGTTAATTGCCACCCAAAGTAACTTTTTCAATAATAAAATAAATATATTTCTTGTATTTTCGGTTTATAATTCAACAATAATCTTTCTTCATACAATTGCGGCGTGACGTAGCCATATTGCAAAATACCGCCACGCGCGACCGAGAACACTGCGCCACCACCATACCATGTGCTTATAATATTAAATTCTCGGAACAATATCAATTTCACCCGCACTCGATCGCTTATTTCAATTACCCAAAATCTTGCTTTGGTGACGTATGTTCCCGGCGTGTTCCAAAAATAAATTATTTTAGCCTATAATGAATCTTTTTTGACTAATGCCATCTATTGAATTTGGTAAAATATACATTTAGTAATATTTTCAACCAAGTTATACAATTTTAACACAAAAGATAGCTCTTATACAAGGTTTGAAATTTCCATGACATCTATACGTGTCACGCGCGCTGAGGGCATGTTCGCTAGGATATGCATAGCGGTCATGCGCGGTGAGAAGGTTAAAACGCAAAAATAAGCTAGCTGTGTGCATCTGTGCTACGATCATAAATCGATAATAATAGTACTTAAGTCTAGTTTTTTGATTCATTAAACCAGACATTATTTTATTTCAAACACTTCCTCCGACGTATATTATCAATTTTCAAACTAGGCGTGGAATGCAATAACTCGTATAGTTTTGTCCAGTGAACTTTATTCACTATTTCATTAAAACAGGATTGGGTGATCATAAAAAAATAAAGCGGTTTCTAATGGAATGGTATTATTCTAATGAAATTCCACCAGGTCGGCACGTAGCTAGACTAGAAATTAACTAGTTCCACATGTGTAGTCAACGTTTTTTTAAATTGAATATGCGGCCTATAGAAAATTATCACTAAATACTAGGGCCCCCAATCGAATATTCGGACCTTTTTTTATCTATTCGATATTCGAATATTAGGGCAACAATTCGTATAGTATTGTAATATTTTAAACTTGGGCGCATTTAATATTTATTCACAATAAATGAGTTTGACGAAATAGATCTCAAACAACATTGTAAAATAAATGGTGCCATCGGCTTAATCAAACGAGGAATTACGTTTTCTTGTAAAATGCAAAATAAATCAGTACAATATAATTGTAAATAATATTGGTAAATCTTTAAAATTATTAGTTACCGACTAATATTTTTTTTGTAATATTTAAGGCAGCGATTTCCAACCTGGGAGGCGCGAAGATATTTTTTTCTTCAAAGGGAGGCGCAGTAACATAAAGGTTGGAAACCATTGATTTAAGGCATTGTTTTAATATTATATAAATAATGTAAATTAATAATTATTCAAATCGAATTTTTAATATTATTTTCTTAGTTCAGATTTTTTCAAATAGCTGAAGTTTTACTATTCGATGTTCGAATAGTTGATATTGGCCGAATAGTTGGAGTCCCTTAGCTAATCACTCGCTACTACGTTATTTTAGTTTCAGATGGGTGGTAGAGAACGTAAACATCATAGGCAGCCATGTCTTTAAACACAAACCAATAAATCAATTGAAAAAAAATATTAAAAAAGATATATATGTATATCAGCTTGCAAACTAAAAATTATCGACTTTTTTATTGTTTATTTTTATTTATTTGTTGTTTCGCATTTGTAATTCAAACTCTTGGGGTATACTGATGTAATATACGTACTGGATTGAGTTAGACAGATTGTATAGCCCTGCACATTAAAATTCAACAAAACAAGTATCACAGACTGCGCAGGGTTAAAATGCAGAATTGATAAATTATTTCTGCAAGATGCAAGTGAGATTACAAAAACAACTTTGTAATATCGGAATAACAAGTTTTAACTCCACCAGGAGAGTAACCTAGAAAGCGAAAGTAAAATAAGAGTTTTTATAGCCATTTTAATTGTATCATTATTTCTTACCTGAACGTGAAATGTAGTTTTAAGGTAAAAAAATAAAATAATACAGTATTTAATTACACAATAATAATCCATCTATCTTTTATTAAAAATCTATATATTAATAGCCGATAAGGTCCGTACGTCCGTCCGTCCATCCGTCTGTCTGACCAGATTTCACACCTTCCAGTCTCTACTTTTTTATTCATACTAAATTTATATATTAAAAGTCGATAAAATAATCACTCGCTTTTCACTTTTCACAAATGTGTGCGTACTGATGATGTCCTCGAGACTTCTTCTTCTTCTACGAAATGTATTTTGTTTGCGTTAATTTTCAAATTAATAGATAATGAAATGAAATAAAATAAAATAAATTTAAATTAAATAAAAATTAAATTAAATGAAATGAAATGAAATGAAAATAAGAAAATGTCGATAAGGTCCGTCCGTATGTTTGAGTGAGTGGGTGAAGGATGTCCTATTGATCGCTCACTTTTCACAAATAATCACAGATGTGGTACAAAATAAAATAAAATAAATTAAAATAAAATAAAATAAAATAAAATAAAATAACATAAAATTAAATACTATGCAACAAAAATCTCACGTTGCTGGGCAACGGGCTTACAGCTAGTATATATTATTTCGACATATTATTGTCAGAAATATGCAGAAAAGAATAAGTTACTATGATTGAATTGTCATTTATAGCTAGTTCGTCTTTTCGTATTAAAAGATGTTGAACACTCTTTTTTAATCCTCTCCCAATGTGGAGCATACGGCCTAAGAATGGAAGTATCTCAACCGATTTTTTCTACGAGAACTTCTTTTTACTCAGTTGCTCAACCCCTTTTTTGTTTTTTAAGGGACTAGGAATATAGAAAGGATAAGGTTAGAATAAGACTAGTTGTAAGCTAATCGCTCTCGCTACGCCCCTTTATTTAAGAATTGTAATGTGATTTTTAAACATCACAAACATTCATACCATTGAACAAAAATCGATAAATCGATTGAAAAAATAATGTTCGTACTGGGATTCGAACCCGTGAGTTCCGGCATGGAAGCCAACAATGTTGACCACTGCGCCATGGACCCGACGTTGAACTGTAATAATTAGTATTTTTTAACCTTTAAATTTTTTTTTACGCTGACTATTTTTTTTAAAAGCTGAATTGCTTAATTTGAAAGCGGTTGTGAACAGTATGTATAACATAAACTATCTATCATGTGTTGCTATCGTCAAAAACTGCACAATAAAAATGTATCATTAACCATGTTGTTTAAATATGCCATTAACGGAAAGTTTTACAAAGTAATAAATAAAAAGTCTATTCAATATTATTAAATGATCAATCTATTAAAATATTTTCTACATTGCAATTCAATAATGTACTCGAAAAGAGAATCGTTCATACACGAGAAACATACTTTGATTCTCTTAACTCCAGTTTAATTAACGAAATCAAAAACATCCCCGGATTACAATATATGAAGAAGAAAAAACATGTGGGAAATAAATAATCGCGTTGAATCAACGGCTTACTTGGAAAAAAGTTGTTATTCAACAAGCGTAGATTTAATAAGCCTAATCGAAAGTGAAAATCAACGATGAGCGACTCGACACACAATGATAGAATTATATTAAGCCACCGAGTACGCAGTCGTTTGGTACGTTTTTCCGTTAATTCCCACGGAGTATTCCTTTAAGAGAATGCGGAAATTGTACTTAATCCGCGACTTTTTTTACTGTCGGCAGAAAGTCGTAACCGACAATTTATAAATTTAACAGAACTGAAGGTTTCACTTTTAGGATGTTCACTGTCAAAACTTGGTGGAAAGGCATTACAATAAGAAAAACACAATATTCCTTTGTACTTATTTCTAATTTTAGTTATCAAGATCAGGAACAGTTTCGCTCATTATGAGCATTATCCACTGAAAAGAAATAAAATTTAACAGTGTCGTTTATAAAAAAACAAAATAAATAAAAAAAATATTTTTTATTTTTTTATCTGTTGATAATGATCGTTATGAGCGACACGGTCCTGATATTGCTAAATAAAAGTAGTACAAAAGAATATTGTGTTTTTTTTTTAAATATAATGCCTTTCCACCAAGTATTGACAGTGAGCACCCTAAAAGTACATAACATAAATATGAATTTATTAATGTATATAAAAAAATTCTGATATTTATCAGAAGTGGTAACACTGGATATTTACTAAGATAATGACGCTAGTGTTGTTCGGTATGAACACATGGCTATGAAATAGATTTTTTTGGATACCTCAGTTTCACTAATATTATTATATATGTTACAGTCAATGTATGCACTTAGTAAATGTATATATTGTCCTTTTAAGACAGTTACAGTATACACGAGAGAACAAATAAACACATTAACTAGAAAGACGAAGTTAAATTTTTCACAAACTTAAAAATAATCACACGTGCACAGATGAACTTGAACCGACAGTAAACAGTTTTCATCGTTTATAAATTAGGAACATGTAGTTATCTTATAACCGTTAAGTGGGTGTGAATACCTGAAGATAACGAAAGGTGAAAGTATAGCCTTTAGTGAAAACAATTATGGAAATGTAACACAATTTTAACGATTCGATTTTTTTTTAACCATATAATATTATTAATTTTAAAACGCGAGCTTAGGCACACATAAGTGATCTTTGGAAGTGGTTAAACAGTGTTTATAGTAAACTTGACTATCCAATTGTTTGTTGATATATGTAGCAAAACATTTAGAATTTTTTGACATACTTTATCAAAAATGGATTTTTGAGCTTTAATATTTTTTTTGGTAATAGAAATATGAAAGGAATTTACAGATAAAAATACAAAATATTTATAAATATACATATAACAAATTTACTATAATTAAAATGTCAATTACATCTTACAAATAAATGCTACATGCAATCACATCCAAGAACAACTAAGTTGTCAGTTGAAGAGTGGTCACTAGCAATAAATTCGGAGGTATTTAAAATTCTGGGAAATTTTACATTATGACAGATGTAAATATTTTTGAAAGATAAATGCGGGCAGTGATACACTGATGAATAATAGCTCGAGTTTCTACTGTAATATTGATAATGTAATATGTATTATACCTATAATGACCAAAACTCGACCAAGTTCAAGTGAACACGCATAGCTTCCGAAAAAGAAGCACTTAGAGCCGAACTGGAAATTATAATCGCACACAACACGGGCAGAAGAGCACGTCAAATATTTACCTTATTATTTCTACATAATATAATGAGAGTAGAATTTAAGGTTCACAATAAATATTATATAAATAATATTTTAGAAACCGGGATCCCGGTATTCCGAGTGCATTTCGTGTTGAAAATTAAAAATACCGTCATTTAGATTTTTACAAAAAAGATTGATTATTAATGAAAATTTTACGTTTTGTAAAGAACCTCGATCGATTTCTGTCCAAAGACATGGGTGTTTGTGATGTCTAAAAATCCCCTCCCACCCTTTCTGATTCTTTGATAACTGGGCGTAACGAGAACGATTCTTTAACCACTAGTCCTGTCCTAGCCTTATCCTTCTATTCATACTCTTTTTTTGAAAAATTAAGGTTGAGTGACTGAGTAACAAACAGTTCTCGTATAAAAAATCTTTTGTTAAGATACCTTCTTTAGGATGCCATATGTTCCACATTGGGAGCAGACATGGATAAAACTACGCTATACGGGGGAAATCAGCATACACTGTAGGAAATATATAGTTATAGGGGGGTTTGCTGTACTTTTAGTAATACCGGTATTGCAATCCCTGGTAGGAAAAAAAGACAAAAAACGTCGAGGGAAAAACAATCTCTAGAAGATTGCCGCGAGCATTATACGAACTGCATTATAGTATTTTAAAGTGGAATATGTTTGGACACGTGTCAGGAAGTATCGCGTGACTGATGATGATGGATCAGCGCACGCATCGGCTTTTCTATTTTCAACTCTCGACGACCAAGTGTTGTACGAATGCATCTTGTGATTTTATTATTACACTGATGAACCATTATGCAATCGGAGCAAACTGGTCATCTTTAATATTGGAGAGACAACTTTCGGTGGGCGACTGATGAGTCGGTCAAAGAGTGGTTTGGCAATTCAACGATTCGAATCCACACAAAATTTTAGATCCCTGCCACCGACTATAATACAGATCAAAGAGATCTAAAAAGATACGACAGTATTTTTTCGATCGATATATCGATTTCTGTTCGAAGGTATGCGTATTTGTGATGTCTAAAAATTTCTTCCCACCTTTCCGATCCTTCAATAACTGGGTGCAGCGAGAGCGATTAGTTTACTTGTCCTGCCCTAGCCGTATCCTTCTATCCCTAATACTCTCTTCGGAAAAGAAATATTGAACGACTGAGTAACAGACAGCTCTCGTAGAAAAAGTTATGTTGAGATACCTATATTAGGACGCCATATGGAGAGCACTGGGAGCGGACATGGATTTGAAAAATCTGTAAAGTTTATGTCCGCATATTATTCTTTATTTTCTCCCCGTTTGATTTTGATGCACCGTCATTTTTCTTATGACATATGAAAATACACCGTGACTTCGAAAAGGTTAAAAAAACCACTTAAGTATATACGAAAATAAAAAGTACAAAATATATTTTAATTTATTTTATTTTCGGTCTTATAGAAAATATACGTACATGAGAGGCTCTATTTTGGAATTTATTTATCAATAAGTTTTCACATATTGTCACATTCTTTAATGTATGTATGATTTTATTAAGAGGTTATCAAACCGACGATAGAAGGCTTCATTGTAAACACGTTTTGAAAGGATAAACCTTCGGAAACGGTTTATTCAATTACCTGCATAGAACTACTGTCAGCAATGTCAACTTGTTGGATCCCAAGCAGGTATTATTGGTAAAACAATAAATGATTTTTTTACTAAGCACACAGTAGTATATTTACTCAATTTAATACCGTTTTCTTTATAACCTGCAAAAGGTATCTTAACAATATAATGTAGGTTTATATTATGGTATCATATCGACTGTGGAAAGGAAAAAGGACGTAACCCTCAATTTTGAAAAACAGCTCTTTTTCGATAATCACAATGTATACAACTTGAAACACGTTCTATCAAAAGGATGGAAGCTTAAAATGCTGAATAAGTATCTAAATTTAGCTTTTAAGTTTGAAAAATTTGACCTTGTAAAAAATTAAAACCAAGAAAAAACACTGAAATAAAGGTTTTTCCGAGACAATTTCTTTAATAAATAGTAGGTTATGTCAATTAAACACCAGTTTAGAAGTATCCGTGCACTTCAAGGTTGTGTATAATTCATAACTTGCATATGTCACAAAATCATCAAAACACGTTTTTAGCGCCTCCTGTAAGATTTTATATGTGTGGGTTACGTCCTTTTTTCTTTCCACAGTCGATATACATATACGTATGCATTCCAAAGCTTGTTTGTATACCTAAAAACTTTTAAATCACTGTTGAAATAAATCCACAAATGAGATGCAACGTAACCAGAAACTCCGAAAATCGATTCGGATGAAATATTAATGAGGTCTGTAAACATTTATTGGGCAAATTTGAGGTGATATAGACATTTTCCAAAGTATATCGAAATTAGTTTATTATTAAAGATAAAAAATTGAGAAGAACTGAACTTTACTTGGCAGAACTCCATTATAATAAGGTGAAAAAATAACAAATTATTTTAGTTCTACAAATATTATTTTTTATATATTTTACAGGATAGATTGCATATCTCTTCAAATCCAGTGTATGTATGCGAGTTAATGTAAGTTTAAACATAGTTATGATGAAGGCATACACAAAAATAGCTATCAACTATATAAAAAAATAATATTTGATATACTAAAATACTTAGTTATTTTTTCACCTTATTTGAGAAGAAACCTAATGAAAGCATCTCCGTAATAAGTCAATTAAATACAGCAAAGAATTAAGCACTACAAAATTATAGTTGATAGCTTTTTCGGATTGACGCCATCGTCAGAACTAGGATTAAACAGATTTTATTATGCAAACTAACTAAGAATGGGTATACTGGCATGTTGCTTGCACTAACATATTAAACTTTATTTAGACATAAATTATTGCAGTGTAGAATTACAAATCAGACCGTGTTTCGAAAAACTTAGAAGGATTTTCTGAAAAATAACAAAAGACTCAAATCAACATGTTGCCAACGGAGAAAACCATAAATAATAATGCGTGTTTCGGAAGATAGAGGGAATTTGGGCATGTGTAGATTTTTCGGGTAGTGACAATAGGCATAATCAAGGAAATAAACAAACTAATAACTATATTGTAACATCGAATTAGGCGTGCATAAGAAGTTCACACATAATAAGTATACATTGGACATGTTTTCTTTTAAAATCAATAAATAATATCGTGAAGCAATTTTTTTTTTCGTATAAAAACTTAAAAATTAATTAAGGGTGTTATAGTGGGTTGCGTTATTCTCTTTCTTTTTTTAATGTTATGTTTATTATCATGGATTATAATATAGTTCAATTATATCCTATGATTATTGTAGAATTAAATGCATGGCTTTATTTACGTTATTACAGTGGGGTTCTACCACGTAACTGACAGTTATAGCACAATAGCGGCCATTTCAGAAACAATATGTCCGACATGCAATGATTATATCGGGATACAACTGGTTGATAAAGCGGAACAAAAAAACATTCTAAACAAAACCGGCGTCGGGTATTAATATGTAACCGTGTCAACCTTCAACGGGCGTTCTCCAGCAGTCGACGCCCACTTACCGTATCTGAAAAGAAAAAATAATTAATTAATATTTAATTATACACACCGCGAAAGTGATATCGATTGAAATTTGGAATGACGTGTTGATGTTAAAAGAAATTTTAGTTTAAAAAATTTCAGCCAGATGCGCATGTTGTTGGTTCGATAGTTCACTGAAAACAAACATACTGTGCAACACTGCGTTAGTAACAAAAATAAATAAATTGTGCAACAGAGTTTGGGCATTAAATATACATTATGGAATTGACGTCACAAGTTTTCTATAAAAACGTTTATCAAAACAAATGCTTAGTAGTCTATGAATGTACATTGGTGGAAAAACAGATTAAGCATAGAAACGTCATCAATTTATAAAAATGTCGCTAACTAGATTTTTAAAAAATACTAGTTTTGCATATGGAAATAAATGAATATAAACAATCTTCTCTCAGTTAAATATAAAAACAATCCGTAATATCACGCTATTGTTTTGTTAACGTTTCAATCAATTGTAATTGAATTGAGATAAATGACTAAATGATTCAGTAAAAATATGAGACAAATAATAATTATCACCTTTCTATAACTTGGATGAGATGTATCAAAACTGTGTCAGTCATATCTCAAAACTTTCAATTTTTATTTGTAGAACTATGGAACTAAGCTATCGATAAAATGTCACCGTAGATCTAATTCGCTAAATCGCTCGCCTGAACAACACCGCCACAATCCCAAATTCTGAGTTAATCACATATCGTCGTTAATTTTCTATAAACACCTATCTCAACTTTTGTCAGTTTTTCGTTTTTTAAATGTAATAAATTAAGAATTTAACACATTTCGAAGTAAATTTATTTCTGAAAACTTGTACTTTTTGTGATACGGGATTGTATAAAATCAACGAAGATATGGAATTTTCATATTTTGTGTGATCTCTTTGTCAAAAATGAAAACTTAACTGGCAAACCATCTGAATGGTGTTTATATAATATGTTTTAATTATGGTAGTGGTTATTCCAGATATTTAAAACAATATTTGAGATTGCAATAGAGAAATAATTCGTACAACTAAAAAACAGTGCTAACTTAAGATACTTATACTGACCAGGCAGTTTATCTGACATACACAGGTGAAACTGACATATTTTGGTATGTGGTGGTGTTGTCCTAAGAGTGCGAAATCAAAAACTTTAAGCCACAACATGTATGTACAGTAAAACCCCCATTTACACTATAGTCGGGACCGTGTAATTGGGGGTGTGAATCTCATACAAAATTAGGGATTTGGTTTTTCCCCGCGGAAAACGTAAAACTAATAATTCCCTTAGTTTTGCAAAAAAAAATATGGACGAAATATTTAGTTTTTGTAGTAGTAAATATCCCGCACACAGTCGGCCAGCTATGCGTGTATAGCCTGACACGTGTTGAATACACAGACGCTAGCCAAATTTGACTGTATGCGCAGCACAGACGACCGTCTCTTAGTAACGACAATGAAATGCGACCGTGCAATTGGGGGATTTACGGCGAATATTTCAAACAAGCGCGTAATTCGGGGTAGTGTAATTGGGGGTTCCACTGTACACTGAACTCCTCATTTAAACGGTAGATACGTTCCACGCGAAAAAACACCGTGTAAAAAATACTGAAATAAAAAAAAATGGTGGATAGATTTCCTTGTATAAAAATCAATTCAGGATATCAAAAAAATAAATTCATTATTGCTTATTGTATGTATTTTTTTTAAATACTTAATTATTCACATACCTCTCTGCGCATAATACTGAGTAGCAAGAACATGCGAGGGATATAGGAAATTCCAAATTACCGTTACGCATTGTCAAATGAATGTTCATTTTTTTTTATCTTTTTTTGCACGGTGATATTTTGAAATCGTGTAAAAAACGTTTAAAGAGGGGGTTCAGTGTATGTAATTGGAATACTGTCAACGTACTTGAATAAGCTGTTATTAAAAAAATAAGCAACAACATTGATCGTACTCAAGTTATATGAACTGTAGCATAAGCTTAAACAAATGGGGAGGTGACAAGTTTATTGACCCACCACCAGCATGTATGTATGTAAATGCAACCGCCAATTCACGGCCGCCAGCCAATTAGGACCACCGATCAATAACCACAAATGAAATTACTTCTCACATTATAAAACCGATAGAGATGGCAAGAAACACATTTGAAAAACGAATCATCTCTTCAGCAATTCAGACAAGTCTGGGTGCACGATGGAGGGCTAAATGATAGACAAAATAAGTTGAAGACTGGACTAGGATTTGCAATACCGGACGAAAATATAAACACCGGTATTTCGAAAATGAGGGAGTTTTTATTGAAGACGCATTAACCTTGAAACATTTCTTTTATGATATATACGTTCACTTAAAATGAGGGTTCACAACGTGGGCGCCACGTAACATGTTGTGGTGTTATTTACACACATTATACGGAATATTAAAATTTAATTTTCAAATAAAACATCCTCCCAAGTTAAGACATTTTGATATTTGATACATGCTTAGAAAACAGCTTGTTTATTTGGAAGTACCTATATTTGTGATAATACATTTTGTACAATGAGAATCAATAAATCAAGCTTATGCTGAGAATCAACAGACAACCATAACGCAATTGTTTTGCTTATCCACTCCACAACATTTGAACGTATTCACACATGGTGAAAAAAAGTAATATTATTTTGTAGTTAAAAATAAAAATATACACAATGAAATGATTTTTTATTGTTTGTCTTGTGTTTTTAAAGAACATAAAATATTTACAATAAAAAATGGTGGCCCACCAAATACTTTTTATTTAAAAATTGTCCCTTCGGTAGAAAATTTTGTGAACCCCTAACATAGAACCTTAGTTATATTCTTGAAAATGGCGCCCGATGTTGTCTAGCTGGCTAGAGCTTGCTCTGTTGGCCAGACGGGTCTGGGTTCCAGATAAGGGAAACGTCAAATTAAGATTTTTTAAATTTAAATTGAAGACCTTACACGTGGGTGTTTGCGATGTCAATTTAGCTCGAGTTGATCACGAATGACTTGCAACAAATTCTGATCGAGTTTTACTCGTATGATCATTCAAATGTTTGGCGCATTGGCATTAGCTGTAATGCTAAATATATTTTTTTACTAAATCACATTCTAAGCTAAATGAGGAAGTCGCCATGGTGATAATTAACCAAGGATGTGATAGTAACATGAAACACAACTATTAGATTATTAGCCTCTATTATCTATGGATGTATTAGATTCACCGCGACAAGTTTAACCAATCTGCAAACACGTCTACAAAGAACGGTGCATAAATTAAAAATCTGATATCAGAAATCAGCGAACACCAAACAAAATAAATTATTATTCACTTGCCAGAAACCGGTTGGCATAATTTTTATCAACAATCATTTTAACCGACATTCAATATTTTTTATGCGATCGAAATTGTTAGTAGGTCAATAAGTTGATTTTTAACCGTGATATTCAGACATTTAAATTGGCATGTTGTCAAGGTTACAGAGTGGACGAAAGGAAATAGTAACGAACACAGATTTGAGAATATAACGATTGTTAAAGTATAGGTTGAATGTAACTAGGCAGTAGACAATATAACACAATGCATATTTGCATACGTCATTGTTAAAAGCCCCTTCCCTATGACAGCATTCACGCTAACAAGGCAACGATGCGCGACATTTGATCGAACAAGCCCACAGTCCGAATAATTGTATGCCAATTTTTTGGTATAATCATTGCATAGAAATTACTTTCATTATAACTAAAACAGGTATTTGAATAACGAAAAAATAAATTTGTCGTAGTTCATATGTCCGTCTATCCGTAACCCATTTATATTTGAAGTATAAAATCGTGATATATAAAAATATTTTTTATGAACATTTAGTTAGTTTAATTAGACGGTTTCATATTTCTGAACCAATTAAATCACGTACAACAATCATGATCACGGTTTTATATATTTATCTTGATTTACCTGTCTGTAACACATATTTTGTAATAGATACATATTTTCAAAAGCGCACGGTGTTGAGCGATTTTTGACAGGTGTTTATTTCATTATAATATTATAGTTGTATTTGAGAAGTAGTGAGAAGAGTGATATAATAATTATTAATTTGTGCAGTTAAAAGATTAGCGAACGAAATGTTTTCATATGTTAATTTAAACCAGAGGTTCCTAATCTTTTCCTGACCTATCACCCCTTTTTTGGGAAGAAAAATTTCTCACCGCCCCACTTTATAATATTAAGCACACTACTTCGACGCACATTTGCCTTGGTCCTTAACGCCCCCCTTGAATCCCTTCAACACCCGCAGGCTGGCGGAACCGCCCCCATTAGGAACCTATGATTTAAGCCATCGGCCAACTTAGATCGAATAATGGTATAATTAATATGTTTTTTCGTTACATAAATTTAAAAAAAGATTAAATGAAAACCTAGTTTATTCACTGTGTGCATATTTAAACTTAATGTTTGGTAACGTCCCAATCCTATATCTTCGGCATTGCGTTAGGTCTTTTCGATAAAGAAATTTCGATTTGCATACACCCAAAATTGACGATAAGTTGTGATTTAATGGGAAGTATTTAAGTTTTCATTTCAAGCTACTTTCTCGAATATTCTTCAGCCAGGTTTTAATAATGAAAAAAAAACAATAGACAAAAAAGTTAAGACAGGACTGAATACGTAATCTTTCTCTACGTCGTGTTTTCACAATTGAGTAAAGCAGAAACGGATGAAAATATCAAACCCGTGCATATAAAAAAATCATGTCGATTGAAAAACACATTTTACCCCATATTCCACTTAAGTATATTTAGCCTGGATTGATAGTAATTTAATTTGAGAGTGGAGTACAATTCGGCGACGGGGATATAAATCAATTATTCGATAGCACTTAAAACTAAATATACAATTTAAATTACTAAGATAAGTTAGGAGAACAAACCTCACCGTACCCTATATAATCCCGTTACCTTCACGATTTATTATAAACTGAAAACCCAAGCCCCGCATAAGTTTCGTTGCTGAACGTATTTTAAAGTAGCGAAAATGCAAAAAAGAGAGACATTCGAATACATAATTTATTTCACAAGGGACAGACAGACCAGAATTAGATAGGAGGTCGGTAGACCACAAAACATCGTGATACATTATTTATGTAGTAAAGTAGCCTACACCCACGAAAACATGGCTGCTAATGCCGCAATAAGCATGTTACGTCAGAATAATGATCCTGAAGAATCTATCGAGTCATTATTTCATCTAGATCCAAAACTCTGTATAAAGCGAGGCTTTGAAAATAGTATGAATGTAGTGGTATTACTTTTTCACATACAGCTCCCACGTACTCAGCGTGTCATGTTTGAAAAAGTGTTATATACCTGTGGTAATTTACTTTAAACATCTGACAAAACGTTTAATATCGTCTTTTTTTATCCGAAGACATTACAATAAATAGTGAAAATTATTTTCCACAACAATTTACATATGAGAAGTAAAAAATCAAATGCAGATTTTTAGCGCGGAAGTGTTTTTTACAGATGCGTCAAAAACCGATAAAACTATAACAAATTAATTTGAATTCTGTGCTTTATCTTATATTTACCATGATTACAATATATAATATTTCAATTTTATTTCCCCTTTTTGAAATAATATACTTCATTTAAATTGTATTCTTGGTGACCTGTTAGTTTATTGGTGACTAACGCGAATTACATATGTGTTATAAAACCAGCACGAACGGTGATTCATATTTTTCGCAACAGTAGATTCTCTTTTCAAGGAAAACTTTTTAATATTCTGTTCACATTCGGCGGGTTTTACCTGTAAGGACAACTCAATTGACATGCAAACTTCGGATAGCTGAATGGAAGTCTTGCAGATCCATTAAGTTAATTTAATGGAAACATTTAGCAAAGTAAGGATTCAAAACAGTTAAGTAGTTGAATACTAACAATTATTAATTAGTTCTTAATTTCTCATGCTTTTGGGTGGTTAAAGTTGTTGGGAGAGTGGGTTGAGAGTTTACAAGAGAGGAACTATGAACCTTAACAAGTATAAAAAAAACAATTCTTCAGTAATCTTATTAAATATATCTTGTTAGTGGATACTAGGGCTTATACAAAAAGCTACTTTAGAAAAAACCGGTCTTCCAATGTCAATATTGTATAAGTTTTACAAAAAATGGATAATTCAATTAAAATAGAGAGAAAAAGATGTTTATTTAAATACATAATTTTATACACAACAAGAATTTATTTGGCGTTACTCCGCAGAAAATATGATTTAAGAAAACAAATAGCGTCCAATGATCGTTTTGTAACAAAATTTCCTGATATCGAAAATACCCTTTCGCTGGGTAATGATGTGGGGCATATGATCTTTAAGCCATCAGATAAAAGATCAAAATTTGCTGTCCTTTTGTTTATAGACTCGTTTATGGAAAATTCGGCACAACCGGTTACGAAGATGAAAAACCGGTTTTGGAATGTCACAAATTTAGCCAACAAACTGGTTTTTAAAACCGGTTTTTGAAAACCGACAAGCCCTAGTGGATAAATTGTGAGAATAAACCGAATATGAAAAAACGGCCATATCAGTTTGTGTCATAATGTCACGCCCACATATATTATGATGTGGTAAAGAAGCAAATTTGCTATTTGTTGGATAGCGATTCAATGTCAAATAAATTAATATTTTGACACAAAAATCTAATTTTATAATCGCCATACAAATTACATTATCTAAAATTTCTTGTGGAATATGTATTAATTTAAAAATGATCATACTGTCATATTGATTCACATCAGTGTTTATGTTTTTTAATTGATTCACATGAACGATGATTTTTTCTAGTCATTTTAGTGTCGAAATATAAATTTTAAATTGCTTTAATTTATCTAGTGGTGCCGTTCAATGAACTTTTGGTGATTTTTTTGATTAATTTGCAAATTGTAACGATAATTTATATGTTGAAGTTTAGTTTATTTTGTAAATTGTTGTCAAATCGTTCACAACAAATCTGGATGTTACTGTAAACGTGATATATGTATAGCAAAAGTGTTGAAATTAAAAAGTATAATTCTCAATGTATTTGATTGTTTTAGTATAATGACTTTATATACGTAATCAATCAACGCTTGCCATGGTCAGACAAATACCACAAAAATACGATTAGAAATATTTTAGGCTATATTGATAATTCAACTTAACTGTTCTCTTAAAAATCAAAATTCCCGTGTTCCAAGCGCTCGAAAACAAATTCCAGATTCAATCGGTTAAAATTAATATTTTTCGTTTGCCATAAAAGAACAATGCTTCGCAACAAAAAAAAAACTGCGTTATATGTTTATAAGTAGGTATTTTCATTAGCTGATTGGATATTAGATAAACATAAAACTAGATAAATATATCACAATAGACTATTTATATTGTCTTGAGACACAATATTAATATTTTGACCTTTATATTACACATTTTACACCAAGCAATTTCAATAAATAAAGTCTCGATCAATAAAGATCAAACGACTTGCATTCACCTGCTTGTCAAGCCGTTGTCTATGAAAATGTCTATCGAACAGCGAACACTGTTGCCATTTGCAATTCTAGTATTGTTCTTATATTTATACTATATTTGTCGGTATCTGCATTTTTATACGTCGGGAACAATCTTTAAATCATTGAATTATACGAGACTATGTAAATATGCGATTTCAAGAAACATGCAAATTCGGTATCTCACAGTCGATCTATATGAATACCAATTACATATATTCGAATACGTCTTCTGTTCAATACAATCGATCAAAAGGCTGCCATCTTAGCAACACGTCCAATCTCTTTGTGTTGGTAACATGAAATTGGGTAACTTTATTGGCACATTTTATCATAACTTGATTTTCGTGCAGCCATCTTCATAACAGTGCAACCAAATTTTCAATAATATATACATCACATTACTTTTGCACGCAGGATGTTATATGGACCACGGATCAAAAATTCGTGGTAAACAGAAAAAATAAAGATAGACTCAATTAATCGCTCAAACCATGTACATTCTCACATATCCCGACTTATTTAAGAAATAAATGTATCATTGAGTTTAAAGCCATTGCTGGCGAAAAGGATAAGCTCATAAATATGGTCATAAAACCTTTTCCGACAAACAAATAAATGTAATTTATAAAACTACTTACTACTCAAATCTGTGGGCATTCCCATGAGCTTATCCTTTTCGCCAGCAATGGCTTTAAACTCAATGATACATTTATTTCTTAAATAAGTCGAGAATGTACATGGTTTGAGCGATTCAAATTTAATATTGAAATTCCACCAAGCACCTTCAGTCGAAATCTTAAAAAATACTTGTTAAACAACTTACTTACAATATCTAAAGATAAATATACTTTTTATTTTCATTTTAACACGATAATCTTCGTCCAAGAGTTATACAAAAATAAGTGGCGATAGAAATTACACGTATTCTTCGTTGCTTTCTGAGAAATAATGGACAGTAATTATTTTCATGTATAACCGTGTTAAATCAAAACAACCAGTTCATAAACATATTTCGCCCATTTCTTTACATCAAGTTATTTCAGTAATGTGTAAAAAAATCCATGTAAAACTGTGTAAATGTGTTGGCACTTAATAACATTTAAATAAAATTGTGAATCTACAAGGATATTTGATAGCTATTTCAGCATCAAACCATCTGCAAAATTATTTTTCAGTAAATAGCGAACATTAATGATAATAGGTACACAATAAAGAATTAATTGATTCCAGACCGATTATCAGCTATTTCGACATGGTAAGAAGTGAGATATGATTGAACTGCTTTATGTCTACTTATTTATTGTTTACTAAAAACCTTGTTTTATTTAAACATAATTTGACCGTCATATCATAATAAAATTATAGATAAAACCCTTTGTAAAACCTTAATCCATTCTAAAAAACCTCATTAGTAAATCTCATCTAAATTTGAACGAAAAACAAAACTTTTTAAAAAGGGTCAGTTCGAAACTGAAGTAAATACTCTGATTCAAGCAAATTTGGAACACAAAACAACGGGTTTTGATTTTGTGTTGAATACCCTAACTTAATGCACAAACGAGCATTTGTTTAGTTTGAAACCTGAATACGTAATTGAATAGGTCTGAACACTCTGAATCATTCGTCTCAGTAAAAAAACAAGATGTTCCAACAAACACTCGATTGCAAATCATCGATGAATATCAGTTTATTTTCAAATAGGTATATTAAGGTCGATGTGAATGAAATAAATATTTCACAATTTTATTTCTTTGTAGTAACTTCATTAAATAGACACACTAATACCAACAATCAAGACGCATCGATTTATGCACACCATTTCGATTATTGAATATGCCGTTACATGTATTGTGCATCATCTTCGAAGCAAAAAAATAGAAGGTAAATATTGTGGGATAGGTACGTACTATACCAAAGAGTATACACATACATTTCATCATACTTAAGACATAACAATCAACAATATTGCTCTAAAAAATGAAAAAAACCTACATGATGAAACCTCGTTTAAAATATCTACAAAAAACTACTACTTTCAGATATTCTTTCGACTAACAACACGATCAGTTTCGCCCCACAAGTTAGCATCGACAACCGAGTTGTTCTGATAACTATATATATGCACAACATGTATCTAAATTTTCATATGTATACAACAGAGGTAAGTATGTTATCAACAAATAACAGCAAATGAAGTATAATTTCTAATGATATTAAAATAAATAATGAGATGCTGGAGAAAATAGTTATGAAAATAGTTATGTAATATATATATTATATAGTATAAATACAAATTATATATATATAATTTGTTTCATTCGTATTTTGGCGAAGCGAATAACAAGAATTTTTTCATTAAACAGATGTCTAAAAACACAATACAATACTAATGAAGAACCAGTTTCGCTTATGGATGCAGGATTGCAATACCAGACGAATAGATTATATGAACTGGAATTTCATATAAGAATATCGGTTCGGTGATTCTTCCGAAAACGAATTTTCCAAACAAGATTACTCCGTTGACAGATTCTTCTATACACAGACACTTCCGTAGATATAACACTCCGGACACATTATATCTTTATTTATAAATTAAGATATAATGGATTATTCATTTAGAAACAATGTGCTGTATTTATTCCAATAGACAATATTTTCGGCATCTAATATTTCCTGAAAAATGATGTCGAACAATGCTATGAGATTATATTTAATATGATTTTATTGAATCAAAAAAGAGGTGAATGCGAAGATGTCGACATTGATACAACTTTTTGCAGATTTAAAATATTTGAATTTATCGCAAAGATTTTAGTTAAATATGTGATGGTTTGTTTAAATATAAAATTTGAACTGAATTTTTAATACCGAATTACTAATGATAATAAATATATTTTTTGAAGATGGCCGAGCGGTAAAGCTATGTATTTAAATTGAATGTAATGTTTCTGAGATACAATATTTGAATCGTTTGTGCGAAGCTTTAAACAACGAAAGAATACATCTTTCACGTCACATCTCGCAATAGCGCACAGATTCAAAAATTTGCATTCGAAATTTAAACCGACGCGAATCACACATACAAAGAGTGTCTACTTGGATTCACGCTGTCTGTGTGTTTTGTCCGATAAATAAGTAGCTATTCATTATATGTGTGCTTTCGCAAAATTTCAAGGCTCTATTCTAAATTTGAAAAGAAACTAATTGCATAGCAAAGATGACATAATATTTGGGCGCTATGCACATTTATGCACATTTCTATGGAACAAATATGCAGATACAGTTCCAAATTCCGGCCAACTGAAAATAAACATACAAATAGAATTTTAACATATATAATACATACTATGGCACGGGTTCCCAACCTGGGGGTCGCCAAGGGTTTCCTGGAGGGTCGCCAACTTTTTTTAGATTTTAACAATATAGCAAATCGAGGATTCGAAATTCCCCGGTGAGTTTCGGAGACAATCCTGGAAAATCGAGGATTTTTAAATCCTGAAATTAAAAAAAAGGAGCTTCGGAGACAATCCGGGCAAAGAATGAATCGAGGATTTCAAATTCCTGGGGGGGTCGCTAGTCACACGGCTTTTATAAAAAGGGGTCGCCACCCTAAAAAAGATTGGGAACCTATGTACTATAGTCTCATAGTGTTACAAAGAACAAGATTCTGTTATTTGTGAAAGAGATTACCTCTAGAAGGAGGTAATGAGGAAACGAGGAATAATTGATTCGAAACGTCAAATAGAATAACGCACAAATAGTAAGTAAGTATAACCGGTAATTGAAAAAGTAAAATCGCTTTTCGTAATTATTCCAAGAAATTGCTAATGAAAAATGCTGCTAAGTTGACTATGTGCACCCGTTTGTGATAGCTATATAGATTTCCCGTCATTTGTAAATAGCATCATATATTTGCAATACGTTCCGTTTTGACCAGAAGTGCCCAATTTTGAAGGTATGGTCCCCGCGGTCACTTTTTTAGCTACATAAAATATAAATCATCTGTTACTGCACATGCTCCAGAAATTTTACAATTTTTAGACTGAGCGTATGCGGAGACGCAGGCGACGCAGCGCAGGTCGGCACAGATTCCTGCGTGAAGGGTGCACGTGTTATTTTAAATTTGCCGCGGAAGTGACCGAATTAGCGCGAACTGAACTTTGTTTTTACGATACCACACATGTGGACTACTCATATAAAAGACATTCGAAGAGTTATTGTGGTTCATTCTGAGCCACTCAACTATGTCGTGGCATATGTCTGCTTCGCCTGCCTGCAATTCTGTGCTGCGTCGTCTACGACTCAGCATACACGCACAGCCACACTTTTTATACTGCCGCGCCACCGCTCGGCAAAATACTGATTCACGACACTATGTTGGTGCATTGAAACATCGAAAGCATTGGATGACTTTACTTTAGGATTTGTTCCGTTAACTTTACTGGAAGATTACTTCCGACTTCGTTACTTTAAAATCCGTTAAAAATATATTTGAACTATGCGTGTATTTCTAAATCGTAGTCAGTTAACATAATCCGCTAAAGAAAACATCAGCGAAATTTCTAAGCGTTGATCAAATGACATATTTATTGATCTGTTTTATCTGCCACAATACATCATACATAGCTACAGAATTGAAAACAGAAGAGAAGCAGAGCCAAAGGTAGTAATTGAAAAAAGGACGATTACATATTTATATTTATTTAAATTTAACATTAGCGTCATAGCATCAGGACGACAGGATACAAAAAATGTTAAGTTGCTGATACGCATTCGAAATAAATTAGTCATTTGTTTGCTCAACCCTGATTTAGAACATTGCGGTTGGGTGTCTGGGTACATCTTTTCATTACAGAATAGCGAGAAAAATTCCGTCTGCGGTTTTCCACACTTTCGCCATTTTGCCGTAATTTACTTTTTCTGTCACCCTAATATCTTGCGCCGTGACATATCACGTTTTTGCCGCGCAACAAACCTGCAGAAGGTGGATAACGAAAGTCAGTAACTCTCTTGATGGCGCAACAATAATAATTTATTTTAAAGTGATGTCGACAGATCGAGCCGGAATGAATAATATCGTGTGCTTTTGTCTTTGAAGATTGCTCAGTAGCGTTAAATTCATGGAAGGAAAAAAAACTCTGCCCATTAGCATTATATTATACATCATTAACCTTTTCTTAACTAAGATGTGTAAATAGTACACATACCTTCTAATCATTTACATTCCTCTGTATATATAATAAATACTCGGCCTAAAATTTAGGTATTCTTCCCTTATACATTTACGCATTAAGTAATGCAATAATAGAAACTAGCTGTAAGCCCGTTGCCCAGCAACGTGAGATTTTTGTTGCATTGTGTTTGATTTTATTTTGTTTTATTTTATTTTATATTATTTTTTTTTATTTTATTTAAAAAAGTGGAGACTGGAAGGTCGAGGACACCTTACACTCAACTGTACACTCATACGGACCTTATCGGCTATTATGCAATAATAGAAATATTGTAGTAGTGTTATATAATTGTTATGATTCACTCCCGTTTCCTCATGTGTAACGGATACACAGCTCAGGAGCGCTTGCTTTTTTTTTGCATAGTAAGGGAAGGGTTAACCAGTGTTAAGTCGATAATTTTGAATCCACTCCCCACTTGAAGCATGTAAACATTGTAAACACTGCGTGTCACTGTAATCATTATTTTTGAAGAGAATAGGGATATAAGGATGGGCTAGCACAAACGATTGCGAAAGCGGACGTACATCAATATATAATATTAACCGGCATTAAATATAAACATAATCATTAACGAGTGATTTAAATATTTAAAATAATACATCGCTAAAAAGACTCATCAACTCTGGAACCTGTCAATATTGATAGACACAACTCTTTCTAAGCAGATTTAAAATATTTTAATTCATCGCGAAAAAAATATATTGAAAGCGTGTTTTCTCTACGTTCGAAATTAGGTTTTGGTTAATTATTAATAACGAAATACTAGTATGTTTGCTCTTAAAAAAACGGAATAAACACTATGAATACCGGGATCCCATCCCGATATTGCCATCCTTAAATAGCACAGCATTATAGGTTAGATCATAGTTTCTCAACCTTTTTAAGCCTGTGGCCCCCTTTCGAGTCTCAATTTTTTCCGTGGCCCCCCTATCCATAGTAATAAAATTCTCGGGGCTCGGGAAAAATGAAAAAATATACATTTATTTTTAAAAGATACAACACAATAAAATTTTGTACACAAATTATTTGTTAAAAAATAAATTATGTATAATTTAAGATTTCGACTGAAGGTGCTTGGTGGAATTTCAATAAATTTGGATCGTTCAAATTATGTACATTCACACAGATTTTGTCACTAACGACCTGGGTTTCGCCTTTCGGCATCTTCAGGCGTTCAAGTGCACGGATGAACTTGAACTGACGCTTAGTAAATGAATGTTTCGTGTTTATATAAGAAATGCCTGGATACTGTATGTTCTATTTTCTTTGCTGTGGAAACTTCTTAAAGCTTTTTAAATAATTCATATGGTTTTTATTTCATTTCTATTTGTTTTGTATAAAATGGATATTAGCATTAGTGAAGCAAAACAAATTAAGCACGTGAGTTTCATATTATCACGGGGTGATAAAAGAAATCCGTGGACAAGATAGTCAATACAATATTGTCGACACTTACTTTTAGATGCAGTTATTATGGTATGTATCCCTAAATATCATTGGAAAATAATAGAAAAAGTATGTACAATACATACATTATTTTTGCTGCAATGTATAATTGTCCTACTGTATTCTATTTGATTTTAATATAAATTTTAGTTTATTATATTTTGGGTAGCCGTGGCCCCCCTAAAGTCTGCTATGGCTCCCCAAAACTGAAATTTTCTTCTGTGGCCCCCTTGGGGCATGCTGTGCCCCCCCAGGGGGCCACATGGCTCCCGGTTGAGAAACGCTGGGTTAGATAATCGATCTCGGTACGCCTACTTAATTTATGTAGACTTATAAATCAGATAATTTCTTTTTTCTTAATATATTAAATATTATTCGATTAAATGGAAATGTTTGTACTTACTGTCCCGTCATTGGAAACGGTTTACGCTACTGAGTTTTATTCAGCGCTTTATGCGTTCATTTCGAATTCATAGTATCAAAACGTAAGTGGCACAAAGGTGGCGAAATGGAAAAAAAACCTTTTGTTCATTCTGCAGTTACGTTCCGCGTAAAATCGATAAAAAGTTTTGAATCAAATGAGCGTTCTTAGCACGAGTGTCGAATAACGAGCCAAGCTTATCACAACTAGGGAATTCAACCCGAGCCAATTTTGATCCTGAGGCTGGTCCCAAGTAAACATCTGTTCTCTAACCGCAGTATACGATTTTTCCGAGTCTTCGTCAGGTGCCATGATTCGCTACCGTTGAGCAGTACTGTTAGAATCAAGGCGTTGAACAAATTTCGTTTGGTTTTAGTCGTGTACAACTGTGTTTCAGACAGTGTGAGTACAGATAAAATTAATAATTCAAATTTATCCTATATTACACAAAATCAAAGCATAACATAAAAAATAAGAATAAAAATGTAAATGTGCGCTAGAAAAACAAGAAACAATAAATTCCAATAAATAACATTATTATATTGTCGCCACAAATGTACATTTACTAACAGTTTGCCAAAATATATTTTAGAATTTGACAATTATTATCACCATAAATAAACTCTATTTCGTTTTATTTATTTTGTCAGCGGATTTTTTTTTCAAAACAGATTTTAATTGGAGATTGTCTTATGTATGCTACATGGATGGGGCGTGATTCTTTATACTTGTGAATTCGAAGATTGGCAGCGTATTTTTGACAAGAAAATCACGCCCGAAAGTCTCAGGATGATGTTTTCTAATCGCGCAATCAAATGTATCGAAAACCATGCGGGATTCCCGGGATTAAATCAGTGGCGCAGCTAGAAATTTGAGTCTGTAAAAGTTTGGGACCCATGACTCTGCTATGAAGTGGGTACACCACTGGATTGAATTCCCTAATCGCGACCCAATAGAAATGCCATATATACTTACATCACATCATCGATATTTTTTTTATACAAAAAAGTTGCGAAATCAATTTTTTATAGCATCAATATTAATCAACGTTTGAATACCATCGGATCTTCACTTTTAGTCACGATATTTGTAAGACAAAAAAAATCTATTATATACGCTATTTTTTTACAAATTGAGTAGCACGCCTTTTAACCTTTTGCGCGCTTTACAAATTAAAAAAATATCGTTTACCTGCGGGAGGCTTTTTGCGAAATTTTTAATCGAGTTTTCGACTCTCAATATTAAATGTATTATTTTGTCATGTTGCCAAATATGTCATTGGCATCGATATTAGTTTTTTTTTTTAAATCTTCAAATACATAATATTTATTGTAATAAAAGCTTATTAAATAATCATTCTCAAAAAAAGACATGTCGACTATGGCTTGTATAACGGCCATCTGCGATGGAAAAGCTTAAACTGACAAAATGTAATTAGTATTCACAAACAATAACAGTAAATTTACTTTAGAGTGCCAGTATAAGGTTATAAGATGAAAAAGTATAAAGTAACATACACGTAATAGAAAATTTAAATTAACTTTGATTATTCCACGTATTGTGTTACTAACTGGGACACGTGTTTCGCCTCTTTCAGAGGCATCTTCAGACTTACTATCGCAAAGTTTGCTTAAGTAATGAAGCAAGATTGATTCTAACATTTTAAAATTATAAAATTACAAAATGGAGGTTTGGGTTTTTTTCCTTTTAAGAGGAGCAAGGAGGGGGGTGTAGAATCGAAATAAAGCAAACAGATAATGATACTAATTATACTAATGAGTTGTAAACAATCAGAATGGGATTTTTCCTTTTTAATGGAAGCAAAGAGGGGATTATAAAATTATAAAAAAACTCTTAACAAAAAAGAAATATTATTAAATAATATTCTTAATAGCACAGGCGGTTCCCCGTTACTCAAATTGTTTCCAATTAATAGAGTAATCACAAACCTAGCTGATTGATTGCAGCTCATTAGTTTAATAGTTTGTAATGTTTAACGTCATTAGTAGTATGATTAAATTTGTTTGCACTGTTTCGATTTTATAATCCCCTTTTTAAATCCATTTTTTAATTTTATAATTTTAAAATGTTAGAATCAATCTTGCTTCATTACTTAAGCAAACTTTGCGATAGTAAGTCTGAAGATGCCTCTGAAAGAGGCGAAACACGTGTCGCAGTTAGTAACACAATACGTGGAATAATCAAAGTTAATTTAAATTTTCTATTAAAATGAACTTCCACAAAGTTACCGCCGAAACCATCGAAAGTATTAACATACACGTTTTTTGATGTAATGAGTTCATTATTTCAATACAAACTTAGCGTGGAGGAGAGGATGGTATGGATGGAAACGTCTTTGCTTCCTTCCTTATTGACTTATTCTTCACAGATATTGAGGACAAAACCATTCCAGTGGGGTTTTATATCGATAGAAAGCGATAGCGAAAGCGGTATAATAAATTACATTTACGTGTCTCCTAAAAACTTGTCATTTTTGAGATACGAGGTTGTACAAATTGACCGACGATATTATGGTTGATAACTTTTTCGGTTTCAAAACTATTCTGAATTAGTTCCGATGAAGACATAATCCGAAATAGCTATCAACCATTTAATGAAAATTTCTCCCAAGCCCTCGGAACTGCTTTCTCGCACCCAAGGTTAGGAACCATCGGTACAATTCGATGGAACCTATCATTCATTTTCTATTTACACATCACCTTTTCTTGTTCGGGTGTTTTGCATAGAACGTGTAAGTGTAAAAAGAAGATCGAGTTTATTTATTATGTTTACGGGTAAATAGGGCGTGAGTTTTACACGATTTGGCAATTGCCCTCCTCCAAATTTCGCCTATTTTCTATCCCACATCAATCATACTTTATTTACTTACTCAACCGGTCTTCGACGCGTATGGCAACACCATTTAAAAAAACGAAATAATTACGTTTTGAAAGTTTTCACTACTGGTCACATTATAATAATATGATGCCAGAAGGAAAACGAGATGAGCGAATCGCACTGTGGCACATTCCTAACTACCGGCCCATAGATCGCAGCGTTGGGGATGCAGTGCGAATGAGACAAGTCCTCATTAGCGCAGCACTGTGTTGATAATTGACACTTTTGCAGAAATAGGGAAGATAAATTGGCGGACCGATCTATAATCATAGCACTACACATATTCATCAAAATATAGCTTATATTCTATTGGAATACCAAGTATTTTATTTTTTAAATGTCTTGGACATCCGTGTTCGCTTGCATATGTTCCGGACACCTGTGTCCGCTTGACAATCAAGTGGTTAAGATTGAAAATTAAGAAAAAAAACCTGAATGCCACCAATTTTTTTTATTCATAGATGTCTATGGCAAGCATAAAAAATAGATTCCTTAATTTTCAATTAATTTTTCAAAATCATATATCGCGGGTTAACAATTGATATGTGCGAATTTAAACACTACTAGGTCCGTGTTTCAGGAAGTCTGGTACCCAATCCATCACATACAAAAGTCGGTTGGTAGAATAGTATTACTTATAACCCTTTGGTTATCACGAAATAACTAGTGTTAATATACTTGTTTATGTAGGTTTATAAAAAGCAAAAATCAACACTTAAGTATCTCGATCTCGTTTATGTCTGAGCAAGCAATGGCGTTTAGAGCACTGAGAACGATTTCTAACGCACACGGAATCGATTTGTTTGGTCACGATAATGTTATTCGTTCGGCGTGCAACACTGCTTTAGCGACGAAAAAAGAATTGTGCAGACGGGAGTAAAAGGTTTATAACAAGTTGCTTAGCAAGATTTAATTTTAAAAAGTACTAAAAATATATAATTGAAATTCGTCTTAGTAACGCTGTCGCTTACGCGTTATTACACGCCGAACGACGAATTATGTTGCCCACTGTGGTAGAAGAATGTGAAATACTTCTTTTAACAGCGATTTTTCAAATTCTGCCAAATTTTAAAAATGAAACGAATATTTGTTAGAAAACAAACATTTATAAAAACTTCTTATTATTATAATAGACGCGACACTTAAAAATATCGTCGGTCGGAAAGAATAAATAATATGTGAATCTTCATTCATTACAGCTATGATCTGGCTATCCTCATGTTTATTACGAAAAAATTTAACTGGTCAGTTAAAAAACTGATATACGATCGTTTTTAAATGCCCCCGCGTGTTGAGCTGCCCTGTAAAAACTGTGTCATGGTGTAAGAGGAGAAGACACTATAGAATTTCATACAAACGTAAAGTACGCAACAAAGCATAGGTTATTAAAAATAAACGAGCAAAAAAGGCCAACAAATAATTAACACATAATGAATATACCCAGCAAAAAAGTTAAGCTACGGTAAGAGTATTAGTTATTATGCAAACAAGTCATTCGATCATATGTATTATTTTATTTGTATTAAATTGTTCAATGCAATGGAATACGTAAATCAACTAAAAAATAAACATCAGTACATTTGACGGCGATTACTTTGCGTGACCGATTATTTAGTAAATCTTGAAATCAATACAAAATTCACAATAATAACTGAGGAGCAAACATTCAAAAAGTGTTTTGTCACAAATACAAAGCTTGGAAAATGATGATTTAAGTGTTGCAAAAGTGACGGTTTGTATGAATGTGTCAACTTTATGATTTACCTATTGGATCACTAATTTTGATTTACATTCATAGGTTTTATTATGGGCTATCAGAATTGATATAAAACGCCATTTTTCAAAATTTGTGACAAAACATTTTTTGAATGTTTGCTCCTCGTTACTGTTACGCTCTTTATTTATCAATCCCAAATTAAGATAAAATTAATGAAAAAGAAAAAAAAATCCAAATTACCAAAAAGGTACAAAACAAATCAATATTTCAAATCACGAGTATCTTATAATAAAATTGACAGCTTTTTCGACATCACCCATAGTCTGAATTGTATTTATTAACACATGTCCGTTTTCAATATAAAGCATATGGCCTCAATTGGAAGTTTTTCAAACTGTCTTTCTCAAAGATAATTTGGATAAATGTGACTAGGATAGGCTTAGTGATAAATTAATCGCTCTCGCTAGTTTCCGTTAATTTAATGGTTGGAAGGTTGGGAGGGAATTTTTAAGCATCATAAAAATTCGAACCGAAGTCGATTGATAAAATGCTGTTCGTACTGGATTCGAACTCGTGAAGAAGACAACGACGTTGACAAATGAGCTACGAACCGATTTGAGTGGTTAGTGCATACATTATATAACGCTTTTTGAATACAATTAACGTAGCATATTTTAATTGTGGCATTGTTGTTCTAAATGTTTTGATATATTTGATATTGTAAAATCCAATCCTCGCGGAGGGTAGCGAGTAGGGCATCCAATCCCAGGATTCGGGATCCCGTAATCCCGGGATCCCGTTCAATTTTTTGATCTCGAAATTCTGATTGAGAAATTTTGAGCAAATCCCTAAAATTGACACGAAATAGGCAAATCGTGAATTTCTGATTCCTCGGTGAGCTTAAAAAAAAAACGAGGTTTGGAGATAATCCGGGGAAAAAGTATAGTGAATTGAGGATATCAAATTCCTCGGTGAGCAAATCTCAATCCCGGAATCCCAGGTTTGAAAATTAATTAATCCCGAAATCCCGGGATTGGAAAAAGACTTCGGGATTGGATACGCTAGTAGCGAGGTCGATTAACTACATTCATACTTAACTCAATACTGTCAAATTGAGACTTGTTGCACTCTAGAACTAGGGTATAGAAATAAATAAAATTGAAAACTCTAAATGCGATTTACTTATTTGAGATTGTGGCGGTGTCTGTCTAGGAGTGCGATATCTTGTAATAACAGTAAATGTTCATACAAAATGTCAAATGATAAAAATATCGCCTACAGGGAATTCTGACGTTCGTGTCATGGAATATGTATTTTTTGTACGAGTGATGGATCGTCTTCACTGACAGCTGACCAGCCACATAATGGTAAGCTACACGCCTGCATGGTTTTATTCTTTTTTTCAATATACAGCGGGTCTTCCTTCTACAACATTGAAAAAAGTCATGGTTAAAAAAAATCGAGAATAATGCACACTACTCTCTTTTTACACGGTTTCAAAATAACACGGTGCTTCATCTCTTGTATGTACTTACTACTCATTACTATACGAAGAGAGATTAATGTGAAAATTTGGAAACTTAGTATACAATCTCTGAATATCGCTACCCTAAAGCAACAGTGTGATAAGTCGAAAGTACTAGTTTAAAGACAATTGAACTTCAAGGTTAGTGATGTAATTTTTAAATACCGAACTATGGTTTTATTTAGTTCGTTTTACAGTTTATGATAAATGATAACGGTAAGTTTTTTTGTATACTATTTCATCTGTATGAAGTTATTTTACTAATCTCTCTGATGCTTTGAAGTTACATAGCAATATCAATAATTGTAAATGTAAGAATTTTCTTTTAAATGTGCCATTTTGGTGCCAAATTGAATATTTCAGCGTTTCATTATAAAGGTTTACCTTTCAGCAATCGATTGGCATGCTTATCTTAAATCGACTTTTTTACATTATCTCACTGTTGCTTTATGGTAGCGATATATCAAGTGACGAAAGCGATCTCGTAACAAACGTGCGTAAATAGGTTATTGTTTTGTCTGATAGTGGCAGTAAATCATCTTTGTTTTTTTTTATTAAAAGCTTGTCACTATCTCCTTCGACCTCTCTTTTTTTAATATAGTAAAGATAGAATGATAGATCTAAGACAAGACTAAGAAGCTAATCGATTCCGCTATTTTAAGATAGGATGGGCGGGAGGGAGGTTTAAGCATCACACACATCCACGCCATCGATCACAAATGCATACATCGAATGAAAAAATGGTTCATACTAACATGGACATGTACCACATTATTATGGCAGTGGTTTCCAAACATTATGTTACTAAGCTTCCCTTTGGAAGAAAAAAATATCTTCGCGCCTCCCCAAACTTTATTTCATATGGTAATAAAGACACGATTTAAAAGGTAAATAAATATTTTGGGCTGTTCACGCCCCCCTTTGCAATAGTCCACGCCTCCCAGGTTGGAAATCGCTGCTGTGTGGTATAGGCGAGTCTTCTGTGAGCAATTTTGTGTGTACATAAAATAATCTTACTTCAACAACTCCAGCAAAGACATACAGGTTATTATTAAATAACATTATTATACAATGCAAAAGTCTCTGCGTGAACTTGACTGATAACGATAAATGATAACCAGCCATAAAAGAAATGCGTGACTTATCATTCACGCGACTTTCATTCATAAAATTTCAAGGCATCAAGATTCAAAACAAACCTCGTTTACAAAAATGATTAGATTTAGGTACGCGGAGGTTTTTTAATGTTTGTTCGCTCCAGTTTATTACGTTACCTGCTAACTTTGCATATTTCATATTTCTTTGCAAATTGTTAGGATAAAAATTGTGACAGCATGTTTTTTAACCTTTTCCGCTGTGGAGTATTGACCTAAAATTGAGTTTATCTATACAGAAGTGTTTATTCGATAACTGCTCTAGTAAGTCAGTTGATTAGAAGAGATATAAGCCAAGACTAGGAGTAGGCTAATTGCTCTCGCTACGCCCCATTTTTATGGTAGGATTGTTGGGGGAGGGTGGACTCAAGACATCACATACAACCATGCCTTCGAACAATATAACATCAATAAAAACTTTCCGTACTGGGAGCGCGCGGCCGCGCAGCAGTTAGTAAGCCATCGCGCACTTATTCCGGGTTGGCGCGCACTACAAGACAGTTATTCAATTTATATTTGATCGGCCCGCGCAGCTAACCTCTTTTCTTAGAGGGAGCTTTGACTGGGATTCAAAGCCGCGACCTACATAACCGAAGCCAACGACGTTGACCACTCGAACACTGCCTTATACTTAATAAATATAATTGAAAGATTCAGGTTGCATAATCGACAATTAAGTTTTCGCGACGTCTCCTATGACGCATTTCTAGCTGTCATAGCTGTCTAACGTTTCTCGAAAAACCAACAGTCTGGAAATTGTATCACTGTTAGGGTGTACACTGTCAATACTTGGTGGAAAGGCATTATGTTAATAAAAACACAATTTTCTTTTGTACTTTGTTCAAAAAGGTCAGGGTCAGTTTCGCTCACGGTGAGCATCAGTCGATCGGTTGACAATGCTCGCCATGAGCGAAACCGGTCCTGACCTGATTATCATTTGTCTTGACCTTTTTAAATAAAGTACAAAGGAATATTTTGTTTTTATTAATGATAATTTTATAGCTTAACGACCGCACGTTTTTTTAAATAAAATTTCAACTGGCGAAATAAAATTTTGCGAAAAATTCGCAAAAATTATAATTTTACTAAATTCACTATAATTTGTAAGCAAATTGAGATATCATTACAAAAATTAATTTTCTTAGCTTCCAGATACTTCGCCTATGCGCATATATGTATCCGCCGGCCAGCAACCTTTGTTTTTCAAAGACTCAAATACGCGTCCACGGTCGTTAAGCTGTTAAATAAAATCAAGAAAATTTCACACCGTAACTTTTCGCGGAATAGAAAGAATAAGTAAATTTTCTCCGCTCTATTGAAAAGCGTTAATTTCAAAACTATTTTATTTTTAATTGTTGAAGTATTATATTTTATTACTGACATTAAAATGCATGAATTTATTGATAATAAAATTTCTGTAACCAAGTGTAACTTTTTAATTTGCAATCTAATAACCAGATTCTAATGGATTCGTTTTAATTTTCTCAAAGTTATTATAAGTATTATGTCGACTGTGGAAAGGAAAAAGGACGTAACCCACACATATCAAATTTTACAGGAGGCGCTAAAAACGTGTTTTGATGATTTTGTGACATATGCAAATTACGAATTAAACCCAACCTTGAAGTGCACGGATACTTCTAAACTGGTGTTTAATTGACATTATCTAATATTAATTCAAGAATTTTTCTAGGGAAAACCTTTATTTCAGTATTTTTTCTTAGTTTTAATTTTTTACAAGGTCATCTTTTTCAAACATAAAAGCTAAATTTAGATATTAATTCGGCATTTTCAGCTTTCATCTTTTTGATAGAATGTGTGTCAAGTTGTATACATTGTGATTATCGAAAAAAACCTGTTTTGGAAAATTGAGGGTTACGTCCTTTTTCCTTTCCACAGTCGATGTGTATATACACTGTACAGACTTAATACTGTTTTTAGAAGAGTAATCAAAGAAATATAAAAATATCGTTTCAAGAGATTGATATACAATATCACAAGTCTAGTTAGTAGTATTTTGAAAACATTCAATAATCGTTTATTAAGTGTAACATTTCCTAAAGATAGACCTTAATGATAATTACCCATGTAGGAAAATAAATACTTAAATGGATAAATAATTATTATGATTATTATAAACAACAAAGATATAAACCAAATGGCCCATTTCAAAATAGTAAATAAACAAACAAACTAGATCCATATTATTATAATAATAAATAAATATTAATTAAAGAGAGAACATTTAGTTAATGCATTTCAAGTGCATTGACATAGATAACTAATTACTGACCTATTGAAGACCTTTGTAATAAATTAAATGAAAAGTAAACAATACCTGATATCGAAGATTTAAATAAAACTCTTCACTCAATTGAACTTTTTATTATGAATCACTTACAGTTTTAAAATTTAACAGGTCCCGTCGCCGAGTAGTATCACTACTATAATTATATTCGGTTACCCAGGCAAGGTTTTAAATACCCTACTAATCAATTTGATACATTGCTTTGTGGATTTGTTTTCCAGGAGGTACCAACTAGGGTCTCCAATCTCGGTATCCTGTCCAATTTTGTAATCGTGATGGTACTATTTTCGGGATTCAGTGTAACAACTGAAAATTTCGTTTTTTTTACATGAAAAAAATCGAAATTCGCCAACGAGCTATAAAAAAAGGTCTCACATATTTTAATAGTGGTGCGATCCATAAATTTCCAGTTTTTTTTATGTTACAAACACTATACTTAAATTGTACTAAATAATATATGTATTACCTATGAGGTATATGTCAGAAAATTTAATAAGTGCTTCATATTAAATGATAGATACAAAATAATAAACATTAAAAACTGTCCATCTCAAAACTGTAAAGAATTACCGGAATGGAAAAAATTTGCACGTGCAAAATATGAATGACTCGTTCACAAAAATATTGCATTGAAGAACAACACCTTAAGCATTGCTAAACTATAGATAAAAAATCAAGGCAAATCTTTAAATATAAACCAGAAAAAAAATCATTCTACAATTTTTAATTAAAAAATATTTGAAAGATACCAAAGTTTAATGTTTCATAATACATTTAAGACATCTAGAAAAAAAGACAATTTGGCACTCATCTGATCTGAAAATATTTTGTTCTTAATTTAACAAGGGGACGTATCAGAAAATGGCTTTTTTGTAAGTTATTTCATGACTACTCCCATAATTGAAAAAATATATCGCTTTTATAATGCCGTGTTTTGTCATTCCGGCGAGCCAAATGTTTTTATTTATTGTATATGGTAACTTTGCCCATATATGACATAGATCAAGCGATTAACTTATTCATAACTCCATCATCACTTTCACTGCAAAAAGTGATTGAGTAACTGACATCCAATGAGTTCTCATTTACCATTTGATTAATTTTGTATAAATAATCTTGAATCAATGTATACTTCATCGGTTGATAATGCTCACGGTGATCGAAATCTTTAACAAATAATGTGAAATTACTACAACAAAGTGTTTTATTTTTTCAAATATCGTCTTATATTAACCGCTTTAACATTGGCCTATTTACGTAAGAACGAGGTCTCGTAAGTCTAAAGTTTTGGTATTCATTTATGGCAGGGGTCACCAACCTTTTCCAAAAACGGGCCGGATGATTTTTTCAAAAACGTTTCAGGGCCGAACGAAAAAATATTTTTAATGGAATCCTACAAGAATTTTCATCAGTATTTCGTAAGTGAAAAATATTTGTTCGGGTCTTATGGCGCAACGGTTAGCATTGTTGGTTTCCGTGCCGGATGTCACGGGCTCAAGTCCCACTAAGAACAGCATTTTTTCGATCGATTTATCGATTCCTGTTCGAAAGCATGGGTGTTTGTGATGTCTGAAAATTCTCTCCCACTCTTCCGATCCTTCAATAACCTGGCGTAGCGAGAACGATTAGTTTACCAATAGTCCTGTTCTAACCGTATCCTTCTACTCTCTTAAGAAATGAAAGATTGAGCGACTGAGTAACAAACAGTTCTCGTAGAAAAAGTTTTGTTGAAATATCTCCATTAGGAGGCCATATGATCCACATCGGGAGCGGACATGTATTTAAAAAAAAAAAACGAGGGTCGGATTGAAATCTTTGGAATAGCTGATTTAGGGTAAAACATGTATTGGTAAAAGAAATATGATATTCATATTTATATCATGATCCTGTATCGATTTTTACGTTATCAGTTGAGAGTTCTTGCTATGATTGAAGCCGGTCCTGGTCTTAAGAAACAATGTAGTATTGGTAGATGCAAAATGTCAAGTCTTTTATTGTTTAACTTTGTATGTATTCATAGTGCCAAATTGGGAGCTTATATCGTGGTAATTGTTAGTGACAAAATTTGTGAGAATGTACATAGTTTGAACGATTCAAATTTAATACGTATGTTAATTTGGAAAATATTTATGTTCTACAAAGATATTATAAACAAACTATATTTCGCATACCTATACTAAACAAACATTTATTTAAATTATTATTTACAAACGACTAATTTTGATATTGTAAAGTTAGAATTTTTCAGTACAGTGCAAGAGTTCAGTTATGACTTATGACTCATAGAATTAGTTAACAATATTAAATGATTGAGGCTATTAAAATTCTTCAATGTGCAATTGTTGCGGTTTACTTAAATTTACTATGATCTAACCTTGAAAATGCCTGACTTAACAATATAATATCTAGTACAAAAACATACTCATTTATTTATCTTGCCATATACCTAAATGAATGATTGTTTTTAATTAGCATAAAATTTTCGACAACAAAAAAAGAAGTGCGATAGTTTTGATTAAAAAATGCAATGACTTATTTGTCATATAAAAAACTGTACTCAAAAAGAATATTTTTTACAGTTTATATGTAGGTAACATTTTGTTACTCACCCTATTAGCATTATTTTTTTATATCGCCTACTAGAGGTCTGCACGGGCCCGGGCCGGGTTCGGGCGGGTAAGCGCAATTGAGATTCGGGCTCGGCCCGGGCCCGGGTAAGGAATTTATTCTTCAGAAAAATATTTCAGACTATGTTCGTGTCATAAGTCAGCTATGAGGGTTTTAATTATTACCAGTTCTATAGAGAATCTTAAATTGTTGTAAATTTGTAAAAAAAACGGGTTTTTTTCAGCCTGTTTTTCAGTCGGGTTCGGGTTACAATTGTGGTATTAGACTGGGGCCCGGGCCGGGTCTTTCGGCTCCGACCGGGTAATTTTGTAAAATTTCGGCCCGTGCAGACCTTTATCGCCTACATACACTAAATATTTTTTTTAAAAAAAGGCTATTAATGATAACTTTAGGTCTTGGTGATAAATAAATGCGCTGTTCATTCTCAGTCATCTTTCTGTCTAAATAAATGCATATATTAATCTGAGAGCTTGCACTGTTCATAGGAGAATTAATTGGCCTTGATAATAAAGTTCTTTTTTTATTAGGAGCAACAATACATACCTAATACTATGAGATAACAAAAATATTTATTACAACGTAGGTACATAATTCAACTTATGCCGTTTTCAAAATGTTTCTGATAATTTCTAGCTTTAGGTCTCGTCGTGTAAATTAATTTTGTGCTGGCTGTCCGGTATTCGATGGAATAGAACACATTCAAATCTCAAAATCAATGTTCATTTATTTTCAATATTTGAAAGTTTTCCAAACATATTTCATTTATCAACTATTTTTTAGGGAGCGTGTATCTATCAATACAGCTTTGAATCTGCTAGATACTGCTTACTATCAAAAGATAAAGAAGGTTTAAATCATGATTTTTTAAAATTGAACAGGCTATGGAAAAAAGGTATGCTACAAAAGTTTTCGTGTAAAAATATCTATGATTATATTTATATTTGTAACGTGTGTTGGTGGCATTTGCAAGTTAATCTAATATTATATTGGGTCTGAAGCCCATCCCAGTACGGACAGTTTTATAGTTTGTTTTTTCATTCAATCTTTGAATTTGTGTTTGATGATTATAATGCGGTGTAATAATCTAGATTCAATCCATCTAGACTCGAAACGGATTATCACTAGTCCTTTCGTAGTTCAATCTTTATAGCAAGCAATTTTCGTATAACAACTTGTGTAGAGAAAAGGTTCTTTAAGAGTCTATATCGACTGTAGAAAGGAAAAAGGACTTAACCCACACATATCAAATTTTACAGGAGGCGCTAAAAACGTGCTTTGATGATTTTGTGACATATGCAAATTATGAATTATACACAACCTTGAAGTGCACGGATACTTCTTAACTGGTGTTTAATTGACATAACCTAATATTAATTAAAGAAATTGTCTCGGAAAAACTTGTTTTTTATTGGTTTTCATTTTTTACAAGGTCATCTTTATCAAACTTAAAAGCTAAATTAAGATACTTATTTGGCATTTTCAGCTTCCATCTTTTAATAGAACGTGTGTCGAGTTGTATACATTGTGATTATCGAAAAAAAGCTTGTTTTGGAAAATTGAGGGTTACGTCCTTTTTCCTTTCCACAGTCAATATGCTTCATACTGGGAGCGCGTAAGGTTATAAAAAAAATATCAGTGTTCTATTCACAATCAATCGTTGCGAGGAATTAATTGCATTTGAATGTATATTATTTAATATCCACCTAACACTGTTTTTTTTTTTAATAATTAATTTCAGCCAAGTTTTGATTTGAAATCCAGCGATTAGATAAATGCGTTGATGATATTAGACGATTTTTAGAATAGAAGAAATCCAACGATTGCCACATTTCATATACTTTTCAATTTGATGCCATTAGGACTGAATTCGCAAACCAATCGCAGAATCTTTCCGTATGGTCGATCGTGCTCAGTACTCGAGTATTGAATTAGCAGATGGCAGTGTCACCTGTCAACATTCGCTCATTCGCGCAGAGTATCTGTGTGGATATAGACAAACAGATAAACACGACAAATACATAATACATAGTTTTGGTTGAATTCCGCTATAAATTTCAAATGTTTACTTGCCAAAAATAACCGGTTCGTTATTAAATATGAAACGTGAAAACGTTTTTTTTAACGGTATTTTTTTAGACTATTCAGTTTAGTGCTAGGATAAAGCAAGGATAAAGCACGGATAAACCACAAACCACAATCCGGCAATAGTTTTCAGTGAATTCCAAATATCAAATTCAAAATAAAAGGTATACCGTAGCTATAACGGGGAATCCCTTCGAATGTGTCGGAAAACCAACAGGTAATAGTAGCCTTTGGTCTAGATAGGGTCGTATGATCCCTTTAACTAATTACTTCAACACGACACACAATATCTATTACCAATAATCATGTAAATTTGGAAAAAATCAAATCGAGATCAACTTGAGGAGAACACACGTTACAAATCACATCACACACCCAAAACCACAAATTAATTATAAATTGAAAAATCCATGTTTTATATTGAAATTCCGAATGCCTGAGCCTTGTCTTCTGATCGCTAAGCGGAGCTTTAGCCGCTAATCAGCGGAAGCATAAATTTTACGATATTTTTTTTTTCAATCAAATCTGGTTATCGTTTTTTCCTTTTAGAGTAAGTGCAATAAAGTATTGAATTGTATCAAAAATTGCAGGATTAAAAGTCAACCTATCAAATTTATGAATGTTTTAGTAATAATATTGTTTATACATATTAGGTATATGAAATCGTATTTTCTTTGATGAGTAGGTAATTTTTATAATCGTTTATTATAATTTTATCAGCGTTTCTAAATATGACTGGCTTTACTAGAATGATTGGTAATGTATAGCGTATTTTAGAGGATTGATGGTTTGTTATGAATGTTCGTTGGAATTAACGTCATGCCAGGAAAGACTTGTGCCGTGGATTCGCAATAAATCGAGTGTAATGATTTTCTAGAATAATATAAAAATGTCAAAACTGATTTCGAGCGTGGGAGAAGATCGCACCTAAGCAAAACATGATGACCTTACCAAAAACGAAACTTCCAAATAGATAAAGCAACACAGGAAGTCGACTGTTGGCCATTCACCCACTATACGTTCACCACTCGCAAGAAATAATGTTTGAAATCAACTTGAGAATCTATGTTATATTTCTAAATACTTTCTACCCTGCTTATCAAACAGTGTATATATTTTTATGGCATTAATGCGAGAAGTTTTCAGCTGACAGAGAATGGACTGTCAAATACACTATAAATAAACACGGGAAGATTTCATCTCATAATCATTAAGTACAAAATATAATTTGCGCCGTTAAAAATATTGTGTTGATTCCAAACATTGGTGGTTTAATTGTTAACTAAAGCCTTATTGGTAATTAATAACATTCTGACGGAGGTTTCGATATTTGATATACAAAAAAAACTTACCGATTGATATGACGATAATATTAATTTTGTAACACTCTCACATCTCCTGATGCGGGTTTTATTTGAGAAACACCATATAAACACTTTTCAGTTGTGCACTCTGTCATTTTCTATGTTTACAGTGTGAAAATCTTTGTCCCACTAATCGAAATTATTGCTAATATTTAGACCGTGAACCGCACGAGATCTCCTTCGAGCATGACCGTGACGTCACTGGAAACTGACAAGTCAACCGCCTCCGACGAAGGAATATTGCCAACTGATAAAAACAAAAAGAAAAGCAACATGGCCAGCTAAAAGTAAATTTATATGGAGAGGGGGTTTTTGGGCTACAATCATTGAAATTATCAAAACGTTTTAGTATATTGTAGCTTCTTCATTCGTGAGATAACTAATTAAACGTTTTAAAGTTGATCACCATGCTGTATATATATAAATATAAATTAAATGTGCACAAAACTGATGAGATTATATGACTGAAAAGTTGAATCACATTTTTAAGTATCTTAAATTTTCATAATGTAAAGAAATGATACTTTGAATAATAATTTATTTATAAAAATGTGTTTTAGTAGATAGACATGAAAAAATCGGTCTTCAGGAATGTTGACAATACCTGGCTTCTTATCAGTGGTATCATAATTCGAATGAATTGAACTGTCAAATAAATTTTAAAGTAAATAAATAAATGTGTTATTATTATGATTGGTGCCAAACAAACATCGAAATATATAATCAGTTGTATTTACAACTAAACACTTGGAAATATCTATCTCAAGTATAAAAACTACCGTTTTCTAACTATATTAGAGGTTATCGTTTGAAAATGAATATAACATAATGGAGAAATTTATAATACAGTTTATTGTTGATGCTCTAATTTCTTCCGAAACACAGATAAATACAATCGACAAGCAATTTAATACAGAATTCGGCGGGCATATTGGAAAACAATTGGCTTTGATAGCCAGATGTCTTAAGTTATCTTTCGATAAAGGAGATATCTGCTTAAATTCACACCATAAAATGATTGACCGAATAGCTAAGGTATGGAAAGTGAATTAAATGTACTGTACCTTAATGTGAAATGAACTAGGTAAAAAATAACTAGACTTGAGATACACCAAATATATTTTTTGGACTTGGATAACCATACATCAATATTTACTTTTTGTACCTAGCAGCATTTTCTTAGTCGATTTCAAGTATCTATCTAACATATGAATTATTTCTCACACAGCTATTTCGATCAGCAATAATACAATAGTCCCCTACTATGTTTCATGAAAGCCGTTGTGCTAGGTAGTATAGATAAACTAACTGAATAGAAAGGTTATATTGTATGTTTCAGATTGCACTTGCTACACGATTAACTATTTTTATCAATACAATATCAACTAATAGCATGCCTATTATTTTGCCTTCAATAGTTCCCACTGTATTGTCATTTTAAGTATATTTTCCGTGCTCAACACGTCGGAGACAAGTTATCTCGTCAATAATTAATTAAATTAATAATTGCATATTATAGCTGGTATTCTATATACAGACGTACTTTTTTCAACGGCAGACAAAAGATTAACAAGTCAGTCTTAATCTAGATAAGAAAAATTTTAAAATAAAATAATTTCACATAAATAACCTCATTTCTAATGAAAAAAATTGTTTGACAGAAACTTAAAAAGGCTAAGATTAAACAGATAAATTTGAATCATTCAAACTATGTACATTCTCACAGATTTTGTCACTAACGACCCGGGTTTCGCCTTAGTATGAACGATTCAAATTTAATATTGAAATTCCACCAAGCACCTTCAGTCGAAATCTTAAATTATTAAACAGATACTTATTTCGCAAAATATTAGGTATGGTTCTGGATAAAATATTTCAAAATGTCAAATTAATGTAAATCTTTTGTTATTTGCAGATTATCTTGGAAAATTCACAGTCAAACATTGTTTTCAAAATGATTGCAGAGTTCCTTACAACTTTCTCCGAGCGTTTGAAAAATACTGATGTTCATTCAACTTCAGAAAGCTTTTTGACCCGAAGTGATAACCTTTCTGCGACAAAACACTGTGATAAAAGCTTTTCTAATATGAGTCATATTGAGTCATGTGAAGATAACTGCATTACGATTAGTGATAATGAAGAAGACTTTGGAACAATATCATCGTCTCATAAAAACAACGAAAAAGTAACTAAATTGTTATACGGCTTGAGATCAACCCTCGATGAAATAAATATTAATTTTGAAAAGAATGATGATTTGAAAGTTGTATCAAATAAACAAGAATGCAAAAATAGTTACCATGAATACATTTGCAAAGGTTTTATGGAGACTATGGATATGGGAATAAAGGCATTTGAAAAATCTTCAGGATTTTATCATAATGAGGTTTGCAATTCAATATTGAATCAAATATACAACACATAAACATATTATTGTTTAGGAATAAGGCAAACTTGTAGGAAAGTAGTCAATACTCATGAGTCTAAGAAAGGCATAAAAGTTGAAGCTTATTAACATTGCTAAACCCCATTTTTAAGATTTTATAGGTGGGAAGGTTTAGAAATTTCAAAAACATCAATGACTTTAATCACAAATCAACAAATAGAAAATATCATTTTATATAATTATCTGTAAAGGGATTTAATACTGTGGACATCACAGTCGAATAGAAAGAAAGAAAAATTAATTTTGTACCCTTCTCTTCTGTATTCTTGTGTATGACTATTTTATTTTCTTTCAGATAATGGACTTTACGACATTCACAAACACAATTGAAAAAATAGCCAGCATACATTTCAATGATGAATTTGATATGGTTGATGACAAGCATAATCATATAAGAAAAGATGGACGCATTAATCCGATTGTTCAAATATTGGCTACTTCATTGCGAGCAATTTTGGAAGCTATAAAGTTTCATAAATAATTTGTACCCCGACTTATAGGAAATTCATTGATATACAAGATAAAAGACACATTAAATAAATATTTTTTTTCAACCATGTCAAATCGTAATAGAGCATTTCAAATGAAGTTGTTCTATGAAAACCGGTTGATATTCATGCCTTATGAGATTACAGGCTCAATGCGACGTTTCAACGAGAAAAGATTCTTTGTCCCTTTTCTAGCTAGTAAGAAGAAAATTTATGAATAAAGGAGACAGAAATTACTTTCCTCGTCGAGCATGTTGGTTTTCTATGAATACTATAATATTTTGACGAATTGAACCCGATTATCAATAGTGAAAGAAATCAACATTATTTACTTTATAAAAAAATACAATGCTATGTGACCCTTTATCTTGAAATTTTTTGATATCTCTTAGGTGTGGTTAATCCAGAGCATTGCAGCAAAGCTCGGGGCAAAAGCATGAATGAAGCATTGATGCATTAAAGTTTTAGCTAAAACTGAAACACAGAAAACTTGTAGTGCACCACTGCTCCTGATATTATCTATTATTATTATTAAAATTTTGACGTAAATTCATTTTTTTCTGACTTCTATTCTCTATTTGACTGAATACTATCACTGAAATATATTATATTTGGCACTTCGCTACACTGGGATTAATTCATGTGACATATATGAAAACACGTCCATCAAGTATGCAAAATGACTATTTTCTACGCTGAAATTATTATGAAGTGAGAATAGGCAAATAAGAAAGAATGATTTGCTGTTAGCCAAATTTATTTTATGGAATCAATGATTTTGATGATTAATAAAGTTTAAAATTGTAATCTTTTTTATTCCGCTAGATGTGGTTCTTGGTATGACGCAAATTTCGCCTCATCGGGAAGCATTTCCAAACTTACTATTTTAAGATTTTTTGATTGTTATGTAGACATCGATTCATGACATATCAACGACAGTTGATGTGCCTGCAATAAAAGAAAGTGCAAGAAAATCGATGAGTGAGCCAGACCGAAAGGACGGTGGAGATGACTCTGATTTTTTTTAAGATTGTCATGTTGATTACCGTAATCAGGACAGGACAAGATTGTCAAGAAATTCGTGCGACTTGGCAATAATAAGAGGGATCATTATGCAAATACTATGCATGCCGGATTCCTCCCAGGTCTCGCATTGGTCTAAAAATAAATACAAGTAAGACCAATGTGACGTGTAATCAAACTTGTCATGACTCTGATAGGATCCTGACCAGCGCGGAACAGATCGTCGAGAAGGTCAACAGCTTCAGATACCGCGTAAATATCCCAGAAGACTAGCATAAAAAAGGAGCTCGTCATTCGTCTGTGAATGGCTGGAACCACATTTAGCTCAATGTGGCCTGTCTGGGACACACAGCTGTACACAATTAAAACCAAATGCCATGTGTTCAACACTTGCATTCTACCAGAGCTGCTTTACGTTAGCAAACCACGGCACTTGATAAAGACTCCGTAAACCGTATACTGAGCTTGGAGAATAGATGCTTGTGTCGAATAATAAGGGTGAGGTGGTTTGATTTTGCGATGAACTCGGAGATTAGGGAACTCACAAGGTAGTGCCATGTCACGTCAGTGGTTATGGAGACACGTTAGAACTGGCTGCATCGCATTTTGCTGATGCCTCTGCAGATAAATAATTCCCATTCTTCATAAAATAAATATAATTCTTGAAATTACCCATCATTTAAATCCGTAGACATTCCCATGTTATAACATTTTAACGATAATCGCATTTGATTTCAAAAACCTACAAAAACTATTCGTTTAGTTAATATTTCTCCAGCTAATTGAACGTCATCAAAATCAAATCATTAGTAAAGCTAATCCAGTAATAACTTTCAACTTAGTGATACATTTATTTTGTATATAAACACGATACACTTATTTACTAAACCTCAGTTCAAGTCCATCCGTACACTTGAACATCTGAAGATGCCGAAAGGGGAAACTCGGGTCGTTAGTGACAAAACTTGTGTGAATGTATATAATCTGAATGATTCAAATTTAATATTAAAATTCCACCAAGCACCTTCAGTCGAAATCTTAAATTGTGAAAAAATTTTATATGAATGTTTCTACTAAAGCTATGACCTCACAATCGATTGAATAAAGCCTATGAGATATTAATAATCTTCTGTTTGCTCCACGTACTCAGGGCCGGCGCAAGGCTATTTGGCGCCCTAGGCAACGGTTATTGGCCCCCTTTTTAACAAATCGTCCCACTTTTTTCGAAATAATTAAAACAAACTATTCGAGATCATTAGAAATATATTTTTTTTATATACCCATATCCGCTCCCAATGTGGATCATATGGCCTCCTAATGGAGCATTCTCAACAAAAGTGTTTTCTTAGTCGCTCAACATCTCATTCTCGAATCATATGGAATACGATAGATAATTACAACGGACAAATATAAACGTCAAAATAAAATAAAATGTACTATTTTTTTTAATTCCCTAGGGTACTCAACGTTGTACCCACCACCACCCGCTACGGCTTCACACTCTTTTTATAGGGTGTATTACGTAGCGTAACAACGTTAGTCGTGTTCAAAATTTTGCCAGAAATGTCCCGAGAAGAAATTCTTCAAGACTTGGTTGCATGCACTACAGTGTGCAGAAATTAAAAGTTAATTAATAATTAAGTGCAGTTGAAAATATGAGATTTTATCTATTTAACTCAACTTTTTTTCCAAATGACGCGGAGAATTCTTTAAATGCCCTATAATTTGCCTTCGATGCAACCAAGTCGGCATGACCGACGGGGCTGACAGATCCGACAGATAGTCGTATCGTCTTGAGCAATTTTTCCCGTTCGTTATTTAAGTCTGGACATTCCCAAAGGATGTGATCAGCATCCTGAATCATATATCCGCATTTACATTCAGGGCTATTTACTAACCGGCCAAGCTGGAAGAGCTTGGCAGCGAAGTAACCGTGGCCAGTTATGAATTGGCTGGTCCAGAAATTAGGAGTCAGGACTTTGGTTATCTCCATTCGCCATTTAACATTCGGAAAGAATTTAAAAGTTTGCCTCCCCTTAGAAGATTTCTCCCATCGAGCCTGCCAAACTTTCATTGCAGCTTCTATCGCCACGCTGCGCGCTGCAATTATATGAGCCTTAGAATTGTAAGGGTCTGGTCGATGAGGAGGCAGTAACTGAATTTCTCCCACCTGGGACTCAACACCTTTGTACAGCATAACTGTTGCGCCTCTAACTTAAACTCTAACGCCTCTAACTTAAAACGTACTATTATTTATTATTATTATAGTAGATGCAAGTAGTTTTAATACTCCATTTATGCGCCCTAGCAGTTGCCTATTTCACCTGTATGGTGGCGCCGGCCCTGCATGTACTCGACAAACAAAAACAAAGGAAGAACAGTTTTCAAGAGACGTATTCAACTTTTTAACTGCTGTAAGCACTCGCTTATAAGTAAGTACTTTGTTAATCTTGAATAGACATTGACTAATTTGAATACCTTAACTAAATCACATTGCCATCTTGACACTCGATAACAACTAACAAATGTTACCTTGTGACATTAACCCTTTGAGTAAGAGCTATTTTTTTAAAAAATAGTCTTATTAAAAATATCGAATATTTTTACTGTTACCTACCACACAAAAAAAATATATAATATCATTCAATCTTGGAAAACACATACTTAGTAAATTGTTGGAATTTTAAAAAATCTTAATTATTCGCATTTTTATTTTTAAAGATTTATCTAATGGAAAACTTTACTCCTGATTCAAGCCTAGATCTACATATATAAAGTTAATCTGTGAGCATGTAGTACTATTTACATTGATTCCCGAGGAAATAATAATATAAATGATTTTTTTTCTCATTAGTACATTGGCTATATATAAGGTTGCTGGAAATATGAAAGTTTTTTCTATTTTTTTATTTATTTTTATCATGTAAAAATTATGTGACTCTCAAAAATTTCTTATAGATATATGAGTTTGCAAGGGATGAGAGGCAATGCGCCAACATGGTTACATCAAAAGAGACAGCAGAAAAGTTTTTTATTTGAAAGTAGGAGGTTAAATAGATTATAAATGTTTTTATATATATTTTGTAATTGAATTGTAAACTCTATGAGAATTTTTAAAAATCACTTAAGTTCAACTCTTATGAAAAAAGCGATAATTTATAAAAAAAATATAAGCCTTGTAAAAGATAATAGACAACATAACTGTAACTATTCAATCGCGTGTTCTCAAAGGGTTGAAGTGCCTATATTCATATACCTAGCTTCCCGCATTATCTCATTCATGCACTATTTGCTGTCTTTAACTACAGTGTGTTTTGTAATCGGTACTATTTCAAATAAGTAGACCAATGAGTCAAACCAAAGTAAGTGAAATGTTTTATTTTCCCACTCGGTAATTGAATTAGCGTTATGTATTCAGCATTGTCAAGATCTGTATAAAGTTTATTCACCGACTACTAGTATGAGATTGAAAATCATATCTTATAATACATTATCCTGTTGCCTACCAACTAATCTTTGTAAAGTCTCTGACTCTCAGTCATAGCCTTAATATAGCCAGGCATCATAAATTTGTTTATAATTGATACTTTTCGAATGCAGATTATTCCATTATTTTATTATTCCATTATTTTTAACCATACTCCTAATATGAAAAATGAAGACTTCTTGAAGAACATTCCAATAAATTTTTATTTCATGGTGGTTGTTTAATCTCACTCCGCAGATGAAGGAAGTAAAAAAGTATGGCGTTAAACAGTTGAAGAGAGTTAGAGTAGTTGGCTAGTCGCACCCTCAACATCTCATTTTTATGATTGGGTTGGGTGGAAGGTATGAAAACATCGTTGACATCCATGTCATTGAATACAAATCCATTTATTAACACGTTATTACATGTTATTTTTTCACTTTGGGATTCTTGTCTATGGACCACTCAGCCGTATGACCAACGACGTATGTACCATAAAAATACATACCCAGCGCTGTTGCTAGACATTTGGCAACCCCAAACAAGATTGTATTTTTCCACCCTATTTATAAAATTCCCTTAGGCGCTTAGGCATTTGACCGCCTTTCCAGATTTACCACTTCAGGCGGTTGCTTGCACGTAGCATCGACACTGTACATACCAAAAGGTATATCTATACACCCAAGGGCCAGATAAATCATAAACGTGTCCCTCATCGGTGTTTTTTTTAGAAAGTCCCCTCTCAATGTGCAGCATATAGTTTTTGTATAAAACTTATCTCAACAAAAGTTTTTTTTACAAGAACTACAGTTTACTCAGTAGTTCAACTAAAATCAAAGAGTTTTTTTCAAGGATATAACAGGCTTGGGTTGAGAAAAGGATTTAGTTGATGACTCTCAAAAGATCTCGTTTTAATCATCGTACTATTGGAGTTTTTTAACATTATAGGCCATCGAACACAAATTCATAAATCAATTAATAGAATTGTCTGTACTGGGATTAGAACACGTAAGTACTGCATCCGAATCCAATAGCATTAACCACTCGGCTTAAAGTCTGGCAAATAGTAAAAAAATATTCATTTAAATTATTATAGATTTTAAAACACTCTGTAGATATATTTCACTCAACTGAATTGTGGTAGGTATTATTCTATCCTTCATTTATTTGTATATTTTCACCAGTTGTAGCAAATACCTCCTATGTATTTTATTTATAATTTTCAAGTCAAGCCTTCGAATAACAGTTGATTAAATTTATTATTAAAATTATATACTACAAATAATATTTATAGCATGCTTATATTTTTCATGTTTCACTTTATTTATTTACTGTTTTGGTCTTATTGATAAAGTCTCGGGAAAATTTTGCATTGAGAAACATATGAGGTATTTCATTATCCATAACAATATGTTATTTAAACAGGTGATGTTGCATAAAAAGAGTCAGTCATCTGTTTGCGACACCACACAACACGTGGCTCACTACTCTTTTTATAAATATTTCAGTTGTCCTTAAGATATCATATTATTTACAAGTAAGATTATACTGTGCTTAAATCAAACGTGACAAGTATCGTAAAGTGTCAAGTGTGTTATGTTAGATTTTGAATATTATGCCTTAACCCTGCTTTATGGGACCATATAATAACATAATTGAATTTTTAAACTGGTTGAATAGTATGAATCTGTACTAAAAAGTATAGTCATTATACTAGAATTCCACGTTAATTATTTACATAAATCAATTCTTAAGTTGCTTCTTATATGTTTTATTTATATTGTATTCTTTTTATAGACTTTGATACATAAATTTTTATTTCATTTATATTACTGACTATATTACTTATGTCTTTCAATGTATTGTGAAGAACTCATGACAATGAAAAAATATATATATGTAAAAATAGAATATATACAATGTGAAGGTGGAATGTGCATTCAGGGCCGGCTCGTGGCAAGTGTGAAGTGTGCAGCGTAGACAGGCGCACAGGCACAAAAATCCTCGAGCCGGCCCTATGTGCATTATCTGAAATTTTAATATTTTTATCTTCAACTTAAAATTCCTAATTTTTATTAGTTTATATAGTATAAGCATGATGATATTATGAATCAATTGAATTTTAAGAATTCAACGATCATCGTATATCTTTTTCACTGCTTGTAATAACGTTTTACTTACATGTATAAAATGAAATTATCCACTCATCTCATGATGCCAGTGCCTTTACTTATAATTAATGAACCTTGATTATGTAGTCAATTTAATATAATTTATAGAACCGGTCTCAGTAATGTGAACTTACTGAATCTATTTTACGGCAGTTTGCTTTAATAAATGAAACAATTTATAATAAATGGCATTCTTGAATAATTATTAGATTTTGTTAGATCACTGGATTACATCAGAACTAGTAATGCTAACTATATAACCTTTGTCATTGTGATAATAAATTACGTCAAGATAAACACTTTATTAGGGGGACCGAAAAGAAATGCACTATTTTAACATTATGAACATTTACTGATTTATTTTTAACAAATTATTCGATTTATTATAATATATAATCTACATCGTTATCTAGGACTGTTTCAGGCAACTTTTTAATTCCCCTTTTGTAAAAACTTCTAGATTTTGAGTTGAAATGTATATTCAAGTAATTTTCAACCTCCTGTTCATTTTTTTTCTCTCTCTAAGTGATTGTTCCATCGATCGAAAAAGACACAATCAGAAGGGCTAGTATGGGGGATGCTTAAAAACTTCAAACTTGAAATTACTAATTTTTTCACAGGACTACTTTCGAGTACTTTCACAAATGCTTGCTTAAGTGTCACAGTTTCACAGTTTGTAGCACAATACGTGGCATAACCTAAGTTATTTTATATATAATATTGTAGTAGGTCGTATTTGCGGGTGTTTATAGATGTGACACTGGTGGTTGATTCATTAACCTCGAGCCACATTTTCAATTGAGTAAAATCAAGTGGGATTGTGCATATCTGATCAGTTTTTCTTTTTTTAATTTCCTTTGATATTTGATGAAATATAGAATTATTTCTTTTTTTTTTAATTATTACTTTAATCTCTTTCCCTCTAGCCACTTCACTGCATATCTCCTGTTATTAGTATCTTTAATTCATCTAATTTTTTTTAATGAATAAGTTAAATGCTGCAATGATTTGTTTTTTTATGTTTTGAAATTCTTTCATTCTAGATGACTGCGAAGACATCATTTTTACTGTTGACAGTTGTTCAATTGTTGACCAGTGGCGTTCTTAGTCAGGATTGCATTGACTTTGGCCGACGGGTAAACTTTCTTACCAGCCACTTATCTTAACCCCTCCCCTAAGCAGCCATGAAATACAAATTACACTCCCACGCTCAATATTCATATAACTATTTGAATAGTCTGTATTGGAATTGGTCAGTTTCAGTATCCAGATAATACTTTTGTTTCAACATTTTTTGCTACTAATTTGCAGCATAAACACTCCTTTTGACAAATTTCAACAAGAGTTGTTTTAATGAGATTTGGTAGTAAGCTGTAAGTTACGCACTCACAATATTCCATAATAAGTTCTATTCAGAAATGGTAACTTATTGCTCTGTTAACCATAACAGTTATCTCGGATAGCAGTTTTTTGGTGTCGGTAAATTTTTGTTGTGAACCAAATGAATATTGCATGGTAGTAGACACCTAAAATGTATTACATCAAGAATCTTACTATCCAGAATTTATTTTTTCTAATTTACTCATTCTCTGGTATAAATTGTATTCCCCTTTTTGCTGAAACCATAGTATTGTTGATAAATAAAAAAACTCATCTGATATTTCAGTCATCGGCTTTCTTTCTTCTCGTATTAATACCATAAATACTTTTTAATAACTAAACTAAACATATAATGCTACTGTTTTAAATCTTTCAGTGTGGTGATCATTCACAATGCTGTGGAGGTTGTTGCATTGAGGGTATATGCACGGAAAGTATGAACTTTTCTGTAAAGCTAATGAAGTAACCAAACAATGCCCGATAATTAATATTGTTTGCAAATGATTGTTTCTAGCATATAGACTGTGTCATGATTTGACGAATCCGTGCCGAGAACACTATTGCCCGCCTGGAATGGAGTGCACATTGTTCACACCAGAGAACTGTCCAGGATGTGATGTACAAGGCATATGTAAATGATTATAATGTTGTAGGCATATCTCAGAAGACATGAAAATACATTAGGCCCATGTAGTCTAGCACTTAGAGCACCATTTAGCAATCAGAATATTGTGCTCAAACCTTGGCTATATCAATATCAAAGGTTTTCAATTTTACTTTTTAGATTTTGGGCACAGGTGTTTAAATGTATTTTCTCTAAAGACTGTTGAAAAAATATTTTTAATAATAAAAATGTCTACGATCAGCAACTGGATTGTCGAATATTTATTTATTTTATTCTCTGTATTTTTGTATTAATTAAAAATAAATACTAATTTGTTGATATATTTTTATAATTATTAAACTATTTTGACAGCTTTTATCTCATTTGATAGTTCATTTAAAACTCCATAGTACGATACCATACTTCATTGATTATAAGAGGCCATAGATTATAGACGCATCCTGAATTCAGAGGCACTAAAATAAGTAATAATCGGCAAAAGAACTTAAACAACACAATTCGGTAAATTGCATTTTAAACCAATAATTGTTTAATATCACCTAAGGTTGGACAAAAATTTTAGAGCGTTGTCTCATTAACCAGATCTTTTTTAGAGCCTTTGCATTTTAGTGTTTTGACTTGTTATCGTTTGTTCCATGTGGACCCTGGTTGAGAAACTCTGATCTAGAGAAGTGAAAGTAATCAGATAATTTTCTTATAGTATCAAGATAAACATTGACCATATTTTACCATTTACTAACCGCACATAAGGAATTCCTTTTTTGAAATTAATTTAAAAAAACCATCTATAAAATAATACCACATAAAGTAATGCGATTTTGATAACGTAGTTTGCTGAAAATAAATTATCATCACTATTTCAAAGCCCCTCCGGAAAACATTAAGCTCTGGTTCGAAAAAATATAATTAGATTCTCATAAACAATTACTCGGGAAGCAAGAACCTAACTTAAATTTGAACGATTCAAATTTAATATTGAAATTCCACCAAGCACCTTCAGTCGAAATCTTAAATTAAAAAAAACTAAATTATTAAATATACATAGAGCTTTTTAGAAATTAGTTTTCAGTGAAATGTTCTCATACAACATTGTGTTTTCAGATCCTATCATATGTTTTGTTTACTTTTTGACGTCACATTTTCTCTTTCCCTTCCTCTCCTTTAGAGCGTAACATCAAATAAAGACTGCCCTTTATTACAAAAATATAATGTCTTTCCGCCAGGAATAGATAGTTGAAACCATAAAAGTGATTTATTAACTCGGACATTGTTATCAATGCAATGAGCTGGATTCAAGCAAAACACACAACTCAATCATGTCTACTTCAATAATGAATGCTAATTAATAGATCTATCACAGAAGTGTAAGAGTGTCACTACTCCTAGTTTATTTATGTCAGTTTATTATAAAATATTGTTGTTTATCGTAATATTATACTTTGTGTGAAATGATGAATAGTTTTTACGCTTTATTTAAAGACAGTAGTAGATTCTTATGCTTAGTGCTAATAAATATTCTCAAACCTTGAATAATTACAATTATACTAATAATAATATTGTGAATTATACTGCCATCTCTTGGTTTAAATTCTTACATAAATATTTTTCAAACAGGAATCTGTTAAAAAAAATATCATACAACTTTGTAAAAAATCTCAACTTGTATCAGTTCTTTATTCACAGAATTTTTTGATAATCATAATAAGAAACATTCATCGTTGTAATTAAGAAAAATAACCCAAATTTATTTATAAAATCAGTTTCCCATTATTTTCTTTTTTATACCTGTTATTATATATTATTATTTTGAATGATCATTTATTTGAATATACATAGGTTTGCACAAAATAATTATTTTAATTATTAGTAGATATAATAATCACATTAGTAGATATAATGATCCTGGCATCATCGACTTCAAGGAGGCATGGATAGAAAGGTTTCAATATATCATACAAAGCATTTGACAGAATATTTTATTGATAAATTTATTACATTTTTAGCATAGTGATCCGTATGTATATAAGGAATAAAATTACAACCATTTATGTAAATATAGAATTTTAAAAAAAATTATAGATGACAAGTTTTGTACAGACAATCATCCAATAATTGAAGTATGGAAACATGATTATTTAGGCATTTTATAATAAATTATCTCTGAAGGTATTTTCTATAAATGATATCATAAGCCATTGGAAACTGTATGGTTACCTCAGCCCTAGGCATGTAAAAGTCTATTTGCATCAGGAGATATATAAGCTAATTTAATATCTTATAAGTATTGGGCTGGATTTTTTCAAAATTTTAAAAAAATCATTCACATTTACACATTTAATTGAAATTATTTAAAATTATTTGTAAAAGAAAGAACCTCTTTAAGAGTGATTTTAACGGTCTGGAGCAAGGATGTCCAACCTTTTTTGCTCTGGGATCGACTTTTCAATCATAATAGCTAAACAACAGCACGTTTTGTTTTTTAGAATTTCACCTGGCGGCCGGGCAAAAATTGTAATTTTACTAAATTCACTATAATTTGTAAACCAATTGAGATATCTTTACCAAATTTAATTTTATTAGCTTCCAGATACTTTGCCTATACACATATATATATAGTCCGCCGGCCAGCAACCTTTGTTTTCCAAAGACTCGTATAAGCGTCCAGCGATCGTTAAGCTGTTAAGTTTTCTTGCGATCGACTTCTAACATGATTCTTATAAGAAATTTTATTTAGGGTTTTTTCTCTTCTTCAAACTTAGAAATGTTTATTTTAAATGCGAAATACATATCATTAGATATGTATGTGCTTAAAAAATAATTCAATTTTATTATTTTTGTATATTTTATATTTAAATTATGTATTTTTTCGAAATTCACGGAAGCTTTTGGGATTGACCAAATTTTGCTTTGGGATCGACCGGTCGATCGCGATCTACCGGTTGGAGACCCATGGTCTGGAACATCATTTATATTTTTAAAATTTAATTGATAAAATTTAGCTTTATATCATATTAGGTATGTTAAAAAATCTTTTTCTAAAAGTTAAGGGGCAGCGTGTTTGTCATGCCTGCTGTATGCTTGCCTGTCACATTTCATCACAAAATCTTGTAATCCTCCCCTTTTCCGTTACATTTTTTAACTATCAATCTAGAGTGGACCAGTGAATTGTAATTTCATATTTGTTTTGTTTTGTGATTGCATTTTTATAACCCCTGTTCTCTTCATCGCAAAAATTAAATTCGCTCCCTTTAAAGGTGTGATGTCTTTTTTATATATTATACTATAGAAAATTCACAAGAATTGGTTGGGTATACAATTTCATATTTTTCCTGAAATAGATTTTAACTGAATCGTAAGCAATGTGTATTAGTGAAAAATAATGCTTTACGAGAAATTTCTGGGAAACAAACATCAATGTTAATGACATCTCAAAACTTTCTACCAATTCTGCGTAAGCTAATTAATTTAAATGGCCTATCTAGTGCCATTATCCCGTTTCTGCTTCTTTTTTACTTCCTGTTGTTATTCAAGCATTTCATTGGTAAACTCATTATCTTTGTGATAAACGTTTGTATTAACTCAGAACTGGTTACCAAGTTAATTAACTCACTCGCCCAAACTAAGTCTAGATTTCACTTTCTTTGATACCTATCCACCTATAACTCCAAATGCAATAAATATTAAAAATCTGTGAACTTAATTTGTGTAGGCAACTAAATAAAATAAATAAAAAATTACAAAGCTATATACTTGTATACATTAAAAGAAAATTAATATATTACACTATATTAACCTTATAGATCAAAGAAGTAAATTTGGACTGACTGACTATTATAATATAAGTAAGAGTGAGGTTATTTATTACTGGTCATGGTCGAAGGTAGAGCCATACGTTGCCATGCTTATCGCTTGATTTAAATTTTCACAATCGCTGCTGTGGGAGTCTAGCAGTCGTGTACTCTGAAAATGAATGGTTTTATTTTATTAAATACATAGAAGCATGTATTCATGGGTTCATATAAAATGGGCTTTCTTTTCATTAAGTACCTTAAAATGTCTCCACCCTTATTTGGGCTATGTAAATAATTATTGATATCGATCACTGCCTAATCCAGAGAATGTTTGAGTGAGTTATGAAAGCCTGATTACAAAGGAGAGGTTATTCACTCTTATCAACAATTCAAAAGTTCAGATTACAACAACTATTTGTAAAATTGGTATGACGTTAAAAATTTAGGTCAGTTTGTTCGTGACTTAAAACGATTTGTAAAACTTTAACTAGGTCTACAGTATAAAGCTATTTTATAATTTACTTGTATAGTAGATGTCAGCTTCCACGCCAGGTAAGCCAGTACTGAACTGTACAAGATATTCAAAAACCCCAACCCTCGAAGAGTCCAAGCAAAGCCGACTCCCCTGGCCATAGCACCGCCGACTAATGGAGCTGCAGGGATAAATAAAAAAGTATTTTTCCTCAACGCTTACATTTTTCACATAATGTCAAATCAATTTAACAATTTTGACACATTTTATAGCTTTTTTGAGTCTCTGACTCAGCTTTACCGTTATACCAACCAAACAGAGAACACCTCATCAATATGTTTCTTGAAATGTATCTTATTTATTATACCACCAATGACTTCACATACTTATTGACTTCTAAAAGAAACATTATTAAAAAGGTGGCAGTCTTACGTGTGAATGGCACCATTAGAGTATAAGAATCGGCAATTACAATCGGCCGTATTGAATGTTAAATTGTAATATAGTTTACCGAGAGAGTAAGCCAGGCTCACTGCAGTCTGCTGTAGAGAAAATACAGCCCCGTAGCATGTGGTATGACCGTGACGTGTGTCCACTAGTGTTGCCAGAAGTGGTACTACTGCAGCATCTAAAGCGCCAATCCCTAGCCCCAGGCCAAAGTGTGGTAGAAGAAGTTCCGATATCGATGTCGCACTGGGTATCTGCATCATATTAAATAATTTTATGTTTTCTTGTAACCCTGTTCACTTCTATATGGAGATAAACACCTAACGGAATAAGCTCAACAAAAATCATACATGAACTCGGCAACCAAAGCCAACTATGTTGAACACTCAGCTATATGCCCATAATATTATAGAATTTCATTGTAATCAATTTCCATAAAGTAATTAGTAATCACATGAAAATACAGAAACAAATTATATCCGTAACTGATTTATATGCAAAAAAATGTATTTTCAAAATAATAGTTTGTATTGACAACTCACCATTAACGCTGTGATTCCTGTCAACAGTAAAGCAATGACGGAAACTTTCCACTGTCCAACTTTACACGCGACGGCTCCAAAGAGATTAGTTCCAAGCAAGTAGCCAATACTATCCGGAATGAAAACTGTTCCCATTTGCCATTTCTGCAAGGAATGTTATTACTGAATTAAGATAATTTTAGGTTTGTATCTTACCTCTTTCCTGCGTCCAGAGTAAAAGGACAAACCTGGATTTTTATTTTGTAATTTATAACTTTGAGAATTAAAATATTTTTTTAGTTTATTCGTAAACCTTTGCAATGTTACGTCTGATGATGCTTCTCAAAGAAGCGAAACACGTTTCACGTTTTGTAAGACATCAAGTGGTATCAAGGTATCAAATTTAAGTTCATATTAGGGACTGTTTAGTTTGTTAAAATGATTAAATGTGGGCAAAGTAATCTAATGTAATATTATATTATACTTATGATAAATGCTTGTTATAAGATTTCTTTATTCTAATTTTAATAGTTCAAATAATTTTGCTGTGAAATAATAAATACATACCTCTGGTTTTAGGTGTGTCATTAACCATATAGGAAGACAAGGCTCCAATATAGCCATAGCAGAAGTAGAAATAAAAATGGCACCCGTTGCCATAATAATAACGCTGTCAGTCAATAAAGGCCACCATGCTGTTCTCGATTCAGGTTCTACGTTCTAACACAAAAAAATCTCACTTTGTGAATAAGGCTACACAGTTCTATGGCAATTTAATACAATGAACCTTATATATTTATTTCCTGTTAAGGTAATACAGAGAATTTGTATTGATATAGTATTACAGGAAACGCCTTAATCAATTGATACATTTTTCAAATTATAGTTAACTATATTTTATCAATCACATGAATGTTAAATTTGTCAAAAATTATATAAGATTTTTTCTCATTAATAGATGTCACTGTTTCGAAATCAGAACCACTTCGCTCTCACTAACAAACTTGAAAGATATACTATTTGTTCATGATGCTTGTTTATTACTTTATATATATACGAATAGAGCTTTTTATTTTTACTCATAACTAAACAATGCTTCTTACCTCCATCGACGGGTTGAAATCCAGAAAGATTAGTTGTAAAACTAAAGAATTAATCAAATTATAGTAAAATATTTGTATAGTGTTTAACATTAATCAACATAAAAATAGAAGGTAGAATGGAGTTCTACTGAACATTATTTTAATTTTCCTTAGCAGTCTCCTTAAATACATATTTTTAATTCAGTTCAAGCGTTCTGAAGGAATGAAGGACGTAGGTTGAGGAATATTTATATTTAAATATAAATTTAATGTTGTTATTGTTTTTACAGTTTCATATCATGAGATAATTCAACCTGTTAAAGCAAATAAGGATTTGTATATATTATCGTCATTGAAGTATTATTAGGTTTACAGAGTACACATTTTCCTACATAATTCTTTTTCATTACATATACAAAATATAATAAATCTAACAGTGAATGTTACTAGCTCTCTGTACATACTATTCCATTATAAATCATCAGGCTCTGCGGATGATGTATCAGTGTTTTTTTATTTTATTTATTGAAACACTAAATTTCCATCTGTCTTCGCAGGGTATTTGTGATTGTAATATTACCACATTTTTTAATCATATCTTGTATTTAAAGTATACACATGTATATTTATTCCAAGAATCAATTTGCTTAGTGAATACGAGTAAATAAGTAAAGGTAGTCATAAATTATCGCTTGAAACTTCCAGGAACGTTAGGTTGTAAATTTGTGCTTAAAATAATGCAGTAATAAAATAGTAAATAATCAGACAGTTGCCTTCATGCGATAAAACTCTTTAAATAAACAAACACTATGTCTACATATCTTTTACAAAAAGCAATATGTTTTAAGTTAAGTTTCTTTTTCTTATTGTATTCTATCTTTAAATAAAAACAAAATAACAGCTATTTTTAGCTGTGAATCCATCAAATGAGCCCATTAGAGGTGAAGCGACCAAACTGGTATTTTAGAAAAAAAAAATTTAGATACGTTGTAATATTCTATATGTCTTAAAGTATCGTAAAATTGAAGTAACCTCAGTTAATACTCATTGCAATACATAGTGTTATTTCCGTAACATAAAAATATGCAATCCACCAAAGTAACAAGCATAGACGTAATATTACTTAATAGTTTAAGAAAAAAGTTTTACCATTTTACTGGTTTCCTCACTTCACCTCTAATGAATCGAAATGAAATAAATATAGGCAAAACAAAATAGTACATACCAGACACCACTCACTTTAGAACCAACCAGACTTGAAAAGTTTCGATCCATGAATATATCATTGATAAAGATTTGAATTATTTTTTTCGTAGACTTACTTATATTGAGTTTTAAAACATATAAATTTGAACATAGAATGTGTACATATTATTTTCTCGATTTTAACACCTCAAATTTTTACCATTTTTTACATTTCCATTCCGTGGATAAGAAGAATAAAAAGGAAATTAATATTTTCATGTAAACTGATAATCAATGTATGCAGTTTATCTGAAAAAAGCACAAAGTGTTACTGTATACTGCTGTATACATTCAACCAAAGCCCACAAACAGTTATTAAGGATTTCAATTAAACTTAATTGCTTACTGAGACTTACTTGTCTTGTGTATTTGATATTGAAATTATGTGCTAAAAAGAAGAGGAGAATCATACTTATTGCCATAACAGCCATAACAGCGATCGCCAGGAACGGAGCTTTCTTGCCTACAAATTCATAGAGCAGCCCTCCGAGTGGATAGCCGGCGAGAACCCCGAGAGCTCCTCCTCCGAGCAGTGCAGCCATAGCGCGGGATCTCTCCCCTTCGTGTTGCCGGAAAGAGTCGGCCGCCAGGCACATGCCTGATACGCACACGCATGATGAGCACACTCCGTGCACGACTCGGGCAAACAGTAATGCGATATAGGACTCGCTATATGCAAACACTGCATCATAAGAAAATGCACAATGTAATTGATTTATTTGATAATGACATAAATCAGGCAAGGTAGAGGCTTGAAGTTCATGACCAGTCTTATGCATACATATATCATTTAAAATAATAGATAAGTGGCTTTTTTCGGATCCCTTCAGAGGCAATTACTGCTACACAGTTAATCTTTGAGGGATAGTTAGAGTAGGGTTAAGGAAATAAATTGTGACTATATTCAAATATACTATACTTACACAATGATGCGATCAAAAGATTAATACTGCCGAAGAATATCGGTACTTTGTATCCGACCCGTGTTGTCCACACTCCTACCAAAGGATTTAGAATAAGTTGTATCAGAGCTTTCGAAGAAAGGAGGACTCCTACAGGTCCATTTTCTCTTTCTATCTCTTCATAATCGTCAGATGTGTTTTCCACGATTGTTTCCAAAGTAGATACAGCTTTCGGAATGATCAATTTATCTTTTTTATCATATTTAAATACATGGCTTGATTCTTGACCCAATTTAAAGAATTTTTTGAATCTTTTGTCCGTGTTTTCTTTAAAGTCATCAATATTAAAATTTACTCGTTCATTGTTTTTATTTATATTCTTATATTCGCTATTGAGTGGATTTGCTACAAATTTTGTTAGATTTATTTGCTTATTCCACTCAAACTGTTTTTTGGATTCTTCTGGACTGAATGTGGTGAATCGATATATAGTTTCAGTTTGAATAGAACTTCTCGCTGAAACAGCTGGAGAAATCGATGTGTTATCTGTTTTTAAATTCTCGGTTGGATCATCCACACTGACTGTCGGCGTTTGGGTCCAGAGACTTTTGACATTGTCATAAAACGCAGACTTCGACAAGGTTTTGAGAGATGTTGCGTGTAAGTAATCTGGTATTATGGGAACTGCAATTGAAAAAGAAGCATCCTTTCAGAATCTTTTATAAAAGATACAAACACATTAACACTTTCACTTCATGAAACATGTCTCATTCATTAGATACAGAGATGGGCTCTAAGGGGCTTATGTGAACCCCTTGTTAATTTCGACTTTGAAAAAGTTAAATTAGAAAAAACCGTTTCCCTAACCAAATCAGTACCTAATGACAATTTCTGACTAAAAACTATACCCCTAATCTACTTTTCAGAAACGTAAAAAGAAGGTTTCACTGTTATTTAGAATTAGGTATACAATATTATATATGAAAGAATAATAACTTTATAATCCTTACCTACAACTGTCAGTAGCATGTTGTCAAGGAAAAACGCCACATATATTATAAACACTATAGTGTACCGGTTCCTCTTGAGGGCTTTGAACTTTTCAGAAAATGCTTGCAGGTTCATGGCTGCTAGTATTTTTAATAAATGTATTTTCAAAATTTATTTCGTTTTTTTTTTGACAATAGATATTGAGGTATACACAATGTTTAATGTTACATATAAAGACTTTTGAATGGTTATATCAATTTTGTTATGTTATAAAAACTTATTTTGATTTGTTATAACATATAAATTAACTATGATTTCATTCTAATACTCCATGATATCCAGACATAATTTTAGAAATTCAATCCAAAAATTTCAGTTTAATCAAAATATTGTGAACTATTTTCTCACATTTCTTAACATAATAATAATATGTATTCTATAAAATTTAATAACCTATTCAAAAATTCATTAAAGAAACTGCTTAAAATTCTATTCAGATTATAATGAAACCTTTAATAGTATTCCAATCTCTTCAATATTAATTAATTTATTGTTTTCACAGAAAAACAACTGAAACCAATCCACCAAGGATTTAGATCATATTAAAGAAAGGATTATTTTGGATTCCATATGGAAAAAATAATGCTAACAGATGTAAGCAGTAATGATTTTAAATAATGAAAAATTCAGGAGGACTGAGCAAAATATTATTATTTTATAATTTAAAACAAGTTTAACGATCTTTTTTACTTTTCCATTATTATTTTAATATTTTCATCATATTTTTATGTCAGGGTTTTTTTTAAATAAACAAGGAACATTGAAAATAATTAATTATTATAAAAATAACTATTGGAACTAAAATATATTTATTTACTATAATAACAATTGGTTTTTTGAATAATTTTTAAAATAACGTTTTTCAACATGCTGTAATATTATGGTTTATTAAATTGAAAATACTTTTTTATTATTCACTTTATTTTTAACACACTTAGAAAATGCCTAAAACTTTTAACAGTCTTGTCAACAGGGTGGTTCAACACAGAATCGACAAATAATAAAGTTTCGGTAGAGGGTAGTAGGGAAGCAGAGTTTAATGTAAGTAATGATCAACCATTTTTTTATATGTAACTTTTTTTAACCATGTCAAGCACCTCAACGAAAAATGTTCATAAATCAGTTTCTCAATGTCTTCTCGAGGAGTGTAAGAAAAAAACGAGGTATAAAATATCGTAGCTAAGCCACTAACTAACCAGGTATGTTGAAATTTTAAAATCACAATAAAAAAGACACCACAATAACGATACTCAAGATATAAATACATTCAAAAATTACTTCTGGATCATGTCACTAATAGTGACTTACTATCGATTAAACTTTAAGCAGATTTTAAATATTTCAATTAATCGCAAAAAAAAAAAAAAAAATATGTAATGTATATTCAAAAATCAATTTTGGCTAAGTTTTGGTCATACTGACGTCAGTCATCCATGGTTTTGGATAGGAAAAATCGGAAATCGATTATAGTGACATATTAATCAATTTATAATCAACCAAGTTCCTGTGACCCATATCTTTGTGTAGGATACTTTTACTATAATAACTATACTAAATTCATAATTTTTTTAGTACTAATATTAACCTTATTACTTCCTTATTCTACCTTATCAAGTTAATTCAAATTTATTAACATTAAGTTCAACATAAAATTATTAAAATTCTGTTTAAAGAAGTACTGGGGAGTGCTTCAGCCCCTTTTTATATTGACACATACATGTGTATCAGTGTCGTTGCTAAAAAATCTGGGAGCGTATTTAAAATTGTTTTTGTTACAAAAATAAAATTTATGCAAAAAAGGATTACTTCGAGTTTTAAATTCTCAACTGTCGACGGACTAGGAATAGAACACGTCTTTTTCCGAGATTTTTTAACTGGCAATAATAACAAAAATCGTTTACTTTTATTTCGCATGTGCATGGACGAAAAAGGCCCTCCCCTTTTACTCGCTTGGAGTGAGCTATTTATTATTCATTTTTTAGTAATAATTTTCTTATTTTATTTTTAAATTTACATATGGATATAAATTCTGACTCTTCTGAGCCTAAGGGCCCTTATGCGTCGCATATGCCCGGCTGTATGATGGTTACGCCACGTTTATCTAACATATATTAATATGTTTAATAAATCAATCAAAATCCTCATAATATTCCAACTAGAATCACACTTCATAAACAACAATTATCAATAGCTCTATTCTTCTGCGTACTTCTGACGGTTTGTAAATTGTTTTCGAATTAGAATCTAAAAGCTTTCAGATCGATTCTAATTTGAAAACAGTTTGCAAACCGTCAGAAATATGCAGAAGAACAGAGCTATTGACAACTTTACGTTATGGTTTCAAAATCATGCGTAATTAATTTTGTTTGCGTGATTCTATCGCACAAGATTCTTCCGTGCAAAATACTCGAATGATTTGTTCAAGAAAACTTCGCACGTCAATTCTAACGAACAAGGAGGACTCTTCCACGCATAGAAACTTCTGTAAATAACTAACCCCGGACACTTCTGAACATTTTTTTTATATTCAGGATCGGATATCGAGACTATACGTACATGTTTTTTAAGCATACATAAAATAGGCAAATACGTGTGACTTGATCTTTTGCGTGTTCTCAACCTTCAAAATACATTATTTGGCATCCTTGACAAAAGACATTAAAAACAAAAATAATAATTGGAATATCCGGAGTTTTCTATTTACGAGAGTTTCTGTGTACGAAAGAATCTTGTTCGAAAAAATTGGTATACAGAGTTTTCTTTTACGGATAATTCGTGTTCGGAACCTTGTATGAAATAATCCATTCATCTTTAATTTAATGTTTTCTAAATATCCTCAGCATAATGTATACACGAGCTTAATTACATGTGATTTTTTTTCGTTTTATTCATTGTAATAATTATTAGCCGAAATAAATACACGTCAAATTTGATAGCGTGAAAATTATGTCATTGATGAAGTAGTCGGTTCGCGAGATTAAATGGTACATTTGGGATGAAATGATTTCTATGTTTATTTATTAATACAAAACAAACTGACATTTTTATTTCATGTTCGGTACATCGGAAGTGTTGATGTTGCTATAAAAAAGTGTTGATATAATTTTGCTTTTTAAAAATCTTCCATGAAAATGTTTCCCGTCTCTTTCGTGACAGAGGTGGCATCTGTTATCGCCTTGTACATTTATTATAGATTGATTGTCCGCTTAGTTGAAAAGCACTGTTGCCAGATGTACCAGCATTTTAACATTGTAATTTTTTTATCGAATTGGAATATTTTTAATTGAATTTTACACGGTTATCTTTTTTTACACTAAGCCGTAATTTATTAAGGTTAATCAAATGAATTTGGTTCCCAACCGAAATAGTAGATACATACTTTTTGTTTTACTCTTTTGCTTTAGAATGTAACTAAACAAGGAGCATAGATTTTCTGGACTAATTGGTGATCAATTTTGTCCGGATAACGAAAAATCGTTACTGACAGGGGAAGATAATAAATTCAGTGTGCATATTTTTTATTTAAAAATTCAATTATTGTTTTTTGCTTAAAAATAACTGTCCACTTACCCACCACACTGTCTCTAGCAAATAAGACAGGTTGAGAGATCGACTTACAGCCTTACTTTTATGCTTAGATGTTCCATAATAGTAGCATTTATTGTAGTCATTGAGAGCGAAACTGGAATTAACAGTTGTTTAAATATTTAATTTATTATATAATAATTGTGTAAGAGTCGAAAAAACCAGCATCCAGAACATGAGTATAAATGCAAGTTTTCTATGCCGCGTTACTATAAGAATACTGTGTAAAAAACAGATTTCCTATAACACGAATTCCATAAGAAGCAATATTACTTAGAAGACCCTCATATTATTATATCAATGCTGTAGCCGTGAAGCTTGCAACATCTTATTATATCCTTTATATATGCATCAATAATTATACTTTAAATCATAGGTTCCCAACCTTTTCCGCTCCTTTTTTTATAAAAGCCATGTGACTAGGTGACAGCCCCCCCCACCCCCCCCCCCCTGAGGAATTTGAAATCCTCGATGTTCTATACTTTTCTCCCGGATTGTCTCCGAAACTCCTTTTTTTTTTAGCTCACCGAGGAATTTGAAATCCTCTTTTCCCCGGATTCTCCCCGAAACTCCTTTTGTTGTTCAAATACAAAATCGAAAAAAGTTGGCGACCCCCCAGAAAACCCTTCGCGATCCCAGGTTGGGAACCCGTGCTTTATATATTTTTGAATTGTATTTTACCATACCGTACATTAGAAAAAGGAAAATTCGCTCAAATGAAAATAAAGGATAAAGATTAAAAATATTTTAACAATTTTGTTGTTACCAAAGGGTATCCGCTATTTCTACAAATATAACAGAGAATATACGGCGCATACCCTGTTTATCCTGTGCTAAAGCCCTAATCATTATAGCACACATGTCTATATCACCTTTTTTTCTATAGATTTTAGTGATACCTGTAGTAGAAGATATATTTTGTATTTCGTCACCAATACTGCAAGAAAACTTATCTTTAATTTGGCTAAATTTGACAAGAGGGATAAAAAACGATATTACTGCAAAATTAAAAATCTTTTTACTTACCCTTGGTATTGGAATAATTGAATAATGAGTTCCGCGTTGAAAATACAGATATGCGTAAATACAAAAATGTGTGAATGATATAAAAGGAATAATTTTACCAAAAAAGTGATTAACGTCTTCTTACAATATTGACGACGATTTGTACGAGGTATTAAGATTGCAAAATTAAAAAAACGATGTGGCAACACTTCAGACGAGGTGTTGTTCAGCGTTGCGGGAATTAGATAACCTAATTTGTCGTATCTATAGAAACAGCGTTCCCGCCATAATTGCAATACGTGTCACCCTACCCGTACCCAAGGATAGGTCTGCAAAAACCAAAGGCGTAGTTAATTTTTTTCTCGGCAGAGTTCTTGAAAAGATAATACATATCTATATGCACTTGTGACAACAGAAAAAATAATATTTACCCAAGATCTTTAGGTTTCTTTATTTTTTTAACTTATAACACAGATAGTTATTGTGATCAGGACCAATTCGGCCATCACAAGCATTTTCAACAGATGAAATCAACTTTACTGACCAGCTGAAAATGCTCGATATCGACTATCGACGCGAAGCCGTACATATAAGTACATAAATTGTGAGTGTTTTATTTATTATTTTTTTAATATAATGCCTCTTTACCAAGTATTGATAGTAAACACCTTAAAAGTGAAGCAATATCATAAAAAAACCTTTTCATGCATCCAAAAACATAGTGAAATTCAATAATTTCTTCGTGAAAACCGCGCGAGGTTCATTTCTAGTGTACTTCTGTACACAGACGTATATACAGTATACACACTCATATCATTGAGTGTCATATAACGAACGTATTCTCAACTCACACTCATATGAGTATGAGTTAAGACTACGTTCGTTAATTGAATGCGCACCGATAAAATTAAATGCGTATGATACCGCCTAAAGGTAAAAATCCAAAATAATTGAACCCCACGACTTTTACTTTTAGAATTTGGTGAATTACTACTCAACTAAACCAATAGGTATCAGACTTTTAAAGTAAGTGAAAAAATGAACTGTATATACTATTTTTGTGCTGCCCGTCGATGAATATTTTTTGAAATGCGGCCCTTGGGTTACCTTAGGTTGGACAGCCCTGATCTATAAAATTATGTTCATACAATTTTTGCATTTTTAACCCTCTCTCTATAAATAATGTATTTCTAATTTGCAGCATATTTTAACCATCATTCCCTTACAACAGGGGTTAACAAAGTGTGTCCTGTCAGTTATTTAATTTAAAATAAATGTACATGTTCGCAGTCCTTTTTTTTACTATGTAACGCGGTGAAACGGCGTACCGGCACCATATTATGGGCATTTTTAATGTTTAAAATCAGTTTTAGTTAGAAAAAAGAGTCCCAGTACAAACAGCATTTCCTTCAATCGATTTATCGATTTCTGTTTCAAGGCATGAGTGTTTGTGATATCTAAGGATTTTCCTCCCACCCTTTCAAATCTATAATAAGCCAGACAAACCGAGAGAGATTGGTCAATCACTAGTCCTGTCCTATCCCCATATTTTTATTCTTCTAAAAAAGAGAGGTTGGGTAACAATAAATTCTCCTAAAACAACTTCCGTTGAGAAACCTCCATTATTAAGCTATATGCTCTGCATTAGGAACGGACATAGATATGTATAAAAAACTTCGTTTAAATATACAAGTGAGTTCCAGCATCTTTTTTTTTTAAAAAAACACTGCATGTTTTTATACTATGTTATGTTATTGTTATTGTTGTGTTAATTATTTATTGTAATTAGGTAATTAGTATTTTGTTTTGTAATAAAATTATTATTATTTAATACGATTACTATATTTATTTTAAAAAAATAGGAGAGGCGTGGCAATTTTATTTTTATTTTAGGGAGGCGCAGTAGCATAAAGGTTGGAAACCGCTGCTTTAAAGAATCTTTTATTAATGGATTCTTAAATTGATTGCAAGAAAAGTAAACAGATTAAGATTAATCTAACATGCCGATGTCGTATGGGTATGATATTACGACATAGCCCGTAAAGTTGGAAAACTATAGATTACATTAATGATTTCAAGAACTTGAGTCGGTGTGTTTTCACCCCCTTAGGTGGTGAAAAAAAATATTTTCGAAAGAGGCGGTTAGGAAACAAGGTTGGCAGCCTGTGATTCAGAGTGAAGAAGCTGAATTAGTTTCGCAAGCCAATTAAAAAAAAACGATATTCTATGCAATGAAAACAGATTTTCTTCTGAAATATCATTCATTTCACAAGCTGAAGAATTTTCAGCTCTTTGATTCCACATCCATAAATTGTTTTTTTTGTATTTTTTTCAAAGTTGCTACAGTTGTTTTTAACTCCCTCAAATATGTTTTTTGCATTGGGAGTGGACATGTCACATGACTAAAATTTATTTTAAGTGTAGAAGATATAATTTTTAAATATTTATTTAAACATGGAATCATTTGAATAAACGTTTTTTGTGACAAAGATTACTGAAAGTACTAAAAACATAATTATTGGAAGCGCAAGCTATGTCTCTGGTATATTGTCTATGGGCAAGTCCCACATGGCTTTCCCTCGTAACAACACTGTTAAAACTGTCATACTCGCTTACATATATCGGACGAGCAGCAATATTGATTGAGTAATGCCTCTTTTAGATCAACCAAATACACAGTCGAGCGTCGTCGCCATTCAGCTGATTATTTAGCCGAGCAACGACATTGACCGAGTAAGCGTCAACACTCAACACGCATATAAATTTTCTTAGCGAGTTAATTTACTTTTACGTACCTACATATCGTTCAAATCAAAATCATTTTAACATGAATAGTCGTTGTAAAACAGAAACAAACGTGGCCACGAGATATGTCAATCGAATTATGCCTAAGATAATAAAACTACTGCAAGATGAATTGAAGACTCCTAAGAAGCGGATCTGGACAGAAATGGATAATTTTAAAAGACTTCTAGTTTTTAAAAACAATAAGCAGATGTTCCTTAATCACAGTGCTGTCAATAAAATTCCACTCGTCGCTCGACAAACACCTGTTCAGACACGTCGAGTAGATGAGTAAGCGCGTGCTACACGTGGTGAGCGTATCATCTCGGATGTGAAAATTGAAAGTCTTTATTTACTCGCTCATTCGTTTTACTAATCGGATTGTAAGACTGAATATTGTGCGTCGCGATCAGATTGTTTTGTTTTCGCGTTTTTGGTTAGATTTAAAGAGCTATAAATGTTTACATACATATTACAAGGTTTTTGGTAAGACAGTTCATTTTCACACGTCTGTCAATTCAACAGTGTAACGTTTATTATTCAAAATATAGGATTGGAAGCAGCGGTGGGCTGCCAATACATTAACAAGGAGCTCGCTTAATCTCCCAACAATTCTCGGTGTTCCGGGGAAAGAGTGAATTTCTTAACACTCCTATGGAATTATATGCAATCGATTGTTACTTAATACACTTATAATATGTAACAATATGCAATTTACCGTAAACTAATCAATGTAAATGGCTAAAAATTTACTATTGTGTATACTGAAGCTGTCGTAGATAATATATATGTCAGAAATTGCAGTTATGTACTAGTTTGATATGAGAATATTGTTTTATCTAAAATTAACAAGGGGCTCGCCGGCCTTAGTCAAATTTAACAAGGGGATCGCGAGAGCCCCTCCGAACCCCCTCCGGCCCACCCCTGATTGGGAGGCGTGAAGGTATTTTTCCAAAGGGAGGCGAAGTCACATAATGTTTATAAATCACTGCTCTAACATGAATAGTCGTCGTAAAGTAAAATAAAACTTTTGTATGCATATATCAATAAAATTGTCCTTGCAATGATAAAGTTACCTTCTGAAAAATTAGTAGAAGAACCAAAAGAAGTGGATTTGGAAAAGGAGTGGACATTAAAAATAAGCCCTTAACCCATCTTAATTTATTGCATTAATATTATTTTTTTTGCGGCTTTGCGCATATAATTTGTTTTAAATGCCAGCGATATAAAATTCCATAAATGGTTATGCGTATTAAATTCCTGTATGAAAACAAAAGTCCCAATTTGTCGCAATTGCACTAAAAACAAAAAACAGTTGCTGCAAAATCACAGTATTGTCAATGAACTCTCCACTTGACATTTGACACTCGTTGAAAAAATGTTCAAACACGCCGAGTACTTGAGCGTGTCGCATATTACAGGTGTTGGAGTATCCGCTCGGCACAGGACAAGGCAACGGATATTATTAGCTAGCTTTACACAAGGACGCTTTCACATGATATCGGGTTATGTGCAGTGCCGGCGCGAGATTATTTGACGCCCTAGGCAATGGTTATTGGCGCGCCCCCTTTTTAACAAATCGTTCTATTTTTTCGAAATAAAAAAAAAAAATATGTGTATGGTGGCGCCGGCCCTGGTTATGTGTATGCTTTAAAACGAAAAACAATCTACGTTAGAGAAAGTTTAAATTTCACACACCACCCAATGTGTTTTAAAACGAGGAAGAACTCATTATGCTCCTCTTTTAAACACCGTTTTTCTCGTTAAAAAGTATACACATAACCTAATCGCACTTAAAAGAGACTGTGTGTTAAGCCGGCTCTTCACTTCCTCGCTCAGTTCACTCGTTGGACTAATATTCCGATTACTGTACTTCACGTTCAGATTGTTGAGTATTCGGCCGAGTTCACTCTCTCGGCAGCATGCTCGTCTGGTGTAAATACACATTATTGTTTCAAACGGTAATCAATCACATATGTCCGGAAACGAACAAAACAAAACCTACAGGCTCGTACGTTCGTTTTAATTTCGACAATATAATAATAATATTTATACATATCGATAATTTACATTAATTATCTGCGATCCTAACTAGTTGTATTTTTTTTTTAATTACCAGTAATATGAAGAGCAGAATCACCGGTATTGATATGTTCGTCCGGTATAGTAATTCCTTCACATTGACAGTGAGAAAGTTTTGAGAATCTCAATTACAAAATTCTTTTGTTTATTATTAAAGAATCACTTTTTTTTAAATGTTGAATTTCCTTGATGATAATAAATAATATCAGTGGCGGTTCCTGACCTGAAATCTTGGGTGGGCTAGAGAAAAGCATAGCATTGTATACTATTTACGAAATTTTGCATGCTTCCACTTCATCTTATACATTAATCTACAAGCAAATTAACAAATACTACGACACTACTGCAAAGCATAAATTACTATATAATAAAATCAATGCTAATGTAAGTAAGAAATAATAAAATAATAACCTTGAATTTGTCTTTCAAAGTGAAATAACAAGTACAAAAAGCAATACAGAGCTGTCACTTTCATACAATACATCGATTTGGTATTTGTGTATGGCCCATGGGCTAAATCATTTAAGCCCCCAATGAATGACAGAAGCCAGTAAATTTGAAACACAGTCCTGTGAGTTTGATGACGTTTCCGTACATACAAATACAAACAAAATCGAATCGTGCTAGATTGCGTTCCAGTGTAAAGAAATATTGTCTATGATTGCGGGCTGGAAATTGTTAGCCCCTGAACCGTTAATACATAGGTGTTGCCAGACTGACGTCACGTTGAATGTTCTCTATGAATTATTTATAGGGTTATTGTTTTTTTTATGCCGGCTCAGCTTAAAATTGTAATACAAAACAATCGAGAATATTATTGTAGGTAGACATGGCATTGTTTTATATTGACAGAGGAAAATTTAAACAAAGATATTATATTCATTTGGGAAAGGTTAGTTACGCTTATAAATGTATTTATTTTGTTCAGCGGCCGAATTGCTGTTCATTTTTATTCACCCATCTAAAGTTTTGGGTGAAAAATGCAGGTCGGGCTTAGCCCACCTAGCCCAGTACCTAGAACCGCCACTGAATAATATATATCTAAAAATATCATTTCACTTGCAGCCCACTGTTCGTTTTGAATTCCCAGTGTGGTCATTCAACCGACATTATAATATAAAACATTTTTTTTCAATGTTGAAGTATTTTTTTCTATATTTTAGTACCTATTATTACATGTTCATACTGTACTTTTTCCTTAATGTAACTATAATTATAGATATTTTTTTATGGATATGTTTTATGAGTTACTTATTATTTCCCTTGAAATATAATACACAGCAGTGTTTCCTAACTATTTTACACTTACATACTGGCGAAAATAAAGGAAAAATTAATACAAATAACAAGATGTATTGTGTATCCCTTCTAAGGCAGTATATATAGCTGAGTATATGCAAGTTTCAACATAGTTCTGACGATGGCGCACGCCGAAATAGCTATAAACTCATCTTATAAAAAAATGTAGAACTAAATATGTTGGTATTTTTTACCTTATTAAATGTAGATTTAATAAGGAAAAAATTAACAATACTGATTTCGAAAATATGGTTGTTTAGTAACGGATGGTTTCCAAATGAAAAAAGTTCGTCACCTTTTTTAGCAGAAGTTAAATGTTCTTTAATTGTAATATTATATGATCTAACTTTTCGACCAGTACATTTAGCGTTACAAAAATTGCATTTAAGTAAATTAATTTCACTTTGGTTCAAAGAATTAAGCTTATCTTTCGAATTTACTAACACTCAACTTAAGTTAACCTGATCTGTGCCGTGCGGTATTAATATGGCGTGAATGGAGGGCCGTGATTTTCTTTCAAAAAATTAAACCTAATAAATATATATTTTTTAGACATATAATAATAGAACATCACAAACACTTACCATATAAATGCACGATGGGTCATTTCCGCCATCATTTATCGAAAAACCTTTCAAAAACGGAAATAACCGCCAAGGAATTATAGCTCTGCTAGCAACAAATTTAAGCGTAACAGAAAACCTTTTTTAAAATCGATGTATTATAGATTACAAAACAATATCTTTTAATAAAAATAATAAAAGATTTTTAGTACTTTTTCCACATAAAATTTATTAGATCAGGACCGGTTTCGCTCATCGCGAGCATTATCAACTGATTCAATCAATCAATCTTTTATTATTTTTATTATAATGCCTTTCCACCAAGTATTGACAGTAAACACCTTAAAAATATCTTTTAAGTTTAAGTATCACACTATGATTCCAAGATATGTCACTATATGCATGATATTTAAAATTATTAAATACGTTTCTTGTGCTCATTAAACCGCGTCTCAAGTACTGCGTGTAAACACGCACATTTTGTATAGCCGGCCCTACGAGCACGAAATTGAATGGCGTATTAACACGTCCGTGGCAGAGAACCGGTTAAGTGTGTTATAAAAGGTGACATTAAAAAGGTTTTTTATAATTTTTTCTGAAACGACCCAAGTAGCTTAATTTCACCCACTGTTTTTTAACAACGGGTTACAGGTTCATCAACCAAAACCAAAAATTTTCGAGTTACATGAAGAAATTGATTTTTGTGACAGAGGAGAAAACATTACTTCTCAGGTAAGATAAAAAAACATTTTACAATAGTTTTTAAAATAGTATATTTATATTATAAAGATTAAAGTTCATTACAATCAGGCAAGTGAATATAAACATTCACAGCTTCCGGAGATACGCGAATTTCGCTCGTATCTCGTGGTAAGTTTTTAAAATTACATTTCCATTTACACTTAACAACAATCCTGGGTAAACTGTGGCCTGCGGGGAATATTAGTATGTTTTGATCACTTTCCACCTGTACTTACTGAAGATACCACAATATACATTTTAAGAATGTGGTGAAGATATTTTTCACCAACATTTGCAAGGAATAAAGACCTGAAATTGAAAACATATAAGACGTAAACAATTCCGTTTGACTCCTTTATTTGTTGGTTATTAGAGTATCACTTATTTTCTGTACCTGCTAATTAATAAAGAATGTCTTAAAATATTCTTTTACTGGTGGCCAGCAGTTCATTTTAAAATCCTAATGTCGGCCTTCACACAAAAAGTTTGCCCGTGTTACTCCTCAGAAAATATGATTTAAGAAAACACTGATCATTTTGTAACAAAATTTCCTGATATCAAAAATACCGTCTCGCTAGGTAATGATGTGGAGCATATGGTCTTTAAGCCATCAAATAACAGATCCGAATTTTCCGTCTTTTTGTTTATAGACTCGTTTATGGAAAATTCGGCACAACCGGTTACGAAGTTGAAAGACTGGTTTTCGAATGTCAAAAATTTTGTCAAAAAACCGGTTTTTAAAGCCTGTTTTTGAAAACCGACAAGCCCTAATCGAAACTGTGGCCGAGTGGTCCCGACGTCGTTGACTTAAGTCGCAGTGATCACGGTTTCCAGCCCAAGTATGAACAGTTTTATAAATGGACTTTTCAATCGATTTATGGATTTCGTGATTTGGTGATTGTAATTATTCATCCATATGGGCTTAAAATCGGGGTGTAACGAGGGCGAATAGCTTTTACCACTAATCGTGTCCATGCCCTATCTTTTTATCTACACTCTCTCGAAAATGAGAGGTTGGGCAACTTAGTATCGCGCAGTTCTCGGAGAAAAACTTCTGTTGAGATAACTTCCAATAGGGGTCCACATTATGATTGGACAAAAAAAGTTTCACGATGCAGCAGTAAATTTATCAGACCATCATCTGGACATTATGAAGAGATAACATGTGGCTCTTCAAAGTGCATTTTTGCGTGAAAGCTTTGTCGCAAACTTCACAAATGTGATTCTTCATTCCGGTGTGTATCTTCATGTGTTCGGTTAATGTGGATTTTCTCAGGTAGCTCTTGCTGCAGACTGTGCACTGGAAATTTCTGATGCCCGTGTGAGTCAACAGATGCTTCTGTATGTCGGCTTTGGTGAAGAACTGCTTGCCGCAGGCAGCGCACGAATGGTTCCTTTCCAGCAGATGCACTTTTCGGAAGTGGGAAGCTCGCGCGTTGGAGAGTTGAAATGACTTGTTGCAAAGCTTGCATTTGTATTTTTTCAGTTCTTCTGTTTTATTATGTGCTGTTATTAAATGCTTAATTCGTTGGTGGTGATACCTGAATCGCTCCCCGCAGTAACTGCATCTATAGGGGAAAAAATACGTTCATTTAATCTGTCTGTTTTTCTACTGAAATAATCTATTGTAATATTTGGTCTTATAACTAATATTCATTGGCATTTTCATGCTTTTAATTGAATTGTCATTATTTCTTCACAGATGGATAAAGAACATATATATCTACGATTTTTGACAGTCACATTATTTTTATTATTGGTTGCAAATGAGCAAAACAATTTTGTAAAAAGGTGAATATTTGTACACAGGTCGGTAGCCGTGCAAAACTGAGCGTAAAATTACTTTTCGGCGCGATTCCCTTCCTGGAATCAATTTCAGTAGAGCGGGTTATGTTTACAGAAAGAAGCAAAAAAAGATCTAGACCCAAATCGGAAGTAATAGCTTCTTGAAAATTATTGAAAATTAAAAATGAGTTTGTAAATTTATATTTCTAATTATGCGTTGTAAAATTATAAAAAAAGATTTACCACCTAAAATATTATTCAATATTCTTCCCAGACTGACCAACAAACAAAAAAAAGTGTTTTTATATTTTTGTGTCTATCAATGGTAAAACTAATCAAAATATAAAAAAAAGCCTAATTTAGTAAAAATTAACTAATTAAAGGGGTAAGAAATATATTAAACCCTTTGATAAGTAACACTGTACATGTTCACAAGCTGAAATATTTTGTCATCTATTATCTAGTGCCATATTCATATTTTATTGAATTATTATTGTTTGTTCAGACATAAATAGTGCACACATTTATCTATCAGTGATTTATGGTAGTTGGTTTATTATTTGTTGCAAATAAATAATATTCTGTATAAAGGTTCAAATCTGTAAACAAAGCAGTAGCAGTAGAGCAGCGATCACCTGCATTAGTCTTAAACAATGAGATGGAAAGCAGAATATGATGGTCGATTTTCATTCAGCATTTATGAGTGCTCTTATTTCACAACAGTCCTGAGCAACTTACACCTTGAAACCACACTAAAAGTGGAGACGGTAAAAAAAGAAAACAATTATTTACTAACTTGTGAATGTTGGGGTCTCCTGCGTGTTTTATCTTTTCGTGAATCGAAAGACTCCTCTTACGCTTGAAGATCTTCCCAGGACACTTGGAGCACTCGAATCTCTCAGATGAATGAGATTTAAGATGCATCAGGATTCCCATGCGGTTATAGAATAGCCGACCACAGATTTTACACGTGAAATTTGGAAAATGGAGAGACATGTGTATTTTAAGACCTTGCTCCGTATCAAAAGATTCTCTGCACATTCTGCAAATGTATAAATTATACAATACGATAGAAGGTTTTATAACAATGTAGAACGGATAAAATCAACTAACTTATAGGCGAGGTGAACTTTATGCAATAATAATACTGCCATCGTAAAAAAACAGCTAACATAAAAACAAATATTTTGAATTTTTGAATATAAACTGTGATTCATCCATTATGATTTCTATAAATGATAAAATATTTTATTGATTGGAAGCGGACATGGAAAAAAAAATATGATTACAATTTTTTTATTAAATTAATTATATTGTTGACTGAATTAATCAATGAAATCTCTTCAAATAAAATTGAAATCCCAGATTATGTTTCATTGCTTAGAATATGTAATTTGCCATTATTGTCTTTCAATTTATGATGGCAAAATATTTACTGTAAAAAACTTCTTGAAGACTATGTAATAATCAACTATGAATGTTTAAAAATATTTGCAATTATTGTGAATCAACAAAATACTATAGTCTTTTGAATAAGAGTCACATCATCAACACCAATGACCTAGACCAGTGATGGGTAATCTTTTAAGCTTGGCGAGTCAAAGTTCTGAAAAAACCTGACTTGACCCGAGTGCTATGTCACATCTAAAACTATTAATAATTTTTGCAGCCCTAGTAAATATTCTTTCTTCTTGGTAAATATTAAACGTTCTTGGGTGAAGATTGTCCGTAAATGATAAGTGTCACCTTTAAAACGTGTGTCATATGTTACCCATCACTGGCATAGACTTGTAATCTAAAATTTAAAATATTTCATTTAATTTTTTGCCAGTACAGTGGAACCTCGATTCTACGTTTTTCAAGGGACCGTAATAAATGAACGAATAATGCGGGAAACCGATAATGCGGGAAATCTTCAAATAATACTAAAACAATGTTTACTTTTCAAAAAACCTATTTATTTATTTCACTATTTTTATTAAAGAATGAATACTTAAATATATTTTTTAATTGTTAAATACAAACTAAGTAGTCTATTTGCAGTTTGGCAATTAAATTTTAACAAGCACCCTTCAAAATCGCGTACATTTCTAAGTCAACTCTTTTTTGCTATGTCAACTCGTTTTTCTACGGATTTTTTTTCCAATGTCTTGAACTGTTTTCAGTTTCTCAGTTAGAGTTCTAGTTTTCTTCATTTAGGTGTTTCAGTTTTGACTTTTGAGTTGCGATGTAAGACTATTTATGAATGCAAAAAAATATTCTACAAAAACGGTCAATCGATAGTGAGAACGGTAGATCGGGGTTCCAATGAAAAAAAAACGAAATGCGAAATGCGAATTTATGAGAAATATTCAACGAAAACGGCTAATTGAGATAATATTTGTGACGGGACCAAAATATTTAGACGATAGATCGAGGAAAACGGTAATGCGGGGAACGATTAATGCGGGATTATTTTACATTGTTCTTATGGGTGTTTGGCCGGGACTATGAAAAATAAACGATCCATGCGGGAAAACGAACAATGCGAGAACAGTAGATCGGGGTTCCACTGTATTTGATTTTGAGTTATTTTTGCGGGATTTAAAATTTTGAAGAGTACCAGTTATTGTGATCGAATATTAATTTATTCTTGCAAAGAACTGCAAAAATTTTGATAATGTTACTTCAACAAGTAAATGAAATGATACAGAATACATAAAAGTAAGAATATACTCTACGTAATCTTTTTTTTATTTGAAATAAACAAACGAACAACAAATGGTATAAAATGATCATACTTGCACTGTTTTTGACCGCTTTTCAAAACAAATGGAATTTCATTTACTCTTAAGTTTTTTTTGTTACCAGGCATTGGATTTTGCTTGATGTATTTTTTAAGAAGCTTTGATGTCAGCTTCTCGCCTTTTTTTTGAACAATCACCTTTTTGCTGTGAACGTTAAAAAGATTAACATTTTATATATGTCACCATAGTATTCTGATTCTTTAAAATAAATAAATAAATAAATAAATAAATAAATAAATAAATAAATAAATAAATAGATAGATAGTTCATATCGTCACAAATTTTCCACACCCTGGTATCTCAAAAAGTACAAGTTTTCAAGAAACATAAATGATCTTTATTCTACCGATATACAACATACCATTACTATAAAACACAACTGACATGGTTTTGTCCTCATTATCTGTGAGGAAGCTAATAAGGAAGGAAGCAAAGACATTTCCATTCGTCCCACACTCTCCTTCATGTCAAACATAGCGCATGACCATATTATTTGCAAAACTATTTTTTTGCAAACGTTTTTGTATTAGATTAAATAAAGCGTGAAATAATGTTAAACATTTTGGTCAAATGTTGTTTATTCATTTGTCTTATTATCCACGGCCACGCTATATTTCAGCTTGTTTTACGATATTTGAAAAAGTTAATTATCTCAAAATAAGGTTTTCTGACAGTATACCGACAATATGTAATATACGCTTATTGCAGGTTACTACTTGTCAGTATGAAATATAATGATCCAGTGCACTTTTTTTAAACAAATTCTTACCTAATAAAGATTTTGAACAGTTTTAAATTAAATTTGACGCTTACCAAATCAATTAAAATATAATAAATAATGCTACCTTTCTTTCGGATGATCCACGTCAGCTTTACCGTACGGCTTCCTTCGAGAATTTAATTGGGCTGATTCTGAAGTGGTATTTTCCTCATTGAGATCCGATAGAAAATTGTCAACATCTTCATCTGATATGACATCATCTTCCGAGTCTGACTCGTCCAGGGAAGTGGTTTTTCTTATTGAAGCCTTCAAGATTTTGCTGTGAATGTTTTTTTGAGCAGCTTCAACCTGGTTTCTAAAGCTGACGATTTCTCTCAATTTATCAATGCATACATCACAGATCATGTAGCTGTTCTCCAACCTCTCCCTCTGATCGCCTCCCATCTAACAAATAAGTTTTTTGAAATAAAATCGATGACGTTGTTATTCCTGTAGTCAAGTTGCTATATACGACATGTGTTTTTCCTTTTCAGGGAAACATCTTTAGACTTTTTTTTATTACATGATATAACATGTAGGTTCTAATTTTTAAATGAAAAATGAAAAGTGGTATTTGCTTTATCTATCGGAAATATGGAGGGTGTTAGACACAAACAATAACAGTACTAATAACAATATAAATTACTTGGGTTTGGAGGGAAGATCCATCAAAAATAAAAGTTAATAGTGGGAGACAATGGTCTTATGTTATGTTATTTTATATATTTATAACTATTTTTTTATCCATGTCTGCCACTAGTGTGGAGCATATGGCTTCTTAATTGAGGTTATTTCAACATTAGTTTGTCTACGAAAACTGCTTGCTACTCAGTTGCTTAACCTCTCTTTTGTGAAGAGATTAGGTATAGAATGACTGGAGGCTAGGACAAAACTAGGCTAGGATCTCGCCACGCTCCCTTATTTTAAGGATTGAAAGAGTGAGGTAATTCCTTTAAAAAAGTACTGCAATCAAGCAATTTATTGAAATGTGAAAAAATCTTTTTTTATTGAATTCACTTCTTCTCAGTGGAATATGCATCATTTGGTTATGAGAACTATTTTCATCAATTATTTAAAGCAGCCAAAAGAAGAACCAATATCTTATTCTTGAAGTTTACTCGGTTTGTATATTATGTAAAGTATCTACAGCGTCATCTTCCTGGCAGAAGTTGGTAAGTAACAGATTGATAGTTTTAAGTAAACATCAAACGAAAAAGTTCTTTTGAATGTTTGCTCTGACGTTGCGTGGTCACTTCAATCAATTGATTTGTTTTTTCCCAGTGATGTTTACACTTGCAAATCATAACAACAGATTGCAGAAAGTTAATAATTAGTCCTTTCATAGCACCAGTTGTATCGTATCACTAGTCTGTTTTTTTCCCTCACAGTGTGGAGCATATGCATATCCCAATGCAGTTTATCTCAACAGAAGTGTTTTTACGAAAACTGCCTGTTACTCAGTCGCCCGACCTCTCTTTTTTTCCTAAGAGAGTAAGGATAGGACAAGACAAGTGGTAAGCATATCGCTACGCCCCGTTTTAATGATGGAATGGGTGGGAGGGGTTATTTCAACACATTACATACATATATTCATAAACAGAGTAAAGTCAAATCTCAAAAATGATAAATTTGTCTTGTAGTACGCTGCATTTAATTTAACAAAAAAATCACTATCTAAAACAACGCCATGATCTAAAAATCTTTTTTTACATATTTGATGATCTCAATAAATTACACATTATTATGAAGGTCACTAATAAATTATGCGAAATACATTTTGGTAATCATTAACACTAGAGTCTGAAACTAAATGACAGCTAATTTGGTGTCATTGCTGCCAGCAGAAAAACATACTTTTTTTCTCTCTCTCGCACTTATACGTAAATATTATTGTTTATACCTAAGAGCGAAACGCCAGTTTGGTACAAGTAGGACTTTATTCGGGTCCTATTTGGATGAATTTGTGTTTAGGAATTTGTTTCGTTCCCCAGGCAGCAATATGTTCGGAGTATTTCTAACAGTTATAAAAGACAACTACGATTCTTAGGTATGTACAATATTTACAAATAATATTTAATAATAATTATTGAGCAATATTAAGAACTAAAGATGTTTACTTTTAAGATTACGAATATGGTGTTGTTCTTAGGTATAAACAATAATATTTACGTATAAGTGAAAAAAGTATGTTTTTCTGTTGGCAGCAATGACACCAAATTAGCTGTCATTTAGTTTCAGACTCTAATGTTAATGATTTTAATATGAAAAGATCGCCATAGTCTATGAAACATTCCGAGCTTCATTCTGTATCTATTGCGATCAAGTCTACAAAATAAGATTTAAATCATGGCGTTGTTTTTAGCTACATTGTGAAATTTTTCACCGAAATAATCGCGGCAAGTGAAATGCTAACTTTGCCGTTTAAAATTTCACATCTTAATGATTTGACAATGTAATCCAATAACTCGTGTTACATTATACGTATCTTCGAAAATGATAAGCTAGCTTATAATTATACATACTGTACCTGAAAATTAAAGCAATACTCAAGCATGGCTGAATACACTTCGATTCTTCCCTGATTAATGTGGGTTTGCATCATATCTTTTAGGTTATCACAGCTGTCATTTAACACGCATGTTTGGCAAAGTTTTAGAGAGTTGTAAGAATTTACATCTTTCTTTGTTTCAAATTCCATTTCTGAATGAAAGCTTTCTTTTCCCACTGAACTCTCGTCGTCTTCCATTATTTCCACGGAGTATTTGAATACTTAGCAATACCAATAAATTCGCCGGCGTTCCAACTTATAACCTTTTATTATGAAATCATGTATTAAACGTTAAACTCTTAAATACTTTCCCAGCGTGGAGCGAATATTTGAATGCAATGTAATAACATCATTCATAAAACCGATCTATACAACTTTTAAATTTGAACGATATTATAGAATGTTATTGCTTGTGAAAGTTGACAGGTGAGGCAGTAACCCATAGAGAATAAACTATACAGAAATGACTATCTTATTAGATAGTCATTTCATTTATTATTATGTATAAATATTAGTCTATGCTATAAATAAAGTATACAAGTCTATGGCTACTAGCATCGATAGTGGGCTATACACATAGGTACTTTCGCATGCGATTAGTGATATGAAATAAAGAACAGGGAGGTGCGAGAATATTTTTTCAAAGAGAGGCGTAGAAATATAATGCTTGGAAACCGGTGCCTTAAAATCAGCAAAGATGTGTAACAACATTGTGTGAGGGGTTTTTTGCAAATTAAAGCATTTCTTGTGTACAGCTGGCTAATGTCGTAACGTAACTCTAGTAATTTGTAATGTAACTTGCAATCTTTGTATTGTAAAACTCGATACTATTATAGTGATTATGCCATTTTTTTGTTAAAAAATACATAAAAAAAACTCATCAATATTATCAAAACATATAAAATTAAGTTTATAAAATTCACCTTATTCATAAAATAAAACCATTAATTGCAACCAAATGATTAAAGCTCAATTGAAAGTACAAAAAATGTACAAAAATAAAAATTAAAGATGCTCCACATCACCAAAATTCTTTAGCGGATCACTCGTAGTTCACAGACCATTACTTTGTCAACCGCTGTTTTAAGCAACTACCATTTCAATTGTAAACTGTAATAAAATCAAATAAAATAAATAAAATTACTCAATGAAAAGATAGGACTTGGGTGTTTGGCTATCAAATTTATTAAATCACTAATAAAAACAAACTTATGACATTGACTGTGTTTAAGTAAAAGGGCACAGACCACATTTTACAGGATAGACAAAAAACTCTTTTTAACGATTTTGGGCCAAAATCAAATTATTAAATAAACACAGCCTAATAGTGTAAAAAAATGTTTAAGAAAACTCTTAATAAAAGTTCTTTTTTGTGATTGCAAATTTCAGAACCCTTTTTTTAAAACTTGAAAGCTAAATTTAGATACTCATTCTAAGCTTGTGGATAAAAGCCTTTTGATTCGTGGTGTAATTTGTTGTTAACATTGTGATTATAAAATAAAACTACTTTTCAAAAAATTGATAGCTGATTCCTTTTACCTATCTTTTACCTAAGCACAGTCGATATTCATCACTATGTAGCCATATGCGGTGAACATCTTATGAAAAAGCTACAAGAACAATACTGTCAAAAATAAATACAATGTATTTTGCTTTCATTTTTATAAAAACATGATTAACTTAATTTAGTAACTTTTGAGGTTCAATGAATTGCTTCATCGATCAGTAAGAGTTCATTGCAATTAGTTGTGAAACAGTAAAATTGGGTATATTTTAATTTTAACAACTTATTCATCAAATCTAGGTAAATAAATTTTAAAATAAATAATACAGAGATGGAAATTATAGACCAAGATGATATTCCATTGGATAGTCTATTTATCAAATTGGAAAACGAAGATATTTCTGAATACGATTCAGATCCGTCAAAGTTTTGTCAGGGTTGCTTAAGAAACTCTAATAATCTTAAAGATATGATGCAGCCCTATTCCCATCACGGTAGATCGGAGGTATATTCCGAAATGATAGATTATTGCTTTGCAATGCAGGTGAGTTGATAGCGGTAACCTATGTCTATTGAGTGGGTATACGTTAAGACTTCAGATTATTTATCGTTAGTAGTTTTAAAGAAATGACATGTTTATTGTACATATGAACACAATCCCGTTTTATTCAGGCAAAAATGTATGTAAATAAGTATGCGTCATCCAGTAGCGATTTGTACGTAGTGTTAGCTTCACATGACTCAGTTTCATACTCGAATCTCGAGTAGGTATCATTAACTTCACTCACCATCAATGTTCCCTCTAATTTTCCGAAGGTTATGTGCACAAAAGACATTGGCTGTGCAACTTTGAAAGGAAATTAAAATTGTTGTGTGCTACAAAACAGTATTTAGACCTTTTAAACGAGACAGTAAATTTTGTAGTAATGACAATAATTAACAACACTATATAATATCAATTAATTTATTCTGGTGTAACTTTTGTGTGCTCTGCTGTAATGTATATGCGCGCACTCGGCAAGTTGTGTACGCTCGCAAACTAGCACAGCTTAGAGAGAACACTGCTCACCATCACCATTTTTGTTTTCTTGAAAGAACAGTATTCTGTGATCGAGCAGGCTCTTTATATTATCCGTATGTCAACCTGTGGAACCTGCTTGTCCTGCTGTCGAATAAACACTTAAAGCACTGCCTATAAGTCTTTTGATGTAACCACACATCACTTTTCACTTTTGTTAAGATACACGGTGTACAAGATTTATCTATGTTATTTTGGTGGCACCAATACACATCACACTTTATACTCTCATTCACTACATATACACACAATGGACAGTTATTTTATGTTTCCAGAAGTTCATTTACATTTTATTTGTGTCAAAAAAGTAAAAATAATGAAACCCTTGAGAAAATATTTAGCTCGAAAACCGACGCTCATAATGGTGAGAGTCAGTTTTGAATGGTATCAATTAGAACCTCCAATCCCGGGATCCTGTCCAATTTTGTGATCCTGAAACTCTGGGTTTGTGATAGCACTAATCTCGGAATTTCGGGATTGATAAAATTTGAGAATGTTGCGTGAGGGCTAAAAAATCGCAAACATTTCTCAATCCTGAATTTATACATGATTTTATATTGAATGTTCGGGAATGACAATTTTTCCAATTTCCGATTACAAAAAGGGTCCAGGATTGGATCCCCTAGAATCAATCTAAAAATGAATGTCGACTTAACACCAACAAGGGAGTGCAAAGTTAAAACTACCATTAATTCAATATAACAAGATACAATTTTATTCATTAATTTCAGATGGGGAGAAATAGAGAAGAAAGATTACGGAATACTTATCTCATTTGTGATGTATGCATAAAAAAACTTAGGGATGTTGCAGCCTTCAAAAAACAAGTAGAAACTTCACAGAAATCCATTAGGCAAAGACGTGGTAAGGATAAAAACTATTATTTATAATATTATATAATGTACCACATAAATTTTATGTTATTAACTGGTGAGTGATTAAGATCGACTCCATGACTGCTTATGTAACAGGGTGCTACCTGGTCCATTCCCTAATTTCTGAGTTTGTTACTAAATTAACCTTTTTTATTTTACCATGTCCACTCCCAATGTGGAACATATGGACTCCTAATGGAATTTATCTCAACAGAAGAGTTTCTACCACAACTGCTTGTTACTCAGTTACTCAACCTCTCTTAGAGACCAGGGATAAAATGATAGGGCTAGGATAGGACTAGTGATAAACTAATTGCTCTTGCTACGTCCTGTATCTCACTCTAATCTCAGTATTATATGTTATCCATAATTATTATTTTTTGAATGTGTTATGTAAATTCAACATCTACCTCTATGCTATGTTAAATTATCTATGACAACTTGAAACAATAAACCTATATTGATATCTAATTCCTTCTCCAAATCTAGCCAGTGACAATCGAGAGTTCAAATCGAAACGTCTTACTACGAAGTAGACACTTATCGACGTTTGATATTATTTGGATTAATAAGATTAAGTGATTTATTTGTAAAGTGTAAAATTATATATGGAATAAAGTTGAACCAACATTGAATTAGTGTTTTAGTAAAAATATATCCATAACAAATGCAATGAAATTATAAATGATTTACGTGACCTCGCCTCAATGGTCTATTGGTTGTTGAACGGTATAAACTAAATTCAATTATTATATATTTGATTCTTTTCATTCAAATGTTGTTGAAGAAGCAGAAGTCTAATTAAATTATCACTTTGTTATAGTTTCCAAAAAAGCGCCCTCGACTTCATATCTTGATTTATCCACATTCCATGAACCTAACTTTGATAGTAGCGATGGCAATCGATCGGATGGAGACGATGATGATTTTATTCGACTGCTGACCAGTAAAAAGCCTGTTGAACCAAAAAAAGTTATAAAAAAAGAAGTCAAGAAAGCGGTGAAGAAACTTCCCTTAAAAAAAGAAATTTTGAAAACCAGCACCGGTCATAAAGATGGAAAGTAAGCACATATATCACTGCTCTTCTCTGGATAGTTTCACACATTTATTCATTGTTATATATCTTTTATGTGAGAAGGAAGATTGTAATTAAACCAGAGCCCTGTCTTGTCGATTATTTTAGATGCTCATTTACTGCATTAAAATATTTGGTTTGAAACGCAAAAATACTTTCATTATTATTTTCAAAGACTTTGCTAGAAGCTTAAACATTTTTTTTATTCTGAGGCTGAATAGATAAAAAACTCATATTTATCAAAGTTTTGTTTTATCATGATCAATATTTTGAATTCTTTTCAAACTAGACGTTCTTCAAAACTGACCATGTGGCATTTGATGTATAATATTTACAGCTGATACTCGATAGTCCTTAAAAGATAGATTTTACATTTGCAGACGATTCTTCACAAAAATGCCAGTTCACAGATCAAATAGTCTTAAGGTTGTACTGCGAACATCCAAATCATCTACCAATGCACAAAATAGCTTGGAACCTTTGTTGCAGTGAGTATTATACTTATACACATCTTTTAACACAACAAGAGGAATTAAAAATGAACTTCCACAAAGTTACCGCCGAATCCATCGAGAGTATTATACTATTTATAGAATATTCAACTTCTTGAACCCTCCCAGCTTAGGTGTCATGCACAGCACGTTAAAATGTTGTGATTAGAAATGTATGATAAGCCTTGTCTTGCATGTGCACATTTTAAAAAACAAATGGACTATTTTATAATGTAAAACGGTATCTCTGTTGATCTCAATTTTAATTTAATTTCATGAAATGAAATTTATTTATGTGTTATTTCACCACTGAGAATGCAGCATTGTATTTGCAGCAATGATTTTATCTTTCCAATATACAGATTGCCACAGAAACTAAAAAAAAAGAGAAATTTAGAGCATTGAGTTGTAATGTAACTACAAATACACAGAGAATAATATAAAAAACGAGTCGTCAACGTCTCTCGCTTCAGGTGCAAGGCTCACAGGTTCGAATCTCAGTGCGTACACCTTCATAAATTGGTTTTACATTTCATGTATACATTTATTTTTGAATGTTTGAATGGTTGATGTCTAAATTATCTCTCACCCATCCGATCTTAAAAATAGGGTATAAAATGAGCGATTAACTTACCATTAGTCCTGTCCTAGCCCTATCCTTCTCTCCATACTCTACGAAATAGCGAGGCTGAGTGACTGAGTAACAGACAGTTCACATATAATAACTTATGATGAGATAAGGTTCACTAGTTCAATTTAAGAGCCGTTATGCTTACAAAACAAAAATGTGAACTTACAATTGTTTCAGAACAAAAAGAGAACCAACGGCAGACGGTACGAGTGGAACTCAAGAAGCTTCGAAAGCTGAACCTGTCGAGAAAAAACCGTTTGTTAAAAGTACATACAATTACAATAAATTACCATATACCCTGGACAGTTCACAAGTTGAATGCCAGTAAGTAGCCATAATTTTGAATTAAAACAATACTGATCATTTGAGCAGTACAAGTTGAATATATTTCTATAAAGTCCACTTCTTTTTTCACCATTATGTGAACATAACTAGATATAAAATTTCGGTGAACTGTCATAAACTCTAAAATGGTTTCTAGCTCCAATGCTGTGTTCTTTATTTATAAATAACCCATAAACCGTTGGCTGTGTAGGCTTGAAAATTTTACTTTCAGCAGCATAAATAATAAACAAAACAATTACTAAAATATTTTTTGTATACACCGACGATATATGTGGTTGGTCTGGTGAGTCCAGACTGATGATTAGCGAATGGTGTATAAAATCAAAGAAATATCCTTTACATGTAAATCTCCAGTTGAGAACTCCTATTAGATCCAACTTTCTTCTTGCTTAATGGAAAGGAACATTTTGATTTCAATAACTATTTTGTCAGAGCGGTGACAATATTATTTATATCCCTAATGACTGCTTTATTCTTTCAGTTTGTGCAATGAAACGTTCGAAAATCACATAGGCCTGCGTATACACATGCCATCTCATTTTCCCAATTTCACTTGCGAACACTGTGGTCGAGGATTTGCAAATATTGTCCAGTTTAAAAGACATAGCAATGTGCATTCGACCGAACGATACGAGTGTCCTAAATGTCCCGGGAAGATCTTCAAGACTGTCGACTCCAGATGGTCACATATGAAAAGGAAACACTCGGATAATCCAAATGTCCACAGGTTACTTATTAATTCAATATTAATATTATTCAAAGAATCATATAGCATGCTTTAAACAATTTAAAGTTTCTTAATTTTAAAGATAATATTTCACTAAAATAAACTAAATAACAAAAGAAAATAACTCATATTGGAAATATAAAAAAATCACAAGATATTTAATGATTTTGTCCTTATAAGTCATAATTCATACAGATCATATCTGTGAAAGCCTAGTAGTATACAATTTTTTAATTTAGCGAACAACAAAACGATTAAATTTTTATTTCTTAATAGATGTCCACATTGCAATGACCGTTTCGCTAGTTATGACCACCGGCGCAAGCACTTGGTAAATGTGCACGGCAAGACCGAAGAGGCTTGCAAATACAAATGCAAAATGTGCGACAAGTACTTCACATCGTCTGGCCGTCGTTCCATACACATTCGTAAATCTCACCTCAACGAACGAAACAATATGTGCAAGACTTGCGGCAAATCGTATTACTCCAAAGCTTATCTGCGTCAGCACATGCTGAGCCACACCGGGGTGAAAGATTTTGCTTGTACGGTCTGCGGGAAAGGCTTCCAAAGGAAGTACACTCTCACCGAGCATATGAAGATACACACCGGCGACAAGAAGCATATTTGCCAAGTGTGCGGCAAAGCGTTCACTCAGAAATGTTCTTTGAAAGGACACATGATTGTCCATGAGAGAAATGTTGTCAAAGGCGAATAATAGAAATCAATGAAAATGAAGACTGCCTTATAATTGGATTAAGTTCCACAAAACTGCATTAAAACATAAGAATTTTAAAAAACATTTCTAAGAAATGTTTTCTCAAATATTTTCTCAGATCTTTCGACCAGAGCAGAAATATTTGCTCTTACCGCTATTCTGCGAAATGGTGTGAGCCTCATACTAGATAAAATACTTTCCTTGAACAAATCATATACTTCAGAACTAGAAATTCATATACCACTGTTAAAACATCGAGTTGTGATATTTATTTCAAGATGAACAATCGGTTACCTTGTCCACGAACCATACTAAAAATCACATTTTTACGAGTGTAATTTTAATTTCATTTTTTTTATAATTCTATATTTTTTCTATATGATGTATTTGTATAGTTTGTGGTATGTTTGTATAATTCAATGAAAGTTTTCTTAGTTATTGGCAAATTGTTCCTATTTTCAAAAGTGCTACGTGACTTTGAAAAGATTAGGAAACACTGCGCTAGACTCGGTTTGGATAAAAAAACTAATTTGTAATATTTGTGAAGGTTACCAGTAAGACATGTGTTCACGCATCAGTGCTGGTATTACGCATTAACAAAGTAACATTAATTGATTATTACAAAGTCGGAAAATAAATTCCAACCTAGCTCGTCACATTACGTTTTTGCTAGAAAGTTACTGTATAATTCATAATATTAAAATTCAAAATTCAACCTGTTAATGTTTGTAAGTAAAAATTGATTGATTGGATATGGCAGCCGAGCAGTGTTTCTAAGATTCCCCGTTGTGAATAGGTACATTATGTTTTATGGAATCATTTACATTATTAGTTTTTTTAATGAAATTACATTCTAATGAGCCAACTGTTTCTTTTATTTTCATTATTCAAATCATATTTTATTATTTTGTTAATTGAATATTTGAATATCCACACTAAAAAAAACTTGGTTTTTTTACAAAAATGAAACACGCTATAAATTGTACTATCCTATTATTTGATTGTTTTAGTATCAATTTGTACTAGTTTGATTTAAGTTAGTAGGTGTAATAAACATAGAACAAAATTATGTTTGTCTTATTTACGCATTTAACAATAGACAATCGCTCGGACCTTTAGTACTTTTTAAGATTTAATAGCATACTGGGCGTCACTTTTGACTCCAGCGATTTGTGTAAACAAAAATTACTTAAGGAGTCATTCGTTTTTTTCTAACTCCGATAAAAACAATCTGACACCACAGCCCTAGCATAAAGGAAGTTGCCTACAAAATAATACAAATTTATGAATTAAAATTAAACCATGTTAGAATATAATTTAAATAGTGTAGTTTTATTTTATATTTTGTCTCTTTATATTTGTCAAGTACATGGCTAATTGGCGTCAGCTGTTATGTCGTGTACTATAATTTTAATTTTTAACAATAAATAACTAATATATAAGGCAGAAACAGAAAATTATCAGGATCCACAAGAACTTTTTTATAAATTTGGTAAGTATCTGTTTCAGTTTCACGCTATCCATCATCAGAATTACCTGTAAATTATAACATTTGATTGGGATTCACTCGATAGAATTCTAGCATGTTCCATAACTATTATTTAACATGATGTTAACCCTCCAGTAGTGAGGACAAGCATGACAGTATGGGCACGCAAAAATTCAGGGTTGAAATATAGCTAAACGTGAATTTTTTAAAAAGATTTACAATTTGACCTCTTTAGATCAACATAATTTCAACACAAATTTATTAGCAAAAGAACTGTAAATATTTTTTTTTGATAAAAAAAATAACTAGCAGTTTCAAAAAGTCCATTAAAAAAAACGGAAATTCATATAATCACATGTGCTTTTGGTGGCCGTTTCTTTCCCAGCGGCTGATTTCAAACTGAAGTCTGTACCCTTCTTAACCAAATATGAGTGAAAGCAACGATATTCAGGTAGAAAAAGGATGAATAGTGGGATCAATAGACAACGGTGTTTACTGTGACCATATGGTCACGCTCGTCCTTGGAGAGTTAAAGCTGCTCATAGCTAACAATTAGTCTCAATGAATGCATAGTAAAGTTATTTATATATTACAGTAGTAGTAAACAACTTATTGGCATTACCTCCTGTCAACATTTGCTCAATGTGCATAATGCACATATAATCAGCGGTGGACTGCCAATATCTTAACAAGGGGCTCGGTAAATGTTATCCATTTTTTTTATACATGTCCGCTCCTTATTTCGAGCATATGGCCTCCTAATGAAGGTATCTCAACAAAAGTTATTTTTCTACGAGAACTGCTTGTTACTTAGCCACTCAACCTCTCTTTTCCAAAGAGAGTAGTAGGGATAGATTGATAAGGATAAGACAGGACTAGTGATTAACTAATAGTAGCGCCCAGTTGAATTGAAGGATCGGAAGAGTGGGAGGCAATTTTAAGACATCACAAAAACCCATGCTTTCAAACAGAAAATAGATAAATCGATCGAAAAAATGCTGTTTCGTACTAGGACTCGAAACTGTGAGTTCTGACACGGAAGCCTACAACGCTGAATGAAAAAATGAAGGGACAACTATTTTTCAAATTTAACCATATCCAGAAATTGCAGTTATGTGATTATTTGATCTATGACGAATGATATTCTTATCTTAACAAAGGGCTCGCCAGCCCCACCGAAATTTAACAAGGGGATCGCGTGAGCCCCCTCCAGCCCATCCCTGTGGGATGGCCTAAACACACACATATAGTGTGTGTTTATTTTTGTATGCTGTGTTCTGCTGTTCATTATAGACAGATAAATCATGATTATGAGCAGTGTTTCCCAATCTTATTTGTGCCATGCCCCACTTTGACGCTTCAAAAATCTCTATGCCCCCCCCCCATTATCAAAAATTTATAGTTGCGTATCAAATTCTAAAAAAAAAGTATCAAGTAAAAAATCAAATTACTTAATCGCTATTACTTTTTAATTTTCGTTAGTAAATACTTGAATTAAAAAGAAAAGAACATGCAAGTTGGAGCCCCCCCCCGGTGGCTGGGAAGGCCTCACGTTGAGAAAGGTGGGTTATACTGTAATTACAGCGGTATAAAATGCACCAGTCTTTTAAACAAGTACCAACATTTATTTGTATTAATAAAATTTATTCCAACAAGCTTTTCACCGAATAGCCACAAATGCCAAAAAAGTATAATGCAGAACTGTCAGTGTCAACTTCGATATTTTAATTCTAAATAATTATAAACAAACTGTGTTTACCAATGCGTGCGGCTATAATTTATACACAATTTATTTTAGTTTTTGTTACTCAAAAATGTAGGATTTCGATAATATTGCGCTCGCAGCTCACATTAAACTAGTCTTTCAAAAGTTTGAAGTTTCGTATTTAAAAAATTAAGACGAATACATACTCATTTGAAATTATGGATTCAGACGAAATTACACTAGCAAATATTTTCATAAAAATGGAATCAGCAGATAACTTAAGTTATGAAACAGAGCCCGAAAGTTCTATAAAATATTGCCAAGCCTGCTTGGCAAACAAACCCCATGAAGATAACCTAAAAGATATGATGCAGGCACATATTTATAACGGCGGTACTGAAGTATATACAGAAATGCTTCACTACAGCTTTTCGTTGCAGGTAATATTCTCATTTCATCAAATGCGTAATAAGTTTATATTTATTATTAGATTTTTTAAACTGATAAACAACTATATCAATGTTTTGTTTGTAGTTGGGAGAAAATCAAAGAGAAAGATCTGAGAATGTGTATTTAATTTGCGAGTCTTGCATCAAAAGGCTTAGAGAAGTTGTTGAGTTCAGGAAACAAGTGGAAGATGCACAGAAAAATATCAAGAAAGGATTTAGTAAGAATTAATTATATTTTACGATTGTTTTTATGTAGAATTAAGTAAGTGAATGTCAAAAAAACATTTATGTTCCAACCATGAACCACATGTATTAAAATAAGACAAATATAACATATGAATGTGATTTTATGAATATTTCTATCCATTAGAGGTCTACACAAGGGCGGGCTTGACTTATGGGCTCGGGTGGGTATAATCGGTTGCAATTCGGGTATGGGTAAAGAATTTGTTTGTTCGAACAAAGTTCGAAATATGAGTCAGCCATGCGGTAATACTTTTTATAACAAAACAGTTCACGAAAGTATCGTGTATCTATTTTATTTTTTTAAATATGTTTTTTTCGGATCGAAAAAGATAAATCTGGGCTTCGGACCTGATTCAGGTAACAAGTGTGGCTCTAACGCTCAGGTTCAGGCTTGGATTGGCCAGCCTTGGATCAGATAATTTCATCATATTTTGGCCCGTACAGACCTCAAGTATCCATATTGTTGTTGCATATTAAATAAATGGATATCTCTTTGCTATCTTTTAATTACAGTTGGAATGAAAACAACTTCAGCTAATCTGGATTTATCTTCATTTGATTTGAATGCGGAAAGTAGTGATGCCAACCTATCAGGAATTGAAGACAAAGAATCAATTTTGTTTCTTGTCGAGAATGAACTGAGTTCAATCAAAGAATCGATTGTTAAACGGCTGCCAAAGAAAGTGGAAAAAATCCGTAAAACAAGAGGGCGAAGGTATTTAAATTTTAAGTTGAATAATATTCCAATTGAAATTTTAATAATATATCACTTTAAAGTATTCAACCAAAAATCATTCAGGAAAATTAATATTGCTTTTTTTTATTATAAAGTAGCATTTTAAACTGTTCACAAAGTATTATTAATTAGCTATGTATAATTATAAATGTGCCAAAGACTAAAACAATATAATAAAGACTTAATGAATCAGCAAACTTTCCATTTTAACACTACAGTACAGTACTACTGAAGTGAATGTTATTTTTGCACATAAATCTTGATTTTGCTAAATTGGTTCATTCGCCTTTATTTGCAAGCACCGACGATATGGTCTTACAGGAAGAAGTATTTTATTTTTAGTCAATGATCGATTTTTCTAATAATGTATTTAACATTTCAGAAAAAACTCCAAAGAACCACAAATTAAAACAACTAGCATTGTAAAAAAGGATACCTATTCAAATAGAAACAAGACTTTGCGGGTTGTAAGTAAACCAGATCAGACTTCAAAGTGAGTTTACAAGAAAAAATTTATACATATTATATAAATTTAAATGTATCGAAGTTAAGTTAAGTATTTGGAGATATGAAAAACTTGCGAAAATTGCAATCCTTTCTATCGTGTTGTGTTCTAAAAAATATAAATAGTTCTAAATTACACTTTTACAATTACAATTGATACTTTTATAGAAAAAAGGCAGCACTTCCAAAAGAAAAAGTGAGTGAAATACATCAGGCTAATGTAGAAAAAGAAAAAGTTCGTCCAGTGCTAAGAACCACATCTAAGTACCATGAACTACCATACGTATTAGACAAGTTTCAATTGGAATGCAAGTAAGTTACTCGATCAAAAAAATCCTAGATAAACATCAATTTATGAATGCGTTTATTAAATAAGATTTAAACGTGTGGACACCACAACCGAAACAGTTACAGCTATTTAATCTAAGAAACTATAAAACCTTAATACTTTCGATGGTTTCGTCGGTAACTTTGTGGAAGTTCATTTTAATAGAAAATTTAAATTAACTTTGATTATTCCACGTATTGTGTTATTAACTGTGACACGTGTTTCGCCTCTTTCAGAGGCATCTTCAGACTTACTATTGCAAAGTTTGCTTAAGTAATTACTTAAGCAACTACATTACTTAAGCAAACTTTGCGATAAGTTAATTTAAATGTTCTATTAACTATAAAACCCATTATATTTACTAAGTATCTTTCAATTGAGAAAATTGCATTGTTATAAATGATAATAAAATTCAGACTGTCGATGTTTGAGTATAAGTGTTGACTGAATTCTTACAAGTGAGTGATTTTTTAATGCACAGCACACAAACATACACATCCTCTCTTTTTCTCTCTGTTCTCATGGAGGGTATTGAGCGATTGATGACTGGCGGTGCCATGAAACTATTACGTGGTGGCGCCTATAACAATAGACTCCAGCGACGAGAGGGCGTTTTTTAGTGATCATTGCAAATACATGTTTTAAAATCAACACAACTTCTATACCGTTCAATATTTTCAAGGGAGTCATCACTGACATTCAATTTTTCAATTTTTTTTTTTTTTGATTATATCATAATTTCACTACATTTCTAAACTGAATGTAAAAATCAGTTATCAATTCAGTGAATGGCACTTCACATGCTATCAATCTAAAATATTTAACGCATTATGTATAAAACATATTATATTTATCCATATTCTGTAATAAATATACATACTACATATTTTGCCCTACAACTTTACAATCAATTTAAGTGTGAACTTTGATACTGTAAGTAGCTGTAAGTACTTGATCCTTTTCTTTAAAACAAATATATACTAAAACGTTTTAAGTATAATAACTCGTATGGTTTATTGTCCAAATGTCAAAAAAGGGACAAATTTCACAGGTGTGACGGCTATTTTGAAGAAACCAATAAACTTATGAATCAATCTACGCAACATATTTATTATCATATTTTTTTTTAAACCATGTCCGCTCCCAATGTGGAGCATATAGACTCCTAATGGAGTTTATCTCAACAGAATTGTTTCTACGAGAACTGCTTGTTACTCAGTTGTTCAAACTCTCTTTTTTAAAAGAGAGTAGGGATAGAAGGATAGGGCTAAGACAGGATTAGTGGTAAGCTAATCGCTCTCGATACGCCCCGTTCATAGGATAGGATGAGTGAGAGGGGGGAATTCATGACATCACAAACATCCATGCCTTTGTACAGAAATTCATAAATCAATTGAAAAATCAATTTATAAAACTGATCTTTCATATGGACCCTCAAAAAGTGAAGTGAGCCAAGTAGTTAAAACGGTAAAACTTTTCTATTGTACATAGAAGTACAATCACGTCAGTTTTAAAAGTAAGCGCTTCATGTCTTAAAGTATAATGTGGAATATTATAACACACCTAACTCTTGTTTTCTTAAAATACCACATGACACACTTCATATCTCAGGGGATCATATAAAGGAGGTGAATGTATCATCTAAAATTCTCATGCTACATGATTATAAATAACTACAATGACAATTACGTGAACAATTATAAACATGATAAAAATATATCTCTAAGAGCAATGGATGACTGGTCACTACTACATGTAAAACTTGCGCTAAGCAAAGAAATACCATACAGTCATAGTGTTATGTTAATACTGTACTGGTCTATATATCAAGCAAAGTAGTAGGACTCATGATAATTAACAGCAGCATAGTGTTTCGGAACAACAATAAAAACTGTGATATTACCTAACAACCGACATATTTTTACATGTCCCGCTTTCTACCGACAATACATAATAAAGGTAAATTTCAGGTTTCCTGACAACAGTGCGTCAAGTGTGTCAACATCTGTGTAGTGAATTGAATTGTTATGAAATACATTTTTGGTAAATGCATGCATGGTTTTCTGTTTACAGGATTTGTAATGAATCATTTGCAACTCACAAAAGTCTCCAGATACATATGCCCGGGCACTTTCCCAACTTCACCTGCGAACATTGCGGACGGGGGTTCGCCAATCTCGGCCAGTTTAAAAAACACAGGATTGTGCATTCCACTGAAAGATACGAGTGCCCTAAATGTCCTGGAAAGTTATTCAAAAGCACAGACTCCAGATCTACACATATGAGGAGGAAGCATTCGGATAATCCCAATATTAATAGGTTTGTGGTTTTTTTATTCATGGAAGTTCATTTATCATGATAGAGATAAGTTTGCATATTTTTTAAGAAACGAAATTAGTACCTCGCTTAGATAGCGAAAATGGTTTCACTAGTTCGATACTGTGATGGCAATGTTATATAGGTGCGGTTTGCAAAGATTTGTAGAATTTAATACATGGACACAGCATGCTGGAGAATACAGGTCAGCATTCAATATTTCATTGAAAATAGTTGACTACGGTACAATAAGCACAAAAATATTTATCAACTATAATCAATCAGGATAGCCAATAAGTAAAACATATTAGCTGCATTCTGGTATTAATGATCTAGAATAGAATGTTGATTCAAATAATTCAGAAAAAAATTGGCCATGAACTGAATGAAAACTAGTATATGTTTTATCGTTCTTCATATTATCATTGCTATGTTTTGAGTTAAACCGATAAATCAGGTTCTCTTCACCATTTCGCTGTACAGCTTGTGTTTGTATACAATGTGGATGATGTTTTGCTTCAAATTTACTCTTCATTCCCAGATGCCCGTACTGCAACGACCGTTTCATCAGTTACGACCACAGGCGCAAACATTTAGTAACTGTGCATGGAAAAACAGAAGAAGCACGCAAATACAAATGTAAACTGTGTGACCTATTCTTTATAACTTCCGGTTCGCGATCTTTGCATGTTCGCAAGTCGCATCTCAACGAAAGAAATTGCACGTGTCAAACCTGCGGAAAATCATTCTTCTCAAATACTTGCCTGCATCAGCACATGCTCAAACATACCGGTGAGAAGAACTTCACCTGCAATCTGTGCGGGAAAAGTCTACAAAGAAAATATAATCTGACCAAGCACATGAAAATACACACCGGAGACAAGAAACATGTTTGCAGCGTTTGCAATAAAGCTTTCATTGAAAAATGTTCTCTGCAAAGACATATGGCTGTCCATGAACGAGAAGACGTAAAAGGAGAATCTTAATAATATTATCTTATGTATAAGGCGATTCAATTAGTTCTGCTCGATTTGTTTCCTTAATATTCTTTTCAAACTGTGTTGACTCCCAATTTGGAGCGTAAGAAAGTTGCTTAACAAGAACTAATGTATGTCGATCTCTAAACATCTCTTTAGAATGTTGAGGATAGAAGTATGGGGCAAGGAAAGTTAGACGATTTCTCTTCCTATGCCCTTTTTTTGGTATGGGAATGCCTCTGGATACAATTTTATGTTTTCTAGTTTCTAGTTTCCATTCAGAAATTTGAATTATTGACCCACCCAACCAAGTAGGTGTTAATCATAAGCCTTTGCCACTCGGTTATTGGACTGATATTTTTTTTATTATCCTAAAATTTGAACATTTTTGAATTTCCAAGTTTAGTAGAATACTATTGATTTGGTGAGATTTTCAATTGATTTTTCACACATTTGTCACTGTAAGGCAGTGTCTGCCAAACTTTTTTAAGAAATACAATGAAACAGTGATATTTATACAAAAGTTAAGTAAGAAAAACAAGGTATGACAAACAATTGGTATTACAACTAAGCAAATAAATTGAAGCACAATCCAAGAAAAATAAACTTTAAATAAAAAGTTGAAGACCTCTTAGCAAAAAAAACTATTACATCAAAAATCAATTAAGTATGAATTATCGTTAACAAAGTAAAAGCTAAAAATGAGTGCATATAATAAATAAATAAATCTTAATGTCTGTCAACCATGATAGACTTAACTTTTGTATAAATATCACTGTTTCATTGTATTTCTTATCAGTTGACAATGCTCACCATGAGCGAAACCGGTCCTGATCCAATAAATTTTATGTGGAAAAAGTACTAAAAATGTTTTATTATTTTTATTATAATGCCATTCCACCAAGTATTGACAGTAAACACCTTAAAAGTAAATTGGCCTTTTTAAAATTGAACAGTTTTAAGGCTTCTTCCTTTGCGGCACACCTGAGACTTCTTGCGGCACACAGTTTGGTTGACACTGCTGTAAGGTATTGAATCTCATTGCATTTTTTAAAATTCATGCATTTACCTAGTACAAAAAAAGTATGTTATGCTTAATTTATCCTGTTACGTCAAGAATGGAAAAATTGTCCTCAATGTATGTTTAAAAACAGCCAAATTTTATAATATTTGTTCAATAAGAAATGCCTTGTGTTTGGTTACTCTTACACTTAATCAACTATTTAACATGTTTGAAAAGATGCGATTGTTTCCGCCTTTGCTTTTTTTAATGTAAAAATAGACTGCCGACCAGTGACGGATTACGTACACGAGAGGCCCCAGGCACAATAAAATTTGGAGGCCCAGCTTTTCGGATAACATAAAAATTCCAGAAAATTCCATGTAAAATGGTAAAAATTTAGGTAAAAATCTGAACAAAAAGTATATGGGTTATATAATATAAGCTATTTTCGAGGCCCCTAAAATTCGGAGGCCCAAGCGTGCACCTCGTTCGCTTATAGGGTAATCCGCCACTGCTGCTGAGATGATAGCCACCTTTCAATTTTATTATTTTATCGATTGCATTGGTATTAAGTGGTAAAACTGGATCCATTATATAATTATTACTTTATTGCTGAAAAAATTGTGAAACAAATTTCTCTTAAAACATAGGAAGCTCTAGTGTTCTACTTTAAAAGTTCTACTAAAGTACTAATTAATTACAAACCATTGTTATTTTTTTATTTGATGCTTTATAAATAAATATGTATCCAAGTGAAAATCTATATTTCCTTTGTCTTATTTTCCCCTACATTCACTACGATACTTTCAAATTTACTATGTGTATTAAATAATATGGAAAAAATATTATTTTTTAAAAGATTCAATTTAATCAAAAAAACTTTGATTTTCTATTTGAAGTAATCTTATAATAATAATGACATTACCACAAACCGAAAATTTAACGAAAAAAAGAATATGTTTGTAAGTTAATCATTCAAAATATAATTCTACTGAATTATAAAAACTATGAGCATCATGTAAAAATTCACGTATTTCACGTATATGAAATAATTTGACGTTTTCCTGCATATTTTTTATAAAAATAATTGTCAGATTGGAATTGTCTACAACTAATTTATGGATGATTTAATTTATACAGAAATAATACATATTTTTGAGTATTCGCGGTGGTAAATAGGCATGAACTTAGCGATGAGTGTAGCGTTCGCTTCGCAACAGCGCAACGAAAGCATAATCAGAAGCGGACGCAGCCACATAACCAACCAAAATTGTAGGTTGTCCTACCAGTACACACGTGCTAATTTTGTTGAAATTGCGGTGACGCAAATTGTTGTAGGGTATAAGGTGAAATCGACAACTGCAACAATAATAGTTTGTAAAAGTTAACCGAAACTTCGTGCTGAATTTTTGCTACACAAATTAGATGTAAGTACAGTATATTTGTCTGGAAAGTATGAGCAAGGGGCGGGGCTGGAAAAAATAATAGAAATTCGCCGCCACGTGTCATTTATCGGCGTAATTTCGCCTGAAAACGTTAGATTTAGAATGTATTTGCTTGATAATATCCTCTTTCTGACAATAACTGTTAAAATGACTATTTACTTAAACTTTTTAGTCGGTGACTTCTGTATTTTGACAGTTGTTCCCTAATAAAATTGTTGGAGGCTAGCGGCATTGAATATTGACCGGCGATTGCTAAAAACTACTGAAATTTTCTATTTGCAGTGTCATTCTAAAGATTCTTGTTGAGTATTAATCCTTTTTCAATTACCCAGAAACACTGCGTAGTTGATAATCTAAACCATATTGATTATTTTCTATCCGTTTTAAGGTTATGTCCATTTTTTTTGAAAATGTTTTCCTTATTTATTCAAAGAACACCATCAACAAATCGTGCCACTCATACCGTGCTCGTAAATTTTATTTCTTTTGTGGGTACAATTTCCAATTTGATAAATACATCTATGGTTTCATTATGTACTCGTTATGGCTTCCCTAATGTATATGGCCAGTAATAAGAAGACTTAACCTGCAAGTCATGAGCTTACTGTTGGTATTATTTTATATGCGTAAATATTGAAGTTCTCGAATATTCTTGCGCAAACATTGCATTAGTTTTATATTAAATATTTTATAACAGTGTTTTAAAGTAAATTAACTTTTTCTACAATATTACTGAAGAATAATGATATTTCAAGTGGATTTGACTTACAAGCTCTCATGTGACAAAACCTATCTGACTCATAATTATTTTTAAATTTGAGTAATGCTGAAGATGAAGCAACTGCAACAAATAGAAGTTCTTGAGGTGTAGTTGAGATACTTTCTGTAAACTTATTTACCCGGAAAAAATGCCAGTATCGAAACCTTTTACCTACTTTCAGCTGAGTTTTCACAATCTCAACATTAACATTCCTAGATTATCACATATTTGTATACATATTTCACTGGAAAACACTTCCAAATACTACTTATAATGATGTTATTCACAAGCAAACCTAATGTACTTAAAACGTTATGTTCAATAATCATACTACATTCAATGAGTTGACTGTCACCTTTTGGTGAAAAGTATTATGTTTCTAAAGATAAAACATCTTTTTTTTTCAAAATTCAATGAAATGATTAAGATCTTAGCTCACCGTGAGCATTTCCAGTTCGCCAACGCAAAACCAATCCTAATCATTTTATAAAGTTGTAATTGGTATAACAAAATAAATAGAAAAGTTTTCATAAAATGATTCCATAGCAGAAGATTTATATTGCACCTTATAACAAATAAACATATCTCTTATGCTGATTTTATTGATTTCACAAATAATCTGTACAGATTTTTGATAATTTTTCATTTTTTAGAATGGTGTCGACAGCAGTCAAAGTAGAAGAGGGGAGCGCAGTAGGCGCGACTAGCCCAGGAAATGCATCACCACCTGAAGGTCTCCCAGCTGGCAATTACACTCTTGTCGGATGGGACATGGATACTACAGGACGAAGACTTATTGATGAGGTTATTTCTTATGACTAATCGCTTTAGTCAAATATAATATGCAATAAAACAAATATAATATTTATGTCTAGACACTAGAGTGATTTATTGTACATTGTTTTTAAGAAAACCAAAATTTAGATTGCCAGTATGATTAAAAAATACCTTAAAAAGTATTGTTCCACCACTATTATAGTTAACTCGATTATCTTTTTGTTTTACAGATATGTCAAATCGGGGCGTTCACTCCAACAGTGCCATTCTCCCAATATATTATGCCTCATGGAAATTTAAACCCCGGCGCGCGGCGGCGACACAATATCAGAGTAGTCACCATCGGACGCTATAGAATGCTTAAGGATAACACATCAAATAAGGTTTGTTATTTCTCATATACACACCGTTTCTATTCTTTTTTTCATTCATCTAGTGACTGATTTATAAATACCAAAGAAAAAATTTATGAGACAGCACAATGTGTATTCAAAAACAAAAGACATTTTGAAGAAGTAAGTTGAGGATTAATAACCAACACCATTCGCAGTGGTTTGACAGTATGTTGAATTAACCTTTAAGCTACCAATGTTGTCAATGGAAAATATATAATAAGTACTGTATCGGAGGAAAATTTATTCCCCAAATAATTAGATTCATATCGACTGTGGAAAGGAAAAAGGACGTAACCCTCAATTTTCCAAAACAGTTTTATTATGATAATCACAATGTATATTACTTGACACACATTCTATCAAAAGGATAGAAGCTGAAAATGCCGAACTAGTATCTAAATTTAGCTTTTAAGTTTGAAAAAGATGACCTTGAATAAAATTAAAACCAAGAAAAAACACTGAAATAAAGGTTTTTTCGAGACAATTTCATTTAATCAATATTCGATTATGTCAATTAAACTCCAGTTTAGAAATATCTGTGCACTTCAAGCCTGTGTATAATTCATAATTTGCATATTTCACCAAATCATCAAAACACGTTTTTAGCGCCTCCTGTAAAATTGGCTATGTGTGTGTTACGTCCTTTTTCCTTTCCACAGTCAATATGTAATTGGTAATTTTTGGTGACAAGGCATTATATTTCTGAATAAAACATCTTTTTGTACTGATTCCAAAATTGAGTCGTCGGGTATCAATAGCATGATGTGTGTAACAGTTCTGCTTTTGATACCAGATGACTCAATTATACTTGATGATCAGCTTTGGCTTCACACATCACTTATGCTGATTGTATGTTCAAAATTGTATTCTGTGCAAAAAAAAAATTAGTTAATTTGTTATGTAACCAGTTATCACATTCACTGCATGAAAATATCTCACTATATCTATAAGATACTTACTGAAAAAAAGAAGGGTTTTTGAAACCTGAAAAATGGTTACTGATTTCTTAATGTGACTTAAGTCTAAGACTTAAAATGAACATTACGAGCTAGGCTGTAAATTTTTCACCTTTATCCTTTAGAGGAGTATGGACGTACACGTACGTCGGCGCTATTTTTCTGTAAATGAGTATGGAAGTACTTTAAGCTCAACGCAGGAGTGTCTGTCTGTAAGCATATATATGCTCTAAGTATGAATTACTTATATTCATTGAGAAAAAATCACAAAATTGTCATGTTAAGAAAAGGCAGTAAATTAAAGTAAGGTCGGTATAGATCTATTCACTCCTCTAAAGGTTAAGCAAAACCATATGAATGCGGATACTGTTTTCATAATACAGTCGGACACTAGAGTCGTGTTCAGTCTATTGCATGATGAATTTGATTCATTAGTTTGCTTTATTATTCGTTTTCTGTTGGTTGTCCAAAAACTCATTTAGCCATCCATTATGAATGGCAATAAATCGTCGTTAGTGTAGATATTTTGCAAACTTTTTTTTATCTTTAATTAACTATCATACATTGGCTTGCTGATAGGGCAGAGTTGCCATGAATAAGCAGATATTCTCAGTATAGATATGAATGAGTGATATCATTGCATGATAACATATCATTTGTGAACAATGAATATTCTAAAGAATGCTTAGTATAAATTATTTACACTGCATCTTATGTAATTGAATATTTACATTTAATGTAATTTATTCTTTGACGATTATTTGTCTTAAATAGATTTTCTTCATTCTCTTGGAAAAAATCTAGGGGTCGTATTTATAGACAACTGTTTACTTCAGATCTCTGACCATAACATAAAATTGTACAGTAAGTCATTGTATTCATTAACACTGGTACATTCCTTAACATTGACAGTGAATAGATCAAAAGTGATTCATAAAAATAATGAATGACTACATAAATTAAATTAATTAATGGATATGGAATAAAAAGATAGTTCTGACGATGGCGCAAGCCGAAATAGCTATCAACGCATAAAATTATTAAAAACTGTAGAACTAAAATACTTTGTTATTTTTAATCTGTTATAAATGGAGATAAATGCCAAATCAATTAATTAATGGAGTTTGAAACAGTCGCACTGTTTATACATACCAAATGAAGTAAGTCTGTGAAACTTAATCCTTCAAATTTATGTATGGAATATTGTCTTCTTCAATAAAACACTGAAAAATAAAGATATCAAACACTAAAAATGCATAAAAAGCACATTACTTTGACAGGAAAGTTATGCCTAGGATTGTATATGATCAGTGTACAATTTATTATTGATAGACGAAACTTGTGTCAATAGATGCTTGCATTGATATCAGGATCTACAGCATCCATTCTTAACCTTGGGTGCGAGAAAGCATTTCCGGGGATACAGGATATGTTTCTATTCTGGAATAATAAAAAAAAATTATCTTAAACGCACTCAAATACAACCTAATTATTAAAAAAAATATTTTTTTGTTTTCATATGTAAATGTATGTAAAAATATCTTGCAATAAAGTAATGTAGTTTCGGAAAATAAAAACTTGAAATGCATTTTTCAAGAGGCCGCAGATCACCAAAAGGGTTAAGAGCCACTGATCTACAGCATTAGTAATTCATGGCACAAGTTGATTGTAGTAATAACGTCACATTGATTTTATTTTTTCTTTAGGTACTGAAAACAAAATCGGAAATATCAGCGCTGACAGAATTCTTGGAATGGTTGGAAGCTCAAAAAGGAGAGTCGTCGGACGGAGTCATTCTTATTTTCCACGAACCGAGAAAAGTTACCTCCCCGATGCTTTTAGAGGCCCTGCGCAAGTGAGTATGGAACAATTTAAAATGTTTATCAATTCTTTCGCCAATAAAATGAATTAACATCTTCACTTCTCATTAAAATACATCAACATTGATGCCGCATTAAGAAATTCTGATAAGGTATCTTTTTATATTGATGAACACTCTAGCGCACTCGTACTGTGTTGTGGTTATTTTGATTAATTATTACTATTTTTCCTGGGTGGGTTTGTGGTCAACATTGTTTGCTTCAGTGACAGATCCATGGTTTCGAATCCCAGTTCAAAAAATTTCATAAATTGATTTTTCTACCAATTTATGGATTTCTGTTTAACGACATGGATGTTTGTAATGTCTAAAATTTCTTCCCACCCATCCTATCTTAAAAATAGGGCGCAGCGAGAGCGATTAGCTTCTCACTAACCATATCTTTCTATCTCTATTCTCTTTGCAAAAGGTTGAGTAACTGTGTAACAAACAGTTCGCACGGAACACTTTTGTTGAAATAAACTCTCAAAAGTCCAAATGCTCCAAAATTTAAAGCAGATTTGGTTAAAAAAATTACACATCTGTATCACATTGGCGAGTGTATCTAGAGAAACACTGTTCATGGCCTGAGAGCTTTACTGGGACATCTCAAAAATCTCTTATTGATAGATTATTTTGATTTAAATAAAAGAAAAAAGTGATTTGATTTGTCTGTTTTTTATAACTCAGACTCTTCAGCCTTGGTAACAAACGAAAATATTGCGTTAATTCTAAAAATTAGATTGAAATTAGAGGACCAGAGAAATTAACAATCTGGCTTTTTGATTAATGTAAATAAACGGGAAAATAGAATATGTATGTATTCTAGCTGTGAAGGATTTAGTCGGTGCCGATATTATGTGGATGCGCTTAAAAATATTGCTTTTATCATGCTATCATTGACTGTTCTTGCCCTACTCTTCTTTTCCAACTTATTCATTAATGATAAGTTGACTGATCAACCTTTAGAGGAGTATGGACGTACATGTACGTCGGCGCCATTTTTCTGTAAAGGAGTACGAACCTACTTTTAACACAGTAGTGTGTAAGCATATATATGCTTCAAGTATGAATTACATATATTCATTGGAAAAAGTCTGTAATGTATAGTAAGGTCAGTATAGATCTATTCACTCCTCGAAAAGTTAACAAACAGTTGTCGTAAAACAATTACTATTAACAGCTTAACGACCGTGGACGCGTATTTGAGTCTTTGAAAAACAAAGGTTGCTGGCCGGCGGACACATATATGCGTATAGATGAAGTATCTGGAAGCTAAGAAAATTAAATTTTGTAAAGATAGCTCAATTTGCTTACAAATTATAGTGAATTTAGTAAAATTATAATTTTTGCGAATTTATCGCAAAATTTTATTTCGCCAGGTGAAATTTCATAAAAAAAACGTGCGGTTGTTAAGCTGTTAAGATCAGCCATTTCAGGAAGGTATTTCCCTTTAAGTATGATTACTCAGTGAAACTCTAGGCCAGTGGCTCTGGAGGCCTAATGGCTACTCTGATGCGGCAAAATTATACGCAAACATTTGCAAGAAGAGCATAGTCAACCAATTGTATGTTTGACAGTCGAAAAATAAGGGGGTGTTGATGTTTTCTATACTGCAGCCTTATGTTGAATCAGATCAATAAATGTGGCCTTCAGAAATGAAAAGATTCCCCACCTGCCCTAGGCTATAATATTACCATACATTAAAAAGGTGTAGCTTCAATTCTTCAACAGTTATAGTGCTGGTGTCGGATTTTTTTTTAATATACAGTGGAACCTTGAATGGATAACGCCTTTTATGGCGAACTTTTTGTTGCACAAATTCTGAATTCGCTTTTGAAATTTTTGTAACTACCCGTCACCCAATGATAGCCACACCATGTTTTTAAGTGATGTTATTGTTTTTCGTCTGTGTATGTTTATCATTGTGTTTGCATTAATTTGTATTGTGACTTTGTTCTGTAAGTTGTACAACAGGATATTGCGTTTTATACAGTGAACCTTTCATACCACGAAAGTGTAAGTGAAACAAATTCAGCTTCGCCTGGGATAGATGCAGGCAAATGTTGAAGGTTGAAAATATCACTGGATCTTACAACATTCAAAATATAATCGATGATAATGATAAGTTGCACAATTGACATAGAAATGGCAGTAAAAATAAAATTTGCAAATTACTGGGGAGGAGTTCTTGTGGCAGACAGACACATGTATTTTCTGTTTGATATTATAGGTTACCATTCAAATACCTTTCTAACCCCGATCCATTCTTACATTCATCATTGGCATTGATTCCCTGTATTGGGCACAAAATAATCTGAGTTTCACTGTATTGGGCACAAGATAAATTTTACCACATCGCAACATTTAAAATAATTGGTTGTTTAATGATCGTGTATTAATTTCATCAAGGGTATATGTACTAATTAGTGGTCTTTATTATAGGTATCAGTTGACAGATAGATTCAAGAAAGTAGTGGCAGGGTTTGCGGACGGACAAGCTCTGGCCACTGACAAATGCAGAGCGACGGTAAAATCCTTTGGTTTGAGAGTGATGGCCAAAGTACTACTTGACACAGAATGCACTCTTGACAGCGCCGTCGATAGAGCTGCCGCCGCTTACAAAGTTGCACAGCATCTCTCCCAGGGTAAGTAAATTGATTTCAAATTAAATTATTTTGTGTGTATAAATATTTTATTTGGTTTATATAATTGTGGTTAAATTAAAATTTTAAAATCATTGCAGATTTCATTGAATGTAATCTGAGATTCAAGAATTCATCCGCAATGTGAAAATTTGCATTTTATCAGTGCTTCTTTATAGCAATGAATCATGGTACTTAACGAAAATTCAGATCAACTGTACATTAGGGTTGGAAAATAGATACTTGGCATTGAATATTGGGGTTTAAGTAGTTTGACTTTGTGAGGAACTAGAGAAATTAGGGAAAGTACTTTGTCACATAGAGATTATAAAACTGGCTGATACTGTGGATGTCTCTGAAAAGGCTTAATCCTGTTTGTTTCATATTCCAGTGTTTTTTCGACAATCAATGGATAGCATACAAGGCTGTATTCAGTGAAACTAAATTGACATTTCATGTAGAGAATGAATTGTGGTCCTATGCTTCACTTAATTGGATATGGCTAAAGAAAGAAGATAATCTCTCTGCTGATTTTTTAAATCTATGTTACAAATCGAAGAAAAAAAGTAACTTGAGAAGTTGTTTTTGAAGTCATTTTGTTTTCCCTTTGATTGTTTCATTGGAAATTTTTTGTGACATTTTTATGGTGAATTTGTTACTTGTCATTTTGCTAAGGAATTATTCTATTGTTCGTTTTGCTCGCCATGTTTTTAATCATCGTCATATTAAAATTGTTTTAACAGAAGAGCAGCAAGACTTGGAGGTAAAATCTGATGAAGTATCAGAAGCGACTTTGAAAAATATGTGCGAGCTTGTTCGAGGGTATGCACGATCCACAGAAAAAGAATTGGCAGACCTCATCCAACTCAAAAGTCTACTTGACCGACAAAACACCTTCAGGTAAAGAATAAATGACACACTTGTCAATTCAGACATAAATAAAACAAATAACATAGATTTGTGATTACATCTTCTTGTGTTAACATTTTATCTTATTGAGTTAACACGTTAAATGCCGCTGTACTCTATCGGTTGTTGTTTTCCCAAAGAAGCGAATAATTTGAACGGAATGTATACATATATTGAGAAGGGTTTGATTAAAAAAATATTTTGAAATTCCTCAAGAGATTCCTCAATAAGACAATTCATCTTGTTTAAGAAAATGATGTCCCATATTTAAAAATTTTGAAACAAAGCTCAAACATTTTGTGTTTATTCATAAACCAATACGCTAAGCAATCAAATCTTTTTCAGGCCTGTGTTTGGACCACTATTGATCCGGACATCGCGCGAAGATAGACTCCGTGCAGCTACACTCCGCAGAATCCTCGCCGAGGGAGGATTTAATTATCAACAGCTGAAAGACTTGTGGGAAGCCGATAAATCAGATGGTGAGAAAATACGTTAACCTTTTTTTGGGACAGATGGGTTGGGCTCGGCGTTTCCTCTAAGCTGCGCGCGTGTGCGGCCGAGCAGTTTGGAAACCTCCGCGCACTACAAGACAGTTGTTCAATCAATATTTGATCGGTCCGTGCAGCTAACCTCTTGCCTTAAAGCAGCGATTTCCAACCTGGGAGGCGTGGGCTACTGCAAAAGGAGGCGCGAAGAGTCCAACATATTTATTTACTCTATAGAACGTGTCTTTATTACTATGTGAAATAAAGGATGGGGAGGCGTGAAGATATTTTTTTTGTCCAAAGGGAGGCACAGTAACATAAAGGTTGGAAACCACTGTCTTAGAGGGAACATTGGTTGGGCTGTGTTCTTATGTCTTATTTTTACAATTAGTGTATTTAATTTTTTTTAAGCGTAAAAACCCTTAACATCACTTTAAATATTATCAATTTAGCATTTCCTTATTGGATATTCATTCATAAATTGTTTATTGTTGAAACCATCACTTTTTATCTTTAGACAGGCTGGGAATGCTAGTGGGAAAAGTGATATGCTTATTATTAGTCCTGTTTCAGTTTTATCCTTCCAGCCGTAATCCATCTAATTTAGAAGGGAAAACGAGTGGCTGAATAAGAGCTCTGTTCAGAGTTCATATACCCCGCATCTAAGCTGATGAATATTGGCTTGTCACCGTTTGCAATAATCATGTTGTCTAAATGTTGTGTTGATGATTTATTTTAGGTTTGGTGAAAGAATTGAAGGATCTACCGTTAACACAGGAACAATCAACGGAATTGATAGAAATTTTGGACTGCCATTATGATCCCGCCAAAGAGTCCAAAGGACCAAAACCTAGAGCTCCTAGAATAAAGACTGTTAAGGTATGTTTGTCAACATGTATCGTTTTTTGGTGTTCCTAAAAATGAAGTTTTGACTATTAACCCTTCCCAGCGGTTACCTGTCAACCTAACAAACTAAACAAATTATACACAGCTAAAGATAATTGGCTTGGTTTTTATCGAGGATTTGGCCTCTATAAAAATTTGGCCAATTATTTTAGAATTACAATATAAGGAATATTTCAAAAGAAAAAAATTGCAAAATATGCAAAAGAATTCCTACATTATCCTCAGTTGAACATCGCGTCACAGATGCTGCGACACTCGCGTGGGCCTGGTTAAAGGTTGATAAAAGTTATTATCATTATCTTTGACCTTTGAGTTCCTAGCGGGGTGCATTCACATTGCAAAACTCTTCTTATTTCGACCATTCGCCAAATACCAATAATATCTAGCTGATGTTTATTGTGATCTTTAATGATACCTCAAAAAATGCAACGCGAATTTGTCTGACGTCACTTTGTACCTTGTCATTCCTCGATCCTATTTTCGACATTTCGGTACTTGAGTGTTAATAAACTTCCTGATGTATGTAACAATTCAATCAAATTTGTTTTTATGTTTCTAGAACGGTGTAGCTAACAAATCAGCGAATGGAGATGAAGAATTACCAGGCGGCGGTGCTCCGTCTTCAGGCGGAGTGAGCGGAGTTCTCTCCCAAGAGCAAAGCGGTACAACCACTCCCGACACCACTAGTTCCGGATCACCCGTTAAAGTTAAACCCGCTGTTGTCGATTCCAAAGGTAACTTATGCCATTTTATCATGTTTCATCAACTTTGTTTATAGTAATACTTGGTCAATTTTGGTGTTTTAGACCCCTCAAACTAACCTCACAGTCATGTTTGACACATTTATGCAGAGCATTCAGAAAAGAACAATTCAGAAGCAATAAAGAACTAACAAGTGTTAGTTAAGTCATAAAAGAGTTTTGTTTTATCCACGTCTGCTCCCAATGTGGAGCATATGGCCTCCTAGGTATCTCAACAGTTTTTCTCACTTTTAGGGTGTCCACTGGTGGAAAAACACAATATTCCTTTTTACTTTATTCCACTTTATTTAAAAGGTCAGGACTGTTTTCGCTCATTGTGAGCATTGTCAACTGATCAAGAAGTTTTTCTACAAGAAATTTTTGTTACTCAGATGCTCTCTTTTTCGAAGAGAGTAGTAGAGTTAGAAGGATAAGACTAGGACAGGACTTGTAGTTAAATATTCCCTTGCTACATCCAGTTATTGAAGGATCTGAAAAGGTGGGAGAGAATTTTTAAACATCCTGAACACCCATGTCTTCAAACAGAAACCGATCGAAAAAATGCTGTTTGTACTGGGACTCGAACCTGCGTGGTCCAGCAGGAAGCCCACAAGGCTAACCGCTGCGCCATAGGACCCAACTAATTATGTTTTCTTACGTTAAACAGTTTAATGATGAAGCTGTTCTTGAGCCTCACATTTAACGATTTGTATCGGATATCCTCACATTTTCATGCAACGAAATGTTTGTTGCCTTTTCTTCTTTATTTATTTTTGTCAGCTTGAATCATTGACATTTCTTTTATCTGACTACTGGTGTGCTTTCTGTATTACTATTTATGTTGGCTATGTTTTTTGCCAACCCAATGGACGTGTATACAGCGAATACAAAAATTATTATGTTTGGCATGGTTTTGAACATAACTTTCTGGATATTTTTGAGACTTATTAGAGATATTTTTACTATAAACTTCCAAGGGGTTATAATAATATGTAGAAATATATTATTCAAACTTATCTCTGATTTTTCGCCTGCACCCTCTAAGAGTTAGAACAGCACACGAAGAAAGGAAATCATTATGGTAAACGACCATGCTTTTAGCAAACAGAATCTATAAATATATTTGCTTTGATTTACATGTGCGTGCTCGAGTTTTGAGCAAATGACTGCTGAAAAATCTTATTTTTCTTTTTTCTTTCAGTTGTTGCAAATAACACAAATGCACCGAGGAGCACAGTCCCGGCAGTCGGTGATCCCAATTGCTAGACTTACGTGACGCCATTCTCCATTTCAGCACTACATCAGTACATACCCGTGCCGCTGCATTATAATGTATACTTTCTATCAGAGTTATTGTCTTTCTTATTCACTCCACCCGTGCGCCCTGAATCACAGTACTTTTAAATTGGCTATCGACCAAAAATATTTTCGGTTAGCAATCGTCGCCCGACAATCTGTCATGACAACTGTGGAAATAATGTAGCAGACTTGAGCATACGCAGAGGCCGCCGTTGCACTAAATAAATGAGATTTGTCCGGTCGCTTCATCAATGTTTCAATATGCTTATAAATGTCCTCGCTGGCAAATTTTTAAACTGTCATCGATGTAGTTGTTCCTGTCTTTTCCCGTTGAACCGAATCAATGTATCGAAAAGTTTTTTTTCAATCTAATGCACTCTTTTAAATAGATGCATAGCTTTTAAATATACTGGTAAATTGGACTGAATTTTATGTTTTAAATTTGAAAAGGAGTGCCTTAGTTGAGTATTTCATGGTATGAATAAAAAAAAAAGTTTTTAATCTTTCCTATTGCGATGTTGATTGTTGATTTATTTGAATCGAACTGGCTTCTTCACGGCGTTTGTATCCTTTTTGTGTTAATGTAAGAAATGTGAACATTACAAGTTATTCTATGACATTTTATTCCAAAAAAAATAAAAAACAAGACATGTTATTTATATTAATTATTAAAAAAATGTTTTATAGTTTAAAATACTGACTGATAAATTTTTGATAGTTTGTGTTGCCAAGTAAATAAAATGAACTGTCCCGTTAAAACTGCTATCTGTTTAGTTGGATAGATTTAAATTTTGAGAGGCGCGGATGACTTGCATCCGAGCTAGTTTTTATTACAAAAAAATACAAAACACAATCTAATTATTGCATATTCCCAATTTCAAGGAAATAGTTTTATTTTAATTTGATTCTATCTTAAATCTATTCAGAAATTTTGCTGCACTAGGCACGTGCTTGATTTGCAGTTTTTTTTCTTGTTAACTCTTGAGTATCATAGTGTACTTTTGCTCAATATGAACATATTATGTCAATTTTTACAGCATCGTAAAATTTTTTGCAATGGTAAGTTCTTCTATGGCAAATATCAATCTTATTTTCCAAACTGTTACGGCAACTCCATAATCGATGTCCATATTTCAGATTGATAAATTCAAATCACAATCTTGGCTATAATTTAAAACTCGCACTGAAAGGTAAAACTTAATCTCTCGTTGTACTTTTGTGTTTCAAGGAAAATAAGTAAATTTAATAAACACATTGATTGAATATTAGTGTTGTTTACGTCATCTGCCACTGAAATAGTTTCACGACTCAGAGAATGCAATTACAGCAAGTTGTCTATAGAAGAACGTACTCAATATAATTTGAAACAGTACAATGATGATTTTTCTGATATATTGGTGTCTCGACAGCGAATACCTACAAAATTTTTCCCTAGTGCTACTTACTGTCTTTAGATAAATGTTTTAACATCAGTAGTCATTATTCCCCGATAATATTGTAATGTTTATTTATGGCTCATAGAAACACTTTATTCCTAATTGTATATTTAAAAATATACTCATTTCTGTATGAATAATATTTCCACATAGTTAGATTTTTTATGTACTGTAGAAGTGAAGCACTGAAGCTTTTTTGGGGTATGCAACTTATATAATTATCCATTAATGCTATTATATAAAATTCCGCTTTTAAAACGCCTTTTTTCTTTACCTAACTACGAATAGATTGCTTACCCTAGAAAAAGTATCCGATAGAAGGAAATAATGACAGGAATTCTACAATGGATTGTTTGGAAGTCGCTCACTTGTTTTTTTTTTGCCTATGACAAAATCACATTCACAAAAAGGCTTAAATATTTTAGTAAATAATATATTGTTTATATTGCAAGAATTTAGGTAGGAAAATTTATTTTTTAAATTTTCCCTGTTCCTTCTGTGGATACCTTTTTTAATGTATCAATGTTACCTTTTGTTTGTTATAATCTTTTATATCAAAATGAATGTTTTACAACATTTTTAATTATTATGCCTTCTTATGGCTTTCGGAAGCAGACTTAACAATGGCGCTATGTATAAAAAAATACGGTGACATTTATGAATTTCACGTGATTATTCTATTCAATTTAGATATATAATTTTTTGTATAATAAATAACTACACAGCATTTGGTGTATTGAATAATAAAAAAAGAGAATTTTGTATGAAATTATAGTAATGATAATATTATGCTGTATATTGTTTTTCTCTAAATTGTGCAAAATTTTAGTAAACCGTGTGTACCTATTAACTTTACCTCTAATTTAGTTAGTTGTAATGTGAACTGTACATATATTTAATTTCATTTTATGTTCAGATCTCTAATAAAAAATAAGGAAAACACATTTTTTTATTGCATCCTCCCTATCCATCTTCTGTTTCACTCGCACTACTGTATACCATTATGTCAGCCGTGAGTCCTAGTATGGACGCTTGAGATGAATCTTTCTCACTTGCTCGCATATAAAGTTAGCGATCGAGAAATAAAGGCAAGATGGCATTTGCTCTTTATCCTTTTTTACTCATCAGCACATCACAATGATTTCAGTTATGATTTAGTTTAATGGATATATTACTGAATTTCTGTTGCCTTTTCAGTTAAAACTTATGATGTATATTTGGAATTATTAAATTTAGTATTCGTAGCATGTATGAATAGCTCAATATCTTAATTATCAGATGCCATAGATACTTACTTATAAAACTTGAAGAACAAGTTAAGATCTAGGTAAATGATAATGGTATGTATGTGTAGATTAGATATGAATAGATTCTACATCATGGTGTCACATTGTGCAAGTGATAATAGTGAATGCGGACATATGATTTTAAGTGAAATTTATGCAGGCAACTACCGTTAGGAAGGTTATGTTACAAAAACACTTCATTACGAATGAAAATTTAAAAAACTAAGCTGAGAGACCCCAGTTGTGTTTGCTTTATTGCAATATAGTCTAAAATACGTAGTATTTATTAATCATGAGTGGTTTTGCTCTTGCCTAGTGATGATTTTCAATTAACTATATGTTTTTTCGATGGATTCAGCGGTGGAAATTCATTTTGAATAATATAAAAATTTATATTATACTGGTTGTGTGATTTTTTATGTACTCTAGATCAGTGGTTCTCATGTTCGGCTACAGTTGCCGCATGCGGCCACCAGAGGATTTTGCTGCGGCCACCCAACAGTTTCATAGTAAATCAGATGTATTTTTACAAATTCATTTGTAAAATTATTATTTTTTAAAATTGATTGAATGTACCTGACTTATCGAGCATTTAGTCGAGTTATTTACTCCAAATGACTCACAGAGTTATCATATTTATGTATATTCTGTGAAAGATCATTCAGTGTAATGCACTTTATAAAAAATAAATATCGAAACCAGCTGACAGATGCAAACTTAGAAGCGGCGATGCGGCTTGCATTGGAAGAGAGAACTGTTAAACAATTTCCATTCGAATTGCTTTTAAATAAATAAATACCAATATCTTTAAATAATGTATTTTATTGAATATATATTAATCCTTTTTTTTAAGTAAATGCAACCGCTATTGTTATCACGTTTGGTGCGGCCACGAGACATTTCCATAGGACCGCCGATGCTTATAATGCGGCCACAATGAAATCTAACGTGAGAACCACTGCTCTAGGTGAAACAAATGTCATTTTAAACCCTAGAATAATATTTCTAAGTATAGCCATTTGCGATCTTTTTAAAATTTTGATGCCCAATTGTTCTCTATTTCAATATCTTACATTCTACACCAGGGGTCGTCAATCTTTTTATGCCTACCGCCCACTTGCTTATTTTTCATGGTAAAATTTCCTTACCAACATCGCTATATTTCAATTCAGTATATGGGTGAAAAAATTTCCAGAAGGAATTTAGGAGAAATAATCCCCTACCGCCCACTAGTGGGCAAGGTTGACAACCCGTGTTTTACACAATAAATAATCGTTCACTTTCAAAAGCTCTCCAACTACAGAGAAAACGCATTTAGTTTCAAAACCCACTTCAATCTAAAATAAGCTCATATCCACGCAACCAATGAAACGAGAAAAAAATCGCTTTGTTGTGATTTAGTACAATTAGAGCAGTGGTTCTTAATCTAGGGTGCGGGAGAAGTTTCTATTTTGGCATATATAAAAAAAATGTATTACAAATACGTAGATAAATTTTCAAGGGAGTACGAGAACATATTTTCAGATTCAAGGGGGTACTGGTCACTAAAAAGGTTAAGATCTACTGAATTAGAGCCATCGAAAGAAATGTCATTGAAAAAATAAAATAATAAACTTTCACTATTGCATGCACCTGTATAAATTGTATTCTGAACCATTTCATTTACTTTCAAAACAACCTAACTCTATGATTGACTTTCGAAATCTACTCAAATCCAATGTCGAGTTGCAAAACCTATCTAAGTACATTTTAAAACAATACTTTTAATATATTGCTTTTACATTAAAATACAGGCAAATAGAGCTATTATTTACGTGTTCATTTAATAATTTCAAATTATTGTAATTTATGTTTTACTAACCTTGCCTACAGATTTTTTTTGTACTTAGGCCACAATTTGGTTCGCGTAGTTAGATAGGTTTTGATAATAAGGAGGAGCTTATATTTCCGCCTTGATGCTATCATGTTTAACAATTTACACCGATGAATAAAGGATCAAAATGAAAAGAAAACACATTAATTATGAATATTTTTTATTAATAGTAAATCTTTTAACAATCCATTATAAAATAAGTGCAGATGTATAAAAACAATATATATATATATATATATGTGTGAATCAATTATTACTATTCTACATAACCAGTTGGAATAAAATATAACATTAAAAGAAAAAAAAATATTTAGCAAATCTTCAGTCCATTTTTATACATCAGTCTTCATCCTTTATACACTTTTCGACAAGCTCTCTAAGGTTTGGATTCTCCATAGCGGCTGCTATTCTTTCTTTATCATTTATTTGCTTATTTACTGAAAAAAAAAAAAAAGGTTAGCATGTATACATCATCCCACCGGAAAAAATTGTTACCATAAGCACCTGTCGTATTTCAAATCTTATTTACATACGCTGAACACACATGTCAACTTCACCTGCCAATTCTGTGCTGCGTCATGGCATACGACTAGCCTTGTGGGCGTTTGTTGATCAGTAATATCAAAATGTATTGACTATGCATAAATATATACTTAATAATAAAATAATTCTTACTGTCATCTTCCGTCGTGTGGGCACCCTTTTTAATATAAATGTCTAATTTTAGTAAATGTGGTATTGATCTCTCGATTTTGACTCTTATGCAGAGTCCGATCAAAGTAGCTAAGGAACAATGCGGCACAGTCGGATTGAATTCAACTCTGATCACTTGAACATTATCAGCAGTGGGATCCTTAACAAATACTCCATCAATATAAACAACGTTTAAATCTTCGAGGGTAGCTGGCTTTTCAGGGTCTCGTATTGTTCTAAGGAAATCTGCAAACAATTAATATTAAGCAGCTTTTAAAATTACTGTTGTGAAAGCATTTTTTAACATATGTTAAGTTGGTCTATTTTTAAAAAATCCTAACGCTCCGAATGGACAATTTCAAAATAAGGTTATCAAGTCCAGTACTATAAGCAGAGAAGCAGTATTCCTCAACCAGCTTAAATATTTATGATAGTTAGACGTTAAACCATTTAGGATAAATATGCTTTACAACATGCAACTGCTTTTCTCCCTGAAAATGAATTCAATCCCGCAGAAAACAATGCAATTATCTAAAAAGTTTAATTGTGGATACGAAAACATAAAAAACTCAATGTCGGAACGAGGAAACTGATCATTTATGCGAATCAAGAAATATTTTTACGCAAATATCATTGCCATATTTCAAATTTACTCTTAGAGTGGTTTTATAAGTTCCATTTGACATTTAACTTTCTAATAGTGATATTATACAGGTAGTCCCCGACTAATGCCGGCTTGACATACGACGATTCACACTTACGACTGAAAAAAAATTGGCAATTTTAAAAAAATTTAATTGGATCACGCGACACAATTGCAAACAGCTGACTTAGTAAAAAATATATCTATAGTATCCTATATTCTTCTTCAAAATTACAGAGCTATCTCAGAGATAATGTTTCATGGCAGACCAGGAAATATGGTGTTTTCTCCGACCAAGTTTCCGCCTTCCAAAAACTTTGAATGTGCAGGAGATTTTCTTTTGTTATTTTTTGACTACATAAAGAATTTGTATGCATCGTTAGTAATTTGTGTGAAAATCTTATTTCCATATACTTGGCTTGACGTGGGTGTTTGTAATGTCAATTTACCTCGAGTCACTTACGATAAAATTCTCATCAAGTTTTTCTCGTATGATCTTTCAACTTTAAAATATTTGGCGCATTGGCATAAACTGTAATGCTAAATAATAATAAAAAAAAAGATGTGTACAAGGCGGGAGCAATTTCGACTACTGTAAGTGAAATCATAGCTGTAAAATATGAACCATATACCAGGTACATGTGCAGTAAGATCACATGGTTTATATTTTAAATGATGGCACATAGTTTGTTTTTTACCGCATTTATTATGTAGTATTAATACATGGTTCATGCTTTAGAAGGCTGAGAAAAAAAATAGAAAAACTGTATATTTAGATCATTTTTTAAGGCCATATTTCCTGTGCAGTGACGACATATTTTGTATGAAATTCAACATACGACCAAAGCTTGGGAACCTATTTCGGTCGTAAGTCAGTAATCAGTTTGGCGTTTAGCATCATTAGCGAAAATTAAGTTGTTACTTTTCAGGTATTGTAGTAGTATTTAATTACCAGAAATAAAATAAGGATACACATTTTAATAAATATTTTACCATGATTCTTATGTTACTATGTCACAGGTAGTCAATTCAATATAGCATTGACATTTTCCAGCTGCTAATATCATGGATCACATTTAGCGAAACAATGCACAACTTATGAGGTAATAATATGCCATGCACATAGTTTGTAGAAACAACTGTTGTACGATAAGGACACTATAATGTGCATTAGATAGCGATAATACATAACATTATATTTTTTACGAAAATCCTTTTGTACTGTCTGAAAGTTTCAGCAAATACTTACTCTAGTCTTTATTCGAATATATTTGAAAACTGTACAAATTACATGCTTCAAAAATTATTTCCCAACAGTGATAAATAGGTGGTGTTGAAATTCATATACAGAACTTGTTTCATGTATAGAAGTAATCGTCTTAAACGTCAAACGCAATAGATTATCCAACCCGCTGGAATGCTAACTACGATTTACTTAATAATAACATAAATAAATAAAAACATTAAACAAGGACAATCTAGAAATTATATCACCATCCCTTAGTATTTTTTTTATCTGATACTATGATTGTATAATTGAACTGACCGTAAATTGTTTCTTTCAAATCGTTTGTGTTCTTATAGCCGAGCTCGGCAATCGTGCTCCCCTTTTCCATCTTAGCTTTTGATATCGCGCCAGAGTTTTTTTCTGGCACGTCTAATGAAAACTTTTTAAAGAATGAAAGCATGTTGGTCAAAGTTCAAGCTTAATCAAAACATAACATTGAATTATCAAGCCGAGCGAAGTAAATATAATATTGGTAGGTATATAAATGACAATACACGATTAATAAACTGACAACAACGCGCAGAGTGGCGACATTATGTAAACATGTTTTCCATACTGATGATAGTTTTCCAGTGTCCGAGATTTTAAATGTTTCACTGAATTCAAATAATTAGAAATTAAAATAAATCTCTCATGTAATTTCTTAATGTCAAAATCAAAAAATATTGCTCAGTTACAGAACAATGTTCAAATAGTCGCCATCAAATAGTATTTATGATGCAAATATAAGTCGTAAGAGTTCATATTTTATGAACAAACATGCAGATTCGTATGTTGCATTTAGAATTAACAAAAACAAATCAATTTTATAAAATAGAACATTTTTTATATAAAAAAAATAGATTATATCATTAGTAGACATAATATACTGAGTGCTTAATTTCAAAATAAGCTATTATGATTTATCTAAAGCCGCTTTTAAAACGACGCTAGTTTTACGCATTTTATATTGGTATTAATCATATATATGAGGAATATTACTTCTTAACGGGGGCAACACACATCTTTCTTATAACTTTTGATTTTGTAGGTAAGTAATAAGTATGCATAGCGCAAAATTATTAATTATCTTTGATAATTTTCTGTTTTAAAAATGACAAAAATTAAAGTCGGTTCCGTGTTTATAGTTTATTGTATTTCTTTAAAAAATAATATAAATATATTCTTACGTATAATTAGAATGATTTAATAATATAGCTGCTTCTTTCATTCTTTAAAATTATTACTATGCAAATTATTTTTAAGGAAACGGCTGATTCTTTCGTGTGATTATATAAAGTTGAAATAAGTTTTAACTTTTTTTTTTATAAATTCACTTCCAAAATTCGATAAAAAGTTTGATTAACCTTTCCACCGCGTGTGACCGCTATGCATGTCCTAGCGAACATGCCCTCAGCGCGCGTGACACGTATAGATGTCATGGAAATTTCAAAACCTATATAAGAGCTATCTATTGTGTTAGAATTGTATAACTTGGTTGAAAATATTACTAAATGTATATTTTACCAAATTCAGTAGAAGACATTAGTTAAAAAAGATTCAATATAGGCTAAAATAATTTATTTCTGGAACATGCCGTGAACATACGTCACCAATCCAAGATGGCCGCCGTTGATTCATGGCGTTTCTCGTAAGAACTGTGCGCCACGTATTTACAATCATTATATTATTTGGGATAATGTAAATAAGTGATCAAGTGCGGGTTAAATTGAAATTGTTCCGAGAATTTAATATTATAAGCATGGTATGGTGGTGGCGCAGTATTCTCGGTCGCGCGTGGCGGTATTTTGCAATATGGCGACATCATGCCGCAATTGTATGAAGAATGATTGTTGTTGAATTAAACCGAAAATACAAGAAGTATATTGTATTTGATTAGTTGAAAAAATATTACAACCTATATTTATAGTCGAAAACGCGATAACAAAATCCGCAAAAAAGCAGCTGCGTACAGGGGATGTTCGCTAAATTTGGTGACGCGAGCAAAGGGTTAAAACCGTAGCACACATTTTATTGAAAAGGAGAGAATAATAGATTTCGTTGAAATGAAAATTTTAAAATTCTTTGGAAGACAATAGCCAGTTTTACATCAAGTTGCTTTCAATTGGGTTTGAGTAAAATGTATACTTTAAAACGAGGGAAAATATGTTCAAACGAAACGTGTATCACATTGGATAGTGTTTCTTCTGTGAATTGAGAAACAACTCTTACACACCTTTTATTTGGTTTTAAAGCATACGCAACCATTTAACCGCATGCTAAATCGCAAGTATGTACGGCATGCTAATGAATACACACATGCTTTCTTGAGTGTAATGAAATTAGCCATTTTATAAATCTTGTGTCAAAAGGTTGGCATACCGTAATATAATAAATCTATGCTGCCATGGTTCTCCCATTCTATTATCGGGAAGAAGGCAGACGGTGAAACATATTTCCCCAATGATTTGATCATAGAAAAGTAAAAATATTTTCTTAAATGGAAATGATTGCTCTTTCCATTTAATAAAATTTACACTTTGATCAGTACATTTGCAGATGATATTATCTCCATATTATATCAGCATTCAATCAATTTTAAATAATGATTCAACAGCAATATGCTTGAGGAAATATTCTAAATAAAATAGTGATGCGGTTGAACAATATCTCTGTTATTTTGTACCTTCTTTGTAAAATATCACTTTTTATTTAATAGGTAAATATATGTATTCAGAATATGGCTACCATGTTGCGTATCCATGTTTGTCATCCATCAACCCGTTTACTTTCTCTTGTCGCACCATCATTCTTTGGTTCACCCAAATACATTGTGGTTTTGGTAAAAAATGATGGTCTTCCAGGACTGTAATATAAAAGTTGTATTGGGATTTGTTTGAGTTTATAAAAAAAATGACATTCTTTTGAATACAAAAGAACGTAGTAGAATAGTTACGTGGGTCATTCGACACACTTAATTATTGCACACATAATTATCAAAAAGTCATAGAGCCACTGTAAAATGAATCAGTCACATAATTTAAAGTAATTATTTATTCAGGTGATTTTTTTCTTGGGTAACTCCATCCCTTTATGATTGTTTCTAAAGTGGCTCTTCATGTTGGATCCCTGCATGAATCCTTTATTGCAAACCGGACACACGTAAGGTTTTTCCCCTGTGTGGAGTCTCTCGTGGTCTTTGAGGGTTTTCTGAACGGCAAATTTGCTGTCACAGAATTTGCAGGCGAATGGCTTCTCACCGGTGTGAACTCTAGTGTGGAAAGTAAGGCTGATCTTGTACGTGAACCTCTTGTTGCATATTTCACATTCGTAGTTTTTAACACCTGTATGTATCTTGATGTGCTCCTGAAATTTTAAAAGTAATTGATAATAAAAATTGGATAGTACAATTTCTCTACAAGTGGGTGAATTTAACATTCAATGTGCAGCCAAAGTCAACAACCGCTCGACCATGAACACGGCAAAATAGAAATTATCTATGCATATTTTTTTTTTTTTTTTTTACCATGTCCGCTCCTAATGTGGAGCATATGGACTCCTAATGGAGTTTATCTCAACAGAAGTGTTTCTACGAGAACTGCTTGTTACTCAGTTGCTCGACCTCTCTTTTTCCAAAGAGAGTAGGGAATAGAAGGAAAGGGCTAGGACACAGGAGTAGTGGTTAGCTAATCGCTCTCGATATGCCCGTTCATAGGATAGGATGGGTGGGAGGGGGGAATTCAATACATCACATACATCCATGTCTTTGAACAGAAATTCATAAATCGATTGAAAAATCAATTTATAAAACTGCCCGTACTGGGATTCGAACCTGTGACCTCTGTAGCGGAAGCCAACGGCGTTGACCACTCGACCACACAGGCGGCTATGATATTATCATCATAAAAAAAAGACATTTTGGTGACACTCATTGTTAAGGGATGATTTTTGCCCAAAAATGAATAACATTTGCTAGGGTTGCAAAAATTGTGAATATTCCTTGAAGTGACACAGTACCCGGGTCAAGCCATATTTTTTCAGAAGACACGCCAAGCAAAGAAAGGATACTTATTACTGACCCACAATCGTGGGTTTACAAAATAATTGATAATTTTATAGGAAAGCACAAATTGTTCTAGTTATGTTTCTACGATTTTCAGGCCCAGAAATGAAATGAAAGGATTGTAAGCATCACACATAATTCATACTCATCGGCAAAAATCTATAAATCCTTAAAAAAATTAAATCTGCTTTAGAAAAATATAAAACAATGTGGAATTACCCGTAAAGCTCTCGGTGTACTTAATGTCTTGTTGCACAATTTACAAGGCACCAGTTTTAATTTTTGATGGACCACCTCCATGTGGCGCTTGGAACTTGTATTGGTAGTAAAAGTCTTTCCGCAGATTTTGCACAGAAACCCTCGTAAATTCAAATGCCTTTTTTGGTGATTCTTCAATAAGACCTTGGTGGAGAAACTCTTTGAGCATTCGTCGCATTTAAAACTATCGCCGTCATGTATTTTCATGTGAGAGCGGAACGAGTTTGCCTTTGGGAAATACTTCCCACATACTGGACACAGCTGACTTGTGTTGACGCTGTTTTTTCTTTCATCTTTATTTGCTTTAGATTCAATCTTTTCCTTTTTAGGAAGCTGATCAGATTTATTAATGTATATTTTGACACCAGCAAATTTAATGTAATCATTTTTTTGTTCACTTAACTTCAAAACATTGTCTTTGATTACTATACTGTTTTTAAAATTAGAAATAACTTTTTCTTCTTTATCTATGTTTTCACAAACGTTTTCCGGAAACGAAAGTGAACGTTGGAGATATTCTTTGATTGGCTTATCATCATCTGCACAGTCGTCATCATAGCTGTGGTCCAAGTCTAATCTACCATCACATTTCTCCAGATCAGGCTCCGATTTTAAATCTTCTGTTTTCACTTCATTAGGTGAGATCAGTTTAGCTCTTAGAATTTTGTCACTCTCTTCACATTTCTGTATGAACTCTAATATGCCGTTTAGTTTTTTAAAACATTTCTTACACACATAATGCGGTAAGCCATCATTTTTATAGATCTGCAAACAATAATGCATTGTATAATTTTGAAGTCAATAAAAATAATAAATAACAAATAAACAAACCTAACCTGTAACTTGCAGTGAAACATTATTTCGTCCGGTACATTCGACCCATGTTTGAAGATATTATGCTTTGCATCTTTTGCGAGACATAATCTACACGTATGCATTTTTTCGTCAGCCATTAATTAACATATGATATAGTATGCAATAATATTTTGCAGGCAATTAAAAAAAATTAAACGAATGTCACAGTGACAGTAAAACATACATAGACAATATGAATTTCAAAATTAGATGTTTTTAAATCATCAGTATTTTCAAAAAATAAAAGATCTGTCGCCAGATTGTTATTTTCTTCACTTAACAGCACATATGCTTCATGTGATAATTTATTGCTTACGGCATTAATTACTTTTAGCTTCCTAGTGTGATTGCTCTGTTTGACAGTTTGATCAGCTGTTATTTTAACAATAATAATAGACAATTGCATTTTAAACAAAGAGTTTTTTAAGATTTCGACTGTATTTCAATATTAAATTTGAAACAGTCAGTTGACTGGAATTGACTGTCAGTTGCTGTCAGTTCGTGTTCATACGTGCACTTGAACGCCTGGAGATGCTGAAATGCGAAACCCGGGTCGTTAATGACAAAATCTGTGTGAATGTACATAATTTGAACGATTCAAATTAAAAAAAAAAAATGTTTTAATTATTCACCAAACAAAAAGTTAATCTTCGAAAGATATAGTTTCTACGCGAAAACTACAGTGCCATTTGGTAAAAAAAATGCTTAATGGAGGTATCTCAACAGAATTTGTTCTGAGGGAACTGTTGGTTACTTATTCGCTCAACCTCTCTTTTTTATCATATTTATATTGCACTATATCATAGCATTGTTGGTTAATGGTGGGAGGATAAAATAATAAGGGAAAGAGATCCTTGACAGAAAAACCGGGCCGAGCCAAATTTTGTAAAGCACTCGTGATCCAGTCTTCTTAAAAACATGCAATTATAATACCACCAACACAGAAGTCTGTCAGCCAGCGACAACCTTGCAAGAAAACTGACAATATTGCGAGAACTACTCTTCGCATAGGTGGATAAAATGTGTGTTCTATGTGCATTTTAGGAAAGGACCCACACGCCAATTGCATCATGCAAACCTACAAACTTGACGTTTAATGACTAAGCGAGGTGTCACGGAAAGGAACAGTACTAATACCAAGGGGTGGCAGTATTGATGTCGAGGAGAGTAGCCTGCTGCCTTAAAACGGGGAACCCTTCTCAGAACGACTGATATGAGTCACCTTTCGGTCAACAGATAGTTTAATAACTGTCATGCCCCACCAAGGAAGCTTACACAGACAAAAGAAATTTCGATGATTCTCCACAATTCTTGATCTGAAGATATGCGACCTCGAGTATATCAACGACGCTGTCATATTTAAACGCAAAATTCCTCAAGACGGTCCTGCGGACAACGTTCTTTTCCCCAAGTAATTTCTTTCATGATTTTTTTAAGCCACCGAATTGATGCTGTGCACATTAAGCTTTTGAGCTAGAGAGGCCCAGAAAAGCTTAGCTTCAATTCAAATGGCCGGTTTACTAACTTCAGCATTATTTCAATATTATCCGATTTTCTTTTGTTTTCATTTCATCTTATTTCAGCGCATACACATTCAAAGATAACACAATGTTTTTTATTGTTAATAATAAAACGATTCTTTTATTCTAATCCATACTCTAAATTTTAAAGTATAGATTAAGAATATAAAACCTTGTCATTCATTGTTGCTGACAGATACAAAAATTAAATTTTCGCTCGAATATCGGCTTTGTGCGATGTCATGTACAAATGTTTCCTATAATTTCGTTTTAAAATGCTCCATGCTTTTCAAGTCAAACAAAACAATGTTTTTAAGCCAAATATTTTGTCAATTTACCATCATGTTAAACCATGGGTTCCCAACCTGGGGGTCGCGAGGGGTTTTCAGGGGGGTCGCCAACTTTTTTCGATTTTGGATTTGAACAACAAAATAACGAAAAAGTATACCAAATCGAGGATTTCAAATTCCTCGGGGGGTCGCTTAGTCACATGGCTTTTAAAAAAGGGGTCGCCACCCGTTAAAGGTTGGGAACCTATGTGTTAAACATTTGACTTATAAAACTTTTTTATAATATACATCAGTGACGTATAACTGTCAGTTTGACATTTGGTATTTAGTCGGTTAAGTTGTCGTTTGTAATAAAATTCGCCATTTTGGGGTTGGAGGTTGGTACGCCAAAACTGGCAGAATCAGAGTCAGAATGTAATCAGCGTTTTAGAGCATGAATCGTTTCTGACGGTTTGCAAACGGTTGGAATGTGGTTTTGACGCAAAAGAACTGAAACATCCGTCAAAACTGTAATCCAAACCATGTGATCAAAGCTTTGAATTAGATTCTAATTGGAAAACGGTTTGCAAACCATCAGCAAACCGTCAGAAGTACACAAAAGAACAAAGCTAAAATTAATACGTAGGTGCTGCCAGACTGACGTCACGTTGCCTGTTCTCTATGAAGTATGTATAAGGAAATTTCAAAAGCTGCGCGGACCGATCAAATATTAATTGAATAACTGTCTTGTAGTGCGCGCCAACCCGGAATGAGTGCGCGGCGCTTCCCAACAGTTGCGCGGCCGTGCGCGCGCGCAGCTTAGAGGGAACGTTGGTTACAGCCTCCTTCTGTCAACACAACAGAACACAAAATATTATTTCTGATGGATTCAGCAATAACTTAATTTTTACTTTTAATAAAAATTAAATAATTCGATAAATATCATAAGTCCATTATAAGAATTTTGAGATTTGAATGCTATTCAATTCTTTGCAAGCTGAGGAATATTTTGATTTCAGAATAATCAAACCAAAGTCCATTTTTTTGGTTAAAAAATTAACAAACATCTAAGGAGAATGAAAACAACGAATTAACAAATCGCAGTTCACGTGTGCTCTACAAAGTCCACGTTAAAAATATGTTTTATTTTTTAACTATCAAAAATAAAACTCAAAATGTGTTGTTTTATCGTTAAAGTAGTTATTTGAAATTATATTTAATCATTTTTTTATAAGCTGAAGAAAAATCGTCATAAACTAAAAATGCTTGTTATCTAAAATTTGTGTACTTAAAACCCTCCAGAGACGAGAGCTTTTTTCCGATAAAAAAAATATTTTCTAAGCCATATTGAAGTCACGGATAACTTTTATTCCTATCCAAAATTAAAAAAAAAAAAAACGCAAAGTCGTTGTATAGAAACCCCGCATGACTATATGGGCATGCCCATCCTTTTATTACCGTGTATTATTGAGTACGGACAGTAGTAAGGACAAAAGTTACCGTATGGGCTTGCAAACATTCGAGGTTGAAATATAGCTAAACGTGATTTTTTTAAAAATATTTACAATATGACCAATTTAGATCAACATAATTTCAAAACAAATATATTAGCAAAATAACTGTAAATAATTTTATGTTTTTATAAAAAAATATCTAACAGTTTCAAAAAGTAAATTAAAAAAAACGAAAATTCAAAAAATCACATGTGCTTTTGGAGACCGTTCCTGTTCGCACGGCTGATGACTTACTGTAGTCCGTACCCTTCTTAACCAAATATGAGCGAAAGCAACGATATTCAGGTAGAAAAAGTATGAATAGTGGGGTCAATAGACAACGGTGTTTTGTGTGACCATATGGTGACGCTCGTCCTTGGAGGGTTAAGTACGTATGATATTTATCAACTTAAATTTGATAATTTTAACTATGTTGCAAATTGTGACAATTTTAAGCATTGCTTACCAGTAAAAGAGTGTTAATGCATTGAATTCAAAATATTTCCATTATCAAATACGAAATGAATAACAATTTTTATTAAGAAGTGTAAAATATTAAAAGTTTATTTAGACGTCATCCTTTCCACTTACTAATGCTAACATACTGACCTTTTTGTTAAACATCTTTTCTTCTTAATTATTCTTCTTTCATACCTATATTGCTATCCACCAAGTGCCACTTTTTATGTTAATGATGATCAAAAAAATTAAATGTATTACATTTATTGGAAGTTTGAGAAGCACACACTGATATTATCCATATGTTTGATAAAGAAATCAAAGTGTGTATTAATAGATGAAGCCCATGTGGTTATGTCAACATAAAGCTTATTGTACTGTACACTGGTGTGGTTGTGTGAATTACTAGTTAGGTTAAATTAAATAAATTAAAAGGTTGTATAAACAAGTTATTTCATCAATTCAATTATTTTATTTTATATAGTTTATACAACACTACTTTGAAATTTGATTCAGTATAAATGGACTGTGGGTATCTCTTTAGAAGGTTAACTAATAACCAGTGGCGGATTATCATATAAGAAAATGAGGCGTGCGCTTGGGGCCTCCGAATCTTAGGGGCCTCAAAAGTAGATTATATAATATAACGCATATACTTTTGCTTTGATTTTAATATATTTTAAGTATTTTACTTGGAATTTTCTGATGCTTTTTTGTTAACTGTTAAATAGGGCCTCCAAATTGTATTGCGCCTGGGGCCTCTTATGTGCTTAATCCGCCACTGCTCATAACTTAATTTGACAATTACATTTCATAACACTATAATGTCAGTGATATTTCTAATGACTTAGCCGCAAACAGGCAAATGTTATATTTTGTTTATGTATGTAGGTACTATTTAGTCAATTATTTATGTCCTCCACAATCTCTTTGATTTAATTTCCATCTTTTGTAATTTTTATCACCATTATTAATTTACACATGAAAACTGTGAAGAGCAAAGATAATTAATCTATCTATATATATAAAAATGAATGTTTGTATGTTTGTTACCTATGCGCTCCTATACCGCTCATCCGATTGCGATAATTTTTTTGGGGAAATGTTATGCGGACGCCAGAATAGGTTTATGAATCAGCGGTGGGCTGCCAATGCGTTAATTTGTTTGTTTGTCTGGTATGCGTTCCTATACCGTTCATTCAATTGCGATAAAATTTCGGTGAGTTGTTGTACGGACGCCCGTGAATGTATATAAATCAGCGGTGGGCTGCCAATACGTTATTTTTTTGGTTTTTACCGTATTCGTTCCTATACCGTTCATCCGATTGCGATAAAACTTTGGTGAGTTGTTGTGCGGACGCCCGCGAATGTATATGAATCAGCGGTGGGCTGCAAATACGTTAATTTGTAAGTTTGTCTCTTATGCGTTCCTGTTCCTATACCGTTCATCCGATTGCGATAAAACTTTGGTGAGTTGTTGTGCAAACACCCGCAACGGTATCTGAATAAGTACAACCAGCGGTGGGCTTCCAATACGTTAATTTGTTTGTTTTTTCCGTATGCGTTCCTGTTCCTATACCGTTCATCCGATTGCGATAAAACTTTGGTGAGTTGTTGTGCAAACACCCGCAACGGTATCTGAATAAGTACAACCAGCGGTGGGCTTCCAATACGTTAATTTGTTTGTTTTTTTCCGTATGCGTTCCTGTTCCTATACCGTTCATCCGATTGCGATAAAACTTTGGTGAGTTGTTGTGCAAACACCCGCAACGGTATCTGAATAAGTACAACCAGCAATGGGCTTCCAATACGTTAATTTGTTTGTTTGTTCCGTATTCGTTCCTATACCGTTCATCTGATTGCGATAAAGCTTTAGTGAGTTGTTTTGCGGACACCAGCAATGGTTTTTGAATCAAAACATACAACGATGGGCTGCCAATTCGGTAATTTGATAGTTTTTCCTTTATGTGTTCCTGTTTCTATACCGTTCATCCGATTGGAATAAAACTTTGATGATTTGTTGTGCGGACGCCCTTAAAGTTTTTTTAAATTAGTACAGCCAGCGGTAGGCTGCCAATGCGTTTACAAAGGGCTCGCTTTATATCAAAGCAATTCTCGGTATTCTAGGAAGCAGTGAGTTTTTTATCACTCTGATGGACTACTTAAATACGCAATCGATTTTTACTTAATACATTTACAATATGTACCAATATGCAATTTACTGTAAACTCATCAATGTGAATGGCCGAAAATGTAATACTGTGTATACTGGTGCTGTCATAGATAATATATGTAAGTCAGAAATTGCAATTATGTACTCATTTGATTTGAGAATATTGTTTTCTCTTAAATTAACAAGGGGCTGGCTGACCTTAGCAAAATTTCACAAAGGGCTTGCGTGAACCGCTCTGAGCTTCCTCCAGCCCACCCCAGAGTGCAGCCATTTTACAATAAAAAAATTCGCCGAATAAAGCGATCTGTATGCCACGGCTGTCAGTTTCATGGCAAATCATCGGTCGCGAAAAGTGAAATTTGGACCCGTTGATTGGCTATTTTTAGGATTCTCTGTGGCGCATTTTCTAAGAATTATCGCCTTTTCTGGTGACTTTTCTCAATTTAGCAAATGTGTGTATTTGATATAGTTTAGCGTCAGTTCGCGTGTCTTTGGTGTGAAAATTTTTGGATGGTTGTCGAACAGCGCATTCAGCACTGAAATTGCATTTTAATGCAAATCACTGAGACACTAACATGCAATATGAAAAAAAAATCAGAATGGGTGAAGTACTTCAATCATGCTAACTCATAATATGAGACGAATGTACTATGGCGCACAAAAAGGCATTGTAAGCACTACACTATGCACTAAAAGATTTGAAAGGAAATGAATAGTGGTCTTTGGTAGCGCACTTATTTTATTGTCTAGTGATTTTTGACAAACCCTATCAGTTATACCACGTTCAACAGCTGTTGATAAATTAAATGCATGTCTCAAATCATCAATTTTATGGCGACACGTGCAGAAATTGGCTTTCAAGGCCAGCATGCGTGTAGAACTACAATATGACACATCCGCTGAACGTTTCGCAAAATAATTGTTGGATATTGGGAATAGAAAATTGGAAATAAATGAATCCACACAAGTTATTACATTGCCAACAAATTTCTGTAAAATTACAAAAACAATAAGAGAATTGATTCACAAAGTTTTCCATTGATTTGCCAGCCATGCCGTCACACGTTTTAACATTGAAATTTGGCGTACCGATCATTCTTCTCCGAAATATAAATCCACCACTTTGCAACGGTACCAGACATTCAGTGAAAAAGATAATGCACAATATCATTGAAGCTAAACAAATAAACAAAAAAAACAAACAAAAAACTAAAAGGAAACTTTAAAGGGGACAATGTACTGTTGCCAAGCATCTCAATGATGCCAACAGATATGCTATTCGAATTTAAATGTTTCCAGTTTCCGGTGCGACTCGCATTTGCAATGACCATCAACAAAGCACAGGGACAATCGCTACAAGGGTGTGGACTAAATTTAGCAAATCTATGATTCTCACATGGACACCTGTATGTGGCCTGCTCACCCGTTGGAAAACCTTCAGATCTATTCGTATACGCATCAGACGGAAAAACAAAAGATATCCAAAAGCACTTCAATAAACAGAATTAAAATACAAGCACGTTATTTTTTTGAGTGGCATTGCAACGCATGCCGGGTACTCGCTAGTCATTAATAAAAAATTATCAGACACAAATACATTTGTGGAAATATTCTTAACAAAATTATTTAGCAAAACTAAATGAACATTATTTCATTTTGATTGAAAATTATAGTCTACGTATAGCGTATTTTTTCTACTAAAAGTATAACATCTGTATTCTTATTTAATTGGTTTACTCAAAACACTAGACTTGACTGGAGCCAAATTTTCATGCTGACCTATCCACTAAGCGGCCAAGCTTAAAGAGCTTGGCTCGGAACCACCGAGGATGAATGTGACTCATTTTAGCATCCTATATTGGTTTCTTTCTGAACATAAAATCAGCATCTGTATAAATATGAGTATGAGAGCCGAGCAGAAGGACAAGTAGCCTTTGAACAGAAACGAGGTGGAAAGAACAGTTGATGGTAGCCAGGAAACAACCTGGATTGTTGCGCTCCTAAAAATAAGACTTTCTAATTAAATAGTTCTAGGTAAAACAAAATGACATATGAACAAGACCACTGTGAGTATCCCAGAAATGATGCCAGCATGAGAGTTGATGTTGTGGAGAATAATGAAACCACATGCCAGCCTCCCGAAGAAGTCCTGAGTACGCAGCCTTCCAAGAGAATCGGTCATAGTATACACTCCATGTCATGGTTGTGGCCCATAGTATTACTACTGATAGGGTGTTTCCTGCACTACTGGATCCATCTCTTGGACTATTCTCTGCCTCCAGTGCCGACTGAATCAGATCTGGTGAGATCAGTTTCATGATACAGTTTTTATCATCAATCATCTACAAATGATAGAATCATTATAGAAAGTAATTTCTATTCTTTTACCTTCTAAGATAGAATAACATTAATATGTACAGTCCTGCTCCTGTATTAATACCTTCTATAACACTCTGCTACAGAGCAGTTTTTTATAGCGTGTGCAGCAGCCCTTCCTTTAGTACTTCCTCTCAGACATAATTTTCTATAAAATTATAAATGTTCAAGGTCAAATTACATATTTCGTAAATATGTTACTTTATATATAAATATGCGCATTGGAAGACACAAAATATAGCATGTTCGCTAATAAACAAATTATAAATAGAGCAAAGTCAATTGAAATATGCAAATGGAAAAATGTTTGATGTGTTGATTTCATTCAATTTATGAAACATAATTAAAAATACCTAACCCCTAATTTAGTAAAAGTAGTCAAAGTATTAAAAGTATCAAGAGCGATTAGCTTACCACTAATCCTGTCCAAGCCCTATCCTTCTATCCCTACTCTCTTTGGAAAAAGAGAGGTTGAGCAACTGAGTAACAAACAGTTCTCGTAGAAACACTTCTGTTGAGATAAACTCCATTAGGAGTCCATATGCTCCACATTGGGAGCGGATATGGTTTTAAAACCCCAAATTTTGTATGGGTGCCTAACCTAACCCCGATTTTTGTATGTGTGCCTAGTCTCCTATAGAGTGGGTTTATATAGTGTGGTCTCTCACTCGATGCTATAGGAGGTTTGGCTGTATACTTATTGAAATTAATGTAACAAGATTCATGCCAGATACTCGCACTTCGTAAATACGATATTTACTTACACAAAAGATTAAAGACTCAATTCAGGCTCAGTGGGTTGAAGATCATTGTCATTTTAAAGTATTATATTTTTTTAATGTAACAAAGGAATTCTACAAGTTAAATTATGAAAGTTACCACAGATTAGGAAAAAAATCTTATTATGTTTGATAAAGTGTTTACACACACATTTATAACCTAATATAAAGTAACATGTATCATGATATATTAAATAAAAGAATTTGCTTCATAAATAAATATTTTAAATGAATTATTTAAAATTAAATGAAGTTCTTCTCCTACATATCAATGTGATTCAAAGATTTCAATAATATTAAAGCCATAATAATGTTAATTAATTTAATTCGTTCATGTCGAATCTAGCTACAAATTCTTTTTTTATAGATAATAACTCAAAATATATTTTATCTATTCCAGTTGAGATCACCATACCTTTTTAGCGGAGAGAGATCAAGAGTGAGCCTTCGTAAGTTAACAGATTTAGGACCGAGAGTTGTGGGAGATGAAGCCAACGAAGTGGCTGCTCCTGCGATTATTATGGCAGAGCTACAAGCAGCTAAAAAAGCTGCGCATCCTTCGCAGTCCATTAAATATGAGGTAGTCCAACAAAACCATGTTATAAAATTACTTATGTAGATTTTTCTCAATGGGGCATAAGTTCCAGAAAAATAATTAACTATTAACATTCTAAAGTTTTCAGAAAACAGCTTACGATTTTATTTTTTACGAAGAATTTTTATCAGTTTTCACCAGATTCGTTGACAAATTGTTGATGAGTGCAAAAAAGATTCACTTAAGATTTATGTAAAAAATGTATCCTAAGTTTCTTGGAATATAAAAATATTCTTTTTCATTCATTGACAAATTTTTATTCGTGAAAAGTTGAAGCATGGTGTATGGACAATGCTCCATTGGCGTTGTAAAATTTTTCTCTGCTATGTAAGACCGTTTAGTATTAAGTTTCTATTTGTCTATGAAATAGTATGTATGTCATCATATTCAAATCGGAAACCGGAAAAATCCGGTGGTGGTTTGGGAATATTTAAATCAAAAATAATTTATTCTCGATAGATTCGACGGTAACTTTGTGGAAGTCAATTTTTATTGAAAAAATAGTTATGATAACTTTGTTATTCAATTTTTTATGTTACAAAATGTAAAAATGATTCGCTTCTTTGAGAACCATCGTCAGACATAACATTGCAAAGTTTACAAATAAACTGTTGTTTGTAATATTTATATATATTTATACCGATAGGGTTAGACTCATAAAGTTTGAAGAAAGGTGGTGATAACGATAAACCTATTACTTTCGAATGCATATCTATTACTTTTAGGGTGTTCACTGTCAATACTCGGTGGAAAGGCATTATATTAATAAAAACTCAATATTACTTTGTACTTCATTCCACTTCATTTAATAGATCAGGACCGGTTTCGCTCATTGCGAGCATTGTCAACTGACAATGCTCAGTTGACAATGCTCGCAATGAGCGAAACCAATCCTGACTTATTAAATAAAGTGGAATGAAGTACAAAGGAATATTGAGTTTTTATTAGCATATCTATTAACTTGATTTTAATTGACAATGTTTAATCTTTTAAGTCTTTTAAGAAACGTATTTGTAGGATCTTTAAATTACAACTGTTGAAAATTATAAGCTATCAAAACCATACAGTAAAAATTCACAATATCCACTGGCAGCTTGAGTCTTCCAATCTTCATTACTTCCATTTTTTGGATGTCATGTACGCTTCAAAATATCCCATATTTATTATTGATTGATCAGTAATATGTAAGTCCTCAAAAGTAAGTAGTATTGCAGCCATAGATCTGCTTATTGTTTTTTCCTGTTATTTTGATGCTATTTCTTTCCTCTATGATTGCAGTTACAAAAAGGCAGCGGAGCGTACCAATTGGGGTTTGCTCCTTCGTTCACAAATATTTATCTCGACATCCAGAATGTTGTTGCTATGTTAGAAGGAAGCAACTCTTCCAACAGCATCTTGGTTAACTGTCATTATGACACTGTACCTACGAGTGACGGTAAGTGATTTACATAATAAAATAATACTATGTTTGAGAGGTGTGCGCTTCCAAAAAATACACACAATATATTTTTGATGAATTTGGCGATTATGGATAAAATTTTAATTAATAAACTAGTTTTCCACAGCCTGTGTAACAAATTGTGGCACATGTTTCGCTTTATAAGAAATATTTCAATTTTAATTTATTCCAGGCGCATGTGCGAACCTTGCAATATGCCCCTGGAATACTGCATACAGGTTTTCATTGAAATATCTCTATAAAATGGCTTTGACAATAGTATTAACAGCAATATGATCTCAAAGGTCTTCCTTTTGCCAGTGCTTTAACCTGACTTGAGTGCTTAATATGACCCTTTAGACTTGGTTAAAAAAATCTCTTTACTAACACAAGGAAATCATTATAAACCTACTAATAATATTCGTTTTCAGGGGCATCTGATGACGGTATAACATGTGCGGTGATGCTTGAGTTGATTCGAGTTCTTTCTATCTCTGACACAAGGTTGACCCACAATGTGATCTTTCTTTTTAACGGAGCCGAAGAAACATGTTTACAGGTAATTTACATACTGTGTTGCAGTGCTCTGCAACATTCTGTCTCCCGCGCACACTAAAGTTTTTGCCAAATTTACACAGCACACTGACAAAAAAAGTAAACATGAATTACATTACAGAAGTTTTGTTTCTCATTTGATAAATTTACATTCATAAACAATTATATTCATGGCAGTGGATTGGTTACAAAGTACTGACAAATAAGTTGATTTTTTAAAACGGTACCTTGTGTTACACAGCACACATGGTATCGCCATACAGAATACTATTATGTCTCAGTTGCGGACTATAGCTATATACATAGGAATATTTGACAGCCAAATGAGTAATTTTTGGCTGTCAATTCTTTGTGAAAAAGAATTTTATTTTAAATCACGTACTAATTATCAGTTGTATCAGAATTATTATTTTTTGATTATATATTTTTATGTATTTCAGGGCAGTCATTTATTCTTATCGCATCCCTGGGCAAAAGATGCAAGAGTCGTTTTGAATTTGGAAGCAGCTGGCTTGGGGGGGCGTGCTATTCTATTTCAATCTGGTCCCCAAAATGCTTGGCTCTTTCAGGTATATCACTTATAACTTATTTGTTATTTTTATCTCTATAATTGGTGAGAACCTTTTAAACTAAACTTATCACTATGTAAAATGAACTATTGTATGACTAAATAAAAGTATAGTTTTTTCAACATAAGATTTGTCATTTCTACTCTACACTCATTAATGTGCATGACCAATGTAGAAGAGCCCAATTTGGTGTGTATATGATAAGTAATCCAGTCATTTTTTTTATATTCAAATCCCAGGAGGGGGCTATTCAATTTTAAAATAAACATGATACATAAATAATACATTAAAAAATGGATGATTTAAAAATAATATATCTATATAAAAATAGTCGATACATAATTAAGTCACTTTTAGGGTGTTCACTGTCAATACTTGGTGGAAAGGCATTATATTAATAAAAACACAATATTCCTTAGTACTTCATTCCACTTTATTAAATAGGTCAGGACCGGTTTCGCTCGTTTGTTGACAATGCTCGCAATGAGCGAAACTGGTCCTGACCTATTTAATAAAGGAATATTGTGTTTTTATTAACATAATTATGTATGTATTCTATAAAACATAGTAAGCTAAACAATTAAAGAGCCAAATTTACAATAAAGTTTAATTGATTAGAAAAATGGAAAATAGCATGGCATAGCCTTTATGGCCCCTCTTGGATCCGCCAATGAACTGGGGTATGCAAATACCTGGACAAATTTAGTACCCTAATTTTTGCCTAAGGAACTAAGTACCCGGTTCATATAAACTAGCATATAAATTTTCAAAATTCTCATGTCGCTATCTCTTACTTACCATTGTATAATATAATACTGCAGAATTAAATTTGTATGTATATATGACATATTTTTTTTAATCTTGTTTTTTGTAAAATACAATTCCTTGTTGGTTCCGTTGCACAGTGCTCAAAGTCATTGGATTTTGTACCGGATCTCATGGGTTCGAATCACAATACGAACAAAAAAAGTAAGAAAAAATGGAGGTTGAGCAACTGAGTAACAAATAGTTAACATGGAAGTCATATGCTTCCACATGGATAACAAAACAAAGTGACAACTGTGAAATATTATTTTTTTTGACAGTATTATGCACGTCATGCTCCCCACCCTCACGCTCAAATTTTGGGAGAAGAGCTGTTTCAGAGCGGAGCCATTCCGTCTGATACTGATTTCCGCATATTCAGAGATTTTGGAAAAATGCCAGGTAGATTGTTGTATAATATTACTATCACCATATTGTCAAAAAGCTAGGGTGATTGTGATGTTTTCATCACAATCACCTTAGCTTCAAATACCATATTTAATCGTCGCAATATATAATAATGATTTCTGCCGTCTACTATAAATTTGATTCCTCTAAAATATTTGATTTATTTAAAAATAATCATGTTGAGCATGCCTGTCACAAGTCCACTAATCAATGTTTTATGTGTTATAGGCTGCATACATATTTCTGAGTCAGAGTTAAATATATAATATATCTGTCTAAAAGAATCTAATCTTAAAGAATTATTATATTCTTCACTTTTTATCACGAATCTTACTTACTTACTTTCATTGGCTCAATTTGTCTGCAAATATTATGCATCAAAACAAAATATAACCATTGTCATATTGTACTAATATTGTAAATGGGTAATTCAATCAGGTCTCGACTTTGCTTTCGGTCGCAATGGGTATGTCTACCACACAAAATACGATTCAGAAGAATACATTTCACCTGGCTGTCATCAGCACCTCGGAGACAACATCCTAGGATTGCTAAGAAATCTAGGGCATGCGCCAGAAGTTGCCAATATGGAGGTTTGTGAGAGTGATGTGTGATTTTGAATAGCAAATAACATTAAAAATCCCTTAAATATAAGAGTAGCTCTCAGTGACCCGTATTCTTTCTGTTGTGCGAATAGTTATATTAATACAAACCTTAACATAAATTTATGCATTGCATTGTATGCTTTATTGTAAGAAATCACTGTTTTGTTAAAAACTGCCATTGACTAAATTTACTTTACTAAATTTGACTTGTTCCTTTTTACAAAATATTTTTTTTCATCTCTTATAGACAGAAGTAGCTTTCAAGGCGCAATCTTTCTCTTTGAGAATAATAATAATAATAAATCAGTAGTAATATTGGATTTCACAGATGACATATAGGAAACGATACAAAATATCATTTGCAAATCTATACTAGTCCTTAATAAATGTATATAAAGTGAGACTTCAACCATTTATTGTAGAGTGCAATTGATAAACCATATTCTCCTAATTTAGTGTAGAGCAATATTGTCAGTTTACAAATTGGGTATGTTTTCAGGCACATTCTGGTGGTCAAATGGTATACTACGACTACTTAGGGTGGTTCCTAATTAGTTATTCTGTCGGGGCTGGAATCACTCTCAATATCTTCACAATCATTCTATCCATCGTCAGCATCTTTATATTCATGGGCAGACTGTCACAATGTGAGATCGCCAAGTTAAAATGAAACTTTTTTTATTTATAAACTAATATATCACTTATAAACCGTTGAGTGGATAACAGTTACAAATTAACATTATATTAACTGCATATGAATACATCATGGCTTAGATTTAAGATGACTAATATAATTAGTGTATAGGGTTAATTCAATTTAACTTGGATAACTTCTCATTGATTTAAATACAACATCTTTCTATTATATTGGGCTTAACATAATTTTTGATACATAGACAGTATTTTCCAATCGAAGTAACTATCTAAAATGAGAGTTTTTAAAATTAAGTTTTTTGTCAATCTATAATCATTTAGAACGATTTAAAATTCAATTGGTGACTATAATAAATAAAGCTGTTATCAAATAAGGTACAGTAAGTAAGTAATACTTTTTAGGCAAAAAGAAAAGAATTCATTTAATTGAAATTTAGTTGGTAGTACTCCATTCTACTGAAGGAAAAAGACCAAAGTATGTACATATTTCCACAAGAATTGTGATATATGGTTGATAGCTATTTTGGTTTCTCATGGCGATCCCTCAAACAGGATGTATCTCGCTTTCAAAAAAGAAATTTGGTGTACATATTTAAAACTTCATATGATTATTTTGTGTAAACATGTACCTATTTCCACAATATTTTTTTACAACAATCATTAAGTATATAAAATATTAATATGCATGAGTACCTACTAGTAAAATTGATTATTTTCTTTTTGGAGTTATTGAGTATTGCTATATTAACTAGAGTAAACTTTTTGATTTTGTCTAATTCAATAGGTGGTTTTAGATTAAATGTCACCCCGATAACCTAATCACTAATAATTCTTGCGCACAAATACCCAAAAAAGTTGTTTTATAATAATGGTATTACAGGGGAATGGCTGCCCAACACGGACTCATTTGGAAGGAGAATCACAGATAACACTTTTGTAAAGAAACATATTAAGACACCTCAATTTTTAGTTAAATATAGGACGAACAAGAAACCCACCAAAGTGGGCGCTGAAATGGATTCCGCCTATGTTATTGTATCCAAAGATCCAGACAACAGGCAGACTGTCACTCGCAAGCATTTCCAAGGTAATTAAGTTATTGGCTTACCGTCAATTTAGTTGATTGAGTGCGATTTATTAAGGTTTCTATAAGGATTTAATTATTCTAGTGACATATCCATAATATATTTGTACTTTCAGCTTTAACCAACACCCTCTCACCGGCGTTTGTCGATATATCAAGATTTTATTGTGTTGTCTTTTCAATGATTTAAATGTTTGTTCTCGTAGATTGCCTTGGCACACCTGTTCTGGGAGTAAAAGGTTAACTTATTCTGCTAGGTTTGTGATTGAGTGGACATAGTTTTTGGCTTTTGATACTGTACTCACGGGCTTGAATTCCAGTACGAACAGTTTCATTTTTTAATATGTAATAGACTTCTGTTCAAAAGCATGTATGTTTGTGATGTCTAATTTTTCCGATTTCTAAAACAGGGCGTTGTTCAATCAATAAATATAGTTAAAAATTACTAAGGCTTAGTCTAAATACAAAAGCTTATCATGTCCTAATATTTTTGTATTTATTTTCCATTTTTTTTTTAATCAACCAATCGTGAAGGCTGTTTTTTATTATCAGATATAAAAAAAAAACTCTTTAACTATGGTTAAAATGTGAATTTCTAAACCACACTTTCTTTTTGATTAGCTTGATAGATTTGACAGTATAGACCCCTTACACTGCGAATAAGTTCATGACTAACAAAACATTTTTTTATATAAAGTAAAATGAAAGGACATGTTTGCCCGATTTGACAACCAGTGTTCACCGTGCAAGAGGCTAATGTATAAATTTTTGATATTTACACTAATCCGAACTGGCATTATGTCCGCAGCTAAGGCGTGGGTGGAATTGGGCTATGCGGTAGGTGCTCGCGTAACTGGAATGCTAGCTGTATTTTTGGCAACAGCTATAATGGCCATCATCGTAGATGGGATCGCCAAACTGGCCATGCCGTGGTATTCCAACGTCTGGCTTATCTTCCCTCTTTATTGGTGTCCAGGACTCGCCGCTTACGGTCTATTCCCATTACTGATGGACAAGTGGCGAAAGGAAAAAGTATGTCAATAATATTTCATAGTTCCAACATGTACCAAAAATACTATTCTTTAGCCATGTTCGCTGCCATTCCCTATGTGGAGCATATGGCCGCCACGCGGCACCTCCATGTTTCCCTGTCTCCCGCCAATAGCTTTGCTTCCTCCCATGACATGCCAGCATCCCTCAGTTCCGACGAGTACACCTATGGATAGTACCCGACGGACGCCCAGGACGCCGGAATCCCACCGGTCGAAAGAAGAGGCAGGCAGGATTGAGGCTTTCCGGAGGCATCCGCAGCACGTGACCCAGCCAGTTCCAACCTCTCTCCATAACCACTGACGTTACGGGATGCTGTCTTGTACGCTCCCTTATCTCTGAATTCCTCACAAAATCAAACCACCTCACCCCCATTATCCGACGCAAGCATCTGTTCTCGAAGCTCAGTATACGGTTTTTCTGAGTCTTCGTCAGGTGCCATGATTCGCAATAAATCGCTTTTTTTTTTAAAAACTATAAGCTATGAAAACTTGACAAAAAAATTTACATAAAAACTAAAAAAAAACAACTTTTCATTATTATCTGCATCTAATAAAACATGTGACAGAATTATATCCCTAGAAAATGAGTAATTTATTATAAGGATATCATGAAATTTCTTCTTCTCATTTCAGTGTGGGCTCTCTTTATCAATGTCGACCCAAATTAACGTGATAGCATCACAGATTCCGTGGACTTTATTATACTTTATTATGACATGTGCGGGATCGAGGTCTGCTTCAATGTTGTTCTTGCTCGTTTTGAGTTCAGCTTTATCCAATTTGATCATCTATCTCACTCCTCTCTACTTAACAGGTGAGTTGCAGTCATCATCAATGTCAAATATCACTCAGAAGAAACACAAGAAATGTCTCTAGAAAAGACATCAAAAACACTTGTGCCTGTGTCAAATCAAATCTAAAATTTGTTATTTGTCCCTGTGCAATCATTTGGGACAGTGTCACAGATAATTTCAACAGTCGTCCATACCTGTTAATATAAAATTGATAACTTTGTTATTGCACTGGTTGAGTTACTAGTTAAGTTGTGACATGGGACTCGCCTATTTGAGAAACAATTGAAACTTCAGACAATTGAAAATCTCAAACTATGGTATACTTGGTTGATGGATGTCAGACTATGCAGGATATTTATGTACCTAAAAATCAATGTCAATAGTGTAGTACTTTCCTTATTTGTCATTGAATTTCAACGAAAACCATTCACATGATGTAGATTTTATTTTCTATTTTTTACAGTTCACAAATGGGTTTGGGTTTACCTGGCCATCCACATTCCGGCTCTGTTATTCGCATTGTACCTGACGCTTATTGCATATATATTATTTGTGCCGATCACAGCTCGCTCTGGCGTCGTAAATGGAGACCTATACATTGCTGTTGTTACCGCACTTTTCTTATTGTTCGTGACCAGTTTTGCGGTAAAGCAATAAAATTACAAAAATCCTTTTTATAATATCGATGGCTTAGTTCCATATTGCTACAACTATTAATTGGAAGATTCGAGACTTGGCTGACCGAAGTTTGACACATCTTAGTTGTAAAAAAGTGATAATTATTACTGTTCCACCACGTTACATGAAAAAAAAAACCTCTGTAAATAGTAAATTATCTAATATATAAAAATGAATATTTGTTTGTTTATACTTTATGCGCTGCCACACCGCTCATCCGATTGCAATAAATCTTTGATAAACTTTTTGCTTGCATTCCCGGGAAGGTTATAGGTATAGTAAAATTAACTTGCAGTAGGTATTAGACATAAAAATCAATGTTTGTATGTCTGCCATAATGTTCATGCAACTTGTGCAAAAGTTATAGGCGTATTACAATTAAATTAGAGTAAGTGGCGCGTGTGTCGTACCATAGACAATCGGCAGCAAACGTCAAACAGACAGAAAAAGAAGACATGTACATCAATAAACACAATCAAAACACAAACACTTTCTTTCTTTGAGTGGCATTGCAAAGATATAGTATTCTATAAAAAAAATACACATTTGATGCTATATCGGGCTTCAATCAGATAGTGGCAATTAAAATAATCTAATAAGTTTACTTGTTTATTATCCTGTCAATTCTTGTTGAAAAAACATACTTAATACATATATAAGAAAAAAAACATTTTTTTTGTTCCTTTTCCAAAAATGAGAATAGTTTCACTTATCGCAAGCAAAAATTCAAATAAGGTTATTTATTTAAAATTGACATTTATTTCATATTATTTATTTCTTTTCAGATGCCTCTGATGAGTTTGATAAGAAAGCCAGCAACAGTTTTATGCATATTGCTTGCGTTTGCAATTGTTATGATACCAATTTCCCTCACCACATCGATTGGACATCCATACAGGGCAGGTCCGAATAACCCTGCACCTCAAAGATATTGGATCATGGTACGTTTATTTTGAAGTAAAAAAAGTCATGTCACCTCTAGAAAGCTGATGGTAGCTGTTTATTAAGCTTTTGAAGTTTGCTGCTATTTGCCCAGATGCTCATTTCTTTCGAAAGGGTTCTGTTGCCCCGGAAGAATGCTGATGACCATCCGTAGGATGGACTTGGTTGAGCTACGGGAATCTGAAATGACTCTTGAAGGCACGGTGTGGTAGTCACATACTCCAATATCGAAAGATATTCAAGTCACTATAAAAAAAATACTGAAACTATTTTTTTTTTTAAGCATTAATATCACACTCTGATATGATCTCTATGATATCTAGGTATGGTCTGTGTCAGTAGATGATGGCTATGTTATGTTTGATGTAAACGCTCTCTTAGACAATGCTCGTCATGTCATATCAGCTGTTACTTTGTGTACGTTGAATATCTGTAGATATAAACCGACATTGTAACCAGCATTAAGTAAAATTAAAGATGTTTTGTATAATTTCAGCACTCGGAAAGAAAATTTGTTGATGAATTAATGCGTGAGACACGTCATGAGTCTGGTTATTTCGTGCTAAACTTGGACAGGAACAGTCCGCGAACGATTCCTTTGAATGGGCGAAATATATCTTCCTTGGCAAAGGATTGTGACGATTTGCTCTATTGTGGATTACCACTATACACGACAAGAATGATTTCGCTCAGGTTATAAATTTCACTGTTTTATAATTCTTAATGTTTAAACAAGTACGCTGTCACAGTGCAAACATCAACGTCTAATTAAATAATTTGGCAGTTAGTGAATGTGTACCATTTGTATTGGAAAACCATTGCTCCTACCTATTGAAATTTACATCCATGCAGTGAACTCAGATGTTAGTATTTATACAAAATTATAAAATCAAACCATTTATCTCATTTAGACACAATGTACTGCAGTCGGTATGAGACATCTCTTGTCTGGCCGAGAAAAGGTGAATTTAATGTTATAATGTGGTTCGATTACTTTCAGTCCCAAGAGCAGTTGGATTCCTGCACCCCCTCCGATGCTACCGATGAAGACGTCTTTGGAACTTCCTTCAACAGGAAAATCTTGCATCGGAAAGATATGCACATACAACTTTGTTGCCACAGGTAAAACATGTCAACATTCCAAATTTTTGTGAGTTTGTTTCAATTAATCTTAATAGGTTTTCCTTGACAACATTTACACCAATCAACTTATCAAAATATGATTTAAAAGCATTTTTTGTCCCAAAAATACGCTTTTCAAAATCCATGTTCTTAAAATTATTTTTTTTTTTCATATTTTCCAAAAACTTAAAAACTACAATCAACTGCAGCTTATTCTTTTTGTTTGTAATGTTTCACAGTTGTAAAGTACCCTCAATCCACTACTGTTGTAGATTTAAAAATATTATGGGAAAAGAATTAGGGGCGAGACAAAACCTCTTGCTACACCACTATTATTAACACTCATGAAATACATGTAGGTCCTAACCGGATGACGCTAACATTCTCACCTCGACTCGGAGTGGAATTAGTCAGCTGGAGTGTTCCATCTCCTCCGCAGGCGTCAGGACAGTTCAAAGGTCGGCCAGCATATTTTCTCCATATTGTTCGAGGAAAAGGACCTAATGCGGACTACGAAATAGAACTCAAGCTTAATGTAAGTATCGAAATATTTTTTTTAGTACAAGTTGGTTTTCCCATCATCACCCGTTGTGTATGCAGACGCCATTTCATGGCCTCACATAACATCTTACGACTCAAACCCAATTTTTTTTAATGATGTGTAATGATAACCACTGGCTTAGAGGGAAACATTAGTAGTGGCACATGTTTCTCCTCTTTGGAGAAGTATCTTCAGACTAAATCAATCTACCACAATAGTCCAGTGTTGCCACTGCATGCTAGGCTAACTAAAGATGATCTGATGGTATAAATATATATAAGATAAATTAAAATTATTGAAAAATTCCATTAGTCTTCTTTTTTTTAGCTTAGCTTACTCCACAGCCCAATTACAAACCTATCGACTACCGATACTAAATGCAACTTCAACTAGTTCTAACACTTTCCTAGCATTTCCTGTGAAAATATTTAAACAAACTCTAGAATTTGTTCAAAATCAATGAATTATGTATTTCAACATATTAATTCACAGCATGCACAGATGTTAACCTCTTGACCGCTGCGATGTCATCCTTAATTTCATGGAAATGGTGGTAAAACTTATATTATTGTTTGATATTAGCTTTTATAACAGAATTTCATTGAATTAACGCGTTGACAGGCACTGGAATGTTTTTTTTCCCAGTTTCATTGAATAACAGAATGAGTCCCACAAGGACACATACATAAATAAGATAAATGCATTTTTTTGTTTCAAAAACATCTCTGTTGACATTTTGGGCTAAAATGATTTCTGGATAACAGTGGTTGAAAAATACTCCGTAATATGTATATGAATACCCTAATAAAAATCATTATATAAAAAAAAATCAATTAGAAAAATATATATAATATTATGGATCACAGCGGTGCATGGCTAATACAAACAAAATTACATTGACAAGCGCCGCCATATTGTGGGCGTATTGGTAATTTCGTAGGTGTTCACGGAAATAATATTTTAGCTGGTATGGTTATTTTTTCTTGTGAATCTAATAGATGGCGTTGGTAATATACAATATTCAGTAGGATATTCAAGTGATTTAAGCTCTAAAACACCTATAATAGCTGAGATATATGCCTTAAATTCGCGTATGAGCCATGTCAGCTTGGGCTGCTATAGCAGCCAGCCGCGGTCAAGATACTTTTTTATTGGTCAATTTAGGAAAAATAATATTTCAGGTGGCTTTTTTTTTAGCTCACCGAGGAATTTGAAATCCTCGATTTGCTATATTGTTAAAATCTAAAAAAAGTTGGCGACCCCCCAGGAAACCCTTCACGACCCCCAGGTTGGGAACCCGTGTGTTAAAGTGATAACATCAAAAATACGCTGCTTTTTTTTTTAGAATGTTGACATGTTTATTATGCATTTGGCTTCAACATAAACCAAACCAATTATTTTTAAGTGATCTATTTATTACAGTATGTACAATGAAAGAAAACATTTCGAAAAATCTGCCGCGGTGAAAAGGTTAAGCATGTGTTACTATTAAGATTGATTCCAAGAAGAGCTTATAGAAGTTTAATGCTCATTTTTATTACAGGATTTTTTACATTTATTTTTTATTTTTGATAAATTGATACAAACAAGACAAATAAAAATGTGTAAATTGTGTATGAAGAATTAATGATAATTTTTTGTCTATTTTTCTTTGTGCAGATGTTAACAGAAAGTAAAACACATAACTTTGATTAAGTTTATTTCGTTTTATTTAACAGGTAACTGCTGAAGCGTCTATGGGTCCATTATTGGATATGGGCTTAGCTGGCAATCACGTTTACCATGAATCGGCGAGGACTGCCGAGTTTGATAAATTCCTCAAATCATTCCCCGATTGGACGCAGATGACTGGGTGGATTAGCTCATACAACGGCTACATATTTTGATCTTAATATTAGTGTTTTATATTTAAAAAAAAATATAGAATAAATACAACATTTCTTCATCAAATCATATGTTTTTATTTAATTTTAGTTGACAACTCTTCGAAAATGTATTCAAAAAACCTGGAACTTCTTTGTTCCTTCTTCTTCTTCTTTAAAGGAGAATCAGGTAAATGTCTCACTTGTAACAAAATTATGAAATGTAAAGCGGGTATCAACACTGGTCATTTAAAATTGAAGTTGAATAAATCTCTTATTATTTATTTATTGTTAAAAATCAAAATTACAGTACATGACATAACAGCTGACGCCAATTCGCCATGCACTTGAAAAATATAATAAGACAAAACATAAAATAAAAATACACAGTACATCAAATTCAACATAAAAAATCAAGAAATACAAAAGAAAAATTTATCAAACAGTTCACAAATACCATCACCAAAAATGTCCACTTCTCTAGGCAATGCGTTGATTAGTCGAACGGCCCTTGGAACTGGTGACTCATACCTCCTAAGCGAGGTATAAGTTTTTAGAAATAAAAGTTTTTGCTCATTGTTTCGCCCACGTAAGAATAAAATAATTAAATAATTATGTATTAAACAAAAGATTTATTAAATATCCTTATAACAATAAAGGTTTGAACTATTTTTTAGTTATTGATTAGTGGTCAAAAAACTAATTTTTGACAACAAATTTTGCATTTTGTTTGTATTATCTGTTAGAATAACTTCAAAGGTATCTCAAGCACTCGAGCAGACGAAAAACACTGACTGACGAGACCGCGTGCTGTATTCTGTGAATACTTTATCTGAATGTTCTCTCATATTTCGCATAATTTATCAGTGATCTTCGTAATAATGTGTGATTTTATCGCGATTATCAAAGCTTCTATAAAGATTTAAAATCGTGGCTTTGTTTTTAGCTTAGTTTGTGAAGTTTTTTGCCAAAATAAACCATGACTAACTTTAACACACAATTACCCATAAAATATGTATAATGTACACATCTCGTTACGTATAATGTACACACTTTTACTACCCTCTGCGGCCTGTGAAAAATTAGAAAATGGATAAATTGGCCCTTCTGACAGAAAGCTTGGGCACCACTGTAAGAGACAACTAGTCTAGGGACAACACTAACCACTGTTCTAAGGTCACGTATGTTTACGGCTTTTTAATTGCCTTGTAAATGTTTGAAATAATAATCATATGTACATATATCTATTGTCTATGGTTTGACAGCTTGATCAGCTGTTATTTTGACAGTAATAATAGACAATTACATTTTGAATAACGGAATTATTTTGTTTCAATTGAAAATTATCAAAACAAAAAATAACTACAACGAAGAAGGATACAATTTCTTGATGAATACTACAGTGTCATTCAGGTAAAGGCAATTTAATGGTTCTTACGAACACATAATAATAGTTTGTACTCTAACAATAACACATAAGTATGCAACTGCATCATTTCAGCATCATTTTATCGGCATAGGAAACCTTACCTATTATAAATAATTAATCGCCAAACACTTCTAAAATCGGATACTGGTATTCCTCGACTTACAACGGAGATATACTCCGGAACCTAGGTCGGAAGTCGAATCCATACCAAAATAACTAATCAATTTTTATTTATATCAAAATTGGGTAATCATTAACACTAGAGTCTGAAACCATCTGACAATGTAAAAAATAGTTTATTTATTTTAGGTTTCTTTCAATTAAATTGACTTTGAAGTTTCTATTTGGAGTGTTAGCCATTATTTTTGTATTACCAAATTAATATTCATGTTATTGCAAATAAGAAACAGTCCTCAACCTACTTATAAACACAAACACGAAATTCTTATTATTGAATGTTGTGTACCAATGTTAAAATATAATAAAGGCTTTCTATTGCAAGAACTCTTTAGGTAAATTATTGATAAATAATAAAGATGTTATAGATTATAAAAACAAATCTGGGATTTATAGATTGCAGTGTAGTGATTGTCCCAAATTTTATATTGGTAAAACTGCTAGAACCTTAAATATAAGAGTGGCTGAGCATTTAGCCACTTTTCGCTTAAAAAAAGATACCTCCACCTTTGCCAACCATTTAATTCTTGAAAACCATACGTTTAATTTTGACTCAGGTATTGATTTGTTACATACTAACAGGGGCGAGTTTAAATTATTTTACCAAGAAATCTTAGAGATTAATCGAGCTCAGCTCAACAGTTTGCCAATTTTAAACGAGCAATATTATCTACCGAATTCTCCATTGTTGTACCCCTTTTAAATAATTGTCATTTTATTAATAATTCAAGCACTTGCTACCATTAAATATTAATTCAAAGGCTTAAAAACAAATCAACTCATTAATAATAGGTCGGATAAAACCCTATATTTATTTTAAACATTCCTATGTTATTATCTGGTCATTAATATTTTCAAAAAACCCCCATAATTATAACAAACCCACTTAATTCATTGAAAATTGTATACATTCAATTTACATTTTAATATCCTTTTAACTTAGTGATCTACTTATATTTTTGTATATAAACGATACAAACTGTTTACTACGCGTCAGTTCAAGTACATCCGTGCACTTGGAATGCCTGAAGATGCCGAAAGGCGAAACCCCGGTTGTTAGCGACAAAACTCATGGAAAAGTACAAAATTCAAACAATTCAAACTATAAATTTTTATAATCTATTTGAATAGAAACTTCTCATCGAATTAAAAACATAAATGTATAATGAAATAAACCACAGCATGCATATAAAATTAAGCATAACGCTGAATGGTTTGACAAGTCCTGATGTATAAACTAGTAAATGACAATCTATCTTTTAAGTCTCACCACTTAATATTTTCGACAAATATGTCAAATATTTATTTAACTTGGTAGATAAACGAGTTTAAATTTATCTGTCCTGTTAAATACTTAATATTTACTTTGAGTATTTATTTAGCGTCTATGTAAATATATATTATTTGGGTATAAACTATTCTGCTCAATTCAATATTTTTTTACAAACATTTTGAAGTACGCAATGTTCATTCTATTTCCAGCTACAAGAACTCTTCTTTGATGTCCCAAAAGGCCCTCATGATGACCTTCATTTACTTTTACCGCTATGATTTTCATTTCTTGTGATTAAATGTACTAATAGGGTTATATTACTGTTCATTGTTTTTCACATGATACTTTAGAAATTTTACCAACTTTGTGAACTCCAAATTTCTTGTGTACATGTTTTTTTTTTATTTAACAATTTCACTATGTAAAAATACATTATTGACAGGAAGAATATTTTTTAATTTAGATTTAGTCTGGTGAGTATTGTCAGTTAAGTACCCCATATCCACATGAGGCGTGAGCTTGTGCCCTGCTGTGAAGGTGATGAAAATTTAAGAAAATATTTACAATATTTAAATTTTTTAAATTGAATGTCAATAAAATAAATTTAAGATTATTACCTAAAAAATTTTTTTTTACACAGTTCCGCTACTGTTGTAAGACTATTTTACACTTAGTTAATTTATTTATTGCCTACATTCAATCGATTTTTTAATTTATGAGACTTTTGTGAACATGTGAATATTATGAATTGATGATGAATGCCTCGAGCTCTATAAATTGTGTATTATATGTACCGGGCACACAGTAGTGTTATTGAAGAGTAAAACAAAAAAGTAACAAAAAATATTTTATTTCGGTTATTACTCAAGTGCACCGCTGCAAAAAATGTACCAGCTGAATTCTCAGGATTATGCAGTCAATGAAAAACTCTTATCAAAGTTTATTTTGTTACATGGCTTTTCATAGGGTCAGAAGTTTCTACAAATGCCAAAGTATAAAGTAATTTTGATTATATTGTGACATTAAATTATGTACAGGGACATTGGATTAAACATGATGTTTATTAAAGTTTATCATGCTATAACTTTTTCCTTTATTAATGGTGGTTTTTATTGTGAGTTCTGAAGTCTAAGAAATATGAAAATAACTTAAATATTTAAAAAAAAAATGAATTATGTTTATAAGCTAAATTATTACAAGCGATGTAATAACCTTATCAAAGAAAGGAGCCAATTTAGCACGGTGCTTGTATCTTTAGTTAAGAAAATGCACTTTCGACTTTGTCTTAAGAATAAGCTGTAGTCCCTATGCCTTTGCTCCGCTTAATGTATTTATATTAAGTTTTATCTTGAAACCGTTCAACCCTAGTGTATCGAAGACACTGTCATATTTTATAAATTCACCTTGGCTAAAGGATAATGGACAGGCTGCAAATAAAATGTCTCCCATCGGAGTAAATAGCGATGATGTCTGTTCAGGCTGGACTATATTTAAAGCAAAGCAGGAACTCGGAGGATAATTTAATCTTAGTTAAGGTATTCATTGTGACTTTGCCAGCTTCGATTCTGCTAGTTATTTGTCTTATAGAAAAGTTCGTGAAAGCAATGAAAAATGGTGAATTTTTGTGAAAAAAAATAGTGCTTCTAACTTTGTATTTTCATCAACTTGAAAGTTACATATTTAATATTATTACCTTGGAAAGCTAAGTATAATAATATAGTGAGATCTTTTGTGTCTCAAGATATTTTCTACTGTTTTGAAATCCGTGACAGTTTCAGAATCTCAGGGTGAGTGAAAAGTAAATAACAGCAGGCAGTGTCGCATACTAGCCCTCCCTAAATTTATAATATTTAGTTTTATCTTTCTTACTTAAATGTACTTCCTGTATTTTTTTTAAATGGAATACTTTTATCAATTATACAACGGAATTTACGTAACCCTTTCATGATTCAAAAGTTTTACTGTGAACTGTAAAGAGGCATTATTAATAATAGCAATTTAGGTATTCTCAGTAACTCGTTATTGATAATCAATTGAATCATTGATAAAGTACTTAATTTTTGTGAGGATAATTTATTTTTTTGCAAATATTAAAATAGACGAATCATCGACGTGCAATATTTCTAATATCAAACAACATACATTTAATATTTGATTGAGTTGTAAAATGGCCTTTGCCGGTGCTCTGATTTGAGATATTTTTTTCATGATTATCCAAATGATGTAAAAAAACTTAGTCTAACTGACAAATTTATAGGATGTAAATTTTAGTTATTAGAAATAAAATATTTTCCAATAAAGAATTTCAAATATATTTCAGCTGAAAAGATAATGCATGATATTGAACAAAATGCTATATTTAAATTTCGGGTCTAATGGGGTGCATTCGTATTGTGAAGTTCTTCTTATTTCAACCATTCGCTAAATACCAATAATATCTAGTTGATCTTTATTGCAATCTATAATGATAATTGTCGCCTGCCGTGACCCAGTTGGTTAGAGCTTGCTCTACCGATCACGCAGGTCTGGGTTCGATTCCTGGTCAGATCACAGTGAATTTGAGAATTTGAGAATTATTCAATTCAAAGTTGTGATCGAAGACTGGGTGCTTGTGATGTCAATCTTCATATTAATAGCCGATAAAATAATCACTCGCTTTTCACTCACTTTTCACAAATGTGTGCGTACTGATGTCCACTTCGCCCAATGATAGCGGTTTATATTGAACAGCACATTTTTTGGCGAATGCTAACGTTTTATTTTGAATCGCATATTTCGTTCGTCCAATTGGAATGGACGTCTTTTTTATATTCAAAATTCAAATTTCCTGGCTTAGAACTAAAGCATTGTAATAATATTGACAGAACTTTATTTCAAAATTTGCATGGCTACGAAGTTTTTTAATTAAATAATCAAATGAACTGATTCGATTTTTCGAAGCTATAATTATAGGGCTAGGAGCTGATTTGACAGATTTTGTTCAGTGTCATCTTCTATATCGACTGTGGAAAGGAAAAAGGAATTAACCCACACATATCAAATTTTACAGGAGGCGCTAAAAACGTGTTTTGATGATTTTGTGACATATGCATATTATGAATTATACACAACCCTGAAGTGCACGTAGACTTCTAAACTGGTGTTTAATTGACATAATCTAATATTAATTAAAGAAATTGTCTAGGAAAAACCTTTATTTCAGTCTTTTTTCTTGGTTTTAGTTTTTTACAAGGTCATTTTTTCAAACTTAAAAGCTAAATTTAGATACTAATTCGGCATTTGCAGCTTGCATCCTTTTGATAGAACGTGTATCAAGTTTGATACATTGTGATTATCGAAAAAAACCTGTTTTGAAGAAACTGTGGGTTAAGTCCTTTTTCCTTTCCACAGTCGATATGATTGTCACCGATTTCCCCTCCCCCTCCTCATCCCCAGCCCGACTGTCGACATTTTTTTTATTCATACTAGAAGTAAATTTTCATTACGCTGAAGAAGCACATAGTTTTAAATGTGAAAAAACGCTAAACTTTATTTCACATTTTATTTCTGCCGCGGGTCGGATTCGAAACGTGGAACTTTGCAATATGAACGAAACGTCTTACCGTTGAGGTAAAGGGCAAACTTTCAGGTGCGACAAAATTAGATTATATATATTAAGCATTTGAAAAAAGAACTATTTCAAACTTGACTTTGATTGTTTGTTTGTATTGAAAATTCAAAAATAGAATATGTCAAATACTTAGTGTGGCCAATTCAAAAAAAATGATTCCGAGATATTTTTCTTTTTCTACGAAATATATTTGTTTGCACACTTGAAACCTTTGCAGGGCTGTCGATATATGCGCCGAGGTCGATTTATGGTACTATGAAAAATGATTGTTAGCAAACTTGAACATTATTCCAAAGATTTAATAATTTACGAAATTTCTGCTACTACGAAAAATGGTTGTTAGCAAACTTAAACATTATTCAAAATATTAAATAATTTACGATATTTCTGCTACTACGAAAAATGGTTGTTAGCAAACTTGAACATTATTCCAAAAATTCAATAATTTACTAAATTTCTGCTACTACGAAAAATGGTTGTTAGCAAACTTCAACATTATTCCAAAAATTCAATAATTTACGAAATTTCTGCTACTACGAAAAATGGTTGTTAGCAAACTTAAACTTTATTCCAAAAATTAAATAATTTACGAAATTTCATCTACTACGAAAAATGGTTGTTAGCAAACTTGAACATTATTCCAAATATTAAATCATTTACGAAATTTCTGCTCCTGCGAAAAATGGTTGTTAGCAAACTTGGACATTATTCCAAATATTAAATAATTTACGAAATTTCTGCTCCTACGAAAAATGGTTGTTAGCAAACTTAAACTTTATTCCGAAAATTCAATAATTTACGAAATTTCTGCTACTACGAAAAATGGTTGTAAGCAAACCTAAACTTTATTCCAAAAATTCAATAATTTACGAAATTTCTGCTACTACGAAAAATGGTTGTTAGCAAACATAAACATTATTCCAAAAATTGAATATTTTACGAAATTTATGCTACTACGAAAAATGGTTGTTAGCAAACTTAAACATTATTCCAAAAATCAAATTATTTACGACATTTCAGCTACTTCGAAAAATGGTTGTTAGCAAACTTAAACTTTATTCCAAAAATTCAATAATTTACGAAATTTCGGCTAATACGAAAAATGGTTGTTAGCAAACTTAAACATTATTCCAAATATTAAATAATTTACGAAATTTCTGCTAACTATAAAAATAAAATATATAAAAATAAAATATATAAAAATAAAATAAAATAAAATAAAATAGAATAAAATAAAATAAAATAAATAACATAAAATAAAATAAAATAAAATACCATAAAATTAAATACTATGCAACAAAAATCTCACGTTGCTGGGCAACGGGCTTACAGCTAGTTCACATTATTTCTGTAAATATTTGTTTTATAATTTTGCATTACATAATGAAAAATGTAAAAAAATATACAAACTAGTTTTTACTTTTCAATAGTTTCCAAGATACTATTACTTCCATTTTGGGCCTAGATCTGTTTTTTCTTTCATCTGTAGACATGTTCCACTCTACTTACGTTGATTCAGGAAAAGGGAATCACGACGAAATATAATTTTACGCTTGATATTATACGGCTACCGATTTGTGTACAAATATTAACCTTTTTACAAAACTGTTCTGTTTATTTGCAACAAATAAAAAATATAATGCGATTGCCAAAAATCTCAAATACACATGTTTCTATCCATAAATGAAGAAATAATGACAATTATATTTAAAGCTTGAGAATGGCAATAAATATTAGACAACACAAAATTTGGCCGCACATACTCCTCAAAGAGTTACATAATATGAGAGGTATCAAAGAAAAAAGATACATTTGACATCCATTCATTTTTTTAGGTGGGTTGAGAATGATTGATTTGTAAATGAAATAGTTAAATTGTATATATTTACTATAAAATGAAAGATAAAAAATCTGTCCTCCGTTAGAGAGGGGCGACTTTTTGATAAAAAACTCGATGACGCTGTTCATTGTTATTTATTTTTGCCCATAGGTTCTTAAACTGTGTCGCAGCTTTCAAAGCAGTAGAAAAATATTTTTTGATTACAGATACCATGACTAAAAAAATACTTTCCGAATTTTAACACGCTTTGAGCGGGAAAGGTAGTTCTACCCGCTCGCTCGACTGCTGCTTAACGGCGGGAAAGGTAGTTCTACCTTTTGCGCCGGATCCGCTTTAAAGCTGGATTAGGTATATCTACTCGACTATTTCATATGATTATTATATACCTATCTCTTGAGGACATTTACAGCTTACACATACATCAACAAAAAAATAATAATACTTCGTTTCCTTTACGCACTAACACTTCATATCATATGAATCACGTACATATATTTGTGTTTTGTGTCGTAGGTTTTGATAACTAGTGATGGTAAAGGGACTGAGTGTGTCAAAGTATGTCTGTCTTCTTCTTGGATTTAAATTTATTTTGGTGTGTTCCCTCTAAGCTGTGCGGGTGTGTGCGCACACATGCATAAGAACAGAGCGCACAAAAGTTACACCAGCTATATTACCACCAGAATAAATTGATTGTCATTATATAGTGTTGTTAATTATTGTCACTATGAAAAATAGCCATTTCGTTAAGTAGGCCTAAATACCGTTATGTGGCATACAAATTTTTTAATTTCCTTTCAAAGTTGCACAGCTAAAGTATTTTGCGCACATCAACTTCGGAACATTGTGTGTGAGCAGAAAAGACGACATCTCAGCTATTGTAATTGTCGTTTTAGGAATGTAAATATTAATTCTTATGACAATACCAAAAATATACTTGCTTTCTTCTAACACTAGGTTACCCTTCTGTAGAGTGAACAAAAAAGCAAGACTTGGTAAGCCATCAAAATGCATTCAATGCATTATGTATAGCCCAGGCGTGGGTAACCTGCGGCCTTATGGCTACTCTGGTGCAGCCTTCTGGCCAATTCTCTAATTCCGTAAATTTTTGTAATTTCGTAAATTCTTGGGATTTTCGATGTCAAAATCCTTGAAAGACCTAAAATAAGGTCCCACGCTGGTAATTTTGGGAAATGCCCAAATTTCTGGGCCTTAGAAGTTCGCATGAAATTGTTTCCGGCCAAAAATTCCCTAGTCAATGTTTACTGCGGCTTTCATGTCAAATCAGAAAAATGAATGCGGCCTTTAGAGAAGAAAAGATTCCCCACTCCTGGTATAGCCCGTTGCACGTGTAGAAAAAAAACAACATGTGTGAATCGAATTTGAAGCCACCCGATTTAAATTGAAAATCGGTATTGGAATTTTAGTTTTGAAATCCAACTTAACAATTCGTTTGTGTTTCAGTACGTTTTATTTACATATTTTTAAGCCTTAAAAAATGGCTAAAACTTAAGACTTAAAGTGATGACGAAATATTCGCCAATAATTTATTTGAATATTCCGGTGAAGATTAAACCTTAAATTATTTGTTGAAAAACAAATGCAGAAGTAAACAGCTACATGTGGTAAGTATTAGGGCTTGTCGGTTTTCAAAAACCGGTTTTTCGGCAAAATTTGTGACATTCGAAAACCGGTTTTTCAACGTCGTAACCGGTTGTGCCGAATTTTCCATAATCGAGTCTATAAACAGAAGGACAGAAAATTTGGATTTTTATTTGATGGCTTAAAGACCATATGCTCCACACCATTACCCAACGAAAGAATATTTACGATATCAGGAAATTTGTTACAAAACGATCAGTGGACGCTTTGTGTTTTCTTAATTCATATTTTCCGAGTTGCACCAAATAATTTCTTGTTGTGTATTATTATGTATATAAATAAGCAACATAAAAAAATCAACTTTATCTTGCTATTTTAATTGAACTATCCATTTTTTGTAAAACTTAAAAAATTGGATAAAACCGGTTATCTAAGAATATTGACATTTGAAGACCAGTTTTTTCTAAAGTCGGTTTTTATATAAGCCTTAGTAAGTATGCATTCAAAATTTCATTGATAAATAACCACTGGTTTGGTTAAATAACCATTTGTTTTTTTTTCACCTACCGCTGATTTTCGCCCGCTGCACGTACCAGTGAGTTATTAGCAAAGCCCGCTTATAATGTGTTAAGATGAGTCCATTTAGAAATGTATTCAGAGATTGTTTTTCTTTTCATTTCTTACTTGTGTTATAAATATTCCAAATCTTAATAAAATAAAATCTCTCAAATAGTAAAAATATTTATTTGTATGTTTTATGGACACAATTTACAAAAAATACAAACCATATTTATATAAGTATTAATTGAAATTTTATTTTTAATTTATTCTCTAAGTTGATATTGTTTTTAAAATTTAAGTAAGGAAAAGTCATATGTATTTTTTTATTTATATTGAATTGATATAAAGTATATTTAAAATTGTTTCTTAACATTCAAAAAAAAATATTTTTATTATAGAAGCATTATTATTGCAAAATCGTATTTGTAGTAATTTTATGAATTGAAACTGTATTTTAATGACGTGTTTGGTGTACATATATTACACATTCATGCGGAATGGAAATGCTAGGAAACTTAAAGCCGCTAAACGCCATTGTTGCAATGTGGAATGCGTGTCCAAAATAATAAAATGTATTCTTTCTTTCAAAAATAACGAGCACCATGGGTTTTTTCACCAAATTATATGCTACGGTATAAACAGAAATGTGTTGAATGCAGACCGAGAGAACAATAGAGGTTTTTGATCATGGAGAACTTTGGTCGTGCTACTCATACCTAATATGCAAAACGGATGTCACAGTCTCCAGCTGTCTCAAAACAAACACAAAAGATATTGGCCACTGTTTCCCGCTAACAAAGTGTGTTGAATTAGAAGTAATTTTATTGTTCAATCAAAGATTTTGTGTAAAGGTAAATTAAGTCTCTATTATTTTCACTCACTATAAGCTGACACGTCAAACGCTTACTTAAACTTGTTTTTCTACTTAATCGTTGTTACCATGTCGCATGTATTAGAAGTTTGAGAAGCACAAACTGCCGACAAAATATGGTGTCGTTATCACATATTTGATATAGACATTGAATAATATACGATCAAATAAAGTCCACCTGGATGTTTCATTACAGTATTTAGTGCAAACTGGTGTGGTTTTCTAAGTGAATCATTTGTAAGGTATGAAAAAATTATTAACTTTATTTCATTTAGTTTATATTAGAATACTTAGAGATTTGATTCAGTAAAAGAATCTCTTTAAAAGGTGAGAGGTGAAGGTGGTTTCTTGTGAACATAAATTTAACAAATGTATTTCTTTCAAAAATACATCAACTTAGCTGCAAACAGATTTTTTTTGTTTTATTTACTGTTCAATTAATTTATATCTTCACTTAAAAATCTTCTGTGATTTGATTCCTATCTTTTGTATTTTTTATCACCATCATTAATTTACATATGAAAAATGTGAAGATTAAAGATACAATAATTATGAATAAAAATTAACAGAAATAAATACATTTATGAAAATATTATTTATAAAATGATATGTCAAAATTATAACAACATAATGTAATTTATTACTGATTTATTACTGATTAATTCCAATGGTTTTGAGTAAATTTAATTTGTTAATTACAAGGAGAAGGTGGGTTTTGATTCAATAATATCCTAAAATTTTGTTTATGTAACATAAAAAGGCATCAAAGGAATGTGGTTATATTATTAGCTCAAAAAATTTGATTATTATTAACAGCTTAACGACCTCACGTTTTTTTATAAAATTTCACCTGGCGAAATAAAATTTTGCGATAAATTCGCAAAAATTATAATTTTACTAAATTCACTATAATTTGTAAGGAAATTGAGATATCTTTACAAAATTTAATTTTCTTAGCTTCTAGATACTTCACCTATACGCATATATGTGTCCGCCGGCCAGCAACTTTTGTTTTTTAAAGACTCAAATCGCGTTCACGGTCGTTAAGCTGTTAATAATAGCACAAAAATGAGGACTAAAGTGGTTATGACTTAAGCTTTACTTCTAATAATAATATTCAGTTACAGTAAAATATAAGTGGTTAATATTAATCCACTTGAGGCATATATTTTTTTGAACGTTTGCTGATCTCTTGTGTAACATTAATCACATTCCATAAATAATTTTCCTTATCATTATAATTGATGTATTTTCAATTGAATAAAGCATGACACAATCAGACATTTTTATTTATTTAAAGTATGTCTAGCACTCAACGAGACTAAATATTAAATTAATTTTATCATTTCTCTATTCCAAGAAGTAGACTTTATCAGGATTAAGTTATATTTTTGCCCTATTATAAACCTAACACTAAATTTTGGCTTCACCGTACTATAAAAAAATACAGTAGGCTTCTGTTTGATTATCGTGAATAGTGACGGAGACTTTGAAACATATTACCTCTCCCTTCGGTGGTGGAATTTTTTGTATTGATTTTTGATTGTTTTCCGAGTAAAATTTTTGAAAATCATAATTTCTCACCTTTCTCATCGGATTCAAGAATCTATTACAAATTATGACTGATTGCAGCACTACCACTAAAGTATAAGATAAGTTTCTAAAGGGTACAGTTTTCCAGATGAATGATCGTGATTCCAGTATGTATCATATTTTCATATAAAATGGATTTTAATATGACGAATGTAGCTCCCAAGTTCCAAAATATTTTGCACTTTAAATGAAACCGTTATTTATTATAGCCACTTGTCAAAAGTTACTGATAATGTCACGGCTTAAGATTTTTAGTAGATAATATCTAGTGATAACTATTAATGCGATAATAATTTGTGTAACTGGGTTTAGTTAAACAAAACGGACCTACCGACGTTTTAGGTATTTTGAGTTATTTTTTTTATTTTTTTTTAAGAAAAAATATTTCACATTACAGCTTACGCCAGTGCGTCAAATATTTTGAAGTTGTAAGATCATACGATATATACTCGATGATAAATTTTTTTTTAAGTCACATGAGGTTAACTCGAGGAGAATTAACTTCACAAACACCCATCTCTTAGATCTCAAATTAAAATTGAAAAAATCCAATTTGACATTGACCTTATCGGGAATCGAACCCAGACCCACCTGATCGGTAGAGCAAGCTCTAATCAACTAGACCACAGCGGGTGATTAGTTCAAAACATTCCAAATTTTGATTTGATGATCAAACTGAAACTTGGCCTAGTTTCGGTTTAATTTGCATTATTTTCTTTTTACTTAGCAAATTCTCTAAAAGTCATATTTTTTACTATGAAAATGGAAGGATTTACAAAGTATCCGTTATGCTTAATTAACAACTGACGTAAAGATGGATAACATTTTAACAGAACCGTGCACATTCACATACAGTATTTAAAAAAATGTCGAGCTGGAATTCTGCAGTCGGTTTTTTTTTCGCAATTTTTGCATTTTAGCGTAAAGGTAACGCACCGAGTACTGCTTGTTGAATGAAGACTATTTAACGTTGTATACAAACCAAATCATTGTAGTCTTATTACTTATTGGTCTCATTACTTATTCAGCATAAAATATTTAGATTTTTACAAAATAATGTACATCAAATCATCTTTCTTGAATACAATCTTTTTAGGTTACAGATGACTTAATGTTGCCATCCAACAAGACAAGGCTTTATTCCATCTTTGACCTGACTAAAATGGCTTTAATATTTCTATGGGAGCTTCGTTTTGACTTTAATAAGATAAATTTATTTTGAATTGTTTGTAAAAAGTCACAGCTTACAAGGTACTGCCGTACTGATAATCTTTAGCATCAAAAAGACTCTTAAAAGTAATGATAAATGCAGGAAAGTCTCAAAACCAATAATTAAATATTTTTTTAAGCACCGGAAACTTTTGTATTGAAGAAATTGCTGAAGCTTGTTAAAACTACTCCGTACTAGACCTTACTACTTTCTTTTCATATAATTATTTCGATTGAATCGCAGATCAAAGTCTTCTTAGAAAACAATTGAGCTGAGAGCTGACGGTGCTAGTCTCAGATTCTTTGTTATGTCAGCATTCTGTTCTTTTGGATTTCTTTCAACTCTTTAAACTCACTGGTTCACTGTATCAGATTAAGTTCTAGCATTCTTTATACGAGTGCAACTAATTCATAGTACTATAGATGCCCTGTCAATATTGTTCTCCGTGAATGATTCAGCAGGGGAAGCATGCAGGCATCATAACAACAAAACGGCTCTTGATGTCTTATAGTTTTAATTATTATACAAAAAGGATAGTCACATCGCGGGATAACAAATCGAGTGGGATAACAAATATTTGACAAAAAAATTGAGGTCAAATTTGTGACCGAAGTATAATATTCAACCGACAGATCAATATAAACTATAGACAAAGAAATGATAAATGCAGGATTTTTTAACTATTACAATTAATTTTTCTGATCTCACTGATAAAGTTTAGTGAGCGTGGAACACATTTTGTTTCAAATATGCCAGGGTCAAAAATTATATCATAAAGTAAATCCGATCAAAAAAGTGAACGGCCATGGATGATTCAGTGATAAGAAAACACTTATTCTATGTTATCTATAAATCAAATTAAATTTTATGAAAATAGACATAATTATAAAATGGTCTACATCATTTAAGTTTCGCCACGTCATCAACTTTAAGTGCAAAAAGAATTTTTAAAATCTATATTTGTTTTTGTATTTGTGTAATAATTAGATGCCTAAAATGTGGTTTTCTTGCTAAAAAATTGTGCAGGAAAAAGCTATAAAATATATGATTGGTAGAACTCGATTATAATGACATAAAAATAAGAAAGTATTTAGTAAAATATAAAAATATAATATAATATGTAAAATATAATTGATTGCTATAATTTAAGATTTCAATTGAAGGTGCTTGGTGGATTTTCCAGCAGTCAAAATACATATAATTCTCGAAATTAGGCATTCCCATGTTAAACCATTTTAACGATAGTTACATTTGATTTTAAAAACCTGCAAATACTATTTGTTTAAATAAACATTTCCCCAACTAATTGAACATCATCAAAATCAAATCATTAGTTAAGTTAATCCATGTCGCCATCGATAGCTTTATATACATACATACATATGATACACTTATTTACTAAACGTCAGTTCAAGTCCATCCGTGCGCCTTGAACGCCTGAAGATGCCGAAAGGCGAAACCTGAGTCGTTCAAATTTAGCAATTGATTGCTTTCTGGCATCACAGCATTTTCACAAGAGTTCTGACCGTTTTGTAATTCAATTAGAGATCCATAATGATAATTTTTAATTTTACAAATCATAAAGTTTTCTTGAAAAAAGTAAAGATTGTTTTTGCAACAACCGCTGCCATAATCCTGTAAAAGTTTTTATTACTTTATTATTATTATTTTATCTTGACTGGGAAAGGGATGTGAGGGCCATGACTTATTTCTTTAAAATAAATACACAATACTTGTATCTGTCCATTGTACAAAAACTCTCAAACGATGATCCTGGTATCGTGAAACTTTTTTGATGATTCAAAATGAATATAACTATTTTAACAGCTTAACGACCGTGGACGCGTATTTGAGTCTTTGAAAAACAAAGGTTGCTGGCCGGCGGACACATATATGCATATAGACGAAGTATCTGGAAGCTAAGAAAATTAAATTTTGTAAAGATATCTCAATTTGCTTACAAATTATAATTTTTGCGAATTTATCGCAAAATTTTATTTCGCCAGGTGAAATTTTATAAAAAAAACGTGCGTTCGTTAAGCTGTTAAGTGCAGTTTAATGTTTCCTTCGGGAAGAATGGGATAACATACATAAAATTAGCATCCTTATAAACATCACTCGGGGACCTGAGCTGACGAATAGCTAATTTGGACAGAATTTGAGAGTTGTTGGAGGCAGACAGGACTATGGATTGCTATACTGGTATTACTAAAACCGTATTCATTGTTTTTTCAACATCGAAAAACCGATTTTAAAAATGCATATCTATTAGTATTTCTGTACTGAAAATTAGTCATAACCAGGCATTGAATGTATAGAATTCATATTGTATGTTTTATTAAAAAAAAATTAAGATAAATTTAAATCTGAAAAGAGTTAATCAATATTGACAGATTCCAGAATTGACCAGCCTTTCGGTGATGTATTATTATTTTAAGAAACCAAAAGTTATGACAGTATTATATGTGGAATATTGAAATTCTTACTTTGCTTTTCGCGTTCGATATTGCGATCCCAATCCCAGCAGGCTGATTTTTTTGCTTTATGTAAACTTTTATTGTATTCTCAACGCGGGTGACTTTGGCCCAGCTCAAGGTTTTTTGTATTTTAATAAATCGCTGTTACTACTGTACTGCGTGTGGTATTATTTGATAAAGATGAATGGGTATCAGTGTTTTAAGATTCAGTTCACAAAATATTTCTATGCTTGATTTATAAATACAGATAAAACAGTGTGAGCCAAAGTGTGCACCTCATATCGGGTAACTTTGGCCCATACCACAAATATTCACAAAATAGCAAATATGACGCATTAATTAATATTTTTACCTCCAAACGGCTATTAAATATCATTGCTTAGCTAAGGAATATACAGGGGGCAATGGTATGACCACAACATTATAATAGCATAATTTGAAACCTTTTTTCTTGTAGAGGGTCAATGTTAGACCGATGGCCAAAGTTACTTGTATTGACCGTGTTGATATTTGGAATATCGGTATTTAATATGAAATAACTGCATTGACACAGGTGCTCTTGTTAATAAAACACGGCATAAAACATTCTTTTAAATAATTCTAGGTAAGACAAAATGACGCACGAGCCAGACCGCTGTGAGTATCCTAGAAATGATGCCAGCATGAGAGTGGACGCCGCGGCAAACAATTATACAGTCTGTCAGGCTCCTGAAGAAGTCCTGACTGTGCAGTCGTCTAAGACGGTCAAATACAGTATACACTCCATGTCATGGCTGTGGCCCATAGTATTATTACTAATAGGGTGCTTGCTGCACTATTGGCTTCATCTCTTAGACTATTCTCTGCCTACAGTGCCTTCTGAATCAGATATGGTAAGGTCATTTTTTAACGTCATTTTTATTAACCTTCTCACCGCGTATGACCGTTATGCATGTCCTAGCGAACATGCCCTCAGCGCGCGTGACACGTATAGATATCATGGAAATTTCAAACCCGAAATAAGAGCTATCTATTGTGTTAAAATTGTATATCTTGGTTGAAAATATTACTAAATGTATATTTTACCAAATTCAATAGATGGCATTAGACAAAAAAGATTCAATATAGGCTAAAATAATGTATTTCTGGAATACGCCGTGAACATACGTCACCAATGCAAGATTTTGGATAGTGTAAATAAGCGATCGAGTGCGGATGAAATTGAAATTGTTGCGAGAATTTAATATTATAAGCATGGTATGTTGGTGGCGCAGTGTTCTCGGTCGCGCGTGATGGTATTTTGCAATATGGCGACGTCACGCCGCAATTGTATGAAGAATAATTATTTTTGAATTAAACCGAAAATACAAGAAATATATTGTATTTTATTATTGAAAAAGTCACTTGAGGTGGCAATTAACATATTTGATTAGTTGAAAAAATATTACAACCTATATTTATAGTCGAAAACGCGATAACAAAATCCACAAAAAAGCAGCCGCGTACAGGGCATGCTCGCTAAATTTGGTGACGCGGGCAAAGGGTTAACAACCATCTACAAATGATACAATCGTCATAGAAAATTACTTTTAACTTCTAAGGACTTCGTTGGTCTACAATAAACGCTGTGAGCCGCATACAGCGTTTTGATGTATGCGACCGACGAATGCTTATTATGGAAATGAACTAGTGTGGTCCAAACACTCAAAAAAGGATCCGCGCAGGAGGACTGTGAGTCACAAACTCTTTTCTAACTTCATTTTGCAACCTTATATATGTTTTTTGATTTATTCAATAAAACAACCGTCAAATGTCTAGTCACTAATACGGATGCATCGCTTTAAATCGATTAAATATCCAAGAATGACCACAAAAATCAGAAGCGCGACGACAATATCTGCATCTAGTGTCAGGTTATGCTGTATGCGGCTGACGGCTTTTATTGAAGACCAAGCTTAAGAGAAACGATAACAATATTAAACATATTAAAATTAATATAACACGATAAATACCAAATATTCACACTGAATCATAAATATTGTTAGAAAATGATAAACAGAAAGATTAAATATGCAATAAAATTAACAACCAAAATATAATAAATATTTATGATTACTCTGTAATGCTTCCATATCTTCAGTTACGTGAATAATAAACATAAGCTTTTTTGACATATTTTTAGTTATTAATTAGTTTTTCACTAAAATAGCACAATTATAGTCTTATTTGTATTAGTACCTTTTGAGTACTACGACCGTACCTGTACGGTTGGTACTTACCACACCAAAAGCACTATGACCGAACGCGTACGTTCCCGCCTTTGACAGCAACATATTGAATTCTAATAAAAACGGGTAACGTTCTGCCATCTACAAACTACAATTCCTACAAACACTTCGACACTCATTTCAAAGATTACAATTTTACCGATTTAGTTTTAATGTGACGAAATGTTATCATACGAAATGTATACAAGGCGTGGAGTCAGTAACCTAACACAAAAATACAATATTAGGTTGTTTAGTTGCTGAGTTGCCGAGTTGAACAGTGTACATGAAAATTTAGTGTTTAGTGTTTAATAAAAAATTCGTACATAATTTTAGATACAATAAAAATGAGTAATAAAAATGTATATAAATGCAAAACCATCCGTTGTGAACCCCTGGAACTACTAACAGCTATATACACTATTTATAACCATAGATTCCTTTCCTAATATTTGGTAAATATCTATCAAATGACACTAAAATTTACAAAAAACAAAAAAATGCATTTTTTAAAAAGAACTCAGGCCACCTGTATATCACATATGTTTTTACTCTAGTAAAAGACAGGCTAAATGACAATGTTATAATATATAAAATTAACTTCCACAAAGTTACCACCGAATCCATCAAAAGTATGTTTAATATATTTTTATAGTAACAATAGAGTTCTGCAAGTTAAATAGAAATATTATCTATAGAAAGAAAGATAGTTTTATCGTCACTTCTAAAGTGGTCACTTTATCAGCAGACTATTTTTTGCAAATTTGCAAAATTTTATAGTATATCTCTAAAATATTTATATCGCCTACTTTTTAAGTCGGAATTCAATATTTTTCTTTATTTTGACTCAAATATAACCGATGAATCCATTATGCTGAGAATTATACCAAAATCAACATAGTTGTTGTGTAAACATAATAGAGTGTTAAATTTCATATATCCTTGACCTTGGAAGCATTGGCTAATTAGTGCATTAATTAAAAAAATGGACTTAAATAATGTTAAATTTATTAAAAAGTTTCATAATTACGAGTTGATTATTTGTATTTTAAAAATCAACTCAAATACATGCTACAAATGATGTTCGAAAGCAATAAATTAAACATATAATTCTTGAAACTGCTCACGAGTCAAATCTGTTGGAATTCCCATGGGCTTATCCTTTTTGCCAGCAGTGGCTTTGGACTCAGTGATGCATTTATATCTTATATAAACACGAAACTTTCATTTACTAAGCGTCAGTTCAAGTTCATCCGTGCACTTGAATGCCTGAAGATGCCGAAAGGCGAAACCCGGGTCGTTAATGACAAAATTTGTGAGAATGTACATAGTTTGAACGATTCAAATTTAATATTGAAATTCCACCAAGCACCTTCAGTCGAAATCTTAAATTATATCAAAACTACTCATTCATCGATATCGGCTCAATAAACATAATCTTTTGAAAGGACACCTAGCCATAATAAAACAAAAAGCCCTTCTAAACTCGTAGGGCGTGCATAGTAGAAACATCACCGCATCATCACATGTCGCCTGCTGTGGTCTAGTTGGTTATAGCTTGCTTTACCGACCAGGTGGGTCTAGGTTCGATTCCCGGTAAGGTCAATGTCAAAATTGGATTTTTTTTCAATTTTAATTTGAGATCCAAGACATGGGTGTTTGTGAAGTCAATTCTCCTTGAGTTTATCTCATGTGACTTTTAAAAATTCTCATCGAGTATATCTCGTATGATCTTTCAACTTAAAAGTATTTGACGCATTGGCGTAAGCTGTAATGTCAAATATTTTTTTAATTTAAGTTATATAAATAAAAAAAAAAAATATAAATAAAATCACAAAGTATATCAGCTAAAATTATGTCATTTTGATGTGAATGTTTTGTAAAAAAAATAATATTTCTAATAAATACTGTGTAGTCACAATATAACTACCATCTTCTTCATACATCTTTGTTAAAAAATGTATTATATCAAACATAACTTATTGATATGAGGAGTGTTGAAATAGCACGTTAATTATTTTTTTTCTTTTGTATTCACAGTTGGAATGTAGCTTCTTATAATCTGAATGAACTTTTGCATTTTGTCAAAAAGCTTTATCTTTATGATTGTAATAAATATGTGAGCATTAATTAGTCCTAAATTTAATCCTGTACATCTTTATAGCATTTTGAGTGTATCTTTATTGTAGTTATTAAATATCTCCTCAAAAATTTGTTTGTCAATATTATTCTTTAAACAACAAAAAATGTAAATAAACATTACCAAGTAGCCTTGCCTTAATGGAGGGATTTCTAACCTGGGAGGCGCGCCCCTCTGGGGAGGTGTGGACTATTGCAAAGGGAGGCGCGAACAGGCCAAAATATTTATTTACTCTATAAAACGTGTCTTTATTACTGTGTGAAATAAAGGATGGGGAGGCGCGAAGATATTTTTTTTTCCAAAGGGAGGCGCAGTAGCATAAGTAAGCAAAGAGTTCTCATAGAAAAATATGTATATAATCTCTTGAGATAGATTCCAGAAGAACTACATATGCTTCACATTGGGAGCACACATGACTAAATGAGAATATGAAAACAATGGTCTGACCTATCTAAAACATATTTCATTAATAACACAGGTTCTTAGAATAGTAAACCTATTGCTCATTTAGGATTTATGGGTGTGTTTTCATTTGAATATCTATATACCGAATATTAATCTTTATAACCCATATCATTAGATTTATTACTCCATTAAGTAGTATAATTTAATTATTATCGGTTAAAAGCTTCACTTCAATTTATCTTCAACGTATCATATTTTTGGGTGGGGTAATAATTTTCTTTGTTTTGATACAAAGGAATATCCGAGAGATAATATTATCATGAAAATATTAGACTTCCATACCTTTGCTTGTAAATCCAAATATTGATTGAAACATCAGTGCTTAAATGTTTCCATTCTTAAATTCAAACCTGTGCCCTAGTGCAGTGCTTCCCAACCTTTTTTATGCCACGGACCCCTAAATCTGAAAACAACAACCTGCGGATCCCCGATTTTTTTTTATTTCACATGTTTATGTTTTATCACAAAGAATGTTAAAAGAATGAAAATTTTTGCGGACCCTCTGCAAAACCTGCAGACCCCAGGTTGGGAAGCACTGCCCTAGTGAACGAAAGACAATTTTTGTCTTTGCTCAAACCACAAAAGCCAAAGTTTTGATACTTTAATGATTGATCAAAGTATTTATGCTTATAGTTGTTAATTAAACATGTTTGATTTAGGGGTTTTTGACAATAATAAGTACTAGCTGTAAGCCTGTTGCCTGAAACGGGATGAATATTTTGCAGTGTCAAAATTCATAAATTTACTGTCGTGAACAATCAAATGCAAATGCATATACGATTGGATTTCTTATATAAAAAAAAGTCAGATTTATAAATAATATTGTTAATTCAAAATCCGCTGATTCTAATTGATTTTCAAATAATCGACAAAAAAAGTTGACAATATTGAAATTGTCTATAACCCTAATCTAACGTTAGAGTAATATTTCTCGGGTAGGGGCTCGGACCGCTAATCTTGCGGTGATCAGCCGATCGCGCTAACATTGCGCCGTGACGGCTATGGCGGTTCTGCAGAAATACACAAAAATGTAATATAGTAACATAACATATCATACTTACATTATTGAGTATTAATATAATGATACTTTTGTTATGAATTCATGCCTAACCTACGCCTGAATGTTTGAAGGATTTTATATCTTAAAATTGAGTCATAAATATTATGAACATTAGCAGACTCTAATGGTATTAAATTAAACCCTTTCATGTCGAATCTAGTAACATATTCTTATATATACCTAAAAACTCTATGGAATATATTTTATTTTATTTAATTATTCCAGTTGAGAACACCACAACTATTCAGCGGAGAGAGATCACGATTGAGCCTTCGTAAGTTAACAGATTTGGGACCGAGAGTTGTGGGAGATGAAGCCAACGATGTATCTGCTCCTAAGATTATTATGGAGGAGCTACAGGCAGCTAGAGTAGCCGCGCATTCCGCACAATCCATTAAGTATTTGGTAAATGTCGAACAATTCAATATTATTAAATTACTTGTGCAGTTTTCTCCCGCTGTTGCGGCATTTTATCCAGAAAAATTAATAACTGGGGTTACATTCAGTAGTTTGCAGAAAAAATCATATGAAAACATTCGTATTGCTATACAATAAGGTTGGGCGAATGAAGAAAGGTGAATAATACAATACGAGAATAAGCGAATAAGACAATGATAGGGCTATATACTGATAATGATGATGACTAAACTCTTTGTTTTAAATGCATAACATATCTATTAACTTGATTTAAATTGATGAAGGCTTAACACCACCCCTACGGTGCTAAAAAATAATTCAGATATGTTGCTTGCCTTTTAGGAACCAAGTGAAATACATGTTTTTACGAATTGTCATATTTATAGAAGCCACACATTTGTAGGATTGATAAATTGCAAGATAAATGAGGGTTGTCAGATACACAATATTCACAATATCCACTGACTGCCTGATAGGGATTCCAACTTGGATATTTGAATATTTGATATCCGAATATATTCAGCCCTTTTTTAACTATTCGTTATTCGGATATTTGGGAAAATATCCAAATAGTAATATTCGTAATATTTTTTAGTGAAATATTTTACAAAATCTACGAAAGATCACATCAAAATTTCTCTACTTTTAAATTATTAAAAAATGTATATCATTGAACAAGGAAATATTGTTTAAAATTTCGACTGAAGGTGCTTGATGAAAATTTATTAATAATTTAGGATTATTTTTATTTTGTAAACTTCCATTAAATCTTTGGTCGAACACGACCCGGGTTTCACCTCTCGGCATCTTAAGTTATACTTCTTTGGCATCATTAAAAAACAATTTTTATTTGCATGCAAATAATTGATTACAATAAAATAATAAAAGGACTGGAGAAGGATAGTCAACACAGTCAATAAAGCTCAGTTTAAATTTGAAAAATTAAATAAATAAATATATATTTTCTTACATTAAGTGTAACATAAATTCTCTCATTATGCGAAAGTTATTTTTAAATTATGTTTACTGCCATAGCATCTTCCGGTAATGATTGAATCGGAACTTCAGTTATCAGTGGCTTATGATAACTAAAATATGATACGAAAAGTTTTGTATTAACAGCGTTGAGATATCGTGTAAATACTGCATCTATGGTAGTGCCATGTCGTGTCGTCGAAATCAGTGGATTATTATTCATGGCTAGATTCAAATCATTTTGGAGGAAATCAATAAGTGGACGAGCATCTTCACGGGAAAAATTGACGTTGAAGTCTCCACTTAAAATTACCGGTAACTTGTCTTCTCCTCTACCAAGATATTCTCCTCCAGCTGTTGTCTATGGCCATAATATTCTTTTCAGGAAATGAATGAGGAAATGAATGAATGAAGCCACTCTATTGCACAATTACGCACGTGACAAATAAATACATAAATAGACATACACAGATAGATAAACAAACAGAGATATCGAATGTTAAGAAGGGTTTTTATAAGGTCTAATACAGAACGTTTGAAGTTTGTAGGTTATAAAAAATATCAAGAACGCTCGATACCGCCCGCCCGCTAGTATTACATCAATAAACAATAGTATTATATCAATAAATAATACATACGGATAGTTACCCTCAACTATATTGATACACTTTAAAAAGTATATAAACACATTTTTTTTTTTCACTAGTAGGTAGTAAATAATATTAATCACTACGAATAGTAAATAATATTAATCAAAATATTAAATTTCAATCACTACTGAACGAGCGTGCCAACATGCGTGACTAACTTCAACCTGTGAATTTTGTGTGACGGTTGTGTGATGGTTTGGTGAACTTGTTCGAGTGCATTCGCACACTTATCAAAGATTTAATGGAAGTGAACAAAATAAAAATAATTCTAAAAAAAAGGAAATATTGATCGTCCAACATCTCTATTTGCATGCGAGTTATACGATTATTTAGTAAAAACTTAGAAATCGAGACCACTATCTAAAGCAGCCTGTAATTCTTTGTTTATTAAAGTATGTTTTTTTAAATCATAATTTGTTGTTCTTTAAAACACTTCTAACAATAAAGCCAACGTCAACCACTATTGAACGAGAATTTTCAACAGCAGGAACAAACATAACTAAGTTTAAAACAAATTTGAAATATGAAACATTTAATGCCCTGTTATTTTAAAATATGTATTTTTGAAATATGAATAAATGACTTTTATTAAAAATGAGCTCGTTTTTAATGTACTATTTAATGTATTATTTTAGTATATACATTCAACTCTATATATTAAAAACTATCCGGATATCCGAATATATCCGGATAGTTTCAGTTTTACTGTTCGATAGTTGATAATGACGAATAGTTGGAATCCCTACTGCCTGAGTATTCCACTCTTCATTTTCTCCATTATTGGCCTTTATGTACGCCTAAAAATATCATATTTAATATTAATTGACCAGTGATATGTAAATCATCATTAGTTTTCTTTTCTGTTATTTTGGTGCTATTTCATTTTTCTACGATTGCAGTTACAAAAAGGCAGCGGAGCGTACCAATTAGAGTTTGCTCCTTCTTTCACAAATATTTATATCGACGTCCAGAATGTTGTTGCTATGTTAGAAGGAACCAACTCTTCCAACAGCATCTTGGTCAACTGTCATTATGACAGTGTACCTACGAGTGACGGTGAGTGATTTACATAATATAAAAATACTGTGTTTGAGAGGCGTGCAGTTTCGAAAAATACACGTTACACTTTGAGACTTTGTTCACTATTCCAGAAAAAGTCCATAAATCTTTTTTACAAAACATACACGAGTTACACAATCTCACACATGTACATGTTTTAAGGGTTCGCTCTTGCAACTGGAGTACTGTAAACAGGTTTTCTTTGGAACAACTTTATAAGATCGGTTTGACTATAGTTTCAGTGAGACTGTATACATCATTTGATAATGTTTGTCATGAGCGAAACCGCTCCAGTTCTTATTAAATAAAAGTGAGAATTTGTACAAATGTGTACTTTATTTTTTGAAATTTTACCATAGTATTAACCTTCCGGTTCCTCTGGGGTGCATTTGCATTTTAAATGCTTCTTATTTCAACCATTCACTAAATGCCAGAAAATATCTAGCTGATGTTTATTGTAATCTACAATGATACCTCAATCAATGCAATGCAAATATAACGAAAATTTGTCTGGCGTCTCTTTGTACCCCATCGCTCCTCAATCCTGTTTTCGATGTTTCGTATTATTATTTTTCAGGGGCATCCGATGATGCTATAACATGCGCGGTGATGCTTGAGTTGATTCGGGTGCTTTCTATCTCTGACACAAGATTGACTCACAATATAGTCTTTCTTTTTAACGGAGCCGAAGAAACACCTTTACAGGTAATTTATACTTTAACTTTCTGTCTCCCAGGGCACACCAAAGTTTTCACCAGATTTATGTAACACACAGAATGAAAAAAATATATGAGTTTTGTTTTGCATTTGATACCAGACGACTCAAATATACATTATAGAATAATAATGTCCGTATGTAGAGAATTAGATATTACGGATAAACAAGATAATTATTTGAAGTAATGCGCTGCGGCACACTCTTTTTCATTGTTATGTTGTACAAATCAATATTTGACAGCTTAATGAGTAAACTCGCTTTTAATGTGTAAACTGTTAATTCTCGGTGGAAAGGTATTATATTTTGAATCAATTTTTTTTCTACTATAATCATCAATTATGTATCAGCGTCATTATTAATTATTGAGTATGTATTTTTTTCTATTTTAGGGCAGTCATTTATTCTTATCGCATCCCTGGGCAAAAGATGCAAGACTGGTTGTGAATTTGGAAGCCGCCGGCTTGGGAGGGCGTGCTATTCTTTTTCAATCTGGTCCGCAAAACGGTTGGCTCTTCCAGGTATGTCAGTTTCAACTTATATATTGAATGAGATTTTTTTTTCCAGAAAAGAAATCTCGCTTAAGCACTACCATATTTTTTCATTTACATCGCTAGTAAAGTGTGGTTGAATGTTTGGTAATGTATATTATTGAATATTTTTGGAATGTATAGACACAGTGTGGTAATCGTATGCTTCACATAGGATGCAAGTAGAAATTTCAGGTGTTTGCAAAATAATCTACGTCATGTAGAATTTGTGTTCACCAATAAGATGATGAAGTGATAGGTTAAAATTAAATATAAGTACATCAATTCCTCATCTCATACCGCATCATGAGATTCAAAAAGACGAAAGTCTTGAGATAGTCAAAACCTTTTCAACTGAAGATATCAATACGGTTAATGAAATAGTATATGGATAAACAAAACTATGGCCGTTTAATGACAAAATGATTATCTATGATTAGTATGTCAATGAAAAGGACAATATTTTCAATCCGTGGATTGTGATATACAGTGAAATCCTGATATATCATTCTCATATTCATCGTTTTCCTGCATGTTAACGTTATTAAGAATCCCTTAAATAATAATGAAGCCCCCAACCAGTGTTCTGTCATAGCTGTGCGCGTGTGCGCACGCATACATTACAACAGAGCGCACAACCACCAGAATTAATTAATTTACATTATATAATATTGTTAATTATTGTCGTTAAAAATTAACCGTTTCGTGTAGTAAGTCTAAATACTGTTATGTGGCGTACAGAAAAAAAAATCTCTTCAAAGTTGCACAACCAATGTCTTATTAATGTATCAAAAATTAGAGGGAACATTGGCTCCAAGTTTGATTTTCAATATAAAAACTATAAGAGCAACTTCAGAAATAATATAATTTAAGATTTCGACTGAAGGTGCTTGGTGGAATTTCAATATTAAATTTGAATCGTTCAAACTAGAACTAGTTTGAACGATTCAAATTTCAGAAATAATATTAACAAAAAAATAATTCTGTCGAAATACCGCCATTAGGAAGCCATATGATCCACATTGGAAGCGAACATGGATAAAAAAAGCATGTGACAGCGTAAAGTGTTGCTTTACTGTCATTGTCTAAAGACAGGCAGAAATTATTATCAATAAGTATTTAATATTTATCACTTTTAGTACTTAAATAGAAAAATGAAGGGTTTTCAATATAATTGAAATTTATAAAATCTGGGGACATTACAATCATCAGGGAAGATACAATTGTAATTCCATGTAAGGAGCTGACTCAGACTCAATTCTCGGTGAAAAGGTATTAGTACTGGTCTCACTCATCATGAGGATTTTCAACTGACTGAGTCGATATGGTCAGGAAATGGTTGGAAGAAAATGTGTTTCATTTTGTCAGAATTAAATTTACGTAAAGTATTATCTGCCTGCTGTGAACTAAAAATGATATATTTTTGACAGTATTATGCACGTCATGCTCCTCACCCTCACGCTCAAATTTTGGGAGAAGAGCTGTTTCAGAGCGGAGCCATTCCCTCTGATACTGATTTCCGCATATTCAGAGATTTTGGAAAAATGCCAGGTAAATTAATGTCTGATATTATTATACATATTGTTTGTTGTTTAAGTGGTACATTGATCTGTCAATCGATCTTTCTCTTGCTGATTTCATTTATTTTAAATTTGATCCATTTCTGGCACTTACAAAGATCTAATACATCCCCCAATACATCGCAAATGTTTTTTGATGCCGTAGTTACAAATAGCATGCCATCATGTAAGAAATCTAGCACGAATGGGTAGCTTCTATTATTTATTTTTTTGTTAAAATGGATACCTCGTACGTTGATAAACTGAGAAATAACAAGGCACGTGTTGACACAGCGATTTTCGAACAACCCAATATTATGCTCTAATAGTCATACAAAAAATAACCACTGTGATATTGTACTAAAAATGTGAATGGTAATTCAATCAGGACTCGACTTTGCCTTTGGTCGCAATGGATACGTCTACCACACGAAATATGATTCAGAAAAATACATTTCTCCCGGCTCTCATCAGCACCTCGGCGACAACATCCTCGCATTGTTAAAGAATCTGGGGCATGCACCGGAAGTTGCCAATATGGAGGTTTGTAAAAGAGATGCGCGATTTTGAATAACAAATAATACATAGCATCGCTAGAAGATATTGAGCGATATTCTTTCTGTTTTGCAAATAATAATATTAAAAACCTCATCATAAAACAGTGGCAACTGGGAACTTCATGCATGGCATTGTATTTTTATTGTAAGAGATCACCTTGATTTGATAAAAAAAAAACCATCATTGGCAAAATCTATACTTTTACAAATTAGTGGATTATGTCTCTTATGGAAAGAAGTATCTGTTTTGCGAATCATAATAATCTCATTATAAAACAGTTGTTACTGGGAACTTTGTGCATGGCATTGAATGATTTGCTTATTGAAAACTGCTATTGAAAATATCTATATTAGTTCCTGGTTAAAAAAATATTTTGTAAGAACTTACAGTCTCATTAAATGTAGTCAGTATATTTTCTTTATCAATGTTTATGAAAAAATATAAAACCAGAGTGTATCTTTGGCTTTAAAGAGACTCAATCCAATATGAATTTAATAAATTTATGTTAAATGAAGCTAACATACATTTTAAGGAAGTACGAATGATCGATGGTCGAATGACTAATATTATCAGTTTAAAAATTGGATGTTTTCAGGCGCACTCTGATGGGCAAATGGTATACTATGACTACTTAGGGTGGTTCCTAATCAGTTATTCTGTGGGCGGCGGAATCGCTCTCAATATCTTCACCATCATTCTGTCCATCGTCAGCATCTGTATATTCATGGGCAGACTGTCGCAATGTGAGATCTTCGAGTTCAAATGAAACATTATTTATTTACTTATAACACTTTTAGAGTGTTGAATTTACAACAATTACAAATTAACATTTCATTAAATATTAATTTATTTTAATTTAGATGACACACAGGGTTAATTTAATTCAACTTTGATCATTTCTCATTAATTAAAATAAAACATCATTAGATTTTCTTGGGTTTAACATAATTTTTGAGACATAACAGTATCGGCCAATTGAAGTTACTATGATGTAATGACTTCAAAATTGATCAGTTTATATAATAAATAACACCGTTGTCAAGTAGGGTACAATATGCTGTTTTGATTTTGAACTGAAAGCATGATTGAATTTCAAGCATCAACACAGGCAGTTGTGTAATGTTATTATTGATAACTGTTAACTAATTTGGGAACAGTTTGTTGTTTAACCCTTTTGAACCCTTTTTTGACGACTCCCAAACATTCTGAATAGAATTCTACCATTCATTTGTTTTGGTAAAAACTTAGTCGTTATTTCAATTGGCCCAAACACAATCTGAAAATACACTCATTATTAGTTTAGTTTATATTATTAGTTGTAACTGTAGAAACTGCTTGTTTTAAACTGTAAGAAATAACTGTCAAAATTAGCATATTTCACTGTAAAATATTTTTTGCTTATGTGAAAAACTAAATAGATATTTTCTATAATAATCACCCAGAAACAAAATATTTAGGGTGAAGTTTTCTTTCCTTCAACAAACATTTTTGCCATCCATTTGATGTTAATTCCTGACAGTTAATATCTTCTAATGCGTATACATTAGCACGCCATTAAATTAATTCACATTCATTGTATATTCGTAACTGTTCTTTTCTATACTTATATTTATACCATTATCAATTTATAACGCCACTTTCACATCAAACATTGCCGTATTTGTTGAATTGTGAATCTGATAATATTGTTTTTTATTAAAATATAGTTTTGTTACGCAATATAATTTTTATAAATCAAATATAAATTTGATTATTCATATTATTTACTTAAATATTCTCAAATCATAAACCGTTTTCTAAAAGTCTTAAATTTCATTACATAATTGACAATGCTTGCAATCAAGAATAATTACTATTTGCTAACTATAAATATGACAATGTTTGATTGTTTCCATGTAGGCTTTAATATAGTTGCTTAAAGGCGAAACCACCAATTTTCACCAAGTTATTTTTTACATCATCTGTAATAATTATTTTACTATAAAATTCAATTGATATGCTCGTTGAATCCTTAAATAAGACTTAATTTGGTCACGTAAATCAATACCAACTGAAATAATGCATCTTATTCACATTGTGTTCAGATTTTTAAACTTTGTTTTAACAAACATTCTTGTATTTAAGTATCGTATTTACAGCTGCGGTAAGCTTTTTGATTTCTTTGGTCTCTTTGACAGACTAGTCTGTTGGTGGTTTTGCATTTAAATGTCACCATATTCATTACTAACTATTGCACGAGCGCACAAGCAAAGGGTTTTATAATAATGGCATTACAGGGGAATGGCTGCCGGACACGGACTCATTCGGCAGAAGAATCACTGAGAATACTTTTGTAAAGAAACATATGAAAACACCTCAATTTATAGTTAAATATAAGGCTAACAAGAAACCATCCAAGAACCGCACGGAGACGGACTCCGCTTATGTCATCGTATCCGATGACCCTAACAACGGGCAGAATTTCATTCGCACAACCTTCCGAGGTAATTTAGTTTACGGTTTACGGTCAATAGGTGCAGGGGTTTGATTGAGTGCAATTTTTAAGGATTCGGTAGGGATTTAATTATTCTATTGACTGGATTCGTCAAATGTTTTTATATCTTTACAATAAAAATAAAATTATTCAACCTTTCAGCCATAGAGTGCTGATTTATTGCTGCATAAGGACTTACCCAAAACATCACAAACCTTATATTTCGCCACTATGTTGATTCCTATTTTTAAGGTATTGACTTCTACGTGAAATGTAAATTTTGCTTCAATAGATTGTCTCTGTGAGGCTTCTAAACACAGCTGCTATGAGACTCATAAGGTAAAAACTTAATAAAATGTCGTCGCATTTGAATGCTTGACTCTATCGATCATGTGGATCTGGGTTCAAGTCCCGTTACGAGTCAATATAAAATTAGTATTTGACGTATGATGTAAATTCTTATGAATTCTTGACTCATAAAATATTAGAGTTATAGTATCTCGTATGATCTTTTAGTATCTTTGGATTTAGGATTGCTTAAATACTAAAAACGTCATATTTATTATTATTCCAGTGTGACTGAGATATAAGTAAACGAATTCGAAATAATTTTGAAAGAAAAATGCCATTTCGAGAATTCGAGTAAGGGTAGGGTATTATAATTATTTTCACTTAATTGATAAAGAATTCGAAATTTAGATGAAGGTGCTCCAGTGCGTGTTGAAACAACTTTACCAAGCAAAACAGCCCCGAAAGAATCACAGCCGTCTTCACCGTCAGCGAGTACAATGAAACCCAAAATTGTTAAGAATTGTACTTATTATATTTTTTAACTACTTCTCCGTTAAATTTTCACCAAGTCTTATTATATCTGAAACTGCTTTCCGACTCAATTTTACGATTCTCTTTAATTCTTTGCTAAAATCTACAGCGAAAAACTATCATTGCTTAATTTCGACAATGAATCAATTCTAAATTTAGTCGCTGTTAAATACCGTGGACTTTTTTGAAATTTTTGTTTGTTGTTAACACAATTATTTTGGCTTAGAATGTAGAACTGGCAACTTCCAAAAACAACACTTGAGATTTTTATATAAATATAAAGCTTATTTTGTCTTGTCTTCTTATATTTTGTATCCTGAAATTCACAAAATATACTCAAATTCCAATATTCCAATAATATTGATTTTTTACAACATAAAACACAATTTTCTATGTAAAAAAAATAATAATAACAGTGGCTATTTTGAAGTTCCTATAAAAGGATACATTCTATAAATAAATTATGTTTTTACGCACATCTTCAAAGTTGTTTGTGGGGGTTGTAAACTTTACATTCTAGACTGTCGATTTGGTATTTATCAAGTTAGTAGATTTTTATTGATACATTTCTAGCTTTGCTTAAAAAACGATAGCTCTCAACTAGTCGCTTCACATTTTTTTTGTAACCTGTAATTTTTCCAACCTATTCTGAAAATTATCTTACTGCTCCTTTAATGTGACTCCCAAAATTGCTGTTTAGCTGTCAGTGTTAATCTTAGGTGAATAGCCAAAAATAATCATTTTTATTTCTGGAGGAAATATATAACGGAGGAAATGCTTCATGTGCACAAAAAATACAACAAAAAATAAAGCTTTTCTAAATCATACATTTTATATCTTGTTATCTATGCTCAAGTCGTCATATATTAAAATAATTATGTATCTCACAACTTTTTTAATCACATCTTATCCAACGCAGAAAAAATAAATAGCTTCACGACCCGCCTAAAATAGACAATATGTATTTTGACAATTGATTTAACAGAAATTTGGAATGAACATTATTATTTATTGTGAAGAGGAAATATGATAACCAAACATAGCATTGTTACGCAATTTAAGACTGCAGTTAATATATTTTTTAGTAAGACTGCAGTTTTTTACTAGTGTTCGATACTCGCAATTTCAAGTTTTGTGATATCAATGCTGGAATCAGCATAAGAAGATTTTTTTTTTCTATTGATATGAAACCTATTTGTTTAGCTTACCCCCACCATTAAATTAGCAAACGCCCTCCAGTAGACGTACCTTACTTTAGAGACCGCTGTGCCTTAACCTCTTAAAAATATATTCTTCTATTGAATCCACTATTTTGATATATACATGATATTGCACAGATGGTACGATATATACTGTTCTACTAATCTTTCTCATTTCTCTATTTTTGACACCATCTTTAGCTGTTAAAATGATCTTTACTAACTTTTGCATCTCGGTTAATGCTTATGACTTCTCAACATTCGCTTATTTAATTCTAATGTTATGAAATAATATCTGACTGTCTTGTTTCTTTCTCTGGGTACTCAAAGGTATAACATAAAATGTGGGTTGAAGAATGTTTGCGAAATTGATAAATCAGCTATGTATATTCCATATAGGATGAATCAACAGAAAAAGGATTAGAAATATTGAAAAACGGTAAGTTGGTTATCTGACAATAATTTCGAATTAGCCATTGTTTATACTAGATGCTTTGGCAGATCATCAGGTAAGTTTTATACTTATATTTGTTGATTGCGCTTATTGTGCTGTCTAACAAAATTTTATTTATTTTGAAATTGCTTCTGTAGTAAAAAATATATGCATGATTACTGTTGGAGTGTAATCTGCTTGGAATCATCAATTATAATTTTGCTGCTTTTATGTTTTTAAATTAAATTTGGGTATGGATTGTGGACATCTTTTGGTTCTTTCTTTCAGGTTGTAAATGCACTACTCTGTCACTCTCAATTTCAAATAAATAATTGATTTTTTGAAATCGAGAACTCTCTTTTTTGAATGGATTCATTTCATTAAATCTCATCATACATATTTATAATTCACTGTTTTACTTTTATGATTTGAATTAGAAAAAAAATTCAATATTTAAATAGCCTTTTTTAACATCAAAGTAAATAAATTCTTGTAAAATATACACATATACATTATTGACTTTATCAGAAATGCTAGGGAATTATTGGCCAACATTAGTTTTAAGTTATCCTGCGTTGATGAAAATGAAACCGACATGACTGATAACATCTGTGGATATATATTAAATTGTATCCGGTTTATATAAATAGACCTGTCATATCATTTTTATTTTTTATCAATTAATATAAGACAATGAAATGCATCTCAATTAATAAAATACATTATTGAAACAAAAAACGATTAAATGTAAAGAAACTGAATTAAGAATATGGGTAGCAATCAAAAGCATATTTTGGTAAAGGAAACGTAAACTACAATTTTATCTTTTGATTTTGAATAATAACATTATTGCGCACTTAATCAATTACTGAATTTAGTTAAAAACTACAAAGGTTTAGTCTAAAGTATATAATTTCATTCCCAGTATTTTTGTTTATATTCCCCTTTTTTCTATTCAATGTTGGTATGATTTTATTTTGTAAAATCGACCAATCATTAGTCACCTTATTGCCGAGTATAATTTAAAAAATCTTTAACTCAGTTAAAATGTGAATTCTTAAATGATTTTTTTTATTAGCAGACAGTATAAGTTAAATAACACCAACTTAACGAGATTGGCTTCTTGCACTTTTTAATAATAAGTTTTTCAGTAACAAAACATTTGTATACTTATTGAATTATAAACTAATTAAACTACCTCCTGTTTGCCAGGCAAGCCCGGTAAATCTGTATTTGCATTCATTTGGATTTGTATTATGTCTGCAGCTAAGGCGTGGAAGGAATTGGGCTATGCGTTAGGTGCGCGCGTAGCTGGAATGCTAGCCGTATTTTTGGCAACCATCTTAATGGCCAGCATCATAGACGGGATCGCCAAACTGGCCATGCCGTGGTATTCCAACGTCTGGCTCATCTTCCCGCTCTATTGGTGTCCTGGACTCGCCGCATACGGTCTCTTGCCGTTACTGATGGACAAGTGGCGAAAAGAAAAAGTATGTCGATAATATTTCATAGCTCACAGGATTGTGATACGCATCAAAAGTACAATTTGATGCATTTATATTTTATATGAAAGTTACGACAGAAAAAATCATGATTCGATTATTGTCTTTTGAACAGATCATCACAGTCATCAGCATATCCATCACAGTAACATGATTTTACTAAGCCAAAAGATATCAAATTATGTGGTTGTTACTAAGCTTATCTGTACAGTAAAATATATCCTAGTAACTCTGAACATATAAAAAAAATCCATGTCTGCTCCCAATGCGGAGCATATGGAATCCTAATAGAGTTTATCTCGACAGAAGTTTTTCTACGAGAACTGCTTGTTACTCAATTGCTCAACCTCTTTTTTTTCAAAGAGAGAGAGAGAGAGGACTAGTGGTTAGCTAACTACTATCGTTATGTCCGGTTTGAAGATAGGAAGGGAGAGAGGAAATTTAAGACAATTTATAGAAACTGTCCTTACTGGGAATTCGAACCGGTGACATCTGTAGCCAACGACGTTGACCACACAGCCGGCTGTTATTTTTAACCTCTATACATAGCCGCTATTTTTATTTAAATCAAAAAATGTATGAATAATTAAAATAGGCTTTTTACACGCCGCTGTGCTTTTATTATAACTTGTTTTTTTTTCACTAATGAAATAACAGTTTTTTAACGAAATTGTTAGTAACATGCGTTCAATTTGAGTTTTTTTTTTGTAATTCAGCCCGCAGCTTGATATGCAATACTTAATCAAATTTAGCCCTTAGTGGTGAACGAGTTTAACGGAGCTGTACAAAGACATTTTTTTAAATACCAAAATTATTTGGCATGTATTTAGGAAATCATAGGAGATAAACTCACTAAAAATTTTTATGTTATTCAAAATCAATACAAAGTGTCTAAGGTCTCTGATTTACAATTTGATATTGATCTTATTCGGACTTAAATGCAGACTGGCTTGATCGCTAGGCCAAAACTTTTACCTACTACACCAGGGGTTGGGAACCTTTTCATTACAAAAGGCCACATTCAATAATCTGATTTAACACAAGGCCGCAGTAAAGAAAACGTTGAAACCACCCCCCCTTTTTTTCGACTGTCGACCATATAATGGGTTGATTACGCTCTTTTTCCAAACGCTTGTGTACAGTTTTTTGATGAAAGTGAATATGTTGATCAAGTCAAGAGGCCACACCAGAGTAGCCAATAGGCTGCAGGTTCTCCTCCACTGCACTAGACCATAGGTGGCGACAGTTATATTAATCTCTCTACGATGATAACCAGTTACAACACTGCCAATATTACAATGTCACAATTTTATTTTAAATTTGTTTGCGTTGACAATAAAAATATTTTTTCATTTACGCATCCAATAAAATGTGGCGAAATTATATTCATGAAAAAATTAATAATTAATTATAAGCATGTCATGATATTTTTTCTTGTCGTTTCAGTGTGGACTTTCTCTATCGATGTCGACCCAACTTAATGTGATAGCATCTCAGATTCCGTGGACTTTAACATTCTTTATAATGACTTGTGCGGGATCGAGGTCTTCTTCAATATTGTTCTTGCTCGTTTTGAGTTCAGCTTTATCCAATTTGATCATCTATCTCACTCCCCTCTACTTAACAGGTGAGTTGCATTCATAGTCAATTTCTCAAATAAAATATTTCAAATTACTCGAAGAAGCATAACTATATCAAAGGCATCATAAACAGCAATACTTATCTCAAATCATATCTAAAATTAACTATCTGGGTTGGGTTGTGGACTATGTCAACAGCTGTCTATCTAATATAAAATTAATAACTCCGTTATTGCAATGGTCGTGTTACTAGTTGTGACACTTGATTCGCCTCTTCGAGAAGCATCTTCCGACATTATAATCTCAGACTATGATACAAGGCTGATGGATCCTAGACAATGCAGAATATTTTCCTACTATTAAATGAATTTCAATAGTGTACTATTTTTTTTATTCGATATTGAATTCCAATGAAAATGATGCAATCGATTTATATATTATTCTATTATTTTTACAGTTCACAAATGGGTTTGGGTTTACCTGGCCATCCACATTCCGGCTCTGTTATTCGCATTGTACCTGACGCTTATCGGATATACTATAGTCATTCCGATCACAGCTCGCTCTGGCGTTGTCAACGGAGACCTATACATTGCTGTTGTTACCACAGTTTTTGTGCTATTTGTTACCAGTTTTGCGGTAAGGCAAATGAATAATAAATTTACAAAAAATACTATTTCTATGAATAAATTTGCATTCTGTGAAAAAAAATACATTCGGTGTTTTAACGGTCTTGCACCAGACAATTAAATGGAAATTAAATCGATATGTAGTAAGTTTACTTATTTAGAATTCGGGAAGACAATGAATGCTGTTGACAATGAAAATATTTTTCTTAAAAAAATCAATTGAATAAATAATAAAATAAAGACCATAATTTTTAATCTATGTGATCAATTTCGCAAATATTTTTACATGAATATGCTTATTTTGTCGGGTCCAATGGCGCAGCGGTTACCGTTGTTGGCTTCTGTGCCGGATCTCACGGGTTTGAGTCCCAGTACGAACAGCGTTTTTTCAGTTGAATTATCGATTTCTGTTTGAATAAATGGGTGTTTCTGATGTCTAAAATGTCCTCCCTTCCCACCCTTCCGATCCTTCAGTAACTGGGCGTAGCGAGAACGATATGTTCCACATTGGGAGCGGACATGGGCAAAAAAATGCTTGTTTTACAACTAAGCCAGGCGTATTACCGAGAGTCATCGTACTTTGATTCAGTTGCATTGTTCATGGGCTCAAATTCCATGATGGGCAGTTTCTTAAATTGGTTCATCAATCCATTTGTAGATTTATTTTCACAGGCACGTAGATGTTCAAAATTCCTTCCCACCCATCAAATACTGAGAACTTAAAAATGCTTTATCATATTATTATTAATTTCTTTTCAGATGCCTCTGATGAGTTTGATTAGAAAGCCGGCAACAGTTTTAGGTGTACTGCTTGCGTTTGCAATTGTTATGATCCCAATTTCCCTCACCACATCTATTGGACATCCATACAGAGCTGGTCCGAATAACCCCGCACCTCAAAGATATTGGATCATGGTATGTTCATTGTTAAGTAAAAAAATCATAACAACTCATAAAAGTTAATGGTAAACGTATACCGAGTCTTAAAAAAAATGCTTGTAGCAAATGCTGGGGGTACCGCAATTGGATGTACCCGTGTACCCTATAATGTAGACCCAGAAAAGTCTGAGGCTAAGCGTATGCTGAGACGCACGCAACGCAACGGTTGGGTCTATGAAAACATTGGATTTTATTTGACAGTTCATTGCTTTATACTACATTATTGGAAATTTATTTATTTATTGTTAAAAAATAAAATTACAGTACATGACATAACAGCTGACACCAATTCGCCATGTACTTGAAATATATAATAAGACAAAATATAAAATAAAACTACACAGTACATCGAAATCAACACAAAAAATCAAGAAATATAATAGTAAAATTTATCAAACAGTTCACAAATACTATCACTAAAAATGTCCACTTCTCTAGGCAATGAGTTGATCAATCGAACGGCCCTAGGAACTGGTGACTCATACCTCCTAAGCGAGGTACAAGTTTTTAGAAATAAAAGCTTTTGCTCATAGTTTCGCCCACGTAAGAATAAATTGGTAGCATGTAAATTAATAGTCATGAGAATTTCAGGATTAATAACTCGGCCCCGAAGGAGAAGAGAAAAATGCTTTAAGCTTGAAAACGATCTTCAAGCTTCAAGAGAGTGAAATGATAACATTCCTAAAAGAAATTTGGTGGGGTAGTATTCCTTTAAGAAATTATCAAAGGGAAAGAGTTTAAATTTTTTGAAATAATAATATCTCAGAAATTTCTTATGGACTCTCTCCAATTGCAGCTTGTATGAACTTTCATATGGGCTCCAAATGGAAATGTTTTCATACTACCTATACCACCCAATATGGCAGTCTCAACACATCCACTCAAACAGGTTATCATAATCATTAAAAAACTGTGGTGGGCAATGGTTTCTTTTTGATCACCTGGAACATACATTCACACCAATTTACTGAGACACAAATAAGTGTACACATAAAATTATAGCTGGAATATAAAAAGATATCTAGGTAAGATATTGAAGGACTGTGTAGTAGTCGTATGCTCCAATTGCGGATCTGTAGATATTCAAGTCAAGTCGCCCGCTGTGGTCTAGTTGGTTAGAGCTTGCTCTACCGATCAGGTGGGTCTGGGTTCGATTCCCAGTAAGGTCAATGGCAAATTGGATTTTTTCAATTTTAATTTGAGATCTAAGACATGGGTGTTTGTGAAGTCAATTCTCCTCGAGTAAATCTCATGTGACTTTCAAAAATTCTCATTGAATATACCTCGTATGATCTTTCAACTTCAAAATATTTGACGCATTGGCGTAAGCTGTAATGTCAAATATTTTTTTAAAAATAAAAAAAAATAAAAATATTAAAAAGATTCACATAACATGTTTCTTAACACTTGTGTACTGAACCGTTGAAAGTAGGATCGAGGAGCGATGGGGTACAAAGCGACCCCAGATTGATTGAAATGACAAGAATTTTGCAATGTAAATGAACCCCAGTGGCGGTTCTTGGTACTGGGCTAGTTGGGCTTAGCCCGACCTGCATTTTTCACCCAAAATGTGTAGAAAAAAATTTTAGATGACTGAATAAAAATGAACAGCAATTCGGCCGCTGAACAAAATAAATACATTTCTAAACGTAACTAACCTTTCTCAAATTTATAATATATATTTGTTTTGATTTTCCTCTGACAATATAAGACTATGTCTACCTACAATATTACTCTCGATTGTGTTTTGTATTACGATTTTAAGCCGAGCCGGCATCAAAACAAGCAATGGCCCTATACATACTTCATACAGAACAGGAAACGTGACGTCAGTCTCTCAATACCTACGTATTAATAATAAAGCTGAAATGAAATTAGACCGAGCTAAAACAAATGGTTTTTTGCAACACTCTGTTTACACTGGGGCGCAATCAAGCATGATTAGAAAACATATGTATTTTATAAACATTGGCCATACGGAAACGTCATCTAATCGTACACGATTGCGCCTCGGTATACAGCCTGCAGTCATACGTCACAGGGGCTAATTCAATCTAGCCCATATATACAAAACACTCGTACCAACCTCTGTTTGTTAAAGAATAAACGTCAGAGTTCGTTGTATTCAGAGACAAGTTGTATTGTATGAAACAAAACACGATAGTTCACATTGAAAGAGACGAATTTGAGGTCCAGTTTTTACTATTCTATTATTTCATACTTACATTAGCTTTGATTTCATTATATAATAATTAATGGTTTGCAGTAGTGTCGTAGTATTTGTTGATTTGCTTGTAGATTAATGTATAATGTGAAGTGGAAACATGCACAATTTCGTAAATAGTTTACAATGCAAAAATTTTCTCTAGCCCACCTAAGATTTTAGGTCACGAGCCGCCACTGATGAACCCCATAAACTCTTAGGCAATGATTGTCATTAAATTGGAATCATTCAAATTTAATATGAAATTCCACCAAACACCTTGAATCGAAACCTTAAATTAAATGATTGTCATGTCCATATCTGCTACATTGAATTATGTAGATATAAAATGATCTTGTTACCGACCTAAAATGACATTGAACATGCGTTTTGTATTATTTCAGCACTCAGAAAGAAAATTTGTCAATGAATTATTCCATGAGACACGACACGAGTCTGGTTATTTCGTGCTGAACTTGGACAGGAACAGTCCGCGAACGATTCCTTTGAATGGGCGAAATATCTCTTCCTTGGCAAAGGATTGTGAAGATTTGCTCTATTGTGGATTACCGCTGTACATGACGAGGATGATTCCCCTCAGGTGATTGCATTACAATAAAATAAAAATAATAAAACATTTTTAATACTTAACTTTTGTAATAAAAATAATAAAACATTTTTAGTACTTTTTCCACATAAAATTTATTAGATCAGGACCGGTTTCGCTCATGATGAGCATTGTCAACTGATAAGAAAAAACAATAAAACAGTGATATTTATACAAAAGTTAAGTGATAAAAACAAGGTATGACAAACAATTGGTATTACAACCTAGCAAAAGAATTGAAGTAAAATACAAGGAAAATAAACTATAAATAAAAAGTTGAAGACCACTTAGCAATGAAACTATTATGACAAAAACCAATTAGGTATGAATTATCATTACCAAAGTAAAAACCAACAATTAGTGTATATAATAAATAATCTTAATGTCTGTCAACCAAATTGAGTTTGGAAAATCCAGTAGAGTTTAATCCCGCAAAATTGATTCCTGCGAAAAGAATAAAGGCAATATCAATTCTTACAAAATAAAAGCAAACTGAGAAAATTAAAATTCTAAAGAAATAAAACAGTACAAAAAAGGAAATGTAATAGGCTAGAATTATGTTAATGAAACGGATATAACAAGGGTGATGATGCAAATACAAGCTGTTCATTTAATAAATTAGAGTCCGGCAAGAATTTATGTCTATTTATTTCTAAGATCTCTTGTTTATCAAGTTTTAAAGATTTATTGTTAACATGCAGGATTTTAAAGTTTTTAGAGATATCAAATGTATGCTTATTTAGGAATAAATGGTTCCCAAATGAAGATAATTCATTCCCTTTACGTGAGCAGGCTAGATGTTCTTAACTTTTGTATAAATATCACTGTTTTATTGTTTTTCTTATCAGTTGACAATGCTCATCATGAGCGAAACCGGTCCTGATCTAATAAATTTTATGTGGAAACCTTAAAAGTGATTGCATTACTTTTCAATTCTTAAGGTAAAAATATGTACACATTATACTTCGAAAGATGTTTACTGTCATAATGTGTTGATTGAATGTTTTAGTGGAAAGTAAATGTGTATTATTAGGAGTCTTCGAAAACTGTCGCTTTGAACTTACAAACTAACTTCACATTAATGTTTATGCTTCAAGTTCGATGAAATATACATTTACAGTAAACTCCCAATTATCCGTGCATGAATTCAAAAGAATTTTTTATAAAAATACACTTGAAGCATTAATTAATTGATCACATTAATTTATACCTATTCCAGTTTAATTCATTTTTCGGTTCAAAACTATATAGGTTCTAGCTAGAGATTTTGTGTGATGACAACCCTAGAATAAATTCCTGGGAAATCAATGCTTTTAGCCAGTCTCAGTTCCGGAATATTCTAATAAAACAACTCGAGACGTGAGATTCTAAAAAAATGATACATAGTAGATTTTATTCATTCAGAATAAATAAAATTTGAGACTTTTTACATTTTTTTTTATCCATGTTCGCTCTCAATGTGGAGCGTATGGACTCCTAATGGAGGTATCTCAACAGTAGTTTTTCTACAAGAACTGTTTGTTACTCGGTCACTCAACCTTTTTTCTCAAAGGAGTAGTAGGGATAGAAGGATAAGGCTATCAGAATTGTATTGAAATGTTGTTGGTACGAATTGGTTTGAATCAAAGCATAAACTTATTAAAAGGTGAACTTAGATGTGATTATTTGTACAAAATTAAAAAAAACAAACCTATCATCACATTTAGGCTTAACGTACTGCTTATCTGTATGAGATATTTCGTGTCTGGCAGAGAAATGGTGAATTTAATGTTATAATGCGGTTCGATTACATACTTTCAGTCCCAAGAGCAGTTGGATTCCTGCACCTCCTCCGATGCTACCGATGAAGACATCTTTGACACTTCCTGCAATGGATAAAGTTTGTGTCGGGTCGATATGCAAATACAACTTTATTGCCACAGGTAACACATATCAACATTCCACATTTCTGTCACTTTGTTACAAATAATCTAGATCAGTTTCCTTGACAACATTTACATCAATTAGTCTGTCAACTTGGCATGTGTTAATATGCTTTGAAAGCATTGTTTGTTTTAAAATACTTTATGAACTCTATTCTAAATCTTTGTTCTTTATATTAGAATTCGTGGGTTAGGTTGTGTAATCGGATAAGTCAGAAATTGGCATTTTAACATACAGCCAAAACAAAGTTAAAAAAAACCTAACTCCACACCTCATAAACTTAAAAATATGCTTAGACTGAAAATGCACCTTCTAAATACTATAACCTACGACTTCACTTCTAATTGAAAAATTGATACATATATGATAATTTCCATTCGGTGATTTGAACTTAGAACGTCTACGGCTTAACTAAGTGAGACAAAATATCAAAAGCATTTACGACTCAGCTAAAGAAATAAAAAATATTGCAAAAATGTAATCTTAAAAGAATAAAATATTTATACCCACGGTTTATGCTTAGGTCCTAATCGAATGACACTAACATTCTCACCTCGACTTGGAGTGGAATTAGTCAATTGGAGTGTTCCGTCTCCTCCGCAGGCGTCAGGACAATTTAAAGGTCGGCCAACATATTATCTCCATATTGTTCGAGGAATGGGATCTAATATGAAATATGAAATAGAACTCAGGTTTAATGTAAGTATTTTCTCTTTTGATGAATTACTTTTAATTAATTTTAATTATTCACTGATGCTGCCTCTTGTGTCAGCTTTTATTGTATATTCTCAGCCTAATGCAGTACTAGGTTAAGTAACTTTTGGTAAAATGTGCGAATGTGTCAAAGAATCTTAACCTCTTCCCAGTCACGCCCGAGTATACTCGGATATTGAAAGTCGTCAAAATGTACACCACAAGAAAACTCGGACAAATTCCACAAAAAAAAAACAATGAATTCTTTCACTAAATATGCATGTTTTATAAATATAACACATGTGTTTGGTGTTAAGCATAATAAGAAATATGTGATCTTTTTAGAACATCTGTTTAAATCAATTGGACCGGCAAGTGGTTAATGAATGTAAAAAGAAGAACAGTAAATAATTAAAATTTGAATCATATCTAGTAAACGTATTCTAAGCAAAAGTGTAAACCAACCTTTATGTGAAAAACACAAGATGGAAAAAATATGACAACTGTGGGTCCACACTACAGATTCGATATTATTATTATTTGTTTGTTGCAAAATAATGAAATAATAATATCACTCCAAAGCGATATGCGCTCGTGCTTTAATAAATTTACAGACACGCTAGGCGTGTCGTTAGCACCCAACGAGTTAATCTTATGTAGTAACAAAGTTTTTTATCTGAAGTTTGTCACTTACCAGTTTACTTTTGGTTGAGAAGAGTGGCTAAAAATAGTCAGTTTTTTTTTAAATATTTTTAAAACATTTCATTATAATAATAAAAAAAAACGTTTTTTTTTTTTTGGAATAAATTTACACTTAGTTTACAATGTTTAAAATTGTATGAAAATTTTTTTAAACATTTTAGTATTATTTTTTACATTTTATCAGAACTAATATGTAAGTTTACAATATTTTAAATTTTACGGAAATATAATATTGTATTACGTTACCAATAAATAAAGCATTATATTACGTCATTTCAGTCAAAACTAATAAAAAACTCAGTGACAAGTTGAAATATTACCTGCCCGAACTCCTGGCAAGTCGAAAATAAAAACTTGTCAGTGTGCAAAGAAAATCCGCGCCCGAGTTACGCTCGGGAAAAACTGTCAAGTGGTTAACACTCTTTCTCTCATACCATCAATATATCGGTGGTGTATAAAAATGCTTGTATATTTATGATCCGTAAAACGATCATTATTATTTTTTAAATGTATCTACAAGTTTAATAATTATGAAATTATTATTTTTATTTAAAAAAAACTTTGAAATCTGGTATGCACGCAAAACTAAATGACTCAAGCTGGCCGGATAATTTATGGGCTATAACTGACTTAGGAACCAATCCAAAGCAATAAGTTAATTGATGCCTGTTTCACAAAATGGTAATAAAAAATAAACCTAGAAAAAAATCAATTTGACTATTGATTTGAAAATTTAAAAATGCTGAGAAAAAAGGTGCTGGAATGCCGTTCCACCGCGAAACATAGGGGGGGGGGAAAGCCATATATAATATCATATATAGAATATATCTACTAGGCATACTAGAATTTTTTTACTTTATTTGAAAATATTTGGACCATTTATAATCTTTTTACCATGTAAAGATATTTTTTTAGCATGTAATCTTATAAAATCCTTGAGAGTAAGAGGGTTTAGGAAATAAAAGTGTTTAAACTATATTAACTTAAATACATTTACAGAGTAGTATAAATCAATTGAAATATTAGAATTATAATTAAAGCCTTTTGATACATTATAAATATTCATCTAAGCCTGATGAAAATGCAACTTCAACTAGTTACAACACTTTTCCATCATTTCCTGCATTATTTGCCGGTAAAACACAGTGTGACACTTTCAACTTTTTTTAAGTGAGTTTATTTCATTTAATGTAACAGGTAACTGCTCAAGCAAAGTCTTCGGGTCCATTATTGGATATAGGCTTAGCTGGCAATCACATTCACCATGAATCGGCGAGGACTGCCGAGTTTGATCAATTCCTCAATTCATTCCCCGATTGGACGCAGATGACTGGGTGGATTAGCTCATACAACAGCTACGTATTTTGATCTCAATAAAAGTGTTATATTAAAATAATTATTTTGTAATTACAAAATTTGTAATAAAAGAAAAATGCTTATGTTGTTTTTTTACTGCTAAATTAAGAAAAAATCATTTAACTGAGATTAGGTGTTCTATTAGCACTAGGGATTCTGTGTTGAGAAAGCCCGATAATAAATTCCCAGGAAATCGAAGCTTTTTGCCAGTCTCAGTTTCTCGGGAGATTTAAATAAAAAAACCCAAGACAGACTTGATTTTCTAAACAAATGTGTGTAAAGTAAATATTATTCATTCAAAACAAATAAATTTTAAAGAGAATCATTGCTTTTGAAAGTTTCTGAATGGGAAAAGGATAAAAATAATAGGCAAGTATTATTCAAAATCTTCCTTTTTTTCTTAATCCATGTCTGCTCCTAATGTGAAGCATATGGCCTCTTAATGGAGGTATCTCAACACAAGTTTTTCTACGAGAACTGTTACTCAATCGCTCAACCTCTCTTTGTCCTAAGAGAATAGTAGGAATAGAAGGATAAGGCTAGAGCAGGATTAGTAACTAACTAATCGCTCTAGCTACACCCAGTTATTAAAAGATCGGAACAGGTAGGAGGGAAATTTTTAGACATCACAACTAGGGAATCCAATCCCGAGCCAAAATGTTGATCCCGGGATTAGAATTTTTCAATCCCGGGATCCCGGGACTGGTCCTGAAATAATTTTCATTAAAATACGTTTTTTTTAAGAAATAAAAATTGATGACATTGGCCAAAAATAAATAAATATTTTTTTTCTTTATTATATTATATAAACCAGCTGTGGGCTGCCAATGCGTTACCAAGAGGCTCTCTTAATCTCAGAGGATAATCTTTATATATACATAATTAATTGACATTAAAAGAGAGCAAGGTAACTACCAAATCTATATCAGTGGAAAAAAAACAATAATAGTGTTCATTTTTAAATGTAAAGCAAATATTTACTACGCATAAAATGTTATTCATATTTTTACATTTATTCAATATATCATAATCTATTAATAAATTGATAACTGTTGTAAGATTGATATTTTTAATTGATTTGGCGATAACTTTGTAGAAGTTCATTTGCAATAATAAAATTTAATCAATAACTTATGCATAGGTTCCCAACCTTTTTCGGGTGGCGACCCCTTTTTATAAAAGCCATGTGACTAGCGACCCCCCTCAGGAATTTGAGATCCTCGATGTACTTTTTCCCAGGAATGTCTCCGAAACTCCTTTATTTTTAGCTCACCAAAGAATTTGAAATCCTCTATTTGCTATACTTTTTCCCAGAATTGTCTCTCCGAAACTCCTTTTTTTTTTTTGGTCACCGAGGAATTTGAAATCCTTTTTATATTGTAATTCTTCTTCTTTGGCCATGTTCGCTCCATATGTGGAGCATATGGCCGCCACGCAGCACCTCCATGTTTCACTGTCTCTCGCCAATAGCTTTGCTTCCTCCCATGACATGCCAGCATCCCTCAGTTCCGCTGAGTACATCCTATGGATAGTACACGACGGACGCCCGGGAGGCCGGAATCCCACCAGTCGAAAGAAGAGACAGGCAGGATTGAGGCTTTCCGGAGGCATCCGCAGCACACGACCTAGTCAGTTCCAATGTCTCCATAACCACTGACGTGACGGGACGCTGTCTTGTACGCTCCCTCATCTCTGAACTCCTCACAAAATCAAACCGCCTCACCCCTATTATCCGACGCAAGCATCTGTTCTCGAAGCTCAGTATACGGTTTTTCTGAGTCTTCGTCAGGTGCCATGATTCGCAAGTGTAAAGCATTACCGGCAGAATGCAAGCGTTGAACAAGTGGGATTTGGTTTAAATCGAGTACAGCTGTGTGTCCCAGACAGTCCGCATTGAGTTGAATGTGGCTCCAGCCATTCCTAAACGAATGGCGAGCTCGTTTTTTTTTTTTTTGTTATTGTAATTACTAATAATATTATAATTTGAACTTTATGTAACACGTAGAAAGATTAAAAATTCCCGATGCGTGTGAACGACCTTCCCCACTGGACGGCAACTGATTTTGCGAGCGCTAACAAGCGCTCGTGGCACTTTTGGGTATTACGCGCACGTTGGCACTCTAACGGTTAAACATGTCTTCTGCTTTTTTTACTTGAACTTTATAAGACGCCAGAAAATAAATCTTTAGTTTATGTTGCTGCAGGTACTTCTGTGTATTTAAAAAAAGTGTTGATATTATGAGGTAGTTCGGAAAGTAGTTTCGTTTTTTACTTAATTTCGACTTCAATGTATTTTTTCACAGTTAACTCCTCACTTAGGCCACATTGTGGTTATATATTTTGACAGCTGATACAGCAAGGCTTGTTTGTGAAAAGGTTTGTTTGATTTACCAGAATAGTTTTTGTTTGGTGCCCTATCAAATATGGAAAGTCGAAAGCAGCATTTTTGGTATATTTTACTTTTTTACTATTGAAAAGGTAAAAATGCTGTTCAAGCAAGAAAAAAATTATCTGATGTGTATGGAGAAGATGTATTGAAAGAACGCCAGTGCCAAAACTGGTTTGCAAAATTTCAATCAGGAAGGCCAGTTGGCTCCGATGAAGACACAATAAAGGCATTAATTGATGCAAACTGGCGAATAACGACTTATGAGATCGCTGAGAGATTACATTGATCAAATTCGACCGTTCACGATCATTTGAAACGCCTAGGCTTAATCTCAGCTCGACATATGGGTTCTTCATCTTCTTACAGAAAGAAATTTGTGCTGTCGTGTTGACGTCTGTGATTTTCTTCTCAAACGTCAAGAAAATGATCCATTTGTAAAGTGCATCATCACCGGGGGATGAGAAATGGGTTGTCCACAACAATGTTAAACATTCTACAAATTTATACTTAAATTTTTTTTTTTACCATGTCTGCTCCCAATACGGAGAATATGGACTCCTAATGGAGTTTATCTCAACAGAAGTGTCTGTACGAGAACTGTTTGTTACTCAATTGCTCAACCTCTAGAGAGTAGGATTAGAAAGAAAGGCCTAGGACAGGACTAGTGGTTAGCTAATCGCTCTCGATATGGCCCGTTTATAGGATAAGATGGGTGGGAGGGGGGAATTCAAGACGTCACATACATTCATGCCTTTGAACAGATATTCATAAATCGATTGAAAAATCAATTTATAAAACTGCCTGTACTGGGATTCGAGCCCGTGACCTCCGTAGCGGTAGACAACGACGTTGACCACACTAAAATTCTAACTTAAAATGAGGAGGTCAAAAATCACTAGGATCAGTTATTTTCCAGCAAAGAACAAAAAAATTATGAGCGTGGAATTATGCTACTGCCAGAAAGATGGCAAAAGGTATTCGACCAGAATGGACAATATATAATTCAATAAAGTATTTATTCACTATAAGAAAATCGTCTTTCATATTCATAAAAAAAAACGAAATGACTTTCCGAACAACCCAATATGTAGTGCTATCGTCGTTTACTCGTTAGGAAAATCATTGTAGAGGTTTTTAATTATCTTATTATTTAAGACACATTTGCAAAAAAATGATTCTACGTTTTTTTTAATGCTTTTTGTTTTATAATACACGGTATATAGTGAAACCCTGATTCTACGTTTTCCAAAAGACCGTAATAAAGCAACGCGGATATAATAAAATAATGCGAAAAAACCGATAATGCGAAAAATCTTCAAATAATATCAAAAAATGTTTAACTTTCAACTAACTTATTTTACTTTATTTATTAAAGAATATATAAATTTATTCTTTAATTGCTTAATACATACTAAGTTGCCTATTTGTAGTTTGGCACTAAAATTTTGACAGACACCGTTCAAACTTACCTAATTTTAACATCTTTTGCTATGTCGACTCGTTTTTATCCTAATTTTTTTTCAATACCTTGAATTGTTTTAATTTTCTCAGATAGAATTATAGTTTTTTTCGTGTAGTCAATTTAATTTTGACTTTTGAGTTAGAGAAAAAATAAATATTCAACAAAAACGGTCAGTCGGTATAATAATTGGGACAGGACAATATATTTAGATGATAGATCGAGTTTTTATTATAGGGTCTTGGTCGAGTAAAAAATAAAAGATCCAAGCAAAAAACCGAAGATAGCGAGAACAGTAGATCGGGGTTCCATTGAAAAAACGCGAATCGAGATGCGAGGCAAGACTATTTATGAGAAATATTCAACGAACACGGCCAATCGGGATAATATTTGTGACGATAGATCGAAGAAAACGGTAAATCGGGGAACAATTAATGAGGGATTATTTTACATTGTTCTTATAGGTGTTTGGCCTAATAACGAAAATAACGATATATGCGGGAAAACGAACAATGCCAGAACGGTAGATCGGGGTTCCACTGTAATAATATACCCCAAAATATATATAAATATATATTTTGACCAAAAACAATATGATATATATGTCAGATGCGGGCAGCCATAAGCTAGAATATTTTACGGGCAACACTGATCACGTCATAAGCAAGATGTCGGATAAGTGAGTCTTTGTTGCGTAAATTAAATATATTTTTATTTTGCATATTATTAATCCAATATTAAAAGATAGAATTGCATTAATTTAAATACGGTACTTTTTAAATTTTGATTTGTAACATTGAACTCCAGTTTTTCCATGCTACACACAGTTTTGCTCTGTGTGAAGCGTCATTGAAAGTCAATAAGGCCATTTATAAATAAGAAATTAAAATTTGTGTCTTCTACTGTGGAACAAATTGAACCAGTCGGTATTTATTGTTTTTTTTGTGTGTGCTTTGTATTGAATTTGTTTCTTGAATATTATTATTGCAGTGAAGACCTACTGGGAGACGATTTTGTCGACCAAGGATTTGCAGATGACACCTACAATTTAGGCAATGAAGAAGAAGACATACTTTTGGCTGATGATACGTTTGAACTGAATCATTATGAGACACCTAAAATACCAATAGTTCACGAAAAAACTGCTGAATCAGTACAAATTATTTCAGAAGTTAAAATTGTTAAACCTCAAGAAACTAAAGAAATACGACATGAAGTAGTTGTTGATAAACCAGCTATCGAAAAACAAGTTCCCGTAGTATTAGAAAAACCAGGGGTAATCGAGGAAGTCGCACCATTTATCCAACCTAAGGTATTTATATGATTTATTGATAAATTTTCATTACAACATGCTACTCTTTTTCTTTTCCATTAACAATTCAGTTAATAGTCTTACCAATGAACGATACCAGGGTTTCCCAACCTTTTTTGACTCGCGTACCACTTGGTAGTACGTTTAGTCTTTAGAGCAGATCAATGGTAATTTTGCCATAAGCCCTAGCACGGACTATTGGGGCGAAAAACTTCACAGACTAAGCTAAAAACAACGCCACGATTTAAAATATTCATTGAAGCATCCCGGAAGCACGTTAAAATCACACATTAATATGAAGAACACTAATAAATAAATTGGTAAATATGTCATTCAGTAGCACCAAGTAGCACCGACTATTGCGGCGAAAAACTTCACAAACTGAGCTGAAAACAACGCCACGATTTAAAATATTTTATTGAGGGCTTGATAATCGCGTTAAAACCACACGATAAAAAGAAGAACACTGATAAATTATACGTAATACGAAATCTTCGCCTCCAATATTCGTAATGGCCGCGCGCGCGGCAATAGTCGAGGTGCTACTAAATGACATATTTACCAATTTATTTATCAGTGTTCTTCATAATAATGTGTGATTTTAACGTGCTTCCGGGATGCTTCAATGAATATTTTAAATCGTGGCGTTGTTTTTAGCTTAGTCTGTGAAGTTTTTCGCCCCAATAGTCCGTGCTAGGGCTTATGGCAAAATTACCCAGATCAATGTTTAAATACTTTTTTCAAATTTGCCAACATTGACGGTTCAATAGAAATAGTGCATTTTGCAAAAAAAATGTTGCTAATCGTAAATTTCTATTGGAAATAGTGCACATTGCTATAACATGGAAATAGTACCTGTCCAAGAAAAGGTAGATGATTTTTCATTGGAAATAGTACCTTTTGCACTAAAATATGATTTTCATGTTGAAAAACCACGATGTTTTAGACATTTTATCGTAAAACTAATAATAAGAGTCGATTACTTAGGCTTGAATTATATGCATGCTTAACTCAATATCGCTCATTTTGGAAAAAGTATGTTTTGCATTTATAACCCTACAATTACTAGTTAAATATTTGTATTTTGAAAATCATCTTTGAAAATTGATCCTACGGATGATTTATGGCTACAAATGAAATTTAAATTTGACTCAAAACAATAAATTAACTCAAAATTACTCATTCAAAGGACGATTAGCTATAAAAAAACTAAAGTGCCCTCTTAAGGGGGTATTCTAGTGTAGAGGCACGAATTTTGAGTGTTTTTTCGAGCTCCGTAAAAAATAAACACAGATTGTTTTTTACGTCTATTTTTTTACCATTTGTTTATTTATATTTTAGAAATATATAAAAAATTAAAAAAAATAAATAAATTCAAAACTCAAAAAGTTATCGGCTGGTAAAGGGAGGGTCCAAAAAAAAGATGGTGTCCTCACGTACACGATTCCAATGTTTCTGGTAATTTGAAAAAAATAAATTTAACGGATTCTTAATTAATAATAATGTCGCTCAAGCCCCTACCTCGAAGAAGTAAAAAAATTTTTTTTTCAGAAAATGGCAGCTGTTTAAAAAAAAATGGAATTTTTGGTTTGGTGGAACTGGAGATATGTACATCAGCTTGAAAAAAGTAGTTTTGAGAAAAACACATTTCAAGTTTTGAGTTTCGATCTGTTCCAGTGGGACCAGCTTAGTTGCTGCGTCACCAAAATCGCTGTAACTCATTAAATAATTGAATTTTTGAAAAATCCTTTTGAAGACATACTCTCAAATGTTTAACTTTGGAAAAATATGAATAAAAATCGACTTTTTCAAATTTTTACACTAGAATACTGCCTTAAACTCGTAAGGCTTTTCACACCCGAAACATACAAAATACATCAGCTGACATTATGTCATTTTTTATTGATATCACATATACATTTCTTACGCAAATTCTTACTAAATATAATTTTTCAGTCTTTACCAAAAAAGGAGGAAAAAGTAGCAGTAGTTCAGCCTGAACCGGCACCTCTACAGCACGAGGAAACACCTCTTCCTAGTCAATTAAACAATCATTCTGGTGAGTTCACTAACATCCAAATATTTAAAGAAAAAAAACCCAAGATACACAAAAATCAATAATTTTTGTGAGACAAAAAAGAAAAGAAATATTGTATTATTTTTTTAGTAGCATAAATAGCTTTGAAAAATCTTTTTTTTTTGTTGCAGCTGAAGATGAGGTCCCGGAGGAGAATAAAGATGCTGTCGATTCGGCAAATAAACTTAAAAAGGAAAGAACGCAGGAGGAGTCTCGATATCGAGCGGGTCATAGGGAGAGGTTTCCCACTGAACGAGAAAATGAGAAGCCGACTCGAGTTGCACCCCACATTCCTGACACATTAGGTAATGCACTTAATTACGGTATACTTAATTTTAGCAGCTCATAGATAGCTAGACAACTGTAGGCTAGAACTTCTCAAATTTAGTTCTCAGTAATTATATATATGTTGTTTGTAAAATTACCAGGGCTGTGGAGTCTTGTATAAAAGAGACGACTCTGACACCAGCTTTAAAATAATCAAAGACTCCGACACCTAGGAAATTTTTCAATATCTTTTTTTGTATATATGTATACCATCAGATCATCTTTAAAATCTAAAAAATTTGAGCCGCTCATTTTTCACGACTCACTCTGGTCAAAGTACTGCGACTCCGACTCCACAGCCCTGAAAATTACTTACAGTATTATAAATGATAATGCAATGTAACCAATGTTTAAATTTCAGCAACAAAATATACCTACTTTCAAATGCCTTTCTGATTTTTATAGATTCTGTGGTGACGCCTGATTCATATCAAAATTTCCACGGCGGCCGTGGCCCCCAAAATTTTCGAGGTGATAAAAGATACAACATGCGAGATTCTGGTAGAGCCCGACTTACCGGAGAGAGATACTTTCCTGATCGCTACATTGACAATGGAGTCAATCCGGCCAATTTCAGACCTTATCCAGATTTTAGACTGCACCCTAATGCGCCAGAATTCCGACCGGCACAGAACGAGCAATCTTCTGGAGGAAACTTTGTACAAGATCCCACCAGAGACTTCGGGCCACTGTTTCGAGGGGATCCAAGAAATTTCCATTTAGATTTCTCCGGTCCGCCGAATGATTTTCAGAGGGTCGTCAGCGGAAACTCAGCGCAGGAGAGCTCAGGTAGACCTAATGATGCGGGTTTCATAGGCAGAATGGAGGACAACGCCGCGTCTGGAAATTTCCTTCCAAGGCAAGATATGAGAAATCCTGGAAGGCCGTTTGTTAATGCATCACGGTTTCCCTCGGACATGAACCGTAGACCCCCTGTCGGGTTAGTTCCGCCACTATTTGAAACCTTTCATGGTCCTAATTTTCGTCACGTCATGCCCTCTGCGCCACCGACATTTGAAGGCTCACAAAGCCAGACAGCGAAAAAGGTTCTCATCAATCCGCACTTCAAAGGACCGCTGCCTTCTCATCCTCCGCAGCGGCTGGTCTATCCTACTTCGCGACCTCCACCTGGTGAGTTTTTATTCAATAACTCTGAACTAATTTTTTAAAGCGCGATTCACTTGGTCACTTTCCTTAATGTCAAAGAGGCGGGATCAGTCATGTGCCTATGAAATAAGCTTATGATTTCTTTGTTAAATATTGTAGTGACGTCCATTCTTATTCCACATAGCAATGGTTTAGTTTCATAGAAGTCAAAATATTTATGATTGGAGTTTTTTTTGCCTATTATATTCGAATACCTTTCTCTATATCTACACAAGGGAACAACTAGAAAAAATCACTAGTTTTCTCGCGGCAGGCAGATGTTTGCATATCGAATGTGGAAAGGAAAAAGGACGTAACCCACACTTAGCAAATTTTACAGGATGCACAAAAAACGATTTTGACGATTTTTGGCCATAAGCAAATTATGAAATAAACAACCTTGAAGACTTCTAAACTGGTGTTTAATTAACACAATCAAATATTAATTTAAGAAATTGTCTAGAAAAAACCTATTTTCAGTCTTTTTTCTTGGTTTCAATTTTCACAAATCCATCTTTTTTCAAACTTAAAAGTTAAATTTAGATACTAATTCAGCATTTACAGCTTACATCCTTTTGATGGAACGTGTATCAAGTATTACATTGCGATTATCGAAAAAAAGCTGTTTTGAAAAAACTGCGTTATGCCTTTTTTCCTTTCCACAGTCAATATGCAAATAATGAAATATAAACATTCTTCTCTCATTTTCATATTCGTACAACTTGAAATATCATCTTACGGTTTTGTCAAGTTGCAATAAATTTTTAATTAATTTACGATAAATGGCAAATGATTAGATAAATAGTAATAATCATTCTTTTTACTCAGTTAAGAGAACTGGTTAATGAATCACAGCTAAAGTTTTGTTTTTTTGAGGCACATTAATCATTATAATGTGTAACTTAAAATGTTTGTATATATTTATTTACAGGTGTTGAAATGCGGCAGCGTCCTCCGCCACTCGGCGACAGAAATGTGCACATGAGTGTCCCTCCTCCTTTCCTACCAGTCGGCGTCGCTCACAATGACAGTTACCATCACCGCAATGTGCAATTATTCGGTCCTGATTCCAGAGTGAGTGGGCATTATTTCATAGTATTTGTTTGTTAACCTGGTGACCGCGTACGTCTCGGATGCTGAAATGCGAAGTTTCAACTGACGATAATGTATCAAATCTTTTGTCACAATTAGGTGACGTGTGTTCTTTGTGCACAGTAGGCATAAGGAACACGCGTCATCTAATAGTGGAAGACTGTGCCCCGAGTTTGAAGCAGTTTGAAGCTTGCTATCGTTTCAAAGTGATGTCATGACATACTCGTATGTGTACGTGATGTATTTATTAACCTTTTGACCGCGGCTCGGATCCAAATCGGTTCAGATTGGGCTGCTATAGCAGTCATCCGCGGTCAAAGGGTTAAAGTGATACTGTCAAAAATAGTGTTTTTTTAGTGTGTTGGCATGTTCATTATGCATTTGGCTTCAATATAAACGAAACCAATTATTAAGTGTTTTATTTATTGCGGTACAATGGATGGAAACATTTCGAAAAATGTTGCCTCGTTCTAATTTTTTTTGATATAATAATTTTATCATTTGAATTTAATAGAGAGGCGAAGGATACGGAGGCCAGTCTCCGTTTAATCCAATGAACGGTGGCGGAAATGTGCCCTCTGACGGCCCGGTCAGTGATGAGGCGCTGGAAAGATTGACCGAACAATTCATCGATGAACAAAGAAGATGCTTACAAAAAGCAAAAGTCGCCCAGAATGACGACTTTTTCGAAAAGACTCAGAGGTAATTTCATTACTTTATTACTATTCCACTTTTTTGTGTCTAATTTTTCAGAAAAACTGATCAGCGATTGTAATCTTTTCACTCAGGTTTATAGAGAACACGACGAAAGACGTGCGAAGCGTCGAACCGATGATGGCCATCGATCCGGACGCCGCCGAAAAGGAGCGGCTGCGACGTAAACAAGAAGACTTCATCAACTCCAACCGACATAATCTCAGTCTCAATCTGAGAAGACGTCGGCTGTCTCCTTCGCATCATCAGGCAACTTCGGCTACCGGGGCACCTTATAAAGCTAAACCCAGAAAACCCCCATCTCCAGCTGCATCGCGCAAAAGGTCCAGGTCGCCTCTTCCTCAGGTATGAACTCGTTTTATTTTTCAGTTGAAGTATGTTGTCAAACACTGTTTTTATTTAATCTAGTCAAAGTTTATGCTATATGTTGTTATATACATAGCTGTGGGAGGTCTCCTTTTCTTAATGGGATGACGTATTATGTGATGTGTTTTTGAACAACCATTACCTTATATATTGGATCATATAATCAAACGCACCTAAGACACGGCCAGGCTGTAAATTATAATTACCACATTGCAGAGCCAAAGTAGTATACCGCCTTCGGATCCTGAAGAGAGGGAATATAGAGTCAGGTTGCGAGAGCAAGCGGAGATGAGAGAGAGAGTTCTTTTGGCCAAGGAAAGGAGACGAAGAAGAGATGCAAATATTGACATTAATAACACTGCCGCTGATAAAACTGTGATAGCACCACCCGACACTGTCGCATCTGCCACGTAAGAAAATTGATTTTATTATTTTACTCATTCTTTATGTAATGTTGCCTTATTCTTGTTTCTTTTTTATCCCTCTGCGGTCTAGTTGGCCAGAGCTTTGACCTAGAAATCGGGCTGGTATGGCTCCAAGTCTCTAGGTCGATTTCAATTTTTTTTTTTTTAATTTGATTATTTAAATAGTTGATCTCTTATGATTCTAATTTTAAAATTTTTAGTGCATTCACTCTCATGCCAAATATTTTTCTATACATTTTATTTCATTTACCTTCTCCATGAAGAGATGTTAGGTGATTGAATAATCAACAGTTCATGTAAAACAACTTCTGAAATCCAGGCGGTCATCAATGTATTTATTAAAGAAATCTACTGGAGTTATATCGATCGTCTAGTTCATGAGTCAGACATCTCCAAATAACCTATTTTGAGGAAAAACATTCATCTGTGCTTGAGATTTATACATTTTATCAACAAGTGTTTACAGATCACTAAAATAGCTGAATAGAACTGGATTTGTTTTAATGATTTAAGTTTGTATGTGTAGTGAACCAGACATCTGTGGTTTAAATGAACTTCTCAAGTTGAACAACGTTTTGATCTCTTGATCTTTCGATCTCTATATTGAAAAAGTTTCACATTATTCTTTCGGATGACAGGAAGTCGTAGTCAAAATATTATGTTCACTTATCACAATCTCACTATAAGAGCACTCACCAAGAAACATAATTTTAGTAATTAGCATAATATTGTTGTATATTTACAGAAAACTGACTATCCATAAAAACTTACTTTCAAAATCATTTTTTCTATTATAGCCACGAAGAATCAAAAAGACCAAATACGCCGCCTAAACATTTTGTAAGAACAGTTAAAGCTATGGAAAATCCTCCACTGCAAGTTGAATCCAAAAAGGAAACGGCGCCGGCAATAAGAGTGGAGACCGTCTCGTCTACCTCTGTCCAAGCGGAAGCGGTGACCTCTTCGAAGCCTTCTGAAGATAACGTAGAAGATAAACTGCTCGAGGAAAGTGAAATTGAACATTTCTTAGAAGAGATGCTCGAGGATGATGCGTTGCATCTTTCGGCCGATGAAGATCTGCTTTTGAGTGACGATGAATCCGGTTGTGTATCCCGCATCGCTAAACATAACAAAAAACATCGAGCCGGGAACGTGAATAAAATGGAGACTAGTTCAGAACAAATCGCAAGAAGTGATGCGAATACTGCGGAAACAAAGCGACCCGCTGTGAAACGCAACAATGCGGTCAAAGGTCCTTCTCAATTGGTGTCCTCTGGGAAATCCCCTACGGGGTGAGTTGACATTTACTTAACATTAAAAATTCGCGGAAGATTTTTTAATTTATATTATGTTTTGAAACATTTTTAAACTCAAATTATAATATATATATGTATATATCACTGGTCGCCAACCATCCGGACCTCGCGGATCACCACCCTGATTTTTACCACAAAAGTAACATACCAAATATTAAATGTTGTTACTCTCAATTTTTGCGGAAGATAGATCTATTATCCATATATTTCGCTGTGCAATGTCTTTCTTTGGCTAATAACGGTTAAAAAAGTACTGTCGGACAATAGTTATTATCTGTAGGTAGACATCCTTATGTTTTATATGGAACATCATTACATTTTAAAGACATTGCAGATCTTCAAACGATGTCGATTCAAAATGCATCCACTTGCCTTACAGTATAAACACATAAGGAACTACAGTAATACCCCGCTTAGCGCGACCCCGTTAAGCGCGGTTTCACTATAACGCTAATTTCAAATTTCGCGCTCAAATGCCTCGCATTACGCGAAAGAGTGCGTATAAACATATTTAGTCATTAACTTCTCTATGGTCGCGGGATCCCCGCTTTCTCTGAATATTCTCTTTGAAGAATTGGGAATTCCCCGTCCGTCTACTTTGTTCTATGGGGATTTCCTCGTTCGTTTCGTGTGTTCATTTGTTCCGTAATGTTAGTTCGGTTGGCTGGCAGTTTTGTTTTAACATTTATTGGAGATACATACATAATTTAACCCTACGTTAAAATGCCGCCTGTAAAGAAAAAAGAGCGTAAAAGCGTCACTTTGGAATTGAAGATGTATTTTTCCGTAAAAAATAAGAGTATGTATTGCATAAAGTGTTCTTAGAATTAAAGTGATTGATTAAAATGATTTGTATTTTTTTGTATTAAATTTTGACTATGTTTAATCATAAACCTCGATATACGCGAATTTCAGTTAACGCGATTTTTTTCGAAACGTATCCCTCGCGTAAAGCGGGGTATTACTGTACTTTGCAAAGAGGCGTTTAAGCTCCTCTCGCTGAGAAAAAACAGTCAGGTATGCAAGCTTGGCTAACTAATCATTGTCGAGCTTGCATCACTATCTGCATATTTCAACAGTTTGGATTTTTCAAGTTGAAAAGTGCTTCTTGAATGAGCCCAGGAGCTTCTGAATTGCTGAGCAGATTTATAAATATATCATGTAATAAAGTGAAAATCAGAATATAACAAAACAAATATACCCTGCGGACCACCAAAATTCTCCCCGGACTACCTCGGTTGGCAACCGCTGCACTATATATATATATATTACCATTTGCGAAAAGAGAAAACTGACACAGCAATGTATGAATATTTTTATTACTTCAGATTGAAACGTCCAGCTGCAGATAACGCCGCCAACAAGCAAGATCTTCGCAGTAAACTGGCAAGAAGTAATGATGCGACTCAGGCTCAAGAGAAGAAGACGGACCGTCAAACCCAACCCCGCCGCCAGATTGTTTATTCTGAAGCCAATTCAAATTCTAAGCAGTCTGCTGCGCCTCTTAAACAAACAGAACAGAATAATTTGAAAGGTATAGATGAGTATGACAAATTTACAATTTATTATGTATTGGTTTATCATTAAACTTGCCAAAAATTTAGACTTCATAATGACCACAATCTTTTTGCCGCAAATTGTTATTCTTCAATATTAACTTGAAACCTGAAACCTTTCAATTTAATTGCAATGACTGTCGGTACAAAATACCCGTATGGACAAATTCATAAATTGATTTATGAATTTGTTTTAAAAACGGTGCATAGCAAGAGCAATTGGTTAACTGAACCCATCCTGCTATTCTCACACTCTCCGGAAAGATGTTGAACGGCTGAATAACTACCGGTTCAGATAAAAACCAATACAGTAAAAGTCCGTTAATTCGAACAACGATAGTTCGTAATTCGAAATGTTCGAAATTTCTCAGTCACAAAATTGACTTTTCAAAGTAAATTCTACCGATAATTCGAAATATCGCATATTTCGTAATTTGTAATGTTTTTCGTCAAAATATACTTACGATTTCTAATAATTCAAAATTTCGTAGAGGCTTTTGTCACACTAATGTGGTGAACAGATGGTAATAACGGAATTGTAAGGACAGAAAACACAAAAAAAATCTCAAAGCTGCGCGAATCCGAACTTGCCAAGCAAATATGCATCTTATGCATTTTTTATTTGACAGATATTCTAACATCTTTGTTTACCAAGGAATGTGTTCCTCTGTTGTGTCTTCACAACAAACCCATTAGTGTAAGGGAGACATCAATATAAAGTGAAGTATAACATGATAACAAAATCCGTTTTTGATTCGAACGCACATTAGTGCAAGAGAGACATCTATATATTAGGTATTTACTAAAACTTTGAATGGTACACTGTTCGTAAGTGACGTCATTCTATTTTATAGCATGTGTCCGAACAAATGACAATAGTGTTTTTTATTCATATGAGATAAAATAATTGTATATATTTTTTTGTTCTTTTTTTTCATTTGAATATGTTCTATTATCGTAATATTGCCGAAATACATGATTTTTATTCTGACAGAACGAAGAAATGGCCGCATTTCAAGCCGGCGACAATTGCTGGGTTTTTTTTTTGTGATTGCGTAATTCGTAATTTGAATTCTATTGTTATTATTATGAAAACTTGACTATAATTTTTATTTTGACAACGAAAAAATAGCCACGATGTTCGGCAATTGCCGCGTTTTTTTTTTTTTTGTGATCGCGTAATTCGTAATTCGAATTTTTTTGGGAAATTCGGTCCCTTGAATTTCGAATTAACGGACTTTTACTGTACTGTCGAGATGGTCCATTAGGAATCCACACGTTCAAAATTATATAAATATAACAAAGTATAATTTAAAATAAACATGATAAAGCATGAAATGAAACAGAATCTCTTATGTATAATAATTTTTATAATGTTTATTTGCTTCTAGAAAAGGAAACACAAATTGTGAAATCCCCTAACAAGTGGAGGTCTACATTTACTGAAGAAAAGGTATAAATTTTAATTGAATTGTTTTATGTTAACATTTAGTTTGTAAATTCCTAAATATATTTTTAATAGTAGTATTTTTAGATGTTTTCATGCATGTAAATGTCATTTTTTTTTAAATTTTAGGCAGAACGCATCGCTCCCATCATGGCTCGTGCGATCTCCGCCGTCATACGCACCGCAGTGGCCGAGGCCAGCGTTCGTAAAGTCATTCCTTCCACCCGTCAATCGCAGGGGCAGTCTTCCAAAGCCTGCACCCCAAACGGTTCTCCGCCCGAAGGAGCCAAAAGCGGGAGCGGCATCTTCGGAGGGCGTCGGGTGGTATTGGGAACCGGAACAGGATCCGCAGGGGGCAACTCGGGCAGAGTCGTGCTGCCCAGACAAAAGAGGCAACCCACCGTGATAGTGGAAAAGGAGGACAGCGATGAACCGGAGCCGTACGACGAAGACGAAGATGCGGCCTCTGCTGCGAGGGAGAACGGAAATCGGGCTGCAGTGAGCGGCCTCCCTCCCGGGATGACCGAGGCCAGACTGCTTTCGTTGTGCGGTTCGCAAGTGGAGGTACCTCATTATGACTACAGTCTCAATTTATGTATTTCATATGATCGGTGGCCCCCGGAATGCAACAATCTCAACTGTTTTGATGGTTCAATTTCAATTCTCTCGTGTGATGATTAGAAAATTTATGTAGTTTACAATAAGTAACTCTATTCACTTTAGTTCTTTTAAACTTTTTTTTACATCCACAGGAAAAATTATTTAACAGTTATTTTGAATCGTTGTAGAACCTTGCCAGTTTGAACGCGGTATCATTGAATTATTACATATATTCTTTTTTATTCAAGTCTCTATAAGAATGTATCTATGCTCTGAATTTTTCTGATTCCTAACCAAACTTAATTTGGCGGTTTTAAATTTAAAAAATAAATTTCTTTTTCAGTGAAATTTTGACAATCTTATCAATTGATTTAGCATATTTGGTCATAAATTCCTCGAGAGAGATAGGTATTTTTTTATTTTTAAATAATCATTTAGAACAGGGGTCTCCAAACTATGGCCCGCTAGCACCGCCAATCTGGACTTGCCCGGTATCCGTATGTCGGTATGATGAGCTAGCTAGGTCTCTGTCCTTGGGAGGAGTCGGTGTGGGCCTTAGGCTAAAAATTTTGAAGACCCGCAGCTTACAATAGGATTCATTCTAAACTCCTTGACAGGTGACGTAGCTTCAATGTTTACCTAGAAGGACGGAACGGTCCATACCTTTAAAAATGTAATTTTCCATGGCCTGCCGTTGTTAATATACTTGTTTTGAACTGTCGCCGATGAATCGACAACCAAATCATTTTCACATTTCCACAGAGCGTCGATAGACTGGTGGTCTGAATGTAAAGAGGTTAAATAATAATACTTCTTGAAAATAATTTAAATTGCATTTGTCATAGTTGGGTTTTTAATTAAAAGGCTTACGGTCAAATTACCTTAAAATTTATCCTGAGTGGTCTACTGTGATTTAAAATTTTTGAATTTCCTTATATTGCGGTTTCTAAATATTTACAGATAGATGCTTTATATAAGATATCTTTTTTGTTGATGATATTTGCACAATTCAAATAATATCCAATGAGGTTTTACTGTATCTGTGTTTCATTAAAATGAATGTACGCACACAAGGAAAGCGTTGAACTGCTTTTTTCTCGAAATACTGTATATGTTGCTTCGCGGGCTGCCGGCTCTGAATCCTGATAGCGTTTCTCAAATACCATTAGATCTTAAGATGTGACTCATTTTGCAGTTTATGTTGTATACGGTCGTATTTAAACCATATATGTTTTTCAATATATCCAAACATTTTATATTGGATCGAAATATGTGTTCGGTAATATTTTCCGTAGTTGAAATATTTAGATTGTTTTTTTTATACTCGCTGTTTCACAAGAAGGTACAAACCTTAGCTTGTTTCTTTTTAAAATGTTGCTATGTATGTCCAGAATATTATAAAGTTTGTGTTGGTGCGATTTCGATATTGCATTACTGTCGATGGCGGCATATTTAATGCATTGCATTAAATTTTTGGGGCATTAAACATTAGCTAATGATTAATTTTCACGTTCCATTTACGATAATCTTTGCGCATCTTCTCATTTAAATTTTAAACGAATATCCAATCGTATTCATTGTATTGTTACATTATAAATCTTTGCATCGAAACTGATCATAATTTCCAATCTATTCTGGAAATATCTATGATGTGTGAAAAGAATAATAATATTCAATTGGATGCTGGCTCTGCACACTATACTGTTAAATAGCAAATTTTTAGAGAGATTAACCCTTTGAGTAGAGAATTATTTTTTCATGAAATTAGGTTTATGAAATATACTGAATATTTTTACTACTACATAATGTAAAAAAAAATATGAAAACATGTTATTTCTGTTACGACACATAACCTGGGATGAATAATACCTATTATTTCAAATAGTTTGTAAATTTTCAATGTCATCTAGAGGTGACCTTTTATTCCAATTCGGGCCTAGATCTATCTCGAGTACATCTGTGCAGACATTGACATGGATTCCAGAAATAAAATTGAAAAGAAATACATTTTTACACTCAATATTTTTGTATTTTCTGTGCATATAAATTTAAATAATATGAAAAAATATAATGTGATGCGACTAGGAAATAATTGAAATTTCATATTTCATAATAATTGCCAGCCCGGCCAAAGATCACAGATGCTGCAAGGCATGTGCGCGCCCGTACGTCTCGAAGGGTTAATATAACAGGAGACGTGGCAATGTCAAATTGACACAATAAATCTTTGGCATATGAAACCTAATTATTTTTTAGTTAATAAAAATGTGTAGATTTGTAACGCTGTCATAATTTTTTACATCACCATTTACATTGAAAAGTAATGTTTTTTAGGTAATTAAAATTCAAACAAAAGTTAGTACAGTTTTATGGTTAAAATATACTCAATCGAACATTTGAAACATTTTGGTTTTCTCGCATCTCTGTTAAACAGCTTAACGACCGCGGATGCGTATTTGAGTCTTTGAAAAACAAAGGTTGCTGGCCAGGGGACTCATATATGCGTATAGGCGAAGTATCTGGAAGCTAAGAAAATTAAATTTGGTAAAGATATCTCAATTTTTTTATAAATTATAGTGAATTTAGTAAAATTACAATTTTTGCGAATTTTTCGCAAAATTGCCCAGCCGCCAGGTGAAATTTTATAAAAAAAACGTGCGGTCGTTAAGCTGTTAACAGCTTAACGACCGTGGACGCGTATTTGAGTCTTTGAAAAACAAAGGTTGCTGGCCGGCGGACATGGATATGCGTATAGGCGAAGTATCTGGAAGCTAAGAAAATTTAATTTTGTAAAGCTATCTCAATTTGCTTACTAATTATAGTGAATTTAGTAAAATTATAATTTTTGCGAATTTTTCGCAAAATTTTATTTCGCCAGGTGAAATTTTATAAAAAAAACGTGCGGTCGTTAAGCTGTTAATATAATGTTTTTCACTGAAGTCAATATTCATAGAACAAATAAATGAATTTGATATGCGAAGTTGAGTGTTTTTATGACGTAAGAGTTCCAGAAGACGATTCTCAGTCAATCGGATATTCAACGTCTGACATAATTGACAGTCGTCTCTGATATAATGAGTAGCATTTTAGTTGAAATTTTCATTGATTTTTGATGTATTTACAAAATTGCTCATTCTTAAGGGTCGATGATTTTTTTTTTCATTGATTATATTATTAAGTTCTGGAAACTTCAAATATGCTTTTCTATAAAGACTGATACTGAAATTTGTGTCGACGCCCTCATATATGATATATCTAACCGAGTGAAAATGGTTATTTTTGTTTTATTATTGAAGCTTAAAATTGACAATATCATATTGATATTTTGGTCATGACATTGTAATATTTCAATCGTTGATAATGTTTCGCTGTAATGTGGGTTCGATTCCCTTATGAACTGTGGTGTTTTTTTTAGACTTATTTGTGTACCTATTATATTGATTTATTAGAACCTAGAATGGATTCTGTAGACATTATAGGAATGTAGAACTTTGTAATATACAACATTTTTTGTAAATATTGCCAAATGATCTTTGTTGTTTTGATGAATGATATTCGAGTGGCGATTCTTTGTATAAGTTAACATTCATTTTGATAATGCAAATATCTCTCATCTTGAATACGCTAGTGATTTAATATGTTTTATTAATATTTATTGTGTTACAACTGCTGCACCGTTTGGGAAACGCTATCAGGAATTTATTACTCTTTTTAAGTTCTCAAAAATACACATTAATAGTTTTTATATTTTTATCCTATCGTAACATATTATTATATATATATATATACATGTATTTATTATAACATTATCTGTGATATAACTCGTAACAGATCTGTGATATTTTAGAATATCGGTTAAGTTTGCTCAAGACTATTTCTGTGATATCTACCTATAGCACTATTTAAACAATAGCATGCTACAAAATTAATATATCTAGTCGTTCATTCTGTGCCCTAAGAGAATATATTATAATATAATAGACTTGTATTATCATATTGATTTCTTATCATTTTTACGATATATTTTTGATAACTATTCAATGTGAGCGCAGAATTCATTTAATTAAGAGACACGTATTTTTTGCATCTATTTTTTCCAATTTTAGCATTTTGATTTTTGTTTTTTGTAGCATTTAAAATGTTTAATTTGAACATCTTTTTCCATTAGACAAATTTAAAAAAAAAGATTTCGATGAATTTTAACAAAATTTACATAACACAACAATTAAAAAATAAGTTTTCTAATTAAAGTATAAGATGAAAAATACAATACAAAAAACATAAAAATACTATATTGAATTAATATTTATTAAAACTAAGCATGGAGCATGTTTCCACAGAGCTTCATAAAGATTTGTGTGACGATCGTTGACATTAAATTATTGATCCCATAGCAGCACAACCAAACTCTTCAATAATTATATTATCCATTTGTTTAAAATTACTTTATACTTGTTTGAAATAATGCTCATATTGACATTGAGCTTTAAAAAACTAAACCGTTTCATTAATAGTAATGCTGAATTTTGAATCTGCCATAGATGGATTCACCCAATCTTTGGAAGTATAAATTTGGATGCGAATAAAGTTTGAGGAGGCTTTTCTGAGCAACCTTTTGTAATGTATGACTCCAACTCTCTTCTTTTGTTATCAGTAGTAGACAAAAACTTTTGTTTCATATTTACATCACGGTAACCTTTACCTTAAAAATAACATTTATTTATGATTTTAGCAAATATTTGCATATTTTATGAATTTCGCATTTATTAGCATCTATTCCGAATTTTAGCATCTATAGCACAATGCTAAAAATACATGTCTCTAATTATAATATTACTTTTTTATACTATACTTGTTTTTTATATTGAAATTGTATAATTAAGTGTCTTGAAATATTATTTGAAGTAGAAATTGTTTTGACATATATATTATGGGCTGTTTTTGATATTTTAAATTATATTTGGTGTCTTGAAATCTGTGATATAAATCATTACAATATTTTTAGGTGCTTTTTGTCGAAAAACGTTTTCCAGTTGAGATTTGCTCGGAAGCTCGACGCAATTATTTTTAAAATTAACATTATTTAGTAATTTTAGTACTGTTTTTTAACAATCCTCGACTGCGACACGATAATATACGTGCGCTTCTCTAATTGACGTCAAAACAAATAAAATTATTCAAAGATCTTTGAAAAACAAATGTGACATTGAACGCTCCCGCTATATTTTGTCTATTGATATTCAACATCTCTATCTTGTGTACTAATTTTTTCTCTATCTGATTTAATTGATGATGTGTAATTTGAATAATATTTTTATTGGTTTGTAAATTTTTTTATAAGCACAACAGACCTGATCGGTCAGCGTTGCGCCTATGTCAGAGTGTTACCTTATATATTTATCCACTCTCAGTGTGGTACGTTTGAGAAATCTGAAATCGGGATAGATTTGGTTCGGTAGAATCTTCGATAGTCATAGTGCAATTCAAAACGTGTAAAAGTTGTGTGAGATATTGTAAAAACTGAAATTATTGAAACCTGTGTGAGTTTTGTGATTCTTTCGAATGCCTCTTTCATGTCTCTGTGTTTTGACTTCAGTTTAATGTGTGTTCATATCACTTTATTGGAGTACAGTATCTTGTCTTGTATTAAAAAAAAATCCTAACTTGCGCTTCCTTACTAAAAAAATATTAAAAAACTTAAGCTATCGGTGAACCTTTCGCCTTCGAGCTCTATTTAAGAAAGTTTTCAAATTATGCAAATGTTTGTTTGAAAGAAAATTATTAGAATACAATAAAAAATGTAGCCGTTAACTTGTTCCATGGCTATGTATTGTGACCTCGAGATCACTAAAATAATTATAATTTTCCAAGAGACGGGTTTCTCGAGGTGATTTTCTCTTTTTTCTCATGTATTTCATACAAAGAAGAATCGAAATAATATAAGGAATACTAGTTATTCTATAAAATCATTCTTTAAACACAATCGCTTCTGAAAAGCTGCACAATTTGTCGTTTTCGGACCGCCGTAGAGAATTAGAAAATACTCTCAAGGTATGAACCGTTAAATTTCATCAAATTAAGAGAAATAACGTCATACAATTTTTGTTATGTTTATATAACTCGATATTTTGTGTAACAATTTTGAACAATGTGTGTGTATTTGCAATATATGAATAATGACATGTTTTCTGTTCATAAAACTATCTTAGAACTGACAGCCAAATCTATGTGATTTCACATTGAGGACAAATTTGATCAACTTTGTATTCCATGACTTTGGAAACTTTCCGGAAACAATTTGAAAAAAAAAACTTTTCTTTTTCACACTATCTATGTATTTTTACAATTTTATCTGTATAGAAATATAGTTTCCACTCCCATCTCAATTGCGAAATTACACTTAAATGTATTAAAATTATCACAGATTGGCGATAGGGACTGTCATTTTTGTCTTATTTTATATCAGATTTATTTTTCTGTCGTAAAATTATCGGGAAGGGTGAAAATATATCAATTAAAAAAAAAGAGCTGGAGATATTATGGAGCGAGTGTTGGTGTTGCAGAAAGTGAAGATGGGCAGCGCGACGGGAACGGCCGAAGCGACGTTCCTCTCCCTTGACGCGTGCCAAAGATTCATCACCCGTTTCAATGGAAGATTCGTCGCAGCCTGCTGCCTTCGAGTTCGACTCGCCGATTGAATCGTCACCTCGCAGACGACGGCACCGTTTCCTCTATTTTTCTGCACACATTATCCTGACTGGCATTGTGTAAAAGGAAAGACTCGCGCCGATCTGTCGGTTGCGAAGTCTCACCGTCTTCTGTTTATGTAACATTCTCTATTATGAACCGGTAACATTAAATGTAAGCGAAATCGCATTCTATCAATCGAATAATGTAATAGATTTTTCTCCATATCGAGACGGTAGAATTAATTAGCTAATTATTATTTCATGTCATTAACAGTCATGCTTAATATAACAACAGTTTTTCATTTAACTTTCTCTAATGATAATTGTAGTATTTATCACTTTTACTGAATGTTGATTTTTATCTTTGCTTTCAAGACTGCTCTCTTAGAGAATCTCCCATCTCACATAATATTATTCAAATTAGGATTTGTCTGCGAATGTTAAATGAGAGCACTTTACTTTTTTGTTTTTCTCAACATTTCCATAAGAGTAAGCTTCGTAATTGTATGTAATCATTTTCATTACAACATTTAACTGTGTTAGTATGCATTTGTGTATATAGTGTTTACATTTATCGTAATGTTAATTTCCTGCTAAGGTATCGTAATGTAACATGTGTTTTATTGTTTAATAATTTTATCTCATTTTGATCCAATATTGTTAACACGATCCATCGATTCTTGTGTGCATTGGAACTTTTTATTTAAACGATTTGACAATTGAAAAGTTCCATTTCCAATACGGCATCGTATAACTGACTAGAGCTAGTTTTAAAATTTTCATATATTTTTCTGTGATCGGGTAAAAAAAGGATTCCTTTTCTAAAAAAATCCTCATGAGAATTGTTCATTTGCTTAATAATAGCTATCTCCGCAGTGTCAGTAAATTTCCTTATTTCACTTCAAACTGAAATCAATATAGACATTGAACAGTTTCAGTATTGTATACTCTTTTCGGTTTCATGCATCTAAAGCGTCGATGTTACTATTATAATTTCTAGTTTTACTGATTAAAAAAATATTTCTCGGTTACAGATCGCAGGTTTTTTGATAATTAATATAGGGCCATTTCACTTTCTCGTGGTTAACTCTGCTTAACGTACGCTTAACTCTGAATATATTTATAATAGGTCGATTGCTGAAAATTGATAAAAGAAGACGAGACATCGTTTGAGCGTTGTCAAGATTTATTTTTACAAAAATAGTTTCTGTCGCATTAAAACGGGTTGACAATTTTTATCTTTTAATTTGTTGCAAAACGATTTCATTTATTTGAGAGTGCGAGGTTCGCATTTATTGTAAAGGCAAAATGAGTCTTGAGGTCTTCGATGAGAATTTCAGTTGAATAACATACATATATATACTGCGTATTGTTTAGTCGTATTGTTTTATATAACTTGTTTCCTTACCGAGTTAATTGTTCATTGAAATTGAGACTTTATTCTAGAATAGTTTTAGTCCAAAATATTGTTTTATTTAGTTAACTTTGTAGTTACATCTTTTTGAAAATAAACATATATTTTGATCCCCGATATAGTTTTAATTGTCTGTAAATATTACAAATATGTTTTGTATACAATTTTTTATATTGCGCTTTATGCTCTTTCAAACATTGTTTTGAGATGTGAAAAATAAATCTATTTTAAAAGTTTCCGAATGCGTTTTACTTCCCTTGATAAATTGCATGTACCGATCTGACTGATCAAAAACCAATTTTTAAATTACAATATTGCCATTAAAAAATATATCATAATCATAAACTGGTGTTTTCCATAAATAAATATGGTTTCTTTCTAAAAATATGAATATATCATTGAAAAAGGCATTTCTGTATCCTATCAATACCTCTATAACTCTTGGCCGATTTAAATTGTTTCAATTCAACTATTTCTATACATTCAGAATTTGATTTCGGTAAATTGTCAATTCAGAGATACTAGTATTTTTACATTTTCAAAACTGATATTTAGGTATTGAAATAACACCACAAATACCAGGATCCTGGTTTCGGTAATACCGGTATTGCAATTCCTAGTAGTGGTGTCGTAAAAAATTGTCAGGAGGGAAAAAAACATTCAAACCTTAATAACATTTTATTTAAATTTTATTTTACAACATTATTCATAAATAATACAAAATTCACTAATAATCCTTACAATAAATCTTAAGTATATAAGTACTAATAATAATTATTAAAATTCTCCACCTTAACCGCTTCCATGCCTAAATTGTAAATAAGGCTACAGGCCACCTGTTTTTATTGTACCAAAAATGTCATAAATCTTATCACAATCGCACATTTATTGTTTCTATTCTAATTCTACTTCTAATCATTTATTGTTTCTACTATATTCCGGCTAAGCATGGATAACGTTCGTAAACCAATGTCGACTAAAAATATTAAGTGTCGCGCCATTTGAGACCTCAAAGTTGCTCACGCCCGTGCGTGTAAGGCATTGACGTCGAGTACTCTACTCGCGTAAGGCACTGAACTGGTTAATACCGCAACTTAGTCACTAGATTTTTAATATTTTTGAGATAGTGAGAATGATTTTACATATTCTAAAATTGGAAATTCAAAATTCAATTGGAACATTATTTAATTGTTCCCGATTATAAAAAATACCATTTTTATTTTAAATAATGATGTATGTTAATCAAATATTTTATTATCTCAAAAAGGTTCGCAAATCAGTCCCTTAGTTCGTATTATTGAGGTGGCGATTTGTATTTTCTACTACTATTGAATGATACTATGACTTTATTCAGGATAAATATTACTCTCACAGGGTTGCATATATTGCAATATTCAATCTCTTCGAAATTGTCATAAAAGTCTTACAAAGTAAACATTAATCACTTTGAGGGTAGAGGTAGAAAAACTTATAAGATTTAAAAAAATACAATATTCATTTGTACTACTTTCACTTTTATTTTAAAAGATTAGGACCAGTTTCGCTCATGATTAGCATTATCAACTGATTAGATAATAAAATTTTGCAGTGTTATTTATAAACAACAAATTGAAATGAACAATTGGTCTTGAAAAGAATTTAAAAATTGCAATACAAAATATGAATAAGCGACACTAAATTGACATTCAGTCAGTCTAAATGACTTATCTAGTATGATTACTGGATGCCCTTGATTTGACCGCATTTGATAGTTAAATTTTGCATTGCAGATAACATATTGAATTACAGGTATTGAAGTACTCTACTGAAATTTCTAAAAAAACGAACATGGGCGAAATCATGACGGGCGTGTTTGATACTGGACTGATATTGTAAAAGATATATAATATAATTTGGTATGTATTATTAAATATTCAAATCGGTCAACAGATATTTATGTTAGACCTAGACAATAAGTGATATCTCTCTTTTTTAGTGTTCACTGTCAATACTTGGTGGAAAGGCATTATATTAATAAAAACACAATATTTCTTTGTACTTCATTCCACTTTATTAATTAGGTCAGGACCGGTTTACCGGATTATCAGTTGACAATGCTCGCAATGAGCGAAGCCGGTCTTGACCTAATTAATAAAGTGGAATGAAGTACAAAGAAATACTGTGTTTTTATTAATTATCTCTCTTTTGTGATTGCGCATGAATGGCCATAGTCAACGTTCAAAGTTTTCGGTTGGTACTTATGACGTTATGCAGCTACTGCTATACAATTTTTTAGTTCGGATTAAGTAATATTTGAACATAAATATGTTAAAATTTACTTCACAACTGAGGCAAGAAAAACCTCTTAAACCACTTCCTAGAATTTAAATATGAATATAACAAGCACGCATGGTTACAATTTGAAATAATAATTCTATTTAACTACAGCGACAGTAACACTGCATTTACTTTTGGTGACGGTTACTGGTAATTATATTTCAAGATTTAAAGAAAACATGTTTTATTCATATTTATTTTCAAAACCTATAAGCCAAAAATTGTATTACACATACACAACCAGAATTCTAAATAGTAATTGTGAAATCATATAAGCCAAATCAATATGAGGTTCATTTAAAATTTTTGCATGGTTGATGTCATTGTATGTTTTTATGTATTCCTAAATATCAATATTTCTCAAATCGCTCATCTTATTTGCCTGCTGTTTTGTTAAAAAAAAATTGCGACATTCATGCAAAAATTAGTAAAATTGAAGATAAATTTAGATTTTGATAATTACATAATGGAATCATAATTACTAACAATAAAAACTGACTGAAATTATGACAGATCTGAGTAAAAAGGCCTAGTGAAGCCATATAAACAGACCACGATGAATATTTGATTCTTACATAACAGACTCGATCAAAGATCACACAATATTATGTAGTACTTTTTTCAATTATACCTAGCTCACTATACTGATAGTCAGATACTCTCCTAAAAACTTAAATCATAAATGGAATTTCCATACATATTATTGATCACACGACGCATACAATTTTAAAGTCTAGCTTTGTTTAATGTTGGGATCTGCTGCAATATTATGATTACCAAAAATTAGCTATTTTAACATTTATAAGTTTTCGGAAATTTGTAGGATCGCAGTGTAAGTATGTTATTAAACATTATACATGTTTATTTAAGAAAAATATTTAAGTCTGTTTAAAGGAAAGGTTAATAAACTTGAGACTGCAGCACAAAAGACACGAATCATTAACAGTTGTGTTTTTTTACTTGGCAATATATATCGGTTTAAAATATTATGAAAATAAATATTATTTTCAACTTTTCAGGAAGTATTTTGTTGTTCATCACATAAGTTAATCACAGATAATTAAGGTAATTTGAATAAAGACTCTTAAATAAATAAATAGATTTGCAGTATAATAGATTACATACATTAATAGATTTTTTTAAAAATAAATATTAATGTAAAGAAAGGACCTTGGATTGGGAGTGGATCAAACAATGTATGATTTATATGAGCTAATCCAACCAGTCATTTGAGTCCAATCAGGGAATGAATCAAGAAATTCTCTAAATTCGGTCGTTCTTGCAGATTCATGGTGTATGTGATTGCCCGCTAATCCGATATCTAAAATCGGTTTTTCCAGCATATCAGCTGTTGTGACCTGCCATGAAAAAAGTAAAGCGGCTCATTCAGTACACTTTTTGACACAACACACTTTTCAACTTGAAAGTTGTAAAACTTTTAAATATTAACTAGCTGTAAGCCCGTTGACCTCAATGGGGGGGATTTTTGTTGCATTTTTAAGTTGTCAGAAAATTTACTGGCGTGAAAAATAAATTGTAAATTGTAAATAATGTAATTTTTAGAACAATTGAAATGTTTAAGTTTGCTAACAAATATATTTCGTATAAGAAGAAATAGATCTCGGGACATATATCGACACCCCTGCAGTATTTAAATTGTAAATAATATAATGTTTAGAATATTTGAAATGCTTAAATTTGCTAACAAATATATTTCCTAGAAGAAGAAATATATCTCGGGGCATATATCGAGAGCCCTGCAGTATTTAAATTGTAAATTATTTAATTTTTAGAATAATGTTTAAGTTTGCTAACAATTATTTTTTGTAGCAGAATATTTTAAAATAAAAGTCGAAATATAGTTCTATAAAATATCCATACCGTTATTAGAATATTCCTAAAGCATGTAAGAAATTAAAAAGATTTTCAAGGCCGGATGCAAAATATAACCATACCTTCCAATAATCGAATCAATGACACTGATCAAAATCTGTCAAATCAGCTCCAAAAATTTTTTTCCCAGCCCTATGATTGTAGCTTCAAAAAATCGAATAAGTATCTTTGATTATTTAAAAAACTTCGTAGCGATGCAAACTTTCAAATAAAGTTCTCTCAATATTATTACGATGTTTCAGTTCTAAGCCAGGAAATTTGAATTTTGAATATAAAAAGATGTCCATTCCAATTGAACGAACGACAAATTACAAAATATGCTATTCAAAATAAACCGTTAGCATTGGTCGAAAAATGTGCTGTTCAAAATTAACCGTTATCATTGGGCGAAAAGGACAGTGTGACTGACATATTTGTAATTATTTTATCGGCTATTAATGTGATAATATGTAGGGGTATAAATATGTTGTTTAAAATGAATGAGATTAATAATTTAATTCTGTAATTTACTTTCGGTGATCATTGTTTATTTGGGGCTTATTTTACGAGAAAATTTAAAAAATTCAAGAAGTTACGTCGCTGAAAATTTTTCATAGCAAATTAAAGTGTTATAAATTTACTTAATATACTTACATTGAAAGTGAGCGATAGACTATAATCGGTTGAACCGCTCCCTGTTACAATGTGAAGGAAATAAGTGGGTCTACCATTCCTCTCTTCTGACTCTTTAGGTAAAGATGGCACACTCCAACTCGACAGCTCTGCTCCAATACGTGGCACAAATGTTAATGTCATGCGATTAGGACCTAAAAATGTTTAATGTCAGATACAAGAATGTCATAAAAACATTATATTGATACATTTTTCCTCCCTGCCCAAAAGCCAGGAGTAGTCTTTGTCTTTTAAAAGATGAGAACAGAACCGAATTACAAAACGAGTCAATTGTCCACAATAGTGACTGTAACCATTCCGCAGATCCCAGCCGACAAACCAGATCCTCATTTACTCCCAGAATTACATATTTGCGGAGATTCGTGAGGAGATTCTTAGGCAAAAGTAGTGGGGAGGCTTGTCACTACCCAAACATTCTAAATATGCCAAGATTTAAGCATCTCTATGAATCACTCCTAAAAATGAATAATTATTTATGGTGGTTGCCCTTGGCAACGAATTAATTGGAGTCTTTTGTTATTTTTCAATAAATTTATTATATCTTTATCTTAACATTAATAGTCGATAAGGTCCGTCTGTAAAACGTCCGCAGTAAGGTACAGACCAATGATTTCGATTTATTCTGAACAGCACATTTTTGAAATGTTGTTCTATCCAATGGAAGCGGCTTATTTTAAACAGCACGTGAATGTTCTGATATCGCCACGTTTGAAAATTCGATATTTCTTGGTGTAGAGCTAAAGTATAGTATCACCATACATCATAATATTCGAATAATCAAAGACTTTAATTCGACTATTGCAAACTATGATTATAGGGCTATCGAAAGAATCGTTTGATCGTGTGAGTCGATGTGAGACTAATATTTTTTGGAGCGGATTTGATCAATTGAATCATAATGATGAATCATTTCACGTCTGACCTTGAAAATCTGTTAGAATTCTTTAATACATTAAGAATATTCAAATTATGATATGGATATATCATAGAATAATATTTTGCTTTTTTCATACACTTGGACAAAATGTGCAACTGATTTTTTATTGAAAAATTGGATTTGATCTTGTGATTTTTATTGGAAATAATTGTTAAATAATTTAAAATCCGAAAAATAATTGTTGGCAAACTTAAACATTATTCCAAAAATTAAGTAATTTACAAAATTTCTGCTACTACGAAAGATGATTGTTAGCAAACTTTAACATTATTCCAAAAATTAAATATTTTACGAAATTTATGCTACTACGAAAAATGGTTGTTAGCAAACTTAAACATTATTCCACATATTAAATAATTTACGAAATTTATGCTACTACGAAAAATGGTTGTTAGCAAACTTAAACATTATTCTAAAAATTAAATATTTTACGAAATTTATGCTACTACGAAAAATGGTTGTTAGCAAACTTGGACATTATTCCAAATATTAAATAATTTACGAAATTTCTGCTCCAACGAAAAATGGTTGTTAGCAAACTTGAACATTATTCCAAAAATTCAATAATTTACGAAATTTCTGCTACTACGAAAAATGGTTGTTAGCAAACTTGGACATTATTCCAAAAATTCAAAAATTTACGAAATTTCTGCTCCTACTAAAAATGGTTGTTAGCAAACTTGGACATTATTCCAAAAATTCAATAATTTACGAAATTTCTGCTCCTACGAAAAATGGTTGTTAGCAAACTTGAACATTATTCCAAAAATTCAATAATTTACGAAATTTCTGCTACTACGAAAAATGGTTGTTAGCAAACTTAAACTTTATTCCAAAAATTCAATATTTTACGAAATTTATGCTACTACGAAAAATGGTTGTTAGCAAACTTAAACATTATTCTAAAAATTAAATATTTTACGAAATTTATGCTACTACGAAAAATGGTTGTTAGCAAACTTGAACATTATTCCAATTATTAAATAATTTACGAAATTTCTGCTCCTACGAAAAATGGTTGTTAGCAAACTTAAACTTTATTCCAAAAATTCAATAATTTACGAAATTTCGGCTACTACGAAAAATGGTTGTTAGTAAACTTAAACTTTATTCCAAAAATTGAATATTTTACGAAATTTATGCTACTACGAAAAATGGTTGTTAGCAAACTTAAAAATTATTCCAAAAATTAAATATTTTATGAAATTTCTGCTCCTACGAAAAATGGTTGTTAGCAAACTTGAACATTATTCCAAAAATTCAATAATTTACGAAATTTCTGCTACTACGAAAAATGGTTGTTAGCAAACTTAAACTTTATTCCAAAAATTGAATATTTTACGAAATTTATGCTACTACGAAAAATGGTTGTTAGCAAACTTGAACATTATTCCAATTATTAAATAATTTACGAAATTTCTGCTCCTACGAAAAATGGTTGTTAGCAAACTTAAACTTTATTCCAAAAATTCAATAATTTACGAAATTTCGGCTACTACGAAAAATGGTTGTTAGTAAACTTAAACTTTATTCCAAAAATTGAATATTTTACGAAATTTATGCTACTACGAAAAATGGTTGTTAGCAAACTTAAAAATTATTCCAAAAATTAAATATTTTATGAAATTTCTGCTCCTACGAAAAATGGTTGTTAGCAAACTTGAACATTATTCCAAAAATTCAATAATTTACGAAATTTCTGCTACTACGAAAAATGGTTGTTAGCAAACTTAAACTTTATTCCAAAAATTCAATAATTTACGAAATTTCGGCTACTACGAAAAATGGTTGTTAGCAAACTTAAACTTTATTCCAAAAATTGAATATTTTACGAAATTTATGCTACTACGAAAAATGGTTGTTAGCAAACTTGAACATTATTCCAAATATTAAATAATTTACGAAATTTCTGCTCCTACGAAAAATGGTTGTTAGCAAACTTGAACATTATTCCAAAAATTCAATAATTTACGAAATTTCTGCTACTACGAAAAATGGTTGTTAGCAAACTTAAACTTTATTCCAAAAATTCAATATTTTACGAAATTTCGGCTACTACGAAAAATGGTTGTTAGCAAACTTAAACTTTATTCCAAAAATTCAATATTTTACGAAATTTATGCTACTACGAAAAATGGTTGTTAGCAAACTTGAACATTATTCCAAAAATTCAATAATTTACGAAATTTCTGCTACTACGAAAAATGGTTGTTAGCAAACTTAAACTTTATTCCAAAAATTCAATATTTTACGAAATTTCGGCTACTACGAAAAATGGTTGTTAGCAAACTTAAACTTTATTCCAAAAATTCAATATTTTACGAAATTTATGCTACTACGAAATATGGTTGTTAGCAAACTTGAACATTATTCGAAAAATTAAATATTTTACGAAATTTATGCTACTACGAAAAATGGTTGTTAGCAAACTTAAACTTTATTCCAAATATTACATAATTTACGAAATTTCTGCTCCTACGAAAAATGGTTGTTAGCAAACTTGAACATTATTCCAAAAATTCAATAATTTACGAAATTTCTGCTACTACGAAAAATGGTTGTTAGCAAACTTAAACTTTATTCCAAAAAATCAATAATTTACGAAATTTCTGCTACTACGAAAAATAGTTGTCAGCAAACTTGAACATTATTCTAAAAATTAAGTAATTTCCGAAGTTTCTGCTACTACGAAAAATTGTTGTTAGCAAACTTAAACATTATTCCAAATATTAAATAATTTACGAAATTTCTGCTAACTATAAAAATAAAATAAATTAAAATAAAATAAAATAAAATAAAATAAAATAAAATAAAATAAAATAAAATAAAATAAAATAAAATAAAATAAAATAAAATAAAATAAAATAACATAAAATAAAATAAAATAAAATAAAATAAAATAAAATAAAATAAAATAAAATAAAATAAAATAAAATAAAATAAAATAAAATAAAATAAAATAAAATAAAATAAAATAAAATAAAATAAAATAAAATAAAATAAAATAAAATAAAATAAAATAAAATAAAATAAAATAAAATAAAATAACATAGAATAACATAGAATAAAATAAAATAAAATAAAATTAAATTAAATTAAATTAAATACCATAAAATAAAATAACATTAAATTAAATACTATGCAACAAAAATCTCACGTTGCTGGGCAACGTGCTTACAGCTAGTTTATATTTATTATTAGAAAAACGATTTAGGGGCGTCGTTATTATCATTTTAATTTCATTACATGTATCCTACAGACAGTGAATACTCTTCAACTCACATATTATTATCATTTTTCAAGTGGTACCTTCTTTTTATAACAATGTATAATTATGTCTTCACAAAAGGACTTTAAATTTTTATGAAAACAATCTGTGAAAGCAGATGTGAGTTGGAAGGGGCTTGTGTGAGCTTTTTGTTAGATTTGATGATGATGGCCTGCAAGCCGCCTGTCAAATTAAGAAGAAGCATATATCCAGATTAACTGCAATTTCTATGGATAGTTTAAAAGTTATTATTAGACAAAATTCTGTAAAGTACATATATTTTGTGTATTTAATAAAAAAAGATGCAGCCATTATTATAATACAACATAATGTTACTATGTTAAGTAACAGTTGAATGCTATAAAAATTATTGTGTATCATTGTATGAAAGTAATAGAAAATCCACCCATTACCCAGAACATCACGAATAGCACTCAGATTAAGCGAGTCCCTTGTTAACATATTGTAAACACCATTGTGTGAAAGACTAAAAACATTTGTAAGATATTTGCCATTAAAAAAGAGCAAATGCAATAAAAATCTTTTTCCTAGGCCAGTTCTTTGTGGAAATTCGTTTTCAATATGAAATGAAAATTGATAAATTCGTCAATTATTCCACTCACACCCAATTTGAATATGAAAGTCATCAAATGTAGTGTTGTAATTCATTTTTATTTACCTTTTGCCATGAATTGAAAGGTGCACTGTGACAATACTGAGGAGCAGGTCCTACTGATCAAGTTTAAATCGGTAGACTGTGGCATAATCGGTGGTGAAGCTGGAATCCAACTACTCTTTGCGCTAAAAATATAGAAAAATACAAATGTATACTGGAGTCACCTGACATAATGCTTCATATTGTTGTTCTACATTGTATAAACTAAACATTTACTGGAAAAACTTCAATCTATGTATATGTATTGTTCTCTTGCACATGGAGAAACCTTTTCTCTATATTATTCAAACATGTTTCAATTTAATCATCAGATTGCTAACATTGATTCCTCTGTTCAAATTGCTAATCAATGATAAGTCCTTCGAACACGGATGTCGTGCACAGCATGCCAAAAACATGCTCTGTTTAGATGTCCATTTATAATAGCAAAAGTTCACAGATTTCATTCAAATAACTTGATTTCTTCCTGAAAGATTCGATTGAAGTTTTAGTATTTTATACTTTTTAACTTATTTTTTTAATAATTTTGGAATTTGAAACGTTTTAAGCACATACAGAATTATTTGTATGAAGAGTATCCAAGTAATAAAAAGTGTTTTTTTTTGATACTATAGTCGGAGCTTTTCAGTGCTAGCGCCAATAAAGCACCAATCTGTGAGTAAAACCTTAAATAAAAAAATCCTACCAGCGGTTTCAAAATTATTTACACAGATGTCACCAGAAAAGTTTTTCAAGATGAAAAGCTAGTTTTTACGTCTATTTATTTGTTCATCTGCGACTCATTCTGCCATTCATTGGTTATGAATCAAAATCTGTTTCAGGCTTATGGGCCTGAGGGTTAAAGACTTTGTAAGAACATGTAAATTTTGAGTAATATTTATATGGTTTTGACAGTGCAAACTACGCCAGGTAAACCTCTTTTTATTTCATAATGTAATTGAAATATGACATTTAAAAAATATATTTCATTTAAGTTGATCTCAAAGTCTATGTTTTGAGGATGTTATGTGACATACCTTAGTGGCACCATTCTTGTCATATATAATGGTAATCCACAGTAAAGTTCCTTCTGACAATCATCTTCAAGCGATGAGATGTTTCGACCCCTGAGAGGAATCGTCCTGGGACTGTTCCTATCCAAGTTCAAGACGAAGTAGCCCGTCTCTTTTCTCCTCAACATGTTGAACTCATCATAGAACTGTCTGTCTGAATGCTGAATTTTATATTTATCGTTAAAAGAGGCGGAAATTAGTTTTAATTATTCATTTTATGACATAAATGATTATGATCGCCTATGAAGGCGATTTGAGAAGGATAAGAATATAGTACCCAAAATATCCAGTTCTTGGTTTACTTCTGATTGGCATTAGACAGTGCTTTTTTGTAACGTGGTGAAACAGCGTTCTGGCACCTTTTTTCTTGATGTTTTTAATGTTTCATTTCAATATTTGCAAAAAAAAATGCTTTGAAAACTTTATTTTTATGCTTAACTTAATATTTTTTATATCATTATTTAAATCAATCTTCCGAAAAAGTAAAAAAAAATAATTATCAGAACTAAGATTAAACCTACAAGATCGATTTCTGTCCGATGACGTTGGCATTTGTGATATCTATACTCCCACTCTTTCTATTCTAAAATTAACAGAGTGAAGCGAGAGCGATTAATTTACCATTAGTCCAGTACTGGCACCAACTTTCTATCGTTACTCTACTTAAAGGGAGGTTGAGCAACTGACTAAGAAGCAGGTCTCATATTTTTTTTTTGTTGAGATACCTCCATTACGAAGCCATATCTTTCACAATGAAAACGGACATAATTAGAAAAAAAAGAATTAAGTTCCGGCACCTTTTTTTTCAAAAAAATCATCGGCATTAGATATTATTCAAGTTGAGCCATGGTGTGTGATTGTGTCTTGATTTCAATGTTAACCCGTTATTCTTCGATTATTTTTTGAATATACATTTAATATAAGCTACGAATTCTTTTTCTACTGAAACCATATTAACCCAACAAATTGGTGTCTCAGTTTTTTGGCTAATTTATTGACTGGACATAGGATACTTCTGTGTATCTAAGAATACGGGATGTGAATTTTCAATAAACGAGAATTTTTTTGGTAAGGCAATTTAGTTAAAACTATGTTTGCATATTTGAAATGTTTGTCATGTGAATATGATGTTCATCATTTCATTAGTAACTTCTTTTATTCAGAATGTGTGCCTCATTTTTATTCATGGAACAAATTCAACTATTTTACATAAGAAGAAAAAGTAATGTTTAGCCTTCGAGTAAAAAATAATAATTACTATAATCCAGTATCTCTGGGGCGCTGGGTCACTCGGGCCAGCTTTGTAAGGGTGTCCAACGAAAGTGGTCAGCGCGACCGGAATGGTCACCAAAGAAAATGTCATCAAAAAGGCCAACACTATTCCTGGTCTCCTCACCAAACTCATCAGTGGTGCCTGGAAAGAATATTCAACATTAAAATGGTTTTATCAATTACAATGTAACAAGTCTATTATACTATATCAAGTCCATCAATAATAAATAAACCGGACTTTTTTAATATCTTTATTTTTATACTTTTATCGTTTTAGTGACATCATATTATCTATATATGGATGATCTCTTATAGATGATCATCGGCAACTTTTCAGGGTGATTTGATAGGTTAGGTTTTCACTGAAACATCTACTGACACTCTATTTCATGAATTCTATAATAAACTAGTATTTTGCATTAATTTTTCAAATGATTGATTCATGAAAATCGGTTAAAAATTTCGATACTTACTGCAAAGCTTGTTATGAAGATCAAAAATATGGCAGAAACCACAGACATGTAGAGATCTCCGTTGATAATACCCGAACGCCCCATAATTGGCAAGAAAAACATATACGCCAGTAGTGCGAGGTAAGAGGAGAATATCAGATGAGGAATATGGATGAATAGATACACCCATACCCATTTGTGGACTGAAATCAAATAAATTATATGAAAATGTAGCACACACTTATTTTAAGTATCATTATCACATCATTATTAAGGCTTTAAATGTCGAAATAAAGAGTTTGAAGTCGTAAGATGATTTCAATGAAAATAATAATAAAAATAATGAAAATAAAAAGTGTTCATAAACATCTTTTATCACTCTCTTATGAAAACTCCACCAGAGTCTGAAACTCTTGTTCTTCAGATTCAATATTTTGGAATCATATGTATATTCAGAGGTGTTTTTAATCTCCGTTTTCTCATAAAATATCTTATATTAAGGGCATTAAGCAGTTACGCAATATTTCTTAAAAGTTTTCATGATTTTTTTCTGAGTGACACGCATTCTGCTAGCTTTAATCATGCTGCTTTTTTTTTTATCTTGTCACAAGATGATGTTCGCAAAAACAATTCATATTATTTTCTTAAATGTATGGTTAGCTGATTTTCCAAACTCAGAAAACTACATTATTTACTTTTACAGTGATTGTTAGATGCCACCCAAAATCAAAGATAGAAAAATAAATACTTCCTCTGATAAATTGAATGTGGTAAAATAGCTTTCCACAACAACGTTTCTTAACACAACTTATATTTACGACAAATCCGGTGTATTTACATCGTAATAGATACCGGAAATGTGACCTCAATAATTTTATTAAATTGTTCAACTAAGGAAATCAGGAAATCAAAAAAAAAATAATCCTGAACATTTGAAATTGTTTTGAGTAATAATCTTTATTCTGTGTATGAGTTCCATTAGAATGCCATTTCATTATGAAATAATGGGGGTATCCTTTCCACCTTTGGTGGATTGTTACTATGCTTAAAATGGGTGAAGAGAGACTGAATAACTATTAGGTGGACCCGAAAGTATTCGCGTATTTTTGAGACCATATGTTTACCTCAGTTCGTGTCTGGACACGGTGACGGCAACATCTGTGTAAGTTTTTTTTTTTTGTAGAACTATGGTTTAACATTATTTTCGTGCATAAATTTTTTTTTTATTGTTAAGGGTAAGATGTCCAGACCCGAAACTAGCGAAGTTCACATCCGGCATTGTATGCTGGTTTTTTTTGATTTGGGTTGGAATGCCACAAAAACTACTAAAACGCTCAAAGATCTTTATGGTGAAGTGGTTACAGCTCGCAGATGTCAATATTGGTTTCAAAAATTTAAATCGGGCAACAGAAGTTTAATTGACGAGCCGAGATGCGGAAGGCCTTCAAATTTTGACAATGAGGCGCTGAAATCTCTAATCGAGTCGGATCCACGACAAACAATCGAGGAATTGTCGCTGAGACTCAGATCCCCATGGACCACTGAACAAACACATTTAAAACTCATCGGTAAAACGAATAGGATGGGTGTATGGGTACCGCACGCCTTGACCGAAGCCAACAAGAACGAGCGACGCAACACGTGCCTCTCCTTGCTTACAAGACAAAAAAATAGTCCCTTCTTGAATAGCATTGTAACTGGTGACGAGAAATGGGTCGTTTACGATAATAAACGACGCAAAAAACAATGGCTTTCTCGGAAAGAAACCCCAGTTCCAACGCCTAAGCCGGGATTGACCATAAAAAAGGTCCTTTTATGCATATGGTGGGATATGAGGGGGATAATTCATTACGAATTACGAAAGGGATCGAAGATCTGCCAAAACGATGGGAAGATGTGTTGAATATTGATGGAGCTTATGTTTTATAATTTACTTGTAAATTTTTTGAAATAAATAAAATTGAAAAAGTTTTTAAAAAAAATACGCGAATACTTTCGGGTCCACCTAATATTTACTATTCCTTTCCTTCATCCTTTTATCGCAAACCAGTATGAATATGGATACCGATTCTCCTGATAAATGATCTATTAAGAGTTCTCTGGGATAGGACAAAGTAAAGAAATAATTAACTGACCTGATAGATACAGTGGAGTCAAATAGATGATGAAATTCGCTAGAGCTGAGGAAAATACTGGCAAAAGAAGTATGGACGCTGATCTAGCTCCAGAACATGTCATAATTAAAAGACCAATTGTAACAGGGATTTGGCATGCGATCACATTCAACTGAGTTGACATAGATAGAGATAGTCCATGCTGAAATAAAGAATAACAATACTCTAAGATCAATCAACAATGTACAAATACTTTTGTAAATCTTGAAATATCTTTTCATTGTTAGTATACACAGTTTGTTGTACAGATTTCCTTTGTAAAACTATTGAAAAATATAACCTTTTATATTAAAAATATCATAAATTACCAGATTGGAGTGTCACCTGTCACAGTGTGTTTCTTGCTGTGTTTCAGATCGACAGACAGAGAGAGACAAAAAAGTATTATGTGTACTCTATCCGTAACTAGCTAAAATTCACGATAAAAGATATGCTGTTTCTAAAGAAGTATGTTAAGACGGACCTTTTTTCTCCGCCATGTGTCTACAAGCATAGGAACGAGACTGTACGCGGCTAGGCCTGGGCACCAATACAGCGGAAAGATAAGCCACACGTTTGAGTACCATGGCATGGCGAGTGGCGCCGCTCCATCTATGAATGCGGCAATAATGACAACTGCCACGATGACGGCTAACATTCCTGCCATACGAGCACCAAATGCGTAGCCCAGCTCGATCCAGGCAGTGGCTGTTGAAAAATTGGAATGGTCAAAATCTGATGAATATCACTGATATAAGACCTTCAATTATTAAAGATTACATATTATAATTAATATTGTATCAATTGAATATTTATATTAATTTGAAATATATTATGAAATTCATTTTAAATATAAAATTGATGACTTTGTTATTCATAGAAAATTTAAATTAACTTTGATTATTCCACGTATTGTGTTACTAACTGTGACACGTGTTTCGCCTCTTTCAGAGGCATCTTCAGACTTACTATCGCAAAGTTTGCTTAAGTAATGAAGCAAGATTGATTCTAACATTTTAAAATTATAAAATTACAAAATGGAGGTTTGGGTTTTTTTCCTTTTAAGAGGAGCAAGGAGAGGGGTGTAGAATCGAAATAAAACAAACATATAATGATACTAATGAGTTGTAATCAATCAGATTGGGATTTTTCCTTTTTGTTATTCCATTGGCTGTGTCACTTTTGTCTCTTTCAGAGGCATATTCAGACAGTCTGAAGATGTTTGTGAAAAATTCGAAGCACACACCACACGTAACACTAACAAAGGTATCAATTTTAATTTGGCATATGAATATCAATTAAGAGATGAGAAAGTTTGTCCCAGAAATTGATAAAACATATAATTTGTGGTAGATTGTTACACCTGTTTCCATTATTAAAGTATTAAGCTAATATCTAAATCTAATTTGTACGCTTTTTGAAATAGTTGTTTTCGTAAACTATTTTTTTACTTCTATTTTTATTTCTAAAATGGCAGTATTTGTAAATTCAAATTACATTAAACTTGTTTTTAATGCAGCGATTTCCAACCTGGGAGGCGCGCCTCCCTAGGGAGGCGAGAACAGTCCAAATATTTATTTAATCTTTAAAACGTGTCTTTATTACTATATGAAATAAAGGATAGGGAGGCGCGAAGATATTTTTTTCTCCAAAAGGAGGCGCAGTGACATAAAGGTTGGAAACCACTGTTTTAATGTCAAACAGAATTTAGTTTCTCAAGTTATTGTGAAAAGAAATATTCAAATTCACATAAGCTTGAATTATATCAATTATTCTGCTTAGCAATACAAATCGAGATCGTAACTAATTACATTAGTCAAGAATTTCATAATAAACAACATTACTTTTGTATGGACTCGTTGTGTTTTGAAACAACAGAAATAATCAAAAATGCATTTGAATGGATTCCGCAGTCTTAGATATTCATTTTCATTTAAATTCATAAATATGATTTGCTATCTTACAAAATGTGACGCATGTTTTGTTTCATTGAGAAGCATTTTCAGACAAAACACAGAGTAAATTTTCTTTACATAATAGTTTATTCATAATTGCTTGTTCATAAAAATATTAAGCGTGTGAAAATTGAATATGTAAAAAGATTCTTAAAAGCAGACTTAAGCAAAACACATGTCACACGTAAATATACAAAGACAGAAATATCAAATTTATCAACATAAATTTGATTTAAAAAATACAATTAACTAAATTATAATAATAAAGCAAAAGCATTAGTAAAGTAATAGATAAAAGCATTTAAACCCTTCAGACATCCACGTTTAAAAAACCTGCCTATAGAGGGATAGGTCTAAGTGAATGATTAAAAATCAACATATTTATTTGAGTAATAATTATAGTTTGATTTAAGTCGCAACTGTCTAAAGGGTTAAGATAGATACTGCAATAAATTCTTTGACTTGCGAAGGAAATCTTTCACAATAGAATTTGCAGCAGCCCCGGATGAGAGGCTATTTATAGATATTATGAAGATAGCAAGATGGCGAGAAGATGATGCTGAAGAAGAAATAGAAATCTGCAGAAAATATAAGGAGAAGAAGATAGTGGGAAGAAATATAGAAAATAGAGAGAGCGAATATTGTTGAGATAATTTTTATACAATTCTTAACAATTTTTGGTGACTGAAGAACTGCAGAAGTTTCTTGCTGAGGGTCTTGCGCCGGTGCCATTTCACTGGGTACAGTCTCTTCAACTGGGGCTGGAGGTGCTTCATCTAAATTTTTAAAACTTTAGGCACCAGAAATGGGTTTTTCGCCGAACATGTAAATACAAGTTATATGTTTTAAAGCATACTTCAGACTAGTTGCCAAAGTTCACTCTTGATCTTTGAGATTTTGAGAGTATTTTCTTTTAGAGAATAACTGCATGATAATATGCAATTACTGTAGTTAATCAAGCTTAATTCATTGAATTTTTAATTGCAGGAGACCTGCTAATTTCCCACTCATACTCTCACTTCTTTACTGAATGCATATTACTGAAGGTGTGGAGGTTTTGTTTGTATCCAATTTTTTCTGAGACTGCAAAGCATTTATTATACTTAAATAATTATGATGTGGTTGAGGGTTTTTCATTATCACACTTCCCCTACCGATTTAAGAAAAAAAATGTAGATCTAATGAACTATTTTTTTCTAGTTCAAGATTGAAAGAATTCCAATATGAAATCGTTCAAATTTTGTACATTTCCATACATTTTATCTCTAGCGACCCGGATTTAACATTTCGGCATCTTCAGGCATTCAAGTCCATGAGATGAACTTAAACTGAAGCTTGGGTAAGAGTTGTATGGTGTATATATAAGAATAAAATTTATTATCACTAAGTTTAAAGTTATTGATGGCGATTAATATGACCAATGTTTTGATTTTAATGACATTCAAAAGTAGTCACATAAACAATTACAATTTTCTTTGAAATTACTTGCAATTATCATTAAAAATTATTTTAAAAAGTCATAACATGGATATGCCTAGCTTAAAAAGGAGAATAATATTAAATGTCGTACTATTTTTAGAATTGGGGTTATTTAATTGCTGGAAAATCAAAAAACATCGGTAAAATTAATTCGGATTGCCTTCAATAGCTTTTAACGAAAAGAAAACATATTTTTCTCATATGAATGATTTAAATTTAATGCATTAAACTTAATTTTTATAGCACATTGACACTTGTACTAATTCCACTATTTTTTTTTTTTAAACCATGTCCGCTCCCAATGTGGAGCATATGGACTCCTAATGGAGTTTATCTCAACAGAAGTGTTTCTACGAGAACTGCTTGTTACTCAGTTGCTCAACCTCTCTTTTTCGAAGAGAGTAGGGATAGAAGGATTGGGCTAGGACAGGATTAGTGGTAATTCCACTATACTTGTAATTTAATAATATAGAATTAGTACAAGTGCTTTATTTTTTGATATAATCCCTTTCCACCAAGAATTGGCAGTGAACACTTAATGGTGGACACATTTTTCTAAAATTGAAATAAAGATTGATCATCCAGATTTCAAATGGTGGGATATGTTTTCTCGTTTAACTGACTATGACTGGAAGAGATCAACTGATTAAAGTTGCTATTTATTCATCCAATTATGCAGTATAATATTTTTTTTAAAATAACCAAAATTACCTGAGCCATGTTGAACTGATGAAATGCCAATATATTTTTCATCATTTACAATGACGTATGCAGAGTTGCCTTCTGCAAGAGACACCGCTTGTTTCTTGTTCGGAGTTATTTTCTTAAGAAATTTCCCAAATAATTTGTTTTCAGCAATGATCTTGCGCAAGGAACCGGAATTTTGCGGCAGCCATTTCCCTGTAACAGGATAATTATTTCTGATGATGTGTGTAGTGGAATCGCGAATATATTTGGAAAGATGTAAGATTACGTAAAGTAAAAGTGAAAGAGTAAACGTTAAAATACTATTTTGGCTAATAGCACCAAAGCTTTCAATAAAAAAATTAATAGCTGTTCAAATAATTCAATACGCTTGACTAAAGAATATGTAAAGTTAAAAAAGAGCCCCTGTCGTTAGGTTGGTATCTGTTCTCCCGATTATTAGATAATTAAATGAGGGGCTCAAAAACAAAGATATCGATCCACCACGGAAGCCATTTTGAGAAAAACATAAAAAAATTGAAGAAAAGCATTACTGATTAATTTAATTTGTGTGCTAAACCTTACAGTAGAATATTGTGATTCATAATGAATTTGTCAAATGTGCTGAGCAAAATATCTCCGAAACTGGTTTTTTTATTTAGCTCTCCGAGGAATTTGAAAATCTCAAAATAGTTGGCGGGCACGGGGTTGGTAACCCCTGGTTTAGAATAATGAAGCTGAATTTGTTTCTAAAGCGAATTTCGAGAAAACAGATTTTCTACTGAAATATCAGCTCACAAGCTGAAGAATTTATAGCTCTTTGATTCTGCATCCATAGATTGACAATTTTTTTTTCAAGATTGCTTTCTTTGCTTCTAATCTCTTCATTTAAATCATATAAAACTATAAGCCTAATTAATATGAACATCTAATAAAATAAAATCCATAAAAAAAAACGTTTTAGTATTTGAATAGCAAACAGTCTCGAGAGATAAGTCTGCAGTAATATTTGAATAAAATATTGTCCTGAGCAGAAGATCAAGATATTTGATTACAGCGGCACTAAATTTTTAGATGATGAGTATTGCATTTAAAAAGATGAGTTATATTGCATATCGTCGGCTTAGTGCAAGAAGTCTCTAACCACTTTCACTTTAAGTTTAAGTTTCACTATAGTCACTTTTTTGAAATTTAGTTGAATATCACAACACGCTCAATTCACGACTTCGATAAATACAAAAAGTCAGAAATGTATTGGTATTCAGCGAACGGTTGAAATAAGAGAATTTCAGCTATGTGAATGACCGCGCTCGGTGCTCAAAGGCTTATCGAGTAGCCACTTTCCTTTACTGCACTGTTTCATTGATAAACTTATGACAATAGGCTATTGCTTACATATTTTATCAATTTTTCTCATAAAAGCAGAAAAAACAACAATAATTCTAAAACTATATTTTAATGTATAAAAGTCAAAGTCCTTACACTGTAACATTCGCCCCATGAAGATGACAATGCTGAAAATGGAGAGTACAATCGTAATACTGTTCAAAACTATTCCCGTAGTCACAGAGTAACGTACCATGAACCATCCTACGAAGTCATAGTACACCATTTGACCACCTGAATTTGCCTTAAAACAAAATGAAGCAATATAAATACATAAATTTTAAAGAAAGCATTTGACATTAATTTTAATTACAATGATTAATGAATTCTATCAAAAGTAAGGAATAATGATAGAACTAATATTCTGTTATTAACACTTTGAATCGTAGAGGCTTGAAGATGGGAAGTATATACCCGAAGGCCGGTTTACGGGCCTGAGCATCTAGCACCATTACCCTATTATACTTATCAAACATCAGCTACGAGGTGTCAATGTTAACCGTGTAGGTTTCGTTATGTTATTTTGAACAAACATTCCAGATACTTATTATTTTCGTGACATATCAAATTGTTTTTGTGAACAATTAATTTAATAACTTTTTCATGTATGTATGATGGCAACATTTAGAATATCTGCGCTATTCCCGCGCCTTTTAAATAGGGAAAATCATGTTTATAATTTTAAGTATAATAACAGATATTACATGTCGGTTATTTAGTTGTATATTATTTTTCATTATTTACAGACCTTCATGTCTGTAAGTTCATGAGCATGTCCGAGTTTCTTTAGCAATGCAAGAATGTTGTTTCCAAGATGTTGATGGCTAGCAGTCGGAGCGTACTCTTCTTTGTCATACTTGGTGTGATACACATATCCATTACGACAGAAAGCAAAATCCAGACCTAAAAATAGATGTACATAATATATTTTATATAATATATGTGATTAAGTTCTACAAGAATAATTATTGTAAGATATATCAAGGACTTTAAGTCAAACAATACTATCTACAAAATTGTAACTTTTCAGGAGAGCTAAAGAATGCTTCCTATTATTTTGTAACATTACAAAACAGATGTTTATTTAAAACCTAATGTTCAAATTTTATAATTTGCTGTGTACTGTATGTTTACACTGCTTATGGTGATGCTAATTTTGCCACTATCTTAAAAAACATTAAAAACACACAACTTTACATAGTAAAAAACTAGAAAAGATTGACGTAAAGTTGTTTGACTATCATGTAGCCGAGAATGAAATTTAAAGTAATCAACCGAAAATCGAAAAACACTTTTTCGTAGATAACGTTGTTTGTCTTTAAGCCCTAAATATGTGATAACTATTTCGGCCCTGCGCCATCAGAAGAACTATAGCTATAGATTTTATCGTCTCTTCTTTTAGATTGATAATAAAAAATTTGATACTTTTACTTCAAAACGCAAACTTTGTTATCACATCATCCAAAATATTGTATCAAATGTCACGCATTTGTTAAATTATTGAGTATGTAGAAATTTCGACCCTCTATTTACTGGGCCCTCATACATTTCACGACTCCACTATGAGGTGGCTATTCTGCTGATCATGACTAAAATTGAATCAATTGTAACTATTATCTGTTTTTAGAATTTATATACTGTCCTTGATAAGCTGAAAATAGCAGTAAATCTACTTTATTTTTATGGATTGCATTTCAACAGATCAAGAACTACTATATGCCAATCTTGCCTTGAAACTGTATGGTGATTGCATAACAAGTGATTTGCTTTCGTCTTGTTTTGGAAAAAAGACCTCCCCTTATGGCTTTTAGTTTATATTGATTTTGGTTATTAGATTAATATTTATACACATTTATAGTGGACTGTGCTGCTATGTTTGCGTGACTAGCAACAATTATATTTAGTTTGGGAATTAATTGACTTACCTGGAATATTTCCAAAATCTCTAAATATCCTAAAATCTGTATCGGAGGGAATTGCTCCATTTTGGAATAACTCTTCACCTACAATTTGACCGTGCGGATGAGGGACAGTATCCGCGTAATACTAAAAAAAAGGGAAAGTAGAGGAATAAATAACTATTAAGACAGTTTATGCCAGAAATATACTTCTATGCATTTTTAAAAATGCATATCGTGTTTACTTACATTTAAAAGCCAAGCATTTTTTGGTCCCGACTGGAAGAGTAAAGCTGGTCCTCCCGCTCCGGCCGATTCGAGATTCAATACTACACGTACGCTCTTTGCCCATTCGTGAGATAAAAATAAATGACTCCCCTAATAAAATGAAATAATAAAGAAATTTTATGAAAACTTGATCGTAATAAAATAGCAGTAGTGGCTTTCTTATTAAATAAATTGTACACGACAAACAGAATTGAAGTAAAAATCTACTAAGACGAAAAGTGTACTTGTGCAATAAAAGATATTAATATATCAACTGTAGAAAGTAAAAGAGATGTAACCCACAGTTTTTTCAAAAAAGCTTTTTTCGATAATCACACTGCATCAAACTTGATACACGTTCTATCAAAAGGATATAAGATACGAATATTAAATTAGTATCTAAATTTAGCTTTTAAGTTTGAAAAAAGATGAGCTTGTGAAAATTGAAACCATGAACAAAGACTGAAAAAAGGTTTTTCCTTGACAATTTCTTTAATTAATATTAGACTATGTCATTTAAACACCATTTTAGAAGTCTCCGTGCACTTCAAGGTTGCGTATATTTCATAATTTACTTATGGCCCAAAATCATCAAAACACGTTTTTTGTGCCTCCTGTAAAATTTGCTATGTGTGGGTTACGTCCTTTTTCCCTTCCACAGTCGATATATATACACCTCTTGTTGGACGGTTTATTTTTACATGGTCAAATGTAATGGAACATATACTGACATAATTATCTTCATCATTTACTCACTTTTCTCAATGTGTTCACAAAAGAGTTGAAATAGACGATGCTGTTAAAATCTACCTATTACAAAAAAGTTCACAACAGACCTGTAATGGCGTCTCTTCGGCACCGTTGAAGAGGAACACTATATTGTGGGTCAACCTGACTTCGGCAATGGTAAGAGCTCGAATAAGTTCAAGCATCACGGCGCATGTTATAGCATCATCATTTGCACCTTAAAGTAGATATTTATCAGTAATTTAATTCATCACCTTGATATAAATCAACATCCTTTATTGAACTCAGACTTTTATGAGGTCAGTTCAATTTTACATTGTTCTACTTTATTATATGCATAACTTTAAATGTTCTGATCGTTTTTGTTGCATTTTAATAAGTTGAAAATACTTATACATTCTGTATAAATAAATATAGGAGTTTCATATTATAATGGCTTAATAATTTACATTTATTTTTATTGCGTGTTATTCCTCTGAGAATAAGTCAATAGCAAAGTTATAATTATTGTGAATTATGATATATCTGTGTTCTTACCGGTACTTGAGGGAACAGAATCATAATGGCAGTTGAGTAAGATGCTGTGCGAGGAATTGCTGCCTTCTATCATGGCGACAACATTTTGAATATTGTTGTAAATATTTGTAAATCCCGGCACGAATTCCAATTGATAAGCGCCACTTCCTTTTTGTAACTATTAAAATTAAATGGAGAAATTGAATACAATTGAAAATACTGCTGTAGCACTGACATTGTAAAAATTATTGCATACTGTTATTACCTACTAAAACATGACAATCTCATTTAATTTTTGTGAAATATCCTCAATACTTATTTTTTATTTTATGTATTATTATATTTTTAACACTTTAGCCGCCATGGAGGTCACCGGTGACCGGCAAGGAAGACCTAGCTTTGAGTTGTTATTCATAATACAAGCAAGCGGGTACACATACTGCGATTTTTTTTTTATGAGGTGATCAGAAAAATAATAATAATTGCATAAAAATGAATAAATATAATCAATTAATTAATACTTAAAAAGAAAGAATCGTTTAACATTAAACTTATTTTGGATTAATCAACCATGTCCGTTTCTAATGTAGAGCATATGCGAGACACTTATTTTAGACAGTCTGAAATACGCAACACTGTTTTGTACTAGTTTTCGACGGTTGGACGGATGGAAACAATTGTATCTATGTTCACAGTTGTCATATTTTATCAGTCTAATGCTTCACTGTTGTCATCAAAGAAGATACTTCGGTTATTAATTTGATCTGTTAAAACATACATTGTTGGTAAAAATTGATATTCACTGCTTAGACATTAAAAATTTGAAATAGAAAATTTCGTTCTTCTTACCTAATGTGGCAGACTATAACATCATATGCATTTGACAGATTAACCAAAACATCCAAGTACTACTTTTTTATACCAACTATCAAAAACTAATACAAAAATATTTCAGACCGTCCAAAATAAGTGTCTATATCCATTGAGTTTATCTCAACCGTTTTTCTACTTTTTACACAGTTGCGCAACCCCTCTTTTTCAAAGAGAATATGGATAGAAAAAATAGGTCTAGCACAGGACAAGTGGTTATCGTATGGCTTTGCTATCAGTGGCGTATTACCCTATAAGCGAACGAGGCGTGCGTTTGGACCCTCAAAAATGACTTATATAATATAATCCATTTGCTCTTTGTTCAAAATTATATATACATTTTTTTTATTATTTTACATGGATGTTATCCCAAAAACAGGCCCCAAAATTTTATTGTGCCTGGGGTCTCTCATGTGCTTAATCCGCCACTGTTTGCTACACCTTATTTTTAGGATCAGATAGGCAGTGAAAGGAAATTTTAAACATCGCAGGCATCTATGTCTTTGAACAGAAATCCAGTAATCGATTTAAAAATCTGCCAACACTGCAATTGAATATTTGAGCTTCGCAACCAAAGCCAACGACCATGAACCCGACAAATACTGAGGTATTGATAATACATAAAATATATATAACACAATTACATTGCAGACACTGATAAATGGATGAAGCTAAAGATAACAGAGATTTTCTGCCTTTTCATGACTATACACTAACGGTGTTAAAAATAAAATTGTGCATAGAATAATGATCCATTCAAAAAATGTATCAATAGATAGATTTGTATTCAATGATAATATTATTATCATCAAGTACATTCAACATTGTAAAAATACCTCATAAAGGAGTGACTGGGATGAATGTGCGGCCTCTTTAGTTTGCCTCAGCTCTTCTATAATAATTTCTGGGGCTTCAATCTCATTGGCAGCGTCTCCTACAACTCTAGGACCCATATGCGTCAACCGTCTTAAAATGTTTCGAGATCTCTCTCCGCTAAATATATGTGGCGTTTTCAGCTGTAATCAATATGAATTAAATATTAATCGGAAATTAAAAACAGCTACGCATTACATGTGGTCTTTAATGTAATCCGTCAGATGACTCGATGGTGATCAAGTATTGCATAAAATGTTGAAAAGAGATTTTAAAGTTTCAACAATTTACACAATTCTTCGAACAATATAATTTATTTTACCAAGTTCAATAATTTGTGTGTTATCAATTTTATTTTTAAAATAATTCACGAAGCATTTATTATTATTTAGCTTATCCTTCAGTTTGATGTTAAACATAATATTTGCCAATATAACCAAAATACAATTCTTTTGTACTTGTGCCCTCTGTAATATTTGACTTCAACAGCCTTTAATACAATGGCAATAAATATATTTATGTTATCAACCACTTACGTAAATCAATTGTTATTTCTGATTAAGGGGTTATTGAGCCCTTTTTATTTGCCCGCCATAAAAACCAAAAATTAATAACTACTTCCACAGCTATTATGTCGTAATATCGTGTATATTTGAGCAATAAAGATAAAGATTACTAAGCATTAACAATAACAAAAACAACGGGATCAAGATAAAAGGAATAATGTGTGAAGAGCAATATTCTCACAGTAAGCCATTGAAATAGGTTTACAACCAAAACTAAAATACCTATCCGGTTTGAACCGGATTCAACTTTAAGCCGGCTTTGTCAGAGTCTGTTATAGTACTGTGCTTTTGGCTATATATAAGTATTTTTGCGAATCTATTAACTATACTATTTATTATAACAAATTTATATATTTTTCTATATAAACAACAGTCGATAAGGTAAGTTTGGCAAAAAACCCTTTGGGAAAATTTCGTTAATATATAATACGTTGAAAATGTATCGTTGCCCACAATGGCGTAGCTATAAATTTGAGGCCCTCATGCAAACGTCACGCAAAGGCCCCACACTAAATTTGTTATACTGAGTGTGTAGAAATTTGGGCTCCCTATTCACTGGGCCCTTATGTATTGCATGGCTCTTCTATGAGGTGGCTACGCCGCTGGTTGTCCATATTATTGCTGATATGACAATACATTGTATTTTACTATATTTTACAATATATTATTTGTTGGTAAATTAACATTCAATTCTTAAAAACAACATAATTTAATTGCACTTATTCAGAAATTGGCAAATTAAGGCCCGATAGATATTTTTGTTATTTAGGATTTCGGCTGAAGGTGCTTGCTTGATGAAATTTCAATATTAAATTTGTCCAGCTATCAAAATAATCCGATTTTTTAAATAATAAGACACCTGACAATACCTACCTTTTTAAAATCAGTACGCATTTATATGTTATGACCTCAATGGTGATCAAACCTATTGATCAGTAATTATAATTTTATTCTTATAAATAATAAAAAGTATGTTAATGACAAAACGTATGGAAATAGAATGATTCAAATAACATATTTTTGTAGTACGACCCACGCACCAAAATGCTCGCCCAGTTCTACTCTTATTGAACTATGATGTGCACTTTTGCTGAAAGATACTTTGACTCTAAAATATAGTGATGTTATAAATAACCTTTGATAAAGATTATTTAAGCATATCAAGAAATATCAACCGATTAAATTGGATTAAAAGAATGATAATTGTTTTAATCTCTTTTTATTTACTTCATAAATGCAATGTCAAAATGACAGCACGTCAGTCCAATGTAACTGATTTATTGTTTGCAGTAGCCTACGGAACTTTATCCATCGTAAATCCCAGTTGATTACTACAATAAACTTTTTATTATAGAGCTAATGTAGGTGAGGAATTTTTCCCGTTATAATAATAAGCAATACAAGATTTTTCTAGTTGATTATTTCTGATACAGTGAGCTATAAAAATATAAATTCTTCAAATCTTTCGCATTCAGATAAAAATTTAAATTATAAATAGATTTTTAAAAAATACAGAAATAAAAATTTAGTACAATCGGTGGAATTAGAATGAATTGTTGGCAACCAAAACCCGCTGTTATGCAGAGTTGGGAAATGCTTGTAGACTAAATAATATTTTGGGATACGTTGGAATCCTTTTTTAGTTAAATCATTATTTTTTTTTAATTTCATTGTGATTTTGTATACGTTTTATATATAATTAAGTTTGCGAATTTTCTATGATCAAACGGCACCTGTGTATTTATTTAAGTCTTTATAACATACTTTCTGTATATTTAGTAAAAAGGATAAATTATCAGATTTTATTATTATAATAAATTTGCAGCCTGCAGGGTACCGCCATTCCAATATCTCACGGCACTTAAAAAGTTAAGAGGTATACCGTAAAAAGTTTTTTTTTAATCAAATTTGTATCATTCAAATTTTGTACATTTCCACACGTATTGAGACTAACGACCCGAGTTTTGCCTTTCGGCATTTTAAGGCATTCAAGTGTAAGAAGCTACTTAAACTGACACTTGGTAAATAAGTGTAATTTATATAATATGTAAGAAATAAATTTATTTATCACTTAATTAACTCGATCGCTGCCACAGATGAGATGTCTCGTAATTTTTTTTCGTGCTCGACAGGCCAAAGACGAGTTATCTCGTCAATAACTAATTAAATTAATAGTTGTAAATTATAGCCGGCATGCTAGGTAATTACTATTGATTATCTACGGCAACTAAAGAGTTAATAGCTATTGAGGGTGATATGGGTTTGTTTTGCTAACAATTTGATTTCAATTTGATTACCCTGCCCAACTCTTCGCAGTTTCCCCATAAGCCTCTTATATATAATGTAAAAACATGTTTTGAAAAGGTGAAAAAATATATTGAATATGTGAACTCACCAAGTCCTCGGATGTTCGAACGGTAGGAAGGGTATGATCTAATAAGTGCAGACAATAATACATAAAACATCCTAAGCCTAGAACCAGGATTGGCCATTGCCAAGACATTGTGTGTATGTTGTGTCGGGGAGCCTTCGAGCCGTCGCCTTCGCAGCTGTTGAGTCTGACAGCTCGGGGACGGCGGTTACTGTTTACTTCTACGGAATGCAACCGACTGCTGTCTGTGTTGGGATGGTGGTCCATGCTGTTTCTGGAACGCTGTGACATTTTCACCTTAAATGCAGGAAAGTAATTAAAATTAATACATTAATAGTAATTATTAATCAGTCGTCGAAATAGCACTAAAATAAAGTTAAGTAAATAATTTCAATAAACTTATCTGATATTGTTCAATATAAAAGGAACGATTACTAAAACAAATATCTACACCACTACTTTTGTATATAAAAAATACATTTCTTTTTTTCAAAGAGTGTAAGAATAGAAAGATGGGGCTAAGACAAGACTAGTAGTTAACCAATCGCTCTATCTTTGCCATGTTAATTGTATGATTGGAAGGGTGGGAGTGACTCGTGGGATGGAATGCAAGTCAATAGTTTTGGTCAAGTACGCAAACGCAAAACTCCACACAAATTTTCTATTTCACATCCCTTTTTCAATTGACTCTTTTGACACGGAAAAACATAAATTCGATTCGATAAGAAGACTATTCTTCAGAACTTTTTTGTGAAGTGTAACGCCAACTTGAACTAGTGCATTAAGTTTTTGATTTGCAATACGAAAATTTAATGTTCAATGAAAGATCCAACAAGAAGGGTTCGGTGTTTCACAACGTGAGAGATACAGAAAAGTTTTATAAAAAAAAAACAAAAGTTTTCAAAATAAAATATTTTTTTTCCGAACTGAAAAATAGGTACCGGAGCGCCGTTCCACCGTGTTAAATGGTAAAAAAAGCCCACCATGTAGGTGTTTGGTATGTAGTTATCTATGCAGTGTACTTATTTTCTCTATGATCACACTCATTAATTTCTTACATTCACCATTTGCTTCAAAATTTTTTACTAAAAATAAAATTATATGACTGATAAAACAACAATTACAACAGCAATTTCCCAACTCAGAGGAGTGGACTATAGCCAAAGGAAGTGTGAAAAAATAAACGTAATTTTAGTAATTTAATGTAATTTTACAAAAATAAATAAGCTGTTATATTGTAGCGTAACAGCAAGACATCATTAAATGAATATATTGAACATCATTTTTTTGACATTTGTGACAACAATTTAAATAAAAAAAGTATGTATGCTTATAACAAAACCTTGTCGACTTTGGAAAGGCAAAAGGATGTATTCCATATGTTTTTTTCAAAATAGCTTTCTATATAACTTGATGGCTGAAAATGACAAATTACTATCCGAATTTAGCTTTTATGTTTGAAAAAAGAAGGCCCTGTGAAAATTGCAACCAAGAAGAAAGATTTTAAATTAATGTCAAATTAAATCAATTAAACACCAATTTATCGGTCTCCGTGCACTTCAAGTTAATATATTTCATAATTTGCCTTAGGCCCAAAATTGGTAAAAAACATTTTCTGCGTCTCCTAAAATTTGTTACATCCATTTTCCTTTCACAGTCGTTGTTATTATTCCGTCAATTGTGATTATTTTTTGTGTTAATATATTTTTCAACCATGTAAAATGTGCCAATTATAATATGAAACAACAGAGGAGCCGTGAATTTTTTCTAAAGGGAGGCGTAGTAACATAAAGTTTGGAAGCTACTGATTTACAAGTGAATAAGTTAAAAATTCATTTAATGGTTTTCTTTGCTATATTTTTGACATGTATAACATAAAGCATTCGAGGAAAAAAATATTGATTCAATCATACCTACAATTCTAAAACAAATATGTCAGGTTTAAAAACAAATGACATGTATTGAGTAATTTACTGAGAATTCGCTTAGTGATAAGTTCAATTCCAAAAATAAGCCAGACGTTTAAAAACTATTAGTGTCAGCTTAGTGGATAATGGCTACCGATCGGCAAACATCAAATATTAGAGCTAGATAACAATTTTATCTTTTGTCAGTGATATTGATGTTAAGTTAATGCATTTATACTGAAAAGATTATGACAGTGTCAATGGGTATCTATTGAGAAAATATTTGTCACGCCCGGTATAGATTATATTATCAACTCGGGTTCAAATTAATAAAAATAATTATCATTTTGGGAAGATTGTATGATTCATGTAGTCATCTGAAATTTTGAAACCAGCTTAGTTTTCAAGGGTTGTATTTAAATCATCGAGTTGCAAAAAGCACTCTGGAAGCTTTTTCAAGGCTTGAGTGAAAGACGAAAAACTGCTGTGCAAATATGATATAACCTTTTAATTTGTATGCGACGTGTATCAATAGTTTGAATATTTTTTGAAACTCGCAAACAGTGGTTTTTTGCAAATGACCAAAATTGTCTTCTCGGTTGCCGTGTCCACTGGCTCAAATCCCAGTAAAGACACTTTCGAAAGTTGACTTGAAGATTTCTGTCAAGGCTGTAGTAGTCAGATTAAATTTAAAAACTAAAAGTAATGCATTTAAATAGATATTAAAAATAAATATACATCAAATTTTAAATTTGGTCGTTCACGGATGACTTGATTCTTGAAGATGCCGAAACGCGAAGCCCGGCCAGGGTTGTTAGTGACAAAATGCATGGAAATGTTCAAAATTTGAACAATACAAATTTGATATTGAAATTCCAGCAAACACCGTCAGTTAAATCCATAATTATATAAAATTTTATATCTGTTATAAATCAAAGTCGGAGTCGCACTTTATGTAAATGTAATTGAAATGGCAGTATTTTGTCACCAGTCCACATCTCCGATTTCTATTTAATGTCTGTGATGTGTAGAGAGAACCGTTTGATATGTACTGCTCCTGTCCATGCCTAATGTTTCTATCCTTATTTTCTCAAAACATTCTCGTTGAATAACCTTCATTGAAATGCTCGTAGTTGAAAAACAAAAACCATTATTCTTAAATTATCTTGCTCAAATTGTTCTCACATTGAATATTGGATTAAACGGCAAGAACTAGACGCATAAAGTATTCAAGCTAATCTCGTCTAACAAAAGCTGTTGATATTGTGATGGTCTCTATAAATTTCTAAGGCTTTCTTCAGAAGCCGTGTGAAAAAAAACATTTATTTCGACCCAGTATTTTTGCCACTAGATATTTATTAAGAACAGACAGTTCACGATTTTCAAAAATAGCAATATTCTCATTTTGGCCTTGTATATTTCTAGTGCATTCATTATTGAAAAATATTAAATAATTCAGCAAATAACTTTAATCTAAAGTGTGATTATATAATAATATGATAAAATCAATTTTTACCACAATTTACATTTTAAGATTAGATTAGCTAATTTTCTGACAATTAGCAACTGCTAATGTATTGCTTTCCGTTGACCATTTGAGTTAAAAATAGTGAAAAGTTTATATTTTTAAGCAAGGCACAATATGTGACAATTTTTATCCATCTAAGTATACAATTGCGTGCTAGCTTGAAATATTCGCCGCAAATCCCCCAATTGCACTGTCGCATTCTATTGTCGTTGCTACGAGACAGTCGTGTGTGCAGCGCATACAGTCAAATTTTTGCTAGCGTCTATGTATTCAACACGTGCAAGGCTATACATGTATAACCGGGCGACTGTCTATGTGTTGGATTTTGGCGCGCTTTGCATTTTATCACTTAGTTACTAAATATTTTTTTGCGGAAAAAACTAAATCCATAATTTTGTATGAGATTCACTCCCCCAATTACACTATCCCGACTTTAGTGTAAGTGGGGGTTTTACTGTACTCAACTACTCAATAACGTACTTGCTATGTTGGCATTAAAAGAACCCAATTGAGTGCCAGGAGAGACAAATACAAGACTGTTACAGAAAGTTTTTGTGAGTTGAGATCTACTCTGATTGTGGACCGAACAAACAAGTCAACAACTATTTTTTTCACTATCTATCTCTTTTGGTATAAGTATGAGTTTGTTAGGTAGTTATCAGTGTAAATAGAATTTCTTTGACCGTATTCGCTTCCCAATTTGAAGCATTCGGCCACCACCCGGAGCTTACATGGTTCCACATATCTCACAAACTGATTTGCTTTCTACTGTGGCATGCCAGCATCTTTCAGTTCCCCTAAGAACACCCTATGGACCCTGACAGTCGTCCAGAATGCTGAAATTTTACAAGTGGGAAAAAGAGGCAAACAGGATTGAGGTACTCCAAAGGCATCCGAAGAACGTGACAACAATAAAACCCCCCAGTCGAACCAAGGGTACTTCTGTGTGCTCCAGAATATCACAGAAAACCTAGTTGTCTTTTTGAATATTTGTGTCCAACCAATATGCCCATTATAAATGAATTCTATACTAGTATTTTAAAAATATGTATAACTAACCAGTTTCCCATATTTTTTATTTATTTAAACTTATTGTTATTCAATAATTATAGTCTTGCTTTAAATTTCAGTACTATATTTCTAATACAAATAAAAGCGATAAGAGTAATTAATGGCAAGATATATAGATCAGTACTTTGAAAACAGCAGCAGAGAATGATTGAAAATGGTCTACCCTAGTATAATTTATTTCACTAATTATACATCAATTGAAATGAATATATTATTGTAGTACCAAACATTAACAGGCAAATCTTTATGGACAAAAATTCAATATCTACTCATTTATTTTTATCATCATTTAAATGAAACTGAAGTATTACTTGAATAAGATATAATACCAAAAAGTCATAATAATCTATCCTTTTCGCAAAAAACAACAATCATTTCAAATTTCCCAAAAATGGAAGACGTATGAATTGAGATTACTTAGGATTAACTTTTATTGGACCCTGCAAGAGATACAAAATACCAAAGATAGCAATGGATTAGCAAATTTTCTCTTAATGTAATTATTATAATCGTATTTTGTAAAGTTGCTGTGGCAAATGTTTTATATTAAATATGATAAAAAATAATATTAATCACATCGAATTTGTCAAAATTAGGACAGTAACAATGATCTAAATACTTTCAACAAAAAATACTAACCAATAAATTATGTGTACGAGTAAACTTTATCTATATTAACTATTTGTAGTTATTATTTGATTTTGTTTATAAATGGGCATATTAGAGGTGAAGTGAGCCAAGTGGTATTTTAGAAAAATATATGTTAGATGCATAGTAAAATTCTACACGTTGTAAAGTATCGTAATAATGAAGTAACCTCAGTTAATACACATTGCAATAGTGTTATCTCCGTAAAATTAAAATATGCAATCCACCAAAGCACCCAGTAAAGATGAGATAGTACTTATAAGTCCAAGAAAAAGTTTTACTAATTTAATAATTGGCTCACTTCACCTCTAATGGGCCCAAGCAATATACATACTCTGAGTAAGTACGTTATATATATATATAGCTGTTCGTAATAATGTGGTTTTGTAAAAATAACTGTACCCCCAGCTACTATCAATAGGATTTACTTACATTGTGGAGCTAACAGGATGTGGACATGCTACGGAAGGAAGTAATGAGATTGAAAGGCGACAATGAATTCTGAAGGTGGATCATGGTAGTTACATGACTCACACTTTTACTACAAAAAGTTTAACTAAAGAATTCCTTAACCCTCCAGAGACGAGAGTTTTTTTGGATAAAAAAAATATTTTTTAAGCCATATTGAAGTCACGGATAACTTTTATTCCTAACAAAAATTAAAAAAAAAAAACGTTGTATAGAAACCCCGCATGACTATATGGTCATGCTCATCCTTTTATTACCGTGTAATGTTGTATACGAACAGTAGTAAGGACGAGCGTGACCGTACGGGAACGCAAACATTCGGGGTTGAAATATAGCTAAACGTGAAATTTTTAAAAATATTTACAATTTGACCTCTTTAGATCAACATAATTTCAATACAAATATATTAGCAAAATAACTGTAAATAATTTGATGTTTTTATAAAAAAATAACTAACAGTTTCAATAAGTCCATTAAAAAAAACGGAAATTCAAAAAATCGCATGTGGTTTTGGTGGCTGTTTCTGTCCCCGCAGCTGATGACTAACTCAAGTCTGTACCCTTCTTAACCAAATATGAGTGAAAGCAACGATATTCAGGTAGAAAAGGGATGAATGGGGGCATCAATAGACAACGGTGTTTACTGTGACCATATGGTCACACTCATCCTTGGCGGGTTAATACTATTTATTTTGAAACTTATTTGCTTCTCTTGCTCACTAGCTCAATATCTAATATCAATATCTATAAAACTATCATTACTTTAAACAAGATAGTTCTAATTGTAGTCCATGTCAATCTAATGTAATCTTTTGTTTGTTATTACTGTTATGTGTTGTTAAATTTCTTGTAATAACAATCTGGAAGGAAATCTGTTCCCATTTCGGTGATTTTTGATTCTAGGAATTTCGTTAGAACAAATAATTCACGTAAAAATATAGTATTTATTCTTTTTAGTTTTGATGAATAGAGTTTTTAGTGAATATAGGATTGTGCTATTTCAAAATCGATTAAAAAAGAGTTAAGTTTACTTTGTGTTTTGTCTGCCACAAGCCATAGGGTTTAAAGCGCTTACCCTTGGACTATTACCCGTATATCGTCTGTTTAGTGCAAAAACTTATTAACTGAGAAGAAAATCCAAAGATCAATAAACAACATAATGCCTTCTGTTGATCTAAAAATCTTGTTTTTTAAATATAGATTTTATGTCGTTTGAAATCTTATATAGAAATTTGATATTTATTTAAAAATCAACATCTCAAATATGAGAAACATAAAAAGATCCTTAAAATTTCTATAGTTAGACATAATAAATTATGATATTACATAGACCACATATTTTTCTGAAAATCCTCCCAAGCTAAGTAAAATATATCTGTTTTTTTTTTGTTAATTGTGGTATATGTTTTTTCATTATTTCCACATATTTTTTTCCCATCAAATGTAATAGTACTTACTGAAAAATATCCAACTATTAAAATTATTCTGTAACATTCAATGGGTCTTTTATATTTTAAAAATAATGTTTAATAAATAACTTAATGCTGATGAAGTATAAATATGTATTTTAAGACAAAGGAAAATAATTTTATTTATAAAAGTAAGCCTTAAAAATAATTATTAAAACTGCAAGTTGTTATGGTCAACTTAACTCAATTATATTTGTAATCATAAAACACACTTTGTAGTATGTATTTTTATTTTGATATTATTTGATACGTGTACTGTATAATCGTAAAGAAATACCAATTCATGCATGAGAATGTATCGCTATTGGTTTTCGTAATAAAATGTTACTGTTATTTAAATATCTTACTTTAATTTATGTTCCTATTCTTGAGTAAAAAAAATGTCAAGGGTTGATAAGTCAACACCCTCCACGAGCACACTCCACTCAACACTTCTTTGTTTATTTTTAAATAGCACTGATGTTATGCACCACAACACAGAGCGTGTCCAGTTATAATTTTGAAATGAGCTTAAAACAGACTCAATGACAACTCTTGTATATTTCTCTATTTCAAATAATTGGCTTATCAAATAATCAGGTGACAATCATTCATAATCATTGGTTTGTTAAGCTAAAAATAAAATTGTCGCCACTTTCTTGTGTCAAAAGAATTTAACTGTCGTGATTTTCAGATCATTGAAGACTTATTAGTCTTTAGTATTCTCGATAAATCCAAATGACAGAGAAATTTCATTTTAACATAAAAGTAAAAATGATAAAATGGAAACTTAGTTATTCCATTGGTTAAAGTTCGACAACTGTAGTAACAAAGTATTCGATCAGGGATCAAGAAATTGTGTTATTACAGGAAGAACTAACCAAATGAAATATTGTCATACTCTTCTATCCAATAAACCTTTCCCGCAATGTCCCAATATTAACGGCGTAGCCACCTCATGGCAGTCATGCAATGCATGAGGGCCTAGTGAAAAGGACGCCCAAATGTCTACATAATCAATAAAATTAATTGTGTAGGGGGCCTTGCGTAACGTTTGCGCGAGTGCCGCGAATGTCTAGCTACGCCACTGCCCAATACTGTTATAGATTGAAGCATAATAATGCCTAGATAGGTATTTGCGTAGTATATATTATTAATAATTTTCTAATGACATCGATTTCCGTGATCTTGAAATTCCATTCTTCCGAGTGATCAAGTGATCTCGAAAAAAAGGCATTCAACTAATAATCAGGACTCTCCTATCCTTATCTTTTTGTTTTTACAATTTATGAAAAAGAAAAGTTGTGGGACTAGCAGATTTTGTTAAATAGTTTATATCAAAATGATCCATTAGGTATTCTCCGCACTGGGAGATGACATAGTAAAAAAAGATTTACACATCAGTGTCCGGCACTATTGGATGTCAAAAAATATATCATTCAAAAACCATTTTAAAACAAAACAATTTGCTTAAAAGTAATCCATTCATTTTCTAACAGTATGCTGTTTCTTACTGCGTAAAAATTTGCAGAGAGTTAAACAAATTATTTGCAAAAATGTATCACTCAAAATCTTGATAAAACATTACTATACACCTCATTAATGAAAAGGCCAACAGATGCAGTTCTGACCAAAGCCAAAACAGCTAGACTAACGAATAAATAATTCTTGTGGAACATGAATACTTTGTTATTTTTACCTTATTATAAGTGAACTGCAATTTAATCAATGTCTCATTGAGATTCCAGTATTAGTGGATTAGTATCATTTCTCATTAATATTAATATTGTAATAGTTTTAAGCCTTATAATATCTAATAACTAACAATTTTTAAAATCATGAGGAAAATTATATCTTAGCATAATACAAGTATGAATATTTTTTCTATATAGATTACTTGCCAAAATAAAATAGTGGTTTCCCTACCAATTTGTAATAATTCTTGTAATGATAAGATAAAAAATTACATAATATATATAAGTTAGGTAGTAAGTAGTACAGCAATAAACTTAATCTCTACTGGTAATCCAATTCCAATAAATATTTAAGTGGTTCCTTACTACTTTGAAACATACAAATCATTATTGAAAGAAGTTTTCATCGATTTATCTTTTATGCAAACCGGTGATTGTTTTATATTACGTATGTTGTGCATTTTATTATTTTTTATTAAGTGATTACAGTGTATTTATAGAGTTATGTACTCTGCTGGATTCAATGCCTGTCATGTTCTTAAATTTGTGGCATAGTTTTTTGGTTTGGGTCTGTGACTCTTTTATATCTTCTATCCCACATATAGTTTTCACTATTAAAAGACTACAGAGAGTTTATGTAATACGCTTTTCAATCATTATCCTTTATTTTTCCCATCAGCTGAGAATTATCCATAAACAGTTATTTATCAGTCAAAATTATACACTGGAATTGGAAAATTGTATATCTGAAGGACAAATGACAAAAGTACTGATTGGATAAGCACAACCCCAATTAATTGCAGCTTGAGGTTACGCCAGATGAAAAGAAAATTGGAGCTCGGCTCCACCAGCCTCAGAATTTGATGGACAGAAGTTTTGCATTATGGCATTATTTTAGAAATGAATTGACGCGAAATTAATAACTTTACAGACATCTATGAGACACTCTTAATCAAATTATTGAATAAATTTAAAAAAAGATTCAATCATCTTTGGATCTTTTCTGCGTATATACGTCAAAATGAATACAAGAAATAGAATAGACAGTGTTGTACCAAAAAAAACATGGAAAATGGTGAATATACAGAAATGTGTGACATGGAACATTTCTGCATACTCACTTTTTAAACAATTTTTTTGGTACTAAGTGTCTATTTTATTTCCTGTATACAAATATGCGATAAAAAAAAGTGATTTTGTGCATATTTTTATCGATATTAAAGATAAGCATCAATTTCAGTTGTAATATCAAGATAAAAACGAGTTTCAGTGACTTTTGATCCAAAAATGAATGACAGAATATTTATAAACTAGATAATCTTTGGAGATCTATTTACGAGTTGAAAATAAAAGAGCATATGAAGTATTTAGATATTAATCTTCATTTATTAATACATTTAGATAAAATCTCTAGACTTAATTGAATTTAGTGGTTCTTTATGGATGCATCTTAAATTGAGTTATATAAAAAAATTATATCAATGCATGCATATTTAATGTGTCTTAAATACTTCAAAAACATAAATCAATATTAGATTTGCTGTTATATTGTAATATTCGGTATTTCAGTGCATGTTTCATAAGGGCTGCAAAGTTGCATCCTCTTCTGTATAGAATGGTTGTTTGTGTTTTATTATAGACATTCTTAAATTTGTATATAAATAAAATTCATATGTTCATTAAGTATTGACGTATACATTGATGAAATACACTTATCATTGTATTTTTTCAATAAATGTTGATTAATTTTACTTTTAGTATCACTAAAAATTCAAATTGGCCATCATTAGATAATAACATTGGCGGATCCATGGGGACGGCCACGAGAACCATGGCCGCCCCTGAGAAGAATTTAGACACAACTCATGATCGCAACTTTTCTTTAAATTTCTCATTTAATTATGGAGATAAATGATTTATTTAGATTTATTTACCCATCTATATTTAAAAATTGAATGGCCATCCTCTGTTATATTTTCTAGATTCGCCAGTGATCCCTCTTATAGTTTTCTTATATTTAAAGACTACAGAAAGTTTACATAATACGTTTCCCAACCCTTGTCTTTATTTTGATATCAGCTGAGTATTTCAACAACAGTTTTTTATCTCTTAAAATTATGCATCAGAATTTTAAAATTTAATATCTGAAGGACAAATATAAAAAGTAAATGCATATTTTTTTGATAATAAAGATAAGAATAATTTTAGTTGTCATATCCAGATAAAAACTAGTTTCAGTAACATTTGACCATCCCCTGGCATTTTTTCTGCATCCGGCAGTGGATAATTATATGAGTTATCGCTGACCCCCATCTCCTGCTTTATCCCAGCAATTTAATGTGGCAATTTATAATGCTATGAAAGACATAAGGATCAGATGATTGTAATTATTGTTGTTTGCAAACAGATTATTGATAATAATTAAAAATAACAATATGTAGAATTAAAACACCAACTTTATTATATCTTTACTTCTGGTATTAAATAAAGTCTTATAAAGTCATAACTCTGACAAAATGATATGTTTATGACTCAGCATTAGCATTGCTCAGAAATATTTTTGTAAGAATTTTTTTAATATTCATCTAATCTTGGATTATGAGTATGTTGGATAACTTAGTAAGCTTAGTTAATCTTTTGACTTTAAAATTAATATTAAGTTATTTATTTTTTATCATTTCATTTTTCTGCGCTATTTTTGTCATCATCAATGATTGAATTATAATATACATCATTTTGGTATATTTTTATATTTCGGTATGACATGTTTTTCTTTTGTTACAATAAGAAATATTACCGCAGTGATACTAATTCAAATATTCACCAGGCATGTCCTTCCTGTTTGGCTCTGCCACTGCAGGGATAAGCAACAAAATGTAAACAAATACATATGTTGACGTACAATTCGAGGGCTTAAAGTCAAATGTTATCTACAAAAAAGTGTTTTTTTTTTTTTGCTGATTGTGCTATTTTTCATTATTGTCAAACAACTTTATGTCTATCTTTTCTAGTTTCTTCTTAAATCATCAGTGGAGTTTAACGTCAACTACGTAAAGTTGCCTTTTAGTGATATATTTTAAGATTGTACCCAAAAACATTTGGCTTCAATTTCAAATCTTCCTTGTAAGGTTACAAAATAATAAAAAGAGTTTTTTGTCTCTCCTGAAAAATAATAATTCTATAGATAGTGTTGTTTGACTTTAAGACCTTGAAATATAATGAAAAAAAGGCAAAAAGGCAAAAATATTATTATGCGATTATAACATTATTTCAAAACATTTTTTATTATTTTGTTTTAAAAAAAATGTATATACAAATAATGAATGCTACTGTACTTCATGCATAAAAATATTTTTAAAAAAGTGCTACAATCTTGGGTCGTGGGAATTTCTCAGGACATAAAAATGTTATGTTTCGTGTCCCGGGACATGGAAAAAACCGAAACTTCAAAATGTCTAAATGGGACATACATACTTCCAATATCCAAATGTTTAATGGAACTTGGAATAATAATCTTATAAGAATGTTTGTTGATGTTATACATATTATTTAGGTAAAATATCATTATTATTTGAAGAACCTACTAGTTTTTAACTAAAGTAAGCAAGGAGGATTAAAAATCTTCACGCAGTTTAAATTTATTCAAACAATCGTAATAAGGACCGAACAAATTTTGCTTCGCGATCGACTAGTTTTGAGCCTTTGCTCTACTTCATATTCTGTGGAGTGTTTTGTTGGTCAGAATAAATGTAAAAAAAATAATAAACAGGGATTATTCTAGACGAAGACCTGTAATTTTCGATACTCTATAGCAGGGGAGTGCAAACTTTTCGGAGTGGAACGATTAGTTGAAAAGGGGGCGCGCCAATTACCGTTGCCTAGGGCGCCAAATAACCTCGCGTTGGCACTGGTTGTAGATACCACCGGTATGGTTTGGGGCAATGTGAGGATTTACTTAAAGCAAGATATTCAAAATATTTTCAGTTAATTAATTGCAGCTCGAGATTACTAAATCAACCACCGGTGTCACATGTAATGCCTATGAATGAGAACTAATACCACCACAAAAACAAAACAAAAACCACAGACCACGCACTCGCCTACGCCCAGGTAAATCCAGGACGCTACGCAGGAAAAGCAACATCAAAATACACCAGGTAAAAGGGAAATTGGAGCTCGGCTCCACCAGACCCAGAATTTGATGTATAGATATCAATCATTTTCAGACAGAGATATTATTTGCTTATTAAGCTAAAAATAGTACAGTTAACTGAAAAATAGTATCTAGAATCACTTGTGAAAATTTCAAGTTGCTAAACAACCGGTAAACAGTTGAAAAGAATTCTTGTAACGGACAGTCAAGCATACGTTCTGTTTTATAAGAACGAATGCACAATTAACCAAATAAATAAAATCCCCATAAAGTTTAAACACATTTTTGTTTTTGTTTTAGCTATGTGATCGTGGCAAGCATAATTCCCAAGAAATGCAAATTGCAATTATTACCTCACGGGTAGGGTTGCAAGATTTCTTGCAAGTCAAACCGGGACAATTGTCCGATTTGACGATCAGCGTGACTCTTTCTTTTTTTTTTTAGCTCCTCTGAGACTTCCAATATCCCAAGATTTATCACATTCCCAAATAATCAGTGTGGGTCGTAAACCGGGACATTTGGGGGTCCCGAGAGGTTTGTTCGGGACACCGGGACACGAGAATCAAAACCGGTGACAGTCCCGGTTAATCGGGACACCTGGCAACCCTACTCGCGGGTCATGTCTCAAAACTGAAGCTACGGAAAGCATCGCGGATAATAAATAGAAGCAATCCATCGTTGCTTTTGACCAAGGCGGAAAAGCGTGTCGGGAAAATTGTTTTAATGTGAGGGACATCTAGACTAATCTGAAGATTGGATAAATATGCTCCTGTTAAGGTCAAACATCAGTTATCTCTGTTTCAGTGATTTGCAGAAAAACGAAGTGTCATATTGACACGCAGTTGTGCTACAGAGATAGAATATTCTACAATCTCAATTCTATCGCCCCCTGAACAGATTCCATTGCAGAGAACCAAGTTATAGCCTGTTTTAGGTATATCACATTTTTTTCTAAAGATAGCCAACGGGGAAATAGCTCGGTTTGCAAACAACTGTCTCTTGTACGATAATACTAGGCGCACCTTTCTGACGAGACCTAAGTAACCGATTTTTTTAAGGATTTTAAAAAAATATTTTTTTATATTGATATGTCCTGTGGCTCACCATAACTATACAAATAATAACAGTTGATTCTCGGCTTTGTTAGTATGGGACAAGATTGGTGACACACTCTGTGTTAATTTCCACTACAATGTAGTGTAAAGAGTACCAGTGGGATTGGCGAGAAATTCGCCGACAAATGATTAGCGCATTCATATTTTTAAGTCTTATAGCGTTGTTCCAAATTAATTTACTTAAAGGCTAAAGATTTTTCCATATAAAAGCAGTTTTTTCTTCTCTCGAAAATTATCGTGTCAAAATGTACCAAGTTCCTAATTATTAGTCGAAGTTTTTCAGAAGTACGATCGGCCCATACACGAATCCAAACTTTGAGAGAAGTAAACACAAAGAGAAAAAGAAATGCTTTACTGCCATCTGTGAAAATAGTAGAGTACGAATATTTAAATCCTTTTTGAACAGTGTAGATTTCTATAAACAAGCGACTATGGTTCCATACAGTGTTTAAATGGAAGACTGTTTTACCTTTTTAATTAGACCAGGGCTGTGGTGTCGGAGTCGTGAAAAATGAGTGGCTCGAAAACTTTAAAAAAATATATATTTAATGATGGGTATTCAAACAAAATAGTCCAGTGTTAATATTGCATGCTTGGCTGATTAAAGATGATCTGATGGAATATATACATATATTATATATGTATATATAGAAATCGACCATGGAAAGGAAAAAGGACGTAATCCACACATAACAAATTTTACAGGAGACACAAAAAACGTGCTTTGATGATTTTGAGCTAAAGGCAAATTATGAAATATACATAACATCAATTTGATTAATTTTTCAAAAAAACCTTTTTTAAAGTATTTTTTCTTGATAGCGAGAACATTGGACTCCACAGTAGAGACTCCAATTACTCTACATCTCAACTACTCGAGTATCGAGTAGTAAAATTTTAAAATAGTTTCAGATGTACCAAAATATGCATTATGAATTCAAATTTGTGTATATAAATAGATGATAAATAAGCCTATTTAATCTCACTAATACATTTATTTCAATTTATAAAACATATGTTTTAAAAATAATAGAGAATTAAACGTCTCAAATTTTAAATTGGTTGAAAGTTTTATTTTTATAATTCCCGCAGTAGAAAAAATCCTCTCTGTTGCTGTGGACGTCGGTTTTATAGTTAACAATTAATTAAATAGTGCATCTAGTTTTTCTGTCCGCTATTTTAATGATTCCAACTTTTTAAAACCTTATCTTAAATTTTAGCTACAGCAATTTTTAAGGGATAAAGCAAAACTATTTAAAAAATATATATTACTAGTAAAATACACGCGCAAGACTCAGTTAAATGCAACGGTTAAGCATTATATATATGTATATATATTTCAAATGAGTAAATAAAATTTCGAAATAAATCTTCATCTATAAATTACTCGAGCATTTTTCAAAATACTCGAGTAACGAGTACTTGAAAAATGGACGAGTATTCTCGAGTATTGAGTATTCGATACTTGAATTGGGGTCTCTACTCTCTACTCTACAGCCCTGAATTAATTGGAATAAAATCATGGACTCGAGACAGGATTTTTTGAATTTGTAAACACTTGTCTTATATTATAAACCACAAAAGAAGTTATAGTCATATGACCTAAAAAACCAATTAATCTTGTCGAAATCGACTGTGAAATAAATTATGAAATCATTTCATTCTAAATGATTTAAACTGTGAACGCGCAACGTAATATTATAATTTGGAGCGTGATAATATGTTTCTTGCAACACTGTGTAGTTTGACTTAAAATTACGAGGGATCCCCGTCTCCCCGTATATCGCGTCGCGTCAGTGCTATTAATTGTTGGAAGCCATAAAACCGTTGGTGTTATCACAATATGTACCAGTATTGTATCTGCAGTGACGTTCCTAGGCTATGTGCCGCCCCTAGGCAGAGTTTAAACTAGGGCTCTTACTATTTTTCGAAATAAAAATATAAAATTGATACAGTCGCCATTAGTGTCATTATTTTAAGAATATATAAACAAACTAGCTGGCCCGACGAACTTCGTACCGCCTCAGAATCAATAAATGTTGTAATAAAAATAATAAAACATTTTTAGTACTTTTTCCACACAAAATTTATTTGATCAGGATCGGTTTCGCTCATCGCGAGCATTCTCAACTGAGTTATTATCATCTGAGCATTATCATCTGTTGATAATGCTCGCGATGAGCGAAACCGGTCCTGATCAAATAAATTTTATGTGGAAAAAGTACTAAAAATGTTTTATTATTTTTATTATAATGCCACTCCACCAAGTATTGACAGTGAACACCTTAAAAGTGAATAAATGTTCTGTTAACTTGATGACTTGAAGCATGATGACTACCGAGTCAACCTTCAGTTGTAAATTGCGCGGTGGCAAGCCAGGCAGATCCAATAAGTTTAAAAATTAAGTTGTATAGTTGGTTGCTTCGTCTTCGTTTGTTACACGGTCGATAGATTTGAAGGAATGTAGTGGACCAAAGATTTGATTTTGAATTGTGAAGTTTAAGTGATCCACATCTTTGTTCTTTGCCGTAAGAATTGCTCGTTCATTCAACCAATTGTGATTTTTGTGATTAGATGTTCGGGAACATTTTGTTGAATGAAGTGAAATTGCGAAAATTCGGCGGAAACAAAATCAATCCGATCAAAAAAAAATCTTATCTATATGGTTCTTTTGTGGTATGTATCATATATAAACACAAACTAATGTAATTTCTGTATATTATGCATATTTTTACTTGGCGATAATGGGCACCAAAATTGCTGACCTTAAGCCCAAAAAAATAAATGAATTGAAAAAAGGTGTTTGAGGTGTTTAGAATAACCAAAAAAACCCAATTTATTTTTAAAAGAGTATAATTTTTTGCCATGGCAAATTACAGCCCCAATGAAAGCTAAGGGTGGGAAATTTGATATTTATTGGAATAGAAATCTTTAAAAAAACACGGATTTTTTTAATGAATTTTTAAGATTTCCTGGATGTTAAAAGTTATCAATAATTAACAATTGATGAAAAAAATAATCGCATGCTTAAATTAAAATATATTCAATGAATACAACAATTTGTTAATTCTACTACCTGGGCTATCATCAGTTCATTATTAGTTATTAAAAATTCTATCAAATGTAAAACCATTTATATTTGAGATGTGGATACATGCTTTGACATATTTGTAATGATATTTATAAAGATATAATTCATTTGTTTTCTTTAAAGACATTTTAAAATACAAAACTGAATTTTCGCAAGGTGTACGAAACATTCTTGCGCAGACTTACATACACAGAATACCCAAATCGATAAAATGTTTGTTAGTATAACTTAAACCGCTAAATGTTAGAAACATTTTAATAGCCGAAGCTGAAAATTCAACTGAAGTGGGAAACTTACGGACTTTTCTCTACTTTGGTGCAGCTTTTTGACTAATTCTTTTTTGTAAATAAATCTGAATAATCTGAAACATTTCTTTTAATATAATCTCCATAAAGAGTATGTTCAACAATATTGCTTCGGATGTCGACATATTCCACGTAGACGTGGGTGAGTTCCGACGAATACTTTTTTTTATGTATTAAAGTAGAGTTCGTCGGAGCTTACTCAGTTGACTTCCTTGCCACTTTTTTTTTACTGCGTTTAATATTAAATTATACTATTTTTTTTTCTCCATTGTAAAAGTTTTAAATTTATAATTTGTCAACCTTGTACAATGTTAATTAAATAAATAAATAAAATAAAAATAAATAAAATAAAATGTGCTCTACATTGGTAGTGGACATGGAAATAAAATATCCATATGGTTCTTTTGTGGTATGTATCATATATAAACACAAACTAATGTAATTTCTGTATATTATGCATATTTTTACTTGTGATGTGCCGCGAAATTTTGAAGAACACGTTGGTGTGCCGTGGAAGATAAAAGGTTGAGGAGCACTGGTTTAAAAATTTAACGGCAATTTCAACACTGAATGAGCCGTTCGTCATCCTTCTATCAACGTGGCCGCCAGAAGAAGAAACTGCTACAGCAATTTCGGATCTTGCACGAACAGTCACTATAATCAATGACATGAGAAATGTCTTCCCAGCTCCACCGGGCGCATCGAGGAAAAATAAGCCACCATTTCCATCATCAATTACCTTCATTAACGTATCGTAAATTTCCTTCTGTTGAGGGTTCAACAGTGGTACATTCGTTCGAACTAATTGGTTCAATGCATCTCGATCATATTCACGTTCACGTTCCGATTCTCGATTGAAAGCGTCGTTCATTCCACGATCTGGCGTTGGCATTCCTAACTTGACTAACAAACTGCCGCACATAAGGAAACACATGTTTTCGATCAAAAGCAAAGCCTGGTTATGTATCTCTTCATTCATATCGAGATCGGGATTTCCTAAACTGACACGAATTCGATGTAAAATGTATTCGGACATGTCATCCTTGTACTTGTTCCACAGTTCACGTGGATTCGATGGGAAGCATGTCAAAATAATGATAGAAAATAATGTGCGTATCTGACTTGGAGATTCAGAAACAATTTCTTCAGCGATTGTCATGTCCCAATGAGTATCATTTTCAAGCAAATTGAGCTGTTGACATGCAAGTAGAAGCATTCGTCATTTTTCGGATGAACTGTGTACATGCGACCAAGAGCATCAGTGGTCATTCGGATGAGCAGGAACCGCATCGCCTTGCTTTCGACGTTAAAATTTCTTCGATGTAGTTTTCCAAGTGTAATAACGTGGCATCTCAAAGTAGAGCAACGTTCGTGCAAACAGCGTAACATTGTTGTCAAAAAAATTATCATACCTAATTATAAACATAACCTTATTTCAATATTATCCGATTTTCTTTCGTTTTCATTTCATATCATCGATTTTTTTATTCTGATCCATACTCTAAATTTAAAATTATTTAAAAGTCAATCGTGCGCAAAAGAAGCAGAAACAAATGAATATAGGAAAAAATGCCACCTAACGGATGAAATCTGCATACGACGACATTTTCATTATTTCAAGCTGTTCGCCATTTGAAAACTGTATGAGAATATTAATTTTCTTCATAATTTATTTTCCGTGATATTTTTCCGATGTTTTAATGCTTATTATGCTATTCTAGGCGGATACGGATTTAATAAATCAAAGATCATTAAAATCAACCAAGTTATAGCCAAGTTATACGTGGTGTAACAAACCCCACTTTGTTTTATATATATAGACTAGCTGACCCGACGAACTTCGTAACGCCTCAGAATCAATAAGTGTTGTATTTACTTGATAACTTGAAACATGATGACTACTGAGCCAACCTTTAGTTGTAAATTGTGCGGTGTTAAGCCAGGCAGATCCAATGAGTTTGAAAATTCAGTTGGTTAGTTGGTTGCTTCGTCTTCGTTTGTTACACGGTCGATAGATTTGAAGGAATGCAGTGGACCAATGCTTCGATTTATAATTGTGAAGTTTAAATGATTCACACCTTTGTTGTTTGCCGCAAGAATTGCTCGTTCAATCAACCAATTGAGATTTTTGTGATTAGATGTTCGGGAACATATTGTTGATGAAGTCGTCTTTCGTTGAGACGAAATTGCAAAAAATCGGCGGAAACTAAATCAATCCGTTCGATTCGTCGACAGCATCACGACCGTTACCAATAGTCAGCAATTTCTTCGAGAACTCTTCGGCGGATGGATCGTTTAGCAATGCAACTCGCATGTTTGTCGTCAGCTTAAATTTCTTCACATAGAGCCACAGTGTCGATGATTTGAGGCAAGCGTTTATTTCATCGGCAGCGGTCAATCTTGGAATGACTGGTAGTGTTTGGCAGAAATCACCAGATAGTAGAATCTTTGCGACTCTAAAACATCTTGAGTCACTGTTTAGATCCTTATAGTTCAGTTGAGTGCTTTTAATGCGCGTTTGTGCGCCATTGTGCATTCATCCCAGTTGATGATTTTACTCGCTACCAAAACTTCGGCCATTGATGAGTGTTTCGCAATATTGCGTGTCGGTTTTCAGTCATTTGGAGGTTTAACGGCAATTTCAACGCTGAATGATCCGTACAGCATGCTTCTATCAACGTAGCCGCTATCTCAGAAGAAGGAACTGCTACAGCAATTTCGGATCTCGCACGAACAGTGGCCAAAATCAATGACATGAGGAATGTCTTCCCAGTTCCACCGGGTGCATCGAGGGAAAATAAGCCATCATTTCCATCATCAATTGCATTCATTGACGTAACTTACACTTTTTTCTGCTGTGGGTTCAACAGTGGTACATTCGTTCGAACTGATTGGTTCAATGCATCTCGATCATATTCACGTTCACGTTCCAATTCTCGATTGAAAGCGTCGTTCATTCCACGATCTGGCGTTGGCATTCCTAACTTGACTAACAAACTGCCAGACATAATAAGTTTTATTAAATGTTTTTTTAGTCAAAACAATTATTGACAATGACTCCACTCAATCTCTTATAAGAATATGATTTATTTTTATAGCACGAATGACATGTTTTATGTTTTTTTTTGTAATCGCCATCTATTAAATATTTAAACGAATTTAAAATAACAACTCTATCTATAGAATAAATGGTTTATTTATTTAAACAATCTTAATTTTATCAACACTTCCCTTTACTATTCAAGAAAGTATTTATATTAATAAAGATCGATTATCTACAGCTTGTATATATAAAAAAAATACACTGCAGCATCTGAAGCGAGCATGGTTAAAAAAAATCGATATGTTTTCCCTTTTCAGTAGAACACCTTTACACTGAACTCCCCATTTACACGGTAGATACGCTCAACGCGATACCGAGTAAAGAAAAAGTGTAAACAGTTATATTAAAATTTAAAATTTGTGGTAGATAGGTTTCCTTGCATAAAAATAAATTAAGGATATCAAAAAATTAAATTCATTATCGCTTATTGTATCTTAATGTTATTTAAAAAATACTTTAAAAAAATCAAACGTAACAAAAATTATTTACTATCACTATGAGACAATAGACGAAGCCTTTTACGAACATTTTGTACGACATATCTCTCATCTTTTGAGATATCCAGAAACTGTGTAATATTTCTGTCCAAATTTTTAAATGAATAGTCGATTTATTTCTCTTTTTTTGCACCGTGTTATTTCTAAATCGTCTTAAAACAGAGTTGTATTCTATTCAAATCAATGTTATGCGTTATGCGTAATAATTCATTAAAAACGTTATGCGTAATAATTCATCGAGCTAACCTTCTTGCTGAGTAAAACTATTATCATGTTGAAATGAAAATAATGATTTCGATACCCACCGCTCAATAGGTTTATCATCTTGATATTGAATTGATATTCATCGTCTCTTTGCCAAAACATTAGCGAGTATTGCAATGCATTGTATGAACGGTGTGCTTCGTATACAATATCGTTTAAATACTATTTCACAGAAGTTGCGCCACATTATAAACTAATTAAAATACACTGTTCCCGCAATGAGCCATGAATCCCGTGTTTGACCATAATTGGATAAATAGATTTTCACATCAGAATGATTTATCGGAATTAAAACCTAATAAAAATCGATGAAAACTCAAAATAACGGCGCATGTATACCTACATAGCGAGCAGTCAACTGTCAAAGTATAATGTAATCAATGCCATCTGGTGGATTTACTGGAAAACAGCATACAACGTGTCATACAATGTCCACGTTCCATTTGTATTTTTCAAAAAAACAAACTGTATGAGGACATTTATTTTCTTAATAATTTCTTTCCCGTGATATTTTTCCGATGTTTTAATGCTTATTCTGCTATTCTAGGCGGATAAGAATTTAATAAAACAAAGATCATTAAAATCCGAGCTGTAATTCTCGAGATATACGTGGTGTAACAAACCCCACTTTGTTTTATATATATATAGATATATAGAACATCGAATCCTCTACTCGTCTACGTAATCAAAACAAAATGTTCGAAATGTACTTTTATGACCCTGGTCACTTCCGCTAACATTTACGACTGCTGTTGTCAAAACTCAAAACTGCAACGAAGGTTTTTGGATCATAATATTATTACCATTGAAAAATATGCTTCGGTTTATTTTGATCAAATACACGCGTCATATTTCTTCTATACTAAGTTCGTGTATCAAAAAATATTCAGACAGTTTTCTGTGATCATTTGCCGCTCCTTAAGACTTGCCGCTATGAAACTGCCTACTCGCCTGTGCCAATGCGACGTCCCTGTGTATCTGCACAATACTCTCAAAATTCCAGCAATATCATTCTCCCCCTGTTGGTTGTTTTCAATCTGCGTTGTAATTCCGCCATTCATATTTCTGACCACATACAGTACAGACTGATATTCTTTATACATAATCAATATTTTATACCAGCTCGTATAAGTGAAGGAAAAGAACTTAAATATCAAATATTTGCAAAGCGGTACTCAACACAAAATTGTCTCAAAACTGTGCTGTTCAACAATTACGAGGTAAGTATTTATTATTTAGTTTTGATTTCTTATTAATTTATTGAGTAGATAGCAAACCTTCGTGTTACTTGAATCTTGTCAATTATTCATTCATCTGTTAGAGCATTGGGCTTCACATGCATTTTTTTGTACCACAATAATACAGTGGAACCTCCAATTACACTAACCCGAATTACGCGGTGGTTTGAAATATTCGCTGTTTTATGACATCGTCCGCATCCAATGTTCTCGACACTGTCCTCTTTTAAGAGAATAACTTTATCAGTTGTTCAGTGAATGAACTCGCCTGCAGCTTTTTATTCAATCGGGCGATATAATTTATTATTTCCACGTGGTTATAGCGATTTAGCATTAACAATACAGTAAAACCCCCATTTACACTTAAGTCCTGACAGTCTAATTTGGGGTAGTGTAATTGGGGTTGTTATTCTCATACAAAATTAGGAATTTGGTTTTTTCGCAAAAAATGCAAAACTAAGTTAAGTCCCTAAGTTTTGCAAAAAATAAAGGTAATTGTAGAGTATAGCTGGTCATGGATTTTTTCGCCGTAATAATCCATGACCAGCTATACTCTACAATTACCAAAATAAATATTGACGAAATATTTAGTTATCAAGTGGTAAAATGCAAAGGGCGCCAAAATCTCACACATAGACAGTCGTCCGCTATACGTGGCTAGCCTGGCACGTGTTGAATACACAGACGCTAGCCAACATTTGACAGTATGCGCGGCACAGGCGACCGTCTTGTAGTAACAATGGAATGCGACCGTGCAATCGGGGGATCTGCGGCGAATATTTCAAGCCAGCGCGTAATTGGGGGTAGTGTAATTGGGGGTTCCACTGTATATTATTGTAAATTTAACCTCTAGAGGAGTATGAACTTACATGTACGTTGGCGCCATTTTTCGGGAGTGTCAGTGAGCATATGTATGCTCTAAGTATGAATTACATATATTCATTGGGAAGAAGTCACAAAATTGTTGTGTTAAGAAAAGGCAGTAAATTAAATTAAGGTCTGTATAAATCTATTCACTCCTCTAAAAGTTAATAATGAAATTTATTCAATGGTATTTTCCAGAAAAGATGCCACTTTGGAAAGATGTGGTAGATGCAGACGGGTATTCGAATTGGACCAATGACGATCCGTGCCTCAAGTTAATCGAAAGAAAGCAGTCCATTTATTCATCGATTAAAAAATTGATACCATATTCTATCACCAAGATTCTTGAAGTTCAAAGTCCCAAATTATATGCCAAATTTTTGCTGAAGAAAGAGCAATATAATCACCCCAAAATACTGCAATTGTTTCACGACACTGAAGTTTCTAATGTAGATTCTATAATCTCGTCAAATCTGGATAGGAGACGTGTTGTCCGAGCGAAGTATGGTAAAGGTAAGAAACATATTGCCTTGCAGGTATCCAATTGAATAGATGAATAAGATAATACAGAAATGCCGCCGCCGCCATGTGTTGGATTTTGGCGCGCTTTGCATTTTATCACTTAGTAACTAAATATTTCGTCCATATTTTTTTTTTTTTTGTAAAACTAAGGAAAATCTTAGTTTTACATTTTTTGTGGAAAAAACCAAATCCCTAATTTTGTATGAGATTCACTCCCCCAATAACACTACCCCGAATTACACTGTCCCGACTTTAGTGTAAATGGGGGTTTTACTGTGTATATATATATTTTCAATTCATGTCCGCTCCCAATATGGAGCATATGGCTTCCGAATGGAGGTATCCCAACAGAAGTTTTTTTTCTATAATAACTGTTTACAACAACTCAGTTGCTCAACCACTCTGTTTTTTTAAGGGAGTAGTAGGGATAAAATGATAGAGCTAGAACAGGGCTAGTGGTAGACTGATGGCTGTTATTTCAGGATTGTTATGAGTGGGAGGGATTTTTTTAGACATAAAGGCAGGTTGGTCCTGTAAATGAAGGTATAAATATGGTCATACTTAATAAATAAATAGGATAATCATTTCCTCTAATCGTGATGGCATGGAGTGCAAAATCAGTGACTCATTTTATAAAAAAATAAGTTTAATAATTTACTGAGTACCTGTATTGAGGGACTGATTTATAAAAATATTATAATACAACTGACTAAAAATTATGCCAAAATAAGTTTGGATAAGTTTGGTACCTAAGGCAATTTAGTAATAAGTAAACTGATACATAATTTTATTAAATAAACTTTGCCCACTTATCAAGATTGGAATGCTTCAATGAATGTTCAACAGTTGTGCAATACTATATTTTGACTCTTTTAGTCGTATTTTATTAATTTCAATCAAATTACAAATGTTGGAAACTTCTGGTTTAATCGCCTATGAGTGCTCTATTGTTAGTGATATCAACACACCATTGTTATGTGTTTTGTTACCATTCTTTGTTGAAAAGGGTAATAAAATATCACATAAGTTGGCTTAAATGGCTTTAGTTTCCAATTGCCACCATTGCCAATAATAAAGAAATTAAGATTATATAATGCACAGCTTGTTATCAATTGTGGGACTATAATGCAAAACATACTATTTCCAAAATGATAAATATTGAGTTAGGTATGCAGGTAGGGTAATTCAAGACTAATGAATCGATTGGCTCTATTAGTTTCAATATAAAATGTCTAAAACACTGTCGTTTTCCATTTGGAAATCATATTTTTATGAAAATTTTATTTTGTTTGTGTTAACCGTTATAGTATTTGACTCTTCTGAAATGTTTGATTTTTGGAAATAATACGTTTTGCATTTTAACCCCACAATTATTGTCATAAAAATATTTTAAAAAATATATATTCAAAGAGTTATGAGCTATTAATATCAACTAAATCATATGATGTTCTGACAGTGCAGATTGATTCCATGTCACCCGAACTCCATGAGTTGAAAAAAAAAACCTTTTAAAGTTATTATGGATTTAAAAAATACACTTAAAAGTATTTATTAATAAAACTTCAAAATTAATCTAGTATGACATTTCAAACAAGTTTGAAGGATTAAACAAGGTTACAGTCATCCTGAAGAAATGGAAGAATTTGTCCAAATGCAGTTTAAGCTATTCAACGATGAATCCAATATGGCGGATGAACTGTTCATCTTTAATGTTGTTGGCATTCTCTTCGTCTCAGTAATATTGGAACTTCCTAGCAATTGGGAATCAGTTTTACTCACCTGCGATTGGGTAATGTACAACGTTCCCTCTAGGCTGCAGTTTGAAACCCCCCCCATCCCCCGCGCATTCATTCCGGGTGGGCGCGCACTCCAAGCCAACTACTCATCCAATATTTGATTGGCCTGCGCATTTAACTTCTTACATCTTACAAGCGACTTTGAAACGAAAAATAGCGTGTAAAAAAGTCCATTCATGTTTAAATTTCACACCACAAAATGTGCTTTAACCTATTAATGCCCCAAAGAAAACAACATGTAAAAAATATGTTTTATTGTTGTCTATTACAACATATTGAACAGTTTTTGTCTGTCATATTTACCCTTGTGCAACAGTCCGACCGAACAATGACCGATTGCTAAGCTAAATAAAAAAAATTCAGTCAAGAATTAGAAATTGCCATATCCAGTTAAAGATAACCCACCATAATTTTTTTCTCTTATAGGCTTCTGGTAAAGAATGATGAACCGATCCATTTGGTTGGCGCCACCTATTATAAACAGTCTTGGGACATTGAATTACACCATTTGTCTTTGAATTTTGCACCATCTTACCACTTTTCCCAACGGCTCTATATTGTCGAAATTGGATCCCACTAAAACAGTGTCTGCGCCAAACTTTTTTACTTCACGGCACACTGGTGAATGGGATATGTTTCGCGGCACACCATATAAAGGTGCTTTAAAAAAAGAAATGTTCATTAAAAAAAAAATGTAGAGAATGTGTCTCGTCGACCACTAGTTACGAACGTGACAAATATTTATTTGAATATCTAGATCAGGGGTGGGGAACCTTTTCATTTCTTAAGTCTACATTCATTTATCTGACTCAACATAAGGCCGCAGCAAAAAAAAACTTTGACACCCCCCTCCTATTTTTCGACTGTCGAACACATAATGGGTTGATTATGCTCTTTTTCCAAGCGCTTGTGTATAATTTTTTGATCAATGTGAATATTTTGATCAAGTCAAAAGGCCGCAGGTTCCCCTCCACTGACCTAGATGTTGAATTTATTTAAATTTGAAGACAATTTAAATGAATAGGCAATACTTAAAATTAGCATTATTTAGGTTTCTTCTTCCGTGGCACACCTGAGACTACTTGCGGCATACTAGTGCGCTGCAGCATACAGTTTGGCAGACACTGCACTGTAAAAATATTATATTTCCAGCTTACAATCCATTTTCATTCATTAATTGAGGGTTAGTTAAGGTGAATGAGGGTATATAATCTGGAAATTATCCAAAAATGTTGACCAAATAATTGGTAATTATAATACATGCCGTTGCCTGAATGCCTGTTGTACGTGTTTGAGTACCTGGGCAATAAAATATAACCTAGCACACAGTAATCAAAAAAATATCGTATTACTTACAATACCTCACTATGTAGAAGAGACTGATAAAAGAGTTAAAAAAACAATTAAAACATAACACCATAATAATCTTGTTCCAAATCCATATTACAATGGTAAACCAATGACATTTACTAATGCATTAGTAATAAAAATAATAAAACATTTTTAGTACTTTTTCCACATAAAATTTATTAGATCAGGACCGGTTTCGCTCATCGCGAGCATTATCAACTGATAAGAAAAATACATAAACAGTGATATTTATACAAATTTAAATTGAAATAAAAAGGTGTAAGCAACTATTAACAATTTAAAGGATTAACAAATTACATTATAATTACACAAGATTAAAATGCTTAACACCCATAACAATTAAAAAATCATCATCAAAGAATAATAAATCTAAGTGGCAAACGATGTCAATTATGAACACAATTAAAATTTGGGAAATATTTAAGCAAAGTAAATATCCTAATGATGATTTGGTGTTTTTCCCGCTTCCAATCAATGATGTACAAGCAACAAAATCAGCAGTAATGAAGATTCAAAATTGAGTTTGGAAAAACCAGTAGAGCTCAATCCAGCAAAAATTGAATCCTGCGAAAAGAATAAAGGCAATATCAATTCTTACAAAATAAAAACAAACTAAGAAAATTAAAATTCTAAAGAAATAAAACAGTACAAAAATGGAAATATAATAGGCTAGAATTAGGTTAATGAAACGGATATAACAAAGGTGATGATGCAAATACAAGCTGTTCGTTTAATAAATTAGAGTTCAGCAAGAATTTATGTCTATTGATTTCTAAGATCTCTTGTTTATCAAGTTTTAAAGATTTATTGTTAACATGCAGGATTTTAAAGTTTTTAGAGATATCAAATGTATGCTTATTTAGGAACAAATGGTTCCCAAATGAAGATAATTCATTCCCTTTACGTGAGCAGGCTAAATGTTCTTTAAATCTGATATTAAAAGCTTTTTCCAAACTCAATTTTGAATCTTCATTACTGCTGATTTTGTTGCTTGTACATCATTGATTGGAAGCGGGAAAAACACCAAATCATCATTAGGATATTTACTTTGCTTAAATATTTCCCAAATTTTAATTGTGTTCATAATTGACATCGTTTGCCACTTAGATTTATTATTCTTTGATGATGATTTTTTAATTGTTATGGGTGTTAAGCATTTTAATCTTGTGTAATTATAATGTAATTTGTTAATCCTTTAAATTGTTAATAGTTGCTTACACCTTTTTATTTCAATTTAAATTTGTATAAATATCACTGTTTATGTATTTTTCTTATCAGTTGATAATGCTCGCGATGAGCGAAACCGGTCCTGATCTAATAAATTTTATGTGGAAAAAGTACTAAAAATGTTTTATTATTTTTATTATAATGCCATTCCACCAAGTATTGACAGTGAACACCTTAAAAGTGATCAATGAAGCTAGTACGGCTAAACTTACTGTCTTATTTAAGAAATACAAATTAAAACAGTGTTTAGCGTCCCAACATATTTGGTTCAATCGAGAGTGTTTACGGCTCAAAGTTGTTCCAAAATATGTTAATTTGAAAACGAAGTCCAGTTCTCCAGCGGCTATTAAAGCCCTCAAGTTGGCTCAGTGTACATGGATCAAACTGGAAATGAAGAAATGGTACAACGTAAGAGATTCGGTGAGTGTTTACTTGTTCCATATACATTCTTTATTATCCAGTAAACTCCATCCTTTAGAATTTGATTATTTAGACCATAATATTAGATATGATGTTAACTTCCTTGTACATAAAACTTTTTTGAATCAGAAACAAAAATTAACTCGGTTAGTTTACGTTGAAAATTCTAAATGTGTTAAAACTACTGTTGCTGATGTTGATAAAATTACTTTTGCTAAACGCGTTGTGAACACTTCGTCTATTAATTTTGATTCTAACGAAATGAATTTATTAAATAAAGGTTTAAAATATTGTCCTAATATTAAATTAACTACGAAAAATTTAGAAAATCTTGCGATTGATGTAGATATTGCCATTAGGTCAGATATGGCGGCCAAATATTTATGCTCAACTATTCTGAAGAAGGAAACTTGTTCTAACTTAAATAATAACTTAGTTGAAATGCGTGCACTTAAATCGATTCAATCGAAATCAAGAATTAATAATTTAGTAATTTCTAAAGCTGATAAAGGAAACACGACTGTTATTATGAATAGAAGTGATTATGTAACAAAAATGAATGATGTTTTGTCAGGCCCTTCTTTCGTTATCTTAAAACGTGATCCCACTGCATCAAGTGCTGAGAAGGTTAAAACTGTTATCGATGAGGCCAATGCGTGTTTCCCGACAGAACGTATGAAAAAAATGTACAAACTTATGAACCCCCAGTGTCCTAGACTTTATGGTTTGCCTAAAATTCACAAAATTAATACTCCCTTAAGGCCAGTAGTTTCATTCAATTCAGCACCTTCCTATAAACTAGCTAAAAATGCGAACCTACTTTTTAAATATAAATTAAATTTCAGTCCTAAATTTAGTATTAAAAATTCGATTGAGTTAGTAAATAAAATTAAAGATATCTCAGTTCCTTTAAATTCTAAGCTTGTTTCTTTTGATGTAGTAAGTTTATTTACGAGTGTCCCTATACCTGAGTTAAAGTTAGCTTTTTTAGACTTTATAGATAGTAAAAATCTTAATCCCTTGTTAGTTAATGATATTAAATCTATTGTCAATTGTTGTATTGACCAAAACTTCTTTAAATTCAATGATAAAATTTACCAACAGTTGAATGGGTTGGCAATGGGTAGCCCTTTGTCTCCTATTTTAGCTGATTTTTTCATGGATTTTTTAGAATCTAAAATCAGTAATTTTGATCTCTTTAGAAATGTCATTTACTGGTATAGATACGTAGATGACATCTTAGTACTTTGGGGAGGTACAGAGAGACAACTTAACCAATTCTTAAAACTTATAAATAACGTTAACCCGCATATTCAATTTACAATGGAGTTGGGGTTGAATAAAATAAACTTTTTGGATTTAACGATCGAGATTATTAATAATCGGCATTGTTTCAGTATATTTAGAAAAGATTCATACAGCGATAACATCATTAACAATTCTTCCAGACATCATATCTCGCATAAATTAGCAACCTTTCATTGCTTTATTCATCGTCTCTTGTTGATTCCGATGACTAAAGCTAGTTATGACCTTGAGTTAAATACGATAAAACAAATTGCAATGAATAATGGTTATGATTCGGATTTAATAGATCGTCTTTTATTTAAAAAACACAAAAAACTAGCTTTGATAAATGTAAGCTCTAGTTTGGTGATTAATGCACCAGTTGTTGAGAAACAATGGGTGAAATTGAGCTACTTGGGTAGTGTTTCAGAAAAGATTTCAAGGAAATTCAACAAAAACCTTTTTAATGTCACTTTTTATAATTCTTTTAACTTACAACGCATTTTAGTAAATTCTAAAGATAAACTCAACATTCTTAACCAAAGTGGCATATATTTAATTGATTGTGATTCTTGTGGAGCCAGGTATATTGGTCAAACGGGAAGAGCTTTTAATATCAGATTTAAAGAACATTTAGCCTGCTCACGTAAAGGGAATGAATTATCTTCATTTGGGAACCATTTGTTCCTAAATAAGCATACATTTGATATCTCTAAAAACTTTAAAATCCTGCATGTTAACAATAAATCTTTAAAACTTGATAAACAAGAGATCTTAGAAATCAATAGACATAAATTCTTGCTGAACTCTAATTTATTAAACGAACAGCTTGTATTTGCATCATCACCTTTGTTATATCCGTTTCATTAACCTAATTCTAGCCTATTATATTTCCATTTTTGTACTGTTTTATTTCTTTAGAATTTTAATTTTCTTAGTTTGTTTTTATTTTGTAAGAATTGATATTGCCTTTATTCTTTTCGCAGGATTCAATTTTTGCTGGATTGAGCTCTACTGGTTTTTCCAAACTCAATTTTGAATCTTCATTACTGCTGATTTTGTTGCTTGTACATCATTGATTGGAAGCGGGAAAAACACCAAATCATCATTAGGATATTTACTTTGCTTAAATATTTCCCAAATTTTAATTGTGTTCATAATTGACATCGTTTGCCACTTAGATTTATTATTCTTTGATGATGATTTTTTAATTGTTATGGGTGTTAAGCATTTTAATCTTGTGTAATTATAATGTAATTTGTTAATCCTTTAAATTGTTAATAGTTGCTTACACCTTTTTATTTCAATTTAAATTTGTATAAATATCACTGTTTATGTATTTTTCTTATCAGTTGATAATGCTCGCGATGAGCGAAACCGGTCCTGATCTAATAAATTTTATGTGGAAAAAGTACTAAAAATGTTTTATTATTTTTATTATAATGCCATTCCACCAAGTATTGACAGTGAACACCTTAAAAGTGATCAATGAAGCTAGTACGGCTAAACTTACTGTCTTATTTAAGAAATACAAATTAAAACAGTGTTTAGCGTCCCAACATATTTGGTTCAATCGAGAGTGTTTACGGCTCAAAGTTGTTCCAAAATATGTTAATTTGAAAACGAAGTCCAGTTCTCCAGCGGCTATTAAAGCCCTCAAGTTGGCTCAGTGTACATGGATCAAACTGGAAATGAAGAAATGGTACAACGTAAGAGATTCGGTGAGTGTTTACTTGTTCCATATACATTCTTTATTATCCAGTAAACTCCATCCTTTAGAATTTGATTATTTAGACCATAATATTAGATATGATGTTAACTTCCTTGTACATAAAACTTTTTTGAATCAGAAACAAAAATTAACTCGGTTAGTTTACGTTGAAAATTCTAAATGTGTTAAAACTACTGTTGCTGATGTTGATAAAATTACTTTTGCTAAACGCGTTGTGAACACTTCGTCTATTAATTTTGATTCTAACGAAATGAATTTATTAAATAAAGGTTTAAAATATTGTCCTAATATTAAATTAACTACGAAAAATTTAGAAAATCTTGCGATTGATGTAGATATTGCCATTAGGTCAGATATGGCGGCCAAATATTTATGCTCAACTATTCTGAAGAAGGAAACTTGTTCTAACTTAAATAATAACTTAGTTGAAATGCGTGCACTTAAATCGATTCAATCGAAATCAAGAATTAATAATTTAGTAATTTCTAAAGCTGATAAAGGAAACACGACTGTTATTATGAATAGAAGTGATTATGTAACAAAAATGAATGATGTTTTGTCAGGCCCTTCTTTCGTTATCTTAAAACGTGATCCCACTGCATCAAGTGCTGAGAAGGTTAAAACTGTTATCGATGAGGCCAATGCGTGTTTCCCGACAGAACGTATGAAAAAAATGTACAAACTTATGAACCCCCAGTGTCCTAGACTTTATGGTTTGCCTAAAATTCACAAAATTAATACTCCCTTAAGGCCAGTAGTTTCATTCAATTCAGCACCTTCCTATAAACTAGCTAAAAATGCGAACCTACTTTTTAAATATAAATTAAATTTCAGTCCTAAATTTAGTATTAAAAATTCGATTGAGTTAGTAAATAAAATTAAAGATATCTCAGTTCCTTTAAATTCTAAGCTTGTTTCTTTTGATGTAGTAAGTTTATTTACGAGTGTCCCTATACCTGAGTTAAAGTTAGCTTTTTTAGACTTTATAGATAGTAAAAATCTTAATCCCTTGTTAGTTAATGATATTAAATCTATTGTCAATTGTTGTATTGACCAAAACTTCTTTAAATTCAATGATAAAATTTACCAACAGTTGAATGGGTTGGCAATGGGTAGCCCTTTGTCTCCTATTTTAGCTGATTTTTTCATGGATTTTTTAGAATCTAAAATCAGTAATTTTGATCTCTTTAGAAATGTCATTTACTGGTATAGATACGTAGATGACATCTTAGTACTTTGGGGAGGTACAGAGAGACAACTTAACCAATTCTTAAAACTTATAAATAACGTTAACCCGCATATTCAATTTACAATGGAGTTGGGGTTGAATAAAATAAACTTTTTGGATTTAACGATCGAGATTATTAATAATCGGCATTGTTTCAGTATATTTAGAAAAGATTCATACAGCGATAACATCATTAACAATTCTTCCAGACATCATATCTCGCATAAATTAGCAACCTTTCATTGCTTTATTCATCGTCTCTTGTTGATTCCGATGACTAAAGCTAGTTATGACCTTGAGTTAAATACGATAAAACAAATTGCAATGAATAATGGTTATGATTCGGATTTAATAGATCGTCTTTTATTTAAAAAACACAAAAAACTAGCTTTGATAAATGTAAGCTCTAGTTTGGTGATTAATGCACCAGTTGTTGAGAAACAATGGGTGAAATTGAGCTACTTGGGTAGTGTTTCAGAAAAGATTTCAAGGAAATTCAACAAAAACCTTTTTAATGTCACTTTTTATAATTCTTTTAACTTACAACGCATTTTAGTAAATTCTAAAGATAAACTCAACATTCTTAACCAAAGTGGCATATATTTAATTGATTGTGATTCTTGTGGAGCCAGGTATATTGGTCAAACGGGAAGAGCTTTTAATATCAGATTTAAAGAACATTTAGCCTGCTCACGTAAAGGGAATGAATTATCTTCATTTGGGAACCATTTGTTCCTAAATAAGCATACATTTGATATCTCTAAAAACTTTAAAATCCTGCATGTTAACAATAAATCTTTAAAACTTGATAAACAAGAGATCTTAGAAATCAATAGACATAAATTCTTGCTGAACTCTAATTTATTAAACGAACAGCTTGTATTTGCATCATCACCTTTGTTATATCCGTTTCATTAACCTAATTCTAGCCTATTATATTTCCATTTTTGTACTGTTTTATTTCTTTAGAATTTTAATTTTCTTAGTTTGTTTTTATTTTGTAAGAATTGATATTGCCTTTATTCTTTTCGCAGGATTCAATTTTTGCTGGATTGAGCTCTACTGGTTTTTCCAAACTCAATTTTGAATCTTCATTACTGCTGATTTTGTTGCTTGTACATCATTGATTGGAAGCGGGAAAAACACCAAATCATCATTAGGATATTTACTTTGCTTAAATATTTCCCAAATTTTAATTGTGTTCATAATTGACATCGTTTGCCACTTAGATTTATTATTCTTTGATGATGATTTTTTAATTGTTATGGGTGTTAAGCATTTTAATCTTGTGTAATTATAATGTAATTTGTTAATCCTTTAAATTGTTAATAGTTGCTTACACCTTTTTATTTCAATTTAAATTTGTATAAATATCACTGTTTATGTATTTTTCTTATCAGTTGATAATGCTCGCGATGAGCGAAACCGGTCCTGATCTAATAAATTTTATGTGGAAAAAGTACTAAAAATGTTTTATTATTTTTATTATAATGCCATTCCACCAAGTATTGACAGTGAACACCTTAAAAGTGATTAATGCATTAGTGCCAAATTTTATTTTTTCATAGTTCACTACTGCCACATATAATAATGGTATAATGAAAACACTAAATCACGCTTCAAACAGGTGTACATAAGCGTGTTCATATCATAGGACACATTTTACTTATTATTTATTAATGTAAGAATCTCATTTCTGGCACAGAAAATAGCCAAAAAGTTTGTAAATGCAATTATTTATTTTAGGTGTGAGCTTCGCAACAACTGCTTTTTACGCTTACCGCTACAGCAATGGGTTTAACACGCAGAAAGCTATGATCATCGCCGACGTCTTGGTGGAGAACATGTCCTATCATTGCGGAAGAGACTTTCCACGTGATTTTATCGACACCACAAAGAGTTTGGATGGCAATGTTATAGTGAAGTATTGCGATGACGAATTCTTTCCAAAATATGTGGTCATTTATAATGGACCGAAAAAACAAAGCAAATATTCAGCGAACCAACTTTTTTTTGCGTATGGTAATCATAATCATTCTGATTCTGATTCTGATTAATTAATACGATTTATGATATTAATTTACATACATAATATAGCAGCGGTTGGCAAACTTTTTGGGCTCACAGACCGCTAAATTCACAATTTTAATCCAGCGAACCACTTACTGGACTTTTGAGGTTAATATTACATATGGAAATAAAAGTGATCAAATGTATTTAAAAATGCACTAACTTTATAAAATAATGTCAGATTTCTCTGCGGACCACCGAAATTTTCTCGCAGACCACACTTTGCCGACTGCTATAATATAGGGTAAAACAATCTTACAAATACTATTTATTTAACACTTCCCCTATGGTGCTAAAAATACTTCCAATATGTTGCTGGCCCTTAAAGAACCAAGTGAAAAACATATTTTAACATTTACCGCTAAAGAAAGGTTCATTAGCATTATATAAAAATGTATCGAAATAAACAGTGGTCAATTGAAGTGATGATCTGATTCTATTATTTTTTTATATTAGATTTGAAGTCAACAAACATTTTCCCAAACGATTTTTGGCCTGGCATGAGATTTAGTTATTATTATTATTTTTAACCTAATGAAACTAGCTTTAAACTAGAGCTTGCTTTAAAAACCGGTTTTTTGGCTAAATTTGTGACATTTGAAAACCGGTTTTTCACATTGTAAATCTGTTGTGCCAAATTTTCCATAAACGAGAAAATAAACATAAGTATAGAAAATTTGGATCTTTATTTGATGGCTTAAAGACCATATGCCCCACATCATTACCCAGCAAAAGGGTATTTTCGATATTATCGGTAAATAAGTTTCACAGGTCAACGCAATAACAGTTTTGTTGTTAACCACAGTATTCCAAGTCATATTTGCGTAACTCTATTCCCTTCCTGGAATTCGTCCATTTACATTTTTAACTATACATTTTTTAAAGTCCAAAAAAAATTTAGCTCTTGAAATAAATAAGTAATGTCCTTCACAGATTGACGGATGATCAAAATATATATGTATATATATACATAATTGTACGCTTGGCATACTTCTAAATTAACCGGTTCTCTGCCACGGACGTGCTAACACGCCATACAATTTCGTGATCGTAGGGCCGGCCATACAAAATGTGCGTGTTTTTACATGCAGTACTGGAGACACGGCTTAAAAGCCTCAAGAAACGTATTTAATGAAAGGGAGATTGGAGCTCGGCTCCACAGTTCCCCGTGTAAAGATGAAATGACACTGATGATGATGATGATTTAATAATTTAAAAATACGCATATAGTGACATCTTTCGGATTCATAGTGTGATACTTGAACTTTAAAGATATTGTTTTGTAATCTATAATACATCAATTTAAAAAGAAGCTTTTTTGTTGTGTTCAAATTTGTTGCTAGCAGGGCTATTCTAACGTGGCGGTAATTTCCATTTTTGAAAAGTTTTTCGACAAATGATGGCGGAAATGACCCATAGTATTTATATGGTAAGTGTTTGTGATGTACTATTATTATATGTCCAAAAAGTACATATTTATAAGGTTTTATTTTTTGAAAGAAAATCACGGCCATCCATGCGTGGCCATGTGAATACTGCACGGCACAGATCAGGCTAACAATAAATGCTGATCAGCTGCTGTTAATCTTTGTGGAATTATGTTATTTTCTAACGCAGAAATATGTGTTTTCGATCTTAGCATCAAAATATTTTCTATTTACAAAAAAAATCAAAATGTCTCCAGTGGGCTATTTTATTATAAATTTGTAATATAAACTATTTATAGTTGGTTTTATATGATAACTAAAAGCTTGTGGTAGTAAATTAGTACCAAGCGTCATGCTAAATTGTCTTATGACACAGATGGATCGGCACTGGTTTAAGGTTCAATATTATTTGTGTTTTTCAATGTGTAAAATACTGTGTTGTCAATTATTATTTTTTCAAATAAATCTCTTATTCTATAACCTTATGTATTTTGACTTCTGATATTATATTTCTTAACATGGGAGCAGTGTGCGAGCGCACACAATTCGCCGAGCACGCGCACATTACAACAGAGCGCACAAAAGCTACATCAACTATACCACCAACAGAATAATTTAATTGACATTAAATAGTGTTGTTAATTATTATCATTATTAAAAATCAACCTTTTCGTTTAGTAGGTCTAAATACCGTTATGTGGCGCACAAATCTTTTTATTTCTCGTCAAAAGTTGTCGTCCCCAGACACTATATAATTTGATGCCCTGTTTTCGCATTCAAAAAAGGATACAGTTGATTCGTCAGTTTTACATTTTTCATGTCTTCTAACCATAAAAAGTTTAAATAAGGTCATTATTAAAAAATCAACCTTTTCGCTTAGTATGTCTAAATACTGTTATGTGACGCACATTTTTTTTTATTTTCTCGTCAAAGTTGCACAGTCTTGCGCACATAACCTTCCGAAAATTATAGGGAACATTGCATGGGAGGTAAACTAAACCATATCAAAATTGGCAGTTTATTTCAACCCAATGGCTGTTCAAAACTTTTTCACGAAGGTTAGTGTTGGAAAATAGCTGGTTTTCAATCTACTATTTGTTTTGATCACCCTTTGTGTATATCACTGTAAGGAGTGTCACAAGGTATACTTAAAATCCTAAATTGATTATAGAACAAACAGTTTTCACTTTTATGATGTTGACATAAACAATTGATGTATATCGACTGTGGAAAGTAAAAAGGACGTAACCCACAATTTTTCGATAATCGCAATGTATCAAACTTGATACACGTTACATCAAAAAGATGTAAGCTGCAAATGCTGAATTAGTATCTAAATTTTGCTTTTAAGTTTGAAAAAAGATGAGCTTGTGAAAATTGAAACCCAAAAAAAAGACTGAAATAAAGGTTTTTACCTACCAGATTTTTACCAGATTATGTCAATTAAACACCTATTTAGAAGTCTCCGTGCACTTCAAGGTTGTGTATATTGCATAATTTGCATATGACCCAAAATCATCTAAACATGTTTTTTGTGCCTCCTGTAATATTTGATGTGTGGGTTATGTACCTTTTTCCTTTCCACAGTCGATATACATATATAAGGATTTTTTTTTTATGTAAAAAAAAAAATCTTGTCACCTAATCTAATGGTAGTATGCTTTTCGAAAATGCCGCTCCCCAAAAAGTGTCCCTCGGGGCGATCCTCCCCCCCTTGCTATGCCACTGGAATTATGACTGATGTCTCATATGTAAAGGTCATTAGTATGTCGGTTATGAAAAACGGCTCAAAGCAGTATTTGCAGTAAGTATCGTGTGGTTTTATGGGTTAAGTGGGGAACCTTTTCTTCTCTAAAGGCCGCATTTATTTTTCTGATTTGACATAAGGCCGCAGTAAACATTGACTAGGGAATCTTTGGCCAGAAACAGGAATTTACAGTCAGAATATGTCAGGAATTTACGAATTTGCATACATTTACAGAACTACAGAATTGGCCAGAAGGCCAAACCAGAGTAGCCAAAAGGTCGCAGGTTCCCCACGTCTGGGTTAAACAGTGACGGATTAAGCAATTTGTTAGGCCCCAGGCGCAACATGGTTCGGAGGTTCCGCGTTTTCCGATATCAAAGTCCCTTGTAAATATTATATAATCAGTGGCGGTTCGTGACCTAACATATACGATATTGTAAAAGTTTCCACTTTACTATTGACCCAGGACTGCTGGCTGCATACGGCCCTTTTAAAATTGGTGGCCCTCTAAATATTTTCCTTAGAATAAAAATATATGTACATAAGTATTTTTAGATAAAGTTTCAATTCTCAAACGAATTCTATAAACTGAGTTTTAAATTTTAAAAAATCGTCAACAACAAACAATGATCCCCGAAAATGTCTTGTAAACGTAAGTCAGGGCCGGCTCGTAGCGTGTGCAAAGAGTGCGGCGCGCACAGGCAGAAATCCTCGAGCCAGCCCTGACGCAAGTATCAAAATTATCAAAACAAAAAAACACTTCAACAAGCAAAACCAAAAAAGTGAATAAATTCATTAAAAATAAATATCAAAAAATTCAGCCAAAGTTTAAAAAAAACTTTTCCCAAACTTAAAATTACGCAATAAAAGACAATATTTTTTTGGAAATAAAATTTATAAAGAGAAGGAAACCACAAAGTGATCATCGTATAAGTTTCAGTAGATGTGCATTTGTAATCTTTGTTGCCGTCTTTTTTATGGGGGGGGTCTATTTCATTTTAGCTTGTCTAGCAGTTTCTATTTTAATACAAAACACATTCGAAAGTTTTTTTAAATCTAGTTTTTATAGTTCTTCCTGTGGTGTTTTTTTTTTGTGGAATCAAAAATCCCGGAAAAATTATGGAATCCCCAAAATGAAAAAGCGTGAGACCTTTTTGTGTAGCTATTCTCGGAAGATTCGAATCCAAAATCTTAGTGCAGCGCCTGTGTATGCGACACTTTTTGCACACGCCACTGACTATCCTGTCTCACTCATATTTAAAAAAATAAATAATATGGGATCAAAAAAAATAAATTAAAAAAAATATATGAAAAATAAAAAGAGACAGGAACCAACACTAAAAAGAGGGGAAACCCCAACATCAGACGAAAGGGCAATTTGAGTAATCCATAAGGCCCTACAACCAAGTGTAAAACACCAACCAAACGAGCCGGCCCTTTACTCACTTGTTCTTGAATTGGACTTTTTCTCCCGATCACGACTTCGCTCATCAGAAAATGACAATAATTATCTCGTCTTGATTTAGAGGATTAACAAGACTATTGTTTTATATTTACCTCATGAAATTATCATACATTTGGGAATGGTACAGTTTCCAATTCATGGAGGTTCTCCCTCCAATGTCAATTATAAAAGTAAAATTATCTTCCAAATCTCGACATTATGTTTTTAATTTGATAATCACTTATGTAACATCTGTTTTCCTACTTTATTGAATAAAATTAAGCGGTGTTCTTAGTGAATGGCCGTGATTTGCATAATTACAACACGGCTTAAATTATACAGTGAATAACGAGTGACTGTAAAAATGATATAAATTATTGGCAAACTCTTTGTTTTATTAATTGTTAGCTCCTTTCACTTCACCGATGGTCAAACACATCAAACCTCTTTACTAAAATATTTCCTTAAACTAACCATTAAGTACATAGTTTTCATTTAGTCCAGATCCAGTGAGACAAAAAAGAAGTGATGTTGTTTTATCCTTTTTTTACTATTAACTACTAGGCAGTAATAACGTATTCCGAATAAAAATGACCACAGCTGCCTACGAACTCTATGCCGGCAAATGGTAAAACGTTGCGTCGATTTGTGTATCTCTGGATTTGGTCAGCCTTTCTTAGATGTGGTTGTTTTTTATTTAGTTGCCATAGACAACTCATACAAAAATTATAGAGTAATACGACGTATGCTTGCGGCAAAACGTGAAAGTTTTCCCATGAAAAATTCAACCATGAGCCACTAGATGTCAGGATGAATGGTATTGAACGAATTTTTAACACTTGTAACTCGTGACATCTGCTTTTTTGGAAGAATGGTTTGAATTGAGCACACATAGGCAATACAATATCCATTTTTTTTTTTACCAAAATGACATCAATCCACTAATCAAAACCTATCTTAAATATAAAAAATACTTGTTTTTATAACCCACACTTCAATTTCTCTAGAATTATACCAGCTGGAATTGTTGGTTGAGTGATGCACTTACAAAACAGTAACGTCGTTTAAAGGTACGTGGGGAAGGGCGAACATTTACCCCACCCTGAATTTAAAGAAATATTTACATCATTTCCTGTTGCACTGACTTGCACATATTCGCTTACAAATAACAAACTGGCAACTTTCGTTCTCTCTAGAAAATAACTGAAATGACGTCCCTGTTACAAGCCTACTATTTTTAAAAAATATTATTTTATCTGTTGTTAGTCCATATGCTTAACCTACATCAAGGGCATAGGTGGAAAATACTAAAGATATATATATATATATATATATATATATATATATCACTTCATGTAAAAATAAGAACAAATCCACATATAAAAGTGTTTTTTTTACTAAATCATACACCTAAAATATAATAAATTTTAACCCTTTACACTTGACACTTGACTTGTTTGTATGCAAAACGGCTGACGAATTAGGAAGATCTTCGAATACATTAAGTAAGAAAAATAATTCATTTCACACGAATTATTATAAAAATTAACGTAATTAATTACATTACTTGAATTGCCATTCGAGTAAATACTATAAATACCGTAAGTTAATAAAGAGCAAAAAAAAAAAAAATCATTTTGTTTGGAAATTTTAAGCATATAAAATTCTTGATAGTCCCAAAGTTATAGTTTTTGGGATTTTTGAACTACACATTATCGATTGCATGGGATTGGCGCACATTTATTCAAGTAGTATTTCCGAATAAAAAGTGTTTTTCAAAGCGTCGATAATAAATATTTTATATCACTACTAATAAACTACATTATGGGCACAAGTTGTTCCTCATTATGATATTTGCCAAACATCCATTTTTGTGAAACATAGTATCCAGTGCCGTCCCCAGACGCTATATAATTTGATGCCCTGTTTTCGCATTCAAAAAAGGACACAGTTTATTCGTCATTTTTACATTTTTCATGTCTTCTAATCATAAAAATAATCGTAAATGTCGAAAGTATTGCAATGAAAGCACAAATTGAAAACACATTGTATTACATTGCAGTTATCACTAGGGAGGGCCTCCAACCCCGGGATCCCGTCCAATTTTGTGATCCCAAAATTCCGGAATTTCGTTATGGTACTAATCCCGGAAATTTGAGATTGAGAATAAGGAGCGAAATTCTCGAAAGTTTTTGAAAACAGGCAACCAACAAAAAAAGACCCAATTCATTCTTGATATCGCTAAAATTCGGTTCCCGGTAAATTGCTCGCATGCAATTGCTCGAATGCAAATCGCTCGAATGCAATTCCTCGAATGTCAAATGCTCGAATTACTAATTGTTCGAAATTTTTTATAAAAGCTTAAATATTAATTACTTATTCTTCTCAAAAAAATATTTATGCAAGCCGGGAAATAAAAACCATAAATCAAAAAATAGTCATCATAAAAAAAAATCGGTCATTCGGCCACACATCCAAATGTAAATAGTATTTTTTTATACTAACTTTTTTTGTTTTAAGATTTTTCACGACTTTCAGAAATCCATAAATAGTTTGAAAAATAATTGATTAAAAAGTGTACGTTAAGTTAAGTTAAGATTCAAGCCTGTGACCTCCGAAAACAAAACCAACGACCTTTTCCACTCGACTATTGGCAACTGAATAATAAAATAAAAAACATTTTTTTATTTTGACTTTTTTTTGATTTATGGTTTTTATTTCCCGTCTTGCATAAATATTTTTTAAAGAATGAGTAATTAATGTTTAAGCTTTTATAAAACTTTTATAAAAAATTTCGAGCAATTTGTAATTCGAGCATTTGACGTTCGAGGAATTGGTTATTCGAGGAACTTGTTATTCGAGCAATTTCTATTCGAGGAATTGCATTCGAGCAATTTACCGACTCCCCTAAAATTCAGATGACCCAAGCGTTCGCCGTATACGCTTATTACGGTTGAACACTCAGCGAGATTATAACTTTTATTAAACAAAAGTATGCTTTACTAGTTGAATGGGTATGTTCTTAGTATACGACTTTGTTGAAATATTACAATATGCTCCACACTGGGAGCTGATATGGTATATAAATATAAATATATTATAATTGAAATAACAAAAACGACATTACGGCTGATGGCCAATTCTTTAACTCTTTGCACTCCAATGTCCAACTTAGTGGACATTTATTTCTTTATTTATTTTACATTTTTTTAGCTTCTCTGATATTTTTTTAACCTGATGAGTCATGGTACATGTTCTAGAAGAGATAATAAATATTTCCCTTCGAATTGAGCCATTCAAGTGTTTCCTGGAATTTGGGGGAAAAAATATGTTGATATTCGGGTATTCGGACGCCGCATGTACACTTAGTATCTGTTGAACTGTGTCTCTGTCAACATTATATTTGTGAAGAGTTGTAATATTTTTGGATTTACAATAGTTTTTACATCTTGTGTGTTTATAGATAATTATATATCGTTGAGAATAGTTTTTTTTTTAATTTATAGCCTTACAATATCTCGGGCTAGGAAGATCTCGTCTGTCAATGAATTTGAAAGCAGTGATGATGAATACATAAATAACTTGGATGAGATATTAGAGGGACTGGATTTATCTGACTTGTTTTATCACTTTTAACAACATCTTTTTTTGAGAAATTAGCTAAAAAAGGCTTGGAGCTAGGTGCAATCTTTTTTAAAAAACCTTTGGAGTGCAAAGGGTTAAGTAAACATTTGAAAAATCACTGAGGATAAATAACACAATAACTCACATGTCCAAGATCTCAAATTTAAATTTGATATTGAGCTTTTCGGGACTTGATTCCAGACCCGAGACAGAGAATTCATTTCAGAAAAACTATAATCACTTACCTTATTAGCAGTGTTCCCTTTAAGCCAGGCCTGGGGAACCTGCGGCCTTCTGAGAAATTCTGTAATTCTGTAAATTTATTTAAATTCCTGACATATTCTGATCGTAAAGTCCTGTTTCCGGACAAAGATTCCCTAGTAAATGTTTACTGCGGCCTTATGTCAAATCAGAAAAATGAATGCGGCCTTTAGATAAGAAAAAGTTGCCCACCCCCGCTCTAAGCTGTGCGCGTGTGCGCGCGCACACAACTCGCCGAGAGCGCGCATATACATTACAACAGAGCGCACAAAAGTTACACCAGTTATACATACCTACCACCACCAGAATAAATTAATTGCCATTATATAGAGTTGTTAATTATTGTCATTATTAAAAATTTGACGTTTAGTTGGCTTAAATACCGTAATTTTTAAAAGTTGCACAGCCAATTTCTTTTGCGCACATAACCATTGAAAAAATAGAGGGAACATTGCTTATTAGTTAAGAATAGTAGAGACCCGTATGTCAAGCATATTATAGTTTTATCGATTTCGGCATTTCAATATTTTATTTCATCGTTGTACAGCTTTGAAAATTTATAATTTTAGTATCCGTTTTTAGTTCAAATTAATTTAAAAATAAAATTGATTACTTTTTTAACGCAATTTATGTATAAATATAAATTTAAATATATCAAGCCCGTGTAGCATATTTCTAGCAATGCTGATGTAAAGAGGGCATTCAATACCGAAACCTTTTTTTGGTCCGGGGATCCACAATCTTTCAATGATCATTTATCATAATTGTATGCTTTAATTTTTTTACAGGTACCTAATTTAAATACAAAAAAATACATGCATTACGGCCATAGCGGTAGATTTTTTTATTCTTAAATCTCAGTTCCTTGAGATCAATTGGAATAGAAAATATATCATAAATACCATTGTTTGAGATTTCAAATTGAAAAAAAATATTGCAACCGAATTTTTTCATAAAAATATGAAAAAAACTGCCTGTTCCAGTCACCAACCGCTACAAAATATGAGATTGAGTAAGAATTCATTTATTTATATGAAGGTATTGTACAAAAATATGTTTGTATGTACATTAAAAAACTGAGATACACTGTTGAAATTTTTTTATCATTAAAATATATGGAAGTAAATCGGCAATAATTTTGATTTTAAATTTGATTTTGACATGTTTTAGTGATCGGGATTTCGGGATCGAAAAATTGATCAATATCTCGGAATTAAATGCCCTACATATAATTTTGGTGCAACGATCATATTGTATTTACTGAAAAACCATTACCATATTGTTTGTATTGCAGCACACCCAAACTCGATAATGTTTGCAGTCAATAGTAATTATTTTCAGTGGCGGATTATCCTATAAGCGCACGAGGCGCGCGCTTGGGGCCTCCGAATTTAAGGGGCCTCAAAAATGGACTAAACAAAAAAAAAACCAATATACTCTTTAATAAAAACACAATATTCATTTATACTTTATTCCACTTTATTTAATAGTTCAGGACCGGTTTCGCTCATTGCGAGCATTGTCAACTGATGTCAACTCTCGCAATGAGCGAAACCGGTCCTGACCTATTAAATAAAGTGGAATAAAGTACAAATGAATATTGTGTTTTTATTATTATAATGCCTTTCCACCAAGTATTGACAGTGAACACCCTAAAAGTGAGTAATGTACTCTTTGTTAAGATTTTACTTAGACTTTAAATTTGTTGACGTACTTATGTTATTGGAAAAACAAGGCCTCCAAAAATTATTGCGCCTGGGGCCTCTTGTATGCTTAATCCGCCATTGATTATTGTTGTAAGACATGATTTTTTTATTATTGCTACTAGTTGATTAATGTAGAGAGAACGACTTGTCCATCCTTCCTTGCATACTCGTCTTTAGAATCGTAAAAAATATTTTTCTGTGGAGATCTAGAGATACGGAAATGGTCAGAATAAAAAATGAAATACTTTGTTATTTAAATTATTTGGTATGAAAAAATATTAAGTGTTTATTCAATAAAGAATGAAATTAATAATATTATATGATGATTATTTCAATTTACCCTTGCAATTTTTGTATAAGCCTAAAAAATTTACAGGGATAGCTAAATGTACGTATATGCACGACGACTTTCTGGGACTAACAGGGCGTATGATTAAGGAAGGATTTTGTCGTTTTTCTTTTAAATTTCCTCGGAAAATGCACCCGCCCGCGGAAAATTGGTTACACTACGATGAACCTCTGCGAACCTAACGTTTTGGCAGGACTCGTCAATGCACGAATCGCTGTCTTAAACGAAAAAAATATATTATACAGGTATGATTAAATATACTCTATCAATTATTATTTTTTAAATACAACAAATTCCGCCTTGACGTCCAATTTTCCAGTCACGTAAAATACCACGGCTGTAGGGTCGGAGTTGGGAGTCGTGGAGTCGGAGGTTTTGTCCGGAGTTGGAGTCGAAAAAATCTTACGACTCAGACCCATTTCAAATATATATATATCGACTGTGGAAAGGAAAAAGGACGTAACCCACAGTTTTTTCAAAACACGTTTTTTTCGATAATCACAATGTATCAAACTTGATACACGTTCTATCAAAAGGATGCAAGCTACAAATGCCAAATAAGTATCTAAATTTAACTTTTAAGTTTGAAAAAGATGACCTTGTAAAAAATTTAAATCAAGAAAGAAGACTGAAATAAAGGTTTTTCCTAGACAATTTATTTAATTAATATTAGATTATGTCAATTAAACACCAGTTTAGAAGACTCTGTGCAATTCAATGTTGTGTATAATTCATAATTTGCATATGCCCCAAAATCATCAAAACACGTTTTTTGCGCCTCCTGTAAAATTTGATATGTGTGGGCTACGTCCTTTTTCCTTTCCACAGTCGATATATATATATTAAATGATGTGTATTCCAAACCACGTAGTCCAAAGTGTTGCCATAGCATGCTAAGCTGACTAAAGATGCTCTGATGGTATACATATATAAAAGTTAAAATTAAATGATTGAAAAATTACTTTGGAGCTGGATTCGTCTTTTTTTAGCCAAAAATAGCTAAACCCTTAATACAATGCAATTCTCTGGGAAGCTTAGTTAGAGAAACGAACATATCAAAACACCCATCTTCGGAATTCAAGTCAAACATGCGAAATACGAAATATTTTTACGAAAATTCTTCGCCATATTTCAAATACGCTTTTTGATGTGTTCTAAAATGTTCATTTGTTATGTTGTCTATTTTCTGTCTATTAGATTCGTATTTCGCGTTAATAATCGTGTTCCCTGAAATCCATGTATGATAATTTAGAATTTATCTATTTTTTTAAAATTTCTACATTGTTATTAGCGGCATTTATCTGATGAAAGCTATAATACATTATATGTGGTCAAGATTCAATCAATTTAATCAACTAGATACAAAAAAACGTTTCATTGAAAGTGGTCCTATGTGGTCAAAGTGGCATCACAATTTTATTACGCCTGGTGCCTCTCAAGCAGCGGTGGGCTGGCAATACGTTAACAAGGGGATCGCTTAGTCTCAAAGCAATTCTCGGTATTCTGGGGAAGGAGTGAATTTGCTTAATACTCCTATGCAATATATATAAAATATGTTAATTAGCAATCGGTTGTTACTTAATACACTTATAAAATGTAACAATATGCAATTTACCGTAAACTTATCAATCTTAATGGCTAAAAATGTACTACTGTAGTGTATACTGAAGCTGTCGTGGATAATATAAAAAGTAAAAAATTGCACTTATATACTAGTTTGATCTGAAAATATTGTTTTCTCATAAATTAACAAGGGGCTCGCTGGCCGTAGTAAAAATTAACAAAGGGGCTCGTGCGAGCCCCTGCGAACCCCCTCCAGCCCACCCCTGCTCTCAAGTGTTCGATGATTCGCACTTTGTAGACGTTTCGAATATTTGTATATAAAAAAAAAACACATTTTATTTCTTATAAATAAGATTTTTTGTCAATATCACAGAATCTTTCAATTCGCCCTCAATTATAATCAAAACATATCTTACAGTTTCGTGTATAGTAGGCATAATTATTTATTGAAAGTATTGTCTTCAATATTATGCACCCTCTGCAATAAGTTGAGTTATCTTTGCCCCACTTTGATATCTTCTCGGCTGGCGTCGCGAGAGCGGTCTTTAATTGCAACCCGCGAGTTTTTTAAGCATGCCCGTACAGTAGGTCGAAAGCGTTAAAACCGAACGTAAAACGATTTTCTGTTCAGTTTAAGATAGTATACGACGTCGAGCGGTTCCGTTCGAATTTCGCTACCATTCTCATCGCTGTTTGCCAGAAAATATACCAAATAAAGTCAAATTGTATATTATACTAATAACCCAATTGTGAATGTGGATATAATTGTGTTTTCAATTTATTATTATTAACTTCATTTCCTGTTCCGCAAAAGACTTCTTCAAATGTAAGTACTTTTAATTTACTTTCGATTAATATGTAATAATATTTGTATTGTTTATATTATATACTAAATAAACCTTTTAAACGGTTAAAAGTTACTGTGAATTTACCGTCGATTTCGAAACAATTATACGACAATACTTAAATTGGTGTCGTGTATTTTTAAAATTATGTGTCGTATTTTAAAAAAATATTGATTTAAAATTATTAAGCCGAAAATATCTTCTAAGCTTGTATTTATTTATTTATTTATTTATTTATTTACCATGTCCGCTCCCAATGTGGAGCGTATGAACTCCTAATGGAGTTTATCTCAACAGAAGTGTTTCTACGAGAACTGCTTGTCGCTCAGTTGCTCAACCTCTCTTTTTCTAAAGAGAGTAGAAATTTAAAGATAGGGCTAGGAGAGGACTAGTGGTTAGCTAATCGATCTCGATACGCCCCGTTCATAGGATAGGATGGGTGGGAGGGGGGATTTCAAGACATACTAAACATCCATGCCTTCGACCAGAAATTCATAAACCGATTTAAATATTAATTTATAAAACTTTCCGTACTGGTATTCGAACCCGTGGCCTCCGTGACCGAAGCCAACGACGTTGACCACTCGACCACACAGGCGGCTTATTTATTAATTGATTAAATATCCATTGCTGTTCCATTAGAATTAGTTTATTATGTTTTTCAACGTGAACTTCTGCTAAAATCATCAAAAAAATAAAATGTTTAAGCTCAGGCGGAGTAAAGTCTAGATTTTATATTATATCTGCGAATGGATTAATATATTTTTTTTCAATCAAGATCGTTCACTGCTAATCCTTGAATAATTATAATTATTAAATGAAAAGTGAAGCGTATATTACGCAAATTAAAATACGATCTGGCTTAATCGGTTAGTGAGTATGGTTTCACTGGAATCAAAATAAGAAATGTCGATCGTCCATTTCATTAGTCGGTCAACTCCGAAAATGGAGTTATGTGTAAAACTTTGCGCTAGTCAGATAATTTAAAAATGACACAAATATAATGCAAATATGCCAATAAACATCCAAAGAATTAAAAAAAAAATTCACGGATATTTCTTAATGTCCTACAACTGGGTCCAGCATGAAATCATAATCTGTAAACACTTGTTGATAAAATGTATTAATCTCGGGCGAAAGATGAAAAATAAATACTTGATTTATAGTAAAGATTTGAATGTAGGTAATCCCATTCAGAGTTTTCTGAGTATTGGACTGAACGTTTCGATATATACAGACTTTCACAAGAAACGAAAAGGAAATATGGATTTTAAATTCAATATACCTGCAATGATTTCTTTACCAAGATAAAATAATATGATCTTTTCTTTTGGTGTCATTTTTAAATTAACTTATTACTTGACTCGATAGAGCGCAAAATTATATTAGAATTTTTATTTTTCGGAGCTGTACGACCAATAGAGTGATATAAAATCTTATTGAATTGATAGTAGAAAGCGAATATGCACGAAAAACCAAAAAGATAAAAGAATATATTTTTTAATTATCACCATATAAAAATTAATGTACATATAATCAATTGATAAGTAAGTACTTTAATATGTTCGCTTACAGTATTTAATGTTTTTAAATGTGTAGTAAAATAATTTACATTTTTAGTACTTTTTCCACATAAAATTTATTAGATCAGGACCGGTTTCGCTCATGATGAGCATTGTCAACTGATAAGAAAAACAATAAAACAGTGATATTTATACAAAAGTTAAGTGATAAAAACAAGGTATGACAAACAATTGGTATTACAACCTAGCAAAAGAATTGAAGCAAAATACAAGGAAAATGAACTATAAATAAAAAGTTGAAGACCACTTAGCAATGAAAACTATTACAACAAAAACCAATTAGGTATGAATTATCATTAACAAAGTAAAAACCAACAATTAGTGTATATAATAAATAAATCTTAATGTCTGTCAACCAAATTTACAAATAGTCAACCTTAATCAGTCTGACTTTAGTACCAGTATATTTTCAATAAAAATAAAATAAAATTAACATTATTTATGAATTTATGTTCGAGAGAATCCTATCATAAAAAACGGCGCTCAGCAAGAGCGATTTGCTAACTACTAGTCATGTCCTAGCCCTTATACTTCTATCCACACTCTCCTCCGAGAAGGGAGGTTAAAAAAGCAGTTCTTGTAGGAAAACTGATGTTGAGAAAAATTCCATTAAGAGTCCTTGTGCTCCACATTGGGAGCGGACACAGTTTAAAAAAAAGATGGTTTTAACTGTGGCGCCGTGCCGGATCTCACGGGATCGAGTCCCAGTGCAAACAGCATTTTTTCGATCTCTGTTCAATGGCATGGGTGTTTGTGATGTCTAATAATTTCATCCCACCTTCCGATCCTTCAATAACTGGGCGCAGCGAGAGCGATTAGTTGACCACTAGATCTGTCCTAGCCTTATTATTCTATCCCTGCTAATCTCTTTGAAAAAGAGAGGCTGAGCGACTGAGTAGCAAACAGTTGTCGTAGAAAAAACTTCTATTGAGATACCTCCATTAGGAGACCATATGCTCCACATTAAGAAAGTACATGGATAAAAATAATAATAACGTAGCACACAATATCTGACAGCTTATTCAAAAAGAGAGAGTGTGTGTGTGTTGTGTGAACTTTTCACACACCTTGTTAACAGTGGCGGATTAAGTACATAGGAGAGCCCAGGCGCAATAATATTCGGAGGCCCTGTTTTTTTTAAACATAAAAACGTCAAAAAATTCCAAGTAAAAAGTACATGAGTTGTATTATATAAGGTACTTTTGAGGCCCTTAAGGTTCGGGGGCCCCAAGCGGGCACCTCATTTACTTATAGGATAATCCGCCACTGCTCGTTAATATCAAGCGTCGAATATTGACAGGTGGCTCAGCCTCATAGTAAAATATCTGGTTATGAAATAATTCTATTTAAAGCATATTATTATTTTTCCAACACCTTTCATAATTTCTATTTTTTTGAAAATTCATAATCGGTTCAAATCATAAATACACTATTAAAATTACCATCTGGAATTTTCTGTTCATTGATCTACTGGTCGATTAGGGAAAACGTTAAAATTAATACGCCATAAATTTAGAACAAAGAAGGGAGATACGCGGCTGGAAAACAAATAAATCAATGAAAATCTCTTGTTCTCGAACTCATATATTATTGCAAGAACAGCTGGATATTTAGAGCTTCTCAGTTTGAAAGGATTTACTATCATAATAAGCGAAAAACAATAATTTATGGCATTCATGTTTTCTCCGGCATTCCGGAAGATATTATTTTAAGAAATCAAGTATGGTTTTGTCTATAGAACTATCCAATAGGGCAGGGGTATACAAACTCCTTGGTCCAAGAGTCACACTGACTCATCCACAAATTACTAGAACACAATACCATATCTTTATTAAAACTAAAACAAAAAAAAAAACACTTTTTGAACAGTCATAAACCGTGGCCCTCCCAGCCAGCGATACGCTTAAAAGATGGCCAGTTACTGTCAAAGCTGTTTGCGGTGCTCCGGGGAAGGAGCGAATTTTTTATCAGTGATACAATTATGACATTAAAAATAATAAAAAAGCAATCGAATGTTACTTTATATCCTCTTATTTTGTAGCAATATGCAATGTAGCTTGAAAAAGAATATCTCTCCTACCTCAGATTGCAAGAGTGAAGATTGATAAGGTTATCGTACACCCATACCTCGCTATACGGCCGCTCTTTATACGGAATTTCGCTATAACGGCCCTCTTTAATTAAGGCACGTTTTCGATTTTCGGCCTAAAATTTTTCGCTATAACGGCAAAAAAAACTTTTTTCGATGTCGATGTGAGTGTGTTATGTACATACATATCGACTGTGGAAAGGAAAAAGGACGTAACCCACAGATTCTTCAAAACAGGTTTTTTTCGATAATCACAATGTATCAAACTTGATACACGTTCTATCGAAAGGATGCAAGCTGCAAATGCCGAATTAGTATCTAAATTTAGCTTTTAAGATTGAAAAAATGACCTTGTAAAAAATTAAAACCAATAAAAATGATTGAAATAAAGGTTTTTTCTAAGCAATTTCTTTAATTAATATTAGATTTTGTCAATTAAACACCAGTTTAGAAGTCTTCGTGCACTTCAGGGTTGTGTATAATTCATAATTTGCATATGTCGCAAAATCATCAAAACACGTTTTTAGCGCCTCTTGTAAAATTTGATGTGTGTGGGTTACGTCCTTTTCCTTTCCACAGTCGATATGTTTTTCTGATTGTTACACAATTACAACAATCAGGGACATTTTTGGTACGTAAGTACATATGTATGTATGTACAAATTAAAAAAAAAATGTTTTTTTTTTTACTTATTTTATAATTTCATTCAATGAAAAAAATATCGTCTTCGGAGACTGATAAAAAGAGATGCCGAAAATCAGTCACGCTAGAAACTAAACTAGAAGTATTACGTCGTATAGAAGCTGGAGAGAAAATTGTTTAAATTTGCATGGCAATTGGACTTGCGAAATCTACCATTCAAACTATTCGCGACAAAAAAAGGAGACATTAAAACATACTAGCTGTAAGCCCGTTGCCCAGCAACGTGAGATTTTTGTTGCAGAGTATTAATTTTAATTTTATTTTATGTTATTTTATTTTATGGTATTTTATTTTATTTTATTTTATTTTATTTCATTAAATTTTTATTTATTTTATTTTATTTTTATAGTTAGCAGAAATTTCGTAAATTATTTAATTTTTGGAATAATGTTTATGTTTGCTAACAACCATTTTTCGTAGTAGCAGAAATTTCGTAAAATATTTAATTTTTGGAGTAATGTTTAAGTTTGCTAACAACCATTTTTCGTAGAAGCATAAATTTCGTAAAATATTCAATTTTTGGAATAATGTTTAAGTTTGCTAACAACCATTTTTCGTAGTAGCAGAAATTTCGTGAATTATTGAATTTTTGGAATAAAGTTTAAGTTTGCTAACAACCATTTTTCGTAGAAGCATAAATTTCGTAAAATATTCAATTTTTGGAATAATGTTTAAGTTTGCTAACAACCATTTTTCGTAGTAGCCGAAATTTCGTAAATTATTTAATATTTAGAATAATGTTCATGTTTGCTAACAACCATTTTTCGTAGGAGTAGAAATTTCGTAAAATATTTAATATTTGAAATAATGTTTAAGTTTGCTAACAACCATTTTTCGTAGTAGCCGAAATATCGTAAATTATTGAATTTTTGGAATAAAGTTTAAGTTTGCTAACAACCATTTTTCGTAATAGCCGAAATATCGTAAATTATTGAATTTTCGGAATAAAGTTCAAGTTTGCTAACAACCATTTTTCGTAGGAGCAGAAATTTAGTAAATTATTTAATATTTGGAATAATGTTCAAGTTTGCTAACAACCATTTTTCGTAGTAGCAGAAATTTCGTAAATTATTGAATTTTTGGAATAATGTTCAAGTTTGCTAACAACCATTTTTCGTAGGAGCCGAAATTTCGTAAATTATTTAATATTTGGAATAATGTTCAAGTTTGCTATCAATCATTTTTCGTAGTAGCAGAAATTTCGTAAATTATTTAAGTTTTGGAATTATGTTTAAGTTTGCTTACAACCATTTTTCGTAGAAGCAGAAATTTCGTAAATTATTTAATATTTGAAATAATGTTTGAGTTTGCTAACAACCATTTTTCGTAGTAGCAGAAATTTCGTAAATTATTTAATATTTGGAATAACGTTCAAGTTTGCTAACAACCATTTTTCGTAGTAGCCGAAATTTCGTAAATTATTTAATTTTTGGAATAATGTTCAAGTTTGCTAACAACCATTTTTCGTAGTAGCCGAAATTTCGTAAATTATTTAATATTTGAAATAATGTTTGAGTTTGCTAACAACCATTTTTCGTAGGAGCAGAAATTTCGTAAATTATTTAATATTTGAAATAATGTTTGAGTTTGCTAACAACCATTTTTCGTAGTAGCAGAAATTTCGTAAATTATTTAATATTTGGAATAATGTTTAAGTTTGCTAACAACCATTTTTCGTAATAGCAGAAATTTCGTAAATTATTATATTTTGGAATAACTTTTAAGTTTGCTAACAACCATTTTTCGTAGTAGCAGAAATTTCGTAAATTATTGAATTTTTGGAATAATGTTTAAGTTTGCTAACAACCATTTTTCGAAGTAGCAGAAATAGACGTTGTAAATTTTTAATTGTGATTATTTTATCGAATATTAATATATAGGTATTTATTTTTTGAAAAACTTATCACGCTTATCAATCGGATTTTATTATTTTCATACGATCAAGATGTACTGTGTTTAAAAAAAAAATGTTATAAACCAAAAAAAAAACGCTCGGGGTCAGACTCGAACCACTGACCATCAGCTTACCAATCTAGCGCTTTACCTTTCGGGTACGTTGGAATTAATGAATGTGCAAAAATTAGGATATATATGCTGTGTTTCAAATAAAAAACAAAAGTTTCAAACTTCGAACGTAATACATTATATATAATGTAATTTTATCGTATCTGGCAGTTGTTTGTTTACCCGAGTGGTAAAGCTCTCAACTCATAATTCAAGGACCGTGTTTCGAATCCAGACCAAGGTGCTTTTTTGTATGAGAATTCAATTTTTCAGCGATTTGATATGTTCCATCAAATAATAGTATATAATGACGTCATCGAAAAGGTAGGAATAAAAAATGGCGACATCGAGGCTGGTGAAGGGGGAGAGGGAGGAGGAGAGGAAATCGAGGAAAATCATAAGTAACAGTGTATATTGGAAAAATATGTCTTAAGTATGAATAAAAAGTGACAGCGCGGCTTGGCAGGAGGAGGAGGGGGAGGGGCAGGGGGAGGGGAAATCGAGGACATCTTACACTCAGACGGACATTATCGGCTATTAATATATAGACTAGCTGTAAGCCCGTTGCCCAGCAACGTGAGATTTTTGTTGCAAAGTATTTAATTCAATTTAATTTTATATTATTTTATGTTATTTTATTTTATTTTATTTTATTTAATTTAATTTTATTTAATTTTATTTAATTTTATTTTAATTTATTTTATTTTATTGTATTTTATTTTTATTTATTTTATTTTTATTAGAATTTTCGTAAATTATTTAATATTTGGAATAATGTTCAAGTTTGCTAACAACCATTTTTCGTAGGAGCAGAAATTTCGTAAATTATTTAATATTTGGAATAATGTTCAAGTTTGCTAACAACCATTTTTCGTAGGAGCAGAAATTTCGTAAATTATTTAATATTTAGAATAATGTTCAAGTTTGCTAACAACCATTTTTCGTAGTAGCAGAAATTTCGTAAATTATTTAATTTTTGAAATAATGTTTAAGTTTGCTAACAACCATTTTTCGTAGTAGCCGAAATGTCTTAAATTATTTAATTTTTGAAATAATGTTCAAGTTTGCTAACAACCATTTTTCGTAGTAGCAGAAATTTCGTAAATTATTTAATTTTTGAAATAATGTTTAAGTTTGCTAACAACCATTTTTCGTAGGAGCAGAAATTTCGTAAATTATTTAATATTTGGAATAATGTTCAAGTTTGCTAACAACCATTTTTCGTAGGAGCAGAAATTTCGTAAATTATTTAATATTTGGAATAATGTTCAAGTTTGCTAACAACCATTTTTCGTAGGAGCAGAAATTTCGTAAATGATTTAATATTTGGAATAATGTTCAAGTTTGCTAACAACCATTTTTCGTAGGAGCAGAAATTTCGTAAATTATTTAATTTTTGAAATAATGTTCAAGTTTGCTAACAACCATTTTTCGTAGGAGCAGAAATTTCGTAAATTATTTAATATTTGGAATAATGTCCAAGTTTGCTAACAATCATTTTTCGTAGTAGCAGAAATTTCGTAAATTATTTAATATTTGGAATAATGTTGAAGTTTGCTAACAACCATTTTTCGTGGTAGCAGAAATTTCGTAAATTATTATATCTTGGAATAATGTTTAAGTTTGCTAACAACCATTTATCGTAAATTATTAAATCTTTGGAATAATGTTCAAGTTTGCTAACAACCATTTTTCGTAGGAGCAGAAATTTCGTAAATTATTTAATATTTGGAATAATGTTCAAGTTTGCTAACAACCATTTTTCGTAGGAGCAGAAATTTCGTAAATGATTTAATATTTGGAATAATGTTCAAGTTTGCTAACAACCATTTTTCGTAGGAGCAGAAATTTCGTAAATTATTTAATTTTTGAAATAATGTTCAAGTTTGCTAACAACCATTTTTCGTAGGAGCAGAAATTTCGTAAATTATTTAATATTTGGAATAATGTCCAAGTTTGCTAACAATCATTTTTCGTAGTAGCAGAAATTTCGTAAATTATTTAATATTTGGAATAATGTTGAAGTTTGCTAACAACCATTTTTCGTAGTAGCAGAAATTTCGTAAATTATTTAATTTTTGAAATAATGTTTAAGTTTGCTAACAACCATTTTTCGTAGGAGCAGAAATTTCGTAAATTATTTAATATTTGGAATAATGTTCAAGTTTGCTAACAACCATTTTTCGTAGGAGCAGAAATTTCGTAAATTATTTAATATTTGGAATAATGTTCAAGTTTGCTAACAACCATTTTTCGTAGGAGCAGAAATTTCGTAAATGATTTAATATTTGGAATAATGTTCAAGTTTGCTAACAACCATTTTTCGTAGGAGCAGAAATTTCGTAAATTATTTAATTTTTGAAATAATGTTCAAGTTTGCTAACAACCATTTTTCGTAGGAGCAGAAATTTCGTAAATTATTTAATTTTTGAAATAATGTTCAAGTTTGCTAACAACCATTTTTCGTAGGAGCAGAAATTTCGTAAATTATTTAATATTTGGAATAATGTTCAAGTTTGCTAACAACCATTTTTCGTAGTAGCAGAAATTTCGTAAATTATTTAATATTTGGAATAATGTTTAAGTTTGCTAACAACCATTTTTCGTAATAGCAGAAATTTCGTAAATTATTATATTTTGGAATAACTTTTAAGTTTGCTAACAACCATTTTTCGTAGTAGCAGAAATTTCGTTAATTATTAAATCTTTGGAATAATGTTGAAGTTTGCTAACAACCATTTTTCGTGGTAGCAGAAATTTCGTAAATTATTATATCTTGGAATAATGTTTAAGTTTGCTAACAACCATTTTTCGTAAATTATTAAATCTTTGGAATAATGTTCAAGTTTGCTAACAATCATTTTTCGTAGTACCATAAATCGACCTCGGCGCATATATCGACAGCCCTGCAAAGGTTTCAAGTGTGCAAACAAATATATTTCGTAGAAAAAGAAAAATATCTTGGAATCATTTTTTTTGAATTGGCCACACTAAGTATTTGACATATTCTATTTTTGAATTCTCAATACAAACAAACAATCAAAGTCAAGTTTGAAATAGTTCTTTTTTCGAATGCTTAATATATATAATCTAATTTTGTCGCACCTGAAAGTTTGCCCTTTACCTCAGCGGTAAGACGTTCCGTTCATATTGCAAAGTTCCACGTTTCGAATCCGACCCGCGGCAGAAATAAAATGTGAAATAAAGTTTAGCGTTTTTTCACATTTAAAACTATGTGCTTCTTCAGCGTAATGAAAAAATACTTCTAGTATGAATAAAAAAAATGTCGACAGTCGGGCTGGGGATGAGGAGGGGGAGGGGAAATCGGTGACAATCATATAGAAGATGGATGACACTGAACAAAATCTGTCCCAGGAAATTTGAATTTTGAATATAAAAAGACGTCCATTCCAATTGGCCGAAAAATGTGATGTTCAAAATATGTTCAAAATAAATCGCTATCATTGGGCGAAGTGGACATCAGTACGCACACATTTGTGAAAAGTAAAAAGTGAAAAGTAAAAAGTGAAAAGTAAAAAGTGAAAAGTGAAAAGTAAAAAGTAAAAAGTGAAAAGTGAAAACTTATTTTATCGGCTATTAATATATAGATTTGCAATCTGCTGCAACTTTAAATGTCTCGAGATTAACACGCCAAAAGATAAAATGCATTTTGAATGATAAACCATGTTACATATTTAAACAAATTGGAACCTATCCCATTGAATTTGTATTAGAATTGACGGCTTTTCGCTTTGCGGTCAAGTTTCGTGTAACGTATCTAGGTCGTAAAGCGAGGTATGGTGTACTGAGAAATACATACTATTCTTTTCGATATAATTTGATGTTTCAAATGTTAATCTTGGACCGTCATAGAATACGACGTATGGGCAAGAAACTTGTCAGTATCACATACAGTATATTACTACGATTTTACATGTTGTTACAATGCAGAACTATACGTTATATAGCAGATTTATCTTAGGATATGTTTTTATTTAACAAGGGGCTCGCGCTAGCCTCTTCAATCCCACTTCAGCACACCCCTGCTCAAGAATAAAATTGGTGACCAAACGTGTAAAATATGTGTGTATATTTTTTGTTTTTGTTTTAATAAAATGTAAGTAAAACTTGCATACACGCTGATTGTTATTTTGCAGTCGGTTTGGCAAAATACATTTTTTGCGAGTGCTTAGTTAAGACATTCATCAATTTTTGTTAGTAAATATGTTTTCATTCAACACAGCTAAACGTTCAATCCCTGAACATTCAAACAATGATTTTCAGAAAGATTTTTTTTCAATTAAAGATGCCTTTGGTCTTTCCAGTCTGTCTTTTCATTCCTCCGTCCGAATCTGAAAACGGAGCGAATTGAAGTCGATCAATTCCTAGAAATTTTCATTCAAAACTTTTTTCCATACCAACGACAGAAGTAAAGAAACTGACATGTTAACAGTTCTCAGTAAATAAAAAAATCTGCCAAGACGCTATATTTGTAGTCAATATATTATGAGAGGACATTATAAAAAAATGTTTACATATCGACTGTGGAGAGGAAAAAGGACGTAACCCACACATATCAAATTTTATAGGAGGCGCAAAAAACGTGTTTTGATGATTTTCGACCATATGCAAACTATGAAATAAAAACATCCTGGAAGTGCATGGAGACTTCTATACTGGTGTTTAATTGACATAATCTAATATTAATTTAAGGAATTGTCTAGCAAAAACCCTTTTCAATGATTTGATTTGATTTCAATTTTCACAAACCCAACTTTTTTCTAACTTAAAAGCTAAATTTAGATACTAATTCGGCATTTGCAGCTTACATTCTTTTGATACGTTCTTTTTCCTTTCCACAGTCGATATACAGTGGAATCCCGATTTGTCGTTTTTTTTATGAGTAAACAACTCATGAATAATAGAAAAGTGCGTTTTACTTAAAATTGTATACAACCTTGTTCGATCATTATTTAAAAATAAAATAATCACATTGATTTTTTACATAAACGTCTTTTATTGTAATACAAGTTTAAACAAAAACCTCTCATTTTTCTCACAACAGGAAGGATTATTTAACATTGTTCTAATGGGTGTTTGGCCGTCAATATAAAAATATGAAAAATAAATGCAGGCAAATGATAAATGCGTAAACGATATATCTGGGCTCTGTATTGTATTAACCGTAACTGCTCCCAAAATTGCGCGAATTGTGAACTTCTGTAATTGAAAGTAATTCAACCTCTTGAATACCAAGCGGACACCGGTGTCCGGAACATATGCAAGCGAACATGGATGTCGAAGACATTTAAAAAATCAAATACTTGGTATTCTTATATAATATAAGCAATATTTTGATGAATATGTGTAGTGCTATCTATACTGAGTCAATATAGGTTTTTAAAATATCGAATTCGAGTGTATATTAGGCAAAATTATTTTTCTCAAAAACACGCAGTATCTCTGGGACATATTAATGATTTATTTGCGCGGTATTTAAGCGATTAAACAGGATCTGGTTGTACAATTTAAGGGCGAAACGTAAGCTAGCCACTCTCTCTACACCCCATTCTCAGGTTCAGACAGAGTGAATGGGTTTTCAATTAACATGCATGCTTTTGGATGCAAATTAAAAAATCTATTTAACAATCGACGAAATGCATAGCTGCAGCACATACTTTAAACAATTTATTTTTTTCATATACATTTTGTCGGGTTCGTAGCGCAGTGGTCAACGTCGTTGGCTTCCGTAGCAAATTTCACGGGCTTGAATACCAGTAAAAACAGCATTTTTCTACCGATGTATCGATTTTTGTTCGAAGACGTGGGTCTTTGTTATGGTTAAAATTAGCCCACACTATCCTATTACTTAAATAGCGATTATGTAACTACTAATCATGTTCTAACATTATACATTCTTTACCTACTTTCTCTACAGATTTACAATCAGTTCTCGTTTAAAACTTCTTTTGATAGAACTCTATTAGGAGACCATATGCTCCAATTTGGTAGCGAACAAGGTTTAAAAAAATAAGAAGATAAAAACATTGATTACCTAAGATATCATCACATGTTTTTGTAATTTATTTTAATTCATTTTTAAGGGAGCGGCAACCGGTATTCTATTGATATTACGTTGATTTAAGCAATTAAAAAAATTAAAATATAATAAAGATAGTATAAGATAGCAAAAATGATGAATAATGAATGCAACCCACCCAAGTTTTGCAGAAAACAGTTATTTCCCATTTCCAAGGCCTATCCTTTATATATATTTAGGAATTCCTTTAATGCGGTTAGTAAATAGTAATGTATGGTCAAATGCTTATCCTGGTTTTATAATAAAATTGTCTGATTAATTTCAGTTCTCTAAATCAAAAATTCTCAACCGGGGTACACGGGGAACACACGATAACACTAAAAAGCACAGGCCCTAAAAAAGATCACGCAAATGAGATAAAGCTCTAAAAATTGTATCACTTACGCCTTAGGGATATTGAACAATTATTGACTTAAAACGCAATTTACCGAATTGTGTCGCTTAAATTATTTTTCCGAGTATGGGTCGATATTGTCATCTTACCCTACCATTATATTTATACTATATCAGCGGTGGGATGCCAATAGTTTAACAAGGGGCTCGATTATTCTCAAAAACTATCCGCGGTCTGCTGACGAAGGGTGGATTTTTTAAATCACTATACGCAATAATTTCAATAGTTAAAAATGTGCTTTCTTACCATAGATTGCAAGAGTCAAAAGTTCTCAATTTGGCGCATAAATAAATAATATTCTTTTCTCTTCAAGTTCATGTTTTAAACGTTTTACTTAGTAAGCCAATCTAGACAGTATCATTTACCAAGTCAAAATTTGTCAGAAACCTAACCTAACCCACATATGTACAATATTTGAAGAAAGAAAATTCAAGCAACTGAGTAGCAAGTAGCTTTCGTAGAAAACAAGTGGTAAGTTTAACTCTGTCAGTAGTCCACATTCGTTGCAGATATGATTACAAAAATCAGGTATGTAGTTTCGATGTAATAATAGGAATCAAAAAATCATTGAAAACATATATTTTCTGTACTAAAAAAAACTGTCAAAATAGGGGCCTCCAACATACAAAACAAATAAGTGTATGATAAACGGTAAGATAACTGACATAATATATATATTTTAATAAAACATTTTTTTTTTTTTTATAATTTACATTAAAAAAGAACTACATGTTTTATGATGTTCAATTGGTTGAACTGTTGACCTTATGGTTGATAGTATTTGTTATCGTTTGAAGAGATTGTATTTACATCAATTTAGAAAAAAAAATGTCGTTTACGAATTGTGGAATATTAAAAATTATTAGTATTATACATATGATATTTCGTCACCGCTTGTAAAAACCTTGCCAAGCCTCCTTTATTATCATAATGCAATATTTTGTATATTATATTGAAGACTTAAGAAGTGTTTAGTGGTATTTGTATATCGACTGTGGAAAGGAAAAAGGACGTGACCCACACTTATCAAATTTTAAAACGTGTTTTGATGATTTTGGTCCATATGCAAATTATGAATTATACACAACCTTGAAGTGCAAGGAGACTTCTAAACTGGTGTTTAATTAACATTATCTAATATTAATTAAAGAAATTGTCGATGACAAACCTTTATTTTATTATTTTTTCTTGGTTTAATCTTTTTACAAGGTCATCTTTTTCAAATTTAAAAGCTAAATTTAGACACTAATTCGGCATTTGCAACTTGCATCCTTTTGATAGAATGTGTATCAAGTTTATTACATTGTGATTATAAAAAAAAAACCTGTTTTGAAAAAACTGTGGGTTACTTCCTTTTTTCTTTCCACAGTCGATATAATAAATGTATTTCGTACCTGTAACCGTTACTCAAACAGTTATCTTATACAAATATACAATTTTTTTAATTGATGGATTGTTTCTGCTCTTTATTTTTAGTTTAGAATCAAATTAATTGATGCTCAAATGCAAACGCAATGTTCGATTATAGAACGGTTTTTAACTATTAGTGCTTGCGTGGTCGATTTGGTTACGGAAGTCACAGATTCGAATCCCAGTACGGACAGTTTTCCACTATTCCTTTCCTTGCCCTATCCTTACATTCCTACTCTATTTTTTTTAATTGAGCTACTGAGTGACAAGTAGTTCTCGTAGAAATACGATGTTGAGATAAACTGATTTATGAGTACATATGCTCTACATTGGGAGCCAACATGGTAATTTTTTTTTATAATAAGTGACAAAGTTATAATAGAAAAATTGACTGATATATTATGTCTATCACATGCATAATAATGCACAATTTTTTTCATAAAAGGTTTAATTCATTAATTTTAAAATAATTGCTCTCGAGCTGCGGAGGTTAAAAATGTTACGGATTGTAATTTAATTTAATCTCTTCCAGGTCATATACAAATGTTTTTTTGATTGTATTTACTGCATATCATATTCTCCAGTCCTAACCAACTCAACAGTGCTATGAAATGAAATGTAATCTCTTCCAAAAAGACTTGTACAAAGCGTAGCCCATTGATACACTTGTTGTGGCGAACTTACTAAAAATGAGTACTATGATAATAATCCAAATGTTTACTACTCCTGTATTGTAGACAGTGTGACACATATTGTTCGTTCTTGACAATAGTAAGGCGAGTTCATACTGAAATAAATAAGTCTGTCGGCCGCAATAAATCTCATTTTGGGTAGCACTGCTTTAGGGCATGTGCAACTGGATGTTATATTATACAAATGATGCTTCTCGTATTCTTTTCATATCATGACCTGTATGTGAAGTGTGACATTCTACAATTGCCATCTTCTTGTCATTAAGATTAGTGCATCCCAACCTTTTTCGTTCCACGGCCCCTAAAACGGCAAATCTAAAAAAAATAATTCGCGGCCCTCCTCAATTGTCTCTGTAACTCGTTTTTTTTTTAGCTCACCGAGGAATTCGAAATCCTCGATTTGCTATACTTTTCCCCCAGAATCCAATTTCCAATCCAATCCGGCGGCCCCCTTAAGAAATTCCGCGGCCCCCAATACGGGAAACACCGATTTGATAGACTTAAATATATAGATTTTTGTACTTTCTACTGAATTCCGTGGCCCACAGGTTGGGAAGCACTGATTTATATGATAGAAAAATGAGTGAAATTTAAACAGAATTTTGATTACAAGAAAATAAAGAGCAACTTACAATCAAAACAATAATGATATTCGAGGATTTTACGGCATGAACTTCAAAGAAGTAGTCGTTGAAGGAGCTGAAACAACTACTTTTATATTATAATATTAATTGAAATGTCCTTAATAATCCTGCTCCGAATAAACATGTAGCATTGTATTCAAGCGGTTTCAGTATTTGATCCTTTACAAAAACGGTTCAACAACCTGTTTCAAAAAATATAATATTCCTTCTTCAATCGAAACAAAATCAGTGGTTGAAATAATTCACCGGTTTCTGAAATCATCCTGGATAATATGTTTTAAGATCACAAAGTATTTGTACTAATTCGATCGCCGTGACCTGTATCGTAAAGCTGATCATATTATATTTATTGTTGATCTTTTGAAGATCAAAGGGTGTGTTTATAGTCTATCCAATTTTCGAACCCGGGATATAGAATCTCTACTACTTACTATCCTTAAGATTTACTCGGCGGAACTAAGGTTTACTGGCATGTCATGGCAGGAAGTACGGCAATTAGCGGGTGGCAAGAATTCTTGAAGGTACCGAGTCGTGGCTATATTATCCACATATGGAGCGAATTTGGTCCACAACGCAGATAGAATTTTGTCAAAAATTAAACTTTTGACATAAATACTGACAATTGTATTATTATAATGTATCTGACGTTGAAATACAGCAATTTGTCTTCATATGCTACTTGTTGTAGACTGTGGTCATAAAATATCAACAATAAAATGTTTTATAATATAATTAAGTATTTCGACTGAGGGTGCTTGATGGAATTTCAATATCAAATTTGAATCGTTTGAATTTTGTACTTTTCCATGAGTTTTGTCGCTAACGACCCGGGTTTCGCCTTTCGGCATCTTCGGTCATTCCAAGTGCACGGATGTACTTGAACTGACGCGTAGTAAACAGTTTGTATCATTTATAAACAAAAATATAAGTAGATCATTAAGTTAAAAGGCTATAAAAATGTAAATTAGCGAAAATTGAATGTATACAATTTTCAATGGATTAAGTGGGTTTGTTATAATTATGGGGATTTTTTGAAAATATTAATGACCAGATAATAACGTAGGAATGTTTAAAATAAATCTAGGGTTTTATCCGACCTATTATTAATGAGTTGATTTGTTTTTAAGCCTTTGAATTAATATTTAATGATAGCAAGTACTTGAATTATTAATAAAATGACAATTATTTAAAAGGGGTACAACAATGGAGAATTTGGCGAAACCCGGGTCGTTAGCGACAAAACTCATGGAAAAGTACAAAATTCAAACGATTCAAATTTGTTTTATAATATGTTTTCAAAGTGAAATCGCGGAATGTCCAGACGAACTATTAGATTCTCGTAAAACAAAAATTTTAGTTACTAAATTATAATATCCAACACGTGCGTATCTTGAGAATGGCAATAAAAACACAATGGAAATAAACATAAAACCTTTGAATTATTATTATTGGTTATTTTTATTGTTTTGGAAACCATCCAACTCATTAATTTGGTCTCCACGAATAAAAATCGAATTATTTAATTGGTGATATAAATAGACCGTACGCAGCAGCAAATTCTTCTCTCCCTTCTTAACGCGGCGTTCTTATTTTCCTTTTGTTCTTTTACTTTTTAATTAATTTTAAAAATATTAATTTCGTTTGCCCTGGAAGTAGATATGAATTGGAATATGACAGTTGTTAAATTCTTAATTACAAACAAATTCATCATAATTAACGGCGAGTCGTTCAAACATAAAATAATTTTAATTGCATTGTCGATGTTTATTTGTTCACAGATTGCAAGTATCTCAGTCATAAACTGACGTTGATATTCTTTTTTGAAACAGGATATTTGAAAAAAGCGAAAGTGATTAAAATTTACATTAACCTCATCGCCATGAACATTAATTCATAACGAAAAAACTGTCTGGACCTATGTCCGCCAAATACATGACTCTTCTGCTCAGCTGTCATCCATGTATATCGATGGTAAAATCGATAGAATGGTCACCTGTCTATTGATGAGCATTTTAAATCGGTTAACTCGAAAATTCCGCCAAAACACATACATTTTTTTCTTGACCCACTCTTGGTATCAACAGTCTTGATGAGTCCGATATGGGGTATGCTTTCTTTCGTCTTTAACCAAAATCTTCAGTGGGTTTTGGTAGTATTCCTCCGCTGTTAATTTAATACTACAAATCTATTTTAAGTGCACCTTTACTGTATTTGTTCAATTTAAGTTTAAATACCTTCACTGAAAAGGTTGACTCGGGTAAGACCGGTTCATAAATAAGGCTATCGTAAAAAAATATTAGGAGGCCATATACTTCATATTAGGAGTGGACATGGATATTTAAAAAGAGATATCAATCACTTTGATAAAACTAAAAAAAGGTGACCCATAAAATGTAACAATAAGTAAATAATATGCACGCACTAAGTCACTTTGATGTTGAAAGCGAATGTGAAAAAGCGTCGTTTGTTCTGTCTTTGGTCACGAAATTATAAAACTATGCAAATCAGACATGTCAAACATTCAAATTGAATAATTTAAAAATTAAATTCTCGATTTAGTGCTGTCTTCTTGTGAATCATCAAGGCTGTGTTAAAAGTACAACTATCAGACAATGTAACTAGGAAGTAAATTATTGACAATAAATGCAAACATATGGATACGAATTCTTATTGATTGAATTGGATGTTTCTCTGACGCAATATTGAGCATACCTTTTATACATACGTAATCAAAGACTTAGGCTTATTACACCAAACGTATTTGATTGAAATTATATTTTTTACTGCGAACATAAATAATTCACATAGCATGACGAGACAAACAAGGACATATCTGTTTACATTGCTGTATTATTTTGTATTATTATTTGCCGATAAATGGAAATATTTTTACACAGGCACTGTTTATTTTTGATGTTTTGTGTGTAAAAATGTAACTTTAAATGGCATATATAAAAAACCAAAATACATTGTGGACGTAAGACCAAAAAACGGATCTGAGAGATACCAATGAATTTTTATATTTTTAACTAAATAAGTGTCATATTTGATTGATTGTATCAAAAAATAGTTAAGTGTTAAAATGTAATCTAAACATTGTTAATACCACTGTCACTCAGTATTTTTCATGATGTGTAAATAGTATTATACAGTTTGTATCTTAGGAAAGTGCTACTTTTCACTTCCGATAAAAATTCACGGTAATTTATAACCTTTTTATAATTACGGAAAATTTTGCTACTGTAGTTTTTTTCAATTTTCTCAAAACTAGATTTTTAGAGAATGTGAGTTGTTATAATAGGACCCTCAATTCTCATGAGTAGTTTCGCTTAGCTAGTAATTTACCTTAATAAGTTGTAATTTAAAAATCTCGACTGGAGGTGCTTGGTGGAATTTAAATATCAAATTTAATTAGTTGTGTTTAAAATAGTATCATTACCGATTCTAATGATTTTACAAAATGTGGAACATGTATGTATTTGCAAATATTTATTTACAGCCAGTGACGGATTATCCTATAAGCAAATGAGGAGCGCGATTGGGGCTTTTGAATCTTAGGGGCCTCTAAAATAGCCTATATAATATAACCCATATACTTTTGGTTCAAATTTTTATATATCATTTTATTTGACTTTTTTACGTTATCCGAAAAACAGTGTCTCCAAATTTTTATTGCGCTTTGGGCCTACTGTGTGCTTAATCCGCAATTGTTTACACCGTAATATACCATAATTTAATTCCATTATGGCCTAGCTTTTTAGCTGGACGTTAATACATATTTCATTTAACTTACAAGTACTTATATGTTATTTATTCTAGTTCAATCACGCATCATTATTTTTGTTTACATAAAATGGATAATGATACTCATATTTTTTAAAAAAAAGGATTATAACGAGCCGGTTCCAAAAATAATTTCGGTTCGTAGATCCGGTTTCTAAAATACTAAAATAATTTACCATTTCTTAAATCATGTCTCAGAAGTCGATGACAGCAGACGATAGACGAATAAGACCCGTCGCGGTTATTAGTGTATTCGTAAATTCGAAAAAAAACGAGTCACGCTAATCATTTGGGCAAATAGGTAAATTCTTGGTATTTTGGATTCGAAAATTCTTGGAAGAGCTAAAAAATTCCCGCACCGGTAATTTGGGTAAATCAATAGATTCTTGGGATTTTGGATATTTCTGAAATTTACATGAAATTGTTTGGTAATCCCAAAGTCGCCGACCAAGGTGCGAGCCGGTTGAGCAGCACACCTCTAATTATAACTGTTATTAATTAACTGAATTAATTAGAAATTAACGTTCTAGTTTTTTTTTTTTAATAAAATCAAGATTACGATATTAATGAAAACAATGTTATTAGATGCAAATGACGACGATGTGAGGTGTCTAAAAGCGACCACCAATATGTTCACATTTTGACAAAATCTAACAAAAAGGCGTACATCTATAACATTGGATATTTATTTCACTTTATTTGTAAAACTTTTAAAACACGAAGAAAGCATAAAAATATGTTGAATCTCTTCAGTGTGCCATTGTGCAATAATCGGTCAACTCACAAATACAAATAGGTATATTGCACTCTATTAGAAATATAAATACATAATATATTTTACCGTGTCCGCGCCCAATGTGGAGCATTTGGACTCTTCTGGAGTTTGCCTCAACAGAAGAATTTTTACGAGAACTGATTGTTAATCAGTTGCTCAGCCTCTCTTGTTTTTCAAAGAGGGTAGGACTAGGAGGATACGGCTAGGACAGGACTAGTGTTTAGCTCATCGCTCTCGCTACGCCTGTTTTTTTTCCATTAAAACAGCTTAACGACCGCACGTTTTTTTTATATAAAATTTCACCTGGTGAAATAAAATTTTGCGAAAAATTCGCAAAAATTATAATTTTACTAAATTCACTATAATTTGTAAGCAAATTGAGATATCTTTACAAAATTTAATTTTCTTAGCTTCCAGATACTTCGCCTATACGCATATATGTGTCCGCCGGCCAGCAACCTTTGTTTTTCAAAGACTCAAATACGCTTCCACGGTCGTTAAGCTGTTATACAATAGATGAAGTGTTTTAAAGCAAACACTGATATATCCACTTTGTGAAGTTAGTAGTAAATGACGTTTTCGTGTTTCACGCTTGAATTATTAGTTTATTATGTTTATATACACCGGCTGCGTGGTCGAGTGGTCAACGTCGTTGACTCAATGCACGGAAATCACGGGTTCGAATCCCAGTACGAACAGTTTTTAGAAATTGATTTTCCAATCGATTTAGGGATTTCTGTTCGAAGGCGTGGATGTATGTGATGTCCTGAATTCCCCAATCTAATTTAAGTAATTTCTCATCGTAATTTTAATTTGTTGGCTTTGAGTCAAAGCGAAAACAAGTTAATTACTAATTTAAGAAGTTAGCCCGTTGCACTTAATCCAACACATAAATGTAACTCGAGTAATAGCATTTAAGGTGAAGCGTTTAACTACAGCTTTAGTGGCAGTGACATCTATCAGTGACACTTATTATAAACTAAAACATGTAATGGAATATTTGAGTGGTTGTTTCGTCCGCCTCGCTATAATGTGCTTAGTCGATTAAAGTAATAATTGTTGTATTATTTGAGATAACACATGTAAAGATTTTTTTTTCCATATTGAATTATGTATTTTTAAATAAAAGAAATAATTCTAAAAAGGATGAACAAGCAGCGTGTATTATTTGGAATCAACAACAAATCTGCCAGATATAAAAAGTTTCACAAATAACATAAAAGAAGTATTTTCCAACATTTTTTTTATTCAACACTTGCATATATTATGACAGCGTTTTCTTTCATTTGATGTGCATCGCTTTTTTTAAATAGTAATTCAATAAAAATGAAGTTCCCAATATACCGACATAGGTATTGATATTCGATGGATTGTTTTTTTTAATAATAAATAAATATAACTAAGATTTTATACTATTTAGTTTTTTTTTAATAGAAGAGGCAAGTCCAGCAAATTTTTAGAAAACCTTGTTTTGGCACTCCGCTCAAGTCATATTTGCCATCCCTGTATTAGAACAAGTTACTTTTAAGGATGAAAATTCTGATTATTTTAAAATGGTATAGAAAAATTAATCAACCGCTCAAAATGCATCGGGATAAACAGTAAATAATCACGATCGAATCAATAAAAATTGAGAAAAAAAATAGTTTGATTCTCCCAAGCACTTCTCTTTTTGAACTTACTAGAATATAAAAAAAACATTCTTGCTATTCTCTTGGGAAAATTCCAACTTGTATTTAATGTTCTCATTTATAGATGTCATTTTTGTAGAAAATTTAGAATTGATGTCTTCTTTAAATAATCAAATTACGTGCCACGAAACATAACACCAAAATGATCAATTTAAATTTGCTACGTTGTTTATAGAATTGTATTCTAGTTCTAATAAATAGCTGTTTACAAAGTATTACTTAATAAATCTCCCTTTTCACCCCTGACTATTAAGTAGGTGTGAGAACTGTCAGTGAGCAGTTACTCACAATTAATTTATGATTGTAAATTGGTGTCGAGCATCTTTAATTACCGGCTTGATTGCACTGCGGGGATTTTAAGAGGCCAATAAAACTAATTTATTGAATCGGCCTGACAGACAAATTATTCCAATGGCAGAATAATTAGGTCCAGCCCCTTGATCTGAAGCGTTAAAATAAACACCTCACAATAAACACCAGACACAATAGCGAAAACAGGGCCGCCATATTCACACGTGCGACGCGTTCGAAAATCAAACGAGGAAAAGGGATAAATAATTTATTCAAATTTAATAAAAGAACACTGTATTTATGTTTATGACAACATTTCAAATTCATCGAAAATCTTTTTCATACAATGAACATACGCACATTCTTAAAAACCGCGTTAAAGTTATAATCAATATTACTATTAAGTATATAATAATAATTAATATTGAATAAAACATCGTCCGCATAGAGTCTTGGATAATTGTTAGAGTTGTAATTAATTATGCGATTACTTTCTGATTTATTGAACGTCATTAATACCAACTCAACGGTTCCCGGTAAATTGCTCGAATAACAACATAATCAATTTGTTTCCGTTTGTTATGTCCGTTTGTTCTGTCTTAGCCCTAGTCTCCTATGTTTTCTGGAAATATATTAATTTATAAAGTTCATGTCTCGTCTACAAACATAACAGTCGGATAAATTGGCGGTAACTTGCTTAAGGTGGACCTGATACTGGTTGTAATGTATTGTATAATAAAACATAAATAAACAGTCATTGTAAATATTTAATTGATATACGAAACGGCGGATTAAAATGTTAATTGTTTGGCATGTTACCCATTATATGTTTCACAAACACAATGGCGTGTAATATATGACATCAAATTAGGTTTAGTCTGAGAGTCCTTTATCTTTCCGCGTTGATATTGTTGAACTTATGACATTTTATTATCTTAACTGAGGTAGAATATTTTTTTTTTCATTCCCAACTTTGCTTTTTGATATGTGTGCATAATTAGAAAAAAGTTTCAATCAATTTATTCGAATTGCAATCAAATGGATTTAACTGAATTAATTAGATATACTTCTATAACCTTTCAATGATGTATTTGGCGAGCAAAGCTGCAAATATTAATGGCTTGTATATAATTTTTCAAACTCACAAAAAATAGCGAAATAGAAAACAACAAAAGAAAATTAAAATTCTATTTTCAATTCAAGGAAACTTGACACAGTTTGGCACAAAGAAATTTTTCATAAGTTAGCATATTTTTATGAAGTAACTTAACTGAACTATTAATTTATTCCATGCTTAGTAGAGACATTTTGTAATAACTCTCGGTTGACCTTAGCTTTTATATCGGCGAGCCACGCGTACTGCTTATTAGTAATGAAAACTTTTTTGAAAAGCGTAAAAACGTTGTATTTCCTTTATTGCAAGAATAAAAAAAAAAAAATCCATTTTGTTTTGTGTTCATTTGCAGTCACACTGTAACATGTTATGTATTTAAAAAAAGGAAATAAAAATCGACAGAAAATAAATGTTACAAAAATGACGTTATATTACATTTGAAATTTTGAATAGAAATATATATGTCAACGTGGTTACGTTTTTACAAAACATGTACGGAAATAAACTTTCAGGTAAAATTAAATCTTATTTATCTTTTTGTGTAGATAATACTGTATTTATGTTGATTCGCATTGTTTTACTATTTACAATTTGCAACAAAATTTGTTCACTCGTTAACTTATCATAGACCAAATGGTCCCGAAAATGGAAAGCAATTGTAGTTAAAGTTTGACTGAAAGATAAATAAATGGCCGTCCGTCGAATTAGGTTGTTACGGGTCACTGATTCAAGTTTTTCAATCGATTATTAGATGCGTGAATTGTCTGAACTAAACATTCCTTCCCGCCCGTTGAGACTTAAAGATAGCGATTAGTTATATACAGAAAAACTTCCTTTTTGAGTTTTGAAAAGACCGAAGAAAACAAATGAAAATACAGGGGAAACAAAATCATATTAAATTCATTCGATTCATTAAATTTACTATTTACTAAAACTAAAAAGCTGCTATTAAATGAACTATAATGAAACAGCACAGTAAAAATTGCACCCACATACCGAAAAACGCGAATTACAGGCACGTTAATTAAAGCGAGGTTTCAATTTGCTGAGCTTAATGAATTAATTCAAAATCATACGATGTATTATGAATGCATCAATCATTTGAATCATGGCATGTGATTGATTACACACTTCCGTAGATTGATGACTTTTGTTCCCCTCCGAAACTTCAACGTTGAAATTATATTATTATTGATATTAATTAGTTCATCTTTGGACTGAAGTTTTCCTGAAATATATTCCAATTTAAAGTCAGCGACACGGAGAGCTTGTTAATGAAAGGAGTGTACTCGATCCCTCAACCTTACAGGGGTTGAGGCCAGTGTTAATTATTATTGTCAATTTAGTAAATTAGCTCTTTTGATGCGGTTTTAATTTCATTTGTCTCCATTGCGACATTCTTAATTAAAACTTCTATTTGTCGCAATGACTATCTGTGTCTTTGCCGTTTTATGTCAGATGCAGGTGCCACCAAATAATTGGAATGTTCACTAACCGCGATAATTGAAACATTCTGGCAGGCTTTGGAAACCCGCCTCGCAGATAGGGTTGTGATACTTCCCATGACCAAACAGCGCCTTTATTCTGCAGTCCCAATCCCCAAAGGAAGTGATAAATTTTAATTTAGTTTCAATGTAATGCATACTCCCAATAATTATAATCTACAAACGAAACTGCAATGAAGCTCTTTTCAAAAAAATCTTTATAACTTTTAAAGTGTTCACAGTCAACTATTTTCATGGAAAGGCATTATATCATAAGTTATGAATTGTTTTTTAACTTCTCTTTTCTATAATTGAATAATGAGGCTAGTATATCAGTTAAAGTGTGCAAATCGCTTCTCATCGGAAGGCTCAAAAGTTATTAATTGTTTTAAAATATGAAAATATCATGTTTCTGGATAAGATTTTCAAAAATCAACTAAAACAAAATTTGAATTTTTTATATATATATAATCAATCTTAAGATTAACATCGACTGTGGAAAGGAAAAAGGACGTAACCCACACATATCAAATTTTATAGTAGGCGCAAAAAACGTGTTTTGATGATTTTGAGACTTCAAAACTAGTGTTAAATTGACATAATCTAATATTATTTCAGTCTTTTTTCTTGGTTTAAATTTTTTACAAGGTCATCTTTTTCAAAATTTAAAGCTAAAGTTAGATACTAATTCGGCATTTGCAGCTTGCATCTTTTTGATAGAACGTGTATTATGTTTGATACATGTGCTTGTCGAAAAAAACCTGTGGGTTTCGTCCCTTTTCCTTTCCACAGTCGACATGTTGTATTAAAAGATCTTCTTTGATCAAATTAAAATTCAATTTTCTTTTGCATTATTTACATTAAAATATTTATTCACTCGTGCAGTGATGAATAATCTATGACAAGCGTATCAGAGGTGTCGCATTTTTCACGGACGATCTTCACCCAAGAACGAAGAAAATTTACTAGGGCTGCAAAAAATATTAATATTCATAGATGTGACACGGCACCCGGGTCAAGCCAGGTTTTTTCAGAATTTTAACACGCCTAGCTAAACAAAAATACTCTCTAGCATCTATATATTTAAAAAAAATGTGTATTGTTTTTGCCAGAACTCTAAACAAGGTGAATTTATAAAGAAAACTGCACCTAATTTTCATTATTGGATTTTTAATGCGTTCTATTTTTCGCATCCTTTATTTCATATCACACATTGGCTGTAATTACGCCATTCCTTCCAATCGAGTAAATGTATATATCAATGATTGGCACACCCTTCCAAAACACAACAGTTTTGTCTGCAGTTTATGTGGTCCGCGTGTACGTTATAATACTTTTTAATCATCATTAACACGTAGCGGGTAAACATGGCGTGTTTACATGACTCGGTTACAACTAATAGTAATAAAGAATGCCACAATATTGTCTAATAAAACTCGTCCAGGATCGACATAGTGACCTGAGTGTCACCATGGCATGGCAAGCCGGCAAATCATACTCAAGCTGTAACACTTTTTTGCGATATTTTTAAGCAAAGTTTATAGCACCAATAACAATCAATTTTAATTAACGAGTAGTTAACGCTAGAATCCAAGAATGGAAACATTGATTTATTAAAGTATCGCATCCAAAGGCGTTGATGTAATTGATCCCGAAAACGGAGCAAAGATATATTGACTAGCGAACTAATAGTTATTTTTTTTATATAAAATTAAATTTGATAAGTTATTGCACTTGCTGTGTTAAAGACGTGTTTGAGACGTGTATCGCCACTTTGGAAAGCATCATCAGACATAACATCGCAAGGTTTCAGAATAAACTAAACAAATATTATAATTCTTAAGTTATAAATCACAAAATACACATCGGGGTGTTTACATTTTCTACTGAACGCAGGGAGGGGGTACGATACAAACATTGATAGTCATTATTACAAATTGAATACTAACATACGGGACAGTGATTCGCAATGGAAATAACAAATTTACCGTTCAATTCATCGAAAATACTATTTTTTTATTTACTCCGTATATCTTTCTTTTTTTTTAAACCATGTCCGCTCCCAATGTGGAGCATATGGACTCCTAATGGAGTTTATCTCAACAGAAGAGTTTCTACGAGAACTGCTTGTTACTCAGTTGCTCAACCTCTCTTTTTCCAAAGAGAGTAGGGATAGAAGGACAGGGCTAGGACAGGATTAGTGGTTAACTAATCGCTCTCGATACGCGCCGTTCGTAGGATAGGATGGGTGAGAGGGGGGAATTCAAGACATCACATACATCCATGCCTTTGAGCAGAAATTCATAAATCAATTGAAAAATCAATTTATAAAATTGTCCGTACCGGGATTTGAACCCGGGCCCTCCGTAGCCGAAGCCAACAACGTTGTCCACTCGACCACACAGGCGACATCTTTCTTTACCCTCTCCAAAAATAAGTTCTCGTGATTCATTATTCTTGGATCAAAATCGGTCTACATAAAGAGCATATGCTCAATACGCGTACCATTCAAGATTTCTTGTAACTTAAAATTTAAAGTCCTTCGCTAGCTTAGTTCCACTTAACCAAATCCTATGATACTTCTTGATCGCTTAGAGCTGGTCGACGAAAGATGAAATCGACGTTTAGGCCCTCCGTGGATATATACAACATGCTTACCATTAAGTAACAAGCATGACCACGGACGCCTCAGGGTGCTGCCTGGTGCTGTTCTCTTATCTCCGATTTCTTTACGAATTTATACCGTAAAACCACATACCTATCCGCAAATATTCGACGAATCTATTCTCGAAGTTCAGTGTACAATATACGAGTTTTTAATCGGTGCTATGGTTCGCTTTCGTAAAGCGACACTGTCAGATGGCAAACTTTAAATAAATCGGTTAGTAAATAACATAATGACTAAATATCACGCTCAATAAAATACTATGCTGTCATTAAAATCACTGGTGTAGGAAGGGGCCCTGCCACCCGGGGCGGTTTTTGAATTTGCCGCCTCCAATATTTCCCCTATTTTTTTAATCACTTCCACCATTTTTTATCTATGACCTAAAAGTTTTTACTACAGGTTACTTTTTTATGTATCTATATATTAATAGTCGATAAAATAATCACAAATAATCACAACCCACAATTCACAAACCACAAATGTGTCTGTACTGATGTCCCAAAAAAGAAAATTTACGACATCTGTTCTGCTACTACTGCAAAAATTCGATAATTCACGAAATTTCTGCTACTACGAAAAATGGTTGTTAGCAAACTTAAACATTATTCTAAAAATTCAATAATTTACGAAATATCTGCTACTACGAAAAATGGTTGTTAGCAAACATAAACATTAATCCAAAATTAAATAATTTACGACATTTCGGCTTCTACGAAAAATGGTTGTTAGCAAAATTAAACATTATTCCAAAAATTAAATAATTTACGAAATTTCTGCTACTACGAAAAATGGTTGTTAGCAAACTTAAACATAATTATTCCAAATATTAAATAATTTACGAAATTTCTGCTAACTATAAAAATAAAATAAATAAAAATAAAATAAAATAAAATAAAATAAAATAAAATAAAATAAAATAAAATAAAATAAAATAAAATAAAATAAAATAAAATAAAATAAAATAAAATAAAATAATATAAAATAAAATAAAATGAAATACCATAAAATTAAATAAAATTAAATACTATGCAACAAAAATCTCACGTTGCTGGGCAACGGGCTTACAGCTAGTAAATATAATTTCTCGAAAAATATTGTATTTATTTTTGAAATGCTACTCCCAAAAATAGTTTTTGTAAGTAACATGCTTAGGTTAGGAATGTATTTGAATTACTCACTGATTGTTTTATTTAAATAATTAACCAACCTTTTAATTCAGTCATATTCAGCCTTTTGATACTGACCATATCGATATAATTATTTTTACTTTTGACAAGACATTTAATTTACTGGAATAAAACATTATTTTATACTGACTAGTACAAGTCAAAACAAATCTCAGCCTTAAAATGCTTCTTAAGGATGGGACAATAAAATATTCGAGCGACACTGAAATGCTACAATTAGGGCTTGTCGGTTTTCAAAACCGGTTTTTTTGCATATTCGCGACATTCATAAACCGGTTTTTTCAGCTTCGTAACCGGTTTTTAATATATTTTTTAAATTAAAATAAAAACGTTAATATTTTGACTTTTTTACTAGATCTTTCATTTGATGTCTTAAATACTATATACCCCACATCATTACCGTGCGAAAGGGTATTTTCGATATCAAGAAATTTTGTTTCTGGATACAAAAATTAGACCATCACTAAGTGATCGATCATAAGACGCTTTGGGTTTCCTAAATCATATTTTTGAAGAGCAACTCTAAATAGTTTCGTGTTGTGTATTGTTATGCATATAAAGAAAAAAAATAAAGTTTAAACTTTTTTTTTCTATTTTAATTGAATTATCCATTTTTTTAAAACTTCGAAAGCCGGATAAAACCAGTTTTTGTACAATATTGACATTCGAAAACCGGTTTTTTGAAATCAGTTTTTGTATAAGCCCTAGCTACAATTCAATAAAATGTTTAAAAAATCTTAATCCGTTAAAATCGATATGTTATATAAATCAAGTTTTTTATTACACACATCATAAATGTATCAATAAATTATTTAGTTTACATTGCAAAATCAAAGGTATTGTACACAATTGAGGATTACGTAAGGTTTGATTATTTTTTATGGCTGTTTTATGGGATATCAAGTATTGTTATGATCCAAGATAAATCATAAAAAATGATTAAACACACACTGCAGTTTATAACATGTTTTTGTACCAAGTAAGGCTTATATCATAATTTTAATCGGAATAGTAGAAATACTCCATCGAGTAAATAAAAAAAAAAGTATTAACAATAAAGAATTATTATTAAATAGGTCAGATTGCTCGCCACTGATAAATTTATTTCCAATGGGCTTAACTCTTCCTAATTGATGCTACTCATTAGTTAATTATTTTGTAATGTAAATGTCATTTGTAGTATCATTATTGATAGCTTGTTTTTCTATCCTCACCTCCTTCTTCCAGTTTTTTATTTTTATAATATAATATGTCAGAATAGTCAAATTTAAATCATTCTTACTTAAACAAGCATTGTGAAAGTAAGATTGCCTGACGATGCCTGTAGCATAATACGTGAAATAATTAAATTATTTTAAATCTTATATTAAAATGAACTTGTACAAAATCATTACCGAGTCCAGCGAAAGTAATTATAGCATAGTTAAATTGTTAATCACAAAAGTAATTTTATCTAAAAATTAGACTGAATTAGACTTGAAAAATTAGACTGTCACTCTTCAATTTGGAACGCAATTCAGTATTTCTATATTTTATATTAAATCTAAAAAATAAATATTTTCAGAAACAATAAGTAAATAATTGTATTGTAATAATATTATACTACCAAAATACTGTTATTTTAAGGAAGTTTTTGAGGCGCATATTATACTAATCTATAAATGAGGGTGAACTGTAGAAAATCAGGTGTTATTACGAGCTTTATAGTTTATCCTTATACCGACAATTAAAATGATCTTCCTTCATAAAACTGCAGAGACTTAACTGGGCAGGCATGGCATGTCGATCTGAGAACAACGTGGAATGGTGGAAAGCTTCTAAAAATTAATAACTGGAAAAAGAGCGCCGAAAAACAGGTTGGATTGACGGTATAAGAAGCCAAAACTCGACTTGAGGTATAACAGTGCTATCGAAGAAGTCGTTGTCATTTTCAATATTCGAAAACATGATAAGCAATTCGTCATAAATTATGTTAAAAACAATTTCATAAAATGCCGCAACTTTGTTGTAGAATTTTCTTCGACGGATAAAAAATTGAAAAATTAATCATACTGAAATATGTATGAAATTGATTATTTGACCGGAAAAATCGGACCAACACAAATCGAAAACCTACATAAATTAAATTATTTCTCAGCTCGCCGATTGCCGATAGCGGTGTCGATTTTTTAAAATGAAACATTCGAAATCTATGACACGGGTGTTTGAGAATGTTATATTAAATTACATTAAAAAATTTCGTAGAGTTGTCGTGCAATTTTATTTGTCTGGAATTAAGAACATTCTGTTCTTTAAAATTTCAAAATTTCTTCCAAGAGTCACGGTGATATCTTGTCGACCAAGTCTATTTCATAAACCCAATTATTCCGTAATTTCTTCTCAAGTTAATGAAATAAAAAAAAACGGAATTACTCTGATGTGATTTACGCAGAGGTTTCTCATTGATGAAAAACCTTTTTAGTTAGTCCTTTTTGATTAATTTCTGATTTTTTAATTATTACTAGTTATCTTAAAATTTATATGTATCTGGATGTCTTTGCACTTAAACAAATACCTGAAGGCCTGTATGGGTTTTTTCAAGATATTATTACCGAAAACCTGTGTGTAAATTACATTACAATTTTGCTATTTTTCATCACAAAACACAAATGTATTGCTCCAAGTTTATTCAAGCGCCAATGGTTATTTTTGTCAATGCAATGTAGATAAAAAAAAATATTGTCCATATTCAATCAAAACTATTCAGAAAAACCTAAGCTTATACAACTTAACTCCTAAGTATCATTCACATTTATATTATAGTTATGTGTTTATTAAAATTAAATAAATTGGGTGGTATTGGTGACAACATGTAAATTATAATAAGCTTGTATTGGAGGACTGAATATGATCCAAAGAAGATAGGAAAATAAAAGCTTGCGAATCACTTCGCTATAGTACATTCAAGTCGCAGTGGCACTCGACTGATTCAGGCGGCAGAACTGGCAGATTGCAATTTCAAATAAGCTCATTAAAATTCTCTAAGTGTCACTTTCGCGCCAATGGGATTTGCGAGGATGTTGCCCAGAACTCTTAATTATTATTCCGCTACGACACCTGGCAATATTCTCGATGCATACACATAAATTTATGTGGATTATTCGAATCATCAGAAGGTCGGTCTGGGTATCTTAGGGCTCGATTATGACTAGATTGAAATATAAAATAAAGCAATTTTTACGTCTTGTCACGTATTTGAATACAAATCCGTACTTTTGAATTATCGTTTTATTGAGAATTGAGATGGAAAAGCTGGATAACTCACAAAAGTGTGTTCTGAAGATAAATAATCAACATCAAAATTAGAAGTCTTTAACATAGCAAAAAGAGTAGTCCTTTGTATATCGAGTGATGTTTTGCTGAAATCAAATGTGAATGGTGTTTTTATATAAATAACACACATTTTATTTTTTTTATATAATTTGATTACAAATTACAATACGTATTTAATTGATAACCGGTTTTTTAATATATCCAAATGTATGCCATTATATATTTTCGTTTATTTATTTGCTTAGTCATTTTTTTAATCAATAGTTTCATCTCGCATTCATTCAGTCATGCTTTTTTCATAATAATTTGTGATGTCATTCTTGAGAATATAGTCAAATAAAGACCGAATGTCGTTAACTTCTAATAAGTCGATTGGGCAAAGACCATGGTATTCTCCAATAAGGTGAATTTCGACATGTTACCCTATCTTTTTTTAGTTTTATACACATATTTCAAGGAATTCAAAGTCATAAATTTGTCAAATATCCATACAAATCGGTAATACTTTAGGATAAAATCAGGGCTGTGGAGTCGCGTGAAAAAACGACGACTCCGACTTCAGCTTTAAAATAATAAACGACTCCGAGGAATTTTTTCAATAATTTCATTTTAACTCATATATTTGTATACCATCAGATTATCTTTAGTCAGCCAAGCATGAAATGTTAACACTTTTGACTATTTTGTTTAAATACACATCATTAAATATATTTTTCAAAAAAAAATCGAGCCGCTCAATTTTCACGACTCCAACACCGGCCAAAATACCGCGACTCCGACTCCACAGCCCTGGATAAAATGGATCTTTATAAGTTTTCCCCTGCAGGAGACCATTCTTTGCCAATCATTTTTATGTTTTGTTTTTCACTTCAATTATTGAAGTGAAAAACAAATCAAGTGCGTAATGCAGTGGTTTCCAACCTATATGTTTCTATGCCTCCATTTGAAGACAAAAATATCTTTGCGCCTCCCCATCCTTTATTTCATATTGTAATGCAGACACGTTTTAAAGGGTAAATAAATATTTTGGACTGTTTGCGCCTCCTTTGGCAATAGTCCACGTCTCTCAGTTTGGAAATCGCTGGTGTAAAGGATACCTTTGAGTAGCACCACTCGTTCATGGTCTGGCCATCTAGCTCAGGAGATTTACCTGGTCTGTGGAATAGATTTAAAGGTGTTTCACATAATTTGAGGATAATTCTATGATAAAATAGTTTCATATTTTCTTGCGAAAAAAACAACTAAACATTCGGTAGCATTTTCCTGAAATTTTAAGTTTGTCATGGAAAGAACTTAAATATCTGTCATTTGAAGAGAATTGCAATTATTTTAAGAAAAAATTAAATTGCACATTTAAAAAGGATTTCCTGAAATTTTGATGACTTGATAATGTAATATCAACTTTCGTATTTCGAATGCTTTATCATTTTATCTATTGGCTAAGTATCATTTATAAATACACAGTATGGCGGTAAAATATATAACAAAATTATACTTTCAATTCTTAAGAAAGCGAAATATTTATTATCTACTAAGGAGTTTCGGCAATTTCGGAAAATTATTCGTAAAACTCTATATAAGATTTCCAGTGACAAGACTTGTCACTTAACGTGCCATTAAATTTTGTTGAAACAAGCCTAAAAAGAATACGCTTACCATAGCTGTGTGCGACCTTTTCAGTCAATAAGCGACTGAGCAAGTCAGTGTTAACTCTTTAAGTTTCAAATCAAAGCACATTAATTTTTTTCCTGACAAGATTTGGACTTCTCTATCTATGAAACATTCGTTGTTTCCCCTCATAATCTTCACCTCAGAGAACCCTTAGTGAAATAGTATAGAATACATGTTGTAAAGCAGTCTTTCTCAACATTGTTGGCCTTAGAGGTTCCATATAATGTTACAATTCCAATATGAAGTAAAAAAAAATATATTCTAGTATCGTTTGCTATTGATATTAAATTTATAAATTATCTCAAATACAACGTTTTTAATATAATAATCATGGACTTGTTCCTGCATTCACCCCTGATTTTTCCTTTGCACAATGAGTTGGATTGAATTTTACTACAAGTGATTTTACTATGTGACCAGATTTTTGGTTCCTCATTAACGCCTGATTGGTTAATTGATCGAATTAGGAAATCTTCATCACATTAATATATCAAGTGACATATATTGTTTTTAAGAAATATTTTGATTACTACTTTTTTAAAAAATATTATCATCATCAGAATTGCAACAATTTGGGGTGCAACGTTCAAATCTCTCATTAGAGGCCGTTCTCCAGTTCGTTTACCTAAGTAAACAACAATCATGCAGATCTCCGTGGGTTAACCCAGCGAATCTTCGACCTGTCTCTTCCTCTGGTTAGTTTGCCCGACATCACTGTTTTTTGCCAGCCTTACTGTCATTTCTCAATGGACTGCGCTGAAATCTTCACTCATAACGAATAGCTCAATTATGTTTAAGATTTTTGTCAAATGATATTAAGAGCCCGCTCATTTCATAGATTTAATGTCCAATTTTTCAATGCACACATGAGCACAATACTTACGGTTATGTTAAGTTTTTTCTCAATCCAGTGACATCGGGAGCAGGAAGTAAACAATTTAATTTATTACTAAGGTATATCTGCATGCGGTAGTAAAAATAATCGTATAAACATTGCCAAGTAAAAAGAGCCAATGTGTAATTACTATTTATAAGTCACGAAATAAATGACTGCTTTTTCCGCATTACTGTGATCAATTCTTCGTATGATGTTATTTGAATAATTAATGTAGACGCATATCGGGATTATTAATTTAATGAATATAAATTATTAATCACTGGCAATACCATGGAGTGATTTATTCTACTACCTGGGTCATTTAAAAACAAATATGAATAGAATGTAGGATGGGAATTATTTATTGATGTTAACATTGCGCGATCTACCTGCAATACTAAGAACCTATTGTGCATAAAAGATTTAAATTTACTGTTATGTCATATCTGAATTTCATTTTAAGCCATATTTTCTCCCAAATTTCAAATCGAGTATGACTTCAAGTTATTGAAAACTTTTTGGGATTTAGACAGTCAACCTCTCTTTTCAAATTTTGGATGTATTTTATTCATCATATATTTTATTAAAACGGTTCGCGATGAATTCAAATATTTTAATTCTGCTAAGAGTTGTACAGTTACCAGAATTGATGATCCTTTAATGACATATTAATTTAAGAAACCATTATTTATCAAAATCAACAGTTTATGATTATATGATGTATAATATATCTTAATATTGACGGTTTTTCCTTTATTTCAATTTCTTTTCCCATCCTGAAAATTTTTCTTATCGCATCTTATATGAAAAACTGGAATGGATATATTCGTATGGTGTTGCAATTTCTTGTCATAGTGTGGTTGTTCGATCTACATATATATTATCCAGTTTGCATGATAAGATAAAGGGCGGGTGGTGTGAAACGAAAATATGATACACATTTACAAATTGGAATAACAATTTATGAATTGATTGAAAAATGTAATTGTGAACGGTTGCTTCGATTCAATAATTTAAGCACTCGGCCATGAAACTGATGGGAACGAAATCCTAACCATTAACATTACGTTAAAGCTTTTCCAATCCAAAAATTTGTTGATTATTAACTTATAAAGGATTAAATTAATAAAAAGTTTATATGTATTTCGTTAGTATTTTAAACAACTTTTGTACAGTATTTAATATTAGAATAGGCAGTTTTTATATTATCGATCTGTAGCAGTTTTAAGTTGACAACTAAACCACATTTTTACAATCACGGGTATTGACCAAATTTAACAGAAAGACTGACCTTTGTATGCTTAATGTTTATACTGACCAAACACAAAATTTACTCTTACCAATTTGAGATTTATACCGATCAATCATAATAAAATACTGACAACCAAGCTATGTATTTAACAACTAGGTAAATAAATAATAAGTCAAAATAAAATCTCTCGCCAACTTTTTACGGACACGGTCTAAAATACTGTTACAATATTTTGAAAAATGTCAGATCAGTAAAAAGCAATGAATTATTTATCGCGCGGAAAATTAAGGCAACCTTGGCATTTTCGCAAATAATCTGGAAATATTTTTTAATCAAAATGTCGATAAATTTAACCGATAAAAAAGCAATTTATATGACCCGCGAGTACTTTTATCGTATATTTTATAAAACATACCTCCAATAACATCGGCGAGGCTATAATTTTCTAGAGCAACAGTGCTATGACTTCTTTATTGAACTAATAAAAGAAAAAAAAACATCGCTTTAACTATTTATAACTTGTTTTGTTTTCAGTAAGCCAACTAAAGGACTAAAACAATTTCACAATTTTTCACATTACCCAGAACCAGTCTTTTTTTTTTTTAAGTACCGGAACACTAACTTAAGTTTTTTTCTAATCTATGTATGAACAAATAGCTCCCTAATGAAGACATCTTAACATAAGTTTATTTTACGAGAACTGCTTGTTACTCAGTTGCTCAACCTTTTTTTTCGAAGAAAGTAAGGATAGGTCTAGGACAGGACTAGTGGTTAAATTATCACTCTCGCTTTTCTCCGTCAATTTTAGTATTGGAAGTGTGGCAGATTTGTTTTAGATATCACAGAAAAATAAAAATAAAATTTTACAAATATATTGATTTGAAACACTAAAAAATAATAAAAAGTGCTGGAATGCCGTTCCACCGCTTTGCATGGGAAAAAAGCACTGCTCAGAACTTACTCACGTCGTGAATGAATGCACTTGGGATTCTGAAGTCTTGGCTTTTTTCATGTCCCGGGACACAAAACATAAAAATATCTTGTTCCGTAGATTTTCTCACGCTCCGAGTTCGCAGTAGGTACTGTTGTCATTTTGATTTAAAAAAAAATTAAACAAATATTTCAAAGTATACATGAACATTATCGGTAACTCGCGCAAAATTATTACAATAGATAAAAATATATTTATATTGCTTTTCATCATTTGAAGAGTTGGTTAGATTTTGCTAATGATACAATTTTCTCCTAACAATAATACACTGGATTAGTAATTTAATAGTTATTATTGCTAACTAGCACCTGTCACACTTCCGAACAATGGCCATATTTTATTTTATTAAATAAATATAAGATTTTAGAAGTTTCTTACCTTTTTTTATTGCCTTCCAAAATTTACAAAGGTTCACAAGATAAAGAGATTCTTAAATGATATTTGTATTAAATGAATACAATCTACTTTATATTAATTTTAATAATATTTTAGCTGAAGTCTCAATCAAGTCTCGAGTTGTTTTATTTAAATATCCCGGGAAACGAGACTGACAAAAAGCGTAGATTTACCGGAAATTTTTTCTCGGGTTATCCCGACACAAAATATCTAGTAAGTACCTTCTTATACGGTACAAGTGAGAGTACTAACAGTGGCGTAACTAGTGAATGTAGTATATTCCCTAGATGTGATGGCGCGAATGACTTGGAAGGGCCTTCCACAATATAAGTTTTTTTACAATGTAGGCACGTTTCAAATAAAACTGTGAACAGCTATATAGTTAAATCCATTTTTATTTAATGGGCACGTTTTGATATTTTAAACATTAATTAAAGGAGCGCTACTAACATCCAAGTAGACGATTTCATCAGGCATCTTACTCGCTACTACATTTATGAAAAAGTGTTAATTTCTTGTTCTTATATCCGAGTTCTTCTGCATTTCAATCCAGCGTATGAAATGCAATATAAACAATCGAGCTTTTAGGCTTTAGAAAAATATATTAAAAGGGGTTAATACGGTTAAGAGACACTGATTTAAGCCAGTTTCTTTTTATGTTCACGTATCATTTATATAAAGTAATTTTATGTTGTTTCTTCACGTTGGTACATGAAATATATCCTTCGCCTTGAAAGAGAATCAGGTGTATTATTTTTAATAAGCAAAAAATTATAATAAAATTACATGTATACATGAAAAATCAAATCAAATAAAATTTATATTTATTATAATTGTTACACAATAAGAGGAAAGCATTGGAGTCTTTGTAAAGATTTTCATGATCGTTCCCATACTCCTGACACAAATAAACAAGTTAATATTTTTTGCCTTCGAAATTATCAAGTAGCAATGGTATATTTGGTTCCTTGGTACTTGAAATTAAATGTTAATATATTCAAATTAATTATTTTCTGGAACAGGTCGTCGTCTTTCACCTTTAAAAATTTTGAAGTGTAAATGCGCAATAATAATCGACCAAAAAAGGCAAATTTAAACAAACTTACCTTGAGAGACAATGTCGTAAGCTGGTTGATTATTTCACATTATCGATGGATTCGGCGGTAATTCCCGTCTCTCATAAATTTCAATTTGATAACTTTGTTGTTACGATTGTGGCACGTGGTTTGTCTCTTTAAGAATTATCTTTCAGACTTACTATCATTAAGTCACTTTGGGAAGAATCGTCTTAAAATTACGTCTAATTTTATACATAGAAATAAAATATTCCATATGTAGATTCTCACCAATTATTCCAATCTTTAAAAACTGGATTATTTCCGACGCCAAAATTAAGTATGTGCTTTACTTTGGTAGTAAGTATTTCATTGGAATCAAGTGTAAATACTCACCAACCCTTTCGTTTTATAGATGATAAAAGGATAAGGATTGATTATTTTTGAATTGGATTGAGAAAGGAGCGATGGTAACATCAATTCATATAATATATCCGTAACATTGTAATCATAATACAATTTTAACGTTAAATTTTAAAAAAATAAGCTTTAAAAATAACCACGGCACACTGTATGTGATTTTAATTCTTAAGCATCTTAATTCTGTATGTGTTTAATATGTCCAGCAAAAGCAAAACATTATAAAATAAAATAGTAAATCTGTAAACATTTTACGTAAATGATATCTCTTCATAAATCTCTGTATAAACAAACTTTTTATTTTTCAACAAAACAAAAATTTAACTGTCATTGACGAAAAGTAAATTAAAATTGGAACACTGATTGGAATAGACAATAATTATTTTACAGCAGAGCAAATTCATTTTGAGTTCAATAAATATTTAAAAAAAGAACACAGTGTTGTAAAAGAATCATTACAATAAAAATATGACTTATAGTTTACTCCCAGTTTTGTTACCATAAGAAACAAATATATTATAAGATATAATGGGAAACAATTTGGTGTCAATAGCGTATGGATCAAATAAAACGTATAACGTAAACGTTTAAGTTTACATTTTTCTCCGCCATAACTGCATTGAAATACTATTCAGTATGACGACAATAAAGGGTATGATGTAATAAAAATAAACGGTATAATACAATAAAAATTTCACACGAAAGCCCCCTTAGAATTGAGTACATACACAGTGGATACCTTACTCATAGTTTATAAAGGGCCCATAAAAAAAATGATAAATGCGGAAAAGTCTCAAAGCAAACGATATACTTACTTACTAGCGATAAATTTAATTGATCATGGTTCCATTATATTATATGTTTTTGGCGGGGATAATGAAATAATATCAACTTTGACGTTTAACAATATAATGTGTTATTTCATGCAACCTACCCGACCAGTTTAATTATGTTCAAGGTTAAATCCAGCCCTGTAGTAAATTGGCCTCCATTGAAAGAGATTAAATGTAAGAAGACGTAGACTGGAATTAAAAAAGCCTGCAGCGTCGCTCTGAAATTTTCATTAGGTACTAAATAAAAAAATCTTTTCTCAAGAACGGCTGTCACTGAAGTAAGAACGTAGCGTCAAACTAAAATTAAAAAAAGACAATAGATGTCTTGTGAAATGGAACGAGTTCCGGAACTACTTATAAATATAAGTCAAGGACGGCTTTATGTACAATATTGTACGCATATATTTATTTATTTATTATATTCGTATTTTTACAATATATTATTTAATATTATAGCATATTGTTATTGCTTATGAAACAAATATACTCAATAATTAATATATTCAGTGCTTTTTACCATGTAACGCGGTGGAACGGCCTTCCGGCACCTTTTTTCTTGACATGTTTATTGTTTCAAAACAATATTCGAAAATTTTTGTTTTTATTTTACCCTAACATTAAAAACAATAACAGGTTCACAAAAATACTCTGTGTCCAAAATTGTCGGACCACCTTTGACACTTTTTAATCCTATATAATACGTAGACCAGTGGTTGGTCAGAGTAAGACAAGACTGCTGTGGCAGATCTTACAGGTTCGAGCCCAATACGAGCCGCACTTCTTTTGGAAAGCATTGGTGTTTGTGACTTGTAAAAAAGTTACTTCCACCCATTGGCGGATCCAAGGGGGAGGCTATGGGGGCCATGGCCCCCTCCTTGGGAGAATTTATTTTCCATTTTTCTAATTTATTAAAACTTTATTTTGAAATGGGCTCTTTAATTGTTTAGTTTACTATGTTTTATAGAATACATACTTACTTAATAATGTATTGACTATTTTTATATACACCTTATCTTTTTTTACGCGATACATTGGTTCCAAAAAGTGGCATAAAAAAACTTTATTTTCATATAATTTGATAAATTCGTTCCAAAAATCAAAATATCGCGTAAAAATGTATGAAAAACAAAATTTGTTCTTCAAATTCACGCAAAAAATATTTTTTTACGGTGTCGTCCAAAAAAATCGCGTAAATTCAAAATCGCGTAAAAAAGTCTTTAATCTATTTTGAATGTATTATTTATGTATCATGTTTATTTTCAAATTGAATGGCCCCCTCCTGGGACAATTTCTGGATCCGCCACTCTATCCACCCTTCTTATCTTAAAATTAACGGAGAAAAGCAATAGCGATTAGTTAACCACTAGTCTTGTCCTAGCCCTATCTTTAATATCTTTGAAAAAAAGAGGTTTAGTAACTGGTTAGCAAGAAGTAAAAGTAAATAAAACTTTTGTTGAGATGCCTCCATTAGTAAGTCGTATGCTTCACTTTGGGTACGGACATGGATTAGAAAAAAGTCTTTAGTCAAAAACTTGACAAGAAGTGAGTTCCGGTATCCTGTTTTTTTTTAATAAAAAGCACTGTATATATCTTATTTAAACACGCGAAATTAACCGAATTACAATTTGAATGAAATCACTCGAGATAAGCTGGAGTAGGAAGTAGCCTTCAAAAACCCTTGCCCGAAACTCCAACGGTGATATTGAAATTAAATTATAATATAGTCAGGGCTGGCGCTACCATACAGGCGAAATAGGCGACCGACTAGGGCGCATTAATGGAAGAGTAAAATAAATGGTTATACTTTAATAATATCAAATATCTATGCAGTAGCTCGAAAACTTAAAAAATCTTTTCGCGTCTTTTCATCTTACAATTTCGCAAATCCCTTGGTTTTTGAAATCTTGGAAGAGTTAAAAAAAGGTCTCGCGTCTTTTAATTTTGGGACTCCGTAAATTATTGGGTTTATGAAATCGGGAAGCGAGTAAAACTGTTCTGAAACTAAAGAAACAAAAAAAAGGACGAACAGAAATTTTTCAATAAATTTTCTCGATTTCTGTTCGAAGTCATGGGTGTTTATGATATCACAGTTCAGTGCGTCAGAATAAAAATCAGAGAGTAGAAAAAAAATATGAATACTTGTAAATACATCAGTAATTGAATACGCAAAATATTCAAACGTTTTCGATTTTAATTTTTTGGAAAAAAAATGAATTTAATGGAGGGTCAAGGTCAATCAAAATAAGCAGCGGCGGGCATTTTTTAATTTAACACTATACCTAAAAGACCATTTTTTATCTTTATTTTTTTTTTGCAATTCGCTTTATCGCGAAATGTGAACACGATTATAAATATAGTTTTGATGGAAACTTAATGAAAAATAATTGACATTTTATTTATTTGTTACAGATTGCAGCCGATCGTACGGAAAATATTTCGAATGGCTAACAATGGCACCGATACAGTCATTAAGTAAGTCACATTTTAATTTGACTTGAATTTGTTAACTTAGTTATTCCACAGATTGTGTAACAAATTGTGTCATGTACTTCGCCTTTAACATCTGAAAAACATCTTTGACAAACTATCGTAAGGTTATTTAAGAACAAACTATAATTCTTATCTTAAAAATTACAAAATGTGGGTTGGGTATTTTTCTTTTCTATTTGACGTGGGTGGGAGTAGGGTAAATTACTAACAGTTAAACTACTAATTAAAAAGTAATTACTTATATGAGGATTGGTAAATCCTAAAAGAAATTTATTCAACAATGGTGAGCCACCTGTCCTATTTGAAATTGTTTTTACTAATTTTTTAAACAACCTGTGGACTAACCTTGTTTTCAAATTCATTTTTATATTGAAAATTATCTTCCAACGAATCCATCGTAAATTTATTGAAAAAGATGACAGCAATTTGGTAAATTTTGAAAAAATATGGTCTTTTGAGAAGTAAATATCTAACAATCGCGCCAATGAATGATAGAAGACACTCAACTACCAAATATATTTCTCGTGCTGCTAAACAAGAAGGTTATTGATATAAATAAAAATAAATGGCGGCAAAAGAGGGATGTTCCTTCGAATTTTCCAACACTAGTGTTACTAGATGGAAAAATGCAAACGGAGCAAAAATGATATTGATTGATGACATAATGGTAGATTTGGAAGTTTTAAAAATTAGCCAATCCTATTTCTAAGAAGCTTTGAATTATTTATGTTTAAACAGAGTCAAATCAAACATAATTATTATACTTTACTCATAACACTCTAAAAGCACGAATATAAAAATATGGGTTTTTTTATAAAATTAACATAGCTGACTATGTACTTAGTTTTGGTATTTACCACAAAATATTTAATGTTACTAACCAATTACTTCTCGTAGATTCATTAGCATTTCAAGAAGTCTGAATGATATATTACAGAATATAACATTATAGATTATAGATAATTGCAATAAAAAGATAAAACTTCATTTGCATTTATAATATTAAAACGAGACAAGGAAGATAAATGGATGCAGATGTATAAAATCTTCACAAACAAGACTCTTTCATGATTCATTCTGAAATAGGTTATAAGGTTAAAATAATTAATAATTAAAGATTAATGAAAGAAAAAATCTGGAAGTATTATAATAAAAACATCTTTTTTCAAAGTGAATCGAGAATATTTGAATGAAATATTCCACTGCTGAGATAAAATAAAGTATTACACTTAGCAAGATTGATGACCTATTCGTTGGTCACTGATTATTTAAAAAAATAGTCCAGCAGACTGAACTAATTTTTTACTAGATTATATTATTTTCAATCAGTATTTCTTTGTTATCTACATACATATTTATAAATAAAAGCGACGATCATTGTAATGTGGTTTAAGAATAAGTATTCTATCTAGAAAGGATAGTTGAAATAAAATAACATTAATGAATAGATTTATTCTGAGTATAGTAAAATGGTGTACTCATACTGACTGACATCAGGTTCTCAATTAATTACAGTGCTAAATCTACTGATGATTATTGTGTAAACAGCTTCTTTCTTGCTAATATCATAGAGTTTGTAATTATAAAATTGTCATATACTCGACATATTGATGTTTATAATTGAATATACCGTGGATTGGGTATTTATAATGAATATCAAACTAAAGTAGAGGTATTTAATACTAACGACGACGTGCGATAAATTATTGATGCTGTCTTAGATTTATTTTTATCAGTGGTCTAATTTCTAAAATAGAAATCTGAAGTTTTGTTCGAAAATTACAATATTTTACGAAATTGTCAATTTAGTTTGTGAATTCCTATATACAGGAAAATGATGACACTGATTTCATAAATCGAGTGTCTGGAGATGTGTCACTCAAAAAAACGTGACAATTTATACAAAACACTTTCATTTTCAGACAACCAGGATGGTGGCGAAGAAGAAACCGGCTGGAAAAGATCTTGTCGATTATGATGGTGTTTTCAATCGTGGTCATCATTTGCCTCATCACAGGTTTGGCCACCGTGATGAACACAGAAGATCGTCCTAAGAGAGGTATATGATAGTAATCACCGAGCTGAACATTAAATAGATTAAAGCATTGACGTACATACGTATTATAAAAATAAAATTAATATGAAACAAAAACTTATTTGTATTTTTACATTTAATGCACTGAATTAAAAGTAAGTAATGCTAGACTTACACTGTGACTAGGAATTGCAATACCAGACAAATAAATCAATACCAGTATTACAAAAAAAGTTTATATAAAGCAAACAAGCAACTGGGATCTCAATACCGAACCAGTTTCCATATAAAAATAAATAATGGTATTAAAAATATACACAATCATAAACGGTTGATTTCTCATTTATAACTTCTTTTTTAAAAAATAATAATACATCATTAAAAAGGGTCATCAATTATTCTGGCTAATCTTCAATGCCGATATACAGGTATTTTTTCTCTTTAAAAACTGGTTTTTTAGTATTGAAAACACATCACAAATAGTGGGATACTGGTTTTGGTAATATCAATATTGCAATCCTTAAGTGTAAGAGATAAATCACGCAATATGTATGGATTAAAAGTGATATAAAATCTACAGGATGAGAATAAAACACCTATTTCAGTCAATTAATATGAATGTTGAACTTTTTAACAGATTTCCTGATTGACAGACCTTTCATCAATCACCAGTATTTGATAGCTCAGGATAAAAGAGTGAGATTGGATGACAAACTCGACAACTCTGTCTGCTTAAGCCCGGGATGTGTTCTAGCGGGTAATGAGAAATGTTGATAGATTTTTATAATAATTAAATTAAGGTACAAAATTTTCATTCACGCTTTTCATTGTTGATGTATAGCTAACAATCTGATCAAAAACATGGACATGCTGGTCGACCCCTGCGATGATTTCTATGATTTCGCCTGCGGTAACTTCATTAAAAATACACGGATCCCTGATGATATGACTACGGTGGACGCTTTCTCTGTTATCAGCGAATTTCTACAGGACCAGTTGAGAACTGTACTAGAACAGGAGACGACACCGAATGAGCCGAAAGCTTTTGGGATTGCCAAAGATGTCTATAAAGCGTGTATGAATACAAGTAAGATGAAACGATACCACTTTTAGAGAAATATTGTATATATTTATACACTATAACAAGGATGCATACCTATGGCCAATCACAATCAACCTTTCCCTCCAAAAATAAGTATCTTAAGATAATACTAAAATTGGATTATTTTGGAAGCACCTATCTAATGATGTTTTGCATTTAAAATAGACAGTTTTAAGTTTAAAGAAGGGAAAAAACACTAAATAAAATTTCTTATAAGAATCATGTTAGGAGTCGATTTTGAGAAAGCTTAAGATTGAAAAATAGCTTCCAGCGCAAAAATAGTCAGGCACCCTTGCCCTATATTCTAGGGCCTATAATCCCAAATTGTACTTAATCGCACCATGGATAAAAAAAGGAAAAGTTAGCTAAACCAAAATAAACAGTATGTTAACAATATTGCTTACCGAAAAAGTATTTTATTCGTTGTCTGACGGTAGAATATTTTGATTTGGCGTGTATGCTATTTCTTAAAATATAGCAAAGGGTACACAATGTAGTCTCTCCACTGCAGCACTGTTTTCATGACTCTTTACTTCTTTCAAAAACTTTGTGAATAGATTTAGATAACTAATATATAATATTATCACAAACGAAAATATCAGAGAAATTTCATAAAAAAACAACAATGAAGATAGATTACTGTTTATGTTTAATGCACAGGATGTACTTATTTCCGATGAATTTGACACTTAGTTTGTGCAAATTTAATTTGAATATAAAATTGATAAATTTGTTATTCACCTATTTATATATTTCCGTTCGCTGCCGTTTCCGGTTTTTGGCAGTACACAATTTGCAGATTAACTGCATAATCATTTTTGACATGTTTCATTTCAAGTTTATTATTTCAGCCAAATACATTAACAATTTCCGCAGTCTTCTTATCGTGGTCCACAGATAGTATTAGGATTTCCTTGTTTGCCAATTAGAAGAACTGTCTTCTAAAATATTTTATGAAGGCTTACTAATAAATATAATAGTAACACACTGGCATTCTTTTGAGTTTTTGGGATATTGAATGTCCAATCAGCTCAATAACGTCTACGTGTAAAGTTACTAGATTTCTAAAATCACAAATCAAGGCATCAACTATTACCATACAATCAAATATAATCACCACAAAGACCATTTCAATTGAATTCAGATATACATTAATAATAAGTACATATAGTAATATGGTTAAAACAAATTTTATAAATTAATGATCTGCAGAGCTAATTGAGGAAACTGGTAACCAAACTCTGCTAGACGTTGTGGAGAAGCTGGGAGGATGGCCTGTGCTCCAAGGAAACACATGGTCAGATAGTGGAAACTCTTGGACAGACTTGACATTCAAAATGAACGATGCCGGTTTCAGTGCAAGATTCTTTATGGAAATTAGCATCGGACCGGATTGCAAAAATTCAACCCGGCGAGTGCTATCTGTGAGTTTTAAATTACAGAAGAATTGTGAAAATATTTATAATAATTTTTGCGAAGTAAAACAATTATTTTAACCAAATGGAACATATTAATATATACAATATTAACAATGTAATAAAACAGAAAACTCTTACTAGATTATAAATACCTAATTTCAAATTTATTACTTTCAGTTGGACCAAGCAAGCTTGGGAATCAATCGTAAATATTTCATGAACGGATTCAATGATGAAATAGTTACAGCTTACTATAGTTATATGGTTGATATAGCTGTCTTACTTGGAGCAAACCGATCTTATGCTGAAAAGGAACTTAAAGAATCACTTCTATTTGAAATGCAACTTGCTAAGGTAAATATTTATATCTGATATCCCAATTTTATTAGTTTAAACAGTCACTGTAATAATAATTATCCAAAGTACACAATATTATTATTATGGCTGAAATATTTTTTAAAAAAAGCTTGCACTGACATCTGTGAATAATTTATTTAGTTATACTATTAGAACTTCTTGTTTTAATTCACAGATGAGTCTTCCTTTAGAAGAGATGAGAAACGCAACTGCTCTTTACAATCCGATGACTGTACATGAGATGCAAAAGAATTATCCAAGGTATAATTGGCATTAAAATTAAGCTTAGAGCATGGAAATCTTATATTACAAATTAGTCATACATATTAACTATTTAATCATTTTTCAGTATACAGTGGAAAAAATTCTTCAATTCAATCATGAATCCTTATTCAACAATAACCGATGAGGACATCATAATAATTTCTTATCCTAAATACATTATTGAATATGAGGTATTTATGAAACATTTTCTTGTTGTATTATATGTATATAAAACAGATAAAATAATTATGCAGATTGTTCTCTTACCTTCTTATTCTTATATTGAATAAATTTCCCTTTATTAAATATGCAATAAACTACAACCATATACTACCTACTCCGACTCTCGACTTCGGTTTTAACCCTTTAAACGCCAAGCCAATTCCAAGGATTTTCGCCACACGCCACCATTTTCAACCATCGATTTTTCCAAGAAAATGCCATGTTACACACCCGGAAATTCATTATATACACAATTTATTATTGGTTTTCACAGAAAAATGAAAAAAAATATCAAAAGTGTAAGATTTCCTAAATGTTCCCAGGGCCACCACAAGCAAAAAATATTCTACCTATTATAATTAAAAATTTAACTTATGATTTTTATTTTCCTATTGCAAGCTTTTTTTTAGTACTAAAATATATTTTATAAATAGCGAAAAACATTTTAGGGACGCCACATTTCTAATATTATTATAAAAAGGAAAAAGAACAAAACTAAAAGTGACGTACCATATAATAACCTTTTCTAAAACATAACTACACAACAGTTTTTTTTTTAATTTTCACCCCAAATGATAATTATTTATTTGGGAAAAATGACAAAAATTTTGATATTGTGATCTTGTCTACTTTGTTCTTCTTTTCTTCGTATTAACAAAATACTAACGTTGACAAAACTTTTTGGAAACTAACTAATTTCGGGCCTATTATCCATTTACACTAAGATTTATGGCCTAATTTAGGAAGCGCATTCAATAGCAGTGGTCGGCAACCTACTACCCGTGAGAAATTGAATTACCAATTATAACATTTTGAGTTACCCGCAAAGAAAATATAATCATATTTTGTTATCAAATTTGATTTGTTGTCAGCATTTGGTTCAAAATATTCTTGTGGGCAAAAATTTTCCAAAATAAAGTGTGTTTATTTAAATTTATTCACACCAAAAAGTCTTAATTCCTGTGTTTGAATCAAATATATATTTGCCAAATATTTAAAAAAAATATTCTAAACCAAGAAAGCCAGAAACCAAAATGTACGTTTTTATAAAATTAATTAGAAGTTATACATACATATGCGTATTATATACATTTATATTGTATTATAAATTTTTTTTTTTTCATTAGTAAAAAAAAAATATTTTGAACTTTTGCAAAATTGCGTATAAATTATTATTTTTTACGCAATCTCAAAAGGTTGCCAACTACTGCCCTAGTGCATAGAACAAATAAACACGTGTGACCTTGAATTATGTTGAAATTTGACAATCTCAAAAATGCATATATATTATGTTTTGTCTACTCGCACTTGCTGATATTCAGATATGTCCGTCTCTCTCTGAAGTATACGGTCATTGCGATAAAATACGGGGCCAGCCCTAACGACATGTGTTAACTCGATCTCCAATAAAATTAAAACGGCTCAACATAATGGAATTCTAACAATCACTATATGTTGAAAAGATGTCTCTGCATACGATTTCATTAAATAATACGATATTTATTCATAAATAAAGTCGTAGTGACGTGTGCGTGCCTGCACGCAGTGGCGCTGGTGGTTAGACCGATTTTGCGTGCAGGCACGCCGTGGAGTCTGAGTAGTTAAATTAAAAATCCAAATTGATTTTTTCAATCATTTCCGTTTAACTTACATATCTGTTTACCATCAGATCGTTTTAGTTACTTACTAGAATAATTCTAGTTCATTTATTTCCCAATCAATATGATGAATAGATTAATAATTTCCAATATATTTAAATTCCCTGGTTACAACAAATTACTGTGTCAGGCGTTATTTTATTTCTGATTTCATAAAGAATCTATTTACATATACCTAGCACTAATATTCATTTTTGAAGTCCGACTTTATTAGTTTTTAAAAACCTATTACAGCAGATTGAACAGGTGGATTCCTACATATGTTTTTTTTTATTTTTTGCTTCGAAAGGAACTAATGAAATCAATCCCAAAGAGGGTGATAGCGAACTATGCACTTTGGAGAACAATTGAGATATCAATCCCGTTTGTGAGTGAAAAATTCAAACAGAGGAATCTCATCTTTCAAGGAGTGATGACAGGAGTCACTGCCAAGCTGCCGAGGTGGAAAGAATGCTCTTCAATGGTCAACAAGGGGTAAACACTGCTACTGTGCTTTTCAATTACCACAAAAATACTTTTATTATTTACGAGCATGTGTGAACAGCTTGTCAGTTCATTTTCATAATAGTGAATAAAACCCATAATACTTTTCCCAAAATTTAATATAGATGTTTGTCTGAATTCAAATATTCTGTCAAAAACTAAATTACAAATGTATGCTTAACACTTGTTTCAGTGATAGTTTCATGCTATTTTTCTACGATTTTAAGTGATAATATTTAATGATAAGAGATTTTTTGTCAGCTTAGGAATAGCAACTGGATCAATGTACGTGAGAAAATACTTTGATGTCAAATCCAAGAACATAGCAGTTGACATGGTAAACGACATACGGTGAGTTCTTAACCAATTTCCTCTTTTGACTGTTGTAAAACTGATTTCCCATATTTTATGTTACATGGAATTAGTGATGCAGAAGATTGAGCTACATGCTCTCATTCTCATTAGACAAATAATAAGCAAACATTACTGGTGTAGCTATTCTTACTAAGAATTTAGGATTACATATTACTTAAGTTTAGTAATGCTCATCACCAATCTATCTATATTTCCAACACCACCCATCACTTTCAATTATTGTGACATAGAATAAGTGGGTAACCACCTACAACATCCTTCAGAAGCCTTTTCTGTAAACAAAATTTGTTATAATAATTTCCATGATACACAAAATATTTTTTTACTCCTTAAAATATATGGTAAAAGTAAAATTTACAATCATGTCTCTGAACCTTTTTAACGTTCCTCAGCTATGTTGATTTTGTATTTAATTTGTAATGTTGTATTCCACCATTTTAAGCCACTTTAGTAGTTTAATGAATAATTTATTAATGCCGATTTTAGAAAAGAATTCAGACACATTCTTCACGAAGTTGAATGGATGGATGATAAAACGAGAGCTGCCGCTTTGGAGAAGGCAGATTCTGTGGTTCCCCACATTGCATACCCACAAGAGTTGCTGGATGATCAAAAAATTGATGAGTTTTATGATGGAGTAAGTGTTTATAACATTCAAAACCAAATATATTTATTAGTGTCATCACTAAAAGTGAAAAATTTAAGGAATGCAATTAATATATTTGTCTGTTACTATACACAAACACACAGATATTTTCTTTGTATGTGCACTATTCACATTAAGCGCACTGAGTGTGTTGACAGGTGGCATTGTCATTTGGTATTTTTTGGTTAAAATATATATTTATTAACTATTAGACATGCACAATTTCAACTTCAAATTAACAGATGAGTCAAAATTGGGTACTCTGTCAAAGTTTATCTCATTTATTTTGTATGATTTTTTATGTGATTATTGTATATACATTACAGAAGTATCATATTATAATAAATAGTTGTGGAATTTGTGTTCATAAAAAATAATATTTAACTTAAAAATATTGGAATTGAAAGTGAAATTCCATCTTAAGTAGTTTGTGAGCTAAGAACATTGCACACTTGGCTGACAAAATATAATATATTTTACTCACTATAGTTAATAATTGACAAAATTAAGCAAATGGAGAGTGACAGATAATCCTAACGGAACTGTGTTGGGGCAATATCCTTCATCATGGAAATTGTAAAAAGGATTTGATTTAATATATTTTTTTTATCTAATTAAATTATTTTTTCAGTTACAAGTGTCACCAAAAGCATACCTATATTCTATGCTGAACAATTCAGTGTTCTTTGGCAACTACAAAAATAGAATGTTCAGAGAGCCCATCAATAGAACCGAGTGGATCTCTCACGGCCAACCTGCTGTTGTCAATGCTTTCTATAATGCAGTGGAGAACAGCATTCGTAAGTTTCACATCAAATTGAATATCATTTATATGGTTCTGTAGAAGTATACTTATTATTGATTGTCTACATTTTACTGATCTGATAATTCTAAGTTTTTTGTAGTTATCAGTTTTTAAACACTGTTCAATTTTAATCGAATTAATTGAAAGCACAAAAGTAAATATGTTAATTGACGCAGTGAATTCAATTAGTATAATGCATACATTTCACATGGCGTAGTATTGAGGTTGCTTTGCGAGCAATTATTGTTCTGCACCATCTGTTTGGCTGCCTTGTGTGTTTATTTGTCCAGCCTAATATATATATTGCATAATGCTATTCCATTTTAATTACTAGTAGAGTATAGATACCAATACAGTATACTATAATAACTAATATGTTTATGTTCCAGAATTCCCAGCTGGTGTTTTACAAGGTGACATGTTTTCTGCGCAGCGTCCCAGATATATGAACTATGGAGCTATCGGATTTGTCATAGCACACGAAATTACTCATGGATTTGATGATCAAGTGAGTCTATCTACTATAATTATGAACATAAATAAATTAAAAAATGGTTACAACATTAAAAATTATCTCATTAAATTACAGGGAAGCCAATTTGATAAAGATGGAAATCTGGTTGATTGGTGGGCAGAACAGACAAAGACAAGATATCTGGAAAAAGCCAACTGTATTATTGAGCAATATTCAAACTATACTGTCAAAGAAGTTAAATTGCATGTATGTATAATGAATTTTAATCAGTGGCGGATTAAGCACTTTGGAGGCCCCAGGTGCAATAAATTTTGGAGGTCCTCCTTTTCGAATAACATAAAAGTGCTGCAAACCTCTTCGTAGAATAATAATGAATATTGAAAACTGAAATTAAAATGTAAGGTTTTATATCAGTGATGCACAACCTTTACCTTCTAGCGGGCCGCATATAACAAATTATCGTGAGTTCGGGCCGCAAAGAAAAAAATGATTTAAAGTACGCTCAGTCCTTTTTTACACGGAACATATGTACGTTCCATGTAAAACAGCTTTATAAAAGAAAACCGTGTTAAAAAAGATTGAGTGAATTTAGATAAATGATTGATAGGTCGCATTACATTATTTTGGCCGTGTTATTTCGAAGCAAAAGAAAAAGCTTGCTTACATTTATTAAATAAATGTTTTACGTGGTTTATGCATCACTGTTTTATATAATATATGCTATCTTTGAGGCCCCTAAGGTGTGGAGGCCCCAAGCGCGCGCCTCTTGCGCTTATGGGATAATCCGCCACTGATTTTAATATATTAGTAATAATTGTCTTCAAATTGTGATTGCAAGTTTCCATAATAATTGCACTTATTCAGTCCATATTTTATACTATGTATAATAAAGTTCGAAATTTCATCAAAGCATTATATTTAAAGTTTCATGTATCTGAAAACGTATACTTCTGGAAAAGTTCAACATAATATGAATCTAAGTTAATTGTCAATATAAATAGTAATGCTTACATATCAATTGTAAACTGATTTTATTATGTCAAAGGCTATGTAGATTCCAAACATACCAATATGAATCATTTCTGAATCTATTACTATTGTCACAAATATTTATTATGTAACTTATACGTCATCAAATATTTTCAGTTGAATGGGATAAACACCCAAGGAGAAAACATTGCTGACAATGGTGGCATCAAAGAAGTTTATTCAGCATATTTGAAATGGGTAGAAAGAAACGGTGAAGAGCCAGCACTTCCAGGTTTACCTTTCACCCCTAAACAGGTAAATCTTTTGAAGTTTTTTTTTTCGTAATATATCAAATCTTATTAAGGTATGTACTTCTAAGTCTTTTAAATATTTAAAGTAGAAATATAATAAGAACAGTAATCTTTTGTAAGAGTAAATATTTGAAATATGCAGTGTACAACTTTCTGTTTTATTTTAAGCTGTTTTGGTTGAGCGCCGCAAACATTTGGTGTTCAGTAATGCGACCCCAGTCCCTACAGTCGCAAATCCAGACGGAGGTTCATTCTCCGGGCCGCTTCAGGGTGTTGGGCCCCATTTCGAATATGCCACAGTTCTCGGAAGATTTTCAATGTCCGCTGGGTTCAAATATGAACCCCGTTCACAAATGCAATGTGTGGTAAATCATTGCGAAACTTGTGGAAGAGCAACATCTGAATGATGAGACAATATAAAATCTGTGCTGTTTACACACATCTTGTAGATTGAAAAATATATAATTTAGAAGCATAGCTTTCCAATGAAAAAATAATGAGAACTTATGTACCTACATATTTAAGAATTTCAATGAAAAATATTAGGTGGACCCGAAAGTATTCGCGTATTTTTTTTAAAAACTTCAATTTTATTTATTTCAAAAAATTTACAAGTAAATTATAAAACATAAGCTCCATCAATATTCAACACATCTTCCCATCGTTTTGGCAGATCTTCGATCCCTTTCGTAATTCGTAATGAATTATCCCCCTCATATCCCACCATATGCATAAAAGGACCTTTTTTATGGTCAATCCCGGCTTAGGCGTTGGAACTGGGGTTTCTTTCCGAGAAAGCCATTGTTTTTTGCGTCGTTTATTATCGTAAACGACCCATTTCTCGTCACCAGTTACAACGCTATTCAAGAAGGGACTATTTTTTTGTCTTGTAAGCAAGGAGAGGCACGTGTTGCGTCGCTCGTTCTTGTTGGCTTCGGTCAAGGCGTGCGGTACCCATACACCCATCCTATTCGTTTTACCGATGAGTTTTAAATGTGTTTGTACAGTGGTCCATGGGGATCTGAGTCTCAGCGACAATTCCTCGATTGTTTGTCGTGGATCCGACTCGATTAGAGATTTCAGCGCCTCATTGTCAAAATTTGAAGGCCTTCCGCATCTCGGCTCGTCAATTAAACTTCTGTTGCCCGATTTAAATTTTTGAAACCAATATTGACATCTGCGAGCTGTAACCACTTCACCATAAAGATCTTTGAGCGTTTTAGTAGTTTTTGTGGCATTCCAACCCAAATCAAAAAAAACCAGCATACAATGCCGGATGTGAACTTCGCTAGTTTCGGGTCTGGACATCTTACCCTTAACAATAAAAAAAAAATTTATGCACGAAAATAATGTTAAACCATAGTTCTACAAAAAAAAAAAACTTACACAGATGTTGCCGTCACCGTGTCCAGACACGAACTGAGGTAAACATATGGTCTCAAAAATACGCGAATACTTTCGGGTCCCCCTATTAGAAACATGGACTTCAACCAAAAATTTATGTAAATTTTAAATATTTATTATGAAATAATTTCTTCTTGCCATATCCCAGTTCTTAAATTAAATACATAAGCCAGTATTTTAAAAAGATTTCATGGATTTTTTTGGATAAAATTAACATTTTTGACATATATGTCATGTAATTTATTGTATAGTTTATATCAGTTTATATAATAGTTTGTATCATTCTCTGCAACATATTGTGTATTTATTTTACTTGGTGTTTTAAAAATTGCCATTGTATAGAAAAAAAACATTTATATTTTAATGAGTTTATAATAAATATTATATTAACAGCTTAACGACCGCATGTTTTTTTTAATAAAATTTCACCTGGCGAAATAAAATTTTGCGAAAAATTCGCAAAAATTATAATTTTACTAAATTCACTATAATTTGTAAGCAAATTGAGATATCTTTACAAAATTTAATTTTCTTAGCTTCCAGATACTTCGCCTATACGCATATATGTGTCCGCCGGCCACCAATCTTTGTTTTTCAAAGACTCAAATACGCGTCCACGGTCATTAAGCTGTTAAGACACAGTTTAATTAAATATTGTCTGTATAAATGTTATAATATTTATATTCTTATCAAAGATAACATTTTTTATTATTTGATTTAACAAGAATAATGTTTTTGTTGTTTTAATTTTTACTATTGATATCTTGATAAATATGATTTATATTTCATTGTATAATAGTTATAGTGTAATTAATTAATTGGATTTAATTATGTATTACAATGTGTTCATGTACTAAGGACCTATTCAACAAACGGTCTGATGAGCGTGTGATCAAAATTGATTACAATTTAGTTTTTTACAATTACTAAATACACGCAAATTAATAAGACAAAACAGCATGATTGCCGTCACTTGTAAAATAAAGCAATCATTATTCAATTATCAATGTTACAATGTTTAAAAAAAATGGATCAATATAAAATGGACACTGTTAGCATATATGCATATTTTGTTTTTGTTTCTATTTTTATGTTTTTAAAAGTATAAGATCAATTTTTAAAAACATTGGTGACCTATTTTGTCTATGTATTGTGAATGTTTCATGAATGCTCATGAATTTGGCACTATTAAATTTTAAAAAAATAATCATAATATAACTATGTGTCTGGTATATTTTGCAGGATTTTAAAAACACTGGATTCTTTTTTTACACGGTGGGTACGTTTCAAAGAATCCCGTGTATAAAAGGTATACTAAAATAAAAAAAATAGTGAATAGGTTTCCTTTTATAAAAATCAATTCAGGATAAGAAAAAAATAAAATTCATTATTGTTTATTTTATCTTGATTTTATTACAAAGAAATACTTCTAAACTAAACTAAAATCGTAACAAAGATTATTTATTCACTGTCATTATCAAACAATAGACAAACCCGTTTACGTACATTTAGGAAAACATCACTTTAATCACTTGCAATATCTAGGCCTGTGCAATATTTATTTTCAAATTTTCTGGTTTACAGGAATAAACCACTCTGTGTATAGTACCGAGTAGTCAGTACATGCAAGGGATATAGCAGTGTTATTTCGAAATCAGATAAAAAAGAAGTCCAGTGTATTTTAATTTTATATGTAAGATTTTATTTTCCTATCATAAAGATTACAAACACGAAACACTTACTGTTAATAAATGTTAAGCCACAGTGGCTCGAAATTTGTCCAATATCGGCGAATACATTTTTGTGTAACTACGTCCAATTGTTACTTAAGTAGTGGAAAAAAACCTAATTTTAAAAAATATTATTATATCTGTAAGTAATATGGTATTCACTATATTTACTTTGAAATCAGATAATATATATATATATATGGTCGATTGTATTATAAGTCATTACAGTGTTGTCAAAATACTTGTTTTTTAAGAAGATTGAGTTTACCAAAGAACAACTATTAAAAAATTGACCTACAGAAAATATCAATGTCTTGTATGTATTCTATTGTCAACAGCTAGTCAAATTTAAATTTTATGTTTGTTCCAACTTTACCCAGAGGGTCTAAATTTTTTTCGAGTTGTAACGGAAAACCTTAAATGGATAATTTGTTTATTTATTGCCCTTAAATTATTTGTTTAATATTAAAGAGATAATTTTAGATTCTAGATACCTAAAATATTTTAGTTATAATTATTATAATGGGGAAAAATATATAAAAACCTATCAGATGATTAAAAGCAACATAACTATTACTAATGTCTTCATGTAAAAGCGATACCAGTCTTGTTTTCAGTGATAATTTATTTTTCATATCAAATCTTCAAAAAAACATTATCATTATCAGTATATTATGTTCGAGTTGCTTTTCTCAATTCCTTGTAGTATATTTGCTGTTGTGTAATATAGAAATACTTTTCTCATATACGTGATAATTAATTGCAGTTATATTGAGACAATATATTTATCTTTGTTTTCAAACAATTGTTTTCATTGAATAAAGTAATTTGACAAAAATCCTTCACATTTTGATTTTATTTCCGGCAGTCAGAATGAAAGTTCTAAGCAATTGATGTAAATCAGTGATTACCTTCTTTTTGGCCATATTTAAATCACTAGACCACGACCACGACCGATGTTCTCTATTTCCCATCAATCTCTTTCCTGTATCATAATTCATGCCAGAATCTCCTAGCTCCGCTTAGTAAATCCTATGGATGGCCATCAGCAGTTTCCCGAGGTGACAGAATACATCCGTTTGGAAGGAGATTGAATTTCAAAAAGTTTAGAAAGTGGAAAAAGATAAAAAAAAATCTTTTTATTGTTATGAAGCGTGTACCAGAAACAATTATTTTTAAAAAATACAACATCAAATATGGCTACCACCTTTTGTATTTACTTCCCGAGAAATCATTGGATCACAATATTGTCATCTCTGATTTGTTGTTGGATATCAAGAGATGGACCCCTCACAGATTGATATACATTGTAACAATATGAGTGTTCATTTGAGAAATCAAGTTATCTGAATGAAATCGGCTTACATTTAGTATTAAAAATGAATATCAAAACAGCATTTTTTGCGTGTCGTTCACAATAAAAAATTGTTTGTAGTTTATCTTTTATTTTCATTCAGTCAGTACTTTAGATGTTTTTTGTTTCTATTGAAAGTCATTGAACTCAAGCGTATTTCTCTATTCTAAGCAAGTTTTATAAGCCCGATAAATGCTGCAACAAACAATCTTTGATATTTTTGTTGAGTTAAGTGTTGTCGGTTACCTTTATGTTGAAAATAGATAAGAGACAGCTCCTAGAAGAAGGAATCTCTCACAAGATACGAGTAATATATTTAGAAATATTATTTTTTTTGAGTATTATTTATTTGCACTTTTGATACAAATAAAATTTGTTGAAACAAGTAAAACACTGTAATGAAGTTCAAAGAGATTTTGTTAAATTTGTCAAGACTTTTGGTATATCATCCATTGATGCTGTGGAGAACTGGAGAAGGATTATAAAATAAGTGGTTATTGATCCACTAATCTGAAAAGATAAAAAAAATATTAAAACGATTAAACCATAACACAACTGAAACATTGCCAGCATTTCAGTTATCTGAACAATAAGATTGGCACTAATAAATCTCGATAACTAATTATTCTTATCAATACATGTCTCTATGTCAGAGTCTATTATAACGCTTCACCTTAAATAGTATTAATGTCAACAAAATGTAAGCTGACACCAAATTTATTTAAAAAAAAAACAGTTCTAAAATTTACAAATCTTCATTGTTATAAACTTACTGTCATGAGTATGGTGTTGTCTATTGTGAACATGTCAAAAGCAGTAAAATTTGGACTGCGATGTAGCATGTGCAAAGAAAATCGGCTGAGCTGCAAAGTTAAAAGAAGACAGCACCATTTTTATTTTTGTCTTCATCATAAATATGTGAATCTTTCAATATCATATGTTACAGACTTTTATTACAAAAAAATTAAACGTGCTTTTAATATTGAATATTCTCAGTTGAACGACACAAATAAAGCATGATTCAATGTACTAAATGTACTAGGGAACATATAGATTTTGAATGACAATCTCCTCTGAATTTTTGTCCACAAATGGATGGTTGAAGTTTGTTTTGACGTTAGTGATGCTTGAAATTAAACCAATATTTTACAATGTTAAAATAATAAATAAAATCAAAACTTGCCTTGAGAATAATGTCACTGTCGGTTTCTTTTACGAGCATTTTATTAATGAGCATTGCAGTTTTCTTCGCCTAGAAAGTTGAATAATTCAAAAAAATAAAATAAAAGATCTACACCCATCTGTATTACAAATTGATAAGTTTCAAATTGAATGTTAGTGGCAGAGTTGAATCTGGATATTTTATTTATTTTTAAAAACTTAAAAATGAAAAATTCATTCTACATTCTGTCCACAGAGGGGGTTTTGGGGGGGGTCCTCGAAATTTTTAATATATAGTGGGAAATAGATAGTGAATTTAGTGCAGTTATAAATATGAAAAACATCAGAATCCAACTAGAAATGAGAGCTCGTAGAGATTTATGAAGGTTACTCACAAAAATAGAGCTGAACATGAATAATTTAATTTCATTCAAAAAAAAATAGCATGGCTTAGTATTTTAAAACAAATGTCATAATTTCAATAAATACTACTTTAATCATCAAAACTTTGTATTTGTATTTGTGGTCACCATATTTCACTTGGGAGTCATGGTCAGGTTTTTGCCATAACAAAGGCTCCATGGGCATATTATCTTTTCTTTTTTTTTTAAACCATGTCCGCTCCCAATGTGGAGCATATGGACTCCTAATGGAGTTTATCTCAACAGAAGTATTTCTAAGAGAACTGCTTGTTACTTAGTTGCTCAACCTCTCTTTTTCCAAAGAGAGTAGGGATAGAAGGATAGGGCTAAGACACGATTAGTGGTAAGCTAATCGCTCTCGATATACCCCGTTCATAGGATAGGATGGGTGAGAGCGGGAAATTCAAGACATACATCCATGTCTTTGAACAAAAATTCATAAATCGATTGAAAAATCAATTTATAAAACTGTCCGTACCGGGATCTGAACCTGGGCCCTCCGTAGCCGAAGCCAACAATGTTGACCACTCGACCACACAGGGGGCTTTATCTTTGGGAACCACTAACGTAGATCAATTATTAACAACAAACCAATTCCAACTTATAAAGGTGGACTTCTTATACGTATATAGTATCAAATACACATTTGCTTCTCATTCAGTCTCTCATTCGTCGCTTGCTTGTGCAACTGTGTATTTTAGGTTTTATAGTGATAATACAAAATAATTTCATGTAACTTAAATACAATGATTGTTTACCTGTGCTTGGCAGAAATTGCAATCTTTAACTGTAATTATGATAACGCTCCCGTTTAAAATGCACTGATCGATACAGAATAATAAGAAGAATATAAATTCATCCGGATAACTTTTGTGGAATATAATAACCGCAGTAGAAAAAGCGTTGAATAAGTTGAAAACAACCGATATAAACGAGAGCAGTATGACAATTAAATTCCTAAAGCCGAACAATTCATTCAGCTGTATTGTCAGATCACATATTTCATCGTAGATAATCATTATCGTCGATATACGAGTTTTTACGTCTTCATTTATAAGCTTTGTGACTTTATTTACTGTGACAAATTGTCCTTGTAAATGAAAATCAGCCGGCGTAACATTGAGCATGTTATCATTGCAGCCTGAAGAGTTTTGCAATAAATCTGACAGCTCCTCGTTGATTAATACAATATTTCCTGACACCAGAGTAACGAATGATATAAATATGGCAACGGCCATAGTGGAAAAGATACTCGGAACGTATAAAACTAAAAATAAGTCATATGAAAACTCATTCTTCAACGAGCTGATGATCCACAGACTTAGGACAATGTAAGCCACGTGACAGGAGTAGTAATAAGATAACACTATTATTAATTTCGTTTTGTATTTAGTAAAGTCTCGTTTTATTCCGATACTTTTAAACTTAGCATCTATGTCGGTCAGCATTTGTATGGCTACAGCGTAAATATTGGACTTCTGGAAAATAGAGAAAGACAATAATGCAACAGATAAAAAACCTATGGCCGAACGACAATATTCGCCGTATCTTAATATATTCGATTCGCTGATAAGCTGCACGATGGTCTCGCCCGATAATGTTTGTTTTACAAATGATGAAACGTAAACGGATAAAGTGCTGAATGTTATCAGCAATGAGCCGTAGCAAATGCTAACAGTCGAGTTTTTAGGTTTGATTGAGTATTTAAAAGGAGCTAATCCAAACAACAGAGCTATTGTTAATGTCGGAGAAATAGCTTCGCGTGGCGAGTCAGCTTGGAATATTTTCGCAAACATTGCACATCTACTCTTTTTATTAGCCATTTCACGTCAGAGTCGAATACAATTATTACAGTGAACTCTGATGAAATGAATGTAAGTGAGTTAATAACTGGAAATGTTGTTTTCTATATAATTACAAAAATAATTACATCAGAGTGGAGTTATCATTTATAAGAGTGGGTCATAATGGAAAAATGATTGTACGAAAGATATTAATAAGTAATATTGAAGTGTTTTATGTTATTAAGCTAATGAAGTAGTAAATTGTACATTTTGACGCAGCAGAGCCAAGGATGACAACTAATTATTAAAAAAAAATGCTATTTATCATGTTCACAGTGTAAACGGGTGACAACATAGTATTATTTGAATGCTCAGTAATGTTAAACTATCAAAGTAATAACTTTCGTTGACTCAGCCGTAGATATTTATGAATATGAAGAAATAATTTATATTCATCATGTATATTGTTATTAAAATTAGAGTTGCTAGGTAACTGAAACACAAATTTGAAGCATAGATGTTTAAATATTTTCAATCTGTTCTGTGGTATCTTTGTAGAAATTTATTTTTAATTATATTTAAAAATCAATTTGATAACATAGTTATTCTACTGATTACGTCTGGAGATACTTCTCTTGGCTTGTTTACTGGTTGTTAGGCAGTAGCTCAACCTTCTTTTGGTGGAAAGAGTAATGATAGAATGGGGAAAGGACAGTATCGGTAGTTAACTAATAGCACTCACTATGTCACATTTGTAAGACAGGGTGGGAGGGAGGTAATGTGGACATCACAGACACTCATGCCTTTAAATAAAAATCCAAAAATCTATCAACACAATCATCTTATGAAAGTTTCCCAGCAACCAAAGAGGATGACATTGATACGTTAGCAGTCTGGCAATTATACACTAGTAATTCTAAAACTAATATATTCAAATATCAGGATAGAGATTTGAGAAAGACTGTAGCACACAATGCGTGTTATATATCATAGTCGATATGTCATATTCTACCACTACACTACGGCTGTCGGCAATTATACTAATCAACAATTATATATTGATTGATAGCACTCTTTATTAGAATATCCAACCATCAAAAGGTTATGTTTTAATGACCCAAAGAATGTTCCAGCCAATTGGATTAGTGTTGAAGGTGACAATGAAATGATTGATGACTTATGGATACAAATGACAAGTGACATTTACTTCATACTGTGATGTTGAAATAACTTCAGAAACTGTGATAGTGGCACGTTTATATGTTTTCTTCATTGACAGGGGGCCCCTCGATACCCCAGTGTTTGTTATTCGAATACCCACAGTTACAAAGTAGAACAAAATATATGAAACCATGAGCCATCAACGGTCACTTTGATTCTCACACTCGTAGCGTTTTATATTCCTATCAAGTAAGCCCGCCTCTATTTCCACGGGTTAATTACCTTTTCCTATTTATTAAATGATTCTGATTCTCATTTTAAGCACATTTTTTCAGTACCACTTACCCTTGGATGACGAGAACCATATCAATACGGATTGTTACTTTTACTATCTAATTTTCTTTTCACCAATCTTTGAATAAACATATTATTCAATTGCTAAGTAAAATATAGTTACATTAGGTATGTCACATAAAATCAATCAAGTTTAGAGAGTGAAAATAATTCAAGAAGTTGAAAGAAATCCAGAAGGAAAGCATATTGATGCAGTAAGACATCTGCGGCTAACAAATTACTCAACTCAATTGTTTCTAAGTCTTAGAAAGGAGTCTAGTTTGTTTAAAAAGCAAATTCTAATCACCTAACCTATTTAAAAACTTTCCGTATACTTGAGGCATTGGTAAGATTTCTGATAAATTATATCAAGAGTAGCCAACTTATTTGGTGATTGTTTAACACTTAAATAAGATTGAGGAGCGACAGGGTACAGTCACTCCAGACAAATGTGCAGAATATTTGCATTGCATTTGTAGGTATCATTGAAGATGACAATAAATATCAGCGAGATATTGTTGGTATTTAGCGAATAGTAAAAATAAGAAGAATTTCGTAATGTGAATGCACCTCATGGCAAGTCGAAAGTTAACCAACGTTAATGCTGATCTTTCAGCCGATGTACAGAATCGGCCTGAGTATAAAATAAAAACTCACATTTTTGAATAAAATATTCATATATTTAATTGATTTATAAATAATATAATATTGCAAATCTATAGAATGTATATAATTTAAACCTCACCGTAAACTCTTAAATATATTTCTGATTGTTGTATATCTATAAAAATACAAAAATATTGAATAACAATTATTAAGTAAATTTTATAATAGTTTAATAATGGAGAATTTCGCGATTAAATTAATATTTACAATTAAATTACCTAGTTGTATAATATATAATTTACTAATTCAGTATTAACATACAATAAAAACAAAGAAAACATACAAGTCTTCATAAATCATTGAAGTTCTGTAAAACCATTGCAAGTATTATGTACCCTTTATAAGTCTGTAAATAAAACAAGACTGACATATAAATACTGTAGAATAGTGTGTATCAATATTATTAATAATAAAAAATATTTTAATATTATATGCTAAGAATAATTAATAATTAAACAAGTTTTAACAAAACTTTCAATTCTTAAATTGCTCATAATCTACAACCTCTCCCATCGCCATCAAAGATCGTGTCAGCGATGTCTTTTAAAGAGAACTCCTAATATATTTTATAATAATAGGCAAAGAGTGAATTTTATATTTTATAATTCAATTCTATTTCTGGGGGCTTATTCTCTGTAAAAACAATCGGTAACCTGTATGTCCTCATGCTTTCTAAAAAAGGTTTTTACCACCGTCTATTTGTCTTTTGATGTAACCACACTTACAAATTAATAAAAAAAATACATGAAAGAAAGGGGATGATTAACAGCAATTATTTTGAATATACAACTGATATGAAACATAAGTAAATTACGGAACATTAAACAAAGTATATTATAATTTTTTAAAAAAAAATATATTTTAGTCAGAAGGATTCAATGCAGTGCGGCCATCACACTTGCCCTTATAGCCTGACAATGCCAGATTGTCGCTGTAAAGTTAGCACATTCAAGGCCCATCTATAAATCAGCGTTTAGGTGCAAAAATGGCTAGAGAGACAAATTAAAAGAGGAAAACTACATGTACACATTAAAAGATAACCAATAATAAATTCCAAAAGGAAACAATCGATTTATGACTATGTTATTGGATATTTGTATCCATATATTTCATATATTTTTGTGCATTGTTGTGCACCAATATTTACTATGGCAATTTGTTTTTCCTTAATCAAGAATGTAAGATATAGAATAGTTAAACAAGGAATGAAAATACCTAATTAAATGATTATTTCAATAAAAAAAAATTAAGGCGAATTCAGAGGTAAAGTAGGTTCAAACGAATAAATAACGGTTAGAAATTTAAAGAAATCTAACATAACACCCACTAACCCAATCTTTTTCCTTTTACTTAAGTTATCTTCAGCATATGCGAAAATCTTAAATTCAACTGTGAAATTTAAAGACAAAAATTCAATCAAGAATTCAAGTAAGAATTAATTAGATGCTAGGCAAAATATTCCAAAATAAAAAGGATTGTTTGATTGTATACCTCTTTGATAACAGCAGACCAGAAACTTTTGCGCTGCACTGCGTGTATCAAACTAATGTTGTAAACAACATTGACAACAATGTTGTAAACGACGGTGACAACAGATAAATTTGTTTATAGTTACAAAATGTCATTTACATATCGCTTCTCCGAAAGAACAATGACACAATTGACAAATGTATAGTTCTTCAAAAATCGCAATTTCGTTTTTTTCATACACATTTTACATACAACTGAATTGTTATGGAATAGCTTTGGAATAATGGATGCAGATTTTAATGCGACAAATTTACACTGAAATTTAATGAAAAATGGCTCATAGTATTTGTGGATAATTTTGGATGTTGATAATGTTTATATTAAATCCTTTTTATTATTATCACTGAGCTTTTCCCCGGGTTGTTCGTTTGTAGCTGGTTTTGTAAAGGTATTCATAGCTTCCTTTTATAAATCGTACCATTTTCAAATCTATTAATTTAATCTTCTCTGGTATTTATAATCAATTTCGTTGGCTATCGACTTCAAATCAACAAATAAGGTGTAGCTCATAAATTTATATATCAAATATATATTTATTTATTTTAAATTGCATCAGGTAAATTAATCTGTTTTAGTACTTTTGTCATACTCAAAAAATTCAAAATTTGCGTTGTTCCGCCAGAGAAGCGATATGTCCAAATCGATTAGCAGAAAATCATTACTTGGGATATTTATAATATCACGACTAATTTATACTATAAAATCTATGAATGAAAAAACATAAAATTGATTGTGTTATTATTATCAATTATTATTCTCAGCCAACGTGTTGAAGTCGACGCCTTTGTGATTATACCTGAAGTGGCTTTTCATATTGGACCTCTGTGAGAATCCCTTCATGCAAAGGGGGCAGTTATATGGAGTCTCTCCGGTGTGGATTCGCTCGTGCTCTTTGAGAGTTTTCAGTATGGAGAATCGTCCCTCGCAGAAGTGGCAGGCGTAAGGCTTTTCTCCAGTATGTATTCGCAGATGTAGCATGAGGCAAGGCTTCGATATAAACTTTTTGGCGCACACATCACATTGGAAGTCTTTTTCTCCAGTATGGGTTTTCATATGAAGCTGTCGAAAAAAAAATATATTAATGACATAAATTATACGAATACTCGATACTCGAAAATACTCGTCCATTCTTCAAGTACACGATACTCGTAATTTATAAATGAAAATTTATTTCCAAATTTTATTTACTTATATTAAAAAAATTAGCCGCCTGTGTGGTCGAGTGGTCAACGTTGTTGGCTTCGGCTACGGAGGGCCCGGGTTCAATTCCCGGTACGGACAGTTTTTATAAATTGATTTTTCAATCGATTTATGAATTTCTGTTCAAAGGCATGGGTGTATGTGATGTCTTGAATTCCCCCCTTTCACTCATCCTATCCTATGAACAGGGCGTATCGACAGCGACTAGCTTACCACTAATCCTGTCCTAGCCCTATCCTTCTATCCCTACTCTCTTTGGAAAAAGAGAGGTTGAGCAACTGAGTAACAAACAGTTCTCATAGAAACACTTCTGTTGAGATAAACTCCATTAGGAGTCCATATGCTCCACATTGGGAGCGGACATGGTTTAAAAAAAAAAAAAAATATATTAAAAAAATGTTTAATTATATATATTTAGCCAAAATTTAAAAGAAGATTTTAAAAAGTTGGAATCATTTAAACAGCGGACAGAAAAACAAGATGCACTATTTAATTCATTGTTTATTATAGAACCGACGTCCACAGCGACAGAGAAAGTTTTTTCTACTACGGGAATTATAAAAACAAAACTTCGAACCAATTTAAAATTTGAGATGTTTAATTCTCTATTATTTTTAAAAGATATGTTTCATAAATTGAAATAAATGTATTAATGAAATTAAATAAGCCTTTTTATTTATTTATCATCTATTTATATACACAAATTTGAATTAATAATATATATTTTGGTACATCTGAAACTACTCGAGTACACGATTATTTTTAAATTTTTCTACTCGATCCTCGAGTAGTTGAGATGTCGAGTAATTGGAGTCTCTTGTATAGACATTAAGTCAGAAGAATTAGTTGGGCAGATTGACGAGATTGACGACTGGGCAATAAGCCATGTTTAAAAGAAATCTTCATTTATCAAATGTTTTGAATCACCATACCTTCAATCCGGAACTGGACGATAATTCTTTTTTACACAGCAAACATTTAACAACTCTTGATTTTTTATGAACATTTTCCATGTGCCTTTTTGCATCTCTCGATGTTTTGAACAGCTTACCGCAAACTTCACACGGGTAATTTTTCGTATTCACGTGTATTTTTTTATGCTCGTGAAGGTGACATTTTTCCGTGAAGTTTTTTCCGCAGATATCACAGCTGAATGGGCGATCTGTGCGATGTGTTTTGATATGTGCATTTAAGGCGTGACGTTTCAAGCAAACTTTCCCGCAAAATGGGCAGAGACAGCTCTTCGATGAAGCCTTTCGTTCCTTTTTAGCCGTTTCATCTTGGCTGTTTTCGTCTTTCAAATACGATTCAAAGTCACCTTTTAATTTAATTCTTTTCGAATGCTTTTTCATAGTAGATTTCTTTTTTCTTTTTACTTTATGACCGTTAATACCTATTTCTAATGTTGATTTAAGCTTTTTTGGGCGTAATTTGAGAGGCTTTAAATCATCAGCACTGTTAAAATCGTCACTGTAATAATTGGGTAATTCTGATTCGGACAAACATTCTTCTTTAACAGCAGGCTCTTTGTTGTCTCTTTCATTTTCGTTACAAAGCGTTAGGTTTCTTCTGAGCGTTTTGTCACTCTGTTCACACTGGAGTTTGAAATTGAACGCTAAATCTAGAGCATTTAAGCACGGCCAGCAAGTATGGTCAGGGAGGCCATCATTTTCAATTATCTGCAAAAACAATAAGCATGAGTTTCGTAAGACTATTGACAAGTTATTATGTTATGTGCCTACATTAATTTAGCAATACCATTGTTCAAGCAAGAAAATTATATAGCTATGAGTGCAAACACACAATAGAAATAATTATATTAAAAAAGTTTATCAATATTATTCATTAAATAAGGTAATTATAGAGTATAGCTCGTCATGGATTATTACGGCGATAAACTTCACAAACTAAGCTAAAAACAACGCCACGATTTAAAGTTATTTTTTGAGAGCTTTATAATCGCGTTAAAACCACACATTATTACGAAGAGCACTGATAAATTATGCGAAATACGAAATATTTTTCAGTACATCGCCTCTGTTTTCCATTATGGCCGCGCAGCCATATTGGAAAACAGAGGCGATGTACTGAAAAATATTTCGTATTTCGCATAATTTATCAGTGCTCTTCGTAATAATGTGTAGTTTTAACGCGATTATAAAGCTCTCAAAAAATAACTTTAAATCGTGGCGTTGTTTTTAAATTAGTTAGTGAATTTTATCACTGTAATAATCCATGACGAGCTATACTCTACTTTTACCAATTTATATATTTATGATAATCAACGAATTTAGAATCGTTATAAAATATGATTAAGTATTTGAGTCCTGCAGCAGGATTTGCCTACCTCTAATTTACAAATGCTTAAAATTTTATCTACAAAAATAACATCTTCAAATATATTAAAATTCGCTTCGTTTCCCAGACACAGTCTACAAATTTTTCCTTTATCCTCAGCATCGTTTTTTGAATCATTGTCATTATTTTGAGTATTAGGTTCCATTAGAGAACACAAGAATTTTCAATGTTTAGTTTTATTTTTTGACGTATGCGCGACCATCATAAATTTGGAGTTATGCATAGACTAATTAGAGCTATGCAATTAGTTGCAGTAAAAAATCACATACAAAATATGTGGTAGTTTACAACTTACTATAAAGTTTTAAATCAGCCCCAAAAGACCAATCGTGAAAATGATTTATTGGGCTACCATAATTGAAACGGCTTAAAAGACCAAGAATTAAATTTAGTTCGAAAAGCAAATGATTAGAGTTTTTATAAATCAAGATATTATCTTAAATATATGTTGAAAAACTTTTGATTAACATTTTTAAATACATATTGATCCATAATTGGCAAAAGAACTTAAGCAAAATAATTCAGTACAATTTGTTTTAAGCCGATAATTGTTTAATATAGTTTAAGGCGTCAATGACAATTGTTTTATTAACCTTATCTTTTTTAGTGCCTGTGCATTTTAGTGTTTTGACTTGTTATCGTTTGTTCTACGAAAACCCCGGATCTAGAAAACTGAAAGTAGTCAGACAATTTTACTATTACATATATCAAATTAAGCATTGATCATATTACTATTTACTAACCGCACTTAAGAAATTTCTTGAACAAACTTGATAAAAGAGTAATTTTAAGAAAACCTTCTATACAATTTATAAAGTGTGGCTAACGATTTTTTGCTTATTACAAATCGATACTATAGCGTATTGATACATTATTAATAAATATATTATTTAAGGATAAAAAATCGAATACTGTTTGTTTATAATAATATGATATTTTACATAAAAAAAATGTCTACCTATGCATTGTTTTGACCAAAAAATCTGTAAATAAATTATTTCGATAAGAGTTGATTATCAAGTGTCGTTCGCTGAATATTTTTGCATTTAATTTTATTAATACTTTTATGACGGCATAATTTACAATATAAATTGCTAATATTTCCAGAATACCTAGATTCTAGGTAGGTACCTATCTAAATAGTGAAACCATTCATTATGCCATAAAATACAAATCCAAAATATTTACAATAGACAATATCTGACATCCATTCAATCTGACATTTGTTTATTAAATATTCCAAAATAAATTACAAAAAGAGTATAAAGCGTCTGTAGAAATGTCAGAAGAAGATACAAAAGTGGCAATAATCAAAGATTATAGTGATGTTTTTCATTGGGATAAACAGATGTGCCGGCTATGCCTTAAACATGATTCAAATATCGATATTTTTGCCAATGATCAAACAGTGCTTACCAAAATACAAAGTTGTTGCACATTCGAGGTTAGTTTACATTCAACAATATTAGCCATTGTAAATTAGTAATTATAAATGTCTTGGTCTTAATATTGAGATATTATAACTAACCTTATCCCCTTCATAATTATACACCTAGTTATACCCAAAATTTCCAATGGATTGGTTACTTATTAAATTAAATTAATTGATGGAGAGCCAGAATTGTTAAACTTCTTATAGATATAGAAATTATCCACCTTATACGTGTTCTTTTACATTCATTGTTTCTAATCATGAAGAAGTTTGTAGTTGTGATCACTAATGTGATTAGAAATTTATTACAATAAGGCTCTCCATATTGATTCCTTGTCACTAAAATGAGAATGATAATATTTTGTAAGTGATAAATAGACTGTGACCCACCCGGTTGTCGTTTTTTCTGTAACATTCGGTTACAGTAGTCCACTTGTGGCTTGTGTTTCATTGCAAATGGATACTTTGAATGCTTACTAAAACGCTTTACAGTCTTACCAAATCGTCTATGTTTAAGGGCGTACTCTGCATTATATTGACCTTGTTTCACTCTTATAAGATATATAAATAATTACCTATATTAGCTGTCATAATCAGTCAAGCACCTGACTAATCAGTGCCTTATATTTTACCTCTAGCAAAAAAAAGCCTGGCAGCTTTGTGCGGTGATTGATGTAAAATTTCAATCACAGAGTCCGCCACTATTCCCTTATCAATGGTTTTGACAAACCTGCTATTCTCAAACTTATTAAGATCCAGACACTAAGCGAGGGGATTTTTAATACTCAATTTAATTTTCGTATTTAGTTTTTACGGTTGGTATAACTTAAATGTAATAATTGCAGTCAACATGATTAACCAGACATAAAAACTTGAAAGAATAAAACAAATTCCTATTATTAAGAATTTGACAGATAAACTATAACAGCACTGAACATAGCTGTAATAATTATATTTAGTTTTTTTTTCATGTCCACTCCCAATGTTGAGCATAAAGACTCTTATGAAAGTATCTCAACAGAATTCTCTCCAAGAACCTCTTGTTAGCCAGTTGCTCAACCTCTCTTCTTTTCGAAGAGAGTAGGGATAGAAAGGATAGGGTTAGAAAAGGACTAGTAGTAAGTTAATCGCTCTCGCTACACCTCATTATTTAAGGAGGAAATTTTTAGACATCACAAACTTTCATGCCCCTGAACAGAAATCGAAAAATTGATTAGTGTTCTGACTGTGGTTTGAGCCCGTGACCTCCGTGCTTAAAAGCCAACGTCATTGATCACTGTGCCAAAGACCCTACATATAAGTTATACCAACTGTAAAAACCAAATACAAAAATCATGTTGAGTATAAGAGATCCTCCTTAAGAAGTGTCTATATCCTAAATAAGAGTGGAATAGCTGAAACCAACTCGAAGTTTTTTTTTTGAAGCTATTTTAGAAAAACTATCCAAATTAAAGCATTATGTTCGTATTTTTATTCTTCAATCTTTTGGATCAATTAGGTGTAAAATGACGAAAATTGAAAAATAATATTAAAATTTATATTGTGGTTAATTACAGATTTTTGAAAATGATGGATTTCCTGATCGAATTTGCTTAGCATGCATGAGTACATTAGATACGGCGGTAAACTTCAAACATCAATGCGAAGAGAGCAACAAAATATTGCGAACAAATCACGGCTTACACAAAACGACATCGAAACCACTTGAATTGCTAGATGTCCCGATAAAAAAAGAAGAATATGATTCAGACTTTGAAAATAACATAGATGATCATCTTTTAGCTCCGTATTTTGAAGAACAGGTTGATATTAAAGACGAATTCGATTATCAATTAGAACGTAAGAAAAAATCAAAAACGAAGGACAAACATCGGAAAATACGTAGTCTTGCTGTGTTAAAAAGAGCTAAATCAAAATCACTGACAAAAAGCCTAGAAACTAATGAAGACCTAAAACCATTGAAAAAGAGAAAGAAGCGAGTCACTGGACCTAGATGTTTAAGTAATCTGTGCCCATTTTGCGGGAAGGTCTTCTTGAAAGCTCATTCGTTGAATTCCCATATTAAAAAGCACAGCACTGAGAAGCCTCACTGTTGTAGTGTGTGTCCGAAAGCATTCCGAGACAAGTCGCAAATGAAAGAGCATATGAAGATCCACTGCGAGGTGAAGGAGTTTCCCTGTGAAGTGTGCGGGAAATTGTTCAAAACGACCTATGATGCTCGGAGGCACACTGAAATTGTTCACAAAAAATCGAGAGTCGTCCAATGCAAGCTGTGCGGTAAAAGACTTGCTACAAACTTTGGATACAAGGTAAAAATTATTAACATTATGTGAATCAGTGTTCCTCGCTTTAAAAATCTGGGGATGCATTGTGCGAATCAATGATTCAATTATTATAAAATAATATCTCCATTAAATAGATGTTCAAATTTTATATTGCTATAAAATGCTAAAATTAAAAATCAAAATGCAAATAGATAAAATGATAGATTCTAAAATTACGGTTTTCTAGTGATAATATATATTCTTTTCATTTATGTTATGATTGGCATATGCAAAAATGAAATTTTCTAACAGAAATTTTGGGCCGACTCCTATTCAAACATAACATCTTTGTAAAAAATCTATATGTTTAATGCTTTGCTGTTTCATGTTTTATCGTTTAATAAAAATCTATACTCATGAAAGAGAACAGGCAAACAGCATATTTGTTTGTAAACAATCCATCTTATTGTATAATTCCATTCATTCGGAAAATTATTGTCTGTGTTCCTTTACTTTTGTGTACATTTATGCAGCAAAAGTTCACTGATTTCATTTTAAATAACTTGATTTTTATAAAACCAGATTGAAGATTAAGTTATATTTACTTTTTTGTATTTTTTTTAAATCCAAAAGAACTGTTTATATTTTTAATACTCAGTTTTGAAAGTAGGATTTTCAAATTTGACACATTCTATACCTAAAATGAATTATTTTTATGAAGATTTAAAATGGTGAATAAAAAAATATATCCGATACTATGGTTGGAATTTTTTTAGTGTCGCCATAAAGCACCATTTTGTGTATAATAACTTTAAATAAAATATTGACAGCTATTGGTTATAAAATTATTTGCTCGGAATGTCACCAGAAATGTTTTTCAAAATGAAAATCAATTTTTATATCTATTTATTTGTTTATCTGCGTACCATTTTGCTATTCTTTGAATATGTATCAGCCGCTATTCAAAATCTATTTCAGGTATACAGATCTGAAGGGTTAACAATACCCACACGAGAAAGATGAATGATGATTTAATTTGTGTTCCATTTTTTTAGATGCATATGAAAACCCATACTGGAGAAAAAGAGTTTGAGTGTGAAGTGTGTAACCAGAAATTCACCTTCAAATACAGCCTCACTCTCCACCAGCGAATTCATACCGGGGAAAAACCATACTCGTGCAAGTTCTGCGACGGGAAGTTCTCAGCCTTAAAGACTGTCAAAGAGCATGAAAGAATTCACACAGGAGAAACTCCCTACAATTGTCCGATCTGCACCAAAGGATTCTCCCAACTTTCGAACATGAAAAGCCACTTCAGGAACAACCACCGTGGTCTGGAATTCGATGCAGAGTACAAACGGAGTAGAAAAGAAGCCATGTCCGACTGATAGTGCAATAACATTGATATTTTAATGAATCTATTGAGCCTGGCTTTTTTCTCACTACTTGCATTGCGTATATCCATTTTTTTTTTGTAATCATGCCTGCTCCAAGTGTAGAGCAAATGACTCTCGATCGAGTTTATCTCAACAGAAGTTTGTCTACAAGAACTTCTTGCTGTTTAGTTGCTCAACCTTTTTTTGAGAGAGTAAAGAGAGCAAGATAGGGCTAGGACAGCATTTGTGGCTAGCCAATTGCTCTCGTTTTTGGATCGGATGGGAATTTGTACTTCATAGACATCCATGCTTTCGAACACAGTATCTATTTACTGCAGTAAAAATTATAAAAAACTAATTATATTATTCCTCATACTATTGTATGCTCTTGAAGAATGAAAAAGATCGATAAAAAAAATACATCGAGTTGCTTGTCAATACTAACACAAGAGTGAGAAACTAATGACTCGTGGAGAATCCAATTAAATATAATCCTTGGGTCATTTGTGTTATGCAGTGATATGACCCGAGTAAACAAATGGGTGATGACAATCAGGCTTTTGATTCAGCTTTGATTCAGGCCTAAGTTACAAATTTCCTGTGTCCAATTGAAACCTTTCTATTTTTTTTAGAAATGAAATATCTTTGGACTAAAAAAAGCACTATGAAATGTCAGAACTAAAGTCATAATCTGTAAACAAAACACTCTTTTCCTCAATATGTCACCAAAATAGTCCTTCCTACCGTTTGAATTTTAGCCTTATTAAAATTGGCTATTGAAATCTGTGCATTTATTTTACAATACGCAGACCATCAGCAATGAATGATATAAAAATAAATAAAATGGCTCTAATAAAACATTAGTTAGCTCAATAAGTATTCATAATGATTGGTCAACATTGCCAACTTATAAATGGCAGTTTGAAATATTATTTGCCACCAGCGACGAGTAATATGTTGGATGTTAAAAATATCGGCAAATGGATCACGCAATCCATTATCTTAACTAATTGTGCATCACGAAATATATGTATAATTGATATATGTATTAACTATTAGTGTTATTTTTATCTAGTTTTAAAAATAATTGTTATACTTATATTATTTTACTCACTGCAATATTTTAAATTTCTTTATATTATATTTATATAATTATGTAATCTTACTTTTATTTAAATGCTGTATGATTATGTTTTGAAATACTTCAGCACAGTGGATTACCCAATCTATTGTTTTTCCAAGGAACCTGTCAATATATGTATGTAAATATGACGATTTTGAATTTTTTTTCTTATCACTTTTAGCTTTGTTGATTATACAATTTCACATTGCATGATTTCACCATTATCTCAATATAAGATTCAAATTGAAAACCTTTTATATTCCATCTATGCCTAACAAATGGAAAAACAAAAAATATGCTCACTACTTTATTTCAACAAAATTGAACAATGCAAATGATAACAATTTTGCCAACCAATCAATAACTTACTCTCTCTACGAATTATGGCATCGATTTTGTGGTATACACTCTTTAGAGATTAAGTTTGTGAGAAAACGATTCATGGATGAAATAAAAAGAGGTTTCACTGCTGTATTTATTTATCTGTTTCGTTTTGATTTTATATATGTGGAAAAGTGTAATATATTCGGGAATAAACAATTTTAGCATATAATGGGCATTTGTATAAAAATGATAACTAAACATAAGGATGTCTAGAGTTGAGTGACAAGTCATATCACATTTTTTACTAGCGAAAATTTGTTATTTCTAATAAATGGTATCATATAATGTTGACGGTTATGATAATGAAGAGCAATGTTATTTTTAAATTGACGATCATCAGACACGTTAGCAAGCTTTACACTGGCGCCAAGTCACATCAATGCTATGCACATTAGGCATAAGGAACACTCATCACCAAATCGTGGACGACTTCGCGCCAGTGTAAAGCTTGCCATTGATAAACTATATGTTTAAAAAAAGTCAGCAGCACATTTTCAAACATTGTTTGTGTCAGAAGCTTGTGAATAGTTAATAAAATTTCATAAACCTGAAAAAAGTACTGTCCAACTTCTTTTCAAAAACTGTTATTAACCCTTCAAGCCCAGTTGACTTGCTGTGCACGCGGATCAAAAAGCACTACCAGGTACGGATCTGTTTTATTTTTCATTTATAAGAGCAATAGTTTACTGACTTGGTTCAAATAACTTGATAACTATAAAGAATAGATTAAAATTTGAGTTGTGACTATTTTATATCGTATTTGATTTGATTTGAAAAAGTTATCAACTGATAAATTTAACTTTTTTTTATTGAGCACCTGTGAGTTGGCGACCGAAGCTTTTAATGGTTTTAATGGATTTTTAAATAGAAAAATACTCAATGACCACTGATACAGTGATCGGCCTGAATGTCACCGTGGGACTTGAAAATCAATTTCAGGTGGCTGAGCCTGAAGGGCTAAAGATTTAATTATTCTCAACAAAATCAATTGATTTATTCAAAAATAAAGAAGTAATTGTCAAGATTGTGTTTGATTGAAAATCGCACTCTTATGACTGGTTTACATGACTAGAGAAGGTGGTTACTTAATCTTGATTTGCATAGATATATATGGCAGGACCCAGTAGAGTAATATCCATAGAGCTTAGAAGAAGTGAGTGGATAATCAACCTACTTGTCTAGTTGCTTTTAACACAAGCCTTGTGTAAATAATACATAATTGTAGCAATTTAGCAATTATTAATTGGGTTGAGTTAAACAAAACGGAACCAGCTGCAAATTTGCAGAATGGAGATGTTGTGCCTCAAAGATTGGATACGTTCTTAAATACTCTATGTAAATGCTATGAATGTAAACGATTTTGTTAATATGTTATCCATCCTTTGATCACTTGTTCATTTGACATAATGGATAATTTGTACCCGGTCCTTTTTCATAATAATTTTTTTTTAATTGAGAATTTGCCCGCTAAGCAAAAGTTTAATCTCCTTTTTGCTTAACTCGACCCAATTATGGCTTTTAAATGTTATTTTTAACACTCGATAATTTCTGTTTAAGAAAAGCAATTTTTTGTGATATAAAGAATTATTTAAAAATGTCTGTGTGAAAACGACGAATCAACGTATATTCTGATATTAAACAATGTGTACTTTATAATGTTATAATTTATAAAATGTGTATAATAAAGTCATACATTTATTTCTAGAAACCTTCCATTGGTTTTGTCGATAAACCCAATTCAAAATTACACGATAAAATGTAATGGAATCTATCTTTTTTAAGAGAATTAGGTGTATTGTGATTTTCAAAAGGATTGATTTTCAAAACATTTTGCTGAAATATTTTTCTTATGTACTTTTTAAATCACTTGCCATCTCTGTAACAAAACAAATATTTGAAATTGAATTGTTAAAAGTATTTTATTATCTTCATTACGTACCTCCAATTTACAAGTCCAATTGAATGTATCTATTATTGAAAGACATAGTATTTTTCAATCCATTATGTATATATTCAATCGATTCGTGAATGGTGTGAATATATTGTTCTGTTGAAGACTCATTCAATTTATTCATTGTTTCATTCAAAAATCCGCACAAAAAAAGCCTTGAACTACATAGAAAATTGAGGGATAGGTTCCATTATTTTTGGAAACCGCATAAAAAAAGACCTGCGCGAAAAAGAGAAACGCAATTCCTCATCTTTACATACTAACATAACACGTTAGTTGATGTAGAAAAAAAAATCAATAAATATAAGAAATATTGAATTGATATTATTGACGTTTTTACAAGAATAACTATTTTTTGTTATTTGGATATGTGCAGTGAGCTTATGATATTATTCAGCGATAATTTTGAAAATAGTTTAATGAGATGAATCAGTGAGGTGTATCATATTAACTCGGTTTTATATTTACATTGTGCAATAGTTTGAAATTATATATAAATATTTAATATTTTTAAATAATGTGTAGTATTATGATTATCATTATATAACCAGAGTAATAAAATTGCAGAAATTTTGATATTGTTTCAATATTTATACAATGTTTTAGATTTGTTTATTAAAAAACAATCTAATCTATCATTCCGTTTCATATTCTTTGATAAATTTAAGCTTACTTTCCTGGCTAGCTTATCCTTCTTCACCATACTTGACTAATGTTGTTATTGATTTGTAGTTTTATCAAATACGGCTTGAAAATATTAAGTTGTATTAAAAGTGTCAATATCCTTAATGAACTTTTTTTATTGATATGTAAGAAAATTTAGGAAATAAAGATATTTTTCAAATTAATTATGACTTTGATTTCGGGTGTTCAGGATCACAAGGGTGAAACTAAAAAAAAGAACATTTATTTATTTTGTTTAGTATTACCACATATTTTGTTTAGTATTAAATACAGAGACAATGCTAATTAAATAGTAATACAGTGAAACTCCTATTTACGCGAAAGATGGGACTGCGTGATCGGGAGTCGGGTAATTGGGGGAGTGAATCTCAAACAAAAATTAGTGCTTACGTTTTTTTTCGCGAAAAATGCAAAACTGCCAAAACTAAGAATAAATGAAAAAAATATATGGACGAAATATTTAGTTGCCTTGCCAGTAGCGATTCCCAACCTGGGAGGCGTGGAATATTGCAAAGGGAGGCGCGAAGAGTCCAAAATATTTATTTACCCTTTAAAATGTATCTTTATTACTGCATGAAATAAAGCATGGGGAGGTGTGAAGATTTTTTTTTCATTAAAGGGAGGCCCAGTAACAAAAAGGTTGGAAACCACTGTCCTAGTTGTAAAATACATAGCGCATGCTAACGTTTCGCTGTATATACAACACAGACAGCCACCCCCCTGTGTGTGTATAGCATGGCAAATGCCCAAGCACAAGAAATCTGGCAGCCCTACATACACTATAGTGAATTATTGCATGGACAGGCTCGTGTGAACAGATGTATGTATCAGTATTCAAAAAAACCGTATGGTGAACATCTCACATTGAATAATTTCCGTATGAACGTAGTCTTCGGGTACTGATTTACATGATGTTAGAATTAAACCGACGACATGTATAATTTTACATTTCACTCACAGGTGTAAATTTTGGAATATTTAAAATTGCATTGTCATAAGCTGTGAACACAGTGGTTTAAGTCGTTAATTTTAAACGAGCGTGTATTACGTGAGTCATAAAAATTGTAATTTACATTCAAAACAGATTATTCATGTATTTGTGCACGTCAGTAAAACTATGAAAGTTATGATTTTTTTGCCAAAAATTGGAAAATATTATCATCATTGCTGGCAGTTTATCTATACTGGCAGCACTAAATGTATATTTTTTATCAGTTGAAATAAGGCTGACTTTTTCATTCTACCTATTTCTAATTATTCATGTGGGATGACATCCTTATTCGACTTAACATATTTAAATTCCACGCTATTTGAGGAATTATTCAAACAAGCATCCGAAACGTCGCTGCTAGTGTATAATTTCATAATATCTACGGCAGTATCCCTCGGTTCTACTGACATTCCGAAATTTATTCCAGCTGTCACATTCTACGATCAATTTGGCCAATTCTTTCAATTCGATGAATTTCAAGCTATTTTACTAAAAACGTTTCTTCTTATGCAAGTATTTACCCTACTATTGATATTTTTGTCTTGGAAAGTATACGGGAAAAGAATATCTGAGCGTTTTATGAAACCCGGTAAGTCATCCTGTGATGTGCTCGTAACGTCACATGTTTATTAATTTTGTGTAGCTAAAACAATGAGATTCCGAAGCCATAAAGTTATGAACTATTTAGCGAGATTATTTTTAATTTACAAGGAATTCGGACTAGTTTTTATTTTGACAGGAATGATTCTATAGAACTTTCAATAGTTATTTTAATAAAATGGTCTGTTTACACTAGTTTACAGTAGGCATGTTTAAAAAATATTGACAGGATTGTAGATAGACTACTCTTTATCTCCCCGAAAAATTACTAAATCCTTCTAAAAGCAATTCAGTGCTCTAGAAAAATTATATGTTGATAGGAAAAAATCGAAGGTATCTAGGAAATCAATAATTCATGCGAATTATGAAATATTACAAAAAATCGCCATATTTCAAATTTTCCCTACGGTTTGATCTAGTAAGTTCCATTTGACAAGTTATGATAACTTTTTCATACTGATATTATATTAGTATTTTACTTAAATTATCGGTTTAACTGATTCTCAAAAGCCCATTTGATTTTTTAAATTTCCGTATATTTATTTTTTCTTGAAAATGGACTTTGAAATTGTTAGTTATTATTTTATCAAAGCTTTGAATTGTTAACACTTCTTTTACTCATATATTTGTATTGAAATTATGTTGATCCAAATTGTAAATAATATTTTTTAATATTTTACATTTACTGTATTTCAACCCCAAATGTTCGTGTGACCATATTGTTACGCTCGTCCATACCACTGTCCTTACACAATATTGCACGGGGCCTATAAGAACGAGTGTGACTGTATGACCATGCGGCTTTTCCGTACACCGGCATTATGTTTTTATTTTATTATTTTTTATAGCAACCTCGATTGCCATTCAAGAGCTAAAAGATAGTGTATCAAGATTAAAACTACCCAAAGAGCACACACCGCGTATTTAATTATCAACTTCTAAGCGCACTCAACTAATAAGTGAAGATCAAAAATGGCGGAAAAAATCAAGAAATTTTTTGCAAGAAAGAAGACAGATGCCAAATTCAAAATGGCGGGGCCTGGTCACAAATTGACTGATGACACTTCAAAAAAGCAAGCAACGGGCAATCAGAATAAAGCTGTACCGAGGCAACAGATGTCGGAAGAAAGTAAGCTGGCAGCTCAGGCCGCCTTGCTTCGGATACAAGGGCAAAGGAGAGAGAACCCTTCTTTTAATACATCCCTGTCAGCGATACAGGTCTTTATTTTATTCAATTATAACCTGTTCTTTAGCATTTTATACATCACCAAAATAAAATGATTAAATAATATTGCGATATCCCTCATATTACATGATCAAATTTATATGTCAGAAACTTTAAATATGAGGTAAAAAGATGAGAATAACATTCCATAATCAATATAACTCCTTTACAGCGCGCGCCAGATATTTTGAAATTAAAATGGCCATAACATATTGTTATAAGACACTTATATAAGTATTTTAATGGATTTGTCTTGAGTTTCTAGGCTCAAGTCAAGAGAGAATTAGAAATGGAGAAAAAACCTGATGCAGTTCCAGAAACAATTGTAGAAAGCACTCCACAGGTTGTCAGTTTAGAAGCGTCTCCGCATCTCGCTGTCAATGGAGTATTCTTTGGGTAATCACTGCTCCATAACTTGACTTGATATTTCTTGTAAGGTGCCGACTGTCAATTGTTAGTGGAAAGACAGACTTAGAGAAATAAATATACTCAGTAATATTAATTGATGTTTTTATTTTTATCTAGCTGCCCAATGATAAGTGATGAGATCTTAGCAAAAGATGAATGGAAAGCAAATATTAAGACATTCCTTTATGAGCAACTTGCGGAGGAACAGGGACTCACCGCATGTCTGATAATACAGTCTTGCAATAATGGAAGAGATAAGGTGATACTTTTTTGTTTCAGTAATTTATTATCTTTATCTCTTCAATACCAGATAAGTGTGAAATGCTGCAAAAATATTTTTTGGTTCTTAAATACATAGTTGATTTAATATAAAAATATGTCCCACTGCCCCATTCTAAATGTATAATTGAAGTAAATGAAAAAAAAACATACATTTAATTCGTAGGTGCTTTGCAATGAAACAAAACACATTTTACATTTAATTATATGGTAAGTGAAATGCAAAATCTATCAAAAATATCGGCAATTCTTAGTAATATATGGCTTTCTTTTTTTCCAGATTGATAATTGTGTAGATACTCTGTGTAAATATTTGAATAACATCATATCTCACCCTGAAGAAGAAAAATACCATAAAATTCGTATGTCTAATAGGTACGTACAGGTTTAAAATTCAATTGTTGATGACGATTTTGTTTATTTACTTCATAACCACATCTCAGTGATCATTTTTATAAATATATTTAAGTTCATCATCTGGGCGTACTGTCTAATGTGTGGTAATATTTATTTTAGGATTTATTGTGATAAAGTTCAACCTATCGAGGGTTCCAAAGAGTTGTTACACGCCGCAGGATTCCGAGAGCAAATGATACCAAATAGTGAAAATGGGAATGAAGAAAGCTTTTTAGTATTCAATGCAGAAAATGTCGAGTCCATCGACAGTTTATCGGTGAGCGCATCACACATTCTTTATATCATGTCCGCTACCTAGTTGGAGCACGTGCCCACGTTCGATTCTATGGGTCATTGGCGGCCTTTCAGGACTACAGATGCTTAAGTCAAGTTATTGTTAGTGAATCATTATTCAATATATTTGTTAAATATGAAACAATGATTGGATTTTGTAATATTTTTTCAGTTATTAATCGACGCACTTGGATCTGCAGAACCAATTCATTTAGAGTTGGATAGAAATCTTCAAGTTCTATTACCTTCGCAAGCCGCACGACGAGTAGATCTTCCGAATGCATTTTATTCAATCACACCTGCAGAAATCAAAAGAGAACATCAACTAAGGTAATGTAATATTGTACATATTGTAAAATTCTTCAATCGGAGAATTTTCTTTTTCAGGATACCTCAAAGAATTTACACTTTCATTGAAATAAAACTTCCGTTACTTTAAAAATATCCAAATTGACATATGAACAAAACAATTATCGATTTAAAATAAAACAGAGTCTTCGCAGTTATGGAGGTGTTCAAATATGCGCAATAGCTCTGTCATATTAAATCTCACTCTATATTCCTCTTCTCCGCTAAAGGCGGGTTCAGTTAAATGAGTATTTTATCGGTACCACTTATTCTCAGATAAGGAACACTTATATATTTAGTAAAATCATATCTGTATAATTTATTATGGCCATATTTAATAAAGCTGAGAAAAAATCATTTATTCTGAAGATTTTGTTTTTAGGTTTTATCATTGCTCAACTAAACAGCTAATTATTATGTATTAATAATTTGAATACGATTACAGGGCGGAGACTGCAGAGAAAAGTCAAGTTTTAAGAACCAAAGCAATGAGAGACAAGGATGAACTCAGAGAGCTGAGAAAGTATAAATTCGCTCTTATCCGAGTTAGATTTCCCGATGGTATATTTTTACAGGTGTGTACCAGATTTGAAAGTACGATTCTTAATTAGTTTAACTTGAAATATGTTTTTATATTCCTGGACGATTGATTAATCAAAAGTCAGAATATTAAGTTATAGAAAAAGATTTCAGTAAAATTTATTCATCATCCACCCACGACACACTATTGGTATTGGTACCTTCAATGTTCCCTCTAATTTTCCGAAGGCTATGTGCACAAAATAGATTAGCTGTGCAACTTTGAAAGGAAATTCAAATTTTTGTGCGCCACATAACGGTATTTATACCTTCTTAACGAAATGGTTATTTTTTATAGTGACAATAATTAACAACACTATATAATCACAATTGATTTATTCTGGAGATAATATAGCTGGTGTCACTTTTGTGCGCTCTGTTCTAATGCATGTGCGCGCCTCGGCGAGTTGTGTGCGCGCGCACAGCTTAGAGGGAACAATGGGTACATTCCACTACTGCCTGTGCTCTGCAGTCGGTCAAGTTCCTCAGCCTTTAGAACTCTGTCTGCTTCTGCAAAATTCAACTATGTCAGTGTGGGCCTTCAAAGTATCCGATCAATTGTTGACGTGTCTCATTTGTGGTTGGGTGTTTTCCATCCTTTTTCTATTTTTTCCGGAAGAATTCATGCCACTTCTAAGAATTGATTTTAATTAGGATGTGCCAAACGGTGTTTATAGAAGAAAACTTTGTACATTTGCATAACAACCGTTCTCTTATAGATTTTAATTTGTTTCGTGTAGGGATGCATTCACATAAAAATTGATGATATTTTAACATAGCCAGTTATTGTGTTATTAAAATATTTTTCAGGGCACATTTTCCGTGTATGACAAATATTCGGAAATTCAAAACTTTGTCAGAGACAATCTAGAACACGAAGGATTACCGTTTGTCTTGAATTCACCGACCGGTACCAAAATCAACGAGGAAGACTTCGATAAGACCCTCGTCGATCTTCGGCTGGTGCCTGCCACCATTCTAACATTCGCCTGGGACCAGTCGATCCTCGATGAGGTCAAAAAATCTGCCCAAAAAGACGTTTACTTAAAGCCTGAAATTATGGTCCTCGTGCAACAAGCCTGAGAGTATTATTAAACACGTGTAAATGTGTACGTATCCTATTAGTCCACCGTGCTATGCATTACCAATTAAAATGAATGTTAAGACTAGTTAATATGAATAAAATTCCATCATGTTAATTAAACTTCCAGACATTTAAAATGTTCATTGAAGAATGAAGAATGTGTTGTCTGTTTAAAATATCCGCGACAGAATAGAATCTACTGTGTAAATATTTAAATCTTAAGCTGTTATTGATAAATATATTTTACAAACTTCAATGGACAAAAAATCTGGAAATTGTTGTCGAACTAATATAAAACTGACTTAAATTTCATCTTTAAGTCGATGGTAGTAAAATATGTTAATATGCTTACTCTTGATGATGAATTTTTATTAAAATATCAATATGTTGAAGGTTCTTAAGTTTTTATTGTATTGTTTAAATAATTAAATTATCGTGTTTTGCATTTAAATTATTCTCATTTGAGGGGGTATCCTAGTCTAGAGGCACGAATTTCGGGTGTTTTTTCGAGCTCTGTAAAAAATAAACAAAGAAAATTTTTACCATTCATTTATTTATATGTTAAAAATATTTCAAAAAATAAATAAATTCAAAACTCGAAAAGATATCGGCTGGTTAAGGGAGGGGTCCAAAATAAAAGTGTTGTCCTGGCGTATACGATTCCAACCCTTCTGGTCATTTGAAAAAAAAAATCTAACGGATTCCTAATTAAAAAAAAAATGTCACTATAGCCCCTACCCCGGAGAAGCCAAAAAAAATTTAACGCGTTTAAAGTTTCGATTTGTTCTGGTCGGACCAGCTTAGTTGCTGCGTCACCAAAATCGCTGTAACTCGGTAAATAATTAAAATTTTGAGAAATCCCTCTGAGGACATACTTTCAAATGTCGAAACTTTAGAAAAATATAAAAAAGAAAGAATCGATTTTTTCAAATTTCTAGACTAGAATAAATACCCCCTTAAGAACTGGCAAATATAAATTTGATTCGTCGATTGAGGTTTGATAGATAATGAGTATTTTAGCACTAAGAGTTAGAGTATAAAATTATTATTATATATTTACATGAAGAAAATACCATAATAGCTTTATGTCAACTATTAGGTTTTGTTAGGGACATTATCAGTGATTCATCTTTTTGGCCAATAGTCGAGCATTAGTGACAAATCAGGTTACACAAAAATGATTGCTTATTTTCACCTATAATAATTTAATCAATAAGGCTTTATTACAGTGATTAAGGTTTATAAATATCTGAATAAATATTGTGTTCTATTAAAAAAAGTGTTTTTTTCTTCATGTGTGCTGTGAATTGACATCACAAACACCCAGTCTTCGATCACAACTTTGAATTGAATAGTTCTCAAATTCAGAGTGAATAGAACATAGATAAATGAAAGACAGGTTCTATTGCGTTAGACTGTGCTATTTTAAAACAGTGCAAAAATAAGATGAGGTGTACTTATTTACAACAAATGGTTTTACTGTGAAATATTTAGGTATACAAGTTGTATTTATAATTCGAACGTTAATGCGATCTTTGTCTACGTACATTTTAAACTAATTTTTAGAATTTTACTTAATATTAACTGAATTAAGCTGCAAAATCGAATTAAAAATGTTGTTACTCAGTTGCTCAACCTCTCTTTTTCCAAAGAGAGTAGGATAGAAGGAAAGGGCTAAGACTGGACTAGTGGTTAGCTAATCGCTCTCAATACGCCCCGTTCATAGGAAAGGATGGGTGGGAGGGGGGAATTAAAGACATCACATACATCCATGCCTTCGAACAGAAATTCATAAATTGATTGAAAAATTAATTTATATAACTGCCCGTACTGGGATTCGAACCTGTGACCTCTGTAGCGGTAGCCAACGACGTCGACCACTCGACCACACAGGTGACGGTTTTTTTTTTTTTTTTTTAAATCATACTAGTTAGGAAAAAATAAATAGAGAATCTCTATTCTATTAAGAGTCTATTTTGTCTTTTTAATTACTCTGTGTATTTTAACATGTAGACATTTGATAGATATAAAATGAAACTCAACACGTGATTAAGAAAAAATATATATATTTATAAAGTAGGAATAATACAAATTTAAAACACACTCATTCTTAGAAGAGTCTTCCACTTAAACCTTTTCTATAGGTTAATGATTGTTTCAATAGACATTATATAATAAAATTTCATTAGTCATAAAGAAGTAATGATATGTACAAAACAAAGAATTTGTAACTCATGAATATTTGTTATTAGATTGAAATAAGATAACACGAGTACTGGATAAGTGAGGATGAGGTTTCACATGGTTTAGATTGTTGTTTCCATATTTCAAATGGGCGAATTGGTGAATAAAGCTAAACAACTTTCTCTTCCGTTTGGGTAGATTCAGTAGTATTCATCAAAGTGACGGATTTGGTACAATCATTCGTCTTGTAGATGCCAACCAATTTGTTGGCTAGCTCAAACATGTTGTGCCTCAGAGATATAATGATGAACTGGGCGTTTTTCGTTCTTTCCTGCAAGAAACATCAATAAAATTATTTTCAAAGATTTTAACTTTACTTGTACATCTTAAATTATGTTGAATTATTATATCCCCCAGCATATAGACGCTTACTCGTCAATAATATTACTTGGTCGAGGATGCTCGGCCACATACTTAGTTGTTTTAAAAGAGGCTTAAGAACTACAGCCAAAAAAATATTAGGTTTAGTGTTATGAACAATTCTAATGCATGCCGTTTAACTGTTTACCTTAATATAATTGGCTACGATGGAGACATTCTTGAAATCCAACGCAGCATCGATCTCATCCATTACATAAAGCGGAGTGGGTTTATAGTAATGGAGGGCGAATACTAAAGCCAGAGAACTCAATGTCTTCTCTCCTCCAGAAAGGTTTGAGATATTTTTCCACGACTTGTTAGGTGGACGAACACTGAAACGTAAAACGGTAAAGTATACTGAGATGTGATATCATTTTTTTTCCATTTATAAAATATAATACATCCTCATTTCTCATGGTAACTTTTTGAACCTTTTTTAAAAAATATTTATTAACGAAGGTAAATTATAACACTAAAAAAAATAATTCAATTTTGTTGTGATAAAAATAAAAGAATTAAAAAGTAGATAATAGAAGAAAAGGTAGAATTTAATTGCGAACAAAAATTAACCTTTAGAGCAGTATGGATGTACATGTAAGTCGGCGCCATTAATCCGTGAAGAAGTACAGATGTATTTTTAACTCAACACAGTAGTGTCTGTCTGAGAGCATGTATATGCTTTAAGTATAATTCACATAAGAGGCTTTTATTTGCTAACCCAGCTCATTAAAAAAAAGTCACAATTGTCATGTTAAAAAAAGCCAGTAAAGTAGATCTATTCACTCCTATAAAAGTTAAGATGCAAACACAGCATTAACCTCTTCCCGGTCACGCCCGAGTATAATCGGGTATTGAAAGTCGTCAAAATGTACACCACAAGAAAACTCGGACAAATTCCACAAAAAAAAACAATGAATTCTTTCACTAAATATGCATGTTTTATAAATATATCACATGTGTTTGGAGTCAAGCATAATAAGAAATATGTGATCTTTTAAGAACATCTGTTTAAATCAATTGGACCGGCGAGTGGTTAAGCGAGTAACTAAAAATGTCCATATCTATATAGAGCGAATAGAGACGCCACAATCTAACGCCTCGTTGGCTAGAAAAAAAAATTAACAGATATAGTAAGGCATCTGAGTTAGTTATGAAGTTTCCATGAGGTTTACTAGATAATATATCGGAGGAAAGATAAATTGAGTTATATAATTTTATATAACATACCTGAAGACTATTCCCTCGGTGAAAGGATCAAGTGAATCAACCAATTCCAGCTCAGCATCGCCACCGAGGGTAATCATTTGGTACATCTCTTTTAATTTCGCAGTAATGGTGTTGAAGCCGGCCAAGAATTCTGTGTGACGAATACGGCGGCACTTGTCGTGCTGCTCTCTCATGGAGTTTCTCTGATTTGTAATTTCTTCGAGTTCATTTGCCCGCTTCAGGAATATTTCCTCTTTTGCTTTGTATTCCTAAACATTTTTTTATTCCGTTATCATCACAAGAGTAAATGTTGAAATGATAATGAAGTGATATACAGTAACACATTCAGATCAGTCCATTAGATTATTACGATCAAATATTTCAAAAGAATAGACCAATAGCCAAATGAACGAAATAGTTTTGGTTTTACGACCTACGACAATCTAAATGAAATTTGAAATTTTTTTCTTGTCAAATAAAATATGCAGAAATTGTTATTATTTAAAGAATATTATGTTGAAATATTTCTGATGCTAATTGATAAAATTTTGGGTCACGACGTTTGAAAGTTACCGGTATAGACTTTTATAAACCAAAATTAACACATCGTATGCAGTGTGAAATGAGATAATGCTTACACGCAAAGCGCAGGCATATCTCGCAGGTCATTCGCAGCAAACGATTAAGCAAATGATAAGCCAAGACGAATAAAAAAAACAATTTATACCCATTCTAAGCTTAATTATTGACTATTATTTATTAACTTTAGAATTAAGACAAAATTCCTAACGGACAGCTTAGGGTAAAGATTTCCCTGATTGATATAAACGGTCTTGGGGTGAAAAATTAACATTACCTGAATGGCTTGCAAATTCGGTTTATGCTCGCCAAGTCGCTCCTCCTGAATCTGAACTTTGCTTTGCAATTCATCCGCTTTGAAAACTTCTAATTCCTCATCCGAGTATTTACATAGAGGAGGAATGGGTTCTTCATTGGCCAACGGGATAATCTCCAGGACTAGTGACGCCAACTGCGCAGGAAATAAATTTCATCAAAAATTATAAATGTACATAAGCATGTGATATTGCAACAACACAATATAATTTCTGTTATGTGATTTTTTTTACCATATCCATACCCATGAGTAGCATACGAACTAATGGAGAATCTGGACATAGGCTGTTCATAATAACTGGGTATAAGTCAACCTCTCTTCAAACATTCGAACAGAGTATGGAATGAAGAGTGACTAGTGTTGAACTTCAGGTCAATGCCGATGACTTCGATTGCGGGGCTAATAGGTTCAAATCCCAGTACCGACAAATTCATAAAATGATTTTAATCAATATATGTCCAAAGCCAATGTTTTCGTAATGTGTAAAAGTTTCTCCCGCACATCTGATACCGAAAACGTGGCACAACACGAGTGATTAGCTAACCACTACTAAGTCTTTCTTTGAAAAAGCAAGTGAGTAAAGGCACTTCTTGTAGAAAAACTTCTGTTGAAATAAACATCATTAGGAGTATATATGGTCCACATTGAGAGCAGACGTGGTTAAAAATATTGAATTATTATTAAAAACCATTTTGTCGGGTCCTTAGCACAGTGGTCAACGTCGTTGATTTCCATACCGGACCACACAGGTTCGAAGGCACGGATGTTCATGTCTAAAAATTCCCTTCGCCATTTCAATCCTAAAATAACAGGATGTAGCGAGAGTGATTAGCCAACCACTAGTTGTGTTCTGCCCTTTCCTTTCAATCCCTACTACTCTCTTCGAAAAAAGAAGAGGTTGAGCAAACAGTTCTTGTAGAAAAACCCCTTTTGAGATATCTCCATTAGGAAGCCATTTGCTTCACATTGGATGCGAACATGGATAATAAAAATTAAAAACAAAACATTGTCAAACTTTTATTGATAATGCTAAACAGTCCCCTAATCATCATACCATTCAACTAATGTCTAACGGTATGTCTTGTGTGGACGAAGTCAATTCGAACACTATTGGAATGCGTTTCAAGCTAAATAAATCGAATCAAATCAAATAAACTGATCGCAGCATGATTTTTGTTACGTAGGACACTATAGTGGTGGACACCATTTGATATTTTCGTGCCGCACCGAGTCGCTTTGATGTCGTACACGTAAGACGTACAGTAAGTCTACTAAATTATATTAAGGTAGAACATACCTCTCGTTTCCATGAAGGAATCTTGGCTTTCAGGTCATCTATATTCTTGTCAACTTTGGAAATAGTGTTGACAATCTCAAGCCGATCTGATTTACATTTGTTTTCTTGTTTCACGAGGCTAGCAATTTCTTCTTTGAGTCCGGCAAACTCTTCAACGCCTTCTGATAACTTCTCGGCTATCTATAATTTGAAAAAGGCATTTGTTTATAGTTTAAAATTATCACTCATTAAAAATCAAAATAATTCACTACCATAAAAGAGCATTTGTAGAGTGCAAGCATAGAACAAATGTGATTTGAGCCTTGAACAGCCGCATTTCCCAGACAGTTTGCATTGAATTGAGAAAAATACAATATTCCATTGTACTTATTTCCACTTTTATTTATCAGTCGTCCACTTAGAAAGAGTGCTAGTGTCACTTAATGATTGGAATCGTGTATTCTTATTCACAGAATAACCTCTCACAATCTCACAAATTGTTTTCGAAATACTTGACATATAACTTTCATGATACTAGTGAACTTAATTTTGACAGCTACATGCACTCGGATTGACAATTTTAGTTCCAACTTTTGCCGAATATTTATCACAAAAAAAACTCACATCGTCCAGTTCTTTCTCCATCCAAGATCCATCCAAAGTGATCTGTTTCTTTTCTTCGTTCATCTTCTTCAATTTTTCTTCCAAATCATTTATTTCCTTTTCCATTTGTGCAATCTTTTCTTTAGACTTTTTCGCATTTCTGCAAATTTAGTAAATAAAGTTAGAACATTGAATGAATGTATGCCAGAAGCATACGTTGCTGTAGTAGAGGGGACATGTACCCTCAGCTAGATTCGTGGAAATATAGAAGTATAACCCCTGGTAAATCTTTTTCTAATCTACGAGACAATAAATACAGTATGAGAATATGTTGTAGGGTAGAAAAAAAATTGGCGTGAATATAAGGTATTTATCGCACATAGAGAGAGTTACCTTGCACACTGCAAAGTTTACGCCAGCACTGAATAATTTAATGTATAAATTTATATAAAGACTATCAAAATTCTGACATTCCAGAATTGTCTTCAAGAATTTAGAAGCCGCACACACAGTTTACAAACATGTTTCAGAATATGTTAATAAAAACAAATTAAGGCGACAGTAACCGCTGAACGTGGTGTATCTGCAGCATGTGATTAGGAAATCAATTTATAAAAAAAGATTGTAACTACTGCACCTTTCGCTGGTCTTAATAGCCACATTAAGCCTGGTAATCTCGCTGTGAACTTTATCAATCTTGCCGGTGATCTCTGTGATTCCTTTCTGAAGAGTTTTTACCTTTCCTCCGGACACTGCAACAATCTTCTCGTGAATTTCTTGAACCTCCTTTTCAATCTGAAATTATATGATAAATCTCAAAATAGATATCAGCCATGATCGTGAAAGTAAAATATTTTTCAGTGATAATTAAAATAGTCCTCACCTTGTCGGAATCATATTTGGCTTTTTCATAAAAAGTCTCCGCTTCCAGTGTTCTTTTTTCCAGAGCGGCCTTCTTTTTTGCGTCGACCGCGCTGCTCGCAGCTTTGCTAGTCTGTTCTTTTACCTGGATCTGAGAACAAAAATAATCGAGATCATTTTGACCGAAGTCACATTTTAATTAATTCAAATACGTAAATTAAGAAAGAGATGCAATTTACCTTGAGTCCCGGTGCCTGCTCAACAAGATTTTTGTATTCCATCTCCATTTTGTTTTTGTCCATCTTCATTTGAGCAATTTCTCGTGTGAGTGTGTTCACTTTACTTTCTAGCTCAGGCAGCATGCTGCGGAGCTCCCTCGTTCTAAAAAAAAATACATTAAATTACCAAAATATATGGTCGATCTAATCATCTTAACAAGTCTTTACACGAGGTTGTTAAAGGGAAATTTAGTAAAATACAAAATAAGTTCGGTGGGTTGTTGGGCGAGTTATCATTGCGCAATTACCTTTCTGACAGTGTTGCCAGTTCTTCTTCTTGGGCTTGGATTATTCGGGGATCAATTTCGTTAGTGACTTCAACAGTCCTTCCCATTCGCCCTCTCATCATGGATCGTCCACCACCGGACATTGTTCCTAACAACATAACACAGAATGATGAAAATGCATACAATAGTTTAATACATATTATCAATACACGCAGTGGTAGCTTTTAATAGGTTTAATTGACCTACACTACTTATGCTGAGACTCCACTTGGCTGAAGTTTTAGCCAGACACTAAAGGAAAAAAGTTGTTTTATCGATAACTCGATAAGTCAGTATAAACAGTTACACATTTCTACATACTAGAATAGATATGCTAATATTATTACTAAGGTGGTGATATATTCTGATTGGTGATAGAGAGTTTGAACTGCCAAATTGACATTTCTATCTGTTGATTTGTCAAGGATGCTTTTTATTTTCCTACTCTACTAATTTCTTATAATGGCATGTGGACAGTCATCAATGAACAAGTAGTCGACTCCTATGCTCGTCTTATTAATTGAGATACACAATACTAATTTTAAATTACTATTTTATAATTGTGGACATAGTTTAAGAAAAATGATGCACCTCTGCTAGCGTTGGTTGAACAAAGAAAGAGTACTTAATTAATTTCGATGTGTGCAAGCATATTACACTAACAATGAGTTAATATTTTAATACTACGTGTTTATAATTCCTTTAGATGACAACAGACCTGCTATTTCGATCACATCTCCACCGAGGGTGACCACACGGTACCTAGTCGCTCCGTATGCGATCCGAGATGCCTGTTCTAAATCGTTCGCCACCAGGGTGTCCCTTAACGCATAGCAGAAGGCCGGTCTGATTTTTTCATCACTCACTTTAATCAAGTCAAGTAAACGCGGAGCATTTTCAGATCTGAAAAACAGAAAATTCTTCATTGAATAACTTGTACTGTAAAGATATTAGAATACTAAATATGAGCACTGTAGTGGAGTGGGTATGTATTTATGCTTTTTTGACAAATATACAGTCAGGGATGGGCAGTGAGTCGATCGCAGAGGCATTTTTGGTTTATCGCCGACCCATACAACGGATTTTTATTATTGGAGTGTTTTTATCTCATGATATATTTACGAGAGATATTAGTCGATCACCATCAATAATTTTGTTAATTAGTCCCGTCTAGAAAAAGAATGGCCACTCATGGTATATTTCGTCACTGTTCTGGCAGAAGTTGGTAAGTAACAGATCAATAGTTCTGAGTAAACAGCTTTGAGGATAAATCCCCTAACATCGATATTTTACGTTGCATATATAATTATAATATCAAAATATAGATGCATTAATGCCAATCTGACACTAATAAGAGTATATACAATTAATAGACAATGGGAATTACCTGCCTTTAATCAACAATAATATAATATTGCTTTAAAACAGAAACTTTTTTTTAAATTATTTCAGACAAAGAATCTCATTGTATACTTAAGTAATTTTTGTCAGACTTGATACCAACTTCTGCCAGAAGAGTGTCAATAGGGTGTAAAATTTATTTAAAATGGTGTACAATATAACATAAAAAGTGTGTTACTGCCAATTGCATGCAATCAACCGTGCAAAAAAACATTATTTAAAACATGAAAACAACATATGATGTGGTTTAGAATTCAATAAACAAACAGTTTGTATACTAACGTGTTTATTTTCTTATAACACTGTGATCGAAGATGCTCTTGCTTCTCGAGAACTATGAAGGTAGCTCTGCCAACATTGTGGTCTCTGAGATATTCAATGCAGTACTGGGCGGTAGCTACAGTGTCCACCACAATGTTGTCGAGAGGGCCGCAACATGTAGATATTGCCACATCGTATTTGGCATCTATAGCACCAAGATCGCCCTAGAAATAAAGCTCAATATTACCTTATCCATCCATAACAATTTATTGGCATATAAGATTGTATTTTGTTAGCCCCTTGACCCAGATAGCCCACCGGTGCATACTTTTGAAAATAACATGAATTTGGAGTCTTATAATATTTTTTTTATGCAACCATCAGATTTCGTAAAAATATGCACATAGCAGATTTTGAAAGTGCAACGACGATATTCGTTCTAATATTGCAAAAATTAATAAACATTAACAAACAAATTACGGCTTATTGGATTTCGAAGACAACGAATTTGATAAAAAGTGCAAAAGAACATACACATGACAGAACACAAGAGATGGAAAACCCTTAATCCAAAAATCATTATAAATACATTTTGAATTTAGTAAATTTTTAATATCATAATATCGTTATTTGGCACTTTCAAAACCTCAAAACTAATATTTAAACACTTTATTTTGGGTGCTCAGGTAAAATTTTGGCATAGAAAATCATATGTGACTTACGAGTCGTCCATAGATTCCGGGCAATCTACCAGCTTGTTTCTCCATGATTAATGAATCCAGAACCCGTCCCTTGGATTTATTTGCAGTCATAGCTTGACGCGATTCCTCCACTTGACCCCTTAGAGTTCGGACTCTTGCTGTTTTTTGATGCTCCTCCGCTTGGAGAGTTTCCAGCTCTCGCTTTGCAGACACCAATGCCTTTTCTTTGGCTGGTATAGATGTAGTAAGTTGAGTTAGTTTTCTGAAAACAAACATTACTGATTTAATCTTTACTGTCCGCTCCCAACATGCAGAATGTGGACATCACAGACATTTATGCCCTAGAACAGAAATCCATAAATTGATAGAAAAATCAGTTTGTGAGACAGTCCAGACTGGGAGTTATTATTTTTACCATTACAAAAATGATAAATTTGTTATTCCACTTGTTTTTGGCTCTTTGACAAGCAAAATTCTTCAAAAATATTATTTAGAAAATTTTTCAATTATATGGTTTGTTTTTTAAGGCAGTAATTATAGAATTAGAAATAATAATTGACAAGTTGTTTGTTGATTGTCCCACGGCCAAACATTATATGTAGCCACTGTTTCAAGGCTGCCTTCCATAACACAATAACAATTGGGAAAAGACTCAACTTTATTCCTCGTATTTTTGACCCGATACAGAGCTACACGGGATTTATCTTTTAATCCAGCATTTCCTGCATCCTGTGCTTAAGATAAAGATCAAAAGAAAAATGTGACTTTCTCAGTCATTTAGTTTAAGTGATATTGAGTATCCTGTGTATCCGTGAACTGAGAATCCACCATGGAGGTAGAGTATAATCTTAAGAGGACTCAAGAATATTTCATTCCCCATATGTAATAAATTTATCTGATGACTCAAATTTGTCTTAAATAATGATTAATCAACTGAGAAAGCAATAAAAAAAAATGGAAAATATTAATTAACATACTCTTTTTTTTCCTGTATACCAAAGGTAACATTTTCAAGAGCCTCTTTTAAGTTTGTAAGCTTTTCTTTTTCTTTCTCTTCAGTGCTGATGTAGATTTTCATCTCCGACTCTGCCAACTTGAAAGTTTGTTTTTTTTCATCTTCAATCTTCTTCAAATCGATAAGCTTCAATTGAACTTTATCTTTGGCATCCTGAAGACCAATTGTTTCCGTTCTGAAATGTCGAGAAAAAACTTGATCGATATCGTTAAAAGAAAAGATTTCGTTAATAATCAGTTTCGAAAACATTATAAATGACACTTAAAGCTGCCACTGCAAGTTCGATATCACAATTCTTTACTCCAGTATTATTCGAAGATATTTTTAAGGGATTTTCATAGTGCATTGATTGCAAGGTGAATATCAAAGGCACGTTGATATTTTAAAATAATTAATATCTGTGAGCATATTTTAATTGAGCATTAATAAAGTTATACTAGCTGTAAGCCCGTTGCCCAGCAACGTGAGATTTTTGTTGCATTGTGTTTAATTTTATTTAGTTTAATTTAATTTAATTTATTTTATAATATTTTATTTAATTTTGATTTTACTTAATTAAATTTATTTTATTTTATTTAAAAAAGTGGAGACTGGAAGGTGTGAAATCGGGGACACCTTACAAACAAATGGACCTTATCGGCTCTTAATATATAGATAATCTTTCTCCTTACAATCAACTTTTCACAGACTGAACAATTTTCTCACCTTATACTGGCCATAAACTTTTGAAGATCGGCTTCTTGGGTCTCCTTTTGTTGAGCCAATTTTTTATCTAATTCCTCGCAATCTTTTATGTCTCTTTTACTTTTTTCAGGGACCTGAAAAAATGATAACGTGAGTCCTCACCCATGCTAATTAATATATATATATATAAATATGCAGCCGTTTGCCCAATGGAATTGGTGTTCGTAATGTACAAATTCCTGTCCAACTATTTAATTCTAAAAACGGGGTGTTTAAACAAAACTAACCAAAAGCCCTACCTGTCTATCCTGACTCTCTTTCAAAAAAAAATAAGGAAGAGTAAAATGAGAATTTATTTGATGAAACTGTGAGGTTGCGTGATACTTGGCTGCTAGAAAAGAAGGTTGTGTTTCAAAAAAGGTCGAGAGCCTGTAGCCTAGGTGCTTTACGAACACAAATTAAAATGTCACCTGTTCCAAATCCATGAGTTTTGATTTTTCCTGCTCCAATACTCCCACAATGTTTTTCTTTCTTTTTGTGGTCTGCGTCACATCTGCTTGCAATGCCACATCTCGACCTTTCATAGTTTTGAAAAGTTCTGTCAATTCTTCTTTACGCGTTTCTAACTTTTCATATTTCCTGTTAAGTAATGAATTAATTATTAGTAAATATTGTTAATTGATTCCGTTAAGCCTATTGTCTGGAATATGATTTGCCTTACTTATTTCCTTGAACGAGAACTGCGTTCTTCTCATTCTTTGTTGTTTTAAGTTGAGTCATGTTTTCATCTAGCTCATTAAGAGATGTTTGATGCTTTTCTCGATCCGCTTTGACGGTTGTTATTTTTTTGGAAGTTGTGTACCTATTGAAATAAAATCACATTACAGAGCCAACAAACAATGAATATTATTCAAATAATTATGATAAAATAAAGTTATTCATACAACTCAATAGTTATCATAGAAAGTATCATAATAATTCAGTGTCACTTTTAAAACACAATGCATGAACCGATTGAAAATGTTTTATGATTATTGAAATTTTATACATAGAACATTGTTTAACCTCTTCCCGGTCACGCCCGAGTATACTCGGGCATTGAATGTCGTCAAAACGGACACACTATATAACTCGGGAAAATTCCATTAAAAAAAACAATGAATTCTTTCACTAAATATGCATGTTTTATAAATATAACACTTGTGTTTGATATTCGAGCATAATACAAAATATGTGATCCTTTTAGGAACATTTGTATAAATCAATTGGACCGGTAAGTGGTCAAAGCTCTTTTGAGACGCATACAACTTATTTGTTTTATTATTTTGACTTTCAAAGATCAGTATTTCAAGAAATGGTTTGAAAAGAAAGATTAATTGTTGAAATGCTGTCATCTTGCCACAGAAGGAATGTCAGTCAACAGATACAAGCCAAAGTAATCAGGATCTGTCGAGAAATGTGAAAGACATCGGCAATAAAACCGCAGAAAACTGGTAGCAGTGGACAGAACAGACGGCTGCTGCAGCGGTAATCCTTATAATGTTATTACATTATAAATAATGTATCCTTTAAATTTCTTACATGTATTTTTGTAGAAGTGTGTTTTTGGCTCTGGTCAAATTGTTGGCAATATTTAGTTGTGCAAGGGCTTCCTTCATCGGACCCTCGAGCTTTTGTTTTTCTCCTTCGACGAGGCGGACACGGTTCAGCTTTTCTTTGCGAGCTTCTGTCAATTCTTCCACACGGACAGATAATTTTTCAATAGCTTCCTGGAAGAATAATTAATTTTCAAATTTCTCTTTCCACAGTCTGCAACCTTTTTTTCAACATATTTAATCTCTGTAGAGTGGCTAATCGCTGTCCGTTTGTACCAGTACAGAGATCATTGACGGATCCAGCAGGATCCATCTCCTGAGAAGAATTGAGAGGCAACTATCTCGGGCCCCACACGTTCAGAGGCATCGCACCCCGCTCTTGGCTAAAATATTTTTATTGCCAGCGAGAGATTAATTTTTCAGTAGTTGACAAGAAGGTAGCATGACAAATCAGGTGATATATTTTCACAAAAATAAATCTTGGAGTAAAATTTATGATTACCAGTCAGTATTATCAACATATCAACAGATCAGTCAATGTGTAAAAAAGGGTTTATACAAAATTGTCAAACCTTGAATCTTGATGTACCGACAATGTCTTCTAAATACTCTAGCATGCCGGTCTCGTGTTCCGTTTGACCTTTCGACTTCATCATGGCTATTTGCTCAACTTCTCCCTGAAACAAAAATAATCAATGTATAATTATAGCAGTGATAATGAAGAATAAGCCCTGGGACCGTGCGCAATACAGTACACTTTGTATTCAGAGTTGCATCATCATTGATGCATATTAAAATTGTAATGTTGTGTTTTTCTGTTTTCCGAGTTCTGTGTTGAAGTTTGTTTATTTTTACACTTCATAGAAAAAAGTCTTCTCTAATGATAGTAATTCTCTATGGGGTTATTCTCAAATTTAATAGTATCTATCCACCTTTTAAGATGAGTCTCTAATACTTAATATGATTTTTATCGCTGGTATAACATAAATGAATAATTGCAGCTATGTTCACTGTTTTTATAGTCAATTTGTCAAACATTTAACTCATCCAGTGGATATGAAACGTCCACACGTACTTTGCAGCGGTGCCCTCAATGCAGCTCACGCACCTGGTTGTAGTTCGCTGTATCTCACTCGGTTCTTTCTCGCTAAAGCTGCACTTACGATAAGTGTGAACCATGCTTATCCGACCGGTGACATTTTTTGTGCATTTATCGATGGGGCACCGCGCCAATGTTTGCGGAAAAGTTTGGGGAGTGAATAGGTTAACTGTTGTTTTTGTAGAGTGATATACTTAAATTGTTATAGTAGATCTGTCAAACACCAATGATGTCAGTAGTCAATAGTGATATTTCTATTTTGTATTTTAGGTAACCATGTCAACGACAATCAACATAGTTTTTGTAAGTATGACATTAATTATCCTATGCGCACTGAAATACGGCTAAAGGTAATACAAATGAAGCCCATCGTGTTTATTCTTATATGAATCAGCCTCTAAACAGCTGGCAGTGTTTTTCACTTGCAAAATAACAGTTCCCAGTTCAACTGTGAAATTGTAGAAAAATATGAACATTTGTAAGAGGTGATGTCCGACTGGAGCAATACCATGTAGGTAGTAGTAAAATTTTTACCTGTAATATGAGGAACCTGTTGTGGTCCAAATCTATGCCATGTGATTTTAAAACTTTGGCTACCTCTTTGAACTGCACTTTACGCCCATTGAGTGTATAATATGAAGAGTTGTCTTTGAAAGCAGTTCTCGCGATGATCAGCTTTGTATTGGGCACTTCTGTGTATCCATCAGCATCATCCTGGAACAACACATAATATACAGCTGTGAGTTTAGTTCGAAACGATATATATTTATAAACATAATATTGTAATTATATTCATAGTAGTATTTATCATTTCACATTGAGGTGAAATATTTAGTTCGGCAAATAGATTTTGGGGGTTATACAACACAACAAAAATGTATGCTTAAATCAAGTAAATTTGATAGGTAATATAATGTTTGTTTTTAATAAATGTTCGCTCTCATTGCATCTGAACAAAAGTTGTTGTATGGAAACTGGATGTTATTCAGTGACTCAGTCCTCAAAATAAAATTCATCACCCTTTGAGTGGTGAAAGAGTGGTGTGCTGTTGCAGGATGAGTATTACAAATAACAGCATTAAGAAAATGTGCGTTTATTTACCTTATCTATGATCTCTACAAAATGCACCGCCACGCTGGCGCTGGTAATATTGGGATGATTCTTTGAGGAATGAAGAAGGACCGATATTTTTTTCGAACGGATTTTTGCCGCCCTATAACCGAACACAAACAACATGGAGTCAATCACATTACTCTTTCCACTGCCGTTGGGGCCAATGATCGCTGTGAAACTCTGAAATAAAATAATAAACATTATGATGTAACATAAAATAAATACAAATATTATGTTAAATATTGAAATCATAAATGTTGCAAAAGCATTTTTCATAATAATATTAGGTTCTACAGTGAAGTATGTATATAAGCATTTAATAGTCTTAAAAGCAACTTTTTAATTAGAATTAGTTGTATCTAAGTCAGTCATCTCTTTGGAGAAGTTAAGTAAAGAAGAATAAGGCTAGAAAAGAATTGGTAGTAAGCTAACAGCTTTTTTACGCCCCATCAGCTTGTAGAGCTTCGTGATAGTAAATTAATGTACAAAAGTATTATAGAAACAAAACAAAAGAGAAAAAACAGCATCAGAGCTTACCTTATGAAATGGTCCCAATATTTGTTTACCAGCGTAGCTTTTGAAATTCTCATTTACAATCTCTGTTATAATCAGACGAGGTCCCGTGGCCTCCATAGACAACGTTGGTTTCGGGGCAGGAGGAATATAAATATCACCTGCAACAAACTTTGATTGTAAATAAAGAAAATACAGAATATTTGATGGATTCCAGTGGTGGCTTTCATTCCTGAAATAATCAGTCGCTCCTCGATCCTATTTTTGACGTTTCGGTAATCAATTGTTAAGGTAGATGGGTAGATGAGAACTTCTTAACATCACGGGCATCCTGAACAACTTAGACACCTGCGCTTTGTCTAGAACAGAGGTGGGGAACCTTTCCTTCTCTAAAGGCCGCGTTCATTTTTCTGATTCGACATAAGGCTGCAATAAACATAGGACGGGATTGATTAATATTCAATCCCTTACCCTACTTTTCCTCTATACTTATTCCCCATATATCTACAAATCTCATTTTTGTTTTTTTAGCTTGCCGAGGAATTTGCTATACTTTTTCCCCAGATATCTCCAAACCACGTTTTTTTTAGCTCACCGAGGAATTTGAAATCCTGAATTTGCTATACTTTTTCCCCAGATATCTCCAAACTTCGTATTTTTTTTTTTAGCTCACCGAGGAATTTGAAATCCTGAATTTGTTATACTTCTTTCCCAGATATCTCCAAGCCTCGTTTTTTCCAGAATTGGTCAGAAGGCCACACCGGAGTGGCCATGAGGCCGCGGGTTCCCCACCTCTGGTCTAGAACATGGTTTCAACCATTCAACCATTTTGGCATGTGGCCCTTTTTGAGTCTCATATTTTTCCGTGGTCCCCATACCCATTTTTTATAAAAGAATTAAGTTTTTCGAGACTCAAGGGACACAATTATTTCAGGATTGACTGGGGACAACAATTAAAAATTAAGGATTCCAAAACAATTTAGAGATTTCCTAAAATGAAGACGAGACCTTTTTTTTAGCTCTTCCCAGATTTTTAAAATATTTTGTCGCTACCCGATTTAAAAAAAAAATGCGAGTTTATGGATTTGCCCATGGCCCCCTTGGAACACGCTGTGGTCCCAGTTGAGGAATCATGGTCTAGATTCTAGAACACCAGAAATTCACTAGTCAGAAGCAAGCAGGGCTGTTTGACCTTGAAAATTTTACAATCATACAAAAAGTATCTACCAATTCTAACACCGCCTTCCTCATCATCTGACAAGTTATCTAAGTCGTCATTGTGAGCGTTGCCGTTGATGTTGGCACAAGATGCGGGATCGGAAACACTCGGTGTATTATTCACCACCTTGGTAACAGTTTCCGGAGCGTCAACTTCCATCGGAACAGGATCTGCGTCCTTAGGCACAGACAATTGTTTTTTGGAACTCATCTAAAACACAAAGAAAATTTGAGTATTTTATTGACATAATTCTCGCAATACATATTTTTTCATTATAATCTAGTCTCTATACACAGGCCCATACAAAGGGGCGATGATCCTCATTTCTACCTACATGCTAATGAATTTGCATTGCTAGGTACTGACGTACTTTTTTTTACGGCAGCCAAAAGGTTAAGAGCGACTAAATAGAACGGAAAGACTTCATGTAAATTGCTGGATCGCTTTTACTTTAGATTACTCCGAACTTATATGTCAACTTACTCATGCTAAAGTACAGGAACCTTACCACAGGTCAAATATCGTCTTTTTTAATAGTTTAAAAATATATATGCCATGCGTCTCAATTTATCTCTGAAGCTTTAGATATAGTAACATATTGCTTTCCCACATAACACAACACTCATCAACACTAGGCAATTTGCACAATCAATATTAATGACCTGACTTCACAGAACCCTGCTAGCCATAGACACTCGAGGATTAATGTTGTTAACATTGCCAAACTTTGAGAAGGTCTTCTAGTATTATAGAGAATAGCTATCGTTTTGAGTAAATGACAAGTAACAATAACATCTTTCCTTTAGTGTGATGCTGAGTCGATAAACGTTTCAATGATTCTGTCATACTAAACATGTCACGAAATTCACATGTGATAACTTCTTAACCGTCAATGAAAGTTCCTTACACCAAGGAGAAATATATCGATTTAAATTTAATCAACACCTCTTAGATTTTCCATATTCAGCATTGTAGGTCAATAAATGTGTAAATGGAATGAACAATTAGTTCTCGAGTATTGATATGGATGCTTGAGAGCTATTTTGAATTACGAACTGTTGTAGTTGAAAAACAATTAGCTGAAATAGCCAAGACAAGGGTAGCATCTATGCCGCCACAATAATAATGTTATAAGATACATTCCAATAATAATTTCGTTTATAAAATGTGGATATGTATTCTTTTAAGAAGCGTATACAGAACATTGAATAAAATATGTACCTACCGTATTTTTATTTCATTTCAAATCAAATATGTAATTGAATTTTTAACTTTTCTGTTAAAAATACAAGTGTGTTTTGACATCAAAATACAGTTGGCGGGATTTGATACGAAATATTTAATTTGACGGTTATGTTAGTGTTACCACTATTAGTAAAAGCATAGACTAGTATACTTAGTAAAAGTAAACGTAATTATAAAAGACAACTAATTATTTGGTCAATTTTTTATTCGGTAAATGGTCAGTAAATATTGAATAAATTGACAGTTATTAATAAATAAAACGGTCGGTAAAAAATAATAAATAATCAGTAAAAAATATAAATTCCCATTGCGATATTAGTATGTCTATGCATTCCAAAGAAAACGAAGAAGAAGCCACCCAAAGTTAGTGTCAAACTGACGTCTCTGATTTGTGGTTAAATTAATCCTCTCTAAAGTCGAAAGATAAGCAAGTGTTTCAGTTCTATATTTTATGACGCAATTCAAAAAGACATTGCAGATATTTAATTCGCACTGCCATGACAGACGATACTAAGGACATTAATGATATATTTGATGATATTGTATTTAGCGAAGAAAGACTGGTAGAACAAGGATATGATGAGGGTTTGAAAGCTGGCATAGCTGAAGGAAGCGTAGAAGGCCTTCATTTAGGATACCATAGAGGTGCTGAGGTTGGAGCCGAGCTAGGTAAGCATTACACTGTCTTTAACACTAAGCCTTCAATGGTACCAGCTTATATTACATAAAATCATGTCAATTCAATCAGAGCGAGACAAATCGGAAAAGGCTAACAACTTCACGTATCGCTGAGTGAATTTTGAAGAGAGATGCTCATTGTAGAAGCTCGCTCAAGAGCAGCTAGAGCCACATTTGATTATATACGCACTGCCTGTCACATATAGATGAACTTGGGTAACCAAATACCATCTTAAATTTGAATCGTTCAAACTATGTACATTCTCACAGATTTTGTCACTAAACGCCTGAAGATGCCGAAAGGCGAAACCCGGGTCGTTAGCGGTTGTAAAATAAATTTAAGCTCGTCAAGTAGCAAGTTATAAAGCACATTTATATTATTACAATCACTCTTACGGTACGCGTACACCAAAACCGAATTATCGGCCGACTTCGTGTTGGACCTATTCGGACATAAAGTGTCGGCCGTTCATGTGCATACACAGCTACCGTTGTCGGCCGACCTGTTTTGACCGAGTACAACCTGAAGTTAATAGCAGTTAGTAGTACTGTGCAGCCTAGAGATTGAAGACGATTTTTTAAGAATGGAGGATTTCGAAGAAATGTATATGGTAGATAATTCGTATCGCCATTTAATTCGTCGACGTCAACGTCGCCGTATGAGGGTGAATGAGATATTCGTTCATAGAAAACAACTGGGTGAATTTCACTACCTTTTTGAAGATTTAAAATTACAACCCATAAAATTCTTTGAATATTTTAGGATGAGTTTTAGTACATTTCAATATATTTTAAATGCAGTCGAACCATTAATAACAAAGCAGAATACTACACTATAAGTACGATAAAACTTCTGTGGTAATTAATGTGTGTTAAAGGTAGCGATGGATTATTACGGCGAAAAACTTCACAAACTAAGCTAAAAACAATGCCACGGTTTAAAAAAATATTTTTTGAGGGCTTGATAATCGCGTTAAAATCACACATTAATATGAAGAACACTGATAAATTATGTGAAGTATGAAATAAATGGCCGGTGAATGTTCTGTCATAATACACCGAAAGTAGGTGGCAGACTCGCGACAATACCAACCTGAAGTTAATAGCAGTTGATGTTCTGTCAAAAGTAGCCGGCAGACGGCCGACGAATCCCAACATGTTTGGATTCGTCGGTTGATCGGTCAGAGACAGCCGTCATCGTATGATGCCGTCTGTAGTAGTATACGCGCTCTCATTTCTTTACATATGTTTGTTTCGATCGTACGACACGGCCGAGCATAGTTCGGACGATGACGGATTAGGTGTTCGCGTACCATTATACATATGGCATAACTTAAACAATTAAACAAAATTCTCTTAATCATGGCAGTTGACAGATCGACTTTAATAACAGTGAAAATAGCCTCAATTACTACATTTATGTTATACCAACATACACACAAATTTAATGAAAATGATTGAATCATTCTTATTTGTTTCAATCTAAATCTACAAACAATATCGGACTTGCATGCGCAAATGTAATATTTTCATTTTGCACTTATTCTGATTTGTTATTTCAGGCTTTTATCTCGGTGTGGTATCAGTATATTTGTCTGCAGAAGAAAAGAATCCAGGCCTTTATTCTGAAAAGATTTCCAAGCAATTGAAAAGGATAAAGGAATTAATTGGCGGATTCCCTCGTACAAATTCTCAGGAGGCAGATATCGTTGGCTCGTTGGAACAAATCCGCGCTATATACAAACGAGTCTGTTCACTGCTAAAATTGGATGCAATTTATCAAACTGGACCAGCCATTTCATTTTAATCAACTAAAAATCTAAATTAATTTATCAGGTTAGTAAATTAGCTATTTCATTTTTTTTTGTCATATATATGTGGTAAGTAACCTTTTTACATAGGAAACTATATCTATATTTTGCTGGATGAAGGAGTTGCTAGCTTGAGTTATAATTAAAATACATACATCTTTTTAATCGAAACATATTCATTTAAATTTATTCAAACACATTATAAGTCTATTTTGAAACACATAAAAAATATCAATTTGACTGTTGAAGTCCTAGTATGGACATTTTCATATGTTTCATAATATGATATCTGATGTCTCTCCGAATCATCTGATCCTAAAAATGAGGTGTAATGAAAGCCATTACTTAACTGCTAATCTTGTCAAAATCCCATTCATCTATCTTTACTCTCTTTAAAATGAAGAGGTCGAGCGAATGAATAACAACCAGTTCTGTTTAAATCAGGGCTGTGGAGTCGCGTGAAAAAAGACGACTCCAGCATTAAAATAATTAATGACTCTTGAAATTTTTCAATAATTTCATTTTAACTTATATATATGTATACCATCAGATCATCTTTAGTCAGCCAAGCATGAAATGTTAACACTTTTGAATATTTTGTTAAAATACACATCAATTTTTTACGACTCCGACTCCATAGCCCTGGTATATATGCTTTATATCGAGAGTGGAAACAGTTAAAAAAACCACTGTACCATGATTTTTTTAACTCGGAAATTAATAAGATCTTTTATGTCTGACATCAATGTAAGTTACAGAACTGATTCAAAATAAATATATTTTTATTTTATTTAACGAAATGATTATTACTGCTCATTATTACTGTCATCTGGTTTTCATTCTTTTTTTCTTATGCTCTTCTTTTCTTCGCAGAGGTAGCATAGCAAAGTTTGCAAACAATATACTATGTCCGAGATGAAAGTAAAATTACTTCAAAACCGTATTGATGAAATCCTCAAGTATTTAAAACCATTATTGCCATTGACTAATTGTCACATGGTGGATTATATAACTGAAAACCATTTTGAGAAGTTTATTTCTAAAGAGATCACAAGAGAAATAAAAGAGCATGGCATGCCGGAAACTGTTAATGCATTCTGGAGCATTCGGGAAGAAATATCAAATAGAAATTATTGTAAGAAAGATTCAAAAATAGATACTTATCTTTCAAGTAATGAATATAAAGGTAAGTCATTTTTGTTTTGTGCTGAAATACCATAAATGTAAATAGATAATTTAAATGTATAAAGTGCCCATTGTGTCTGTCATAACAGAATATGAAGTCGCATTACAGTTTTCACAGTGAAAAGTGGTGAAAGATGCCAATGCTATGTACGCGGTGAGTAAGGTGTTATGAACCACCATCAATCTGTAACTAGTAACACAGCCAGTGGAATATCAAAATATACTCTTATAAACGAATTTGTCAAAGATACAATTATGAAATTATCATTATCGATCTTTCTTGAATTGCCCCTTTGCATTTGTGATTCAAGGCAAATGGAAGATAATTATTTTCATATTTTTAATTTCTGCCAACTAGTTAAACGATTTGTGAAAGCTGAATAATTAATCACTCACATTTCTTAATAATTTTGATCTTTTTCCAGACATCCAGACCAAGTTTAAAAATCTTTTTGTATTTGTTGAAAAGGCTGATAAGCACTGTTTAAAACCTGATGGAGTATTGTGCTTATCTGCTGAAGATTTCCAAAAGAAATTAGAAAATCTAGGTGCAGACAATAAAGACTCCTTGAAAATCAAAGAGTTTATGTCTGACAAAAAAAGTCATGAAGTAAGTATTAATCCTTATCAATCATAATAAAATATTCAGATTCATGTCATCTTTTCTCATATGGGTGATCTCGTTACAGGTTCGTGAATTTTTAATATTAGACTGATATTTCATGTAGCATTTTGCTTAAACGTGCATTGTTATATGCCAGTAAAGTAATTCGAAACAGAGTAATTACAATTAAGCTTTTCATGATTTACAAAGCTATCCAGCATATAATAAATTCTTGAGTGATGTGTAGCATTTATAAGAGTTTCTATGTTTTATTTATTTTCCCACATCCAATAAATCTCAAACGCTTTACAGACAATGTAGATGTGACGAAGAACTCATAAAATCTGTCAATTGCTTCTTTGTTAATTCAAGTGATTTAATATTTTATAACCAGGTGGAGGTTCTCTCTAGGATGGTGGCAACATTATCCACCTGGGCTCAAACTACTCACACGGTAGACCTCGGAGGTGGAAAAGGAGTATTGTCTGCAATGTTAACCATGTTTTTTAGAATGAAAGTCCTCAATATTGACTGCTGCCCGCTTAATGCCAAAGGAGCGGAAGAACGGAATATCAAATTGCAGGTTAATTATCTCAATTTGCCTCACCTAGTATATTACAATTTATAATCTATCGAGAACTAACTAAGGCTTTCAACCCTTTGCTTGAAAACACATTGTTTTGATGTGTGAGGTGCATTTTCAATTAACCTAATTAACGAGCTGGTGTCTTTGACGATATCCGTTTAGTATAGATTACCAATCACTTTGTTTCCTGTTGTAATATGCCAGTAACTATCTAGTATTAAGGATATTACCTAACAGGCGTTCAGGATGCTAAAATCCTACCGGTTAGACGAAAAGGCAGACAAGGTTGACGCTCCCCAGGGGCATAGCTCCACAGCACGTACTCGAGCCAGTTCCGATGTCTCTAAGTGCCCACTAGCGTAACACTAGCTGCCTTGTCTGTTTCCTATTGTTTAAATAACTGGAAAATTACGCATTTTCTGTTAGGTAAACTGCATTTAAGTTTTTTGTTTGTATTGTTCTTATAAATGCTTCAAGATCCATTTATGTACCAGTCAGAGTCAGAATTGTCAAGATTTGGTAATCTCCTTTTATAATTACCTATATTAATTGATTGATATAAGCTTACAGATAATTGTTTGTTAGGGAATGGCCTGAAATTGTGATAAAAATATAATATTTCTTGTAGTGATTGGTAAAATTACGAATGTGTAATATGTGTAATGTGTTAAAGAATATCTGATTTTTTTAATTTAGTGAAATTGGAATGAATTGACTCGGTTAGCCCTTATTTAAAATTATATCTACACAGTTATGTACGTATAAATATGACATTAATTATTTGTAGAAATTATGGCCTGGGATGAAGAAAAAAGCTGAACAGTTGAAATCAGGGATAATTCCGGAAAGAAAAGGTCGATCGCACCGCTATAGAAAGACAAAACATAATGCCGAAAACAAAATCAAACAGACAGAATCTAAGCAAATCAGTGATGATAGTACTCCATCGGACAACTTGGAGGTCGATATAAATCAACATATCACTAACATTTCTGAAGATTTTAAGTCTGAAACTGCTTTGCAAGAACGTCTGTCAGGATTATCAATAAGGAACGAGGTTACTGTAGAAAATGTTAGCCATGATCATCAAAAAAGGCCTGGTGATTCTCTCTATAGACACGTAACTGAATTTGTCACAAGCAAGACTAACCTTTTCGGGTTGGTTACTGACAATTTTAATAGCAATAAAGAATCTGAAGATATTAAGTTACTATTGACAGGTATATTAAATTGAATTCTATCTAAATTTAATAAAATTATAAGTAAATAAAATAATTATTCTACTTGATTAATGTAAGCAGTTTTTTCTTCTATTTCACTTTTATATTTCTAATGTTTTCTAAAAGGAAGGGATCAAAATCAGTACAATTTTCAATACATTTAATTTTATCATAAGTAAAACCTAAGTCACACTTTTTGCATCACAATTGATACAACAATATTAACAAATTTACATTAAAACTTACCTTACCTCATTTTGATGCTGTCATGTTTGTTTGTTTTGTAGCCCAAGTCTTAGGTCTTCACTTTTTGTTAAAAAAATGGAATATTAGGTAAAGCGAAAAGAAATGACCGTTATTTTAGTACAAGGAAAAAATGTATTTACAAAAAAATCACACATTATTTTTTTATTTAAATAATTTCCCTCATTATTTACAATGTCTCTTCACAATTTGGGAAACTTTTCGATACCTCTTTTGTAAAAATCTGGCTCCTTTGATATAAAAAAGTCATCTAGAAATTTCGGACTTGGTTTTTCGAATTGAAATTTTTATTTCGAAGGGAATGCTCCATACTTTGAAATAAGTGGTAATCCGATAGAACAATATCAGGAAAGTAAGGTGGGTGAGGCAGCAGTTCCAAGATGAGTTCTTTAATTTTATCTTGAGTGATCTTTGCTGCGTGCGATCTCGTGTTATCGTGTTGTAAAATTCGCTGTTGATAATTCACTAACATTGACCGTTTTTTTAAATTAATTCTGCCTTTAATCTGTCCAATTGCGCACAGTAAATCGTACCTCCGATGCGATTGATTTGCCAGGTTTAAGTAATTCATAATAAATCATCCCGAAATATCCCACCAGATACGCGAAAGATTTTTTTTGATGTCATACCTGGTCGAGGGGTTGAAACCGGTGCTTCCCCTGGAGATAACCATTGTTTTTTTATTATTAGCAGAGTTGTAAAGGATTAATTTTTCATCTCCAGTAACTATCCTTCTTACAAAAGGATTGATTTCATACCTGGTCAACAAAGAAAAACAAATAGTCACTCGTTGATCCAGGCCGACTGCGATAGATCATGCGGCACCTAAAGTCCTTGTCTATGTTTCTTTCCTAACAGTTAAAAGTGATCTTTTACAGTTGACCAGGGACAGCCGATGTCTTGAGATAATTCTTTGATTGTTTTACGAGGATCGGACTCCTCTAATGATTTCATCACTTTGTCATCGATTTTCCCGATATTTTTTCGGTTTTCCCGATATTGGTTTATTTTCTAAATTTTTGTCACCATTTTTAAACTTTTTAAGCCACCGTTGACACTTACGAATCTTCAGAATATTTCCATAGATTTCGCAAATGCCTTCTAGGCTTTCAATCCCTTGTCAAACAAAAACAATAACACACACCGCAACTGCATCTTTTCGGTCCGAGAGAAACCGAAATGGGATAAAAGGAGCTTCAAAATAATTCCAATATTGACGTAGTTACTTATTTCAAAAAGCGCCCTAAAATAACGATCATTTCTTTTTGCTTTTCCCAATATAATCTCTTCCCAATGGTATTATCGCATTAAAAATGCAATTATCCATTCTCACTTAATCAGTAATTTTTGCTTGTAGGTTTACACACCTGTGGTGATTTGGGCTCTACAGCTTTAAGACTATTCCAAGAATGCTCTTCATCTTTAGCATTATGTGCAGTACCATGCTGCTACCATCTGATCACAGAGAAATCTGATCCCTACTCATTGACGGAGTGCCCAACTGATGAAACGGCCGGCTTTCCTCTGTCAAATTATCTAAGAGGTTTGCATTTACATTGAAACATTCTTTTTTTCAAGCTCTAGTGTTTGGTAATTCATTAGATTGCTGATCAAATTGGCACTTACTCAGAAAAAATCTTTTATAATAAGCTATTTCAGCTTCGCGTCTATGATTTAACTGATTTTATTTTATCTGTACATATATACTATCATGGAAGATATACGTTAACTTTGAAATATATTTTCTTTTACATATAATATTAGAATTGTAGTGTATGGTTCATTCTCCTAGCACTAATCAAATCAAAATTATCACATTGAATAATTCATATTTAAATAAAATATAAGTAAGATAATTTAGTGTCAATCACTTGTTCTTGTAAAACAAAATACTCTGATATTTCTACCGTATAGATTTATATAATTGATATTTTAGGTGTCAATATTGGCCGCAATGCTCGGATGCTTGCCTCCCAATCGGTGGATCGAGTAACTGCAAGTCGACAGCTGCCATCAGATTCCCTGTTCTACAGAGCATTACTTCAGGTGCGTTACAAAAGATATCTATGTTCCTCATTTTATCTCATCTATCCTCCTATGGAGTGGGATAGCTAGAAATTTGGGGCCCTCATGCAAATGTCGCCTGCCATTAATATTTTGAATTTTGGACCCCCTTTTCGCTGGGCTCTCATGCATTGCATGACTCTGCTATTATTTGGTTTAGGCAGCTGCTCTCGCATAGGGTGACCAGATGTCCCTATTTGAGCGGGACTGTCCCGAGTCCCTCTTTTTCTTTGACTTAAGAAAATGTGTTCATGTATAAACATGCAAGAAAACGTAACAGAGGTGGGTTAGGTTAGGTATATTAAAGTAAAAACGTGAAGGTATATCGCATACTAAAGTAGAAATGTGAAGGTAGACCGCATACTAAAGTGGTATCTAAACATGTTTTAAATAGTGTATGTCCCGATATGTGATTTTGTAAATCTGACATCCCTGCTCCTATGACCCATAGTGCAACGCAGTCTTAACTGCAACCAACGTGTCCTCTAAGCTGCGCGCGTGCGCGGCCGCGCAGCAGTTCGGAAGCCCCCGCACACTCATTCCGGGTTGGCGCGCACTGCAATGCAGTTGTTCAATTAATATTTGATTGGTCCGCGCAGTCTCCGCGCAGGTAACCCTTCGACTTAGAGGGAACGTTGACTGCAACTATTTTAATTAGCTTGGGAATATGTGTTTCACTGTGATTAATTCTTTAGGATCATTAAGAAAATTTAACTCATTCATTTTATTGACATTATAACGAAGTTCAAACTTCTTTTTTCATCATTGTCTCAATGTTTTAATTGTGAATTTTAAAAACAATTGAATAATTAAGTTGCTTCCCAAAGACTTGGAAACTATCGATTTAGAGAATTATGATTACACTACCTTGTTTTAAAATTCCAAATATTTAATACAATATATACCAAATGACCATTTTCAGTATTCACTACACTCATGTTATCACTCAAACAAACATTGTCTGCAAGTAATTTGGAACAGAAATATAAACCAAAGCGGATAAATATTGTAATTATTATTCATAAAAAATTGTCAGATTATTCTAAAGAATAAAAATCTACAAATTAATATGTACCCAAATTCAAAAAGAGTGATCCATGCTTATTTTATTTTCAGGTTGTAATAAAACTCAACAACAATACTTCAACTCAAGAAGGCAGAATGAAAAAAGTAGGTGAGAAATGCAAAAATTTCACAGAATACGTTTCCATTGCGACTGAAAAAATGCAGCTTAACTTGGAGAACGCTGACATACAAGACTTGGAAGAATTTTCACTGCAGAACGAACATCATAGAAGTAATTTGATTATATTTTATCTGTTGAGAATGTGCCTAGCCCCTGTTGTAGAAAGTTTAATTTTTTACGACAGACTGATGTTTTTGGCTGAAAATGGGTTCGCAAACCGGCTAGGAGACTGTTTTATTGTCAAAATGTTTGATCCAGTTGTTTCTCCTAGATGTCACTCTCTTGTAGCATATAGAAAATGCTAGTATTAGTTACTAGATATATTTGATCATATTAAAAAATATGTCATGCTAGAAAGAGTGTAGTACCATTGATAGAAATTAAAAGTATTATATCAACAAATTCTATTGAGAGTGAGAAGTGAATTGTCCTTTTTATTCAATTTATTTTATTTGATTGATAATTCCAATGTATTGAAATGTAACCTTTCTCAGGCTGTATTTTATATGTATATAGGACATAGAATATAATATTTTTATTTTTATAACTCAAATGATTATTAAATACATTTTATTGTGGTGACTTTATATGACTTTTCTTTCTATAAATTATAAAGCATCAAACCTTTTCCCTGACGCAAAACACGCATCATATTTCCACAATCAGAATGTTATGAAATGAGAAATTGGTTTTAAATTTATTTATCTGTTTTTTAAAACTATGCTGCTCTGGATGTATGGATTAAAAATATGGATTAAAAAAAATATTGTACTTAAAATTAATTAATTAACTTAGTTAAATAAATATAGACTTCTAATGAAGTTTTTCTATAAAAATTGCTTGCTATTCAGTTGCTCAACATTTTTTTTTCTAAGAGAGTAGGAATAGACAGGTAGGACTTGAACAGAACTAGTGGTAAGCTTATTGCTCTCGCTATATAGGCATCAATCAATACCTTCAAACAGAAATCCATTGATCAATTCCGTACTGGGATTTGAATCCGCAATCACCGTAACCGAAGCCGAGAGCGTTGGCCACTGAAACATTTATCTGGGGATTTATCAATGTTGCAACTTATTTTAAAAGGATTGTGTAATATATAAAGGCTGGCGGGTGGTTATTGATTAAAAATTTGAAAGTTTAAAAAATATGTAGAAAAACACCCAAATATGGCGCCATTTTCAACGTATTTTTTCATCAATGTGACTAATTTTAATGTGGGTTGATCTTCCAACTAAACATGTGAGACGACACTACTCATATCATTTGAATTATAATAAAAAGATACTTTCTGTAGCTACATCTATATTTTCAAACGAGTACTCATAAAGCAGCTGCAATATGAGGCTTGACTGTCATAGTGCTCATATGAAAGGGAAAGGTTAGTAAAAAAACTTTCTAATAAGCTAATAAGCTGTATGTTATTTTCTTTATTATGCTTATACATATCTATATCTACCTTAGCAACAAATATATACACTATGGTTTTTATGTTATCAATATAATATAATTTTATGTATGCATGCTCTTCCTCAAATTAATGAGAATTAACATCGATTCGCTTCATTAAATTGATGGCCTAGTTCAGGGGTGCCCAAAATTTTTAACCACCGGACCACATTGAAAATTTTTCAAAAGCTGACGGGCCAAGAGTCGATTCTCAGTTTATTTCTTAAAAAATATTTACATAAATAAATGTTATAAAACAATATTTCTTCAATTGTGCATATTTACATAGTTGCTGTAATATATTATGTATGTTGCGAAAAAATACAAACTTCTGCCAACGAACACAGTCGCCGTTTCCCATTGAATTTGCAGTTGAAACTTTGAGCTAGCTTAAAAGTAATTTTATAATATTAAAGCTTTGATTTTATATATTTTTTTACTCTCATTTTTCCATTATTAAAAAAAAGCATTCAAAACAGAGTAAAGGTAAAAGGTAAATTTGAAATATTTTTTTTTGAATTGTTGTAATTTGTAAATAATATGAAAAAATCATATCTACTATTTGTTGAAGTCGAGGGATGAGGGCCAGATTTTTTTGTGCACTGGCCAGATTTGGCCTGTGGGCCGTAGTTTAGGTACCCCTGGCCTAGTTCCATATGGTGTTCCGGTGTAGAACCAGCCTGCCAATGGAGATGCCACTGGGGAGAGCTTTAACGGTGTTCAACAATATTGCTTCGGATGTCGACATATTCCACGTAGGCGTGGGTGAGTTCCGACGAATACTATTTTTTATGTATTAAAGTAGAGTTCGTCGGAGCTTACTCAGTTGACTTCCTTGCCACTTTTTTTTTTACTGCTTTTAATATTAAATTATACTATTTTTTTTCTCCATTGTAAAAGTTTTAAATTTATAATTTGTCAACCTTTTACAATGTTAATTAAATAAATAAATAAATAGAACGATAAGTCAAAAATTTGATGTTTTGATTCATATTACTCATTAATACCTCTCTTCCATAGTCCCACAAATGTATAACTAGAAAAAATTACTGGTTTTCTTTCGGTATATAGTAAGTAACATTAACAATCTCTCAGTTCCATATAAATTCAACTCGAAATATCGTTTTATAGCTCTGTCACATTGAAATAAATTAGAATTTAATTGAGATAATGATTAAATGATTCACTAAAAAGATGATGACTTATAATAAATATTACTTTTTTACAACTCAGTTTAGATGCTTCAAAACTGTAGTCAGCCATATCTCAAAACTATCAAGTTATAGTTGTAGCCCTATGGAACTAAGCCATCGATATTTACTTGGCTTGAAATTAATATTATTTACATGTCCTTACAATTTCAAATGATATCTAACATTAAGATTATAGTATTCTTTCAATATCAAAAATGGTTTTTTGGATTATTTGCATTGTAATTTGTCTTACTGGCTATTTTTTTTACATTTAACAATCAATATGACATTTTTAAGTGGTTTATTTGTTGAGATTAATGAAAATTTTCCTTCCTTCTCGGCGACTATATACTATAACATGTACTGTACAAGATATTTAAAAGTGTGGCGAGCATGTTTATAGCTTGATGTTTACTAATATTCATTTCTGATGCTGTGATTGTTTAAAGTCTATGCCACTATAGACAAATGCATTAAAAATTATCAATTGTTAATCTTAAATAGATATGTTGATTTAATTTTTCTATAGTTATTTAACAATGATTCCTAAAAAATTAAATACAATTTTATTGTATAGTAAATAGTATGTGGAAATAATCAAGAATATTTTAAATATAGTTTCATGCATTTCATATTGATACAGGGTTTTCGAAAATGATCTTATCACAAATCTTAGGAATGATTATCAGAATTCTTTGATCACTTAAAATAATTTCATTGGTTAAGATTACTCAATTACTTCAATTTTCTAAAATTGATGATATTTTATAAATCATTAGATATGTTAATTTCAACATGTTTCTTGATTGTATATATTATAATTTTTTGATTCATCATTCTTTTTTGGTTGGGTAATCTCCACTCTCTTCTATTTCAGTTTTGATCAGTTTAACAGACTTATGTCCTGGAATAATTTCTCTCTTTAGAGTCTGCACGAGTGCCGCCATATTTGCACTGTTTCTAAAATCGTTACTAATTTCGTTTTGTGTCTTTCGATTCCCTCCAGGTGGTGCAATCATGAGTAGATTATTTCCATTACGGTCAAATAGTAATCCTGTATTAATATTCAAACACCCTTCGCTCATTTTCTGACTGTTTGTATTCAAAGAAACGTATGTGTTTCCGCGTGCTGGTAAAATAGTTTTCTGTATGTCAGTTGAAAAATATTTTCGACTGGCGAAACAGTCTTCCTCATTTTCATTCTTTTTAATAAAACTTTGAGCAGTTGAAGATAGACATCTGTCATTTTTAATGTTTTTTAAATTTATGTTATGGCTATTTGATGTTATATTTTTGTGGTCACTTATAAAAACTTCATCACGGTTTATAACTGCGTTTCTGCGTAATCTTGCTCGAGTTCTCAGTTGCGTTTGTTTGATACTTGTAAATTGGCTCTGATTGTAGTTGACAGGACTAGCTGAGAAGAATCTTGCGGTATTATTGTTGCTGACATTCTCGCATTTAATGGTTACTGAATCACTTGAACTCGTTCTTGAAGGTGCATGCTGACCATTTGCAGAATTTTGCCATTCCAATACGTTACAAAGCAATCGAATGTACCTGTAAAATTAGGAATCAAAATTTTAATTTTATGAGAATTTCTTTTAAACATGAAAGCAATTCGACTGAAGAAGGGCAAAAGGATGTAACTCACAGTTCTTTCAAATCAGCTTTTTTATAATAATCACTATGTATACACCTTAATACATGTTCTATCAAGAGGATGTATGTTGGAAATGTCGAATTAATATCTAAATTTAGGTTTTAAATTAAAAAAAGAATGGTCTGTGAAAATTGCGACCCAGAAAAAGGATGTAAAAAAAGGTTTTTGTTTACAATTTAATAAATTAGTATTAAAATGTGTCTATAAAGCACCAGTTTATTAGTCTTCGTGCACTTCAAGATTGTGCATATTTTATATTTTGACTTTGGCCTAAAATCATCAATTACATAAAATTATGTGCGGGTTACGTATTTTTGTTTTTCAACAATCGATTAATACGTAAATGAATTTTACCTAATAGACATTCGAAGAATTTCGTTCTTGGATAGTTTTTTATCTGGTGGATGAGTAGGTACCAAGCTGCGAAGCTCGGCAAAGGCTCCTGAAACATTTTGTTGACGCCATCTCTCTCTGCAATTCGTGAACAGTTTTCTAGCAGGCCTCGCTGTGACCTAGTGAAAAATAAGTTTAGTCATTATTTTCTTGAGCTATCTGTGGACCATCAGATAGGAAACTCTAATTTAGGGTGCTTAACATATAGATTATGATCATTAGCAATGAGATAACGATTACTTTTATTGAAATATTCTATCTCTAATGCTTATAATTCTGATTTTGACATAGTATTGCTATCAAAACTATAAATCCCTAACAAATCTGATAGTGACCATTATCGAGAATGATAAATTGGAATAGTCTGAAAAAACAAAGATTTTTCAACTAATATTAAAAAAAGAGATCTTTATTACTTGATGTCCATTGGGGAGGTTCCCTGATTTTGGCATCTTGGAATCATTCTCATCATCGCTATCCTGAAGTGAAAATTCATCGGAAAGCATTTCGCTGCAGTTCTCATCTCCTGAGGAACTGGACTCCTGATCAGTTCCCGGTGCAGCCATTTCAGGAACAAGCATCTAAAGTTAATGACTTCAGCACCTGATGATTGGAATTTGAGTAAGCACTTGTTAGACCATGGTTATAATTTCTAATGGATTTAGTGAACGCTTAAAAAAATGTAATTAGCGAGACTTTCATCAGAGAAAGTATTCAAAACCAAATATTTTGGTCTAGAAAAACTATAAAAAAGGACTGTTAAGGTTTCTCTAACAGTTTATCTTTTATAAAGTGATAATAGGTTTTTAAATGCCATTCCTCTATTCAATGTTCCCTCTCAGCTGCGCGCGTGCACAGTAGTTGGGAAGCCCCAGCGCACTCATTCCGAGTTGGCACGCACTACAAGACAGTTGTTCAATTAATATTTGATCAGTCCGCGCAGTTAACCTCTGCCTTAGAGGGAACATTGCCTCTATTAATAATATGGTGAATGTTAATGTTAAGGTGTTAATCAAAGGTTGATTGGTAAATAAATGTTTTATCTTCCTTTTTGGAAAGAGTTAGATAGAAGGATGAGGTTAGCCATAGCAATTTTAAGTTCTAAGCACTGCTGAAGAAAAATCAGCAAACCAAGAGTGGAATGTTGAATCCCAGCCTCTACTAACAAATTGTATGTTGATTATACGTACATCGACTCCCAACTCTAATATATCATCTCATTTTAATTGAAGATATATCTTCAATTAAAATGTAAATATAAAGATTCCTAGTTTGTGTGATTCTTTAGTGTTATTAATTTATAATTAACTATGCATCGAAAGAACCATATGTGTAAATTATGAAATGACTGATATCTTTGTAAAATATCTAGCGAATAGCAAGAATTGTTGTGTGGTAGAGTAGATTTATTCGAATTACAATTCAGTTTAAGTTGAGAGATAGGGAAACAAAGGCAGTAGTTTTCACAATCCCAAAATGTTGGAACAAATTATTTTTCTTTTATAGATAAAATGTCTGAAAAAAGTAATGTTGAATATTTTTGTTATTTTAATATAATTTACGGTGTTTCGTGAAATCCAATCAATAACTTTACTACCATGAAATGAAATTGAATACAATGATTTGCCTATTTTGTGGTTATTGCTTTCCCAGATTTTCGTTCAGAAAACCATTAGGAAATGTTGATTTCTCTATTGTATAGAAAAGATTTAACTGTATATATGATAAATTTTTATTTAAGAATTTTATTCAAAATTACAGAAATAAATTGTTTCATATTGATTTGATATGACTTTAAACTTTAGTTTTCAAACCTCTCACCTACAAAAAAGCACTGTTTTCAACTCTATAGCATGGTTTGTTACTATAGGGGAATTGGGGTTGGATGAACTCTTAATTACATTAAGTTTTACTCATTGTTTACAAAGAGTTCTTAAGGTAAAACGTACATCAACCCAGATTTTGAGATACAGTTTTAGTAAATCACTTTTAAGGTCTTAACTTTGACTGATCTATGCTCGAAATACAATCTTTCTTCCTAATCAAAAACTTTATTGTTTGATTGTTTTACGAATTGTGACAGAATCAGTGGAATGACAAAGTTATTGAAAACTTCAATTGAAAATATTAAAAACCTTTTTATTGGAAATTACCCATATATTTCTCAAGATGGCATGGTGTCGAAATCTAGTTGATCTCAAATATATTTTATTATTATTTTGGAATTGAACACTTAACTATTTATCGTTCATTATTATAGAAAGATTTTTAAAAAAATACACGCACAAACAAAACAAAGTCCTGCAGAATGTGGACTTGGACGTAAAAGGAGCACAAACCCATAAAACCATCGGGAGAATTGTTGCAATATTTTGTGTAAAAGAAATGATTCGTTACACCTTTGGATTTATCAAATTACGTGTTGTTAACTTATTTTTTTTTGTTCTGATTTACATATGGGTAATTGAGACGTTTTTATTAGATGTATTATTCGAGGAAACAATTATTTATTACTAATAAAATGAATTGATATGTTTCATTAAACAGTAAAAACAAACAAATTATTATTTTTAAATGATTGTAAAAATAACTCATTCTTCCTGGAATATTTTCATGAGTCCCGATATCACATGGGTTTCTTTATCAAAAGGGGAAATTAGAATGTATCGAGACAGTTTTCGAAACAAAAAATTTCATACCGATATTTATTTATATATTTATTATCTGAGAGGATACAAACATTTTCTTTAAGAACACCTTTATATATTATATAAAGGATTGATTATTAAATTAAAAAAATAACATTTTTTTAATCCATGTTCGCTACTAATTTGGAGCATATCGCCTCCTTATCCTAGGAGGTGTCTCAACATAAGTTTTTCTATGTGAATTGTTTATTACTCTGTCGCTCAACCTTTTTTTTCTAAAAGAATAGTAGTAGTAGGGAAAGAAGAATAAGGCTAGGACAGGACTAGTAACATAACATAAAAAAACAAATATTAAAAAAATATTTTCTTATCAAGATGAAGTGAAAAATAGCTTTAACATGAAGTGGCTCAAAATAAACGAGTATAAAAAACAAAATTTATATGCATTCCTGTTTAAAATCTCGAAATACACATGATATCGTCTTTGCCAGAACTCAGTAGAACAAAAAACTTTTGGTCGCTAAGCAAAAATAAATAGGTTATGCTGGAAAAGAGTTTGTTAAAATAAAGAACTCAAATGATAATAGGCCCAACCTATATTTTCCCTATTTTAAATTACCTATCCAATATTTGAATTCTTCAGTACCCATTTCAAAACTCTACACAATTAATAAAACAAATTAGGGTTGCAAGATTTCTTGCAAGTCAATCCGGGACATTTGTCCGATTTGCTGACATTCGAATCCAAAAACCCAGGAATTAGTTAGTTAAATAGTTTTCTCTAAATTTCCGGGACAATTTAGTACTCATCCGGGATACGGGACAGTGATTCCAATTCCGAGACAATCCCGGCCAATCCGGGACGCCTGGCAACTTCTTGTGGGGGGTGGGGGGCAGTGGAGGATTACCCTATAAGAGAATGATGCGCGTCTCCGAATCTTAGGGCCTTAAAAATGGTTTATATATTATATACTGTTTGTTCAGAAATCTAATATTTTTCAAGCAATTTTCTTACGTTCACATGCTATACGCAGTGCCAGAGCGAGACTATTTGGCGCCCTAGGCAACGATTATTGACGCGCCCACTTTTTAGCAAATTGACCCATTCTTTTTCGAAATAATTAGAAGAATAACTTGGTATTAATGATTTTTTTATTTATAGCTATGTTCGCTCCCAATGTGAAGCATATGGTCTATTAAAGGAGGTATCTCAACGGAAGTTTTTCTACGTGGACTGTTTGTTACTCACTAACTCAATCTCTCTTTTTCAAAAATATATACATAATACGATACATAATTACAACGAACAAATACAAAAGTCAAAATAAAATAAACTTTATAACTAGACTATATAAAAAAAATTAAAAATAACCAGGGGGTGTAAATAATCATTAGGGAGTGCATACATGAATAATCCATTTATGCACCCCCTAATGGTTTGCGCCCTAGGCGGTTGCCTATTTCGCCTGTATGGTAGCACCGGCCCTGGTTATACGAAAAACAGGACCTCCAAATTTGATTGCTCCTGGAGCCTCACATGTGCTTAATCGGCCATTGAGTGGGGGACTTGAGTGACGTTTGCACGGAGGCCCCACATTTCTAACTACGCCACTGCAAAAAATAGACTAAGATATCAATTTGCTACCCGTCACATTCTTATTTTTTATACCCATCATAAGTGTCAAATAAAACATAGGTTATGTATCTGTGTCTCATTAGTTTCTAACTTCCTCAACTCAACAAAGTGGTTATCAGCTTGAAATAAAATAAATGTCAGGGTGGGAGCGAGCGGACGGGAGCTTCCTGTCAGCTGTGACTTGTTTTGATGTCGATACGGAGCTCTACTTACTGCCAGATGACAGCTGACTTTTTGGCATGCCGAAAAATCATTTTATGCGAACTAGTAGAAACACTACAACATGTTTGCGATGACGAAACCAGTGGTGTTTCTATGAAGAGTCAACGACCGCAATGAGGGGGAAATTGAAAGCCTTAACACTAAGGCTAAGGCAGTGATGACAGTGGGGCCAATTTCCCAATTGTTGTTGCAGATTGCAGTACGTAGTCTCAAATTTTACGGATTATAATACGAATATAAACAGTGGCGGATTACTCTTTAAGCAAACGAGGCGCATGCTTGGGGCCTCAAAAATAGTTTATATTATATCAGTGCTTCCCATATTGGGGGCCGCCGCAGAACATGTTTTGTATTGAGGAGGGCCGCGGATTATTTTTTTTCAGATTTAGTGGGCCGTGGAATGAAAAAGGTTGGGAAGCACTGTATTATATGACCCGTGTACTTTTTTTTAAATAGATTTTAATTTATTTTTATTATTTAACATGGAATTGTCTGACGTTTTTATGTTATCAAAAAATATCAATTGCGCCTGCCGCCGGCCTCCCATGTGTCATAAATGTGTGATATAAAAACAATAATCTAAAAAGTGACATACATTACAGACAATAAAACACATATGGATAATATGATATGTATTTTAAGTTCTCGAGAACCTTTGCTGGAGTTAACATCAAAATAATTATCAATCAATTTATCATTAGCCAAAACCAATTGGTCGTGGGCTGCAATAAATGTTATTTGAGAGCGCATGTGGCCCACAGGCCGTGTATTGTGCATCACCGCCTTAGTGGCTTTTGAGAGACACCTGTTTACTTTTTTTTCATTTTTTGGCTAGGTGTTTGATATGCCATATTAAATTAATCACTATGAAAATGCGGACCGCCTTAAAAATATTTTCATCAAGAGTGGGCCCGACGGAAATTCCGCACGTCAGTCCCAAAATTTTGAGCAGAGCTGGACTGTGGCTTAATTATCAAAAGCGGACAAATATGTATGTAGCATACGAGAATGTCACTTTATTCGATGACTAGCACCGGCTCTACATGCAAACGGAGCAGGCGACCGTCTGTAGCTATAAATCTGGAGTAGCAGCCAAATGTCTAGCGCCTTAAACAAGGACCACTAATCGTCTCGCTTTAAGTAAATTCAATACACATAGTTTGTATGAAAGTTGGCAGCGCTTAACCAATTTGCTCAGAGCGTAACGTTTCATGGGCCTCATGTGAGAGAATTTCGTAACTAGGGCGGAAAAATACAATCTTGCCTGAGGCGGCTAAATTTCCACCAAGTTCTCTAATTAAATGTTTTTTTTACAACTAACGTTTTCTAATGTACGAATTCTGTAATGTATATTAGGTTAGGTTGCGGCATAATCTACATTCTACAGCATGTAAGGGTAAACCGCGGCCCGCCACGTATTTTTAGCTTTTAAAGTACGGAAACGACTTGTTTAAACGAATATGCAATAATTCAACTAATTATTCATGAATATTCGGGAATTGGTCCCGATTTGATCGGTATCGTTATAAACAATATTACTTTGTGTTTCACGAGTATTTGAGGCACTGACGGATCCAGAAAATATATAATAACAATTCAAATTTAAAATTTAGATCCTATAAAATAAAATGAGAAATATGTATAAAAGTTTCTTCTCGGAGGGTGACTATGACCGGAATGTCCGTCCCTCTGGATCCGCTAATGGTTTGAGGTAGACGTGGGCTGGAGGGGGCTCGGAAGGAATTGCGGGAGCCCCTTGATCAAGAATCATGAATCAGGTCAGAACGTATAAAAATATGTATCGTTAGGGAGCGAAATCTGAAAAAAGCGAATTAATATACCCATAGTCTGACTTTGCTCAAATATGTATTTTTATTATTAAAATATATATGATGTCAAAATTATCAAATAAAAAATAAATCATCATTATAACTGTGATTTTGGAAGCTTTCTAAAGTATCATAACAGAAATTTAAAAATGACCAACATTTTTATTTACTATGTCACCATATAGTGCACTTATATCAACTAAACGCATCGTTATCACTATATTCTGTAAAAATTTGTTCAAGTGATTCATGGTAGTCAAAAATATATTTCGTTGAAATTGCTTTTTCCTTCACTTTATAAAATGATGGTCACAACACTTCATACAACTCTAACGCCCACAAGATGTGGATACAGTCTTTCCAGATAAAACAACTAACTTATTTATACAAAGCAGGTAAAGACTTCAAATATTATTAAAATCAACATTAAAGGCAGCTCTCTACTGTAATTTGGATATTTAAAAAATTGATTGCATTTTTTAATCCCTTAAGTGCACTATTGTAAAATTAAGCCCCGGAAATATTTCGGGAAATACCAAAAATAAAGCTTCAAAGAGACCGACTACAAAAGACATTATCCTGGAGATTGGACCGTGCTATTAGTTGTCCAGATGGTATTATCCTGGCTAATGGAGCGCAAGACGTTAAATGTTACTAAGGCCGGCGAGTCCCTTGTTAATTTAATAAAAAACAATTTTCTCCGATAAATTAGTACATAACTGTAATTTCTGACTTATATGTTTTCTACGTCAGCTTCAATATACACAGTAGTACATCTTTAGTCATTTAGATTGATAAGTTTACAGTAAATCCCATATTGTTACATATTCAACGTGTATTAAGTAATAATCGATTGCTTATTTAAGTATTGTATATAATTGCATAGGAGTGATAAAAAAATTCACATTTTCCATAGAACACCTAGAATTGGTTTGAGGTTAAGCGAGCCCCTTGTAAACGTATTGGTAGCCCATCGCTGGTTTGAGGAAACATGTATGCGAAACCTGTATTTTTAAATCTAAAATTGAGCGTTTTTTTGTTGGTTAGAAAGCTTTATTGACAAATACTAGTATGGTTAGATCTTGGAATGCTAAATCACCTTCGAAATATGCTGTGAAATTTAAAAGATTGTTATTTTAACTATATGAAAGCTTTACCTTATCTTGTAGATTTTCTATAACCGTCTTTTCAGTGGAAACTCAATACAGCGGTTGTGACTGGAAATGTTTATTTAAAAATCCATTATTTAATGATAAACATCGCTTCAAACCACTCTAAAACTTTGTATACAACGAAACTCTATTCTATTTTCTTAACATGAAAGCTTACAGAGTTATTTATTTAAACAAAAAATACGTCGGCAGTTTTTTGTAATGCACTCGTAGAAGTCAAAACTAAACTGAATTTATTATCGCTAAATATTAAAGCGCTCTGGAATAAAATCACTATCATTCTACACTCCCTCTTTGAACCGACTCCGCCTATCGTGCGTAGTCGCAATTTAAGGGTTGGTGTTCAACCAATCATATTGTATGAAGGGAGGTTTTCTTCCTGCAAGACGCCTTTTATTGATCGCGTATTCACATTGCACTAAATTATTATTTTAGCTACTTTATTCTACGTATGTACAGTGTGTAGAAACACATAAACTACACAAATACCAACGAGAGAGTGCGTATTTTTTAGTAGATATCGTTGAGTATTTCCAACTAGTTTTTGCTATAAAAGTGTTCATTAAATTCAAACATACTAGACGTGTCAGAAATTTCTAGCAATGAAAGTGATTTATTTCTAGTCCCTCACAAAAGTCCCCGTATATAATTAGGTAGCGATGAATTGTTTTATTAATTAAAGTATGTTTTTTGTAATTTACTTCTTGGTTACTCTTTATTATTACCTTTTTTACACGATTTTACAAACTAAAATATTTTTTCAAATTCAGTACAACAATCTTCAACTTTTTTATTAATCAATTTTTTACACGGTTTTGATTCACATTTTTTTGTGGAATTTATCTAACGTATAAAAATCCAGTTGGTTGTAAATTTTTTTATAAAATTTTCAGAGTTATTTTAAACAGAATAAGACTGAATTAAGACTTTTGTAATTTAAAACGGTTGAAATTTCAAGTAATATTTGAATACAATATGTAAACAGCATTGAAAACTATTTTTGGATATTTTAATTTGTAAAGAAAACGTCAGTCATCATTTTCAACCGCATTTTTTTTATTTGTGTATTCATCTACGGTTATTATTTGTGAACCTTTACCAAAGAATATACGTTGAATAACTTGTCCCATGTGATTTTTATTTTATCCGAAAAACAGGCCTCTAAATTATATTGCGCCTGGGGCCTTCCAAATGCTTTATCCGCCACTGGGTAGAATACTTATGTTTTTTAATTTTAAATTTTACTCTTCTTGACTGTTAGACTGTAATTCAATAAAATTTATTACATATATCTCTGCCTTAACTGTTATAGTTCTCTAATTTTCTTTCTACAATAATTATGTTTATTTATAATTTGGGTTAAGGTTTTTCCGAAGCCTTTTTCCAATCCCGGGATTGATTAATTTTCAATCCCGAGATCCCGAGACCCCGTGATTGGGATTAGCTCACCGAGCAATTTGAAATCCTCAATTCCCTATACTTTTTCCTTGGATTATCTCCAAACCTCGTTTTTTTTTAGCTCACCGAGGAATTTAAAATCCTCTATTAGCTATACTTTTCCATTGCTTATCTCCGAGAGTCAATTTTTTTTCCAAAATCCGGAATCAGTTTTCGGGATTTGCTCAAGATTTCTCAATCCCGAAATCCCGGGATCGCGACCGTGTCAGTCCCGGGATTTCGGGATCAGAAAATTGGATAGCCTAATTTTGGCATATACGTAAGTTTTAATACCATTTTCCCGCGTGCATTATAATTACAAACTGTTTTAACAAAGATTCTGTCATGTACAGTCAACATCCAACAGTCAACAAGATTAAGATCGGTTTGATTTGGATTTAGCAGCAAAAGGAAAGCTTTATCTTAGTAAATAAATATAATATACAAGCTTAATAACCTCTACGATGAGCCAGATTTTGTCATATATGCTAAAACTCAATGCCAAAGCTGGGCCGGACATATATATGTATATCGCGTCCATCACGCTCGTCGCCCGCTGTGGTCTAGTTGGTTAGAGCTTGCTTTACCGACCAGGTGGGTCTAGGTTCGATTTCCGGTAAGGTCAATGTCAAAATTGGATTTTTTTTTGATTCAATTTTAATTTGAGATCTAAGACATGGGTGTTTGTTAAGTCAATTCTCCTTGAGTTTATCTCATGTGACTTTTAAAAATTCTCATCGAGTATATCTCGTATGATCTTTCAACTTAAAGTATTTGACGCATTGGCGTAAGCTGTATTGTCAAATATTTTTTTAATAAAAAAATTTAAAAAAATTGTCATATTAAAAAATTAAATTAAAAAAAAATTAAATCACGCACGGATGAATGTAAATTTAAAAAATGCCTCACATTACTACCTCTGATAGAAGATCGTGAATTCGATGGGTGGATGAGGTGTCACAGGACCTGCGAGTGCTGGAACTCAGCGATTGGCGTAGGAGGGCTGAGGATCGAGTGGAATGGAGGAAATTGATTGAGTGCTCACTGCTCACTCTGAACTGTAGCGCCAAGAAGAAGAATAAGCAGTAAACATTGACAAAATTAAATTACTCAGTAATCAAGTAATTAGCAATTAATATTGTGATATCATTAAAAAATTGTCTTGTTTTCTCGACCTGCAGCCAGGGCTTGGAGGGGGCTCAGAGGGGCTCGCCCTAGCCGCTTGTTCGATTTTATTAAGGCCAGCGAGCTCCTTGTTAATTAAATAGAAAACAATATTATCATATCAAGTGAGTACATAACTAGAAATTCTGAATAATATTTTATTTACGACAGGTTAATTATGCACATAACTACATTTTCAGTTATATAAATTAATTAGTTTACGGTATATTGCATATCGTTAAATATTGTAAGTGTTTAACGTAAGTAACAATCGTTTGCTTATATGGGTATTTCTTATAATTGCTTAAGAATGATAAAAAAATGTACCCCTTTCCCAGATTGCCACGAATAGCTCTGAGATTAAAAGAGCCCCTTGTTAACGTATTGCCAGCTCACCACTGCCTGTAGCTGACTTTAGAGAGTGGCTGTCTTATTGAATTTGGCGTAGTTCTTTTGACTCTGCTGTTTGACGTCGTTCACCACCAGTTATGAAGTACTAACTAAAAAAGTTTGGGAGCTCTGATGTAATGTTTTATTGCCCTCAAAGTGCAGTGATCCAATTTACGCGCCGACAAATTTTCAACAAAAAGTTCTTCCAATAAATTTTTACTAAATCATTTTATTAATTCACGTAATAATAAACATTTTTCGCAAAACTTCTTAATCGTCTAGAAAAAATGTGGGAGCACCGACCTCACGCGCTGCCACCCCACTACACCAATGTTCATCTTCTCAATGACATCTTCTGAAGGTGCATACAATTTGTAGATTTTGACAGTGAGAAAAGAGTTGGCGCGAGTTGATACTAGGGATTCCAATCCGGATATTCGAATATTCGATATCCGGATATATTCGGCCCTTTTTCAACTATTCGATATTCGGATATTTAGAGAAATATCCGAATAGTATTCGTAATCATTTTTAATGAAATATGTTACAAATTCTACGAAAGATCACATCACAATTTCTCCACATTTAAAGAATAATTATGAATTCCCCAGGTAGTGGTGTTTTCGCCTTCACCTAACTCGGGTGTTATCAATATCTTATCATAATACTTGAGTTTGACGAATCGGCTCGAATTCGGGGCTATAAAAAAACTTCAATACCGTAATTTGTTTCATTAAAGAAATACCGCTGGAGTAATCCGATGCAGCTGCAAATTTTAAATATTGTGATACAATGGAACGATATTTAAATATGTATTTATATGTTTTGTCTTTATATAATACAGAAATGTGAAAATATTTAGTCTTAAATAATTATAAAATGTATATCAGTGAACAAAGAAACTTTGATTGCGCAACATCTCTTTTTGCGTGCGAGTTTTACGATTATTTAGTAAAAACTCAAAAATTGAAACCACTGTTTACTAGCAAAAACAGCTGGTTATTCAATTTGAATTGTTCAAACTATGTACATTCTCACAGATTTTGTCACTAACGACCCGGGTTACGCCTTTCGGCATCTTCAGGCGTTCAAGTGCACGGATGAACTTGAACTGACGTTTAGTAAATGAATGTTTCGTGTTTATATAAGAAATAAATGTATCATTGAGTTCAAAGCCATTGCTGGCGAAAAGGATAATAAGCTCATGGGAATGCCCACAAATTTGAGAAGTAAGTAGTTTCAAGAACTATATTTTATTTGTTTGTCGGCAAAGATATTATGATTATATTTATATAGGGTACAAAAGTGGAGACCCAGGTAGGTTGAGTATTTCATATAAAATCGGAAGGCTATGCAATTGTGCTCTATTAATTTCCAAAATTTCATGGAAAAAGAGTCTATGACTGTCCGTATTTGGGTGTAACATTTTTATCCCTTGTTCCTAATTGAACACGTGTCCTTCCGAAATTAAGTGATTAGCAAAAGTGGACGTGTCTTTTTTCAATCTAATGGCTGCCATATGCTCTAAAACCCTGATGTTAAGCTGGTTATTCCTTGTTTATCAAAATATGTTTTTTTAAATCATATTTTTAAAAATATTTTGTATATGATATATTTGGATCAAATTAAAAAAAATACAGAAAAGTTAGACGTGTTGTTTAAAACACTTCTAACAATAAAGCCAACGTCAACTGCTACTATACGAGTATTTTCAACGGCAGGAACAGTTAAAAAAAATGCATTTTTGAAATTTGAATAAATGACTTTTATTACAAATGAGCTCGTTTTTAATGTAATATTTAAGTATAAACATATAATGTATGTATATACTAAAAACTATCCGAATATCCGAATACATCCGGATAGTTTCAGTTTTACTATTCGATATTCGAATAGTTGATAATGACGAATAGTTGGAATCCCTAGTTGATACCCCTTTCATTGTCTCCGTGAAGTATGCGATGGAGATTTGGGGTCTCCCGGATGTCGGAAGTTTGTATTGCGTACTGAGAAATCGTTGATATTTTTGCAAAAAATCTAGATGAGTACACCTCAAGTGACAATGTTCCCACCTACTGGCATTTACGATAGCATAATGATGAGTGTTTTTTTTTTTTTTATCTATGTTTGATAAACTTTCATTACTCTATCTCTAATATTGAAATGTTTATTACTTTATTGAAATATTGTTAGGATTTTCCTCTGCAATTAAAGTTATGCGTCGCTACATCAATGGGATAAAGATGTTATAAAGTTAAATACGAAAACTGTCTTGAAAAATTTAACTTGTAAAATACTTGGAAAGGAAATGTTTATTTGAAAAAAAGATTAATATATAAACTATCGTCTTTGTTATAAACAGCATATCTGAAGAATCAGAAATCAGATTGTTTTCAAAATATCAATTGAATTAATTGGCATTTAATGGATATCTTCATTATATTATGGTAATAAATAATATCATGAATTCGATGGTTATTTCAGCATCCCGCCGTCGTCAATTTTTTTTTGTGTCAATGAATCAACATTAAATAGCCCGTATAAATATTCAATGCTGATAAAAAGTATCTGAATACCTCGAATAGCCCTGAGGTTAAGCGAGCCCCTTATATTGGCAACCCACCGCTGATATATTGTAATGGATCACAAGCTTCATTTACTTTTTCAAATACATTTTAGAAAATGTTTGTATGTAAACATTTTTTTAAATGAAACCTACTGAAATAACTAATATTGTATATATTTTTTATGTATAAAATAGTACATTCGGCGGGTTAGTAAGATTGATATAAAAAATTACTGATAGAGTTTACAACCATGTATTAGAAGTGCTATAAAAATCGTCTATTGAATATGATATGGTATCTTGTATGGTTTTATCACAACATAATCTGCAAGTTCATTATCGAGTCTATTCGATAGGAACATCGTATACAATAGATTGGGACATTCGATATAAATAACTCATAAATAAAATAAAAGATTACTGGAAAAAGTAACATAACTAAGTTAGGTGCACAATCCTTTGGAAAATTGGAAATATAAAATAATATTATCGTCAGTTAAATGCACTAAACTGAAATTTTGTAAATTGTAACGGAGAGTCATTTAAAAATTAAACTATTTAATGTTTCCCAATTGAAAACACTAATGTGTCTTCGGTTCGATAGTGAAAATTAATAGAAATTTTAGAATGATATAAGCCTTTTGATATATTATAAATAACCGCCGATTCTTAAAACAAAAACAAATGTAATCAAACTCAGGTCCGCCCCGAGGAGTTGAGTCGCCCTCAAGAAAACTTTGAAATGGCCGTCCCCATGTATATATTATGAAATACAACAAAATATATTGACATAAAACTGGTTATAATGTAGCTTTTAATTGCTCAATGTAGTTTAGAGAAGATGTTAATAAATGCATTAATGAAATATTTTTTAGGCTCTTTTGTAGCACAGATATATACTTTCTTTGATGTTTCTTGTATTGAGTGATTTATATAATCTAATAAAAATATATTTCATTTAATACCTACTTAAAACTGCTATGGGATTTGGTAAATTTGAACCAATAACTATTAAGAAACATCGAGCATACTTTAGAATCAGAACTTCAATTTTTATAACATAACAATAAAAACACTACTCTTTATTTTTCCGATGTATACTTTTAAAATAAACAGATGAAGAAATTCACAATAGCTGCCTTCAACATTGTCTGAAAATTTCATTATCAGTGATGGTTTTTCTCACTATGAAATCATTTATTTGAAGAAGTGTTACTCCGTTTTTAGCCGCCCCACAAACTTGGCCACCCATTGTACATTTTTAAGGGGCGGCCCTGAAAACAATTTTGTGACAATCGATCAGTAGAAGAAAATGCTGAGCTGTGAATTTTACAAGAAAATGAGGCTTCCAAATAAAAGTGGGTGAATCTATTTGTAAATATTTATATTATATAAAATAATCGATCAATTGAAGGACTTTAGTGTGATTTAGAAATATAAGAAATATGTAATGATTGCACCATAAAATATTGCACAAATCGCTCATCCACTGTCAAAAAGTCACATATGAAACACTTAATGTGTGTATAATGTGAAATGATATTATTCTAAAAGAAACGAATAAAGCAATAATGAAGAAAGTTTGCTATTTTATACACCATCATGGTCCAGTTTGGTAGATCGTCGACTCCACAATTATCGTCCAGGCTTTTCAGTCTCGTACTCTCTTATAGATTGTTCGGAGTTACTCTCTCTGTAACCCAGTGGCGGTTCTAGGTACTGGGCTAGGTGGGCTAAGCCCGACCTGCATTTTTCACCCAAAACTTTAGATGGCTGATTAAAATTGAACAGCAATTCGGCCGCTGAACAATAATACATTTATAAGCGTAACTAACCTTTCCCAAATGAATATAATATCTTTGTTTAAATTTTCCTCTGTCAATATAAAACAATGCCATGTCTAACTACAATAATATTCTCGATTGTTTTGTATTACAATTTTAAGCTGAGCCAGCATAAAACAAACAATAACCCTATAAATAATTCATAGAGAACATTCAACGTGACGTCAGTCTGGCAACACCTATGTAATAAAGGTTCAGGGGCTAAAGCTTTCCAGCCCTAGGCGGTTGCCTATTTTGCCTGTATGGTGGCGCCGGCCCTGTATGGGCCTCACATAAAATCTAAATGGGCTGCAAGTTGAGCATCGATTTATTAGAGTCTCTCATCATCTAAATCCGTCTCAGCTTCTTACACATCTTAGCTAGCTCATACTTCTTATATCCAAGATTTTTTTTCCCATCTACTTAAAAAAAAATAATCAGTCGAAATTAAAATAATATATATGACAACATAGTTGGCATAGTGCGAATTTTGCATGATTATTAAGTAATGCGTACATACAACTACTATAAACATATTTTATCAGTTACGATTATCGCGAAATATTACGGGCAGACATCTCTGATTTATCTACCAGTATATTAGTAAAGACATTGTAGTACAAGCGTTATATCGTGAGTATCGAGGAGAAAAAAAAAATCTGATCGAATCGTAATAATATTCTGTGCGTGTCTTAAACGAACGTATTTTAAGACGGTTTACGCTAGTTATAGTAAAGCGGTTTGCGTTATTATAAAAAAATGTGATTAATATCTACGTTGTAAAATTATGGACGGCGGGGTTGTTTTAAAAGGAATATTCGTTCAAGTTTGATGGATTTTTGTAGCGAACAGAAAACTATGATGTGACATTGTTGAATAAAATGTCCAGTAAATTAGAATTAATTTAAAATGACAATACCAATGCACACTTTTCTCGGGTTTTGCGTTCATTACTCTTGTGACACAGAATGTCTTAATTATTTAAATATCAGATAGACAGTTTGCTGAAAGATGTCGTAAATTAATATTTGCCCCAAAACTGAGTCAAATCAACAAAAGTGTTTATTTTTTCATTTTGCGTAAACTCAAAAAGTAATTTGTGTCTTAACATCAACCAATATTGTCCAGTGGCATATCTTTTAAATTATTATGTTGTTCACTTTTAAGGTGTTTACTGTCAATACTTGGTGGAAAGGCATTATAATAAAAATAAAAAAAGATTTTTGGTACTTTTTCCACATAAAATTTATTAGATCAGGATAATGCTTGCGATGAGCGAAACCGGTCCTGATCTAATAAATTTTATGTGGAAAAAGTACTAAAAATCTTTTATTATTTTTATTATTATGTTGTATTTCATGCACATCAGAATGAAAGACACCATTAAAAAGCTTATGCCAAATTCGCGAAATTTATTTTAAGGTCTCCTTGCATCAAACTGACGAAAAGTGTTTTTGAACGACGGCAAGGGAAAGCAGATATTTCTAGCCAAATCATGTTTAGATGCACCGTCTTGTCTTTATTATAAATATACTAATATTAATTTATAATTATATACAATAATATACAACACAAATAATTATTGTAGATATTTTTTAGCATAGGTTTGCTAATTGCAGATTCCTTCTTATTATTTTTCTGTTAGTAAGATTAGTTAGAGTTTATAATGGTTTGTTATTTTTAATAATACTTGCAGGAAAGAAAAATACAATATTTCGAATCAAATCGACAAATAGCATCCATTTAAAACTACACGGCAGATGCTAACAAAGTTATTTTTAAAATGCCGGAATGTTAGTAGATGTGTAATTTAAATTATGATAGAATAGTTATGGCGTTCAATTTTATTGAACACTTCATATAATATAGAGCGAATATTAATTTGAAGAGTTATTTATGATTTATTTTTCAGTTTTTGCAAGCACAATATCGATGCCATGTTGCCCTGTGAATAAAAATACGTTATCGTATGTGAAAATATGTTTTTTGACGGCTTAATGCTTTTTACTTTCAATCCACTCCATTCGCTACTTAGGTCGTAAGCCGAGACAGTTGTTAGTTTAATGGTATTTAAAGATAATATAACTAAATATTTACGTAGCCAAAGTGTTGATTTTAATTCTGAATGATTATTGTCAATTATTTTTCTAATAAATATTCTAAAGTTGGTATTATATCTTCACTATTTAAGTGCAACTGATAATCATTCCAGACTCATGAGATTTATCAGTGAGAGCAGTGATAGTGCTTTTGTTTTTTTTTCGACGCTATGGTGACATCGTGAGTCGAGAAGTGACATTAAATTATCAAATATTGGTGAAACGTCGTTCTATTTCAAAAAAAATGAATCACATTATTTTTAAACGATCAGAAACGGGCACCCTAACTCCGTTCTCAGCGTACAATTGAAAGACTAATAGAAAGTAATAGCTAAATCATTTGTTACAAAAACTAACAAAAAAAAATGAAAATTATGATTTTATATGCACCCTCAAGGCCTCAAACACATAATATCAACCCTTCAATATTTAGTTACGTTGAGAGGACGTGTCCAATTGTTTTTCACCGATTTCTTGCATTTGCGTTACGAAAATTGTGACTAGACTCGATTGATTAGTATTTTAACAAAATATATCGGTGTTATTGATGAAAAAACCAGATAATTCATTTTTGAAACGCTGTTGCATACATTCCTTCAAACATAAATGTAAAATTGTATTAAAAATGTTTGTACAATTCCCTAAAACTGATTTTTGTTTTCGTTTACTTATTTCATACATTAGTATTTGTTTGAACTGCCCTGCTGTAAATACAATATTTTGCAGTTATCTAGTTAAGCCCAAACAACACCAATATAATTTAAATGGCATGCCCTATTCAATTATTATTGCACCTATTAACTTAGTTGGTTAACAGCAAGATTTTGTATTATTACGAAATTAAACAATTACGATAATAGTAAAAATAATAAAACCTCGGAATTTTCCTAACGAAGAAAATTCCGCGGGATGTCCACAAGGGCTTACTGACAAAAAATATTAAAATTAAGGGGCATATAAGTTACAATTTAATTAATAATCAAATGTTAAGATAATGAACACATGTCATCTTTCAATTATGCTTTGATTATATTTTAATCCAATTAACTTTAATAAACTTTCGTTACTTTGTAAATCAGTTGTCTCATAATTATTTTTTCGCACATATCCTGTAATCCAGGGGTAACTAATCTTTTTGGACCCTAGAGCATAATCTAAAATATTGTTAGGGCGGCGAGCACCACATTTTTTCAAAATCTCAAAACTCGAAACTCTTTTTTTTAGCTCACCAAGGGATTTGAGATTCAAAATCCTAGGAACTTAACGATTTGATAAATTAGTTGGCGGGTACGGAGTTGGTAGCCCCTGCTATAATCAAATGCATTATAAAGAGTACTTCAGTAGTTAACATTATGATTGACTGTTAGCCATTCAAAATATGAATATTGTATACTATTAATTGTAAAGTTTAATGTTTAAAGAAATTGGTAAAAAATCATTTGATTGGAAAATCTTTCTGTGTGAAACGTTCAGTCTCCATAAGAAACGCGTAGGTGGTGTTACTATCAGCAGCCACTTTGATGTAGCGCCTTCGCTTTATATTATTAAAATAATCAACCAGTATCTGTCACACTCCTGGTAAGTTAACCACTTGAATACCAAGCGGACACCGGTGTCCGGAACATATGCAAGAGAACACGAATGTCCAAGACATTTAAAAAATCAAATACTTAGTATTCTAATAGAATATAAGCAATATTTTGATGATTATGTGTAGTGCTATCTATACTGAGTCAATATAGGTTTTTAAAATATCGAACTCGAGTGTATATTAGGCAAAATTATTTTTCTCAAAAACACGCAGTATCTCTGGGACATATTAATGATTTATTTGCGTGGTATTCAAGCGGTTAAAAAAAAACATTCTATAACTAGTTATCTTCAACAATTTACTTCTCTCCATATTCTTTTAGAACTAGGAATATAAATAATCAATATTAGAAGCTGACACGTTTTTAAACACCTTTTTAAGCCTTGTCCGCTACCAATGTTGAGCATACGGACTTCCTATAGATTTAATCTCAACATAAGTATTATATATAATAATTTTGTATCCCTGTTGGTCGTTTTCGAAGAGTCTATGGATATAAAGATGGCTAGGAAAGGATAAGTGATTCTGATGATTTTTTTATACATCACAAACATCCATTCATGCCTTCGAACAAAAAAACATTGATCGGTTAAAAAATGAAACTGCCCGTACTGGGATTTGAGCTCGTGAGCGTAACCAAATTTAAGCAAAAAATAAAAACAATTTAAATCCCAAATATCTCAAATTTATTGTGATCCCTAAATTACATTTATCGAATGTGCCACTGTGTATATAGATAATTAAAAATAAACACACATTGTGTGAGTTGGAAAGAGATGGCGTTAGACGTCAATGTCCACAACAATCATAATAATAGATAACACGTGGAGCAGCATTTTTAAAATAAATTTCTCCACTGTTTTACATGTCATTCGCTTTTTACACGTTGTCTACAATAATGGCCTTGTAATCAGTCATAATGTAAATAAATTATTCAATCTATCCATGTCAATTTTGCCCAATCAGTTATTTTGTTTTGACAGTTCAAACTAATAATGTGAGTGAATGCTTTTGTGGCCAAGAAGAATAAGTTCGACATTCTCAGCTAAAAATAGTGAACAATTTACGTAAACGGTATCAATGTTATTATTATGATAAAAGAATTTGTTGAGTGTCGATAAAATCGCATTTTATTTTACCGAGTGAAGTTATAATAATATTATTATTATTCTGATATTTGAATTTCCTGTTCTAATATTTAAAATATGGCATTGTTTCTATTGTTATTGTTAAGTTTTGACAGTCTTTTGTTCTTTATTTAAACCCGTTTATTGACATTTATACGCAATTTATGATTATTGTGGTTTTTTAAACAAACGGAATACAAAACAATAAACGTTTACCTACCTATAATAAAAATTGTAAAATACGTAGAAATTTTATTCTTACGAAATACTTAAATTAAAACACACGCTTTTCTAGCTGTTTGATTAATTGCGTATAAATTAAATTTATGTCACATTTTAATATTTTATTGTATTAAACAATAATACTTTAGTAAAAAAACAGCATAGTGCTAAACAGCAGCACAGGATAAAATTAATAAATTAATTTCAAGTAATAATAAATAAACAATAATTTGTGTGTTTAAACTTTGTTTAATTAAATAAAAATTAAATTGTGTTTTTTTTTATTTCAGCCGACTAAAATTATAATAATATTGTGTAGTTTTTTTTATGACACAGTGTACTTACTAGATATATTCATAAAATAAAAAAATAAACTAATCCTTAACAGAATTATTAAAAGACGTCCAAATAAAAGTTAGGTGTAATTTATTAAAAACCTGTGTTGAATTTCATATAAATACAAGTGAATAAAGTGCCGATACAGTAAGGCACAAAAATAAGAGTGCTTACTGCAACTAAATGGAATGTTCTCAAACGTTCGACACGAGCAGCGCTAACGATTTAAGCACTGTTCAGGATACCATAGATATAGAAAGCTTGCCTTTAAATGGAAGTGAGTATAATGTTACTTTATTTTGTACGTTGAACCTGACATGAATAAGTGAATAGGTGTTAAATACCATCGCGGAAAATTACCGGGTATCGGGCTGAAAAATGTATACACTCAAACGATTTTTTTACAATGTAGATAAGTAAAAAAAGTGATCCAATTCATAGAAATATTGAATATTGGTTACCCTTAACTTAAAAAAACGGTGTTATTTAAAAAAAGAATAACTTTGTGTTATATAAAATCGTGTAAAAATGTAATAATGAAGTTTCAATAGGGGAATGACATAAAATATTAATTGAGAAAACACAATACTATTTATCGCCATTGTATACGTGAATTTTTATGAGGTACTGGACATAAATCGTTTTCATCTTTAGTAATATCTGACACGTATAATGGGTTGAGATCTAATGAATTAAGCCTTTTGTTTGTAATTACTGGCTTTTGAAATCCGTTACACGCGTATGTGTTTTTTGTTTCTGGGAAACGTGCTAGAACAAATAATTCGTGTAAAAAATATTCGTTATTTTTAGTGAATCGTGTATAAAAACACGTCTAAAAAAAGATTTGAGTTTAGTTTCTTATCAATATTTATTTATTTATTGTTAAAAATTAAAATAACAGTACATGACATAACAGCTGACGCTAATTCGCCATGCACTTGAAAAATATAAAATAAAAATACACAGTACATCAAATTCAACATAAAAAAATCAAGAAATACAAATTTATCAAACATTTCACAAATACCATCACTAAAAATGTCCACTTCTCTAGGAAATGCGTTGATTAATCGAACGGCCCTTGGAACTGGTGACTCATACCTCCTAAGCGAGGTATAAGTTTTTAGAAATAAAAGTTTTTGCTTATTGTTTCGCCCACGTAAGAATAAATTGGGAGCATGTAAATTAATAGTCATGAGAATTTCAGGATTATTAACTCGGCTATTAATTATATATGTCATCAATAACTAATGTTTGAATTCAAAAATTGTCTGTTTAGGGTGACTTCACTATTCCGTTCCTATAAATTTACTTACTGTGCTAATGAATAAGGCTCATCACTGCACTCCGTAAGTGTTTCTCCGACACCGCATTCAGTTGACAGCATCTTTTTATTGACAGCTGTTAAGCTCACCGTATAACCGCCCCTGCATATACAAGGGGTGCAATAATCCAATGCCACATTGACCGGCTGCCACTGTTCTTAGTCAATAATTGATGTCATTTTAAAATGATAATAGTTATGAAGCATTTTACAGCATGACAAATTAATAACAGTAATCTCGGTGAAATTCAATTCGCAACAATGTTGTAACAAAGAAAGTCTACATTTGTCACTGAGATGTTGACATTGTTGAGTGTTGTTTTTTCGCTCTGTATAAAACGTGCCGGTACGGTATTATCGAATAATAAATTCAACACGCTGCGATCTAACAACACAACAAAACAAAACAAAAAAATTGTATTCTAACGTTATTCGTAAAATTCAATTAATAAAAAAAGCCGCACGGAAACGTTATTATTATGTTTATTTATATTAGACATATTTTACAGGTATGTGTTTACCTGGGTAGCGTTTAAATTGGCTCGTATTTTTTTCGTCAGAATTTAAATTGCCATTGGTCAGAATTTTTATTAAATGGTCATAATATATCGGTCAGAAAAAATAGTCTTAATTGCAATGAAATTAAATAAAATCTACTAACCAAAATTGTTATTAAATATTCTGACCGTATAATATTTTTATTCTGACCAAAAATTGATTTAAATTCTGACCATTTAATTTGTTTCAATTTTAAAATTAACTTTCGTACTGTACATATCGTTTGTATTTTTTAAACCATGTCCGCTCCCAATGTGGAGCATATGGACTCCAGATGGAGTTTATCTCAACAGAAGTGTTTTTACGAGAACTGCTTGTTACTCAGTTGCTCAACCTCTCTTTTTCCAAAGAGAGTAGGGATAGAAGGATAGGTCTAGGACAGGATTAGTGGTAAGCTAATCGCTCTCGATACGCCCCGTTCATAGAATAGGATGGGTGAGAGGGGGGAATTCAAGACATCACATACATCCATGCCTTTGAACAGAAATTCATAAATCAATTGAAAAATCAATTTATAAAACTGTCCGTACCGGGATATGAACCCGGGCCCTCGGTAGCCGAAGCCAACAACGTTGACCACTCGACCACACAGGCGGCAGATTGGGTTATGAATGCAGATCGAAATATTTAAACATGTTGTATCTTCTGTTAAACAAGTTCAAACATATTACGTTTATTTATTTAGATATTAATACGAGCTAATTCAATTTTGTTGGCAGTTATTACTGGTAGAAACTTAACGCTTTTTAGCTGTTCAGATTTCTTATTTCTACAGCCACTCAAAGACGATTAGACCAGGGATGGGCGGTAAGGATCGCGCGAGCCCCTTGTTAAATTTTACCAAGGCCTGCGAGCCACTTGTTAAATTAAGAGAACAATATTCTCGTATCAAATAAGTATTAAAACTGCAATTTCTGTCATTTTCACGACAGCTTCAGAATACACAGTAGTAAATTTTTAGTCATTTAAATTGACAAGTTTACTGTAAATCACATATTGTTACACATTCTAAGTGTATTGAGTAACAATCGATCGCTTATTTAAGTATTGTATATAATGGCATAGGAGTGATAAAGAAATTCACTCCTTCCCCAGAACACCGAGAATTGCTTTGAGATTACGCGAACCTCTTGTTAACGGGTTAAACATATCGAAGTATTTTAGTTCTACAGTTTTTAATATTTTTTTTATGCGTTGATAGCTATTTCGGCTTTTGCCATCGTCAGAACTATATAATATCTTGTTAACGTATTTGCACCCAAAGGCTGGATTAGACGATTAAACGCTTTTAAGCTGTAAACATTTTGATCAGTTGTCGTTTATTCATTTGTCTCATTGGCTTCGGTCACGCTTCATCGACAGTAAGTTCTCTTCATAGTATTCCAAAAAGTCTATTACCAGTATTATTGGTTTTGCATAAATAGCTCTGAATCAATACATTTTTTTAAAATTAGTTGAAAATGTTCATAATACCGTAACCAGTATATCACATAATTGTAAAATAAATACATGAAAGTGTTTTTTTTAGTATAGTGCAAGTATTGAAAGTGAACACAGAACCGACTTTAGGTGTAATAAACGGTATGGAAGTGTCAATTGAAACAATAAAAAACGCATAAAATAAGCTAGAATAAAATAAACATCTCGTCTGGAGGCCCCTAAGATTTTGAGGCCCTAGGCTTCAAGCATTTTAGCATACAGGTAAATCCGACCCTGTGAAAATCTTGAAAAGAACAAATAATACATTATCTTAGTGTGATATTATCAATAAGTACTCGGTGATGACTAAGTATGTAAAATTTACATTCTTGATAACGGAAGGTTAAAGTTGTCTTCTATTTATTTTTCACTTATTGGAAGTCAGTGATTGACAATTGAAGATTTATATTCAGTTAACAATTTGATATCGCTAATGCATGCTAATGATTTATCGGTGCATGTTGCATTTTCTTCCTATTTTTTGTTTATTTCCTTATCAACTTCCTATACTCAATTTATTTCTTTCATTGAATGTTGTCGAAGCTATCTAGGACACGTTACTGTTATTTTGTAAATATCTTACGATATAAATATTCAGTGCTTTTTTCCTATGTAACGCGGTGGAACGGCGTTCCAGCCCCTCTTTTCTCGGAATTTTTATTTTTTTCATCAATATTCGCAATAAAATAATATTTATTTTGGTTCGAAAACTTTTGATTTTTAGTGAGATTGAAAATATATTTTTTTGAATCATTATAACAGCAAAAAATTCTAGCTGTATAACATAATTAAGCAAAGTAAAATCAATCTTTGAATCTGTTTATAAGTGAAATAAATCTCCAAGAACAAAATGGAAACGAAGTGGGTCATATTCTTCATTCCACAAATGCAGAGTTTCAGGTTAAGTTCGAAAGCGTGGGTGTTTGTGATATCTAAATTCTCTCTCATCCTTCCAATCCTAAAATAAACGAGGCAAAGTAAGAGCGATAAGTTAACCATTGTTACTGCTCCAGCCGTTTTTTCTATCCTTACTCTCTTAAAAAAAGAAACGTTAGAAACTGATTAACAAGGAGTTCTCGTAAAACAATCTCTGTTGAGACATCTCCTTTAGGAAGCCATATCATATGTTCCAAATTGAGAACGGGCATGGATTGGGAAAACAACTTGAAGTAAAAAGCTAGACAAAAAGTGAGTTCGTCACCTTTTTTTTATAAAAAAAAGCACTGGTCAATTATATAACAATTCTTTATATAAGGCGTCTAAAAGAAAACGCGACATATTCACTTTGTATGGTTAGTAGTAAACGACGTATCCGTGTTTTACGGTTAAAAATAATTGTGTTATCGATAGTTGATTGTATTTTGTTTCTAATTGAGAACAATATGCTCATTTTAATGAGTCAGCTAATTTTTTATTACAATAAATATAAGGTAAATAAAAGTTGACAAGTCTGCATTCAATTAACCGGTTTTTGCGTGTGTGACAGCATTCAATTTCAATAATAAGGTTGTTCTGTATTTTTTTTATAAAAAAAAAAACACGGCGATCGACCAACTGATGCAATTTTGCATGCAGTGTATGTTTATTAATTGGTTGATTTGATTCGCCAATTTTTGATATGAGAAGATAGCATTCTCCATATTTTGTCGAAAATGAGTTTGACAAAAGCGACGGTTTACATAGTCCTGTTTAGCTAACACGGCAGTTATTACATGGTTTTTACAGAAAATGAAAGTTATATTAAAAAAGCAAGATAGTACTTACTTATAAATATACTTAAAATTACTTTTTTCAGACGCTTTAATTGATTAATTGATTTTAGGATAATGAAGACAGACATTTTTGCATGCTCTGCAACTATTGTTTTTTATAAAAAGATTTTTAATACTTCTCTTTTTTTATCTCCACAAAAGGACAGCTAGAAAAAATACCCATATTCTTTTGGTAGGCAGATGTTTGCTCAATGAAAATAAAAACATATAAGAAATCTCTCAAAATATCGTTTTATCGTAAGATTAATGATAAAATGATTGAGAATATTTTTTTTAATCACTTCTTTACAATTCAGTTAAAATGCGTCATACTTTGGTCAGCCATATTTCAAAACAACCAATTTGTAGTTGTAGGCCCTATGAAAATAAAGCATCAATATATTTGTTTGTAGTCATACATACGTTTCTTAACGAATGACATAAGAAGTTGTTTGAGCAATGAAACAGTTTTAGTTATTTATTTTGTTACTGATATATTTATAACAGTAATAATATAAAGCTTATTTGATTTAATTCGTTCCTCAGAATATACGTTTTAGTTATTACGATAGTATTAAAAATAATATCACAAAAATACAAAAATGCGTTCTGGTTCTCACGGTGTTGAGATGATTTGATATGGATGATTGTTTGTTATTATCAATTCGAGATATCTCTCTTTTAGACATTTTTTTCACGCAGCACAAATGCTTTTTGTTGTTAGTGCCCCTGAAATATAAATACGTATCTATACATTTTTTAGTTAATGAATGACTAACAAAATACATTTATAGCCTGGCATAAAATATACTAATTACATAAGTATTCTACACTGTACCACCGCTTAGCTTAAGGTATCCAATCCCGGAGGCTTTTTCCAATCCCGGGATTAGGATTAGCTCACCGAGGAATTTAAAATCCTTAATTTGGTGTACTTTTTACCCAGATTATCTCCGAAAGTCTTTTTTTTTGTTTAGCTCACCGAGGAATTTGAAATCCTCGATTTGCTATGCTTTTTCCAAAGCTTATCTCCGAAAGTCGATTTTTTTTTCCAAAATCCTATCAATTTTCGAGATTTGCTCAAAATTTCTCAATCCCGAAATACCGGGATCGCGACCATGTCAGTCTCGGGATTTCGGGATCTTGGGATTGGATGCCCTACCAACGCTGTCAGTATTCGTATCGCAGAATAGTAAAACAAAAACATATTCACTTCTAGGCTGTTCACTGTCAATACTTTATGGAAAGGCATTTTAAAAACATATTCAACTAGGTATAAACTTGAATGATTTGCAAAAGATAAATACGAGAAAAACCAGCTATAACGAAGACAAAAACATGCTCGATCTATCCAGTTTGTTATTGCAATAATATTTCAATAAATTAAACTTAATAAGCGTACAAGAAATCGTTTTAAGTACATTAGTTTTGCAAATTAGATCTGATTTACAATGGAAGATTAAGCCCCAATCGCAATAAATGTTGGAGGCCCTGTTTTACGGATAACATAAAAATTTCAAGTAAAAATATATAAAAATCTGAACCGAAAGTATATGGGTTATATTATATAAGCTATGTTTGAAGCCCCTAAAATTCAGAGGCCCCAAGCTCGCGCCTCATTTGCTTATAAGATAATCCACCACTGCTGATTTGCCTATTACTTTCACACAACATAATTTTATAAGTACATATCGACTGTGGAAAGGAAAAAGGACGTAACCCACACACAGAAAAATTTACAGGAGGCACAAAAAACTTGTCAAAAATCTAATATTAATTTAAGAAATTGTTTAGGAAAAACCTTTTTTTCAGTTTTTTTTCTTGGTTATAATTTTTTACAAAGTCATCTTTTTCGAAATTAAAAGGTAAATTTAGATACTAATTCGGCATTTGAAGCTTACATCCTTTTGATATAATGTGTACCAAGTTGGATACACTGTGATTATCAAAAAAAACTGTTTTGAAAAAACTGTGCGTTACGTCCTTTTTCCTTTCCAAAGTCGATATGTAGATTGTTTGGTTTTATTCTATATTTTTAATGTCAAACGATTGTGGGGACATATTACATAATATTACTTAACATTTCAAAACATATCATTATGTTTTTACCATTTTTTGTGAATGGAGTTTTTCATATTGCTATGCAAATGTTGCACTGACTGATTGTGAGCGAGTCGATGAATTTCGTAAGGAAATAAATAGTGTTGTGATTTCAGCCGAACTTTAAAAAGTTATTGAGCCTATTGAAATATGAACATTTTTTTTTTTGTGCTACGGGATAAGCATATTCGTTATAACGTGCAGTTAATCTGTAGCCCAAGTCTGGGAAAATTATCCGCAATTATTCTGGAATTAATATTGTTTCTTTTTTTCTGTCAAAACTTGTCCACGCCTTGTAAGTTTGCCCTGTTGGTGGAATATCTAGTTAATTTTTCCCCCCCCATTTATTTTAATGATTATTATTGAAGTTATTTAAAGTCTGTGAATCACCTTAAAATTTTCACGGGTTTTCCATTTGCGTTTACGTTCAAAACAATATAATGTATAATTAATTATATAATAATTTATGTAAAATCGCCACGTTAAAATGATTGGAATATATTGTACAAACTAGTCATACAAAATTCTTTTCCCTCTATAGATATCTAAACGATAGTTCGGTTATTGTATTGCTAATGTTTGTAGTTAGTCAATTTAATAAAGTAATCAAAGTGTAATAGGATTAAATTGTTGGTATAAAAACTGCCAAAACGGTATAATATCTCATTAAGCGTCACTTAGCGAATAATTATTATTGTGAGGCCATATCGCAGTCTCCATTAAATATGGCACATTTCTTCTATATTTCGCCACAAACAAAGAGATCATTCGACGGACTTGTTTATATATTTATTTAACTACTTGAATACCAAGCGGACACAGGTGTCCGGAGCATATGTAAGCAAACACGGATGTCCAAGATATTTAAAAAAACAAATACTTGGTATTCTAATAGAAAATAAGCAATATTTTGATGATCACTATTAATTGTAAAGTGTAATGTTTAAAGAAATTGATTGGAAAATGGTTCTGCGTGAATAAAGGTTCAGTCTCCATAAGAAACGCGTAAGTGGCGTTACTATCAGCAGCCACTTTGATGTAGCGCCATCGCCTTATATTAATAAAAAAATCGACTAATATCTGTCACACTCCTAGTAAGTTGACCACTTGAATACAAAGCGGACACAGGTGTCCGGAACATATGTAAGCAAACACGGATGTCCAAGACATTTAAAAAATCAAATACTTGGTATTCTAATAACATATAAGCAATATTTTGACGAATATGTGTAGTGCTATATATACTGAGTCAATATAGGTTTTTAAAATATCGAATTCGAGTGTATATTAGGCAAAATTATTTTTCTCAAAAACACGCAGTATCTCTGGGACATATTAATGATTTATTTGCGTGGTATTCAAACGGTTAATAGGTGACTGACACAGTCGACAAAATGATATTCAAATAGTTATTGTTGTTTTATAGTCTTAATACTGGTAACATTAATCATATAGAAAATATAATATAAATAAAAACTTTTTTGCACTAATTATAGGATTTTTAATAAAAATAATATTTTTTAAAATTAGGCTCTAAAGGCTAAGACAAATAATAGATACATATTTTTCGTTCAATTTATAATACGAAGCAAAAAAAATAATGGTTACGTTGAAATGTAATTCAATGAAAAATATACAATGATGTATTTAATTTAGAATATATAGATTCGTTCTATACCTTAGAAAATAAAAAAATGCTCGTTAATAATTTTTATTCTTTTTAATTATGTTCGCTCGCAATTTAAAGCGATTTTTTTTTTTTTTGGTTTTTACTCAGTTGCTCAACCTCAATTTTTTTAAGGAGTGTGTGACCACTAATCGCTCTCGCTACGCTTTTGCGATATAATTTGAATCACATAAACACATGCCTTCGAATAGAAATTCATTCATCGATTAAAAATCAATTTGTAAAACCACGCAGCCGGCTATATTCTATAATGATTTGTAATTGTCCTTACTCGTATGATTAAAAGTTAATGACATTAAAATATTTAACAATTACAATATTCAACTAAACAAGATCCGAACGTGTAACAGTCACTTTGTATTGTGATTAATTATCACTTCTACATGATAATAAATGAATAAGTGATAAATAATAAAAAATATAAAACATGGAACGAAACGCCAAATAGCCGTCGAGAATTTTGAGCCGTGATTAAAATTTGAAAAATCTTTAAGGCACAAGTCAAACGAATTATAAATTCCATGGTCATTGTATAATTTAAGAAATTGACAAATGTTCGTTTAAGTATCAACTAAAGATGTATTCAGGAAACCTTTTTTCAAATTAAAGTATTTTTTTAAGCACCATAAACACCCATGTCTTAGAACAAAAATTGATAAATCGATTGAAAAAATGATATCCGTACAGGAAGTAATTTAATTAATGACGAACAATTTTACTATTTTTTTTATTTATACAGTTAAAATTCAATGTTGGCAACTTTTCAATTCCGAAACATCGGTATTTTCTAAACTGGTATTTAGGTATCGGAAAAACACCGAGAATACCGGGATCCCGGTTTTGGTGATTCCGGCATTGCATTGCAATCCTTAGCTGCATTCAATGTCTCCTCTAAGACGAGAGGTTAGCTGCGCGGAAAATTCAGAGGCTGCGCGGGCCGTTGCAACAAATGCGCGTCATAGTTTGTCATATTTGATATAAAAAAATAATGTTTTTATTTGTTTTAATTTCTATAATAAAAATATAATAATTTGATTATTTATTAATAAGTTTTTAATAATAAGCGTAACAAATAAAACATAAGAAATAACAGAACTCATTCTATTTTTTTTACATAAAATAAAATCAAGCACAAATTAAGTATATAAACTGTTTTTTTTTTTAAATAATTTTTCTAGTTTTCACTCCGTTCCTTACAACTAATCCTTGTATAATGTACTATCATTAGATGTTCATGTTCTGAGAATATATACAGAAAAAATAATTCTAGTTTAATTATCTATTAGGTCAATTAAGGTGTTTCCAATTTAAAAAATATATTATTTGAATATTTGCATTAGAGTGCGTGGGTTTTCAAATTACTGCGCGACCACGCGCGCGCATAGCTTAGAGGGAACACTGGCTGCAATTATTTGTTTTTTAACGCTTCACCAATACCACATAACCACCAGAAAATCTTTAAGTGTGTGTTTTTAATGTTTGCAGAGCGGCTCGTTAGATATTGTTATTTGTATCTACAATTCGCTCTTGATCGATTCTCCCATTTTCACTGTCCAGTAGATTTAGTCATGCTATTTCACGCCGTGTTTACGTTAAAAAGAGTATGCCGGCTTCGGTTTTAGTCACATGTATTTATTTCATTGTCAAAACCGGTCATGTATCATTACTTATCATCTTCCGTGAAGATGTCATTTCGTTTATTGTTGACCAAATAGGAAACGAACGTCGGAAAAATTAATCACTAATTATTTGTACCGCGTGATCGATCTACTGTGTTGTTATTTTGGTTCATAGATATGCATTATAGTGAGTTTGTTTTTTTTTTTAATTATTTAACTTGTTTGGAATATAAAATATTATCGGGTCCGTAGTGCAGTGTTCAACGTCGTCGACTTCCGTGACAGTACATCTCCGTACGAAAAGTATTTTTTTGAAATTGATTTATAGATTTCTGTTCGAATTCTGTAGTGTTTGTGATGTTTACAAATTCACTCTCACCCTTCGTAGCGAAAGCGATTAGCTAATCACCAGTCCTGTCTTAGTCCCTATTCTTTCTATCCATACTGTCTTTAATTCAAACGAGAGGTTGAGCAAATGTGTAACGAATTTGTGTTGAGATGCCTCTATAAATGAGCTCCATTTATGCTCCACATTGAGAGCGGACGTGGATTAAAAAATATATGATTTACTATCATACAAGGTCTGTAGCCGAGTGGTCAACTTTCTTGAGTGTCCGTTTAATTTGGTCACCGCTAGGGCACCCAATCCCGGGATTATGTTGATACCGATAACAGTATTTCGGAATTCACTATAACATTTAAAAAATCACATTTACAATATAAATATTTACTTCCATATTTAATAATAAAATAATACCATATAATTATTGTTGTATCACCCCAACATAATAAATGAAAATAGCTTATTCATATAAAATAACCCATATATTTTTTGTCTAGATTTGAATATTTTTTTTATTATTTTACAAGGATTTTTCTACCGTTTTTACGTTATTCGAAAAACAGGGTGTCTAATTTTTATTTCTCCTGGGGTATCTCATTCGCTTAATCCGCCACAGTTGGTCTCACTTCCTCTGATATGCTGTAGAAGTTGTATACGTCGTAGACAGGAACAGACAATTTTATAGTTTTTTTTTTTCATAGTTTTATACAAAATTCAGCTGCAATCATTTCTTTTTTAGGCGGGATAGAATTTTGTTTTATTTTATTATGTAAATATAAAATTATAGTCATGGACATGGGTGTTGGTGATACCCCTTTTCCTCGAATTGATCTCAAGCAACTGTGCCTAAAAATCTGTTGCCTCGGCCTTAAGCTGTATTGTCAGATATATTTAATTTTTAAAAATTAGGGATGTGTAGAAAAAATAAATATAAAATTATGATAATGTGATTAATCCTGAGATTGAAATATTGTGAATCTTGAAATCCGGAGAACACAAAAAAGGGTCCTGAATTGGATGCCCTACTCGTGGTTTCCATTCCACGGCATTGAATCTGCGTATAGATTATCCCTTGCTCTCGGATTAACAGATTTTCAGAAATAGTGTGCATTTGTAATGAGTCTTAATTTTGATTTGTTTGGTATTTAATGAATATTTATTTCTTTACTATCGGTTACAAATATGAAGTATACTAATGTTTAAGCTGACCTGATTTTAGCTTAATAAAACACACGTATGTAAATAATTGAGTTTTGAAATATTTATACTGAAATGCAACATATTTATTATGAAGATTTCGGAGATTGTTTATGGGGTATTGTAAAATTTATTTAATAAGAGTATTCTCGAAATGTTGGAAAAATATACACATCTGTAATTAATAATAAGAAATCATCTGTTTTGTAGATATCATAATGTTCTAGGATAGAAGCGGGGAACATTTTCTTCTCTAAAGGCTGCATTCATTTTTCTGATTCGACATAAAGCCGCAGTAAACATTGGCCAAAAAAAATAATCTTTCCAATTTCCAAAGCCCAGAAATTTGCGAATTTCTTAAAATTATCAGCGTGGGACCTTTTTTTAGGTCTTCAAAGGATTTTGATATCGAAAGTCTCAGGATTTACGAATTAACAAAAAATTACAGAATTACAGAAATGGCCAGAAGGCCGCACCAGGGTAGCCAAAAGGCCGCAGGTTCCCCACGCCTGTTCTAGATCGTGCATTTACTTTTTACCTTGCGGTAAGCCACCTACTGTTATTTCCGTAGCCCCATGGTTACATCCTTTGTTCTTACTGTCCCGAAAGGATAAGTGACTTAATAAATAGTGGTTTTCGTAAAACTTTGTTGAAAATGTCGAGATGCCCAATTCGGGAAAACGTTTTTAAATCAGTATATACAAATATTATATTGCATAAAATATATTCTGGAAACTATGTTTTAGTTGATGTCGGGTTTAAGTTAATTATCATATTTAAGTTTCTAGATTTTATCAATTTACACTCGAATATTCCCAGTTACATTTCCATTTTCAGGGTTACATCTTTTTAGAGTCACTTAAAAAACTCGCTAAAAAATTAAGCATTTTGATTTCCAGTTTTGGCCTCACTGCAATGATATTATTATTGTATTGAAAGATGACCACAGAAGTGTCATTTGACACTATTTGGCCGCTAGCCAATCAAGTTTGAACTTCAACAATTTATTCAATTTAGTTAATATATGTACATCATTTCTTTAGAAAAATGAAACATATACTATCAAGACACCAAATGAATAATAATATTTACAGTAAAACTGTGTATCTTTCTTGTATTAATTTAACATTTTTACATCGATGTATTGATCAAAGTCAAGGGTCAAAGTCAAGTCTTGTTAGTTGCTGATGACATGTAGAATGAAGGTACTCCATGTCAATCAATTTTTTTATTTAGTATTTTTGATATACCTATTGCTCCAAATAAATGTAAGTATTTTATGGGCAGTATACAGGGCCGGCGTTACCATGGCAAACTAGGCAACCGCATATGGCGCATAAATGAAGGAGTATTTTTTTTTATATATTAACCCTTTTAATACCCCATGATTTCTCACAGAATCTCCAAAAATACCCAGAGAAATATCTGTTTTTTAAGTATTTTTGTAAATTCATGAAAAAGAATTTAAAAAAAAGATATTTTGGTATTTTTAAAAATATTTTATGAAAAAATAACATTACAGACTTATTTACAGCCCTGACGTATTGTATTTAGAAAACATACAGAGAGTTTGGGAAGGGACACTCCATCAAAGAAATCAAAAAATTTGCATTATATATATATTATTATTCTATAATTACTATTTTACTGAGAAAAGGGGTTACAATAGTGTTTCTTTTACTATATTTTTATCTGCATCATTAAAACTTGGAACAAAAATTACATTTTAAAAAATTGAAATAAAAAAATACATCAGATTTCAACTTTTTTTATGGAAAAAACAACGCTTTGTGGGGCTGTATTATACATCTTCGGACCTGTAGGTGGCTTGGATGTCGAAGGTTAGGTTCCCTATGTTATGTCACATCTGATTTTAACTTAAATTATGTTACATACATAAAAATATATGTACCATTTAGAGAAGCCGATATATCGGCTCAAGGGTATTAAAAGGGTCAATAATATTAAATATCTTTGCAGTGAGCTCTAGGTGCCAGTAGTAATCAGTAGCTCGAGAACTTAAAAAAATCTTTGCCATCACAAAAAGTTCTGCTCTTTTTAGTGCAAAAAAATATTGAGCGAGAGTTAAAAAAAAGTTTTTCATTTTGGGAATTCCGCGAATTCCTGGGTTTTTAAAAATGGGAATTTTAGGAAGAGCTACTCATACAGGGTTGCCAGGCGTCCCTATTTGAGCGGGACTGTCCCGAGTTCAATCGACAAATCCCGACGTATACATGTATAAAAGTCTTCGAAATAGTGAATGTCCCGATCTGTGTTTTTAGAAATCTGGCAAACCTGTACTCATATACCATGGCTCAGAAAGAGATAAAGCGCACATACAATCGGCCATCACTTGTTGAAACTACCGATGCTGTATGTACAACGTGCCAATTACGTAAGAATTTGTTTTTGTGCAATGGTTTTTAGGCTCAATTTTTAGTGCAGAGACATTATAAGTAATTAAAAGATAAAAAAAATGTACAAATTAATAATAATATTGGTATCAGATTCAATATTGTTTATATTATTGTACAACACGCAGCACGATTTTAACAAACGTCATATTTTAATGCATTTTTTTCATTTAACCATATAAAGCGAAGTTTCCTCCTAATGCGTCAATAATTATTTCATCAGCTTAAAAATAAATCACGCACGTCAATAATATACTATTTTCCTTGTGTGTCAAGAGTTAATTCACCATTATGTCCACGGTCAGCGTTAATAATAGTCAATAAATTAGCAGGCATTTTCGATTCAATCTATGTCCGTTTTATATTATTTGTATATAATATGTATTACACTTTTATTCGCGATTTATATAAAAAAAATCGTCTGACAGAGGAAACAGAAATATGAAATCGTAATCTAACATTTTTAAACGTATGAACTCTCCCACTTACGGATGTGCATAGGGTTGCCAACTTTTCTGTGACTGGGACAAATAGCTCAAAAATGGTCATCATTATCAGTCAGTCATTACCTAGTTTTCCAAGGAAACTTTTTATCATTTATATATTTTTATACATATGTACATACAAATATGTAATATATATGAGTCATCAGTTTTCAAAATTGACCTTGTCCATTTTCATAATTTTGGAAACGAATACAAAAAAAGTGTTGAGAACCCACTTCATTTAAGAAAAAAACATATTTTACAAAATCAAATTGAAATAGATAATATATTCTTCAATTCGATGCAAGAAAATATGGCTATTATTACAAGGTATGTTTACATTTTCTAGGTATGTCTAAAAAAATGAAAATGGGCTACTCATATATACAATTTAGCATTCATCTGGGATACGGGATAATCCCGGCCAATCCGGGACGGTTGGCAACCCTGGATGTGACAAGTGTTTGATTCAATATAGAAACGCTGTTTTGAGCGACGCTAAAAATATCAATCGGATAAAAAAAAAAATTATAACGGTCCGAAATAGGGCTTGCGCGATGACGCATATATACATATTGGCAATAAAAAATATTTAAATTTCAGTCGATTCGCATCACAATACTGGTATTATATTATTTATATATATCTATAAACTTAGGCCTCGTATAACACGCTTATATGGATCCACAAAAAGAGTCTCAAATACTTGTTACACAAAATTTGAATATTCCAAAAAAATATCGAAGTATAATTAAATCCTGTAGTTTTCAATAAACAATAATAATGTCAGTGAATCATCATTTTGAAAAACTCTCGCTTGACATTCTATTTTTTCAATATCTTTTCAAGGTATGTAGGTTGCATGTTTTGTACCTCCAACGGTAGGCTGCCAGAACGTTAAATAGGGGCTCGCTTAATCTCAGAGCAATTCTCGATGTTCTGGAGAAGGAGTGCATTTTTTATATGCAATTCTTAAATAAGCAATCGATTGTTACTTACTACACTTACAATATGAATCAATATGGAATTTACCGTAAACTTATCAATCTAAATGCTAAAAATGTATAACTTTGTACACTGAAGCTGTCGTAGATAATAAATGTCAGAAATTACAGTTAGATACTTATTTTTTCTGAGAATATTGTTTTCTTTTAAATTGCCAGGGGGCTCTCCATCCCACTCCTAGATACCTCTAACACAAACTTCGTAAATCGAAATATTTATAGTTAGTTTTAGGGGCCAGGTAGTCTTATAATTTATTTCCATCATAGGATTTTTTTTTTGCACGCAAAATATGGCGAATGTACAATCGAACAAATTATCTCGACTCAGCTATTCAAAGTGTAGTTTAAGCAGGTATTCGTTATTTATTATTATCTTATACTACATTTAACCACTTGAATACCAAGTGGACACAGGTGTCCGAAACATATGCATGCGAACACAGATGTCCAAGACATTTAAAAAATCATATACTTGGTATTCTAATAGAATATAAGCAATATTTTGATGAATATGTGTAGTGCTATCTATACTGAGTCAATATAGGTTTTTAAAATATCGAATTCGTGTGGGTATTAGGCAAAATTATTTTTCTCAAAAACACGCAGTATCTCTGTGACATATTAATGTTTTAATAGAAAATTTAAATTAACTTTGATTATTCCACGTATTGTGTTACTAACTGTGACACGTGTTTCGCCTCTTTCAGAGGCATCTTCAGACTTACTATCGCAAAGTTTGCTTAAGTAATGAAGCAAGATTGATTCTAACATTTTAAAATTATGAAATTACAAAATGTAGTTTGGGGTTTTTTTCCTTTTATGGGGAGCAAAGAGGGGGGTGTAGAATCGAAATAAAGCAAACAAATAATGATACTAATGAGTTGCAATCAATCAGATTGGGATTTTTCCTTTTTAAGGGAAGCAAGGAGGGGATTTTAAAATCGAAACAAAGCAAATAAATATAATCATACTACTAATGACGTTAAACATTGCAAACTATTGAGGCGAAACACGTGTCACAGTTAGTAACACAATACGTGGAATAATCAAAGTTAATTTAAATTTTCTATTAAAATGAACTTCCACAAAGTTACCGCCGAAACCATCGAAAGTATATTAATGATTTATTTGCGCGGTATTCAAAAGGTTAAGACATTGGATGCGATTTCAATAGCAAGTGTCAACACCGTCTCTGACGTTGACTGATCGTCTCCAGGCGCAGCAGAAGCATATGAAGAAAACAATAAAACACGCAAATATCACGGCAGCTGATGACTTAATCCACGGTTTATGATAATATATTTCAATTGAATAAGCCGTTTGACATTAAAGTGACAGCGATCGTGAGTTTTATCTGGATTTAATGACAAAATTATTGCAAAATATATCCTTTTCTATCCATATATTATGTTAGATAAAAGTTATTTTATAATATACAACGCGCTGTATACAAATACAAGGATTAACGATGACATTTATGTTATCTCACGGTTGTATATTATAAATATATTGTATATACTTTATCTCAGTATGATATCTTAACAATAAGAAAGAAATATGATTTTATCTATAAATCGCAAATTATTGCTATTTATTTTTATGGACCTAGTTTTAAAATAGGTCAGTAAGTTATTGTATGATTGCTGAGGTCCTTGGTCGAGTGGTCAACGTTGTTGGTTTTGATTGCGGAGATCGAAGCTTACTCAGTTGACTTCCTTGCCATTTTTTTCTACTGCTTTTAATATTAAATTTTACTATTCTTTTTTTTAGTTATTAGTTTTAAATTTATAATTTGTCAACCTTGTGCAATGTTAATTAAATAAATAAATAAAACCACGGATTCAAATTCCAGCGATGATATTCCCGCTTGCGTTGACTTATTTTGAACTGTCTGAAATACTCAACACAATCACTTTTTGAGTATACCATTTTTTTTACAGACTTATTGATTTCTGTTCGAAAGTATAGATGTCTGTGAAGTAAACGTTCACTCCTAACAAATTTCCCGATGCTTTAAACGGGGCGACGTGAGAGGGATTAGCTAAACACTAGTCCTGTCCTATGTCCATTGTTCTGTCCCTACTCCTATTGATACAGAAAGGTTGAGCAATTGTTGTTGTAGAAAACATCTATTGATATAAAATCCATTCGACGTCTATTTAATCCAGATAAGAACCAAACATGTAATGTAAAAAATAATCAGCCGTAAGAAGTGCAAAGGGGTTAGGGGCGGTCATGGGCTGTATGAGGGGGGGGGGGGATGTTATATAAAAAATAGTATATCAAGCATATATACATTTTGCCGTCTGAGTGGTCGAGCGGTCAACGTCGTTGGCTTCGTTTACAGAGGTCACGGGTTCAAATCTCAGTACGGACAGTTTTATAAATTGATTTTTCAATCGATTTATTAATTTCTGTTCGAAGGCATGGGTGTTTGTGATGTCTTGAATTCCCCCTCCCACCCGTCCTATCCTATGAACGGGGCGTACCGAGAGTGATTAGCTAACCACTAGTCCTGTCATAGCCTATCCTTCTATTCTTACTCTCTTTGGAAAAAGAGAGGTAGAGCAACTGAGTAACAAGCAGTTCTCGTAGAAATACTTCTGTTGAGATAAACTCCATTAGGCATCCATATGCTTCACATTGGGAGCGGACATGGTAATATATATATATATATATACATATAGAGCAGTCAGTTCTCCATTTATCCACATTTTTAAGGGTTTAATCTTTTTTAATGAACTATTATTATTTAAAACAATATCATTGTGTAAATCAAAATATGGCGTTGGTCAAAAGATGGCTAGTGGATACAATTATTTTCTATGATCAGTAATTTGAAACAAAAACAGAAAAAGTGTTAAACCACTAAGAAAATTCATAAAAGTGGTGTGACAGTTAATTTAATATTTAAATATACATTCCGTTAAGATATTATTGACATAATTTGTTTGATTGTACATAAAATACAATTTTACTATAAACATAGACATGAATCTATGTTACATACGATAATACAAATAGATTATAATAGCTATGGATGTTTCCTTGGCAACAGACATTTTGTGATAAGATTAAATATAATATGCCAGACATAATGAATCGTTTACTTAACAATTGTTCGTATACAAGAGTTACATTTTCCAGGTTGTTAACCTATATGCTATCTATCTGTTACATGTGTCAGGTACTTTACTTTACTTTATTTATTGGTGAATATAAAGATTTAGCATAAAATATGTTGTGTATACAAGAGGGAGAGTTATACAATTTCAGGGAGGAATTACTCCCACATATTCAAGATTTTTAATAAGTTGTACATACATTTATTTCAAATTTAGATTTTAAACAGTGAAAGGTTTTATTAAGTAAAAAAAAATGACGGAATACAGGCAGCGGTGGGCTGCCAATACGTTAAAAAGGGACTCGTTTTATATTACAGCAATTATCGGTATTCTGGGAAAGCAGTATTTTTTTTATCACTTCGATGGAATTATATGCAATTCTTAAATAATCAAACGGTTATTACGTAATACATTTATAATATGTAACAATATGCAATTTACCGTAAACTAATTAATGTAAATGGCCAAAAATGTGCTACTGTGTATACTGAAGCTGTCCTAGATAATATATAAGTCAAAAATTGCAGCTATGTACTCATTTGGTCTGAGAATATAGGTTTCCCTTAAATTAACAAATGCTCGCCGGCTTTAGTACAATTGAACAAGGGGCTCGCGCGAGCCTCTCCGTGCCCCCTTCAGCCCAACCCTGAATACAGGGGAACATGAAAATATATTAAATTGTCCATACACTATACTTGCGCTAAGTAAAGAAGTTTATTGACATTATCTTAATTGTAAATTCATTGTAGTCGTTATGAGGACTAATTTGTAAACTTGATGTCCAGCTATTAAGAAATTATAGATGGTCATCAAATAATTGTATTAGTATTGATAAAAAATAGTGCTAATTGCTTTTTTGCGTTTTTAAAAAAAGGTTATGCATATTTTAAAAAAATGCAAATATTTCTACAGTGAAAATCAAGAGCATACTTAGTTGATCTTACTCACATCCAAGTAGAGTGTGTCGATGTACGAAACAATACGGATAAAAAATTTGAGAGGGTTTGTGAAAACATGCATAATGCAATTATCGATTGAAACAGTGATTAGGGTAAAGCACAAACATATTTACTTAACTTGTTTTTCTGTTTTTTTCAGGGCCAGAGAAAGAAAATCCACTAAGACGCACATCACAATGGAGGCGGCAAGAGTCCACTACCACAACTGGCGGCAGCTTAGACGGATTGAGGGGCCCCCTTAAGGCGTTGAGGCTACTTGTGCTGGTGGCCATCCTGCCAGCATTGCTTATTGCAGTGCCTCTTTACATGAGGTTTTTAAGATTACAAAATCGATATAGTTAACATTATAATAAGTTTTCTAATATGTAGAATTATCTTTAAAATTGACAAAGTATGTTCCAAAACTAAACCTTTTTGATTCAATCTAAGATTTTAATTTTGAAAATTTTAGAAGATTTTCAAAACAGTGCAATCTCCGGGTGAAGTTTTATATTGATTGTACGCAGTACTTTTTTTTTCACGTTACGCGATAGATTGGCGTTCCGGCACCATTATGACTTGAAACATTAAAAACGCCTAGAAAAAGGTGCCGGAACGCCGTTACACCGCGTTACGCGGAAAGAAAAGCACTGAAAATTGACACATACTGTTGTCAAAAGCAGAAAACAGTTGACAAACAAAAGTCAGTAATAAATCAATAAAATTTTGTTTATTATTTATTGTGTATTTAAAATTTTAATTATGAACTACGATTTTTAAAATGGGGCGTATCGAGTGCCATAAGTTAACGACTATTCTAGTCCTATTTTATTTATCACTATTTTAATCGAAAAATAAAGATCGAAAAAAAAATAACAATACGAAACAAAATTAATTGTTTTTCACAGTCCTTTCTTTGATTATGATTATGAGACAGTAAACTAAACGATTGAAATAAATTTTATAATACAATTTTTATATATTTTTAATTTACAGGTACCATGTCTTTTCGGGCCAGCTGTATCCTGTGGGAATGAGTGACATGCGGCTTATCGATAAGAAAGTCTCGACAACATGGTGTCAGGTAATTTAAGGCTTACGACACACCGGACGTAGTCAACGTCGCGCAAGTACGCTTAGTCATTTTTGAGAAGATGTGCTACCAGATGTGTATACGCGGCGTTGTTTACACCCAGTGTGTCGCAGTACCGACACTTACGTATTAATTTTATTTTATGAGAATGTTTACTCACCTTTAGGGTGTTCGCTGTCAATGCTTGTTGGAAAGGCATTTTATTTAACAAAAAAAATACTCATTTGTACTACTTTCGTTTTTATTTAATAAGGCTTACGTGTCGGATCTCACGGGTTTGAATCTCAATACCAACAGTATTTTTCAATCGATTTATCGACTTCTGTTCGGAGGCATGGATGATTTTGATGTCTGGAAAATTCCTCCCACACCCTTATATTTAAACCACTAGTAATGTCATAACTTTATCCTTTCTATTACTACTCCCTTCAAAAAAGAAAAAAGGTTGAGCAACTAAGTAGCAAGCAAATCTCGTAGAAAAAAATGTTGAAATACCATAACGCGACCACATGCACTACATTAGGAGTACACATGGCTAATTTATTATTACTATTTTGTAGAAGCAATTACTACACTCCAATGCAACATTCAACGCTTTCCTGGTGGACTCTCAACCCTCGCTGGCAAGCAAACTTGTTCCTGTCAGCATGACAAGGCAGTTGAGCCTCGAGGACGATATGAAAGAGTACTGGGGATTTTACCTTCTTCAGGGGTCCATCGTCACCGTCTCCACTTGCGTCAGGTGAGATTTAAGAATAGTCATACGCATTAAAATATCTTTAAAGATTTTATCTATCTACCCGTGTTGCGTGATACTAAAATTAGTCGGAGAGTTCTTTCGATCGATTCCTCGGTAATTTTGTATGAATTCGTTACGTATATAACATTGAAATCAATATAATTAAAATTTTATTGTACTCCAAGTGAGATAACATAACAATACAGTGGGATATTGCTGTATTTTATCACGGCTAGTTAACTATTCATTAAGATGTCGATTTTGGGAAGGAAAAAGGACGTAGCTCCACAACTTTTCAAAATGGCTTTTTTTATAATCACAATGTATACAACTTGTTACACGTTCTATCAAAATGACATAAGCTGCAAATGCCGAATTAGTATCTAAATTTAACTTTTAAGTGTTTAAGTGTTGGACCTGTCAAAATTGCAAACAGTAAAATAGACTTAGAAAAAGGTTATTCTTAATCAATTTATTCAATTATTATTAGATTATGTGAGTTAAACACCAGTTCACAATTCTTCGTGCACTTCAAATTTGTGTGTATTACATAATTTACCTACGACCAAAAATCATCATAACAGGTTTTTTGCGCTTCCTGTAAAATTTGGTATGTGTGGTTTACGTCCTTTTCCCTTTACACAGTCGATATGTAATGTTTTGTTTCGTTAATATTTAAGTAAGAAGAAATGTGAAATAGTGTCAAAAACGTGTAATTATTTAATGCTGTCTCAATTGCTGCTATTAAAATATTAAAGTTTCCTAAATATATCACAGCAATAAAGATTAAATCATTTATAAGTCTACCACGGCGGTTTGCTTTGCTTAGAATTATCTTTATAGTAGTTAAATACTTTTTAAATACACTTATCTCTAAGATTTGTGTCTAAGTAAGAAGGCAAATAATTTTAAGATTTATATAATCAATGAAGATTAATCTGTCATTCTGGAAACATCTAGAGATATCAAAGCAGTTTTCATAAACGTATTTACATTTCAAGTTTTCCTTTTGCTGTGAAAAAGAAAGAATGTTGAATGGTGTTACGCAGCTTAGAAACACAGATTTAAAGAAAAATAATTTAATAGTTGATTTTACTTCTTTGAAACAAGATATGTATTATGTTTTTTTTCGTAGCGTTTGTCCTAACTCCAGCATACGCCCCTTGTAAGCCCCTTATTTGTTAATAATCAAAATAGAAAATTGACATATTTTTTCTAGGGGATGTTTGATCGGTATTTAAATTAATGCCATTTTTTCTATAGTTTTATTTCACAATTCTCTTGCCGCCAAAAAAGTGATTTTTTGCGAAAGTCTTTCGAATAATTAGTAGACACCCATATCATATAATATTGGAAAAAAATCAAACACTAATAAATATTGAAGAAACCATTTATTATAAAATTGTTGAAACGTATCAATTAGTAAGCATTTTCAACTGATACACGTTAAATCACTCAATAAACAGTAACTAGTAATTCTCATACAATTAACGATTCATACTTTTTTCATTGTTTTCAATGGCATATTTTTGGTATGGTGTAACAGTATTAAACAAACTATTTTGACTAGGTGGCCTGGAGCATCACTGATCATGATCCGCGGTCATAAACATCTTCAAGAGTGTGCATATATTGGAGACGACTCATCCGAAGAATTGGAGGAGATCCTTAGGGCAAATGGAGGCAAGTTGGACGAGGCTACTCTGAAGAAGCTAATGGCCGATTCTCCGACTAATAAACCAGGTAGGCGAAGATTTCAATGTATTTTTGACACTGCTATAGGTACTAGAAGTTTTAATTAATTTTGTTATTATTGTGAAATCATTATAGTCAAACAACTAACTACAACACATGCGTCAGTCATAAAACGACAGAATACAAGAGTTCATCTTCAGAGTATTCTGTTAGGAGAATTCGTGTTTGAAAAAATCACCGAACAATTCTCTTCACATTTACGGAAATATTAGAATCCCGCGAATCGTTTTTTTAAATACCAGGCATAGTTTAAAATAAGTGATTCTTGGAGAGAAAAATAAGGATTCACTCACAAGAAGATAACTTTCCAAGACTAGCACTGCTTTATCAACTTTGTTTTCAAAATTGATACAAAGTCAAAGAAAGATTATTCTCAACATAACATAGTTTTTGCTTTCAAATAAATACAAATCTACTAAACGTATTCACATCGCTCAGCCAATAAGTTACTATTTGAAAAAATGAGGACAATGTGAAACACTGCATTAATATTCTAAAACTGTTATTTTTAACACGTGTGACACCTACTAGCTATATGGAAATTGTTGAGGAAGAGAGACTGGTTTTTCCAATCGATGTATCCTCATTTGGTTGAACATTTTGTTGTCCATTTACGGATAATTGTTTTTTGTCTGAAAAGAATTACGATATTATTATATACGTTAACACTTTGTCTACCGGTCAATATTGAAGTAAAAGCTGTTGTTCGTATATTACCCGTAAAATGGCATTATTATGTATTAATTAGTATGCTTTCAAAATGTTATCCTTTATAATTTAAATCACGAATCACTGTTAGTTTTTTTTTAATTTTTTTATAACTATCAATATTTTAATAAGAACACAATATTCCTCAGTAAATAAAGTGGAATAAAGTACAAAGGAGTATTGTGTTTTTACTAATGTAATGCCTTTCCACCAAGTATTGACAGTGAACACCCTAAAAGTTATCTATTATATATAAAAGGAAAGACGTTTTATTCAAATAGCTAAAATACTAATTTGTTCTAATTCCACTTTTATTTAATATGATCATGACCGATTTAGCTCATGACGAAAATGATCAACTGATCAGAGAATGCAATATTACAATTTTATTTATTTATAATTGTTTGTTACATTTTACATTCTAATAATTTAATTTTGTTTTGTATAAATATTATTATAATACTGATAATGCTCTTATCGGTTGATAATGCTCGTCATGAGTGAAAGCGGTCGGATCATATTATATAACAGTGGAATTAGTATAAATGGGTATTTTATTTTTAGAATACAATGTCCGTTCACATTGTGAAGAATATATAATTGTAGTCCTTATTGAATGATCCTTTTTTTTCAACGTGAGCCACTTGTTCTTATGTCGTTCAGAATTTCCTCAGTGAGAATAAAGGTATGAAGATTATTTCAAGATAATAATAGTGGTCAGTTGATGAGTACAAATGAGTGTTTTATTTTTGAATATCACACACAAATAGTAGTAATTATTTATTTTGAGAATGAGAATTACCCCAAGATTGATAATAATGTAAATTATAATACTATTCAAAAGACAGTTATGATGTTATTTCACATTTGCCTTAAATTTAGATACGATCGATTTGCCTAGTGAAATAGGTAGTTTAGTCGTTTATCGCAGTATGTAAAACACATTCAAGTATTTTTTACACCGTGTATAAAAAAACATGTACAAAGTGATAGAATTCATAACAAAATTAAAGATGAGTTGCCTGAATTTAAAAAAAACATTGCGGTATAAAGCATCGTAAAAAAGGTAAGAACGAAATTCAATTAGTAAATTATACACTAAATAATGTTCATTATATTTTAATTACTCAAAAATAATGCTATCAATCGCTAATTGATTATATATGGGGACTTATAATGTGGGACCGGACAAAAGTCGTTTTCATCGCTAGAAATTTCTGACACGCCTAATGTCTTAGCATCTAATAAAGCCTTTTGTTTTTTTATTACTGTCTTGAGTTATTGAATTTTTGTTATTAGGAAATCTGATATCCGCTTCGTGTTAATACAAATAAATCGTGTATTCGTCCTTTCAAGAAGACCGTGCTATTTCTAAATCGAGTAAAAAACATCTGTCTTAAAGTTGAGTGTAAATTATAATAACAGTCTTATACTTACAAAACTGTACTTTACTACAAATACAGATCGAATACTTCTACATGCTTTTTTTTAAGGAGCATCTCATAATATTATTTCATAATAAATTGCACAAGCAGTATATGCAACAACAAAAAAACTGAATTATGTAGCAAAACACAGCAAAAGAGTAAAGAAATAATAAACGTGTATTACAAAACCATCCGCGGAAATTATCAATGAGAAACCATTTGACCTTACTCTCAAAACTGCCATATATTAAATATATCAACTGTGGAAAGAAAAAAGGACCTAATTCACAGTTTATTCAAAACAGTTTCGATAATCACAACTTATTCAACTTGATACACGTTCTATCAAAAGGATGCAAGCTGCAAATGCCGAATTAGTATCTAAATTTAGCTTTGATGTTTGAAAAGATGACTTTGTAAAAAATTAAAAACAAGAAAAAGGACTGAAATAAAGATTTTTCCTAGACAATTTCTTTAATAAACCCTTTGAGTGGTGAGTTAATTTTTACTCAATTAGGTTTTTTCTTATATTTTGATTATTTTAAGTATTGCCGCACACAAAAATATAAAAAACTAAATAAAATAAAATAAATTAAAATAAATTAAAATAAAATAAAATAAAATAAAATTAAATTAAATAAAATAAAATAAAATAAAATAAAATAAAATAAAATAAAATAAAATAAAATAAAATAAAATAAAATAAAATAAAATAAAATAAAATAAAATAAAATAAAATAAAATAAAATAAAATAAAATAAAATAAAATAAAATGAAATTAAATAAAATAAAATAAAATTATATTAAATTAAACTAAATAAAATTAAACACAATGCAACAAAAATCTCACGTTGCTGGGCAACGGGCTTACAGCTAGTTAGTTATTATTTGAAAAAGTAAATATTTTTTTTAAATTATAAAACTCATAGTTAAAAATGTAAAGTAAACTAGTTCTAAATTACTTTTGAATATTTTTCTAGAAGCTATTACTTCGCTTTTGCGTCAAGATCTTTTTTGCTCTCATCTGTCTACGTGTGCCACTCTACAGACGTCGATTCCAGAAAGGAATCGATCCCAAATAGAATTTTACGCTCAATGTTATATGGCTACCGATTTGTTTACAAATGTTACCCTTTTTTAAAAAACATTTTCTTCATTTGCTGTACAAAATAAAAATAATGTGGTGGCCAAAAGTCACTGGTGGATGTGTCTAGTATCCATATCTGAAGAAATAACAAAAACTCAATAAAACATGTACGTTGATACTCATCCAAGGGTTATGTTAATTAAACATTAGTTTAGAAGTCTCCGTACACTTTAAGGTTGTGTATAATTCATAATTTGCATATGGTCCAAAATCATCAAAACACGTTATTTGCGCCTCCTGTAAAATTTGATGTGTGTGGGTCAAGTGCTTTTTCCTTTTCACAGTCGATATATTGATAGCATATATTTGATATATGCAATCAGCTATTCAATTATAAATGTCAGATTATAAATAAATAAAAAAAGCACCCGCATAAGCAGTGATAGTTTTCACGTAGTGTAAACATGACATCGTTATCTTTATTATTACTTAAAATGAGTTCATACATTTCACAATAACCCTGAGCAGGTAACGTAAAAGTCGATCTTTTTTAAATCTATTTACATCTTATGATCTTAATAAAAGTAGGATGAGTATAAATAAAAAAAAAGTTAGATGTGATAATAGAAGTTTGTGCATAAAGCTAAAACGTAAAAATGAAATGGGTAAATTAAGCATACAAATTAATTAATACCAGGGCTGTGGAGTTATTAAGAAATAAGACGTCTCCGACTCCGACCATACATTGAAAAAAAACTTTAATTATTTTCTAGGCTCAATCAATTTGAACACACAATTTTTTTAACAAAGACTCGAAGTTTTTAGTTTTTTCAAACACGACTCCAGTTAATACAGTCCGACTCCACGACGCCAACTCCACAGCCCTGGTTATTACTTAAATGGAATGGTCCAAAAGCTCCAGCTCAAACATATTATAATATGTCAGTTTTAGGGGAAAATCAGACTATTTTACTGAAGTATCATAATCAATGTTCCCTCTAATTTTCGGAAGGTTATGTGCGCAAAAATTATTGGCTGTGCAACTTTGACAAGAAATAAAAAGATTTGTGCGCCATATGACGGTATTTAGACATACTAAACGAAAAGGTTGATTTTTAATAATGATTATAATTAACAACACTATTTAATGTCAATTAATTTATTCTGGTGATGATATAGCTGATATAATTTTTGTGCGCTCACTCGGCGAGCTGTGTGCGCGCGCACACGCGCACAGCTTAGAGGGAACACTGATCATAATATATATATATTTTTAATAACTGGAGCTCAAAATACGTAATTTTATTATAATTTTATATAGAATTATAATAAGACTCCAATAACATTATAATTCGACTGTTGAACAGCAGCGTAGCCACCTCATGGTCAGCGGTAGGCTGCCAATACGCTAACAAGGGGCTCGCTTAATCTTCAAGCAATTCTCGGTGTTCCGAGGAAGGAGTGAATTTTTTAATACTCCTTAGGAGTCCTATGTAATTATATGCAATATTTGAATAAGCAATCAATTTTTAATTAATACTAGGGCATCCAATCCCGGGATCCCGTTCAATTTCCTGATTCCGAAATTCCGGGATTGAGATGGCCGCGATCCCGGGTTTTCGGGATTGAGAAATTTTGAGCAAATTCTCGAAATTTACACGAAATTGGCAAATTGAAGATTTCAAATACCTCGGTGAGCTAAAAAAAAAAAACGAGTTTTTGTGAGATTCTGGGAAAAAGTATACCAAATCGGAGATTTAAAATTCTTCGGTGAGCTAAAAAACAAAAAAAAACGAGTTTCCGTGAGATTCCGGGAAAAAGTATAGCAAATTGAGGATTTTAAATTCCTCGGTGAGAAAATCTCAATCCCGGGATTCAAAATAAATCAATCCCGAAATCCCGGGATTGGAAAAAAGCTTCGGGATTGGATACCTTAATTAATACACTTATAATTTGTAACAATATGCAATTTACCGTAAACTAATCAATGCAAATGGCTAAAAATGTACTACTGTGTATACTGAAGCTTTCGTAGATATTATATATTTTGTCAGAAATTGCAGTTATGTACTAATTTGATCTGAGAATATTGTTTTCTCTTAAATTAACAAGGGGCTCGCGCAAGCTCTTCCGAGCCCCCCCCCCCCCCAGCCCACCTCTGCTTATGGCAGAGTCATGCATGTACGAGGGCCCAAGAAAAAGGGGGGCCAAATTTTTACATACTCAATATAGCACATTGCCTTGTGTGATGTTTGCATTTGGGTACCAAATTTCAATCTAAATCACTGGTCTAGAATGGCAATAAAATGTTTCCACAGTTTTTTAAAAACAGCTTTTTTTGACAATCACAAAGTATACAGCTAAATACACTTTCTAACAAAAGGGTGTGAGAAAAAAAATCCGAATTAGTATCTAAATTACACTTGCAAGTTTGGCTTGCAAAAATGTTTTTCTTAAACATTTTATTAGATTTATATTTGGTTGAGTTAACAAAACACCCGATTATTAGTCTTCGTGAAATTCTAGTTTGTATTTATTTCATGTTTTGAAATTAGTCCAAAATCAACGAAAAACATTTTTTGTGCCTCCTGTATATTTTGTGTGGTTTACGCTTTTTTGCCTTTCCACATTCGATTTATTATTTAATTAATAAAATTCTTTATTAAAAAAATCAAATATAATAATTCCGAAAGGAGAAGATAATTGCCGATAATTTTTATTTTTAATTAGTCCAATAAAATCATATATCGTTCATATTATTTGTTAAAAGAATGATTTTGTTATGACACTCGTTATCATGTTTTTCAAAACAATTAAACGACCTATTCGAATGTTTATTTCATCCAAAATTATATATGTATATTAACTATTGATATTTGCAAGCCACAAGTTATATTAATTAGTTTTTTAAGGTTTTATCCTACCTTTATAATAGCTCACCCCTGATTGCTGGTGGGAGCTCCGAGGACCTCGCACGAAGCCCTTTATAACTTTTGGCCTACGACGGCGATCCTCTTGTTAAATTAAGGGTAAACAATATTCTCAGATCCTTGTGCTATATAAAGTTAGAAATGTACATATTTCAGCTGTTGATATTAGTTATTTAACGGTGCAATGTTACATATAATAAGTATATTGGGTAAAGTTTGATTGCTTATAATTTTGTAAGTGTTAAAAAATCCACCCTTATCCGCAACACCGCCACCATTTTCGAAATGAAAACGAGGTCCTTATTAACGTATTGATAGCCCACCGCTGACTTTTGTTGTTATATCGACCCACCACGATAGGTGGAAAATCTTAACCGACAATTTATAAATTTTACAGAAGAAGGTTTTTTTTTAAATTACTCTCATATTAATTTCGATAAAGGAATTCCTTAAATGCGGTTAGTAAATAGTAATATATGGTCAATATGGACTACATCCATTTATCTAGATCAGCGTTTCTCAACCGCAGTGCTGGCGCGTGGTTATTTGGCGCCTTAGGTAATCCAGAGATTTTTTCAGCGCTTCCCAGAATTTCCAATTTCAAAAACCCAAGAATTATCGGAATTCCCAAAATGAAAAAATGTTGAACCTTTTATTTTTTACCTCTCCCTCAATATTTTGTTGCACTATTAAGAGCAGTACTTTTTGTGATGGCAAAGTTTTTTTAAGTTTTAGAGCTACTGCTTAAACCTCACTGCTATTTAATATTATTCAAGTATAGAAAAATATTTCACTTCTCCATTTAGGCGGTTTCCTATTTAGCCTGTATGTTGGCGGCGGTCCTTCTCAACCAGGGTACACGTGGAACAAGCGATAACAAGTAAAAACGCTAAAATGCACAGGTCCTAAAAAATATCAGGTGAATGAGATAACGTTCTAAACTTTTTGTCACAGACGCCGTAGGTGATATTGAAAAATTATTGGCTTAAAAGACAATTTACTTAATTGTGGCGCTTAAATTTTTTTGCCGATTTTGGGTCGATATTTTCTCATTTTTACAGCCAAATTTTGACTGTAAAGTGTTGCAAAATTTGTTGTTTATAGTAAAAGCATTAATTGAAAACGTTAACAATACATCCAAGCCAATTCCCCTTTAAAGGATTTCTCTTTATTGTGTAACATAAATTTGGCACGTGTTTGATTTGTCACTTGACGTTTCGTATCGCAAAATGGCAACCGACGTGTGTTGGGGATCAATCTAATTCTACATCACATTCGTATCTCTTCAAAATATTATTTGCCAACGACAATTATTTTCAAATCCATTTGTTATCTGAAGAGCGGGGCTTGGCTATTGCCTGCATATCAATTTTTATTATCTAATTTAGGGGTTGTCAACCTGAAATTAACGCTTCACAATTGTGATTGTAGCCGAGAATAGCAAAGTCCTCGTCGGTTACCTCGATCAATGATTTTCCCTTCAAAAGTATATTCGTCACCTTAAAGCGACATTGGGATAAGTCGAAAATACTAGTTTCGAGATACTTTTTAAAACGCGTATTATTCTTTTATTTAGTTTTTTTTACGGCTTAAAATAAAATAGTCTTTTTTTTGTATACTATTATTTGTATCTAGTTAACTCCTCCATGCCCATGATGTATTCATAGCTAGTTGAGCCATTAAATCATTTTAAGCATTTATAAATCAAATGAGGGTGAAAATTAGACCTAAAATATATTTTCAAGCATATATACATTTTTAAATTATTTTTAGCTTCTAACATAGGTTTAAATACTGTCGATAAACAGTGAAACTGAGATGCCATCATGGCAGGGAACGTGATTTTTTAGGATGGCATGTTACGGGTTAATCTCGCCGATGCTTTAAAGTTTCAGGGCAATATCAATAATTGTAAGTGTAAGATTTTTTAAAAGGGGTATTTTAAAAAATATATATTTCAGTGTTTTATTTTGAAGGTTTACTTTTCAGCAATCGATAAGCATACTTATCTTAAAATCGTATTTTTCACTTTACCTCATTGTTGCTATATGGTAGCGAATTATGTGTCTTGCCTACATTTTTACCACTCACCCGATATCAAAGAAACAAAGCAATTAGCTGGACTAGATTTACTAGTTTTATCCCAGACGCATCCTTCTGTCCACAGTCTCTACAAAAAGAGACGCTAAGTATCTTACAACCAAATCAAAAAGTTATACTGTTATCGAGATGGTTAATATTATTTTCAAAGAGATTGATTGAAACTTTCGCGGGCGGCGTTTTATTACGTTTTAAAAAAATGGTCTTCTTCCATGGTTAATATTTAAAAAAAAAAAAGCAAACAGCGAACTCATTGAAAGTGATTATAAATAATAACATCGTTGGCTATAATTATTATTAAAAATAAGCACTTGCAAATTTATTTGGATTGAATCGTTCAACTTTGAATTAATATTATAATTTAAACTTCTCGAAGTAATATCCTTTTGAACAAGGGAGCAACAAATGAACCCCCTTATGCCACCGGCACCAGTTTGTGCTTAGAACATGAGCGGAACGGAGAAGCTTAAGGCGATAAGAATCTGTACTTCTTTCATAGTGAAGGTACTAGACGCTAAATGGATTAAATTGAATACTAAATTTGAATCGTTCAAACTATGTAAATTCTCACAGATTTTGTCACTAACAGCCCGGGTTTCATCTTTCGGCATATTCAGTGCACGAATGTTTCGTGTTTATATAAGAAATAAATGTATCATTGAGTATATTAAACATGCCGGGATCTCCACTTCTATACCCTATATAAATATAATCATAAAACCTTTGCCGACAAACAAATAAATATAATTCTTAAAACTACTCACTACTCAAATCTGTGGGCATTCCCATAAGCTTATCCTTTTCACCAGCAATGGCTTTAAGCTCAATGATACATTTATTTCCTATATAAACACAAAATATTCATTTACTAAGCGTCAGTTCAAGTTCATCCGTGCAATTGAACGCCTGAAGGTGCCGAAAGGCGAAACCCCGGTCGTTAGTGACAAAATCTGTGAGAATGTACATAGTTTGAACGATTCAAATCTAAAATTTCGACTGAAGGTGCTTAGTGGAATTTCAATATTAAATTTGAATTGTTCAAACTATGTACATTCTCACAGATTTTGTCACTAACGACCCGGGTTTCGCCTTTCGGCATCTTCAGGCGTTTAAGTGCAAGGATGAACTTGAACTGACGTTTAGTAAATGAATGTTTCGTGTTTATATAATAAATAAATGTATCATTGAGTTCAAAGCCATTGCTGGCGAAAAGGATAATAAGCTCATGGGAATGCCCACAGATTTGAGAATTAAGTAGTTTCAAGAACTATATTTTATTCGAAAGGCGAAACCCGGGTCGTTAGTGACAAAATCTGTGAGAATGTACATAGTTTGAACAATTCAAATTTAAGATTCAAATCTAATATTGAAATTCCACCAAGCACCTTCAGTCGAAATCTTAAATTGAATACATTACCATGGCATCGGTAAAAATGTTTGGTATGAAGGTTTGATCTATAAGCGGGCTTGTGGTATAAAGGTTGACGAACCCTGATCTAAACATTAAAATTCTCTTCACTTTATGTACCGAAGTAACATGATTATTTTATATTATAAATGTAGATGTTTGTTTGTTTATAATATATTCTTATCAAAAGTATACACTCTAAATTATGAATCGAAATGCCTTGATTAGAATAGAAGATATTTCAATTTGCTTACAAATTATAGTGAATTTAGTAAAATTATAATTTTTGCGAATTTTTCGCAAAATTTTATTTAAAAAAACGTGAGGTCGTTAAGCTGTTAATTGCAGTGGCGTAGCTAAGAATTTGGGGACCTCATGCAAACGTCGCATAAAGCCCCCCACGTAATTTGTTATATAAATTATATATAAAATTTGCCCCCCTTTTTCGCTGGGCCCTCATACATGCGAAAATCTGCTATGAGATAGCTATGTCGCCGCTTAGTTGTATTTAAGGACATGGAAGGCCCCAGGCGCAATCAAATGGGGAGGCCCTGTTTTTTGGATAACATGAAAGCGTCAGAAAATTTGAAGTAAAATAGCAAAAATATATATAAAAATCTGAATAAAAAGTATATGTGTTATAATATCATATACAAGCTATTTTTGAGGCCCCAAAGATACGGAGGCCCCAAGCGCGCGCTTCGTTTGCTTATAATATAATCCACCACTGGGCATATATATATATATATATATATATAAATAATAAAATACTTTTTGTACTAATTTCACATTATTTATTAAGATCAGGCCCGGTTTCGCTCACCGTGACATCATGCTGACAGAATAAAAATAATCGTAAACATGTATACGGTTGGTCCTTTGGTTTTGTTGTCGAATTGCAAAGAAATTCTTTAGCATTTTGAAGGACATAAACTTAAAAATGAAATTAAAAATGTGTTCTTCAATGATTTGTTTTGATTTGAAATTAAAAAAAAATACAGTTAGACTTCAAATATAGCGATTAGTTAATCGATTCAACACCCTCCGAAACCTCATATTGTTGATACCATTATCATATAGAATAATTTTCCAGGGAACATGACAAGGCACTCCATGGGAGTCCTGTTTCGGGATCCTCGTCCTCCAGCATTGAACCTTCCAGCCAGGGCCAATGACAGCGGCGAGAAAGATACTCCGGATCCGCAGGTGATGCTCGATCGATTACTATTTTTTTATATAATTACTTCGTTAATCTGACAAAGCTGGACAGCTTTCACATACGGCTAGATCAGTGGTTATCCCGTATGTTTTTTTTACCGTGGCTGCATCCCTGCCCATCCAATTCCGGATCTTTTTTTTGATATCGAAATTGAAGATTTTTTCAATCCATTTACCATAAAATCGTGTGTAAATTTGGGATTGACAATTTTTTGCTCGGCGATTTTGAAATCCTTTATTTACAAGTTTTTTTGTCGATTTTCGGGATAACGGGATCACAAAATTTAACGGGATCCCGGGGTTGGACGCCCTAAGTGCAATCAATTAATTACATTAGGATGTTTAAATGCGCGAAACGTATTTTAATTAGTTATAATGTAAATAAAGTGTCTGGAAAAATAATTGTTACTCTAATACCGTCATAATTAATTTTGATAGCTCATTAATCATAAAAAAACTTATGTTAACAACCTGATTACTTTTTACTCATCTAAAGATAAAAACTATATAAAATGTATTCAAAATATTATCTCGGTACATAATGTAGATTACAGAAATAATAAATTGATAAAAAATAAATGCTAGACTATTTTGGGAGAAATTTAAGTTAACGCTATTTTTATGTCAAAATGAAATTTAGTTGGTATTATATCATATCGACTGTGGAAAGGAAAAACGACGCAACCCACACATGGCAAATTTTACAGGAGGCCCAAAAAACGTGTTCTGATGATTGTGGGCCATATGCAAATTACGAAATATCCACAACCTTGAAGTGCACGGAGACTTCTAAACTGGTGTTTAATTGACATAATCTAATATTAATTAAAGAAATTGTCTAGGAGAAGCTTTTTTTTCATGGTTTCAATATTTATAAGCTCACCTTTTTTCAAACTTAAAAGCTAAATTTAGATATCAATTCGGCATTTGCAGTTTACATCCTTTTGACAGAACGTGTATCAAGTTTGATACATTGTGATTATCGAAAAAAGCTGTTTTGAAAAAACTGTGGGTTACGTCCTTTTTCCTTTCCACAGTCGATATGTCAACGGTTGGATCAATCGAATTAATTCTGATTTAGTTATTGATATCTAAGTCTCTTTTTTGTGGTCTGGTTGTTTTAATTTTGTAAATTATTAATTCTATTGTATTTTAATATTACTCATTAACTTAAAAATTAGTTATATGTTTTTACATGGGGGGTTTTATACACGTTTTGGATTAACGCGGTCCACTAAAAATAACAAATACTATATTTTTAAATAAAGTATTAAAAAAGTGGATTTCCTGATAAGAAATTCAACAACACAGAACGACAGTGAAAATCAAAAGTTTTCATTAGATTCATTAACACATTAGACGTTGACATTTTTAGCAATGAATGCGATTACCGTCCAGTCCCTCATAAACGCGCGCGTATGTTATATACGTAAGTAGCGATGAAGGTTTTTTTTATAATATGTACCAATAATATTTTGAAAATTTTATTTGCTCTGTTTTAATTAATTACATTTTTTAACAGAATTGTCGACACGTTGTTATTTTTAAAATATCACGATTTTTAAAATTTACAGAACCAAGCATTAATTTTTTAATGTATTTAATCATTTTTTACACCGTTTTTAATACACGATGTGTAGTGAAACGTATCTACCATGCCAAAAAAAGAGTTAAGTGGATAATGAATTAAAATCGTTTATCAGCAGAAATGGTGATGTGATATACAATCTATTTAATTTTGTATTACTTCATCATTGGATCAGGTCCTGAAGTTGATCTTGGACCAGCTGCGTGCGAAGCAGGACAAAGCAAAAGTGACCAGGCACCCGAATCATGGAAAACCTGGCCACATTATTAACGTTGCCCAGCTTACGCACAGACATCGAGACACCAATGTCAACGAGGATGAAAAGCAGTGGCTTACATTCAAAGGTTAATATTACAGTATTACAAACACACACACACATCTCTCTGCGCATGCGCAGTATGCTTTATATACAGTGCTGTAGTATTAACGAAAAAAGTCTGGGTGCGCTGAATAAGTATAATATTTGAATGCACTCTAACCGCGGTGATCCAATTTCCGTACCAACAAGTCTCCACCAAAAAGTTGTTACATTAAATATACGATAAAAACACAAGTACATAATATTATCTAACACGTGTCGTGGAGAATTTACTGCCCACAATTCACCGCCAGCAGCATACTGCCAGAAATTAATTGATGGTAGTCAATCGCTGCTTCAATTTATGTCATAAACAATTTATGGTCTATGTATTTAAAATTAAAAAAGAGTTTTTTAGCAATCCAAATGATATTCCGCCAAACTGTCTTTTGAATCATTTTGGTAAAACGAAGTCTATGTAAGAATACTGTTTAAGCATACATCACATTGATTACTTGTTGTGAGCCAGTGATTAAACATATTCAGTTGTGTTTAAGTCATAGTTTTTTTTTTATCACATTTGATGTATATTGATAATGGCAATTAAAGCTTTTGTCCATATTTTTTTGGAATACATTATAAATATGAGCACTCGACTACGCGACTGGTAAAATATGGAATACACATTCAAATTAAAATTAATTCAAATCAAAATAATGACATAATCTTAGCGATTTTCTTAACGAAGTCCTCGGTTAAAAAGCTTCTTTCCTCGGTGAATTTTATAAACTATATGAAGCCCTAAGAGGTGAAGTGAGCTATGTGGTATTTTGGGGGGGAAACAAATCAGATGCGTTATAATATTCTACATGTCTTAAAGTATCGTAAAAGTGGAGTATCCTCAGTAGGGATTCTGTGTCGAGACATCCCGGGACAAAAGTCCCGGGACTTTAGTGGTTTTTCGCTGTCTTAAGTCCCGGGACTTTGTTGTCTAATGTCCCGGGAATTAAGACTGTGATTTAAAATGTGCTAATAAATTTTACATTTCAATTTTGAAAAAACAATTCTTGTTAAGAAACCCTCAAAAGGACTGATGTATATTGAATGAAAGCAGGTATAAGAGGGTAGCTCCAAGAAAAGCGGATGATTATTATGATGGGTACAGACATGCAGATATAAAAAAAACACTTAGGCACGTGTTCGCACAACTATTGTTATAGCATGAGATAATCACACATAGTTCTAAGAAATAATGGAACGCACAGCTATTTCTGGAAAATAGTGCCATATATCATAGCGATTGTAAATGTTTTTATTAACAACGGTTCAGCTGTGGCTAATAGCTTCGTTGAAAAAATTGAAAGGAATACACGAAGGATCAGTTTGTTTCCTGACTTTGAGCAAGATCGTACTTATTTTTTGTATTCGGTCTCTGACGTGTGGCTAACAGAATTTACATATCAACATTTCCAGTAAATTTCTCAAAGGCTGTTATTAATTTCACATATCTCGAATTAAATAAGTGGTATCGTTTTGTTATATATTATTATTGTAGCCCATAATGGAAATAAATCAATCTGAAGTATGAAAACATTACAAAAAAAACCACTAAAAAAGCACCCGTTGTCCAAAACAAATCACGTGGAAATGGTCAAATACAACTGGATTATCGAGGCATCTTGAAAGAGTTCATCACATTATTGAATTAATTTTATATTTTCATAATTAATAAATAAATGTGTTCAAAAATGTATTTTAACACATACTTTTGGCGCCACGAAAAATTTTACAGGCTTAAGCTGCGCAAAAAAATAGTTTAATTGAAAGAAAACATTTAAAAAAATTGGGAGAAAGATATCTCCATTTATATTATTAGAAATTTGTTTAAAACGATTAATAATCGTTTTAAATATTAAAAATATTAAAATTAAATGTTCATACCTGATGTTTACAAATGTTTTTCACTATTGCACAAAGTTACCAATGTCTCAATAAGACAAAAAAGGTATAAAAGCTGTATTGTGTTTTGTGAAGTAACGGTCATAATTTTACCCAATTCATTGATATTTTTTCAATACATGTACATTTATCATCCTTTTTTAGTACGTACATAAAAATATTTAATTTTATTAAATTTATAATTTTATTGAAGGGGAAATAGAAGTCCCAAGTCCCGGGAAGTCCCGGGACTTTGACTTTATCACGTCTCGAGTCCCGGGACTTTGAAAAACCCGAGACTTCAGAATCCCTAATCCTCAGTAAATACACACTGCAATAGTGTTAGCATTACTCACTAAAATAAAAATATAAAGTCGATAAAAACACTAAGTAACATTTGACTTCTTGGGTCACTTCACTTCTGAAGGGCTCAATTATATATGTTTTACGTCGTTCCAGTAGAAATTATTCGTATTAATTTTTATTGTAGATTTGGAAATGAAGTCAAATCAATCTACAATGCATTTCAACAAATCCGAGATCAGAGAATATCACAATGTAACCGAAATTGAAAGTCGGACAGAAAATGCAATCAGTCTTGAATTCAATACAACTGTAGTTGAAATAGAGGAAGCCGTTCAAGTCACTGAAAACTTAGAAGATGCTGTGAAGGAAACTACAGTTTCCCCAAAAGAAAATCAGACTAATTACTTGGATATTCAAAATCAGGTATTATTTTACATTTTCAATATATTTACATATGCATATGTGCTAGTTAAAAAAAGGTGTATGGATTTTTTTCTTGCGGAATGAATAGACCACAATATTTTGTGATATATTTTACGAATAGGGTAAATAAGAACGAAAATTTTTGTCGTTGTCGTTCCTCTTGCTGTTTTATATGTGTAGCACAATATCCTTTGCTTCTTCAAGAAACTTATTATTATAACTACTTTTAAGTCCTTTGTTTATATCAGGGATGCATAAACCATATTCTATACATTTTTTTTACCATGTCCGCTCCTAATTTGGAGCATATGGACTCCTAATGGAGTTTATCTTAACATAAGTGTATCTACGAAAACTGCTTGTTACTCAGTGGCTCAACCTCTCTTTTTTCCAAAGAGAGTAGGAATAGAAGGATAGGACTAGAACAGAACTAGTGGTTAACTAATCGCTCTCGATACGCCCCGTATCATAGGATAGGATGGGTGGGAGGGGGGAATTCAAGACATCACATACATCCATGCCTTGGCCTCGATTGAAAAATCAATTTATAAAACTGTCCGTACTGGGATTCGAGCCCGTGACCTCCGTAACCGAAGCCAACAACGTTGACCACTCGACCACGCAGGCGGCGGTTAGAAAATTCAATTATTTACTCAAATCACGAATATATTATACTACCTATATTTGTATTTTATGAAGACAAAACATCAGGGAGACACCAAAACAATTGTGCACCCCTGATTAATTAAATAACTCTTTTAGTATATTGTAAATACCTACCTAGTAAAAAATATTTTAGTCCAATCAGAAATTTACTTTTAGCAAAACAGTTACCGATTATATTTTTATGTCAAACAAACAGTTGTTTAGATATTATTTATTATGTAATCAAATTAGTAAATAAATTAATTAATTACTCTGCACGAAGAGTTTATGTATATTTGATTTTTTGGTGGCCACAAGAAAAAAGGTTCGTCACTACTGCCTTAATATATACTGTAATACTCGTATAACGGATATGACAATGTCAAATTGTTTTTTTTCATTAATTAAAAAAATGTCGCAGGAGCAAAACATATTGGAAACAATCGCTGACGAAGAAGAAGCTCAACAGTCTTCAAGTGAGATTCTGGAAGACATCTTCACAAAGTTGACTAACCTGGGTACTAGAGGAAAGAGCATTTTGAATATTTTAAACAAGAGACTAGCCATCGAAGAGAAGAAAGAACTGGACAGCACTTCTTCAGAAGATTTAAGTGATTACAAGGTGAATAAATAAAATTGTTTAAATATTTAACGTGACATTGTTTTAGAAGTATTTTTTTTTATATTTCTTCAAATCGTTTCAGAGTGAAACAATAACAGTGGGTTCTTCTAACGAGACAATGTCCTCGGAAGAAGATGTCGCTGACAGGAAAATCGACACGGTCAAAAAACTGCTGATAGAAATCATGGCAGAGCAGAAGAAGTCAGAAAAAAGTGAGAACATTTGTTACGTATATTTTAATGTTATAAACATTGTTTTTTTTCAAATTTGAATTATTATATTGAATTCTTTTAGATAAAAGAAAGACAAAAGCTAAAGAAGATTCGGCCACAAGAAAAAAACGAGAACTTTACCTCAAGCCGGCCCTTATCAAAGACCTCAATGAACACGACGAGAAAGGAAATGCGGCCATTGAAGAAGTTTGTTTTTATTCTATTTATTTGTTTTATGCTTTTTATTCTTATTTTTCTAGAAAATATCAATAATTCACGAAAAAAAATATTTTATGTTAACAAAATTACTTACTATTCACAGTGGCGGATTAAGCACATGGAAGTCCCCAAGCGCATTAAATTTTGGTGGGCCTGTTTTTCATATAATATGAAAACGTTGTAAAATTTTATATGAAACAAAAGTAAACATTGAACACTGTATGTAATAGATATGGGCTATGTTTAATATAAGATATTTTTGAGGCCCTCGAGTTTCCGAGGCACCAAGCGCGCGCCTCTTGCGCTTGTGGAGTATTCCGCCTCTAATAATTCAGTATGTCAGTAGTTTTTACAATCGCGCCCCCCTTTAAATTTTTAGAATATTTTCGAGAACCCCTGTTTACATAAACATCATAATAATGTAATATATTTAACGTTGACATCAAATCAATTAGAAAACTTGAATACAATTTGTACTTTGACGGCACCCACCGTATTATAATAATTGAATCATAATATTTTTTTAGATGTTTTAAAAGAACAACCATCTCGTGAGTTTTATACTTTTCTTCTTGTGCTACGGTCATAAGTGACCTGTGGATCCCTCAATCAAATAATATTTGTCTATTATCCCCAAGGGTTTCGAGCCAGACGGCATAGCAGACCATCATTTTGTATTGAATGAAACAACAGCAAACGATATGTCTCGATCAGAATTCTGGTCGTCGTTCTCATCGAGCGAAGAAGCACTTCTAGAATGTGAGGGTCTAATTCTAAATCTACCACTGACTCCTCATCACCAGTGCGACTCGTCTGCGGGATCTTCAGGAGATCACGAAGAAATAGCGAGAGCTAATACAATCACTTACAGGTAGGCAATTAAGAACATGCGTATCTTGAATATGTAATATTGTATTTCTTACCATCATATCTGAGAAGTAACTCTTTACCGCTACTTTAACTTTTTCCTCCACAAAAAAACACCTTAATGTAAATTTTTCTGTAAATGTATACAATAAAAAATATAGCTAAAAACTGCATGTCATGTTTACAGTCCTTTTTATCATTTCAGTTTTAGTATTCACAAATTTTTTCTCTAAATATAATGTTACTTACTTAGTGGCGGATTAAGCACATGGCAGGTTCCAGATGCAATTAAATTTGGAGGCCCTGTTTTCGGATAACATAAAAACGACAGAAAATTTCATGTCAAATAGTAAAAATATATTAAAATCTAAACAAAAAGTAAATGGACAATGTAATGTAAGTTATTTTGAGGCCCCTAAGATTTGTAGGCCCCAAGCGCGTGCCTAATTCGCTTATAAGGTAACCCGCCACTGCAATTACCATTTTATGATTTTAACATAAAATGCTTGGTATATTTTGCAGGGTTCCCACCAACGGCTACTACTTCTTTGTGTTCAACAGCGAAAATGAAGTGCAGACAAATTACATCCGAGTGAAGTTTGATATGCAGAAGACAATTTATGACCTGACAAAAGGGACAGTGATGGAATGCAAAAATTCCACAGATAAATGCTCAATGCCATTAGCCTTCTTTAGTGCAGAAAAGGTAAACATTGCTCTTTAAATAGCCGTAGAATATTATTGAATTAGAGATCCTATAACTATTTTAATGTACACATCTGAGTCACAAATGCTTATGCCACAAATATCAAGCCGCGAATACAAAATAATTCCTTGATATATCTTTAATCATTCAATTTTTACTTACTCTTTCATCTGGATTTTCTCTCAAATAGTTTGGACAAGGGTGTCCAGTCCTGGACCCTTTTAGTAGTGTCCGGGATTTCGGAATTCACATTTTTTTATTGATCATTCACCATGAAATCGTGGAGATATTCGCGATTCGGGATTGAGAGATTGTAGGTCGCTGGTAGATTTCAGTTTGGAGTCAGGAATTTAAGGAATTCCCAAAATGAAAAAATGTTGGACCTATCTTTTTTATCTTTATCTTTATCTGCTTGCTGGCTCGTTTTATTTTATTTTGCCTGGTTGCCTGTTTTAAAAACTCTACGTGAATTTTTGACTTATCCTCAATTCCGAAATCCTGAAACTAGTACTATTACAATCCTAGGATCACAAATTTGGACGAGATCCCGGGATTGAAGGCTCTGCTTTGGGCTTACCTTAAAACATTTACTATGTGCCTTTAGTTTAGCTTATTTGTATTTTATAAAGTGTTTGCCAGTTTCTGTTGGTGGATTTTCCAACATATTTTTATTTAAAAACGAGAAACATTTCCCGTACAACAATTTATCACCAGAATGTTTACCTTTCTAATCTACGTGCAATTTTCTGCAGGTAATCCTTGAAGTTCCCGTCCGGGACAATGATTCCTTGTGGAATGAAGAGTTCGTTGTGATATCAGAATGTGAACCCCGTACTTCCATATATATTGTTTGCGTCATTGCTGTTCCTGTCCTAGTCATATTTATGGCTTTCCAATAATAAGTTGTTCTATTATTTATTCGAGTTTTGAAGAATTAATTCACAAACAACTTATAAATAAAAAATCATGTAATTTAGTAGGTAATAAAGTGGATACACATTTTTTTTCAAATACTGTCCAATGTCTGTTAAAATCATTCAAGAGTAAGTATTGACGTCTAACATTTCGCTTGCATCTCAATCAACCACAACTCAGCCAGATTCACTTTGCTAATATTAACAATTCAATCAAAACAAATCAAGTAAAAAAGGAAATTTGTGAGTAAGTTCTGGAGAGATAATAAAATTGTTGGCTATAAAAGAAAAACACAATACAAAAAATAAGTGTGGCAAAAGTTTGCCATGCTATAGCGGTATTTTTTTTGATTGTATAAAGGCAAAAAGACTCACACAGTTTTATTTACAGGTGGGACAAAAAACGTTTTTTGATGATTTTCGGGCAAAGTCACAACATTCAATACCCAAAAACTTTACTCAGACTTTTTGAAATTTCATGATTTGGTTAAGAAAAACATTTCTTTAAATTCATTTTCCGGGCCGACACATTCACATGCTTCACTTCACTGAGCATTTACTTTTTTAAGTATAAAAGCTAAATTTAGATACTAATTCGACATCTGCAACTTTTTGCATTGTCGAAAAAACTGGGAATTTTTCTTTCTCTTTTTTACACTCAATATGTTATTTGTAGATTTAAAAATAAGGGATGCAAACAACAATACAATGCAGTTACGACATTTAAATTCATTCATCCACAATAGGTTGTGAATCGTTTTAACACATATTTTTTACAACATAAGTAAGTGAAGTAAATAAATATTTATTTATTTATTACTTTAATTTATTTGTTACTTATGCGCTTCTGGAACGAAGAAGTGTTGTCAAACTGCAGCTAGTAAATATTTTATTAATTTTGGCAATATCTAAAGATTTATTTTATGTATAGAAAGTTTTGTTAAAAATAAATATTGTACTCAAATACGAGTAGTTTTGTGGTGAAAACAATTGAGTATAATAATTCATTTTTTGTACAATAATACTTTGGTAGAGAAACTCTAATATTTGTTATATATTTGTTTAAATCAAAGCTCATATTCCAGTTTGAAAATACTTGTAAAATCATACTTAGAATCCCTGATTAGGATTAAGTAGAATAATTAATAGGATTAAAAAAATGTACATGTTATATATTTATTGCCGAATAAGTTTGCGAATGAATCCAGCTACTACAGAATCACGGAAGGGTAAAAATGTTATAATACCATCATGAAGGTAGACCCGAATAACAAACGAAAAATGTATCTCCGGCAACTTATTTGTTTGTTAGTTGCATTTCTTAGGTTAACACGTTTTAAACTCTGTGTAACGATATTATTGCAATTAATCGAAATGTGACAACATTTTTCGTATCTAAAAATCGAAGCCTCTTGAATCTGGTATTCATTCTACAGATAATTAATGATCTTATGCGCAATTTTGACATCGATTTGATTTTTTATGGTGATTTTGTGCCAATATAAGTCGGCATTAGACACAGGCCCTTTAACACGCGATTGAGTGGTTGTGTATGTTTAAAAACGAAAAAAAAATTGTGTGTATGAGTTTTTTCTCGTTTTGAAGAACAAATCTTACCAGTGGCTTACAACGAGAAGGAACTCTTAACACATTTCTTTTAAACACCTTTTTTTCTCGTTTTAAAGAGTACGCGAAAGCGCTTGTGTGTCAAGTTAGCTGACTGTAGTTAAAGGGTTTGTAACGGGCTTAAATTGAGTATTGTTTGAAATTAAAAGCCATAATTCAGTACTTTATATTTTCGTTTCTTTTATTATAAAAAAAATGACAATAATATGCGTTTCTCTCAATTCGTGACAAAGCGACAACACGCCAAATATTAAATGAATACCTATAGTATATTTAAATTTCGGGTTTTTTACGTATTTTTTTTAAGTTGAAGCTTACGGTGCCCATTTCCATGCCGTTTGTAACGAATTTTTGGTTGAATTTCGATATGAGGTTCTCCATAAAAAAAAACATATACCTCTATTCACATTTAGTGATATAATAATGTAAAATACTTTTTATAGTTACCATTTTCAACAATAATATTAGAATAAATTGATAATATACAAATATAGTCTTACTCGTGATACTAAGCTATGTTATGTGATATATGTGTATTATGAATTTAAAAAGAATCAAGCAACATGTTTTATCTGAAAAGAAAATAATCCTTGCTCAAATTTTAAATGATTGCCATAAATCTAGTTGTAAGAAGTAGAAAATTTAATTTATTTTCATGGTCTATACCAGCCGTGGGGAACATGCGGCCTCTTGGGTACTCTGGTGCTGCCTGTTGACCTGATCGGCCAATTCTGCATTTTTTTGTAAATTCTTGAGATTTTGGATTCGAAGATTCTTGGAAGACCTAAAGAAAAAAAAGGTCCCACGCTGGTACTTTTTTATATATATGGGAAATCCACATTTCTGGGCTTTACAAATTGACATGAAATTGTTTCCGGCCAAAGATTCCCTAGTCAATGTTTACTGCGGCCTTTTGTTGAATCAGAAAAATGAATGCGGCCTGTAGACATGAAACGGTTCCAAACCCCTGGTCTATACTCTAGTGCAGTCAGCTACAATATAATTTACAACCATGTATATTTGCGAACATATTGTATCTTTTCTCGTACGTTTTCAAATGTTAAAAAAAAAGCAAGAATTTCTTTTCAGTTATGTCAAAAAAGTCAATCGGTGTCTTATACAATACTTACGGCATAATATTTAATATTTCTAAAGAAGTCATGCCTTTTATTTCACACATAATTTTAATATCCTGTAAACAGAAAATATCGAAAAAAAGTTTAATTGTACTTTTGTATAGGTCTAATTAAATTATTGTAGATGATTGCACTACCTAATATTGATTATTGTACATACAATGAGATCATGTTTACTTTTATTTAGGGTGAAATCATCAAAAAAATATTATACCAAAGTATTCTTACATGTTATCGATGATATTTTTTATCAAATAAAACAATGTTATGAATATTGCTTTTTATTTACCACTGTTTATTTTAAGATTTCGACTGAAGGTGCTCGGTGGAATTTCAATATTAGATTTGAATCGTTCAAATTATGTACATTCACACAGATTTTGTCACCAGCGACCCGGGTTCCGCCTATCGGCATCTTCAGGAATTCAAGTGCACGGATGAACATGAACTGACACTTGGTAAATGAATGTTTCGTGTTTATATAAGAAATAAATGTATCATTGAGTTTAAAGCCATTGCTGGCGAAAATGATAAGCCCATGGAATGCCCACAGATTTGAGTAGTGAGTAGTTTTAAGAATTATATTTAATTGTTCAATTCTTAAAACTACTCACTACATACTCAAAAACAACAACCCAATTGAATACCAAGCGGACACAGGTGTCCGGAACATATGAAAGCGAACACGGATGTGCAAGACACCTAGATACCTCTATCACAAACTTCGTAAATCGTAATATGTAGGTATATTACATGGTAAGGGGATAGGTAGTTTTGTAATTTATTTCCATCATAGGATATTTTTTTACATAAAAAAATACGGCAAATGTACAAATCGAACAAAGCATAGTTTAAGCAGGTATTCGTTATTTATTATTATCTTATATTATATTTAACCACTTGAATACCAAGCGGACACAGGTATCCGGAACATATGCAAGCGAACACGGATGTCCAAGACATTTAGAAAATCAAATACTTGGTATTCTAATAGAATATAAGCAATATTTTGATGAATAAGTGTCGTGCTTTCTTTAGTGAGGCAATATAGGTTTTTAAAATATCGAATTCGTGTGTATATTAGGCAAAATTATTTTTCTCAAAAATACGCAGTATCTCTGGGACATATTAATGGTTTATTTGCGCGGTATTCAAACGGTTAAGAATGAATTCAGAAGTTGTTTTCATAGATTTAATAATGTAAATTTTATTTTCATCGCTTAGTAAATTTTCGGAGATAAATTTTTCAAATAGTGCCAGAATAATGGTTATACATTTTTAATAATTTAATTAAATAACCTCATTTCTATGTGTGTGTTTGTATGTATTGCAGTTACGCCGGTATGGCCCTAAGATATTACGATAATGAAGAGTCGTTACCGAATATGTGACAGCGAGATCAATCATAGGCGATTGCTATCAGGAACATTTCTAATGGATGTAAAATAATTAAAATTAAAGCGATATTAGTTAATTAAAAAGACATCGGGGAAAAAATCAGTTATAATTTACCTGCGTCAGAAGTAGATTTATCTAATAAAATCACTATGTGAAAAGATTGAATGGGTCAACTTGCGGCGATATATTAATATATTGTATATATTAATATATTGGATATATTGTGCTCGCGCGAGCCCCTTGCTAAAATTTACTAAGGACGGCAAGCCCCTTGTTGATTTAAGAAAAAAACAATATTCTTAGATGAAATTAGAATATAACTACAATTTCTGACTTATACATTATCTACGACAGTTTCAGTATACACAGTAGTACATTTTTAGCCATTTAGATTGATAAGGTTACGGTAAATTGCATATTGTTACATACAATATTATAAGTGTATCGATTGCTTATTTAAATATTGCATATAACGGCATAGGAGTATTTCAAAAAAATACTCTTTCCCAGAACATAAAACCCTCCAGAGACGAGAGCTTTTTTCCGATAAAAAAAATATTTTCTAAGCCATATTGAAGTCAAGGATAACTTTTATTCCTATCCAAAATTTAAAAAAAAAAAACACAAAGTCGTTGTATAGAAACCCCGCATGACTATATGGTCATGCTCATCCTTTTATTACCGTGTAATATTGAGTACGGACAGTAGTAAGGACAAAAGTGACCGTATGGGCTTGCAAACATTCGGGGTTCAAATATAGCTAAACGTGATTTTTTTAAAAATATTTACAATTTGATCTCTTTAGATCAACATAATTTCAAAACAAATATATTAGAAAAATAACTGTAAATAATTTTATGTTTTTATAAAAAAATATCTAACAGTTTCAAAAAGTAAATTAAAAAAAACGGAAATTCAAAAAATCACATGTGCTTTTGGAGACCGTTCCTGTTCCTACGGTTGATGATTTACTGTAGTCCGTACCCTTCTTAACCAAATATGAGCAAAAGCAACGATATTCAGGTAGAAAAAGTATGAATAGTGGGATCAATAGACAACGGTGTTTTGTGTGACCATATGGTGACGCTCGTCCTTGGAGGGTTAAGAAACGCTTTGAGATTAGGCGATCCCCTTGTTAACGTATTGGCAGCCCAGCGCTGTACCCGTGCAATCCAGATAAATCATATTACAGGATTTGGACCTCGTTAGTAATAAGTGTTATAATATTATCATGATATAGTATTTCAGCATTGGCGCCATTGTCATCGGTTGCTTTATCCACGGATGCGAATTTCAGTGCGAAAAATTTCATTTCATACAAGCTTTTTGTTTGAAGGTATGTTTTTATGTATATGATATCCCACCCATCCGATTCTTAAAAAAATGGCACGTAACAATAGTTATTAGCTAACTACGACTTACGAATACGTATCTATATTAAAAAAACATACACTTTTCAGTAGAGCGTACACAGGTTATAAAGAAACTTCAAATATAATACTACAGTCTACGGATTATTAACGATTAATTTTTATTCTCTTTTACCCTTAAATACAAGTTTTTTTTTTGTAAAACTAAAATTATTTCAAATACAATGTACCTTAGATAGTTCTATAAAATAAAATATTTGTTACATTATATATATTTTTGATAGAAAATAGATTGTTTTTTACCTATGAAATATCTTCTTTAAGACGACAGAAATTTGGGGTGAATCTGGCCGCCGATGGTTAATAATTAAGCTTGAAAATTAATCCAAGGCGATAAAAAAAGCTTTAAAAGTATTTAACGGTTATTAAAAAAAACACTAAAGCTTTTCTGCTAGATAATCTCTAGCGTTTAATAGAAAGGGTGATTTATAATTGTTTTTCCCAAATTAAAAGTTTTTTGATGGTATAGAAAATTTTAAAGGAAGAACCGTTGTCTATATAAGCTTTATCTAAAAGGTCCGCGTCTAGGAAGTTGGCCACGGCAACACAATTAAAAATATTAAAATAATGTAGTTGGTAATGAATTTTAAAAAAATCACTACATATAAAAAGAGTGATTTTTAATATGTTTTAAGTGGTTTCGTGATAATTATTCAAATCATTGATTGATTTTTCTTTATCTTTTTTAGTCGATGAGCACTTTTTCTTTTAAGTGTAATTGACTCGGAATTTCAAATCTATACCTGCAGGGTGACTACCTATCAAACAATGCGATTTTAAAATTTTCTGGCTGATAATATTATATTGAATCTTAAATTACAAGCCATAGTTCCCGATTTTTATTTTTAAAAAAATTATACAACCGCCGTCAAATTTGGCCGCCTTTGTGCTCAGTTTTTGTAATCGCAAGCCTTTTTGTATCTATATTTTTTGAATGTATATATAGTAAACAGAATAAAAAGACTGTTTCCGGAAGCTGTGGTATTATAATTATGATTGTATAATAAAATATATAAAAGGATCACCCAAGCTCCAAATAAGTTAGCAGGATTTTCATTCGATAACAGATCCTGTATGATGGTTATATATATTTTTTATCCGCATAGAAAATATCATGAATTCTCGTTTTAATTGATTTATGAAATAAATTCCAAGACATGGATATTTCCGTCAATTTTTTCTTGCTCTTTCCGAAAAATATAATTAAAAAATATATTGAATAACTTGACTGAATAATACATATTTCTCGTCAAACAACTTTTGCCAAAATCCATTAATAGCCCACGTAGAAATATATACGTAACTAACTTCGATTAAAGATATGATAAAATAGAGATAAAGAAATTAAAGAAGAAACGTTGATTGATTACTTTTGAATATTATTAATGATTGGCGATCTGTAGATTTAGTGATGTAGATGTACATAATATATCTTCTTCCGTAACTATAATTTCAGCCCTTGAATATTCTCCACTATGTCGACCTTTGTTTATCAATAAATTGACCACTTTCATAAAGCAGCTTATCGTAACAGAGCAGCGATCACCGCATTTAAATGATCATATTTCTTTATTTCATTTCATACTGGATACAGCCGATTTTCCGGTCTTTGAAATCGCAATGAATTTGTAATAACAAATCTCAGTTTTTATTCTATTCGGCATTGAAAATGATGGTTTGCTTACTAACTGTTGTAGTATTTAAAAGTATTCTTGTAAATTATTAGGTGTATAATATCTGAATTAAACACGTGAAATGTATACATCTAAAAAAAGTAAATGCATACTTTCAAATTTTGATAATTACGTAGCCGTTTTTTTATGAAAATTTGAACTTTATTTTTACCGTGTGAAATATTTTAATCCAACATAATACGTGTCTGCCCATGGTGTTGAATAACAATTCGCTACCCTTAATCTAAATCAAAACGTGCGACTTTTATTGTTGGTCACATAAAAAATGCCACTTAGAGGGGTGATATCAAACAGTTTCGTCAAAACATAACTTGTGACCGTCGGTCGTATTAATATTAAACTAATAATATAATAAATTAGTATTTAAATAATACTTTCATCCAGGGGTTGAAAATCTATAGTAAAAGGATGAATATTAAAAAAATATTTGTATAGAGCTGTCGTTGGTTCTTAAGAGTATACATATTTTTAGATTAAATTCCTATGATTCATTAAATCGTTGTTGTTGATTAAAATTTTAATGTCCATACCTGAAACTCAAGTTTCATTTTTTAGTAATTTTGGAATAAGCCGTGTTTGCAGGTAGTACCCTCAATTATAATGACATAAAACAAGGGTCACTCAAAGTTGGGTGAGAGTAATTATAATAATTTATAAATGTATAAGTCATCTAATGAAATAACAAACTTTATGAACAAGAAAACGGTTTTCGAATTATAAAAATAATTTTGATTGGTACAGATAAAAAAACAATAATCAAGGCAACTGACAAATAAGTGACAAGGTTGATACTCCCTGTGGGGAAATTCGAGGTATGATGTGTTGTGTTGGTACTTCTTATTCATCCCCATAAGCGGCCACAAGTCAGCACGCGCCCTAAATCTAATAAAATTGATTCAGTGAACGCATCCTGGCGGAATTATTTTCATATTCGACGCAACACGTGTCCCAAACACCGCTCTTAAATAATATTTTTTTTTATATAGGAATTGCTATGAACGAATTAAGGAGTTTTTTTGCCCATGTTCAATTAAAACAAATATATAACACTTCGTAGTTAGTTGTAATGCGGAATTGTTGAATATGATTGGGAACAATTTCACTTTTTTATAAATAAATGTAACTTTTTCAAGTTAAATTCAAGAAAAAATATGATCCTTTCGTTTGTCTTTTTTTAGAAATGATGTATTTGTTAATCGTTACTTATGTAGATAATACTTTTCGAGGTCTAAGGACCACAGAGGACTAACTAAAAAATGCGTGTTTTGAGTTATGTTCGGTTTTGGCAATGCCATAATCATATTTATTATATAATTCGTCATACAAAACTATATCTTGTACCCTTTTTAAAGATACGATCTATATATTAACAGTCGATAAGGTTTGTACGTACGGCCGTCTGTCTATTTGTCGGTCTGTCGGTCCTTTTCGATGACGTCAAGAAAGACGGTCCAGATATTCTAAAAAATATATTATTTACAATTTAAATACTGCAGGGGTGTCGATATATCTCCCGAGATCTATTTCTTCTTCCTCAAAACAACTTCTTCTTCGCGGCCATGTCAATCCCGGGAATTTAGGATCAGAAAATTGAACGGTATCCGGGATTACGGGATCCCGGATCCCGGGATTGGATGCCATAGTGCCGAAATAAATGCTGAATGCGCTTCTGTAACACTTCAATATTGAGTCAAATGCTGTAATAGCCACCTCAGTTACTATCACAAAGGCGATTTAAAAAAAATCATATTAGGGGTAGTTTATCTTATTATCCCAGTTGAGTATGCAGGTCAGAGTTTGAAAGTATCTGCATAGAGTGTCGAAGGGGTGTTAGGCATACATAATATATGGCAAAGTTAAGACTGTTATTTATTTATTGGCACGTCAGTAATAGCACAAATTGTGTATATTAAAATTAATACTATTTATATCATCACAATGAATCAAACAATTAATGAATGTAAAAATGATCATGGTTGTCATTAGAGCATCCAATCCCGGGATCCCGTTCAATTTTCTGATCCCGAAATTCCGGGATTGAGATGGCCGCGATCCCGGGATTTCGGGATTGAGAAATTTTGAGCAAACCCCTAAAATTTACACGAAATTGGTAAATTCAAGATTTCAAATTCCTCGGTGTGCTAAAAAAAAAAACGAGTTTCCGTGAGATTCTGGGAAAAAGTTTACCAAATCGGAGATTTCAAATTCCTCGGTGAGAAAATCTCAATCCCGGGATTTAAAATTAATCAATCCCGAAATCCGGGATTGGAAAAAGGCTCCGGGATTGGATACTCTAGTTGTCATTGATTAAAATAAAATACAGTCGATAATTGTTTATTTCTAAGATGTTGAATATGTTCTTATGTTTTAAATTTACATAACAATGTGAAAATACGAAAAAATAATATTAAATATGCGTAAAACTACCATGTAAATCTTGTAACTCCATAAACTGTAAAAACACACAAACTTAAATATGTAAACAGCAATTACAGAATATATTATTCTTTTCTATCAGTTTCGGTTTCGTTTTCGAAAGTTTTGAAAGACGAATTGTATCTTTGCATAATACAAAACAAAAACAATTCCTATAATGACACTATGAACATTTAACATTGTTAAATTAATTACCTAATAGTTTTATTAGATGTTAAAGTTTATAAAAAAAACTTCTAGCGAGTATGTACATAACGACATTGAATATTATTTGTCTAAATTCCCCTTACCTCCTCCCATCAACCATTCATTGAATAAAGCAGGGTTGAGGAGAATGGGGAGAGTAAACGCGTGTCGAGCGAGTGGCACTTTGAGATAAGGTTACTAAGTTAGCTTAGCGCCCTGTTTCGCCCCATTCCCCTCATTTGTTCGCAGGATGGTTATAGTCCTATATAAAATATACATACCAACTTATTCACTGCCAAAACTGCCGATGTATTTTGCGTAAAAACAATTCAACAAAAACATTGTAAAAAACTAACAGAAGGTTTCAATATTGTTTTTACTATAATTGATATTTCGTTGTTTTACGCCAGACGATGAAAGTTTTCCATATAACACGTCACATAATATGAAATGTGACCATACGTCCCGTTTTTAGGCAGTATATTCTGTTGTTTAATTTTCTGGTGCAATAAACAATTGAAAATCGAATCAATCAGTCAACTACATTATCCAAGATTCAGAAGTATTTGATGAGTATTCACTTAATTCTAACTACATTACACCGCAAAGTGACCGAATATAACACTGGGAATGTTTCATGAGCAATTCTATTACGTTCATTAATAAATAAAAATTATCAAGAATTATTCGTTTCCTTGAATACACACATTAACTAAAAATAAGCCGATGTCCCGTTTTGAGGAAACAATTTATGGTCATGTTGCGCTAATAATCGTGCAACTAACGCATTGAAGTTGGCGTATGAGAAAATATAAAAAAGGCGTTATTTTTATATTTTGAAATCAATCAAAAAAATGATGTAGAAGTGCACCGGCGACTGTTGCATTTGTTGCCTGGCGTTAAACAAAGTACATATAAATTTATGATGCTAATATAAACTATAAGCTAATATAAATTTATGATGCTAATATAAACATTTTCAGTTTAAATTTATTCGTGTATTTGCATGCTGAAAATTGCTAAAAGGCGAATTCCAAGTCGTTAATAACACAGCGTTTTGTGAAAATATGAAATAAATCAAAAAATCCAACTTGATGGCGAAATTTCAACAAACATTCTTCAAATCAATATTTTTAGTTACAACAGAGGTGATTTATTGTATAAATGTTACAATTAAGTAAAGAGGTAATATCTTACGTCCCTATCATGAAACCTGTGTAGTTTTTGGTAAAAAAGCAATGAATAATGTTATAATATGTATTAAATATACTATGTTTATACCTTCTTATTAAAATTTTATAATTTATATTATACTTTATGAATAAATAACAACTCGTCTTAATTATTTTACAAACATAATATTATGTTAATGATCAAGCCCAGCTTAACCTCATTTTTTTTTTGCTGAGTAAGGCTAGGCTCAAAATATTTTTAACACAAATACTTTAAATATTATTCACTTTGTAAGTATACTTAATAATAAGTAACATTATGTTTTTATATTTTATTTTTTACGGCATTCTTTGTCTGGCAATAATTAAGACACTTCAATTACCACCTAGCGGTCAAATTCGTTACTAAAATATGTTTATATATTATCTCTGGTTTATATCAAACTGTCAAATTGTGTGACGAATAGGTTAATAATAATTATTAAATATGAGTAACATTTATATCCAAGAGCCTCCTGCTCTTGGAAAAGTAAGTGTGAAATATCTCTATTCATGAGTACATTTAATAAATTTTACGATTTTCGTGAGAATTAAATTTGAGGTTAAGTGTCTAATAGTTGCGTAGAAGATATAATTCTGAAAGACAATTCATAAATCAAGTCCATAATATTGAAATTATACTGTTTGTCTTGTTTCTTATAGGTCCTTTTGAAAACGTCAGTGGGCGATATTGATTTGGAATTATGGACGAAAGAAGCACCAAAGGCTTGCAGAAACTTCATTCAACTATGCATGGAAGGGTATTACAATGGTGAATTTTTATTTTAGGTTTTTATTTATGACTGCATTTCTAACGTACTGTTGAATACTTACTTGATACTGTGTTTAAAGCACAATCATAAATGGAATATTTTATTTCCGAATAGGTCGATGAGGGAAAACGATGCTTCGAACATGATTGATGACAGCACTCAATGACTTTGATATTTAATTTCAGGAACAATATTCCATCGCGTGGTACCCGACTTTATAGTACAAGGTGGTGATCCGAAAGGCGATGGAACAGGAGGAGAATCTGTCTTTGGGGGCACATTTAAAGTATGTTTTATTATAGGTGAATTTGCTTTACAACATGCTACTCTTTCTTTTCCCGAAGATTTATCAAATTCTACAAGAAATCAATGCAATTCTTTAAGAAATTTTACTGCTATTAGGAAGATACCAACAAAATTAAACTTTGAAAAACAAATAAGAAAATTGAGTTGCTTTATTTGGGTACCTATATTATTTTTCGTACCGATATTATATTCCTACTTTTTTGTAAATTATCAGTTTTCCTAATTACCATATAAAATAATTTAACATTTTCCTATTCGTAACAAAATTTCCTATATAATAACATTGTTATTAGTGGAATTTACTAAATTTTCTGGTAGAAGAAGAGTAGCATGTTGTAAAGCATATTACCATATTTTTATATACAAATTATATATTGTATGCATGGCCAGCTCGTGGCGTGTTCAAAGAGTGTGACGTACACAGGGGCTGCATTAAGATTTTAGCACTATCCACTAATTTAGATATAGTTCAGAAATCCTTGAGCCGGCCCTGGTTGTATGTATTTGAAATTATTGCAGTACATTGAATGTGTCAACTGTTATGCTACAATATGTGGTGACTAAAATACACATAGACTGGGTTAGATTTATAGCTTATTGAAATAATTGAAGACATTTTCTAATTTCATCAATATTATTTAACCTGCCGCAATTGGGCATTGAAAATTAAACAATCGAATTTTAGGTATTTTTTAAAACTTAGTATTTTTCTGTATGTGCATGTTAACCATTGAATGCTATAAAAATACCCCTGTACTGCATAATCATTTACACATTTTTTCACACCATTTTTCAAATGGTTGAGTATTTTTCCATTCGTTAAAATCCCGATTATAGAAAATAATTGTCAATTGTCTTTTGAACCACGGCAAATAATGTTTCAATGCAGCTAGAGCCAAGAAAAACAGTTGTAACACCCCATAAAATAAAATATGAAATATTAAGTTATCTTTCAAATATTTAAAACAAATGAACATCTCTTATGTAATTCAAAAATGTTCTGTTTTTCAGATTCAAAAGTGGAAGATACTGATGAGATTGAATTGATCAATTATTCTTACTAAAGCGGCAATTCATATTTACATTATTTTTTTTCAGGATGAATTTCATTCAAGGCTGCGGTTCAATAGGCGTGGTCTGGTCGCTATGGCAAACGCAGGCAAAGATGACAACGGTTCACAATTTTTCTTCACACTTAATGCCACTCCTGAACTCCAGAATAAACATACCATATTTGCAAAGGTCACAGGTATGTACTACAAATTTTTCTATTTGATTTGCTCATCAAAGAAACAACTCAAGCAAAGTATAGGTCAACAGCTTATCCTCAATGTACCAATTTATTCAAAAATAATGATAATCATATATAAACAAGATATAAAATGTGGTTTATTTATTTATTCTCAACCATATCCACTCCCAATATTAAACACATCGACTGCTTATAAAGTATCTCAAGTGAAAAGGTTTTTACGAAAACTGTTTATCATTCGGTCGCTCAACAGATAAGGGATGTATGGAGGGATAAGCCTTAGAAAATACTTATATAGTAAGACAATCACTCTACATTTTAAAGATTGGGTAGGTAGAAAGGAATGTAAATATCAACAGACCTTTTCCCATTCCTTCGAACACAACTACATAAGTGTATACTGGAATTTAATTCTTTGACACTATAACCAAATAGAATGAACGCTCAAGAATGTTCGCCATTCGACTGCGAGGCTAAGATTTTTATCTTGGCCAAAAATTCAATGCATTGATATATTACGGAATAAAGATTTTTTTTATTAATAATTGGATTAATTTAAATTTTAGGAGAAACTGTATTCAACATGATCAAGTTGGCCGAAGGTCTGACAGATCAAGATGACAGACCTCTCTACCCTCACAAAATCATCAGCAGTCAGGTTCTCGTCGATCCTTTCGGGGATATTGTACCTCGGGTTAGTGATAAAGCTAAAGATTCTGAAGAAGGTGGCAAGAAAAAGAAGAAGAGGGATAAAACTGGAGTCAAGTGAGTGTCATTAAAGATGGCTTGAAAACTCAGCAATTCTCTACTCTTGATTTTGTATTGCATGGATATAATATTGATAGTATATTCATAACTGTTTAAGAGAGACGTGACTATTAACTCCAGCTAGAAACAAAAAAACTACACACTTCAGTTATCCGTATGGCATACAGTTGTAAATTTAAAATATAATCATATTTCAGTCATCCAAGTGGCTCTGCTAAAATCCTAGTCTATTTTGTTATTTATAAAATATTGTATTTAGGATCTAAGATGGTTCACTTGGCTTAGATTAAACAAGTGTGAAGCATTTGAACAAAAATTCTCAGACATATTTTGTTAGATAGAATATGGAGCCTGAATAAACACTTAATTGAAATGCAATACTTATATGCTTTGTATCTACAGAAATAAATATCATATGCAATAATTTAATGAATCTATATCTCACTAGAAACTTCGGCCTGCTTTCTTTTGGAGTGGAGGCTGAAGAGGAGGAAGATCAATCAACGGAGTTTCGCGGCAAGCCCAAATCCACCCACGATGTTCTCGATGATCCAAAACTAAGTAGATTGACAGCTTTAGGTACGTTGACATATTATTTGCCCCCAGTCTGTGGATATCTTATGAGTGAAATGAATATCTTACCTTATATTGATAAATCATTATAATATCTCCAAAACTGAATGTTTCATCCTGCCATTTATCTATAATGGTCTTTTGTTAAGTTTGTTGAGCCATTAACTAAAATAATACACTGCTCACCAGCATCCAATACAAAAGGAGTAAATGAATTGACAGATTTCATTTTTACTTTTTATACTTATATGCAGTCAAAAATATATACTAAAATTAAATGTTACGCAATGGAAGCATTTACATCAGAAAAGAAAACAATAGATGCAAAAATAGCATTATATGTATATCAACTCAATAATTAAAATGACTTCCATTTCTCAATTGATAACCAGCAAATCTCGCAACGGAGAAAATGGAATGTTCAATGGAAAAGAATCTATAATGAACACTATCAATGATTGCAAACATACAAAACAAAAACAAGAGTGTTCATAAATTTACCACAGAATGAAAGGCTTTCCTATATTGCTAGAAATTGTTTAATAATGAATTTTTAAGCTACTTTTTCGATAAATATTGATGATATCTTATAAATATTATGTGAAAATATGGCTTACTAAATATTGAATTGAAAAAGCTTCTAACAGGAGAGCATTTATTATGTGTGTTATGTTTTTTTCATCTATACATGTTTTTTGTTATCAGGATCGCCTTAATTCTGAATTGGATGAGATGATCTAGACTTTGTTGCACCATTGTTTTATTTGTTTACTTCGTGATATGTCTATTATGAATAAGAACTTTTTATCTATTTCAGAAGTTGAAAACGATGATGAGGGCGCAGGCAGTTCAAACAAAGTAATGGACGAGGCAACAGTTGCTGCTGTTAATAGTATTAGAGATAAACTCCAAGCCAAGTCCAAAGGTGATCCGAAGAAAGGCTCCAGAGAGATCGATAGAAAGACACAAGATAAATTGGAAGAAAAAAGCGACGAGGAAGAAGTTGAGGAGTACTATTTAGGCAAAGATAAGATTGAAGCCAGAAAAAAACAAGCGTAAGAAATAAACTAATAAGGTCATACAACCTTTTAATGGTTATAATTTTTTAACATATCTTAACCTTCTCACCGCGTATGACCGCTATGCATGTCCTAGCGAACATGCCCTCAGCGCGTGTGACACGTATAGATGTCATGGAAATTTCAAACCCTGTATAAGAGCTATCTATTGTGTTAAAATTGTATAAATTGGTTGAAAATATTACTAAATGTATATTTTACCAAATTCAATAGATGGCATTAGTCAAAAAAGATTCAATATAGGCTAAAATAATTTATTTCTGGAACACGCTGTGAACATACATCACCCATGCAAGATTTTGGATAATGTAAATAAGCGATCGAGTGCGGGTGAAATTGATATTGTTCCAAGAATTTAATATTATAAGCATATGGTATGGTGGTGGCGCAGTGTTCTCGGTCGCGCGTGGCGGTATTTTGCAATATGGCGACGTCACACCCCAATTGTATGAAGAATGATTATTGTTGAATTAAACCGAAAATACAAGAAATATATTGTATTTTATTATTGAAAAAGTTACTTTGGGTGGCAATTAACATATTTGATTAGTTGAAAAAATATTACAACCTATATTTATAGTCGAAAACGCGAAAACAAAATACGCAAAAAAGCAGCCGCGTACAGGGCATGCTCGCAAAATTTGGTGACGCGGGCAAAGGGTTAATTAATAAAATAGAATTCGTGGCTAACATAAGCTTAAGTGGCTTAATAAATTGAAATGTTAGATGATTTCAATAGAATATGATATCTCAAAAATCATCAATCAACGTTTATTCACATGCTAAATATAAGATAAAAGGCTTTCTTATTAAAGATATCGGAAAGTCAAATCAGTATGGCTCTACGTCACAATTTACCAACATAACCTTATTTGGTTTATAGAAAAGCAAAATTTCCTTTGAATGTTATGACATTGTTTATTTCCAGCGAGGAGATTCGCGGTCAAATCAGAGACTTGAAGCGTGAGATGAGTGGGAAGAAAGCCAGCGATATTGAGGCTGCCAAAGTTGCTGAAGAAAAAGCCGACGAAAAGAAGCCTGACAATGAGCTAATACAAGATTTTGAACAGCAGCAAGAGAAATATAAAAAAATGAAGGAAGACGTGCCGAAGAAAGGAGTTTCTAGGTTAGTGTGTTGATTTACTTAGTGTATTTGCATGGAGAGTTGATATTCGGATTTGTAAGCCCAGTCAGTCAGTCTACTTGGTTGCATCTATGGGAAATCATAAGGCATTCAGAGTTCACGGCATCCTATGGAATTCAATGAATCAAAGCGGTTTGATATCTTTTTTTTTTAATTCTATTTGAGAATATATTGGGACAGCTCTGGGTACATCGTTGAGTACTCTAGAGCAGTGTTCCCCAACCGGTGGTTCGTGGCCCGGTGCTGGGCCGCAGAGACTTTCCGCCAGGCCGCAAACAGTACGCCAAATTTCAAGAAATTCGCTATGCAAAAATAATAGATGCAGGATCTTTTTTCGTCTGCACGTTTACTTTTATTTTGACTTATCGTTAAATAGTTATAATTGGTAAGATGATGCGACATCAAGGAACTTAAAAATAATGGGAAGTGAAATACCCAACAAATGTGCTGATGCTGGCAACCGATCTCGAGTGTGGTATAATATGGTATGAATTTTAAAACGTATCAAGATAACGTCATTTCAAATTATATCCTTTATCCAAATACATATGTCCTTTTCTCAATATCTATAAATTATATAACCAACTAACTGGGTAAAAGTGTAAATTAAATACGCATGGTAATTTTAAAAACGCACTAAAACACCAATATTAGTAATATTTCTGATTCGTATGAAATATTTCTAGTGAAAAGTAGATGTCAATAATGCGGCTCTGCATTAGTGGTCTGCGATTTTTTTTTCCTTTTTTTACCGGTCCGGAGATGTAAAAAGGTTGGGGAACACTGCTCTAGAGATTAAATAATGCACTTATCTGATCTGCTGTCTACACTTACACTGTCACTTTTTATTTGATCTGTTAAATTCGTAATAAAACATACGTCTGTATTTTTTTCTTTGTTTTCTGACCTGTCTCATTTTGGTGCTCCCCAAATTTTTCTTGTAATCAAAAGTGCTCTTTGAAATGGTTAAGAATCACTGCATTATACCGTTGATCGGAAGAAGAAGATTTGGCATCTATCAAACATATTTATTCTTCAACGGTTCCTAGAGCACATCTTTTGTATTTTTCACAACTTAAAAATAAAGTTATTAAAATACCCGCACATGCAAATGTTTCAAGCCTGTAAAGTAAACATGCTTACATATGCACTGAAATATAATGTTCAACTGAAGACTTTTTGAGATGATGAGCTGCAGTGCAAGAGCAGATATGGTAAATCAAATAGAAGATAACATTTTACCATTTCTGTTGCAGAAGCAACCTGCCGGCTATGAAACCGACCGAAAGAAAGCCGTGGGTAAAAAACCTGTACGAAAACACTGGCCATTATCCTGACAATTATACTGATGTGAGATTCTTGGAACAGATGAGAATAAACGTCAACATACAGAAGTTTTCATACCTCGAATGTTTCTTTGGATCGTGTAGACTGACTTACAAAGTATCTGTGTGTGTTCTATACAGTGTGCTGTTTACCTATTTGTACAACGAATGGGCTACCATTGAAACAGTATTCGGTGCATCGTGTGCGTTGTCTTTTTTCGGATATTTGACATTTTTAATAGCAAGATACAATTTAAAAGACAACAGTGACGAAAAGGTGTCGAAAGTTATTCAAAATTCATTTCAATCGTCGTCAAACGGAATAAATAATTTGACAAAAAACAAAGAGGAAAACGCAATCATTGATAAGATGTTTGAAAACAGTATGAAGAATTGCTTGAAGAGAAATAAAAAGAAAAAGCATTCAGATGTCGGTTCCGATTTAAAAATCAGAAAAATGACAGCGTCAACAATCGACAACTCGATTACTTGTCTTGTTTATGGTGATTTAAAAACAGTTTTAATTTTTTTAGTCTTCGGTTATATAGTTTCTCCTACTTTACACACTTTGACAGATACAGTGAGCACCGATACAATATTTGCGACAGCCACTTGTATGATGATTGTGCATTTAATATTTTCCGACTACGGTATTTCAGCAGCGATCGTTTCCAACTCTTTATCAATAAACGCTGCAATATTTGCATCCATTTGCTTATCTTCTAGACTTTCAAACGCATTCCACGCTTTTGTTTTAATATCGGTGGCCGTTCAATGTTTCGTTTTGTCGCCGATATTAATTAAAATGATTCTTCACACTCGTTTTGCAATATTTTTTTTCATACTGACAACACTGGCCGCTTTCGTTTCTCTGTGGAGTGTTTCGATGACATTATTTTACTTCTTTTTATTGGCTGTATGTTTCATTAATATATATTGTCCGATATTGTTTGTGAGATGGCAAAAATATAAAGATAATATTTACGGACCTTGGGACGAAGCCGTGGTCCATGATTCTGACGATATCGAGGAATGCATTGGTCTAGGAAAAGCCAGCTGACGTTTGCATTTACCTATTAATAAAAATATAGTTAAAACTTTGTGAAAGTAGTTGTCTGAAGATGCCTCTGAAAGAGTCGAAACACGTGTCACAGTTTGTAGCACAATACTTGGAATATTTTATATTACTTAAAACTTAGTTTTAAAATAAATAACATATTTAACTATTATGACTGACTGTAACCAAATATATTATAAATATGAACAAGTAAACTAATATTATGTAGCTTTAAGCCTTAAAATAATAAACTGAATTATCCTTCCATGTTTCAAATACTATGAAATAGCAGTGTTTATTTTTTTTATGCCTATTATATAATGGTGTTTTTTCTCATATTAATGTCTGCTTTCGAGACAGCTGTGTATAGAATATATGTAGATAATCCAAATATTTTCCCCGACTAAGATTAGTTTTCATTCATTTCAAACCAGTACTAAAATAATTTCATATCAATTTAGACTTTGGTGGAAATAATAATTATAACCTAATTTTTCTTTTTGTATATAAACTATACAAACTGTTGACCAAACTCTGAATTTATCCGTGCACTTGAATGCCTGAATACCTATCACAAAAGGTGAATCTTGGATCGTTAGTGACAAAATTTATGAAAGTGTTCCAAATTTTTAACAATATATAATCCCATCCATAAATATTTCGTATAATCCCATCCATCAATACCTTAAATTACATATTTATGTTGATTTTCTTACTGGTTTTTATCTTACATATATGCCTGTGATGCTTTAAGCCTACCTAACTGATTCACCCTTAACCTTGTTCTTCTATTCTAACCATTCCTAAAAAAGGGTTTCATTCCAGAATTCATTCCATTATTTGTACATTTGCTTCACTTTAAGGGCAAACATATAAGTTTTATTTCATTTACCAGTGCATTTATTATATTAAAATTATCAAATACGTATTTTATAACCTAATACGGTATTTTTTGATGAAAATATATTATATCTTAAATCGTTGTGTTATTCATCATACATAAATCATTTTTTTATTTATGATTATTGTTAATAAAAGAAAAATGTGAAAAAATAAATGTTTTTTGGTTTAGTTTAGTTTGCCCGTCATTTTACTGAGACAGTGCATTAATTTTGCTTAATTATTTTCGATTAAATGAATAGTTTTAAAACACCAATACAACAACATATAGAAACTAGATATATGTAGGTAATCCTCAGTCTTCGAAAAGGTTTCATTTATTTATAGTAAGAATAGTCTTTCGCACGCATTGAAATCATATTATGTATATGAATAAAATTATAATCATAGTCATAAACTAACACACTGGTCTCAAATAGTGGAATCCGAGAAATGCTTGGCCACTTTAAGTACTGAATTAATTTCACCCACACCACTGTTATCTGGAATCGCTCAGTTGAACGCAAGCAGGGGACGAGCTGCGTTGCAGGTACTGGGGACAGTCCAGTTTTGATGCAGATACCATATTTATATAACCCTATATGCAACTACAACACTATCCTAGCCTTACGTGTCTGACAGATCTCTCACCTCTCAGCGAGAGAAAGGTGGCTACACCAGCACTATGTATGAAATGCCTCTGGTATCACTAAGTGCACTCGTTTAGACTGACAATGAAGCAGATCGACACGGTTGATAGACTGACATAAATATTTAATTTAAATTAACCCTTTGAGCGGTGAGCTAATTTTTACTAAATTAGGTTTTTTCTTATATTTTGATTATTTGTAGTATTGTCGCACACAAAAATATAAACACCTTTTTTTGGATACGGACCAATCTGGGAAGAATATATTAATTATTATTTCAAGAAGTAAATATTTTTTTAAAATTATAAAACTCACTCAATAAAACAAAAATTCAATAAAAAATATGAGAATGGCAATTGATAATAGATGACAAGCTACAATTTTAGCCAAACAACCATTAGAACAATGCTGAATAATCCCGTATTCATCGCTCCCCAATCTATTGTTTTCTTTGTTTTGTCCGCTTAATATAATGGTAAAAGAGATCAACACTGCAAGTGTCCAAGCATTGTCTTGGTGTGGCGATGTCGTCTCATAATGTTTTTGGTGATGATTCATCTACTGAGCACTTATGTACAAACTGTTAAGTAATCTTGTCAAGTCGTTTGTTGCTAATTTTTGCCACGTATTTTGACACCTTTAGGACACCTGAGAAAATAAAAGTAACTAAATAACGATCTCGGAAAAAAGCGAGTTGACATAGCAAAACGTCTAAGTTCATCATCATCAACATCAACTCTGAACACAATTTTTCTAGAAATTCCTATTCCACATTTATCATCTTGATTGTGTCTTGAAAAACAAATAATGATTCTAAATGGTAAATAGTGCATATCGTCGTTAATTTTCTACAAACACATATCTTAATTTTTGTCAGTATTCGATGTAATGAATTAAGAATTTCAAAATTCACATATCCCATTAACTCGTATCCCAAAATATATTTTATTTCATACTTAATTTAATCTAATACAAAAATGTTGGCAAATAATATGGTTATGTTCTATGTTTGGCATGAAAAAGGAAGTGACATGAATATTTTGTGTCTTTGCTTCCTGCCTTATTAACTTCCTCACAGATTTTGAGGACAAAACCATTCCAGTGGTGCTTTATAGCGATACAAAGCAAATGCGAAAACAGTAGAATAAAGTACATTTAGGTGTCTCCAGAAAACATGTACTTTTTGAGTTATCGACGATATGTCCTGATGCGGCAAGACAAAGGAAGGTAACAATAAAGTTCTATTAATTTAATTACTGATATATTTTAATTACAGAGAGCAGTTCACGTTAGCTCTTTTAAGTAAGTTCCAAAAGAAACTATCTTCGATGAAGGAGAAGGTTCATGAAGAAAAAGAAGGCGATGAAGAATCGGCCACAAAAAAACCAAAAGCTCCTGTTGATGATTTGGAAGCAATAAACAGTGATGATTGGTGAGTTTTAAAAAACAAACTTCCCTGTTTTTGGTACATGTGTATGTACTTAAATGAATTTATTAAGAAAATAACGTGTTACCTCGATTATACAAGACAAATCGTTTTTTTGTATTGTGATGTTTCTGAATTTCTAAGTGTGTCTTAATACTTGATAGTGTCTTAAAATGGCCGTTAAAAATGGCAGGAACGGTGTCAGCTTCTTGGGAGGAAATCTATTTGAAAATAGTGGAAAAATTTGATGTGCCTGATTATTTATTTTTCACCATTTTAAACACTCAGATATATAGCCTCATTTTTTTTTCCTCGCGTGCTGAGAGTTTGTAAAATTTCCAAATTCTACAATCTTTATAAACTACGTAAAAAAATGGTTTTGTGACACTGTAGATTTTTTGGATTTAAAAAAATACAATATAAAGTATTTTTCATTACCAAAACTTTAATTCTATCTTTATAAGAAATAAAGTTGTTTGATCGAAATCTGTGATCTTTTGGTCATCAAAACAGAGCATTTTTTTGGCATGCTGTGTTAACCATTATTAATTCGTGAAACAGGCTTGAAGGGTTGATAGGAAGATGCAGAAAAAAACGACTGAGTCGTTATATGATTCAGAATAATTAGACCCAGAACCTCAAGGAGAGTGATTTATAGTAGTATTATATCTACTTTTGGAATAATTTTACTGACATTATATTATGACTTTTCTTAAAATAAAGTTTTATAAATGTTTTATTATTGGTATTTACAAATAAGAGTGCGTTGTATGATTGAGGAATAACAATTGTCTTGCTTGAATACTTATGTTACAAAATTGATATTTTGTGTATATTAAGTATTACAAAGATATACATAAAATTGCTGTTTATAAAATTTACAACTGTAGATTATGTTTTTAATTTATTCCTACTTATTCGGTTAGCCATCTCTAAGTAAGTATTTATAAAATGAGCTTTGGACGAACTTTTCCGAATGTGACATTTATGTAAAACTACAAGTATTTCCTTCATCCTTTGTCAAGAAAGAAACTCCATTATCTGTTGTAAAAGAATTTTATTATTGTATTTGACAGGTTGACACATGAGCTTCGTTTTGAAAACCATGGTCAAGTCCTCGCTAAAGATGCTTCAACTAAAGGAGATGACTGGTTTGACATCTACGATCCGAGGAACCCTCTTAATAAGAGAAAACGAGAACAGAACAGTAAAACTGGACCGCAGTCTAGTAAAACGCAGAAGAAAATTTAATTTTGTTAAACTTGTTTGTATATTTATGGAAATTTATTAATAACATGAGTTATCCATCACATGTGCGGGCGTTTTTTTTAATCCTTCCCACCTTCAAACTAATAAAAAACATTTGTGTAGTCATACTTAGATATTTTTGAATTGGTCACCTCGCTTTTGAGACCTTATTTACCAGACGATAAACATTTTGAATGAATATTGTCAAAAAAATGAGGAAATATAGTATTATATTAACCATCTTTTAGAAGTAATCAAATAAAAATAATTTATAAAATGTGTAGACAAAATGAACTGCATAATATTGAGAAGGTGACAGATGTAGCTTACTTAAAATTATGTTTCATTAATATCCTGAAATATTATTAAGTCGAAGATATTTAGTTTACATGTTCATGAAGTTTTTTTTTCCAAATAATGGATTTGTAAAATGAGACCTTTTCAATTCATCCAAAATATATCCAGCAAAATAATGTTTGAGGATTGTGACATTTCATTAATCTTTTCCCAATGTGGAAGCGATGGCCTCGTAATGGAGGTATCTAAAGAGAGGTTTTCTACGAGAACTCTGTGTTTTTCAGTTGCTCAACCTTCCTGTTTTGAAGAGAGTAGAGATAGAATGATAATGCTAGAACAGAACTAGTGGTTAACTAATTGCTTGGTTTGGAAGGGTGGAATTCATGGGAGGAAGCTACACAATTGGCGGGATATAGGGAAACGTGGAGGTGCCTTGCGGCGGCCATATTCTCCACATATTTAGCGAATATGATGTAGTGCATAATCTACAATGTGAGTTGGACGAACCTTGACCGCAAATATTCTTAATAAGTCCATCTGCTGCACAGACCCGAGGGTTAAGGTTTAATTTTAAATGATTTTCAAAGTAAGAAATGAAAAGACATTAAAACATCATACTTTTTTATTATTACGTACACATAAATTGCTTTACATTTTTATTAATACTATCTAATATTAAATTAAGGTATTATTAATTTATTTGTATACAGAGTCCTTACATTTAATTATATTAGTTTAATCGTTTATGAAATATTTAAAATTGTCCTTATTGACTGCAGTACGTATTCATAGATAGTAAAATATCGTTACAAAATTATAATATAATCTAATGGCATATCTCAAATATCCCCACAAAACAATTATTTAAGTATAAATTTAATCATAGTGTAGATTTAGATAGTGATGCTATAATAAATGGTTTAAAACAAAGTATACCAACTATAAAATTGCTTAATGAACAAAGGTGATTGGGAAAATTTTAATTATTTGAATCATATTGAAAGAATAGTAAAATATAAACAGCGAATAAGACCATGGTTATCTAAAAATGCCAACATGATTGTCCTTTTGACTGTTCTGTGATTTATTGCATGAGGAATAAGAGGAGCAGTGGAAGATTAATTGAACATGCTGAATTGGTGGATAGAATAAAAAAAATTGCGAGCCTTTCTCACATAAAGCTTTTGCTTTTGCTTAGCATTCAGTGAAATTGATTTAATGCACATCTAAGTGAGTCATATTAAATGGTTAATGAAAAAAAAACCGTCAGTATGCGAAATGATTGTTGGGCCACTGGATACTGCTGTAGTAGTGGGTGGAGGAGGATAAGTAAGTACAGCAATGTAATATAGTAGTATACAATGTCGAGGATTAATGTAGGTTAAAAATTTGAGATATGCCCATATTTGGTGACTGAAATCTTTGTGACATCCTAAAATAGTAAAAAACATAATAAATTGATAACAAAGAAGTCACATACGCAATGCTTCTAACAGTTCATCGTGCCAAGTAACAAATTCGATTAATCATATGTAGTTTATGATTTCTAGAGATGCAAATTAGAATTCAAAAAAATTATCCATGTTCTGTTAAAAAATGTTACTTTGAATTAGTAGTCATGGTTTGAGTTATTTACACCAACATGTTTCTGATTCAAGCTTTCTTTTGGCAAAAAATACAAAGTTATTGAAATTAAAATTCTTTCCAATAGCCCCTGTCATTTAAGATTACGTTGACTTTAATTCAGCGATTTCCAAACTGGGAGGCGTGAGCTATTGCAAAGGGAGGCGCGAAAAGTCCAAAATATTTATTTCCCCTTTAAAACGTGTCTTTATTACTATATGAAATATAGGATGGGGAGGCGCGATAATCTTTTTTTCTTCAAAGGGAGGCGCAGTAACATATAGGTTGGAAGCCACTGCTTTAATTGTAAAATACAAAATTTTGTTTGTGTGATTGACAAGTAAATTAAAATAACTGTATAATATCATCACTATGTAAAAAGTAATTTAAGAGGTATATTTTAATATGTGAATCATTTTAATATATTTTTGCAATAAATTTCATTTCACTAGCAAAGAATTCTACTCGACACAATGTAACTGTTAAACACAGATTTGAATTATAACAATTATTATAACAATAATCAAATAAAAAATAATTGAAATAGTACACACACTGAATAAAATTGGTTTACTTAAGGATATCGGATATTGAAACTTTTAAATTAGTAGTACGAGACAGATTGAAATGTTTTTAAAACATTTTTGCTTATATTAATGAACCTATTATATCAACAATAGTTATTTATTTTCTGATGTAAATTACCACTCATGAAGTAGCCATCTATATAAGATGTCATGCATTAGGGCAGAGACTCAGGAGATAAGCGGAATCGTAGAAAATGTAAAGTATTTTTCTATGAGAATTAGAAACATTAGCAATTTGATTTGACATTTTTGGCAATTAAAAAAAATATCTATTGGCGTTAGTAGAAAACGAATACAGCCAGAATACTCAGAGGTTTGAAGGATAATTCTTATTATTGTTTACTGCAATTTTCTATAATACCATCATTCAATCCTTTATCTGCGCAAAATATAATCTGACAAATTTTAAAATTGTCTTTATACCACATATTCATTTTCAGTTTATTGATATTGCAAATATTTATCAAGCGATAGCGGATTACGTAACAGCATCTGACTTTGTAAATATACGGAGAGGGGTTAACTATGCACTGAAATTTAAGGATGAAAAGATGGTGAGTATCAAATAATAAAATGTCGTATATGTTAACCGAAAAGGATTGCTAATTGATTATTTATGTTTGTTTGTTTTATTGAAACATATTTCTAAGAATACGTTTTTAAGCAACTGCAAGTTACTAAATAGGAGTAATCCATAGGTGACAATAGAAGATTTAAGATATTTTTGACCCCTCTCCTTTATTGTCATATTTCATTAAAAAGTGTTTTATGGCTGTCTAAACTTCCTCACATTTTTAAGCTCTATAATTTTGTTGTAATAAGTACTGTATATCAGTTTCTAGACATCGGAAAAATTGACAATGACAAGTAAATAAAGTAGTAAATATATTTAAAACATTGTGTAAATATTGTAAAACTTCTTATTGATTTTATTACTTCACATTTTCTATGCTCCCTGCCTTTGTTACATTAAATTACATTCCTTCCCACTCTTAAGTGCATGCTGTCATAAATGGACGACCCGGCATTATTATGCAATGACCGTATTTCAGAATAAACTATATCAAATTACTATTTCTGGAAATTCAAATAATAAGATCAATTGAGTGGATTTTCATGAAAGTGAGTTAGCATTATGACATCTTATTATTTAATTTGGTTTTTATAACATATTTATCATATAAATGAATTATAAATTTGCAGAAATGAGATACCTACCTAAATTGATCTTGTTCTTTTTTTATCTCATTGCAGATATTACATTTAACACTGGAGGAAGACAGTTAAGTATACAAAATTTAATGTTTGATATTTATAATAAAATATTTTTTAAATACTTTTATCGATTCGTATACAATCTCGTATTCTGGTTTGCAAGTCTCTTGGGTTAAATATGATTGTTGTATCATTACAATATTGGTATTATATTGATTCCAAATTCACAACGATCATAGACCATTGAACACTGAATAGAATAAGTAATTTTCCTACCGTCTGATTTCAATAGTAAAAATAATCTGCATGTATATTGAAAAATTTCAACATAAATAAAATTTCTAATGAATATTATGTGGCTTCCCATAATATTTTGATATCTGTAGAATACTCATAGTTGTTATGTGGTGAAAACTCGAATTAAAGGTTTATACGTATACATATTTTGACATATTGAATTGATAGTGGCGCCCTCATTGACTTTCACTAAAGATTACTACATTAACAATTTATTGTTTTACCAGACGCAATCATAAAGAAAAAGAATATTTCTGCAAAGTTGTCAATAATTTTTCATTACTTATTTTATTTGCAGTCTCGGTTTTGAGTGCAGTTAACTACCCGACTACTACTCTACCGAAATAGTTGGTGAAAAAAGCCTGCTGAATGGATTTTCAAGATTATCAAAACATTAAAATATTCCAGAAATAAAGATGAATGACTATTTTTCATAGCATCTTTTTTATTAATTGAGAGAATATCATGGTCTTGTTGTTCATACAGTCAAGAAACTCCAGAAAACAGTTTCTTGTATTTTTAAAGTCACTGTCAAAACAGCACCCGATTCAGAAAAAAATACCGTAGTTATTTATTTTCAATAATCGTTGTTTTTAAGTTCCTACGCATTTTGTTTTATATTTATTTTTACTCCTCGCCAATTGTATTTAAATTAATTTCTAGCGTGGCAAATATTACTCAGGAAGCCATCTCATTAGATTAATTCAAAATAATATTTTCGAAAGCACACATTTATTAAAAATTTAAATAACCCACCGTTAATTTGTTTACTCTAAATTGTTACGTCTATTACCCCGGTACTTAAATATTTTTTCATAACCTACATATTATTGTATAACTGGTAAAATCACATTAAAAGTTTGAAATATTACAATATATACTTAATCAGTACCTAAAGAACTCTTTGAAAATTTATTGTTTCGACGTATACACACTTTTAATAATATGCAAAAATTCTTATTCGATATACATTAATAAGTATTGATAACACTTTCATCAAACAATCCACACCGATTACACAAATATGTCCATTATTGATAATTATTAATTACACTTAAATCATTACGACGTTGTATTGTTAATCGTTCAAAACTATATAAACACCGTTTAAGGTTATGTTATTATTTGTCTATTAATGTTCATACGCACATGATGGATATCATATATTTATTGTGTAAATATTTACCTATATGTTATTCAGTAAATTGTTTATAGAAAACGGTTAGCTATTTGACTGGTAAAACATTTTTTTCAGAGTTCAATAAATAACAAATGATAATAACTTGCTCATTTCAACAATAGAATGATTTGATATTGATCTCAACAAATAAATGCCTAGAATTATTTTTTCTCCATTGAAAAAGAAAACTTCTACATATTCTTAATTTTTGATTCTGTACAAACTGAAGATAACAATATTATTAAGCCTTGATCGTTAGGAACAGGACAATCATGAAGCTATAAAATAGATGCATTGTTTATAGTCACCGCATATTAATAACTCACATAATAAATAAATGGACGTATTAAATACATTCAAATTAAAAACTCCTCTGAAACAGTTTGTTTGATATTCACTTTTATAAATGTATTATTAATTTGTTACTTAAACGTTTCAACATTCATCAATTTGAAAGCGAGTTGTTGAACATGCAAAGCTATAATTGCTATCTGTTAGTTGTTGTTGGAACTCAATACACAATTTTAGTAAACCAAGAATGTTTACTACTATATTATTTATGTTCAATTACTTTCACTAAATTGTATTCGACGATAGTTGAATAATGAAAACTACTTTAATCAGTTACAAATCAAAAGCTACTATGCGGCAACTATAAAGAAATTACTATTGTAAAACCAATATTCATGTTCATAATGCCATTAAAGACTGTGCCAAGATGGCAAATATATGCCAAAAGTAACATAGTAAAAATGGTTTTATTTGACCATATCATCATCATATTATACAGAAGATTGTGATCCAGTGCGTTTTACACAAAAATAAATTAAGAAACTATTTGAAGGTTTGCCAAAGAAAAAGAAGTTTGAGAAAATGTCCAACATCATTATATCTACACTAAAAAGCTAAATGCACTGCGAGGAGCTTATTTAGTGATTACAAAATAATGTTCGAGAGGTTATGTTTAACATTTTACTATTTTAAACATGGTTACCTTTTCCTTTATGACAACTTTACCCAATGTAGTAACTTAATGATGTCTATTAATTATTGCTTACACTATACCTATCATAAACAATACTATCCCATCTATTTAAAATAGTCGGATCTTGTAGTTGTCTACAGTTTTATGTATTACAAATAAATGTTTTAATCGTCCATCAATATACATTGATCAATATGTATATAAATACGCTTTAACATATATTTGTCTATAAGTGATACTCGATGTAAATAGAAATTGAATATAAAATATACAGACTTGGCACAGTCTAATGGCATCTTAACCGATATATAAAATTTCCCTTTTCAATCGTACAGATAGGTTGATTTCATTGAATTCCTTGAATCCCTTCGACACTTTGTTTTGTAATTATTTAATGGTTTGCATGGTGGTGATAAACAAAATTCTATTAATAATTAACGATACATTTTAAGGAATAAAGAATTATAATGTATCCAATAAAACAACTGATCATTTTAAAAAATTAGCATGGCATTACGGAATGGTTGTTAATAGTTTTGTTTACAGAAAATCATTGTTTATTTAATGTTAACACTGATTTTACATTGTCAAAAAAGTGGAATTATAAGAGATAGCATTCCAATAACAATTACTGTATTTACAAGTAATCTTATTTCAAGATTATTATTTGTTTATTTCTTATTTAGTGAAATTGTTATTTGAAAACTTGACCACTATTTGTAATTTGAAATTTAATACAGCTCGTAATATGGTTTGTATTCTTACACTTTTCAATAGAGAAAGTGAACTACATACTACATATTAATTAGATGAAATTCACTGCGGACTGTCATTTTCACTGGACACAAAACACTCGGCTCTATGCCAGGGAGCTCTTCAGGAGTAAGAGGGGTGCGCGTGCCCCTGTCAATAGACGGGGCTGTTGTGGGCATCGCAGGGCAGCTGCAAGTATGGCGGAGGCTGCGCCGACAGTTCGGAAGCCCTCCGCCGCAGCGCCGCTATGCTGTGACCCCGCCACAAATCCCCTTCACCCGGAGAGCCCCCTTCGCGACCTGGTGAGCCTCCTGAACCGTCCCCACCTCCACCGCCGCCGCCTCCGCCCCCACCCCCGCCGCCCATGTTGTTGCAGTATGACATCATTGTATCGCCTGGAAGATAAGGGCATAAGTTAAAAATATTAACCAAAGTGAAAATTCTGCGCACAGACAAATACCCACACGCACATGAAACAATTGCACACAAACTCTTTATAAAACTTAAAAAATAATAGGGTAAGATAGAACATAAAGTTATAAATATTTTCAAAGTAAAAATACATTAAGCTCTCAAGTACCGAAACATTGAAAAAAGGATTAAGTAGTAGTGGAGTACAAAGTGACTCCAGACAAAATTGCTTAATATTTCCATCGCATTGATTGAGGTGTTATTGTAGATCACAATAAATATCAGCTAGATATTATTGGTATTTAGCGAATGGTTGAAATAAGAAGAACTTTGCAATGTGAATGCACCCCATAGGAACCCCAAAGTTAATAATAGTGAAATTTATATTATTATTATTTTTTAGAAATTTGTCTCATAAATAATAAAATCGCGGCCCTAGGCATATAATGGGTTAAATATCAATTTAAGGTTTGCCTAAGGCTTAAATTTTTAAGCACAATTATGATAGCTGTGTACAATTATATTTTCCAATATCTTATTTTCAAACAGAAGAATAAAGTTATTGAAAAACTTAATTTTGATTCAATCTATTCTCAATCCTATAAGACAAGTTAAAAATTTATGTTCAACGATAAAATAAGTGTACAAAATGAAAGACAGCTCAATTATTATTTTTCTCATATTTGTAAAGTAGTTTGCTCCTCGTGTGAAATCTAGAGTTGCGAAAATCTGTTAATTTTTCATTAGCACTATTTCTTCTTCTGTTCTTTTCGAGTTGTTAATTTGTGAGTTGATATTAAATGCTCAGCAAACAAACAAATACAAATCGAATTCATTGAATATGGACGATTTTTAACATGGTATCACATTTCTCACTTAAATGTAGTAGCGTTTCTCAAAATATAGTAGCGAGGTGTCCAATATCAAACACGACCAAGTCATGTTTCTGCAAATGAACTTTTTTTTTATTAATTCTTGTGGGGAATTTTACTACCTGCAATTCAATATGTGTTTCAGCTTTAAAATTGTATTAATATCAACTTTAAATAATGGTTTTACTATCAAAAGTAGTCAAGTCAACGCCATCTTGTTATCATACTGGCTGAGACATTGAAAGCCAATCAGATCACAGGGCTTGATCCAGCTGACTAAATGTCATTCATTTTGTTTTGAACACTCAACGTTAAAATTTTGTTGCAAATCAATCAAAAAATCTTTTGGCTCTTCTAAAAAATACAGTGAAACTAACTTGACTGTGTTTGATACTTGATGTTTCATTGAATAAATTTAGTGTATTCAAATCATCATTTGATTTTTAAGGAACATAAGGATACCTAAAAAGACCAGAGTCAACAAACATTAAATGCTATTTGCAGTCGTTTTGTGATCTAGGCCATAAAACCCTAGCTTGTATCTCAGACATTTAAGTTTTCAACCCTAGCTAACGACTTTTGAACTTTAAATAACATTGAAATAACTTCCATTGAAATGTTTTTCAGGATTCATAATATTGTGGTTTCAATCATATACACTAAAGCAGTGCATTAATCATATGTCCTCCAAAATAATTGTAAAGAAACATCATCAATGTTTATCTAATTTGACATAACAATATTATGTCAAACTAGATTCAAACAGAGAAAAAATATATATATTTTTTAATCCATATCCGCTCCCTATACGGAGCATATGGTCACCACGAAGCTCCTCCACAATTCTCTATCTCCAGCCAGTCTCCTCGCCTCCTCCCAGGTCATCCCAGCGTCCCGTAACTCCGCCGAGTACATCCTGTGGATAGTCATCAGTGGCCTTCCACGACGCCGGGATCCATCCGGCCGGAAGAAGAGACAGGCAGGGTTCAGGCTCTCTTCAGGCATCCTCAACACGTGTCCAAGCCAGGTCCACCGCCGTTTCTTTATTTTTGACGTGATAAGAGGCTGGTTAGTCCGTTCTCTTATCTCCGTGTTCCTGACAAAGTCAGACCATTTCACCCCTAGGATTCGTCGCAGGCATCTGTTTTCGAAGCACAGTATACGGTTACTCTGCGCTTTCGTAAGGTGCCATGATTCGCAACCGTAAAGCAGCACTGTTAAGATACATGCGTTGAATAGGAGGCACTTGGTTCTGACCGAGTACAACCGTGAGTCCCAGACTTTCCGCATTGAGTTAAAGGTTGCTCCAGCTATCCCTAATCGGATCGCGAGCTCTTTACACGGATTGCCATCTCCCGTGATGTGTACCCCCAGGTACCTGAAACCGTCGATTCTTTCGATGTTTTGACCGGCGCTCGTCAAAGGGTAGTGTGGGTCCGGACAGGCACTGTTGCCGAGTACATTGGTTTTACTCGCATTGATTTTAAGACCGATGCGATATGAGTTTCTCTGCAGTCTATCCATTGTCTCTTGAATACCCTCGACAGATTTATCAAATATAACAGCGTCGTCTGCATACTCGAGGTCGCATAGCTTATAAATATATCCATATAAAATAAATAAACTTTGGGTTACAAGTGACAACCTAATAAATGATATATTTCTTATTATGTCAAGTGAGTTATAAAAATATCTTCTACGCTATTTCATTTAATAAGTATTTCAATGCACTCGTGCTAAGCAAATTAAAAAAAAAACACTTTGAGAGCATGTGAACAAAATTATACCTTTGTGACAAATAGAGCTCTTTTAAAAGTCTTTCAATATAAACGAGGGAAACAGCTTTACACCATAATGTTTGTTTTTAAAATTATACCCACTAAAAGCGCGTACTATGTTTGCTTGATCGCATTTCAACAGACGTTGCTTATTACCTCACATAGTCTATGCCTTGTCATTTTATTGTCTATCGGTAGTAGCTTATGGTAGAATGAACCAAATAGAAATATGAATATATAGATAAGTTGATAAACACAGTGGCGGATTAAGACCTTTGGAGGCCCCAGGCGTAATACATTTTGGAGGCCCTGCTTTTCGAATAGCATAAAAGTGCTGCAAACCTATTCTTAGAATAATAATCAATATTTAAAACTGAAATTAAAATACAAAGATTTATATAATATATGCTATCTTTGAGGCGCCTGAGATTTGGAGGCCCCAAGCGTGCGCCTCTTGCGCTTATAGGGTAATCCGCCACTGGATAAACAACAATTCATTGTTTTGTACGAAATCTAGAGTTGCTTAAACATTCAAATAGGAAATGCTGGAAAAGAGTATTATATTTCGATATATTCAATAACTATCTGTAGTGTAAATAATCAGTGGCTGTCGGTAGATTAAGCATTAGGTTGGTCCCAGGCGCACTAACATTTTTTGAGCTTTTATTGGACATTCTTACCTTATTAAATTTTGAAATAGTATCTGTCAAATGGAAAATTTATAGGTGCCTTTGTAGACTGTGACACTTACCCTTAAAGCAATGTTTTTGGAAATAGGTACTTAATGTATTTGTTAATTATTATTTTGGGGTGGAAAATTTTACCTGTAGAAAAAGAAATATGCAATACTTACAAAATTCCCCCAACGAATTGAGTCCGTAGTGGGCCTGGTAAACCCCACCCCCGTTGCCGGCCATCGCCGAGGTGATTGGCAACGATGGGGTTAAAGGGGAAGCCTGACTCATCTGACTCATCTGGCCGAAGCCTCCCATTCCGCCTTGACTTAGTTGACTGAGACCTAAGAAAATAAATTCCACAACAATATTGTAATAGAAAAAAAAATTTGAATTTCTGATTATGTATTGAGAAGGGAATCAAATATACAATAAGTAAAATTCAAGACTGTCAATTACTATTCTCCTCGTCATGTTATAATTTTAGTTTTAGTAGTGACATCTGTGTTTTGATATTGTGAATAAAAATGAAGGCCGAATATTCGGCGGGGAAGTGAAACCATTTTTTAATCCGGTTCATATTATAAAAAAAAACATTATTTAGAAAGATTAAGATCAGTTTTCACATCGTTAACATTATCCGCTGATCTTGTTATCGAAAAAATTAGTACAATATATATCGACTGTGGCAAGGAAAACGGACTTAATCCACACGTATCAAATTGTGTAGTAGGCGCAAAAAACGTATTTTGATTATTTTGGGCCATATGCAAATTATGAATTATACACAACCTTTAAATGCACGGAGACTTCTAAAGTGGTGTTTAATTGACATGATCTAATATTAAACTAAGAAATTGTCTAGGAAAAACCTTTATTTCAGTCTTTTTTCTTGGTTTTAATATTTTACAAGGTCATCTTTTTCAAACTTAAAAGCTAAATTTAGATACTAATTTGGCACTTGCAGATTGCATCCTTTTGACAGAACGTGTATCAAGTTTGATACATTGTGATTATCGAAAAAAACCTGTTTTGAAAAAACTGTGGGTTACGTCCTTTTTCCTTTCCACAGTCGATATATATATATACATATTAAATAAGGTATGATTGTGAAAGTAGTGATTACAATATCGGATGAATAAATCAATACCGGTATTATATATTTTTTTAATTATCCAAAAAAAATACGACCAATTGTGATTGCAATACTAAACGAGTAAATAAACATCGGCATTTTAAAGTTTATTATAAAATACCGCCATTCAAAAATATGTCATAATTATATGCAGGTGATTTTCATAAATAGCTTACGGTTTTTTTTTTTATTTTAATACATCATTGAAAGGCTCATCAATTCTGGAACCTGTCAATATTGATACAACTCTTAGCTGCTTTGGTATTTGTTAAGATTGCTATTAAAATATCTGATAGCTTCTTTAGAATCAAAATTCGATTTTAGCATTATAAAAAACATCATAACTATTGGGATCCCAGTTACGGTTACACCAGTACTACAATCCCAATGTTATGGTGAACACTGTCGAGCGCGAAAAATGATATTTTCCCATTAAAAGTTCAGCTCATGCTATAAACCAAGACCATTAAAGTCAAAATCGAGTGAATAATGTTCGTTGGCCGCCGAAATTTGGATATTCGAAGACGTCAAACGATAATAACTTACCTCTAAATTGCCCCTTTTTAACTAAATGAGGTCACAAACACAGTATGAAATGGTAAAATTACAAAGAAAACAAAACAAATCAAAATGTTTTGCAGAATGACAGGATTTCGAACAGTTCGGAAGTTCACCACGTCCAAATGTAGGTATATGTATATACTTTTTAAAATTAAATAATATGTAGTTTGAATTGCAAGTATATTATAAAACAATATTAAATATACAATTCTAGTACTCTATAATCAAGTTCTAGTAAATCTATTCCATCAGAATTGGACGTATATATTAATAAATATTAATAAATATTTGCATAATGCAAAAAGATACAATCATTCTGTGAGTAAATAATTGAAGGTTCAACAGTAAGTTAATCTTAAAAAAATACTTAATTTTATATTGTGTAACGAAGCCGGTCACAATCTTTATTAAAATAATGTGAAATTAGTACATACAAATAATATTTCTTATGAAAACAACAGAAGGTATAACGAACAGACGTCACCTAACGCTAGGGTTGTCAGACGTCCCGATTAATCGGGACGTACACCAGTTTTAAGTCTCCTGTCCCAGTTTATGAGCCACGCTGACTATTTGGGAAAGTCAATAAATCTTGGGATATTGGATTCGAAAGCCTAGGAAGAGCTAAAAAAAAAAAACGAGTCACGCTGATTGGCAAATCGAACAAATGTCCCGGTTTGACTTGCAAGAGATTTGACAACCCTACCTAACGCGCATTATTGTACCCCAGTGGAAATCTTTTTGTTTTTTTCTAATTGTTTTAACCGAAACTTCTCGATAATTGGACCAGTGTATCACCAACAGCCTTCAGGGATAATACATTGTTTTTTTCCAGTGTCAGATATATGTTAATAATGGCTGGTGGTCGAGAATCATTTTCATCGAGTTATCATTTTTATGGCATGTAATGTGATCTGAATTTCGATGCTGTATATTATCGTCATAATATACATTATTGTGTAATGGCGATTAACAAGAAATTTAACTTTATATTTAAGGGTGATGTTCTAATAATAGCAAAGTTTCTTATCCTCCTCTAATCAGCTGTCAATATTTCCAACTAGTACGAATGCTTCTTTCGGAATGTTGTAATGCTTTCCGTTAATTTAAATCAATACTAATAATGAACGAGAGCTTTTTGAATAAAGTGTAAATGAAACTCAATAAATTATTGTTCAAAACTATTATACACCAATAATGATCCTGATAATACCCTACGTGGTCGAGTAGTCAACATCGTTGGCTTAGAATAAGGATGTTACGGGTTATTGATTGATCTTTCAATCAGCTTATGGATTTCTGTACGAAAGCATGAACGTATTCCCCCTACCACTCATACTATTATAAAAAACGGGGCGTATCGAGAGCGATTAGCTATCCACTAATCCTACCATAGGCCTATCTTTCTATCCCTACTATATTTGGAAAAAAAGTGGTCGAGCAACTGAACAACAAACAGTTCTCGAAGAAACTCTTCAGGTGAGATTAACTAAATAAAGAGTCCATATGCTCTACATTGGGAGCGGACATAATTTTAAAAAATCGTGATTAGTAATCATATGATATCAGTTTGATAGGAAATACATTTTTATGTTCAAGCTTTATTTCAACAGAAAATATTTTCATTTCTACTTACTATAATGACTTCGTAATTATCATTTTGACATTACAAATATACCTACATATTTTTGAAACTTAGTTCATACACCAATGGTAATAAATTATTGTCGCCAAAAATAGCGTATTTACAGAATGCAGTCTATAATGCAAACGCCATTTTGTATGCATGTATCCAGTGGCGAATGAAGCAATTGAGGGGCCTCAGGTGCAATATAATTTTAATGACCTTTTCATATGTAAACCGAAAAATAAATGCATTATATTGAAAAATAACAGAACACTATTTTGTGCTTATTTCACAATTAATTTATTTTTATCAGGACTTGTTCAAGTCATCACGAGCATTTTCGACTTGTGACAGTTGAAAATGCTCGCGGTGAAATCTTGAAACCTGTTTTGATTAAGTTTAGAATAAGAACAAAAGAGTGATTCATTATTTTTTAGGGTATTTATTATACCCATACTGTATGAGTTTATATTATGTATGAGCCATACATAATATAAACCAATAATAATGTCTTATGTGCTACTTTACTATAAAAAATGCAGTGGACTTACACTACAAGCTAGGATAAATAATCTTAAAATAAATCGATTTTTTTTGTCTAAAAAAATATTAAAACAAATTTGACTCGACACATAATATATTCATAATATTTAATATAACCAATTTTATTTAAGTACACCCCTGGAAGGTAAAAACAATAAGTCATGTAAATGGCGCCAAACAAAACGTAAAATAGCATATTTATGACTGCTGAAGTGTGTTGACATTGCCGATTTTCGCTATTATTTAGGTGAGTTGTCGTATGTAAAATTTATTATTTTTTCAAGGAACAAAACATTCCTTCGAGCTGATTACATATGCTTAATCATAATGGAAAATCAAATAAAATCGAGAAGTCAGCTAATTATATACCTCATCGATCAGAGTAGTTTCACATTTGACTTAAATTTGTATTAAATAATGTCATATAAACAGAAATCTTTAATATAATGTTTAATTATGTATATCAATATCGATTTCAAATGAAACGGGAGCTCAAATGCATGAATTGCAAGAGGATTTAGTAGCAAGAATGTATTTTTCCAAAGATTTCTGCGAATTTAATATAATTTGTATTTCCGAGGTCATCATTGCTGTTTGTTTGCAATTGGAAATAATAATCATGACATTTTGAAACAATCAATGGAACACTTTTGTACTTATTCCGGATATTGTTGTTACTGGAGTGCTATATTTGCAATTTCTAGTCATTGTATTTGAAACTATAATGAAATTTTGGATGTCTCGTGAAATATATTTCAAATAAAACCGCAGTTTTCTCCGACGATGGAAAACATGAAATTGTATAAGCTTCATTCATAACTAAAATTAGCCAAAATGCAGACTACGGCAGTTTACTTATTAAGAGTGTTTTTATTTGGTTACGCGTTGGAATGATGGGTTTCTCTCGTCAATGCGCAAGAAAAATCCTACCATTACCCAAACGATTAAAGTCACATTTAATCGGTTTATTACCCGACAGTTTTGAATTTCGGAATGATCATGAATGGAGACCCTTAGATGAGCAATTCAAAGTTTTTTCTTTATACTATATTAAAAATATTACAGATAAAAAACATGCATTTGGGTGCAGAATTCTTTCGGTGAATTGAATTCCCGATTGTTAAATAAAATTAAGCCGGAACCCTAAAAGTATATCAATCAACTCTAGTAATGAAAATCGGTAAACTTTAGTTATCATTTGTGATTAATTGGCTACAAAATATTTCCACAGTCGCTTATAACACATCTTCTCCAGTGTGCTAAGCTGTGCGCGTGTGCGCGCGCACATGCATAAGAACAGAGCGCACAAAAGTTGCATCAGCTATACAACCACCAGAATAAATTAATTGTCATTATACGGTGTTGTTAATTATTGTCACTATAGAAAAATAGCCAGGTCTAAATACCGTATGTGGAGCACAATTTTTTTAATTTTCTTTCAAAGTTGCACAGCCAATGTATTTTGCGCACATAACCTTCGGAAAATTAGAGGGAACATTGATCTTCATTTATATATAAATTGACGCTGCATGCAGTGCATCGATATTGGCTGCTGATGAAAAAATAAATAGAATAGTCAAATAGATGCTTTTTAGAGAGGCGAATCCCATGTCACAATTAGTATTGGTGGAAGTACAAAGTTAATAAGTTAAATTTGATATGAAAAATGAATTTCCACAAAGTTACGGTCGAATCTATCTAAAATGGTGAACGTATTATTCCGTACAAGACTTTTCCGGTAAAGATTTTCCCGTACAGAATACTCCGTACGCCGATTATTCCGTACACAGAAATTTCCGTACATCTAAAATGCCGAAAACAAAATGAATATTAAAATTACGAACATTTGAAGAAATGCATATTAAAATGTCAAGGGTGCCAAATAATTTTCCAGATTAGGGACAAGTTCATAAAATGTGTGTAGTATGTAAACATGTTATGCATAATATTATGTTAAAAGGTATGTATAAATAATTTGTATAATATGGATTATTATATTAATGTCTATACGGAATATTCTGTGTACGGAAGAATCGGTGTACGTAGTTTTCTTGTACGGAGAATACGTTTTCGAAAAAATCTCACCGGAAAAATTACGGAATCATTTTATATTCATTGTGGCAAACGAAGGAGATGAAAAGATAGCAGTTATTTTTTTATTTGTCATGCTTTGTAATTCAAACAATTACAGTAAAACTGTTTTTTTTTTATGTTGACTTGGCCATACATGCGGATACTGTCATAGATAAATCAGGTTAATTACAATGATCATGAGACCAACCTGGCCCCATAGATGTGACGCCCCAGGCGGGAGGGCAGAGGCCGTCTGCTCCGGCCCCAAAGGGGGGTAAGCCATGGGACGGTAGAAGAGATCCAGGTGCCCGAAAGACGTTCGTTGACTTCTTGCGTTTCTTCCATTTCGCTCGGCGATTTTGGAACCATACCTGGAAAGAGTAAAAGAAAAAAAATAAGTTAAATTCATTTGATGCCGTTATAGCAATTTAATTGTTACCGTGACTTTTTACGGTCATCGAAATATCGGTAAATTAACGAATATGTGGCGAAGAGTTATTGGTCATTATTAAGATCCTTCAAATCATTGTTCCCTAAGAATTATAAATTTAAATTTTGTTTTTTAGATATTTAAATAGTTGTCTTTCATAATTGTACATTTATATTTAGTGTTGTTATATATAAGTGTTCACTGTCAATTTATTCTTGATGAAAAGGCATTAGATTATTTTGACATTAAAAATCCCTTTTCTGATCCCCATTATTTTTTCAAGATCAGGACCGATTTCACTCATCGCGAGCCTTTTCTTTTTTGATCAGCTTATAAAACTAGCGATAAACGAAACAAATCCAGATTTTGAATAAAAATGTGAAATTAGTTTGAAAAAGTGTAGAGGCCCCTCAATATATGACTTTACACTCAAGGGGCGTCTGATATGATGTGACGATAGGGGAGAGGGGTTAAAACAGCTAAAATCGTGTTTCGTCACAATATACTAAGTAATTATGATAATTATCTTTGTTTACATTTTTAACGTCTCAAAAATTTATTTATTTTTAAGTATAAATATAAAGTATTTCTCGATTGTAAATTCATGTGCTACGTTGTTTTTTTTCCTCGCTTACCTTATATTATTTGTGAGTCTAATCTACCCTTAAAAATTGTAAAAGTCTCCAGCCGCAATTTTTTGACACATTTTCACCCCAGCTTATTTTAGCCGGTGTCACAAGACAGACAAAAAAGCAAAACAAACGAAACAAACACCCCCTGTCGCTATGCTTCGTTACGAATTAAATTGGATCGTGAATATTTAATTTTGATTTTAGAAACCCACCCTACAACGCCTCTGCTTAAATATAATGCACGTTGACGCTATTTTGAAAACATATTGTAAGGTAAGCCAGGGGTGGGCTGGAGGGGGCTCGCAGGGGCTCGAGCGAGCCCCTTGTGAAATATTACGCTGACCGGCGAGCCCCTTGTTAAATAAAGAAATTCATTATTCTCAGATCTTTGCATTGTATATAATTTATAAACATGCAACATATTTAAATTAAAAATGTTGTAATGTATATTTTGGATTTCTGACGTACATTCTTCAGCAATTGATATTGATTAAATTACGATATACTGCTTACTTTTAGATAGAAACATTCGATAGCTTCAATAATTATTGCGTTTAATTGCATATGAGTGATAAAAAATCACACCTTCCCCAGAACATCACGAATAGCTACAATATTTAGCGAGCCCCTTGTTACCACATTGAGAGCCCGCCGCTGAGGTTAGCCATGTGGGGGAAGGTGCTGAATTTGAGATGGTAGTAGGTTGACCCACCATCACCCGCTTAAAAGTGATCACACACATTAACCATGATCTCCGGTGGTCAAATTCAATAACAATTTCAGCCTTTCCTGATACTTTTTTTATTAAAATTCGTATGGAAATTTTGATAGACTACACCAGTGCAAGGGAACCTGCGGCCTCTTGGCTACTCTGGTGTGGCCTCTTGACTTGATCAAAATATTCACTTTGATCAAAAAATTATACGCAAGCGTTTGGAAAAAGAGCGAAATCAATACATTATATTATATGCTCGACCGTTTCTTTACTGCGGCCTTATGTTGAATCAGATAAATTAATGTGGCCTTTCGAAATGAAAATTTTCCCCATCCCTAGATTACACTCTCGTCAACAACCTGGAACGGTGTATTTGTATAACAATATGAAATTATTGATGATGTAGTTAGGTTAAGTTAGGTTAGGTTAGGTTGGGTGGCAAGTTTAGTGCTGCGGATATTCGAGAACCATTATTATTAGACTTATTGTAATATCGTAAAAAATCTTAGATATGTAGTGAATAACTAGCAGTTGTCACACAAACATAGTTCTTGTAACAATAGCGTTACCACCATACAACGAAGCATAAGAGCCATTGGGCTCAGGCGGGCCCAAATAAATATCCACGTTTAATATTTCAAAAATTAGTCAAAAAGTCTATACCAAGCGAGTAAATAGGTTGTGCATTTTTCATGTGTACGAAATAAAACAAACTATTTTTCGTCATTATCGTCAGCCAAAAATCTTCGAAAAAGAAGTACATATACTGTCCTTAAACTTTCAACAGCTGGGAATTTACAACTCAAAGTTGTCCTTTTCTATGCATAAATTTAATGTTTGTAAAAAAATATATTGGGCCTTATTTCTAGTTACGTCACTTAACTGTAATATCGCAAATCCGCCACAATCCAAAAAACAAAGTAAATCGACTTTAAGCTTTAGACTTTAACGGCTATAAAGCTTTCACTGCACTCGTATTTATCTTTAAATAAATAATAAAAAAGCTTTTTATTAACATATCCCGATAAGAAAAAAATATACTATTCCCAAACATTATTTCGAATGTACCATCTGTAAAATTTTCAATAAACGAAAAGATTATTTTAAATAAAAAAACAATAGTATTAATAATCGGGTGCTACTCAGGGGTGTGCTGGAAAAGACTCAGAGGGTCTCGTGCGATCCCTTTGCTAAATTTGATTTCGGCTGGCGAATGCTTTATTAAAATAACCGAAATATCTGATAACAATATTATCTAAAACGGTTTAAGTTAACGTTTGAAATATTGACTTGGTGCGAAAAGAATATTAACTTAGTAATCTTGGAAGTTTTCACTCTTGCAATCTAAGGTAGGTAAGTACGTTTCTTAGCTATTGATATTAATTATTTTATTGGTACATAATTTAAGTATATTAAGAAACATTCGTTTGCCTAGTTTGAAGAGCTTAAAAAATCGAGTAGTTCTGCGATTAAGCGAGCCACTTGTTAACGCATTACAAACCCATCACTGGCGCTATCTATCGATCCGCCGCGTGGTGGGTGTTACTATAGGCTTCACGTACAACTGCAGAATTTTTTCATATCAGAAATAGTTTCAAAATTTACATATTATTATTATTCAAAACTAAGTCAAATCTAAATGTTAAAATTATGTATACATGTATATCGACTGTGGAAAGGAAAAAGGATGTAACCCCCACACATATAAAATTTTACAAGAGGCGCTAAAAACGTGTTTTGATGATTTTGTGACATATGCAAATTATGAATTATACACAACCCTGAAGTGCACGGAGACTTCTAAACTGGTGTTAAATTGACATAATCTAATATTAATCAAAGAAATTGTCTAGGAAAAATCTTTATTTCTGTCTTTTTTCTTGGTTTTAATTTCTTACAAGGTAATTTTTTCAAACTTAAAATCTAAATTTAGATACTAATTCGGCATTTGCAGCTTGCATCCTTTTGATAGAACGTGTATCAAGTTTGATACATTGTGATTATCGAAAAAAACCTGTTTTGAAGAAACTGTGGGTTGAGTCCTTTTTCCTTTCCACAGTCGATATGATAACAAATGTATTTTCAACAACTGATCTTTTATTGGTCTGATCCTTTCAACGCAAAATATTAGAAAAGTATCAGCAAGGGTATTAGAAGACATCATTTAGTTGAGAAGGAGGTCATACCCTCAGGGACGGCGCCACCATACGGGTGAAATAGGCAACCGCATAGGGCGCAAACCGTCAGGGGGCGCATAAATGGAGTATAATATATTTTTTGTGTACTTTTATTTTGATGTTTGTATTAATTGTTCGCTGTAATTATGTATTGTATTCTATATGATTCGAAAAAAAGGTTGAGCGACTGAGTAACAAACAGTTCACGTAGAAAGGCTTCTATTGAGATACCTCCATTATGAGGTAATATGCTCTACATTTGGAGTGGAGATGTATATATAAATAAAAATAATTGTTTTTTTTCTCATTATTTTGGTTTTTCAAAATATATTTTTCGATAATCACAATTTGTATACAACTTGATACATGTTCTATAAAAAGGATGTAAGCTGTTAATGCCGAATCAGTGCTTAAATTTAGATTTTAAGTCTGAAAAAAAGAGAGGCTTGTGAAAATTGCAACCAGAAAAAAAGACCTTCATAAATGATTTTCTTAAGCCACATTTTGTAATTTAAATTTGTATTACATTGAATTAACATACCGCTAGTTTATTACTAATCTTTGTGCTATTCAAGGTCGTGTTTATTTAATATTTTGTCTTTGGTCCGAAGTCGTTCAAAAACGTTTTTTGTTCCTCCTGTAAAATTTGATTTGGGTGGGTGGATTCCTTTTACCTGTCTATAGTCGATATGCTCCACGTTGTGAGTAGGTTTTTATTTATTAAAAATAAATTTGTTTCATATCCTGTTTCTCTTATGCAACAGTTTAAATAGCTCTGAAACTAGCGAGTAAAACGAACAAAGCGCAAGCAAGCGATCGGAAAAGGCGGGAAAGTCGCTACCAACCGCTGTGCCGGGAGGGAGACGCCATGACAGCGTGCGAGCGAGTCGCCGCATGCAAGATTTATTACCGCGAGAGGGAGAAAGAAAAGAATGAGCGGGAAAAGTCCATTTGGAATGTGTCAGACGCAGGCTTTTCCGGCCATTATTTATTGTGTACCTACCTACCACTTCTTTCGGTATGTTTCACTGTGGGATAGGCTATAATTTTAGCGAATGTGTGTGGGTTAGTTCTTTTCCAGGGGACCTCAAATAATATTTTGGTGATCGAACATTTTTTTTCTTACCAAATATATCAACACAGAATATCTCAACACAAGTTGTTCTACGACAACTGCGTGTTACTCAGTCGTTCAACTTCAATATTTCGGAGAGACAGTATTTATAAAAGGATAGGGATAGTGTTTAGTTTGACGTTTAAGCTGCACTCCATTTAGGGATCAAATGGGTCTTTTATTAACGGTTTAAAAAAATAATTAATAAAACTGTCCATACTGGGTACTGAACCCGCGAGCACCATATCCAAAACTAACGATTTTGATCATTCGATGAAAACCATTTTATCCTGTTCCAAATGAAATGCGTTATAGATTTTCTCTGCTACAAGAGCTGTAGCTAAAACCTCCATTTTTTTTAAAATATATATTTAAGGTTTTCTATCAATATTATTCAACCAAGAATTGCAATACCGGTATTCCTTGCTTCTCAAAGAAGCGAAACACATGTCACATTCTGTAACACAAGAAGTAGAATTACATTTTTTTAATTAAAGAATAACAAATTATCATATTTTTTTAAGCCCATGTCCGCTCCCATATGGTCTCCGAATGGTGGTATCTTAACAGAAGTTTTTTCTACGAGAACTGTTTGTTACTCAGTCACTCAACCTCCCTTTTTTTCAAAGTGAGTAGAAGGCAAGGAAGGATAAGGGTAGAACAGGACTATTGGTTAACTAATCGCTATAGCTACACTAGAGGTCTGCACGGGCCCTTACCCGGGTTCGGGCGGGTAAGCGCATTTGATACTCGGGCTCGGGCCGGGCCCAGGGAAAGAATTTATTTTTCATAAAAATATTTCAGACTATGTTCGTGACATAAGTCAGCCATGATGATTTTAATTATTACCAGTTCTATAGAGAATCGTGAAGTGTTGTAAATTTGTAAAAAACGAGTTTTTTAAGGCTGTGGAGTATAAATCCGGGCTTCGGGTCGGTTTCGGTTTACAAGTGTGGTATTAGATTCGGGCCCGGGCCGGGTCGGGCCTGAGTTTTTCGGGCTCGGACCGGGTAATTTTGTGAAATTTCGGCCCGTGCAGACCTCTAAGCTACACCCAGCTACCCTCCAAGGACGAGCGTCACCATATGGTCACACAAAACACCGTTGTCTATTGATCCCACTATTCATACTTTTTCTACCTGAATATCGTTGCTTTTGCTCATATTTGGTTAAGAAGGGTACGGACTACAGTAAGTCATCAGCCGTAGGAACAGGAACGGTCTCCAAAAGCACAGTGATTTTTTGAATTTCCGTTTTTTTAAATTTACTTTTTGAAACTGTTAGATATTTTTTTATAAAAACATAAAATTATTTACAGTTATTTTGCTAATATATTTGTTTTGAAATTATGTTGATCTAAAGAGGTCAAATTGTAAATATTTTTAAAAAAATCACGTTTAGCTATATTTCAACCCCGAATGTTTGCAAGCCCATACGGTCACTTTTGTCCTTACTACTGTCCGTACTCAATATTACACGGTAATAAAAGGATGAGCATGACCATATAGTCATGCGGGGTTTCTATACAACGACTTTGCGTTTTTTTTTTTATAATTTTGGATAGGAATAAAAGTTATCCGTGACTTCAATATGGCTTAGAAAATATTTTTTTTATCGGAAAAAAGCTCTCGTCTCTGGAGGGTTAAAGGATCAGAAGGATGGGAGGAGAGGAAAATATGTGAATTGAAACACCCAGTTTTTGAATTGAATATTTTTTCAAATCCACTGTGATCTTACCGGGAATCGAACCCAGACCTGCGCGATCGGTAGAGCAAGCTCTAACTAACTGGGCCACAGCAGGTGACATTATCACCTAATCTATCAAATCTATCGAAAATCTATTATTATTATAACGTGAATAATTGATTAAAACTGTAACTGTTTACCTTCCCTGAGTTTTCAGAACTTGGGGTAAAAACTTTTTCACGCAGAGGTTTACGGGTAAAGATAAATTGAGAAGTTCCCTTGATTCCCTATTCCATTTATTGTTTCAAATACTGCAATTTTTAAAACAACTTCGTGGCTTGTAACTTGTTTGCGTTCTAGAGCCAAATAAAACTTTTAAATATTCAATATGCTTCTATAAATAAATCAAAGGCAAAATAGCAAGTTATTTCCTTAGGAAACCTAAAATATTCAGTTACAACTATCAAATTTAATATAAAATTAATTAAAAGCTGTTAATCATCAGAAATAGACACTTGCTACAACCCACTGGAATATGGACATCTTCATAAGATCATGCCACTTTTCACGACTTACAGTAAATTAATTTGGTGTGTAATGCTTAACTTTCCTAGTTAGAAGATCTTGGCAGCAAAGTGACTTCGAGTCAAAACTTCAATTTTCTCCAGCGGTGGGCTATCAATATGTAAACAAGAAGCTCGCTTAATCTCAAAACTATTCGTGGTGTTACGGAGAAGAGGTGAATATTTTTATCACTCTTATACAACTTTACGCAATAATTAATGAAGATATTGAATGCTACTCTACTCTGTATACTTATAATATATAATGAGACGTGATTTACCATAATTTAATTGAAATATTTATAAATTTACATTAGATTGCAAGAGTTCATATAAATAAGTTATATTATTTTCGCTCCAATTTCATGTTTCATTTAAATTTATACTTATACCGTCGTAAATAAAATATTGATTGAGATATTTGGTTTTTAAGGTTTGTTTCACATTTTAAACATAGCTTGTAAGAGTTTTATTAAGTATCTTTTGCTGTTTATGATAAAGAGTAATAGCTCATTTTTTGTATACTTTTATTTGTATTTAGTTATCTAATTTATATTAATGATGCTTTGAAGTTGCAAGGTAATATCAGTTATTGCAACAGTAGATTTTTTAATTTTAAATAAGCATTAATTGTTTTTTTTAATATTTCAGTGTTTCATTATGTAAGTTTAGCTTTCAGGAATCGATAAGCATACTTATCTCAAAATTATCATTTTTCATTTTATCTCACTGTTGCTTTCAGGTATTGATATACCAGAAACACCAAATGAACATCAATGTGTTCGTAAATCTAATTATATTAATTTTATTAATTTACACATCCGAACCCCCTCCAGTCCACTCTTAGTAATCTCCATTCGTTACTTTCTCTTTTTGTAAAGAATTTTTAAATTTGTTGTCTGTTGGAAGAAGTATAACATAGATTTTGCAAAATTCAAATTGCAACGTACTGCTTATTAATGAATATACATTCAAAAATTTTCATCGGTAATTTGGTCTACCAAAAAAACTTTACCGTGAATAAACAAATTAATTATTGATTTTGGAAAGGAAAAAACAACATAACGAACTATGATTTTTGATAATTTTGGGCCAAAAGCAAATAACGAACAATCTTAAATGAAGTGCACGGAAACTAATAGACTAAATATTTTTATATGTCCTTTTTCATCGTCGCAATTTTCACAAATCTTTATTTTTTCAAACATATGTTATAAGTTAAATTAAGATACTTATTAGGCAATTACATCTTACAACCTTTTGATAGAACGCGTATCAAGTTGTATACATTGTGATTATCGAAAAAAGCTGTTCTGAACAAAATACAGTATTTAGTAGATACAAATCATATCGACTGTGGAATGGAAAAAGGACGTAACCCACAGTTTTTTCAAAACAGGTTTTTCACAATGTTAATTGGTTAATTTCAAGGTTAATCACAATGTATCAAACTTGAAACACGTTCTATCAAAAGGATGCAAGCTGAAAATGCCGAATTAGTATCTAAATTTAGCTTTTAAGTTTGAAAATGATGACGTTGTAAAAAATTAAAACCAATAAAAAAGACTGAAATAAAGGTTTTTCCTAGACAAATTCTTGAAATAATATTAGATTATGTCAATTAAACACTAGTTTAGAAGTGTCCGTGTACTTCAAGGTTGTGTATAATTCATAATTTGCATAAGTCACAAAATCATCAAACTACGTTTTTAGCGCCTCCTGTAAAATTTGATATGTGTGGGTTACGTCCTTTTTCTTTTACACAGTCGATATTATAATTTGTATTTTACTAAATAATTTTATGACAATGATGGCGATGAGAAAATTTCAAGTGCTAAAATGTTTTTTTAATAGAGTTGTACTTTGTTGGGAACAAAATTGTCACCTATAACTATTGAGTATATCTTTTTGAATATACAAAGGTGGTGAAGTCAAGAAGAAATAGTGAAAATATTGTTTGTTCTTGAACTGGTTTCCACTTTTGACTCGAGCGATTTGTATGCACAAAAAAGTTTTTTTCCGTCCTGGATATATAGTTATATTCCAGTGTTGTCATTTATTGCGATTTCATCTTTCTTGTGTGAGAATATCGATTGAAATCTCATGTCTTAACCCCTAGCATATCAATATAATTGAATTAAATTTAGATACCGTTACGTTGATTGCTCTTCATTACATTGATGTCTGAAACAAATGAAGTAGGGTAACCAGCTGTTATATCGTCATCTTACGCTTAAGTAATTTATATTAAGGCGGGAATGTAATTGGGTGGTTTACATCGTTGGCATTGGTTGTGAATCTTATGGGTTAGAATCTCAGTCCAGAAATTAAGTTTTCAATCAACTTATGGCTTTGCGTTTGAAGACATGGATGTCTGTGATGTCTACAATTGTCTCCCACCCATTCGATTCTTAAAACATGGCGTGGATGATTACCTAACCACTCATTGTGTTGTAGCTTTATCCTCTTATATAATATAAATAATGGAGCAAGGTACTTTGAACTGTGATGATTAACATTTTTAATTAACTTAATGATATGACTGTTTCAAGAAATCCGTTTGATTAATAAAAGATATATTTTTGTTCTGTATAACAAATTATATTATACGTCAAAATGAAAAGTTCAGAGAAAATTATTAAAATACAATTAAAAGCCTCAATGTTTTGAAATAAAAAAAGTAACTTATTTGGCACGGTGGAAGCAATTTAAACGACTGATGACAACTTTACGATAAAGATGGAATGTTTGGTTTTTGTTTCATGTGTTTTTTTCCAAATAACTGACTGGTTTCCTCATTAAGTGGAGTTGGTTGTACTTTTGCTCATGTCCATTTGGCATGTCAATGGCATTTTAATAAAGGTACATCACCAGAATTTTTCTACAAGAACTGCTTGTTACTCAGTTGGTCTACCTATATTTTTTCGAAGAGAGTAGAGATATAAAGGATTGTGTTAATACAAGGTTAGTGGTAAGATAATCGCTCTCGCTACATCCCGTTAATTTAAGATTGGAAGGATGGAAGGAATTTTTAGACATCACAAACGATTGAAAAAATGCTGTTCGTACTAGGATTTGAACCCGTGATGTCTAACATGGAAGCCAACAAAGTTGAGATGGACCCGACTAAACTAAAAGGACTGTACTAAAAGGTCAAAACAAATATTATACTAATATGGCTTTGACTTTATTGCAACGGCTATAAAAAAACGTGAAATACAGGGTTGTGTAGTCGTAAAACAATCTGACTTATGCTATTTATTTTTTAAATATCAAAGCATAACTGTTTGAATTTTTATAAAGGAATCGGCGTCATTCGCTTTTTAACGATCCCAACTCCAAAGTCTTTGTAAAATCATCATTTGTTTTACTTTTAGTAAACTGTCGTTTTTATGATTTTGAGTAAATTGTTTTAACTGTTATTATAGATAAATCAATACACCGAAGACACCTGTTGGTTTTGTGTAAGAGACGACTGGTTTAAATGAAGGTTCCAAAAAATTACACCGTAGTAAAAAAGCTCATTTTCAAAAACTAATCTGAAAAAATCGTAAATATTAAAGATTTCCCACAATCGGTTTTCTCCCAAAACAACATTTCCTCAGCTGTCCGTATAACGATACAAATAATCAGCCATGACACGGTAAGTAAAAAAATATTAGTTCCATAACAATTTAAAAATTCCGATGGTCACCGCATTAAAAGCGGCCATTCAATTCGAATACAAAAAAAAAAAAAACAACGAGTTGAATAAGCGAGACGGCGATACGGGGTAACCATTGGAAACAATACATATGATAGGGACAGGGATATGTCGATTGTCGAAGGCGGGGGTCGTATCTAAGGCAGCGGCGCTCAATATACATTATTTGCGCGCGCAGGTCACGAAATTTTCCGGAATGGGAGGGGCGACGACGTTTGAGTTTTCACGGACGTCCTTCTGAAGTCGAAACTCGAAAACGAGACTATACAAAACAAGATCTTACCATATCTCTTTATGTATGTATGAATAATTTCCACAAATTATTATCTTCTAACGTATTAATTCAGATATAGAAAATGAAAATATTTCATAATATACGAAATATATTCTGTTGTAAAATTAAAAGTTAAAAGTTTAAAAATGGGGTCCTATGGCGCAGTGGTTAGCGTTATGGGTTTCCGTTCCGGATCTCACGGGTTCAATTCCCAGTACGAACAGATTTTTTTTCGATTCCTGATATCTGAAGGCATGGATGTTTGTGATGTCTCAATTCCCACGAGCGATTAGTTAATCACTAGTTCAGTCCTGGCCTTATCCTTCTATCCCTACTACTCTCTTTGAAAAAGAGAGGTTTAGTGACTGAGTAACAAACAGTTTTCGTAGAAAAACTTCTGTTTAGATACATCCATTAGGAAGCCATATGCTCCACATTGAGATTGGACATGAATAAAAAAAAATCGGGGGCTTAGGGTAACAAGAGCGAAACTATAAAACAATGGTTTCGAGAAAAATGCTGAAACAGTTTTTGTTTGAATAATTTTGTACTTACGACATATGAGCACATGATTGGTGAAGTGAGCCAGGTGGTATTTAAGGAAACATTAAGTTGATGCGATTTAAATTATGATATTCAATATGTCTTAAAGCAGCAATTTCCAAACTAGGAGGCGCGAACAGTACAAAATATTTATTTACCCTTTAAAACGTGTGTTTATTACTACATATATGAAATAAAGGATAGGGAAGCGCGAAGATATTTTTTTCTTCAAAAGTAGACGTAGCAACATAGGTTGGAAACCACTGTCATAAAGTAATTTAAAAGTGCAGTGAGATCAATAAATACACCCTGCAATTGTATTATTTCCCTAAAATAAAAATATACAATCCACCAAAACAAAGTCGTGGTGGTACTTAAAAGTTAAATAGAAAAACTTCACCAGCTTTTCTCTTGGCTCTATCTTTGTCTGATTACTAGAAAAGTTTTACCATTTTACTACTTGGTTCACTTTAACTCTTGAGGGTTCACATTATATTTAATTTTACAGTTGATAAAAAATATTTATCAGCTCTTATTAGTATAAAAAAGCTGAACAAATAATAAACCCACTTTTTGTAATTAAAGTAATTAAAAAAACATTATTTATATATCTAATATATAAAAATGAATGTTTGTTTGTTCAGATTTTATGCGTTGCCACACCGCTCATCCGATTGCAATAAAACTTTGACAAACTTTTTGCTTGCACTTCCGGGAAGGTTAAAAACATAGTAAAATTAACTTACAGTGGGTCTTATATATATAAAAATCAATGTTTGTATGTCTGCCATACAGTTAATTTTGACAACGTATGCTTGCACTTGCGCGAAGATTATAGTAGAATTAACTTGCAGTAAGTGGCGTGCTTGTGGTACCATAGACAATCGGTAACAAACGTCAAACAGACAGAAAAAGAGAACATGTACTTCAATAAACACAATTGAAATACAAACACTTTCTTTCTTTGAGTGGCATTGTAACTCTTGCTAGGAACCGGCTAGTAATGACCAATAAAATATTAATATGCAGAAATGGCTTAAATTTATCGTTATGTTTTTTATCGTTGTAAAATATGTTTTTTTATACCGGTAGGTGGTAGTCCTTGGTTTTATCTCCCGTGCAAAAAGAGAATTTGGTGTAATTGCATGATGCATCTAATCAACAGTGAAAGTATTTAATATTCAGTAAACAAATATTTTCTTTGAATTTTCTATTCAACACAAAGCTTTATTGTTAATAATTTTACTACGAACGGAGGGTGTGTCACGAATCCTTTATTATTTATACATAATTTGACATAAACGATTCGTAAAGAAATCTTACAAAAGCCTTCAAAGGTGACTGTATTATAAACTATGCGGTACATATTCATAACGTTGGATTAAGTTAACGTCTCGCTATTCAAATGAACGCGTCTTAGATCCGCATTAAGAAATTCTGTCGTCGGTGCGGAAGGGTTATGACAAAATTCAATTCGTTTACGGTGGCGGGATTAAAGGTGTTAAAAACACGTTAATTATTTCTTATCGTTTGCATTTGTCGACAAAGATATGCACAAAAGGGAGAATAATGGAGGCATTTTAAATGAAATTGTTAACTATTATTACAGTACGTTTATAATTCCGCCATAATTTTAAGACAAAATCAATACTTTGAAAGGTAGTTTTTTTAAATCCATATGTAGTATATGGTCTCTTAATGGAGGCGTTGAGAACTGTTTGTTACTCAGTCGTTCAACTTCTATTTTACAGAAGATAGCAGTAGGGATAGAATTATAAAGCAAATACATGATTAGTGGTTAACTAATCGCTCTCGCTACGCCCAGGATCGGAAGGCTGAGAGGGAATTTTTAGAAATAACAAACACCCATGGGTTTGAACAGAAATCGATAAATCGATTGAGAATATGCTGTTAGTACTGGGACTCGATCCTGTAAGATCCGGCACGGAGGCCAACAACACTAGCCGCTTAGCCATAGATCCAAGGATGGGCTGAAGGGGGCTCGCGCGAGCCCCTTGTTGAATTTTACTGAGGCCGGTGAGCCCTGTGTTAGCCTATGAGAAAACAATATACTCATTTCAAATTAGCTTATAACTGCAATTTCTAATTTATATAATATCTATGACAGCTTCAGTATACATAATAGTACATTTTTACATATTTACATTGATAAGTTTTCGGTAAATTGCATATTGTTACATATTATACTTGTAATAGGTAAAAATCGATTGCTTATTTAAGTATTTTATGTAATTGCATAGGAGCGAGAAGAAAATTCACTCCTTCATCAGAACACTAAAAATTGCTTCGAGATTAAGCGAGCACCTTGTTAACGTAATGGTAGCCCACCGCTGCATAGATCCGACATTTTTTGTGAAAGGTATACAATGTAAATGAACTATTGTAATTTAAACCTTCGTTACTACTTAAACTTAAAGTAATAAAATTCTTCATAAATTATGCTTCAAAGATAATAATTGTACTTGTTTGGTCCGTGCCGTAGAGGGCAACGTCGTTGGCTGTATCGAGGAAACTCACAGGTTCAAACCCCAGTACAAACAGCATTTTTTCAATCGATTTTTGTTCTAAAGCATGAGTGTTTGTGATTTGGAAAATCCCATTTCCATCTTTACGGTCGTAAAATTAACGGACGGTTGCAAGAGCGATTATTCAAGCAAAAGCTTTCTTTGTTATAGTCCAATTCTTCTGTCCTTACTTTAGTTCGAATAAACGAGGTTGAGGAATTGAGTAATTCTCGTAGAAAAAAATCTGCTAAAAGGCCATACGCTACACATTAGCAGCTGGCGTAGATAAAAAAATATAATATGCCTTTTACCATTTGTTATAAAAAATAATTAATTATATAAGTAATATTAAAATAGTAAAAAAATATGCATGATACAGATTTTACCAATTTTACTAATCAAAATGCTCACGCTGAGTAAAACTGATCAGCATTAAATATTATTTTTACATAATAATATATAATACAATATGTACAAATGTAACTTTCCTTCATCCACACAAATAATATTTTTAGAGAGCGGTGGGCTGCCAATAAGTTAACAAGGGGGCTCGCTTAATCTAAGAGCAATTCTCAATATTCTAGGGAAGAGGTGAAATTTTTTATATGCCTTTTCAATTATATGCAATACAATAAATAGGCAATCGATTGTTACTTAACACACTTATAATACGTAAAAGTATGCAGTTTACCGTAAATTTATCAATCCCTATAGCTAAAAATGTACTAGTGTAAATTTAACCTGTCGTAGACAATATATAAGTCAGAAATTGCAGTTATATACTAATTTGATCTGAGAATATTTTCTCTCTCAAAATAACAAGGGGCTCGCCGGCCTTAGTCAAATTTAACAAGGGGCTCGCGCGAGCATCTCCGATTCACCTCCAGCATAACCCTGCGTAAAACTACGAAATTTACATGTGAATGTACGAAAACAATCAATTGCAAATTTTTATAGCAGTCCGTTTTTAGCATTTATGTCAATGAATAAAATTGATTTATTTATTCAAAGTTGTTATATTTAAATACATAATAATATCACATACATCCATGCCTTTGAACAGAAATTCATAAATCGATTGAAAAATGAATCGATGAGCCGCCTGAGTGGTTGAGTGGTCAACGTTGTTGGCTACCGCTACGTAGGTCACGGGTCCCAGTACGGGCAGTTTTATAAATTGATTTTTCAATCGATTTATGAATTTATGTTCAAAGGCATGGATATATGTGATGTCTTGAATAAACCCCGCCCACCCATCCTTTCCTATGAACGGGGCGTATCGAGAGCGATTAGCTAACCACTAGTTCTTTTCTAGCCCATTCCTTATATTCCTACTCTCTTTGGAAAAAAGAGAGGTTGAGCAACTGAGTAACAAGCGGTCCTCGTAGAAAGACATATGTTGAGATAAACTCTATTAGGAGTCCATATGCTCCACATTGGGAGCGGATATGGTAAAAAATAATAATATATATATTATCGCCCGCTGTGGTCTAGTTGGTTAGAGCTTGCTTTACCGACCAGGTGGGTCTAGGTTCGATTCCCGGTAAGCTCAATGTCAAAATTGGATTTTTTTCAATTTTAATTTGAGATCTAAGACATGGGTGTTTGTGAAGTCAATTCTCCTTGAGTTTATCTCATGTGACTTTTAAAAATTGTCATCGAGTATATCTCGTATGATATTTCAAATTAAAAGTATTTGACGCATTGGCGTAAGCTGTAATGTCAAATATTTTTTTTAATTAAAAAAATAAAATAAAATATAAAATATAAAAAAATATTATATGTTCAAAATTCGATGCATAAACATTTTCATTTGGGATCTGATTGCTTTGATATGATTTAATCCAAGGTGACAAGTTAAGGATACAGGAAAAATACTTTGAAATAAATACGTTTGTAATTAAATTAAATTATTTTAATGAATTTTACAAGTATCAGATAGTAGATTAAGTATAATTTTTAAAAAAAAAGTATAACTGCATTATTGAGTATATGAAAAGAATGAAACGTGTTACAAAAAAAACAACACGGAATACGTTTCAAATTCGCTGCAATAAAAAAACACAATCCAACGTTTTAAACAATACCAATCGACTCCCCTGGGAAAGAGTGCCATATGAAAATATCGCCGCAGAAGTAGAAAGCCGTGTAGCAGATGAAATGGACCAGTACGTGGCAGACAGTCTTTCACTTTCATCCGGGAATCCCGAATAGGAGGTGGGGTAGAGATACACCCCGGATTCGCCGATCCCTCGAGGGTTAATTGATTTTACTTTTGTGGTCTACAGATTGTGCGTAGTATTCAGGTGAAAACAAGACAACAATGGAGAAGAAATAAAAATATTTGGCATTGTATTATATTCTGTAGAGATTTTAAAGGCCAAATTGAAAAAATATTGTTTATATTGAGACTTGTAGTGTTAAATTAACTTATCCATCGCTTACTTATTGAAATACGATGTTTCATATTCACGTTTGATAAATAATAATTATTGAAGTGTATCTATTTTTACCTTATAAAACTGCATATTTTAAACGATATAAAGATCAATCAAATAAAATATCAATATTATAAGTATTATTGGGTTGGGTCGGGTCTACGGCACAGTAGTCAACATCGTTGGCTTCCATGCCGTACGAATCAAGGTTTCCTCTAATTTTCTGAAGGTTATGTGCGCAAAATACATTGGCTGTGCAACTTTGAAAATAAATTAAAAAAATTGTGCGCCACATAGTGGTCCTACTTAACGAAATGGCAAATTTTTTATAATGACAATATTTAACAACACTATATAATGACAATTAATTTATTCTGGTGGTGGTATAGCTGGTGTAACTTTTGTGCGTTCTGTTGTAATGCACACAACTCGCCGAGCACGCGCGCACAGCTTAGAGCAGAGGTGGGGAACCTTTTCTTCTCTAAAGGCCGCATTCATTTTTCTGATTCGACATAAGGCCGCAGTAAACATAGGACGGGATTGATTAATATTCAATCCCTTACCTTACTTTTCCTCGCTATACTTTTTCCCCAGATATCTACTAACCTCATTTTTCCAGAATTGGTCAGAAGGCCGCACCGGAGTGGCTTAAAGGCCGCGGGTTCCCCACCTCTGGCTTAGAGGAAACACTGGCACGAACAGCATTTTTTCAATCGATTTTTCGATTTATGTACGAAGGCATGTATGTTTGTTATGTTTGAAAATCCCCCCCCCCTACATTCCAATACTAGAATAACAGGGTGAAGTGAGAGTGATTAAGCAATCGCGTACAAAAAAGGTAATAATTAAGACCACCCAGTACTTAAGTAAATTTCACGAAATATTTATTATTCATAATAAATATTTTAATTAAGAAAAAATAATACTAATTATCACTACCCGATAAACTACAAAGACTTTTATGAGGGACTGGACAAAAATCACTTTCATCGCTCAAATTTTTTAACACGTCTAATGCCTTAGAATCTTATGAAGCCTTTTGTTTGTGATGACTAAAGGTGTTGTTGAATTTCTTGTTATTAAGAAATCAGTACTACGCTTCTGTGTACATATTTTTTGTTTCTGGGAATCGCTTTGTAATAAATAATTCGTGTAAACATACAGTACTCGTTCTTTTCAGTGGACCGCGTTATTTCAAAACAGTGAAAAAAGATATCATATAATTTGAATAGGAAGATATTTATATGATTGACTAAAATAAAATAACAAAAGTAAGAAAAAAAACCCACGAGGCTATCAAAGATATAATTTCAGTAATTGTCTTAAATCGTAAACAATTTTAATTTGAAAGTCTATTGGGTTTGTAGTATAATATTTTGCACCATTTATTCAACGGTAACTATTTTCTTACATTAGCACATAGGTTCCCAACTTTTTTCGGGTGGCGACCCCTTTTTATAAAAGCCGTGACTAGGCGACCCCCGAGTAATTTGAAATCCTCGATTTGCTATACTTTTTCCCCGGATTGTCCCCGAAACACTTTTTTTTTTTTTAGCTCACCGGGGAAAGTTGACGACCCCCCAGAAAACCATTGGCGACCCCCAGGTTGGGAACCCGTGCATTAGCAGGTCAAAAGCCAAAGCTTTCCCTATGATTTATCAATCACTTGTCACCTCAGAGGCGAGCTTTCAGCCAGTAGACAGTGGCAACTGGCAACTCACCCCTTCGTAGGTGTCCAGCCTTAATGCTGCTTATGCGTTTCACAGCTCCCTGGGGAGGCGTTGCCATCTGCCGCTATATCGCGAGATAGGGGTGGTTGACTACCTCTGACTATATCTACAGGAAAAACAACTTATGGACTGTTTGATTTTGATTTTTGGAGGGAGAAAGGCTTCCAATGAAGAATCGTCCCGTCTAACCGCAGGCTTAGTTTGTGTTATGTCCAGTGCTGGGCGCGAGGTTGTTTGGTGCCCTAAGCAACATTCATCATAAAATTGTGTAAAATTTCGGGATTTGATTTTTTTTTGATCGACTATTTTGAAATATTGGGAATTTACGGAATTCATAAAATGAACAAAATGACCAAAATTAACAAAAAGACCTTTTTTTATTTAAGTTCCAATTTCAAAAACTACGGAATTGACAGTATGAAAAAAAATGGGATCTCACGCTCAATATTTTGTTGCATTATAAAGAGCAGTACTTTTTTGCTGCACAGATATTAATTATTAAAGTATAAAAAAAAATACTCCTCCATTTATGCGCCCTTGGTGGTTGCCTATTTCGCCTGTATGGTGGCGCTGGCCCTGAGTATGCCGTAGAGCGGGCTTTCAGTATATTAATTAAATGAGTCTTAAGTCTGCATAACGCATTTATTATAATTTTAAATTACTTGCTTTTATTTCATAAATTTCAAATGTGGAACATTGAGTTTTATTTCAGAAGAAGCAATATAAAACTGTAAAAAGTAGCTTACTTTAAATTTGAAACACGGATCATGTATACAAAAAGAGACATACATTGAAATTATGTAATATTCGAAACTAAATTTATGTATTTATTGAAACTACATTCTAAGTGTAACTCACGCTATTTTATGAAATTTAATGCTTTTCTTTATAATATTAAATTATACAGTTTTAAAACTAAAGTCGCACCTGAATCTGTTGATTTAATCGATATTTGTCGCTAGAATTTTTTTGATTTATTGGGCCACAATATAAAAATGAAAAAATATTTTATATTAAAAAATATTATACGTCATTGAAATTATTGAATGGCAAAACATTTGGCAGAAGGAAAATAAGGCCAAATAAAGTTTATAATACAATGTACAAGAATGTAAATAACTGTCAAACTTTTTATTATTTTCCTTTAATAAATGAGTATAATTGTAAATATTGCTAATATTTATCAGTTAAAAATGCTCGTGATAATCAAAACCATTCCTGATCATAATAAATAAATGTGGATCTATCTAGTGCAAAAAAGTATTTAATTTTTAAAATATTTGGCATTAAAGCGATTGAAAATATATCATATTCAAAACACTTGAAATAAATTAAATTTTAGTTGATCATTTTAATATAAAATTCCAATATTTAAATGCTTTAAAAGGTTTAAAACTGTTTTATTCTCCAACAATTGGATCAGTGTTTGTAGTTTGTAGAAGTGCGCATCCCCTGTTTAAATGCGGATGACATTACTCTAACAAAGCTAGCGATTCGCATAAATATTAATGAATTCGATAATTTAGTGCTACAGTGGCAACACTAGAAATTGCTATACAAAATTTACACGTGCCCACTCTGATGCCAAAGGGAAAAAAATAAAGATATATAATATAAGGGATAACATTGCATACTATTTATTTCCATATATAAGGACTCTTTGAAGTTATTGAACGAATTCAATCCATTTAAATTTCATACATATATATAATATGTAATGAATTGGGAATTAAAAATTGTAAGCGCAAAAAAATAATATCTTTTTTTCGAATTCGGAATAGTCAATTGACATTTAGTTTGAATGCATGTGAAAAATAATTTTGAATTTCGAACATTAATTGGTATACGAAATCTAATTATTTGAAAAATGTAATCAATCCAAATTCAAATTATTCGGTAAAATAAAAATTCAATATTTAGCCAGAAAATACATTCAAAATAATGTAGCATTCTTAATAGTTTTTTTAAAAATATACACGAAATGGTGAATGATTTTAATTTAAACGAATAAACATTTTTTTTTAAAAGAACAATTTTAATTATATTAGAGTGAGTTTTGAATTTTGAAAATAGATTATAAATAAAAAATATTACGATTGAACTCTCTATAATATTATTCAAAAACGAAAATATGGATATACCGACATAAATCGGTAAAAATATTCAAACATTTATTGAAATGTGGAATCATTATTAGCTATCCAGCAACCAGCTATCGTAAAACAAATATTTTCACTACGCAAATAGAAATTGAAAGCATCATTAATATAAAAGTGAGTTTCCTGTTTTGAATTTGACTTGTTTTGTTTTTACATGTAGTAAATTAAAAAAAGCTCGTAAAAATATTAAATAATATTCATTTAATTCAACGCAAAAAAAACAATCATTCTAGTTAATTTGTTCCTTTTCCAGGACATCAATGTGTATTCACGCGTTTTAAATATTTTACACTGTTTTAGCGGGAAAACTTTTTTTAAAAGCCCGGGGTTTTCCGGCCGATTGCGAATAAACATTTGTCCAAACTGGACAGCACTCGTTCGCGCCAAAATAAACAGCTGTCTACGAATTTCATTAATTCTTAAATACATCACTGAGCGAACGAAGCTGCAACTAAAATAGTAGTACTTAATTTTCAATTTAACAACGGTGCGAATTAATAAATAATATTATTTGAATTCAAATTTAAATTGAAAATATAAAATAATATGTCAACATCAACCATTTATCGATGGCCTAGTTCCATAAGACGGTAAGTTGAAAATCAGACGTTTTGAGTTATCTTACCGATTATATTGGAATACTTCTCTTCAATAGCTTCACAAAAATACAACAAGTAAACATGACTAATTTTCTCTTGGTAGGTAGATGTTTGCATATGGAACTATACGAATATAAATAATCATCCCTCAGTTTCATACTAAAATAAAACATTTTATGGTTTTGTCAATGTTTCAACATATATGAATAGAATTAAGATAAATGACGAAATGATTCACTAAAAGGATGAGACAAATAAAAATTATAATTTTTTACAACTCAGTTTAGATGTGTCAAAGCTTTGGTTAGCCATATTAAAAAAAATCAATTTCTAGTCATAGCACCACAGAACTGAACCATCGGTAAATATATATATATATTATTGATGTTTTTAAAATTGTCTGGTCCTATGGCACAGCGGTTAGCGTTGTTGGCTTCCGTGCCAGATCTCACGGGCTCGAGTCCCAGTCACTTTTTAAATCGATTTTCGTTCTCTGTTCGAAGGCTTGGGTGTTTGTGACGTCTAAAATTGATAAAAATTCTGCCCGAGTAATGATCACTTTTATTCATTAGTCTTTTTCGATATTAAAGTGATCCATGGTTCAAGAAATCAAATCCTCGTGACAGATTATACAGCAATTTTAAAAAAAATACAAAGTCATGTAGATTATAAAAGAAGACTATTTAGTAATTGTGTAATTCTGTTCTAGGGACTTTGGCAGCTAAATTATTCTTTCTTCGTATGTAAGAACAAATTGCTAATAAAAGCAATATAAATACAAAATCGCAATAATTATCAAGTAGTTTAGCAATGTGATATTAGAATGGGGGTGAGTAATCTGTAATAAATCTGTAACAAGTCAAAAGGGATGTTTTTCATTGAGGCAAATAAACACCATACCCGCCGCACTGAGCTCACATTGCTAACACCATTAAACCATGGCAAGTGAACCCCATAAAACTAACCCCATGGAGGCAAAACCATGAAAATTTGAATCAAGTACATTTTTACTTTCAATATTATTGTGTATATATTAAAACACTTATTTTTAGTTTAGTAAAGTCGATCGATGTATGTTTGGTGAAACCTGGGGTGCAATTATGTTAAAAAAAAAAACAATCACTACAAATTTGTCTCAAACTCCGACTCCGACAATTATTTTGAATTGAGAAAATTAGGAATGGCTAAATATATATTAGAATATTTATTAATATAATAATATTCCTTTGTACTACTTCCACTTTTAGTTAAAAATATCAGAACCGTTTTTTTTCGTGACGAGCAATATCAGATGATCAGTTGATAATTCTCGTCAAGAGCGAAACCGGTCCTGATACTTTTAAATAAAACTGAAAGTAGTACAAATATTGGTGGTCCTAAATATGAGTGGTTAACACATTTTGGCGTTTTGCTTTTCATTTGTGTTATCGACAAGTTTAAACCTTATTTTTGACGTAGGCGTTAACATCCCTTTTCATTTCATTTAAAAACATAGCAAGATGACTAATTTCTAGTCCTAGCGATGCTCCATCGTTTCATCTTTACTCACAACAAAAATAGATTGGATAACAGAATAACAACCACCCCCGGTTTCTGTTGGAAATGCTCGTGATGAGTGATTTTGGTTATATTTTAACATAATGCTTTTCCTCCAAGTATTGACAGTGAAGACCCTAAAAGTGATATATATTAGAAGTAGGCGAGTAACATAATTGGTAAAAATGAGTTAAGTATACAAAGAGATTCTTTGATAGAATAATTGTGCTAATTACACCAGTTTGCAAAAAAAGCATTGATTTGTACGGGCAATTATTATTAATATTGGCTTAAAGGCAAGCAATTTTTTCTGTCTATTAATGTTGAACTCTTATTTATGTCACATAGATATTATTGCATCTGTTTTTTTAATATAACAATTATATATCGACTGTGGAAAGGAAAAAGGACGTAACCCACACATATAAAATTTTACAGGAGGCGCTAAAAACGTGTTTTGATGATTTTGTGACATATGCAAATTATGAATTATACACAACCCTGAAGTGCACGGAGACTTCTAAACTGGTGTTTAATTGACATAATCTAATATTAATTAAAGAAATTGTCTAGGAAAAACCTTTATTTCAATCTTTTTTCTTGGTTTTAATTTTTTACAAGGTCATTTTTTCAATCTTAAAAGCTAAATTAAGATACTAATTCGGCATTTGCAGCTTGCATCCTTTTGATAGAAAGTGTATCATGTTTGATACATTGTGATTATCGAAAAAAAGCTGTTTTGAAGAAACTGTGGGTTAAGTCCTTTTTCCTTTCTACAGTCGATATGTAAGATAAATATCAATGCTTGAAAAGTTATCCTAATTGTTCATTTTTTCATTTGCTGCACAGAACTATGAATCTTCTTCTGTTAGAATAATCCATAACAAATGTTGTTGCAACTACATAAAATGTTGTAACTACATGTTGTTGTAACATTATCGGTCCCAATAAAGTTCATGTAAACTACGTACAGAAGCATTTCCAATAGATTTGATATATAGCTAAACACTTTTTAGGAAAGGTATCAATGTGGTTACAGATGAATTGTTGAAAAAATAAAACACTCTTTTGTACTTATTTGTTTAATATGATCAGGAATGGTTTCGATAATGACGACCATTTTCAGCATTCAATTTATTCTGATTTCAACTGAAAACGCTCGTCATGATTAAAAAAATATGAAATTAGTACAAAATCACGTTTTTTTTAAAAATATAATGCCTCGCCACTAAGTATTGGCAGTGAAAACATCAAAAGTGGTGAATTATTGGTTAGCGAACCGTTCTCTCTACAAGTCGTTTTAAGGATTAGTTAAATTTGCTGCGAAGAAATGGAAAAACTTCAAAACATATGTGAATATAACTCGGTTAAAAAGTCAATGCAAAAAAATATCAATTACAGAATTAAAGATATTGCCCTGAAAATGAGTCTGACACAAGTATAATAAAGTTCTCGCCTATGGGACAGGAAATTATGGTACATTATCAATCAGTCAGAGAATGAATTGCGTATAAGATATGCTCATAAAATAGACAGCATTTATTGTTTCGTAGGTTTTTTTTTAAAATGAATTATCACATATCACAATTTATAAACCTTTGAATGTGTCTACTTTTGCTGTTCCCTCACGACCCCTGATCTAAGAAATTGGGTATAGTAGGGTGAACAAATTTCATTAGGCAGACGGCAGTGTGCAGGATAATCTCGTACCGATTACCTATTTACATTTAATATCCCATAATATCTGCAGGGCACCCTTTTAAACGACTTTACAGAGAACCTCAACCAGTTAATTATAAAAAAGTCTCAATTTTTTTTATTCTAAATAATTTTGCAACTATTTATTCAATCGATTGCTTTTATGTTAATATGAATATTAATTATTTTTAATTTTAAACCCTTAGTTGTAGTGTAACCTAGTAACATTCGCTCACACAGGCAATATATTTGTCTGCACATCGTGCGTAAGCGCATTTTTGTGCTGAGCGTTACCGACAGATATATATAATATTTTTACATCAAATTATACGAATATTAACCATCAACTACATAAGTAAGAGACTTGCGTTAGTTAAAATATTTGATTTTTATTTAAAGAATCAGAGATATATTTTTCAGAAAAGCTTCAAGATTTAGCATAGTCCTTTGAAATCAAACGCCCATGAATCATGATCTCCGAAACAAAATTAAGCATTTATCGACATAGCCTGGAATCTAAACAGAGTTCTTATAGATAGGCCAAAGATTTAAGCATTGTGTTGTACAGAATAAAAGAGTTTTAATTAAACAGCAAATTATTAATGTATTCTTTTCAATACTTGTTTAATTTTAATTTTGTAAAAATAATGTTTACCTACAGCTGAAATTAGAAATTTAATATAATATAAAATCATTTGTACACTTTGAACAAATAAAAGCTTTAATTATTACATTAAGTAAAAAAGTCAAATTTACTTTTATTGCAGCTGTATACAAACTTTGCATAATTGAGAGAATGTTAAATATTAATGATAAAATAATAATTATATTATTTGTATTGATATTATCATAAATAAAATAATGTGAAAATTATTTTAAAATAACTTTTTTAATAACACTCCGTTTTGCTCATTATACTAATTACTTCTTCAAATAAAACAATACTATACGTACTCACAGTATCTACATTAAATGCGTCTTAAAAGGGCTGTAAAATAAAAGGTTTAGCATTTCTGAGATCACTAGTTGTCAGTATTAGATGCTTTAGGGATGAAATAAGCCAAGTTAATAATATACCCCGATACAATGTGGTTTTGAATTTGATTTTGTAAGGGTAAATTCTTCTTGCCATAGCATCGCACCATTAACCTATTAATTAATAGTACAATATGTTTATATAACAAAAATTATTATGTTTTTAAAAAAATACGATCAAATCGATGGCATTACTAAAAACTTATACCATGTGCAAGCATTCCTTTCATTTCATATTTTAAATTTATTATTAAATCAATTATATAAATTATTCAAATTCTCATAAACAAGTTCATATTTATTTTAAGGTTAACCAATATATTCTTAATAATTGTGATTTTTTCGCCACTTTTTATGCAACTGAATCAGAAAAAGATTCAGGAAGTTGGTTAGCTAAAAAATAACTATAATAAGCAATTGACTTATAAGCAGCTCTCGTAACGATTTTTTTTCTACACTATTTGTGTTATATGTTTCAAATTGGACTTAAATAGAGCACTTGTAATCAGTGGCGGATTACCCCATAAGCGCAAGAGGCGCGCGCTCGGGGCCTCCAAATCTTTGGGGCCTCAAAGATAACATCACTATTATATTTTTATTTCAAAATTCAAAATTCATTATTATTCACAAAGAGTTTTGGAGCACTTTTATGTCATTCGAAAAACAGGGCCTCCAAAATGTATTGCGCCTGGGGTCTCCAAAGTGCTTAATCCACCACTGGTTGTAATCAATAATAGAAAAATAGCTAAGTACTCACAATATTTTTAAAAAACTGTTTCACCTTTATATTTCAAAATACTCATTTATTTAATAACTGGAAGAGAACTGAATATTGACGAGCCCATAAAGACGAGCATAATAGAACACGGTAAAAGTAAATTTGTTGATTTTTAAATATTTTTTTGGATGTTATAAAAGACATGAATATTTTTAATGTTTGAATTCGTTTTTACCCCCTCTATACAACCATGAAAATAAAGTTTAATAATAGCTATTTGCAAGTAATTGTGATAAAAAAATCAATGTTTTTTATTAAAACTTACCTGCCTTATTATTGTTATAAATACTTGGTGAGTAACGTTCTGGAAAATGCGATTACATATGGAAATATAGTTTGCAAGTTTATATTGAAAACATCGTGATTTTAATTCACAGTCGCCTGTTTCAGCTAAATCATCACAGGTGGAGGCTCTATCCTTAGCAGGGGTGAGTAAATCCCTTTATTATTAAAAACTTACGGAAGGGCGAGCGACAAAGATAATCAGGTGACCATTATTTGTGTGTGTTATCTTACTTGCACGTTTATTAAAAAATATATTGATAAACATTTTGTGGAGCTTACGGCTTGTATCAAAAAATATTATTTTGGGGTATTGTATCAATATGATAACGTTTTAAAAACCGTTGCAAATTTTCATTCTCAGTCAAGAATTTAAACAATGAGAAAACTATTTAAACGTACAGAGTTATCAGTTGATAGTAAATTCTGCATATTATTATATGACCTATAATACATCTAAGCAGTTGGGAATAATAAAATGAGTCCCTGCAAAACTCAATCTGATTATTTTTTAACTTAAATTTTTCTCATATCGTGCTACAAAATATAGGTGGTAATATGCATCACATAGAAATGAATGTTCAAATAAGAAAACTAAAGAACTTGTTAGTATGTTTTCTATCAATAATAAATCTTCCAGCAAACAGAAATAAACATAATTCTTGAAATTACTCACCATTCAAATCTGTAGGCATTCCCATTTTGCCAGCAACGGCTTTAAGCTTAGTGATACATTTATTTCTTATATAAACACGATACATTTATTAACTGAGCGTCAGTTCAAGTTCATCCGTGAACTTGAACGTCTGAAGATACCGAAAGGCGAAACCCGGGTCATTAGTGACAAAGCTTGTGTGAATGCACATAATTTGAATGATTAAAATTTAATTGTTAGTATGAATATAATTTTTCATTGTGTTACAATATTACGAATCTTCGGCAAAAGTATCATCAGGTGCTATAAGGATTTTTTTTACAAAATGGACGTAGAATATATATAATATAAATTAGACAATATGTATTATGTCTGATTGTCTGTCACGCTTGAGAGGCCCCTGGCGCAATAAAGTTGTGAGGCTCTGTTTTTCGGATAGCACAAAAGCCTTGCAAAATTTAATGCTTAACAAAAGTGAATATTGAAGTCTGAATTTTAAATATATGGGTAGCATAAAATATAAGTTTTCTTGGAGGCCTATCAAATTCGGAAGCTTGTACGATTACAGGGTAATCTGACACTGATAACAATAGTTCATGACTCCCAAGATTCAATTTTTAACATTAGTATTAATTCATGGACTGACACTTTATGAAAGTGATGCACATACCACGGTCCAAAATTGAATTTGTTGCAGCCCAAAATGACAATTACTTTATCACAAAGTTTTTCATTGAATATGATACAAATTATGAAGTAGCAAATGTACATAATCTGAATCATCACTGATAGAAAACTTCATGCTACTTTTTATTTTTTATTAAAATGTATATTTCATCTAGTATAATCTATCATTATTTTTTAAGACTTTTACCCTGTGGCCCGCAAAAAATAGAAAATTGGTAAATAAGCCCTTCTTTCAAAAAGCTTGTGCACCACTGCTTTATGGGGTAAAGACGACGTACTTTCCACGGTGATATTTCAAAATTTCCACCATATTATTATATTATCTACCCCAAGTAAAATCGGGTAATGCATACTAGTACAAAATAAATAGCCGAAAAAATTAATTCTAATGTATATTTTTCTCTCACGAGAAATCCCCATTATAGTATTTATCATAAACGGCTTAGAAATTGACCCGTTTATAGAAATTCTGTAGCCACGTGAAACTTTTTTATTTTGACTTATTTGATTATTTAATAATTCTTATAAAACTATGGTCACTCTATTCCCAGCAATCTCACTAGTCTAGCATATCCCATTGTGTAACCATAAAAGTAGGGTGTAAAAACATATTGCATTATGAGGCATGATCCGATATGCAAATATAATGCATCGTTAATTTAAGTGATGACTTGTGGCGGGTCGATGGGTGTAATATAAAAAAAAACGAATTTAAAATGCAAGCCGTTTGACAGGAATGCTTTGGTAAAAATGGGGCAAATATTTTGAAAACTCTTGGTTGAATTAAATTAGCATTCCCTAATAATATTTTCATCTGTGTGTCGGGTCTATGGCAACGTCGTTGACTTTCATGCCAGACCTCCCGGGCTCGAATCCCACTGTGAACAGAATTTTTCGATCGATGGCGTGGATGAAAAAATTCCCCTTCTCTATTCAAATCCTAAAATGAAAGAGTCTTGTGAGAATGATTAGCTAAACACTAGTCCTGTTTTAGTCCTATCGTTTACATCCCTACTCTTTTTGAAAACAGGATAGGTTAAGCAACTGAGTAAAAAACATTTCTCGTAGAAAAAAAATAACTTCTCTTAAGATACTTCCATTAGGAGGCCACATGCTTCACATTTGGAGCAGGCATGGATTAAAATGATAAAAACAATTACAATGTCGAGTAGTAAACGTCATTGCTTTTGGTCACGGTGGTTACGGGTTCGAATATCAAAACGAACAGCTACAGAAAAAGATTTTTAGAATTTTGTTTGAAGGCATTGATGAATACGATGTCTTATATTCTATCCATCTGATTTCTAAAAATGAATCGATTTGCTTACCACTAGTCCTGTCCTAGCACGGCACTACTATCAATAGTCTCTGCGAAAAAAAAGAAGTTGGAGAACTGAGTAACAAGCAGTACTCCATAAAATTTTCATACGCTCCATTTTTGTATCTGACTTGGGCATTCAGAAACAATTTCTTCAGCGATTTTCATGTTCAAGTTGAGCTGTTGACATGCAAGTAGAAGCATTCGTCATTTTTCGAATGAACTGTGTAAATGCGACCAAGAGCATCAGTAGTCATTCGGATGATCAGGAACCGCATCGCCTTGCTTTCGACGTTAAAATTTGTTCGATGTAGCTTTCCAAGTGTAATAACGTGGCATCTTAGAGTAAAACAACGTTCGTGCAAACAGCGTAATATTTTTGTCAAAAAAATTTTCATACCTAATTATAAACATAACCTTATTTCAATATTATCCGATTTTCTTTCGTTTTCATTTCATATCATCGATTTTTTTGTTCTAATCCATACTCTAAATTAAAAATTATTTAAAAGTCAATCGTATGCAAAATAAGCAGAAAGAAATAAATTTTGGAAACAACTTGCCATCTAGCGGATAAAATCTGCATACGACGACATTTTCATTATTTCAACCTTTTCGTCATTTTGTTTTGTATAAAAAGATAATAACAATTAGAAGAATTTTCATATTATCTTACAATGTTTAATTAACAGAACACCTCTATTTCACGAAAATTATTCCTCGCCGATTCTTATATACAATAATATTATTTATACTTTCTGCTGTGGGGTTCGTAGAGTAGTGGTCAACGTCGTTATATTCCGTGTCGGATATCACGGGTTCAAAATCTAGTAAGAACAGCATTTTTTCAATCGATATGCATGCTTGTGATATTTAAATATTCCCTCTCACCCTTCCAATTATTAAAAAAAAATAACGAGACAAGGCAAGTGCGTATAGTTAACCACTAGTTCTATATTAGCTCTCTATCCTTTTAATCAATATTTTATTCGAAAAATAGAGAGGCTAAACAACTGCTGAAGAAAACTTTTGTTGAAATTTCTCTTTAACTGGTTTTAAAAAAAAATGGTAAGTATTTACAGTTAACTTCATCATTCAAGTGATCCATGCTATATAAAAAATATTATACAGTATTATATTGTAGTAATCTTGCAAAGATAACAATATTTTTGTAATTTTTTGCTGCTGTCGAATTCCGACGGTGAAAAAATCTAAAAAGGGCGCCCAAAAAAACCAACAAGAAACCGAAAATCACGTGTGTTTTTTGTGTTTGTTTGACAATGAATCTGAGAGGAATATGTGAAGTTCCTTGTGATAAAGGGCCCGACCTTTTAGCGTCAAATATACAAAACAAAACAAGCAAAACTGCAGTCACGGATATTGTTGAACTGGAGTCGGTAAAATTACCAAATAGCAAATCTTCTTTCCTGCTAACTTATACTTGGTCATTGCATTATTTAACTTTTTCGATATCCTAAATTTTTCCCTAAAGTAGAGTTAGCCAGATTGTTTATTCACGAGTCAATTTGTTTGTATTGAATAAGGGAATGCTTCAAATGAATTTCATATGAAATAAATCATTACGAAGTCTGCCGGAGAATTGCAAGTATAATGATAATTAATTTAAATGCAAAATCTATACAATTTAAAATTTCGACTGAAAGTGCTTTGTGAAACATCAGTATTAAATTTGTCACACAAGTTTTGCCACCAACAATCCACCTTTCGGCATCTTCAGTCGTTCATGTGCACTGATGAACTTGAGCTGACGCTCAATAAATATATGAATCAGTAAGATTTCAGCCATTGCTGGCAAAATAGATTAATCCGTGAGAATGCCTACAGATTGAAATGGTGGGTAATTTCAAGAATTATATTTATTTTTGTTTATAAACAAGATACATTTATTTACTGAGCGTCAGTTCAACTTCATCCGTGCACGTCAACGCCTGAATATGCCGAAAAGCGAATCCCGGGTCGTTAGTGACAAAACTTGTGTGAATGTACATAGTTTGACTGATTCAAAATTTATAGCTTAAAATTTAAATTTAAATGATATTCACAGGAGAAAAATTATCACCCATCCTGATTATAACAAATATCAGACGCAACTATGAAAAATATCTATCGTTTATGCTTTCGCTCCCATCTACCCTATAAAAATATATCTTTTTAGGACTTATTCCAAACTTTCCGAACATTTACCCCAAACGATATATTTTATTTTTTAACATTTTTAACTCTCAAGAGATTTATTCAATACCAATAGAGTAACTCTATGCTTAGATTTCATTCATATTATCATACAATTAAACACGGTTTTTAATAAAAATCAAACGTATTTTTGAAACAGTGTGCTCAAGATTGAGCTAAAAGGGACTCGGAAGGGCTCACACGAGCCTATTGTCAAATTTTTCTTAGAGCAGCGAGCCCCTTGTTAAAATAATAAATACAAATCCAGTCTTTCCCCGGAACATCGCGAATAGTTTTAAGATTTACCGTGCCCTTTGTTAATGTATTGGCAACCCACCGATGAGTGTGTTTCAGTAGTGACCATAATAACCGATCATATTAAATAAATGTGGAATTAGTACAAAATAGTGTGTTTTGTTAATTGAATACACTAAGAATTGACTGTGAACATCTTTAAAGGTATTATTTTGCTTAGAGAGAGATGACTGAATGTTAATAAAACGTTTAGCTTAAATGAATCCTTTCATATGCTCCTGATTGGGAGTGGACATGATTATACAAAACCTTTGCCCAATCCTGTAATTGGGGCGAAAGGCATCGATAATTACTGTAAATTTGATCTTATTAGGGTCTTAAGAAAAAGGCGGACCATGAGAGGTCCGGAATGAATGTTGAACGATATTATCACTATTCAAAAAAAAGTCTGTCCACGTAAAAACGTTATTTGTTTTTAAGACAATATTGCATGGATAAAATAAATAAACGCGAGGTTGTTACTCCTATAAGGCAGGGGGTAGTTCCTACTGGGCAATATATTACAAAACTAATTACAAGGGCTGTATTGGATGTAATCCCGTGATTTTGGCCCCGTGCGTCGGCGGGAAGACCCCAAAGGGTGGAATATCATCCCCTAATGCGTTGCGTACAAATTATTCGGCACACCATGACTACGCCAACATTGCAGCGATTTTAATAATACTCTAATATCTTCGATGGATTCGGCGGTAACTTTGTGGAAACTCATCTTTAATATAAAAATAAATTTGATAACTTTGTTATTGAAACTTGTTGTATTACACATGTTTCACCTCTTTGAGAAGCATCATCAGACTTATTGTAATTGTTAAGTTTACAAAACACAAATCATATTTTGTAACACAACAAGTGGAATAACAAAGTTTTTTTTAAGCCATGTCAACTACCAATGTAGAGTATATGGCCTCCTAATGGAGGTATCTCAACACATTTTTTTCTACTATAACTGTTTGTTACTAAGTTACTTAACCTCTCTTTTTAAAAGAGAGTAATAATAAAATGATAGAACTAGGACAGGACTAGAGGATAGTTAATCGCTCTCGCTACGCCCGTTTCGGGATATGATTAGTGGGGAAGAATTAAGCACATCAGATACATTTATGGCTTCGGGCAGAAATCCATCCATCGATTGAAAAAACAATCTTTAAAAACTGTCCATACTGGGATTCGAACCAGTGACCTCCGTGTTCTAAGTCAACGACGTTGACACTCGACCACGCAGCTGACAAAAAAAGTTATCAAATTTAAATTTATACCAATGTTACTCATTTAAGCACTCGAAGCCTGACCGGGTAATTGTATATTATAAGAAAATATATCTATACCTCAACATTGCTTCTGTTGTTTAGTAATAAAATTATTACCCTAGGGATTAGATGAGTTTGCTTCATATACTGGCACACTCAATATAAAAAAAAAATATTCCGATTCTGCATTTCAGAAATTGGAATTTATGTCTTTCCGCCTCAAGTTGATCTCATGTTATATTTATAATTTATTCTCATCGGATTTATCTATTTGATTTTAAAGTTCCTTATGAACTTGACTAGTTGATTTATCAAATATTTTTTCTACAAAATTGGTAAAAAAGCTATTTTAGTCTTAGAAGTATGTTAGTTTTTTAAGCTCTCGGTCGCGTTATTACCTTATTCAAGTGCCCCACGTCACAAATCATAAATTCATCAATCAATGTATGTAATAAATTTGACATTATCACTTGAAGGTGAATGGTATTCTGTTTTAAATAATTCCTACTTTATTATATAATATTTGAAAAAAATATCGATTGTGTTAAAGAAATAGCTAACAACCATTTGAAGCTTGTTGAAAATAAAGTAAGACAACCGCAATTAAAAACGTAAATAGTTTTAAACAGTTTGACTATGGAAAACTTTACCTTAAACATACAGCGGTGGGCTACCAATACGCTAGCAAGGGGCTTGCTTAATTTCAAAGAAATTCATCTCTTGATTTAATCGATTGTTACTTAATACACGTGAGTCGCTCATTTTCAAAATAAACCTTGTCCATTTTCATAATTTTGGAAACACTTACAAAAAAACGTGCTGAGAACTCTCTTCCTTCAAAAATTAACCATATTTTAGTGAATCGAATTGAAATAGATAAATATTCTTCAATTTTACAAAAGAAAATTTGGCTTTTATTTAAATATAACGGTTTCCTGCACGTTCTTTTGTATGTATGTCTAAAACAATTAAAATAGACAAGGTGAATTTTGGAAATGGGCGACTCACTTATAATATGTAAAAATATGCAATTTACCGTAAACCTTTCAATGTAAATGGCTAAAAATCTATCACTGTGTATACTGAAGCTGTCGTTAATAATATAAAGATCAGAAATTGCAGTTATATACTAATTCGATCTGATATTAATGTTTCATCTTAAATTGACAAGGAGCACGCTGTCTTTAGTAAAATTTATCAAGAGGATCGCGCGAGCATCTTTTAGTCCTCTCCAGCCCACCCCTGTAAACATATCTACATAATAAATCTTACAAAAGTAACGTAAAATTGAAAGTTGATGATTCAACCGCATCAACTTTAGGTCAATAATAAAGACCGCAATCAGTATAACAAACACCTGGTCAAGTCAGAAATCATCTGCCCATTAATGTAAAAAAATTAAAGCTAGTTTGTATACAAAATGTATTGTATGATTCATAACTGACACACCTTCCAACATATATTTTGCTCAGTATTATAGAGCCAGATGTTTTTTACCACTGTTGTGATTGAAATCATTGATCGTAGTTCTTATATGTTTTTACCTTTCCATCATTAATTTTTCAATATACACACCTACAATCAAGTAACTCTAACAAAAACCTCCAAGCAACAATAATCCAATTATTAATTTAGCCCATTGGAGGTGAAGTGAACCAATTAGTAAAATGGTAAAACTTTTAAGTACTATCACGTCTTTACTTGTTGCTTTGGTGAATTGCATATTTTTATTTTATTACACTATTTCATTGTTTATTAATGTTACTTCACTTTTACGATACTTTAAGACGTGTAGAATATTACAACGCATCTAACTTATTTTTTTCTAAAATACCCCTTGGCTAACTTCACCTCTAATAGGCCCAGTTATACAGATTTTGGAATAATATATCAACATCGGTATTTCATATGGAATACCAGTATTGCAAATATAAATATCGGTGTTTAAAAAAAACACCGGGCGACAAGATCAAAATCTGTCATTAAATAACTAAAAACCCTTTTTTACCGATTCATTCATCACAAGCATTTTCAACTAAAAATGATAGTGAGCATGTAAAAAGTTATATACCGTCATTAAAAATTATATCGTAACCATAAAAAGCTTATGGATACTTAAAATAATAATTGAAAAGCTCATCAATACTCGAACTTGTCAATTTTGATTTATACAACTCTAAACAGATTTTAAATATATTTAAATTCTTCGCAAATAATTTTATTAAAATAACATGGGTATGAGATGGTTTCTTTTTAATCAATATTTGATTTTGGCTTATTTTCGATACCGGAATACCAGCATTATTGCATATTTCATGACGATATTTCAAAATTGAAACAAACACTCTTAATACCGAGAGACCCGTGTTGCGGTCCAAATTTTTAGTAGGTTATTGTTTATTTTCTTAAATCCACAGACTACAGTTTTTATTTACTATTTTAAAAGTCGTTTCTTGTGCATTAAAACGAGGACCAACCACAGTAGTAATACAGCGATAATCTTTCGTACTGGAAGGTTTTTGGGTTCAATAGTTTTCATATAAAGTCAAGATACAATTTAGATTTTTTCGATTTTATATTCGAAAACTAAATCATAAATGTTTTGCCATCTATTTTCTCGCTTAGTTGATATCAGTTAATTTTATAAAATTCTCCAAAATATAGTGAACAATTATAATGAAATCAATTTATCTATTAGCTACATATTATATTTTACTAATAAAATAATAAAAATATAAAAAAGTATGTAAGTTATGGCACAAATAAAAAACTTAAGTCTTCTTTTAATATTAAAACTATTACTTGTTTACGAGTGAGTGAAACAGTCTGAATCCGTGCAATCACGACATTAAACCGTAAATAAAAGAAGATTTCCCTCAATTCCGTTGAAAAGTATAATCATTATACTAATAGCTATCAAAAAAATAATTTTGAAAAGACAACGTGCTATGGTTTTAAATTTTAAAACCATTGAAAGTTTGATTCTCAAAGACTATCTGAAAGTAGATAAATAATAATATATCTCTACCTAAAAACAAAAGTAAGCTTATTAATAAAAGTACTTCTTTTGAGATAGTTGAAATTTAGGGTTTGTTTTATACTTTTGAAATACTTTACTTGAGCGTTATTTAGTTCCCTTCGAAGTTTATAACAGAAAAAAGTATCTAGTATCGTTCTTTATATATATATATATATTTTTAGTAATCCCATTTATTTTACTGATACGTTGAAATTGTTAAGCAATACTTATTTATCTATTGGTAAGATTTTGATTTTTAATGCTATATTTTTTTTTAAATATCACACTATTTCATTGTATCGATTTGACTTTCAGCTATACAGCGATTTCATACTTATCTCAAAATCAACATTATTACTTTATCTCAATGTTGGTTTCAGAAAGTGATATGTTTTTTTTCACCCCGTTGTTTGATTCAGTGTGACGTTCCTAGGCAATGTGCCACCTCTAGGTAGACCCCTAAAATAGCGCCCATTTTCTTTCATTTCTTCCCATTATTCTAGTAATAAATATACACATAAAGACGTTCAAATCCTCTACTCACTTGCACATACTAAAAAAAATCTTTTGTCACTTATTCGTTTTGCTTTCAGGTGATTCATAATATGTACCTTATTGACAAATATCCTTACAAATAAATATGATCCAAAAGCGCACATAATTGTTCAACAATTATGAAAAAATAACTTTTACCTTCATTACACATCATAAAAAATAATTTTAATTTTAAATGCACTTAAATAATATAAATATCTAATCTTTATTTGGTATTTTGTTTATTTAAGACATTGAGGCATCATATTTATTCCTAATCAAATTCGTGTCAAAAATATTTTGTCATTTAAAAAAATCTGTGATCATTTGCCGCTCCCTAAGACTTGTCGCCCCTTGGCAACTGCCTTCTCGCCTATACCCTCGGGACGTCCCTGGTTTGATTATAGACATTTTGAAAAAATCTGCAATTTATTATAATAACAAACGTGTTTTACATTAACAAATATACCGATATCGTCCAGTCTTTTGAATATTATTTTAAAAAACATAACAAATAATTGTAAACTACGGCCATATATATACAGCAAGTGCATTTTTATGGTTCGCATCCGTTCAATGTATAATATAATATAAGTTAGTAATAAATTTACATGAGAGAACGGAACAATGTATGAACAAAAAACACAATCGTTTGTATTATTAAAGCTAAGATTTGGGACAGGGGTATTAATAGTCGGATTTGTACTGAGAATTTGTTTTTTATTTATCTCGAATCTCAACATTCTCAACTGTCATTTTTCCGCCTAACAAAAATGTGAAACTTTGCCCTGAATTTCAATACCAAAACGTTTCAGTTATATAACAAGTAATTATTCATCAATATGGAAAAATGGTTCGAAGTATTTGGATATTAATTAGAACATATTTGATAGCTTCTTTTAAACTTAAATAAAAATTGGACATTGATTGACAAATAACCACTTTTTTCCTGCGACTTCAAATTACTTTTGATTTACCACATATTCACGTTACTGTCCGATTATAATTTTAAATTAACAGCAGGATTTCGTCGTCTATAACTATCATTATATCATTATTTTATTGTATTCAGTTAAAGTCTTGCTGTTTCTCCTAGGCTCAATGAACTTTATCTTTATTGATTATTTAATATAAAATATCTTTATTACTCTTAATAACTGTGACAAGACAAAAAAATATATTTATCTATATTTTTTTTATCCGTGTCCGCTACCAATGCAGAGCATATGGCCTTCTAACGGAGGTATCTCAAGAGAAGTTTTTCCATGAGAACTGTTTGTTACACAGTCACTCAATATAGCAAGTAGCAATGATAATAGGTTAAGGCTAGGGCAGGACTAGTAGTAAACGAATCGCTCTCGCTAACGCCCAGTTATTAAAAGACCAGAAGGGTGGGAGGGAAATTTTAGACATCACAAACACCCATGTCTTCGCATGGAAATCGATCGAAAAAATGCTGTTCGTATTGGGACTTGAACTCGTGAGATCCGGCACGGAAACCAACGGAAGCTACCCGCTGCGCCAAGGACCCGCGCATAATATAATTGGAAGAAATCTTTAAATAAGAAAACTGTTTAATTTATCTTTGTATTTAAAAGAAATTTAAATTCATCAATTATTTTTGAAATATTGGATTTATTGTGATTCAATTATCTGTTTTGTATTAAAAAAAACAGCAGTTAACTCACAAAAATTACCAATACTTGCGCACCACTTATTTTCTTATAAAAATACTCCCCTTTTTGTAAAGGGCATAAAGTATAATCAATCTGATTTTACTTTGGATACAAAACACTAACATAATACTTTAAAAAGTTACTTTCGTAAATGACTCGATTAAAAGTTAATAATCAAGTTTTACTAAACATTATTCATTTTCAAATGATCGCGGCCCTGTAGTTTACAAAGCATGCGGTTTCGTATCGAAGTTCACATTATGTATCCCAATGGAATTAACTTTCGGTATGAAATGCGTGCGGGTTCTATGTTGGAACAAAACAATCGCGTTTTATAAAGGTGCTAAAATACCTCCCACGTAAATCGGCTACCTGTACATTTTTAAGGGGTGTACAGTCAACAAAAGAGAAGCTACAATCGAATTGAAAGTTGAAATAAAATAATGCATATAAAACTTAATACATACATAAAATTGAGTGTGCCGTTACTATTTCTGAATTAACTAGTCAGTTACATAATACCTGCTTATAATTTGGAGTATATGATGAAACTTATCTCAGAAGTTATTCTATGAAAACAAACTGTTCTTGAGAACTGCTGGGGCAAAACAAATGGTTAAGTAATCGCTCTTGCATCGTTGAATTTGAATTGAAAATGTTTTTAAATCAATTATATTATATATTTATTTTCATACAGAAACTATTTGAAGCCTACAAGCGAAGCCAAATTGACATTAATTAAAAGAGGTTCTAGGCAACGATAAGCTGCCAGTTTGTTAATAAGTTGCTCGGTCAATCAAAAGTTTTCTGAGTTTTTTGGGAATCAGTGATTTTTTTTTATCACTCTAATACAATTAAACGTGGTAATTATTACATCAATGGAACTTTCACAGAGTACTAAAATGAATGCAAAAGTATGTACTATTCTTTTCGCTGCAAGTCCATGTTTCAATGTTTTACATAAACCATTGTAGATAAGAACAATTTCAGTACTAAACGTACATCACTGTGTTCTTAAATATAATCTAATTACTATGCATATTTTTACAATATATAACACATATATATGACAACATTTTAAATTTAACAAGAGGCTCTCCGGTCTTCGTAAAATTTAACAAGAGGCTCGTGTGAGCCTTTCCAAGTCTCCTCCAGCTCATTTCTTGTTAAGGTTTTCCCACTTCTGAGTCTCTTTCAATTATGAAGCTCTCTTCGAAAATATTGTCTACACACCGTTAGTACACATTTTTTGGAGTAGCTAAATCAAAAAAATGAGGACAGTTTTACATTTCTTTTGATAGTGGCCCACAAAAAATTTCAAAAAGTCACATGCTAGTAAGTGGTGGACAGATCTGCAAGGCGAAATTTAAATTACAGCTATTTGTGTAATTTATTTCTTCGGCGGGTAGAAACTAGAGGTCTCTTTAATTATTTAAAACATTTTTTTTTCGCGTGTATTCCAACCAATACTGTGTAACTAATGGTCACGGCCGAAGAATATGCGTAACCAAGAAAAAACAAAAAAACTCCTTACGAATACTGACCACAAACATGCCATAAAAAAAAGAGTTTCATTTTTATCTGAAATTATTGATATTGTGGTTTTAAGCGTTTAAAAGTTTTTTGACTTACCCATTCCCTTAAGTCAATCTTCTTATTTTGAATTTTGGTGAATAATAAAATTTAATAATAATTCCATTTACACAAACGAAAACAAAAAACATTAAATGTCGGAGTTTTAATTCAGTAAAACACTTCTAAATTATTTTTTACCGTAAAATATTCCTTTTAGTTTAAAGGAACAGTAAGCTGATAAGGAATATTTTTATTTTTGTTTTTTCTTCACGTAATCACTTTGTTTGGAAAAGATCGAAAAACGTTTCGAATAATGCCTTCCTCGTTTCGTTTTACGGCACTTTTAGCGCCCTTTTCGATCGGGGGTAATTCCTGGCAACTTATCCTTCTTTTCGCCCTGCAACCCTCTTTAAGGATCATGGATGCAACTGCCAATATAAAAGTAGGATAAAACTAAAATTTACGTCTTTGTAGAAACAAATGAAATGCCATTATATAAGAAAATGTAAATGTATTGTATTGTCAAAATTTTAATCGTAAATTCATACAAGTTATGTCATAAACGATCCGGGTTTCGCTTTTTGGCATCTTCAGGCGATCAAATACACGGGTGTACTTAAAATTACGATATGTAAATAATTGTAGACAATATTTAATCAAAAAAACAAATTAAACTTGGAGAGAAAGTTCTATATAAAGGTCATTTGTGAAAGAACATGGACCATAGTAATATTGGCGAAAAAGAATTTATTTAGGAAATATAAACTTTAAAAATTTAAAAACAGCTCGCTGATTACTTGCTTTTTATTGTTAAAACTCACTGAGAAAATTATTAGTCAACAATAAAGATAAAATACATTATACAAATAAATCTGGCTTAGAGTGAAAATTGGTGCCTATGTGAATGTAAAATATATCAAATTGTCAGTAGAGGCAATTGTTTGTTTGTTTGCGGCATCTATGTGGTCTATTACAGTGGTGATTTTTCATACTTTAACTGCCCAAGTGAACTTAGATACTTCTAACACTAATAAATATCAACTTTTGATCATATATGTGGACATAGGCATTTCTAAGTGCAAAGTATGCTGCAAAATTACTTAGACATACAAGTTAGCTTTCCTTCTATTTCATTAATTTTCAATCGAATGACATAAGAATTTTCAGCATTAAAAGGAAGGAGTATTTTAAAGTATTTTCTGAATCTTAACTTCAAATGGCCAAAATCTGACATAAGCACTTTTAGTATTAAGGCCCAGATATATGTATATATGTGTGAAGTTTAATATATGCCGCATATTTAACAGTTTTTAATGACAGAACGAAACAATTAATATAGTCATACTTTTACTTTAATGAATATTTAAAAACTTTTGTATTAGATGCTTATGAATACATAAAAACAAGAAAAATATAATGACCGAATACGAGAATTGAATGAATGGATTTGAGGAATGGTAACTGACACTGAGTCTTGGTCTACACTCTACAGGACCGGAGATGTACATATATAAAACAAAAATTAAAAATTATACGTGGTTTCCTTTGATAGATACACATTTAAAGAAATAATAAACAAATAATACACTACACATATTTAAGAAATTTATAGGTTATTAAGTGTTGAGAAATTAACTATATGGTTATGTTCAATTAAAAAAAGATTCAGCGTTATTAAGCAGTTAATTTTAACTGATTGAAATAAATAATAAAACTTGAGTCGGAGGCAGAGGTGGTCTGGAGCAGCCTTGGAAGGGCTCGCGCGAGCAACTTGTTAAATTTTATTTAGGTCGTTGAGCTCCTTGTTAAATTAAAAAAACAGCAATATTTTAGGGTCTTTGTGTTTTATAATGTATAAATATGCAATAATATATGAAATTGAAAAAAAAGATTGCTGCATTTAGAAACTTCTTGTAAAATACATTTATTTCCTAAAGATGCCTTCGGTTTTTCAAATTAATATAGCAATATATTTTTACATAGTAAAAGTATAGTAATTTTGCAACGTTGAATTTGAATTGAAAATGTATTTTCAATTATATTCTATACATACTTATTTTTCTACAAATACTATTTGAAACCTAGAAGCGAAGCCAAATGTGGATAAAGAGAGGCTCTAGGCAATGATTGCTCGAATGGAAATTTTTGAATAACAAGTTCCTCGAACGTCAAATGCTCGAACTACAAATTCATCGATTTTTTTTATAAAAAAGGATTCAAGCTTAAACATTTTTTATAATCACTCATTCTTTTAAAAAATATTTATGCAAGTCGGGAAATAAAAACCATTAATCAAAAAAACGTCATTATAAAAAACATTTTTTATTTAAGTTGCCAGTGGTCGATTGGAAAATGTCTTTGGTTTTGTTTTCGGAGGTCACGGGCTTGAATCTTAATACGTACACTTTTTAATCAACTATTTTTTCAAACTATTTATGGATATCTGTTTGAAGACACGGATATATGTTATTTCCTGAACACCCATTTTAAACTAAACTTCTACTTAAACTTCTTTTTATGTCATATAAAAGGAGTAACTATTAATTTAAAATGTTTTAAAAACAATTTTATTTTTCCACTTTTACAAATCACATCTACGTTTTATTTGTTCTTTGTGATTATTATGAACGACCGCCATCCGAGATATTTACTATACCATTTTTTTTTAGAAATTTTCATTCTGATTCAATAATAATTATGCTGTTTATCGCGATCACAAAAACATTATATCTATAAACATTTTTTCAAAATTGATTTTGGGCTATACTTGTGACAGTCAACAATACTGTTTTTTTATTACTGTCTTGAGGTCAATCTGAATTGGAAGTATTTCCTTAATATCTATCTAAAACAGAATAATGTTTCAGGCTATGATACATTGTATAAAAATACGCAATTTGATAAAAAGCTCGGGTTATTATTAACTAAGAGTACATAAGGTGTTATAGAATACCGAGTGATTAATTACTGTCAAGTGATATTACACGAAACTTAATTAAACAATTTTAAATTACCAAATTCGAGCAATTGATATTCGAGCAATTGCATTTCGAGAAACTTGCATTTATGAGGAATTCTACATTCGAGTAATTGCATTCGAGCAATTGCAGTCGAGCAATTTACCGGTTACCCTAGGCAGTGGTGGGATGCCAATTCGTTAATAAATGGGCTCGATCAATCAAGGCTTTCGGAGTTTTCTGACACTCTGATACAATTATACGCGGTATATCAATTGAATTTTCACAAGTCTAATGCGTAAGAATCTAACGAAGACTTTTGTTTGTTATTATCGTTCTGTGTTGTTGAATTTTTGTTGTTAAGAAATCTGTGGTTGTTTTTTTTTGTTTCTGGGAATCGTGTTATACAAATAATTTGTGTGGAAATGTAGTCTTGGTTTTTTTAGTGGACCTAGCTATTTGAAAACACCGTATGAAAGAGTTTTGTGTATTTGAGTATTGTAGCGCAATATGAGTATATTTTTACTATCACCGCAGATATCCTTGATACGGGCCTGTTTTCGTGACTGTGCCCCAATGTGTCACCATGGTGCGAGTTTTGACCACGAGGTGCCAAAATGGCTCATCAAACATTTAAGCTTCTGTGTTCCGAATGCCGAGCCGTCTCATTTCTTCATTCTTTTTCTGATGCTCATGTAGGGTGACCAGTGTGACCACGATATCGTTCTCGTTCAGAAAAATCACTCTATTATTTACAATTTCCTGCCACAACAATGACGATATACAGTTAGTATAACGTAATATATCCATCAAGGAATTAAAAGTGAAAAAATGTATTGAAATCATGCACTTCTTTTCTAAATATAATGCGAAACCTTTAATTGGTGAAATCACTTGATAAAACACATTACATTACTAAATTTGAAGTTTTTTTATTTCGTTTTGTCACTAACGACTAGGGCATCCAATCCCAGGATCCCAGGATTGACATGGTCGCGATCCCGGGATTTCGGGATTGAGAAATTTTGAGCAAATCCCCGAAAATTGATAGGATTTTGGAATTAAAAGAGCTGATCTGGATAATTTGGAGAAAAAGTATAGTGAATCGAGGATTTCTAATTCCTCGGTGAGCTAAAGAAAAAAAAACGACTCATCAAAACTTTCAAATTATACACGATTTCACGCTGAGAGTTCAATCCCGGAATTGAAAATTAATCAATCCCAAAGTCCCGGGATTAGGAAAAGGCTCCGGGATTGGATACCCTACAAACGACCCGGTTTTCACCATTCAACATTTTTATTCAGCCTGAATATATCGTGGATGCGATTTCGAAATCCGCTATGTGCATATGTTCACATATAGGAGTGATGCATTAAAAAAATAGCACAAATTCACCGCACCGGCAAAGAAAAAAAAGAGTCTTGTGCCCCTAGAGGGCCTCAGAGTTTTATTTTTGGAACCACAGCATAGTTCACATGTGACGTCCAACTAAAAACGTATTATTCTAGATTTTTCAGTAAGGCCTGACTTATATATGTGTTCATATAAATATATATAAACATAATAATATAAATATATATTTAAAAAAATATTAATTAAACAATATTTTGTATCAAAGATAATGCCATGGGCCAAATACGAGAAAAATGCGATGAGATTTATTATAGGCCACAGCGGGTTAAGCTTAGTCTGTTTAGTGTATTGAAAATGACATACACCAAAAAAGTATCGCCCGCTGTGGTCTAGTTGGTTAGAGCTTGCTCTGCCAATCAGGTGGGTCTGGGTTCGATTCCCGTAAGGTCAGTATCAAATTGGATTTTTTCAATTTTAATTTGAGATCTAAGACATGGGTATTCGTAAAGTCAATTCTCCTTGAGTTAATCTCACGTGACTTTCAAAAATTCTCATCGAGTATATCTCGTATGATCTTTCAACTTCAAAATATTTGACGCATTGGCGTAAGCTGTAATATCAAATATTTTTTTAAAAATTTTGAAATATCAATTAAAAATATCAAATATCAGTAAATTTACCCTAGTGAATATGAGCAAATCTAACTAATTAATAGTTGCTAAATAAAAAGAATTCAGCCAAAGTCTACGATTAAGTCGTCGATGTAAAATCACAACTTATGGTAGCACTACAATCGACATAGATATATAGCCTCAGCAAGTCCTGATCTACCGCATTGAAGATGGGATCCACGACATTGTATCGAATATAAAGATGTAGAATTTAAAAAAAAAGTTGTACTAAACCAAAGATGAAGTCATTATTAACACCGTGAGAATTATTCAATATGTTAATGGTAACATTGAGCTGTTAGAACAGTCTCAATATCAACTTGGAAACTTCAATGAAAAGTTATATGAATGAATATAGTGGAATAATAATTGATATCGTCTGCCAATGTGTGTGCTGCTCATCTAGATTGTTCTCGAATATTTTAAAGGCGTGGTTTATTCGATAAGAGTAAACTCAACATTTTTACACGATATAATAATAGCACGGATCAATAAAAAGAACAAATACTATATTTTTTACGAACTATTCGTGCTAAATACCCTTTTTGTAATCCCGGGACTTAAGGATTTACAATTTTTCCAATCCCCGGATTGAACATAAACCATAAAATTTTTGGGAAATTCGTGATTCGGAATATCAATTTTTTTTCTCGCTGATTTTCAAATTCTGGGAATAATGTGGTGATTTCCTAAAATAGAAAAATGTGGGACCTTTTTTTAGTTTTTAACTCTCGCGCAGGTTTCAATTTTTTTTTCTCTGGATGCCGTTTTCAAACACCTAGGAATTTACCGATTCCAAAATGGCAAAAAATTAGGACATTTTTAAGGCCTCTTGCGGTTTTTAAAAATTCTGTTGCTACTTAATCTCAATCCCGCAATCCCGGGATAGAACTATAACAATCTTTTTTCGGGATCAGAAAATTAGACGGGATCCCGGGATTAGAGGCTCAAGTTCTAACACGAATTCCAGAAACAAAAAAACACAGAAGCGAATAATGAATTTCCCAATAAGAAATTTAACATAAAAACACAATTATAACAAACAAAAAGCTTCATTAGATTCTAACACATTAGACGTTTCGGAATTTTCTAGAGATGAAAGCGTTAAATGTCCAGTTCCTCATAGATTGCCTAGTAGCTATAAATAGTATTATTTTTTATTAATTAAAATACCTCTTTTAAATAATATTTTGTGTAATTTACTTGAAGGGTTTTTATAAACGTTTTTACACGATTTCATATACCAAAATGATGCTATTTTTTCAAAGAACATGGTAATTTTAATTTAGGGAACCAATCTTCAATTTACACGGTTTTTTTCATGAACGTGTCTACCATGTATAAAAGGAGTTAAGTGTATCTGACAATTTAAAAAGAGCAATTCCAAACATTACAATTAAGTAAAAAAAAAACAATGTCGTATATTCTAAAATTATTATCACCTCCCGATTCAAGGGTTTCTTATATTATTGTAGTATGTTTAGCTGCAGCCTAAGTTTTTGATACAAATTTTCAAATACTTACAAAATTTTAATTGTTTGTAATACCGAGATAAATTTAAAATAAGCTGATACTGCTGATTCAGAAGCTCGTGTATTAGTGGCTTAAATATGAGTCAATAAAATAATTTATTTGTTAATTTACTCGACGTTAAAAATTTAAAAAGAGTTTTATATGCAGACAGCAAAAAGTGTCAAATTTAACGAGCAATTGAAATATTGAAATTTTCATAACGTAATCCTGACACTTATAATATTGACAGAAACGGTATTACCTGACTTGGGAAATTTACGAAATGTACAATAAAACAATATTTATTAAATTAAATTAAATTCACACTATTAAGGTATTTTTAATATGTACATATTTCTTTTCGTAATTGCTTAAATGTTTTGTTTTTAACAATAATTTTATGACATCACTTTAGTACGAATACAATTCTAGTTAGCGGTAAAAAATATTAATTACTAATACGGTTCTTATCACAGTTTTAAAATTTTATCATTAAAATAATTTGAATGACTTTTTCATTTGAAAAAATGTATTTACCCTTGATAATGCAAGTTTCGTTTCATTTGTTTTAGTTTTTAACTTCTCAGAAAAAAAATTGCCTACACAGTTTATAACAGAGTTTCGCAACGAGGAACGTACTTTATTCTTCAATAAAATTTTAATGTTTAGTTTTTCAGATTTAAAAGAAATTGATCCAAATTTAGTAACTGAAGTTTTGGTATAAATAATTATTGTGGATATGCAGAATCAATCAGAATTAATTATTAATCTTTTAAAACATTATTCAAGTTTTAAAAAAATGATTTGGTTCTGTGTCGAGACAGAAACAAAATACCCAATTATGTTATTATTATAAAACTAGGCAGTATGAAAAACACTGTTGCCAACTGATCAAATTAGCATAACCTCAATTAATTGCAGCTCGAGGTTACTGAATCAACCACCAGTGTCACCTAAAATGCCTACGAATGAGGACTTATACCACCATAAAAACAAAAAAAAAACCAAAGACCACGCACCCGCCTACGCCCAGGTAAATCCAGGACGCTACGCGGGAAAAACAACGTCAAAATACACCAGATGAAAGGGAAATTGGAGCTCGCCCCACCAGCCCCAGAATTTGATGTATATTAATCAAACACTGTTGACATTCCCATAATCATATTTATATGAATGAATGATTTTTGATTGAAATAAGGAATCGGCAGAACATCACAGACCATGGAGTTTTACTATTAAAATTGACTAAATTATTACTTCACATAAAACACTATCCAGTTCATATCAAGCACAAGGATCGAACTTATTTGCATGTTATTTTCTTCTGGGTTGTAGTTCTAGCATAATATAATATTTACTAACGAAAATTAAAAAGTAGTTATGATTATTTTGAACTTTTTATTTGATGAGATTTTTGAAGTTTGATAATGTTGCCAAATTGTCAAATATTTTGAAATTGAAAAATCATACGAGATAAAGATTATAAGCTCGATGATTTTTTTAACCACACAAGATTAACTCAATGAGAATTGACGTTGGATACACTATTTTTTGAGACTTTATCAGGAAATATATTTGATGCCGAAAAGTCTAATAGAAATTCGAGTAAAACGTATTTTAAAGTTTACGAAATACCATTTTATTTGTGACGTATTTTGATATGACACGACAAAAAAGACTATAATAGCTGTATTTTTGAGACCAAAATCAACTGAAAATAAATGCAAATGAATGTTATTTAAAAGTAGACAAACCTGCACCCTAGATTCAGTCAATCCGATCCTCATCGCAATTTCCTCCCTCATGAAGATATCGGGGTAGTGAGTCTTTGAAAAGCACCGCTCCAATTCATTTAACTGTGCAGGGGTAAACCTGGTTCTATGTCTCTTTTGTTTCGCCGGCTTATCCTGATCTCCCGATCCTTGATGGTGTGATTGCTGCTGTTGCTGTTGGCCAGAGTGATTGTGACCAGATCCTAATGAGTGCGACTGCTGGGAGTCTATTCTACCAGACGACTGTTCCAGGTGGAGGCCTGGTGGAAGACGAGCGCCTGATAACAACGCTTCGTGGTGGCGCTTTAGGTCGTCACTGCATACGTCCTTGTGCCCTGTGAAGAGAAATAATTATATAATTTTAATTGAATTAAATTTCGTTGGCATAGATCAGTGATAACGAACCCTTTTGGGGATTGGGTTAAATTTTGCTCATTATTTTTTCAAATACCAGCACGTGGGCCACTAAGAGGAGAGGAAGCCTTCGTGGGTCAATGTCTGACCCGCGGTTCATAGAATCGCCAACACTGGTATTTAAAGGAAATCTAGTAACTTAAACAATATAAAAAATAAGAACGCCATCATAAAACTTATTTTCAGTTATAAGTAACGTAAAAAAAGCACCATTAATTATATGCATATATAAAACTAACCATTCTTATGAGCTACTTAAATTAATGAATATTTTTTTTTTGTCGGGTCCATGGCACAGTGGTCAACGTCGTTGGCTTCCATGTCGGACCTCACGGGTTCAACTCCCAGTATGAACTGGATTTTTCAATATATTTATCGATTTTCACGGATGATTGTGATGTTTAAAAAAACCCGAAAAAGAGAGGTTGATCAATTGAGTAACAAGCAATTCTCGTAAAAATAAACACTTCAGTTGAAATAACTCCATTAGAAGGCAATATGCAATACATTGCGAGCAGATATGGATAAAAATATACATTTTTTATTAGAAAATTTGCGTTTTTAAACAAACGTAATGTTTAAATAAGGAAAAAATGATTTGATTAACCAATTTGTTGTTTTCTTGATTTCATCGCGAGTAATTTATTTTCCCTGTTAAATATTTCTGAGAACTAAATGCTAAGAAAAAATGGGTAAAATTATAAATACGTATTTCCTTGGTAATCTATAAATTTTATAATTGTCGCCATTTAATTTGTTTTTTGACACCTTAATATCAAAGATTACAAACCATTTTAATAATAATTAATTACTAATGGAATGACAAGCAGAGTTTGAATTTAACTTTCTTTGGTAAGTATGTTTGTTTTACAATTATTAAATTCATAATGTAATCAGGAGAAACCCTTATAACGAATAACTGATAAAAACTTAACTTAAAGCACAATCAAAAATGAATCCAAATCAAGTTTAAATTCAAGGGCAAAAATGCTAAAAAATATTTACTTTATCTTCTATTGTTAATTTTATTGAGTACTATATTTTTTAAAAACAAGATTACTATGAAGACAAACTTTTGTTATCTGAAATGCAATACAAAAATATTTAGATGAATACTGTTTCTGCGTTTTTCTTAAAATTATTTTTATGTAGTTTGTCCCTTGTTACTACTCTAAGTCGCTGAATTGAAAATTCATAAACATAACGATGCGTTTTACTATGATAAATTTAAGACTCGAATTAAAAATATGAATTGAAATAGTCGAGCTTTTGAAATGATTTGAGAATAAAATTATGAAATTTAATTGGAGTTTGTAAATATTAGAATCATATTAAACGTTAAAATAAAATAAATGTGAAATAACAGAATACTCAACAAGAAATATATTATATTTAAAAAACAGCAGCACAGTATTCCGTTGTACTAATTTCCATTTTTAATTTTGCAAGATCAGAACCGGTTTCGCTCATGACGAGCATTATCAACTGATAAGAAATAAAATTTAACAGTATTATTTATAAAATACAAAATGAAATAAAAAAGTGTAATAAGCAATTGGTATTGAATAGAATTTACAAATTTCTGAATTTGTAAATTACCATTAGCTTTATTACTCTTTGATGATTTTTGTAATTTTATGTTTATATTGAATTTTAATTTGAGTAAGTTTAGAGTCACTTATTCATAATTTGTAAATTCCGTTCCAAATACCAATTGCGTGTGACGCCTTTTTATTTTATTTTGTTTTGTATGAATAACACTGTTAAATTTGATTTGTTATCAGTTGATAATGTTCGTCATGAGCGAAACCAGTCCTGATGTTGAAAAATTAAAAGTGGAAATTAGTAGAAAGGAATATTGTGTTCTTTATTTAATTTAATACCTTTCTACTGAGTATTGACAGTGAACACTCTAAAAGTGAAATATATTAAAGACCCATGGAAATCGTAACTGAATATAAAAAATTATCGAGAACGTTGACCACGACGCAACAGAACCGACAAATGACACTAGAAAAATAATTACTGTCCAGTTACGTATTTTGTAGCTATTATTCGAAAGGTGTTGTATTATGTTATTCGTGATGTGAAGACCTGCAGCAGAATTCGTGACCAACACAGTGTGCTGGTTCAATTAGCAACATTTGTTAATATTTTCCAGAGCGGGGGCAGTCGTGAGAGCATGACAAACAATCAGTCACGATTCGCGATCCGTCAAAGATTTTCGCGGTACAGGGCACTGGCGATTGGTTGGCGTGCAAAAAAAAACTTTGGTCATTTGATTCCGAAAAAAAATATGATGACTTTACGTAACCTTGCTCGAAATCAATATTAGATAATTGAGGAGGACACATTCATTCGTAAGCATCTTAAAATAAAGTGCAGTATACGAAATAAATCGAGCTTTTTTATTCACGAATCGATATCTAATAACAAATAAAGCACTACTTCTGCGACCGCCTGAACCAGTTTTAATTACAGAAACAAAAATTATATTAAGAAAAACACAATATTCCTTTGTACTTATTTCCACTTTAATTTATTAACATCAAGACCGGGTTTGCTCATAGATAACTGACTAAGTGACTCTTAATTCATAATTTTGACTGCAATTTGTAAATTATTTTCAATGCCATTTGCTTATTACACCTTTTCATTTCAATTTGTTTTTGTGTAAATATCATTTTTAAATTATATTTCTTATTAATTGGTAAAGCTCGCCATGAGCGAAACCTGTCATGATCTTGATAAAATATAGTGAAAATAAGTACAAAGGAATGTTGTGTTTTTTTTATAATAATGCCTTTTCACTAAGTATAGACAGTGAACACCCTAAAAGTGAGAGACGAACATATTTAAGGCAGCAAAGATATGTATGTAAAGAGCATATGATTCAATTATCTTAAATCGGATAAGCGAGGATCCATCTAAAATGGTATTTTAACTTATACTGCTTCTTTAGCCCAGATAAAAAAAACATCATTAAGTAAGATACAAATATCATATATTTTTTATTGTAAATAATCGATCATGTTTTGCTAAGAAATTGTTTTAACGATATAAAATATCACTAAACGTTGGTTTTATATCAGCTATGTGGAGTCGGGAGTTTCTCTCAGAGTCGGAGTCGGAAAAATCTTATGATTACGAACCATTTGAACAAAATATTAGTCTAAGAATCATATTGATTGATGAAATGATGACTACGTGCTGAAATTATTCTAGTAACTAGATTGATCTGATAGTATGCATATATGTAAGTTAAACGGAAAAGATTAGAAAAATCATCGGAGTTAAAGCCAGGTGGAATATAATAGATTACGATAAATAAAGTGATAAGAGCATTTAAAGACACAGCTGAAAATTGCCACTTGCATAACAGGTATTCAATAAGGATTTGAATACAAATTGATATATCGATTGAAAGTTTCATGTACGATTATAAAAAAAAGCCTTAAAGCTTTTATAACCTTGATGACGAATACATAATAAATAATTACCGTCGTAAAAATATTGACAAATACAATAGGAATATGGTCTCAAAATCGTTTTTATTGACACATAATTATTGGTAATGAATTAATGATATACTATATAGCAGGGGTGGCCAAACTTTTTTCTAGGAGCGACTGGTTGGTAAAATTATTGACTGCAATCGACTGACATCTCTTGTAATTATATATATTTTAAATATGTAGTATATCGACTGTGGAAAGGGAAAAGGACGTAACCCACACATAACAAATTATACAGGGTACTCATAAAACGTTATGTGATGATTTAGGGCCAAAGTCAAATTATTAAGTATACACAACCTTGAGTGCACGGAGACTGATAAACATTTTTTTAATTGACAATATGAGTAGTAAGTCTTTTTTCCTGATAGCAATTTTCACAAGGAATTCTGTTTTCAAACATAAACGCTAAATTTAGATACTTATTCGCCGTTTTAAGCTGTGCTTTTGATATAACGTGTATCATGTTGTATTTTTTGTGATTATCGATAAAAAGCTGTTTTGAAAAAACTGTGGGTTACGTTATTTTTCCTTTCCGCAGTCGATATGGTCTTCTTATGGAGGTATCTCAACAAATGTTTTGCTACAAGAACTGTTTGTTAATCAGTTACTCAAAGTCTCTTTTTTCAAAGAGAATAGAGATATAATGGATGAAGTTAGGACAAGACTAGTGGATTGGTAATTGCTCTCTCTACGTACCGTTATTTAAGGATTGGAAGGGTGTTAGGGAATCGTGAGAGACAAATAAATATCCATTTTATAGGTCCACGATGTAGACCATTCGTGCAATATAGCAACTAAAATAATCTGGTATTATTACAGTGGCGGATTATCCCATAAGCGCAAGAGGCGCGCGCTTGGGGCCTCCAAATCTTGGGGGCCTTAGAGATAGCATATATTTTATAAAACTTTACATTTTAATTTCAATTTTCAATATTCATTGTTATTATACGAAGAGGTTTGCAGCACTTTTATATTCAGGGTCTCCAAAGTGCTGAATCCACCACTGGTTAATTATAGTAAGCTCATTGCAATGATATAAGTAATTCTAATAAGATAAAAATATTTCTCACACTCACCGCCGATGGCGTTGGCGACCGCTGTCAGGTTGTTCAGCATGGCGGCTGGCGGGCCGTGCCGCAACCCGAATTGGGACAAAATCTTGGAGCCGTGTTTGCCAGGACCTTCGGAAAGTCCAGACCCTCACCGGGGAGGGGCAGGCGATGGTGCGACCACCTCCTGCGGTCACCACCGCCACGGCGAACCGACGATTAGGCGCGGCATCGCGACATTTTCACCACTTTAGGAAATACAACCGGTGTTGGCGCCGGGAAAATAACGGATATTTTTTTATTTAACTTTGTTTTATAGTTATTGTTTTAGTCAACGAATAATAAAATTCTCACTAATTTTTAAAATAAATGCCACTTTCAATTAACAACGTTATGCAACACTTGTGTTTTATATATTCAAATAAATAAAACTGTTAAATTTGTTATATTTTAATATTTACCAACCATTGTATTATTTTCATAGCTACTTACTGAAATAATATTAAAAAAAAACAGTTAATAAGATTAGCGGAAAATTTATTTAATTTATTTATTCAAAAAATTATCAGATACTGATAGTTCCTACATCTTTTTTTATTTATCTATCTACTGCAGTAGCGGACAAAATGTCTTTAAAAATGCTTTTATTAAATTTAATACGTGTATTTTACATCTCTAATAAACAATTAATTACCTTAAACTAATCACGGATGTTAGGTATAACGCAAAATTTACATTAATAATTTATTACTGATAATAAATAATATAATATATTCTACTATTTATTATTTAATTAAAGATAAGAAAAGAAAAAAAAATCATATAGATTTTTTGAAATTTATATTTAAAATATACTTGGCTATCCTAATGAAAAGAATGTCTTAGAATCGATACCTCAGCTTCAAATTGTAATAAGTCAAATATTTATTGTTTTGAACTAAGTATAAACAAGTGCTTAATATACTAATTATTGACCAGTCCCAAAAACAGTGTCAATCTATAGGTTTTATTCTTAATACATCCCCTACGGTGCTAAAAAATAAATTGTTGTTGGCACTTATGTGCACTATTACAAAATTAAGCCCCGGAAATATTTCGGGAAATACCAAAAATAAAACTCCAAAGAGACCAACTACAAATGACAGTATACTGGCTATGAGATAAGACAACATCCCGATGGCAGTATACTGGCTAATAGAGTGCAAGATGTTTTAGCACTTTAATTAATGGATGGTAAAAACTTAGGACGTATATTTAAAAAAAACATGTTTTTCACGTGGTTCCTAAAGAGCAAGCAACGTATTGGAAGTATTTTTTAGCACTGTAAGGGAAGTGTTACCATCCAAATCGTAGCAAAAACGAAAATTCTGTGAAAACCGTTATTAATATTTATATATAAAATAATATGTACAGAAGAAGATAAAGCCTGTCCAAAATCTTGTTACCTTATTATCATAAAACTATAAATTTTAAGTTTTGAAACATTAGATCTTTGGAACTATAAATGAACTATAAGTTGATTGTAATAAAATATTTGTCAGATCTGATAATCTGTGAATTCCGATTACTATATGGAATGAAAAAAAAACGAGTTGTTAGTGACCTGACTGTGTGCAATGAAAGAAAGTTATTCACATAAGTTTAAGCAAATATTAGTAAATACATTAAGCACCATTGCAAATCGATAGCTGACGCAACTTCAAGACATAAAATGACATAATTTCGATTATTACCGAAATTGTTCAATCAATTAGGCATAAAAAATGTGCTCATAAATATATATTGTATATTTCCACAATTTTTACGATACTTTAAAAGAAATTATTACATTTCTACGACATATACAGATAGTTTTATTTGTATACTTAACGATGTAAGCAATTTCAATAAAAATTGTCAGCTGTGTTTTGTTGACCAAGTGGAACTGACTGGGACAAGTGGTTTGACCGACTTTGGTATTGGAAAGGTGTCGCAATGTTAATTTTGGTAAATCCACAAATTGCTGGAATTTTGGATTCGAAAGTTCTTGGAAAAGCTAAAAACGAAACAGAGAAAAGGACGTGAGATTGTTTGAACATTTTTCTCAATCCCCAATCTCTATTAATTTTATTTTGGTTTGTATAAATATCACTGTAACATTGTATTCTCTTATCAGTTGATAATACTTGTCATGAATGAAACCGGTCCTGATATTAATAAATAAAAGTGGATATTACTAAAAATCAATATTTTATTTCTTGAATATAATGCCTTTCCACCCATTAATTAATTGACGGAGTAAATCCTAAAAGTGTTAATTAAAAGGATTATTTTTATTTTTATTCATAATTATTGGAAAGAAATATTAAATCAAATAAATTATCAAATGTATCAATTTCACAAAACGTTATCTTGAGTTAACTTATTTCACATTGGTGTGTTTGTTTAGTTTTTTCGTTACATAATAATTCAAAAGTGGTCATGAAAAGATGACATGGTTTTAGATTTATCACTTTTATTTCCTTTGATGCGGAAGTTGTTACAAAGTCTATTGTGAACACGTTGTTAGTTTGTTACCGGTAAGTTGGTACGTAATATCATTTACTCATAATTAATTATTGCCAGTGGCGTAAATACACCATACAGCCCCCCCTGAACAAATTCTTATTTATTCATTCGGCATAAAAATATTTTTCTATTAACTTTCAATAAACATCAAGGAATTAAATAGCATATATTGAATGTACTTAAATTAATCACTAGTTAAATAACAGCCTATTGATGATTTAAAGTTACGTATCTTTGAAATCATTTATTAGGTTTTGGTCAGAACAAATAAATATTCCGCTGTGAAATAGGAATTAAATATTTTGTTATAAAAACACTAAAAGCAAAACTTTTTGAAATTGTTGTTTTTAAGTATTTAATTATCAACACGTGTATTTATGTAATTTTAAATAATATATTTTTGTTAACTACTTCATAAACACATTTTTTTAAGAATATTATAGATTGATTTATTTTGAATGTCCGATTCTTTTGTGGTATATTTTACAATAGAGAATTTCAACAATAGGGTAAAACCTACTATTATTGGCCATCTTATATTTGCTCTATGCCTAGCTCTATACAGTTATTCAGACTCATCATTAGATGAATTGATTAAACACTTCAAAGGTAATGACGAACTTGGTTTATTAAATTTTGATAACATAAGTATGTTCATTCAGCTCGATTTAATGAAAAAATACGATTCTTACATAAAAATGACATTAAATTTGCGTTAATCACTTAACTTTACACTTTATATTAATGTGGGAACATAAACATTACATCATTAGTTATTATTTTATTTTTGAATAATTTTTTACTGCAATTTTTGGTATGGCCAATAATTGTATCTTTTGGTGGCCAATAATTGTAGATTTCTGCATTTTTTAAATTTAATTTTTTGCAAGTGAAAAATATAAATGGCCAATAATTGTATGTTTTGCCCTACTATATATCTGAGAAATATTCAAATCTATGTATTTTTTGCAATTTTAATACTACTTTCCTGATATTATTAAAGTAATATTAAGTAAATGGGTATGTATCTACTCATAGATCTCATTTTATAATTAAAACCTAACCATCAATATTTTGATGTCTATGGTAAATTCCAGAACGTTTATAACATACCCAATAACGTTATGGCGTTAGTATTTATTTAAGTGAATGAGTGTCATTTAAATAAAGACACTGATACAAATGTTATATTTTCACCTTATTTAACCCTATCAGTGGAAAAATTCTGACACTCCACTGATCAAATTTATTCATGAAACTATCTAATGATAGACGAATATTTTGGTTTGTTTTAAACGTTATTGAATATTTATTGAACTATTTAATTAAATCCATGGTTAGTTTTATAAACTATTGTATTGTCAAATATGCAAATCCACCAAAACAAAAACGCACCATTTTTTACTCACATTTTTTTTTATAAAACGTTTTAAAATAAATTGTTACTGCACCAAAACTGTTTGTATAATTGTATAATGTCTTGGAATTAATTTAAAATTAAGCCACAGAGACAAATTAAAATTATTAATACACATATCAAATTTGTCTCTATTAAATGCTATCTCCGAACAGACTGAGAAATGTCCATACTCTTTACAGAATTCTTTGTTTTCTGTACAAAACAATATGACGAATGTACAACGTTTCATAAAGCTTTGACATCTCTTTTGCACTCACGGTTTTATAATAATGAAACAACAAAGACAAACGTCAAGTTCAACTCTACCTTAATTCAAAGATACAAATAGAAGTTATACCGTCTATAAATTTTACATCTCTTTCCGACGCTCTGTTTGGTGTTTTAACGAAAAGAGAGAAACATACAAAATTCCTACACATTCGAATTTTGAATCTACCCTATTGAATATAGTATGAAGATCATGAATACATTCAGCGTCTCTTTTAGCCGTCGCTCAATATAATCGCAAACGAAAGAGATAGAAGAATTACAGATAGGAGTATTCCGATAGAAAATCTACCCCTTGAAAATCTATCAGCTGCAATCGTATCGCTGTTTCATCGGAGTGTGTCGCTGATTGTATAGCGCTGTCTTTGTCGCGATGACTAAAGAATATTGCATCGCGCTTTTTGTTTCGCTTCGATGTATTGTTTCCGCGTATGTTTGTCTCATTAAGTGGTCTCGGATGGACGATTCCATTGTGTTAAGTCCCACCAATGGGACGTCGTATAAATCACTTTTCGTGAAAAGTCAGGCGTGGCTTGTAAGGGGGAAGGTGTGGTTTGTTTGTTAGACGAACAAAGCATTCGTGATATTGCATATTGAAGTGGTTAACACTTTGCACTCTCACTAGATTTACTCAATACCAATAGTCTACTCTGGGTCCAGATTTTACTCGTATTACCAGCAAATTGAGTACGGTTTTAAACAAAAAGTCAAACGTATTTTTGAGACAATCTGTGTAGCTCCAATGGTGACCATAATAACGCGTATCATATTTGGTATAATTTTCTTCGAAAACGTAATTAAATTCCACTAATTTGAGCTAAAATATTCACTAAGCTATCACGGATTGTAAAATAAACCATTCTTGTATTATTTAAGGCGATATTTTGAAAAAAATGGGGTTTTATTATCGATTTACTTTAGAAATATTTTAGCATGAACGTTTTTACGACCACCGTATTGTGTGAGGGTCCAAGAACAGACATCGCCCGTCTTTGGGGTAATTAATTTTACAACGTACCGACATTCCTACCCAATCGCATTATGCTAGCAGTCCTTCTTAAAAAATATAGTACCTACAGTTTGCTATTATTGGTTAAAATTTTGTTTTATATTGATTACTTCCTCGAAGTCAATGTTGGAAACAATGTAAGATCATCCCAAAAGGCTGGAATAGATAACAATATTGATGTTTAGAAATACTCGGTGTTTCTGAAAGTTTTTCATATAAATAACGTTGCCATAAGTTTTACAAAAATACAATGTCCCTTTTCATTGTATTTTATTCGAACACACTCACGCTAATCGCTCTCACTCCGTTTTGTATGATGTGATAGGTGATAGGTAAGAATTCAAAACATCATATACGTTTATGTCTCCAAACAGAAATCCATAAATCGATTGTATAAAATTAATTATTGTCCCAGTGCTGACAGCTTATAAATTTTATTAGCTGTCAGTACTGGGATTCGAACAGTGACCTCCGTAACCAAACCCGAACATTGACCACTTACCACGCAGCCGGCTCTTTTTACAATATTATCGTTATTTGTTTACATGGTAACAATTCGTTTTTCATTTCAAGCAAGAAGCATTTGATTATTTTTTAGACATGAAATAGTTTCTCCCGTCTTCAATTAAAGCTTTTTTCTCAAAGTGGAATTCAGCTCCCGGAGTTGGATTAGATAAATTATTAAATAAATTGAAAACAATTCATGATGTAATCATGAATCAGGTCAGAACGTATACAAATATGTATCGTTAAGGAAGCGAAATGTGAAAAAAGCGAATTAATATACCCATAGTCTGACTTTGCTCAAATATGTATTTTTATTATTAAAATATATATGATGTCAAAATTATCAAATAAAAAATAAATCATCATTATAACTGTGATTTTGGAAGCTTTCTAAAGTATCATAACAGAAATTTAAAAATGACCAACATTTTTATTTACTATGTCACCATATAGTGCACTTATATCAACTGAACGCATCATTATCACTATATTCTGTAAAAATTTGTTCAAGTGATTCATGGTAGTCAAAAATATATTTCGTTGAAATTGCTTTTTTCTTCACATAATAAAATGATGGTCACAACACTTCATACAACTCTAACGCCCACAAGATGTGGATACAGCCTTTCCAGATAAAACAACTAACTTATTTATACAAAGCAGGTAAAGACTTCAAATATTATTAAAATCAACATATAAGGCAGCTCTCTACTGTAATTTTCATATTTAAAAAAAATATTGCATTTTTTAATCCCTTAAGTGCACTATTGTAAAATTATGCCCCGGAAATATTTCGGGAAATACCAAAAATAAAGCTTCAAAGAGACCGACTACAAAAGACATTATCCTGGAGATTGGACCGTGCTATTAGTTGTCCAGATGGTATTATCCTGGCTAATGGAGCGCAAGACGTTAAAAGGAATATTAGACAAATGGAATTTTACAAATTTGATGCTTCGAACACAGTGGACCTGTTTTATGAAATTTTTATATTAGCAAGTACAAGTGGTAGACGTTTTGCCGTCTGACAGAGGTAAATAAATAATAAAAATATAATCATACATTAATTCGATTGAATAAATAAACTAAATATAAAAGAAATTAATTGATTACATTATATTTTATAAGGAGTATATTTTTTTAAAACTTTAACATGTTAGATAAGTACTTATGAAGACAACGGTTCTAAATACAGACAAGTAAAAAAAAAGTTTTTTTAAGCTTTTTCAACCTGACTTATAATTTTTACTTAACACGTCTAGTACCGGAGCTTGGTTTTCATGGGATTCTCTAGTTTTTCAAATAGATCTAAAGCATTTTTTAAGACAAAAATAATTCCAGCTATTATAGAAGAAACTTAAATCATTTAAAAACACACATAATTTTTCATAAAATTCAGTCACCGAGTTTATTTTAAATTGTAAATTTAGATATTTCATAAAAATGGATGTCAAAAAGCATTTCTAAATCTATTTTGTTACTAATAGCAAAAAATAAATAAATCCAGTGCGTTTGCACGCAGTGCCGGCACGAAGTTATTTAGCGCCCTAAGCAATCCTGGGAATTTGTGGATTTTGTAAATCTTTTTTTAGCCCTCGGGGAGATTTTTCAAAAATATTTTACCCTTTGTTCTATTTCAAAAACCCATTAATTTACGGAATTCTCAAAATGAAAAAACATTGTTACCTTTTTTTAGCGCTCGCTTAATATTTTGTTGCGTTATAAAGAGAAGTACTTTTTGTGATGGTAAAGATTTTTTAAGTTTTTGAGCTACTGCTTAAATCTCACTGCATAGATATTTAACATGATTAAATTATAAAAAAATATTGTATTCCTCCATTTATGCGCCCTCTTATGGTTTGCGCCCTAGGCAGTTGCCTATTTCGCCTGTATGGTGGCGCCGGCTCTGTTTGCACGGTGCTCCAGATTTACAACTACGCCACTGTCAGAATCAATCCATCTAAATTTGATATTATAGTCATCTATACAACTAAAATATCAAAGCTAGATGATTTATTTTTAAAGTTTACATTTAAGAATTTTATTAGTCCACTAATTTTGTTACACATGTGTACACGTGTTTTGTCTATTAGAGAAGCGTTTTCGGCCTCAATTAGCAGAATAAAAAATAAATATAATTTAATACTATATTAAAAATGAATTTACACAATGATACCGCTGCACTTGTCTCAATCTTTACTTGCTGTCTATTCAGAACTGTTGGGTTGTTACTTACCAACTTTTGCAAGTCTGTAATTTGGATATATTTTTAATTTGAAGAAAAAAAACGTTAAATAATCATTGAATATCAAAAGAGTGTTGTTTGATTAATTGTAATATTTTTCAGCAATATGCTATCCTATGAATTTATTAATAGATAACGTGGTGTTGAAACTCCTCTATAAAGTACTTTCCAAGTGCACTAACAAATATATCTCTAATAAACTAAATATTTAGATTCCAACAGACAAACCCAAAGCATTCTAAAAAAAGTAAATAGAATAAATTAAATGAAATGGGCCCACAACATCTAAATTAGATTTTTTTTTATATATATTTAACCTTAGATGAAAGGGAGATTGGAGCTCAGCTCCACAGTTCCCCGTATAAAGATGAAATGACACTGATGATGATGATATTTAGATACTTTGTGACCTTGACTAAGTTTGCGAATTCATCCTGTAAAATGGAGTTACCAAATTTAACCTATAGTAAATTATATTCCCTGTATAAAAGATCAAATAATATATACTTCTACGTTTGCACACAATATTTTGAAAAGCAGAAGAACGCGCACAGTAAATATTGTAAAATAAATTGAGCCCCCAAGAGATGAAGTGAGCCAAGTAGTAAATTGGTAAAACCTTCAATCGGTTAATAGACTTTCGTCCAAAGGCATTGATGTATGTGAGGTCTTGAATTCCCTCACACTCATCCTATCCTTAAACGGGCGTAACAAGAACGACAAGCTAACAACTTGTCATGTCCTAATCTTGCACTTCTGTCCCTACTTTATTTGAAAACGGGAAGAAACATTGTAAAAAACAGTTCCTGTAGAAAAAAAAAAGATTGAGATACATCCATTAAGAGGTCTTACGCTCCACATTGGAAGCGGACATGGATTAAAAAAAATATTTATATAGCAGGCAGATGATCTATATGGTTGAGAACCGAGCGGAGTGGATAAGATTGATTCAGACGGTCAAGCCTCTACGGGCAAAAGCGCTTGAAAATAGGAAGACTATAAACATTATCCAGAAACGTAATTACTGGAAAACCAATGCTTAATGTTGGTACTATTGTATGAAACATTTTTATAATGGAAAGAACATAAATTAATATGTGTTTTTATGAATTCAGCATTGAACATGGGATACTTACTAATAACTTCGAATACGTATTTGTAAAATTAATTGTTCGAATAATCGAATTGTATGCTAAACAATTCACTTCCCTGTCAATTAGGAAAATAGTCGAGTGTCAAGTGTCATGAATAATTATCCTTTGATGAATTAATAAACAATTTTTAATTTGTTTTCAATTTGGAACACATTTTATTTATCAAAAAAATCTTTCATTCAATTGATTAAAAATACTTAAAATTAATTATTCGTCTATTTATGACTGTCTTTGGATGTGTGTGCTGTTTTCAAAAGTAATGAATTACTTAAAAAGCATGTTAACAGTCTGTATCTATAGCATATAAAAAATGTGTTCAATTTAATATGAAAACTAATTCCTTCTACTATTTCAATATAAAACAGTATAATAAATTTTCAGCGTAGACCCTCTACGCCAGTACAAAACTCCATACTCTTCGTAGCTTCGCATTCCATACGAAGCTATAAACGCGCCTATACAGTATTTCGTACGTCTCTCTTTGTTCTACTCCTCTATTTTTAAATCGCTGTGTCTCATTCTACGGAATAAGTTGCTGCTATGGCAACTGTTGGAGGGTATACCGTAGCGCAATATTTCTCTTTGTATTTCGAAATAAACGTAACGCCATGTTGAATTGTAAAAATGGCCTTGTTGTTAAAAGAAAAATATGTAGAATTCAATAAAAATATTTAACAATTGTTTTGTGTGTACGATTTCTTATTTCCGGGACTTGAAAGATTGTCTCGTGACATTTATTTATTTATTTTAATTGCATAGCAATATACTGTTTATTTTGTTTAGAAAAATACATTGCTATCAAATGAACACTTTATGGGGCATCGAAGAAGTCGCTAGGAATTTGCTACTCTGATAAAAGAATATTAGTAATTAGACCAGGCATGGGGAACCTGCGGCCTTTTGGCTACCCTGGTGCGGCCTTCTGGCCAATTCTCAAATTCTGCACATTTTGGATTTGAAAATCCTTGAAAGACCAAAGAATTTTGGGATATCCGCAATTTTCTGGGCTTTACAAATTGGTATGATTTTTTTTTCTGGCCAAAGATTCCCTAGTCAATGTTTACTGCGGCCTTATGTCGAATCAGAAAAACGAATGCGGCCTTTAGAGAAGAAAAGGTTCCCCACCCTTGAATTAGACATTTAAATATTTTATTTAAAATACTCCAAATAATGAAAAAAAATATGCATGTAGGCTATAAATATATTATTTAAAATTAAATATAGATATTGTATGTTCACCTTCTAAAATATCACTAATTCTACTATAAAGTATTTTTTTTTATTTCATAAATTTGTACTAGGGTATCCAATCCCGGGATCCCGTCCATTTTCCGTCATCCAGAAGTCCCGGAATTGAGAAAATGAAACACGGAAAAGCTAAAAAAAAGTGGTCGCACGCTGTTCTTTTAGAAAAATCTGTAAATTCCTGGGATTTTGGATTCGAAAATTCTTGGAAGAGCCAAAGAAAAGCTCCCGCTAAGGTGATTTTGGGAATTCTGAAAATTTCCGGGTTTTTGAAATTGACATGAAGTCGATTGAAAAATTCCATATTTTCAAAATTGCCGACCAAAAAATTTTCGATCCCGAATACCAATTTATAATTTTTTTATGTTGAGTGTTCAATCCCGGGATCCCAAAAAGGGTTCAAAATTGGATACATTAATTTGTACGTGAAGCGACTGATCTTCCGGAACATTCTTTCAATTTGTATTTCAACGTGACCCTGTCTTTGCCTAAATTGTTTAACTTTTCTGGGCTGGTTTGTTTCTGGCAATTTTGCCGTGACCGCAATACCACAGTGGCTTTGTTACGGGCAGCTTTGTCGGAGTATATTTCACATGTCACAGTTCAATTGTTTGGGCCCCAAGATGCTCGAAATATACCCTTATGGTGGAGAAGATTCAGAAGAAATTTTTGAGACTTCTCTATATGAGGGTGTATGGATATTACCCATGGCTTTATCCATCTGACTTTCTCTTAGGCATGCTTAACTTCAATAGCCTGAACGTTCGAAGAGAAATGTATCTGGCCATATATTTCTTTCGACTTATACGAGGCCAAAATGAGAATTCCACCATTCTTGAGAATGTGAATCTAAATGTTCCTGATTATTTTTTGAGAAATCGTGGACATGAATTGTTTGTTCTCCCAAGGTGTAGAACCAGCCTGCCAATGGGGATGCCACTGGGGAAAGCTTTAACGGTGTTCAACAATATTGCTTCGGATGTCGACATATTCCACGTAGACGTGGGTGAGTTCCGACGAATACTATTTTTTATGTATTAACTAGCTGGCCCGACGAACTTCGTACCGCCTCAGAATCAATAAGTGTTGTGTTAACTTGATAACTTGAAACATGTGACTACCGAGCAAACCTTTAGTTGTACATTGTGCGGTGGCAAGCCAGGCAGATCCAATGAGTTTAAAAATTCAGTTGGTCTTCGTTTGTTACACGGTCGATAGATTTGAAGGAATGTAGTGGAACAACGATTTGATTTTGAATTGTGAAGTTTAAATGATCCACATCTTTGTTCTTCGCTGCAAGAATTGCTCGTTCACTTAACCAATTGTGATTTTTGTGATTAGATGTTTGGGAACATTTTGTTGATGTAGCCGTCCTTCGTTGAGACGAAATTACTGAAATTCGGCGGAAACGAAATCAATCCGTTCGATTCATCAACAGGAACACGGTCGTTACCGACGATAGTCGATGATCGTTTTATAGCTTAAAGCATTTTTCTCTTCTCATTCGGGGCCGAGTTAATAATCCTCAAATTCTCATGACTATTAATTAACATGCTCTCAATTTATTCTTACGTGGGCAAAACTATGAGCAAAAACTTTTATTTCTAAAAACTTATACCTCGCTTAAGAGGTATGAGTCACCAGTTCCAAGGGCCGTTAGATTGATCAACGTATTGTCTAGAGAAGTGGACATTTTTAGTGATTTAGTATTTGTGAACTGTTTGTAAAATTTTACTATTTTATTTCTTGATTTTAATGTATTATGTAGTTTTATTTTATATTTTATCTTATTATATTTTTCAAGTACACGGCGAATTGGCGTCAGCTGTTATGTCATGTACTGTAATTTCAATTTTTAACAATAAATAAATAAATAGTCAGCAATTGCTTGGAGAAATCTTCGGCAGATGGATCGTTTAGCAATGCAACTCGCATGTTTGTCGTCAGCTGAAGTTTCTTCACATAGCGCCAGAGTCAATGATTTGAGGCAAGCGTTTATTTCATCGGCAGCGGTCGATCTTGGAATGACTGGTAGTGTTTGGCGGAAATCGCCAGATAGTACAATCATTGCGCCTCCAAAAGATCTTGAGTCATTGCACAGATCTTTCATAGTTCGATTGAGTGCTTCCAATGCGCATTTGTGCGCCATTGTCCATTCATCCCAGGTGATGATTGTATTTGCTACCAAAAAATTGCCATTACTGAGTGTTTCGCAATCTTGCATGTCGGTTTTTCAGTGGTTTGAAGGTTTAACGGCAATTTCAACGGTGAATAAGCCATTCGGCATCCTTCTATCTACGTGGCCGCTATTCCAGAAGAAGAAACTGCTACAGAAATTTTATATCTCCCACGACCAGTGGCCATAATCAATGACATGAGGAATGTCTTCCCAGCTCTACCGGGCGCATCGAGGAAAAATAAGCCACCATTTTCGTCATCAATTGCCTTCATTAACGTATCGTACATTTCCTTCTGTCGAGGGTTCAACAGTGGTACATTCGTTCAAACTGATCAATGCATCTCGATCATATTCACGTTCAAGTTCCAATTCTCGATTGAAAGCGACGTTCATTCCACGATCTGGCGTCGGCATTTCTACTTTGACTAACAAACTGCCGCACATAAGGTAACACATGAATTTTATGGGAAGCATGTCGAAATAATTATAGCAAATAATGTGTGTATCTGACTTGGAGATTCAGAAACAATTGCTTCAGCGATTGTCATGTCCCAATGAGTAGCGTTTTCAAGCAAAATGAGATATTGACATGCAGCACGAAATGTTGGGCACACTACGCCATTGACAGTTCAAAGTGATTCAAATGATGTCGGCCCACAAACATTCACCAGCAACAACCGCAAGTAGAAGTATTCGTCATTCTTCAGATGAACTGTGTTAATGCGACCAAGAGCATCAGTAGAACGCACATCCGGATGATCAGGAACCGCATTGCTTTGCTTTCGACGTTGAATTTTTTTCGATGAAGCGTTCCAAGTATAATAACGTGCAATCTCAGCAGGGCTGTGGAGTCGTGTAAAAAAATACTCTGACTCCAGCTTAAAAATAATAAACGACTCTGACTCCGACTCCGAGGAAATTTATTTTTTATATATATTAAATATATTTATCTATCAAAAAGATGCAAGCTGCAAATGCTAAATTAATATCTAAATTTAGCTTTTAAGTTTGAAAAAGATGACCTTGTAAAAAATTAAAACCAAGAAAAATACTGAAATAAAGGTGTTTCCTAGACAATTTCTTTAATTCATATTAGGCTTTGTTATTTAAACAACAGTTTAGAAGACTCCGTGCGCTTCAAGGTTGTGTACAATTCATAATTTGCATATGGCCCAAAATAATTAAAACATGTGTGGGTTACGGCATTTTTCCTTTCCACAGTCAATATATATGTAATACCATCAGATCATCTTTAGTCAGCCAAGCATGCAATGTCAACACTTTGGACTATTTTGTTCGAATAGACATAACTAATATTAATAAAAACACAATAATCTTTTGTACTTCATTCCACTTAATTTTAACATTTTAATTATATGTTAGATGTGTTGAACATTTTAATTTTGTGTTATTTTAGAATCACTTTAATGTAATTGGCAATTTCTTTTCAATGCCAATTGTTGTGTATAACTTTTCAATTTTGTATAAATAGCATTGTTAAATTATATTTCTTATCAGTTGACAATGCTCGCAATGAGCGAAACCGGTCCTGACATATTAAATAAAGTGGAATGAAGTACAAAGGATTATTGTGTTTTTATTAATATAATGCCTTTCCACAAAGTATTGACAGTGAACACCCTAAAAGTGACACATAACTAAATATATTTTTCAAAAAAAATCGAGCCGCTCATTTTTCACGACTCCGACTCAGGCCAAAATACCGCGACTCTTCGACTCTGATTCCACAACCTTGCATCTCAACAACGTTCGTGCAAACGGCAAGCTCCATTTTTGCCAATCGATCGAATACATCCAGCATCGAGTATTTCCAAAGACGCGATGCCAAGCAATGTAGTTCATCAGCACCGGATTTTTTGTTTAAAAACACGTGCGGTGACGTCACAGAATGATTTATGGGAATTAAAACATAATGAAAATCGATGAAAACTCAAAATCGCGGCGCATGTATACATAGCTAGCAGTCATCTGTCAAAGTATAATGTAATCAACGCCATCTGGTGGATTTACTGGAAAACAGCATACAACGTGTCATACAATGTCCACGTTCCATTTGTATTTTTCAAAAAAACAAATTGTATGAGGACATTTATTTTCTTAATAATTTCTTTCCCGTGATATTTTTCCGATGTTTTAATGCTTATTCTGCTATTCTAGGCGGATAAGAATTTAATAAAACAAAGATCATTAAAATCCGAGCTGTAATTCTCGAGATATACGTGGTGTAACAAACCCCACTTTCTTTTATATATATAGAAGTAGAGTTCGTCGGAGCTTACGCAGTTGACTTCCTTGCCAGTTTTTTTTTTACTGCTTTTAATATTAAATTATACTATTTTTTTTTCTCCATTGTAAAAGTTTTAAATTTATAATTTGTCAACCTTGTACAATGTTAATTAATTAAATAAATAAAAAAAAATGCAGTATGTCATTCAGAACACCAAATATTCCAACAAATTTGTCTGAAGTAATTAAAACATTGGGATAGGTAAGATAGAATAAATAAATACCAAATTAACACAAACTAAAGTAGAAGTTTAAAGGTAAACCTCACGCTAAAAAAGCATATATTTTACTTCCTTATGGCAATGTAACAAGAAATATTCTTTTTGTTATAGAATGTAGATATATTACTTGTAGGACGATATAAGTGTACTCTGATTTGTGAGGAAAATTTTAAAACGAATTCGTTTTGTACCTGAAAACTTTTCAAAGGAAATGAAAAAAACATTATTGTTTTTCGTGCATGCCTATACGTATGTACAAAACGCTAGCGTCATTCGTACACTCGCATGTCTAAAACAGGGTGTTCGAATCTTTTTTTAAAATTTACATCTAAACTAAAGTTGGTATTAATACAATTATGAGTAGATCTATTACAACAGAAATCCTTTTTTTATTTAAGTACTCAATACTTTTTGTTATTCATCTTATTCGCCTACGTAGGTCATGTGTTTTATTTTTTTATCCATGTACGCTCCCAATGTGGAGCATATGGCCTCTTTATGAAGGAATCTCAACAGTATTTTTTTCTACTAGAACTGTGTGTTACTCAGTCGCTCAACCTCACTTTTTTCAATAGTGAGTACTAGGAAAGAAGGATAAGGCTAGAACAGGACTAGTATTTAACTAATGGCTATTGCTGTAGCCATTTATTAAAGGATCAGAAGGATGGCAGGAGAGGAAATAATGTGAATCGGCATCACAAACACCCAGTCTTCGATCACAACTATGAATTAAATAGTTCTCAAATTCACTGTGATTTTACCGGGAATCGAACCCGACCTCGTGATCAGTAGAGCAAGCACTTACCAACTGGGCCACAGCAGGCGACTTTATATATAATATAATGTAATATATAAAAAAAATAAAATTGGTTGATTTTTTTATTTATTCGTTGCGACGGTCTAATGATGTTTCTCAAAGAAGCGAAACACGTGTCACATTATGAAACACAACAGTTAAAATAACAAAGTTATAAAATATAATTTATATTAAAATGAACTTCCGCAAAGCTATTGCCAAATCTATCATAAAAACTCTAGGAATCAATGAAGTTTATGTAAATTGTAACATATTTCTACACGATTGGTCGATGCTTTATGCTATTATAATCCAGTCTGTCAGCCCATTATTTTCATATATTTTTTTTAGCAAAACACTCATTTGTACTGCTTCTAATTTATTATATATGATCAGTTCCGGTTTCGCTCATAGCAAGCCTTATCAACCGATAAGAGAATGCAAAAACAATTTTGTTATAAATTATTTTGATAGAAAAATCCCAAATTTTAATTATTTCGGCAATATTTCTATGCGTGGCCTCTGCGGGATTTGTAAAAATGTGTGCACATTTTGGGAAGAGTGCGCGCACACGCGCGCACACCCTAGCGAAAACATTACGAACTAGTATTACAAATTCTATCAACTGATCGTTAAGTTTTTTAAGAATTACAGGTATGATACTTAATGCTAATAATGAAACATTGAAATTTATAGTATATTGAAAGGCTCTAATTAAAAAATAATAAAAAATATATTTTATGTGCTAACCCTATAGTTCAATAGATAGCGTCACACGAGTCTGGTATAGAATACCCAGCTACCATCATTGCGCAGCCCTTATAGTGGTGGTAGGATATTAATATCAATCAAAATGTCAAGAGTCTTCTCGTCGTCTTTGTGTTCTAGTGGAGACGGCGGGATTCAAACCCGGGAATGCTGGATGTGCGGGGAGCTATTGATCGTTTGCACAAGTTTATAAAATTCTGAAAGCTTTTGAGACAATTTTTTAAACCGAATATGTTTGCTTCCTCGATAGAAAATTAAACATCTTCAATGAATACAACTAATCCGTGAGAATAGGGACTACAACGTGTTTTGAGCTGAACAATAGCTGAGCATTATGAAAATGTTGGTGGCTGCAGCAAAATATTCTGGCGGCCGCACACAGCGGTGGGCTGCCAATACGTTAATAAATAACTCGATTAGTCTTAAAGCAATTCTCACTGCTCTAGGGAAGGAATGATTTATTTTATCACTCCTATGCAATTATATACAATACTTAAATAAGCAATCGATTGTTACTTAATTCACTTATTATATGAAACAATATGAAATTCAACGTAAACTTGTCAATCTAAATGGATACAAATGTATTATTGTTTATACTAAAGCTGTCGTTTCACAAATTGCAGTTATATACTAACTTGATGTGAAAATGTTGTTTGTGAAAGTAAATCTAATGAGAGTGCTAAATTGTGTTAAATTAACAAGGGGCTCGCGCGAGTCTCTCCGAGCCCCCTCCAGCCCACCCCTGGGCACAGATGAAAACCACTGTTCTATACCATCTAAATTACATTTAAAGAATGATAATTTTTCATTACTTTATGATTATAATTTAAGTAATGCATTTCCCCTTAAAACAACGTTTACATGCCTCCTTCACATTATGTGCTTGTATTGATTTTGTAATATTGCTATGAGGATTTTGGAGTATCGAATATCTAGATGGGTGGGTACTCGAATGTGCGCATTATAGTAACAGGTATCGATGAAAGGACGCCATGCAGGAGTCACACCTAATTGTCAAAGGCATCATCGCTGTGAGAAATATTTGATGCAGAAGCGCAATCACTTGGGCTTTACTTTATTAAACAGTATTACGTTTGTTCAAGTTGTTATATATTACATAATCGAATAAAAAAATCTCATAACAGTTTACATTTTTCTTGATTTATCCGTCCGTCTGAAAGGCGTTTATATTTTTAGTATAAAACCGTGAAGTAAACAAATCGTTTTTATTGAAAGATTGTGATTTTTTTTTTGATTACTCTTCTACGGTTTTATATTGTTTGCCAGTAAATTGCATATTATAAAAAAAGTAGCAATTCTAGATAATTTCACATTTATGCCATTTATGCATTGCTTAATTACCTGTATCGTAATGAGTATTGTAATAATCTTTCATGATTTGCCTCTGATTTAAAATCTTTGTATTTTATATTAACCGTCAATTATTCAAAATTGTCGCCTGCTGTTGCCCAGTTGGTTAGAGCTTGCTCTACCAATCACACAGGTCTGAACTCGATTCCCGGTAAGATTACAGTGAATTTGAGAACTATTCAATTCAAAGCTGTGATCGAAGACTGGGTGTTTGTGATGTCAATTCACAATATTTCCTCTCCTCCCATCCTTCTGATCCTTTAATAACTGGATGTAGCATTAGCAATTAGATAACCACTAGTCCTGTTCTAGTCTTCTTTCTCTACAACTCAATTTGTAAAAAAAAGTGAGGTTGAGTGACTGAGTAACAAACAGTTCTCGTAGAAAAAACTTCTGTTAAGATACCCCCATTAAAGGACACATGCTCCACATTGAGAGCGGACATGTATAAAAAGAATAAATTCAAAATTGATAAATTATACGAAAAGAAAAAAACTCTTTTGTAATAATTCTAAATTTGATTAATATGATTGGTTTTGCCCATCACGGACATTTTAAACTGACGCCTCGAAGTGTTTTATTTTCTCAACATAATGTCTTTCATCCAAGTTTTGACAGTGAGCACCTTAAAAGTGAACAAAAATTATTATTAAATTTCAATGTATTGATTCTTCATTTGCTTAGCACGTCAAAACACACAGAGAGAGAATTTGTTTGTGTGTTTGTAAAATATAATAGAATTTAGATGCTGAGCAAATTTTGTACCATTCTTAATTAACTACAATTTCTTGACAATTGATTCCTATTAACATAATTTGAAGCCTACATATTTTAAAATAACGTATACAAATATTTCTCTTAATCCGGATAATTTGCTACTTAAAAATATACAGCATATACCTAATGGTTATGTTAATATTATTTTTGTTTTGAAGCTTCTTTTATTTAATAAATACACAACACAATAATAGTTCCTTTAAATTCATCCAAATGGTTGAATGCTTTAAAGTACTGACACCAAACGTTGTGTTGTTGAAGTACGTGCACAATATTCAAATGATTCAAATTTGATATTGAAAAATCATGAAACAACCCGAGTCGATATCGTAAATAACATTAAATGCTTTAAATATTCTATAAAATAGAGGTCAGTGACCGAGGAAAATTTTTGTCGCTCTGCAATACTTTTATTAAGTGAAAGACAATAGCTGATGAATTCTCCCTAAAACAAATCGAAGATATATTTCGTTATTCAACGCGTAACTACGTTTCGTTCACAGTGTAACGACGCATGAACGCGCCGTTACAACGAACGTTTATGGTCGTAACGAAGCTGCTCAGCTCAATAACGAAACTGTCTCGTTCAATAAAGTTGCCATTGGCGTTGGAAAAGCTTTCATTGATAATATGACATATAACATAAAAATGTGTACCAACGTGTTAAGATAATATATATCGCCCTTTGTGGTATATTTGGTGTGTCTTAGTTCAACTCCCGGTGAGCCTAATGTAGATATTTATTTTTCAATTTGAATTTGAGACTCAAATTGTGACAAGTGTTTGTAATGTCAATTCTTCTCGAGTTGATTTCGAGTAACTTACAAAAAATTCTCATCGAACTTATCTCGTATGATATTTCAACTTTAAAATATTTGACGTTATATATAATTATTATTGTAATAATTATAAAAAGATACCTATAAATCCTAAATACTTAAATTGAAAATAGAATGATACAGATTTCATTGAAAATAAATGTTCCATGAAAAAAATCATTAAATTTAATAATTTTTAATGTATTTTAATCTGAGATACAAAATTTATAAAAAATGAAACCTATCCTAAGTATTATATCCAAAAATGTGTTTCATTTTTATAAACATTCAATTTAGTGTAAATGACAACGCATAATATGAAAATATTATCACCAGAGGCGGATTCGTCACCAGATTTGTACTTTTTTTAGAAGACCTCACATTTGCCTTCTTGATTTTTCAATCACGCTGGGATCTTGAGATTAGCGATTTCATTACACGGATGATACTAAGCAGTAATCAAGGATGCTGAACAAAATTAATAATAGGGTAAAAATAGCAAGGTATTTAGTTCTATAGTTTTATATACATATATAGTTTACAGTTCTACAGTTTTATATATTAAGTTATACAGCATAAACTGTAGGCCTAAATACGTTGCTATTTTTACCCTATCATAATGGAGTTCTACCAAGTAAATGCCAAGTCAGTGAATAAATTGAACAAAATTTGTTAACATTTTTTGCGCATTGAAATTCTTGACTTTAAACACGAGAAAAAAATCAAACCAAAGTTGCAATATAACTGTTGTGGTAACTAAAAGCTGCCAAGTCGTACCATTATTGGGTTATATGTGTTATATAATAAGTTGATTTTACGTTCACTGATAAGTCGAATGTCAAATAATAATCCTGTGATCACCAAACTAAATACACGAACGTCCAAATCAGCCGAAGATTCGTCTCCAGGACTTCAATTCAATGCATGTAGGCCATCGAAGTGAACATATTATCTGTCATGGTTCACTCTGACATCATGATTCGGATATCCGTAATTTATTATCGTGCCGCACGCCACTGGAGTCGAGTTCTGGGGTAACGGCGAACGGGGATCATACAAATGGGTCGTTTAACGGGCGCTATACGACAACGCGCGGACTCTGTTCTCTGTTACAACCATATTGGTACTTATCAGACTCCGAGCTTTAGGCTTTTCGATATTAACGAGAAATTATTGCAATTTTTGGAGAAAATTCTGTCATTTTCGGAAATAAAATTTTCGATAATAACTTTTGGTTTGCGAAAAAAAAACGACAAGAGTAGAACGATGGACGCCAAGATCTTGTTTTGATCAGGTTTGAAAAAATGTTATTTTTTTATCTACCATAATATCAATTAAGTATTCTTAAATGTTTCGATACTGTAGATCAGTGCTTCCTAGATTGGGAAGAAGTCGCAAGACCTCCGCTTTTCAATCAAAAGCTTAGTGATTCATAGCTGTCAATTTTTCAATTTAATATTCAAGGTGTCGGCGTTTGTGCTACTTTTCTAATTAATAACCCTCCAGAAACGAGAGCTTTTTTAAGATATTTTTTTTAAGCCATATTGAAGTCACGGATAACTTTTATTCCTAACAAAAGTTAAGTCGTTGTATAGAAACCCCGCATGATTATATGGTCATGCTCATCCTTTTATTACCGTGTAATATTGTGTACGGACAGTAGCAAGGACGAGCGTGACTTAATGGTCACGCAAACATTCGGGGTTGAAATATAGCTAAACGTGAATTTTTTAAAATATTTACAATTTGACCTCTTTAGTTCAACATAATTCCAATAAAAATATATTAGCAAAAGAACTGTAAATAATTTGATGTTTCGATAAAAAAATAACTAACAGTTTCAAAAATTTCACTAAGAAAACGGAAATTCAAAAAATCGCATGTGCTTTTGGAGGCCATTTCTGTCCCCGCGGCTGATGACTGACTGAAGTCTGTACCTTTCTTAAGCAAATATGAGTAAAATCAACGATATTCAGGTAGAAAAATAATGAATAGTGGGATCAATAGACAACGGTGTTTACTGTCACCATATGGTCACGCTCGTCCTTGGAAGGTTAATCGATCAAATGTGAAATTGCTAAAAAAATCTTTGATCTGATTAAAAAATAAATATAATTCTAAATACACTTCACACTTATTTCAACACGATTTTGAAATAACACGTCGACTATACCCAACCATTGCATTTTTTAAAAGCTTCATACAATCAATTATCGCCAAAATGTATTACTCCTTTCCATCGTGAATTTTTTCCCCAGTCGTGCAATCGTCCCTCTAACTGACCTCGCCACGGCGGCATACATTCAGTACCACCCTTAGAAATCCCTTGCTTACCTATCCATAAATTTAATTCAAAAGGTCATCTTCTATTTTAATAAAAACCTTTCAGCACGGCGGGGTTGTTAACCAATCAGTGATTGCATGCTGCAGCGCACGCGGGCAAACTACTGCCGTCACACCTGGACACGTGCAGCGACGCGTGTTTCTTGAATCAATAAAATTTATTTTATATGTTGTTTGCCTCAGGCTTAAGCGACATTTAGCGTAAATCGGTTGGATGCTGTAACAAAGACCTATTTATTTAAAAATAAACTTTGTTTGTCATTAATGAAAGTAATCTGAAAAACGCTACAATTTATACGTTGTTAAAAATGCGGTTTTTTTTCTCTGTCTAACAACCCAATGTTGGAATAAAAAAAAACGAAAATTCATCTCCGTATTTCAATGGTGGGTTCTAAAAAGTTTTATTTGAAATATTATTATGAATTTTCAATTGTTATTTTATATGTATATTTTGAGTAAGCTATTGGCTCCCTATTTGTCATGTATGTTTGTCATTTTTTCAATTCGTAAATAATAGTATAAAGTGAATTTAAAATAAGAAAAGTTTATATACCTTCTGTTTGTGTGTTCAATTGGTAGCAGAACATGTGATTAAAAACATTGATACCTCTTAAGGTAGGTAAGTAAAAGGTTTTTCATTTATTTAATTTTGTCTATTATTTATAGATTATATAACGGATTTCCTTAAATCTTAGGAAAAGTTTATGAAAAAGCGTGATTTTTTCACTCCCATTCTTCTCTTACCTGATTCGTTGGGTGCACATACGCTCCACAGTGAAAGAGAGCATAGTAACAAACGAGGGGGTCAAAAGCAAAGACAGTTTTCTACTACCGAAGTTGTTTTGAGAAAATGTAAAAAACTAAAAAAAAAACAATCATTTAATATAAGTGTGTAATAATTAAAGTAGAATTCTTCAAATTTTCTAAGATTATTTTTTTTGCGTGACTTTTTGTATTCGACGAAACGTTAAAAGTGAAGAAGCTGGATTTGTTTCTAAAGCAAGTTTCTAAAAGACTGTTCTACTTCTGCTTTTACTGTTCTTCTACTACTTCTGAAATGTCAGATTTTTAGCTCTATGATTCTGCACCCATAGATTTCAAGATTTGCTTACTTTGCTTCTGACTCCCTCAAATAAAAAAAAAGAGATGCACCATCAGAAAATAATAAATAAACATCACAAAAATAGTAATTATAGTTTCCCGGGGAAGTTATTGTGGCCCCTGTGGTGCGTGCGCAAACTCCGGTTGTAGACACGTGTCGCGCCGAATGGGTTGACAGCCCCTATGGACAGTAAAATGTATCTAAGTAAGTTTAGCCTCTTTATTGATGCGGAATATTGTACCTTTGAGTGGATGTATTTATTCGTTTCGACAGGTGAGGTCACGTGTTCTTTTTAATAACGAATACTACAAAACTATCCGCCATGTTTCTTTATACCAGATAAAACTTGGAATGGAACATTATTTGATATTAAAAGTAAACATTTAATTTTTCTGACGTTTGGGTTCAAGGTTGCATGAGGAAAACACCTATATGGTCCGTTTCATAAATTGATTTTTAATCGATTTACAAGCTTCTGTTCTATTTTTAAAATGAGGCGTTACAAGAGCGATTACATAACCATTTTTGTCATAGTCCTGTTCGTCTATCCCCTACTCTTTTTTAAAACGAGTGATAAAGCAAGAAAGTAACAAGCAGTTCACGTAGAAAACTTCTGTTGAGATATACTCTATTAGAAGTCCATATGCTTTACATTGGGAGCGGAAAAGGTTAAAAAAAAACATATTTGATGTCTCAAATTTTCACTAGTCTCACCCATCATGTTCTATAAAATGTGCGTAACGAAAGCAATTGCTAAAGCAGCTACTCACTAGTTGTGCCAAAATTCTATTATTATATCTCTACGCTCTTCGAAAAATAGGTTAAGCAACTGAGTGACAATCAGTTCTCGTCGAAAAATCTTCTATCAAGGAGCTACAATTTTTTACGCTATCTGGAGCGAACCATGGTTAAAAAAATAGTAAATAAAAATTGTTGCGTAAAAACCCGTTTGTCATGTATTTTCTATTATATAATCTTAAATTATTATTGCCAGTCCTTAATTTTGCATGTATTCATAATGTCTCTCAAATATTGTATTTAATTATTGGTGAGAATTTCGGCAATCTTTTTCTTATCTTATTGCGTAAGACATTTCTCTCGTTAATTGGTTTGGCAAGAAAGTTTGAGTGAGCTTATTCGTTAATCCTGAGTGAAATAATTAGATACTATGGGTATCACCCTAAATTAATATTCACCCTTTCCTAATTTTAATGCAAAAGCTTCATAACTGCAAGACACCACTCTCATTTTACACTGCCTGATTAGTTAATGTATTATTACGTTTTGGTAAACATTCATTTTTTGCCAAATAAAACAAATAATACAAGATGAGTTATGATAGCAATTTATGCTAAAACGAATTGAGTGAAATACACAATACATTAATCAATAATAAAAGTAACAAATTATGATCATAATACTAATATAAAATTTAAATTAACTTTGATTATTCCACGTATTGTGTTACTAACGTTTCGCCTCTTTCAGAGGCATCTTCAGACTTACTATCGCAAAGTTTGCTTAAGTAATGAAGCAAGATTGATTCTAACATTTTAAAATTATGAAATTACAAAATGGAGTTTTGGGTTTTTTTCCCTTTAAGAAGAGCAAGGAGGGGGGTGTAGAATCGAAATAAAGCAAAAAAATAATGTTACTAATGAGTTGCAATCAATCAAATTGGGATTTTTCCTTTTTAATGGAAGCAAAGAGGGGATTATAAAATCGAAACAGTGCAAACAAATTTAATTATAGTACTAATAACGTTAAACTTTACAAACTATTAAACTAATGAGCTGCAATCAATCAGCTAGGTTGGTGATTACTCTATTAATTGGAAACAATTTAAGTAATGGGGAACCACCTGTGCTAGTAAGAATAATATTTAATAATATTTCTTTTTTGTTGGAATAATCAAAGTTAATTAAAATTTTCTATTAAAATGAACTTCCACAAAGTTACCGCCGAAACCATCGATAGTATCATAATACTAAGTTAAAAATAATAAATTATTAGTTAAAAAATAATTAAATTATCAATTTAGTGGAGGGATGTTTACGCCACTGTCGTTACTATTTTAAAAGTAAACTGGCAAAAAACAAATAGACAATTTATTTACTCACCTACTCCAAAGTCTTATAAAAAAAATGTATACCGTGTAATAATTTTGTTTTATTGTTGTTTTAGGAAACGGAGCATACTGTATTATTTAAAAAATGTTGAAGTAATATTGTTGAATTGTTATGCGTAATGAAACAAGTTTTTTCCATGTCCGCTTCCAATATAAAGCATATGTTCTTTTAATGGAGGTATATCGACAGAAGTTTTCTACGAGAACTGTTTATTACTCACTTGCTCAACCTCTCTTTTTTCAAAGAGAGTAGTAGGGATATGGTTAGCACAGAAATAGTGGTCATTGGCGGATCCAAGGGGGAGGCTATGGGGGCCATGGCCCCTCCCTTGGGAGAATTTATTTTCCATTTTTCTAATTTATTAAAACTTTATTTTGAAATGGGCTCTTTAATTTTTTAGTTTACTATGTTTTATAGAATACATACTTACTTAATTATGTATTGACTATTATTATATACACCTAATCTTTTTTTACGCGATACATTGGTTCCAAAAAGTGGCGCGTAAAAAAACCTCACTTTCATATAATTTGATAAATCGGTTCCAAAAATCAAAATATCGCGTAAAAAAGTATCAAAAATGTATGAAAAAACAAAATGTGTTCTTCGGATTCGCGCAAAAAATATTTTTTTACGGTGCCCTCCAAAAAAATCGCGTAAATTCAATATCGCGCAAAAAAAACGCATAAAAAAAATCTTTCGTCTATTTTTAATGTATTATTTATGCATCATGTTTATTTTCAAATTGAATGGCTCCCTCCTGGGACAATTTCTGGATCCGCCACTGATAGTAGTTAACTAATCGCTCTCGCTACGCTACATAAGTAATTAAAGAATCAAAAGGGCGGGGGTTAATACTTACCGCTGAATGCAGGTCCTTTTGCGAGCATGATTAAAATGGCAACTAGACCAAACAAAAAATTACTAAACAGAATTTAAGATTTCGACTGAAGGTGCTTGGTGGAATTTCAATATTAAATTTGAATCGTTCAAACTATGTACATTCTCACAAATTTTGTCACTAACGACCCGGGTTTCGCCTTTCGGCATCTTCAGGCATTCAAGTGCACGGATGAACTTGAACTGATCAAGTTCATCCGTGCACTTGAATGCCTGAAGATGCCGAAAGGCGAAACCCGGGTCGTTAGTGACAAAATTTGTGAGAATGTACATAGTTTGAACGATTCAAATTTACTAAACAGAACATGAAAAATCAGAATATGTAATATTTTTTTTGTGTGTCGTATCTATTTATTCATGTCCTGTTTAGACATGGATTCGCTTTATATAACACTCAATATAATTTATTAAATTGTCATTTACTTGATAGAACTCTATTGTAATAAGGTGAAAAAATAAAAAAGTATTTTATTTATTCAATATATTTTTTTATAGTTAATACTGTTAATAGCTATTTCGGCGAATGCCTTCATCAGAACTACGTTTTTAATTAATTTTACTATACATATCGACTGTGGAAAGGAAAAAGGACGTAACCCACCCATATCAAATTTTACAGGAGGCGCTAAAAACGTGTTTTGATGATTTTGTGACATATGCAAATTATGAATTATACACAACATTTAAGTGCACGGATACTTCAAAACTGGTGTTTAATTGACATAACCTAATATTTATGAAAGAAATTGTCTCGGAAAAACCTTTATTTCAGTGTTTTTTCTTGGTTTTAATTTTTTACAAGGTCATCTTTTTCAAAGTTAAAAGCTAAATTTAGATACTTATTCGTCATTTTATGCTTCCATCCTTTTGATAGAATATGTGTCAAGTTGTATACATTGTAATTATCGAAAAAAAAGCTGTTTTTGAAAATTGAGGGTTACGTCCTTTTTCCTTTCCACAGTCGATATACAATATACTGGCTTAGATGACATACAAAATATATCCTCTTATCCTAACTGTTTGTTGTCTAACATCCTTATGTATAACACAAATTAACGCATTAAATTTATTAACATAAAAATATATTGAACTAAAATACTCAATAAAACTTAAACAAAAATATTTTCCAGTTGATACATCATAGTGTTTGCTATGCTCATTTGAGAACGTTTGTCAAAACGTTTCATCGCAATATAGGCGACAAAGTGCGCATCAAAGGCTGAGGAATGAAGATATACCAGCGCTATTAAATTTAATCCAGGTATTGCATCATTTAATAAACAGCAGTTGTTGCATTATTGCTTTTTCAGAGATGCGTCCGCCCCCTCTCGCTCAATTCTGAATATTTTCATAAGGGTACAAAATTATTATTGCACCGTGCGCGAGCCCTCGTATTAGAAATGTGTACTTGCATACCTTTGTGAAGCGCGTGTCGGGAATTATTGTTAACTGTTTGACGTGTGCTTGCAAAATTCGAATAAAGAACAGCTTAAAAATAATGACAGGAGAATAAATAATATTCATTTGTTTTTTGTTTCATTGTTAGTGTTGTGGTTAAACCGAAAATAGACTGATAGTAATATACAATATTTCATCAAAACTAACACTTTTATACTTAGTTTCGTTTCCAATGTAAAGAATAATAAATATAGTTCTAGTGTTAAAATTTACCATAAGTTATTTTGGTCTAAAGACAGACGGATAACCTCGAATAAGAAGAATATACAAATAAATACATTATACAAGAAAAATACTAATAACTAGATAATCAATGCGTTCGGTTTTCAATGTTTACTAAATACGAAGTGGTTTGGATTGGTTGAGCGTTTAGTATATATCCAGCAGTGGGCTGCCAATACGTTAACAAGGGGCTCGCTTAATCTCAAAGCAATCCTCGGTGTTCTGGGAAAGCAGTGATTTTTTTATTGCTCCTATGCAATTATATGCAATACTTAAATAAGCAATCGATTAATAAAAATAATAAAACATTTTTAGTACTTTTTACACATATTTTTTTTTGGATCAGGACCGGTTTCGCTCATTGCGAGAATTATCAGCTGATCTTTATGAACTTACCCATCAATTGATAGTGCTAGTGATATTATATTGTCAGATTTTTATAACCATTTTGTTAAGGTTAGGTTTTTTTTAATTTCATTTAAATTATGTCTATTTTATATAAATTCTGACCATTGATTATTTATGCTGCCCTCTGTACACTGACCGGTATATTATGACCATTTAATATAACTTCTGACCAATGTATTATAAATTCTGACTTAAGTGATAAAAATTATGACTGAAACTTTATTAAAATTCAAACCGGTTAAATACGAGCCATTAATAATGTATATTTGTTTTTTCAGTGATTGTCACATTTTTAGCCTTTTCAGCTTTGAGTCATAAAGTGAAAGACTCACCAGTAATCAAAATCAAACATCCACAAATGTTAAATATCGTATTGACCTCAAGAATAAAATGCTAATGAATTGAATTCAGCGCAAGCACATATAAAACAGGGAGGCATTAGACGGAGTATAAATAGAAACCGAAAATCTTCATTGAATCATTTTATTCTCGGACGATTTATCAAACGTTAAAAAGCCATCATAGAACATTCCCCTGGAAATGCTTCCGCAAAGGCTCTCAAACTTTTAATCAATTAATTGAACTATTTAAATCTTTAAAACTACTTTAATGAAATTACATTAATAATATTCTGTATTAATTCAAAATATAAATTTTTATATGTTTTTTTAAAAGGGCGTGAGATCACTGGATGGATGACGTCTCACAGAACTTCGAGTGCTGGAGGCAGCGGTGGGCTGCCAATACGTTAACAAGGGGCTCGCTTAATCTCAAAGTAATTTATCATTCATATATATGGAATACTTAAATAAGCAAACGATTGTGCAGAAAAAATCGTGTAAAAATATGAATTGTTCATAGAGAAATTAAATATACGGCCTATAAGATCGGACCGTGTAATTTCGAAACAGTGCAAAAAAAATCCGTGCAAAAAGAGAATTTGGTGTATATATGTTCTTTTTTTATATAAAAAAATACCCATACTTAGATGGGAAATTCTAACCACCATTTTAATATACAGCGGAATAATAACGCTAAGAGGACATTTTAGGCCCGTGTAGTGTTTTAAGTTTGCCGCTACACGCGGTCTCCTATTGCGTCTATGCGTAACGCTAACTATAGTAGGTAAAGCGGTAAGCAGTTATGAAGATAATATTTTTTTTGTTAAATATCCGGATACTATCTAGGTTTTATAAAACATTAAAATTATATTGCAAATAGTTATTTTGGAAATGGTGAAACGTCTTTAATTATTTGATTCTTGATTTCATTATTCATTTTTTACGTGTTCTTTGTCAACATTCAATGGAGGGGCATTATATTAAAAAATAAATCACTATTGTGTACTAATTCCACATTTATTTATTAATTAGACAGGGCCGGTTTCATTCATCAAGAGCACTTTAATTTGAATATCAACGACTATAAACAAAAGAATTTTACCAATTGAAATTAACCAGAACATTGCAGATACCAGATATACGATATAAATTCTATGGTTTATTGTATGCATTGGTGTTAATTTTTTTCGCAAAATAATAAATCGTTTTTCTTTTCAGAATATTTTGAGAGGCTGCGGTTTTCGAAAGAAAGAGAGGGGTAAAATGCGAGAAGGCGACGCAAAGCTCCGCCATATTGTCCCGGAGGACCGGCGCTCGTAGTGCAGTTTCGTGTTGGCATTACTCTTGATTTCCCGCCCTGACATTTTGCGGGGAAACCCCAAATACACCTCTCCCTCAAAAATAGAGCATTGCTACGCGAGGGCCGGGGTCCATCGATTCATTAAAAGACGTTTATCAAACTTCAAAAGATGTTTTCCTTAAAATAAAATTAGTCACGAGTTATTTTTATTTACATACAGTACAGCAATTTTAGTAAAATTATAATATACAATCCATAAATTTAGGCCACCGAATAGAAAGAAAAACTCGTTTGAAAGGTTGGCTAATTTTTTTCTAGCTTACAATAATCAAATTTTTGATAAATTCCATTTAAAATACAAAGAAGTATGTTTTTTAATTAACTATCTTTTTATTTTGTTGACTATGAAGGTTTTAGGATGAATGAAAGTATACAGCAGCAATGAACTTATTAATTCATATAGTCGATGAAATCATTCTTTTATGTTAAAAAGTTATTATGTATGTGCGATGAAGCTGATATTTCGATCATGTACTGTAAAAATACGACAAAATCATTTTAGTATTAAAGTTTTTATTTACTAAATCAACTTACCTGAATTATTCAACGCTACCACACGTTGTCGGTTCCCAGTAAATTGCTCGAATAACAAGATATTCAATTTGTTTCCGTTTGTTCTGTCTTAGCCCTAGTCTTCAATGTTTTATGGAAATATATAGAAACAGTTTGAGTAACTAATTAATAAGCAGTTCTCGTAGAAACACTTCTGTTGAGATAAACTCCATTAAAAGATTATGTTCCGCATTTGGAGCGAACACGGTTAAAATAAATACTTACGAAAATTATTTTTATATTTCACTCTCTAAACAAGTGTCGCACAAGATAAAAATGAAATTCGTAGAAAAAGTCATGAAAAATCGTTTAAATAACGAAGCGATTTGAATAATTTGTAATTCGAGCAATTTACTGGCTCCCCACGTTGTCCACGCCACCACCTTATACATACTCACAGCTCAATGTATTTCTTAACACAGAGGTTTTATGTGTCTTAAAATTTTTTTTCTCTGAGGCAATCAATATAAAGTGTTTTATGTTTAATTTACAACACTGATTTTATTTAAAAACCAACTATTACAGTCCTTTTATATCATATAAGTTTCCATTGGGAAGTAATATTTCATTTGTAATATCAATTCACCTTAATTTATTCTACCCAATAATATAATATATTGACTACCCCTACACACAGCATCCTCCTGAATTTGTTTTATAAGTTCAACCAAAATTTTCACGCAAGCACAAACAAGCTACTGCGAAACTTTTTGTGAAGAAAACTCGATTGTATGAGATTTTTTCTTTTTGATGCCGGGGGAGGGTGGTGGTATTTTATATACCTTTGTTTTTTCTTCTTCTTCTATTCTTTATCCCTCCTTGAAAGCTTTTTAAGAGATATCGCGTTCTGTTGAATCTATATACTCACTTCTACTACATGGTTACGTTTAGATGCTTTAAAAGTATTTTTTTTATTAAAACGTAAATCTCTGCACGTGAGCGTACGTACAATATCGAAATACAGGCAATGCTTCTAAAATGAATTGATTTTATTCCAGGACTTTGGAGTTGTAGTACTGAGTGTGATAATTTCGTTTTTGGATAGATTTTGAGTCGTGAAATAATGGGTGATTCTTTTTCTAAAGAAAGACGTTTGAAAATGTTTTTTTAAGCCAAAATCTTCCGGAAAAGTATTGACAGTAAAAAAGAATTATCAGAACTAAGCTTGGTCGATTTCTGTTCGAATGGGTTGGTATATGTGATATCTATCCCTTCCACTCTTCCAATTCTTTAAATTAACAGGGCATAGCTAGAGTGATAAGTTAATCACTAGTCCTGTACCAGCCCTATCTTTTTATTCTTAATCTCTTAAAAAAAAAGGTTGAGCAACTGACTAACAAGTACTTCTCGTAAAAAACTCTGAGAAAACTCCGTAAAGAAGTCATATCCTCCAAATTGAGAACTGATATGAATTAGATTAAATATTAAAAAATAAAAACCTTGGCAAGAGAGTTGTGTTCCGGTATCTTTAAAAAAAAAAAAAAACACGGTAGATATTTAAAAATACACAAAGCCGTAGTCAGATTATTGGCTTTTTTCACGACTCCACAGTTCTTTTTTGTTCTTACATAATTCCGTTTCTTTTATAACTAACACTCTGCAATCTCAAAGTCAAATCTCTGATGTGGTTACAATTGTTTCAATTAGAAAAAACTTCGTAAAATCATATTTTCACTAATTTCTTTTGCCAAAACCTTTGTATGGGTTTTATTTTAATCGCAGTTGAACTGAGCACTGCCACCATTTTACATGTGAATTGTAGATTTATTTAAAGATGTAATTGAATTTATGTTGGAATATCACTGTCACTTTTGAAACCGATAACTTATACTATGCTATAGAAAATTGATGGGTAACCTGCACCGTTTACGGAAGATTTAGCTCAAGAACGACGAAAATTTGTCAAAGCTGCAAAAATATTAATATTCATATATGTGACACGGCGTCTGAATCAAGCCGGGTTTCATTAAAGTTTTGACATGCCGAGTCAAAAAAGGTTTCACGTCACCGCTTTATGATAATTGGAATCAATAATCGTTTTTGATATTCAAAAACTTTGAACTTCATATTAATAATCTATATTCTAGACTCTAGAAGATTCTATTGTGTGTCAATGCTTGAAATCTTTCATCCTTGAATGAAATCTGTGTTCGAAAAAAATTTAAAATTACTTTTTTTCGATCTGTATCGTGTAGATTTGAATTCGCAAATTCGTGGCAATATTGTGAGTGTGTAATATTTCACAATGAACGAAGCACTTATTATAAAATAACAATGCAGTCTTTTCACACATTAACAATGCCTTTGAATGAGTGAAATGTTAAGGGAAATCCCCCATATTCATTTGGCGGGAAATTTGCTTGACTCGTGTTTTATGTTTTTGTTTGAATACGCTTCAACTTCCGGCGCCTAATGCGCTAATGCATGTCCGGTTTGTAGATACAGTGCATGTGCAACGTCACACCGCGCTAATGGTGGGAACGATATAGCAATTATTATGCAACAAAACACATAAAATAACGATTTGGAGTAATTAAATTTGTTTTATTTTGATCACTAGTTATTTTATTGAATTTAAATAAAGTGAAACATAATTCTTTAAGAGTTAAACTATAAATGAGTAAATGTCTCCAAGCCAAAGATAAAATGAGAATACGGAAGCAACGGCGGCAGTTTTAATAATTCTTAAATGTTGGGAAATTTAATGAAACTTTTGTGGTGACAAACTATGATACAAATAAGCAATTCACAAAATAGTTTGACATCGTTTATGGATGACCTATTACAAAACTGGTTCCCGGTAAATTGCTCGAATGGAAATTGCTCGAATAACAAGATAATCAATTTGTTTTCGTTTGTTCTGTCTTAGCCCTAGTCTTCTATGTTTTCTGAAAATATATAGAAACAGTTTAAGTAACTAATTAATAAGCAGTTCTCGTATAAACACTTCTGTTGAGATAAACTCCATTAAAAGATCATATGTTCCGCATTTGGAGAAAACACGGTTAAAATAAATACTTACGAAAATTATTTTTATATTTCACTCTTTAAACAAGTGTCGCACAAGATAAAAATGATATTCGTAGAAAAAGTCGTGAAAAATCGTTTAAATAACCAAGCAATTCGAATAATTTGTAATTCGAGCAATTTCCATTCGAGCAATTTACCGGCTCCCTTCAAAACTAGCCGTCAATTTTTCTTATTCTGATTGCGATGGTATACATCGAATTTAAAACATAAATATTTTGTAGTTATTATTAAGTATATATTCTATATTATGCGATAGTCGTTTGTTATCCAAATAGATATTGTATTAATCATATATATATCTCCGCCGACATAGCATTCCTGCTTTGACAGATACCTCGAACCACACATACCTTTGACATAATTAATAACTCACCCCTGCCTACTTGACTATCTGACTATGTCTAAGGCTTAGATATCAAGTATGGCGTATATAATTATAATCATATGTATAGGAGTTAAGCACTTATGTATGTGCTGATGTATCATAAGCTTATTTATGTATAATATTATGTATACATGTCTATCGACTGTGGAAAGGCAAAATGACTAAAAAACAGCTATTTTTAAATAATCACAAAGTATGCAACTTTATACAAGTTTTATCAAAATAACGTAAGCTGCAAATGTCGAATTTGTATCTAAATTTAGCTTTTTATTTTAAAAATGCCTGTGAAAATTACGACCAAGAAAAAGGACATAAACAACGTTTTTATTTAACAATTAAAAAAAAATATATTAGATTAGTTCAATTAAACATCAGTCTTCATGCACTTCAATGTTGTGTATATTTCATTATTTGCATTTGGCACAAAATCATCAAAATACATATGTTTTTTGTGTCTCCTGTAAAAAAATGTGTGGGATATGTTCTTTTTATGGGAATATTCACTAAACTGCCGGCATATTAACAATAAATTAATTGAGCTCTCAAAAGGTGAAGTGAATCAACTAGTAAAATGTTAAAACTCACTCAAAATCACGTCGTTACTTGGTGTTCTGGTGGAACAGATGAAAATCGCGGTGAAGCAAGAGTGATAAGCTAACAACTAGTTCTATTCTAACCTTATCCTTCACTCCCAACTGTCTCCAAGAAGAGAATGTCTGAGCAACTGAATAACAAGTAGCTCTTGTGGAAAATGTTCTGTTCAAATAAATCAAATGATTCGCATTAAGAGACAGGTATCGTTTTTAAAAAACTTAATATAGACAAATATTCTGTGCAATGATATTTAAATTTTGATTTCAATCTTAGTATGGCTTCTTTTCTGTCCTGTGACAGAATGGTTAACACTATGGTTACACCGTCAAAGGTTCAAATCTCAGAATAGATACATTTATTCGTTAATTATAAATAAATTTAATGATTTGTATCCAAAGTAAAAAAAAAAGAAAATTGTTTGTTAGCAAGTTCATTAAGATAAACTTTAATTGATATGGTTTGACAGAAGTCTTTTCTTTGTAAACAAATATGGATTGAATATTGTGAAAATATTTTACAGAAAATGAAATGATTATTTCAATTAATTAGAACTTAGAAGTATTATTGTCGCCTGCTGCGGCCCAGTTAGTTAGAGCTTACTCAACCGATCACGCAAGTCTGGGTTCAATTCCCGGTAAGATCACAGTGAATTTAAGAACTATTCAATTCAAAGTTGTGATCGAAAACTGAGCGTTTGTGATGTTAATTCACATCATTTTTTCTCCTCCCATCGTTCTGATTCTTTTAATAACTGAGTGCAGCAATAGCGATAAGTCGACCACTAGTCATGTTCTAGCCTTATCCTTCTTTCTCTACTACTCACTTTGAAAAATAGTTAGGTTGAGCAACTAAGGAACAAACAGTTCTCGTAGAAAAAACTTTTGTTAAGACACCTCCATTAGGAGGCCATATCCTCGACATTGGGAGCAGACATGGATAAAAAATAAAGTATTATGTAATGTTGTTTTTTTACTTGTAAAAGAGTTAGAAAATTTGTTTTAAATTATACTATGGGAATAAATTTTAAGAATTTAGTTTTGAAAACTGAAAAATATCAGCACCAAAAGAATGCGAGCACACAAATAACATTTTCTGAGATGTTTCGATTTTCAAAGAAAGCTCTAAATATTGGTATTCAGTACATGCCACGTAAAGCATAATGGGGACACTATCAGTCACGCGCTGATCGTGTGTTTCAATACAAGGAGCTTAGCAAAATCTCTTCTTCCCGATGGAGAAACTTTAAAAACCTTCTTCCTCTACATGAGATGAATATAAGAAATATATTTCGGTAACAAATTTTTTTTAGAAATATTCTTAAAATTTATGGCATTTTATGGAAGTTTTCAACGCTTTGAAATAGTCGATAGTTTGTATTATTATATTGTCGTGTTAAAAGGGTAAACTTTTTAGCTCCACATATTAAAACTTGACAGCAAAAGGTTAAAACACACTTTATGTACTCCAAAATGCCAACATCATTTGAAATAAGATAAAAACAGTAATTTTATAAGATATAATATTACAAATTAAAAAATAGTTTTATTTTATACTTAATCCATCTTCAGAATAAATACAAAATAGCGCCTTTATAGTATTATAGTTATTGTAGAATTAAATATTTTTACCTTAGATTAAATAAGAACCAATACAAGTAGTCTTTGTTTTAACATATGTTTTCAGTATTTTAAGTATATGGTGTTGGTCGGGTACTATGGTTCAGCAGTTAGCGTTGTGGGCTTCCGTGCCGGATCTCACGGGCTCGAGTCCCAACAATTTTTTGTTATCAAAAGATTTGTTCCGTGTCGTGCTTTATTTGGCCGATGCTGTATGAAATTATTGTTGTGGTCGCTAAATTGACAACTACATGAATGGTGGTGAAGGTATCTTAATTTTTTAACTTATATGATAAATAAGTATGCAAAACACTGCTTCAGCTTTAATCAATACTGGCATTCCAATTGAATCTATATACGTTTTATGTCGCGATGACCTCGCACTTAAGGTTCCAAGGAATGCAGTATACTGTGTACTTATGTATTTGAAAACATGTATTATATGTAACGAACGTGTACATGAGATGGTTTTAAAAATTTCTTAACTGGTGCCTTAAAAAAGTTGGAGTGTAAATTGTTATCACAAATACTGCGTAATGTTTTTCTCACAGCCTTTTGCTACTGGCCTTACGTTATTAGGCGAAAGATTCTCAATTTTTTTTTTGAAAATAAAAAAAAAATGTTTGACAAAAAACAACGAATGCCTGATTTAGCTAGTTTACCTCAAACGTTGCAAATTAAATTTAAATTTGTATATAGAGATTATAATACCAAAAGAATCAAGGTATTTGAAATATGATACCAGTAGCACAAAAAACAATAACAAAATTCGACCAATTGGGATCGCAATCAGTGTTCCCTCTAAGCTGTGCGCGCGCACACAACTCTGGATTTTTACTTTCCAACTGAAATTATGCTAATTCTGTTATTCTATATATGTAGTACATTAAATATAATCGAAATTATATAGACGCGCACAAATTTTTTCATCTCCTTTCAAAATTGCACAGCCGATGTATTTTGCGCACATAAATTCTAGAAAATTGGCGGGAACATTGATCGCAATACCGAGTGAATAAATCAACATCGGTATTTCTAAATTTCATAATATGAGATACCGTCATAATAAAAATAAGTCATAATCATAAACGGATATTTTTTATAAATGATTTTCTTAAATAACTTTTTAAAATAGTTATACATCACTGAAAGATTTTATCAATTCTGGGACCTATCAATATTGATACGTCTTTAAATATATTTAAAATATTTCAATTCATCGTGAACAATTTCACTTAAATATGTGTCCTAAATTTTGGTTAATTTTTAATACCGAAAGAAATACTGAAAAAATGTATTGAAATATTGAAAAAAAACCACTATGAATTCCCGGTTTCTGTAATACCGGTATTGCAATCCCTATTGGCACTCCAATATTGTAATGAAGAAATAGCAACATACATTTATTATAAATTGTTAAATACTGTTATTTTAGTCATACGTCATTTATGATGCTCCTATTGATATTATGATCAAATCATTTATTGGGAGCGGACATGGATAAAAAAAAATGTATTAGTTGTAAGTCAGTCACTCACATCCTTATAGAAATACATCGTAAATATACAATTCATCAGTATTTGTAAAATTATTGATTTCGATCGTTTAATATTTCTTGTCATTACGTCACGAGAGAACAATGAAAAATCCATTTATATGAATGGGTTTTTATTGTCTTATTGTTTTATTGGACCTATGTCCGCGATCGACCAAAAACACATTCGCGATCGACGCACTGGCCATCCCTGCTATACATACATGTCATGTAGGGTCGCCAGATGTCTTGCAAGTCAATCCGGGCCATTTGTTGGGACAAATGATGGGTGATTCGTTTTTGTTTGGCTCTTCCAAGACTTTCGAATTCAAAAACATAGGAATTAGTTAGTTAAATAGTTTTCTCTAAATTTCCGGGAAAATTTATTACTCATCCGGGATACGGGACAGTGATTTCAATTCCGGGACACCTGGCAACCCTAATCTCATGAAAAAATAACGTATTTGACTACGTGATCATGAAACGGAATTGTTGTGGAGAATATACAGCACTTAGCCACGGTGACATATTATAATATATATCGACTGTGGAAAGGAAAAAGGACTTAACCCACAGTTTCTTCAAAACAGGTTTTTTTCGATAGTCACAATGTATCAAACTTGATGATACACGTTCTATCAAAAGGATGCAAGCTGCAAATGCCGAATGAGTATCTAAATTTAGCTTTTAAGATTGAAAAAATTACCTTGTAAAAAATTAAAACCAAGAAGATTAAAATAAAAGTTTTCCCTAGACAATTTCTTTAATTAATATTAGATTATGTCAATTAAACACCTGTTTAGAAGTCTCCGTGCACTTCAGGGTTGTGTATAATTCATAATTTGCATATGTCACAAAATCATCAAAACACGTTTTTAGCGCCTCCTGTAAAATTTGATATGTGTGGTTTACGTCCTTTTTCCTTTCCACAGTCGATATGAAGAGACCGGGTGCTATTATGATTAATTTTAATTTAAAAAATAATTAAATATTTCACTTGCATTTAGTACTTCAATTTTGTATGTAATAAAATAAATGTATCAATTTGTAGAAGCGCTGGTTTCGTTGGCAAGACAGTCTCCATTATAGTGGCTCTAAATGATTGGACAAACGGGGCCCACTTTTAATTGATAAATCAAACAAAATGCAGGCTTTTGTACCATGGCTTGGACGTCTCGACCGGCAGTCGTGACGAGATGTGTAAAAACGATTTTTTTTACAATTTTCCTCGTGTTTATTTATCTTGTTTTCGAAAAATCACAATGGCACGTTCACATTTGAATTTTGATCGTTTGATTTTAGCGTTTTCTTATAATTTTTCAGCTAAAATGTTTAGTGTATGTTTTGACACATAATGTAAATGATTAATATTACCTGTAATTTTTGTTGTGGAAACGCATTATATTTATAAAAATAAAACCTTTTTTTTATAATTATTAGAGCCGGTTTCATTCATCACGAGAATTGTTGGTAATAATGTGAATACGTTGTTAGTATTAAGGTTGATATCTCACAAATTACAATGTTGAAAGCTTTTTTCTGGATAAAAAGTTGAATGGTGATTAGTTTATATTGAATGGTTCATTTAAAAAGGCATTATATTTTCTCATGTCCAAAAATAGCTATTGTATTGATAAAAAAATAGAAAACCAAAACATACACAATTAAAATATTATTTTTCAAAAGATGAAACAAGGTCATGATATTTTCTTGACATAATTCAGATACTTGAGATCATATTGACGTATCTAAAAAATATCATGTCAGACTTATAAAAGGTTTCGGTTATAAATTTTCAAAAGATAAAACGAGGTCATGATATTTTCTTAGCATAATTCGGATACTTCAGATCATATTGACGTATCTACAAAATATCATTTTAGATTTAAAAAAGGTTTCGGTTATATAATCCTAGTTATCAATTATTGACGAAATACATACATATTATTGTTTATAAGATATGGTTGGAAATGTTATCAAAAAATGAATACATAAAATTAAAAACATAATAACGGAATAATACCTATATTGTTTGTAAATAATGTAGTAATATTTTTCTTTGATATCTTCAAATATCGTGATTTTTTACCGAATTCCATGACACATCTCGACCCGAGTACTACTAGGTTATATGTGAAAAAATTGATGAAACATAAGTAAAAATGTCTTCCAAGTACCATTATTGGTATACATTGCTATTTTTGTTTCGTCAAAAATTTTCACATAGAACCTTGTAGAACTCGGCTCGCGACATGGTACCGTAATCTTTATTTGATTTAAGCCAATTTTTGTAGATTGAACAAAAATTTTGTCAAAAATGTTTTATATAAAACCATTGTAAAAAAAACCATTTGTTGATGGACCTTAGTAAAACTACTTAATTTTAAAATTGTGAAAACAAAAGACAAAAACGTGATCGCTCAATGCCAAAATACACTTAATTGAACTAATTTAAATACTTAGATGGTAACCTAATTTACCAAATCAACAGACAAATTTATCAAAATGCAGTCGAATATTTGAAAAGAAAACGTGGTAACTGGCAGCTATAGTCGGGTCGCACACGTCATGTGTAATCTGCCATTTATGTTTGCGACTTGAGAACTACCAGGTTCTATATGTAGATTTTTGACGAAACAAAAGTAACAATGAATACCATGAATGGTACTTGGAAGACTTACTCATTGTTACTTTTGTTACACCAAAAATTTACACTTAGAACTTTGTAGTTCTCGAGACTCGCGTTGTCTTAGTTGGTCGCCTATGTAACGTTGTATTTTATTGTACATTTGACATCATAGATATGATTTTGCATAATTGTTTTTTTTTCTCCCAGAATGACTCCATTGCAATTTTCCTTGAGGTTATCAACAATGTTTTAGAGTTTTAGAAACAAATCGAGGGTTGGCAGTTTCATTTTATTTATAAAAGTTAATGATTAACTTTATGTCAGCGAAATATACTTTAATTCATTTATACGTTCAATTGGTATTAATGGGGGTCGGTAGAAAAGTCCTATAGCTGACACACAAAAAAGCAAACTTATTTAGAGTTAACTAAATTGAACACCGATATAGTAAAACCCTGATTTAACGGACCCGGATTTCACGTGTGTCCGCTATTTGAGTGCAATTTCTTCGGTCTCGTTTCACATCAGTACATTTAATGGTAGTTTTTACTTTTTAATTTCCCATAATTTGCGTCGGAAATATTATAAAATTGATTTGATAATGTTAAAGACCAACTACAGGTCTTTAAAGCTATTTTACTAACTAAGATGACCTAGACCAGTGATCTGACACTACTGTGCCGCGGAACAGTGGTGGTGGCATTTTTCTCTAATTTCCAATACTCAATGCAAGTCCACATTGTATATAATTTATTATTATATCTTTAATTTGTTGTGTGCCACGGAAATCTGGAGTAAAGTTTTGGTGTGGCTAGGGGAATAAAAATATATAAAACACTGATACACATGACTTGACCTTTAAAAAAATTTATTCAATCACAAAAAATATGTATTAAATCCAATTTACGTAATATTTTAATTATTTGTGAAAAAATATGTTTTCGTGTAGTTGCACTTTTCATCAATCTCAATCTCAACAAAAACGTAAAATGGAAGTAAAATAAAAACCATCATTGCATTTTAGCTGTTGTAGTTATTTAAAAAGTAATGATATTTTTGAAATTCAAATGAGTGAATGGTATAAATGTTATCTTTGAATATTATTTCATGAAATATAACCGCCCTTGCATATACAAGGGTTGCATTGATCCAATGCCACATTGACCGGCCGCTGTCGGGTATATTAAAAACCATCGCAGAAATTGAGCAGTACGCATGGTGTTAGTAAAATTGTAATAAGTTTAAAACTTTTCCAAAAACATATTTGTTTCAAAAAAAATTGACAAAATATATTTTTATGTGGCCGAAAACAGACCTCAGGCCACGGTATAAACAGCCCTTAAATAAATATGTAGAGGGAAGTCGCCGCCTTTCGCGCATCTGTAGGAGTATAAACAAAGGAAAAGCCTTTGCAGACAGTTAATGAAATCGAAACCCGTAAAATACAACTGGTTCAGATATCGCTCTTACCTATAAAGCAGTGCTATACAATCGTTGGGCCGCAGTATTGCATGGGATGGATTAATTTGTCAAAAGAGTGTTTTTATAAATACGTATTGTTTTTGTATTAATATGGATATTCGGATTATAAAAACTATTGAAAATCAAAAGTAAACTTATACAAATATCACGTACAATATGCTCCAAAAATAATAGAGGTGTCTGACTTGTTTAGTGTTGCGATAGATTTTTGAGTTTAAACATTTATAACGAGGATCCAGGATGAACATTTTAAGCTCTTCAATCTTAAAAAAAATATATAAATGGGCCCATTAGAGGTGAAGTGAGCCAAGTGATATTTTAGAAAGAGATAAGTTGGATGCGTTGCAATATTCTACACGTCTTAAAGTATCGTAAAAGTGAAGTAACCTCAGTTATCTTCGTAAAATAAAAAAATGCAATCCACAAAAACACCAAGTGCAGTTAAGTGACGTGATTGCAGTTAAGAGTCCAAGAAAGAGTTTTACCATTTTACTAGTTGGCTCACTTCCCCTCTCGAGGGCTCAAATACTCCACCACCACCTTCCCATAATTGTATGTGTCCTTAACTACTTTGTTCGAATAAACAGAATAAAATATGTAATTCGTTAGAGCAGCGATTTCCAACATGGGAGGCGTGAACAAATGCAAAGGGAGGCGCGAACAGTCCAAAATATTTATTTACCCTTTAAAACGTGTCTTTATTATATTTCTTATAATCTTATAATCTTTATTATATTAAATAAAGGATGAGGAGGCGCGAAGTTATTTTTTTTCTTTAAGAGGAGGCATAGTAACATAAAGGTTAGAAACCACTGCATTAGAGTATTTTAAATTTGGAACAATCGATTGGTTTCTTAGTGATTATTATTTTAAAGCAACAAAAACAAAGTGTTAAATTTCGAACCTTAATCAAGATTTTCGAATTCACATATTTCAATAATAAATTCTATTTTCAAATATGTTTGATGAAACAATAAAACTATGAACTTAATAAATATCTTTGTACAGAATAAATACACACTGTTATACGAGGTATTACTACGTCGTTTTCGTCCAAAGGTAGCAAACGGCGATAATCTCAGCGAAGACCCGAACCCTCCTCACTTTGATTTATTATTGTAAGGGTCGCGATATTAGCACCATCTATTTGTGGTGCATTACGTTACTACATGTAATAAATTATTTCGCTATATAGACCCTAATATATAATCTTGGACGTACGCAGATTCATCATCAGTAATGTTTTGATAATTATTAGAAAATATGGGATATGATATAATTTAAGATTTCGACTGAAGGTGCTTGGTGGAATTTCAATATTAAATTTGAATCGTTCAAACTATGTACATTCTCACAAATTTTGTCATTAACGACCCGGGTTTCGCCTTTCGGCATCTTCAGGCATTCAAGTGCACGGATGAACTTGAACTGACAGTCAGTTCTGACTGTCAGTTGACTGTCAGTTCAAGTTCATCCGTGCACTTGAATGCCTGAAGATGCCGAAAGGCGAAACCCGGGTCGTTAATGACAAAATTTGTGAGAATGTACATAGTTTGAACGATTCAAATGGGATATGATGTTGAGATGATACTTAAAAAAATCATTATAGATACAAATACATATCACAAAAACTTAAATTTAAATCATACGTTGAGATTAAATTTGGTAACAGCACTCTGTAGTATATGTACTGATTCAAGTGGTGGTCGATCGCCAAAACTCTCCGAAGCCGGCCGCTCCTGTCGCTGATACAACGTTTCTTCAGCCATTGTCATTGCGTACAACTTCCGCTGTGAAGACATATATTAGAATATTTTTTCTCTAAAAAAAACAGATCAAATTCAAATTCTAAGATATGATTTTCAGAAAAAACCTAATTATTGATGGTAACGACTTAAATTTTCGAATCCATCACAGCTTTTATTATAAATGGTGCAGCAAATACTTCATATTTTATCTTTGTTCTTTACATTGCTTGATAGGGTAACCTGCAAAGATTTCGAAACGTTGTTGTGAAAACTACTAATCTTATTGTAAGCTTCTCCGCTTTCAATAAGTAATATGTGGACTTCTCAATGGAATATATTTTTCACGAGAACTAGTTGTTATACATTTAAAAAATATTTGTTTTCGTAATTCGACTGTGGAAAGGAAAAAAAGGACGTAACCCACAGTTTTTTCAAAACAGGTTTTTTTCGATAATCACAATGTATCAAACTTGATACACGTTCTATCAAAAGGATGCAAGCTGCAAATGCCGAATTAGTATCTAAATTTAGCTTTTAAGTTTGAAAAAATGACCCTGTAAAAAAATAAAACCAAGAAAAAAGATTAAAATAAAGGTTTTCCCTAGACAATTTCTTAAATTAATATTAGATTATATCAATTTAACCCTAGTTTTGAAGTCTCCGTGCACTTCAAGGTTGTGTATAACTCATAATTTGCATATGTCACAAAATCATCAAAACACGTTTTTAGCGCCTCCTGTAAAATTCGATATGTGTGGGTTACGTCGTTTTTCCTTTCCACAGTCCATATAGTGCGATGGTGAAAGTATGAAGGTATTACAAGACAAGTAGTTATCTAATCACTGTAACTGCGTTTCGTAAGTTATGGTCGGAGAGGTGAAAGGAAATGAATGTCATAGTAATACCTAATTATTAATTGAATATGCTGAAAATTCTCATCTGACCTACTCCAATAATCAACAACAGTAGGAGATTTCTTATATCAATATATTAAGTTTGGTTGTTACTGCAAACAATATACAAAAGTATACATTATTAACACGGAATAAATGCCCTCCCCTGCCTCCTCCCTCCAAATGACAACCGTGGTTATCAAATAAATATTTTCTGGGCTGAGAAACAGAATGCACCAAGTCCACTTTTTTCGAAAATGATACTTTGGTTCCGATTTTCTAATGTGACTAATTTTAAAATAAAACTGAAATTTGGGCAGTAGGTCCTTATATTTGTAGATTAAGTAAAATGCAGTAAATTGACATTTTGGATTGTGAGCTTCTGATATTTGACGTTCATATCGAAGATACTCATAGAAAGCAGTGTTTCTCAACCAGGGGCCACAGGGAAAACATAATTTTATGTGAGCCACAGTTTTGGGGGCCACGAGAAAATTTTCATAATTTGGAATTTTTGGGAAATCAGAAATTCTGGGAAGAGCTAAAAAAAACGAAAAAAAACTCTCGCGTCTGTTCATTTTGGGAAATTTGCAAATTCCTGGGTAATTGACCATGGCAAAATGTTTTCCGAAAAATTGGGTATGGGGGGCACGAGCAGAAAAAGGTTGAGTAACTATAATATAAAGAATGTTGAAATTATCGCATTCTGCCATTTAAATTTAACAAGATTTACAAATTAATTAATAGTAAGTAAAATTGCGAATAACGAATAGCTTGACTGTTCAAATAATTAAAATTGCTCTCTTGAACATTTCATTATTGTGAGTTGCCACATTCTGCTTCTCACTCCCGGAATTAGATGGACAGCTTGTTATGCGATATTTTAAGACCTTGCTTTTCTTACCATATTAAATATTTGAGCATAGGGCTAAAAGTAGATGGCAATCAAACTTTTTTTCTTCCAATCATATCCAACCAACCCGAACCGAAAGCCTTTGTGACAGTATCTGTAACTTCATATATTTTTTTTAAATAAAACAACTAAAGAGATTAATTACGCTTACTTAACTCATTCCGAGCATACAGCGGAACTGCTCCGTTGGTTCATTCATTGTAGCCGTGCGGACGACGCGCAACATGCTTTGTAATATAATTATTTGTTATTGTTTCCAATTAAGAGTAGCAGTTCAAGAATCACCTCATAAAATTTATAATATGTGTTGGTTGATAAACGCTTTGACGAATTCCCACTACACAAATTTGTTATATCTCACACAGTGAAAGAGTTTATATAAAAATACATATGTATGTCCTGGGATAATATATAATGATACACATGGGGCCTAACTACAAAAATACGTCTTTTGATTTAAGCTCGGGTTTGGCAATATCATGATCATATTTATAAGAGACACAAAGCTATATCGTACATCTGTACAATCAACGTTCCTTCTAAGCTGCGCGCGCGCGCGGCCGCGCAGCAATTGAGAAGCCCCCGCGCACTCATTCCGAGTTGGCGCGCACTACAAGACAGTTGTTCAATTAATATTTGATAGTTCCGCGCAGCTAACTTATTGTCTTAGAGAGAACATTGTGTACCACCATTTACAAAATACGTAAAGGAATATCTACAACTGAAATTATAGTGTTCATTTAAATTTAAAATTAAATAACCTGTTAGTTCTTAGTAACCTTAAAACATTTTGTAGATGGACCCTTGTGATCCTATGCCATATTTCAAAACGGAATAAAATTTTGGAAGCTGAAGACCTTCATCCAGCATGGGTCAGATATAGATAATATCACGTCCAAAGATGCGCAGTGAAAAAAAATCGGATCCAGGGGCGTACCGCTAACCGGTAACGGGTGGGGGCGGTCTCGCCTCGCAGGGATCATACAAATGGGCCTCTTAAACCCTTAACTGCCATTATTTGTTATTCGTTTGCTCTCTTTATGGGCTTTTTTATAGCCGGCAGGGCGAACGCGTATGGGTTCGGCGATATTAGGGAGCGCGGGGCTCAAAAAGAAAGACACTTTTGTTTTATTTTACGACACTGCGCACTTAATGAAACAGTCTATTTTATTTTGGAGAAAGCGGGGGAAAGTGAACACGCGGGGTATTTTATTTTTCTCACCTTCTACTTATATTTTTCCGTCATGATAAAAAAATATTATAATGTATTTTTTCCGCATACCAACCTTGAATACCAAGCGGACACCGGTGTCCGGAACATATGCAAGCGAACACAGATGTCCAAGACATTTAAAACATCAAATACTTGGTATTCTAATTGAATATAAGCAATATTTTGATGAATACGTGAAGTGCTATCTATACTGAGTCAATATAAGTTTTTAAAATATCGAATTCGAGTGTATATTAGGCAAAATTGTTTTTCTCAAAAACACGCAGTATCTCTGTGACATATTGATGATTTATTTGCGCGGTATTCAAGCGGTTAAGCTAGGCTTGTCACAGTGACAAATATGTCTTGAATTAAGGAAATATTTTGCTTTCCATACGCTTAAAGGACGCTGATGCAGTTACCACAGCTTCTAGATAAAATATTCTTCATAGCCAAACGAAAAAAACATGACAATTCAGAACAAGTTTAAAAAAAATTGACGTATATTTTCTTAATAAAATGTAAAATAAGTATATTTATATTACGTTCGGTGAGGTAAGGTTTGGTAAAAAATGAATACCACAATAATACTTGTTCTGAATTGTAATCGCTCTGTTTGTCATTGTTCTGTTTTATGATATTTTGTTTATTCGTGGAACAATTCTATTCTAATTTCAGTACCAAACTAATTCCAACTTTACCTGTTATTTAATGTAAAGGGGAAAATTTAAAAATATGGACTTACAAACATGATATTATCTTCAGTGCAGTGCGCATACCTCGAAATGTCTAAAATATTGAGAATACTTGTTATAATTTTTTTCCTTAAAGCAAAGGAAAAAAAATGTTTTTTTGAAATGTAAAAGGGCTTTTCAACATTTCGTTTTTTGCCGAAAAATCTGGCATCATTTTGGCGCCCCCTATGCTTCTTCAGCGTCTCAGCGCTTAAGGCGGTCGTCTTATTTGCCAACCCCTAGCTACGTCCCTGCACTGAATAAATAATCCAGATTTTTTGTCCACAAACGAAACACTTAAAACATGGTTAATTCAGTAACTTACTATGTATGTATATTTACACGTTTATAATATCAAACAATATACAATAAACAATTTTCAATAATGGAGACCTAGCTGATTTGCTAATGTATTTAATCTTAACGAGAACCTTGCATAATATAAAGTTAATTACAGAACATATACGTTTTTAGTGAAAACTTTTATCGGCGGTTTGCATCCGACTTCTAATGTTTTCCCCACTGTACACAATCCTCCCCCCTTCACCCCACAATACCATAGCCTTTAATTTGTTTGGTGTTACATTTTTCGCCCTGATTTGTTTTCGGGATATATTAATATTTATAATATATTTTTTATGGCAGCTTTAAGGGTGACGATGAAGCGATGCTATTGTCGAAATCTTTTCCAACATACAGCATTCAAATTGTATTTGAAGATTTCTTAAACGCAAATTTACATATAAAAAGAAAAGAAAATATTTCATTTGATATCATGTACACGGTAGGTCAATGGTTCAGGACGTCCATTAGATATATATATATATTTTAATAAATCAATTTCTCGATCGATCTACGGATGCTAGACTGTTTTTATAACATTCAATCGTTCCAATCTTACGTTTTACGAGTCGTAGCGAGAGCTATTAGTCAGTGGCGGTTCCTGACCTGAAATCTTGGGTGGGCTAGAGAAAAGCATAGCATTGTATACTATTTACGAAATTTTGCATGCTTCCACTTCATCTTATACATTAATCTACAAGCAAATTAACAAATACTACGACACTACCGCAAAGCATAAATTACTATATAATACAATCAATGCTAATGTAAGTAAGAAATAATAATACGTGACCTTAAATTTGTCTCTTTCAAAGTGAAATAACAAGTAAAAAAAGCAATACAGAACTGTCACTGAGATTCGATACCTGTCACTTTCATAAAATACAAAGATATTGGTATGTTTGTATGGGCCATGGACTAAATCGATTTTAGCCCCCGATGAATGACAGAAGTCAGTAAATTTGAAATACAGTCCTGTGTGTTTGATGACGTTTCCGTACATACAAATACAAACAAAATCGAATCGTGCTAGATTGCGTTCCAGTGTAAAGAAATATTGTCTATGGTTTTGGGCTGGAAAGCGTTAGCCCCTGACCAATAGCATGTACATAGGTGTTGCCAGACTGACGTCACGTTGAATGTTCTCTATGAATTATTTATAGGGTTATTGTTTTTTTTATGCCGGCTCAGCTTAAAATTTTAATAAAAAACAATCGAGAATATTATTGTAGGTAGACATGCCATTGTCTTATATTGATAGAGGAAAATTTAAACAAAGATATTATATTCATTTGGGAAAGGTTAGTTACGCTTATAAATGTATTTATTTTGTTCAGCGGCCGAATTGCTGTTCATTTTTATTCAGCCATCTAAAGTTTTTGGTGAAAAATGCAGGTCGGGCTTAGCCCACCTAGCCCAGTACCTAGAACCGCCACTGCTATTAGTTAACCATAAGCTGTTTCCTACTCTCATATTTTTATCATGAACCTCTTCTAAAAATGAAGGTAGTGCAACACGACAACAACATGTTTTCGTAAAAAGATTTTGCTGAGATACACCATAGGAAGCATATTATATCAGGGATGGGCTGGAAGGAACTCGGAGTGGCTCTCGCGAGCCCCTTGTTAAATATGAAAAAGTAATATTCTCAGATCAAATCAATACCAAACTGCAATTTCTGACATGTTTTTTTTTATCTACGAAGACTTCAGTAGAACGTTTGAAGTATGGAGTTTGAGCACAAAGAATAGTACAAAGCAAGGCCGTGGAGTCGTGTAAAAAAAAGAGGAATCCGAGGAAGTTTTTCAATAATTTCATTTTAACTTATATACTCGTATTCCATCAGACCGTCTTTAGTTAGCCAAGCATGCTGTAATATGAAAATCAAAATCCGACTCCACAGCCCTGGTAGAAACCTATTTCTGCGCCAATCAAGGCACATTTTTCTATTTTTGATATTAACTATTTTATGGTGTAATTTGTATTGTCATATCTGATTGATATAACAACTATTAAATACAATTGTTTAACAGTGATAAAAAAAATCGACCCTTCCCAGAACACTGCGAATAGCTCTGGGATTAAATGAGCTTCTTGCTTACGTATTGGAAGCCCATCGCTGTATTATATGCTTTAAGCTTGTGAGAAAAAGCGTCTTCGGAGAAAAAGCGAAATAATCATTATTATACTTTATCATTGAATGTAAAATAAAATATTTTGCTGTTCTTCCAGAATTCTTTCAAATTTACACTTTTACAATTTCATCGCTATGTTACCCGCCATTGTGTCTCGCACTCAATGCAGAGGTTGCTGTCTGAGAAGGTCACACGAATCACGTGGCTGTGAATTGCTCAGTACATAGTAATTATCGATACATATTATTATTCCTGTGTGTTTTGTGACAGACTGTATATTTTTTGTCAATTCAATATATTCAATCATTTAAATTTATAAAATATAAAAGAATATGTTCTACAGATAAAATTATTTATTAATTTAAAACAAACATTTTTTTATTTAGCGTCATAAATTGGATTTTATCATGTTCAGATTCCACTGTTATTTGTATATTTATGAATCAATGATAGGCTTTTTACAATGAAGCCGTCAACTAAGAGGGCCGTGTTTATACAAACTGTAACTTGAGGGCCGTCCATAAAGGGACGTTCCGAGGGCATAGGTGAACAGGCAGTTGCCTAGGGGCGGCAAGTCCAAGGGAGCGGCAAATGATCAGTTTTTTTTTTAAATTACAATATTTTTGACACACGAATTTAGTTTAGATTAACAATGATGCCTCAATGTCTTTGTTAAAAAAAAATGCCGACAAAAAACATTTTCAATGGTAATAATATTATGACTGATGGGTTAGCAGTAGTTTAATTTATCGCAAAAATCTTTTTTAATCTCAGGATCTCAGCACTATAGGCGGCAGATAAGGTAATTTCAACAAAAAAAATGGAATAGTAAGACCGCTATTTAAAACTTTGTCTAGGGGCGGCACATAGCCTAGAAACGTCACTGCGTCCATATATGACGTCACACTAGTGGCGTAGCAGGGTGCGGCAGGGGTGGATCCATTGGTGTAGGAAGGGGTCTTGCCGCCCGGGGTGGTCATTGAATTTGCCGCCCCCAATATTTCCTGATTTTGTTTTAAAACTACTTCTACTATTTGTATCTATGAGCAAGGAGTTTTTACTAAGGGTGGCTTTATTTTTTTATGTATAAATATAATTTCTCGAAGAATATTGTATTTATTTTTGAAATATTGAAATTATAAAAATTTTGGCCGCCCCAAAAATGTTCCGCCCAGTGGTGTAGGAAAAGGGGTGTGGCAGAGGCGGACTGCCCCGGGCGGCAGGACCACTAGCTTCGCCACTGCGTCACACTCTAGAAGAGGTGGTACTTAGAAATGTGACGTCATTAAACCAAAGTAATACAAATACTTTTTTAAAATTATTTCACTCTTCTTTTGTGATGTCATTTAGTCTGGAGGAATCATAGATTTTGTGACTAACTGTGACAATGGATGTTGTTTGAGGAGGGAGTACAGTACAGGAAGTCTCTCTGTATTGTAAGATTCCAAAACGACTGACGAAAAATGTGCACTATTGTTAGACGCATTGCATAATTTTGATGTATTTTTAAAAATAATTTAGATAAAGAAAACTTTTAGTATAACTTAGTTTTAGCGATATATATAATAAAAATGTTTTTAATATTTTTAAAACTAGCTTTACATTAACTTAGATCACAAGAGTACGTTTTTATGATATGGCATTGAAATCAAAATACATTATATAACTGATAATTTAATTAACAAAGATAAAACCTAAACAGTATAAAATAATTATTTTCTCACTAACTAACTCTCTCGGAAAATTTTACAACTATTGGTAAATTTCTTTGCTTTTTCAATTTTTACAGAAAACTGTTTTCCAATAGGTTTGTACACTTACTCAGTGAGCAACTTAAGTTAACTTTCAACAGATGTCGTTTTATACAATTAAAACAAATAGATAACTGTTTTCGATGTCGTTCAAATCTATGATAAAACATATTTCATATACATTATATAGAGCAGGGTTTCCGAAACTTATTGTGCTGCGGAACACTTCGCAAATCTGGAAATTTTACTGGAACACAGCTAATTTTTTGGTTGGGTAATTTATAATAGTAAAATAATGTACAAAAATGATTAAGCAAATCTCTTAGTGATTCAAAATCTCCGCCTTTACCTAGATATTTGACGTCTTAGACATCAGTGAAAATATATCAATACTCGATTTTTAATATGAAGTAGGAGATGCTTAAATGTGTTGCAGTGTATATGTTACGCCGAATCGGTGAAATTGCCTATTTCACGCAGTCGGCAGAAATTTTGCTGAATGCGTGAATTCGGCAAGCCCGTTGTCTATTTCACGCATTCGGTAAATTTTCTGCCGACTGCGTGAATTCGGCATAAAATCTTTTGCTTATTTCATGCATTCAGCAAGGTAGATGGATAGAAACTATGTAGGTTGTCTATGATCACAGCGCTCTGGCGGTGTTTTTTGCAACTAAACCAAATGTCATTTCATAGTATATAAAAGCATATTGTAAATTAACTACAATGACGTTGATGTCCATACAACTTGCAAATAAGTTAAAACTGTAATATGATAGGCAGCACTCGTCGACATCAACCCATCGGGCGTCATTTAGAGATCTATTTTCGACTTTTAAATGTCTACATATGTGACAGATGTCAAAATAAACCATAGACCATAATAAGTTATATTTCAACTTTCTATGGTATAAGAATAAGCTGTCATAGTGGATGATAAAATAATTGTATTTTAATTGTAGAAAGCTTATAATCATTAGTAATTAAATTTAATCGCATTTTTTGCATCAAATAACGTTCGTTCGGACGCAGCACTGTACAACATAACCTCAACGGGTGACCACTTTTAGGATGTTCACTGTCAATACTTAGTGGAAAGGCGTTAAGTATATTAATGAAAACACAATATTCCTTTGTACTTCATTTAATATATCAGGACCGGTTTCGCTCATTGCGAGCATTGGCATTAGTTAAGTCCAAAGATAAGTTAAAACTTTTGAACCAAAGCGGGATTTATTTACTCAACTCAACTCACTACAATTCTTGTAACGCCAAATATATTGGTCAAACAGGTAGATCGTTTAATATTAGAATCAAAGAACACTTGAGTTCTGCTAAGAAAGGGGATGAACTTTCTTCATTTGGAAATCATCTGTTTCAAAACAACCACACCTTCGATATTGGTAGAAATTTTAAAGTTCTACATTTTAATAACAAGTCGGTAAAACTAGACAAACAGAAAATTCTGGAAATAAACAGATTTAAATTCCTACCTTTGACTTGACAACTTTTGACGATAATAATAAAAAATGATAAAGGTATACAAATGAACAGTTTATAAATCTTGGAAATTAATAATAGTATCAAGAAAAAATAATTAACAGTAAAATAAAATGTGTAACAGTCGTCAAATTTAATTTAATATTAAACTTCACATCGTCTTGTTAGCTAGGTTTCTGTGACTGCTTATCTGATCCCATACTTTAAAATCATTTATTGTTTTAGAAATACAAATGGTTGTGATAAAACCCTTTGTATCACAAAGCATTATGATAAAAATGATATGATTTGGTATTTTTATCTGGTATTTCTTTAACAATATAAACCGTGCAGGCTTTTAAAGTGTTACCTTCCATATTTATCAAAATTAAATCCCTTTTACACGCCAAGCTTCCTCATCCTCAGTAAATTTCGCACCAATTTTTCCAGTGTTGTGTAATTTTCATAGCATTTAAGTTTACAAGAAAAGCAAAAAAATATTTTACGGAGTTGCAGATTGAACAACATCAATAATTCTGTCATCAAATAAGCATTGATTCATTTTATCAAGTGTGAACGTGTTTAAATCAATCATTCTGCACTAAGTTTGACTTCTGTGTCAAAATTATTTGTTCAACTGTCATGTTGACAGTTAAAGAATTTATACACTGACCATAGACAATAGTTATTACTCCTTGGCGAATTCACGCAGTCGGCAGAGATTTCGTCGAATGCGTGAAATAAGCAAGCCCGTTGTCTATTTCACGCATTCGGCAAAATCTCTGCCGAATACGTGAAATCGGCAGTTTCACCGATTCGGCGTAACATATATAACCATTCCATTTTTTTTGCGAAACACCTTTTTAGGTCTCACAGAACACCAGTGTTCCGCGGAACATAGCTCTGGAAACCCTGATATAGAGGCTCTATTAGGGAGGTATTCGAAATGGAGTATTCGATAAGTATTATATAATAATTAGTCGAATTTCGCATAGAAATCGGCCACAGTCTTGTCTTTTCTTGCCACCTTTAACCCAATCACTTTTGAGAACACATTTTTCTTAGAAGGATTAAAGTTATTATTTTTTTTAGAGCACAAGTCCAGTTAATACAGTTAAACTCCATGACTCCGACTCCACAATTACACAATAAGTGCTAAATTCATAACAAAAAAAGAATAGATTGCAAAAAATTATATTTAATATTTAATTCACACTTATATATATATTATATTATGTATATAAAATATGAGGTCTACTTTGCGATTAAAAATAAAAATAAAAATAGATAGTGCATTTCTTTCTTTGTCTCTATCTGACGCAAATAATCGATATGCAAAATTGAAGCAGGGTTCATCACCAAATTGATATAATATTTTTTGTCGCGAGACGTGATATTGAAATAAAATCATTTTTTAAAGAAGCGGCTACCTTTATTTTGTAACATACATACTTGTTAGAAAATGAATGAATTCAGCTTCACCAATATCGAACAAAAGTTTCTGAGCACTGGTTTTATCATGACGAGTTGCAGAATGACCAAACTATCACGATTCATTAAAAGTCAATAGAATAATGCACAGCCTATTCCTTCACAGCGATACTCAACCTTTTTTCATTTGGGCCGCATGCTGGTTTTTGCTACATTACTTGGGTCGCAGCATATTAATAGCAATACGTAAATATACCATATACAATACATAATACAATGAAATAACATAAATGCATGTGCATACATTAAAATACAAATGTATCCAAAATACCCATTCGTCTAAGTATTGTTTTGCAAACAATAAAATATGTTTGAAAAAGCATCTGGTGATTGCGATTGCTTTGGGGCTCACATATAAACGTATTGGGCCGCAAGTTGAGTATAGCTGCTTAAGCCGGCGCATAAAAAATGTGATGGGCTTGGTCCCCAAGCAAAAATTAAATTTAAGTACCTATTCATTTACAAAAAAGGTTTTTCGTGTGAAATATTTATACATGTTGTATTTATAATATAATCCAAAAGGTGACCCTTTTCTTTGCCTTTGTAAATTTAAAGATAGTTCTTTATTTTTATAAATAATAATTCAAATGGGCTGCGAGTTGTGCATCTCTGATCTAAAGTCACACATTTTTTAAAGTTGTGATTAAAATTTTAAAATCGAATAAATTAGTAGTACAAAAAAAGCTAATATTAATTAGTAAAAGATTGATTAGAAACTTTTCTTGATGTTAGCGAATCCATTATATAAATCCCAGGGTGCTTACTCTACGCCGTACCCTTTACGAATTTACAGCCCTTACTGGGTTTATCTCGTAGTACAGCAGATGCTCAAACGATTGGCCGAAGTGTTTCAATTGCAGTTACCCAACACTTGGCTGATATGCATCACTGACCCGGTAACCAGGTGAGACACAACCAACGTAATTACAAAGTTGTTTATAATTATTTAATAATAAAAATGAATTTCTACAATGTTACTTATGACATTATCAAATATACATTTTATGTTTAAACTTTTAACTTATATTCGTGTACATACTTAACTTCAACGTTTTTAGAAATTGGTATGTTTTCAAAGCCTATTAGCTTTTAAAACATCGTCCTCAAATGTGTTGATTTCGCTTTTTTATGATACCTATTGGAGAGTAACCTTTTAAAAACATTTTGTCTTTTACTAATCGATAAACGCTGTCAATAAAAAACATTTCGTCGTCTTGCAGGAGAAAGAGATCAAGTGTAAAACAGTATACAATCAGCGGTGGGTTGCCAATACGTAAACAAGGGGCTCGCCTAATTCCAAAGCAATTCTCGGTGTTCTAGGGAAGGAGTGATTTTTTTTATTCCTACTATGCAATTATATGCAATACTTAAATAAGCATCGATTGTTACATAATACACTTTTAATATGTAACAATAAGCAATTTACCATAAACTTATCAATCTAAATGACCAAAAATGTACTACTGTGTATACTGAAGCTGTCGTAGATATTATAAGTCAGAAATTGCAGTGTTATATACTAATTTGATCTGAGAATATTTTTCCCTCTTAAATTAACAAGGGGCTAGCGCGAGCCCCTCCGAGCTCCTTCCAGCCCAGTCCTGTATACAATTGTTTTTACATTTGTAGGGTGAGGTATGTATTCCAGATTATTTATTATGGTCGTAAATTCTATGTTTTTTTTTAATTTAATAAATTCATTTGATCACTTTCTGTTGTGTGTAGAAAATACTTGCTTAACAAAAGAAAAAAAATCATATTGGTCTGTGAACTTACAGTTATAATTTAGTAATAAACTGACATGTAGGAAAACGTATTTAAAATCAATATTTTGTGACGAAGTGATTTATTATCAAAACCCTTTAACGATAGTAATATATATTTGCGTAGTCAAAACTATTATTAATGTGCGAAAATGATTAATATTAATATTGATTCATTCACCGAAAAACAGTTATAACTTTTATAGGGTGAATAGTAAATACTTCATGTGTTGATTTAATAAAAATAAACCTAATGATAAAGGATCAGTTAACCCTGAGATATTCTTTTGTTATAGTGACAAAATTAAGCATATGTCATAAATACTAAATGATCTGTCAACAAAATAACAAGGAAGCCAACTATGAAACTAAATAAAATATGGTGCCAGTGTTATATTTGAACAAACAATCTGGTCACCTTGTAAGATAATATATAAAAAAACTAAATATTCGAATAAAATTACACACTTACGTAAGTAAATATAATATAATACAAAAACTAGTTTCTGATAAGAGAGCGCCGAATTCTCTATCCCGCTTAATAAACTAAGCATATGGTAAACTTGAACTTCTGATTCAGTATATCGCGAATCCTCCACACATCAACAACTTGCTATTAAATTCGCAAAGTATATGATAGTAATTAAATACTAAAAACAACTTTTTTTCGGAATAAATCATCTTGTCTATAAACTAAATTGTGGTTCGGTTTTCGAATAAATTAACTTGTTATTTTTCTTAAAATTGTTCTAATAAATTAACTCATCCTTTTTCGCAAAATCGTTCGAATAAATAAACTCGTCCTTGCGGCTGTTTTTCAATACTAAAATACAATACCATTTACTGGACTAAATTTGATCAGTGATTTTTTGACAATGATTTCGAGACCGGTGTTCGCTTGTGCCAGGACATGGATCCCAGAGACAGCTCGGCGAGCGTCTTCAACAGTTGCCGTGGCTCCTGAGTTAAGAACTTCTGAAGATCTTGTAGGTATCGAGGATAGCTCCAAAAGAAAAATTCTCGACTATTCCAAGTACATCAGCACAAAGTCATCGCTCAGAGAACCTTCCATCACCAGGACTTTAAGTGAGTCGTTTGTCTTAACAAATTAAACTACCGGTAAATATTTGGGAATTTGTTGTAGGTAAAAGTTTCATACACATTTTTTATTAATAATATAATATAAACATAACCGGTTTTGCTCAGCGAGGAAATATATTCAACAAAGTTTCTAATTTTTTCTATGTCCTTGTTAGGTCAAATCCATATTTTGATTTGTCTTTAATTATAATACATACTATTGAAAAATCTATCACGCATGTCGATGGCTAAGTTCCTTAGACTCCAATTCCAACTAGAAATCAGTAGTTTTGAAATAAAGCTGACCAAAGCTTTGCCACATCTAAACTGAATTGTATAAAAGTGATCATTATTATTAGTCTCATCTTTCTAGTGAATCTTTCAATCATTTATCTCAATTCAATTCAGACTTATTACAATGTTGAAAGAACCGTAAAACAATTTTTCGAGTTGTATTTATATTAAGCTGAAAGAAGATTGTTTATATTTCATATTTAAACATCTGCCTACTATTGAGAGAAAACTAGTGATTTCTAGTTGAAATGTTTGGAGCAATTTAAGAGAGGTATTCGAGTATAATGGGTAATATAGCTTACAACATCAAATTGCTGTCTTATCGTTCTATGGAACTAGTCCATCGCGATATGATTGCAAAAACATAGTGGCTATTTTAATTTGAAATATAGTATAACTTTAATCAATAATCGAAATTCTCGTGTGAGTTCCTTCGCAATAAAACAGTAACAAACGATAACAAAGAAAATCGAATAGTGTAAAAAGTACTATAAATAATATGTTCGTATTATTTATCTGTACCTACTGTATAAATAATAAAAACGATTAATGTAATATGAGTTTGCGTCGTAGAATAACAAAAAAACACATGTGTCTGTTACATTATTAATACTATTAACGGTTTCTTTACGAAATCACTTTCTTTTGACAAGATAATCTGATAATAAACAAAATCAAAGGTAATACTTTCGATGGCTTCGGCGGTAACTTTGTGGAAGTTCATTTTAATAGAAAATTTAAATTAACTTTTATTATCCCCTCTTTGCTTCCCTTAAAAAGGAAAAATCCCAATCTGATTGATTGCGACTCATTAGTGTCATTATTTGTTTGCTTTATTTCGATTCTACACCCTTAACTTAAACCCTTAACTTAAACCCTACACTTAAAAGGAAAAAAACCCAAAACTCCATTTTGTAATTTCATAATTTTAAAATGTTAGAATCAATCTTGCTTCATTACTTAAGCAAACTTTGCGATAGTAAGTCTGAAGATGCCTCTGAAAGAGGCGAAACACGTGTCACAGTTAGTAACACAATACGTGGAATAATCAAAGTTAATTTAAATTTTCTATTAAAATCAAAGGTTTTTAGTTTATGAAACGAATGCATTGTTCGGACATTTTGTGATCTTTAGGAGGATAAAATTTTGTTGATTAGTGATCTCGAATTCTTGAGAATCAATGAGTACTCTTTCTAAAAGAGACAAATAATTTACCTCTACCTGGTTTTTAGTCAAACGATTTCTATTATGCTATTTTAGGTTTGTTTAATATCACCTGAAACGAGGGGGGTTTTACGCAATCAAAACGAATTTCACCCAATGAAATAACAACTAGGTGTCGAAATAAGTGTTTAATGATTAAAAAATGTTTTTGATTTTGAATAAACAAAAGACGAACGCAGTGTTTTATAGAATTGTACCAAATAAAAACGTCAAGACGATAGTGGACCGCTAATTTGCAGTATCAATTTAATGCAGCCGAAAAGCCGTAAAGCCGAAAAGCGGAGAGCCTTTGGCCTTGGAACTCGAACACGAGCTGCAGATCCTCAACCCTGTAAGCCTTTTCTTTCGTCCAGTGGGATTCTTACGCCCTGGACGGCTGTCGGTTACAAGAGTAAAATAGAGCATAAGAATGCTGATTAATCACAAGGAGAGCGAATAATTGACTGGGTTTGATCAGTGCTTCCCAACGTGAGGTGTGCGCCCGCCCCACTAGGGGGCAATGCGCAAACCATAAATACGTGTAACATTGTTTTTGTTTAGTAAAAGGCAGATTTTACGATTTAGAAGAAATCGGTTTCTTACGATGATAAACTGATGTAACCATGCCGTATCAAAAACAACTGTTAAAATGTACTAAATAATTAACCCTTTAAAACGCTACTAAGCATTAAAAAAATATAATGCTGTGGTTTTGTGTCGAGGACGAAACAAAATACCCAATTATGACAAACTCAGCACGACAAATTACTCTCGATATCACAAACCGTGGAGATTTTACGAATTAAATTGACTAAATTTGTACCTAACGTAAAAACTCTTCGCAGCTCACATCAAGCACAAAAGAAATACTAATTTGCATATTATATTCTTCCGAGTAATATAAAATATATATTTATAAAAGTCTTAAAATTGTATTGACCATTCATTTTTAAGCTATACAATTTTGATACTAGGGGGTGGCATGGTGATTTTTAAAGCGTTGATGTGTGGCATGGACAAATGAGGTTGTAGAACACTGGGTTATAGATTACATGTTACAGAAAATCTTGGAAGTTGTTTGTGATGACTATGTACTCAGCTAGGGCATCCAATCCCGGGATCCGGGATCCCGAAATCCCGGGATCCCGTTCAATTTTCTGATCCCGAAATTCCGGGATTGAGATGGCCGCGATCCCGGGATTTCGGGATTGAGAAATTTTGCGTAAATTCTCGAAATTTACACGAAATTGGGAAATCGGAGATTTCAAATTCCTCGATGAGCTAAAAAAAAAAAAAAAGAGCTTTTGTGAGATTCTGGGAAAAAGTATACCAAATCGGAGATTTCAAATTCCTCGGTGAGCTAAAAAAAAAAACGAGCTTTCGTGAGATTCTGGGAAAAAGTATACCAAATCGGAGATTTCAAATTCCTCGGCGAGCTAAAAAAAAAAAAAACGAGTTTCTGTGAGATTCTGGGAAAAAGTATAGCAAATTGAGGATTTCAAATTCCTCGGTGAAAAAATCTCAATCCCGGGATTCAAAATAAATCAATCCCGAAATCCCGGGATTGGAAAAAGGCTTCGGGATTGGATACCCTATACTCAGCTTATTATGTACAGTAGGGTTGTCAGAAGTCCCGATTAATCGGGACTCTCACCGGTTTTGAGTCTCGTGTACCGGTAACCCGAGCAAACCTTTCGGGACGCCCAAAAGTTTTTATGTTTTCCCCAAAATAATAAAATTTCACACGGTGCGTATGGACAATTTCCTAATATTGTGGTATTTTCTTTTTTTTTATTTCATTAAAATTGGGAGATTTAGGGGGTGATTTCAGATATGGTGACCAATTTTTGTATACAAACGTTAAAACACTTGAAAATATACTTAATGTATTGGATTTGGGGGCGATAATGCTAATGAAATTTTGGCGGGCGGCAAAGAAAAGGAAGGTTTAAAACTGGTTTTATTCCTATAAATAAATGATAAATATTAAAATTAAACCGAATCGCTGGGGGGGAGGGAGACCCGGTTTGACTTGCAAGAAATCTGACAAGCCTATGTACAGTGTTATGTCAAAGAAGACAAAGGATTGTACAGTAAATAAATATATGAACTACGAAAACAGCATAAATCATCTGAGAAAAGGTATTTTGACTCGTTGACAGTCCCTTATTTAATGATATACGATTTCTGTTTGTAATTTAATAACAAAATTAACTCTGATATGTTCTTAAAATATATTTGACATTTAGCATAAAGCTTTGTTGCCTCGTGTAGAAAGTTGCTTTTTTAGATTAAATTATATGATTTCCGCTATGTGTATTCAAATAAACACGTTCTCGTTTCTGAGGGTCGCGGAGTCAAACGTTTCCAAACTTGTCTATACAAGAGCAATCCGCAAAACGAAAGAATGTTTCATACTTTCAATAACATTGTTTGTAATTTTCAACATAAATAAAATATGAATTAGAATACTATTGTATGTATGCTTTTTATTCTGTACTGACTTGCCTAATATAATATATTGTAAAATACAGTGGAACCCCCAATTACACTACTTCGAATTACGCGCTGCCTTGAAATATTTGCCTCAAATCGCATTGTCGTTACTACGAGACGGTCGTCTGTGCCGCGCATACAGCCAAATGTTGGCTAGAGTCTGTGTATTAAACACGTGCCAGGCTATACACGTATAGCGGGCGATGTGTAGAATTTTGGCGCTCTTTGCATTTTATCATTTAGTAACTAAATATTTCCTCAATATTTTTTTTTTGCAAAACTAAGGGAAATCTTAGTTTTGCATTTTTTACGGAAAAAAACAAATCTCTAATTTTGTATGAGATTCACACCCCCAATTACACTACCCCGAATTACAATGTCCCGACTTTAGTGTAAATGGGGATTTTACTGTACATTCAATAAAATTGTCAACATGACTGCCCATCCCGTATACGTACTACTTACTAGGGCATCCAATTAACCGTCCAAAGCACAAACCGGTTTTCGGTTTATTTTCAAATAAATAAACCGGCTAAGCCGGAACTATTTTCAAAACACCAATTTTCCAAAACAAAAATAATATAGGGCACGGGCCACATGTGACCCTATTGAAGGGTTCGTGTGGCCCTTTTGAGGTTTTAAAATTTCTATACATTTTGCATTTTTTTAATATAATAAAAATAAATGATTAATTAAAGGATTTAAAAAAATATTAAAATTATTTGAATTGTCCGGTGTTTGTTTATTATTAATATAAAAATATCATATTATTATTAAGGTTTAATGTATTTATGTGTGGCCAATCAGAGACATTCATCATTTTATTTGGCCCCCCAAGTGATTTCAGTTGGGTATCCCTGTTTTATGCATTATACTTAAACCATAGTAAATAATATATACGCCAAGATCAACAAATGTATAACGCATACATCTGAGAAAATTATTAATTTAACAGGCCCAAGTAAAATTAAGCAAGGGGCTCGCGCGAATCGCTGCAAGCTTCCTCCAGCCCACCCCTGATTAGTACGAAATTTAATAAAATCTTTTCTTAAAAACATTCGTGTAATTAATAGAATCTAGCTAAATATAATTTTAAACATCCCAGATAAGTTAAGCATTCCTCATTTTTATATTCCAATTAAATTTATTTGTAAAAAAAAACAGGGAGTCCGTGGTGTGCTTAAACAGTGACCACTTGAATTAAATTAAAAATCGCATCTCAACTTAAACGCACTATTTATTTTTGAAAATTTCATTAAACGTTAATAAGTTACTTACAGCTTGGAAACCACTGATGTAGTTGACATCTACGAATTTTTAAAATATCTACAATATTTGCAATTACTGTTTTTTATAGCACTCAACAAATATTATAGTTAAAACATATTTGAATGAGAATATTATTTTCTGTGTCAGTAGGCAGTTTCATTTTTTTTTAAATAAAAAAACTCATATAAATATTTTGACGCATTTTTTTCAAATAAAAAAAAGCAAGATACATACATAGAAGTTATTGTAAATAAGATAAACCGGTTTTCTACAATATCAGTATTTGCGATATCAACAATTAAGTCACTATCTGGCTTCTGACGTCCAAAAATAAATAATAATATTTATCTTTATTTAAACATGCCACTTTTAATCATATTTTTTTTTTGTTTAAATTTTTAGGCGACTACAAACTTTTGTTGTTGATCGCGCATTCAACTCAAATAATGATATAGTGGCTAACCTCATACTGTTTTTCTGGACGTTTTCACATCTTATGAAGACTTATTTTTTTATTAATCCATCTTCACTCCTTATGTAATTCACATAGTTTAACTGAAGTTTTTCTACGACAATTGCTTGTTAATAAATTTATCAACCTCTTAATCGAAGAGAGTAGGGATATAAAGGATAGGGCTAGGCCAGTGGTCGGCAAACACATTAGTCAACTGAGCCAAATATCAACTATACTATGATTGAAATTTCTTATGCGAGTCAATTTTTGCCATTGTTATTTACTTGATTAGGGTACTTCTAATCTGGCTTTTGCTAAAAAGGTCCTCAATCTGATTGAGGTACGTTTGCTGAGATTGTCACTTTTTATGATCGAAAACTGCCTTCTGCGCGTGGGACACGAAGTTTATATTGTACTGTATGTAATATTTTGTGGAAGAGCCACACTCAAGAAGCCAAAGAGCTACATGTGGCTCACCAGTTGCAGTTTGCCAACCACTGGGCCGAGCTAAGAATAGTCAGTTGCGGTTCTACTTACTGGACTAGGTGGGCTCAAGCTGAAATTTTCAGCCATTTATTAAAATTTCACATTTTATTATGTATTTTCAAATTTAATTTACTACTCTTCTATTTATTATTACTATCTACTGATCTATCGACCCTTAACCACTTACCGGTCCAATTGATTTATACAAATGTTCAAAAAAGGATCACATATTTTTTATTATCCTCGAATATCAAACACAAGTGTTACATTTATAAAACATGCATATTTAGTGAAAGAATTCATTGTTTTTTTTAATGGAATTTTCCCGAGTTATATCGTGTGTCCGTTTTGACGACATTCAATGCCCGAGTATACTAGGGCGTGACCGGGATGAGGTTAATAGGCAAAAAATCATAACCGACAATTTATTAATTTTACAGAAGGTATTTTTTGAATTATGTTCGAAAAAGAATTGCTTTAGTGCTGTTAGTAAATAGTAATAAAATCACCAATTCAATTAATAATTATTAAAAAATGTTGGAAATATTCAGTAATGAGCTTTGCTTATTGTTTTTCTTGTTTGTTATTTGTTACTTTTTTTTCTATATTTATTTATTCCTTTTTGACTGACTATTTATTATTTTTTTTATCTCATGTACTTTCTTAAGTACATGAAACAAAAAAAAACTATGATAATTGTTGTAAAATTCACTGAGCATTGTATTTTTTCCTACAGTCTTGTATTATCTTTTTTTATTTTAAATAAATGAAAAACACATTTTTTCTCAGTTTTTTTCGATTGATTTTGTACAGTTTATAATTTAGACATAACGCAAAACAAAAAATAAATATCTATTTTACAATTGCTGTCAAAAGCATGGTGCAATGGCGTTAGCTATTTTTCCATTGTCATTTTTTTACAATGACTAAATGAGGACGAATGGCGAGCTCCTTTTTTTGTACTACCGTCTTCCGGGATATGTATGCCGAGGTATTTGAAGCTGTTGAAAATAATAAGCTCGCCGTTCGTCTATGAATGACTGGAGCCACACTTAACTCAATGCGGACTGTCTGGAACACACAGCTGTACACGATTAAAACCAAATGCCATTTGTTCAACACTTGCATTCTACCAGTACTGCTTTACGGTAGTGACAGCACCTGACGAAGACTCAGAAAAACCGTTTACTGAGAATCGAGAACAGATGCTTGCGTCGGATAATGAAGGTGAGGTGGTTTAATTTTGTGAGGAATACAGAGATCAGGGAACGTACAAGACAGCGCCCTGTCATATCAGTGGTTATGGAAAAATGTTGGGAACTGGCTGGGTTACGTGCTGCGGATGCCTCCAGAAAGTCTTAATCCTGCCTGCTTCTCTTTCGACCAGTGGGATTCTGGCGTCCCAGACGACCGTCGAGTACTATCCATAGGCTTAGAATTAAATGAACTTCCGATTAGATGATTTCCACTTATAGTGTAGCTCCCCATAGAACTCTTTTTGGCTACAATATTTTATTTTTGAATTAATATAAAAAATATACATTATTAAATATGTATTCTGTTATATTTTCAACAAAATCAAAAATCAAGTTCACTTTCACCAGTGAATACCATCTAATCCACAAGTGCAATTATTTTTAACCCCTATCGATGTACTCGGCGGAACTGAAAGATGCCTGCATGTCATGGGAGGAAGCAAAGTGATTGGCGGGAGACAGGGAAAGATAGAGATGCCCATATGCTCCACATAGAGAGTGAATATGGTCAAAGAAGAAGAAGATATGAAGACTATGATGACTTTGAATGATATGGGCCGTAAACTAAGGCTGCGGGCCTCTGTTTGAAAATTGATTAGAGAAAAAGCTAAAACCGGAAGGATAGCGAGAATTTTTTGTTAAATCAGTTATAAACTATTTTTTTATCTTATTATTTATTCTGTAATTAGGCTGTTATCAGGTGACCCCTAGAAGATAGCAAAAACGTTTTTTTCACATGCACGATAAAAGTGATTTACTGTATGATGTAAGTTGCCTTTTTCTACAATAATATTTGTGACGTTTCCAAAAAAATATGTTGTTCTAGCCAAAAAAAAAACCACTTCAGATTTAAAAAATGATAAATGATGATTTTTATATTTTATAATCTCGTTGACATTACTGATTTAACAATTATCAATTTATTTTATTATTCATATAAAAATTGATGACTGTAAATCAATATTTGTTTAAAAAACGACGAATTACTATAATATTATTTGTCAATAAATTAGTTGGTACATCCATAATATATATATATAATGTTGCGCCTTAAGAGGGATACCCTTTCCTGATTAATATGTTATTAAAATATGACAGAAGATTTAAGATGATTGATTAAATAATATTAACATATAATTAATAAGATAATAATTAAGAACGTGTTACCTGAGAAGTAATTTATTCAAAAAAATAATAGTCACAGCCAATGTTCCCTCTAAGACAAGAGGTTAGCTGCGCGGAAAATTCAAAGGCTGCGCGGAGGATGCGCGTACCGATCAAATATTAATTGACCAACTGTCTTGAAGTGCACGCCATCCCGGAATGAGTGCGCGGGGGCTTTCCAACTGATGCGCGGCCGCGCACGCGCGCAGCTTAGAGGAAACGTTGGACTCACAGCGGAAGTTCATCAGATCCAACAATAAAAGTAAAACTTTTATCGAGAGCTGCATTTAATCAACAACACAATTAATATTGGTGTAAATTTCAATTACTAATTTTGCTCATTCATAGATGTCAGAATTTTTCGAATTACTCTTCTGCTTAATAATACAATTGAATAATCTGTAAGCCTTTATTACTAACCATATTTGCTTTCAATGTGGAACATACAAACTCCTAATGGAGGTTCTCAACAGAAGTCTTCTCTAATATCTCCTTGTAACTACGTTGATCGACCTTTCTTTTGGTGTAGAGATAGGGCTATGACATATCTAGTTGTAAAGTTATCCATATCGATACGTCCCGCTTTTAGGATCGGATGCGTGTGAGGGAATTTAATAAATCACAGACATTCATGCTTTTAAACACAAATCCATAACTTGATCGAAAAATCAGTGTACGAAACTATCCGTACAAGGATTTGAGCCCAAAATATACACAACCGTGACACTTGACAACTGACCCCAACTGAAAATTCTCAACTTCTATTATATCTGAAAATTGCGGTAGTAATTTATATAATAGCAAGCATGAACCAAAACCTTTTAAAAGAAATAAATGCAACAGCAAGCTGTAGGGGTTAAACAGGATAATGGGAGCATAGCATCCACGTTATTAATATTGTGTTTTTAAAATAAATTTTAATTTAATAATTAAAACAACTGACTATTCTTAGTATTCCATAATATTAACAAAAAATTGAACCAGATTTACAGTTAATACATATTTTCAACGGTAACAAAAGTAATAGAAAATTTAAATTAACTTTGATTATTCCACGTATTGTGTTAATAACTGTGACACGTGTTTCGCCTCTTTCAGAGGCATCTTCAGACTTACTATCGCAAAGTTTGCTTAAGTAAGTCTGAAGATGCCTCTGAAAGGGGCGAAACACATGTTACAGTTAGTAACACAATACGTGGAATAATCAAAGTTAATTTAAATTTTCTATTAAAATGAACTTCCACAAAGTTACCGCCGAAACCATCAAAAGTAGTAACAAAAGTAAATCAAACAAGAGTATTTATTTATATAAAATCCTAAAACACAAGATAAGTAAACAAAATTAAGTAAAATATTCACAACCAATGAGGGAAAACAATGTGATATATAACAAAAACAAGAAACACAGTCATTTTTGGTCTATTAGTAAAAAAGACACCACTGAGGATAGGATGTAGTCTTATTTTTCGATTGCATGGAATATTGTATAATTGTAAAAACAAAATGTCTAAATTGTTGAATGTCCGGATGTCTGGATGGAACCTTTTTATTGTTTTCAGGCAATACGGCATCTTGAAAAGTTTCTAAAACAATTGTTGTTATTCACAAATGTTTCTATCTGATATAAGTACTGACCTAGATTTGTTTGTAGATGACTTTGCTTTCTTAAACAAATTTCTTATCTTAGTAAAAGTAAATAATGTATTTTACAACAATAACTAATAAAATTATATGATAGGAACTATTACAGTATATCAATAGAAAGAATAATATTGTTGATATAAACTTTAAATTAGTAAACACGATGGAGTGAAGGTATAAACACAATGTTGATTTATTAAGACGAAAACTAGAAAGGTACGATCAGCGGTTGATTACCCCATAACTGCAAGAAGCGCGCGCTTGGGGCCTCCAAACCTTTGGGGGCTGAATAAGCTTAAATTATTTTTACATGGATACTGTTATAATACTGTTATCTAAATAGCATAGCGTCCGAATTGCATTGTGCCTGGGGCCTCCCAATTGCTAAATCCGTCACTGGGTATGATATCTGAAAAAAGACAAGTAAATATAATGATGGTAGAAACGTATAAAAACCATTTTAGTATTTGTATGCTAGCGGTACTTTTAATCACAGTTTAGTGCGTCAATATGATGACATTCTCGATACCAAAAGAGTGGTAATTTGACATTTAGCTTTAAAGAAAGTTTTTTTTACGAGGAACAACTTTCCCCTTTAGGTTTTAGCTTATTTTATAGTACTTAACGGGATATAAAAAAGTACTCATTCAGAATAAAAAAAAAAGATTCACTATGCATTGTAGGGTTTAGATAAGAATATATTAGGAATATGACCGAGTTCATCGGCAAATGATTCAGAGCAATCGACCTGTAGGCTGTCCCTTTATTACAGCATAACACAATAATTATGAATTCAACATAAACTATAATATTTGATAACTGATAATGATAACTCAATTCACATTGTATGTTTGTTAACTTGTTCATTACAGTAACGTATGGTCAGTAATAATTCAAGAACTTGTTTACTAGAAGATGTTGTTTAGTAATAATGAATATAAAGTGCTGATTCTGTTGTCTTTGAAACATAATAATTACATACATAACTTGAATGGATTAAAATAATAAAAAATAAGTTGCGAGCATTTTTTTCAATGAATTACGATTGGATTTTTTTTAAGAAATCAACAAACAGTAATTACTTCCTCATTCAGTCAAGAAAAAAATAATAATTTATTGTAGTTTTTATGGAAGCCTTTGGTGAAATTGTATATCATAGTAATAATTTCATTGTCTTGAACATTGTCAACATTCAATAACATTCAATAACATTAATTGTCAACAGTCAACACTATCATAACATTAAAATTGATTTAAATTAATAAATATTAATACCAATAGATTTCTCTTTAACAAAAGCTTAACACTGATTGAATAGTAAAATATATATAATATAAAATTATTATAATTCAATAGATCAAAATATATTTGGCATTGTTTCTTTGGCAAATAGTTATTGAATTACTTTGAGTCACTCCAGATGAACGCAGAGAGAAAAGTCTTTATAATCAAGATCTCAAATTTAAATTGAAAATTTCTATATTGACCTTTCCGGTACTTGAACCCAGACAAATAATAAAGTGATTGTGATTAACAGTGAACACTAACCACTGAAAAAGTTGAGTGAACCTATGACACGGGTGCCAAAGCTGACATTTTAGAAAATTTGGCTGGCACGAGAGCTATGTACAGACTTAATGGAACGTAGAAGAAACATCAGATACTGTTGAAGAAAAGTTTTCTGCAATGTTTAAGCTTTTTTTTGCATTATTATTAGCCGCCTGTCAAGTGGTCAACGTCGTTGGCTTCAGTTACGGAGGTCACGGGTTCGAATCTCAGTACGGACAGTTTTATAAATTGATTTTTAAATCGATTTATGAATTTCTGTTCGAAGGCATCGATGTATGTGATGTCTTGAATTCCCCCTCCCACCCATCCTATCCCATGAACGAGGCGTATAGAGAGCGATTAGCTAACCACTAGTCCTGTCTTAGCCCTTTCCTTCTATTCCTACTCTCTTTGGAAAAAGAGAGGTTGAGCTACTGAGTAACAAGCAGTTCTCGTAGAAACACTTCTGTTGAGATAAACTCCATTAGGAGTCCACATGCTCCATATTGGGAGCGGACATGGTAAAAAAAAATAAAAAAAAATACAAACTTAATATTTGGAAATTTTTGACACGCTCACGTAAAAAGGTTCACTACCACTGCATTAAGCCATATAGTTTGACTAGTTGAAGCACAATCTGTTGAGAGCGCAATTACGCAATTGAGAGACTGAAGTATGTGACTAACATATTGACCTTGACAATAAAATGTAACAAACACTTATTTTAAATTATCTAAAAAAATTAAAATCTGTAGTATTATTTAAGTCTACAGAATGTACATGTTTAAATACAATATTTGTACAAACCAATTTGATATCGAAAATTATTAAACAAATTGTAATTTCCCAATCCTAATCAGTCATGGATGATATTTATGATAAGCTTGAGTAAGGTTATCGATTTTAGGATCAATGTATGCATTTATTCTCTATTTTATTAATTTGTGTATTTAAGTGTGTGCAAAAACACTTGCTGTTTCAGCGTACGAATTTGTTTTGTGTTATGATAAACATGAAAGATTCATAGCAGTCTTTTAGAAATATATATAATTCAGGATTGTGAAATTATAGTTAAGATTTATTTTAAAAAGTTATAAGAATGTGGTATGGTTTTGACTGCTTTACTTAAATATACTAATAATTATCATGCATAATCGGTTTTTTAGATTTTAATTACAACCTATGGGCAGTATTCTGATTAATCAATAAATAAGAGGGGATGTTAGGAATATTCTAAAATTAGCCCTATTGTGACAGTGGTCAGTGCAAATTATCTATTTCAACAAATCTGCGTAAAACAGGAAACAAAATTAAACAGTAAATAGAGAAAAAAGAGCAGGCGAATGGGGTGGGAATAAAAAATGTGATGAGCTTGGGCGTGTGGCATTTAAAGTAACAATTGAATGAGTTTTTTTTTAAATTTCGTAATTTCTGTGACATACGGAAATGTTCAAGTATTTTCCTTTTTCCTTTGTATCATATTATGTGAAACGTCTTATAGTGCATAAGTGAATGTATTTTTTGTTTGATTTTATAAAAAAATGTGAACATGCAATGGTACGGCATTGTTACTAGAAAACATGCAAATTGTATCTAATGTACTGTATGGAAATATTTCAGCTTCAACACAAAGGCTGATTGTCAGTGCAAAGAATAATAATAGCATTAAATTTGACAAAGACTATGTTTATTTGACATTTCTCAAATGTATCTACATAATTATAAAAAAACGATTTGTTATGCTTATCCTATAAATATGTTTGACTTATTTATATATACGTTTTTTATCATAGCTTAAAATTAAACAATTGACTATTATCATATTATTTTGTCTTCAAAAACATATTTTTTTGACCTGACACTACAATGTTTTATCTTTTTATAAACATGTTTGAAAAAATGAATTGCAAAACTATTGTGATTGAATATTTGCATTATTTCAGATCATTTAGGTTTAAAATATTTTTCATGTAATCAATAACTCATTTAGTAAATACTTACTCAGCTGGATTTGAAATGTCTGATAGGGTCGGGATCGCAAATACGTGACATGTGGACAAAACTTATTTCAGCATTCTCAAACTCTCAAATAAAAAAAAATATGGACCACGCTTTTACATATTGAGTTTGTATCTTAAAAAAAAATAAACTTTGACAGTCGAGCGACAGAATTGGGCAGTAAAATATAGCCAAATTGTTGCATTTTAACATGAAAACATTATTTAATTTTAGATTTCGACTGAAGGTGCTTGGTGGAATTTCAATATTAAATTTGAATCGATTAAATTATGTACATTCACACAGATTTTGTCAAAAATTTTATATCGGGAAAACCTAAAGGACATTGAAGACCAGAGTATCAGAACACATGGCAGCCTTTAGATTGAAAAAAGACACGTCTACTTTTGCTAATCACTTAATTTCGGAAAAACACATGTTCAATCAGGAACAAGGGATCAAAATGTTACATCCAAATACAGAGCCTCATAAGCTCTTTTTCCAGGAAATTTTAGAAATAAACAGAGCGCAATTGAACAGTCTTCTAATTTTAAATGAAATATTAAACATGCCTGGGTCGCCACTGTTATACCCTATATAAATATAGTCATAAAACCTTTTCCGACAAACAAAATAAATATAATTCTTAAAACCACTCACTACTCAAATCTGTGGGCATTCCCATGGGCTTATCCTTTTTGCCAACAATAGCTTTAAACTCAGTGATGCATTTATTTCTTATATAAGCACGAAACATTCATTTGCTAAGCGTCAGTTCAAGTTCAACCGTGCACTTGAACGCCTGAAGATTCCGAAAGGCGAAACCCGGGTCGTTAATGACAAAATCTGTGTGAATGTGCATAATTTGAACGATTCAAAAGTGAGAACATTATATTTTAAAAATAAAATGCGTTCTTTCTTCAAAAGAACTTTCACATGTTTATTGAAATAGCATTTATATAAAATATCCTTTCTTTGTTATTTCAGCTGCTCTTTCCTACAAAGCTGGTAAAAAATTGATTTCTTTGGCGGAGGGTATGCCAAATGAGTTGATATTCCCATTTGAAGAAATGAACATTCGACTCAAAGATGGAACAAACATCCTTTTGGAGGGAAAAGAACTCAACAGTGCTCTGCAATACATACCATCACAAGGGTAAGTCTTCATGACAATGGACTTGTCATTCACTATGCTAAATTAACAATACCAACAGCCATAATCTTTTGCCTGGAATTTTGTGCTTGTAGCCCAGAGATCAAATCCCGAGCCGTATAAGTACTGATTTTTCTATTTCACAAAGATCGTATGTTTCATTATATTTTTCAATACAGTGAAACCCCCTATTCTACGTTTTCCATGGGACCGTAATAAATCAACGAATAGTGCGGGAAATCTTCAAATAATACCAATAGATGTTTAATTTTCAAACAATATAACTTAAAATAATTTAAATACATAGTCAGTTGCCTATTTGTAGTTTGGTACTTAAATTTTGACAAACACCCTTCAAACTCACGTTCTTTTCTAGATTAACTTTTTTTGCTATATACATATGTCGACTCGTTTTTCTCCTAGATTTTTTTCAACGCCTTGAATTGTTTTAATTTTCTCAGTAAGAGTTCTAGTTTTCTTCATTTAGGCATTTTAGTTTTGACTTTTGAGTTAGAAAAATTCTCGCAACCAGATGCAATGTAGGACTATTAATGAATGAATAAAGAAATATACATATGTAACAAAAACGGTCAATCAGGAAAGTAATTGGGACAAGACGATAATATTTAGATGATAGATCGAGGAAATCGCTAAATCGGTGAATGATTAACGTGGAATTATTAAACATTGTTATTACGGGTCTTGGTCGAGTAAAAAATAAACGATCCATGCAATAAAACGAATATAGCGAGAACAGAAGATCAGGGTTCGAGAGAGGTAAAACTATGTATAAGAAATATTCAACGAAAACGGTCAATCGAGATAATATTTTTGTCCAAAATATTTAAACGATACATCGAGGAAAACGGTTAATCGGGGAACGATTAATGCAGGATTTTTACATTGTTCTTATGGACGTTTGGCCGAGACTATGAAAAATAAACGAGAACGGTAGATCGAGGTTCCACTGTATACGATTGCTTAATTAATGAAATTACTTGAAATATGAAAACAGAACTTGTGACATCATCCTTCTTTTGATATCCTCTCCAAAAAAAGAGTTTGGGTGATTTTCTCAACCGCATTCGCTCGAAATAAAAAGCCTATCAACTTCTAATGCAGTATCTTAACTGTTGCGAAAACTGGTTATGATTCAGTAGCTCAATCTCTCTTTTTTTTGGAGGGAGAACGGGAGGAAGGATGGAGCTAGAAGCAATGTTCCCTCTAATTTTCGGAAGGTTTTGTGCACAAAAGACATTCGCTGTGCAACTTTGACCAGAAATAAAAAGATTTGTGTGCCACATAACGGTATTTAGACCTACTAAACGAAAAGGTTGATTTTTAATCATGACAATAATTAACAACAATATTAAATGACAATTAATTTATTCTGGAGCTGATTTAACTCTTGTGCGCTCTGTTGTAATGTATGTGAGCCCGCTCGGCGAGTTGTGTGCACCCGCACACGCGCACAGCTTAGAGGGAAAACTGGCTAGTAGAAGACTTGTAGTTTGCCAATATAACTATTTATGCCAAGTTTTAGCAATATAAAGTGTTTGAGGGAATCTAGACATGAAAATACCAGCCTTTGAACATAAATATATAAATTAAATAAAAAATCAATTAATGAATATTTACATACTGGGATTCAGACTTGTTAAGAGGATAATGTTGACCACTTTGCTATAGGCTTAGAACATTTGAATGAGTTACCAGCAATAAATCTTTGTTGAAAAATAAACCTACCTACCACTCAAAATACTCAATTAAAAGTATGAATATGTGGTCAAAAAACTATCATAGTTGAACTTAATTTATTGTCATATTGTATTCTATTGAAAAATTGTTGTAAATTATTATGCTGATTGGCCGTAATATTTTTTATAGATTACCGAAGCTTGTGAAAACATTAAAAGACTTCCAAAAGCTGGTCCACAATCCCCCCAACTGGGAAGAGCGAGATCTAGTGGTGACATCTGGTTCACAGGACGGCATCTACAAATCTGTTGAAATGCTGGTCAATATTGGTGACACTGTATTGGTGCAGAGCCCTCTTTATTCTGGAACAGACATTGTTGTAAGTATATAATGTTTCATTTGTTTATTTTTATAACGAAAACATTTTATAAGTCAACGAATGACAGTGTTATCAATGCATTTATTGACCGTCAACTCACCACGCCCATTGTCAAGTTACGTCTTTCATTTAATTATAAAATATATGATAGTACTTAAAAGTCTAAGAAAAAAGTTTTACCATTTTACTAGTTGGCTAATTTCACTTCTAGTGGGCCCAAATTTACGATTCTGTCAAAAAAAGTAAGTAAAAAACATATCCTTGACAAACACCTTTAGATGTTATATTTATTTCACCAGCACACAATCATAACTTAATCATAAGTAAATAGATAGATTTTTCAAATATAAAAGTCTGACGTTAGTTTGGCGAGACAATATCAAACAAAAAAGTAATAAATTTTTTTAAACACACTTTACACAGTCAATATTGTCTTTAGTTTGTGATAACTGAAATTTTTCATTTATGCAAAGTCATGCAAAACATTCTAATTATTAAAAAAATACTTAATTAATATGTCATATTCGGTAAACAGATTCTTACATACAACATTTACCCGAGCGTGAATCCTCCATACATAATATTCCATATACGACTTCTCTGTACAAGAAATATCCGTACACAGATTCTTCTGAACAAGAGTCTTCCATTATGAGAAAACTCTGAGCACAGAATATTCTGAACAATACTTTTTTTTTATCAAAATTATGGTTTTAGTTTAATGTTAAATGTCTTATGTCATCCAAATATTTATAAGGTTGGTAACTAGTTAGAGATTTAACTATATGCATGATCTCGATGTTCGATTTCGAATATTAGAAATATTAATACGTACAAAATAATCTGTGTGTTGAGTTTTCTATGTACGGAAGTTTCCGTGTACGTAATAGTCATGCTCAGAAAAATTGGTGTTTGAAAGAATCACTGAACCGTCATAGTCCTGAAGTAAACTGTATACTTGTGTTTGCTCTGAATGCGATCATTAAAACATGATTAAACATTGCAATACTAGTAATATGCTGTTTAAAAAACAACAGCGTAATTATTTGTATATGTAAAATATTATCATAAAAAATTTTCCCAAAGATCTCACCGCACTGAAATATTACATTTTTATTAAGCTCTCAGTCAGATGTTTTGTAGATAATATCATAAAAACTATATAGATATTGAAATTGTCAAAACAATATCAGTCAATGTATAATTGTGATGTCTTTTTATTGTGAAAAGAAACAGACAAAGTATGTATGTCACGACAGCAATGTGCTATGCATTGAAAAACAATAATACAGATAGTACATGAAACAAAAAATGTAAGCAAAAACAATATTTTCATATTACTCACCATATTAACTTGCTCTTAGATAACGAGTTAATCTGACTCTCCCACAAAAAAGCTTTAACAAAGGTAAATGTTACTGAGATGTAAAAAAACCTACTGTGAGATTTTTTGTAGAATAAACTTTGTGACTTAACAATAAACTTGACAATCAACTGTTTTTTATGTCATTTATTCATAAGTTAATCTCGAGTGACTTTTCATGATGTTTATCATATACGATTTCCCAATGAAAAATATTTGTCGCATTAGCATTAGCTGTGATTTCATGCTTTGTGCAAAAAAGTAGTCTACCACAACTTTTTAAATCAAAAATTTGCTCCTAGTATAAATATATTGGATACTTATGATAAAGAGCAACTTGTAAATATAAAATTATTTATTAACTTATTATTGTAAACATGTACAGTTATCAATTTAAGTGGTTCAAAAACAAACTTTAAATAAACAAATGTTTGGAATGCCACCTGGTAATTTAAATTGTAGTCTCACAGTTTTACTTTTATAAATCAGCATTGTAAAAAACTTTTTTTTAAAGGTTACATAAATAACGATAAATGATAACAGCATTGAAAACATTCCTTCAAATTGTTAACTGTCCGTTTCATCAGTCAAAACAATAACATTTCATTTGACCCTTTAAGCACGTACAATGCGCACAACACGAATATCATAAGCAATGCTATTTTAACACGCATTTAAGTAAAAGTTTACAATTTTAATCAAATAACTTGAGTTCTATAAAGGTTTGATTTAAGGATACTTTCTATCGTATTCTTTTAACCCAAACAAAGTTTCCACCTTCTTCTTCTTTAACCTCTTCCCGGTCACACCCGAGTATACTCTGGTATTGAATGTCGTCAAAACGAACACAAAATATAACTCGGGAAAATTCCATTAAAAAAAAAACAATGAATTCTTTCACTAAATATGCATGTTTAATAAATATTACACTTGTGTTTGATATTCGAGCATAATAAAAAATATGTGATCCTTTTTGGAACATTTGTATAAATCAATTGGACCGGTAAGTGGTTAATGGGACCTGGCGACTAACATGGCCATTTCTCCAGCTTGTTTTCATTTCAACTTGACTGTAAAGAGTCAATTGTTGCTTTTTAGTTCATTGATAACTGACATTTAATTTGTTTGTCTACCTTTCCACTTGACATAGTAAATGACTCACTTAAGCGTGAATTGAATACTTTGAGTCAATGTTCTCTCCATTTATCCGATGTATCAAGCAAATAAATGACTCGCGGTTCCAAATAATTATATTTGATTCTCCTCAAGTCATTTGTAAGTGGGAGAAAGCATATGAATAAAGATTCAAGTCTAATTGGATTCTTAAATTATCAGAATCTGAAAAATTGTACTTTTTGAGATACCAGGTTGTGGAAAATTACCGGCGATATTTTGTATGAAGTTCGACTTACAGCCAAAGTTCAGGAATGTAGCTCGGTAGTAAGTCGAGGACTACCTGTATGGAAAATTTTGATGGAATGCTTACAAACCTTGAGTACAACAAACAATTGCTTAAGTATTATTATATATACAGGTCACAAACAGCAAAATATAAATGGTATACAATGGGTTACTATGTGGGCCTAAAAGCACTGTTATAATACAGGTTTTATAATTGTAAAATCTATCCTATTTCAGATGAAACCTTACCGACCGAAAATCTTGGAAGTCAAACAAGACAAGTACGGCTTGATGCCCTCAGATTTGGTGGATGTTCTGCAAAAATGTAAAATCAGCCACCACGCAATGCCGAAGATTCTTTATGTCAACCCCACAGGAAATAATCCCACTGGAACCGTCATACCTAATCCCCGAAGGCAAGAGATATATGACATCGCTTGTGAATATGACCTTATCATTTTGGAAGATGATCCATACCATTTCATGCACTTTGTTGATGTAAGTATTTTTATTATATAAATAGCTTTTAATCCACTAAGCCAGGAATAAATTTTTAAAAAATACAATTAGTCTGTTTTGATAAATTAACCACTTGAATACCAAGCGGACACATGCAAGTCCGGAACATATGCAAGCAAACACAGATGTCCATGACATTCAAAAAAATTAAATACTTGGTAATCTAATAGAATATAAGCTATGTTTTGATGTATATGTGTAGTGCTATCTATAATGAGTCTATATAGGTTTTTAAAATGTCAAATTCGAGTGTATATTAGGCAAAATTATTTTTCTCAAAAACACGCAGTATCTCTGGGACATATTAATGATTTATTTGCGCGGTATTCAAACGGTTCAAAACTATTTGTAGGTAAGTATATCGACAGTAGAAAGGAAAAAGAACGTAACCCACAGTTTTTTCAAAACAGCTTTTTTCGATAATCACAATGTATGAAACTTGATACACGTTCCATCAAAAGGATGTAAGCTGCAAATGCCAAATTGATATCTAAATTTAGCTTTTAAGTTTGAAAAAAGATGAGCTTGTGAAAATTGAAACCAAGAAAAAAGACAAATTCTTTAATTAATATTAGATTACGTTAATTTAACTCCATCTTAGAAGTCTCCATGCACTTTGAGGTTGTTTATATTTCATTATTTGCACATGAAGCAAAATCATCAAAACACGTTTTTGTGCCTCATGTAAAATTTGCTATGTGTGGGCTACGTCTTTTTTCCTTTCCACAGTCAATATATAAATATTATCTTCGATTTAAAATTTAAAACTATGTGGATTTAGGTATGTGTAATCAAAACACTCAAATATTGCTTTTTTGTTTACAAACTTTAACTACGATATAAGAATAGTCATATAATTTAGTAATTCAGGTCCCATAATTTTTCATCATAAAGTTAGAGTTTTGAGATTTTTAATTGACGGTAGAATATCTACAAAAGCATTGACCATTTTAAGTGTTTTGTGATATTTTTAGCTAATAAAGATCAAATTTTGCTTATTAATTTCAGGAAGCACCAAAGTCTTTCACCTCTTACGACGTGGAAGGCAGAGTTTTGAGGTTTGATTCGTTGTCGAAAGTTTTGAGCTCCGGTCTTCGATTGGGATGGGTGACAGGTCCAAAGCCGCTGATCAATATTATTGAACTTCACATGCAAGCATCTTATCTACATAGTTCCACATTAAACCAGGTAGGCATAAATTGACATATTTAAAAACTAGTTGGAGCTGATTTTGAGGATGATTTTGCAGGTTATTCATAAGACAACATTTCTGATTGATTTTGATGAAATTATTAGAATAATTCCATCAAAAACTTATGCAAACGATATCCACAATACAGGAATTATTAAATTATTTACATATCCTGTCCTACCGTGTGATATACTATTTAATTATTTGAAAATAAAGTGTATTGTTTCAACCTTTTATTTTCACTGGATTACTGCCACAGACGAGATATCTCGTCAATAAATAATTTAATTAATAATTGCAAATTATAGCCGGCGTGCTAGGTAATGTTCCCGCTAAGGTGTGCGCGTGTGCGCGTGCACACCTCCCAAAATGTCCCCACACACATTTTTCTATCCCCGCAAAAGGCAGCACACAGAAATATTGTTAAAATAAGTTTGTTTCACCAAATTTTTATATTTGCGGACATTTTTTATTTTGCTGAAAATTTACCGATCACAGAATTTGATGGTCCGCACACACAATAGAAAAGTACAGGGAACGTTGGTGCTAGGTACAGACACACTTTTTTCTACGGCAGCCAAAAGGTTAATATTTAATATGTTGGCAACACTCAGGCTTGTACCTGAGACAGTGGAAATAATGAAAATTCATAGAGGTAATGTTGTTAACTGGTCTGTCGAGTTCACTGGTTCGAATCTCAATATTGGCAGTTTTATAAATCGAGTGTATCGAAAGCAATTAGTTATCCACTAGTTCTGTCCTAGCCTTATCCTTCTACCCCTATTTTCTTTAAAAAACAGAGTTGAGCAACTGAATAACAAGTAAACACTTTTAGTGAGATAAACTTCACTACAAGTTCATATGATGACAAATAAAAATAAATGGAAAAGACGTTTTTCATTCTACGGATAGATGTGTGAATCTTTTTTATTGTCGTTTCCATATTTAATATTTTTTTATTCCTACCTGTTTTGCACTTAGCTTTTAAGCTAAGTGCAAAGATAATTTATTATATAATGCAAATACTATTTTTAATGTATAAGATAATTTATGAATCACAATCATATATTCCAATAATGAATAACTATAATAGAACTTTAGATAATAACAATATTACTGAAGGATACTTTTTATAAGTTCCACGAAATACAAGTCAATATATCGTTATATTTACGTCAGCCGATGATAAAATAAGTATTTTTGAATAAAATCAAATTTATCATCGTTTTATGACGCAAGTTGTGTAATACTGATACTGTTTTTGACATAACATACTGATTTTGACCCATCACCAAAGTTTATCTGGTTATAAATGAGAAACAAATAGTTCTTAATTTTTTTCATTTGTTATGTAAAAGTTTATCACTCTCAAATCACGTATAAAATAACCCAACTGTTACTATCAAAATGATAGAATAAATAAATGGTTAATCTTTCTCATCAGTCATCAATTTTTGAAAGTACATACCAAAAACTTAATCAGTTTGACATTTGGGTTTGTATGAGTACATTGCTTCAGAACATTCACTGTATTGTAAAATATTCTTTCTCTCGATGAATAAGCAACTAAATGAGGGACCTAGTATTATAACTTACATTATTCAAAAATCGAGTTTTGAGAACATTGCAAATATAGAAGCTCAATTTTGGGTAATTATATAAAATGTTATACCTATATTACCATAAATATTTATCGTGAAAAGTAGAACATTCTTAAGATGCGAAAAATACTATTCAGGGCCGGCTCGAGGGGTTTTACGACTGTGTGAGAACTAAATAAGTGGATAGTACTAATGTCTTAATGCAGTGCCTCTGTGCGCCGCACACTTTGCACACGCTACAAGCCGGTCCTGATACTATTACACTGTTACAATTGGTTCTTTCTAGCCGTTCGTTAAAAAATGTGATCTTAGACAATGATAGTGATCTTTGGCCGTGGTTTTAACAGTGTATATCACAAGTAAATTTGGAAAGATTTGGATTTTTTGGGCTTATCTAAATAATATCAAAAATGGATATTATGAGTTTTGATACCATGCATCTTAAATATTAAAATTACCATTGGACAGTGTAATCTGTGAATGTTCACACAATTCCCAGAGAAAGAAAGTCTGTGCATGTTTCTTTATATGTGTATACTGTGTTATATTGTACACACCTTCGGCAAACACGCCACAGTTGTTAGCACTCACTGCAGATAGACAGACAGAAATATATATATAGTGTAATTACCCATACATTTTACGCCTACGCTCAGGTAAATCCAGGACGCTATGCGAGAAAAGCAACATCAAAATACACCAGATGAAAGGGAAATTGGAGCTCGGCACCACCAGCCCCAAAATTTTATGTATAGATCAAATTTTACCTATGCTTGAATATCCACCTAGTAACCTTTAAGCATCTCTATGAATCAGTCATACTGAAATACTATAATTTTAATGGTTGTCACCCTTGACGACGTGGTGATTGGGAAGTCTTTTGTTTTTTTTGTCAGTGGTACCTTCTAGACCAGCCATACACAACCTGCGGCCGCATGCGGCCCAGTAAGCTCTTATGTGCAGCCCAAAATAATTATAGTCACCAAATATTTTACATGCAAAAACCGCAGTACTGGCGTGCCGGCTCGACTAGTGACTGTATTTTATGTCAAATTAGTCGCTAGTCGCGACGCCATTGTACATCATACATACATACATATGTATGCAGTATAGTATGTGCTATATATTCAGTTTACTATAAACATGTTTCGGCCCACCGGCCCGCAAGAAAAAAAGGTTGAGTATGGCTGTTTTAGACTCTAGAGTTTTATAAACTAATAGAGGTCTGCATGGACCGAAATTTTACAAAATTACCCGGTCCGAGCCCGAAAGACTCAGGCCCGACCCGGCCCGGACCCGGAGTGTAATACCTCACATGTTACCCGAAACCAACCTGAAGCCCGGATTTATACTCTACAGCCCGAAAAAAACCCGTTTTTTACAAATTTACAACAATTTAAAATTCTCTATAGAATTGGTAATAATTAAAATCATCATGGCTGACTTATGACACAAACATAGTCTATATTAAACATAGTAAATATTTTTCTGAATAATAAATTCCTTAATAGAAAATTTAAATTAACTTTGATTATTCCACGTATTGTGTAACTAACTGTGACACGTGTTTCGCCTCTTTCAGAGGCATCTTCAGACTTACTATCGCAAAGTTTGCTTAAGTAATGAAGCAAGATTGATTCAATTCCTTACCCGGGCCCGGCCCGAGCTCAAATCTCAATTCCCGAACTCAGCCCGCGGGCCAGTGCAGACCTCTATAAACTAACTACAAAACAAGTGTTTCATTTTCTTACATAACAATTCTAAAACATTGACAAATAATACAAAAAGTGCCCCACTAGAAGAATGGACTTCTACTCATTGTTTGAGTAGTTGCAATTGTAACATGTACAATATTATATAGAGAAAAATACATTTCTTTTCATCATAACAACTGTAATTCATTATATTATATTTTTATAAATAAGCATGCTCTCAATATGAACCAAATAAACACTCAATGTAGTTTATCTCTATAGAAGTTGTTCTACGAGAACTGTGTTACTTTGTAGCACAAACTCTTTTTTCCAGAGAGTGTTAGGATAGAAAGATAGTTAAAACAGATCTAGCGGCAAGCTTATGACACTTGTTATGTTTTAATTTTAGGATCAGACAGGTGGGAATGAATTTAATTGTCATGCCTTTAAACATATAGGCCCCAGTATATATTAGTGATAAATAAAATTCAATTATGACAAATGTTCAAATAAATAATTCGTATAATGCGTTATTACATCTCTTTTTTAGCGTATTGTGATTTCAAAACGCTACTGCGTCATAATGTTTCATTCACTTCTCCTTCAGATTGTTTTCATAATTATTTTAGTGAACCATATGACTAAATGTGAAAGCGTTGATTGTTTTCTATGATGAAAACTGATGATTTATGTTGTAATAATTTTTGCTTGAATTTGTTTTTCATTCAAATGACATCACTATCTAATCAAAAATTAAGAATTGAAATACAAAATTTCCCTCTTTTATCTCTCCAATCCAATTAAAATCATAGCGCATATATTTTTTTTGTTGCTCAATCAGATCAATCAGATCAATCAGAACAAATCGGAAAGGGCTAATTTCTCAAAGCGTTTTATTCTTGCCTATGAGATTCTCATGTCTATTTTACTCAAAGGCCACTAAACGTCACACTCTAAGCCAGTTCGTTAGGGCAAACTTTCATGCTTAGAGCGTGATGTGACCTTTGAGAAAGACCAGTTAGAACTGCAAATAATTTGGGATTGTTTTTACTGATAAAATAACTGTGTTATAATTCTTGTAAAGAAAAAAACAAAATATGTTTTGGAAGTAATTGTGCTATTTGTGTTTGAAGAAAAAGAAGCTGAGTCAAATAGAAGAAAACAAAAAGCTTGTTTTGCTAACCTCTCACAGTCATAGATACTTTTATAACATACGATACATAATCAGTGCTAAAATTAAATATTCATAGTTCCATTTCTAAACATTTATTATGTATAGTAATACATTTTTATCACCATGTTAATTTCATTTATTTTTGACATTTTATTTTATTATCAGCTTTCCGTCAAAACAATGAAATCTTTTTCCCAGAATGATTGAGAGTTATCTAGTGGGGTGATTTCAAATTTATATTCTGAAATTAGTATAAATTTTAAATAATAAACATATTTTACTAGAATACAAGTTGTAAAAAGTAATGTAGACAAGAAAATACCAAGATTTCAAAAACATTAAGTCTGCCCGTGCTACAGATTCAGACCGATTCAATTGTTTAGTGGCATAACAAACGTACACATGCAACGATTGCAGTGGCAATCGACAAATTATCTACTTCTATAATGGTGTTTTGCATGACAAAGCAAAGTAAAAAAATATTTTATATATAAGTATGTAAAGTTGATAGGATCTGACAAAGAAATTGTTAAGGTTTGCTTCTATGTAAAAGTTTAAAAACACATCACTTATCAGAACATCTTAATCTGTTTTCATGATTTTATCAATAGGTGCATACTGTATACATTACGGCAAATCAAGGGCTTATTTAGGGAAAGGGTTTTTTGTTTTTATGTTGCTTACTATATTTTTTATTCTCGGCTACACAACAGTCAAAAAACACTAAGTCAATCTTTTCTAGTTTCTTCTTAAATCATCAGTGAAGTTTAGCATCAACTAAATAAAGTTGTTATTTTTTATTCATAATAAACACTGGTATTGCAACAAAGCAAAAACTTCAGCCGATGGGATCTTAATACCTGGGCGAGTAAATCACAATCGGTATTTTGACATTTCATAAAAAATAATCAATCATAAACGGATGTTTTTTATAAATAACTTACAGTTTATTTATATAATAATACATCATTGCAAAATTCAATTTAATTTTGGAACCTTTTAATATTTGTGCACTCTCAGCAGATTTAAATCATTTCAACTCATCTCGAAACACTTTACGCTGTATGTACTTAATTATGTGAAGATTTCTGTCCATTGAAAATTCGACTTTGGTTAATTTTCAATACTGAATTACTGGCATTTTTGCTTTTTAAAATTTGATATTTCGATATCAAAAAAAACCTCATGAATACTGGGATCCTTGTTTCAGTAATACCAGTATTGCAATCCATAGTTATGATGCCAGAAAAATGGTTGGGAAAATAGGGGAAAACTTGTTATGATTCAATATTCAATATTATACATTCATTAGAATGTTTACAAATTAAAATCATCATTGCATCATTTTGTGGATGTTTGTTTAAATATTACATTTGTTAGAATCATTGACCCTCACAATCAAAACAAAATTTACTCATTACATTAATGAAAACTGAAAAGCATGTCATGTGCAATTATAGTATTATATATATTTCAATTAGTTTATTTTTAACATCATTTGAAAGTAAAAAAATTTGTTTAAATACAAGTCATCATAAATATGAACCGCTTGAATACTGCGCAAATAAATCATTAATGTCCAGAGATACTGCATGTTTTTGAGAAAAATATTTTTGTCTAATATACACTCGAATTCGATATTTTAAAAACTCATATTGACTCAGTATAGATAGCACTACACATATTCATCAAAATATTGCTTATATTCTATAAGAATACCAAGTATTTGATTTTTTAAATGTCTTGGACATCCGTGTTCGCTTGCATATGTTCCGGACACCGGTGTCTGCTCGGTATTCAAGTTTTTAAGTTAATATATTTGACGAAGTCTCATTATAACATCTGTAGAAGTGCTAAGAAACCATTTAATAATGAGAGTTTCTCAATACAATAAAATATTTAAGTAATGTTGCTCAAATAAATGAAAGGTACATTTTTCTATGACATAGTGAGCGATTATCGATTCATATTAAATATTGGTAGATTAGTGCGGGACCAATGTTCCCTCCAAGACCACACAGCGGTTTGACGCACAATCCAATACAACTGTTCAAATAATATTTTTTTTAACTGACCGAAATAAACTAGAAATTTACCATTTAGATAATTTAACTAGAATTGATTTTTTTATATATTATCAGAACAAGAAATTGATCAAAATGGAGTACATAATATGATAAGTTGTAAGGAACGATGTGAAAAACTAGAAAATTTTAGATATATTTACAAAATATGTCAAAAACTTTATCAGCGACTGATTATTTGTTTTATTCTGCTTATTTTCCTTATTTGTGCTTTATTTTATTAAATGTAAAAAAAATAGAATGATATCTGTTATTAAATACATTTATTAGTAAAAACTTATTTATAAATTATCAAATGAAATTTTTTTTACTATGCAAATCAAAACAATAAGATAAACCACCATTTTTTTTTTATCAAATATGACAAATTATATTGCGAAGTTGTTGGATTTTCCTGCGGAGCTTTTGAATTTTCCCCGCAGCTAACCTCTCATCTTAAAGGAAACATTGGATGTTGACATATTCCACGTGGACGTGGATTAGTTCCGACGAATGCTATTTTTTATGTATTAATTAAAGTAGAGTTTGTCGTAGCTTACTCAGTAGACTTCCTTACCAATTTATTTTTCTTTATTGCTTTTAATATTAAAATGTATTATGTTTTTTTCTCATTGTAAAAGACCTTAAATTTATAATTTGTCAATCTAACGCAATGTAAACCTTTTAACTGCCGTAAGGTAATCATATGGAATCAGTTGAAAACAAAATGGAAAACGACTTACACACTTATTTCTTTAACCCTTTACCAAACCTAATCAAGATTATTGCCATTATAGATAATATATATATACATACTGTTAAATTCTTCTTCTTAGGCCCAAGACATGGAATTTATTATGCCATTGATAACTTGCCAGGAATTAGCTCAAATATTTTTAATAATATTGGTTTGATTATAGATAAATTCCCTTCAGTTAAATCTATGAATATTCAACTGGTTTGACACGTTTAAATTGTCAACTGATTACTAACTACCAATACTTGTCTTTCCAGTGTAATATCACATGGTTTTAAATTTATTATTAACTAATTTTTGTAGGTTAATTAGGCAAAGTCTCTGCTAGTAAAAAGTTGAAAATATAAACTCCCTTCTTACTTATTATTAATCATTGACAAATATTTTTTTATTTTCTAGGTAATCGCATACAAACTGTTCGAGACGTGGGGCTTCGATGGATTATTTGACCACCTTAAATCAGTTCAAGAGTTTTACAGAGAGAAGCGTGGAATTTTGATTGGATTGTTGGACAAGCATCTGACAGGACTCGCTGAGTGGGAAATCCCCCAAGCTGGCATGTTCGTCTGGATAAGAGTCAAGGGAGTTCCAGATATTTATGACATGGTAAGAAAACAAATCTGACATTAACCAGCCCAATTTTCCTGCATATTGACAGCATGTGTTTGCAAACACGATAGATAATTTATCTTACTTCAGAGATAGTAATGATGCTTCACAACTTTCACATTTTGTATCCAACATCGATTTGGGTAGACACTGTGCTTGAAAGGTAGTAGTAATCCCCGCAGCTTAAAACCGTTACTTGTGTTCTATAACGATTAAATTAAACTGTTTTAAAACGTTGGGTGAATACCACAAATCGAAGGCTCAGTCCCAAAGATATCACAAAGTCCTAACTATAAGAATGCGTGTTTTGAGTTAAGCTCAATTTTGGTGATACTACAATCATATTTATCATTGAAATAAAGCTATATCTAAGACAAATAACCGTATACAAGGTACAGTTGGGTATATCTAAAAATAAAATTAAAATGTTAGAAGAATAAAGGTAAATTATTTTGTTAAACTTAAGTGAAAAACAATTAAAACAATGTTTTTGTCAATAGTAAGCTAAACTTTTACTAATTTATTCTAACCTCAAAATTATTCCTATCAAAACTTGAAAAGTTGATAAGTAATATGACATTATGTCAAGTAAATATTTTGATTTATTGATTCTCTAAAAAACTGTGTATGTATGTATTTTTTACATGACAGCCTTATATCATTGACATAAATATGATTTTCAAGTTTAATCTTTCTTCATACACGTTACTATATTTTAAATCGAATAATAGGTTCATTAGAACTTGCAGTCATAATTTTCAATTAGGATTTTTTATATATAATTGGTGTTGCTTACTAAATCTTGACAAAAACGCTGACAATACTCTTATTAATTGTATCTTTATACTTTTTCAGATTGTCAGAAAAGCTTTTGATAAAGGAATAACATTTGCACCTGGTCACGCTTTCACTGCATCATCCACAGCACCGTGCCCGTATATCAGAGCTACTTATAGTAAATCTTCCGCTAAGGATATGGAAACCGCAATTATAGGACTCGCCCAGCTCATCAGAGAGGAACAAAAAATATTTGCTGGTAAGCATAACCACTTTGCTCCAAGTTGTCTTAGATTAAATATTCCCGACCACTGTGGTAGAATGGCAATAATGCTCTATGGTTTCAATATTAATGCTGTCTCAAAATCATTTGGACACTTTCATAATAATGATTTTAAAAATTTAATCCGATGTATGGATGTTTATAGTATTTTATCTCGCCCCCTTCGTTCTGCTTAGACTTGAAAATAGTGTATAGTGAGCAGTGGCGGTTTAAGTGAATGGGAGGCCCCAGGGGTAATAAAATTAAGAGGCCCTGTTTTTCGGATAACATAAAACGTCAGAAAATTTAAAGTAAAATAGTAAAAATGTATGAAAATCTGAACAAAAAGTATATGGGTTTTATTATAAAAGCTATTTTTGAGGCTCCTAAGATTCGGAGGTCCCAAGTGCTCGTCTCATTTGCTTTTAGAATAATCCACCGCTGCTAGTGAGTACCTTTAGTCAAGAACTCTTTCTTTACTACCTCTAACCTCCTATTTTTACAAAAAGTGGAATCAGTAAGTTGCAACAACATTCTTTTAAGCACATAAATTACAAATAATAAAACAAGCTCGTGTTTGACGGAAACATAAGATATATGAACATGATTGTCAATCATGATTTCAGTGGAAGGGGCTCAATAGAATCGGTTGAAATTCTCAATGTTATAATTAACACATTGGTAATTGATATGCTTTAAAAGAATAGCATTGATTCTCCGATCAATTTTGTACGTAACTACTTGGTCAAAGGTGTTCATTCTATTCCGTTGTCGTGTCAACAGGTTCGAATCTCCCACAAAAATATGTTCATAAATTGATTATTCAACCAATTCATGGATTTTTGTTTGAAGGAATGGATTCTCATGATGCTTACATTTTAAGAAAAAGTCCTTTTCTAGCATGATCGTCCTATTCTAAAATTTTCCGAAAAAAAGAAGTTGAGCAAATGAATAGGGAGCAAAAATGGTAGTAAAATAATATTAATGCTCTAGAACAGCGGTCGGAAAAGTGTGGTCCACGAAGATTTTTGGGCGGACCGCAAAAATTTTCTGCAGTTCAAAAATAGTTCATATCCATATATAAAAGCTTATATTGGTGGTCTGTTACACATTTTTTGATTTTTTGGTAGCCCGCAGATGTAAAAGGTTAAGAAACATTACTCTAGAACATGGGTCTCCAAACTAAGGCCCGCGAGCACCACCAATCCATGGGACATGCCCGGTATTCAAAACTATAGTATGTTGGTGTGATTAGCCAGCTAAAATAGGACTAGTGGTTAACTAACCATTCTCGCTTTGGTTCGTACTGTGATTCGAACCCGTTAGATCTGTCACGAAAGCCAACCTCGTTGATCACTGCGCTATGGACCTGATTGTTGGGAAAAGGAGTTGTAAATTAGAGAATTTTTAAAAAAAAACAATATATGAAGCATTAGACCCCTGGTTCTGGTCACAGAGTAAGTCTAGGGACCTTGTATTTTTATGAACATTAAATTCCAAAGGGACCTAAGGAAGAAATATAATGGTTTGCATGGAAAAAAAAGATATATTTTAAATATTTTTAAAGCAAAATAAAAATAAAATTTTATGAATATTGATTTGAAACATTAAAAATTGCGAGAAGAGGTGCCGGAACGCCGTTCCACTGCGTTACATGGAAAGAAAAACACTGTATAGGAGTGATAAAAAAATCTAACCTTTCCCCAAAACACCATTGGAATACTTTGGAAGCCTACCGCCGTATTGACTATCAGATCGTCTGCAGGAAATTGAAGATGATTCCTTGAATAAAATAACATTTCTCATATGAAATATGTTTTTCTTTCCAGGGTTTACTCCAATCCAGTGATTTATACCAACCGGTGATTTGAAAATACAGTACGCTTTATTACTAAGATAATATTATGTGATATTTATTGTTGAGCGAAATGTTCATCTGTATGCATATTTAAAATAACATTTATTATTTGTATAGATGAAAATTGAGAGGAAAAGCAATGATAAAGCTTGTTGTAATACATTTTGATTACTCAAATTTCTCATTAGAAGGTTTTGCTACCTGTCCGGGCTTGCATCACGAATGAACAATCTTAATTAGTTTGTGGATGATTGTCCAAAGACATATTCTTCAAGTTGAGAGAGGGCATAATATAAAAAATGCTTGGAAGCGTCAGAGTCGCACTTTCCCTTAAAGTTATATTAGTAATGGTGAATTTCATGTTTCTTAATAGGTGTAGTGTCAAATGATGACATGTAAGTTAGGTTAGGTTGTAATGTAATGACTTATAAACTTTTTCTTCGTTTACAGAGGATAATGTGTATCTACATAAGTAATACCTCTTAAAGAGAACTCGATTGAGCCTTAGTGTATATGAATTATTGTTTAATGTTGTATGTAAATAAATATTTTTTGTAAGATGAGTGTTTTGAAAAAATTCTTTCTATGTAATGCAAATAACAGTCCCTGATCCTCGTTTTCTTGCATTTATTCTATGTTTTTTCATTGTTTGAAATGTTACTGTTCCAAAATTCCTTTTTAAAAATAATTTACACTATTTCACATTGTCATAAATTGGAATTCCCTTTCAAAACTTTCTTTAAAGGTAGGTATGGTTATGATAGCGTTCCCTGAAAATTTCTTTGACTACTCCCAACCCAAGTCCTACAAAAGCCCCGTGTAGCCCAACGGAGTATATTCTATGAGTTATGATTATTAATCTAGGCTTACAGAATGAAAATAATTTAAGATTTCAACTGAAGGTGCTTGGTGGAATTTCAATACTAAATTTGAACGGTTAAAATTTGTTTAAAATAACTATTAAACAAAACTTTTTTGAACTTTCAATAATATTTATTTTATTTTTATTGTACAGTACCTAGGTATTTCATTTGTTCTTATTAATGTTAAATTATATCAAGTTCAACCTGTGGGGCGATACAAACCTTTTTGCGTCAGTTGAAAACCTTATTTCAATTCAGATAGTATCAAGTTACCTTAAACATAAAACTGTTATGAGCATGCTTACTTATATTGAAAAAAATAGCAATATTTAAAAGCCTGCCACTAGATTGTTGTACGATATTCTACATGTATTAAGTCTCCAGTTCTTGGAAAAACGTTACTAACACCTATGGCCTTTTCCCAAAATATTATACCAACTAAAATAACAAAAAATATACTAAAGAAGCATTCAAAAAGCACATACTTTGTAAACAACATTTGTATTTTAAAAAGTATTTCTTTTACACCTAGTAATATATAATTTGAACGGAAGATAGTATGAAGACTGCAACTAAAAAGTAAGTGGATTTGAGATTGGCGAAATGTTGATGGAATCTATAATTGACATCCTGTTTTGCAAGTTCCTTTCTAGCGGATATTGTTTTCAAATACAACGCCACTTCTTCGAGGACACGGCAAACTGTTTTGCGAAATAGTATGACAGTCGATAATAATATTATTGGTAATGCAGAAAACTGTAATTGAATAACTAATACAGATATTGAAAAACTCGGTAGATGGCAGTAAAACACAATGCTATTTTTGATGGCTTTTTTACGATTATTCTTTTTTGCTTTTGGTAGAACAAAAAAATAATAGTTTTTCATTCTTAATTTCTTTTATTATTTCATTACATTGATAGAAGATACTGAAATACATAATAAAGCGTAATAATAAATTGTGGTTCGACCATTTGAATTAACAAAATAAAAAGTAAATGTCTCCAGATGATAGGTAGGGATTATAAAAATTATTACGCTTGTATCAAAATAGTCCACCACACCACACCTTCTTTAAATATTTTTCATTTGGTTTGATTTTTTTTACTAGGCACCATTATTTGAAAAGCTAGGGTAGTTATTTTTATTTTATTTACACCATTGAACTATTGAAATTTACCTATATAAACAAATAACTTTCCTGGTTGTCACATTTTGTCACAAAAAAACAATTTTACAATCTCTTTTCAAATATTATAATTTTCATATTTTTAATTCGATTTATGTAAATATTTATCTAAAAATGCCAACATTGTGTTGTTTTAGAGATTTAATATAACACTTTTGTTTTTTTTACTGTCAATACTTGGTGGAAAGGCATAATACGAATAAAAACACAATATTCCTATGTACTTTATTCCACTTTATTTAAAAGCTCAGGACCGGTTTCGCTCATTGCAAGCATTGTCAACTGATAAGAAAAATAATTGAAATGCTTTTTATACAAAAATAAAAAGTGGAATAAAGTACAAAGGAATATTGTGTTTTTATTAAATTAATATAACATTAAATTAGACTAATATTATGTGTGTGACGTCATTTTTACGTAATAAATAAATGTATGCAGTTTCGAGAGCCATTTCTGATGTTAAAAAGTGTTTTACGTGGAAGGTTTCGGTTAAAAACACCAAGCTGTCTCCAATTTCCTGCAAAAATTCCTTCACTCTTCGCTCCAAAGAGGGTTTAGCGCTTTGACAGCATCATATGGGCTTTCGAACGGAAGCAGTGAAAATAATACTAAAAAAGCTTCTACGAATCAAGTGACTACGAGATTGAAAAATGAAAGCTTGCTTCTTTTTCTGCGCCCGTTCCGGACAGATGAAATACCGGTTAAGTTACCAAAGCAATAATTGTTACCAAAGGCACATAGGAACATTATTAGAAAAATCATAACTAACAGTGAAGAAAACTGAATTTATTATGAGAGTCTAAATTTGGTTTTATATTTTATCGAATAAGCAATTCCTAAAAAGTCAATGTAAAATGTAATTTATAAACTTTCGTTTTTCGCTATTTTCTTTTTGAATAATCTTGCTACAACTATGAGCAGCCACAGTGGTGGATTGAGCACATAGGAGGCCCAAGGCGCAATTAAATTTGAAGGTCCTGTTTTTCAGACAACACAAGAACGTCAGAAAATTTCTAGTAAAATATATAACAATTTGAATCAAAGGTGGGTTATATAATATAAGCCATTTTTGAGGCCCCAAGTGCGTGCCTAGTTCTATTATAGTGTAATCCACCCCTGAGTAGCCGACAAAACAGGCTCTCAGTTTCTTGACTAATTTATTGCTAAATATCAAGTGTTGATTCTTTCTTTCATCATTTATTCTAGCCATTCAAAATTCAACCAATTATTTTGTTAGCCCAAGGCAAGCTTTAGGTAGGCAAAATATAAAGGAAGACTCTTTACGAATACTGAATGAATAGTGAATGATTTTTTAAAATTCATAATGTAAAGGTAATTATAATAATTTATATCCATATCCGTTCCCAATGTGGAGTATACGGCCTCCTAATGGAGCTATCTCAACAGATTTTTTTGTTACTCAGCCACTCAACTTCTCTTTTTCAAAGAGCGTAGTAGGTAAACAGAAGGATAAGGCTAAGTCAGGACCAGTGGTTAACTAATCGCTCTCGCTACGCCCAGTTATTAAAGGATCGGAAAGGGTGGGAGGATATTTGTAGACATCACAAAAAACCATGCATTCGAACAGAAATCTATAAATCAATCGAAAAAAAATTGTTCGCACTGAGACTCGAAACCGTGAGATCCGGCTCGGTAACCGTTTTTATCAGTCTTTTTTCTTGGTTTCAAAATTCACAAGATCATCTTTTTTCAAACTTAAAAGCTAAATTTAGATACTAATTCGGCGTTTGCAGCTTACATCCTTTCGATAGAATGTGTATCATGTTAAATACATTGTGATTATCGAAAAAAGTTGGTTTGAAAATACTGTGGGTTACGTTCATTTTCTTTTCCATAGTCGATATATTAGAATGATTACCGATTATTAAAAATTTTGTGAATACACTTTACGCTGGCTTAAAATGTCTACATATTATTTTTAATGAATAACCTTTTATTAAAATTACAGGAAATTATGAAGGAAGGTCAATAAACTTGTATACTCTGAATAGAGACGAACAAGAGAGAAGAAAAAACAGAATAAAAAATAATTTAATTCGCTGATAATAACTTGGGCCGACAGTGTGGGTCCGCTGGGAGCGAGAGAAAGCGTCTATTGGAGGCTGTACTAATTCGATTGCTGTGACTCTTAACGGAAAATTAACGCGCAGCGCTAATTGGCGTCCGTAGCTGTTTTAAAAATGGCGCCGCGACGTCGTCGTAGGTAGGTCGTTGGATCCGTTAATAATGGGTGGCTCAATCGAATATATCACTGTTATTAATAATTTAAAGCAAGGCAGATTGTAAATATTTTATAAACATAGTAAATAAAACTGGAACCTGACAATATATAAACAAATCTTTCAGATTTAAAATACACATTTCAATTCATCGCGAACAATTTATGATCTAATATTATGATCAGTCAAATCAACTGATCAGTTGATATAAGGCTTTCCAATCCCGGGATCCCGTCCAATTTTGTTATCCCGAAATCCCAGGATTGGTATGGTCGCGATTCCGGGATTTCGGGATTGAGAATTTTTTACCAAATCCCGAAAATTTATAGGATTCTGGATTTGCGATATTTTGGGGCAGATCGGCAGATTCCTGGGTTTTTGAAATTGGAAATGAAATAATGAAAAATTCCGAAACCAAAACTTTTCTCAAATTATACAAGATTTCATGTTGAGTGCCTAATTCCGGAATTTCGGAATTGAAAATTAATCAATCCCGAAATGACGGGATTACAAAAAGGCTCCGGAATTGTATACCCTAGTTCAGGGTTTCCCAAACATTTTTTGCAATGGAACACTTCACGAATCCAGAAATTTTAACGGAACACCTAGCTTATAATGAGCCAAGTTTTTAAATGTGTTGCAGCATATTAAACCATTCCAAATTTTCGCGGAACACCTACGCGGGATCTGTGGAACACCAGTGTTCCGCGGAACATAGTTTGGGAAACCCTGCCCTAGTTGCTCTAGTTGATATTGCTCGCGATGGAACGTGCAAAACTGGACATCATCTTTGATAAATAATGTGAAATGAGTATTGGAAAGTGTAATGCTATTCCACCAAGAGTTGAAAGTGGACACTTTAAAAGTGAATAATGAAATTGGTTTGGTCGGAACTTATTCGGTTGACTTTCTAGTCATTTTTTAATATTCAGTGTGGTTTTATAGTTGTAAATATACAACATATAAATATACACTAATTTTTTTTTCAACACGGTTTTGTTTTACGCCGTTTCAAAATAAAACGGTTCATTCAAAATAACGAACATTATATTTTTCACGAATTATTTGTTCTAACATGATTCCCAGAAACCAAAGCGGATAACAAATTTCTTAATAGCAAGAAATTCAACAACGGACAAAAGGTTTCATTAGATCGTCAAACATCAGACGTGTCAGAAATTAAAAAAAGAAGATACATGCTTAATCCTTCATAAAAGCTCCCATATATAATATTAATATTTTTTCTTAAATATTGTGTAATTTACTTTCTTGGTATTTATTATTACCATTTTTCATACGACTTTCTGTAGCATATTGTTGTTATTGTTATTAAAAACACGGTTTCTTTTATTTCAGGGAATCAATCTTCAAATTTTCTATGCATTCCATCATTTTTTACACGTTTTTTGTGGTATGTATCTATCTACAGTAAAAAAAGTGTATATAGAATTCAGTTGTCAACAGCGTTTAAAAAAATAAGATGTTATTTTGTTTGTCATATTTTTCGACCACCCATCTCGGAATCGAGCAGAAAACGTAGCTAATGAAAATGATGTCGGAAAAATTAAAATGCGAAATGACTTGCAGAGTCAGTTCCTCATTACCGCGTGCCTTGATTAGAAAAGCAGACTGCTATCTGACTTCAATTCGTCTCTTCATCCAACAAATGACTAATTACCGTGCCCATTACCTGTACAATATTATTATTCGTCTTCATTACAATTCTAAGTAGTTCTTATTCTTTATTATAATATACAATGGTTAAATTATTTTATACAGCGTTTAGTTTAATCTAATATATAAAAAATGAATGTTTGTATGTTTGTACTTTATGCGTTACCAGACCGCTCATCCGATTGCAATAAAACTTTGACAAACTTTTTGCTTGCACTTCCGAAAAGGTTATAGGCATAGTAAAATTAACTATCAGTAGGTCTTATATATAAAAATCAATGTTTGTATGTCTGGCATACAGCTCCTTTTGACAACCTTTGCTTGCACTTGCGCCAAGGTTATAGCACAATGAACTTACAGTAGGTGGCGCATGTGTCGTACCATAGACAATCAGCAGCAGACAGGAAAAGAAAACATGCCATTCAATAAACACAATTAAAACACAAAAACTTTTTTTAATAAAAACACAATAATCCTTTGTACTTCATTCCACTTTATTTAATATGTCAGGACCGGTTTCGCTCATTGCGAGCATTGTCAGCTGATAAGAAATATAATTTAACAATGCTATTTATACAAAATTGAAAAGTTATACACACCAATTGGCATTGAAAAGAAATTTCTTATCAGTTGACAATGCTCGCAATGAGCGAAACCGGTCCTGACATATTAAATAAAGTGGGATGAAGTACAAAGGATTATTGTGTTTTTATTAATATAATGCCTTTCCACCAAGTATTGACAGTGAACACCCTAAAAGTGAACAAACACTTTTATTCTTTGAGTTGCATCGCTACGCTTGCTGGGAACCGGCTGGTATATTATACAAATTGCCACTGTCACCAATTATTCTATTCCCATACCCGATTAAAATAATGTATGGAAAAAATTAATTAATTTTAAGTTTGTTTTTTTATCTCTTTACTCCTGAAATAATAAGCTGCTTTGGTCGATAGCACGTCTTTGTGAAAAATACCTGAATATAGTCTCCTTTACTTCGTTGGGGGCAGACGATGCTAAAAAATATTCTACAAATCGCATTATACAGCTGCGCGCCTATAAATGTTGTGGGTAGGTATTTTGGAGTGTTTTCCACATTGAATAAAGTACAATGCGACGTCTATAGCGAATCAAAAATGCGTGTAAATACTCTGTCACCCTACAACTTTTTAAGAACCAGGGGATAGTTTAACCCCATAGGGATGAAGTGTTATTATATGTCGCCGAAATAATGTTTTAAATAATCATCACCTGGCACGAAAACACCTGTTTTCAATTATTTATTTGTCTCAACGCTTTTAGAAAATTTTAATATTGTTTTACATACTAGAACCAGGGTTGTGAAGTCTGGTAAAAAAAAAGACGACACTTACTCCAAAGAAATTTTTCAATCATTTCATTGTAACTTATATACATGTATAGAATTAGAACATGTTTAGTCAGCCTAGTATGCAGTGGCAATACTGTGGACTATTGTGGTTTTAATAAACATCATTTTTTTAAATGGGTTTGAGTAGGGCATCCAATCCCGGGATTTGGGATCCTGTAATCCCGGGATTGATACGGCTGCGATCCCGGGATTTCGGGATTGAGAATTTTTGAGCAAATCCCGAAAATTTACACGAAATTGGCAAATCGAGAATTTCAGATTCTTTTGGGAGCTAACAAAAAAAAGAAGTTCTGCGAAAATCCGGGGAAAAAGTATAGCAAATTGAGGATTTCAAATTCCTCGGTGAGCAAATCCCAATCCTTAGGTTGAAAATTAATCAATCCCGAGATTGGAAAAAGGCTTCGGGATTGGATACCCTAGGTCTGAGTCGTAAGATTTTTCCGACTACAACTCTGACTCCGACTCCAGACAAAACCCCCGACAGCCCTGAAAAGAAACAATATTTCTAATATGTTTATTGTGTCAGGTTGATTCAAAATTTAAAGGCAAATGAAAGGGTTGAAATAATTATTGAAATAAATCACTTGTCATTAGTCACATTATCCATCTCCAGAATTTTAGAAAACTACTTAAATTATATTCATTAACATATTAGTAGGTAAAAATATTGAAATAAATGTTTCATAGGTGATGAAAACCGATTGTTTCAGACACTCACCCAAGCATCAGATGATAAATTATATTTTTTATACATGCAAACTATAAATACGTCATTTATCAGTCCGATACTGTCCAGGACTTGAGAGTACTAGAGGTAAGTGACTGGCGTAGGATGGCTTAGGACCGAGCTGAATGGAGAAGATTACCTTACGTGAAGGTTCACCACGGGAATTAGCGCCAGAAGAAGAAGAAAAAAGATTTATTGGACATATAACCTTTAGCGGACTACTTAGCAAAAATAAATTGTGTTCATCGATAATAATTTAATTACCAAATTAATTTAACATTTTGCCATATCAAAGTATGCATGTACTTAAAAATATATTATATACAAATAAAAGTAAATGTAGGAGAAGAAAAAAAGCCAAATATATAAATATTTCATGCATAATTTATAATATTTATAAGAAAGTAACCGACTCAACATTTTATGATAATGATATACTATTTTCTGCGAACGTTTTAAACATTTGGCGTTCTGTTGTTATATATAGAATGATGTTCTTAATATTCGACCGTTGTGGGTTAGAATATAAGGGTTCAGTGTCATTAAAGGTTATTGTGACTAAGGGTGGTTTTGTGCGAGTACAGAGGGTTGATTCAAGCGAGAAACGCTTCACTCTAACTTTGCTCTAACACCTCAATTGAATAACATAGCAAACAACTTACTTTGGCCAATATCTCAAACTTTTTTTATTCATTTATAAGAAACTGAATTTTTTAAAAATAAGAAAATAAATTTTATACAACATTTTTTACGATATAACAAGAAAACTCGATAACCTTTTGAAATATTGATTTCATAGTAAAATTATTCTAGTGAAAGATGGAGCTTTAAGTACTTTTATGGTGTGAATTCTGTCAATTCATTAGTGACAAGACTAAATTTATATTTAAAAAAATAGCAACATTTTTTTCAAAAGATTATGACCGTTTCACCAGTTTTGGCAACCGCGAGAATTTTCAACTGAAAAATCTTTGCAAACAGTTTTAGATTTTTTTGGCTTCGAATAAAATGTAGGCAAAAATATGTTTACTTTTGTTTTTCTTTCAGTTTTGTTATCAATTTAAAATTTAAGATTTTTGAGGGTAAATATATTGTGACACTCTTTTAAGGTGTTTGCTTGTCCTTGGTGGAAAAGTATTATATTATATTAAAAATAAAACACCCTTTGTAATTAATATCATTTTTTTATAATAATAACTTTAAATACGCATATACATGTAAAATAAAATTATTTATTATTCAATATATTTTTTGGCTTATTAAAAATATGCGTTTTATAAAGATACCTTAGAATGTATGATATTTTATAATAGATAAAAAAACATACATTTATAAAAAAAACATTTGCATCAGTGGAGCTTACGTGATCTTGCTGTGTTGTCATAAATTCAACAAATCTAAGATGTCACTGTCGGAAAATTAAACGATATAAAAAGAAAATAATTCGTATTAAATATAACAATATTAAAACAATGTTAAACAACCCATAGCAGAAATTAAAATCATGAAAATTTAAAAACGATGTTCTATACAATTTTTAAATGTGTTTATCTCACTTAAATTATCTGTATGTTGAATAATAATGAACTTATTAATAAAAAAAAATAAGCTACGAAAACTTATTCGAGTGATTGTACACGTGAACCATTAGATACATATTTCATAGTATAATGTTATTTGCACTAAACCACTCCAAACAAATTTGTAACGCAATAAAAAAATATGTTCTCCGCAACAATCGGCCATCGAGGGGGGAAAACTACCCAGTCCATTAGTCTATGGCGTATATGCCATTTCTATGGGGCTTAGTGCATACAACATAATAATAATTCATGCTCAACCATGCCTAATGCCCCGGACAAAAAATAATCTTTTTAATATGAGACATTAATATTATGTGTTCACACATAATTCGGATGGGTCATTATGAAGCTACAGAGTCGGTCGAGATACTGGAGATTAAACATAGCTGACTTAAATGAATATCACTACCTGATTTACAAAATTTCTCATGTCAAAGATTGTGATACTTTAACTTCAAAGTATTTAGCATATTGGCATTAACTGGAATGTCAAATATATTGTTTTAGGCAAATAAAAAAATATGCGAATTATAGTTTTTTATCAACAGTATTGAGTAATTCAATTGACAAACATTATTCTCTGTATTCTCATTTCCCTATGACGTTATACAAAAATCTACAAAAAATGGCAAGCTTATTAATTACATAGACGGAGCTGACAGTAGTTTTAAGATGTGAAACTTTTAATTAACATCAAACCAAAACATGAATTAGTAGTACACAAATAAAAGTGTACATATTACGTAAACAAATCGACTGTGGAAAGTAAAAGAGCTAACAGCCTTTTCAAAATATTTTTTTTTTGTTGATAATCACAATGTATACAATTTGTTACACGTTCTGTCAAAAGAATGTAAGCTGAAAATGCCAAATAAGTATCTAAATTTAGCTTTTAAGTTTGAAAAAGAAGGACCCGTGGAAATTGCGATCAGGAAAAAGGACTTAAAGAGATTAATATCAGACAAAGTCCATTTATCATTTAAAACCAGTTTGTCAGTCTTCGTGCATTTGATGGTTAAGTATATTTCATAATTTTCTTATGTCCCAAAATCATCAAAAAGAGATTTTTGTGTCTCTCGTAAAAAAAAATATGTGTAGGTTACGTCCTTTTTCCTTTCCACAGTCGAAATTATAGCTCACGAAGAACGGCATAATATTCAAAGCAAAGAAAGTAGAAATTTGTTTTATTTTTAAATATGAAGCACTTAATATAAATTATATTTAATATTTCATTTTTTTACATATCTTAACTAATGTTTGTTGAATAAAGGTGCTACGCAACGCAGAATCGATACACATTGTCAAGAGTATATTACGTTTTACTATACCCATGAAAATGATAGGTAGAGATCTGCTTTTAGTTTTTTAAAAAATCATATAGCTTTTAAGTATATACATATTAAGAATTCACACCTCGTGATATAGGATGCAAGGGCGCACGCAAGTCTTAATAAAGGCTATACGCGTTGTGCCACGGCGGAATTAGTAAGGATTAGCAGTGGTTAACACCCAGCGGGTGGTTGGGAGCACCCCACTGGGAATAGGTATTCAACGCCCCGATTATAAAGTCCTAACATCACTTTTTTTGCTATTGTTAAATGCTTAACGCTTTTTGATTACTGCAAGATGGTTTTTTATGAATACACATATAATATAATATATATTATGCCTTCCTTATACGTTATGTTATAATGTTTGTGGTAAAAAGCAGTTGCTGTTAAAACAAACAATGAAAAATATATAATTCTTATTTATTAAGGCAAATAATATTATTTCGTTATTCGCAACCCGAATAATGTTGTCAGGCTATTGTTGCATCAATCATGAGATTATTTTATTCATAAGTAAACTATTATATATATATTTTTAGTGGATTCGGCGGTAACTTTGAAAAAGTTTATTTTTAAAATGAAATGAAATTTGATAACATTGTTATTCCGCTTGCTGTGTTTCAAAATTTGACACGTGTTTTGCAAATCATCACACAGAACATTGAAAAGCTTCCGAAATAAAATTGGTTATAATTCTTAAGCTATAAATAACAAAATAAAAGTCTAAGTTTTGTCATTTTTTACTGGACGCTGAGCAGGGGTAAGATTATATTAATGTAACTGACGTCTTAAAGATGTTCTGTCTGATGATGCTTCTCAATGAGGCGAAATACGTGTCAACTTTTGTACTTCAAAAAGTGGAATAACAAAGTCATCAAATTTAATATTATATTAATGTATATTTTAGCCGGGTCCGTGGTCCAGTGGGCAACGTCGTTCGCTTCGGCTGACGGAAAACTTATCAATCGATTTATGTTTAAGCGCATGGATGTCTGCAACGTCTGAAATTTCCTTCCACTATCTATTCGACCCTTTCAATGTGGCGTAGGGAGAAAAAAGTGGATTTATTTATCTATCAAAAAAATTAAGTTAGTCCCTAAAAGTTTACAGAAATAAATATAATATATTTCACATAATTTTCGGACTAACAAAAACTTTATATTTCAATGTATCATTTTTTTGTTACTTAATTGATTACTTAGGTATGTTTGTAATTCAGAAAATCAGTATTTTTTTCAATAGCTATAATAATTAGTTTGATAATACATACATAGTCATTAAAATGTGGAAATTACCATAATCAACCGAAAAAGTTTCCCCCCTAATGTTGCTGTTCAGCGAACAAAGGTAAAAAAACCCTGAAACATATTACTTCAAGGTAGGAACGACAGAATATTTCTGTAAAAAATACGATTTCCTAGAAAAAAAGCGAAACCTAATCCCAATCTAATATCCTGAAAAATGAAAATGTCATGGAAACAAATTTGATAATGCCATTTCCCGAGGTATTCCGAAGATAAACGGAACCGGTCGAGCGGAATGGTAACGGAATCGTTACAGATAACGGGTGAGCCGTTGTAACGACATAACGACGACAAAACGAATGAAAATAAAAATCTATCGGTCAGGAAATGAAATGGAATTGATAAAAATTGAATCTGCTTTGACGGATCGATGGGAAGAAACGGTTATGTACGTTTTGCATAGACGATGCAATTTTTTTCTTTTTTTTTAAGTCAAGTTATCGATTCTCGCACTATTGGATATGCTTGCAGAAAAATACACAACACTAGACGATTTGTATACATTATACACCTTTTTTAAAATGGAAGGGAAACATTTTGTTACAAGAAGAAATGAATGACACTGATCTTTTATCAATTCAAATTTTGTATTATTGTATTTTACCGCCTGCGTAGTCGACTGGTAAACGTCGTTGGCTTCTAAGTATGTATACGTTTTATAAATTGATTGTTCAATAGATTTGTGAATTTCTGCTCGAAGGCATGGATTTCGTGATGTCTCGATAACCCCTTTCCCACTTCTCCTATTGTCAGCACGGGGCGTAGCGAGAGTAATTAGCTAACTGTTAGTCCTGACTCAGTGTGTTTTCAGCTCTGCAATATGGAGTTTGACACAGTATAAGATATGAGTGAAAACCAACAAAACGTCCTATTTTTTTTTTGACTCCTGGAAGTCTGTCTTCAGAGCGTTGAAGATCGCGGTATCGATAATAAGTCAAAAGACGGAGTGTGTTCGAGGAGACTAATAAAAGCGGCCAATGTTCACCCCGTACTGTGGCGATAGAAGAGAAGAATTTATTATGAATTGTCGATAATTTATAAAGGTTTTATAAAATTTTCTAACTAATTTTTGCATTCATTATGATTTCATTATCTTTTTTAAGTTATTTAAAATGCAAATGCACATAATATAGCACGTGTGCTTGCTTTTTTGTTTTAATACAATATATATTATCTTTGGCGGTCTTTCCCTTATTTTTCGCAAAATAAAATTCACTTATCGCCGCAAGTAGAAACGTTCCGTCTTGAAAACTTCTCAAAAGAAACGAATCACGTTTGATTCGAAATGTACGTTCACACACACATCCCAGTCGACCGTTATTACGAATGGTCTATGTCCACATTATAAAAAAAAATAGTGTACGTGTTTCAAGGTTATAAATTAAAATATATTAAAACATTGTAGGGCCTGTAGCGGTGTCCACAGACTCGAATCTCAATATGAACTATTCAATAAATTCGTATTGAAAAGAAAAAATATTATTGTCTCTTATCCCATCTTAAAACAATACGTAGCGAGAGAAATTATTGGTTAAACACTTGTCCTTTCATATGCCAATTTTTTATCTCAACCTTCTCAACAAAAATAGTTAAGCATTTGAATAACAACCAGTTATCGTAAAAATAAATGATATTTGATATTCTCACTAACACCTTCACATGTTTTATAACGTATATAATATTGCCTAAGGTTTGTATTTTATTTTTTTAATATCTGCCACTTTGGAATTTCCCTCGACGGCATAAATATTGTTTACTTCATCAAAATTCTTTACATAACCAATATAACACATAAAAACCAAAATAAATTGGTTTGTGTTTGTAATCTATAGATTAACATTTTGAATGGTAAATTCGTTTAATTTTTGCTTCTTTTTTGAAAAATGGAAATTACGACATCTTTATTCCAGAATCTTTACATTATTCGTACGTTCCTAGTTCTTTCATATGCAGCAGGGGATGTATGTGGAAGGTCCTTACAAGAACTTGGAATTTATTTGCTTTACCCTTACCTCATACGTTAAAGCAGAAATTTCAAAGCAAAGGTGAAAAGTGGAAAGTCTGGAAGCGAAAAATAATCACAAATAAGAAGTTTTGATTTTTTGTATAATATATCGTCAGCTGTTTTGTTAAATATATACTGAATTTCCTGGATTATAAGACGCATGTTTTACCCAATTTTGAAATCATTAAATATGGAGTGCGTCTTGTAATCAATAACGTCTTAAAACCGCTGTAAAAATAGCAAAAAAAAAACGATATTTTCAAAGTCTCACATTACTACACATTAAATCCAACAGAGTTATAGTCTTGCGGTAAGAAATAATGTACATGTATGTTAAGCTTATTCAAAATGATTTATATTGTCATTATATAGATGTCTCTTTGTTAAAACAAAGTTATTGTGCTTTATTTAAATAATTAATTTTGTCAAAGAATTGATTTCTGTAGTCAAGTAGTAAAAAACTAGCCCTAACAAACAGATAGATCTGGATTCAAGTACTGGAAAATTCAATATGAAATATATTTTTATACAATTTACTTACGTGGCGTAAAAAAATCTCTTCGACTTTGTCTTCTATGATTTTTCAAATAAAAATATTTATCGCATTGGCACCAGCTGTATGTAATACAAAACATTTATGTTTATTTTAACATAATATAATAAAATGTTATATAAATTTATTTCTTCGAAAAAGATTTTCGCTTTCAATGTAAAACATATGGCCTTCTAATGGAGGTATCTCGACAGGAGTTTTTCTACGAGAATTGTTTGTTACTACCTGTCGCCCAACCTTTCTTTTTCGAAGAAAGAAGTATAAGGATATAAAGGATATTAGTAACCATGATTAGTAATTGGCCAATCACTCTCGTTACACCCGTCGTTGTAGGGAAGAATTTTTAGACATCTCAAAAACCCATACCTTCGAACAGAAATCGAAAAATGCTATTTGTACTAGGATTTAAGCCCGTGAATTCCAGTATAGAAGACAACGACATTGACCACTGTCCCATGGATCCGAATAAAAAATCGAAAGAAAAATGGAATTACTACAATCATAAGCGTGCATTGTGCTGTCATTAATTTTAATCGAATATTTTTAATAAATTAAAATCAATTTCAAAACAACATATGTAGATTCAGGGGTTTATTGATTTGGCATTTACTTTGTAGAACTCCATTATAATAGGGTAAAAATACCAACGTATTTTAATTGTACAGTTTTTAATAGTTTGTATGCGTTGATAGCTATTTCGGCTTTCGCCATAGTTCTGACGAAAGTCGAAATAGCTATCAACGCATAAAAAATATTAAAAACTGTAGTACAATACGTTGGTATTTTTACCCTATTAAATTCAGGAAGTTTTGGTGTAAGATCGGTGGTCAAAAATACTAAAAATCGTATGTCAACATTTACGTACAATTCATGAGTGTTAAATTTCACCGCATAACTTTTATCTGATACTGTCCAAGACGCTATTATAGTATTACTTCAAAGGAAATGTTTAAGTATTGCATTTCTCAATAAACAACGTATTGCTTTCAAAGTGTCATTCTTTGAGAATATATTATATCTGATATTACGTAAGAAGCAACCGAGAGAGTTTTTGTATTTGGTGACATTGTCGCAACTTGTACAAAAGGAGAGATTTACTTGTAAACATGCTCTCTGGTTGCATAAAGAACTTTGCCGATTTCGTAGGCATTATCGTTGTGAAATGTAGAATACTTATCCTGTAATGATAACTTTTTGGTCTGTTTGGATTGTTATTGTAAAAATACCTTTGTGGGAGTAGAAACCGACGTGTGATGATGATAAATAGGCAAGATAATCACACGGTCCTTGGGTACGTTTGAAAAAAAAGCTGTTGTTATTGTTAGCTATATTATCTGCTCGAATTGAAGTTTAAAAATAATTATGTATCGATATTTTCTCATGCTTAGGTTTAGACTAAAAATAGTGAAATTTTAATAACTTAAAAGGAGTATGAACGAACATACATAGGATGTAAGTCGATGCCATTTTTCTGTAAATGAATACAGACACACTTTTAACTCAATACAGTAGTGTCTGTCTGCGAGCATTGTATGTGCTTTAAGTATGAATTCAGATTTACATATATTCACACAATTATCATGTCAAAAATGTTAGTAAAGTAAAGTATGGTCAGTAAAGATCTATTCACTCCTCTAAAGGTTAATGAATTAGTACTTTATCAGAATTTAGGTAAAGGATACAAAGTAAAGCTCTGATCATATTGTAATATACCTACCCTAATGTTTCATGATAGAAAATATTGTAAAATAATATATGTTACGAGTTACGACATATTCGATTTTGATGTAATTATTTATCATGTCTTTTTCTTATGTAGATCAGATAGACTAAAAGTGGAAAATAGAATGATTGGACTGGGATGGGAAGTTTTCAATCATATCCACTTTCAATGTGGAGCATATGGCCTTCTAATCGAAATGTTATCTTTTACTCAGTTGCTCAAACTCTCTTTTTCGAAGACAGTCGGGATATAAGTATTGAACTAGGACAAGACTAGTGGGTAACTAATTGCACTCGCTACTGCCCATTATTCCAAAATTTGAATGGTGGAAGGAAATTTTTAAATATCACTATAACTCATGAATTCGAATTGAAATCCATAAATTGATTGAAAAAATGATGTTCGTTCTGGGATTTGAACTCGTGAAATCCGTTACGGACCAAAACCACGTTAACCGCTGGGCCACGGACCCAACTGGATAAGACTAGTAATTAATTCATTAGAGACTAATTCTTTTAAAAAAATGTCAAAAATTAAAGTATGCACCGGAAACCGTCATCAAATAGCACAACGTTTACCACTGGATTACATGAATATATAATTCTACTCTGAATTGAAGAGCTTTTTTTGTGTACTATTCAAGAAAAGAATTTTGAAAAAATGAAATGCTTGTATTCATTCACAGAAAACTGTTTTTTTATAAATCTAGCGAGACCATTATGATATTAATTCCGAAAATATTGCCCGTAATCTACAACCAAAAAACTAGACCGCAGCTGTCTAAAATCCAAGCACAATACAAGTAATTGAGTATGATACTATAAAGAATTTTGAAAATTTTTGCCTTGCCAATGTAAAGTTAAAGATCTTTATCAGTTTTAGGAAAAGGTAAATTACAATATTTCTTCTTTTATGTACACGTGGCTATTCGTACAGAGAAGGAATTGGAGACGAAATTAATACTACGTAAAGAAAATTTAAATATATTTATATTTTTTATCAACGTTTACTCACTCCCAATCACTCCCAACAAAGAAAATATGGAGCATTTCAAAAGTATATTTTTGAGACCCACAAGTACTACTTACAAGTATCTCAATATAGATTTTTGGATTGGGTAAACAGCGATCACATGATTTTGGGTCCCGGGAGGTCGATTTCCAATTTGAGATCACGGGCGTGAGTTTTCGTGATTTCTTTTCTTCTCGGAATTTCAAGTAAATCCGTGTACTTGAAAGCATGAAGATGCCGAAAGGCGAAAGTAGGGTCGTTAGAAACGAAACTCATGTGAATCTACAACATTTGAAAGATTCAAATGTAAAGTTTTATTATAGGGTAAAAATAGCAACTTATTTAGTTCTACAGTTTTTTTTATATTTATTAGATGATAGCTATTTCGGCTTTCGTCATCGTCAGAACAATGATTAAACTTAATTGTTTCTCAGCTATATATACTGGCTCCGAAGAGATACATAATGCATCATGTTATTCACTCTAACATCCTAATTCTAACTACAATTATAATATTACACTTGTTAAATATGACTCTAGTGTTTTGAAGAACGATAAGCAGTCTGGGGTTTTTAAACCTAAACTAGGATAAATTAAACTGATAATTATTATTAATTACATGACACTAAATTTATTAACTATGACTTTAGTGTTTAGAAAAACAATAAGCAATATGGGATTTTTCAAGGTACATTAGGATAAATTACACTGATATTTATTATGAATTACATTAGGGGTTTTACCAACGGTGATAGAATCATAGTTCTGACAATGGCGAAAGCCAAAATAGCTATCAACTAATGAATATTAAAAAACTGTAGAACAAAATACGTTGCTATTTTTACCCTATTGTAAATGCCAAGTCAATAAATAAAGTTCTATTCCTTTGATTTTTTTTATTCACTGTCATTTTACCGACGTCTATATTTAGATATAAATTAGCTGAAAATTAAATAATTGAAAAATGTCTTCTTTTATAGTAAAAATATGCAAAAAAATCTATCGATACAATGCACAGCCAGGTTATAATTGTCTGTTGAGATAAAAACGTTCCAGCCAATCGCTCTTTATTTGCAATGTGATAAATCTTTGATATTAAATTATCGTATTATAAAGGTGAGTAACTTGACAGCAAAAAATGAAATCGTGAGAAACTAGAATACACCAAAAAAGATTAGTACTGTGCTAGGAATAATACATAAGTTCATAAGCAACATACAGGCGGCGTTAAACAGTTGAGGTTTACAGATTTAAGGCTTTATGCGAGTGTTTGCACCGCAAAATACAATCAAAGAAAGAAAAAGCTACACTCAATACACAGGATTAGTAACGGCGTACTTTACAGAGCTTTCGAACTTACAATGGATATGATAAAGTTTAAGAACATAGGGTGATAAGGAAGAATTCGCCAAGAGTGTCATGCGATTAGAGAATTAATATTTTTAATTTTTATCGAATTAAAAAAAAATATATTTGACATTACAGCTTACGCCAATGCGTCAAATATTTTGAAGTTGTTAGATCATACGAGATATTTTAGGTGATCTGGGGAAGGGGTGATTTTTTTATTACTCTCATACAATTATACGTTATAATGTTACTTAATGCCAATATGCAATGTGCCGTAAGGCAATAATTAATATCACTAGATAAAAAAATGTATCAACATTAAACTAAATTACAAGAGTATATATAGACTGTAGAGCAAAATACCAATTTTCTATTTCTAATCCAATGTTATGTTCTAAGCGTAATACTCAAACCTTCGTAAATTAGTAAATATGTACTGCGTTTTTAAATATAACCATAATTAATTTTAATACATGATATATGAGATAAATCTACACATATCTGAGAATATTGCTTTTCTTCATTTAACAAGTGGCTCGCCGGCCTCCATCAAATTTAACAAGGGATTCGCGTGAGCCCCCTCCAGACCACCCCTGGATCGTTCGACTAAAAAGTACCAAATTGACAGTTTCTACAGATATTCAAAAGAATAAGAAAGTTTTTTTTGCTCTACTTACAAGATTTTCACGTGTTATAGTGAATACCGAAATACGGGATTTCGGGATCACAAAATTGGTTGGGATCCAAGGATTGGAGGCCCTAGTTGCAACGTCCACGTTCTGGAGTAAGCGATGGTACTATTCCTTACATTCATTTTTAATGAATTCATGATTTTGTGACATCTATGAAGTATGTGATGTTGTCATTTATTTATCATTAATCCAATTATAAAACGATTAGCTGCCAATACGTTAACAAGAGATTCAGTTAATCATAAAGCTATTTGTCTTTTTCAAGAAGAAGCTGGAATTTGTATTACCCTTATAACATAAAATTTTACGCGGTAGTAATTAATACTGATAAAGTTTCAAGATGAACGCAAATATATGTTCTATTCTTTAAATCTGTTGGAAACATCATGCATTAACAAATGATTTATCTATTAGTTACGAAGCTGCTAGTTCCACATAAAGGTAAGATTACTTGTAACCACCGCGTAGAAAGTATAAGTACATAATCATTGGCTCTAATTGTCGTCAGATGGCGAATTTGAGATAATATTTTGACACTAGCATCCTTTCAACAAACGTCTTGAGTTCTTTTCATCTTGATCCTGCAAATAATACAAATGATTTCCTTTTGTGGCGGTTTCTTAAACTCTTGATTATCAGGTGTTTCCAAGCAAACATTTATTTAAAATTTTCTTTGATAACATATCGACTGTGGAAAGGAAAAAGGACGTAGCCCACACGTATTAAATTGTACAGGAGGCGCAAAAAACGTATTTTGATGATTTTGGGCCATATGCAAATTATGAATTATACACAACATTTAAGTGCACGGATACTTCTAAAGTGGTGTTTAATTGACACAATCTAATATTAAACTAAGAAATTGTCTAGGAAAAACCTTTATTTCAGTCTTTTTTCTTGGTTTTAATATTTTACAAGGTCATCTTTTTCAAACTTAAAAGCTAAATTTAGATACTAATTCGGCATTTGCAGATTGCATCCTTTTGATAGAACGAGTATCAAGTTTGATACATTGTGATTATTGAAAAAAACCTGTTTTGAAAAAACTGTGGGTTACGTCCTTTTTCCTTTCCACAGTCGATATGGTAAAACTTGTAAATTTAAGGACTCGTGCGTGCTTCCTTCCATATTAAAAAAAACTATTAAACAACTAAAATTGGTTATTTGACTAAAATATAACTCACTTTTAAGGTGTTTACTGTCAATACTTGGTGGAAAGGCATTTTAATAAAAATAATAAAAGATTTTTAGTACTTTTTCCACATAAAATTTATTAGATCAGGACCGGTTTCGCTCATCGCGAGCATTATCAACTGATAAGAAAACTATATAAACAGTGATATTTATACAAATTTAAATTGAAATAAAAAGGTGTAAGCAACTATTAGCAATTTAAAGGATTAGCAAATTACATTATAATTACACAAAATTAAAATGCTTATTATTAAAATGCAATATTTCAATTTAAATTTGTATAAATATCACTGTTTATATAGTTTTCTTATCAGTTGATAATGCTCGCGATGAGCGAAACCGGTCCTGATCTAATAAATTTTATGTGGAAAAAGTACTAAAAATCTTTTATTATTTTTATTATAAAAGATAACTATTTTTAAATCTGTTAAAAAGCAAAAGGAACTTTTTCACATATATTATTTTGTTAAATGTTTTAATTATTTTAAGTCATATTTTTAATTAAAAAGTTTTTTTAAAATCCATGTCCTTTCCCAATGTGGAACTCTCACTCCTATTAACAGAGGTATCTCAACAAAAGAAAAAAAATTACGAGAACTGTTTGTTATTCATTTTTTGGATATGATAGTCTTAGAAAATATAAGGACTTTAGTTAACTAATCGCTTTCGCTCTGTTGTTGAATTTATTGTGACTAGCTGTAAGCCCGTTGCTCAGCAACGTGAGATTTTTGTTGCATAGTATTTAATTTAATTTAATTTTATGGTATTTAATTTAATTTTATTTAATTTTATTTTATTTTATGTTATTTTATTTTATTTTATTTTATTTTATTTTATTTTATTTTATTTTATTTTATTTTATTTTATTTTATTTGATTTTATTTTATTTTATTTTATTTTATTTTATTTTATTTTATTTTATTTTATTTTATTTTATTTTATTTTATTTTATTTTATTTTTATAGTTAGCAGAAATTTCGTAAATTATTTAATATTTGGAATAATGTTTAAGTTTGCTAACAACAATTTTTCGTAGTAGCAGAAACTTCGGAAATTACTTAATTTTTAGAATAATGTTCAAGTTTGCTGACAACTATTTTTCGTAGTAGCAGAAATTTCGTAAATTATTGATTTTTTGGAATAAAGTTTAAGTTTGCTAACAACCATTTTTCGTAGTAGCAGAAATTTCGTAAATTATTGAATTTTTGGAATAATGTTCAAGTTTGCTAACAACCATTTTTCGTAGGAGCAGAAATTTCGTAAATTATTTAATATTTGGAATAATGTTTAAGTTTGCTAACAACAATTTTTCGTAGTAGCAGAAACTTCGGAAATTACTTAATTTTTAGAATAATGTTCAAGTTTGCTGACCAACTATTTTTCGTAGTAGCAGAAATTTCGTAAATTATTGATTTTTTGGAATAAAGTTTAAGTTTGCTAACAACCATTTTTCGTAGTAGCATAAATTTCGTAAAATATTTAATTTTTGGAATAATGTTCAAGTTTGCTAACAACCATTTTTCGTAGGAGCAGAAATTTCGTGAATTATTGAATTTTTGGAATAAAAAAAAAGTTTGCTAACAACCATTTTTCGTAGTAGCAGAAATTTCGTAAAATATTTAATTTTTGGAATAATTTTTAAGTTTGCTAACAACCATTTTTCGTAGTAGCATAAATTTCGTAAAATATTCAATTTTTGGAATAAAGTTTAAGTTTGCTAACAACCATTTTTCGTAGTAGCATAAATTACGTAAAATATTTAATTTTTGGAATAATTTTGAAGTTTGCTAACAACCATTTTTCGTAGGAGCAGAAATTTCGTAAATTATTTAATATTTGGAATAATGTTCAAGTTTGCTAACAACCATTTTTCGTAGTAGCATAAATTTCGTAAAATATTCAATTTTTGGAATAAAGTTTAAGTTTGCTAACAACCATTTTTCGTAGTAGCCGAAATTTCGTAAATTATTGAATTTTTGGAATAAAGTTTAAGTTTGCTAACAACCATTTTTCGTAGTAGCAGAAATTTCGTAAATTATTGAATTTTTGGAATAATGTTCAAGTTTGCTAACAACCATTTTTCGTAGGAGCAGAAATTTCGTAAAATATTTAATTTTTGGAATAATTTTTAAGTTTGCTAACAACCATTTTTCGTAGTAGCATAAATTTCGTAAAATATTCAATTTTTGGTATAAAGTTTAAGTTTGCTAACAACCATTTTTCGTAGTAGCCGAAATTTCGTAAATAATTGAATTTTTGGAATAAAGTTTAAGTTTGCTAACAACCATTTTTCGTAGTAGCAGAAATTTCGTAAATTATTGAATTTTTGGAATAATGTTCAAGTTTGCTAACAACCATTTTTCGTAGGAGCATAAATTTCGTAAATTATTCAATATTTGGAATAATGTTCAAGTTTGCTAACAACCATTTTTCGTAGTAGCTTAAATTTCGTAAAATATTCAATTTTTGGAATAAAGTTTAAGTTTGCTAACAACCATTTTTCGTAGTAGCAGAAATTTCGTAAATTATTGAATTTTTGGAATAATGTTCAAGTTTGCTAACAACCATTTTTCGTAGGAGCAGAAATTTCGTAAATTATTGAATTTTTGGAATAATGTTCAAGTTTGCTAACAACCATTTTTCGTAGTAGCAGGAATTTCGTAAATTATTGAATTTTTGGAATAATGTTCAAGTTTGCTAACAACCATTTTTCGTAGGAGCAGAAATTTCGTAAAATATTTAATTTTTGGAATAATTTTTAAGTTTGCTAACAACCATTTTTCGTAGTAGCATAAATTTCGTAAAATATTCAATTTTTGGTATAAAGTTTAAGTTTGCTAACAACCATTTTTCGTAGTAGCCGAAATTTCGTAAATTATTGAATTTTTGGAATAAAGTTTAAGTTTGCTAACAACCATTTTTCGTAGGAGCAGAAATTTCGTAAATTATTGAATTTTTGGAATAAAGTTTAAGTTTGCTAACAACCATTTTTCGTAGTAGCAGAAATTTCGTAAAATATTTAATTCTTAGAATAATGTTTAAGTTTGCTAACAACCATTTTTCGTAGTAGCATAAATTTCGTAAATTATTCAATATTTGGAATAATGTTTAAGTTTGCTAACAACCATTTTTCGTAGTAGCATAAATTTCGTAAAATATTCAATTTTTGGAATAAAGTTTAACAACCATTTTTCGTAGTAGCAGAAATTTCGTAAATTATTGAATTTTTGGAATAATGTTGAAGTTTGCTAACAACCATTTTTCGTAGTAGCAGAAATTTCGTAAATTATTGAATTTTTGGAATAATGTTGAAGTTTGCTAACAACCATTTTTCGTAGTAGCAGAAATTTCGTAAATTATTTAATATTTGGAATAATGTCCAAGTTTGCTAACAACCATTTTTCGTAGGAGCAGAAATTTCGTAAATTATTTAATTTTGCGCATATATCGACAGCCCTGCAGTTTTTTAATTGTAAATTATTTAATATTTGGAATAATGTTCAAGTTTGCTAACAACCATTTTTCGTAGTAGCATAAATTTCGTAAATTATTTAATTTTTGGAATAATGTTGAAGTTTGCTAACAACCATTTTTCGTAGTAGCAGAAATTTCGTAAATTATTAAATCTTTGGAATAATGTTCAAGTTTGCTAACAATCATTTTTCATAGTACCATAAATCGACCTCGGCGCATATATCGACAGCCCTGCAGTTTTTAAATTGCAAATTATTGAATTTTTGGAATAATGTTCACGTTTGCTAACAATCATTTTTCGTAGTATATATATTTTATTCAAATAATTTTCAAATACGCTAACAAATAAATTTCGTAATAGAAGAAAAAGACCCGATGACATCAGTACGCACACATTTGTGAAAAGTGAAAAGTAAAAAGTGATTATTATAGATTTTATTTTATTTAAAAAAGTGGAGACTGGAAGGTCGAGGACGTCCTTACACTCAGACGGACATTATCGGCTATTAATATATAGATAAGGGACGCCGTTAACCGTTTTTTGTTTTTGTTTCTGGGAATCGTGCAAGAACAAATAATTCGTGTACAAACGTTATTTTTAGTAAACCGTGTTATTTCAAAACTGTGTTAAAGAAGATTTGAGTGTATTTTAATATTGTAACGATAGATGTTGCATTTTTAGACTGAGTATTATACAAATGTACGCAATATATTTTTTATCGCTCTTGTGAATTATTGATCTCTCAAAACAAAATAAAATTTACTTTGATGTTATATATCGTTGATTAAAATTGTTAAATAGCTTAACGTGGGCACCCAAAAACTACAATTGCATTGACATCACCTGTCAAACGTATTAGTAGCTTTATATATCTTTGCAACTGTCGCAAAAAATGTGGCAAGCATCATGAAACTTTTTTTCTGTATACAAATGTGTTTATTCTATTGTATTTTTGAGAGGCACTATTATTGAAGTAAAAGTAGATGCTTGAAATCCTATACATCTCCGACAAATTAAAAAAATAAGGCTTTCTGCTTTACCGATGAAAATATATCCCGCTTAAATAAAACATGTCGTCATAATCAAGTAAAGATTTATATAAATATATATTAAATTTATTGGAAGATATATTTACTAATTACTAATTATAAAATTCATTTTATAAATAATATATATATATTAACATATAAAAAGAAATATAAAATACAAGTTTATTGCTTTTGCCATGTGATATGTAACATATCAACCAATAATTTATTGGTATTGCATATAAAACGAACCAACTTAATAGCAAATTAGCCCCTTGCTAACGAAGAGAAAACATTATTAAAACATATTCTCAGATCTAATAAGTACATAACTGCAATTTCTGACATATATATACAGTGCCGGTGCGAGGTTATTTGACGCCCTAGGCAACGGTTTTTGGCGCGCCCACTTTTTAAAAAATCATCCCATTTTTTTCGAAATAATGAAAAAAACAATTAGGGATCATTAGATTTTTCTTCATACACATATGGCCTCCAAATGGAGATGTCTCAACTGCAGCTTTTCTATGTTAACTGTTTGTTACTCAGTCGCTCAACCTGTCTTTTTCGAATCATATAGAATGCGATACATAATTACAACGAACAATTAATACAAACATCAAAATAAAATGAAATGTACTATTATTATAAGAGTGTACACAAATAATTTTAATACTCCATTTATGCGCCCCTGATGGTTTGCGCCCTAGGCGGTTGCCTATTTCGCCTCTATGGTGGCGCCGGCTCTGTATATATATAATCTACGACAGCTTCAGTATACACATTAGTACATTTTTAGCCATTTAAATTGATTAGTTTAAGGTAAATTGCATATTGTGAAATATTATACGTAATAATCGATTGCCTATTTAAGTATTGCATATACATAATTGCAAAGGATCGATAAAAAAATCACTTTTTTCTTAGAACACCGAGAATTACTTTGAGATTAAGCGAGACTCTTGTATTGGTAGCCCACCGCTGATTAAACTCAGTTGAAACTCAACAAGGTGAAATGAAATAACAATATATAAGTTTGCTTTATATTGTACCAATTTTGAGATGATTATCTTCTTTCAAATGATACGGTATGTACAATAATAATTGTGCTTTGAATTGTTGTTTTTTGGATAATTGTGTTCTTTTTATCAAACTCGATTTGGCGGATGTCCCGTTGTAAAGGCAGGAAATGACAAAATTCGGTATTAAGCCGGAAGATTCTGTTTATTTATTCAATATATTTGTATCGTTTATTTCGTAATCTACTCTGTATAACGTTTTCATTTTAAACAACCGATCAGTTACGTTACGATATTCGCTCTGAATGAAGTTACGAGAATTAAAACATACACAGTTTGATTCTTAAAAGTGTACTACCTTGTAAAGAATAATTATAATGAATTCAGTGGCGGTTCTAAGTACTGGGCTAGGTGCGGTTAGCCCGACCTGCATTTTTTACCCAAAATGTGTAGAAAAAAAACTTTAGATGGCTGAATAAAAATGAACAGCAATTCGGCCGCTGAAAAAAATAAATACATTTAGAACATCGTTGACTACTGCAACACAGGACCCTAATAAAAAGAAATCAGTAATAATATTGAAAAAATAGTTCAAGATATATACTATCCTTTATTGTTAATAATTGCCGATGCACCATATATGTTTTTATTTTTAAATCACGTGTGGTAGATAAGTCATTCAAGAAGAACTCGAACAGAAAATTAAGTATGAACGTTCACTTGCAAGACCTGAAAATTGTATAGGAAAAGTCTTATTTTATATTGACCATTTCCGCCTTCCTGGGACTTGAACCTAAATCGATCTGATCACTAAAGTAAAGCTCTCACAGCAGCCAGAAATGACCTATTAGTAGTCAATATGTTCCATTCCAGAGCGGGCATGGGCTTATTAGTGATGTATAATAAAATGCCACCAGCTTTAAAGCTTTGATTTGAAATATAGTGTATGTGTTATTTCGATAGAATGACAAAATTTGTGTGCTCAAAAACACTAAAATCAATTAACTTCATCCCCCACTGACTTTAATGGAGTACTTGCTCTAAAAAATAATGTGACATTTGTTGTGATTTACCCATTCGATTCATAACTTAATTCGATCTGGGCTCAAATATTGTTAAAAAAATATTGAGTTGTTGAGTTCACAAACAATGCAGGTTGTCATGATTTTCGTCAGCTATGATCTCTGATATTAGGGAGACCAAGGTGTCTTATTTTATTTTATAATATTCGAAGTTATATCTGCTTAAAGTGTGGCCGCACAATTGAATTGAATTGAACTATCAAACATATATTGAATAAAGAACATATTTTTGTACTTATTTCCAATTTATAGTACATAGTTTATTATGAGTGAAAAAAAACATTGCTTATTTAGAAAGCTGTTAAAAGTCTTGACGTTTATAAATTTACCATGGCCGCTCTAAATGTGCATACCGACTACTTATTGAGTTATTGTGAGCATTGTTAACTGAAGTTGATCAGTTGAAAATGCTCGCAATGAGCGAAACCGGTCCTGAACTATTAAATAAAGCGGAAGAAAGTACAAAAGAATATTGTGTTTTTATTAATATTATTTTATTTTAACAAATGTAACGACTGTAATGAAATGACAAAATATTTGTAATGGAATTGTATAAGTACCATTTCGATAATTACCGCATGGTCACCATACTTAGAGACGCCCCTTGAATATCGAATTATTTTAGCAAATTGACTTATCAAGAGCGCTAACAGCATGTGGGTTGATAATGGGGGGGTCCGTCATAAAGGATTCGGCAATTTTTTACCTCTTTATTTGATACAAATTGATTATTGCAACAGCGGGGCTGTATACATGTTATATTTTCAAAAACTGACATAAGGGATCTGAAGCCATATTTGATTTTGATTTTAATTATTTGTTAAAATATATCGACTTTGTTTTATTTGATATATAATACGTTAACATATACAAATGGAAGTAAAATGTTTAAACTTTAGTGGCGGAGGACACTTTCGCCTCGAGAAGATTTTTCAAAATCTGACCGCAGTGGTCAACGTTATTGGCTTACGTGACGGATCTCACGGGTTCAACTCCCATTACGAACAGATTTTTTCAATCGATTAATCGATTTCTGTTCGAAGGCATGGTTGTTTGTGATGTCCAAAAATTTCCTCCCACCTTTTCACCAGTAACAGAACGTAGCGAGAGCGATTAGCTAACCATTAGTCCTGTCCAAGCCTTATCATTATATCCCCACTACACTTATTGAAGAATAGAGGTTGAGCGACTGAGTGACAATTAGTTCTTGTAGACAAACTTCCGTTGAGATAACTCCATTAGGAGGCCATATGATCCACATTGAGAGCAGACATGAAAAAATATTTTAAAAAATAACATTGAATTGAGTCAATAAAACACCAGTTTATAAGATTTTGTTCTCTTCATTCAAGGCTGTGAATATTTTATAGTTTACCTTTGGCTCTAAATCATCTTAACGTATTGTGTCTTCGGTAAAAAAATGAGTATAGGTTTTGCTTTTTACAGTTAACTTATATATGTTATATTTCTCAATAAATTACTATAAAATCTAAAACAATGTTTTTTTTCTTAATTAATAAGACGTTTTAGTGAACTAACGTACATTGCATTTCAGGCAAATTATCTGAATAAGCTACTCATACATAAATGATATAATGTCATCTAAAAATTCTTCATGTAATTAAATATATTTATTATTTATTCAAATTAGTTTTACAGAATCATTACCACACAAGTCATGAGAAAAAGCGAAACATTTGGCGTGTAACGCCTTAAACAAATGTCGCGATTTTTTATTCCCCACTGCGAACTGAATTATGGAGATCATTATTCGCGATATTGAATACCAACTCACTATTCAATTTTTATCAATGCAATTGTGTTGCCAATCTGAACCACAGACAATTGTTGATTTCCTTCAAACCTTTCTGTTCTCCTAAATGTATTAATACAGGATTTTATTATAAGGATATACCTATTTGATTTTATGAAATCAGACATATTTATTAGAGACTTTATATTCGTTTTTAAAAATTGTTTTTATTTTAACTGTAGATAGATGTTTCTGTCAATTACGTACTTAGCATTTAATATCAGTATTAAAACATGATCAAGTATTTTTGTTTTTTAATTTTAAGATTCGTTACATAACTAATTATAAACATCTTTCCTTCTGGTAAAGCATACAGACGTATTTTTCAATCGAAACTTAATTTCTCTATATTTTTTAATATATATTTTTGACGTAAACCAAGAATAGTACATCGTTCGGAACAGGGGTGGGCTGGAGGGGGCTCGGAGGGGTTCACGCGAATCCCTTGTTATTTTTATTAAAGGCAGGCGAGCCCCTTGATAAATTAAGAGAAAACAATATTCTCAGATCAAATTAATATTATATATATATGTAACTGGAATTTCTGACTTACATAATATCTACAACAGTTCCAGTATACACATTTTTAGCCATTTAGATTGATAAGTTTCCGGTAAATTGCATATTGTTTCATATTATAAGTGTATTAAGTAACAATCGATTGCTTATTTGCATATAATTTCATGGGAGTGATAGAAAAATCAACTTTTCCGTAGAACACTGAGAATTGCTTTGAGATTAAGCGAGCCCATTTTAAGCGTATTGGTAGCCCGAGGATGGCTTGGTAAGCAAATGCAATGATCTCTATAACGTATCAATTGTAATTAATTGGTTACGACGCGTTGCTGTTTGTCGAGCGATATTTCATTTTTATTTACGAATCAGGACATATTGGTGTTAATTAAATAGTTTATTCGAACTATAATATATTAAAAATACGTTGTAAGATAAAAGTTAAGCTTTATAGTGTGGTTATTATGATAAAACGTACCATCAATCCACTTGGATGTTGGAGGAGTCAACGATTTCTCAAAAATCATATTTTGTTTTGCACTTGGTAGCCGTTTATTGCCAGCTTAAATAAACTGCAATACGGTTTTTAATACAATGAATATTGTACTAAGAATTGCAGTGGCTTCATTTCGTTTGTTGAATACCGTGCTATTAGCTTTCGTTTAGCGGCAAAAAAGACTTTCCATTAAAAACTTTATCTGATCAAAAGCACTTTAAGCAAACCGAAGGGGTTGCAGATTTCCTAAGCTTCTGAAACATTTACCGTCGTCTATCTACAATAACAAGTTTGAATTATTTTTTAAATTAAACTAACCATGCACGCTAACAAAGTAAATTATATGAAAGTCTATTAGATTATGTTGTAATAGTTTTTACGAGGAAAACAGTCACTCGGACACATTTTCAAGAGAAGGAACATGTATAAAATATAGATATACTAGAGTTTGTAGTAAACCATGCTACACGCATCATGTTTTCAAAGCCAAATGGATTGGAGGAAGTGAAAAAGATACAACCATAAAGACAAATTCATAAATCAATATATCTAGGTTTACATCCTGGGATTCAAACTCGTTGATACCGTAATCAAACAGAACGAACTAAATAATATTCAGACACGACTTTAATATGTGTTTTTTTTTTAAATCCATATCCGCTCCCAGTATGAAGTATATTGCCTCTAAATGGAGGTATCTCAACAGAAGTGCAGTGGAGTCGGACTGTTTTAACTGGAGTCAGACACAAAAAAAATAGTTTAGAGTTATTTGAAAACATGTATAGACAAATCGCTAAGGTCATAAGTAACACCACTGCATGCTTCTAAGTCTAAAAAAATAATTGATGTCGTGTTTTAAGCTACGGTCAGAGTCGTATTATTTCTTGACGACTCCACAGCCATGGTTTTTCTACAAAATCCGCCTATTAGCCAGTTGTTAAACCTCTCTTTTCTTGCAAAGAAAATAAGGATAGAAAAATAGAGCTATACTAGTACTTAGCAAATCGCTCTCACTACGCTGCGTTATTTTAGGATCAGAAAGATGTGAGAGATTTTTAGACATCACAATTAGATATGCCTTCAAACAGAAATCAATTACTTGATTGACAAAAGTGTTTCAATCAAAATCAATAGTGAATATTTTATTCAAACCACAAATAATGTCTGATGAACGATGAATGACAAATAATGATGTCTATGAAATGACATCTTTTTTTCTTGTTATTTTTGATAAAATTTTACATGTAACATAGGGCATATCCATTGACAAATGCTGGTCGATTATTTTCCATCTTGTTTGGTTTTAAAAGCAACCAGTGTTGCAATTATGTAGTAACAGTGACAATACAAAGGCCAACCTTATCTTAAATCGCCCAGAATGAATTTGGCCATAATAATAATTGTTTGGTCGAGGTATTTTTATCGAGATCAGTTGGTGTATAATAAAACAGATTACACTCTCGTTAAAAATATAATACATTATATTTCCTATTGTAAAATTGGGGGTTATAGAATTGTGAGGCTTCGTCTTGGCAGTTGACCATGTTTATCTTTGCTCAAATTTCGATTTGACATAAGCGGTTAACGGTTTTCATTGGTTAACGACCAACAATACTTATCACACTATTTAGCACCCAAAGAACATAACGTCCTATGCACAGCTATGTCCAGTCTATTTGCCAATACTGGTGCATGCAAAAAAAGGTTGATAAATTTTCCTCGAGAAATGCCAACAGTGACGGATTTCCTTATAAGCTGTTTGTTGCGTGCGCTTGTGGCTTCAGAATCTTAGGGGATTCAAAAATGGCTTTTATTACATATATATATATATATATCATACCCAGATACTTTCTGTTGAGATTTTTAGTATTATTCATAGAATTTTCTAACTTTCTTGTGTTATCCGAAAAACAGGGCCTCCAAATTTTATTGCGCCTAAGGCCTCTCATGTGTTTAATCCGCCAATGAATGCCAAACAAAATTTTGAAGTGTTTTAACGTTGTTGCGTTGCAGTGTGCATAATCTTTATATCATGCTATTTCTACGTAAATATTTGTTAATCAATCTATCATTCTCTCTACTTAAAAAAAAGTGGGATATAATGATAGGAGTAGAAATAAACTCGAAGTTAACTAATTGGTCTCGTCTCGCCTCATTATTTTAGGACTGAAAGAGTTAGTGGGATTTTTTATACAGAACAAACAACCATGCTTTCGAACAGAAATCGAAAAATGCTGTCCGTAGTGGAACTCAAACCTGCGAGATCCGTCACGGAAGCCAACGATGTTGATTGCTATGCCAAGCAACCGACATGCATTTTTTCCCCATTCCTGCTCCCAATATTGAGGATATAAGTTCTTAATAAAGGTATCTCAACATTTTTTTTTTACGAGAACTGTTCATTACTCAGTTGCTCAACCTCTCTTTTCCAAATAGAGTAACACGGATAGAAGGATAAGGCTAGGACAGGACTAGTGGTTAGCCAATTACTCTCGCTACGCCAAGTTATTAAAAAATCGGAAGGGTGGGAGAGAATTTTTAGATATCACAAACACCCATGCCTTCGGACAGAAATCAATAATCATTACGAACTTAAATTAAAACCAAACATTATTTGTCTTGAGGACTAACTTAATAGTTGTATTATTATTATAAACCAAAAAGAAATTGTTTTGAATCTAATATAAATATCATCTTCCTTTTCAGTACACATCTAAAACATGTTATTATTAACCATAAATGACAGCTTTTGTTGTATTTAGTTAGATACGTAACAAAAGATTTCGTAACAAAACACCACAAATAATCCCTAATTATATACTTAACTGTGCGAGCCAGGACACAAAGGGTTATTTTGTCCGCTGTATGTTGCTTAGTTATGTATTTGAATAAACATCTGTTCATTTAACAATTTAATACAAGATATTATTTAAATCTAGTAAATATGGAATTTAAAAGTGTGTACAAATGATGTTGGGCTACTAATTGTGAATCAATAATGGCATGATATAAAGATTTCTCGGAATTCAATTTTTATCTTCCCTAAATTCAGATCAGGACAATCTGAAAATAGACCCGTTTATATCCAATTGGCTTATTGTTTTTTTTTTACGGACGAATATATAATGAATAAACATTCAACTTTTTTTTTACACGATTGTATTCAATAACACGGTCCACCAAAAATAAAAAAATACTTTTTTGAATCGTTCAAACTATGTACATTCTCACAGATTTTGTCACTAACGACCCAGGTTTCGTCTTTCGGCATCTTCGGGCATTCAAGTGCACGGATGAACTTGAACTGACTTGAACTGAACTTGAACTTGAACTGTCAGTTCAAGTTCATCCGTGCACTTGAATGCCTGAAGATGCCGAATGGCGAAACCCGGGTCGTTAGTGACAAAATCTGTGTGAATGTACATAGTTTGAACGGTTCAAATTTAATATTGAAATTCCACCAAGCACCTTCAGTCGAAATCTTAAATTATAAAAAATACCTTATTTTCACACGATTACCAAAAACAAAAAAAAACATAAGCCCCTAACGGAATTCTTACCAACAAGAAATTCAAGAACAAACGGCTTCATTAGATCCTGACACATTATACGTGTCAGAAATTTCTAGCGATTTATGTCCAGTCCCTCACAAAAGTCTCTGTGCGTTAGGGTTTAATGAAGCCTTTTGCTTGTGTTTACTTTCTTGAGTATTAAAAAATCCGTTATACACTTACGTGTTTTTTGTGTTTAGGAAGCGTGCTAGAAGAAATAATTCGTGTAAAGATATAGTTTTTCCTTTTTTTTTTTAATTTTTAATTTTTATTTAAGCAAAAATTTGGCATTACAGCTAATGCCAAAGATTGAAAGATCATGCGAGAACAACTGGATGAGAATTTTTGTATTTTAAGTCTCGAATAAATTCGAGGTAAATTGACACATCACAAACACCCATGTTCTTAGGTCTCAAATTTAAATTTAAAAATCTAAATTTGACATTGACCTTACTGGGATACAAACCCAGACCCACCTAGTCGGTAGAGCAAGCTCTAACCAACTTGACCACAGCGTGCGACTAAGTGGACCGTGCTAGTTCAAAACCGTGTAAAAAAGAGTTGAGTGTATGTACATATGGTGGAATTCAGACAATCTTGAACGAGCCGATTACCAGTTATATCCATCGAGAAGGGAATGAGGCAACGTGCATCCAGGAGGAAGGGGACGTTATGTTACATATTTTGTATGATTTGAGAAAAATTTACTCATCCATAATATTTCTGCTTACTGCAAATTTAACATAAATAGTATATGTAAAATTATTCTTATTTTATCTTGTGAAAAAAAAAATGTTTTCATTCTGTCAAAGATGGCGCCTACAACCGGTAAATACCCAAACAATGTCGCCAACGGCATAACAAAACAAACAACACTCAAAACACTACGAAAAAAAACTGCTAATCTGTAAGGTAGTGTCTATTGTGTGAGGATCTTATTATGCATAATAGTTGTAGAGATGTTTCGATAGGCTTTGTTATCAAGTATTCAGAAATATTAAAAGTGATTTTATTTTTTAAAAAAGTGCAGTAACACAGTTAACAAATTTAACTATATAGTTCCATATTTCGATGCGATTTTGTACAAGGTAATTAATTATTCTCAATATAATTAGTTACTGGTTATGTTTATTATTTCAATTAATGAATGGTAACGAAAGGAACACTCAAAGTTGTTCATTTTATAAAAGGACATCGGCAATATTGTTCATTTAAAATATTTAAATAAAGTAACTGAGTGTTTATCCGTTATTGAAAAAATGAAGAAAACGCATTTGACACAAAGATACATTGTTAACCCTTCAGATATTTACAGTATTGTCGGCAAACACTGGAATTTGTAACTGTGTTTGGATTGTTTAGAATTTTCGTAAAAATGGCGGGTTTTGTTTTGAATAGAATGCGGTGGAAAGTAATAGGTACAATGGGATTACGAAGTGAAGATAGTCGCAAATGGAGCAAAGGTGTTTTTGTCAAATTTAAATAAAGAATATGTTTTGTGCGAAATAGCATTGTTTGAATGAAATGTATTTTTGTATGCATACTTGAAAAGGTTATTGTTATTGGAATATAACGAGAATTAACATATTGGGTATTTATGATAGTGCCAAAAAAATTGACAAAACATATGTAAAATTGGGGGTAGCTAGTCTTTGCAATGTCCATGTTGTTTTTTTTTAATACCGAGTAACTGGTTTCTGATATTCAAAAATAAAATCAAATTTTGAATGAATAGAAGCCATCACATGTATAAAATTGAAATATTTAAAAGCTGCTAAGAGTCTGTTCAACGTTTGCATTCGGCCGGTAATGCTTTACGGTTGCGAATCATGGTACCTGACGAAGACTCAAAAAAAACCGTATACTGAGCTTCGAGAACAGATGCTTGCGTCGGATTATGGGGGTGAGGTGGTTTGATTTTGTAAGGAATTCAGAGATAAGGTAGCGTGCAAGACAGCGTCCCGTCACGTTAGTGGTTATGGAGAGACGTTGGAACTGGCTGGGTCACGTGCTACGGATGACTCCGGAAAGCCTCAATCCTGCATGCCTCTTCTTTCGACCGGTGGGATTCCGGCGTCCCGGATGTCCGTCGGGTACTATCCATAGGATGTACACGGCGGAACTGAGGGATGCTGGCATGTCATGGAAGGAAGCAAAGCTATTGGCGGGAGACAGGGAAACATGGAGGTGCCGCGTGGCAGCCATATGCTCCACATAGGGAGCGAGCATGGACAAAGAAGAAAAGAAGAAGAAGAGTCTGTTAGATTCCCAGTACGAAAAGATGTTTTTTTCGATTTCTTTTCTTTTCAAAGGCATGGGTTTTTGTGATGTCTAAAAATTCTCTCCTACCCTTTCCGATCCTTAAATAACTGGGCATAGCAAGAGCGATTAGTTAACCACTAGTACTGTCCTGGCCTTATTCTTCTATCCCTACTACTCTCTTCAAAAAAGAGAGTTTGAGCAATTGAGTAACAAACAGGTGTCGTAGAAAAACTTCTGTTGAGATACCTACATTAGGAGGCCATATGCTCCACATTGGGAGCGTACATGAATAAGAAAAACATTCGTCATAAATTTTGACTGATTCCAGAATTGATGAGCCTTTCAATGATGTATTATTGTATAGAGAAATTGCAAGTTTTTAATATAAAACAACTGTGTCAATACTTTCGATGGACTCGGCGGTAACTTTGTGGAAGTTCATTTTAATATATAATATAGAATAACTAAGATTATTCCACGTATGGTGCTACAAACTGTGAAACATGTTTCGCATCTTTCAGAGGCATCCTCAGACAATCTTACATTCGTAAATGCTTGTATAAGTAGGTGTGTCAAAATCATACGATTATGATAATTTTTTTAATGACTGTATTTTATATTAAATATCCAATTACTGATTACTGAATTACCTGCGACAGCAATTGGCCATTTTTTGTTGCTTTTTGTTATACCGTTATTGAGTTTAGCAATACCGGTTTTTAATATAAAATACCGGTATTGATATATTCTTCCAGTATTGCAATCCCTTGTTGTTAACATTATCAAGTTGATTTGCAATAAAAAAAAAAACTTTTTATCAAATATTATTTTTAAAAATTCGTGATGAGCGAAACCGGTATCGTATTAATGAGACATAGTATATTTTTTATATAAGTAATTGTTATCGCATCGCACCATTGAATTATTTTGATAAGCAATGTGTTTTCAATAAGCGGTGTAAGTTTAATTATTTAACATTTGTTTTAAAATCATAGTAGAGCATCTTTAGTGGGCTTGATCTTTGCAGCGAACTTCAGTGCATTATTATATTTTTATTATTACCAGCAAAATGTAATACAGTAAACGTGTTTTCGTTTTTTAAGTGTCGCGCGTTCACTAGATTGTCTACAAACAGGGAGGGTGGGAGGGCGACGCTATGATTGGGATGAGCGAGATGAAATGATTTAACGGAAAAAGGCGGGAAAGGGAGAAACTGTCTGCCGCCATTTTATTTTTGCCGCGCAAACGTAATCACACGTAATGGCGTGCGCGGGAATCTGCAACGTATTTTTATGTCATCATAAATAAATACTTGCAATATTTTATTAAAAAATAAAACACCCATTTGTTATGTCACTTTTATTTATATGATCAGAAACACTAGTTCTGTATACATATCACTGTTTTATTTTATTCTCTTATCAGTTAATAGTCCTCGTCATGAGCGAAATCAGCCCTGATCATATAAAATAAAAATAGAATTGGTACAAATGAGTGTTTTTTTTTTTATATATAATCCATCTCTATCAAGTATTGACAGTGAACATCTTCAGAGTGACTTCGTGGTATTGTTTATATTATCAAATGTTTTTGTTATTTTAAAATTTTAGATTAACCCAAACATCGATAATAAATTGTAAACTTTTGTTTTGCATAACAATTGAAACCAACTTTATCTTAAAAAAATATAGACTTTTTATATAATTTACATGGCAATAAACGTTTATATGTAGATTTTTCAGTTATGCAATATGGCAGTTCAAGTGAAATGTATATATTTGAAGACAAAGATTATTGAAAGTATAGTTAAATATTTAATTTATTTGCTACAATCTTTGGTCCCAAAGATGTTTATTTCAATAAAACTGCAATATCTCACAACTGAAAATCCAGACACAAACGTATGTTATTAAGCAGGTGAATTCTTTTTTTCAATTTTAATAATGAAAATCAATATAGATTTTTCATCAAAGTTCATTTAAGTTATAAGATTCTTTGGTTTTACAACGTTTAATGAAAAAAACGTGAAAGTGTAGTTCCAATTGTTTGATTTAAAATAACGAACAAACCTTATATGGTATGTTAAAATATTTTAATGAAAGAAAGTGTGCACAAAATCACTCAATTGTATTTTTTTATAAAATTGGTAAATATGATGAACTACAAATTCATAATATATTTTCGTGTATAATTGACAACAATTAGTATGCAAATGGCCTCTTCAATACATTGCATAGCATATTTAATGTGGTAACAACAATGATAATAATTGTTAACTATTGTCATATTATATTATACATATTATAATTATCGTTAGACCCGCTGCAGCTCTCGACAGTTTATGGAGTAACAAATGAGTTTTTAAATTAAATTTTGTCCGCCATGCTTCAAAAATGGAATAGATAATGAAATTAGTAGTAAAGACAGCCGACTACAGATGACTCTATTGTAGTATCCGAATTTTCACTAAATTTAAAATCGATTAAACGTAGCCAGTTTTCAAACCAAGCTAGTTTTTTTTATTGCATTTGAACGTTTGAAAATATGTGCTTGCAATTTTATTAATTAATTAGTTTAATGATTTTCAATAATAATCAAATGAGTACGTAGCGCAGTGGCTAACGTTGTTGGTTTCCGTGACGGATTTCATGGGTTAAAGTCCCAGTACGAACAACATTTTATGCTTTATTATAAAACATGAGTGTTTGTGATGTCTTAGAAATTGTCTAACACCCTTCCAATCCTAAAATAACGAGGCGATTAAGAGCCTTAACAGTTAACCACTAGTCTTGTCCTAACCTTTTTCTTTCTATCCCTACTCTCTTTTAAGAAATAAAAGTTAAGCAACTGAGTAACAAGCAGTTGTAGTAGAAAACTTCAATTGAGATACCTCCTTAACAGAACATATCAAGAACTGCTGAATCTTGAATTTTGGTCAATTTATAATATATGATATGAGCCACTGAAAAGTGAAGTCAGCCAAGGAGTATTTAAGAAAACATTGAGATCGATGCGTTATATATTCAACTTGTCTTAAATTATCGTAAAAAAGTTAAGTAAATACTTACTGACATAGTGTTTTCTTTCTAAAATAAAAATATGCAATAAAAAAAACACTTAATTAAAACGTTATTTACTTAACCCTTTGATGAGTATCAACGTACATGCACGTTGGAGTAGCTTATCATCTATTATCCATTGCCATTCTCATATGTTTTATTGAATTTTTATTATTTCTTCAGATATGGATACTAGACACATCCACCAGTGACTTTTGGCCACCACATTATTTTTATTTTCTACAGCAAATGAAGAAAATGTTATTTAAAAAAACGGTAACATTTGTAAACAAATCGGTAGCCATATAATATTGAACGTAAAATTTTATTTGGGATCGATTCCTTTCTGGAATCGACGTCTGTAGAGCGGCACATGTAGACAGATGAGAGCAAAAAAGCATTTCTAGAAAAATATTCAAAAGTAATACAGAACTAGTTTACTTTACATTTTTAACTATGAGTTTTATAATTTAAAAAAAAATATTTACTTCTTGAAATAATAACTAATATTCTTCCCTGATTAGTCCGTATCCAAAAAAGAAGGTTTTTATATTTTTGTGTGCGGCAATACTACAAATATTCAAAGTATAAGAAAAAACCTAATTTAGTGAAAATTAACTCACCACTCAAAGGGTTAAAAGCCCTATAGAAAGAATTGATCATATTGCTACTTGGCTCACACTCGCTTGACAAGCTCTCATGAAATAAAAAAAATACTTAACATAAAATAATGAGATACGTGTTTCTACAATATTTATTGTTTAAAAATTAAAAGTACAGTACATGACATTACAGCTGACGCCAATTCGCCATGCACTTGACAAATATAATGAAAAAAAAACTACATTATACATCAAAATCAACAAACAAAATCAAGAAATAAAAATTAAAACCTAACCAACAGTTCACAAATGTTGAGTTATAATGCAAAACGTGCTATTTCCAAAATTATCGATATCGAGTTAGGTATGCAGATAGGGTAATTCAAGCCTAAGGAATCGACTGATCCTATTAGTTTTAATACAAAATGTATATAAGACTATCGTCTTCAAATTGGAAATCATATTTTTATGCAAATGTTGTTTTGTTTGTGTAATTCGTTATAGTATTTGACTCTACTGAAAAGTTTGAGTTTTAGAAATAGTACGTTTTGCATTAAAATTATATTATCACTTAAAATGTCCACTTCTCTAGGCAATGAGTTGATTAGTCTAACGGCCCTTGGAACTGACGACTGGAATACGTCCTACGCGAGGAACAAGTTTTAAAAAAAAAGTTTTTGGTTATTGTTTCGCCCACGTAAGAATGAATTGGGAGTATGTCGCCAATATGCGCCATGTTAGAGAGCGGATATGGATTTAAAAAAAGTCAACAGCAGATTATTTTATTTACCGGATCTGGTGCAATATCATCAGTCAATTTATATTCTATTATTAACTGAAGTATGTAATTGCGTTCAACATAACATAAATATAGCAGCGCCTTTGTAATATATATGCATGACTATTTACATGTTTATCTCAAGTATATCAATTTGTTATACTTACATGAGTCCGGGACATTTTTTCAAGGGGTACATAAGTGCGCTTAACAAGGTAACAATTCAATCCGAAAGTACCCTTTGTATTATGAAAATGCTTTTTTCGTTTGAGAGTTATTTAATTTCGCGCCTGGTACACCCTTAATGTGCCCCGCGAAGCTATCTCCGCCTCGCTCTCGCGCACTGCGCACCGTATGGTAGCGTTCGTTTTTCCGATTCGCCCTCCCACTCACTCCATCGCGTGGAGTTATCATCGCAACTAAAACATCCCAAATTGGGATAACAATGTATTCTTTTAGCTCGGTATTGGGAGTCAGGGTTGGCACTACATTATAATTATATTTTTTACCTTATATTTTGGTATTGAACGACCGTGATGGTGGTTATAACTTTTACGGTTCTAAGCTCAAGAAATGCGACCCCAATACCCACATTTTCTTAAATATCTATTTTAATATGGGTGATACAATGTTTATAATTAAGGTATTCTTTTATCATAGTTTTTTGGACCTTTTGTAGTTAATATAAATACGTAATAACGCGATAGCGTGATAAGCGATCGTTCGTAAGATAGCTTGGCTAAACTCGTCAGTTGCAATTTCATATGTGTGCTGGGATGACTTTTTTTTACGCGCAACTTAAAATATGATTATTTATTAAAAAACCACGGATTTTTATAAAAAAAAATGTGTGAGAAATGATGCAGAGAGATATTTTAAAGCTCTTAGACTATTTTTTTTTTAATTCATAAGGAAACCTCTGAGGTTCCTAAGCAATCCCCATCGGCAGAGAAGTACTTTTCTAGTCTCCGAGCCGCGAGAGCTAATATTGATTTGACCATAGTATTTATCTTCTTAGGCTTGCCACGTTTATGTAATATTATGCTATCGGGTCTGTGGTCTAGTGTTGAATGTCGTTGGCTACAGTTATGGTGTTCACGGGTTCGAATCAAAGTACGGACAGTTTTTATAAATATTTTTTAAAATCGAATTATGGAATTCAGTTTCAAAGCATGTATGCGTGGGATCCGTCTAATTCTAAAAAAAATCGATTAGCTTACCATTAGTCATGTACTAGAGATGTACCATTTTAACTTGACTGTTGACTATGGCAATGTTAATGATGCGATGGTGGCGCTCTCGCGGGCAGTCAATTTACGCTGGTACATCTATAGTACTATCCCTTTATTCTCACCGTCTTTGAAAAGAGAGGTTGAGCAACTAAGTTATAAGCAGTTCTTGTAGAAAAACTTTTGTTGAGATACTTCCATTAGAAGGTCAAATATTCCACATTGGAAGCTGACACATTTAAATATATCACCATACAGTGGTATATTACTCTACAAGTGGTTTGGGCCTCCAAATCTAAAGGGCATCAAAAATAGTTTACATTATAATATAATCCATTTAATTTTTGTTCAAGTCTTATTAAACATGGAATTTTTTGATATTTTCATGGATTTCGGAAAACATGGGCTCCAAATTTTAATGCTCCTGGGGCTTCGAATGTGCTTAATCCACCACTGTATCTATATAAGTATATTATAAATCATATGGTAGTGCTGTCTAGACAAATTCTCCCACCACTTACACGCACTGCCTCTGTCGTGTATAATCTGGAAGTGCAATGTTGCAGGGTTCGTTGCAGACAGACAGACATTTAAATTAAGACACATTTTTATACGAGTATCTATCATACTTTATGAGTTACTTTAACTTGACTTTAAGACCCCATTTGATTCACATATAAAAAAAACATTTTAAGAAAAAGAGAAACGAGATTTTTTTTCTATTAATCAATTGAAACACTTCTTAGATCGTTTATCACTTGGATAAACGACTGGCGTCTATATCCAACATCTTTCAATTGCTAGCAATTATAAAAATCCTTATTAAATGGTATATTTTATTCAAAATTTATATTATCAAAGGCATTAATGTATGTGCTCAATTTTCTTCTCGAGTTGACTTCTAGCGGACTAAAACCTGGAAACACACCTGAAACATTGTAAAAAAGTTATTTGTTTCAATCTGTTATATTTGTTTGCTACCGAAAGCCTTAATAAAAATTGTTATCATATATTTTGTGAAAATTTCGAGTAGGAAAGATACAAATTATTACAAATTGATTTTCACATGAAAATATTGTATCAAACATGTAATAGAATATTTTATAATGAAAACTACAGGAGGAAAAAAGCAAAATGATTTGTTCTTTTTATATTATGATATTAGCAGTGGTGTAGTGGTAAATAAATAGGTACCAAGTCGCTCATTGAAGTCTTCCCTTTTTTATATCCGTCCGAAGTTAAAAAACCACAAATTTTAACAATTAAATCAATAAAAAAAACGCGCAATTAACGCAGTTAAATGAATTAGTTCCTTCAAGTTACATGTGTAAATTTTATTTTTTATTTTTGTAAAATCCGTCGGGTAGATCAATCTTGACATAATGCTTTTAATTTTTATGAACAGTGTTTTGAATATATGCTTGTATATTTGAAAATTAAGTTGCTAGTCAAAAAGGTGGCAGGATAGCGCCCTGGCTCATCTTCAGGTGCCATATCACCGACCTGGCCCCACTTCACCACTGGATATTAGCATTTTTAATGACGTTACTGAGGTTAATATTTTTTTCTTTTATTCTATAATACTTAACTTTGATATAGGTGACAAGTAACGACAAAAAGTTAAATATAATCAAGTCTGTGGTAAATGCAAGATGGCGGATAATAATATTTAAAAACTTATTTATTCTATTTATTTTTGACAACCCTATTGCGTCCCCTAGAGCGCGCTGGCACAATAGCGTTGCTCCGTGATTGAAATGTTTTTTTAAAGGGCATTATAATAACACAATAAAGCGACGACCAAATGGAAAACAAATTGCTCGGAAAAATTATTAATCTCTTTGTGTACTTTCCGAGTTATTATGCTCGGGATGTGGACCGCTCAGTCGACGCGTTTTTAAAGTTGTTTCCATGTTGCTGTGGATTGGGTTTTTTTTTGTCATTCCGCTATCTACGCTGTCATTTGATTGAAATATGCATGTATGAACGTTTGCTGTACAATCTGGATAAATTCGTTTAAATTATTTTTTATTTTATTTTTGCTAGTTGTATGTGTTTTCTAGCATAATGGAAATTATTATCATTGCTCTGACTCAGACTCGAATTAATTATGAAACAAAATGTATTTCCAGTAAACAAAAAGCGATATTTATCACATGCATTAAAACAACAAATTGATCAATTTACATTATAAGAATAAGTGATTTTAGAATTTCTTAGATTTCGAATAACTGTATACAAATATAATTTTAAAGGTGGACTCTTTAGAAATTCAAATGTTATAATAGGTGTACCGGAATTAAGTGTCGTATTTTTTGCTCTCGATCTTCAATGGTCAGTTGTGCTTCGCCAGGCAATCTTTCACGACATATTTGAATATCACTAATAATAACATAGCTTTTGTCCCGCCATATTTTTTTTCAACCATGTCCGCTACCAATATGGTGCATATGGTGCTTATTTTAAACTGTTTTACAAAAACTGCTTGTTAGTAGTTACTCAATCAGTCAACCTTTCTTTATCGGATAGGTTACGCATAGAAGAATAAGGATTGGAAAGTATTAGTGGTTTTATAATGGATATCTTTACGCTACGTTTTTAAGACCAGAATGTAATTTATAAATCGACTGGAAAATCAATCAATGAAACTGTCTTGTGAACACTGCAACTGAAGCAAACGACGTTGACCTCTCGACTACATACCAGCATTGAGACATTTTGAAGAAATGATAAACAAGAAGCAAATCGGTCTCGTTATGACCTGTTTTAAGGATATGATTATGGGAAAGATTTCGTTGTTGGTAATATCAAATTTACTATAGACACTTCCAATATAGAGCAAATGACCTCTTAATGGATGTATATCTATCTCCACAGAAGTTTTTTCTTCAAAAACTGATTTTTACTCAGTGGCTCAAACTTTTTTTTTTAAGAGAGTAGTAATAGAAAGATAGGAACGAAGACAAAACAAGTAGTTAACTAATCACTCTCGATGCATCTTGTTGTTTTAGGAATTTAAGAGCGGGAGAGAATTTTTTGACATCACAAACACTTATGCTTCCAAACAGAAATTAAGAAATCGTTTGACAAAAATGATGTTCGTACTGGGTAACCCGTGTGATCTGTTACGAAAGCCAACAATGTTGACAGCTGCGCCACGTATCCGTCATATAATTATAATACACATATTTTTTTATACTTTATCATTAAACTATTAAACAATAAAAGTAACTACAACAAATAAAAATCGACCCACAAGCTATTTTAAAGTAGTGTTAAAGTAAAAAATAAAATACTTTTAACCGAGAACCTTTTTCGCTTAGAAGGCTGTACCCGCTTTCTGGCAGATTCGTTTAAGATGTATTTGAGCCGAATTGAAAAGGAAATATTCAATTATGAATAAGCGAAAACGAATTTTCGGAAAAATTTCGTTTTTAATGAAATGAAAGGCGTTTTTGGATAACACTTAAACGGCGAAGCGCTAAATATTAAATTGGAAGACAAAAGATAATTACGTTGTTCGGCAGTCAGATTGTTGGAAATCATTTTGAGAAAAGAAAACTAATTAAATGGCACTAGCGGATTCCGAAAATGGTCAAGGGTAGGGAAATTTTGATTGAAATTTATTTAATAATTATAAAAACTTAAAAACACTAATTTAAGTTTCTTAAAGAATTTATATACTGCGTAAAACAGCTATTTTCAATCTTTTACACCTCACAGATCTACCAAACATTGTTTTAATTACCACGGTAAGCTAGCTATTTTTTTACTATTTTTACATACAAAAATACAGAATAGTGTTAATTAAACAAGCATTTTTCAATAATGAAATGATAAGCACCCTTGTTGTATTAAACACTAAAGCGATGTGGTCGTTGCGCTTTTAAAATCCGCTATTTGTTTTTTTTTCAAAACATTGCCGTAATCTCAAAACAGTACGAATTAAAATGTTTGTCCTCGACAAAATCGTCACACTTGTAAAACAATTCTACAACGCTTTATACCATATTTTTTTCTTAATGCAACAATCCGATTTCATGAGAATATGCTCATAGCGGATTTCGAAAGCGCAACGACGATATGTAGCTGTGTTACTGCACGTTTGAGAGAAGTTGGATCTTATGACAAATTTTTGATCTTGGCTCCAATAATATTCCTTCAACAACTCACTTAATCCATTCACTTAAGCAAATGCCAGTTATATGGTATTGTAAAAGAGAAAATAAATGTATTTTTTTGGATTATTGGTGAAAATACAGGACCCACGTTGGACCAGAACGCACTTAAAAAACATATATTAATCCATCACCGTTACTAAGAACGTTACAAGAAGCTAATGTAATTTTACCTAATGAGCATAATTCAAACTGATTTGCTTCGAAGACTACTTCAGGATCCCATATTTGTTATATTTCCGCGAAACACATAAAGACAATTTGTTATATTTCATTCTATATTTTTCAATATACAACCAGTCAACTCTTGGAAATATAAAAGCAAAAACTTTTTTTGTATAAATTTCATACAAATATGGATGAAATTCAATACTCATGTCAAACCGTTACTAAGACCTAAGGCTAGGCTAGGACTAAGTGATTATATATAGCAACCGAAAGTGACGGCAGCAAATAAGTCCTAAAGAGTAAATAAGATTATGCATGTATACATATGTTTATGTTTCTCATTGTACGTTTATATTAAATAATGAAAGTATTAGTATTTTTGATACTCTTTTACGCGATTTTTGATTTTTGATTATCAAATTAAATAAAAATGAGGTTTATTTTACGCATTTTTTTTCAAATTATTTAACTAATGTATATCGCGTAAAAAAAGAATCGGCTGTACAAAAAAATATGTTTTTTTTTCAAATATAAGATTCATACTATGTTTGAAATTGAAATTTCACCACGATTCTTTATCTAAGCTTTAAGCCACTGGTTGTTAGAGTGTCATGTGAAACGTTAAAGCAACATCAAAAGCTCATCTCATAGATACGATTAAGTTTACGTTACGATGTGAAAACAGCGATTCCAAAACTTCATCCATCAGTGAGAATCGATTATGAATGCCTTGATGCGTGTGAGAATTGAATTACAGAACATGCAATCAATGCGGTGGCACTCAAATTCAATAAGCTGTCCAGCCTATCGCCATTTCCATAATTCACCCTTGGTGGACCGCAGACAGACGCTGTCGACTATGGAGCGAGTGGCCACCATTTAAGACTGTTGTCGGTTAATAATTACATGAGATTAAAAACAATAAACACAAATTATGGAAATATTTTGAGACACCGTATTATAATTAAGGGGCTTAGTATTACACTCTAAAGAAAAGAGTTTTGAGAAAATCGCGAAAAAAACCACAGGCGCACATTATTTTATCATTACCGTAAATAGTTTTATTGTAATAAGTAGTAATTTTTTTTAGATGCAAAATATGCTTTTTAATTCATGTCCGCTCCTAGTGTAGAGCATATGATCTCTTAATGAAGATATCTCTTAGGACATGACTAGAGCAGGACTAGTGGTTGGCTTATCGCTCTCGCTATGCCCAGTTATTAAAGGATCAGAAGATCTTTAGATACGTTAAAGTAAATTTCGATTATTTTGATAGTAATTGCGAACAGCGCTTTTTTTCCATGTAACGTGTTGGAACGACGTTTCGGCACCTTTTCTCGCGGCATTTTTAATATTTCAATTCAATATTCACAACAATTTTTTTGAAAACTTTTGATTTTTTAGTCTTGTATTGATGTGTTACGCTTTTCGAGAATCATCAAAACTAAGTTAAGACCTACAAGATTTTAACTGTGATGTCAATGCGAACCTTTATATTACAAATAAAAAAGGCACTACTTGAAGTTTTTGAAAACAGGAAACATAATTTGGACCCTTTTACAAATGTGCCGAAGCTGCTGTATGCAAATTACGTTTTCTTGGAGTTATATATACTTCAGGAGACAAAAAGAGAGTTTGATCAACTGAGTAACAAGCTGTTCTCGTAAAGACTGTTGAAATACATACATAAAAAAGCCATATAGTCCATAAAAGGATCGATAATAGAGTAAAAATCTTGACAAGAAGTGAGTTCCGATATTTTTTTTTAAAATCAATGCGTATACCTTATCGTAAAATGAAAAAATCCACCCTTCCCCGGAACACTGCGAATAGTTCTGAGATTTAGCGAGCCCCTTGGTAGCGTATTGGCAACCCACTGTTTCAAGCAAGAGATTTAGGTAGGAGAAAATAGTATACATCACTGACATCCATGCATAGATTTAAATATCATATAATTATACGTTTCGTTAATTTGACTTCAAAATCTGTACTGAATAATCTATTTCCCGCATTTTCCCTTGGTCTAAATTATTAGGTTTAACTGTTGAAGCAACGTTTCTCAAACTTGTCAGGACCACTATGCATTCTCTTCATAATGCTATTTACCGTTGTAAGCGTATACCAGGAAGCTTTATTAATTAAACAAGTTTGCGAACGGGTATGACCAAATTCATTACCGCCATCTTGCGGCTTTTACTCGAGCAAGACAAGTCTGCAATTATGCAACGTTTAGTGTCCAAAATAACCTGAACCTACACGTCGTTACATTAAGATGACTTTCACGGTACAGTTTATGCACAAATTTATTTATAAAATAAACCTACTTAAAAGAATCACAATGAATTCATCAGTACTTGCTGCCAGGACTATAGAGTTGGAGTCGTAAAACACGGGAGACTCATCATAATATTATATAAGCCTTCTCCCTCAGCAAAATATTGACAATCCCAGAATAACACCATTGTTTTGAATACATTTTATTGTATGTACGTACTAGAAAATGAAAATATGCGAAAATTTGCTATCGGGTGGCAATATTTGTGCAGGATTATCAAATTGAAAGATTGTGTCTTCTTTTCATAATTGAATACGTTTACTAAAATAAAGAAGGGATGAAAATCGATTCAATTTCTTTATCAAGCAGGAATAACAAGAAAAAATGAACGCGTGCTTGCTTGAACAGTTGAGAGTGCATGAATGACACCTAAAAATACGAAAACAAAACAAAAAAGCTTAGCTTAGATATGATTTTGTAACAAAATCAAAGGAATAAACAAATTATACATTTCATTTCCAAATTAAAAATAAATTCCCACAAATTTTCCTCTCTCCGTCCTATCGAACCTACAAATACTTTTTTCATAAACAAATAATACACGTAAAGTTATTAAGTGCAATGCCAAAAGTCTACAGACACACAAACACACTCACTCTTCTTTTTGTCCGCACGCGCATTGTTTTACTGTGCGTTACAGACAAACAAATACATCAAGATAAATATAATTGATCTAATAATTATGAATTCATTTATCTTGTTCAAACTGGCCTTTACGAGTCAAACCTAACCCAGTTTAGTTTACTTAGGTAAACTAGAATAACTTAACAGCTCGGGAAGTTAACTAAACGCTGTCAAAACGCAAATGCTGACATCAAAAACTTTCCCTCCCATCGACCGCCAAATTATTAATTTTAACCATTAGCAAACTTCCCCAATGTAGCGATGCTGCTATTAGAATAATGAAGACTCATTTAAAGTAATAAAGTCAACTTGAAAATTTTTCTTGATCATTATTTTTTCACGTCATAAAAACGTATAAATTGTTTATTTTTTGTTGATGATTAATGTATTGTTAAAAATTTCAAAGTTTGAATAGTTCTTTGAACAATTGTTACATCTTCAATAGATTCAATGCTAGTTTTATGGAAATTATTTTTTAATACAAATTCATTGTATTGAGCCATTCGTAGTTCAAAACAATGTTTACAATAGAAATGTTAAAATTAAATTATTTTGTCTTAAAAAATAATAAAAAAATGAAAGATATTTAAAATCAACAACATTTGTCTTGATAAATCAGTATAATTCAATTGTTGATTATTAATCATTAACAGTATTTTTTCCAATAGAGAATATAAAATACGATAAATTGTTCTCAGTAATATATCAATTTTTAATTCAGAAACGATAGCCATCTTAATATCTAATGGTTTCTACCAAAATATTACTTGCTGTAAATAACACCGATTAGTTATTAATTTTTCCCGCTATCATTAAAAATAATTAGCATGTTAACAATATAAAATATTGAAATGAATTTGATAGTACAGCCTGTCATACAATTTAATATTATAATATCATAACGATATCGGTTAAAGTAAAATGCATGAAAAGAATTACAACATAATATTCTAGCATTGCAAAACCGTCTGATTGTTGTATTTAATTAAACGTCAGGATTCAAAATATTATTATAGCACACTTCAACCTCGTGGCTAGGTCACGCAAACAAAACTCAAACTTAATTGGCTGTTAATTCTTCCATCTAAGGGTGGTTTAACAATTTAAACTTTCCAAGAACAAGTTGAAGCTTTCAGAAATAGTGCCTTCGGGTAGTTAATGTGTAAACGCTGCGATAAGCGATCACGTCAAGACTGATTAGTTACCGAACAGAAATGTACTCTTAAAAGAATAAGAACCTTTAGAGTAATGGCGAAGGCTGTGTGGGTTTTTTTAAAAGTTTAAAACATAGCTTTAAAATATATCATATTTCAAAACAGCTTAATAAAATCGGCTCACCAGTTTTTTTCAAAATTTAATATGATAACTAAATAAATTAAGTCTGATGATGATTCTGAAATAGGCGAAACATGTATCACAAGTTGTAGCAAGACAAGTGGAAGAACAAAGTTATCAAATTTAATGTTTTATTATTTATCAAAGGCATGTTTTTTATTGATAATCAGAAGAGCTTGGAAATGTTAGTTATATGGCTAATTTATAAGTGCTTTTTTAAACTCAATTTCCTAACAACATGTTTTCTGAAATGGCTAAAATTGATTGTTTAATAAATGAATTAACTTGTATGTACGGTATAGGTGTTTTTCAGTGGTGTAACTAGGGTAAAGAATGTCCTATTCAATAATAATAAATATTTTTTAATTTCAATGTTTTTCAGCTTTATTTTGTTAAAATAATTGTAAGAAAATTAAATGTGTTTAGAAAAATAGTTTGGATTAATTCTTGCAAACATGTAAATATACGAATTAATGGAATGTTTTTTTTTTGATTTGGTAATCAAAAAATTCAAAATCAGCAAAGTATTAAAAGTTATAAAATAGGTTATAAAAATTCAATCAACAAATTAAATACAAAATGAATATAGTTAATAATTAAAAAACCCTTTTTAATGATATATAGCATTATTACTTTCAGATAATTGAGCGCAGAGTGTTATATGTGTGTATTCAAAACTTACCCCTTTATAAATGGACATCGATGTGCGTAAAGAGGAAAATGAGAGAAAGCTCGAAGGCTTTAGGGTCTGTCAGACCTCCCCGCTAGCTCCCGCTGGTTGCGGTCTCTTTGGCGACAGAGCTGGACCTTTGGAAACGAATTTACCAGAAAAAATAAAATGACTTTACTATTGTCAGTAAATACTGCGAACGCGAGAGATTCAGACTCTTATTGCATATTTGCTTTAGATTTTCTTTTCTTTACTAATAACCATTGATCTATTGTCTTCCAAAAGCCACCATTTGTCTATAATGGCACTTTACCTGTACCGCTATACCTAATGAATTACAATAAATACACTCGATGACTCGATTTTGTTACTAACAAGTCATTTCAATGGAAACTGTGAAACATTTTAAACTATAAGGAAGAAAAAGTTAAGGAAAAAGATTTGATTCTTTAACTCGATGGCTGCCACAGACGAGATATCTCGTAAAATTTTTCGTGCTCAACCCGCCAGCTACGAGTTAACTTGTCAATAACTAATTAAATTAATAATTGCAAATTATGGCCAGCGTGCTAGGTAATTACGTACTTTTTTTCTACGGCAGCTAAAAGGATAAGGTTAGAAAAAAAGCTACGAGTCTATGTGTTGACGAGTGCGTCATTAAAAATTATCAAATCTATACATCTAAACAATGTAATTACTTTTGAAATTCTAAAATGTATCCAAATATTTTCAAAAAAGCTTGCTACATTTCTTTAAGTAACACAGTATGTCTAAATATAAATATTCCAAAACAGAATTATATGAACAAGTTTTGTTTTTTTTTCAGTTGCAATAATCAGCGTTGTTTTTTTATATATTTTTTGTGGATTGATATAAATTCATAATTGTGTGACATGGAGCGTAAAACAATAAATTTAAGTCTTCAATTTTTTTGTTATGCCGTGTTGTAAGCAGCTTTATTTTCGACCCAATTCAGAGTAAAAAAAAAGCTAAATCATTTTACACTACGATATAGTAAAATTGCTTGTATTAAACATACTTTAAAAAGGTCTATAGAGATTATTTCTGACTGCATCAAAAGAAACGGAATTCGTATTAATTCATTAAAATAACTACCAGCTTTTCTTAGTTTGTGAAGTTCCACAGACTAAGAACTTTTGTATTTCATAAAAAAAAAATAAAGAGAAAAATCATTTATTATTTTTATATCCTTGTTTTTCTATAAAGAATTCATGACAATTCATTCATACGAAATGTTAAATATTTTTTTCTTTCGTTCTGCTTTATATTTGCGTGACTGTACATTCTCATTCCAGCCCTGTTGAGCGTATGTAGATTTTGCGATTTGCGTCAAATTAATTGTCAAGAGGCAATCATTATTGTAGGTCATTAGTTTAGGGTGCAAATTTAGATAAATGTGCGGTTATGGAATACAGCATGACTGAGAAGGGGCGCAACCAAAAATCGTATTTTATCGATATTTTTATTCATATCATCGCAATGAAGGTAAGAAAATTAAAGTGTGGCTATTTTTTGTTTGTTCTACATCTGAACATTGAAAATCCCTTTGGGTTACAAACAGTGGCGGATTACCTTATTAGCAGCGGTGGGCTGCCAAGATATTAACAAGAGGCTCGCTTAACTTAAAAGCAATTCTCGGTGTTCCAGAGGAGTGAATTTTTTTATAACTCCTATGCAATTATATTCAATACTAAAGTAAGCAATCAATTGTTACTGAATACACTTGTAATATATAAAAATATGCAATAAACTGTAAACTTATCAATGTAAATGGCTAATACTTTACTAATGTGTGTACTGAAGCTGTCGTAGATAATATACAAGTCAGAATTTTCAATTCTATACAAAAATGATGTGAGAATAATGTTTTCTCTTAAATTAATAAGGGGCTAGCCGGCCTTGGTAAAAAAAATGACAAGGTGCTCGTGCGAGCCCATTCGAGCCCCCTCCAGCCCACCCCTGCCTATAAGCGAATGAGGCGCGCGCTTAGGGCCTCTGAATTTTAGGGGCCTAAAAAAAATATACATTTTACATAACCTATGTATATACCTTTTGTTCAGATTTTAATATATTTAACATAGAATTTTTTGACATTTGGAAAACAGGGCCTCCAAATTGTATTGTGCCTGTGGCTTCTCGTATGCTTAATCTGGAACTGGTTATAAATGTTCACTTACTAGTAAAGTAAAAAAATCACTTAATGTATAAAATATGTAATAGAATCAACTAGTGTTATTTTTTTTTTCAATTTCAACACCATTTATAACAATACATTACTTAATGCTCGTCATGAGAGAAACCGGTCTTGATCTTGTTAAATAAAATTATAAATTAGTACAAATAAGTATTTTATTTTTTGAATACATCCCAGTTGAGTTAAGCATTACCTATTATATAAAAAAAATGAAAAAAATAAACAGGAAACCAGTGGCGTGCTTAAGAAGTAAGCTACTATTTTTTTAAAAATAAAAAAACGCATGTCAACTAAATTGCAATATTTTTTTTTAAATAAATTCAGTAGACATTGATTAACAAAATAAAATATGAACATTGATATTTTTTTCAGCTTTTATTGAAAATTTTAAGCTGTTCAATTGTTGAAATAGTAACTGTCAAAAGGGCCCTTGGAACCTATGCTTTGCACAACTTTTACTTTTTCATAAAATGAATAATAAAGTTATTGATTTGCCAACTTAAAGTTTGACGTTATGTGTATGCAGCTGGCATTCTATGTGTGTTGAATGCAATTGCACGAAAGCTCAAAGCGCGCTGCACGCGAAATTAATTGAAAGCAGTCATTTAAAAGTTTTTAAATCTGAATCCAATAACATGATAACAGCTGTATGCAATAAACAGCTTATAAACGAACATAGAATAAGCAATTTGAATTATGAGTTTTAACATGCTATTTTTACATGCCTGATTGAGTTTATTGTTGTTTTTACTTTATATAGGCTAATTTCAAATAAAATTCGTTTATTTCAACTTCAATTTTGACCTAGAAATTTAACAGAAATTTTATAAGACGTAAGATATTAGATTAATGGTTGAGCCACTCAACGTTCCTTCTATATTGTGTGCGCGGACCATCAACTTCTTTGCAGTGGTGGATTAAGCCAGCGGTGGGCTGCTAATACGCTAGCAAGAGGCTCGCTTAATCTCAAAGTAATTCTTAGTGTTCTGAGCAAGGGTAAATTTTCTAATCGCTCCTATTCAATTATATGCAGTACTTAAATAAGCAATCGATTAAACACTTATAATATCTAAAAATATGCAATTTACCGTAAACTTATCAATTAAAATAGCTAAAAATGTACTATTATGTATTCTTAAGCTGTCATAGATAATATACAAATAAGAAATTGCAGTTATATACTAATTTAATATGACAATATTGTTTTCTCTTGAGTTAACAAGGGGCTCACAGGACAAAAGGCAGGCAGGTAAAATTCAACAAGGGGTTTGCGCGAGTCCTTCCGAACCCCCTCTAGCCCACCCCTAGATTAAGCACATGAGAAGCCCTAGGCGCAATACAATCTGCAGGCCCTGCTTTTCGGATAACATAAGAACGTCAAAAAATTCCATGTCAAATAATAAAAATCTGAACAAAAAGTATATAGTTGTATAATATAAGTCATTTTTGAGGCCCCAAACGCGATCCTCATTTGATTATGGAGTATTACGCCACTGCTTCTTTGTTCAATTAATCTTCAGCAAAAACAAAAAATGTCCGCACTTATGAAGGAAGACAGTTACTGACTTACTCACTGACGCTTGATAAATCAATTCGTCGTATCGGGCTGCTAGAAAAAACTCTATAATGATTTGAAGGTTATGAAAATTGTATGATATTTTAACCCGATGAATTGGTTCTTTATCGCATTAAGGTCCAGTCAGTCAACCCAATATTTTCAAATTTCTTTAAACCACAACACTCAATCTAATAATAAAAATAATAAAAGATTTTTAGTACTTTTTCCACATAAAATTTATTAGATCAGGACCGGTTACGCTCATCGCGAGCATTATCAACTGATAAAAAAATATATAAACAGTGATATTTATACAAATTTAAATTGAAATAAAAAGGTGTAAGCAACTATTAACAATTTAAAGGATTAACAAATTACATTATAATTACACAAAATTCAAACGCTTAACACCCATAACAATTAAAAAATCATCATCAAAGAATAATAAATCTAAGTGGCAAACGATGTCAATTATAAACACAATTATAATTTGGGAAATTTTTAAACAAAGTGAAACACTACATTACTAAAGTAAATATCCTAATGATGATTTGGTTTTTTTCCCGCTTCCAAGCAATGATGTACTTCAACAAAATCAGCAGTAATGAAGATTCTGAAAAAGACATTTTTAAAAACCATATCAATTCTTACAAAAGAAATAAATTTTAAAAAACATATAAGTAATATAGAGAAGCAGTTAACATAAGTTAGAATTAGATTAATTTTTCACAAAATTTCTGTGCGGAAAAATGTGTGCAGCCACATTGCGGGAACACTTGAGCCATTTAGTAACAAGCAGTTCTCATACAAAAATCGCTGAAATAAGATTCATTGCCAATATTCTGCACATTAGAAGAAAACATGGTTTACAAAAAAGTCTTAGAACTTACAAAATTGTTTCATTTATTCAATTAAAAATTGTCGAATAATTGGAATTTTTAATGTAAAAATTATGCTCAAAAACCTTCATAGATGGCGTGTCGTGTTTTCAATAGTATGCCTTAATCATGTCTAGAAAAAGATAGTAATTTTATAATGGAAATCGTTAATTGTATCCTAACAAAGCACAGCTTTTGCGTTTTGCTAATCAAAATGGATCATCGACAGTTCACGTTTTACCCGCTAGCAAACAACACCAACGGTTTGGCACTTAGCGAAATTAAAAAAATACATAATTATTGTTTGCGGGTGAAATAAGCCCGATGCCATTTTGTTGTTGTGTTTGTGCCGTGTATTTATTTCCCGCGCAAATCACCAGATCACGTGATATTGTTTTCTGTAGGGCTTTGTGACGTCATTGATTTAATCAAGTGAGTGACATGATATTGTAAGCAAATAAAAGCTGATGCAGATCGCTCTGGCACAGTAGTAACTCTAAGTCTAAGGACTTTTGTTCTTGGACGAAGAGATCAAAACTATCTCTTAACTCACAATTACAATAATACCAAAATGTTTTAATAAAAGCATTTTTTTTTATTAACACGTTTTTGTTTTGTCTTTCAAATAGAGCCATAATTGTGGTGTTTTACTGCATTTAAAAAAAACTCACATCAGATACTCAAATCATTATTTGCCAGTAATTCAGTAATTATTTATATCAAAAATAGTTAGTGATTTTATCACACAAAAGTTGATTTTATCATAACGCATTTGATGCGTCCATTCACCCTTCTGAAGACCACGTGATGGTACAGTATTCGAGTTCATTCCGGATTGTCTATTATGTCGCAATTGAAAGGTTCAAAACACATTTAAAACACATTTGATTTGTTCTTATTCCACAATTTTTATGATGATAAGTGTCAGATTTGCTTCTATTTGATACTTATACAAAAAGGTCCATAGTTGAAACACTTTCCTAGAAAAGAATCGCTCTTTTGTCTCACACTCTGATAATATAATTATTGATAGTGAGAGCAACAGCTTAGCAATATTAATTCATGAATAATTGTGATTTTTATTAAAATTTTGCTTAAATCCACTATCGTTTTATTGCATAAAACTTTCTTAAAAAGCTAGCCATTTAGTATGTGCACAAAGCATCGGATAGTAAAGCTCTGGAAATTTTACGTAACGAAGAATATGTCTTAACTTTGCATACCTAGATACGAAAATTTTACATAAACATACAAATGAAAAATACCAACTTCCTGTACAGTTTTTGACAGAAGGTAATCTGTAGGTTGTATAATAAATATTCAGGCAGCTTCACATTTTGATTGGAAGTAGCTACGTGGTTCGGTTGTCTAACACGAGATCTGGAACAGACATGTGACATATAGATAGAAGAATCAAAAGCTCCCTCTACGGGTAGCTTGTACATGAAAGCTTTTTCAAACTGTGGGGGAATGATATATAATACTTACTTATACTAGAAGCTTTGTATACTTAAACAATTAATTTGTATTCCGTAGTTTTATTAATACAAATAAAATATCGCATTGATATTTTAATTGATACGCACATTTGTTTAATGATCGAATCACTAGTAGCTAAGTGAAGATTCCCTCAGTCGTTTGCTGATTGATTGTGTAAAATAAGCATTTCAATATTCGATTATGTTTTTGCATTTTCTTGATAAATGCGTTCTCAGCAATAAAGTTCTTTTTAGCTTTATTGTTGTTTTTTTTAAATCCATGTCCGCTCCCAATATGGAGGTATTTCAACAGAAGTTTTTCTACAAGAACTGTTTGTTACTTAGTCGCTCAACTTCTCTTTTTAGTAAGGATAGAAAGATAAGGCTAAGGAATAGTGGTTTACTTATCGCTCTCGCTACTCCCAGTTATTAAAGAATCGGAAAGTGTTGGATTGAATTTATGGACATCACAAACACCTGTGCCTTCGAACAGAAATCGATAAATCGATCGAAAAAAACGTCGCCGGGTCTTATGCAATGTTCCCTCTAATTTTCGAAAGGTTATGTGCGCAAAAATTATTGGCTGTGCAACTTTGACAAGAAATAAAAAGGTTTGTGCGCCACATAACGGTATTTAGACCTACTAAACGAAAAGGTTGATTTTTAATAATGATTATAATTAACAACACTATTTAATGTCAATTAATCTATTCTGGTGAGTATATAGCTGATGTGATTTTTGTGCGCTCTGTTGTAATGTATGTGCGCGTAGAGCTTAGAGGGAACACTAGTCTTGTGGCGTAGCGGTTAGCGTTATGGGCTTCTGTGCCGGTACGCTTAATAAATATTCGTATTATATTCATAATTATTATTATTTGTTAAACGCCATCTGCTTGATGAAAAAAAAAACACTACTATATTTGGTAAAATTGTAATGATGAAATAAAAACGAATGATAGCTCTGGTCTAGAACAAGACGGTATCACCACATAAATTTCAATTCCGATAAACTTAATGCTAAACGTTTGCTAACATAAATATAATACATTTGATACACTTTGAGAAGTGCTGATTTATCCTGTCAAAGCATCACTTTTTTTTAATAAATAAATTGTATCAGTGAAACGGAAAAGCTTACTGCGTATGGCGATATTTTCCTGAAATTTATTTAATAAACCAATTATTTTGTTCACACGTCACTAATTTGGTCGATTAATTTTTTATTAACCTAATTAGCATCTCCTCATGGCTGATTCTTATTTATTATCGTTTACTTAAAATTATTAAAAAATAAAGTGTTTTAAAATATTTACGAATAGTCAACGAGAAAATTCATTCAAATACAACATTATATTTTGTATAGGCTATTTTTTTTATACCATGTCCGCTCCCAATGTGGAGCATATGGACTCCCGATGGAGTTTATCTCAACATATGTGTTTCTACGAGAACTGCTTGTTACTCAGTTGCTCATCCTCTCTTTTTCCAAAGAGAGTAGGAATATAAGGATAGGGCTAGGACAGGACTAGTGGTTAGCTAATCGCGGTGGGAGGGGGGAATTCAAGACATCACATACATTCATGCCTTCGAACAGAAATTCATAAATCGATTGGAAAATCAATTTATTCAAATATTTGCGAATAGTCAACGAGAAAATTCATTCAAATACAACATTTTCTTTTGTATTGGCTATTTTTTTTATACCATGTCCGCTCCCAATGTGAAGCATATTGACTCCCGATGGAGTTTATCTCAACATATGTGTTTCTACGAGAACTGCTTGTTACTCAGTTGCTCAACCTCTCTTTTTCCAAAGAGAGTAGGAATATAAGGATAGGGCTAGGACAGGACTAGTGGTTAGCTAATCGCTCATAGGATATGATGGGTGGGAGGGGGGAATTCAAGACATCACATACATCCATGCCTTCGAACAGAAATTCATAAATCGATTGGAAAATCAATTTATAAAACTGTCCGTACCGGGACTTGAACCTCCGTAGCCGAAGCCAACGACGTTGACCACTCGACCACACAGGCGGAATTTAGATAATAAGTATTAATTCTTGATTTTTTTCATCTTAACTTCATTTATTTATCAAGTTTCAGTCACTCTTTTTTTAAAAAGAGTGAGCAGATAACAATGTAAAGTTAACTAATCGTTCTCGCTGTGGACGCATGAAAAGATTTTTCTATATAAACAATAATGAAGAATTAATTTTATGACACTTTTACCAATAATATATTATGATTTCATCTAATGTTTTGTCTCAAACGAAGCATGGTCATAAAAAGTTCATGATAGATAATATCACTATGGATTGAAAAACCGGACAAAAATAGATTAATATTGGTACTTGGGTACATATTTCATATAAAATACCAGTTTTGAAAAAAAAAAGGTTTAAATATAGCAAAATAATTACGGTCAATCGGGACCGCAATACCGGGTTAAAAAATCCATATTGGTATTTATATATTTCGTATAAAATATCGGCATTATAAAATGCATCATTATCATTAACGGGTGATTTTCATTACTAACTTACGGTTTCTTAAATTAATAATATGTATACTATTGAAATGCTCATCAATTCTCGAATCAGATTTATTGTAGTTTAATTGATCGCGAATAAATAATTTTATTAAAGTAAGTGTTAGTTTCTATTATTTAAAGATTTGATTAAGGCTTATTTTCAATATCATATCGGTACTAAAAAACCACAATGAATATCGGTAATGTGATCCTTATTTATGGCCATGTATCCTTATTTCACGGTCCATCTTTGTTCAGAATATCAAATTTGATGTCCAAACGAGTTGAATTTACGACCTAAACCCGTCCACCCCACAAAAGCTCTGAGCGGCATCTGAACGCGATTGGTCGAAACGCCGTGACGTCACCTTCCCCAGACCACGCCCCTAGCAACAGTTGCCAGCGCCGAGATGAGACGGCCCGGGTTGAGTGGGGTAGAAGCGATCAAAAAAGGGACGATCGGGGCAACGGGGCCCGAGGGGGGAAGATAAGGGACCTAAATAAACTCTGCGTAAAATGATTCAGAGTTATTTTATTTGCTGGGCGGCAATGAAACGTGAAAAGGTTACGAATGATTAGGCAACTTTATATTGGTATTCGGCTCAGGTTGTTTGACAAGCGAAACGATGCTCTAATCATATAAACTAATAAATTACGTGAAATCTCTTGTGTGATTTGAATTTTTGTCTCTTTTTTATGCCACCGACTCAATTTCGGTTACCTCTTGCGGCTCGGAGACTAGAAAAATACTTGTCAGCCGATGGGGATTTTTTGTGACCCCAGTGGTTTCCTCATTATTGGCCTTATTCTTATGAATTTTAAAAAAAAAATAGTCCAAGGGCTTTAAAGTATCTCTTTGCATCATTCCTCATACATTTTTTTTATAAAAATCTGTGGTTTTTTAATAAATAATCATATTTTAAGTTGCGCGTAAAAAAGACGTCATGCCAGCACCCATGTGAATTGACAACTGACGAATGTTCTCAGCGTTCTCAGCTATCTTATTAACAATCGTTATCGCGGGCGCTTATCACCTGATAAGCGTTATCGTGTATTTATATAAACTACAAAAGGTCCAAAAAACTATGATATAAGAATACCTTAATTATAAACATTGTATCACCCATATTAAAATAGATATTTAAGAAAATGTTGGTATTGGGGTCGCATTTCTTGAGCTTAGAAACGGAAAAGTTAAACAATGAATAAGATAATATCTTTTTTTCAAAAATAATTTGATATAACAGAATATCAGGAATAAGCTATTTTTTCTTGTAACCATATTTGGATCCGTAGTGTAGTGGTCAACGTCGTTGGCTCACACGTTAGAATCCCACTACGAACAACATATTTTCAGTCGATTTATCGAATTATAAAAACCCTTAATCAGGGGTGGGCTGGAAGGGTGCTCGGGGGGCTCGCCCAAGCCCCTTGTTAAGTTAATAAAATCATTCGTTTAAGATCAAATCAGCACCTAACTACAATTTCTTTTAAATTGTAATGCGAAACAGAAGACTTTGTTGCTAAGACAACCAACTAGCCGCAAAAAAGACAGCGAGCCACGTCATATGCATCATCCATGGTATGAAAACATTATGGCTGAGACTTACCGAGACCCTTGTTAACATATTACCAGCCCACCGCTGCCCTTAACGATTTGTTAAAAAAATCTGTCTTAAAAATACTGAAAAAAAGAAGTTGTTCTACGTAAATTTCTTTCTACCCAGGCATGCAATCGGATCCATTGAAATTGGATGGGCGGGAGTTTAAGCACTCGATCACAAATCTATAAATCGATTAAAAAATATATTTTCTAATCCATTCGTCCTGAAATTTAACTCCTTCAACATCGTAACTAAAACCAATGACGTCAACCACTCTACTATAGGCCCAGTTGTATTATTAAAAAACATTTATATTGTACAAATTTGGCGTCTAGATATAAAATACGTTTAATGTTGCATAATATGTAGGTTTAAAGCTGCAATATTCAGATTGCTACGGAAACTAAATATATTGTTCTCAAAATTTTATTACTATTTTTTTTATTTAGTCAAATATAACATTATATACTAATTTTTTGATATAATTATAAAAGAATATTATAGAGTAAATACTGGAAAAAGGTGCCGAAACTCAATTCTTGTCAAGCACTTTTTTCTAATTCATGTCCGTTCTCAATGTGAAGGATATGGCTTCCTTATGGAGGTATCTCAACAGAAGTTTTTTACGAGAACTGATTGTTAGTCAGTTGCGCAATCTACCTTTTTTTAAATAAAGGAAGGATAGATACATAGGGCTGGTACAGGACTAGTAACTAGTCGACAGTAAATTTTAGAATTAGAAGAGTTGGAGGGATAGACATCACAAACATCAACGCCTTCGGACAGAAATTAGTCTTGAAGGTCTAATCTTGTGGGTTATTGCTTTGTTGCGAAATCATGATTCAAAAAAGTATTTCCAAACGTCTTTCGCCATAAAAAAATCAAAAGTATTCAAAGGAAAATAAAAATAAAATTTTGCGAATATTGATTTGAAACATTAAAAGTGCCGGAACACCGTTCCACCGCATTATATGGAAAAAAGCACTGATAATAAAACATTATGGGATCTAAAGCAGCGCTTCCCAAAAATTTTCATTCCGAGGCCCTTTAAATCTGAAAAAAATATTCCGCGGCCCCCGGAGAAATCCGGCGGTTACTCAAGGGGTCGCAACAGTTTGAGAAGTACTGATGTAAAGGAATATCTTTGACGTGAATTCACCGTCGGATAATTTAAATAATAATACCAAATTATCAATAAAGTGAATATATTTATATTAAGCGAGTTCTCTATTGTATAATATGGAAAAAAAATGAAAAGTTTATATTTGTATGATGGTAGAAAAAAAATCTTTTCGTGATACTAAATTAGATCTCAATTTGTTTGCGGTTTATATTAACCCTTGTAAGCCCGAGTCGTAAACATTTCATACAAAACGCTGAGCATATAGTGTTTATCATTGATTTTCTTTTGCTTTCGACGCTCGTCGTATGCAAAATAACTGGAATATTTTAACAACGAGTTTGCGGTTGTTGCCTTATTCAAGCACAGGGCCGTATTCAGGTACATTCACAATTTAAATTAAATATAACATAAAAACATTTTTTTATTTATTTAATTATGAGACGTCAACTATCAAACAGTCTTCATATATTTTATAGGAGAGCCGAAATTTGGTTTGACTAATAAGTAGTTACATAATAAACTGTTTATGCGAGTTAACTTTAATGACTACGAAATACACAAGCACTTAACGTCAACTTATTTAACGTTTATATTGCACTCATAATACATTTAGCTGATTTAAATTCTGCGATCGAATTGATTTGAGTGGCATGATAAAAAAATGCCTTTTTCATCATCATTTAAAGGTGATTTTCATCAATTTTTAGTATTATTTTGAAAATAAAACATTTATTGACTTGTAAGTATAAAAGTTGTTTTTCATGTCCGCTCCCTAGTCGGAGCATATGACCATTGGTCCCCACTTGGTTCCTCCAAGATAAGTTTTCCCCCACCAGTCTTTTTGCTTCCTACCATGTCATTCTAGCGTCCCGTAGCTCCGTCGAGTACATCCTATAGAATATAGATGGTCATCAGTGGCTTTCCACGACGGCGGAATCCATCAGGTTAGCAAAAGAATCAAACAGTATTTAAGCTTTTTTGAGGGCATCCACAGCACATGTGCAAGCCAGGTCCATCGTCGCTTCTTCACTATGGACGTGATTAACGGTAAATTAAGTTTCCTACCGGAGTTAATTAAAACTAACATCGTAAAAAAATATTAATCAATTGCTTAACTTTTTTATCAATTCATAAACTGAATATATTTTCCAATAATTACACTTTACAATGTCATTTTGTTTGTTAAATATAACAAATCATTATAACTTTTGTCAGCTGACTTCAATACAGATTTATTTAAAATGTCCAAATGCTCCACTATAAGGGTGAACTCAAATAAGTGCAATTTTTTTATTTGAAATAGTTCAGGATAGTGCTAGAAAAGGACTATACGTTACCTCATAGTAAATTTATTTAATTTTAAATAATTAAAAACGTAATATTTGTTAATTTAATTACAAAATAATCATTTAATGCCACTGAAAGAAAAAAAGTGTTAGTGTTTAAATTGTGTTTATTGAAGTGCATGTTTTCTTTTCATGTCTGTTTGACGTTTGCTACCGATTGTCTATGGTATGACACACGCGCCACCTACTGTAATTTAATTTCACTATAACCTTCACGCAAGTGCAAGTATACGTTATCAATATGAACTGTATAGTCGACATACAAACATTGATTTTTATATATAAGACCTACTGTAAGTTAATTTTACTATACTTATAACCTTCCCGTAAGTAGAAGCAAAAAGTTTGTCAAAGTTTTATTGCAATCAAATGAGTGGTGTGGCAACGCATAAAGTACGAACAAACAAACATTTATTTTTTATATATATAAGATAACCATGGTACCATCATGCTCTCAAGACCACGCCGAATCACATTTTAGTATAGTGAAATAATTGTTTAAAAATATTTGTAGGTATCGTAAACATTTTTCATTTATTTGGTCCGATTGCGGCCCTTTTAATTCCCCTCCTCCTACCTCTTCTCCATGTGAGCGACAGACTAATCCGCCAATTAGTTCTATTAAATCACACGTTACTTACAGCAAGTGTAGTGCGACTCAAAAAGTCCACAATCAACATTATAATAATAATTAGAATATTTGCAAAAGTTTACCAATTTAGCTAGCTTAATGAAAATAACGATTATTTTCAGAAGCTAGACGGCAGCGGTAATGTTATTTTTAGTATTGTGTTTTTTTAATATAAAAAAATATTTGGCATTACAGCTAACTGATGCCAATGCGGAAAATATTTTAAAGATCACACGAAAAAAGCGATTACATTTTTTATGTAGCTCGAGGAGAATTGTCACCACAAACACCTACGTTTTATGTATCAAATATAAATTGAAAAATAAAGCTTATTATTGTTAAAACACCAATAAAAAGATGGCAAAAAGTTGATGATATTTTATTATTACTAAATGTCTCTCTAAAGCAGCCATACTAAGCCTGCGGCCCAACCAGCTCTTATGTGCGGCCCAAAATAATTATAGCCACCAAATATTTTTAACGAAGATTGTTAAGTTAAAAGTTTGACCAAATATCAAAATTCACATTAATTTTAAAGTACACGATTTAAGATTTTGTACACATTGGTATTTTTGTGTACTTTTTTACTTATTTTTTATTTGTTTTTCATTGTTATTTTTTACTTTGAAAAATAAATGAATACATGCGTACTAGGGCATTCAATCCCGGGATCCCGTTCAATTTTCTGATCCCGAAATGCCGGGATTGAGATGGCTGGGATCCCGAGATTTTAGGATTGAGAAATTTTGAGGAAATTCTCGAAATTTACATGAAATTGGCAAATCGGAGATTTCAAATTCCTCGGTGAGAAATTTTGATTGGATACCTTAATGCATACATACATATGTATGTATTTACATAAAATAAAATAGTTTTATTTTGACATCATAATACATACATATGTACAAATGCAGTGTAGTCTATGTTATATTTACAGTTTACTATAAATATGTTGAGGCCCATGTAGAGAAGCAAAAATTGGAATGCAGCCCGGAGGAAAAAAAAGTTGACTATGACTGCTCTAAAGAGAGGTGAAGCAAATAGTAAGCAATCACTTAACTCAGGAGTGGGCTGGAAGGGGCTCGAGCGAGCCCCTTATTAAGTTTTGATAAGGTCGGAGAGGCCATTGTTAATTTAAGAGAAAACAATATTCTCAGATGAAATAAGTACATAGCTGCAATTTCTGACTCATATATTATCTAGGACAGCTTCAGTATACACAGTAATACTTTTTTGGCCGTTAACATTAATAATTTTACGGTAAATTGCATATTGTTCTATATTATAAGTGTAAAATCGATTGCTTATTTAAGTATTGCATTTAATTCTATCGAAGTGATAAAAAAAAACTCACTACTTCCCCAGAACACCGAGAATTGCTTTTATATATAGCGAGCCCCTTGTAAACGTATTGGCAGCCCACCGCGGCTACAAAAAAAAGTAGTTCACTAATTATAGGCATTGAAACTGTAGATCTTGTGAGTTTTCATGACTAGTCTAGTATTTATGATAATAAAATTTAATCAATCATTAAAAATCAACCTAACGCTACTTCTTTTTATGCATCACTCTGTACCACACAATCCCGCAGAGAAATTACTTGAGGTAACTGTACTCTTGGTACAATCCTCTTACTGCTAACGTTATACCAATTCAATAACAGCACAAGTGAGCCAAAAGTCTACACGCGAATTTTAACTGCATTCATACATCACCTAAGAAGAAGAATCATTTGTAAGTTATAATAGCACTTAGTGCATAGACAGCCACATTAAGCCATGTGTTTATTAATTTTATTATAAATAGCACGTTGTGTAAAAAATCTTTTATATTTGAAGAGGGGAAGCCGTGAAATAACAATTTTCATTATATTGGATACATAAAAAAATATACCGGGTGTTAATGAAGTTGAAAATGTTTATAACTATATGGGATATGAGTATCTACGTTCAATAGTTATTCGCGCAATTGACTTTATGCTTATGATAAAATGCTCCGTATTTTTGTGAATTTAATACATTAATATGATTCAATTCATAGAAGAGATCTGATTCTAAACAACCGGCCACAAAAATAATTTTGGGTAAAAGCATTTATTTTTTCAATATATTTCAACAAAGACTCAACGGTTAAAAACAAATATATTGTTTAGATTGAATTGGTTTTTACTTAATAGAATTACTATACATAATATACATACATATCTAAAAAAAAAATGTTTTATTCAGGGCTGTGGATTTGATAATTAAGCAATAAGACAACTCTGACTCCCAGGGCTGTGGAGTCGTGTAAAAAAAGACGACTCCGACTCCGAGGAAATTTTTCAATAATTTAATTTTAACTTATATATATCGACTGTGGAAAGGAAAAAGGACGTAACCCACACATATCAAATTTTACAGGAGGCGCTAAAAACGTGTTTTGATGATTTTGTGACATATGCAAATTATGAATTATACACAACCTTGAAGTGCACGGATACTTCTAAACTGGTGTTTAATTGACATAACCTAATATTAATTAAAGAAATTGTCTCGGAAAAACCTTTATTTCAGTGTTTTTTCTTGGTTTTAATTTTTTACAAGGTCATCTTTTTCAAACTTAAAAACTAAATTTAGATACTTATTCGGCATTTTCAGCTTCCATCCTTTTGATAGAATGTGTGTCAAGTTGTATACATTGTGATTATCGAAAAAAAGCTGTTTTGGAAAATTGAGGGTTAAGTCCTTTTTCCTTTCCACAGTCGATATGTATACCGTCAGATCATCTTTAGTCAGCCAAGCATGAAATGTCAACACTTTGGACTATTTTGTTTGAATACACATCATTAAATATATTTTTCAAAAAAAAATGAGCCGCTCATTTTTCACGACTCCGACTCCACAGCTCTGCTGACTCCAGCCTAAGCTTGAAACATGAATTTAATTATTTGATTAGACTAAGTAGCATGCAGTGGTGTCATTTTTGTCCATGGTGATTCGAATATTTTTTTTTTTTAAATATACGAAGTTTTTAGTTTTTATCAAGACCGACTCCACGACTCTTATACTCCACAGCCCTTGTTTACAGTCATATAAGAATTGTGTAATATTATATAATATATATATTAATTTCGGCATATTTCGTATACAATACATTATTCTTGTACAAATAAAACACAGTATTAATGCAGAAAACAAATAAAATATAAACTGATTTCGTGGCCGTACTCAAATACAAATAATGTATTTGAAGATTCATAAAAATATAAATCCATATGAAAATCACGTATGTGTATATTTACAATTATCCAATGTATTATTTTCCAATTAAAATACAAGACTATTTTATTATACTTAATTATCCAAAAGTTACTACGATGTGACGATTTGCTTCGTCTCATCTGGAGAGTAGCTAAAGAGCTAACAACTAGATCATTTTTAGCCCCATCTTCTACCCTTACACCTTTAGAAAAAAAAAGTAATGAACCGAAATATCCAAAAAAATTCAAAAAATCACTTCCGACCATTAATGAACAACCTAGGTTTCGCCATCTGGCATTCGTACGCATTCAAGTGCAAATTCATGCACAGAATTTCATCAGTGAATATTTTAAATTATAACAACTTAATGTTAATTTTATATGCTTGATTATAAGTCGATCAGCTTCACTTTAGCAGCGGAATTTTTTAATAATATAAAGTTCTCATAACCAAGAGCTTATAACCAGTGGTGTAGTGGGGCCAGGTCAGCGACCTGGCACCTGAAAATGAACCAAAGAGCGCCGCCCTGCCACCTTTTTGACTTGTAACTTAATTTTAAAGTTTTTTTTTATTTTTTTATTGATTTGATTGTTAAAACTTGTGGTTTTTTAGCTTCGGACGGATATAAAAAAAAACAAAATCAAAAATAGGAAAGAAATCAATGACCGACCTGGTACATAGATTAAAGTAAGATTTATAGATTCATATGTGTATACACACAGATGTTAACAGAATTGCTTAAATTTATATTCAATTAAATAAGGAAATGTCCAAAAACGTTAATTTGAGTTAGAACATACACCAGCTAAAATAACGAATAAAGTGTTATTTGATATATCAACACACTTATTTGTTAATCTTATAAGATTGTCCACGGAGAAATGAATAGAAAACTATGAAAAATGTTTTATGTTTAAAACTTTTGACAACACATTTTAGAATGTTAGTTCTGACGACGACGTTACGAAAAAATAGCTTTTATTTCAAAACCATTTTAGATAAATTGTGAAACTTAATATTTGATAATATGTTTACCTATCGAATTATTTTTGTATTGTAAACTAATTAAAAAGCTTTTTTTACGCTTATATTTGTTTCGACTAATGTGCTACATTACGTGGCAAATACACCTACAGTGTGGTAAAAAAGCCGCTACAAAAACAATCATCATTGTAGCAATAGCCGCAGAGTTACATCCTCCCGGCAGTAAGTAGCAACCAGAAAGCAGAGACAACAAAACAACCTAGCCAGCCATCCGTCCATTTAACTCCCAATAAGCCCCTACCATCGCGCCCCAAACCCTCCGATTTAATGCCCCGCCCCCAGGTGTGCAAAAGTGGGGCAAGCCCCGCCCGTTAGTAGCGCCACTCGAAGCCTCATAACGGCGTTAGTAGTCGACTGTAAGCGTGCGGTAAAAATGGACGTCCTCGATACAGACGGCAACAATTTCCCGAGCGGTCGAGTTTCCGTGAGCCCATCGCCTCGCTCCGACGCGAGTAGTCCCCGTTCGAATCCCCCGGATGTTCCCCTTTCGTTCGCAAATGTGCAAAGTGACAATTTCCACAGGATGGGCATGTTCTTCCATGCCCAGCATATGCACCATCTGGGGCAAATCGGCATGGACGCAATGATGAAGCGGATGGGATCCAACGTCGGCACGTCCGTCCAAGGCCCGAGGCATACGATCGATGCCATCCTGGGGCTCAGTGGTGCTAGGAGGCAGGCCAGGCAGGACATGCACCAGGAGTTTGAGTGCGGGAGTCCGGCTGACACCGAACGGGAGCCGGGAGAAAGCGCTGGTGAGTGGAGTGAAAGCAAGAGCTTTGGCGCCTTGTGAAATAATATTTAATCCGACAGGTCCTAAAAACATAATTTTCACGAGTTACTTTTATTTGAATTAAGGTTATTTATTCTAATATGCTAAAATCAATTTATTCATTTCAATTAAGATCTACAAATACTAACGGAAAAATAACGTAGTACATATTTAGATTCACAAGAATAATGTAACACAGTTGAAACATATTTCGGCATGACACCATCGTCGGAGCTATGGTAGTTATGTCCAATTAAAATGTACAAAGCAGTGTAAAAATAGCAACGTATTTAGTTCTACAGTTTTTTATATTTTTTAGTTGATAGCTATTTTTACTTTCACCATCGTAGAACAGATGGCTTAAGCCAAAATAGCTATCAACTAATAAATATTTGCTATTTCTACCCTATTATAATGGAGTTCTAACAAGTAAATGCCAAGTCAATCAATAAAATGTATATAGTTTTACTATTCTAAAATACGAATTTCATCAAGTCATGTCCAAGTGGATGTCATCAATATTTGATATTCATTGTAGAGCTCATTGTAATGTGGTTTTTAGTTTGTAATAATGGAGTTTTAACAAGTAGATGTTACTTCTGGAAATGTCTTTTACTTGTTTCGTTGTCGTTTTCTTTCGAATATTAATTACTAAGAGAATGTACCTGGTTTGCTTTTTATTCTGGGCCAGCCTTATTAAGCTACTAACACCTTGAATACTAAATAACTAAATATAAATCTAATAACGAAAAAAATGTTATCATGTGTCAGATAAATACGATTGTAAGAATAACACGATTTCGATTGCTTAGTAAAAATAGTTAAACCGAAATTCATAAAGACAATCTTTATTCTTTTATTAAATTCTTTTATTAAACAAAACACTCCAAATATAAAATGTAAATTTTCTCCTGTATTTCAATTTATAACGTGTACATTTTTTATAATACAAATATAAAATATTGTATTAAATAAATATTGTTAGAATATTATTAAAGTATTCTATAATCATGGCTTCCTCAGTTAAGTTACAAAACATATTTTTTATAACAATACGTAATTGACATTTATTTTGTAACATATTTTTAAAATGCTTAAAATCTAATACAGTAATAAGGCACTTTCGGTTTTCCAATCTAACAAACGGAACTGAGAGAACTATCTTAGGTTAGTTGTTTTCTTTTTAAAATAAAATATGATAGTTACAAAGAATATACCACTGGCGGATATAGAAAATAAGCTATGGATGACCATTAAATTTAAAAAAATATAGATCCTACATGATAAAATTAAAAATATAAAGAAAAGGTGCAATCATTGGTTGCTTCTGAATTCTTCTCAGGGGATGGGCATGGTTTGCATGTCCATTCTGCTGAATCTGCCAGAACAATGTATCTCATATGTAATCTCAAAGAACACTTTTCACACAGACATATTGACAGTTATAACACAGTTAGTAGATTGTTTTACGTTAAAATCGGTTTGAAATTTTAATGTTGTAGAAACAGTCGAATCTATTTTGTCATTATTTGAGTAATAAATTCACCAATCAGTATATGTAGCTGATATTTGAGTTAGTTAAATTTATTTGAAAGCACACTGATAAAAGTTCAGTTTGAATGATTTGTTCACTAAAGAAAATATTGTTTAACTCAAAAGTATGTCGTCGGATGAATGTAAGAAAACGTTAAATTGAAATGTATATTGAATACTAAATAAGTTTGAAGATGTAACATTTCGTCATCAACCCAGAAACATTTATAAATGTATCTCCTAGTATTATAACCACATCATAATAAAGATGTTATTATTATCTCTTGAAGCCGTAAAATTGAGTTTGCATTTACGTTTAGATAATGACAAGTCGAGGATGACATTCGGTCTAAATGATGAATAAGACTAAACTACAGAGCGTATAGTTGTATATTTTATCTCTTATAGAACAGTTCTTAATGTTTCCTGAACAATTACGTTTTTGACACATGGGAGGTTTTTTCGCGTTGACTACGATTTGTTAATTATACAAATGTATCACAGCTGACGCCATTACGCCATGTTTTGGACACGAGATCATTGAAACATTAAACACCGACAAACAAGCCTTAATCAAATTAAAAATGAATACGAACACCCTCGAAATATGCGAGCCATTTACTCTGAGTAGAGAGCAATAATGGCTAACAAAACACATTATATTGTAAACAGTTATCAGATACGAAATATTAACGTGCTCTGAATTGTGGCTAACCCGGCGGCTAAAATTCATTATACTCTTCGTTTAAAAATGTATCATTAAAATAAAAAGAACAATCATGTAATGATAATATAAAGCTGAAAACAGTGGTGAGCTGGAAGGAGATTGGAGAAGCTTGCGCGAGCCTCTAATTAAATTAGGATATAGTTAACTTTAAAAAATAAATCAATACCTATACTATCTGCGACGGCCTTATTAAGACTATTGCAATATGGGATTAGAGCGAAAATAATATGAAGATATTTCTGGGTCAATCTTGCATCTCCTCACTCTTGCAGTATAAGCTACGTAAAAACATTGTTAAGCTATAAGTGTGAATTATTTTACACTGTGTCGTTGCATAATATTAGTAATTACATTACACAACGTTCGATTAATTTAAAAATTATCGTGTAATTTTATTTAAGTGATACAATAGTTAGCCTCTTTCCCGGAAAACTGCGAACAGCTCTGACTGATTAAGCTAGAACTTTGTTAATGTATTGGAAGTTCACAGAAGGCAGCTGGTTTAATGTTTGAATAAATGTATATTTTACAATGTGAAGTCTAGTTAATTGCTTCTAAAAAAACGAAGAACGTGTTGCACATATACAAAATGTAGTTATGTAATTTATGCGTTTTTTACGGGAGTTAATTAATTTAGAAATGTCATTTATATAATTTGTATAAGCTTAATTAAAAAAAAAAAAATGTGACACATAAAATGCTTGATGTTTTTTTGGTTGAAGCATTCAATATATATTAAAAGGCATGCACATGACGTCGTACTTATGAATAAAAAATGAACAAATATGGAGTGAAATGACGGGTTGCAAATTTTAATATAAATCCGTTAAATAAAATATTTCCTTTATGTATATTTTATTCTATTTGTCTAAAATATGTTTTTTTTTGGATTTGATTGACTGCATTGTTTTTAAATCACTTAAAGTCAAAACTAAGACTATAAATCATAATATTATGTAGTTTTTAACACTTTGCGCTCTTACTAGATTTACTCAATACCAATAGACTACTCTGGGTCCAGATTTTACTCATATTACCAGAAAATTAAATACGGTTTTGAACAAAAAGTTAACCGTATCTTTGAGACAATCTGTGAAGCTCCAATGGTGATCATAATAATTCGTATAATATTTGGAATAATTTTATTCGGAAACATAATTAAATTCCACTAATTGACTAAGCTATCAAAAATTTAATGTTTCTTGGTCCTGTTTTCATAAATACAGAAAATAAAAAGATACGTCTAATGTAACGACTATGCGCTGGTTCCTCGTTCTTTTGTCGTCGAGAACCTCCTGCTAAATTTTATTTAGGCTAGCGAGCTCCTTGTTACACCACTAAGAAACACAAAATTCTTAGATCGATGCGTTATATATTGTATAAATGTGTATTATAATTAACGTTAAAAACGAATCGTTCGTTGAAAATTAGTGTTTCTGGCATAATATATAAAACATGTAATTGAAACGAAAATAATAGAACTTGTTTTAGTGTCAATCTTGGAACTAGTGTAGATCAATTCATTTTTCAGCCATTGATGTTAATGACATATAATTGCTACAAAATATAAATATATATAATAACATTCGATAGCTTTAATAATTGTTGCGTATAATTATATACAAATAATAAAAAAAAAAATGTCCTTTTTCCGGAACATCACAAAAAGCTTTGAGATAACAACGTATTGGCTACCCCCACTGCGTTTATGCTATATTTTATTGCAAAAAGAATAGTCAAAATATAAAACATTTAAGTCATCTATCTAACTTTTTAATCTGACAACAATTAAAATTGGTTTTAAGATATGTAGCCCGTCGATTTATTTTTATTTTTTACTGCTGAAGCTTTTTTTATATTCAGAAAGTCTTATTTTCCATAAAGTAACCATTTAAAAGTAATGATAATAAAAGAAAGTTAAATGAAATATATATAAAAATGTTTGATTTGGTTTAATTTGCAAAAAACAATCGAAAGTACATAACCTTAATTTTTCTATAAATGCCTATACATAGTTTACGTAATAGAAGGGTGGGGGAGGATCGACTATAATCCTTTGAATTAATTATACTATAATTTGACATAATCAATACCAGTTTCAACTAGACTCAGTTGATAATGCTCTTCATGAACGAAAGTGGTCCTGATCATATTAAATTAATCTGGAATTAGCTAAAATTACTATTTTATTTTCTCAACTAAAGTTTCAAAATGGGAAAAATTTAATTTGGATGTCAATATTGATTTATATGTAAAAGAAACGATTAAGTAAAATGATTGTACTTCTTAAAGATGCAAAATATAACTATGAAATTGTTTACTAACGCTTAAAATAATCTTACTAGCATAATGACGATATTTGTTAAAAAATTATGTATACTAATTTACATTTATAATATTTTATACTATGTCAACTTACAATTAAACTTACTAAATATAAATTGTACAGTTTTCGGTAAAGAGAAACAATACGGTATTCTATATTATTAACATTGATTCTTTTCAACATACTCAGAAACTAAAAACGTTCCTCCTTCTCCGCCGTCTATTGGAATTGGTGCCGCTAACAAGCAAAGCTTACCCATAAAGCTCCTTAGCGCAAAAGCTTTCAATTATTACCATTATATTATTCGAAAGCTGTAGCGATCGTCTTTTATCTTGTATATTGACATTTTTACGGTGATTTCAATATATACACGCGCCTAAATGAAAATGAAAGGAATTTGCAAACAGAATTTCTACTTCGTAATTGACTCCAAATAAACTAAGCTTAGAAATCTTTTATTTATAGAATTATTGTTTTTACTATAGTCAAAATCCAAATTTATAGTAACAGTTGAAATAATTTTATACGAAACCATGGGAACGAAATATTTTTTTTATATTTAAATGGTCTATCAATCTCATTATAATAATAGTAATAATATTTCAGGTACATTAGCAGTTTACTTAGCTACATTTAATAAATTAAAGCAATACTTAATAAAATTGGAAGTGCAAAAAATATTATTTCCTATATTTTTTATATTTATTTAAGACTTATAATTATTTGATCATAAAATACAGTGTATGTGAGTAATTAACTACTCATAAAAATCAACTAAAAAAACACATAATCTTTAATGATTGAAATAGTTTGTTATTGTTGAAATATTAATACTGCTTCAGAAAAGCTTACATACTATAATCAAATATTAGTAAAATTAGCAATAAGTCGTTTATATCTTCTATTTTATTTTCAATCAATCTCCTTGTTGTGATATTACTCCCACCAACTAACTATACTATATAACTATATGTATATATAGCGCACGAGGCGCGCTCTTGGGGCCACCAATATTAAGGTCCTCAAAATAACATAAATTCTATAAAACAATATATCTAAAACATAGTTTTAGTAATTTGCAAAACGAGGCCTCCAAATTCGATTGCCCATAAGGCCTTCGAATTGCTTAATCTGTCTCTGACAATATTCCCGTTTTAGTCACTGTTAGACTATGAAGAAAAAACAGCTCGGTCTTTTTTGTTATGCAGTCAAAATAAATACAATTACAAATGCATCAATGTCTCATGTTTCATATTAAAGCCATATACAAAAATTGCAGCTAGGTGGTGATTAATTTTGAAAATATATGTTTTCTTATTTTTAACAAGGGGCTCGTCGGCTCTAGAAAAAATAAACAAATGGATAGTGCGAGCCCCTTAGAGCTCCTCCAGTCAACCCCATATATGCAATATGCAAAACCTATATTGATAACAAAATGCAGTACTGTTGAATTATTACGTATTCCAGGATTACATTTTTATTTATTTGTATGAGGGATATAGAAAAGACGCATAAATAAAAGAATCTAATTGCGGATTAATGTGTCAAATGCTTTGAATACAATTCCCCCTGCAACATTTTCTACTGAACGGATCTTGGGAGATCAGTGTTTCTAGCTCTGAAGTTTCTCAATATGTCTTTTATTTTTATAAGGATTTTATTTATAAATGTGCTTTTTATTTATTTATTGGTATTACTCATCAGAAAATAATTATAATAAGAAATAAAATAACTATGAACATAATCTTTTATACTTCACGATTTTATTTTAAAAAAAAAACTGTTTTCACATAGCAAGATAGCATTTTCAAAGAACAATTTTTGAAATCCACACAACCTAGAAGCTCAAAATATTTTTTAGGAACCACATAAATGTAATTTATTCTACCGCTATCGAAATATGAAATAAAAGGACGCTTAGAATCACATCTGTGACTCAAAATAATTTTAATTAAAACATATGTATATCCACAGTCAGATTTTAACAAAATACAATAAAAAATATTCAGTCTAATTTCGCCTTAAATTAATTATGATAACATATAACAAAGTTACGATTGCGTAAGTTAAATTAAAGATATGCTGTCAAATATTGGTGGAAAAGCATTATATTATAGTTGAAAATAATACACTTTGAAAATTCTCGCGATTAGCGAAACCGGTCTAAATCTAAAATAAATTATATAGAATAAGTACGAAAATGCTTTATTTTTTAAAATAATATAAACTAAAAGTCTAGAGCTGCCAGGTCATATAAAAAAAAATATAAACCATGGAGTTATAATCAAATGTTTATGGCAAAGCCAATCTCTCAAATAACAACAAAATGAGCTTTTATATTGCTGCAAACATATAATATCCCCAAGTGAATTCTATTTACCTTCAATTGTGTGCAGTGAGCAACTTCTATCCATTCCGTATAAGAAATATGAACGTTTACGTAATAATAGGTATCTTTATCACGGTCTAAAGGAAAAACGTGTTATGTATTATATTAAACAAGTTTTGATTTTTTTTTAAATTACAGAATTAAAATTTTATCTTTTTTTCACCATCTAAAATTCACATAAATACTATAACATAATGTGATGAATTGATGCAGATAGAAAAGGGGTGAAATGGTGGATTTAATGTGACGAAATTGACAATTCATAAACTCATATATCAAATAAAATATAACATAAGTTCATTTTGCACATTACAAGATTTTTAAGTACAAATTTAATAAGTAGCATCAGTAGCGCCACTAGTGGTTATATATATCAACGTCATTAAATCAAGATGTACAATTTTTGCTACGAAATGGTAAAATAAGAAGACAGGCTATCAATAGTTTACATTTTTTTGACGTATTTGTAGGCGATGCCAAAAAAAGTGAATTGTCAAGCATACTAGACAGAGAAATCTTAGCTGCAATCTTATATTTTTTTAATTTCATATCTGCTCCCTATGTGGAGCAAATGGTCACCACACGGTTTCTCCAAGATTCTCTATCTCTCGCCAGTCTCTTTGTTCATCCCAGCGTCCCGTAGCTTTGTTGAGTAGATCAGTATGGCAGGGTTCAGACTCTCTTGGGGTATCTGAAGTACATGTCTAAGCCAGTCACATAGTTTTTTTTATGTTGAACATAATAAAGGGTTGGTTAGTCCGCTCTCTTACCTCCATGTTCCTGACAAAGTCAAACCACCGTACCATTAGTATTAGCCGCAGGCATTTGTTTTCAAAGCCCAGTATATGGTTACTCTGTGGTTTTCGCAAGATGTCATGTCTCGCAAACGTAAAATAGCACTGTTAAGATTAAGTTTAAGGCTGATTCAGCTATCCCTAATCGGACCACGAGCTCTTTACACGGATTGTCAACTCACCTAATCTGTACGCCCAAAAACCTGAAGCCGTCGACTCTTTCGATATTTTACCTTATAATTGTACTACAAAATCTTATATAATGTCAGAATTTAAAAAAATCAATATTGTTACAAAAGTGGAAAAAGGCATATCCTGTATAAAAAAAGTGTCTTTCTATTAAAAAATCTTTATATATTACATTGTGAACATGTTTTTTTGTATTTTTCCGGACACGAATTCCATTTATAACACTTTTACGGACAGGAGTTTTTTTTTATTATTGTTTCCGAAATTGAAATTGATGTTACATTTAAATTTAAAAAATGAAAAAAGCTTTGCGCAACGTACGTGTAGTACGACAAAAACGTCGATTGAAATCGATTGTATACAGCCAGGATGAAAGTTTCGCCTCAGGGGTAATGTTTTTTTGCCAAACGTTTTGAGTCAGTGGTGGGATACCTACTTACATGCGTGATAGCGTACAGGTGAGGTAAACCTTTCCTCTTGTGTTTATTAAAAAGGTGTAGATGCAGCTAGTTAGCATGGCACGTTTAATGTGTTCGATGTCAATTCTCTGTGGACATGGATTTTTTGAGTTGCCACGTTGTAATTTTGTTACACTCGAGGACATGAATTACTGATTTTATTTAGTAAATTTCTTTTTAATTTTTTTCTCAGATCGACTAAGCTACTGTGATTAAAATTTATCTTGTACTTTTTGGTACTTGTCTTTATATTTTTATATGGGTATCTAATTAATCATTTAAACAAAAAGTTTTGTAACGTAAAGAAAACGTAAAATGAATGTTATTTTTTTTGTTAACGTTACTGTTAGTTAGCTAATCAATTCTTCTATGTCCTATTTTTCACTCATGCCTTTTTAATTGAAAAAAAAATAATCAATCAACGAATTCATGAATGCATCGGTTCATAGATTTGAGCTCTACAATGCAGTCGTGCGGACAAATGACAAACAAAATTAACTTCTTGATAACGATATTACAATATGCTTTACTTATATGAACCTAGTCCATTAAACTAAAAACAGGAAAAGATTGACGACATATGCTTATGCACGTCCCATTTGATTCCCTCCAGTGACGTGCCGAGGGGAAGGGTCGGGCATCAAAATACAAAATAATGAACTGTCAAACGGGGCGAAATGCAGTTTAGTGCAAACACAAATACTCACGGTCGAAATGTTTGCAACGTTTGGTACATATCTACTGGGGGAAGACTAATTACTCACAAAACTGTATTCAATTATGGAAATACTCTGAGGGGTGGAGGGTAGTGAATGAACTTGTTTTTAAATCTACTATTACATATTGTGGGTACTGCTATATTGATATTAGTGAAGTTTGAGGAAGTTCTTTCAATAATTCAGTCTGTTTTATTTTCTATCAAGTCTTGTTCTTATTTGAAGTTTTTCGGGAGATAATAAATTATTGTTTCATAAACATGTTCTATTAATTTGTTATTGTTTGTAAAAAACCTGATTTTTGAATAACTGTTATGGATATTTTTTACTGAAACACTGTTTAAATGTTTGTTCAACTTTTATTCCATATACATAATTGTACACTTTTATATAAATCACTAATCTTATAATCGAGTAATAGCAACGTGAGTTTCAAGGCGTCTCTACTGGATCGATGACCGGTTGATTTGAACTCTTGAATTGAACTGAATGGGAAGAGAGTAGGATATCGGTTTTGGGCGTTGAAAGGTTATTGTTGCAATTATAGTATGCCATAGAGTATTAACATAGTACTCTATGACAAGATGTCGAGTATACATAACATAACTTCTCAGTCGCTCAACCTCCCTTATTAAAAGAGAGTAGTAGAGATAGAAGGATAAGGCTAAGACAGAACTAGTGGTTAGCTAATCATTCTCGCTACACCCAATTATTAAAGGATCGGAAGGGTGGAAAGGAATTTTTAGACATCGCCCAACACCTATGCCTTCGAATAGAAATCGATCGAAAAAATGCTGTTCGTACTGGGAATCGAACCCATGAAGGAAGCCCACAACGCTTACCCCTGCGCTACAGGACCTGACAGTTGAATACATACTTTCAAATGTAGATTGTATGATAAATGTTTGCGAAATTCTTTATTGCGAAATTAACAGCTTGATAAAACATAATCAATCAATCAATCTTGAAAAAATCACAATATGAATTAGGATGTTATAAAGGAAGAGTAGGTAGGTGTATTGTGTAACTTTATTTTATGCACGCTTAGACATGGTTCTGATTAAGCCAGGCCGAAATAGCTATCAAAAATATAGAGCTAAAATATTATTATTTAAAATTATTATTTTTTCACCATATTATAATGAAGTTATACCAAGTAAATTCCAATTCAATTAATAATAACACGTAGTGAATTTTACATTATTGAGTTTCCCTTTGTAGACTGTCGAGTTAAATATGAATCTACATCAAAAGATTTCTTAGCGCGCTATTAAAATGTACAACTATCAATCAAACTGCATTCAAGATCTGCATCTTGAGATTGCATTTATTGTCTTGCAAGATGCAACAATGCGCGTGAGTTAAAACACCTTCAATGTAGTAATAATTAACACGTATGTTGAATCGAAGGATGCGGCCCAGGGTGTGTTTTTTTGAGTTAAAATTATAAAATATCGTGCTTCTTTAATGCGGAAGTAATTTAAAAATATATTGACGGAAAAAAGTTGAAATATCTTTTGATATTCGCTCGAAGTTATTGTCAATAATGTAAATATGTGTATGGCCTAGTTCCATATATCGATAAGTCAAAAATTTGTTGTTTTGAGTTATGTTACCTATTATCACTCTCAAGGTGTTCACTGTCAATACTTGATGGAAAGAGATAATATTAGGGCTCGTATTTTTCCGGTCATAATTTATATTAAATGGTCATAATATATCGGTAGCCTGCTGTGGCCCAGTAGCTTAGAGCTTGCTCTGCCGTCCACGCAGGTCTGGGTTCGATTCCAAGTAAGATCATAGTGAATTTGAGAAGTATTCAATTCAAAGTTGTGATAGAAAACTGGGTGTTTGTGATGTCAATTCACATCATTTCCTCTCCTCCCATCCTTCTGATCCCTTAATAACTGGGTGTAGCAATAGCAATAAGTCAACCACTAGTCCTGGTCTAGCCTTATTATTCTTTCCCTACTACTTCTACGACTGTAACAAACAGTTCTCGTAAATATAACTTCTGTTGAGACATCTAAATTAGGAGGCCATATGCTCCACATTGGGAGCGGACATGGAAAAAAAATATTTACATATCGGTCAGGGTAAATAGTCAAAATTTAAATAAAATTTAAAATAAAACCTAACCCTTACTTAACCAAAATGGTTATAAAATATTCTGACCGTATAATATTTTTATTCTGAACAAATTTTAGTTTGAATTCTGACCATTTAATTTGTCCCCTAATATGAATTAAAATGTATAAATTTGTATACATAACACTGTGACTAGGGCATCCAATCCCGGGATCCCGTTCAATTTTCTGATCCCGAAATTCCGGGATTGAGATGGCCGCGATCCCGGGATTTCGGAATTGAGAAATTTTGAGCAAATTCTTGAAATTTATACGAAATTGGCAAATTGAAGATTTCAAATTCCTCGGTGAGCTAAACAAAAAAAAAACGAGTTTCTGTGAGATTCCGGGAAAAAGTATACCAAATTGAGGATTTCGAATTCCTCGATGAGAAAATCTCAATCCCGGGATTCAAAATAAATCAATCCCGGGATTGGAAAAAGGCTTCGGGATTGGATACCCCAACTGTGACATTGTATTCAGTTGAGAATGCTCGTCATGAGCGAAACCAATCCTGATAATATTAAGTAAAAGTGAAATTAGTACAAGCTCAAGCTCAAGCTCATAGCTCGAACACTATGGTCTAATTGGCAAGTGTTTGCTCTACCAATCAAGCGGGCCTGGGTTTTCGAATCCCGATAAAGTCAATTTTAAATTTGAACTTTTCAATTTACCGTGCTTGTGATGTCAAATTCCCTCGAGTTGATCTCGAGTGACTTACAAAACATATCTCTTCGAGTTTTTCTCGTATGATTTAATATGTTTGGTCATTGACTTAAGTTGTAATGTCAAACATTAAAAACAATATTGATTCATTACCCAAAACAGTGCCAATACATCTAATAAAAGCATTCTGCTAATAGATTAGTACATTTAAATTTTTGATATGTAATGACGTCGTATCCTTTCTTTGCAGCATGAATTTAATTTATTATTATTATAATTAATGTTTTTATAAGGATTACATTTAATATTTTCTGAACATGAATCGTTCATCGATCGAATCGTAATTTTTGCAATGTCTCACGCGTCAATCATTCATTATACTTATTAGGTGCGGCATTAACGCAAGGCGTCATCACTATGAGATTGATAATAAACATCATATTACTTATTTTACGAATCGTGATGTCCGTGGATAAGTGTTTTAGTCAATATTTTCTTACAAAATCCGTTTGCAATTGTGTTCAGTCCAGGGCTAATTTAATAGTCCAACGCAGAAAGTGTTCCACAACGAAACTGTTGGTCCGTATATTTAATATTGTTATACATTCAGTAATATATAATATTGTCGCCCGCTGTGGTCTAGTTGGTTAGAGCTTGCTTTACCGACCAGGTAGGTCTGGGTTCGATTCCCGGTAAGGTCAATGTCAAAATTGGATTTTTTAAATTTTAATTTGAGATCTAAGACATGGGTATTTGTGAAGTCAATTCTCCTTAAGTGTATCTCATGTGACTTTCAAAATTTCTCATCGAGTATATCTCGTATGATCTTTCAACTTAAAAATATTTAACGCATTGGCGTAAGCTGTAATGTCATATATTTTTTATTAAAAATATAAATTAATGCTAATTGTGAGCCAATATTGTAAAGTAAAAAAAATATTATCAGGAATGTTGAGTCGGGTAAAAAGAAAACGACTCCTACTTCAAATTATTTTTTATACCAGATTAAAATAACAAAGTATTTTAGCTCTACAGTTTTTAATAATTTTATTCGTTGATAGCTATTTCGGCTTGCGCCATCGTCAGAACTATGTTTAAACTAATCTTTTGCTCAGCTATATATACTGGCTCTGAAGAGAAATTATTAAAAACTGTAGAGCTAAAATACTTTGTTATTTTAATCTGTTATAAATGGAGTTCTACCGAGTAAATGCCAAATCAATTAATAATATTTTTTATAAATCTGTAATACCATCAGATTATTCTTGTCAGTAGAATAGTAGTACATTTCAACAATCAATATGATTAATGAAATAATAATTTTTCAATATGTTTAAGTTATTTCTCTGCGACTTTTTCAATCTCGACTCGATTTTAAAAACAGTGCTAATTTTATTAAAATAGTAAGAAAATATTTGTATGAATATACTTTTTACTATTGAATAAAAAAATGACATTCAATGTATCTTTAAAATATTTAGCATTGCAACTAATTCCAATGCACCAATTTTTTTGCATTTGAAAGATCATACGATATAAATTTTATTCGAGAATTTTTTGTAAGCCAATCGAGATCAACACGACAAGAATCGACATCACAAAAATACCCGTTTTAGGTATGAAATCTAAATTGAAAATATCTAAATTTGACATTGAATTTACCAAGAATCCAACTCACACCCACTTGATCGGTAGAGCAAGATCTAACCAACTAGATCACAGCGGGCGATTTAATATGATTTTAAAAAAAATGAAATTACATAATTTACTTAAGTTGGAATTTTTAAAAATAAGTGTTTCAAATTAAATGAGGCACAATATGATAATATACCATTTTCACCTGAGCAGTTTTCTCATCTATGTATCCAATTAGAAAATTGAAAAACGGAAAATTGTAAAAAAGGCTTCGTGGATTAACAACCTACTTATGATAGTATGCTAATGCAGATATTTCATGTTTTAAGCGCCTCTTATCGGCAACTGAGATCTCTTCCATTAGCGTCCATTGGATCTAATAAGCGACTCGTCATGCACCCGCCTCCGCCATGTCCGTCTGCTCAGCGCTCGTCATACATACCTTCCGCCAAGATTCATTTTCAAATAGTTAAGTTAATATTTACTTAAATATCACATTGAGATATTTTTTTAAGATACTTCAGTTTTTATATGTAGTGTTATTATGCTTAAATCGATGGTAATTTTCAGTCGTTTTTGAGAAAATAGCAAACTTCATTTTAAATCATTCGAATCGTAGTGTTTGATTTCAGCTATTCAAAATTAACACTGACAATATCAAAACCCCCTCCAAACATAATCAAAACACTTTGCAATTTTTTCTGTTATACAAAAAAAAATTGCTACATAAGCAACGTTCCCTCTAAGCCGAAGGGTTAGCTGCGCGGAAATTTCAAAGGCTGCGCGGAGGCTGCGTGGAGGCTGCGCGGAACGATCAAATATTAATTGAGCAACTGTATTGTAGTGCGCACCAACCCGGAATGAGTGTGCGGGGGCTTGCCAACTGCTGCGCGGCCGCGTACGTGCGCAGCTTAGAGGGAACGTTGTACATAAGTAAGATGCTATTTTTTAAAGAGTTAATTTTTTAAATAATTGCTCTTGTGGATTGGATGGTTTTCAATGGTACGAGTGAACTTGATTTTTGATTTCGTTGAAAATATAACCAAATACATATTTAATGTTACGCTATGAGTGAAAATGATCTAACCCAGGGGTGGGGAACCTTTAATTTTCTAAAGGCCGCATTCATTTTTCTGATTCGACATAAGGCCGCAGTAAACATTGACTAGGGAATCTTTAGCCGGAAACAGGACTTGACGGTCAGAATATGTCAGGAATTTACGAATTTACATAAATTTACAGAACTACAAAATTGGCCAGAAGGCCGCACCAGAGTAGCCAAAATGCCGCAGGTTCCCCACGCCTGATCTAACCGAAAGTTCATTTAATTCTAAGCCTTTACAAGATGGATAATTAAATAACAATAGAGAAAAAAAATCAAAATGTATAAATCTTTGTTTATTGTATTGTAACACTTCCCATACGGTGCTAAAAATAATTCCGATATGTTACTGGCCCTTAAAGAACCAAGTGAAAAACGTGTTTTTTTTAAATTTTCGTTCTGGTACTTTACCGTCCATCAAAGCGGTTAAGCGTAATGATTTTTTTAGCAACGTATGGAAATTACGACAGGATAAAAATAAGATCTTAAAAAATAAATTTTCAAACATATAATATTTATAACGAATTTGAATTTGTTAACGAAGCAAAGGTAGCTTAAGGTCAAATTACTAACTATTTTTAATTGAATAATAATAAAAAATAAAAATTAAATCTAATATTTGAAACCGGGTTACCATTAAAAACCGGCTTTCGGATGTGGCAAATTTCGCTCCAAAGCTAGTTGTTAAAAAACGATATACCTTAATAGCAACTCTAGCGGTAGAAAGTATGTGTACAATAATGGAGCATTATCTCTTTATCAAAAATCAATATATTTTAAATTATATCGATGTATATTTTTAAATAAACTTAAATTGCTTGATAAGTCTTCAAGTTTTGTTAATTTCTAAATTTATTGTCTTCAACAAACTGGAACTTGGATGTCATATTCAGACATTCAAGTGCACGGATAAACTAAAACTAAGGACAAAACAGCTAGTTATAGTTTAAATAAAAATTAAATAATATTATGAACGAAAAGAATAGACAGTTACGAGATAAGTCTTTAGATTAGCAAAAGTAATAATACATTGACCGTTAGTGAAAATTGCGTTGTTGCTTCGATAGAAAAAAAGTTAAATCTTGCTGAAAACAATTCCTGGATTGAAAACATTGTATTTGATCTTCGTATCCAAGTGATTGTAATATTTAATAATTGATCGATTACATATTCACTATTAAGAGTCATTTGAAAGCATACTTCGCAAAAAAAAACAACACAATATTGATAAAATAAACGGAATGATTGCGTTACAAAAATGTAATCACGTAGGCTTCTCAGCGCTGGTTTTTTGAGTGACGCTGTTTTTTTTTACGTAAAACTTTTTGTCGAGAGCTAAATACATTATTATAAAACAAAATTAAAGTGGAGATAATTGAGTTAAGACATTTTAGCGATAGATATAAAAAAGAATTAGAAACAAATACCAGATGGAATCATTAATAAACAACTCGTTAATAACGCTTCGTATTGTACAGTCAATCTAAATGTGAGCTGAGAATAGAAGACGAAGAAAATAATATTTAGCTAAGAGCTTTACGACTTTTATTTTTTATGTGTTCTATATACATATTTCCACCCTTTTTGCAGTATTTTTTTTTTACAAACAAAACCAGGGGAATGCTCAAAATTTTGGTTAGGCGTGTGATATTCAAATATGTAAGAATTTTGATTTTTGTATTAAATTTTATCATTTTACATATGCGCCCCCAAGAAGTGAAGTGAGCCATCTAGTATATTGGTTAATCTTTTCTATCGGTCTTTTAAGTAAAACCAAGTCTTCATTTGGTATTTTGGTGGCTTGCATATTTGTTTTGTATGGAGATTACACTATTGTAGTGTGGGTTTACTAATCTCACTTCGCTTTTACAATACTTGGGTTAAGAAAATCATTTATCTCAGATTTAATCATTACCTGACTGCACTTACTGTAGATATTTATATTGTTTTGTGAGACATAAGACAGGCCACTGGTGGTGAATCAACTCTGGTATGAAGATGTTAGGGATGTGATTAAACTGCCTCTTGTTAACATATTGGCAGCCCACCGCTAGGCATAACTGTCAAAATTTAATTAAGTATGCATAAAAAAAGATTTTTTGATAAGAATTTGGGATAACTCAGTTGGTGTATTGATTATACCAGTTTGTCAAAAAAAAGCATTTACTTTTATAGGCAATTAATATTAACCTCCTTGATTAAAGTCAGGCATTCGTTCATGTCATTTAATCCCTAACTTTTATTTTTTTCACTTCACCGTTAGAGGTGAAGTGAGCCAAGTGGTATTTTAGAAAAATAAAATTTAGATGCCTTGTAATATTCTACGTCTAAAAGTATCGTAAAAGTGAAGTAACTTAATTTATTACACATTGCAATAGTGTTATATCCGTAAAATAAAAATATGCAATCCACCAAAACATCGAGTAAAGACGTGAGTGTATTTAAAAGTCCAAAAAAAAAGTTGTATCATTTTACTAGTTGGCTCACTTCACGAGGATTCAATTACTTTAATCATTTTGGTCCTAAATTAAAAATGCAATAGCATTGAAAAAAAGAACTATTAATGATACTTGTATAATAATTGTATGCTTAGACCGTGATCGGTCTCGTACAGAGGAATAGTATTTGCAACTGAGAAATATTTTCTAAAATAATTCTAATTAAATCTGTCTTCCAAACTTTTTGGTTTGACCCGAAAGCTTTTTTAATAACACGATTGCTAGTCGATAGAGCCTACCCGGGATGACGTCACAGAGCTTCGTGGGGTTACGACCGTTAATTAACGCCGACGAATCGTTAACGTGAGCTTGTCGTAACCCCTCCGCTAGTATTCAAACTTTTCTTTGAACACCCATTTTTCTAAACCTAATATGTTAGTAAATTTAATATTTTTTTAAGTGATATAAATGGTAAGTTATAACATTATTTTTTTACCATACTTCCAGTAAATGAAAAAGTCAGTAATTTAAAGATATCTACAGGGCTATTTAGTATCTTAATTAACTAACCCTACCCTTGCAGTAAACTTGCGAAAAATTCGGTGTATTAAAAAATAGTAATAGCCCATTAATAGTTTTCGGGTCCGTGGCGCAGTGGTCAACTTCTTTGGCTTCCGTGACGAATCTCACGGGTTCTAATGGGTGTTTGTGCTGTTTAAAAAAATACGCTCCTTCCCTTCTAATCCGTAAATGAACGAGTGAGATTAGTTAACCACTAGTCCTGTTCTAGCCTCTATCCTAATATTCTTACATTATTTAAAAAAGAGAGGTACATCACTCAGTAACAAGCAGTAAGTAGAATGACTAATGTTGAGATTCGTGCATTAGGAGCTCATATGATGCACATTGGGAGTGGAATGGATTATTTTTTTGAATTGAAAACAAACCAGTAGTGTATTTGTTAAATTTTATCTCAAATGTTTGTATATTCAAACATGTCTGCTGAATTCGCAATTGTTTTTAATGTCATAATGGCATAATTTAATAAAATATTTTTAATGTTAAAATATATGATTTCCTAAGAGCACAATTTATGTAAATGTTATTCATAATTTATAACATAAGGGTGTATTAAGTCATATATGAATAACTGTGAAAATATGTAAAGAAATCTGTTGTAACGAATAAATAAACAGTCACCCAGTTTGAGAAGCTCTTTAGCAACGGTTAGCGGCCAATAGATGAGTGATGGATTTATAATTAAGCGACTCACCAAATTGTCGAAGCCTTTTTAGGATACCATTTTCGAAGCTAAGAGAAAATGTGCTTTCAGAAATTATGAGTAAGTAAGTATCTATAATTATAAATCATTAACCTACACCTTCTCATACTTCAATATGGATTTGATGAAAGAACAAAATTAAAAGCATTATTTTCATGCTATAAATCTTTATTTATATTTTTAAGCACTGGCTTAAAACATTTGAAAGGTGTAACTGTCAATTATTTGTCTTAATATATTATATAAAAGATAAAACTAATACATACAATATAAATAATATTGTCTTGATTTATCTGTCTTTAGTACACTTCATACAAACATATTATTACTATCTCTTTAGAGTGTCCACTGTCAATACTTGGAGAAAAGGCATTGTAATAAAAAAAAATAATCATTTGTACTAATTTTATTTTTATTAAATATAATCAGAACCGGTTTTACTCACGACGTGCATTATCAACTGATAATTGAATACAATATTAGTGTTATTTAAATTAAAAAAAAAACAAAATTAAATTAATGGGGTGTAGCAAACAATTGGTATTGAAATTAATTTACAAAAAAAGCTACAAAATATGAATAAATTTTTATTTTTATTATCACTTCAAAATATATTCATCAATAATAGTTAAGCTAAAATGGAGATTAGCGATAAATTTAAACGTAAGTTAAATAAAAAAATGAAATTGGTATAAATGAGTATTATATTTTTTGAGTATTATTATCATTCTGTGCGTTGCATTTAATCAATTATAAGTGGTTGAGTCGAAGCTCTTCATTATTTTATCACTCACTTGTTCTTCTCTACCAGAGCTTTTCTTTTCGTTTATTTTGAAACTTTTGTGTTGCTATCTATTTCTGCATTAATCTCTTATTGGAACTGTAATATAAAATGTATAAGCACATTGCTTGAAAAAATGTCGAAGCTACTAAGCAATTAGCATATATATAAATTAAAATTAAGTATGCTAGTATTAAAATATTATGTGCCAATCAAATTGTTCCTAACATTTTAATTACAACCACATACTCACTCATTAAACGACTTAATATCTCAGATATATTCAAAGTAAAATAGTGTAATATAAGAATGTATAACCTTAAATGTACGTTAGCCTATTTCGAAATATTTAAATTAACATGTCTATTAAACAAAAGTAAAAGACAGGCTTTTCAAACGCACATACAAACAAATCATTGCTCGTTGAGTTACTCAATCGTATAATTCAGGTATTATCAATAATTAACCATAAACTACATTTTTTTTTCATTTAAGTAATAAGTTATCTGTGTTTTATTATCCATGAATGTGACTAATGTGAAAAATATGGCCTTCTTACGTAGGTTTCTAAACAAAAGTTTATTATATGAAAACTGCTTGTTACTATGTTGCTCAATCTCTTTTTTATCAATGAGAATAAGAATAGAATGATATAGCTAAGACGGGATCCAGTGACGGATTACCCTTTAAGTGAATGAGGAGCGCGATTGGGGCCTCCGAATCTTAGGGACCTTAAAAATGGCTTATATTAAATTACCATGTATACTTTCTGTTCAGATTTTTAATATTTTCATGGAATTTTCTGACGTTCTTATACTATCTGAAAAACAGGAACTGCTAATTTTATTGCGCCTGGGGTCTCCCATGTGTTTAATCCGTCACTGATGGGAATAGTGGTAAGCTGCGCTTTCACTATGCTCCATTAATTTTTAGATAAGAAGAGTGGGAGGGAATTTTCGGACATTACAAACCGTCTTCAATCATAAATCGAAAATTGTTGGGAATAAATAATCTAAAAATATTGAATGCTTTTATAATAAATTGGATATTTTCAATTAAATCAACGCCGTTAACGGTTTATTGTATTCTGCTTGCTGTTGCCATGCTAGCATGGAATCAATTAAATATGTATGAATTAGTAAAGTAATAGCTTGAAATGTCGATTTATCATATTTAAAAAAACGTAGATTATTCGTGGCTCACATAAAACGAAAGCAAAGAACAACAATCAAAATGTTTTGAATTAATAAAAGTTAGAATCGGTTATTTGCCATAAAAAAAACGAGCCGGCAAATCAGCTCCCCTGAGAAAACTGCTTCATAATAACATTACCAATTTAATAATTGAGGCGTTGTGTTACAATCACATCCCACTCTCACTCATTAAGGCGCTAATGCGACAGACAGAGAGCTTTACTAATTTGAATGCAAACTCTTGTTGAGATCGTGGGGTTTCTCACTTACATCATTTCAAATTAACCATAGTAGTGACCTCTTAGTGTTTTACATGTGTAATTTGACAGCTTAGATAAAGAAGGAATATTTGATTAGTTATTAAAAACCAAATAATTGGTTTCCGTCACGTTTTATTCAGCATCGTAAAAGCTTATTAAACACATCATTGTGTTTAAAAAAATATATTATTCGAATATGTGGCAACTATGTGTATACCAAACAAAAATGACACATGTGCATTAATGGCTGCAATAATTAGAGTGGGGTATTTTGCTGCGATGATTAATTGACCAGAAATGAATCATAAAAGTAATTAATGCTGATTTAACGAAAAAATTATTTACGATGAAATTGTATTAAAAAAAATTATGACAGAGTTTGGTGGATCACCTCAAATAACTTCACTTTAAAAATACAAAGTTTGTAATTCTGAAATTCTTAGAAATATCAAACTTTGTGTCGTAAGCTATCTTCATTGCAGATTTCTGATTGCCTTTTTTAGGAGTACGCAAAAAAACTTTCTCGAGATTATTGCAACTTATGAGCAACATATCAATTCACTCCCGATATATATGGAAATTCGTAACTGACCCTCGTAATGCTTCGTGTTTTCATACTGTTTAATACAAATAAAAATGTATATTTTTCAATTAATATTACCATTTTTTTTATTATTAAAATTACATCTAACGTAAAAAAATATTTTTTTATTTTGATTTAAGTAAATTGAAAATTCCTTTTCTGCAAATATAAAAAATGACAGTGCTTTCATTAAATATGCAAATTATCATTCTGTGTTTGATTTATAAGCAATAATAATATATGATATAAATTATATATGAGCCCATGCAAAGCAAAGTGAGCCAAGTGGCATTTTAGAACAAAAATATTTTTCTACACATCTTAAAGTATCGTAAAAGTGAAGTTAATTTATTTATAACCAGTGGTGTAGAGGTAAATAAATAGGTACCAAGTCGGTCATTGATTTCTTCCCTATTTTTTTTATATGCTAAAAACTACAAATTTAACAATTAAATCAATACAAAAAGACGTTTAAGCAAGTCAAAAAGGTGGCAGGGCGGCATCCTAGCTCATTATCAAGTGCCAGGTTGGTGACCTGGCTCCACTACACCACTACTTATAACACATGGCAATAGTGTTTGTTACCTCTTTAAAATAAAAATATACAATCCACTAAAACACCAAGTAAAGACGTGACTGTACTTAAAAGTCGAATAAAAAAGTTATACCATTTTACTACTTGGTTCACTTCACCTCTTGAAGGCTCATATAATACATTATATGTTTATATTATATTACATACATGCGCTCAAGAAATTATATAAAACAATTATAAACTATAATTTCCAAGAATAACTGTATGCTTTAGATATAAAATTAAGGATCCAAAGAATAATTATCTTGCAAGGAATCATTGCGTTCATCCATTTGTATATTGTTCAAAGATCAAAAGTTTCAGAAAAGAGAGAAAAATGGGTCTGATTCCATTAGTTGGGCTGCAAACCCTTATCATCTGTCGGCTTACCAATTCTATTAAATTTATATGCGTTACTTTTGTAATATGCTTATTGTCAGGGATGTAAAATTAAGGGTTGATTTAGTTATATAAAACACACTGACATATTATATATCAAAGACATCAGTGGTATAAAAATGATATGTCGTGTGGGCAAATAAATAAAAGCTCAAGATAAATGTTGTTTTTAATTTCATAGAAGAAGGTTTTTCAGGGTTGGTAGAATCAATCAAACTGTTAATATTGATTTTCTTATATCTATACGTGACACAAGTATTGATATTAAAAAAAATAATTTTAAAATTATTGTTCAACCTTTATTACTCCCAAAGATTATGCTGAAAGAAAAGCTCTGTAATACCTTGCAAAATGTTGGTTTTATATTGTTAAAAGAATTTAATACTATATGAACAGTTTATTAGTAAATTTATTATTATATTTTCGTGCTGACGACATCGAGTCAATGACGAAAAATATTTTTCACACTATACCTACAGCAGAAAAAAGTTATTTTTGTCGGCGCCGTAGTGTTGTGGTTAACGTCGTTGGCTTGCGTTACAAATCCCATGGGTTAGAGTCCCAGTACGAATATCATTTTTAATCAAAACATGAGCGTTTATGCCGTCTAAAAATTCTCTTCCTACTACTTATCCAATTCATAAATTAATGTGCAGTAGCGAGAGCGATTAGTCAACCAATAGTTCTGTCCTAATGCTATCCTTCTATCCTTACTTTTTTGAAAAAGAGAGATTGACCTACTGAGTTAAATACGTCTGTTGGAATATCTTCTTTAGGAGGCCACATGCTTCACATATAAAGCAGACATGGATTTTTAAAAAATCATGTAAAGCCATTAAAATATTTATCAAAAAGTTTATTGCTATTACATTGTCAATTTTTATTTGAAAGACGAACAAACTATTTTGTACTAATATCATTTTTTTAAAATAAAGACCGCAAGATGTTTCAAAATGCTTGTGATGAGCAAACGTTGTGGTTTTTGTGATTATTAAAAATGTGGAATTATACCAAAAAGGTGTTCTATTATGTAATTAATACCTTGCCTTTTTATGTCAACCCAAACCAAACTAAAAATAAATATAATTTAAGATTTCGACTGAAGGTGCTTGGTGGAATTTCAATATTAAATTTGAATCGTTCAAACTATGTAAATTCTCACAGATTTTGATACAAAACAGAAAGGACACTGAACATCCGAGTTTTAGAACATATGGCAGCCTTTAGATTGAAAAAAGACACGTCTACTTTTGCTAATCACTTAATTTCGGAAGGACACGTGTTCAATCAGGAACAAGGGATAAAAATGTTACACCCAAATACGGACAGTCATAAGCTCTTTTTCCAAGAAATTTTAGAAATCAACAAAGCACAGCTGCAAAGTCTTCCGATTTTAAATGACATATCAAACTTTCCCACATCTCCACTTCTATACCCTATATAATCATAAAATCATATAATCATAAAACCTTTACCGACAAACAAATTATATAATTCTTGAAACTGCTCACTACTCAAATCTGTTGGCATTCCCATGGGCTCATCCTTTTCGCCAGCAACGGCTTTGGACTCAGTGATGCATTTATATCTTATATAAACACGAAACTTTCATTTGCTAAGCGTCAGTTCAAGTTCATCCGTGCACTTGAATGCCTGAAGATGCCGAAAGGCGAAACCCGGGTCGTTAGTGACAAAATCTGTGAGAATGTACATAGTTTGAACGATTCAAATTTAAAAATAAATAATAAAACATAAAGGAAGAACTTTTTCCGATTATTAAATTAAATAATATTTATTTGCTGCTTCGAAATAGTTGACCAGGTCTGTCCAATCATGAATCAGTCGACCGCATTAGTCAGAATTAAACGAAATCATAAATTTAATATTCCTCGACATGTCGATACGTTTAACGCGTTATAAAGTTAATGCTTGACAGATACATACAACACAGTTCGTGTTTTTATTAATGGGAACTAATTAATAAAAAAATAATTGTGAATTAAACATTTAATTTTCCCACACGGCGGCCAATGAAGATAGCGTTTTATTAAACCTTTTTTTTAACCAACAATCACGAATTTGTTAGAGGGTATTTCGTGGCCAACTAACCTGATAGCCACTCGAGTGGTGTATGTCTAAAAATTTATTTGATTTTCCATTGATAATTTGGGATGTATATTAGTAGAATATTTGACGAATTAATTTAATTATAAGAAATTTATAATTTTTTTAATGTTTTTTTTGAAGATAATGAATTTTAGACTTGCAAAGAATGTCTAAAATATGTACACTAAATGTAAAATATAAACACATGCATAAGAAAAATTTTCAAATGATTTATTTGTAAGCATTCGTATAGCTGATAAAATCTGGTTTAATGTAATTTTAAAACATCCCAGTTGATAAAAGCATTACTTATTATTCTATTCCACTTAAAATTAACCGTATATAATAAACACAGAGTCAATGGCGTGATTAATTAAACAGCAACCTCTTATTTTCTTACAATAAATCAATAAATTTTAAACATTTTTTTTTTAAACTTTGTTAAACGCTAACAAAATGAAATACATTTGTATTTACATTTACTTTTATTTTTTTTCAGACTCAATTGGACATTCATAGCTAATTAAATGTTTTTGTAGTAACAGTCAAATATAGATTTTTTTAATAGCAAAAAAGGAATGATGATATTAATCTTTTACTTATCGTTAGTGCTAAATACATTTGGAAAAAAAATAGTAGTATAAATTTATTTATTAAAAAAAAATGTATTTACTACGTAGTAAGCAGTTGGGCAGTCTTTAAATGAAGACAGATAATTAAGAATAGTATCATAATTTAAAAAATAGCAATATTAAGTGATACTACGGGACACTATAAAAATTATTTTGTACAATTGCTCCTGAGACACTCGCGGAAATATTATTTTTTTGCTGTTGAAATTCTTAAAGTTTGTAACGCCACTGGATATGGTCGCATAAACTTCACGAATCAAAAACCATATGTGATAGGAGAAGGTCAAATAAGCTTGCCATCGTTAACATATCTACTGTTGAAATACACCAATCGGATTTCGTATATTATATTCGCATCGAGCGCGAGCATGGCGAGAATACGTAATGGAAAACATTCGAAAGTAAGGGAGTCCAATTTTTGGAGTGTACATAAAAACCGGTATTTTGCTATTTGATATTAAATAACGGTTGGTAATTTAAAAAAAATGTCGGGTCCATAGCACAGAGGTCAACGTTGTAAGCTTCCATGCTGGACCTCATGGGTTCGAATCCCAGAACGAACCAATCGTTTTTGTGATGTCTATGAATTTCTCCCCACCATTCCAATTCTAAAATAACAAAGTGTAGCTAGAGTGATTAGCCAACCACTAGTCTTGTTTTATGCTTTCTATCCCTACTACTCTCCTCGAAAAAAGATAGATCGAGTGACTGAGTAACAAAAAAGAAGAGGCTATATGCTCCACATAAGAATCGGACATAAACAAAAAAATAATCGAAATAAGTGAACTGAAATTCAACGATTATTCGACGAACAGGCGTTTAATATTGCTTCTATAATTGATTGGAATACCGGTGTAATGCCACGCTGGCTTGATCTCTACCAAGGTCAAACATGAGGCAATCGATAAATTTTCAACATCATATGAGCCCTCAAGAGGTGAAGTGACCCAAGTTGTAAAATGGTAAAACATTTTTATTATACTTTTAAGTACAATCACGTCTTTACTTCTTGTTAAGGTGGATTGTATATTTATGTTTTAAAAAGATAACACTATTGCAGTGTATATTTACTGAGCTTAATCCACTTTAAATATTATAAGGCATTCAACTATTTAACTTGGTTCACTTCACCTCTCATGGGCTCATATTATGGGAAAAGGGGTATTTGTGATTTCTTTTAAGATTCAACTCGGTGTTAACTAAGCTCTTTCGCCACGGCGGATTCTCAGTAAACTGAAACACAGGATTATTAAAACGACCTCAACTATGGCTGAGAAAGTCACTATTTTCTCTCTCTATAGCTTTTTTCCCCTGTATGATAAAAATATTATTACGGATCAAGAGAGGTTTTATCGTTATTGTGCAACGTGGCGGGTGCATAAACAAAAAATTGTTAGTACGTCAATTAGATTATATAAACATTTTTAAAATCATTATTTTAAATTAATAAAAAATGAAATACCGGAATCCCGTATCCGGTAATACTGATATCACAGTCCCTAACAACATCATAAAGAAATGTCTAATTTTAAATATTCTTGCAAAATAAAACTATGTGTTTGGCAGGTATATGCTACAATGTTTCACTTTGGCCAACAGAAGCCAGTTTTTATTGTCTTGTTCTGTGTTCACAATTAATTTCGAGAGCTATCTGTAGTTATTATGTTTTTTTTTCTTACTTTGAACTGCAGCTCGATTCACGTCACGGATACCTTTTAACAAAACGTGGCGTAAATAAAAATAAACAAAGTGATTCTTTAAATGTAAGAAAAAGGTCGTCAACTTTTGGCAAGCGAACAATAAATGAATATTTAAAAATACAAAATAATGTGATACTTAATTTGAGGAAGTTTTTAAACCATGTCCGCTCCCAATGTGGAGCATATGGACTCCTAATGGAGTTTATCTCAACAGAAGTGTTTCTACGAGAACTGCTTGTTACTCAGTTGCTCAACCTCTGTTTTTCCAAAGAGAGTAGGGATAAATGATAGGGCTAAGACAGGATTAGTGGTAAGCTAATCGCTCTCGATACACCCCGTTCATTGGATAGGGTGGGTGAGAGGGAGGAATTAAAGACATCACAAACATACATGCCTTTGAACAGAAATTCATAAATCAATTTATAAAACTGTCCGTACCAGGATTTGAATCCGGGCCCTCCGTAGCCGAAGCCATCAACGTTGACCACTCGACCAAACAGGCGGCTAATACATAAATATAAAAAACTACATAATTAAAATGCACGTCTTTTGATAACCTTTATTTTGATTATATTAATTTTAGTGGCTTGTATACAACGCGTATGTCTGCAGTGAAAGAAAAACAGTATAAGAAAAGAATATAAAAATACAAATACGGAAAATTTTATAAATCCATCAATATTTTTTTTTTAAAGTTTCTCTTTTGACCTTAGAACGAAGCAAAGTCTCTAGTTCGTTTACAGAATTAGCTGTATATCTTCATTCTATCCTAGACGAAGTGGTTGAATGATACTTGATAATGAACAAAATAAATCGAAACATGTAAAATTAGTACGTTACTCGATATCGATGCTTAAAGAAAATACCAGACTTAGAAAAAAACATGCGTTAAAGATTCCATAGCATTTAAATAATAATAAAAAAACAATAGCTTTAACTTGACCTTTTTGTGACTTGAAACCAAGCCGAGCTTATTATTAAGGTACATTTTTACTCCCATAAAAGTTGACCTCAATAAACAGTTCTCAGAAAAGCTTATGCTTAGATGCTCCATTAAAAGTCTACATTTATATTAAACATCATGGTTAAACAGTATAGTTAAAAAAAAACTTTTGTAGGTTAAGAAAATTTATTTATTTTGAATACATTAAAACTGGAAACAAAAAAATACGGAGATAGGGTATCCTTCAAATTTGTACGTTTGGCGTCAACATTGACTGGTTGCCAACCACCGCAGACTACTTTTCATAATGGGTAGGTCGGTGTGGTATAAAAAATGGTTACCTTTGAATGATTGTTTTAAATCAAGATTAAGTGGCCCAATCTCTCTATTTCTTTAACAACATCATTCTATTAGCGCTAAGTATATAAATATCTACCTAACTTAACAATCGACATGTTGATTTTTTTTCTTTTATAGTTTTGTTTTATACTAATATTAAATTTAGAAGCTCACCAATACATTTATAAAAACTAATACGTATGTATTATTGAGGCTAATATACAATAGTTTTCGCATTCATAAGCGATGTTATTAGGTGAATATATTTTGCAAGTACCTATCTGAATAATCGTACATTTTTAGATAGTTAATTTTGTATTAAGATTACTCAAGCTGAGTTGAAGACTTTTTTTTGTTGGATATCAGCAAAGCAGTCTAATATAAAGTATAAATGTCATCACCGACAAAAATTGTTTTTTTTTGTAAAAATACTTGCAATAAACTATGGTGTTCCTCATCATCAGATTCTAGAAGAAAAATATCCAAAAATAGTAACGACATTCGATTACGATTTTGACAAAGATAATAAATTACTTATCATTATTTTTTTTGAAATTAATAAAAACAGTTAAATTAAAATAAGGATTTATTTGAAAGGTCGAAAATCAAGACCACGAAGGCCACATACTACTCACCTTTGGCCTGAATATAAAGTTGTATTATATTTCATTTGAAAATATTTAAATCACCAGTTTTTGTATGTAAAATGAAATAACTGCGCGATTATATTGTATAATTGATTTTATTTTACTTAATGGTAAGTTGATTCAATGATACATTTTGATTAATTTAATTTAAAAACTGACAGAAACTGTTTACTAATGTATTATTCTGTATAAACTATATATTATTTTTATATTTAAAAAGTTTAAATTATATAAATCACTGTATTATAGTGCATTCAACGATTTAATAAAAAAAACCTCCAACTGTCTTTAATTGACAATAAATATTTAACAAAGATTAACTGAAATAAACTACTTCTTATGAATCATTTTTTGGCAATATAACAGTGATATAACAGTCGTATTTTCAAGTTCTTTCATTTTGTGAGTGTGATTTTAAATATTTAATCTTCAGTCTTAAACTTTAAATTGAATTTAAAAATATGCTTCAGTGAAGTCATAAAACGATAACAATCAAAATAATAATTATTACAGCTCGCAACAAAGATGTATATGTCAGTTAACAGACAAAGTTATCTTGAGTAATAATAACACAAAATAAATAAAGATTACTGATATTAAAAAACGAAAACTGTCCAAACTAATGTGTTTATTGTAACAGATATTTTTTGGTGTCTTCTATTTAGGCGTAGTCATACATAAAAAGCTGTTGCTTGAATTAAGGAACAATATTATAAGAAATAAAAAAAATTCTGAAAGCTTCTTACAGCAGGTAATCGTACCTTTTTAACACATTCAAAGTGAGACGTTGTTTACCTTGAGTTGTTATTGCTAAACAAGTATCAATCACGTATTGTTTTTACATCTAAAAATAATATTATTATCGTGTGTATTATAATGTTTAATAAGCTTCCGTTATTAGATTGTTATCTATTTAAGTGGTTTTAAATTACGAAAAAATGATTAGTAATTAGTATTATTCATTACGAATTAACAGAAAACATTGGTTGAAAAATGTATGTTCGATTTTGAAAACTTGTTTTATTTGCAATTTAGTGATTGCGTAATTATTAATACATCTTAACCACAGCTTTTCTATAGTATTTGTAACAAAAAACCACTAAGATGGTATAAATTTTATTATAAACAAAACTGTTCAGTATAGTTTTCGCATCTTTATTTAATACAATTACGAAAAATCAATCAAATTATATTTTAACAACGCATGGAAACTCGATTGATCGAAATGGCTTTTATGTTATGACTCAATTCTGATAATTAAGTGATAATTCAGCATTTATTGGGTATTCAATTTTAAATGTAGACTCTTCTTCATTATTTTTTTTTGAATCTATGTCCGTTCACAATGTATAGCAAATGGCCATCTAATGGAGATATCACAACAGACGTTTTTTTACAGGAACTGCTGATTACTGAGTTGCTCAATCTCTCGTTTTCGAAGAGAATATGGATATAATGATAAAAGCTAAGATATGATTAGTGGTTAACTTATCTCTTTCGCTTCGCTTCGTTATTTTAGAACTGGAGAGGTGGTTGGGAATTTTAAGACATTGTCAACACCCATGCCTATCTATGACAAATATATAGAAAAATACTGTTCGTCATGGGAGCGAACTGTGTTAACCAACGAGCCACGAACCCAGCTGACTGCCGCTGAAGTCATACTTACTTACATCAAATATAAACTAACAGTGTAAGTTACAACGTACAATTTACGTTGATTGGATATTAAAGTTTTCATTTACCTACCTTAACGGGTAATATTGAAATAAGATAAGGTATTTAATGAGTAGTGGTTACTATTTATGATGTAAAACAATATTTAGATAGGTATATCAATTAACTGAATTGTAAAGATAATACGAAACATATCTCATATTTTTACCATTATTAATATTTCGCTTTGAAGTAACATTATTAAATATTCGAATGAAATAAAGCTATTCCGACTTCAGAATGTGTTAATCGTAAATACATTTTTTTCGTTTGATGAAAGCTTTTAGTTGAAAGTGGCGAATCATCCTCGGCTTGAGGAACGGAGAGGACGTCTTAATTCGCCTTGTTATCGATAGAAATCTTCGACGTAAGTTTGGCCGTTTGGTGAATTTTTGTATACTTATCAAAGGAATTTATTGGGTCTTAATTGACGCAAAAAATATTTGACGCATGGCTTAAGTCGCCAGGTGAAAGATTTTCATCAAAGATATAACTCACTAAAAATCAATATTTAAGAACAATAAAAATATTTCAAAGAAAACATCATTTAGCATGACTTTGTAGAGGGGAAAAAAATGATCTAATTTATTTATTTTTAAATTATCTTGACTTAAAAAACTTTGTACAATTTTGATTTGTTATCAGAACGTCACATCTCTTTCTTCACATTTTTTTTTGTGAAAGTAATTTTATAATTAAATGTATATATTTAGTCTTTTTTGATGGAATTAATATATTCGTAAAAGGGTTATAGCTTTATAGCTGTTTTTATATTTATGTTTGGTGGTCTACATTATCTCACAACTGAAGCTATTATTTGCAAGCTCGGCTCGTTTCAAAATTTGTGAAATATGAACCATGAATGTTATTTAGTAAATAAAAATACATTTTTAAAGTATTTTTAAGAAGTAGTCTCAAAACTGGCTCGATAAAATAAACAAATGTCGTTTCAAAGTAATGTAAATCTAAAAAAACGTTTAAACTGTAGGATGAATGCCGTAATGGACATAAGAACACTGGAATTATAAGTTCAAAAATGTACTCATCTAGGTAGCACCAGATGTATATAAAGATGTGGAATATCATGAGCTTCAAGTAGAATAAAATATTAAAAAATAAGAAACGTTTTTTTTGATATTCGCATTTGACTAAAAATAAGGTATCTCCTCGACCAAGAAAATAAAAACGGTTTCTATTCACTCGCTTGCTTAAATCACTCGTCGGATCACTCGACCAAGTCCTGAGCGGCGCAATTTGTATTAAGCCAATTACATTCACTCGGCCGCACACTCGGTTGAACTAAATGAGATATTAGTGTCGAAATGGTTCATAATAATCCAATATATAAACGAGCTGACAAGATAAAAATTGTCTGTTTCAGGATTACACATGTGATTTCGACTGAATAAAAAAACAAACAAAGAGTGTTGAATACTTAGCTTTGCGACTGTCAATTTTTTAAATACTTTTAAGTAACTTGGAATATTTTTTTGAGAATTCTATATCCTTATCCTTGCTGTAAGATTACTTCACAAATTCGTAATTCAGCCTCACCCCTCAGGGGGTTTGAAAATTAATTACAGAATATTATCGCGTTGATCTCAATCTTACAGTGAACAAGCAGCCCTGGTAAGTAATATTATACGTGGGTACCCGGCGTGAAGGATTGCCTACCGCACCGCCAGCGCTGGTGGACGCTAAATCATAACACACCCGCTAGTTACAAAGGGTTAAAATTTATCGTCCTGGCTACTCCTTATTTGTTCTGGGCGTGCACGGTAATAAAGAAGCAGGATAATTTTCATGAAGATATATTACTTAGTTTTTTTTAAATCTGGAAAAAACTTTAGGTAATTTTCTTTTAGTTTTGAAACAACGGTTGTCATTGTTTTGAAGTTGCAATAATATTATGAATAATCAATTATATTGTTTCGAATACTAAAAATTAGCTCACTAATACTGTCAAAAGCTCATTCAATAATATTGAAATGGTTTGCACAGATGTGTTTTAAAGTATACTTGATTTTTTAATGGGAACAAATTAAATGGACAAATTAAATCAATTTTTGGCCAGAATAAAAATATGAAAGGCCAGAATATTTTATGAAAAAATTGGTTTGCTTAGGTTACGTTTTTTTTAATTTCATTTACATTTTGACCAGTTATTCTAACCGATATATTATAACCATTTAATCTAAATTCTGACCAATGTAATATGAACTCTGACTGGAAAAATAAGAGCCGTTTTTAATCACGTTTCACATCAGTCATCAGTTTATTGTTGTTGTATTTGCACGTGACTTTCCTTCACCTCAATTTTATACAACGTTTGTCGTCCTATTTGTTTTCCTCGAAGGGTGTAAATGAATTAGGTTCGAAAAAATATTTATTGGTTAGTATTTTAACGAGAGAGCCTTGTTGGTCTTTTACTGAATTATCGTGGTTCAAAAAGGCATTTTTTCTCGACACATCTATTAACTCTTGCGGCTCGGAGACTAGAAAAATACTTGTCAGCCGATGGGGGTCTTTTGTGACCCCAGTGGTTTCCTCATTATTGGCCTTATTCTTTTGAATTTCAAAAAAAAAAATAGTCCAAGGGCTTTAAAATATCTCTTTGCATCATTCCTCATACATTGTTTTATAAAAATCCGTGGTTTTTTAATAAATAATCATATTTTAAGTTGCGCGTAAAAAAGACAACATCCCAGCACACATGTGAATTTACAACTGACGAATGTTCTCAGCGTTCTCAGTTATCTTATTAACAATCGTTATCGCGGGCGCTTATCACCTGATAAGCGTTATTGCGTATTTATATAAACTACAAAAGGTCCAAAAAACTATGATATAAGAATACCTTAATTATAAACATTGTATCACCCATATTAAAATAGATATTTAAGAAAATGTTGGTATTGGGGTCGCATTTCTTGAGCTTAGAAACGGAAAAGTTATTAAAACTAATCGCAATTACATAAAAAATAGACTTTTTCTATATTAATAGCTTACAATGGTACAATAACTTTTTTGTTTATTTTTTTTACTTTTTAACTGCCGCTAGGTGTACGTATGGCAGAACCTAGCACGCCGCAAATTTTATTGCTAAAAATAAAACCTTATAAATATATCGTTATAGAAAATGTATTAAAGTTTATTCATAAATACTTACCAAATAAATGAAGAAAGCGTTAATGTTGTCGTAAGTTCAACATATCTGTGTGTGTAAAATAATTGATTCAGGTTAGTAAAATCTCTTTTAAAGCGGAGCGTCTAAAGACGCATTATTTGTATGACCGGCGTGGGAGTCCAAGAGTTAAGACGCGTATGGCAGTTAAAAGGTTAAGAACTATTCCCATAATTCATTAATTGATTATTATTGTATAATATATTCCCCCTGTGTGGTCGAGTGGTTAACGTTGTTGGCTTCGGCTACGGAGGGCCCGGGTTCAAATCCCGGTACGAACAGTTTTTATAAATTGATTTTTCAATCAATTTATGAATTTCTGTTCAAAGGCATGGATGTATGTGATGTTTTGAATTCCCCCCTTTCACCCATCCTATCCTATGAACGGGGCGTACCGAGAGCGATTAGCTTACCACTAATCCTGTCCTAGCCCTATTCTTCTATCCTTACTCTCTTTGAAAAAAGAGAGCTTGAGCAACTGAGTAACAAGCAGTTCTCGTAGAAACACTTCTGTTGAGATAAACTCCATTAGGAGTCCATATGCTCCACATTGGGAGCGGACATGGTTTAAAAAAAATAATATAAACAGGATGAAAGTGAATCTTTTGGGATTGTCTATTTATTTATTAACATAAACTATTCCTTTCAAATTTCTCTTTGTTATACTGTCGCATTGCTCTATCAGCAAAAAAATCTTGATTGCTTTTGACATGACGAATCATGCCGTATTTATCTCTGTCTCAAATTTTCTAAAAGCGAAACAGAAATGATAATATTTCTGCAGGCATATGAATTCTTAACTGTAACATTTGAATTAATCTACAAACACAGTGACGTATAATTACGTCATTCGGTGTCGGCATAAATCCTTCTACGCCGTAGAAGGATGGGGATTGGTGAAACAATCCGATGTTTTAACACTTTAGGGATCTGAGTATTTTTTGTTGATTTTTAAATACACGTAAGACTTAAATATAATTTCACTTTATTCACATTCATATTTAATTATGTATTTATTAAGCAATACGTATACTTTAGAGCAGTGATCCGCAACCTTTTCTCTCTCACGGCACAACTAAATTTTCTCTAGATTTCCGCAGCCAACTTTTAATATACATAAGGGTATATACAAAAATAACATTAGAAATCGTTTTTAATTGTTTAATATATATTGCCACCTCAGTACTACAACTAGGCTACTCTGAATTGATCATTGTTTTAACAAACATTTGATATTTTCTTCACTGAAATAATGCGCTGCGGCACACTTAGCATCACCCCACGGCACACTAGTGTGTCGCGGCACAGCGGTTGCGGAGCACTGCTTTAGAGTTTAGTCGATCATCAAAACGGAGTAAGCTTTCGACTTTTCAAGTTGTGCAGCCAAGAGTGCAAATCTCCGAATAGATGCAGTCATAAATTGGTATTTTATTCATATAAATGAATTGATATTCTTTAAAAAATTTACCAGTTCAAAAAATATTTATGTCTACAACCAATTGTCGAATAACAAAATTGGTTGAAATGTATTGAACAAGTAATTGCTTAAACAATATTATATTATTTTTGCGGGTCTTTTATCTCGTCGTTTTTAAAATAAATGCATATTTTTTAAAGTTTGATATGATACAATAAATGCAATTAGTTAATAAAGGTCAAATAAAAAAATGCAAGGGGTTGAAAGTGTGCATGTAATAACAGTCCAAATACATAACTCCCTTTCAATTAATCAAAACTCAGGAAGGGGCAAATAAATTTCTCAAATTGACGAAACGAAGCCGCAAATTTATCATTTCCGAAAGATTTCACTGTGCGATATGCGGAACATTAAATTTGTTCAAAAACGTAGGGAAATTTTACGGATTTTTTGCTGGATATAATACAAAAGTATTTTACAAGCGTTTATGGTATATTCGTGCGTACATACACATATCACTAAAATTACACGATATTAAGATTTTAAGTGTTAATATTAATGTGAATTAGTTTTTATTTACTAGAAACTTTTGATTTAGTACGTACACGTTATAAGTTTTATGTGCATAACAAGAAAAGTATTTGTATAGTCAAAAAATATGGATTAGATTTTTCTCGTTATTTTAGTTAGATCAGGAGTGAGCAAACATCTTGTATGAATAGTCATATTTAAGATTTAAAAATGAACGACAGGCAGTGGTACATTAAGAATTTGGGAGGCCCAGGCGCAATAAAATTTGGAGGCCTTGTTTTTCGGATAATTTAAAAGCGTTTAGAAATTCCAAATAAAGTAAAAATGTATATGGAAAATTGAATTAAAAATATATGGGCTATTTATCTTATGAAATATTTTGAGGCCCCTCAGATTTGGAAACCCCAAGCGAAGCGCGCGCCTCATTTACTTAACCTAATCACTGCGAACGCGATTAGAACGTGGCTTAAAGCGATTCAAAATATTGAACAAACTGATCGGGGTGTGCGTTTTGTCACGTGGACACTCTATAGCGACGGAGACCATTTGATATTTTCGTGCCGCACCGAGTTGCTTTGCATTCGTTTTGATTTCGTCCACGTAAGTTAATTCGAAACCGACTGCGGGTCGCAAGTAAAATACTGTTTTTGGATATTGTACACTTGGTATTATCATGAACAATAAGCTTTAGTAGTACAGTAATACCCCGCTTAGCGCGACCCCGTTAAGCGCGGTTTCACTATAACGCGAATTTCAAATTTCGCGCTCAAATGCCTCGCATTACGCGAAAGAGTGCGTATAAACATATTTAGTCATTAACTTATCTATGGTCGCGGGATCTCCGCTTTCTCTGAATATTCTCTTTGAAGAATTGGGAATTCCCCGTCCTTCGACTTTGTTCTATGGGGATTTCCTCGTTCATTTCGTGTGTTCATTTGTTCCGTAATGTTAGTTCGGTCGGCTGGCAGTTTTGTTTTAACATCTATTGGAGATACATATATTTTTCCGTAAAAAATAAGAGTATGTATTGCATAAAGTGTTCTTAGAATTAAAGTGATTGATTGAAATGATTTGTATTTTTTTGTTTTAAATTTTGACTATGTTTAATCATAAACCTCAATATACGCGAATTTCAGTTAACGCGATTTTTTTCGGAACGTATCCCTCGCGTAAAGCGGGGTATTACTGTACATTACTTTATTTATAGTCCAAATTAGAAGATGGTTTGTAGGTTTATGCGTTTATAAAATCTTATCCTTTTCCTAATCTCCTTTTACATATTTTTCTGAATATTTTCTTTCATTTTCATTTAAGCACAATAATTTGAGAATTTAACTGCATTTATTATGTTAAGCTATTACACAGAATATTGATCGCAAATCAGATGCGTGTAGCTAGGGGGTGTAATAAAGCTGATAGCGCTTGAAGCGGACATTAGTCGGCAGGTATGCTACTAATGAGCAAACAGGTAAAGGATAATGATTGTGTACTTAGCAGACACCCTGTGTATAAATAAAATGTGACTCGGCGCACAGCTGTATTACTCGGAATTCTGACCGAGTGAATCGAATGGTCGATTCGAATAATTAATAATTTAATATTGTCATAACATTAAAACACATCGATTGCAGAAAGGCAAAATTACGTAACAGACAGTTTTTTCAAAACACTGCTTTACAATAATCACAATGCATACAACTTGACACACTTTCTTTTAAAAGGATGTAAGCTGCAAATGCAAAATTAACTTTAAGGTTTTGAAAAAAGAAAGGCATGTGAAAATTGTATCCAGGAAAAAGCACTCAAAAAAGCTTTTTCTTCAACAGTGTATTAAATTAAAATTAGACAAAATCAATTAAACATCAGTTTGTAAGTATCCGTACACTTTAAGAGTGTGTTTATTTTATAATTTGCCTCCGATCCAAAATCATGAAAAAACGTATTCTGTGTCTCCTGTTAAATTTGACACGTGTGGATTATCACGTCATTTTTCCTTTTCTACAGTCAATATGATGGAACATCTCTTCTTGAACATTCCTTACGTATCTTTAATGGGCTATCTCGACTCGTATATATGCATGTAATTAATTCGTTAAATTATCGACCCAACAATTAGTTAATTTAATTTGAATTCCTTTTTTGTTAAATTTCAATTCGCCTTGTTAAGGATAGGGTTGAGAAATTCTTAGACATGGCAGAAATCCGTGTCTTCAAACAGAAATGCATTGATAAAACTAATTATGAAACTGTCTCTACTTTGATTTGCACCTGTGAGCATGGTAATCAAAGTCAGCAACGTTTCCACTGGTCAACGGATCCGAAAAATAGCTGGGAATAATATTCACTTTAACAGAAAAAAGAAGGCGCAATTATTGAAAACGGGAAAAGACTTTATCAAAGCAAATTCTATTCATAGACAATGAATGCATTGTGTTAAAAGTCAACTTCAGTTTCATAGGCACTTTGAAATCAGTACGTATTTAATCGCGTGTCAGTGAGTCATGAAAATTAAAAGTCTGCCATACAGGTTACACGAAAAGTGTACTAGCAAGGCGGGAAAGCTAATTTACCGGCTAAAACTTTCCTATTATACTCTGATCGGTCGGGAATCCCCTAATCTGACAATGAATTTATATTATATTAATTAATTAATACCAATGACAACAATGATTAACATCAATGTAATTTGATAATTTATCAACAATTTTATTATATTCTAGTATACACAATGTTGTATTGAATGTAATTGTATGTATTGTGATTACTTGAGTTGAGGTGTCTAAAAACAAAAACAGTACACTCTATGTTTTCTTGAAAACGAGTAAGATATTTAAGCGTGAAGATCTGGCAATTCCGCGAATATGTATAAGTGGATTATTGAAAAAAAAAATGCTCTACATGTATAGTGATGTCATAATCATGTTTGTTACAAAAGGAGAAGTTTATGAAGTCATGTTTTGCAAACACGGTAGTTCAAAAGCGGACTTTTCAAAACAGTGTAAATTATATTAAAATAGCAAGATATAGTAAGAGAAATGAGAATATTTAAAATTACATTTCTCCGGCATTTTACCGAGTAAAATAAACGTTTTAACTGATATACCAACGTTTTGCGATCAAGAAAAGGTCAATTTTTTTTTCTGAATCCTGAATTATTCTAGTATTATAGAAGATATAGGAGTTTAACAGTGAATAGATCTAAGGAAGCATGGAAAAGATAATTTTTGGATGACCAATTTATTATATTGTATATTTATCCGAAATTTAGTTTTAAAAAATACTACAAATTAGCCCTAATACTCTTTCAATGGGTAACTTACATGGTCAATGTCGATAAAAAACAACGACTTTTTCTAAATTATTTATTTATTAGTTGTGTACCGATTGCCTCAGAATTACCTTTTTAACAGTATAAACATTTTGAAAACTATAATAAATTTAAATAATATAAAACATATTTTTTATGGATTTCATAATTTTACGACACAAAAATACTGTTTTTTTTTTCCACCGAAAGCATCTTTAACTGATCTTGTGATGAGCGAAACCAATCATGATCATTTCATAATAATGTATTTTTTTTGCAGAGTATTTTTGAAAATTTTTTCTTTCATTAAAAATAAACCAAAAGTAATGTCCAACTATGAAAAAATGGTATTATTTAATCCGAACATTTACTTGATGAATAGACTATAATAATAGCCAAAGGGGGAAGTTTAAATTAGCCTTATCAATCACTTTAGTAAAATTATAATAATTCCGTTATGTTTGTGTTTTTGAAATAGTTTCATGTTGGCAGCAATGACAAGCGGCGGAGAATAAGGAGGGGGCTGTACTTTGCAGACATATTATTTTAACTGATTAATACCCTCTACGTTATTGTTGTCTACATAATTTGCCGTACGCTACGATAGATCTTATCAACTCTTGCATAAAAGTCACTGATTAATATCGGGAGAAGTAATTTCAATTAATGCATACATAAGAGCATTGCCATCAATTCATTATGTTAACGTTACGCATTAATGCAGCGATTTCCAACATGGGAGGCGAGGACCATTGCAAAGGAAGGCGCGACGAGTCCAATTTGTTTATTTACTTGTTAAAACGTGTCTTTATTACTATATAAAATAAAGTATGGGGAGGCGAAAAAATATTTTTTTCTTCAAAGGGAGGCGCAGTAATATAAAGGTTGGAAACCACTGCATTAAAGCAATTACTTTTAGATTTAATTTATCTTTATACAATGATAAGAAATCTCGGCGAAGCTTTTTGATAGCTTTGAATTTATGTCCATTGAAGAAGATGAGAGTAGAAAAAACAAAAAAATAGCACATTATCGGGAATGACTGCAATCGAGCCGGACATTAAACATATTTTTTATCCATGTTTACTGTGTTCCATGTGGAGCATATAGTTTCCTAATGAAGAAATCTCATCAGAAGTTTTTCTATGAGAACTGTTTGTCACACAGTCACTCAACCTTTCATTTTCAAAGAGAGTAGTAGGGAAAAAAGGATAAGGCTAAAGCAGGACTAGTGTTCAAATAATCGCTCTCACTACACTCAGTTATTAAAGGATTGGAAAAGGTGGGAGGGAATATTTTAAATATCACAAACACCCATGTGCATATCGAAAAAGTGATGCCCGTACTGGGACTAAAACACGTGAAGTCTGGCACGGAAGCCCACAACGCTAACCGATGGGCATAATTTACTACTCATAAAACAATCGATATCGAGAATATGTTTGTGTATCCGATTTGTTTGATTTATTTCTCGCACTTAAATTAAACTAACAAACAACTATATTATTAATTGATTGCCAACAAAGTAATCTAAAGAAGAAGGAGGTAACAGGCTTGAAGTCTTGGATCCTAACACTCTTAATCTTTCCCCATCCTCATTATAAAACATGTAGAAACACAAGCATAGCAACACACAACAAAACATAATTAAATGGTTTCAACTGTTTTTTGTTTTATCTTCGACTACATCAATAGATGTCTCTGGTTAAATGATTTGATTTTTTTGTTATTATATTATTAGTATGAATTTAAAAACAAATTTAACATACTTAAATGTAAAAACGTGCAAAGAGATTGAATTAAAAAAATGCTTAGTAATTACAATATTTATTTTCAGGTGAAAATTCGTGTCACAGTACAGAAGGCGGCGAGAACCGACTAGGCGGGGCAGGTGGAGACAGCTCAGATGAAAGGGCATCGCCAGGAGGCACAGTCACCAGCGGAGGAAACGGAGTGAGTGGCCAGGGAGGCAGTTCCTCAGCGTCAGACGCAAAGAAAAAGCACCGCAGGAATAGAACCACGTTCACCACATACCAGCTCCACGAACTGGAGCGAGCCTTTGAAAAGAGCCACTATCCCGATGTGTATTCACGCGAAGAACTTGCCATGAAGGTCAATTTACCAGAAGTCAGAGTACAGGTGAGCTAGTTGGCATTGTTCACTTTATTACTAGGTCAAGTCCTTCTCTGCTTTCTATTATTGGAAAGAACTATTCTTATGTCACCATATCAGAATTTCAATCCCTAAGGTAGTTTATCTCAACAAAAGATGGTCTACCGCTGTGGCTTAGTTGGTAAGAGCTTCGTTCTACCGGTCAAGTGAGTCAGGGTTTAATTCATGACGAGGTCAATGTGAATTAAATTAAAATTTGAGATCTAAGATATAGATGTTTTTTATGCCAATTCTCCTCGAGTTGATATCGAGTGACTTGCGAAAAAATCTCATCAAATATATCTCGTACAATATTTAAACTATTCGGCATTAGCTGAATTGCCAAATATATTTTTTTGATTAGCAAAATTAAAGAACTTCTTATTGTGAATTTACTCAATCTCTCATTTTTATAAGAGGGTCAAGTAATTTAGAAAACAAACAGTAACAAAGACAAAATAGTCAACGTTAAAAAGTCAAAGTAATGATTTGATTATTCCAGTAACGGAATAATCACTGTGATAGAATTATTTCCTAAAATAATATCAAAGATGGCTCTCAATGTGAAATGAATTGACTATTGCCTTAGCCCAAGTTGCAATTCATTGAAAGATACTCCTGGGATTACTACTGGTTATTTCTTTCACTGTCCTGTTTAAGGTAACGGAAAAGGATTCAACATCCGTATATCCTTAAAACCAATTAAAAAATCAGTAAAAACACCGTGTATGACATTGTTATCCTAGAGATACAAAACCATGTCCTTGGTACTGAATATAATAATCGATCAATAGCGCTTACCACTAGGTTACAATACAGGTATATATTAAATAATCGATTGAATTGTTTGTGCTTAAATATTTGAAGTAATACTTGATGAAAACAAAAACGAAATTAATAATCAATGTTCGTTATGAAGAATAATGTATTGATTCCTACAATTATAAGTTCCATAGATCAAATGTTATTAGGCAAGTTTTACATACTATTTTAAAAGTTAATACATGATATGATATCACACGCGATTATCATGTTCTGCTGTAACTATCTGAATATACTTCATCGTATTTTGTCGTATCCGCTTCCAATCAAGTAAAACTCTGACCACTAGGTGTCGTTACAATCGACGTCTTAATTGCATCGGAAAGCTATTAAACGGTCCATCGACACACGACGAGTTGGCAGTAGGCAATGCACACCTCAGTAATTACTCTTCCCCTCAGAGCGAGCGGGGTCCGTGCTAATCGAATAAGCCCTTACCCTTTTTGATCGCTTGTCTATGACTGATAAGTGATGGGATAAACTTGATTATTATCTATGGATTACAACGTTAAATTGAGCAGTTATGCTAGGTTTATTTTAGTAGTTAGAAAATTATGAACGTACAAAACGGTAAAGTTGTCGTACAGTTGCTTTAAGACGAGTTGATTTCACGGGCTTGAATCTTAGCACGTACAGCATTTTTTAAATTGATTTTACATGTTTTTAATGTCTGAAAATTCCTTCTCACTGTTTCAATGCTAAACTAACCAAGCGTTATGAGAGCGATAAGCTAACCACTAGTCCAATCTTAACCCAATCCTTCATATATCTAATTTCTTCTATAAAATATAGATAATGCAATTGATAGAAAATTTTAAGACATCACAAACTATCGAATAGAAATCGGTAAATTGATTGAAAAAACGCTGTTTGTTTTGGGACTTAAGCCCGTAAGATCCATCACAGAAGTCAACAACGTTGATCACTGCAGACGGACCCGAACAAACAAAATAAAATAAATATATAAACATTGAAAGCAGTTTCTTTAACATTTTTCAATATTAAAAAACACATCGATGTATATCTTCCCATCCAGCACATTATCAATTTTGAATACGGAAAATAGAGGTAAAGATTATATGACTAGTATATTCGTTGCTCCACCATTCTTTTCATTTTCCTTATCATCTCCGAAAAGAATTATTGAGTGACAGACTTACAATCGGCACTTGTTACTCCAATATAAGATTTATTATTAATTTATATGCTTTACATTGGGGAAGAACATAGTTTAAAAATATTCTGTTATATTTTTCAATTATACCGCCTTCCACTTTCAATTTTATTCGTAGAATACTGCACTACTTCGAACCTGCAAAAAAATAATGCACATATGTCCAAGAGGTAAATTTGCAATCATTGTGCCAGCGCGTTCAACCGGATGCAAACCGAGAGAAATGATTATTATCATGTGAACGAAACACTTGTTCCGGTCGAGAGGGTGGGGTGCAAAAAAGCGATCCTCTCGAAGTTTTATTAACCCTTGCGCGTCACTCAAGGGTTGTGAATTAGCTTCCACCCCCAACCCCTTCCTTCTCGAGCTGCGAGGGGCACTCGATAAAAAGTGCAACGATGTGTAAAGTTAGGTGAATTAGTTTACTTAAAATAATGAAAAATTGTTTTACTATCTTAATATTATAAATATCTTATCCATTTTTGACTTTGCAACGCTCAGCTGTGTACGATGTAACTTAGATTATCTAAATGCCCACAGGCTTTTTAAAACTATTATTATCATCGTTGTTGTAGGCTTGCAAAACCTGCGATAAAAGAAGAAGAGATCCGAATAGCAAACAGTACGTTTCAAGTCCAATTCATAACAAAGTAAACATTAAATTTGCAAATACTAGCTTTTTGTTAATCTTTTTCTCTTTCAGAAAACATTATTTTTTGATAAAACTGTATTCTGCAAAGCAAAAAGGAAACCAAGCATTTTTTAATTTGTTATAAACGGTGACTCTGAACAGATAAACGTGTTTTTGTAAATTATTAAATTGATAAAAATAATTAGAAACTTTTATTCCATTTTAAATTAACTTTTAGATAATATACTGCCAGAAAAATTGCATTTTTTTATTCAAAAGAGATTTTTTTCTAAAAAAATCTATTATTGTATTACATAAAAATCTCTTTAAGCTTTCAGTTATTAATATTGGGGCGTGCTTGAGAGCGATTAGAAAATCGCTAGTTCTATCCTTCTATCTTTACTTACCTCGAAAAAAACGGGTTGAGCTTTTTAGTAACAAGCAGTTCTCTTAAAATTACTTTTATTAAGACATGCTTCATTGGAAGACCAGATGCTCTCCATTGGGAAACGAGTACGGATAAAAAAAAGTATCATCCAATTGAACTCCTGAGAGGCGAAGTTAACCAAGTGATATTTTAGAAAAAAATAAGTTGGATGCGTCATGCATATTATTCTACAGTATCTTAAAAGTGAATTGACATCATTAACGTAAAAAAGAATAATGTCATTACCCGGGTAAAGATCTAACGGATAATAATATCGACTGTGGAAAGGAAAATGGACGAAACCAACACATTTTACAGGAGGCGCAAAAAACGTGCTATGATGATTTTAGGCTATATGTAAAATATGAATTATACACAACCTTGAAGTGCAAGACGACTTCTAAACTGGTGTTTCATTGACATAATCTAATATTTGTTAAAGAAATTGTCTAGGAAAAAACTTTATTTCATTCTTTTTTCTTGGTTTTAATATTTTACAAGGTCATCTTTTTTCAAACTTAAAAGATAATTTTAGGTACTTATTCGGCATTTGCAGCTTGCATCATAAAATACCCACGGAAGAATAATGTAATCACCCTAAAATTATGCGATCCAATAAAACACCAAGTAAAGACGTGATTGTATTTCAACGTCCAGTAGAAAAGTTTTATAATTTTAATACTTGGCACACTTCATATTAAAGGTATACGAAACTATACGTTTGAGTAAACTACTTAGAATTTGTCATAAATTGTTTCACGTTGCCAATATTATGTTTGCAGTTTGCTTAACAACGCCATATATATCATCAATGTATGCTTACGTCGGTCTATGTGTTGGCATTAACGTGAGAATGTGTCGGTGTGTGTATTGGATGCAACTATCACGTAATTGGAATTAGGCACCAATAATGATTAGTTAAAGTAAACACGACAGCGATTGACAACCAATGGGTAATGTTTGCTTTGTCGTTATCCTCAGGGAAGCTAAATGCGTCGGTGTCAAATTAATAACATTCTGCCGACTGGGACAGCCTCAGAAGTTTGCTTATTTTTTAAATATGCTCGTGTTCAACTTACTGAGAAGTCAATATAAAATATTGATTATTTTCAATACAATACAATTTTCCAGCGCAATCACGGCTAACCGGTTCTCTTAAACAACCCACTTTATGTCGACAGCTTGACGTACAGGTGCAGACTAGTTTGCAAAATATGAATAAGGGTTCTGGCTACCAAATCCGTTTTTTTCGCGGGCGTGTGAGCTGTGGTTTACTTTATGCAGTCATTTTTGTTTTTGTCACACTATTTATGGCACGACAAGGTATTTTGATGTTGTTTTTTATCGTTTTTTCCGTCTTCTTTCCATTTTTCTCTTCATAGGTGCCTGTTTGATTCTCACTATTAATTGTGGTCAATGTCTTTTTTATACATTAAAAATATTGCCGATTAAATAATAATACAAAATAATTTGAAAACATTAAACAATATTAATTTGAAGTTTTTATCTCACTGGTTTAGTCAAGTGGATAGTTTTAAACGCGTGTTGAAAGTGTTCACTGAAACAGTGAAACTATTCTGTATCCGAGGTGGGCTGCCAATACGTTAACAAGGGGCTCGCTCAAGCAATTTTCGGTGTTCTGGGGAAGCAGTGAGTTTTTTTTTATCACTCCGATGGAATTATATACAATAAGCAATCGATTGCTACTTAATACACTTATCATATGTAACAATATGCAATTTACCGTAGACTTGTCAGTGTAAGTGGCCAAAAATGTACTACTGTGTATACTGAAGCTGTTTTAGATAATATATAAGTCAGAAATTGCGGTTATGAACTCATTTGATATGAGAATATTGTTTTCTTTTAAATTTACAATGAGCTCGCCGGCCTTAGTAAAATTCAACAAGGGGCTCCCCTCCAAGCCCCCTCCAGCCCACTCCTGTTCTGTATCATATAAAAAAAACTATAAATGAATATAATAAATACAATGTGTTTCAATCAAGATTTGTCTGTTGGCAGTATTCAAGTTTTTCGCGAAAGCACTCGACGAGGCAAACAATACTTATATTGTAGGATTTTGGTTTGAAGCCGCTGCAAAATTCTACCTTTACTAAAGTTTCCCTGTAACTCAATTAGATCGCTAGTTTCCTAACTCGGGTTTGATTAAGTCAGGCGCATACTACCACATTAAACTGGTTTGCTTTACATACTCGACTGTTCGTGTTATTGAATCGTCAACGTTAAGCCCGACGCTCATTATTGTGTACAGATGTGTGCAGATTATCATTTGGGAGAATTGTATTTTTTGTTCCATAAGTGGACAGTTTTAACTTGGTTCAAATTGAGTTACATTATTTTTACTGATTTCACCCAAGAGTATTGAAACCATTGATAGCATAAAGATTAGAACTACGCATAATGTTGTGTGTTTCTTACTTAGTCGGAAATCATTTATAATTCAACACCTTGATTGTGTGTATGTTTGTGGCTTATGATTTTTACAGATTTAGGTTGTATATATGCTCTACAATAAAAGTGATATTTTTACGCGAAATATTTTAATAGAAAGTCGCCAGTAGATATCAATAGCATTCGAAAGATAAATTGTAGTTACTGCTTTTTTTGTCTCCAGAAAAATGTTAGGCTTAAAAATTATCTAGTGAAGTAGCGTTAAATAATACAATAATTAGAGTAAATTGATACATTTGAAATCAGTTCACAAATTTACGTCGTGATTAATAATAAAACTTAAAAAAATGTTAATATTCCAAGCACTAAATACATATTATGTATTATAGTAAATTTTACTGTTTTCATGAATCAAAGTCTTCTAATATTTGATCGAAAAGAATTTTAATAAAACGGAGGCTGTTATTTATTAAAAACGGCTTAAAATTATATCTCGTATATCATGATATTATTACATTTTAAATAATTTACCACCAAATGTACTAAAAAGTAAAGTTTTTCTTTCATTATGGCAAACGCTAAAATCATTCATAAAAACATTGAGTCAGCAAATTATATGAAATATGTTTATCTGTGCCAGTTTGTGTGCTTTTTGTATCCACACAACCCACACACACACTTCATTCGACTAATCTGGTTAAGATGAAGTAATTACAAGCACATAATAATGCGATCAACTCAATTTAGGCGTTTTAATTGGAGAACTTAATAAGGTTTACGCGGGATTGAGGTCCCTGAGGCGCGGAGGTGCTGCGGAAAATTCGCTCGCTATAGACCTGACACGTCTGGGAACAAAGCCCTCTATCGATCGAGCTTTGGTTGAAATTGATTATTAGGTAGAGCTTTTATGAACGTTACATAAAATGGTGTTATTTTATCATGATTCATTCAATTTTTTTTGACAACACATATTGTTAAAAAAACTTTTTTTTTATTGATCCGTGATGAATCAGCCATTTATTCCGCATGCTTTAGAATGAATGATTTATTAACATTTTTTTTCTTGTGTTTAATTCTAAGAGCACAAACATCATCATTTACATTATCGATTATTGAAGATATTTTAACTGAAATTTCCATTTTTTTATCTGATCAAAATAATATGATATATATACTATTTCTTGCAACTCTCGCGGCTCGGAGACTAGAAAAATACTTCTCTGCCGATGGGGGTCGTCTAGGGACCCCAGTGGTTTCCTCATTGTTGGCCTTATTCTTATGAATTTAAAAAAAAAAAATAGTGTAAGGGCTTTAAAAAATCTCTGCATCATTTCTCATACATTTTTTTATCCGTGGTTTTTTAATAAATAATCATATTTTAAGTTGCACGTAAAAAAGACATCATTCCGCGGGCGCTTATCTCGTTATTGCGTATTTATATAAACTACAAAAGGTCCAAAAAAACTATGGTATAAGAATACCTTTATTATAAACATTGTATCACCCATATTAAAATAGATATTTAAGAAAATGTGGATATTGGGGTCGCATTTCTTGAGCTTAGAACCGGAAAAGTTAAGGGACATCGGTACAATAAAGCAACAATACTAGTTTCAAGACAATTAAACTTTAAGATTTGTGTTGTACTAAAATGTTGTACTTAAATAACGAATTATGGCTTTGTTCAGTTTCTTTTAAGGTTTACGATAAATGGTAATAGTATGTTTTTTTTGTATACCGAAAAGTACAAAATTCAAACAATTCAAATTTGATATTGAAATTCTATCAAGCACCCTCAGTCAAAATACTGAATTATACTGTATCCAGTTATTTTACTAATCTTGCTGATGCTTTGAAGTTACAGGGCAATATCAATAATTTAAAATGTAAGATTTTTCTTTTAAATTACGCATTTTTTTATAAAGATTAATCAATTGGCATACTTATCTTAAAATCGACTTTTGTCACTTTATCTCACTGTTGCGATATGTCTTTTCAATAATAGCTTACATCAGTGGAAGGGAACCTGCGGCCGTTTAGCTACTCTGATGCGCCCTTTTGACTTGATCAAACAATTATACGCAAGCGTTTGGAAAAGGCTTAATCAACCCAATATATGTTCGACAGTCGAAAAAAAAGAGTGGGAGGGTGTCTTTAAGTGTCTTTTAAGTTTTCTTTACTGCGGCCTTATGTTGAATCAGATGAATGAATGTGGCCTTTAGAAATGAAAAGAATCCCCAGCCCTGGCTTACACAATTCAAGTAAAAATATAATAAAGTTCAGTGAAAATATAACAAATAAATTGAATTGAATTAAATTAATACAATATTTACATCGCAAAACGTTCGTTTTATATTATCAGGATGGGTTTTACTCGTGACGATCTTTTAATTTGGTTTAAAATGCTTTTGATAACCGAAACTCTTCTTGGTCATATTAAATCAATGTAGAGTTAGTACTAAAAAGTATTTTTTTTAAATAGGATTTTGGAAATATTGACAGTAAATACATTAAAAGTGATCACAAATAATTTAAGTAAACATGTAAAAAAACTTAATACAACTGTATATTAATAATATTTTTAGCGCACATAATAAAAATAATCAAAATATCTTTAATAATACCTCAATCTATCCCAAAGCTGCTTCAAGTTACAATAACAAATTGTCTGTATAAATTCACCGTGTGAATTACGCCATCTGTCTACGACCAAAGCTCTGTTAAACTCGTCGGTTTAGGTGGCGGAAAAAGCTCTGCCGAGAAAACGAAGGGAGAAAAACACATGGAAATGTATCCCTTAATGATACGATTTGCGGTCATAATGGGTATTTTATTATGGATGCAGTTTAACACCATACGATCGCTGATCTTTCAACTCTACCTTATAGCATAATTGTTATACGGAATAATTTATGGACACAAGGACTCGACGCTATCAATATTTTTATATTGTTGAATTTTACCAAGTATGAGAAGTACGTACACTATTTTATCGATTTTTTTATAGAAAAAGGACGTGTCACACAGTTTTGTTCGATGACCACGATGTATACAACTTTATTCGCGTTCTATCAAAAATGTGTAAACTGCAAATGCCAAGTAAGTTTCCAAATTTATCTTTTGAATTTGCGAAAAGAAAGACCTGTAAAAATTATAAACAGAAAAAGGGAATTAAAAAAGGTGTTTCTTAAACAATTTATTAAATTAATATTTATAGTATGCCTACTTTTCTGTAAAGGAGAGTAGAGACGTATATGATGCTTTTAAAATATATTTTTCTTACTACTTTCACTTTAAAAGAATTAAAATTCTTCCCCACTTTATATTATTTCAACGAATATATTATTTAATGAAACGGTCAATATTTTAATTCCAGCACGTGTTCATTCGTGTTGTTCTTAACTCTTGCGGCTCGGAGACTAGAAAAATACTTGTCAGCCGATGGGGTTCTTTTTTGACCCCAGTGGTTTCCTCATTATTGGCCTTATTCTTATAAATTTCAAAAAAAAAAATAGTCCAAGGGCTTAAAAATATCTCTTTGCATCATTCCTCATACATTTTTTTTATAAAAATCTGTGGTTTTTTAATAAATAATCATATTTTAAGTTGCGCGTAAAAAAGACGTCATGTCAGCACACATATGAATTGACTACTGAAGAGTGTTCTCAGCGTTCCAAATTATCATACGAACAATCGTTATCGCAGGCGCTAATCAGCTGATAAGCGTTATCGCGTATTTATATAAACTACAAAAGGTCAAAAAAACTATGATATAAGAATACATTAATTATAAACATTGTATCACCCATATTAAAATAGATATTTACGAAAATGTTGGTATTGGGGTCGCATTTCTTGAGCTTAGAAACGGAAAAGTTAACAATGAAATCCATGCCAAACGTAGGCGTGAGGAATTGCTTAGAATATTCTATCATATATTTGTATTATATTGGTAAATAATTTGGTCGAATATCATAGAATAAAACATATACATATTATTCTTGAAATATCGTTCTACTATAGAGCAAAAAAATACCCTCCGAGTTATATATGGGATCAATAATTTGATACGCTTAACATCTAATGGAGTGGTCATAATGCATACAGTTGGACAAAACAGGAAACTGCGTTATCTATATTTCATTTCACTATGTATTTTTAATATTATTAGATAAGGGATATACAGACAGCGGTGATCTGACAATATGTTAGCAAGTGGCTCGCATAATCTCAAAAATATTCGCGGTGTTCCGAGGAAGGGTGGATTTTTTTTATAGCTCTCATACAACGTACGCAATACATTTTGTATATTTAAATTATGTAAAAAAAACGTATTGCACCGTAATATAATTAAAACTAAAAGCTAAAAAATATACTTTCCTGTCTGAGACTGAAAGAGTCAAGTGTTCCAAGATTGACACAAAATTGGTACTATTCATTTGGTTCAATTCCATGTTTCAAACGTTATTCAAATCATCATTGAAACGTCATCAAACGCTGTTTTAGACAGTATCATACTGTCAAATACACCACCTATGCATTACTGCGTACTTAAATATAGTTAATATATATATTTTTAAATACATTTATAATACAAACATCTGAGAATATTGTTGTTTCATTTTAACGACTCACTGGCCTAATTCAAATAGAACAAAAGGCTTGCCTGAGTTCATTAAGGTCCTAATAATTGAATAAATATTTTAATGGCCTAATTATTTATTATGTACGTATAATGTAAATGTGATTTATTTTCACCTGAAAAAAGTTTTAAAGTGTTTGACAACTGACCAACACATTATTTATCTTAATTGTAACAACTAATAAATGTAAAAAAAAGTATTGCAAACACTCATTATAAATCATGTTAAATGTATTCTTGTCTATAGGAGCTCAAAAGGTATGAAAAAATCGTATTTTATTCGCCTGTGTCTAAGCGGAGCGGAAGCATCTCAGACGATATCGGATCAAAGTTAAATCGAGTTGGAACATTGACAGGATGTTTCAAGGAAATACATCTCTAGAAAGATCCTGCTGTTTTTTTCTACAAGAATATACAAATCTAATGATTAAAAAAATAAAAAAATGTTATTCAATTTGTACATGATATTGTCTGTTTTAATCAAATTATCATTATTGTCGTCAACTGTTTCTTTTGCCTTTAATCATTAGACCAGGCAAAGCGAGCCCAAATTGCTCTCTAGACCGCATTGACGACCTAAAATTTTCCCGAGACATACATATGTATATGCATACAATACACATACAAAAAATATTACAACGAATTTAATACTTATTGATATATTTGTAATTACAATACATAATTTGAATGCTGAGGAAATCTTAAAGCATTCAATCAGGGTAATTGAGAAAAAAGAAAAACACTACGCGAGTGTCAACGTCGTTGGCTTAGCCTAGAATACTGAGGTCACGGGTTAGAATTCCAGTACGGATTTATCAATATCATTTATTTACTCACTTTATAATATCAAAGCGTTAGAATTTAATCATCGAAGTATTGCATCGACTGAAAATATTTTCGATTGTATAAACTTGTAATATAAAAATATGTTTTCATAAATATTCAATAAATGATTTTTCAACGAGCTTGCAGTAGCTAAAAAAATACTTAATTACTTTGTTATGTTATTAGTTTTTTTACACGACGAAAAGATTAATACAACCTCAGATCACAATAGCTTATTGCAAATAAATAATCATAAAACGCCGGTTAAATCGTAGAGAACATATCGACTGTGGAAAGGAAAAAGGACGTAACCCTCAATTTTCCAAAACAGCTTTTTTTCGATAATCACAGTGTATACAACTTGACACACATTCTATCAAAAGGATGGAAACTGAAAATTCCGAATAAGTATCTAAATTTAGCTTTTAAGTTTGAAAAAGATGACCTTGTAACAAATTAAAACCAAGAAAAAATATTGAAATAAAGGTTTTTCCGAGACAATTTCATTAATTAATATTAGGTTATGTCAATTAAACACCAGTTTAGAAGTATCCATGCACTTCAAGGTTGTCTATAATTCATAATTTGCATATGTCACAAAATCATCAAAACACGTTTTTAGCGCCTCCTGTAAAATTTGATATGTGTGGGTTACGTCCTTTTTCCTTTCCACAATCGATATAAATTCATTACCCGATGATATTATTAAAAAAATATAAATACATCTCTTAGTACGCCACTGGAGATTATAGGTATTATATCATTCAAAAAAATAAAACAAATTCAATTCAAAATTAACGTCAAATACCTTTTGTATAAAAAGCTTCCACATTTTAGGCTACACAAAAGGCTGCTTCGCAATATAAGATTTTTGAGCCGTCATCATAACTGGGTTGGCTCAGTTGGCTCATATTACTGTATTCTAGCCCATTGTTGCCTCCCTTCTAGTCATTGTGTTAGCATTCAGCTATCAAGAAATGTAATTGAACTAAACAAATTTGATTATATCAGTGTTAAGTGAATTATGGGTTATTAGATGGCAGCGTATTAAAGGAGTTTGATATTGGAACGATTGTGTTGATGTGAATAGAGATTTTTTGAAAGCTCCGAAGTATATCCTGTGGACGGTGTTTTTTCGGATGTTATAAATTTTAAATCTGTCTTAAATTATTGCTTAAATTAAATTGAAGTGTTTTGTACTTGCTACAATTAATATTTTATACTTATTTCAAGTTATATCACGATCCATCAAGCGTAGAGAAATTCGATAAAGATACATTTTTAAATCCAAAGGTTTATAACAAAGTAAGCTTTTTGTAGAACTAAATGAGACGCACAAAGCACGCTTAGCTTTTATATAAAAGTATCTGCATTAAAAATGATAATGTTAAATTCTTGACAGTCAAAAACGTCTAAATAAAGTTTTATATTTACAATTCAATCAAAGTAATGTTTCGTTAGAACTATAAGATAACCTTGTTTATTATTTTTAAAATGATAACTGTCTTTATACTTTTTATAAGTTTAAATACTGCAACAATTGGTTTATTAACATTGGAAAGTTAATAATATATAATATGTAGTCCAAAAATTTAAAAAAAAACTCTAGAATACGTACCTCATAAATTATAAAGTTTAAGAATCTTTCATTAGACTTCAGTATCAAATAGCGAATATGATATGATGAAGATGTTTCACAAAGAGGAGAAACACGTTTTATAATCAGTAACATAACCCATGGAATTACGAAGTTGTCAGTATTAGTAAATTATTAAAAACATACTTATTAAATACATCGAAAAAATAAGTTAAACAAATTTGCATGTATGCAAGTTTTAATACATAAATAAACATCTTCTCACAAACCAAGAGGGCATTCTTCAAATGTTTCTGGAATTCTTAAAAATATTTTTGCTATTTTATAATACGAAAAAAATATAAAATTATCTTTAATCTAATTCAAAATCTTAACAAAATACTCTTTAAGCACATTATCGCCGCAAACGTAAAAGAATCGCTGGTTCAAAGTGAGCCGACGGACATTTCAGCTGTAGCGGCAGACAATTGTCGAAATGAAATAACACGCCCGGTCAAATTACCTGCAATCGGGTGTCAGGTTACACGGCATCCTTAAAGATCTGGAGTATCAAGGTAGTCGCGACGGCTTTGAGGAATGATCCTGCTAATATATTTTATATTTGTCATGCTATCAAAAGGATCATATCGCATTTAGGATGCATTTTTTTCGACAGTAAACATAATGGGATTTTTACAGAGTATTTATTTGACTGAGTAAATAGTGTCATATTTAACTGATTTCTTGTTAAATTAATGTACGAAATAATCAAATAAAAAAGAATCTAAATACATGAAATTGACTTAAACAGGTACTTTGAAGATAATTATTTATAATATATTAAACTTTTATCCTTTTTAAGGTATTCACTGTCAAAACGTGGTGGAGAGGCATTATAATGAAATATAATAAAACACCCTTTTGTACTTAATCGTCTTTTATTTATTGGGATAAGGACCGTTTTTACTTACCAAGAGCATTTTTAATTAAAATCAAAAAGGACTAATAAATAATAAGGGTGTTACAAAAAATTGGTAATAGAAATATGAAAATAATTTAGTGATAATATTACAAAATATAAAAATTGACTAATTAAAGTTTTTACAAATAAAACTACTTATTTATATGTACATTAAAAAAAATGTTTAAGAATAAGTCATTTATAATAAAATAGGTAAGGTTTAACCAAAAATAGCTTTGAATTCCAAATGCATAATAGTTAAATAAGTAAGTACAAACGAGGGTTTTATTGTTTTTCAATAAAAAGTTTTAAATCTAATTTCTGTTTATTATTGATGAATGACGATATTTTACTTTCAAAAATAAATATTACACTTTATATTTAGTAAATTTCTGATAATTCTAATTATTTTTATTATCTGTAAAATGGTTGAAAATTAAGTCACTATAACATTCTCCGTTCATTCTCTTTCAATTTTCATGAAAAAATGGATAGTAAAGAATTTAACTTCCATGCTTTTGAATATTAATCAAAGTTAAATCAATTTATAAAAGTGTTCGTACTGGGATAAGAGCCCGTGGATACCGTAAACAAAAAACTCGGCATTGACCATTTGGTTACAGACGCGACAGTTGATACAAAAAAAACATTTTATTTTTAATTTTAAAATTATTAATTAAAGGACAAAACCTCTGCACTAATATGAAAAAAAATACAGAAATGGCAGCGGCCTGCGAAAACAAACGTTCTCAATTTCGCCGCAAGCTTTCTGTGTCACATTTTTGTATGTCTTCCGTGAGAGAAAAATACTGACAATAGATTGTGAATTGTGATGTAGACGCAGCGCGACATATGTTTTTTAATCAATTATAATAAAAGCTTTAATGTGAGCGGTACAGATAAAAAACTAATAAAACTATCGAATTAACCTTGCAATTTTAATAATTATGGTTTCAGAGAATTTTAATAAAACAAAGCTCGACGTAATTTTTCATTATTAAACACAAATGAAAAGCATATTTTTGTATAAAATAAAAACTTTTATGAACAAAATCTTTCGGATAGCGAAATATTATAGAACATATTATTAAATAATTTTGTATTTTAAAAAAACTGAAACAAATTATCTGGATTTCTTTAATATGTTTCAATAATCAACAATATTTGTCCTGATTTTTCACGCTTGCATATATCAAGTAGTGAAAATTATTGAAACTGTTTTTTTTTCAAAATGAAACAATGAATGCCAAAGACTTCTATAGACAGTTCTGTAAATTATTTTTCGTTCGATTTATGGAGCTTGCGATTGATGGCGTAGATAGCTTGATTGAATTTTTTCAATTCCTCCTAATATTGAAATGAGTTTAAGTTAAAGCAATTAACTGATTGTTTACCCTGTTCTTCTTCTATTATTCCATTATTTTACTATTCAAAATAGAGTGAGATTAAGCAATTAACAAACAATAAGTTTTACTTAAAGAACGTGTTACACAGCGACTCGCAATACAAATCACTACAAGTCTTGCTTCAAACTAGGAGAAAAAACGTTATTATATTTTCAGGCCGTGGCTTGTTTAAGATGTTAAAACTTTTCCTAGTGTTTGTAATAGGTAAGGTTTTTCAGCTATTTTTTAAAATTATTTTACGGTATATTTTGTATTGTGACATAATTTTAGTTTATAAAGTTACTTTCGATTGATCAAATTCACCGCTTACCAAGAACACCGCGAATAACTAACTCTGAGACCAAGCAAGCACCTTGTCAACGTATTGACAAACCACCACTGGCCGAAACTATTATCAAAGTAAATATTTTTACTATTTTTAAAATCATTAAACATTTTTGGTTAAAAAGTGTTTTTAAATTAAAATATTTTTTATATGGTGAAGTGAGCTAACGGGTAAAATGTTTTAAAAAAAATCTTGAACTTTTAAGTACAATCACGTCTTTATTTGGTGTTTTGGTGGATTTCATGTTTTTATTTTACGGAGATAACAGTATAACACTTTTGCAATGTGTATTAAGTGAGGTTACTTCACTTTTACGATAATTTAAGACGCGTAGAATATTACAACACTACCAACTTTTTTATATAAAATACTACTTGACTCACTTTACCTCCAATGGGCTCATATAGTGATGATACTAGTTGAACTGAATTTTCAAAAAATACATTAAAGCCACTCTAATTATTGTTTAAACAGTTCTAACTTTACTTCATACAATTTTCTGATATTTTTATACAAATAAGCTTAATTTATCAACATGAAGGTAACTGAATTAAACATTTTTTAATGAAGACTTCAACGTTTAATTAAATTTTATAATATATAAACTTTAAAAGAGACAAAGCGCCAGAGGCTTTATTGAATGGTTAATTAAACAAAGGACAAAGCAGGTTTGTCATTGGCCCGATCCTTAATAGATTCCGTAAATAAATTAAGCACTTAAAGTTTAAAACAAAGCCTTCTAACTTTACAACGAGTTGGGTAGGTAACGGAATATACGAGGGAATATGTTTTAAGTGAATTTAAAAAATATTTTTAAATGATAATTATAAATCATTCGTTTTTGATTTATTAATCTTATGAGGTGCCATCAATATATGAAGTCACACTATTTTGGAATTTTTTTAACATTCCCCCATCGTTACTTTTTTATCGTATAATCATTTTACATTTGGTGTCATATCGTCACATTACAGTAGACCTCTCTCCTGACGTAATATATGGATGGACCCGTACACAGAAACTGTAAATGAAAAGAATTGAAGTCATTCAAAATGGTTGTTTAATAAAATATAATAAATGAAACATATAAGCACATCATATTAAGTATTACCAGCGTTGGGCTGCCCATACATTAACAATGCTCTCGCTTAATCTCAAAGCAATTCTCAGTATTCTCGGTAAGAAGTATTTTTTTTATCACTCCTATGCAATACTGAATAGGCAATTGATTGTTAGTTAACACACTTATAATATGTCAAAGTATTCAATTAACCGTAAACTTATCAATCTTAATAGCTAATAATTTACTAGTGTATACTGAAGCTGTCGTTGATAATATATAAGTCAGAAATTGCAGTTATATACTAATATCATCTGAGAATATTTTTTTCTCCTAAATATACAAGGGGCTCGCTGGCCTAAGTAACATTTAACAAAGGGCTCACGCGAGCCCCTCCAAGCCCCCTCCAGCCCACCTCTGAGTATAACAGTTTGCCAACGCGTCAAATTAATTCAATAAATACCCCTTGAGAAGAAAAAGTATACAAATTTTCTCAAGTGTTCAATTATTTCATATGAAACTTGTAAGGATTAAATTCTTAAAAAAGTAGAAAAAAGCAGAATAAGTTGACAAGAATATTTTGCATTTTTATCAACGGTATCTTTACACACAGTGGCGGATTACCCTATAAGCAAATGATACGGGCGCTTGGGGCCTCCGAATTTAAGGGGCCTCAAAAATAACTCATTTTATATAACACATATACTTTTTGTTGAAATTATTTTACATGGAATTTTATGACGTTTTTATGTTATCTGAGAAACAATACTTCTAAAAAGTGTGCTTAATCCGCTAGTGTGTACATAAAATATATTTGATTGAACTTTATCATGCTAAGAATAAAATCAATAATCGTTTTCTTTATGTAAAATTGACTTGAATAAGATAGCAATTAGAAATTTTCTCAAAAATAGAAACTTAGTTTGCATGTTGGTTTTGCGATACGTTAATGAAAACAAACACGTTAACCACGCCAAATATCAATGACGCTTGAAATAAATGACAAACACAAATAGGCAGCCATTTTATAAACAAAATGCTCCGTAATTTCCCGCCATATTGTCTCGCCGAGCTTTCGCGCAAGGCCACCAGTTGTCGCAAAAGCCGCCCGACCAATCTCGTCTCTTTGAGCGCCGCAAATTAGAATTAATGCTGAAAATACACAGCTTAATTAAGTTTATATCTGAAACGAGGATTTAATTAATTTAGTTGTTTGCTGGCTGGATGCTGTGGGGCGGGGGGGGGGGGATATGGAGGGGCAATGTTTGAGAGAAAATTTCGAGGGGGGCATTTTGTCGCGTCTCTTTCCGTTATGTCGAGTTGTTGGGCGGCGAATAAAACCCGTTTGGATATATTAATACTTATGTATGTGCACGGCTTCAAATGCTTCGATTTGTATATTAATTAGAAAATAATAAAGCATGGTCACATTGATTAATAATCTATGACTCAGTTTTGGTAGCTGTATTAATTTAGATGATATCAAAATTAAAGCGGCTTTGACTGTGCATTTATCCTACATATTTTATGTGATAGTTGTTTGTATTAATTAACTAGACATTTGAAATACCGTAAAAACGTATTGACAATTTGCTACCATAAGTTCGTCACTTATAAAAAACCTTCCTGTATTTAAGATTTTGACTGAAGGTGCTTGGTGGAATTTCAATATTAAATTTGAATCGTTAAAATTACGTGGTGAGTGTGGGTACGGGTAAGTGTCAGTTCAAGTTCATCCGTGCACTTGAATGCCTGAAGATGCCGAAAGGCGAAACCCGGGTCGTTAGTGACAAAATCTGTGTGAATGTACATAATTTGAACGATGCAAATTTAATATTAAATTCTTAAATGCACTATGTTTTTCGCTAGTAAATGTGTAAAAGTAAAAGTATGCCGAAAATAAGCCATTGACTAATAATTTTATGTATTTTTAAAACATGTCTAATTGGTGTCAAATGAAATCTGATGGTCAGTCGGTGAATTCAATTATATATTTCAAAGAATATAGGAACGGTATAAAAAAGGTCCTGTAGTTAACTAATTACTTACTCTTTCTTTTTTTTCCGCTTCTAATGTATGCATATGGTTTCTCAATGGAGGTAGTTTTTTACAAGCAATGTTTGTGTATTTGTAACTCAACCTATCCTTTTTTGAAGAGAGAATAGAGAGAAGCATAGGGCTAGAACAGGACTATTGGAAGAATTGGAAGAGTGAAAATTAAGTTTTTAGGTACATCACAAACACCCATACCTTCGAACAGAAATCGATCAATAAAAAATGTCAGGTCCAATGGCGCAGCGGTTAGCGTTGCTGGATTCCATGCCAGATCTCACGGGTTCGAGTTCCAGTACGAACAACATTTTTTTTAGATCTCTTATTAAACTTGTAGTTTATTATGTAAACGAAATTATGACAGAATAGTATTTATAATAAACAATTTTATTACCAATTATTACTAAGGTGTCAGATATGTATTACATTTTTAAATCACTCGACATATTATATTCGATCAGATTTTGAAAAGTGATTTTAAATCAACTGTGTAAGAAATTATGTCACAATATCGACCGTGGAAAGAAAAAAGGACGTAACCCACTCATCTTACAGGAGGCGCAAATAACGTGTTTTGATGATTTTGGGCCAAATGCAAATAATGCATGATATACACCCTTGAAGTGCACGGAGACTTCTAAGCTGGTGTTTAATTGACATAATCTAATATTAATTACAGAAATGGTCAAGAAAAAACCTTTATTTCAGTCTTTTTTCTTGGTTTTAATTTTTTACAAGGTCATCTTTTTAAAACTTAAAACATAAATTTAGATACTAATTCGGCATTCGTAGCTTGCATCCTTTTAATAGAACGTGTATCAAGTTTGATACATTGTGATTATCGAAAAAAACTGTGGGTTACATCATTTTTCCTTTCCACAGTCGATATGTATGTTTAAAATAAAACTTTTTAATGACATGTTTGAGGTGTAAACATTTTAGTTTGTGTAATTATAGAGTCACTTATACTGTAAATTTAAAATTCTTTTCAATTTCAATCGTTGATTACACCTTTTCATTTTGATTTGTTTTTGTTTAAAGAGCACTGTTAAATTATATTTCTTATCAGTTGACAAAGCTCGCCATAAGTGAACATGGTCCTGATTTTTATAAAAAAGTGGAAATAAATAGAGAAGAATATTGTGTTTTTTCTTAATTAAAATAAAACATTTAATATTGACCTTATCAGTACTAGCAATAAGCCATTGTTGTTATTCTCTTGTCAAAAACATTGACATCACAAAACTTTATAGGGAGAAAAACGTTTGTGGTCATGTATGTATTGAACAATGAAAATTGCCAGTCCTAAGTCCAAAATCCAGTACAACCCACAAACAAACGTGCGTTATGCCTATTTCTACGACCCAATCAAAAAAGGGAGTCAAATTTAACATCAATTGAATCGGCTAGTAGTGTATAATAGGGCATCCTATCCCGGGATCCGGTACAATTTTGTGACTATGAAATCCCGGGTTTGCGATATTAAGTACTAATCTCGGAATTTCAGAATTCAGGATACCAATTGAAAATTAGTTAAATCTCGTAAAAAATAAAAAAAAAATGCGCTGTAGTAACTGGCAGTTAAATGTATGGAGCTTTAAGTACTAGTTCTTTGAGCCTTTTTCATAGGTACCGTTTCGGAAGTTTGTATTGCATTACTATCGTTGCCGACGGAAGGGCGTGATCGCTACAGAGGTGAAGTCTTTAGTGAAGCCAGCTCACGGAGTATTCATATGCATTAATTTGCAAATTACATTATACTTATATGCCTCACCTCACACTTTATACATAAATGTACACACAAATGCGCTTACATACATATACGCATACAATACATATATATGTAAAAGTCGATTGAGGAAACTGAATTCTACTGCCACCTGTGTGGTCGAGTGGCCAACGTCGTTGGCTTCGGTTACGGAGGTCACGGGTTCGATTCCCAGTACGGACAGTTTTATAAATTGATTTTTCAATCGATTTATGAATTTCAGTTCGAAGGCATGGATGTATGTAATGTATTGAATACCCTCTCCCATCCATTCTATCCTATGAACGGGGCGTAGCAAGATAATTAAGTTAACCACTATTCCTGTCCTAGCCCTATCATTCTATTTCTACTCTCTTTGTAAAAATAGAGGTTGAGCAACTGAGTACCACGCAGTTCTTGGTAGAAAAACTTCTGTTAATATAAACTCCATTAGGAGTCCATATGCTCTACATTGGGAGAAGACATGGTAAAAAAAAATACAAACGAAGATTGTGGGTAAACCGTCAAGTGAGAACGAAACAATGATGTCTTCTTGTTATTTTGTAAAGCGCCGTTTAATGATGACTTGCAACTTGTATGCGAAGCTCTACTAAGATTTCACACCCCCTCTGCAAAACCGTATAATGATACGTCCAAAAAATGTCAGTCACTCTCGTTGTTTACAGTCACCAGCCCCTAAATGGCCCGGGGCCGTAGGGTGCGCGCGCCGGACGCACGCTCCCGGCGCACGTTCATAACATCCCTAATTACAAGCTCTGGGACAAGGTATTTGTGTCGTTTTCCCGATACAGTTTTTGATTCCCTGTTTCAAATTACACACTTTTTTTTGCCATTACCAATGCTGGGAATATTTGAAATCCTATATTTGATTTAATTGGTCGGTGAACTTTTTTTTTAAACCATCTCTGCTGCCAATGAGACAACTAAAGATTTCTTGCAAATATCTTAGAAAGGATACCATAACGGCTGCTATAAGTTAGTTCATGGTAAGATTTCAAGAGCAGTAAAATTGATGAGAAGCATTTGTCTTCACCCTTTACGAACACATGTTATTTTGATTAAATAATAAGTTAATTTGAAAGATTTATTGATAACTTTCCATTGCTACAAAAAAAAATGGTTTTTGATTTAAATTGTATATACAATATGATCTGTTTATAATGTTAAGGCCAGAGCTTCCCAATCTGGGGTCTGTAGGTTTTTTGCGGGGGTCCGCGAAAATTTCCTTTTTTTTTAACATACTTTGTGATCAAATATCAACTGTGGAAAGGAAAAAGGACGTAGCCCACAGGTTTTTTTTGATAATCACAATGTATCAAACTTGATACACGTTCTATCAAAAGGATGCAAGATGCAAATCCCGAATTAGTATCTAAATTTAGCACTTAAGTTTGAAAAAGATGACCTTGTAAAAAATCAAAACCAAGAAAAAAGACTGAAATAAAGGTTTTCCCATGAAAAATTCTTTAATTAATATCAGATTATTTTATTTAAACACCAGTTTTGAAGTCTCCGTGCACTTAAACGTTGCGTATTATTCATAATTTGCATATGGCCTAAAGTCATCAAAACATTGTTTGGGTGATTGTTTGTAAATCTTTTACTTTAGAGAGATAAACTAAATTAATTCGTAAATAAATTTCAAACAGAACGATAGGTTAAAAAATCTCACATTTCAATTGAGTTTCGTCGTATGGTTATTTGTCAAAATGGTCCCAAAGGACGTGATTAGCGTCCTGTCACACTATACTACAAAACTAATCCAAGGCCCGACCCCAAAATATTCAAATGCAGTGTCAACAATAAATACGCGTGCGCACATTATGCTCGAGTACACTTGAGTACTTTGTTTTTAGGCAGCCCTATAGGCAGAAGTGGATTCGGCGTTAAAAATCATAAAACAAATCAAATTTTGACTAAAATCATTTTAATCGCATTTTAGTCAATGATAATTGAAAAAAAACTGCTTATCTATTCGTAGACATATTTGTAGTTTTGTTTTATTAAAACTCGCGATATTTTTTCTATTAGTAAGCCCCTAGAAACAACAGCTAAAACTCTCGAGAGTACTAGAGAAAAAAGAATAACTTATTAATCAGGTCTATGGTGCAGTGGTTAACGTCGTTGGCTTCCGTAATGGAACTTACGGGTTCATTTCCCAATGTGATTTTTTTTTCAATCTGTTTGTGATTTCCTCCCACAGTTCCAATCCTGAAATAACGGAGCGTAGCGAAAACGATTAGCTCACTACTTGTTTTGTATTTGCGTTATTCTTTGTATACCCTTTTTTCCTAGCTATGCCTATGCTCCAAGCATATGGCCATCACATGGTTTTTCCAAGATTCTGTGTCCCTCGCCAGTCTTTTTGCTTCTTCCTATGTCATTTCAACGTTCTGTAGCTCCACCTTATACATCTTATAGAATAAAGATGGTCGTCAACTCTCATCTATCATAAAATGAGGGCTGCAATGGGGGATTACCCAATAAGCGCAATAGGCGTGCGCTAGGGGCCTCCAAATCTTAGTGGCATAAATTAAATAAAACCTTATATTTTAATTTAATTTTTCAATATTCATTATTATTCTACGAAGAGTTTTGTAGCACTTTTATGTTGTTCGAAAAACAGGGCCTCCAAAATTTATTGCGCTTAGAGCCTCCAAAGTGCTTAATCCGCCACTGGAGGGCACGGATAGTAGGTTTTCGTAGATTAATATTTCCGTTGAGACACATTCATTAGGATGCCCATATGTTCTACATACAAGTCTTGACAAAAGATTCAGTTGTATCTAAATCAATAAAAAAATATTATATTGTTTCTGGGATTGCTGGCATATCATGCAAACATTTCTTTAAACAATCAATGAATCACAAAAGCATTAAATAATTTCAATTTTTCAATATCTTTCCAGTACGGCCCATTGCCTAACCCTCGTCCGCGGCCGTGTTTGGTTTGGAAACTTTATTAAAAATCTCTCTCAGGAAAGTCCCTCTTCTTCCTATGCCCCAACCCCCACCACGCCTCTCCCTAACTTTTACTTTTCGATGCTCAAAGCTTTATTAACTCCTTCATAAAGTTCAAAACGATTAGATGACTGACTTCGTTAATAGACCCAAACAAATGAGGGGGAATGCTATTATTTTTTTATTTGCTTAATAAGTATCAATTTTGATGTAGTCTGGGCAGGTAAACACCTGTATTGTTAGAATGTTGCCCACGTTAGTTCTCGATAATAGTTGTATTTGTCAAAAGTGGTTAGACAATCTTAACAATAGAGATTATTTAAATACTTTCATAGACAACAATTCTTACAAATTACTAAATGCAATATCAAGATTACATACTATATAAAAAAAACACCAATCATTTATTTTCCATCAATTGGTAACATGATTGGGGATCAAGGCCTGACATTCTCAGAACTATAAACTCACATTGAGGCCCTTGTTAACTTTTGCAAAAGCTGGCGAGCCATTTGAAAATTTAAGAGGAAACAATATTCTCAGATCAATTTAGTATATAACTGCAATTTCTTATAAAGACTTGTATATTATCTACAACGGCTTCAGTATACACAGTAGTACATATTATGCCGTTTTAATTGATAATTTTACGGTAAATTGAATATTTTTACATATTTTAAGTGTATTAAGTAACATTTTATTGTTTATTTAAGTATTGCATATAATTGCATAGGAGTGATAAAAAATTTCACTGCTTCCCTAGAATACCTAGAATTGCTTTGAGATTAAGCGAGCTTCTTGTTAACGTGTTGACAGCTTGAATTTACTACTTAATTTATCAAAACCGGTGCTAGTATCAATTAAACATACAAATCGACTGTGGAAAAAGGAAAAAAGACGTGATCCACAGTTTTTTCAAAACAGTTTTTTTTCGATAATCACAATGTATCAAACTTGATACACGTTTTATCAAATGGATATAAGCTGCAAATGCCGAATTATTATCTAAATTTAGCTTTTAATTTAAAAAAAGATAAGCTTGTGAAAATTGAAACCAAGAAAAAATAATGAAAAAAGGGTTTTTCTTACACAGTTTCTTTAATTAATATTATATTATGACAATTAAACACCAGTTTAGAAGTCTCCGTGCACTTTAAGGTTGTGCATTTTTCATAATTTTGCATATGGCCCAAAATGTAGAAATGTATAAAGATTTTTTCAAAACAATAGTTTGATTGGTTTGCACTAATTTATATAATTGTATTGCATTACCTTCGCATACAACACAACATAGAATAAATGAATAAGTAACAGATTTTATCATAAGATTGCTGTTGGTAATATATATATATATTTTAAAATATCAATTTTCTAGATATATTATTTTACTGATATGTTAATATTCTTCAATTATCCAACGAAAACAAACAGTTTAGTGAAGTGAATAAATAGTCAATTAACTATTTAAAGCGCTCAACTAAAGCTAACACAACAAAATACTGAAAAGTTAAACGGGTGCGCTTGAACGAAGCCAACCACACAAAGCTCTCCCTACCTTAAATTGATTAAAAGCTTTAATCAAAATGTGTTCTGGAGTTATTAATTCACTTGACCGTAAGGCGGCAAAAGCTCCTTAGTTTACGAATTAAATTAAGCACACCTAACTATGATAAAAGTTTTCAAGTAGCAAGTGGCAAGTAGCATTGTATAAAATATGTAAGCTTAATCTCGGATATAACAAACAAAGTATTTTGTTATATGTGAATATTTTAAAAAACTTTTTGTCAATCTAAAACATATTTAAACATAGTATCTTTAATATGAGTGATACTGCCGTCTGCTCTGACATTTACAGCGCTGGCCACTGTTTCACACACATAAACAGTAGTTCAATTTATTAACTCAATGTAAACGGATGTATTTTTTACTACATTAAATAAGTTTTAATTTTTAATTATAATTAAATTTCTCATCATGTTAATTCCCTTAATATATGGACACTCAAAATTAATTCAACGTTGAAAACGTATTCGGAAAACCTACATTCATACAACGAACATTATTTATTAATTCACACCGCCTCACTCACGTTAGATTGTTGCATCAATGTTCGACTGCAATCTTATGAGTGTAATTTCAAGAAGATTTGACTTCTTAATGAAACTGAAAATTTTATGAAACTGAGCGCAAATGATTTAAAACTTCTATGCCCCAAACTAAGTTATCTTTATCTTTTTTTGTTTTGTAAAACAGATTTACAATTATTTGATTAAGGTTCTATACAATTTAATAATCCAAAAAATGATTTTTGTGATTGTGAACTATTTTTGCTATTATTTCTCACTATTAAATAGATGCATATAATATGTTTATAAGAATCGTTTGTTTAATATTAAGCACAAACATATTACGATTAGTTAAACGCGACTTGAGTGAAAGTGCGTTTTTAAAATATTAATCACAGTCTAAAATCTTCTATTCATTATTTTTTTAAAAAATAATAATGTTACTATTACAGAAAACCTCACATTAAGTATATAGGGTATAAAGAGTGACGATACATTCTGTTCACGTCTATCCGCAATTAGACGAGGAGTAAAGCGGGGAGTGGGTTGAGATGAAGGGAGTGAGTTAAAGTAAACTGGGTGGGGGTTAAATTGCGGCGAAGGAGTTATTCCTTCGTGACAAGGGTTTAAATTGTTTTGAAACGTCCTTAATTTGTTACTTTGCCCGGCAGAAACAGGCTACGATAGCTACGGTACAGCGTAGACCATCGTAGCAGTATATATCGATTCTGCATTGCTGTAATTGTATGGAGGTAATTATCTAATATGTTGCTTATAAATTTATATGTGCAAATAAAATAGCTCTTATATTTTATAACAATACTTTCTAATATTATAAAAATGTTAAAAAAATAATCTTACACAATGAAACAACGATCTTTATTATAAACTTCGTACAAAAAAGTGTACATTGACAATTATTTTTCATATTAAAAAAATATTTTCCGATTTTTACTGATATCAGATTGCGCATTATTTATATTTTTTTGAATAAAAAGGAGGCATATACCGTCATAATTTAAATATAATATTAACCACTTTTTTCTTGACTGCCTCGTAAAATTGTTTTAATATTTTTTTACCAGATTTTTTGGAAGGTATTATTTTGTTATTTTGCAGAGGTTTGCGCGTGCCTATTGTTAAATTAAAATTTAAATAAACATATGCTCAGATCCATGCGTTATATAATGTGCAAATATACATTATAATTCAATTTAAGAACGCACTACGCTATACGTTATCTGATGTATATTTGGTGCTTCTGATATCTACATATGTGTATTATTTGCCGACGGATTGAGTACATTATTTAAAACATGTAATTAGAGCCAAAAAAAAATAGAAACTATTTCACTATCGCAATCGAATGTAGATAAATATCTTTCAGCTGTTGATATTAATTGTATAAATTAGCATTCAAAACTTCAATAACTATTGTGTATAATTATATAAGAGTAATAAAAAGTCATTCCTTCCTTTGAGCTTTAAGATTAAGCGATCCCCTTGTTAATGCATTGACAGCCAACCACCGCTGGTTCTACTTTTAAAAAATGACACATATATATATATCTGAGCTTCTACATACTTTCAGCACGAGCTCAAAAACATTTGAAGAAATATCTGTTTCGAAACGGCAATTTTGTGAGGTAAAGTAAAGTTTCTTTGAGATTCCCAAATAAAGGTTGTCAAATGCAAGACTTTAAGCTTCCCGATTTTACAGGGTTCTCTTTCTACCTGATAGCTTCCGTTTCGACATTCGGATCTAGCTGCAGAGGGAGGTTTCAGGAGATTAACATTGCAATATATATTTTATTAAATTTAAAAATATTTTTTTAATAGCTTCACTAACTTTATAAATATATTTTTTTAATTAAAATTATAAAGCTTTTAGGTGTTCCATACTTAAATATTTACAAATATTCATATTATAAAATTTAATAGCTTAACTATTTCTTGAAAGGTTTAACTAGTTATCAAATTCACTTTCTGAGTGAATTTAATGGTAAGCTTGTGATGTTTTTTTATATTTTTTTTCGCATGCATAATTAACTCCATTATCTTCATTAACTTTTTTATCTTACACAAGCATCATTAACTTCTCGTTAGCCACCCAAAAAGCGCTTCGTGTAGAGATTAGAATACTTCGATCAAGTTTGCTTAGATTAAATATCAAGCAAGTACTAATTTTTTCAAGTACTTTGAGTAACTATTTTTTTACACGGTTTTACACAGTTTTAGTTCCTTAAAAACTGTGTTACTTGAATAAAGAACAACATTGTCATCACATCAAATATTCATAGTATAAATTTTAATTGAGAAAAAAAATATATTCATCGCTACTTGATAATATATACGGGGATTTTTATGAGAGACTAAGCATGTATCGATTTTGTCGCTAAAAATTCTAACAAGTCTAACGAGTTAGGATCTAATAAAGTATTTTGTTTTTTATTAATGTCTTGTGTTGTTGAATTTCTTGTTATTAGTAAATCTGTTATCTTGTTTTGTGTTTTTTGTTTCTGTATATCGTGTTCGAACAAATATTCGTGAGAAAATACAGTATTTGTTCTTTTAAGTGGACTGTATTATTTCAAAATCATTTAAAAAATACTTGAGTTTGTATTGATTGAAGATTGAAATTGTATACTATCTTAGAATTTCGAATTTGTTTACCATATTGCCCTTTTATTAAATTAGTTTCTTCAAATACGTGGCTGAAATGGCCGGTTGTATGACTTGATATTACATTGATATTAATTGCTGACGTTTAAGAGTCCGTAGAACGTCTTTTCATCTTGATCATAGTCAGAGGATCACATTAAAGAATATATAATGTAGTTTTCTGCTGACTTTTTTGCAGTCATTTGATTAGTTAATCATTAAATTGTAGGTTATATTTTATATTACAATTACTTTGTGAATCATCAGTACCTTAATAAAATATAAACAGTATATTTCTGAAATCAATTCAACAACCCTTAAATGCGCGGATCAAAATTCAGGCGCAACGTCAGGGGTCAAAGTTTTAATAGACAGAGAAGTCTGTTTTGTCAGAGCCAAGTCTGAGCGAGACACAAATACCCGAGGGTTGCCTAATATTGCAGAAACTTTTGAAAAATCTCCTTTGAAGAGAGACGAAAGCTCCAGGGTGCCCACCTGAAGACTGTTAAGGGAAGGAAACAGAAAATCCGAAATAATTCTACTATTGATGGGGTTGTAGGGTCTTATTTACACACCTTAAGGGTGTCTTGCGCAAACTGTAAATGGAGGATATAGGGAATTTATTATTTTGGGGCTTGGGTGAATATTACTTCAATCGTTTTGATGCAATATATTTTTTTCTTTTAATATTATAAATGGGGATCGTTAATAATTTGACCACCTCATAAATGTAAATGCAGCGATTGTATTTTGAAAATAATATATATATTCAAGAGGATTTATTTTAAGTTCTTCGTATGTGGTTAAAGATTGAACAATTTCATCAAAATAATTAAATACCACCAGAGAGAGAAATCTTGAAAAAATTACTTTCACGATATCAGATAAACCTATTTTTTTTTATTGTGGCTATATTTAAATAATTTTAAAGCTTTATGGACTGCTTCAATTAACTTTTATTTTAATAAATAATCATTCTATCGAAAGATGATGTCAAAGATGTCTTAAAAAATAATAAATGATTTGACCATAATATTGGTATGGTATAAATTAACAATTTTTAATAGAATTTCTTTTAAAAACAGTGAACAATATTTATAAAACACATACAGACATCTCCACATTTAATTTATGTATTGTGGTCGGTTTCGTTTAACGAGTAAGCACATAAATTCTATTTAAATCCATTTTAGAATTTTCCTATTTGGTTAAAGTTAATGACTTTTATACATAGGTTTATAATATTGTAATGCCTAGATTTGATTTTTAATCGACTTTTGAAGTTTTGTTCAAAGTTGATATTGAATGCTCTTTCACCCATCTTTTTATTAAAACTAGATGAAGCACGAGCGATTAGCTTAGAACTATACTTGCCGTATCCTTACTCTATTCGAGAAAAAAAATGAGCAGCACACAGTTCTCGAAGACCCCCTTCAGTTGAGAAAAATTGCATCAAAAATCCATACGCTGCATATTAGAAGCAGATATAGTAAACGAAAAGAAAGAACGTGTATTGCAATTCATTTTACAAAACTAGTGTATTTAATTACCAGCTGACAGTGCCATCTATTAAGATTCCCTTAACATACGCAATGTCCACGATTCGCATACAGATTTAATATAATGTTTAAGTTCGTGTGCAGTATTGTTTTACTGAAAAACATACCAATAAATCAAACTCTTTAAGTATAATTAAAATAGTCGTTTTGTTGAAAAAATGCAGATAATGTAATTCATCGCTTTAGTTGATCTAAAATTGCACAATTAATTATGGTCACCACATCCCCTCCAGATGTCTCAGACACGTCGCACCCCAAACCTGCTAGGGTAAACATTATTTATTGTGCAACTTTCGGTACGGGGCCAGCTTCCAAGATGGTTGCTTCTACAACTAGATATACACAAAGATCTTAACGAGCTGTGCTCTAAACTATCGCTCGATTCTCAGAAGCTGAGTACAGAATGATTATTTAGTATTATAAGCAGGTTTGAACTAATAATTCGGGTCATTATTATTAATACAAACCGAGTGCTTAATTTGAAAAACACGTATGGCTAATTAGCATTCCACATAATATAGTGTCATTTTTAAGTACGTTTATTATCATGCTTAACCGTCAAGTAGTCAGTACCGGCGCGAGGTTATTTGGTGCCCTAGGCCAGTGCTTCCCAACCTTTTTCATGCCGCGGACTCCTAAATCTGAAAACAATAATCTGTGGACCCCTGATTTTTTTTTATTTCACATGTTCATATTTTATCACAAAGAATATTGAAAGAATGAAAATTTTCACGGACCCCAGGTTGGGCAGCACTGCCCTCGGCAACGGTTATTGGCGCGCCTTCTTTTAAACAAATGGTCACATTTTTTTTCGAAGTAATGAAAAAAAGAAATTCAGGATCATTTAAAATATGTTTTTAATATAGCATATGGTCTTCTAATGAAGGTATCTCATCAAACGTTTTTATATGTGAACTGTTTGCTACTCAGTCGCTCAACATATAAAATACGATACATAATAACAACAAACAACAAAATAAAATTAAAATAATTTTAATAGTCATTTCATGCGCCCTAGGCGGTTGCCTATTTCGCCTGCATGGTGGTGCCGGCCCTGCGAGTAGTACACTTAATATATTAAGTATTTCGAATTTTAATATTTAATATTATTACTACAACAACGTTATGATTTTTTGTGGTATAATTTAATGCAAAAGCTTAGCTTAGCTCAAAAATCTATAATATATGATAGCCAATAAGATTTGTTAATATTTCACTGTTATTGCTTTTGTTAAAAATATGCGTAGCAATAAATAAATAATGATAGATAAAGCGATAATCCTTTATAAGTCAATCTATAAAAGCCTATACGTTCATATATATTCTACAAGTCTATCCCCTTTTAGACACCCCTTCAAGATGGGGATGGTCCGTTTGGTTTCAAAGAACAAGCTCATAGAAGTATTTTTATCCCTTTCAAAGGAAGAAATAGTATGACTCTCTAAATATTCAATATTATTAAAATATTATTTCACAAATTAATTTTGTGCTTTGATTTTCTTAATTTTTTTCATTTAAAGATACTTAATTGTGATTTTTATATTATCGTGTAAACAAAGCTGCAATTACTGTAGCAATGATTTTAAATGTGATCTTTTATCCAATACTGTACTTTTGAAACATTGATATTGAACATACCAAATTATATTTTAAATCAATTATTCATTTTTTTGTACTAAATCCAATTTTTTTATAATGCTTGCAATGATCGAAAGCAGTAACGAGTTATCTGATATCTAAAGCAGAACTGTTCCATACATCATGTATGGAAAAGTTCTGATTTTGGTACCAAACGACTCAAACCATCTTTATTAAAATGTGAAATTAGTACCAAAAATGATGAAATTTATTTTATGTAGCTTTAATATAATTTCATTATTTGAAAAAGTAATCACGTGAATTGCTGAATATAAAAATTAAATAACATTCTATTTTTGACGTTTTTCTACTTAATCGGGTCGCAAAAAAAACATTTTTATGATATTTAAAAAGCGAAATTCACTGCTAATTTTTTTCGTTTTTAATTTTTCGTATTAAACAACAAACGAGTTAATAAAATGAAAGCGCCCATTAGAAGGTCCTGAATAAGTATATAGGTTTAAGATTAAAACATAACGAGACGCTGAATTAGCAATTTTCTTTTGGACTTTCTAAAAAAGGTTTTCATTAAAAACTTCAAAGGTTAATTAATTATATCTTAAATGCGCGCCACTCGCTTTTATTATAAGCCTAACGATTTACAGTGCTTCTAAAACGCTTTTCGTGCTTAATTATATTATTATCACAGTGTTAATTATATTATTCCAGCTGTTTTTTTTTAAATAAAGTATACATTGATTTTGCCGCCTGTGTGGTCGAGTGGTCAACGTTGTTGGCTTTGACTACGGAGGGCCCTGGTTCAAATTCCAGTACGGACAGTTTTATAAATTGATTTTTCAATCGATGTATGAATTTCTATTCAAAGGCATGGATGTATGTGATGTCTTGAATTCTCCCCTCTCACCCATCCTATCCTATAAACGGGGCGTATCGAGAGCGATTAGCTTACTACTAATCCTGTCCTCTATCCTTCTATCCCTACTCTCTTTGGAAAGAGAGAGGTTGAGCAACTGAATAACAAGCAGTTCTCATAGAAACACTTTTGTTGAAATAAACTCCATTAGGAGTCCATATGCTCCACATTGGGAGCGGACATGGTTTAAAAAAATACATTGAAAAACTAGGCAAAACCGCCATCTTATATATAAAATTGAATGAATGTTTGTTCGTACTTTATGCGTTGCCACACCGCTTATCCGATCGCAATAAAACTTTGACAAACTTTTTGCTTGCACGTCCGGAAAGATTATAGGCATAGTAAAATTAACATACAGTAGGTCTTATATATAGAAATCAATGTTTGTATGTCTGCCACACAGTTCATTTTGACAACGTATGCACTTGCGCAAAGATTATAGTACAATTAACTTACTTAGTAGGTGACGCGTGTGTCGTACCATAGACAATTGGCAGCAAACGTCAAACAGACAAAAAAACATGCACTTTAATAAACACAATTGAAACACAAACTCTTTCTTTTATTGCGTGGCATTGCAACGCTTGCCGAAAACCGACTAGTGGTTTAATAAAATTATGTTTAACTTTTCCGGTTCTAAGCTCAAGAAATGCGACCGCAATACCCACATTTTCTTAAATATCTATTTTAATATGGGTGATACAATGTTTATAATTAAGGTTTTCTTATATCATAGTTTTTGGACCTTTTGTAGTTTATATAAATACGTGATAACGCGATAAGCGATCGTTCGTAAGATAGCTGGTTAACTCGTCAGTTGCAATTTCATATGTGTGCTGGGATGAAGTCTTTTTACGTGCAACTTAAAATATGATTATTTGTTAAAAAATCACGATTTTTTACTAAAAAAATATATGAGGAATGATGCAGAAATATATTTTAAAGCTTTTAGACTATTTTTTTTTTGAAATTTATAAGAATAAGGCCAATAATGAGGAAACCACTGGGGTCCCTAAACGACCCCCATGGGATGAGAAGTATATTTCTAGTTTCCGAGCCGCGAGAGTTAACAAACAGACACTGACCACAATAAATTGTCATTGTTCTAGCAGAAGTTTGTAACTAACAGGTTGATAGTTATGAGTAAACAGCAAATGAAAAATTCAGCTTTTAGTATAAAACTTCTAGCATCGATGTTTTGTTACGTAGATAATAGCAATGCTAATATAGATGCAAATAAAAGTAGACAGAGAAAATTTTCTGCCTTTAAACCGACACTAATAATAATTGAATTTTCAAATATACGATTTTTGGCAAACTGGTATATTAAATGCACCAATTGAGTTATTCTAGAGTCTAGACAAAAAGTTCATATCAAAGAATCTCTCTGTATACAAAACTAATTTTTGACAATTAGAATCATTCAAACTATGTACATTCTTGCAGATTTTATCACTAACGACCCGGGTTTCACCTCTTGGAATCTTCAGGCGTTCAAGTGCACGGATAAACTTGAACTGACGCTTATTAAATAAATGTTTCGTATATATATAATAAATAAATGTATCATTGAGCTTAAAGCCATTGCTGCCGAAAAGGATAAGCTCATGGGAATGCCCACAGATTTGAGTAGTAAGTAATTTCAAGAATTACATTTATTTGTTTATCGGCAAAGGTTTAATGATTATATTTATATAGGGTATAGAAGTGGAGATCCCGGAAGGTTTATTATTTCATTTTAAATCGGAAGACTATGCAATTGTGCTCTATTTATTTCCAAAATTTCCTGGAAAAAGAGTTTATGACTGTCCGTATTTTAGTGTAACATTTTTATCCCTTGTTCCTGATTGAACACGTGTCCTTTCGAAATTAAGTGGTTAGCAAAAGTAGACGTGTCTTTTTTCAATCTAAAGGCTGCCATATGTTCGGGTTGTTAGTGACAAAATCTGTGAGAATGTACATAGTTTGAACGATTCAAATTTAATATTGAAATTCCACCAAGCACCTTCAGTCGAAATCTTAAATAATTTTTGACAGTTTTTTTAATTACCAACTTCTGCCATAATGGTGACGAAATTCTAAATAAATAACAGATATTATGTTTTTCTTAAGAGACTTTATAATGTGATATTTAAAAAATATTTTGTTCGAACAGGCCAGGTATGTGTAGTTGGTTAAGTATTGATAGAAAATGTACGCTTGCTAGAAAATATCACTTATGTTTTCCGTCAAATAACACTGCACATTTTTTTTAAATCAAAGATAACATTTTAGATTGTGTGATTTTCTCGGAAAGCTTCCGTTTTTTGTGTCTACTAAATATTCATATTATTATTTTAATTTTAAATAGACAACTTCAGTATGGCAATTTCTTAAAGATTTTTTGTTTAATTTTTTCATCAGTATTTTCATTCTAGTATTGAAAGTTGAAATAGTGGTACTTTCAATATTACGAAATTACTAAACTAAATTGTCCGCATAGTTCTCAAAATAGTTTTATTAATCTAATAAGTCGGTTAAATATTTGTAGCACAAGCAAAAAAAAATTAATCAGTTAAAAAATAAAATTGATCATGTAATTTATTAAATGAAAAAATACTTTGACATTTATTGGAAACATTGCAAAAAATGGTATTCAAGTCGTTTGACGGTCTTGAAGCAGTCGGCTATAGCGCCATTGGGGGTATTTTAAAAGCGGCAAAAAAACAATGTTAGGAAAAACACTTTTACTCTAATTATTCATCTCATTTAACCGAGAAAAACGTTTTTCTCTAAGTTATACTTGTATGTCACGGATTCTCAATTTTATTGTTTCAGCATTTACATAACCTTCAATATTTGATCTAATAATTTAACAGTTAGGAAAATTGTATTTTTCATCAAACCTCAATGTGTAAACATATATTTTTTAGATTTTTTTAAAACATGATTGAAAATACAGTAAACTTGAATGAAACTTTCAATGACCAGTATTAATCTGTCTTACAAAGGAAAAAAATATAAAACAATTTATACACGCGTCGCTTACTTCTGTGTAAAATGAACCTTATATAATTCGACAATTTTTTTTTAATGTGGATTTTTATGTGAATGTGAAATAAAGGAAAATCGTTTTACTTTTAACTGCGTGATTGAAAGTAAATACTAAATATTTAAAAAGTTTAAGTAACTAAACTTAAATATTTTATAACTACACTTTATACACTCAAATATTTTATTACTACAATGCATTACGCTGCAAATATTGCTTTTAAATATAATTTTTGTAAATCCATCAATTTTCTGCAATGATTTCAAATTTCAAATCAAATCACAGCCACTGAAACGTGAAATATTTTTAAAAACCCGCCCGTTAATCACTTCTCTATGTTTTGTTATTGGTATATTATTTATTGGGTTTTTGATAAATGAAAATTGACAGAAAACATTAAATATATGAAATATTTTTAAAAACATTTTGTTTGAGAAATCCTGTATAAGGTTGTAGGGCGAGAAGAAATTAGGCTCTAATGTAATAATGTGAAAAGTCGTCGTGAATAGACGCAAATTGGAGGGAAAATCCAAAGGCTTCGCAACAAGGCTGCCTCCAATTCAAATAATTAATTATTTATTACTCACTCACTCTTGTTACAAAATTGTTTCAATTATTATTACTCGAGTACCTAGAATATTTAAATTACGTTTACGTAAACATGTACTTTAATAAAGGCTCATTATTTCATTATTAAAGAAACGTAATTAGTATTTTTTTTTAAATATATTTAATGTAAGCTTTTATAATTCTTTGAATCAGCTGGTGTTAGTGACAGAAGGTTTAGCCGTATAAGCTATATCGATCACATTAGTATTAATCGTATTAAATAATTGTGAAATTATTACAAAAGAAGGTTTTATTTTCCGTTAACCAATAATAACTTTCCACCAAGTAAACACCTTAAAAGTTGAATCGTATAATTGATAACAATATGCTTAATCGACTTAGAAGAATTAATAATTTTAGGCGAAAACATCAAATTGTGTATGTTTTGACATATTTTAAAAGAAAAGACAAAATTATAAATATTTTTTTTACATATTATATCTCCGTTACAAAACTTTTTTTTTCAATTTCCGTTCCCAATGTTGAGCATATGGCCTCCACATGGAAGTATTTTAACAGAAGTTTTTAACGAGACCTGTTTGTTACTCAGTCGCTTAACCTTTTTGACATGACTAGCTGTTACCTAATCGGTAACGCTACTCCCAGCTAATAAAGGATCAGAAGGGTGGGAAGAGGTTATTTCAGACATCACAAACAAACATGCCTTTTAACAGTAATAAACCGATAAAATGCTGTTCGTACTGGTACCCAAAACCCGTGAAATTTGACACGGAAACCATCAACGCTAACCGCTGCACCACAGACTCGACAATTATTATATCGTTTGTGCAATTATTTGAATTTATATACCTGCTTATCAAATTTAAATAAACAACTTATATAAATATCATATTACTATTTAAAAATGTTGATACGCCATACATTTGTAATATTTTAAAATATTCGCTGCTGTTTCAAATTTATTATTGACATAGAAGCATATAAAGTTTTTTAACACAGTTTTAAAATCTATTTCTAAGTCACTTTTCCCTCATACTCACATAATATAATGCCTAGAATTCCCAAGAATTTCCCCGTACGCTGTCAAAGGGCATTTGACGAAAAGTATCAAATTTTGTAGGAAATTTCCGATCAAAAGAAGTGGGAAAATTGGCAAGACCAATAGTAATTTTCCGGTCTGCGCCTCTGTCAAAGACCAACAAATTTATATAAACAGCTTAAAGGCAGACACCTTACGCTCATACAGTGTAAAATTGAAAATTTACAGCAAGGAAAATTAATCGAGTTATCGACATAGTATTATTCTATCAGTGCTCTTTAGGAAAACTTTGTGCTTAAATAAAGATTAATATATTAAATTAAAATTGATTACGTTGTAATTTTGCCAATAAAAAATAAATTTACTCAAAGTTACCGCTGAATCAATCAACAACAGTTAACAATTATTATCCACGTGTGAAAGTAAATTTACTTTCAATAAAGTGTTTCAAAAAATGGCAATGATTTTCAATTAAAAAAGTTAATGGCAATACGTGACGGCTCTTTCTTCTGTTCAAAAATGGCTTTTATTTATTTCATTTGCAACTTAAAAAAATAGCAGTCTGTGTCTTTAATTATTTTAAAAGTCGGTGAATATTAAACAGAGTAGAAAGTAACTACAAAAAGTTCTTCTTATTTCAAACCCAAATGTTTAATAATATTTTGTAAATAAATATTTTTTTAACTGGCCGCTTGTGATTGTGTATTCAAAAAAATTCAAATAACTTTTTATATAGCAGCAGTGGATTTTTTCTACAATGTTTTCTGAGGTCGGAAATCTATATATTTAGCAGATTTTTCGTAATGCTGTATATTGATACTAAGCCAAATTTAATTTTACAGGAACAATAAAACATAATAATTCCGTTGTTCGAAAGTAATCCAATCAATTTTAATTTGGGAGAGATGTCACTTTACTTGTAGAACAAATCTGACGTCATCCGATTAAGGAAGACATTTTTATAAAAGGATTCTGTCTTGTTAAGCAGGATGAAAAAGAAATTCAAAGACAATTATTTTAAAAGCCTGCAAATATAATACAAACTTTCATTGCAAATAAGAAATACAAAAAAGTCAGAGATTCCACGCTCATTTGGAACTTTAATATTTTTTAATTTTGTTTTATACCATCAAAAATTATTATTTTGCAGTAACTTAAAAAATGAAAAAAAAACACTCTTCATACTTAATATAAAAATGAGATTAATTTTAGATTGGATTTTAAACTGAATACAAGTTTCAGTTGAAATGTAAGATGAAATATAAAGTAATAAATGTCTGAGCATTCCTTTTTAGGGCAGCATAGAGTTGTGGAAGGCGGCCATTAAACGTTGGTTGCATATACATAACTGGTGGTGGTGGGAAACCAACTTGAATCCCTAGATTACAGGGTTGAAATATTGTGAATCCGGAAATCACAAGATCATAAATAGTGTCCGGGATTGAATGTCTTGGTCTAAATATCTAATAATTTAGATTTTTTAATTACAATACTCCATTAACCATCGGCCGTGAATTAGTTTTTAAAATAAATTTATACCACATTATTGTTTTAAAAAAATACGTAAGTTTTAGGTACGTATTTGAAAAGTTTTATAAATATTATTTCTATTATGATTGACACATTCTAAGAGCCGTCATTATGTCACTACAAAGACTCAAGAGGTTAAGTAAGCTAGCTATCCGTGTGTTTCAAATAAGTAGCGGGAATACTATTCTTATCTAAGCAATCGCATGCTTGTTTTGAATAAATCAGTATTGTAATGACGTTTTGGAATAGCACCAAGCAATACAATTTATATTTATGTATTTAAATTAGTAAAAAATTACGTCGTTTTAAAAATACCAATCGATTTAAAATGTATTTATCGTTCTGCGACACGCTTTGATAATATTATCATTAGGCGTGCGATATAATCATGTCGTGAAACATGACAATATTAAATTTATTAGAGTAAATATCCATGTCGATGTAATTTAAATAATTCAAAAAGGGTTCGCGTACTTTGCAGACGTAATTACGAAAATTTTATAATGTACATTAAATCAATAAACTGCAAAGTTATCATGGAATCATTTCATTGTTTTTATTTTAAGTGTATCTTTCTATTAAAAACATAAAATTCGTTTGTACTACAACTTTTATTTAAAAATATCATATATCAATAATTAATTTATTTCTCAAATATTAAAAAAAAAATATGTATAAAATTCTGCATATATTTTACCAAGGGATAACAACGTCTCGAGCTTTTAAGACTTTTAAACTTTTGCTTAAAGATGAATCTTTGTTACTCTTTCTTTCTCAAAAGCATGTTGATTATGTATATATGTGAATGATGGTAGAAATATAAGATTGTTATCCTTTATTTGCCATCTTTTCAAGTGTGATGAAAATTATAAAAAAAAGAACAATTATTGTAGACTTTGATTAAAAATAAACTCAAAACCTCTGTATAGCTTTATTTAGATGCAGAAAAAAAGAAATGTGAACGTCAATACATCGATTTTTAGATATTATGCAAGATCTACTAGGAATAATAGTTGAAATATGAAATTTCAGGTAAAATTTAAAGTCAATTTTGATTACTTTGTAACTCCACTCTTTTTGTGTTACTGATTGCGATATGTGTTTCTTCTTTTTAAAAATTATTATAAGATAACATCGCAAGAATAAATAACAGTATTTTTTTATTCGTAAACATTGCGATGTCCTGTTTGATGATGCTTCTTAAAGATGCAAAACAACGAATAGTGATTTCAAATTTGCGTAGGTATTTGAAGCGTAAAATTAAGCATTTTAAAATTATTATATTTAATTCGGTTGCCTCTTTTGTGTCTAATATATAATAATTTTACTTGTTTTTTTAGTTTTTGGTCAATAAATATATAATTTATTACTTAATCATTTTGGTATTGTATCTGATTTTGAAATTCAAACTCATATTATAATTGAAAAAATGTACAAAAAACTAACACGTAAAGCTAAAAACCAGGCAAGTCATATATCATTTACTGTCAATAGTTTTAACTGATAATTAAGGTCAGGAGATTATTTATTACTTCCTATAATCAGAGTATATTTGACTAAACAAGAATCAAACGTATTACGGATTTGATGAATAATTGAATTGTTTTGAGTGCATTTGTAAATAGATTGCGTGATGACCCTTCGCATTCGGTCTGTGCACATAAACCCCCCCATGCGTTAATGTGCGTTTAATTGGAAAGGGGAAGCGCGACATGAGTTTTAGCTAAGGGCAATATGGCATAAAATTTATTATATTGTTGTTATAAATGCAATGAAATATAAAAATGTATTCGCTTGAAGGGTTAAAATATTGACTTTATCATACTTGAATCATTGTAAGCTCGACAATGAAAGAATAAAGTTATGAATTGAATATGTTTTAAAAAATAATATTATTTCCCTCTCCTGTCTTTTTTTGTTTTACTCATACATTATAAATGAACAAAAGTTCTTTTTAAATTACGTCAAAGTGAAATATTGATTTTTTTTTCACAAAACCAACTATCACGTATTTGTTAAAATAGTGATACATATATACGTTATAAATAAATCCATCACTAGTTGATAAAAAGACTCTTATTTCTGTCATGCACTTTACTAATTAATATAACACTATTTTTTATTAATTCTACATTTATTTAAAATAATCCTAACCGGTTTCGCCTATTACGAGCATTTTCGACTGATATTGTTGACTGACTCAGTTCAGATGTTCAATTAATTAAGAAATAGCACAATATTCTTTTGTACTTAATTTAAACAATATTTTTTTAAGATCAGGACCGGTTTCGCTAATGGCGAGCTTTGTCAACTGACAAAAAATAAAATTTAACAGTACTATTTAAACAAAAACCAATTTAAATGAAAAGGTGGACAATTGACATTCAAAAGAATTTACAAATTACAGTAGAAGTGACTTTATAATTACACTAATTAAAATAACTTAACACCTCTAACATGTAATTGAACAATCATTGAGTTTTATTTTCAACATACATTTTTGTGACATCATTTCTCATAGAGTTGAAGTGAAATCACTTTTCAAAATCTGATCGAATCTATGTCTAGTGATTTAAAAATTTAATACATATCTGACTCATTCAAAATTAATTATTGACAGTAATGCAAAGTTTACATTTTATTTATTATAAATATGATTCTGTCATAATTTCGTTCATATAATTAACTGCGTTAAGTAACAGATCTCAAGGACTCTAAAATCACACAAATTAAAATGTTTAACATGTTAGAGGTCACACAACTATCCTTTTAGAAACAAACTAAAAAAATGATAATTTTGTTTCTAGCGCTTCTAAAACAGAGAAAAGCTTCTCGATGTTATTAAAACCAAGCTTAGTCAAAAAAAAGCATTAAATAAAATTAATTGAATTAGTTTCCACGTTCTAATTTACTCTATTTTCACCAGCACGTACTGGATTGACTCATGTTTGTGGAGTTTGTTTAAATAGATACAACTTGATTAAACTTATCATTACACTTGCCGACAACGTCTCCTATTATATCTGAGCACCGAGGGGTCGCGTGACTACGGCGTAGATAGACGCGTCGTAGTGGCGTAGACTTGTCACCGCCGGCTGTAATAAATTTATCTGCTCTACGACAGTTGGCGATGATCGTAGCTTTTCCAATAAAAGCTTCCATCTATTATAAATCACCGAGCGGGGAATTTTTATTTTTGTGCTCATTTTATTTGATCCATGCACGAAGGTATTCCGGGTATTAAGAAAGTATCGCGATGGTAGGGTAGTTTTGAATTTTTGAATAAATCAACTAAAATAGTAACATGATGGTTATAAAGCAAAATAAAAGGCTAGAAAAATCTTACTACTGGTTGATAAATACAGCTGTGTAAATGGGTAGACAGATTCACGTCAATTATGAATATTTAAAAAAATAAACTTATCAGTAATGTTGCTATTCTGCGGTGTGTGGTTTAGGACTCTATGATTTATTTGAACATAAAAAAAGAATATTGGTAACTGTAATTGTGGGGTCTTAATGCAAAACGTACTATTTACAAAATGAGTGATATTGAGTTAGGTATGCAGATAGGGTAATTCAAGTCTGAGGAATCGACTGATCCTATTAGTTTTAATTTAAAATGTTTATAAGAATGTCGTCTTCAAATTGGAAACCATATTTTTATGCAAATGTTATTTTGTTTGTGTTATTTGTTATAGAAAAGTTTCAACTGAAAAGTTTGAGTTTTGCATTATAACCCCACAATTATTACGCCCTGTTTTCTGCATCCCTTCGTAATTGCAATAAAGAATAAAGATCAAGAAGGGATTGATTGACTATCAGTAGCTTTCTTTTAACTTGTTTTCAAACTGTACTAGCAAAAATTAGTATGTATCACAATTGACAAAAAAATGATTAAAAAGATATACAGTATTTTTTGACACTGGTTATTATTATGATGCTAATTCAAAGTTGATTCGCTTTGGCTATTAATTTCTTACATTATTTGTGTCAAATTGGCACCAAATCATCAATGTAGTATAAAATATTGAGGCCAAATGCTTTATCGTAAGTGCTCAAATTTTTTATGTGCTATTTACTCAGAACTATCAACTTATTACTTACCAAATTCTGCTTGTATGGTGACGATATGACGCTACTGAGCATCTGTGGTCTTGTATATAAGTATAATTTTAGCATTTATATTGTCGAAGATTCAAAATCAAGCAATTTTATTATATATAATTAAAAATTAGATATCAGGGGATTTAAAAAATAAAAATATATCTTGCTTTGGTTGTATTAACTGTATGGTTCAATATTTATCTAATTATTATTTAGAATTATTGAAAAATAAACTCCTATTTTATATTTTCATATAACTGCTAAAACAGAAACTGTTTGGTGAATTACCAATAATACCAAATAGTTTTTACTTCATCTTTAGCAGTTAAAATAACTATAAAAACAGTTACTTAACACATTTTTTATCCTAATTTGTAACAAAAAACCACAAGTAAACTCATTTCCAACCGAATTTCCTTTGTGTGACAGAGATGAATTTATGAAGAAAACTTACGCCTTCATCTATTTTAACCTTTGACTATGAACATATTGTATTTCAAACACCTCGGGTTTGTTGATTTTTTCATATATTCAAATATAAATAACAAATAATTCAATAAATTATGGGCATGACTGTATTAAAATATGACATTTGTTTCTAAAGAATATTATCAGTCCAACAGAAACTCTCTTTCAGTGTCAATATTAAAATCGATTTGTATTTCCTTGATCAGTTTTCTTATATAAACAAACGATCCTTACTCACGTATTTCAAATACCGATGCTTTCCATTTGATAAAATTTACATGTCTTTTTACGCTGACGGCACTATAAATTTTCTATGTATCTTTTATGATTTTCCGTACTGGATTACCGCCAAACACCCACCAAAACTGTGAAAGAGAAATGAATAAAAACAGTGATCGACATAACTTCTGCTAGATTATTTAAATAAGTTTGACTCTAATATATTAAATAAATATGATATTTTTTTTTAAGTAAAGCAATGAGAGTATTAATTTTTGTTTTAAGAATGCATTCTTAATTATTTTCCATTTATCCAATCGTTAAAACAAAACGTCAAAAAAGGGATAAGCTAACCACTAGTTTTATCTCAGCGCTATTCTTATATCCCTAATCTTTCCGGAAATTAAAAGTCAAGTTACTGCGTAACAATCAATTTTCTTTGAACAAGAGCTTCTTAGATGAGGTTTTATTAAGTAAGACATGGAACACATTTAAAACAAAGACGAATACAACAATTAAATTTGATAATTGATATTTTACAATAAATATCTATGTAGAATATTCTACAAGTGGAAAAAGCAAATTCTTTCATACAATTTGAAAATCGTGACCTGTCTATTTAAATACTTACCCGCCTCACGAATAACGTCCATTTTTTTATTTTATTTTCCAACCTCCATGTGACAAAACGGAACACGAAATATAAGCTGAAAGTGTTGGGTTTTGAGTAATATCACTTTATGAAAGTTTTAACAACAAAAACATGTTGAAATGATATCAAACTTTTCACGTGACTAGACTAGATTTTTCACTTCGCGAATTATATTTCAAATTTAATAAAAAAAATGTGCTTCTAACTTTTTGTCGCTTTGTTATGCAGACAGTTTTCATTAATAACAAAATTGTAGGACACATAACAAAAAAAAAATTGTGTTCTTTTAATATTTGAACGACTTAATTTTTTTATGATTTTATATTATATTTGGATATTATTAATTATCCATCATTATTCGAAATGAAATATTGTAAAAGTTGTGATGAAAAATCAGGCTGCTTATTTTATATGACAGTAATTTTATAAAACTTTCTATAGATATTAATTTTAAAAAACATATTTGGCCTTAAAGCTAATACCAGTAGGTTATTGTTAAAAGAAAAAGGTCTAGAGGTTTACTAATCTCTTGGTACGCCCCTGTATTCAAGGTAAAAGGAAATTTTTAGACATCACAAACATGATTGAAAAAAAAGGTTGGGTCTAAAGCGAAGCGGTTAACGTTATTTGCTTTAGTGACGGTTCTATCATTAAATCTAATAATTTTATTTTTATCTCAAATTTAGCTTTAAATGATTTTCTAGAGATAGATGCCGATATTCTATTGCAATCTAGCTTATTTTATTTACTTGTTTCTTTAACGTATTTTGAATATTTTTTTCAGTAAATGGTGTGAGATTTTTTTAATAATTTAAATTGATTGCATATTGAACGTTTCAGTCTTCTTTTTCAAAAAGGCAACACACGTATAAAAAAATTCAACATAATCAATGGAATAGTAGTCATCAAATTATTTTTATATTAAAAATAAATTTCTATAAAGCACCCTGCGAAGCGGTGAAAAAAAGTAATTATTGTTAATCTCGCTATGTAACGAAATAAATAATATTTGGATATATTTGACCATGAGTGTTTTTAATAAATACTCGAAATATAAATTAAATTAAAATGCATATTTTATAAAAATCCAATCGTTACTGTGAAGCTAATGGGCTGCTTTTCATCATTCTTTATAACATAAACTGTAACCTATTTATTTTCCGTGCATTAATTATAATTACCCACAACCTTATTTTCTGAATACATAATCAACACCACATCTCATTAAATCTAACGTCCCTCAATATAATTATTTTTTACGGCCTTAACTTACCCTTATTCGAATCTAAGGCTTTTTAATGACCTGAATAGTTTTTATATGTGTAAAACACTTCACGAATTATGCCGAGTGAAGTGCAGTGAAACGAATAAAATATTGCCCGCGGTAAATTGCATACGGTTTTTGTCATGTCAATATAATTTTAAATTCAAATAAAATCTTTTGATATATTCAACAACACATTGGTATATGTGATTATAACTTTGTTTTTGCTACTTTATCTATAGTTTGGGGAAACTTTTCAATCTAATCGGTTACATTTAAGTACTCTGGAAACAATGAGAGTGGTCTCCATTACACATATTATCTGATATGCAAAGCTGATAACATCGTATAAAGTTGGATGTTTTTTAAATAAACAACATGCACATTTTTAAATAATTTAAATCGAGCAGTCCTGTATAGCAAACACAACATTTATTAAACATATTTCACATAACAATGTATGGAACGGCATGATAATACTATTAATAAGGTCAAATCTATAAAAGAAAAAATACACTTTAATTGACAAATCAACATTTTAGGGTAATAAAAACAACCGCCTTTGTTTCCCTTGGCCTTATGGTTTTTCTCTTGTTTATGACCTTAAGCCCTTCTTAAGGCGGAAAAATACTGCCGACACACGACGCCACGTAAGCGTGTTGGATGAGATCATAGCTACATATTTGCCATTGTATTGTATGGAACAGTAACGCACTGCCAACACCCAACGTGACGCGACAGTACTGCGTTCCTGTTCCATACAGTACAATGGCAATTATGTAGCTATGATCTCATCCAACACGCTTACGTGGCGTCGGGTGCCGGCAGAATGTTTCCACCTTTATTTAAACTTACAAAAGAGGCAATTTAGTTGGTTTTTTTAATGATTATTATATAAAACATTTATATGCCAAAAAGTAAACTTTAATGCACTTAATTGATTATTTAAATTCATATATAACGAAAGAATAATTAAATTAATCACCGTAGCTATTTAACCTTCAATTACTCACACATTCAAATTAATTTAGTTATTTGTTTTTGACTTTTTGATGCCATTTCATAAGAGCCGTGAAAATGGTAATGGATGGGGAATAATCATTATTTAATAAAATTCCATAAACTATTTAATAGATCCACTAATGCACTTGCGTCTCTGATGTTAGCGATCATCTCGAAAACACCATTTTTTGAGTTTTTTTATTTATCATTTTGTATATCAGTCTAATGTTAATCGATTTTGCGGTTACCATTTTTGTTTTGTTTGGCATGTAAAAATCTAGTACAAACGTGAATAAAAAACCAAAAGGACACTGAGAACGAAATTCTTTTCTGCACACGTTTCGTTGGCATACAATATTCCATTCATTTGGATAATTTAAACTTGTCATTAATTGTTTTCTTTTATGTGAAACAATGTGAACATATTTTTTCGTAACCTTTTTATTCTTTTCGTGTATGAAAAAACAATATGGAAGGATTATACCCCCTTATCATAACGCAAAAATCGTTAATTTCTTTTAGTGGTCTTTAACGATATAAAGATACGAATATTTATTATACAACATTATGTGATTTACTAAATCACCATTATTATGGAAAATAAATTGTTATTCATTACATAATATTTATAGTTTTCAAGCAAAGTATTATATTAATGTATTTAATATTTATTATAAAGAAAATATATGGATATTATTATAACAGCTAGTCAGACACAAATATTTTTCAGTTTACAAAATATTAATTTACATTAAAATAAACTGTAAGTATCTACGATTAAAAAGTGGGAATGTTACAAAAATCTATGAGAGGTTTCCACAGTTCATGAACTGAGAACACTGTTTGATTGAATCATTCCCCAGGCAACCTTTATTAAAGCAATACTCAATGTAATCTACAAAAGATTTTTAAAAAAATTGCCTTTTTGAAGACAAACAAATACTGCAGTGTTTTAAAGATTTTTATTCATTAAAATAGTAAACACATGAAAAACAATGAATCATAAATATGTTCTTTATAGGTTTATTTTTCAAATTAGGAAAACTTTTTCAGCTACAGCCAATTTGAACGCTGATGGCTTATTTCTACTCAGTTTGGTTTGCCATTTCACTGTAAATAAAATTACGCCAAAAATGATGTCGGCTCAAACGTTACAGTCAATGAAGAGCGTAAACGATAGGCTGATAAAATGTTTTAAGATTTCGACTGAAGGTGCTTGGTGGAATTTCAATATTAAATTTGAATCGTTCAAACTATGTACATTCTCACAAATTTTGTCACTAACAGTTAGTGACAAAATTTGTGAGAATGTACATAGTTTGAACGATTCAAATTTGATAAAATGTTGTATATTTGGAAAACACGTTATATATGTACTAATGTTAATTAGAAACATTAATGACCACAAATATGCGATTATAATTAAAATATACACCCAAAGTAAAGAAATAATTATTTTTTTAAATTAAATATAATTAGCTTATTTTAAATTAAATTTAAAATATTTAATATGTTTGTCATATAGAAACAAGAGCATATCAAAAATAAATAACGACATTGAATGTAAATAATAATTTAATCATTAGTTTTGTGGACAAAATTAACTTTATGATATTTAATTTCCCCACTGCGTGTGATTGTATAGGATTTCATGAATTTGAATGATTATACTTTCGGAATCAAATAAAAAATTCATTATTACATTTTAAATTCTCAGCGGTTGATCTACGAATAAGTTACCTTTAAATGAATGCTTGATTTTTCAAGCCTTAACATTGATTTATTTGACATTTTAAAAGTCAAAGTATCCAAATCGCCTAATGGAAAATCGTCACATTACATTACCACGAAGCCCCTTGATAGGTACCATCAAAATAACAAAATCTATATAATTTAGAAGTCAAGAATACTTAGGGGTTAAATGTAACTTCGGCATATGTCTATCGCGTGATTATTGAACCTAAAAGCACGCTTAAGTGTTTTATACAACCCTCTGTGACATTTCTGTAAACACTGAATTTATCATAACAGTCGCTTATCAGCCTACTCAAAAGCTTCGAGCTTTTTTCTGACAGACGAGGAATATAAACTTGCATTTGAAATGTATATGTTTAAAATTTCAGTAAAATAAGTTTAAAAGAACGGTATGTTTCAAAGGATTACACAAACAGTTGGGATTAATCAATTTATGTTTTCACTTTATTTTAACAATTCAATTCAAATTTAAAGTTTTTGTTTTTACAAAAACAGTTTTTCTAAAATGTCTTTTTGCAATTAGTCACGCATTTTTGATAATATTTTAAAAAGTATTCATTTATTCTGCCGGGTCATATGGCGTAGTGGTAAGCTTTGTTAGCTTCTGTGCCGGATCTTACGGGTTCGAGTCTCGGTACAAACAACATTTTTTCATTCGATTTATCGATTTCTGTTCGAATGCATCCCACCTTTCCAATCCTTCAGTAACTACTGGGCGTGGAGAGAGCGATAAGTTAACCACGAAGTCATGCCATAACCTTATACTTCTATGCTCACTACTCTATTTTGAAAAGAAAAGTTGAGTGACCGAGTAACAAACAAGTCTCGTAGAAAAAAATTGTTGAGATACCTCCATTAAAAGGTCATTAATCCATACGAAGCGGATATGGATTAAAATAAATATTAACATTTATTGATATTGATAAAACATTCAAATCATTTCGCATGCCCTGTCCTATCTTAAAAACAAGCCAAATTATACATTGATTGTCAAAATACTAGTCTCTCTTTTCACATTATCACCAACCATAGTTCATTTACTCCGCTTGTAAAGTGTACATTGGTTATTTAAAATACTAACAAATCAATCCATCCATTATGAAAAGGTTAAAAAAAAAATTCACAATTATTTCTAAATAATATTTGTATAAATAAAGCAACATTAAAGTGAAAATATGATATATCGTCGGTGTGCTGCAACAACTCATAAATTGACTAAAGTGCATATTTTTAATTATTCATTAATTAAAAATGTCACTAATTGCCTTGAAATCAAATTAATTGAGTCACAATTGATTTAATAAATTGTGACTTAAGTATTGTCATTAATTAATTTACAATATTTAATTACGTCACAATTGAACATCAAGCAATAGTATCCGATGGCATACATTTAAAATTATATTGCTGTATTTCATGCACATACTAGAATGTAATACATCATTAACATGTTTATGTCATTATTAAGAAATACACATTACTGAATTATTGCATACAACCGACGATAAATTTAAATAGCATTTTTTAGTTCCAATGAATGATCTTCCAATTCTGCCCACGAGCTTTTTTCAAACCCCCACGCACCAAGGCACATGCTTTCCCCGTTGTAATAATAAAAACGTTAATTTTGTGTGAAACGTCACGAAATCCGAATACGGAATAAAGGGCCCGCGGATAATTCTACACGATCGCGATTAGGCCAAACAAATAAATATTTGGTAAAGGAAATTCCACTGTAGGTACGATTTTATATTATTATTGTATAATGAGGTTAATGAATTAGGCGGAAGTAATAGCTGCTCGTATGTTATCGTTATTTTCATTTACATACATAATTCATTAGCGGGCATGCGCATGAAATTTAACTAAATTAATTAAATATTATTGTTTCGTAGTCATAATTCATTCAATATATTGTTAATATGTGTCTGCTTTGTAAGTCAAGCACATGAATTTCTTAAGCAGCATTTAAAAATTGATAACTTTAATGATATAATATAACTTGATTGCTTAAACTTCCTTTCACTCAAAGGTAGGACATACATTATAAGAAAAATGTGACAGCAGTGTAGATAACGTAATCGTGAGTTGATATCCAGTAATATTCAAACACTTTTAATACAATTAGTTAAGTTTACTATAGCCAAAATTGTGCACTCAAACCAATACGGTTGATTTATTAATTTTCAAAGCCGTTTGACGTGCACAGCACGCCAAAAAAATGTCCATTCATAATAGTAAAAGCTCACCAATTTCAAGCAAATAAAAATCCGATTGAATTTGTTTCAATATAAATCCAAAAAACCGTATATAGAAATGAAAATATAGTTTTTATGGATACTTGTAAAAATTGTATAATTTCCAAATTTGACGCATTTTTAATTCATAACGAATATTTTTTAATGATTTTCTAAGTATTATTGAAAATGGCGAAAAATAATATATTCGATATAAGGATCGGAACTGTATAGAGTTTTAATATAGCTATACTATAAAAAGCAGGTTTTAAATTTTAAATTAAAAGCTTGAAAACCACTGATTACAAAATTATTTGCGCAGACTGTCATAAATTTTATTATTTCAAAATATATATTTTTCATAATTTATTTGTTCATTTGGCTGATGAATGTGCTGCTTTTCAAAATTTATTGTAGACTCGACATTGCGGCTGGAAATTTTGATTTAATGTTTTTTTTACGAATATTTAATTATTTCATTTTAAGTGTGTAGGATTTCAAACAAATATTATTCGGTAGAAATAAAGCTTCAACTTATTGTGTACTTACTTCGATATCCTCTATTTAATACAATCGTTGTGTAAACAAAATATAATATCACTGCTATTTGATTTAAAAAAGCAATTAGATTTTTTTTTTAAATACTGACAAATATTGTTCAATAAATCAATCAATACAAAAATGACAGCAATACTGGTGACAAACAACGGACCCTAATAATAAACTTCATTGAGTGGTTAAAACTTCTCCCTGTTCGACCAACCCTTACTGCCATGATTAACAATTTACCAGATTTTATCGCAAACGTGTGATTGATCCAAATAAGTAATATGATATTTTGAACATATTGAATAACTATTTTCTGATCATAGTATATTTTTATTTGTCATTATTAATTTTTGCAACGTGTTAAAAAATTTATTGTCTTTAAAAATAAAATAAAATCAAATCTGTCTGTACTGGGATTCAAGTCCTCAATCTAAGCCACTCAAAAACAGATCCGATATATCTTCCCGAAACAAAAACAATAACCATAGTTCTAATGAGGCGTGAAGCTTAAATAGCTATGGACCAATTAAGCCCATTCATTAGAGGTAAAGTGGACCAAGTGGTATTTTAGAAGAAAAATGTTAGACGCGTTGTAATATTCTACACCTCGTAAAGTATCGTAAAAGTGAAGTAAACTCAGTTAATTCACATTGCAAAAGTGTTATCTCCGTAAAATAAAAATATGCAATCCACAACAACACCAAAAAAAGATGTAATTGTACTTAAAAGTCCAAGAAAAGAGTTTTACCATTTTACTAGTTGGCTCACTTCATCTCTCGAGGACCCAATTTATGAAATTATTTTGTATCTAAATACTTTGTTACTTACTGATCTTATAAATATAGGTTTTTTTCGAGTAAATACTAATTAAATGATCAAAAAAACGTTCCCGCTGCGCTATGGTATTCGTCCATTTTTTTTTTACCACATTTAATAATGAATGTCACGCCATCTTTTAGTGATCATCAGTAGTTCAGTACAAACAATATAATAGTACAATATACACACACCCTTCCCTTTCCACTTGATATTAAGAGCCATAATAATTAATTCAATTAACTGCTCACGAATGACAAACACGCGCGCCCGCACGCGTCAAGCGGTGGAAACTCAAACTAAAGCGTTTGAATGTGGAACGGAATGAAATATTCAAATCCGACATACGGTTCTACGATACTTAATTATTTAATTAGGCTTTGTTCATTTATTTGCGTTAATTGTTTCAGTGGGCCCAAAGTTATCAATTTAGTGTATTTGAACACATGAATTGTAATTTTTCGAACATGCATGATATTTAACTGAAACATTATGAGTATATATTTAAATTTAATAAACTTTTCATGAAGTTTTTTTAGTGAAATATTATATAATCTCCGCATTTTAAAGGAAATTGACTGTCACTATTCTGATAGAAGTTGGTAAGTTAATTAACGATAATGAATTAAGAATACAAAAAAATTCTTTGATATCAATTTTATTCTTTTGTTTGGTATATATATATATTATGCCAGGTAACGATAAAATTATTTATTTGCATTGACGTTTTTTTATAATTGAATACTATTTTACGAGGTTTAGTAAGTAGCCATTTGTTAATTTTACCATTTCTGTGGTTCATACAGGTGGCTTGTAAAATCATTGAGTACTATTTTTTATCCATATTTGCTCACAATTTGGATCATATGGCCTTCTAATGAGGTATATTAACAGATTTTTTCTACGAGAGCTGTTTGTTGAGCAGTCGCTCAACCTGTCTTTTTCAGTGAGATAGAAAGATAAGTCTAGGACACTACTATTGGTTAACTAATCGCATCAAGTCGTTGTCAAAATTATAAAATATATTTAATTAAATAATTCATAGGTCACCTCACGTTGATTGAATGCTGTAACGTTGTAATGTTCGTGCATCGCCGTGATACAACCAGGCACCAATAGACACGTGAATACTCACTTCTAAATGGAGACTAAAATCAGGGCTGTGAAATAATTATGTCGAATGTAAAATTAATATATAATAAACAATTGTAATTTTTTTATTGTAGTTGGCAAACATCAACTGTCAATAAACAGGTTTATTTATTCTATATATCGACTGTAGTTGAGTAAAAAGAATCATGCAGAACAAATTTTAAAAGAGAGTCGAAAACGTATCGACTGTGGAAAGGAAAAAGGACGTAACCCTCAGGTTTTCTAAAACAGTTTTTTTTCGATAATCACAATGTCAACAATTTGATACACGTTCTATCAAAAGGATAGAAGCTGAAAATGCCGAATTGGTATCTAAATTTAGCTTTTTAGTTTGAAAAAATTGACCTTGTAAAAAGTTAAAACCAAAACAAAATACTGAAATGAAGATTTAACCTAGACAATTTCTTTAATTAATATTAGGTTATGTCAACTAAACACCAGTTAAGAAGTCTCCGTGCACTTCAAGGTTGTGTATAATTCATAATTTGCATATGGCCCAATATCATCAAAACATGTTTTTTGCGCCTCCTGTAAAATTTGATTTGTGTGGGTTACGTCCTTTTTCCTTTCCACAGTCGGTATATAAATATGCTTAAGAAACTTTTTTTAAATACAATTACATTCGTCTTTGGAAAGGAAAAAGGACGTAACCCACAGTTTTTCAAAACAACTTTTTTCGATAATCACAATGTATCCACTTGATACACGTTCTAATAAAAGGATGTAAGCTGCAAATGTTGAATAAGTATCTAAATTTAGCTTTTCAGTTTGAAAAAAGATGGGCCTGTGAAAATTGAAACCAAGAAAAAAGACTAATAAAGTTTTTTCCCGGAAAATTTCTTAAATTAATATTAGATTATGTCAATTAAACTTCAGCTTAAAAGCCTACGTACACTTCAAGGTTGTGTTTATTTCATAATTTGCATATCATCAAAACTCATTTTTTGTGCCTCCTGTAAAATTTTGCTACGTGTGTGTTACGTCCTTTTTCCTTTCCACAGTCGATATGTAATCGTCATTCTCAGTTGGTCATAAGGAAAATGTTTTCTACTATTATATCTTTTTTTAATTATTTGTTAAATTATTTCTTGCCGAATTCGACAACAAGTCGTGTTCACGCCACTGCAAATGTAGGACACAATATAAATAATCGGGGTGGCAAATTACCACCTGAATACGCTACGGTGACATTTCATAGTGCTGTGACAACAACTACAGTCGAAGGGTAGTCACTAGGGTGTATTGAATATTATTTTGACGAAATTGCTTTTTTCCGTAGTTACTCAAGTCTATGGCTAGTATGTTTAATATGGGAAGTTGATTATATGTTGATAGTTTTTCAGGATCAATCTTAATGCCACTGTCAATTATTGGATGAGTGCTGTAGAGCATAGTTTCTCAAACTTTTATGCCTGTGGCTCCATACCCGTACAAATAAGTTTTTTGAGACTCCGGAAAAAAATATTTCGAGATTGATGACTGAGAAAAAAGTTATAAATTAATAGATTCTAAAATAGTTTTCAAATCTTTTGCTCGCCCAGATTTTTTTACGGATATCCCAAAATGAAATAATGTGGGACCCTTCTCTCGCTGGCTAATTTCGAAAACACAGAAATTTACGAATTTCCCGAAATGAAATAATATGGGACATTTTATTTTATCTATCTCTTGCGGTGTTCAAACAACTATTTGATTTTAATAACATGGGTTAGCCGTTGGCCCCCTAAGACTGTGCTGGGGCTTCCGTAAAATTATTTTTTCTCTGTAGCCCCCTTGAAACTTATAACTTTCGATGAGTGAATGAATATATAAAATATATCTACAAATCGAAACATCACTGGCTTTTTTATGTAAAGGTGTAATAGTTGATATCATGGGAAAATGTTTTTTTCCTCACTCCGCCCGATGTGCTGTGATTGAGAGGGCACGTAAATCAGTTTTATTGTGCATTGTAAATCAATGAGACGTGTGTCAAGAAAATTTTATTTTTATGAAATATGGCGACACCACCATCCTGTTCGTGAAATACTCTTCAATATTTTTATTTGAACTAAATATTGAAATCGTGAATATACCACGCCACGTCTTGGTATAAAATATTCTGTTACAAACTGTTTAAAAAAATTAAACATGATTTTTTATATCACCAGTATATTGCGTCGTATAATATTTATATATTACTCTATTTTATATTAAATATTTGAAAGTATTTATTTATTTTGGATCTTCTATTATTTTTGAGCAAAAAAATGTTTTCTTATAGATTATTTTTTAAGCTTGTGTAATGTTTTCTACTTTCTTAGTAAAAATAAAGATTAAGCAACTGAGGTGCAAGCAGTTTTCGTAGAAACATATGTGCTTAACATTGAAAACTATAGTTAAAAAATGGTTATGTAATATTAAATAGTAGACCCTAGTTTTCAGTTTAGTTTTCAGACCCTAGTAGAGTTTATCTCAACAGAAGTTGGTTAACCTATATTTTAAAGCGTATGGATATAAATATGGAACTAAGGCAAGACTAGAGGTCAGTTAACCGCTCTCGCTTTCCCCCGTATTTAGGATCGGATAGCTGGGAGGGAATTCAGACAACTATGCCTTCGAGCATATTTCAAACATCGATAAAAAATCATTATATGAATCTGTTAGTAATGGGATTTGAATCTATGAACAAGAAATTAAGCACTCAAAGATAAATTGTGTTACATGATGATAACTATCATCTCACCAATAAATTTTCTTTTGTTTCAGGTGTGGTTCCAAAACCGTCGCGCAAAATGGAGACGACAGGAAAAAATGGAAGCAGCTCGATTAGGCCTATCAGAATATCACTCAGTCGGTCCTCTTTCTCGTATGGGTGGCGCTCAAGGTCTCCAGCTCCCGGTGGACCCCTGGCTTTCACCGCCTCTTCTATCCGCCTTGCCAGGATTCCTCTCACACCCACAAACGGGATACCCGAGCTACCTGGCGCCGGCTCTTATTGAGCGGTCGCCAAGTCCAAGGATGAACGGGATGAATAATTCGCAGTCAGATCCTCGGACCAGCTCGATTGCCGCTCTGAGGATGAAGGCAAAAGAACACGTGGAGAGTATTAGTAAAGGTCTTCAGATGGTGTAGGTTTTAATAGTGTTCTAAATAAAATATATAAATGTGATGATTTTTTAAATATATTATTGTAAAAAAAACTGTAATTCATTAAGAGCAATTTCAGGTTATGTAAGTCGATATCGTATAGTCAAATATTTTTTTTATGTAACTGGATTATCGTTTTACAAACTGAAACATTTTTTAATATTTTAAATGAATAATAACTAACTTATAATAAAATAACAAAGTATGTAGTTTCAAAAGAATTATAAAATTTATTCAACATCTACTTTGGCACCATACAATCTCTCCAGCTTGTTTTGTAACGTCAAAATAGCTATTTTATTTAACCTATGGAACAAAAAAATGCTGTTTATCCGTTCCTTATAGTAAAATTTCTTTGCGCATGTTAACATGTCCTTTGCGATGAAATGGTTAATTTTATAACCGTTTTTTTTTAACTTATTATCAAATAATAAGAGGTTAAATACACTACCGAAGAAAATAAAAATGTTCTGGCAAACCATACTTAAAAATAAAAAATACTGAAACCAGCAAGATTTATTTAAAAAACGTCTTGCAGTTATTGGAATCAATTCTGAACTATCTACAATATATCTAGCCATAAATCAAAACTGTCTAACTGTACAAGTCAATAATTTGTCTTGAAAACACTTTGACAACAAGAATGTTTAGATATTTTAAAAATATATCTTTATCAACCACTGTTGGTTTCTTAATTAAATTAGAAAATTTGCTTTACTTGCAACTAATTTGGCCATTTTTAGGCATAAATCCTTTGGTAAAAAAACACTTAAAATTATGCAATAGAAACTATGTATTGTCAACTGTTGTTTTGAGCTTTATCAATGAGAAGAAATATTCACTATGTAGTAAATGGAAAAGATGAATGTTGATATAATATTGTTTTAATTCTTGATTGACTTGATAGTAACTTTTGATTAACTTGGTAAAACTTCATAGTAAAAATATTAAAGTACTTAAGTTTACAAATATATGTTAATTTATTTTATATAGTTGATAGCTGTCTCAGCTTATGCTTTCGTCACAATGAAATTCTTCTGATAAAATAGTTCCGATGAAAGAATAAACCGAAGTAGCTATCAACCATTTATATACATATATTTGTAGAATTTAAATACTTTGATTATTAAATTCTACTATAATGTGATCATATTACTTCCAAAATCATTGTTTGTTTTCGTTTACTTGAAAGCGTACGAAATTTATTGTTTTATAACATAGTATTTGTATCACACATTGAAAAATATCATAACAGTTGACATTGTAAAAAACAAATCTCTTTGACAGTTTATTTTAAGCTTTTAGCTTTATTCACAAGGGTTGAAGTCAAATACATAAAATGATGGACACTAAGATTATCGGATCATGATGTCTTGATCTGTTACCAATGGTAGCATAACAATTAAATCATATACTACGGATTTTCAATAAAATCATGACAATTAACCAAGTGTCTTGTATTATGACATTAATTCTGCTGTATTACTTATTTTATTAATCAAAAAAACTTGTCATAGTAAATTGAACGCGTTTGATGTATCAAACGTATTTTCCTTCGTGAATCATTTAAAATAAATGTATTTTTACAGAAGTAAATACTGTTTGAATGAATGGTTATTTGAGAGATGAGATTTGTTTAAAGTATTGTTAAAAGCACACACATTTTACGATGCCTAAATCCTTTTTTCAAAATAATTTTACGAAATAATAAATTATTTAGATTTGCAGAATTTTTATTATATGATCAGTGTTTGTACCTATATTTTATTAAATTAAAATAGTAATCGTTTTAGAATAGTTATGAATATTAACTATATTATAACTAGGCTCAAGAAGAGATTTTAAATTTAATGTAAATATTATACTAAGAGCATATCATTTATAAAGATTAATGAAATTGTAAATAACTAGAAAAGAGTATTATTAATTATCTATTAAATTAAATGTATATGTATGTAAAACTAATTGTAACTATTTATGAAGAAAAAAAATCGTACTGATGTTAATAAGTGTTGAGAAAATAAAGTATGCTCCTATAACTATAATACGATTTGTTTTATTTTATTTTTGCCAACAATTATATCTGAACAGCAACAATAAAGACTATTTGAATAAAATATATCTAATTTTTTTTAAACCATGTCCGCTCCCAATGTGGATCATATGGACTTCTAATGGAGTTTATCTCAACAGAAGTGTAAATATCGAAAATCATTTAAAAAAAATAAATCTTGTTGAATTTATTTATGAAGGAGTTAATATCCCATAAATCTTCTTAGCAAAAATTCAAAAAATAAATTTTAACTAATACTAAACATTTTCAAATTATTTATTTTTATTTTAAAAAGAAGCGAACTAAAAATAATAATATGTTTTAATGCAAGTATTGTTTATGTATTATAAATCATTTTAATTAAATTTACGCTATTTTATAAACTACTCATTTTTTTTCAACCTAAAAAATTCATCTCACACTCTTTGTTCAAACAAACTTTGCTATTTAAAGAATAATATATTTATATTATGGATTAGAAGTAAAAAAGAACCATGTCCGCTCCCAATGTGGAGCATATGGACTCCTAATGGAGTTTATCTCAACAGAAGTGTTTCTACGAGAACTGTTTGTTACTCAGTTGCTCAACCTCTGTTTTTCCAAATAGAGTAGAGATAGAAGGATAGGACTTGGACAGGACTGGTGGTAAGCTAATCGCTCTCGATACGCCCCGTTCATAGGATAGGATGGGTAAGAGGGGGGAATTCAGGACATCACACACATCTAGTCCTTTGAACAGAAATTCATAAATCGATTGAAAAATCAATTTATAAAACTGTTCGTACCGGGATTTGAACCCGTGCCCTCCGTAGACGAAGCCAACAACGCTGACCACTCGACCACACAGGCGGCAAATCTAACTTATATATCTAATTAAGTCATGAATAATAAGCAGTTAATCTGATGGCAGTAATATAATTATGTGCAGTAAACCCCTCTATATCATTCCTTCTATAGAGAATTTTTCTATAGAAGGGGCTATGTGACAGTCCCCCGTATAGCGGTCCCCATTATAGCGTATTTTTTTACAAAACACTAAATTTTCAACGTCAAATAAGAATTTTCATAAATATATTATATTATAAATGCATTTTTTACACACGTGCATTGAAAATATATTTCCCAGTAGCTGTTTGTTCCTTTGCTTTGCTAGACGTATTCTATAAAAATTGGGGCAAATGTTTGATTTTGTTCAATTTGCAAATTACAATTAATAGAGCATAAACTCACATTTTTAAAAGGTGCCTATTCCCCCTACAACGTATTCCCAATCTCTTAACTATAGTGGTGTCGATTTTACTTTAAAAAAAATGAATTAAATGGTCCTTACTCAGGAGCAAGGAAGGTAACCGGCAAGCGCACCGTTTCCGGGGTGAAATTGGAAGGTTTCGTGATCTGGAGAGAACCAAGTTGCACTGTGAATAAAGCAAATATCTAGGGAAAATAGACAAGTATTTCTACTTTAAGCTGACAATAACCACCAAACTTCCCAAGCAGTCAGGAAGTATTGTTAGTAGAGTTTTAACAAATCTTGAGAGTCTAATGGGCGATTTGAGCTGGTTTCAATAGCAATAGGTGATGGATCTCAGCTCGTCTTTGGACCTCTTAGTCTAAAGAAGTATGTCGCAACGTGACATTCTATTGGCAGACATTCTATTGAGCATGTTTGATAAGTTTTGGACATGTCAAAAAGGGATTTGGCATATTTCCTGGTGTAAGGTACACCTAAGTTTATGTCCAACAGCTTGCAGCATAGCTCACAATACTGATACATATATACCTTTTGCAAACTACTATATACTTGGTATTGAAAATATTTTAGCCAGTGCTGATGTTACGCATATGCGCAGCAAATCTTCAGTGACGAATCTTATAGGGCTTAAGGCTGATTTTAATAAGATAATCACATATACATATTTCCATAATTTATTTATTTTACTTTTATGATTAGAATTTTTATAATATACTTGAGACAGGAAAATGGTTGGTGCCAACCATGTCATTTTTAATAGTATTTTGTCAGTTTTTAATGATTAACTTACCTTTTTTTTATATTGTTATTACTAAAAAAAAATCTTAGGTCATAAATGGAAGCCAGTGCAACTGATTTTAAAGCGATGATATAATCACAAATATTCGTGTAAATTCAGACTTTTACCGCAACGTTCTTTTAACGCCATTTTGAACGATGCTTCTTATGTGCAGAAGTATCAAAATTTATGAAAATTAAGTTCATTTAAAAACAATAAATCTCTGACAAATGTCGTGATCACAGTCGTAAGATGAAATATTCAGAAAAAAACACATATAAAATTAAATAACTTAAGCTTCAGATTATGTACATTCACAAAACGACCCAGGTTCACCTTTTGGCATCTTCAGACTTCAAGTGCACAGATGGACTTGAACCGACGCTTAGTAAATAACTGTATCGTGTTTATGTAAGAAATACATTTACTACTAAGTCAAAAACCATTGATGGCCATTAACTGGACTAACATAAAAGCCATTAAAGACATTGACATTTATTTCTAATAAACACTAGATACACATATTTACTAAACGTCAATTCAAGTTAATCCATGCTTTTTAACGCATGAAGATGACGAAAGGCGAAACCCGAGACGATAGTGACAAATGTATATAAATCTAATGATTCAAATTCCACCAGGCACATTCAGTTGAAATCTTAAATAAAGTTTTAGTATTTACTTTACAACAGCGTGTTCCAAGGGGGCCACAAAGATTTATTTTTGTTTAGGTGAGCCACAGCACAGGTTAGGGGGGCCACGGGCAAATTTTCCGAAATCCCAAAATTTCTGTAATTTTAGATTCGAAATTCTTCGAAGAGTTAAAAATGGGAATTCCGCAAATTCCTGGATTTTTGAAATTTGATTTTTTATGGGAAGACAAAACAATGGTATGAGGGGCACAGAACAATAAAGACACTCAAAAGAGACCACGGTCCCAAAAAGATTGAGAAACACTGCTTTACATGATACAAGATAGGTAAATAGACGACAAAGTGTAAAATATTCTATATTTTGAAAAACCTCCCCCACTATTTGCAAAACGTATGAGATAATTAAATAAGTGTCACTTAATGAGAAAGTGATCGCTTTTCGTGTAAGTGGCCGTCTAGTTGTGATTATTCGAGGGGTGAGTTTTTCCGTTCAACCCCTTTTCATTTTCAATTTGACAATAATGAGTTTTCTAGACCAACAAGCGCCTGTTGCGTTAAATTTCCCTCACGCGCTATATTATAATTACATTGTAGATGCGTAGTAAAAAAAATATTGTAAATGAAAAAATATATGAAAAGAATTTTGAATGGCCATATATTCCATTATTTGGCATATATTCCTTAAGAATTCTACCAAATTTGATAGTCGACCTTTTTGCTAGAAATAGTTCGCTTAGAAATCTTTACCAGGAGTTATTGTTAATTTATAATCGTTTAAATACATCTTTAAATGAATGTATTTTATCTTCATCCTTCAAGTAATGGTTAACGATATTTCATTATGATCAGTTCTGTGTATCGCCAAGATGCAAAACCCGCTCTGACTGGTTTTTGATGAAAATAAGTTATGAATGCAGTTCAGCGCTCCATTGAAAAGACTATCATTTTTAAAAGCTTTTTCTTAACTTGCTTTGATAGACACGCTGAGTCAAGTCCCCTGTCGAGATTTTTCGAAATGTTTTTTTAAATGATCTCACGCCTTTACGAAAGCATTAATCGGTCTCATTTAAAATTAAGAGTTAAAATTGTATTCCGTTTCGTCAAAAAATCAAAATGAATATTTACGCGACTCGCAAAACCCGCTCTAAAAACGCCAAAATACGCTCTCGGAATAAATCAAACACGTTTATACCATTACTTGAATTAGAGGTCTTATTTTGCTTTTATTTGTGTCCCAGAAGATATAATATAACTTTTAAAACACTTAAAATCACCGTGTATACCTAAAACAGTTTTTCGTTATTTACTCAATTCTCAAAAAAATCTCCAGAGCGTATTTAGCAACTCGGTGTCTCATATGCTCATCGTTTAAATATTCGATTGATAACTACTCTTAATAGCCGAAACCAGTTTTGACCTTAACTTATATATCTTCAAAGTGTGTAATGGCAACTGTGTCGGGTTCGTAGTGAAGCTAACGTCGTTGGTTTCCGTGACGGGTTCAAATCATAGTACGAACAGAAGTTTTTTCAATAGATTTCTGTTTGAAGGAATGAATGTCATTCAAATCAACGCCTTTATTTAAGGCTTGGAGTGACAAGGATTAACTGTCCAAGACTATAATATAAAAATGGTAAGATCTCTATTGAGAATTTGAGATGCTTTAATTATTACCGCGCAAATAAATCATTAATATGTCCCAGAGATACTGCGTGTTTTTGAGAAAAATATTTTTGTCTAATTAATATACACTCGAATTCGCTATTTTAAGAACCTATATTGACTCAGTATAGATGGAACTAAACATATTCATCAAAATATTGCTAACATTATATTAGAATACCAAGTATTTGATTTTTTAAATGTCATGGACATTGGTGTTCGTTTGCATATGTTCCGTGTCCGCTTGGTATTCAAGTGGTTAATAGCAGCTTTGCATAGAAGGTTAGTAGAGGAAAGTGGCCTATAAATGTATACTAATTGTTTTTTCACAGCTGCCTTATTTCGTCTTCATACGAAATAATGATATTAAATACCAAATAACTTATATTTCAAGTTTAAAGTTTAAGCAAAACCTTGTGTGTCCAGCGTTGAAACTAAATATAGATATTATTGAATTTATTACATTCAATACAGTGTAATAACATGTTTTCAACATGAAATCATATGAGTACTATTAAACAAAATATAACAATTCATTGAATACATCATTCATTTATGTACATTCGACAATCATAGAACCCGGTTTCTGATTTTATTTGAGATGTTCGGAATATGTCTGACAGTTCGTCAACGGACATTTAATTCATATAACTAATAAAATACATTTTTTCAAACATTTGTTCAACCTATACACATTGTGCTATCAGAATCATATTTATTATCCGCGTTCACTTCTTTATTTTATGTGACTTTTGACAAGCCATTCTAATTTTTTTTTTTTTTTTGATATCAAATAACTGGAGGCTTAAGCACCAGGACGCCTAATTGCCAAGGTTCTTCTAGTCTCCTTCATCGCTTAGTTTTTTTTAAAAATATTCCTTACCATCTTATACTATTACCTTTACCATCGTTGCAGACGGAAGAGCGTGATCGCTACACAAATAATAAGTTCACGGAAACTTCATAACATGCAGATCAATTTTTATGGGGAGGATGTGAATATTAAACAGCTTAGAGCAAATTATTAACTAAAATGAAGCATTCGTAAATTCAATTTTAATTAAGACAGGCGGCTCACCATTGCTCCATTTATTTTATTAGCAATCTACCCATCTTCATATAAATAACACAATGACACACACATTTTGTTCATTAAGATTTTTTGAATTTACACACGTATTTTTTTCCACTAAAATCAAAAATCGTTTTGACGTAACAACGATAGCTATTGATTTATTTATAGTTAATAACAGATTAAAATAACAAAGTATTTTAGCTCTACAGTTTTTAATAATTTTATTCGTTGATAGCTATTTCGGCTTACGCCATCGTCAGAACTATTCTGACGATGGCGTAAGCCGAAATAGCTATCAACGAATAAAATTATTAAAAACTGTAGAGCTAAAATACTTTGTTATTTTAATCTGTTATAAATGGAGTTCTACCAAGTAAATGCCAAATCAATTAATTTATAGTTAATGTTTCCTCGTTTTATACGCAACATTGTTACGTTGTGTAATTAATACAATACTTATAGTATTATTATCATTGCTACTGAAATATTTTTACTGAAAAGGGTGCTTATCATATAATACGACGTGCCAGGGGTAGGCTAGAGGGGGCTCGGAAGGGCTCGCGCGAGCCCTTCGTTAAATTTTAAAGAGAAAACAATATTCTCAGATCAAATTAGTATATAATTGAAATTTCTGACTTTTATATTATCTGCGACAGCTTCAGTATACACAGTAGTAATTTTAGTCATTTACATTGATAATTTTACGGTAAATTGCATATTGTTTCATATTATAAGTGTATTAAGTAACAATCGATTGCTTATTTGTATATAATTTCATAAGAGTGATAGAAAAATCAACTTTTCTGTAGAACACAGAGAATTGCTTTGAGATTAAGCGAGCCCATTTTAAGCGTATTGGTAGCCCGAGGATGGCTCGGTAAGCAAATGCAATGATCTATAAAACGTATCAATTGTAATTAATTGGTTACGACGCGTTGCTGTTTGTCGAGCGATATTTCATTTTTATTTACGAATCAGGACATATTGGTGTTGTTGATTGGTGAAAAAGTCGCTCCATAGTCCTTATCCAGAACACCGAAAATTGCTTTGATATTAAACGAGCCCATTGTTAACATATTGGCAACACACCGCTATGATGTGAATTAAGGCAATAACATGCTTTTTACCCGGTACTCCAATTTCAGTAAAACCGGCATTTCAATTCCTAAATATGACACACGAAAGAACACAGAGTACAGACGTCTATAACAGTAGTTTTTTTTTTAAAATTAAGCTTTATTTGAATATTTTGGGTACGAATCTCTCGTGCGCAAATACATGAGCCCGTTGAGATTTTTCATTTCATTTTCGCTCGTCCCCTTAGTTCACCCTACAAAGGTTGAACAAATAGCCGCGGGGGCCCACAGGCTCCGTAATTTGCAATATAGTTTCCAAAAGTCTTTTCCCCGAAATTAGCCGGTTATCGAATCAAAAATCAAACATGCGAACTGAGCTTTGATATGTCGCCGTTAGATGGGAATGTAATCTTGATTTTAAATCAGAAATCTCATATTCAATCACACTTAAGTGGGTAGGTACCATACCAATTCTATTAGATCAAATTGTATAATAACATTCAATTGAATAAATGTGCTTTGTTGTAAAAACGGGCTATTATAACATGTATGATGGCTAATTTTTATTCCTTTTCACAGTTGTAAATCTATTAAATGTTAATCAATATTAATCATATAACTATAATTCTAAGCCACAGCAAAACACTTTTATTTTCTTAAAGTCCTAGCTTTCAATATTGAATAATTCATCAGGTGTTTTTACTTACCTTCTCCGTTTCGCAAATATATTGTAATTTCATAAAAATGTTATATTTTCAAACACAAACTATATATCACCTAATTTAGTGTTCCCCAACCTTATATGTGCCATGCACTACTTCAACGCATCAAAAATCTCCATGCCATCTTTTAATCGTAAATCTTCACGTATTTTTAATATTCTGACGATTTTTTTCGAAAAAAAATTATTCACAGCGCTAAAACCGCATTGAATGTGATGATATGAGAAAGGCAACAGCATTTTTCTTGCTAGATTTATCATTATTGAGTATTTCGCTTCTGTTTCGACTAACGTCATTGTATTTTTTAGGTTTAAAAGCGTTTTAAAACATTAATCATAGCAGGAAAGCAACATCTTCAAAATGTAACAAACATTAATAAATTGAGCATTGTCTCCGAAAACATTCAAATTGTCCACCGGTGGGGCGTACATCCCACGTTAAGAAACACTGACCTTAAGCTTTTGGCTTAACGCAAAGCTGCTCAGTAAAATCTTTTCACCATAATTGTGATTATTATGAATACAAAGAGGTAATCTTAGATAATTTCTTACACATTCGTATTTATTCATCACTTTTTTATTTTTAATTGACTGTGAACAGTCTTTCAATTGTATTTTATTATTTGTAATATTTGACCATTAACGTAATTTTCATTCAAACGCATTGTTTTAAACAACTCGGCAAAGCGTTGCCATTTTATAAATAGCGTTTTTATGTAGGATATGTGGCTCCTTCTCTTAAATTTATTTTTCGTTTAGCATCCAATCGATTTTAAGTATAATAACTATTAATGTCGGCACAAAATGAATCCTTTCTTTCTCATCGTCAGATTATTAATCTTCGTCAATTTACCGTGTCGCAAATATAAAAAGATTTGAGGATGTTCTTCAAAGATGCAAAACATATAAAATATAAAAATCTAAAAACATTAAAAAATATTATATTTTAATTTTCTTTTGTTTAATTTTGCTGAAAATTATAGGTTTAAAAAAAGCAGCCCAGGGAGAGTATCTAAATAAAACGTAGTATACTATCTACGTTTTTTTTAAATGCTATTTTTTTACTATATCCGCTCTCTATACAAAGCATGTGGTCAATACAAAGTTCCTCCAATATTTTCTATCCCCCGCCAGTCTTTTTGCTTCCTTCCAGGTAATCCCAACGTCCCGTAGCTCCGCTAGGTACATCCTGTGGATAGTCATCAGTGGCCTTCCACGACGTCCGGATCCGGATCTCAACACATACATGTCCAAGCTAGGTGCATCATCGCTTTTTTTTATTTTGGACGTCATAAGAGGCTGGTTAGTCCGCTCTCTAATCTCCGTGTTCCTGACAAAGTCAGACCACTGCACTCTTAGTATTCGCTGCAGGCATCTGTTTTGAAAGCACAGTATACGGTTACTCTGCGCTTTCGTAACGTGCCATGATTCGCAAACATAAAGCAGCACTTTCAAGATTCATCCGTTGAACAGGGGGCACTTGGTTCTGACCGATTACAACCGTCCCAGAAAATGATAAATTAACTATCAAATAAATAATAAAAAATATATAATTAAAAATTATTTATATTTTTGAACTTATTATAATGAGGTTCTACCAATTCAATTATACGTAGAGAATTACTTTTTATGTGTCTACCAAGGTTAAATATTAATTGTTTTAAATTGAGGTGCATAGTACGGTTGATGATGATGATCAGATGAGAGATACTTGAAGCACGAATGGAATCAAATCAAAATGTCCCATTGCCAATTACAGAATTTGGCGTTCGGAAATGCACGGATTGTTTAAAATGGCGTCATAAATGAGTTTGTGTTTGCCGCCAAACATTGATTAGCATTTTATTGCTTTTTATCGCTCCGCTCTTGGCGACGGCGAAGAGTTTATACAAGCGTTCGCGAGAGATGAACGCTACAAACTGAAAATAAGCTACCATGAAAATGAAAGACCAATACACTAAAACGATGGCGGCGATTTTGTCTGGTGAGAGAGAATCAAGTAAAGGGTCCATACATTAATAAAATGCTGACTTATTTGACCAAAGTGTAGAACATGGCATCGAAATGTTGCCATGGTCAACCAAAATATAAATGTATTCAACGATAATGTGATTTGACTACTTTCAGATGGTTTGAAAAAGCAGGCAAAAATATGGACTTAAATTATTGATTAAATTAAGATTCATGGAATACTGAAAACGGACCTTATGATCGGAAATGGAATTAACTAATATTTTGATTGATAGTAACTTTTCTTTAAAACAATAATAACCTTTTTTCTCTTCCACTTCTATCACTTTATCTATTTAGTGCAATAAAGGCAAAGTTTTAACAATATATTTTTTCTTCTCTGCACCACTTTTAGCGGCTGGGGGCAGATTAATCAATTCCAGCTATTTCTTACGGGATATTTTTTTATATGTTCATCATATCCTATATTAGTTAAGCCTTCAGGAACGAATTTTTGTCGAATACATAGGTTCCACTGTATTTGAATTCATAACTAAAACTATATGTATACTTTAAATACAAGATGTAATAATATTATATTAATACATATTACAAAAAATCGAGCGAAGCCAGATAAAAGCACTAGTATTTAATAATAATTAAACATTCTTTTGTTAAGATCTGGACCGGTTTTACTCATTATAAGCTTATTTAACAGTTAAAAAGATATATATTGATACAGAGCTATTTTTACAAAACCAGAAGTTTAGACTTTCAATTTGGCTTACATTTAAAAACAATCCATTATATTCATCTAAAAAGTTAAGAATTATACTATTTTCGTTTTTTTCGACAGAGTTCACCTTTTATAATCTGACCAATATTTGAAATTTAAATCCAGAGTACGAAAGCAATAATTTATTTCGAGTGAGCCATTGTTTTAATCTACTCTGCTTCTAGCAAATGAATTCAATTAGATTTAATGGGAGGGGTCATTTATTGATTTTGTCTGATTAGCATTCAAATAATTGGATATCTATTTTGTTTCATGCATATTATTGTTTTAATGTATTATAATTTTACTCAATTCATTTAACACAAATGGCAATACAATAATGTGTGTATCTTTGGTATTTTTGTAACAAACTAAGCGGTTAATTATTAAAAAAAACAGTTACTTTGTATAAAGCGATTTACAAAAACTAAAAAGCTTCCCTAAGATTTATATTACAATATTACGAACCCAATATAAATAATTATAACATTTGATTTAATACTTTACTATTGCTTTCTTTATATTTTTAACAGGTCGTGATTTTTTTTTAAATCTTATCATTTATAAATGAAAAATATTTTTTAAACAAGTGATATTAAGATCTCCGAAATCCCAAGATTTCGGGATTGAGAAAATTACAGAAAGTTGTGTTAGTATTTGAAATCGCCAAGAAAAAAATTCTCAGTTTGAATTTTCAATCCCGGGATTGGAAAAAAATTCAACCGAGAAATCCCGTGATGACAAAAAAACGTCGTGAATTGGATTCCCTAATTGATATCAATACAATTAAAAAAGTCAATATAGTCTTAATGTGTTGTATGAGTTTAATTATTTAAAATCATGAAAATGACAGTTTAAGGGTACTCATATACAAGGTTGAATAAAATAGATAACAAGACACCATTTCCCAATGACAAAGATACATGACAGCTAGCTCGCTTGATGCGCAGACAGAGAGAGTGAGTATGTGTGTCTTGTGTGTTAAAAATTTACTTAGGCTCACACAAACATCTCTAACTGTCACATATTGAAAGAGTTTGTGTGGTGTATACAAATAAATATAATAGATATACCAATAAAATATTTGAAGTAACTAACATGGCAGAAAAAAATAACCGGGCTCAATTCTAATAATAAAATAAATATTTTTAATTATTTTAAAGCGTACCGCACCTTAAATTTTACGAATGCAAGATGATATTTTTAAGAATTACCAAATGTCCAAAAGTAAGAGTGGGTCATTGTAATTATTTATTCACGATACCCCCGAACTACGCTACTGCTACGCCACTGCCCATATCCATTCATACATATCGACTGTGGAAAGGGAAAAAGACGTAACCGACTCATAGCAAATTTTACAGGAGGGACAAAAAACGTGTTTTGATGATTTTGGGCCATATGCAAATTATGAAATATACACAACCTTAAAGTGCACGAAAACTTCAAAACTGGTGTTTAATTGACATAATCTAATATGAATTTAAAAAATTGTCCAGGAAAAACATTTATTTCAGTCTTTTTTATTGGTTTTAAATTTTTACAAGGTCATATTTTTTTAAACTTAAAAGCTTAACTTTAGATACTAATTCTGGATTTGCAGCTTGCATCTTTTTGACAGAACGTGTATCAACTGTGATACATTGTGATTATTTAAAAAAACGTGTTTTGAAAAAACTGTGGGCTACGTCCTTTTTCCTTTCCACAGTCGATATATAATAAAATCCTCGATGTTTTCCATAACCTTGATCGTTTTACTTTTGCAACCTTTTTGTAATTCTTCAAGAAATAAATATTTCAAATTAAAATATTACTCATAAACACGTCAGTATGTAAATCTTGCCCAAATATTTTACAAGTTTTCTAATCAAATTACCTTGAAAATTGATTTATCAAAATACATAACCCGAAAAAAACACCATAATTAAGTTTATGCGAGTCAAAAATATAATTTGGTTATAATTCAGCCGTAATTTTTATTTACACAATAGAAATGTCCACTCAATTACTTCTTAACACGCTATTTTAGAAAAAAGCTTTTGCTACGAAAAACTATTAACAAGGCAGAGAAAACTTCATGCTAAAATGCCTTAAAAAGCAAGCATTGAAGCAAAAAATTCGCGGTAGACATAATACTTTATTTTAATTATACAATATGTAAATATTTTGAGGGTCAGAAACTTATAGTGGCCTATTGGTCAACGTCATTGGCTTTGGTACGATATCACAAGCTCAAATCGTAGTATGGACTGGCTTAAATAAAAGATTTTCCTTTAATTTATTGATTTGCTCCCGAAGGTAAGGATGTGTATTGTGGTCTCAAACTCCCATTCTCTCGTTAACCCTAAAAACTTGTCATATCTTTAAATTTCTATATTCTTTGAAACAAAGAGAGATTTAGATATAATATAAAAAAATATATAATTGTGATCTTGCGTCTTGTTCACACAAAAATTATATGACTAGCAATATTGCATCTGACATAATTCAGTCAATAAAACTTTAGTTTCGTATGCGCATCGTGCGCAAACGCAGTAATGTGCAGTGCATTAAAGATAGACAGACAAATATTTATTGTATTTTTTAACAAATGCTATATTAGTAGTTTATTTGAATACAAATATTATCGCGTAGTTAATTTTTTTTTTTCGCCCGCTGTGGTCTAGTTGGTTAGAGCTTGCTCTACCGATCAGAGGTGGGTCTGGGTTCGATTCCCGGTAAGGTCAATGTCAAAATTGGATTGAGTTAATTTCATTTGACTTTCAAAAATTCTCATCGAGTATATCTCGTATGATCTTTCAACTTCAAAATATTTGACGCATTGGCGTAAGCTGTAATGTCAAATATTTAAAAAATAAAAAAAACAGATGACAAAATTTGAAAACATCTTAGTTGATTCGGATTTGATTTTTTTTTTGATAAAGCGATGAGAGACATGTTACTAACAACCATAACATTAGACTGCAAATTGTGATAAGCCATCGGAATAAAATGATTTTGAACGTATCTAATATAATTTAATTTGTTCCAGATATGATCGGGTGAGGCACAAAAATATAATATAATATTCTCATTTCCATGTATTTATTTTTATCTGATGAAGTTTTTTTGAAAATGAATCATCAAAGCACAATAATATTGATGGATTATTGAGCTTTTTAAATTTAGATAGTTGAGATTCATTGATAACTTATCAAATTGAAATCTTTTCGTTCAAAAAAATAATAAGTACATCATAAAAAGGACTAGACCCTGAGTGACGTATTTTGGATTTCTTTTGAAAATAACTTTAATATAATTAAAAACTCACTAATCTTGACTTTTAACAGAGTCGAACTATTTTAGCTCATATGAATTTCAGTATTGTTTTTCAAATTGTGCAGCCTAATAATTCACTGTCTATATACAGCGGTGAGGTGGCAATACGTTAACAAGTCTTAATCTCAAAGCTTTTTGCAGAGTTCTGGAGAGAGAGCGAATTTTTTAATCACCCTGATATATATATATATATATATATTGTTGTGTAACAAAACGCAATATTCCATCAAATAATTATCATCAACAGCTGAAAAATGTACTGACCTACTCAGGGCCGCGCGCCACCATACAGGCGAAATAGGCAACCACCTAGGGCGCAAACCATTAAGGGGCGCATAAATGGAGAATTCAAATTATTTTTATATACTCTAATAATAAGGTTTATTTTATTTTGATGTTTGTATTTGTTCGTTTTAGTTCTATATAATTTGAAAAAGAGATGTTGAGTGACTGTGTAAAAAACAATTCACGTAGAAAAACTGCTGTTGTTCTGAGACTAAATTTTTCACACTGGGAGCGGACATGGATATATAAAATAATATTTCTATGATCCCTAGTTATTGTTATCATTATTTTGAGAAAAAAATGGGACGATTTACTAAAAAGGGGGCGCGCCAATAATCGTTGCCTAGGGCGCCAAATAATCTTGCGCTGGCACTGGACCTACTACAGATTACAAGAACAAAGAGTTCCAAGATTGACGCAAAAATATGAACAGTTATTTTTGTTTCAATTCAATGTTTCAAACGTTAAAAAAAACTACACACAAAAAACTAAAAGAAGAAAGACTAATAACGAACGGTGCTAGGAAAAATTGGTAAACAAGGTAAAAAATAACAATGTGTTTTGTTCTACAATTTGTTTTAAATTAGTTGATAAGTATTTCAGCGTATGCCTTCATCAGGACTATGTTTAAACCTATATAATTGTGTAAATACAGCAATATACATACATACTGGCTTAGAAGGTATACACATTACATCCTGTTGTTTATTCTTATATCTTAATTTATATTACAAATTATAATATACTTATAAAAAAAATATGGAGCTAAATAATTTTCTTTTTTTTACCTTATTACAGTGGAGTTCTACCAATTTAATGCTAATTCAATCAATAAATTGATGAATAGTTCTGTATCAATATAATATGTTTCATTATCAGTTAAAAATATCTTGATGTGCAAAACCAGTCCTGATCTTGATAAATAATTGTAGAATAGTTACCAAAGACTGTTTTATTATTTTTTATTACGTTATGTTAAAAACCAAAATAATAACTGCTGATTACAACAATTACAACTTTCATTTCATTTTTAGTTCACTAATATAGAAAGTAAAAAATAATATATTTTAAAAAAAAGCAAAAGAAATAAGGTATTTTAATAAAATAATTCGCTTTTTAAATAACTGACACCGGTCCTGTGTTTATATCGCAGCTTTCAATCTAAAATTCACTCTACTCAAAAAAGCTTGTTGGCCTTTTGTAAAAGCTAATAAGGGAGTGACCTAAAACTTAAATTGATGTTTAAATCAAATAGTATGTGGCACGGTATACTTGTCCAACTACTGGAATGGTCTAAATGAAAATTTACTGCAATAATTATAATACTGGTCAATTTTCGTCGATATTTGGTTACGAAGTGATTCTTATTAAACTAAATGTATGTTTGCTTTAAAATTTTCATATTTAAATATTTTTTTTACAATTTGTGACAAGAGTTTTCTTTAATATATCTTTAACATGATAATACTTAACTCGTTTAGTGAAATTTTATTCCAATGCATGTAATGCAATGCTTTCTGAAAATGAAACTATGCTTGATTTATTTTTGAAGAATACATTTTTAGCTTTAAGGCTTGCTTATATTAATTACTATAACTGTAACCACTATATCAAATCAAACAAATCAAATAAAGTATTTTTTCATTGCTTAAAAGACTATATTTATTTAATTGTATATGATATTAACATGTATCTTTAAAACAAAGTCAAAATAAGACTGTTCATTTTCACATTTTATTTTATTTAGTTGTATTATTTACGATTTACATTGTTCTGACAATGGCGTAAAGTCAAAACTAAATGATATTTTCGTCAGTTTTTACTGTTATGGCAAGATGGTTTTTCTTAAAGTTGTACACGTAAAAAATTACAAGTTTTAAGCTGATATCAAACTAAAAGAAGAGATCATTGCCAAATTTACAAGCATTGTCTTGATTTCCTATTGAATGAATTCTTAAATTAAATTATTATTTGGCTTTTTATGCGATGATACAAAGTTTTTTTTTTAAATATAAAAATACATTAACTAGCGTTAAATTCCATTTAATGTGCTGTGACCACCACTCTAGGCAAGGTGTGACTTTAGAGTATGCAAAAATTTAAATAAGCTTTTGAAAATGACCGATTCCTCAAAAAATTCCCGCTTATAACTACAAGAAAAATAATTGTATATTAGAGAAAATGACATGTATACTATTTCACCGAATCAAATAAATACATTTGAACAAATATGCTAAACAAGTCAACTACTTAAGCATTATTATACCTAATTATAGCTGACGTCATGAAATTGAGTTTCACTTAAAAATAGGAACATTCATTATTAAAAATTTCGTTTATTTCATGTGTATGTACACGCATTCTTTCATTACTTAAATTCCAACATAAAATTTATATTAAAAAAAATATATTCTTACTTCGCAAGAAGGTCCAAAGCGTAAATTGTTAGAACAACTCAGACTTAATGGAAACACTTAAAGAAATGTGATAGCTTAATTTCAAAACTATCCGCGGTGTTCTGGGGTAGGGAAAGATGTTTTTGTATTACATTTTATACAATTATACGCAAAAATTATTACAAAGATTCGATACATATATTTTATAATACGATATTACTCAAAATACTTCTATTATGCAACAATTTGACGTAAAATAAATAATACCAATAGCTAAACAATCAACTAACCTACATCAGATTGAAAGAGTGAAAAGTTCCAAGATTGATGCTGAAATAGGTTCTATGTTTTGCTCCTTTTTCATGTTCAAAACGTTATCGTCGTAGATATTATATTTGTCTGAAATTGCAATAAAGTATTTTTCTTTCTTTATTTAACAAGAAGCTTGCGCGAGATCCTCCGAACACACGAAGCCCATCTCTACTCGTTGAAAAATGACGCTTTTAAATAAACGATAATATACGTTTAATTAGATAAAAAAATAAAAATGATTGCTTGGTTTTGTTTTTTCTTCAAACATACATGGTAAGAATTTTTTGAACTTTACTAGTAACATATTGTATATCTGATAGCTTTTATATTTTAATAGTGTTCAAATAAAAAAATAAGGAATAACTTTGCGTCCAGCTCTACAAATTTAATAAACAGGTTTTTATCATTTTTATATAGATTGATGATAGAAATATAGAACAAGGAAAAGCTTAGTTGTTCTATCTCGTAACACCTCGTTTTCTGGATCGAGTTCGTGATAGTGAAACTCATACATCTCAGACGTGCATGCTTTTAAACAACGGCTGTGGAGTCTAGGTTATAAAACAGTTCCTCCTTATTTCTTTTTTATACATACTACTCTATTATTTCAAAAAAAATAAAGTAATGCATTATACTTTAGTAGATGTTGAAAATGTATCTTTTAAAAACCTGAGTTGGAGTCGAACATATTGTAAATACCGGAGCCAGGCAGATGTGACGCATCCATATGTTTGTTCTGCGCTCTGTTGAGAAGCCGGTACAGACTATTGCTTGACTGAAAACTTATTGCATTATTGCGAAGTGGATTTTGTTTATACGATACTGCTCTTAAAAGACAATAAAAGGGTAATTGTAGATTTTTAATATATTCATATATGTCATTTGCGTGATCACTAGATATCAAATATTGTATCTATTGTGCAGTGGAAAATTTTCTACCGTAAAAGTTATTTTTCAATTTATTGAGAACTTTGAGCTTCGTTTTAATTACTCGTTAAAAAATGAACTTAACGTTTCAATTTTGTAAATAAATATATTTTTTTAAATTATGCGATTATGTATCATTCATATATAACACTTGCGTGATGCAGCTATCAAAGTATGGGCTGGTCGCACATGTCTGCTTTGCCTGCCTGCGCCTGTAAATTCTGTGCTGCCATGCGCTGCGTCTCCTGCATCTCAGCATGTCGTTTGACACTTTCGCAGCCCTGCTCTAAAAACAAATGCATGGATCGATTGATTAATCAATTGACGAATGTGTTCGTTTGAGAATTTAAGTTTATTGACATCGTAATCGAAGTGATAGAATACCCAATTTTGACTATTCATCTATAGATGCGGAATTAAGCAATATTTGGGTATTCAATTACAAACATTCAAAAACACTTGATACTACACTAACAAAGTGATACATTTATTTCTTTAATATATATACACTATGCACTTAATTACTAAACGTCAGTTCAAGACTATCGTGCACTTGAACGTCTGAAGATGCCGAAAGACGAAACCTGAACCGTGAGTGACAAAACTTTAGTGAATGTACTTACTTTGAACGATTCAAATTTAATATTAAAATTCCACCAAGCACCTTCTGTCGTAATATTAAATTGAACCTTCGAGAGGTGTTGTGAGCCAAATAGTAAAATGATAAAGCTTTTCTATTGAACTTTTAAGTACGATCACGTATTGATTAAACGTTTAAGTCATGCTTTTATTTTAAGGAGATAACAATACTGCAATGTGTATCAACTGAGGTTACTTCCCTTTTATGACAATTTAAGACTTATACAATATTATAACGCATCCAACTATTTTTTTCTTAAAATACCACTGGGCTCACTTCGCCTTTCAAGGGCTCAATTATAATAAACAATACTTAATCATAATCAAATAACAAAGAATATTTCTTTTGACTACCATCAACTCTCCACCTTGTTAAATGACATTTTTTAAAGAAATCTTTAACAAATCAATTGAGCTTTTTTTCCTTCTGCGCCACCAAGCTTTTAACGTTTCCTCGTTGTACTTTCTTATAATATAATTATATTTTAATAATGTAAAGCTGAAATTAAATTTTATTTCGATAACGTTAGGCAATTACTCACTTGTGTTGCGGCTTAAAGCACGCTACCTCTACTATACTCAATTCAACCTGTTTACGTTATTTTAAAAACTTTGATAAAAATTAACTTAACATGTAACCTAACAAAGTACTCTGTTATTCGCTGTAATAGAAATTAAATATTTTTTGCGATTATTTAGAATTTCTGTTACGTAAGAATATTTTAATTAAATCTCATATGTGTTATTAAGGTTTGATTGTAGTTACATATCGTTTTTTTATGAGACTGTACCTTAAATTAAATGTTTGTCAAACTTAGTGTTGAAGAGCTTTTAAAGAAGCTTTCGTGTGTATAATATGGGTTTTGAAATAAAAACTAATGTCCTATACAAGAGCTTTAACTTTTTAAAAAACAACAGTCGTTCTTCAAAAACTGATTTTTTTAAATATTTGGCATTACAGTTAATGCCAATGCGCCACATATTTTAAAGTTGAAAGTTCATACAAGATAAACTTGATGAGAATTTATTGTAAGTCACTCGAGATCAACTCGAGGTAAATTGACATCACAAACACCCACGTCTAAGATCTCAAATTTAAATTTACATTGACCTTACCGGGAATCGAACCCATACCTGCTTGGTCGGTAGAGTAAGTTCTAGCCAACTAAACCACAGGGCATTATCCTCGCTTAACCTTTAGTCTGAGAGATTGAAGAAAGAAGAAAGAAACTAGTGCAGTACTAGAATAAAGCTTATCACTCTCATTGCGCCCCGTTTTTTAGAATCAGGTAGTTGGAAAGGTGTTTAGGACATCACATATTTATGTATTGGAACACAAAATCATTAATCTATAAAAAACTAAATTCGATAACTTTGTTATTCCACTTTTTATGATACCACTTGTGACACGTGTTTTGTCTCTTTGAGAATTATCATCAAACAAAATATCGCAACGTTTACGAATACGTTAAAAATTTATTCAAATCCTGTGTTATAAATTACAACGTGATTAAGTTCAGAAGACAACAGTTTTTTGAGTTTTAATGTTGGTTTAATGTAAGATTTTGTCAAAACTTGTATGGTTGAGTTAATTTTCAATTAATAGTTTAACAAGGAACTGCGTTTTATATTCTTGTTAAGTATAAATCTGATTATTTGTTACTGTAAGCTGTGGTCCATTGCATATTTTAGCAGCTTGATAACTCCATCGACCTTGCCTTTATTCTCGGAGTTGTCTATTTTGAACACGATTCCACAGCCCTGGTACAAACTTTACATAAACAAAAGACGCTTGATAAATGTAGGTATGCAGACTTAAATAGTATAAATCCACCTCGAATTTTCAAATATTTTTTTAGTTTATTTAGTAATAAATTAATTTGGCCAAAATCTTCACAATCCAGCGTATCCCAATTAAACAGAACCTACTTATATATTAATATATTATTACGATTGAATAATTTTTCAACCATGCCACATAGCCTTAGAACAAATACCTTCAATTCTAAAATATCTCGTGTTCAGGTATGACGTCTTATCGAGATTGCACCGTATAAAAATTAAAACAATTAATTTACTTCATTAACCTATTAAGGCTCACATCTGGGCTCGTTTTTCATCATGATAAAACAATTACGTCTACTGCATAACATTTTTTTCATTTATTTATTTTTCAGTCTCGGGGGTGAATTAAAATAATGTTGCCAGGTCTTGACCTCGATATAGCGTGCCGTCTTGTTATAAGAACCTTGTTTTTAATATTTAATTCAATGGTATGTACATATGCTGTGTTAATTGTACGGTGTGTTTTAATGTCTATCTAAAATAAGGTTATATGTGACTAAATTTAATTATATCTGTCATGATGACAGTCTCAAAGTCGTCAAATCATTTTTTTTATGTTAACATCTTTTGTTGATATGAATATACTTCGTGAAGAACTAAATATTTTGTTTCTGTAAATGAAAGTCCCAGAACAGAATATGAATATAAAATTCTTCATAAAAAAAAAAAAATGGTGGTTAAGTTTCTAACCTACGTGCTAAGGGTTACATGTCGGGCTTATAAAAAAACCGACTTTTGATAAAACCGGTTTTCGAATGGCAAAATAGTTAGAAAACCGATTTTATCCGGTTTTCGAAGATTTACAAAAAATAGAAAATTCCATTTAAGAAGCGAAAAAAACTTTTAATTTTGTTTATTTATTTACGTAATAATACACAACAATAAATTATTTGGTGTTACTCTTCAAAAAATATGATTTAAGAAAACACAAAGTGTCAACTGATCGATCACTTAGTGATGATCTAATTTTTTTTTTTTTAAACCATGCTCCATATGCTCTACATTGGGAGCGGATCCCAATGTGGAGCATATGGACTCCTAATGGAGTTTATCTCAACAGAAGTGTTTCTACGAGAACTGCTTGTTACTCAGTTGCTCAACCTCTCTTTTTTCAAAGAGAGTAGGGATAGAAGGATAGAGCTAGGACAGGATTAGTGGTAAGCTAATCGCTCTCGGTACGCCCCGTTCATAGGATAGGATGGGTGAAAGGGGGAAATTCAAGACATCACATACATCCATGCCTTTGAACGGAAATTCATAAATCGACTGAAAAATCAATTTATAAAAACTGTCGTTACCGGGATTTGAACCTGGGCCCTCCGTAGCCGAAGCCAACAACGTTAACCACTCGACCACAACTAATTTTTGTAACATAATTTTCTGATGTTGAAATTACCCTTTCGCTGGGTAATGATGTGGAGCATATGGTCTTTAAGGTATCAAATAAAAGATCCAGTCAAAAAGTCTAAATAAAGTTTTTATTTAAATAATAAAAAATATATTAAAAACCGGTTTTCGAATGTCGCAAATTTTGCCAAAAAAACCGGTTTTATCACATGCTCTACATTGAAAAAACACGAAAAACAGGTCTTTTTGCAAAATTAGGATAACAATCTTTTAAACGATATTAAAAACTTTGAAAACTGTAAAACATTACAATATGCAACTTTCATAGAACACTTTAGACTTGCTTATATGATAAACGACAATTGCTTTACGTATCTACTGATAACAGCTACCAAATGCTCATAATAAAATTAATTTATACTCTAACTTAAAGCATTACATGGTACAAAAAGCACGTTATTGCCTTAATACACATCGTATTTTATAATGAACACCCTGGTCAGAAAATATAATACGGTATCAATTATTTTAAGAAAGCTGATGAGTCTATACAAGATTCTTTGATATAGTCTGCAACAGAGTTGTGGTGTGGATTTTTTCAATAATTTCCGTTTTGCTTACACCTACATATGTTAACCATTAGAACATTTTTATTTTGGTTGTCCAATTCTAGTAAATAGTCATCACTTTACCAATCAATATGAATTATGATGAATAAACTTTTATATATTTTTTAAATGCACAGCCCTAGAAATCCAATGCCAGTATTACCAAAACCGGGATTCCGGTATTTTGAGTGTTTTTTTCAAAACGAAATACCTGTTTTAAAAATGGAAAATATCGGTATTTCAGTATTGAAAAATAATCAAAATCTAATTTTGAATTTATATAAACCATCACGTATGTCAGTGTTTACCAAAGTGTGGTACGCGTACCCCCTGAGGTACGTGAATTGTAAGGTGGAGGTACGCTCTGCACCGGGCTTTGGCTGTGCCTGATTCAGCAAACAGCTTATATATTTTGATTGTTATTAAAGCATTTGCATTTTTTTTGACGAGGTGTACCCGGTGTTACGAAAATTATAGAAGGGGTACACTTATGTCAACATTTTGGGAAACATCGGTGTACATCAACCAATTATTTGACTAATTAGAGGTAACTTGGTAGACCCCATTATAATAAGGCAAAATATCATAATAGTATCAATAATCCACATGTATGTATCTCAACCTATTAATATTAAATTTCTTTATTGTTTTTACCTTATTTTTGCAACCAAGTTATGAGTACTCATTTAAAGCGTTTAATGCTTTTGGGTGGTGGTGGGTACAATGTTGAGTACCCTGGAAATTGCAAAATATAATATTATTGTGTTTTTCAACATTTTCACATTCTACTTTCCTACATTTCTTAAAATTCTAATTGTCGATAATTAAATTGAAGATTCGATTACAATAAGATTCTAGCATGGAATTTCAATCAAGAAATACCTGGCTCAAAAAAATACTAAAGATAGCTTAAAAATATATTTTTTTAAATTAAAAAAATATTGTTCCTTTACTATGCTCTCCTTCAGTACATTCAACATCTGTACACATTTTTAGGAACCAAATACGAACGAAAGACGAAGACCGACTGTATTTTCAATTAGTACAGCGCCTACAAATAAATGACTTTGTAAACATAGTGTAGTACATTTACATAACAAACAATTAATATGCATTATGAGAAGTCAGTGTTAGCAGCCAAAATGTTACGGAGCAACAAGAAGCACGACCAGTACAATAGTGGTGGAACACCATCTACTTCTCAGACACCGAAACTTTTGAGTGCAACTTTTAAGTTATTACGTCTCAGGAGTGTACGTTACAATATCACAGTCTTATAAATTCAATTTATATCATGCAAACTGGTGTCAATTTCGTATTAAATAATTAAAAAAACAAAAATAGAGCGATATTTGACTCAACGATGTCCACTGTCATTTTTTTGTGGAAAGGCACTGGAGTGGAGACTAAGGACCCTGTGTCAAGAAAACCCGAGAATGATTTCTCGGGAAATCGACACTTTTTTCCAGCCTCGGTCAATGTTTGCTCTAGGCACGTGCGCGCGCGGTCGCGCAGAAGTTTGAAAACCCCGCGCACTCATTCCAGTTGTGCGCGGACTACAATAAAACAATTCAATTAATATTTTTTTAATTGGGATAACCCTAATTAGCAAAAAATGAACTAGACATTGGAAATTTTGGTAATTTTTCCGCCTGTGTGGTCGAGTGGTCAACGTCGTTGGCTTCGGTTACGGAGGTCCCGGGCTCGAGTCCCGGTACGGACAGTTTTATAAATTGATTTTTCAATCCATTTATGAATTTCTGTCCGAAGGCATGGATGTATGTGATGTCTTGAATTCCCCCCTCCCGCCGCGATAAGCTAACCACTAGTCCTGTCCTAGCCCTATCCTTCTATTTCTACTCTCTTTGGAAAAAGAGATGTTGAGCAACTGAGTAACAAGCAGTCCTCGTAGAAACACATCTGTTTAGATAAACTCCATTAAGAGTCTATATGCTCCCCATTGGGAGCGAACATGGTTAAAAAAAAATCTTATATATTATCAGAACAAGAAAAACTTTTGAAAAATTTTGAACACATGTATTTTTAGAATATGCAAATAATTTTATTGGCGACTGATTATTTGTTTTATTCTGCCTATTTGCTTAATTTGTGCTTGATTTAATTTATAATGAAAAATAAAAATAGTTCTATTAACATTTTGTTTTTAATCATGTTTTATTTAATAAGTAAAAACTTATTTATAAATAACCAAATGGTGATATTTTTATTATGCAAATCAAAAATTTATATCCAATATGACTAATTATACCGCGCATTTATTGGATTGGCTCGCGTAGCCTTTGAATTTTCCGCGCAGTAACCTCTCGTCTTAGAGGGAAGGGAACATTGGTATTGGTTCTCGAGACATCTGAATAAAACTACCCGAGACTTGTGACTGGTTATTCCTTAATCAAATTTGAATCAAGTAAATTTTGGCGTTCTTTCAACATTAAATAAATCAAAGGCATGACGCATTGGTGGGAACTGTATTAGAATGAATTTTCTTTATCTTTTACAATAAACAAAATATATAAAAATCTGATAAATTGCTTAAGGCAACATATTATGTATATAACAAGAATTACAAAAAAAAAAACATGAATTCGTTTTTGATAAGTAGTACATCGATTTTGTTTCAAATAATATATATTGTTTTTCTTTTTTGTTGTAAGATTATTTAAAAAATAAAAGCTAGATACAAAATTTTAGATCACTTTATATACAATTATTGTTTGTTTCAACTATTGTATTTCTCGTAAATGATTTTGTTCTATTTTTTATTAACATAAAACAACAATTGTTTTATCCAGTTATTTATTCTACGTCAATTATTATAAAATAATAGGAATTTAAGTCAATATAGTGGAAAAACCAAAATACAAAATACAATCGACTAATATTGTTTCATAAGAAAAATCCGTTTTTAGTTTCAAAAAATCTATTGATTTGCATGTTTTGTGCTACTTATATAACCTCTGAAGATCAAACAGAATTCGTTGATATCTATTGAAGGGTCTTAAAGTATTACATACCTAAAAGCTTAGATACAGTAATATACAAAGCCAGGGAAAGATTCAGGTTCAAAAATATCACCTCATCAAAAGTCTGCGATAAAAAATAAAACATAAATATAATATAGTGGTGTGAGATTTATTCCGTTTTGCAATTCTTGAAATATTTACAGTTTATTGCGAATTTTAGCAAATTGCCGGGGCAAAGTTTTTGCCAGTCACAAATTTACCAAAAAATATTTCGCCGAGCGCTTGGCTTGCGTGATTAAAGTTAACTGATAAAACTCTCTTTAAAATACATCGCCGTGTGCATTCTTTGTGCCCTAGAATAATTTCCTATTATTGCTGTTGCAATTTTCCCCTCGCGTTAAACTGCAGACAAAGTTTTATAATAATTGCATTATGCTTACAAATAGTACCAAAAGTTAAATTGTCATTTTTCGTAATATTTTAGCAATAATAAATCACTTTTAATTTAAATTTGAATCCTTCAAATTATGTACATTAACACAAGTTTTGAAATTCTACCAAGCACTTTCAGTCAAAATCTTAAATTATATACTTTTAATTTGTTAACTGCCAATAGCTCAATATCGCAATTTTATAATATGATCAGGACCGCTTTCGTTCGTTCTGTAAAAATTAGGAAAATTAGTGCAATTCACCAAGATTACTTGCCCTCTTTTAACCATCACTGTTTTTGCATCCACTTATTCATACACTTTTCATGTTTTTTTTTGGATACTAATTTATTTACGAGGGCGCGTTAGCGTCAAAGTTCTTCGAGTCTACTTCAAAGGTGTTCACTGTCAATACTTGGTGAAATGATTGACAAATTATAAATTTAAAACTTTTACAATGAAGAAAAAAATAGTACAATTTAATATTAAAAGCAGTAGAACAAAAATAGCAAGTAAGTCAACTGAGTAAGCTCCGACGAACTCTACTTCAATATATAAATAAATAGTATTCGCGGAACTCACACACGTCTACGTGAAATATGTCGACATCCGAAGCAATATTTTTGAACACCGTTAAAGCTCTCCCCAGTGGCATCCCCATTGGCAGGCTGATTCTATACCTTGGGAGAACAAACAATTAATGTCCTCGATTTCTCAAAAAATAATCAGGAACACTTAGATTCACATTCTCAAGAGTAGTGGAATTTTCATTTTGGCCTCGTTTAAGACGAAAGAAATATATGACCAGATACATTTCTCTTCGAACGTTAAAATAATTAAAGTTTAGCATGCTTAAAAGAAAATCAGTTGGATAAAGCTATGACAATATAATGCAAAAAAAACACTCTCTATATTATAAGATCAGGGCTGGTCCCGCTCATCACGAGCATTCTTAACTGATAAAATGTTTAAACTACCTGACGAGCGCTAGATAGAGTAATGTGTTGATGTTGTGTGAAATTTTAGATGACAATAAAACACAATTGCAAAATTGTGGCTGGCAGCACTATAAGTGCACACGTGATTATTAATTTGATTACTTAAATTGGTGGACCGTTTTACTTCGTTCGTGAAGTTAATATACACATTATCTAGTTAATTTATACATTGGTCTAAGTGCATACTTTAACTGTAACATATATATTTATATTTTTTGTCTTCCCTACCCCCTGGCGCATTTACTTTCTTCAATTTATTATTATGAAAAATGTATAATCTACATTGACAGATCTTAAAAATATTTTTTGTTTATTCTTACCAATATTAACAGTTTAAAATCTTTATTTAAAAATATCTTTTTTCATTGTTGATGTCTCCTTTCATTTTATTTTTTAATAAATACGTACTGCGTCGATTAGTGAGTATTTTATACGCATTATTATTTACGCCTCGGCGGAGATCAGTATGGTTCCGCTACCCGCCAACAGAGGCACTACAGTCATATAAAAATAATTATATCCTAAAATGGTTTGAACCTTTGATACATTACGTAAAATGGCACGATAAAAATAAACAATTTACCTAAATTGAATACATAATAATTTAAATTATGTCCGTAAAATTGAAAAGAGCTTTTAGTAATCGTAAACCGATAATGAGTCGAAATTCTATTACTTTGTATTATTGTTGGTAATCTATTTTATTTTCGCACAATCATCGTATTACAAAGAGCTTTCTGTCTATTTATTTTAGTGCTGTAAGAAGAAGATAATTTTTCACTGTCAGTATGTTAGCTTAGATCAGTGGCTCTCATTTGGTAAAAAGTGAGCATTGGTTAATAATATTAAAATATAATATCAGAATCATCATAAGAGTAAAGAAAACTTTATCATCATCAACTGCCAAGGCATCTTTTTGGAACTACGGTCCGTGGTGAATCTTAACCGCCATAATCCTTTTCCTTCACTCTACTTGATCATCTGACCTTCGACGCCAGTCACTGACCTCCAGTACTCGCAAGCCCTGTGACACCATCCATCCAGCGAAGTCACTTCAACGCTTCGCCTCCCCTCACGGGTAGCATATGTGACCAAGTTTGATTATTAGTCCTGTCCTCTACTCTCTTAGTAAAAAAAGATATTAAACAACACAGTTTTCGTAGAAAAGAATGTATTGCAATAAATCTATTAGAAGTCCGTTCCCTCAGCGGTGGGCCACCAATATACTAACAAGTTAATCGCTTAATTTTAGAATTATTCGCAGTGTTTCGGAAAAGGGGTGAAATTCACTTTTATACGTAATTATTATTTAAGCAACAGAACGTTAATGCATATCGACTGTGGAAAGGAAAAAAGACGTAACCCACACATATCAAATTTTCTAGGAGGCGCAAAAAACGTGTTTTTATGACTTTGTGACATATGCAAATTATGAATTATACACAACCTTGAAGTACACGAAGACTTCTAAATTGGTGTTTAATTGACACAATCTAATGTTAATTAAAGAAAATGTCTAGCTAAAACCTTTATTTAAGTATTTTTTCTTGGTTTCAATTTTTTACAAGGTCATCTTCTTCAAACTTAAAAGCTAAATTTAGATATTAATTCGGCATTTGCAGCTTGCAATTTTTAATAGAATGTGTATCAAGTTTGATACATTGTGATTATCGAAAAAACCTGTTTTGAAAAACTGTGGGTTACGTCCTTTTTCCTTTCCACAGTCTATATAATTACATCATTTTAATAAAAACACAATATTCTTTTGTGCTTTCTTCCACTTCATATAAAAGGTCAGGACCGGTTTCGCTCATTGCGAGCATTGTCAACTGATAAGAAATATAATATAACAGTGCTATTTATACAAATTAAAATGAAAAGGTGCATATTTTCGATGACAATTGTTGCTTACACCTTTTCATTTCAGTGGAATAAAGTACAAAGGAATATTGTGTTTTTATTAATATAATGCTTTTCCACTAAGTATTGAGAGTGAACACCCTAAAAGTGACTTATATCATGTATTATGTATACAAAATTATTTTCAAATAATAATCATCGGGAAATTGAGTTCGTAATTTTTTCTTTAAATATTGTAAAAAAAAAGCTGGTTTAAGTGCTTTTAGTTTGTTTCGCAAGCATTTTAACCAGTTTACTTGTTTCCGCTTCATTGTAGAAAAATGTTTAAAAAAATAAGCAGAAAAATCTATTTCAACCCATTTATTTCTGGCTGTCTTTTTCACTTTTATTATAAAAAAACATAAAATTTACGACATCGTTAGACGAGCAAGTTGACTTAGAATTTTAATTTCAATGTCCATGGAAAAACTCAAAACAATATTTTTGATACACCATCTTACACATTAATTTGAAGTCAAGCGAAAATAATCACAAAGTACACTTTTCACTTAATCCATATGTCATATAAGTTAAATGACATTTTTCAACCATATTTATTACGTTTTTACACCCCTACCTCTTCCCAAGTGCCTCCAGAGTTCTACAGACCTCTTAATCTGTCTGTATCGGAATTATCTTATTTACACTAACACAAACTTTTTTTTTTCATTCAATGTTTGATTTAAAAATATATTATTGTTTTGAGATATTGAAATATTTATTGCGTTTAATTTTATAAGAATAATAAAAAAAAAATCCGTGTCTTCCATAAAACATCGATAGAATAGTTATGATAATAGCTTTACCCTTGTTAACGCATTGGCAGCCCACCGCTGCTTATAAATAGTGGCAGTATACGAGTAAATGATTGTGAATTATTAACCTACTCTAATTGTATATTCATTATATCATTATGTCAAGCTTTTTTGGTATTATTATATGGAAATATTTTAATTATTAAAATTATCAGCAACACTTTTCAGAAATGGGAATTTTTCATAATTTAAAAATACAGTAAAATTAATATCCTGAATCTTTTTAAATTATAGTGTGCTTTTTAAATCATGGGAAAATCGTTAACTAGTTATTGAATAAAGCAGTCAAAAGGCATAAAAAAACTTGAAAAAAACGCTGTTATAGGTAATCTCTTTATTTCCATTCATAATCAAAAAGCAACTATCTTATTCCACATAATGTAACCCTTGTACTTGGACCCAACATGCGTAACCTGCTATTAAGATAGCTTACATCACGTTGGAGTAAATACGGGGGATGCTTCGCCAGGTATAAACGGGTTAACCATCTGAAAGGGATGATACAATTTTAGCCGACAAAGGACCGGTGTACCGGGCAAAATTTTCCCTCGGCAAAGACAGGCAATTAACTTCCTCTAATTACACTTCCCCGCTCCCTCGTTAACGGGAATGGTCTTGACAGACTAATTCTAGCATCTCCCGCAAAATACCTATTATTATTTCTTTCTCCTACTTAAACAGTGGTGTTCTCACAGCTAGTCTTATTTTGTAAAGTAGCTAAGCTAAAATTCATTGAGTGTTTCTTTTTGTTGTAGTTTTTTAGTTCAGTGATGCGAGTAACATTCTCGGAAAATTCGCCTTAAGTCTAGAATCCATTTTTTACATTTTAGACTGTACAATATAAATTGTAAATAAGTTGTTATATTAAAATCAAACGAAAGTGCGCGGTAGCTTTAATTAAAGTCGCCCGCTGTGGTCTAGTTGTTTAGATCTAGGGTATCCAATCCCGGAGTCTTTTTCCAATCCCGGGATTTCTGGATCGATTAATTCACAATTCTGAATTTTAAATCCTCAATTTGCTATACTTTTCCCCAGATTGTCTCAGAAACTCGTTTGTTTTTTTAAGCTCACCGAAGAATTTGAAATCCTCAAATTGGTATACTGTTTCTACAGATTGTCTCACAAACTCGTTTTTTTTTTTGACTATTTCAGCAGATATTTTTTTTAGCTCATGCAATTTCAAAATCATATCAATTTTCGGGATTTGCTCAAAATTTCTCAATCCCAAAATGCCGGGATCGCGACCATGTCGATCTCGGAATTTTCCAGGATCAGAAAACTGAACGAGATCCCGGGATTGGATGCCCTAGTTAGAGCTTGTTCTACTGATTAGACAGGTCTAGGGCTAGCCTCCCGGTAAGGTTAATGTCGAATTGAGATTTTTTAATTAAAATTTGAGATCTAAGACACGAGAGATTGTGATGTCAATTATACTTGGATTAATCTCGTATATTCTGTAGACTTCAGCACATTTAGTGAAGTGGCATTAACTGTAATGTCAAATATCAGATATATTTCATTGATTCTTTTAAGACACGTTTTTCATAAAAATGAGACTTAAGGCGTTCGTTCACTTGGGTGATTGTTATTGCATATAAATGTCATTATAATCACTACGCAAGATTGTGCCCACTGGTAGTATTATAATTAAGGCATCTAATACCGCACCCATTTTTGATTCGGGATCAACAATTTTTGCAGGATTCGGGCTTTCAGGATCCTGGGGTTAATAATTTACCATTTTTTCGGAAGACTCAGATGAAAAGAGTGTTGAATTAAAATATTCTAGAATAATTGTCGAAGACCTTTTTTTATCTCAATCATTTGAATAAGTTACTATATATAGTAAGCTTTTTTTTGCTCTATTTAAGGTGTTATGCTGAATCCCGAAATACCGGTGTTGATACTAAAACGATCCTGGGATTACAGGATTGATAAATTGGTCGGGATCACTGATCCCGGGATTGGATGCCCTAGTTTTAATAAAACAGATAATATCCAATGTGGTGATTTTTTAGTTTTTGTATGATGTTCCATTTCCTGTATTTTTAAAGTCAACTTTGCTTTGATGACAATGGGAATTTAAATTTGAAGCTTTCCATTGAATAATAGAAAACAATTGTGTCAGGTTTGCAGTTTTTAACGATTCTAAAGCGCTGCTGAAATGCTGGTAATTGGACGTGCACGCCACTGACCGACGTTTACTAAACTGAGAATTGCGGAATAATGACAGATATTAAAATTGATTGTTCTAGATTGTGAATTTGCGGACCTTTGTGAAGAGTTGTATTTTGGTATTGACGGTTAGGTAAATATTTCTTTGATGAATTTTAATGATGTTAATTTGAGAATTTCTGGTTTAATTATTTTGGGCCCTGAGAAAATTGCGTTTTCTCTGACGGATCATTGGCTATTTGCGATATTTATTAAAATTATTAAAAACATTATTATGCAAAACAATTTAATATTACGTAGTCATTTATCAATATCAACTATTAATTTAATATAATAATACTAAGAAAACTTGGCGTGTATATAATATATATTTAATTATATAATATAGGTATATAAATACACACTTATTTTTATTTTGGTATAACGAGGGAGTGAGTTGATTATTTAAATATACATATATGTATATAATATTATTTTATATAAACTATAGAAATAAAGTGTTCAAATTAAAACAAAAACTATCTCTAATTAGCTAATAATCTCATTTAATTTATTCAATGAAATTAGTCAAAATATTTTAATAATTTTCTTCCAAATAAATAATTTAAAAAAAAAATGATAGTATTATAACTAAAGTAAACACATATTATTTAAATACATTCTTTTTTGTTTCAATAAATAATATATTATTGATTTAAATATTCAAAAAATCTTAACGGATAAAACATAAATCTTTGTAAATTTATATTTTTTGAAATATACATTATTTGAACACAATTTATTTTAAATACTTCTCGACATCTTTGTAAGGATAGACAAACTATTTTTACTACTTGTACATAGAGGGCAGTAGTAACACATTAATAAATATTTATAGATTGTACAGCATAATTACAATTATCAATAATTTATTTTATTTGTAAAAAAACGTTGATTGGGATATAGTTAAACTATTTTTATATAAAATCTTCTAAATATTATAAATATATTATCATACCAAATTAAAAAAATCTATTTTATAATTATATGAAAGTACTAGTGAAATGTTATCACCAAATTATAAATTCCTTTTAGTTAGTCTAAGTGTGCTTTGTTTAATTATTTGTAAATAAAAAACCTGTCTTTAATATTATCTTCTTTTTTAAATCGTCTATAGGAGAAGTAAAACCACGGGATTACAATTAAAGTACTTATTTTAATTAGCAAAGTTATCCCAAGCGAAGTGCAAATGATAGAATAACATTGAGGCAAATTTAATATTGTCTGAAGAGTAAAGAGCAAGAGAAAAAACAAGAAAGTTTCTTTATGAGGGAAAGAAGAAAGCTTTCTCGTCTGGCTTTGAATCATTCGTTAATTTACACTTTTTTTATATGGAGTCCATCGTACTAAATAAGACAGTGACAAATTGAGTTTATTTATCGGTTTTTTTTAGAAATAAATAATAATAAATTATTCGTAGGCGTTTAAGTTTAAAAAAATGGCATTGCAGCTAATAATGCTTGTTGTTGATTTTTTTTCTACAGCAACTGTTCGTTACTCAGTTACTAAACTTATCTTTTTTAATACAAATAGCAAGGAAAGAACGATAAGGCTAGGGCAGGACTTGTATTTAACTAATTGCTCTCGCTACGCCACGTTGCTTAAGGATTGGCAGGGAGAGAGGGGATTTTTAGACATTACAAACATCCATGCCTTCAAATAGAAATCAATTGAAAAATGCTGTTCGTACTGGGATTCTAATTCGTGAAATCCGTCACGGAAGTCAACTACGTTGACCACTGCGCTACGGCCCCGAATTTTGTTTACTTTACTGATAAATAATCGTATGAACGATAAGCCTTATAGTTTTTCTAAAGATAAATTTATTGATTGCTGATGGTTCTGAATGTTTCAACAAACTATAATACTTCAAAGATATTATAATCTGGTATTGGAATCTCACTGTACAGTTTTTTTTTCCTAAAAGTATTAGTGACTATTATTTTTCATATAATATACACAAAGGTGCACAAACGCGTGCCTACCTTCTATTTTCTTAGAACCTTGACGGCATGAATAAAATAATAGAAGCTTAAAGCGCTGGTACATATCACTGTCGTTGTTCTTTTATCCTGATGAAAAGCTTATGAAATATTTAGATACCTGGTTCGGTTTGAGTCTCCAACTACAAATTAATTTTTTGATAGTTTAAAAGAGATCAAAAATCATATTTAAGGTGTTTGAGTTTCCGATATTTTCAAACCAAAATGCCCTTTTGACTCTAGAATTTACGTGTATTATTTATTCATTATACATTACATGTATTTCTATCTTGATTATTAATTACTTACTTTTTCTGAAAATAGAAGTTCATTAAAATCATACCAGAACTGAAACAAGGGTGTTTAAATATATCTTAATTAAATCGAAAATTGTAATTAGTTATGATGAACAGAAAACGATGAGTTTTATCAGTAGATAAGAGCTATTTTTTCAAATTATTATTGTGTAAAATAATTATTTATTTTTATTTTACTTATTTTGCGTAGTAATTCGATGCATGTGCATAAAATATGAAAACAAACAGTGGCAGATTACGTACTTCGGAGACCTAATTATTTGACCAAACATAAAAGAGCTTTATATAAAATATGCTATTTTTGAATCCTTTAAGATTCAGAGGCCCCAAGCGCGCGCCTCCTGCTCTTATGTAATCCGCCATTGAAAAAAATGAAAAACAATTTTGTGTAATTTATGATATATTTCAGAGTAATTGATGGAGCTTCAGGCTATTACATTTTAATTTGAATTTCATTTCAACTTTTTATGTCACTTGCATCACGAATTTTGCCTTTCAACATCATATCATGTTCAAGGATGACCTCGAACTGACATATTGTAATTTCAGAAAGCTAAATTTAACCTGAATCATTCATGACAAAACATTACAGTAAGTGTAAAGCTTAAGTTGTTGAAATTGTAGCAATCTGATTCAAATATTGACTTCTATTAGATTGATGTCTTAAAAAACTTTATTAAAAAAATATTTGATAGACTTTTCAAAACTGTAGTTCCTAGTTAAACTAGTTCAAGGTCAGACATATAAATCGACAATAATTTGTCAATGGTTGCTCATTGGCAGCTGTTTTATGTCATGCGTCACGATCAATAATTAATACACTTATGTAATTATCATAGGTGAATTTCTACTTGTTGCTGCTGAGCCAGCAAATTCGATAATTATTCAGTGTTACTCTATAAAAAATATCATAAAGTTTGACATAATATATATTTTAAATAATATTTTTAATGTTCACTGTCAATACTGGCTGGAAAGGTGTTGTATTGGAATAATAAGACATTATAGTGCATGGCGAATTGGCGTCAGCTGTTATGTCATGTACTGTAATCTTAATTTTTAACAATAAATAAATAAATAAATTATTTTGTACTAATTCTACATTTATTAAAAAGGAACGGAACCGAGCATAGTCAACAGAAAAAAATATACAATAATACAGGCCTTAGCAAAGTGCTAAATAGTTCAGTTTAGTCTAAATCGTACTTCGCTTCTATTTAAGTTGACCAAAAAGGATCCAATTGACGTTTTTAGGTATTTTGAGTTATGAATTGGAACTATCCCAAAATATTTTTAATATCTACTGAAATTTGGTCTAGTTTCCGTTTTATTTGTAATATTGTATTTTTTTGCCAAGAGGAAAAATTCTCTAAAATTCATTTGAAAATGGAACCAACTACAAAGTATCCATAAAGCTGAATTAACTAGTGACACACGGGCTCTCACCAAACTTACAAAAAGTATCTAAAAACGTGCACATACTATGATGCTTAATATCTCAATTATGCAAATTTACAGTTTGTTCCATTTTGTTTTACTTAACCCAATTTATATTTAGTTTCAATATACCTGTAGAATAATTGTAAACTTGTACAAAAGAGTGTTTTATTTTTTGAATTTAAAATAATGTTAAGACTTTTTCACGGTGCAGTACACATATTATTATGAGTCTAATGTGTAAGCACAAAGCCTCTTTACGCGATAATCCCTTTAATCTGCTTCAATTTTGAGGACGGCGTTGGTAATTTTCTCAGAAATATTCGGCAAGTCTGCTCAGACATGGATAAACAAAAATGCGCTTAGAATTATAAAAGACATAATTGAAGTAAACATTTAAGAGAGCTCTCTCCGCAATAGAGGCGACAAATAACCGCAATGAGTTTCAAAAGACCAGACGTATGAAAAAATAAAAGTATTGTTCTGTTTGTCTATAAACAGTTTCCGTAAAATTTAATCTGAAAGTGAAGAGGTTCTCAAAAATGTTTCCCTAAACTTTAAACATTAAATTATCAGAGCTTTAAGCACAAGAATATTATATTTTAACTTTGAAATAGTTTTCTGTCTACTCACAATGTGAAGCTTTTTGGTTTTTAATGAGAAGTCACACCAGAAGTTGTTTTACGATATTTCGTGAGTTAACCTATCTTATTCAGAAGAGAACAGGAAAGATAGAATATGCTATAATGATACTAGAATTTATCTTATCACTGTACGAGGATCAAACCTCTCGAAACCGTAACCGAATACGATAAAACTACGAACGCCCATGTATGTTGAAAATCAATTTCAAAAACAATTTTTCAATATTTTATTATAAGACAAAGTTGTTACAGTTTATTTTCTTTGTCATATAGTCTTTGAAGCCAGAATCTTCTTTACTTAGCCTATTAAAAATACAAATGATGAAAACAATCAACTCTAGGAAACCCATTTCTGTTTAGATATTTTCCTTTTAGAGGAAGTATACTCTGTATTGAGAGTGAAAAAATAATTGACGTTAAAAGTATACCAAAATTGCGAACATCAAATTTGCATCCCGATTTCAAAATGTACCATATGGATTTTCTTTTTCACACAGCTTTTTTAAATAAATAGAATTATAGTAACTTAAGAACCCCTGCATTTTCAACATCCCTTAATCCTTATGGTTAACAAAGTATGGCGTTAATGATAGGCATAGTCCATTAAGAAACACCGGCGCTTTCAAACAATACTTTGTTTTCTGACAATACCATAGTTCTTAATTTTTTTTTACTTCCTTTCAACAAAACCGCCAACCTGACATATACCACTAAGCCCTATATTACATACACAAGTGTATAACAGCATTTATTTATTTAAAGATTCTCGGTCAGTCAGTTACAGTGTTAGATACAAAGATTAAATGGACTACTGAGCCTGATTGTCAAGCGTTATTTCTTGGTTCGTGGTCAAGTGAACAACGTCATTAGCTTCGGATGCAATGCTCACGTACTCAAATCTCAGGACAGACAATTTCTTTGATTGAACTTTCAATCGATTGATTGATTTCTGATAAAAGGTATGGATTTCTGTTATGTATAAAAAAATCCTCCCACTATAATAATACTAAAGTAGCGAGAGTGACTAGCCAACCACTTGTCTTATCCTACCGCTTTATTTTCTATCCTTACTCTCTTTGAAGGAAAAAAGATTGAGCAACTGAGTAACCAGCAGTTCTTGTAGACAAACTTTTTTTGAGATACCTTCATTAGGAGATCATGTGTTCTACATTGGCAGTGAAAGTGGATAAAAAAAACGTTTATTTGTGAGAGTGGGAAAAAAATAAGGAAGTCTTTTTATCCTCAATAAAGGCCAGGACTCAAATAAAATTATCATATTAATTAAAATATTTATTCTTTAGTATACATGCCTCACCATGAGGCGTTCTATAATTATTTTTCCACCTAGAAATGATGCAAAAGTAGAAAAAATAAAAAACAGTTTATGTTTACTTTAACCTGGCGTAAATTGTGTTCTTACGTGTAATTAACAGAGCTGTGGAAAAAAGACGACTCCGACTCCAGCTTTAAAATAATTAACCACTCCGACTCCGAGATCATCTTTAGTCAGCCAAGCATGAAATGTTAACACTTTTGACTATTTTGTTTACATACACATCATTAAATATATATTTTTTTTAAATCAAGCCGCTTATTTTTCACGACTCCGACTCCGGCCAAAATACCGCGACTCCGACTCCACAGCCTTGGGAATTTAAAAAAAATACCATACAATTTATTTAAAAATCTTAAACGGCAAGCCCGATAAAAAAAATGTTAGAATAGTGAAAGTATACTTCAAGCCTAAATCACTTTCTATCATGATTACAAAACAGAAATCTCTATTATATTTGATTGCTGGCAAAATACCAATCTCCAGATAACTTATTGGCAGTATCCCTTATTGATATCCAATCCAAAGAGTAAGTTAATTATTTGTAAATCATCCCTGCTTTGAATATTTAAGCAGTTGGGCTGCTAGGGGAGGAGGGATGGGAAGGCAAGCAGTTAGAAAAGCCACAATGTTAGATCCAATATTGAAATCAACTTCAAAGTTAGTAATAAATGTAAACACTTATCTCGAACACTGTATATTATAATGTAATATCTGTTGTTAGTGAAATTTGTTCATAGGCGTACAGTGAAAATAATTATTTAATAAATAATTACGATGTTTCTTTTATTACTTAGTTATATATTTCTTTATTCCGGAGAAACATTATTCAAATAATCAGGGGTGCTGCCAGGTGACATACAAGTATAAGGTTAGACGTGACGCGGGTGACGCAGCGCAGGGCAGCACATATTTTGTATGATATGAAGAAGCACAGACCTGCATATGCTGTAACACAGGCACGCGCAACGAATACATTTGTCTGCTCTGCTCTGCAAACCGTTGTAGTGCCGGCACAGATTCTTGCGTGACAAGGGTTGCCAGACGTCCCGGTTAATCGGGACCGTCATCGATTTTGAGTCTAGTGTCCCAGTGTCCCGAACAAACCTCTTGGGACGCCCAAATGTCTCGGTTTACGACCCACTCTGATTATTTGGGCAAATCGGTAAATTCCTGGGCTTTTATATTCGAAAGTCTCGGAAGAGCTAAAAAACAAATGAGTCACGCTGATCGCCAAATCAGAAAAATGTCCCGGTTTGACTTGCAAGAAATCTGACAACTCTTTGCGTGACGCATTCACATTTGGACGTGTTCTGATGATTTCACCGCCTAAATGAACAAGAAACTAATGAATTAGTGTGAACTGAACTTTGTTAATACGATACTACTCTTAAAAGACATTAAAATAGTTTTTGTGTGTTAATATTTGTCATTCATATACGTCACTTGCGTGACGCTTCTGTCACAGCGTACGCTGGTCGCACGTGTCTGGTTCGCCTGCCCGAACCTGTCAATTTTGTGCTGCCATGCGCTGCGTCACCTGCTTTTTTTTATTTTGGTCATTCTGAATACATCGACCAAATGTTTTAATATACAACGATCGACTATTTTTTAAATAGTTTTTTCACATGCGAAGCAATACATAAATATTCCAAATTTGATCAATTATTATATTTTTTTTCGATAGATTCGGTAGTAGCTTTGCAGAAATTCATTTCTTAAATAAAATTATGCTTGATAACATTGTTTTTCCATCCATTTTGTTAAAAACTGTGGAAACTATTTCGCCTTTTTGAGAAGCATCGTCGGCGAAACTGTCGTAAGACTACTTAATTATATACATTACGATTGACAATACTAAAACTTAAATACATATTTTTTCGATATTATTCTGAAAATGCTTATCAAAGTGTCGAAACATGCGTCACAATGCGTGACAAAAACAGTAGAATTAAGATATTAAATTGTGCATTCATATTTTGACTGCTGTCTGACTAAAATACAGTATGAATCCATACACTTCACATTGGTAGCTGACATGTTAAAAAGTTCAATTTATGTATCCATTTAAAAAGTCGATGAAATATGCATATTAAAATTATTTTAGTCAGGTATCAATTGTCACCATTTACTGTCACTGTAAACGTTCGAGAGCTAATAACATTTCCAACAAAGTCAAAATTACCCATTCACAGAAATGCTTACATTTTGTAGCTCTAAAATCAAAACTTCTAATGAGAAATTTCCCATTATAATGTATTATAATTCCGAGCTTGGCTTCGAAATAATTAAACATTAGATATTCATTAATGTACGTGTATTAGTAGAATATTTAATCAAAACTATTCTAATGTAATACGTAGACCTAATATAAAATCATATATCAAAGTTATTGTTCTAAAAAAATAGTCACGTATCAGAGCTGTTGATGTTTTTCTTTAATATGTAGACATATTGTTTTTGTATGTTAGGGCTTATCTATTTTCAAAATTTGGTTTCGATAAACATGTTTTAAATCAAAATTTACGACATTCAATAACCGGTTTCAAATATTAGAATTAATGTTATTTTTTTTTACTATTATTCAATGAAAAACGTTGTACTTTTTTTAGCCCTTTCCAGAATTTCCAACTTTGAAAGTCTAGGAATTAACGGAATTTCTAAAATGATTTTTTTTCAATCCATTTCCGCTTCTAATGTGGATCATATTGTTTCCTAATGGAGGTATCTCAATATAACTTTTTTCTACGAAAACTGTTTGTTACTCAGTCGCTCAACCTCTCTTATTTAAATAGATTAGTAGTAGGGATAGAAGCATAAGGCTTGGTCAGGACTAGTGGTTGACTTATTGCTCTCACTACACCCAGTTATTAAAAGATCGGAAAGGGTGGGAGGATTTTTTTTTAAACATCACCAACACTCATGCCTTCGAACAGAAATCGATTCGAAAAAATTCTGCCCGTACTGTTAGTCGAACCCGGCACGAAACCCCACAACAACGCGAACCGCTTTGCCATATTTGGAAAAAAATGGGACTTTTTTTAGCTTTCGCTCAATATTTTGTTGTACTATAAAAAGCAGTACTTTTTGTGATGGCTTATATTTTTTAAGTTTTCGAGCTACTGCCAAAAGCATAGATATTTAATATTATTAAAGTATAAAAAAATATTTTACTCCTCCATGTATGCTCCTTGTGCGGTTGCCTATTTACCCTGTACGGTGGCGCCGCCCCTGATCACTCATGGAAAACAGCGTGGGCATCTCTGATACATTATATATTATATTTAGTTTTGTTTTATAAAATTACCGAAAGAATTTATGAATCGTCATTTTCGGTGCTGGCTACCGCAATCCTTTCGCTCTATATATTGCCCTCTTCTTAGACATAGATAATAATTCTAAAACTAAAAAACTGTATAACTAAATACGTTGCTATTTTTATCCTACCATAATAGAGTTCTACCAAGAATATGCCAAGTCAATCAATAATGATTCTGTTTAAAAGTAAACAAACAAACTTCTTCGCAAATATTAAAATAATTTCAACAGTTCCCGTAAACTGTTTAGTACTAAAAAGACTTCTAGGTTTTCAATTTTTAGCTGCGCGGTTAATAAGATATTGAAATCTAGACAAATGTGATTTTTGTATTAAATATAACAAATAGAAAACAATAATTGATTTGTTGCTGGTATTCTTTTTATACTATTTTTCTTTTCATACTCTCTCTGAATTGAGAATTTTAACGATTGACTTATTATCGATTTTCATTGTAACAGCTTCTAAAGATAAATTCAATTTTATGTACATGGAATTCAAATTAAAAGAATGTATTCATCATTAAAAATAATATAACAATACGCGGAATGTATTGCTTCCTTGAATGATTGATTATTTACGGAAAGTCCTTGTACATCATTAAAATGACAGCTGGAAATTTACAATACAGAAACACTTTTAAACACAAATAGACAAGCATTATTTAACAATACAGTTATTTGAATCATCATTGTTTTTAAAATTATATTTAGTCAAGTTGCCAACTATTTGATATGCCTGAGTGAATTTTTACGATGAGAAAAGTATTGTGAGGTAATGGAAAGTAATGAAGGCATTATTATTTTTAAATAATTCCGAATGTTGTTCATCGCGTAAAAATATCAATGTCAGTATGAACGCATGATCCTTTTTTTTCAAGGGTGATACACTACCGTGCAAAAAAGAAAAGGTGCTCATACACAAATGGTAAATAGGTTAAATTGCTTAACATCAACTCAAAATTATTGAATTTATATATTATTTATATTTTTATAAGTTTGACAATTAATAAATTTAAAATATAAAAATATATTCATTTAGTGTTGTATTGTATATATTCATTTACATGAAACTTGCTCCTTTGGCATTTTCTGCTGTTTTTAGTAGACGATTGCTAGAAATATTTAATGGAGAGACTTCTTCGGGATACGGTAAAAAATGGCAAAGCATTTGGTTCTACAATTTTTTTTAAATTCAGTTGACAGCTATTTCCGAAAAAGCTATCAACTGAATTAAAAAAATATATATAGAACTTAATACTTTGCTATTTTTTTATCATATTACAATGGAGTTATACCAATTAAATGGCAATTCAATCAAAACTTCTTCGGGATTTTCTTCAATAATATTAATATCATTTATGTTTTATGTTTACGTGATAATGAATATATAGGCGACGGTGCAACGATTTTTCTGAAGAAATATGTAGATAGAAACGTATTTTTAGTTTTTTTAAACAGTGTTAAAGCAAAAAAAATCGTGTTTGTTTTTAAACGGTGCAAAAAGAGGATCCGGTGTATTGTATTGTTAAAATTTTATAACATTTCAGTTACAGTTAACACCACGTTTTTTGAAACCGTGAACTAATCGAGTTACTCAACATTAAATCTTCTTCGAATACTGCATGTTACTTAATCTATCTTCCTTATTTTTTTCTCTCGTGTAGGTGTAGATTGAATAACTTGAGTAATAAACGACTATTTATCAGCTAAAGGGTGTCACTAATACTTGAACATCATAAGCATCCATATATTTGGACATTAATCCATAAATTATTAGTAAACTTAATCTTTTCAAATGTCCACCACGACAGGAACAGAACAAATACTTTTTTTTTGCGTTCACCATTGTCCACTCCCAATAATAAACTTAGGATTTTGGTCTTCGAGACTTGCTTCTCAGTAAAACAAATACGTAATTTTATGAAAATTAATTGTATGTACTTACACAAAGAACACGTGTTTCTATTTATATTCGTCAATATTAAATGGAATCCCATTACGTTACTTATTTAATCATAAGTTACAGAGTTTGTATCACCCGAGGGTGATTCATCCTATTAAACCAAAGTCCAACACAGAGCATGGGTGGATCTAGACTATTTTCTGCAAGGGTTGAGTTCCCAATGAATATTGAAATTATCACGAAGGAAAAGTAGGCTTTTAGAAATAGTAGTAATTTATAACGGGACACTAAACGATCAGCATAATAAGAATACAATTTGATGAACTATAATATGATATATAATTTACATCGACTTTTAATAGCAAATATGTAAGGGGAAAAAATCGTGAAATATTTGTCGTTTGAAATAATTAAACCATGCTTTATGAGGGCTTATATAAAATTTCCATATTCTAAAAGATTCGTGTTATACGATAGTTGTATGTATCATATTATATTTTGTTTTAAACCCTTTTTGAACCCGTCTATGAATATCTATTTCCAGTAAATAGTTTAAAGTTTTCTCACTCAAATACAGGATTGCGATTTATTAAAACCACAAAATGTCTGCATTATGTTCATACTTCATTCATATTACTAAATGGTAAATTTAATATCTAATGCAACATCAATAAGTAATAAAGTTTGCAATGAGTAATAATTTTCGGTTTATAATATCGTCATTCTTATAGTTAACGGATATTTATAGTAAATATCCTTGGCCGAGTCGTCAACGTCGTTAGCTTGTCAGCTAAGGAGTTCGCAGATAGAACCCCGTGTAGGCAATTAAAAAAAAATCGATTTATGGATCGTCTGTGATCTGTAAAATCTTGTGTATTATTTGGAAACATCATCACATATTTTGACTATAACTTTTAGTGCATTTTATGTTTTTTTTACCATGTCCGCTCCCAATGTAAAGCATATGAACTTCTAATGAAGTTTATCTCAACATAAGTGTTTTTACGAGAACTACTTGTTACTCAGTTGCTCAACCTCTATTTTTCCATAGAGAGTAGGAATAGAAGGATAGGGATAGGACAGGATTAGTGGTTAGCCAATTACTCTCACTACGCCCCGTTCATAGGATAGGATGTGTGGGAGGGGGAATTCAAGACATCACAAACATCCATGCCTACAAACAGAAATTTGTAAATTAGTTTTTATAAATTAGTTTTATTAATTGATTTTTCAATCGATTTATGAATTTCTGTTCAAAGGCATAGATGTATGTGATGTCTTGAATTCCCCCCTCTCATCCATCCTATCCTATGAACGGGGCGTATCGAGAGTGATTAGCTTACCACTAATCCTGTCCTAGACCTATCTCTACTCTCTTTGGAAAAAGAGAGGTTGAGCAACTGAGTAACAAGCAGTTCTCGTAGAAACACTTCTGTTGAGATAAACTCCATTAGGAGTCCATATGCTCCACATTGGGAGCGGACATGGTTTAAATTAAAATAAAACTAATAATAATAGTTTAACACGTGTGAGACCTTTTATTTTAAACAATTTAAAAATCAATTAATAATGAACAAATAAATATTAAGGACTTAAAACACCGTTATATTGAACATGTCATATAGTGGCTTATTTTCTTTCTGCAAGTGTGAGATTTTTTTTATAAAGTTGGTCTAGGGATTCTCCAAACTCTTTGTATTGTATCGATTAAAATAGCTAATTATACAATTGAAAGATAAGTTTATTATAAACATGTTACTATTGCATTCATTATAATAATTGATAACTTGACGTTTTTGACAAATATTGTACCCTTGCATTGAGGCATCGATATAATCATTACTGCTTTCGAACCGTCGAACCTTGGCGCCGAAGTTCGGCCAATCTCTAAAATAGTTTGAGGCGCTCCTGCTAGCTCGGCGTCGCGGTGGGGACGCCCCTCGCCACTCAGCTATTTCCGGAACGCGCGTCGCCATTCATGGACAAGACTACTAACGGCTCCTCGGCTAGTCAGAAGTGATTCCCCCAAAAACTTCGCACCGCAGCGGGAGACATTCCACAGCACAACTCGCATGGACTTACCCCTCGTTCAAAAGTGTTACACCTTTTTGTTTACATTTTTTTTTGGACAAGCGTCCTTAAAACGTTTACAGAACAATTAATAATGTTTTGAAATCGTTTTGTTTCTTTGTGATTTATAAACACATCAGGCTGTCTAACTGTGTCTTAATCAAATTGAATGTTTAATGCAAGGCAGGGTAACCGTTTCTTCTCTTAAGGCCGCATTCATTATCCTGATTCGACATAAGGCCGCAGTAAACATTGACTAGGGAATCTTTGGTTGAAAACAGGAATTTACGGTCAGAATATGTCAGGAATTTACGAATTTACATCAATTTACAGAATTACAGAATTGGCCAGAAGGCCGCACTAGAGCACCCAAAAGGCCGCAGGTTCCCCACGCCTGGTCTAAGGTTTACTGGATGACAATTGAATAACAGTAGTAATAATGCCTAAAAATTCAGAACTATTTTCATTTAGCACTTAAAGCTCGTTTATTATTAGGTAAATAATTTCATTTCAGTACGTATTCTTTAAAGAAGACATAAAATAATATTGGCATAGAAATAGCATACTTGAACTAAAGACACAGTTAGTTTGAAAGTTATTGCATTATAAATAAATTTTATAATGTTTACGGTCGTTGTGAAAAATCATTTTGAGATGTAATATTATCTGCGGTCTGGCAGAAGTTAATAAATAATTAAGCTGAAATATATAAATGCTTGAATATATTATATTTATTATCAGATGTATTTGTTTTTTTTATTTTTTATAGAATATTTTATTCGAATCTTCAAGCATGTCTCTTCCTAATGTAGAGCTTAATTTGTTTACCTTTCTGGCAAAAGTTGGTAGCTAATAAAGTTGAAAAAAAATGGTTAAGTTTACCAAGAGATTCTTTGATATAAATTCTTTGTCTGGAATAACTCAGTTGGTACATTGGTTATACCAGTTTGCCAAAAATAAACATCAATTTTGTACGGATTTATTATTAATACTGATTTAAGACACGCAATTCTCCCTGCATATTCATTTTAAACTCTTATATGTGTCTAATCGGCATTAACGCTTCTATATTTTAATATTATAACTATTTTTCTACCATACAAAATCGATGATTGAGACTTCATTCTATAAGATGAAATTTTTCAGCTACTCTTTACTCAGAACTATCAAGCTTTCAAATGCTGTGCATAATAATTTTTACATGACAATTAGAGATTCTTAATTCCTAATACTTAAATTTAGGATAAAAACTTTAAAATATGGAATTTAATAAAAAGGATAACGTTGATTTTCGATTGTTTACTAAAAAGTAAACACCAGACTAATGTTATGTACTACCCTTAATTATTTGATTCCAAATGTATACGAATATGTATATCGACTGTGGAAAGGAAAAAGGACGTAACCCACACTTATCAAATTTCAAAAAAACAAACAGGAAGCGCAAAAAACGTGTTTTGATGATTTTAGGCAATGTGTAGATTATTAATTAAACATAATCTTGAAGTACACGGAAGCTTTTAAACTGGTGTTGAATTGACATAATCTAATATTAATTAAAAAAAATATCTAGGAAAAACCTTTATTTCAGTCTTTTTTTTGGTTTTGGATATTTACAAGGTCTTTTTCAAACTTTAAAGTTAAATTGAGATACTAATTCGACATTTGCCGCTTGCATAGTTTTGATAGAGCGTGTATCGAGTTAGATACATTGTGATTATTTAGAAAAAGCTGTTTTGAAAAACTGTTGGTTATGTCCTTTTTCCTTTCCACAGTCGATATATATTCTATAATATAGACTATAGGAAGAAATACCATAAAACTTTTCAACTATTTTTGTATTGTTATGTACATCAAATAAACGAACGTGACCTTTTACAACCGAAAATAGCTTAAGAACATTTTTTTATATTATTTTTTAAAATCAATTACAAAATTATCTTCCAAATTGTACGAGATGTAAGCTGTCCATGAAAGCTTTATTCTGTAATAATATAATTTTAATATTTGGGAAATACTACCCTAAGCTTTGATTGCAAGGCTCAACTTCTGTTTTTTTAGAACATCAAATTAATAGAGCTAGGACTTAAGAGCGCGTTAGCGTCAAAACTGCTGATGGAAGGGCATGATCGTTACAGAGGTGAGCAATCAACAATGCGGCCAGTTCACGTAGACGCCACATGCATTCATATGCTAATTATAGAATCTACGATATCCAAAAATTTCTTTAGGATTGAACAAAAAATATAATTGTTGACTATCGAATTTAAATAACAATTTTTCGATGTCATTTGTAATTTTTTTAAATATCAAAAGAGATTTTTTCGGGTCCTTTGGCGTAGCGGTTAGCGTTGTGGGCTTCCGTGCCGGGCTTCACGGGCTCGAGTCCATACACAAACAGCATTTTTTCAATTGATGTATCGATTTCTATTCGAAGGTATGGGTGTCTTCGATGTCCCTCGCACCATTTCTGATCCTTTAACAGCTGGGCGCAGCGAGAGCGATTAGTTCACGACTAGTCATTTCCTAGCCTTATCCTTCTATTCTTACAAATCTTTTAAAAAAGAGAGAGAGGTCAAGCGACTGAGTAACATAAATTAAATTTAAAAACTTTGTTACAGATTGTGCTACATTTTGTTGAAATTAGTTTCACGAGCCAGTATGCTCCACATTAGTTGCGGACATCCATCACCAATGCTATCGCCTTCAATATAAAGGAATGATTATTAATTCTCAAAGACAAATACATTCGATTCATATTGCTTTAGCTAGAATAGTGGGTTTATGAATTAATACATTCTTAGCAATGGTCTGAGAAGTTAACTTTCGGTTTCATCTTCGTATACTATAAAAGTAAACGAATCAATTATACGGAAGCTAGAGTGTGACGAGACCATTGCACGAAACGAGATGTTCAAGTTAACACTGTAGTTTATTTTTTCTAATTTTATTTAAGCTACTAATAATAAATTCTACAGTAACAGTTGGAGCAAACGTAATTATAATTCAAAAGTTTTCACAAAATGTCTTTGAATGAGTAACTTTAAAGGATATGCATACTATGTTTTCCTGTGTCGCCTGCTGTGATTCTCGGTCAGATCAAAGTTTTGATCGAATACTGGGTGTTTGTGATGTCAATTCACATCATTTCCTCTCCTCCCTTATTCTGATTCTTCAATAACTGGGTGTAGAAATAGCTATTAGTCAACCAATATTCCTGTTCTAGCTTTATCCTTCTCTTCCTACTACTCACTTTGAAAAAGTGAGGCGACTGAGTAACAAACTTTTCTCGTAGAAAAAACTTCTGTTAAGATACCTCCATTAGGAGGCCATATTCCCTACGTTGGTAGCGAACATGGATACAAAAATACTATGTTTTAATGTCACTTTTTTTACACTTTGATAAATTTATTCCAATGTATTAAAATATCTGTTATATATAGGGCCTCCAATTCTGGAATCAGGAATCTCGACCAATTATGTGAACCCGTAATCCCAGGATTGTCTTAGTACTAATACAATAAAGTGATTTCGGGATTCACTATAACACGTACAAATCCCTAAATAGAGGTTTAATGAACCCTAATAGCGCTGGACTCACTAGGAGACGTAACTTTTGAAAAAAATGGAGCCAAAAAGAAAAAGAAATATCTCCGATTTCTGAATAATTGTAGAATCTGTCAATTCGTCACTTAGAGTTGACCAAAATTCTGAAATCTCTTAATTATCCACTTTTTTCAGCAATGATCTCAAGCAATTGTGGTATAATATTATGATGAATGATCAATACCGGGGTAAAGATTGTGAATCACGAAATTACAGATGGTAATATAATTTTACTCTAGTTACAGATATTATCCATATAAACGTTTATGCAAATAATTCGTTCCCATTCCGAATAATACTGGTTGAACTACTTCATGCTAACTATTTATTGTAAATAATATGATTTGACTTATTTAATAGGAGACAGAAAAAATATGTTTCGACGATTTTGGGCCAAAGTCAAAATAGTAAATATTCCCAATCTTGAAGCGGCAAAGACTAATAAACTTGTGTTTTATTTACTTAATGCAATATTAATTTAAAAAGTTGTTTAAGAAAAACTTTTGTGTAAGTAATTTTTCCTGTTGTCAATTTTCACATACCTTTCTTTTTTAAATCTAAAAAGATAAGTTTAGACACTAATTCGACATTTGCAGCTTACATTCTTTCTATTGAACATGTATTAAGTTGTGATTGTTGAAAAAAAGGATTTTGAATAAACGGTGAGTTACATTTTTGCCTTTTACAGCCGATATCTAAAGATTCTCCAGTAGAAGTGCGTCCACGTCCAAGTGTGTACATGCTTGAATAAAAGGTCTCGTTGTATCTACTTGTATTTTGAACTCCCTTCGCAACAATCACCTTGCAAATGTTTAATGAATAATGTATACAGATGTATAAAACGCGCTGCACTAGATTTTAATGCTCAGCGGAGTCTGACTACTTTACTGAACCAAAGGCACTCGAGTTTGATGTCTGTTCTTCTTTACTAAAATTAACCCAATTTGTTCGGAAACTATTGCAAAGCACGATAATGATGTTACGTTGTCAAGCAAACGTGCGATGCAAGTAACTTATCATATTAACTGAGCTATGAGAAACAAAATATTTTTTACATACATAATATATTTAATTTTTATTAAATATTGTCGAGATATTTATGGTTGTATATTGTTCCGCTTTTTGTGAAGACTTCTTTTATTATATATTATCATCTCAAAAGAGCTGGTCGTTATCCACTTCGGATAAGTAAATGGTGCTAGGAAGCGATTTTCAGTTACATGATCGCTTTCACTACGCCCCATTTGTACAATTGGATGGGTGAATATCGTATTCATATTTCGGTATTAAATACGAAACACCAGTATAAAAAATACTTAAATACAAACAATTGGTACCACAATACTGGTGTAATAAATTGAAGACCGTATTTTGATATTATGTTAAAAATATATGATTTTGATATTATGTTTTCGAACCGAAATATCGGTATTTTTTAATTTTAAAAATCTTTATTCCAGTTTTTAATTACCCAGCATCATACATACAGGAATTCTCGATATGGAAAGATTGTCAAACGCTCAAGCTGTCTACGCTTTCAAACATAAGCATATGAATAATATATAATTTAAATTTTTGCTCCAGAATTCAAGCCCGAGGCCATCGTCACTGAATCTAATAAATGTATAAGAACATTGAAGACTCGGCCAAGTGATTAGGCATAGTTTTTAATACATATATAATACTTCCTTTATTGTCAAGATAAAATATTTTAGCGATAACGAAATTGAAGTTTGTAGGCATCTTAAATATATTACCTGCGACTATTTTCTTTTAAAAATCATCGTGTTATAAGTGAATTTAAGTTTGAATATAATCACAATATGACGTTTTGAAACTATTATAACCAGTTTTGGTAATATTATAACCAAATCGGGGTTTATTTTACAATTAATACATATATTAGAAAGTATCACCAGTCTTTACTAAACATTTCTTAATACAGTAGATTAAAATTGTTTGCAACATACTGAAATCTTTAATTTGTTTTTTCACTGCATACGCTGTACTATCTTTAAAAAGTGACGTTTCTTTATGCAATGTATTTAGTTAATTATGAAAGAATTTAGTTCACACAGATAATATGAAATGTAATATTTTATTTTTGGTAAAAACTCAGAAAACACACTTTAAGTTGGTGATTTATATATCATTATTCATTACTTGAATAATAAAATTGTTTACTTTGTTTCAGTACGACCAGTAAGACAACCAGTTTTATTTTTCATATCGAATAAGCGTTGCAGCTGAAGAGACAAAACATGTGATATGAAAGATTACTTAAACAATGCATATATATATGGTCGCTCTAATTCATGCGATCAAAATATTAACTAGTTGTAGTACATAATGAGAGCATAAACAAAAAAAAATCAAACAGACAACAACAAGCCTAAGAACCAATCTCTGTGGACTCAAACGTATCGCAGAGTTAAACAATTTCTAAAATTATTATTACAACTTCGTTACGACGGACGCCTGACTTTACAAAAATAAGCGTCGAAGTAAAACAGAGCTTTCGACGTCGGCAGCGTCGCGCCAACCTTAAAAAGGAGACGACGCTCGCTTATAATCTTTACTCTAATAATATTCGGCTCTAGGACAGCGATGCACGAAAAGTGGATCGCGAACGAAGAGTATATGTTTATGTCAGACATTGCAAAAACAACTCAATGTGATTTTAACCGGGTTAATATGAACTTACCCCAAAACATGTATTTCAAAACAGCGAATAAAAGTGCATGTTTTGTTTATGTAGTTTATCAAATTAGTATCGTATATTATGTATGATAATTTTTAAAGTAAATTACCTAAAAAAATATGTTGTTCATTATATTTAAAAAGTAAAAGTTAACTGTGAGTGAATTTCCAAATAGTCAATTAGTATCATCGCCAAATTGTTTATATAAAAAAGATTAATTATTTAAAAAAAAAAATGTTCCACTTGTTTGATTTAAATTATGTTGTCAATGTTGACATATATGTAGTGTTTAATTGAATACGCGAAAAATATATTTCGAGAGCTAGTTAGGAAAATGGGTCAATGGTTGGTGCTAGCTGGCCTAGCTTCTAAAAATCGAAATATCTATTCTCGTACGACCCACGTTGAAATGGCTCAAGCACTTTTTCGGGGCATATCCCCGAGTTATGTTTATAAGTTGTACAAGTGTATTGGTAAGTCTGAAATGTATTCCCGGTTAATCCCGCCTGGAATGCGGGAAGAATAAAATAGCACAGCTATCCACCGAAATATAGAAGACTCGTGATATCAGATTTCACAATGTGTGCTATTATTACAGCTGTGTGTGAGATGGATTGATGCTTCATGAAAATCTCCCATAGTCCGATTATTTTAATCGGGTTATGCTTTGTATAAGTAGTTCGCTGTCATAAATAAATAACTGTTGCTTATGATATTTCGTAATGATGTTTGGTTCAATTGAAGTATTTGGTGTGTGTATGTATAAGGGTTGAAATTGTTTTAAAAATATTTTTTTTGAATGTGTATAGGTAGGGTAGGATTGAGAAAAGGTAAGGGCAGGTAAGACAAAGGCATAAGTATGAATTGAAAGAAAAATGTAATTAAAAATAAATAAATAAGGGTTTATTTATTCAAATACAGTATTTCATCGGACCCATTAAGGACCAATATAAAATTAGAATTAAAATTTATTTATAAATTATACAAAGTAAATCAATGTCAGGTCGTAGTTTCTATAAAATGTAACAAGTGTATGAAATTAATATGTATAACAGGTTGCGCCTATCAGGGCGCTAGCCGCGAGATGAGATGCGGCTTTCATTATGATGATGATGACGTTCATGATGTTGAATGCAACGCTTAGAAGCACTTGCGGTGGACGATTCCAGGGCCGGACTCGTCGTACTCTTCCTTTGAGATCCACATCTGTTGGAAGGTGGACAGGGAAGCGAGGATGGATCCTCCGATCCAGACGGAGTACTTCCTTTCTGGGGGAGCGATGATCTTGATCTTGATGGTGGATGGAGCAAGAGCGGTGATTTCCTTCTGCATACGATCAGCAATACCGGGGTACATGGTGGTGCCTCCGGACATGACAGTGTTGGCGTACAAGTCCTTACGGATATCAACGTCGCACTTCATGATGGAGTTGTAGACGGTTTCGTGAATTCCGCAAGATTCCATTCCCAAGAATGAGGGCTGGAAGAGGGCTTCTGGGCAACGGAATCTCTCATTACCGATGGTGATGACCTGTCCGTCGGGAAGTTCATAGGACTTTTCCAGGGAGGTGGAAGCGGCGGCGGTGGCCATTTCCTGCTCGAAGTCGAGGGCGACATAGCAGAGCTTCTCCTTGATGTCACGTACGATTTCCCTCTCAGCGGTGGTGGTGAAAGAGTAACCCCTCTCGGTGAGGATCTTCATGAGGTAATCGGTCAAATCGCGACCAGCCAAGTCCAAACGGAGGATGGCATGGGGAAGGGCGTAACCTTCATAGATGGGGACGGTGTGAGAAACACCATCTCCGGAGTCAAGCACGATACCGGTGGTACGACCGGAAGCGTACAGGGAGAGCACAGCCTGGATGGCGACGTACATGGCGGGTGAGTTGAAGGTCTCAAACATGATTTGGGTCATCTTTTCCCTGTTGGCTTTGGGGTTGAGGGGAGCCTCAGTGAGGAGGACGGGGTGTTCCTCTGGAGCCACTCGCAGCTCATTGTAGAAGGTGTGATGCCAGATCTTCTCCATATCATCCCAGTTGGTGATGATTCCATGCTCAATGGGGTACTTCAGGGTGAGGATACCTCTCTTGGATTGAGCTTCATCTCCTACGTATGAGTCCTTCTGTCCCATACCGACCATGACTCCCTGATGACGGGGCCTGCCGACGATGGATGGGAAGACGGCACGGGGCGCGTCATCTCCGGCGAAACCGGCTTTGCACATGCCGGAGCCATTGTCCACTACTAACGCCGCAACATCATCGTCACACATGGTTGCCGGTCGGGGATTGACTTGTCACGGAAGAAAAACTGACTCGTGTCGAGCGGGAGCTGCGAGTGTCACGTTATGGCCCCGTCCGGAGTTCTTATACTCGCGGTGATCCCTTCCCGAACTCGCCCGCATCTCTGCCCCCCGCCACGCGCACTATTAATATCGCGGCGGCCCGACCGCTGTTTGATGCCTTTAAAGGAGATCGCTCTCGCCGCTTTCAGAAACACTTCTGCCGCAAATGCACCGAGAAAAATGCATCTTGCACCCTACGCCTTGCCACCGCACAGCTGACACTATAACCCCATCAAACACATCCACACCAATCCGATAAAGAGCTCGCAAACTCGCTTAATCGGTCGGAAAAATCTTAGGAAAACTCGCACACTAAATGCAGTGATTTTCATTCAATCTACAAGAGAAAATAATTAAAGCAATACAATAGTAAATAAACCTACTCAATACGACTTGTGACACTTTTTGCAAACGTTTTTATTTGATATTATTATATTTAATAATGGTAAGTACGAAACGTTTGGTAAACTTTCAATTCTTTATTGGATTTTTTATAGGAACTACTGTATTTTTTTTTCCTACTAACGACTCTTCATTATAAGACATTTGTTTTCTTGAATATAGATCATTAACTTTTATATTTCCTCGGGTAGGTACAAAGATTTTTCATTTAATAAAGAAACATTCAAGCACGTTAAGACTTAACTAATAAGTTAAACCTAATTCAATAATTTAGTACAGTATGTTAGTCACACACAACTGGTTGATTTTAATAAACGGTATGTACAAATGCTTTATTAAATGATCATTATTTCATTAACCCTTAACATGCCATCCTAAAAAATCACGTTCCCTGCCATGATGGCATCTCAGTTCCACTGTTTATTGACAGTATTTAAACCTATGTTAGAAGCTAAAAATAATTATGTATAATACAAAATGTATATATGCTTGAAAATATATTCTAGGTCTAATTTTCACCCTCATTTTATTTATAAATGCTTAAAATGATTGAATGATTTAATGGCTCAACTAGCTATGAATGCATCATGAGCATGGAGGAGTTAATTATGGATAGTACTTTAAGAAACTACAGAACATTTTTACATCTTTGATATTGCTTGCATGGATAAAAGTTAATCGAGAAAACTATATTTTATTTATTGTCAATTTTCCCATTAATTATAATTGCATCATTTCGCATTATATATAGCAGCAAAGTTTTATCTGTTTTAAAATATTAGCTGCATGCATCATATAATATATATTAGTCGTTATAATTACGAAAGAAAAGTCTGATAAAAATATATTGATTATATGATTCAAACCTTCAATTTTGGACTATTGAGATTAACAAACGAGGGACAGATTAAAGGTTTAGTAATTTTTAATTTGTGTTTATTTATGTCAAAATCAAATAGTGTTCAATTCAAGCTCTTATAAGGAGTAAGACCGTGCAGCAAACCGTCATAATAATTGCATTCAAAGTTTTTCATCGATATTTTTTTTTTGGTGGATTTAACTAATAACATGCTAATAATTAAAAATGAGTGATAGTAACTGTTTCTGATTATAAATTAATTAACAGTAATGGTTAATATTTAACTGATAACATTAAAATAAATATTGTAAATATTCATTGGGTAACAAATTGTTGTTAACCCTTTGCCCGCATCACCAAATTTAGCGAGCATGCTCTGTACGCGGCTACTTTTTTGCGGATTTTGTTATCGCGTTTTCGACTATTAATAGAGGTTGTAATATTTTTTCAACTAATCAAATATGTTAATTGCCACCCAAAGTAACTTTTTCCATAATAAAATACAATATATTTCTTGTGTTTTCGGTTTAATTCAACAATAATCATTCTTCACACAATTGCGGCGTAACGTCGCCATATTGCAAAATACCGCCACGCGCGACCGACAACACTGCGCCACCACCATACCATGCTTATAATATTAAATTCTCGGAAAAATTTCAATTTCACTCGCACTCGATCGCTTATTTACACTATCCAAAATCTTGCATTGGTGACGTTTGTTCACGGCGTGTTCCAGAAATATTTTTTTTTAGCCTATATTAAATCTTTTTTGACTAATGTCATCTATTGAATTTGCTAAAATATACATTTAGTAATATTTTCAACCAAGTTATACAATTTTAACACAATAGATAGCTCTTATATAGGGATTGAAATTTCCATGACATCTATACGTGTCACGCGCGCTGAGGGCATGTTCGCTAGGACATGCATATATGTCATACGCGCTGAGAAGGTTAATAATAACTGTGATTTCATTTACTACCCAAGGTAAGTAATTCTCGATCGATATCTTCAATGTCTATTTATCAATTTTCGGGATAGTTATGCGTAAATATATTTTTGAATCAAATCATTTTTAATTTTCAATATAAATGATCATTGCATGCGAAAAAATATCGTTCGCATACGATATCTACAATCGCGATGATTAAAACAGATGATTAATCGCAGTTTGCTCGGTAGAATTTAACGATGCATAACGTAGTATCTTCTTATTCTGTGACGATTGTTTATACATACTCAGTCTTGGGAGTAATTATTACTAATTACAATTACTTTTATTACAATTACTACAAAAGCAATCAATCCAAATTCGTTTTTATACATTTATTTTCAATGTATAAAAATATTATGGTCAGACTTTTGGAGAAATTTATTTATTTCGATTAATTGTAAATATTTGTGTCCCCTTATTAACCGTTCAACGAATAAGGTTTGTAGTATATGCATTCTTATATTGTAGAGCGTATAAACTCATTATGAAGTTTACCTCAACAAAAGTGTTTCTACGAGAACTGCTTGTTAATTAGTTGCTCAACCTCTATTTTTTTTTCCAAAGAAAGTAAAAATACAAGGATAGGTCTAGGACATGACTAGTGGTTAGCTAATCGCTCTCGCTACGCTTTGTTATTATGTAAGGGTGGGTAGGAGTTGTGAATTCAAGCCATCAAATAGAAATTCATAAATCGATTTATAAAACTGTACGTACTGGGTTTTGTCCCCGCGACCTCTGCAACCGAAGCCAACGACGTTTACCACTCGACCACGCAGGCAGCATGCTTTAAGCTTTATGATTGGTACCAGAATGTTTACGTGATTTTTAATTTATACGTTGAAAGGTATTTCAGCATCACGCTATCAACAGCCTGACGATGTTGTAATAGCGACATTTCTAAAAACTGTCTTATAACATACAAATCTTAGACACCTGAATACTCTGCACCTTATCAAAATGGGCTTGTCTTACGTATGCCAGTCTGATGATGGTTTTTCATTGTAGTTGAAATATTCAGTCATAGTTTTATACCTAAATACTTTGATATTTAGAGACATTTAAAGTTTCACTTTCTCAATCAATAATGATGATTAATCATCACGATTTTTTTTTTAAACTTTATTTGAAATACTTTTTCATCGATTAAAAGGAATTAGTACTACAAATTATGGTTTGATTTTTTAAAATAAACTTAGTTGTTCTTTATGGTGCTTTTAAGATATTTTCAAAAAAATATATATTTTATGTTATCATCATATGATTAAAATTAATGTGTCTTGCTAAACCTAATTATTATTAATTTCGAAATACTAAAAAATATTTTAAAAAATAAACTCTTTAAATATAAAATTATGATTTTAAAATGGAATTCTCCCTATTATTTGATAACTGTATAATCGACTGTATCACATCGTAAGAAATAGTGTTTTTTATTAGTGAATATAAGTTTACTTTAATAAACATTTTAATGTCACCAATATTATGAAAAATTTCATTAAATTATGTTTAATGGATCTTCATTCTTTTAGTATGATATCTGAGGTACTTCACTGTTTATATAGAACTTATGGTTAGAATATAAATTTAAAAAATAAGCTCAATTTTTATCAAGTATTAGGGGTTGAACCAATAGTCTTTTTAATTGTGAATATAAGTTTACTATAATAAACATTTTAGTGTAACCAGTATAATAAAAATTTTCATTAAATTAACTTCAATGAATCTTCATTCTTTTAGTATGATATTTAAGGTACTTCACTTATGGTTAGAATATAAATGTAAAAAATAAACTCAGTTTTTATCAAATATGAAGGGTTGAACCAATATTACATTGATGCAATGCCATATTTTTTAACGTGTCTTAGGAATTAACTTTTTGTCATATTTTTGTTATTCAACACAATTTCATTATTTTTTTATTTAAATATTCTTTGGAACAGTCGTCAAAAAATATTTAAAATAATTTTATTTGTCGAATGCTTCTAAACTAATGAAGTCAATATTTTTTTTGTATGTTATGCATTTACTAAATTTGAAATCAATTTTCAATAAATAACAACATCATTTATAAAAAGAAGAAAATACCTTCAGTCATTTTTCGTTAATTAATTTAAAAAAAAATACAAACTGTAAATTTTAAATATTCAAAATAATCACATGCGCGCATACAAACCGACTTATTATTATTCGCCACCTAGTTGAAATCAATTTTGTTGCAACTCGATACATATTTTAAAATATTCTTATGTGTAGTCATTAACTCTTAATAACACTGTTATTACTCTTTCGCTAGAAGAAAAGATTCTGCATACAGGCTGCTGATGAATTCTTTTGTATCATGTTACTATATGACATATTCACCTACATTCATTCTACATGTCAATAATTGATTTGAAACTGCAAAACGTTTTTATATATTCCGGCTTTTCTAAATGTATGTGTATTTGAAAGTTTGAAAAATTAATAATAAATAACCTGTTCGTAAATTTACTGATATAAATTTCAAATATGGAACATAATTTAGAATCTCGAAAAATATTAACTGATTTCGTAAATTTATCGACACATTTAAAATTTCAGAATTGGAACGTGATTCTAAGTCTTGAAAATTCTTATCGAATTTCGTAAATTTACTGACACATTTAAAATTTTAGAATCGGAACATAATTTAAAATCTTTAAAACTTGTTTCAGATAACATTTAAATTTAGAATCATTCACTTATTTTTATTTCGAGTGAAGCAAGACGATTGAGATTCGATTTGAATCTTCGAAATTTTATCGTTACTCTCATTTTCGAAGCTGGAATATCAACTTGAAAATTAAAGACACATATTTTATTCATCATATCTTTTTATCTCCGAAAAAAAAGTTGCAAAAAATGTTAAAAAAAAGTTTTTAAACTTCATGCCACACGATATAAAATTTCATTTGTTTTCTTGTATTATTTAGAATGCATTATTTTATTTTCAATTTGGTTCACAGCAAAGTCAGTGAAAGTATTAAATTTCATATAAAATAATTATTTCCAAGAAAAATTTACACTTGAAAATTTTCATTCAAAAATCGATTTGAATTGTTTTTTTCAACATTAAACATTCGCCATCAAATCTTTGAAAAATATTGTTTTCGTATCATTTAGTTGTTTGATAATTATATTGTTATAAAATATTGAAACACTTTCAGGACATATAAGGATGTTGGATGAGAAAGGTAAGGTAAGATAAATGCATAAGTATGAATTGAAAGAAATATGTAATTAAAAATAGAATTTAAATTTATTTTATAAATTTAATAATAAATATGATGCGCCTATCAAGGCGCTAACCGTGAGATGAGATGCGGCCTTCAGTGTGATGATGATGATGACGTTCAGGATGTTGAATAAAACGCTTAGAAGCACTTGCGGTGGACGATTCCAGGGCCGGACTCGTCGTACTCTTCCTTTGAGATCCACATCTGTTGGAAGGTGGACAGGGAAGCGAGGATGGATCCTCCGATCCAGACGGAGTACTTCCTTTCTGGGGGAGCGATGATCTTGATCTTGATGGTGGATGGAGCAAGAGCGGTGATTTCCTTCTGCATACGATCAGCAATACCGGGGTACATGGTGGTGCCTCCGGACATGACAGTGTTGGCGTACAAGTCCTTACGGATATCAACGTCGCACTTCATGATGGAGTTGTAGACGGTTTCGTGAATTCCGCAAGATTCCATTCCCAAGAATGAGGGCTGGAAGAGGGATTCTGGGCAACGGAATCTCTCGTTACCGATGGTGATGACCTGTCCGTCGGGAAGTTCATAGGACTTTTCCAGGGAGGTGGAAGCGGCAGCGGTGGACATTTCCTGCTCGAAGTCAAGGGCGACATAGCAGAGCTTCTCCTTGATGTCACGTACGATTTCCCTCTCAGCGGTGGTGGTGAAAGAGTAACCCCTCTCGGTGAGGATCTTCATCAGGTAAGCGGTCAAATCGCGACCAGCCAAGTCCAAACGGAGGATGGCATGGGGAAGGGCATAACCTTCATAGATGGGAACGGTGTGAGAAACACCATCTCCGGAGTCAAGCACGATACCGGTGGTACGACCGGAAGCGTACAGGGAGAGCACAGCCTGGATGGCGACGTACATGGCGGGTGAGTTGAAGGTCTCAAACATGATTTGGGTCATCTTTTCCCTGTTGGCTTTGGGGTTGAGGGGAGCCTCAGTGAGGAGGACGGGGTGTTCCTCTGGAGCCACTCGCAGCTCATTGTAGAAGGTGTGATGCCAGATCTTCTCCATATCATCCCAGTTGGTGATGATTCCATGCTCAATGGGGTACTTCAGGGTGAGGATACCTCTCTTGGATTGAGCTTCATCTCCTACGTATGAGTCCTTCTGTCCCATACCGACCATGACTCCCTGATGACGGGGCCTGCCGACGATGGATGGGAAGACGGCACGGGGCGCGTCATCTCCGGCGAAACCGGCTTTGCACATGCCGGAGCCATTGTCCACTACTAACGCCGCAACATCATCGTCACACATGATTGCTGATTGAGGATTGACTTGTCACGGAAGAAAAACTGACTTGACTCGTGTCGAGCGGGAGCTGCGAGTGTCGCGTAATGGGCCGGGCGGGTGTTCTTATAGCCGCGGTGCTGTGGGAAAAAAACGCGTTAACTTATTCTTGTGGGTGCGGCGAAACAAGCGATTTTCCTAAAAATATTTCGGGACATTTTTTACGCCGTTTATCCACTTATTTCGATTAGTTATTAATATTTTTAATACTTGCGAAATATGTTAATATTTTCTATTTATCACTAGATTTATAGAACTTAAATTTAAGTATAAAAAATAGTAGTACATTAATATAATTACTATAAATAAACGTTGAACTTGCGTTTATTGCATAGCAATAGACTAAATATAATATTTTTTATTACTTTCTTTTGAAACCGGATATGCGAGAAAAATAGTTTTTCTTCAATACATTGTTTACGGAAATCATTTACATATATTTTTTTAACTTCTCTTATAAACTACAGCAAAAATTTCAACAAAAACTAAGATTTGTTCTATTATATACTTTTCACAGGAAACACTAAATATGTATTAAAATTCATCTCATTTTACTTATTACATATGTTTTATTAACATTTTTTGATTGAATTGGAATTTACTTGGTTGAACTCCATTGTTATAAGGTGAAAAATAGCAGAATTTTTAGTTCTACAATTCTTTTTTATCAACTATAATACATTTTAAAAAACATAATTGTAAAACTAAATACTTTGTTATTTTTTTACTTTATTTATCATATATTTGCTTACAATACTTAGTAATATTTAAAATACTATTTTGTATATACTTGAACCTTGGAAAGTCGAATAACATTCCAAAAATGCTTTAATTACTTTGTTTCTGTAGATATTTCTAATATTTTATACATATATTGTGATAAAATTATCAACAATTACCTTTTTTTCGTCTGTTTTCTTTTTTTTTATCAAATTTTTAAACATAATTTTTTCATCATATATTCATGCTTACTGTATTGCTAGTTGTTTATAAGTTTGTTTCAATTACTAAATAATATTCTAAATATTATTTTTTATATACTTTCACCTGAAAAATTCGAAAAGTTTTCCATTAAAATAGCTTGCGCAGTTTTTGGCTCACCTCCAAGTCTGTCTCGCATATCGTATTTTCACTAACATCTTCCTAATGCTGAACGATTCTTTAATTAGATCTCGGATCAATTATTGTTAACAGATCGGTCAAGTACAGAGATTGGAAACAGGCATCAAAACAGAATTGTTATGAGACCACTATTCTTTACATAAGTACACACTCATTTTTTTGTTATATTCAAAAACTTAAAATTATCTTTGTTTGTTCTATAATATAAATAAAATCAAACGCTATTTTCTGTAGAGAAGTAAAAAGTGTCGAATATTTTTTCAATACATTTATCGCTCTCACAGAATGTGAACGACAGGAAAGCGCTCGGGAAGTAAAAATAGAAATTGTCGACTTAGATGTGTGCTGATGATAGTAAATTTTCATCGGATTATTTTAAACAAAAAATACAATGCTTACATCAGCTACACTAAATCATTATAAATTAAATTAATTGACTTGATATTCTTCCAATATAATAAGATAATACTAATGCTAAATATATAATTTCAATAGAATTGCGTAATATAGCTCACTTCATTACGCCTACGAATTTATTATATAACATTTGTGGAACTAAATACTTTCTGACAAAAATAGTTATCAGCATATGAAAATATTATTATTAATAAACAATATTGATTTTTTCCTTTGTTTTTATCATTACATTTTCATCGTTATCGATGAAAGTCTTACTAAGATATTTAATGATCACTTTAATAGTTATTACAGATTTAATATCACTGTTAAAATTTTACTACAAATGAAAAAAAGTCTCAAAGTGTAACTAGCAATGAACATTTTTTAATTAATATTACCTTTATTATGATATGTTATTCAAAGAACATACAAGTTGTTCCTCTTGTTAATCTTAAAATTATTTATACTGATTATTTCTATAAAAAAACACAAGATTTTTTTGTACTTAATTTCCACTTTTATTTATCAAGAACGGGACAGGTTGGCATTAGCGGAACTAGTATTGATCTTGATAAATAAAAGTGGAAATTAAGTACAAAGGAATATTGTGTTTTTTTCCTAATATAATGCCGTTCCACCAATTATTGACATTGAACACCCTGAAAGCTTATTTCTATTTTTGTTATAATTTCTAATGGTTTTATCCTTCAGTTATTCAATAAAAACAATGTTTTTTAATTAGTGTTACCAAATTAAGAAGATTAAATCATAATTCATGGAATAGCGCTATATTTAAGTCAAAATTATAGCAAGCCCAACACAGGAACGTTAATAAATCTACAATACCATAGTGTACTATTTTCATTGCTTCCGCGTTGTATATTTTACAAGTATTTTAAAACGAAGCATATAAAATATAATGAGCCTTTTAAATTACAAAAATACAAGCATATTGTTATCTTAACTAGCATATCATCATTGCATCTAACAGTTTACAATTACTGACTTTTAAGTCTACTTCAAGCCCATTCATGTAAGAAGGTGCGGAGTAGATTCCTAAAATACTACGAGCAGCTGACAGTCGTTCAATGAATCACCATACATATAAACAGAAATGTATATGTGCATGTGTTATGGAAATAAATAACCATTTCATAATTCGGCATAAAAAGTTGTGTATGGAATAAAAAAAACTGTTTAAAATTATTGTACGAAAGCTCGCTGCGTAACTGCGTAACCTATTGTATAATGTTTTAAACGTTCTTATTAACAAATCAATATTGTTTCATAATATTTAGTTGAATAGTATGCAAATTAGTGTCAACAATAATAATATAAGTTGCAATTAAAATCTGTGAATTTTCTGGAAATCATGTTGCTTTAAAATGATTTTCTATACCACTTTTCAGGTGTTTAATATCAATTTTTGTATCCATGTCCACTCTCAATGGAAAGCATATGGTCTTCTGATGATGGTGTCTTAACAGAAATGTTTCTATGACAACTCTTCGTTACTCAGTCGCTTAACATCTCTTTTTCAAAGACAATAGTAGGGATGGAAGGATGAGACTAGGACTGGACTACTGGTTAACTAATCGCTCTCGCTACGCCCAGTTGATAAATGATCAAAAAGGAGGGAGGGAATTTTATAAATATGATAGAGATCCGAAAAATGCTGTCCGTGAGATCCGGCACGGAAGCCCAAAACGCTAGCCACTGCGCCATAGGACCCGAGACTAACTTGGTGGAAACTGACCTGTCAATACTTGGTGGAAAATCTTAATATTCAAAAAATTGTATTTGTTCTACTTTTGTAATTAAAGACTTTGACTGAAGGTGCTTGGTGAAATTTCAATATTAAATTTGAATCGTTCAAGTTATGTACATTTACACAATTTTGTCACTTACCACCAGGTTTTGCCTTTCTGCTAAAATACAGATGCCGAAACGCAAAACTCGGGTCGTTAGTGGCAAAACTTGTGTGAGTGAACATAATTTGAACGTTTTAAATTGAATATTGAAATCACATTATGCACCTTAAGTCGAAATCTTAAATTATATCAATATTGTTTATACAGTTAAGATTGATTGAACTATACAGTAAATTACTGTTATACAATACACTTATTCACCAAGTGGTAGTTCAAATTCGAAAGGTGAAACTCGGGTCGTTATTGACAAAACGTGAATGTTCAAAATTTGAGCGATTCAAATTTAAAACCACCAAAACCGGTTCTGATAATATTAAATGAAAGTGAAATTAGTACAAAAGAGTGTTTTATTTTTTCAATTTTTTATATAACATATTTCATTAATATCGACGAATTGAATACTAACTTACTGTATACCAAAATATTTCTTTTATGATACACTTAATATCAGTGATTCGATTGATCTTTAATATCATCAATTTTCCAGCTTAATTCATTAATCTTTAATCTTTAACTAATTTTGTAATTATACTTACCTCTTTATTTATAACAATATTCTTTTAAGACTTCCTATAGATTTCAACAGAAATATAAATAATAAAAGGTGAAAAATAAACTTTCACTAATTTGAAACATCAATAAAATATAATACTTATCCTTGTACATTTGTATTTTTCCATTGGTTTCGGTTACAGTGGTTACAAGATTGAACCCCAGTAAAGGCAGCTTCACTTTTCAATCGATTAATAGATTTCTGTTCAAATACATAGATGACTTTGATATGTCAAGTATTTGCTTACAACAAGCTCTGTTATATTCTTATCATTTGATAATTACTCTCTTTGAAAAAAAGAGGGGTTGAGTAACTGAGTAACAAGCTATTATTGTTTGTTCCATATGCTCTACGTTAGAAGGGATCATGGTTTGAAATAACATCGATATTCAAGCAATTACTACAAAATGGTGTAACAATTAGTGACCATTTATCCTTAGTCGTATCTCTGGCAAAATGAGTTTTTTATGCTTTTACATAAAAAAATACAAATCTTATTGTTGTAAAACATGTCTAAATTATTGTCTGTGTAAAATAACTGTCAAATAATAATTTGTGTTTTTAATATTGTGTCTATATTATTATTAAGCAGTCTGAATTATATTAATTAACATGCAAATTAAATTAAAACAATTTATCCGCCAGGTTAACAGGAAGCTTCCAAAGCTCTCCCACTCGCAAGTTTACTGGAGCAACAAGACTAACCCCACGCCCTTTGTAAAAATATTATCCCGATCCATTTTGAGTCACCGAGGAAAAATTCATTCGAGGAACTTTAAGCGTCAAACGTTAGTCTCTTTTAAGACACTGTGCGTATCGTTTCAGAACCGATTGGATTTAATAGACTTACAAAATCACCTGATAAATATTTACTTTTAATAGAAACGTGATTCATATATTGCTTTTATTTAAGCTGATGAGCAGATTTTTAATTGATAATCGTAATTAAAAACAATCGTTTATGGTAAGGTTTATCAAGACGTAAACAATTTCAAAGATGTTTTTTTCTCCATTGTCACCGGTATGAAATTACATATTTAAACACAAGTGTAGTTTAAAAAAACTAAGAAAGATTTTCGATGTTTTTTGAAACAAGTAAACTTGGTGGCTATCCAAAACTACAAATTTAGCTTTACAGTATACACTATCGCGAATCAAATAAACGTGTCATGTTTGATAATAATATATATTATTGTGTATTGTTGTTGTATAAATAAAAATACATTTAAGTCTTTATTACAATACGTCAAGTTTATAATGTACATATCATATCATACGTAAGCAATTATAAATGATGTACGTTTTAAAGTGGGACGCGAGATTAAATTAATATGGTTTCTCGGTTATTTATAATAAATCTAAAGTAAAACAGTTGTGGAACGCATTGAATTAAAAAAGAGATTCACCTGATTCGTAAAAGTAAAAACATTTGAAATTACTTGTAAACAATACTAAATTCAACTGACGAAACTTCTTATACGATATATCATTATCGACCGTTTTACTTAAGTTTTGAGTCCACGATTGGAAATTTTGTTTCATTTTATAGTCGTTTTACACATGTTTACTAAAAGTTGTTGATGTTTTCGTTCCGTCGTTTAAGTCTTCAAAAAAAAGACCTAGAAGTGCATCTATTTTGCAAAACATTTAATTTGTAACCATGTCTTTCATGTTTTACTCTATTTTCGTAAAATGGTGGTTGAGCCACTGAGTTGGCTTGCTTCCTCTCGTTATAACATTAATTGGTCTTGCATCAGGTCAACATGCTACAAACTATTGTAGATATGAGAAAAATATGTTTTATATCGTTACTTATACATTAGTTGACAAAATGTAATATTTCACCCGTCAGTATTATCGTTCATCTGACACCCAACTTTTATTATCAGATAACTTAAATTATTAAGATGAAGTTAACATTAAAAATTAATTTTTTATCGTTGATAGAAATAAAAGATGATGCATTCTGTTTTTTGATAACTGAGTAATAAGGCATAAGGAATCAACGCATCTTGTTTCCTGCGTGACATAGCTTATTTTCGACGTTGAAAGTATAATCAATTATCATTTCATTTTATTATAAGCTTTATGGCAATTAAATTTGTGTAAGTCAACTAATCTTTATTCTTTCTTTCTTTTTCATTCATACATAGGTAAAAATTCCAACCCAATTAAAATGTTGTCATAATTATCCATTAAAGAAGGTTTTTTTCGTTCAGTACAAATAAGAGGACACAATTTCTTGATATATTTTTGTTGCTGTCTGCAATTTTTCATTGTATTTTTTATAATTTTGAGACTAAAATGTTATAATTTGAAAGTATAATATTTTAAATATCTTTGAAAATATACGAATTTAAAAAAATACAATGAAAAAAAAGATTAGCAAACATCATGTAAAATGTTGTAACTAACTTAGTATGTTACAACATTTTATATAAGTTTTTACTGTAAAAAAATACAATTATATTTTCAGTTAGGTCTTAATGAATTTATTATCTTGATATAATTATAAAAACATCTCTATAACTATGAGAAAGGAAACTAATTATTTTTCAACCGTTTACAAAATCAATATTTAAATTGCAGCGTACGCCCTTCCATACAATACTATCGTTCACTGTGTCATTTTAAAAATTCACTCAACTGAATAATCTTCACTAGCTACTTAATTTGTTATAAGACTTTCTGACATGATTCCAGTGGCAGGACACCGATAAATCAATAAGCAATTGTAAATTTTTGATTAAATCAATTGCTCATTTACATGTAGAAAAGTTTAAGTAACTGTGTATGATGTTAGTAGATGAAAATGAGTGTAAAAAACAAAGTTAAGAGAAGAAAATCATTCGCCTCATTTAACATATTGTTTACAATAAGAAACTACTTGTAGGATATTTTATAGTTGATCATAAATTTGATGTTCTTAATTTTCATACCTTAATAATGACACGATAATTTTTTTATGCTTACATTTTTTAGAAAATGAGGGTTTTCGATAAAAAGAGGAATAAAAGTTACTTATTAAGATTGATTATTTTAGTAAAAAATGATATTAATATTGTACAAAAAATAAAAAATTATCAACATCATAACAACAGTCTTGAAATATTTTTTTAAAAATAATGCTTTGTCATTGAATAGAAAGAATTGCATAATAAATAACAAAATATATTTTATAATGCAGATAAATGTGTCAACTTTTCTTCACTATTGCAATAGATGTACACGCCTAAATTTTTAGAGAAAAAAATATGTTTTTAGTTTAAGTATTTCATTATTCAAGAAGATTGTAATAGTAGGTGTACATGCTTGTTACATTTTGCGTCGGTGGCGATCGACGTCGCGCCCCTGCGACGACGTCGGTCGGCGGTGCGCTCCCATTAGGGTAGCACGCGCCGCGACGCCGTCGTCAATTGCAAATACAATAAAAATAAAATAAAAACCCGGCAGATATGCGGAGTGATAAAATGGTGATTGGCCATTTCATTACGGGGAGAGCTTGTCGTGATATTTGATGACAGTATACTTACTAGGTGGGCAAAAAAAACATTTTCCGAAATTTCAACAATTATTTCCATACATATTTTTTTGTTTCACATCACCTTTCGTTTTTTTAAATATATATAAAATATAGCGTAGACCAGTGTTTTACAAACTCAAGGGATACCGGTCAAAACAAAATCCGTAAGAGATGCAAAGCTCTTCGGTAGAAAAACTAATATTTTATAATGAATATTTTTTTAAATAGCATTGATATTTTTATTTAAAAAGAGTTTATAAGTAAGTTAAGAATTTAGTTAAAGACAAACTTATTTATATTTTATTCGAATAATATTAAGATTTAGTAAAAAATATTTGGCATTACACCTAATACGAATGCTCCACATCTTGTAAAATAAAAATCATACGAGATAAGCTCAATGATAATTTTTCTTATATACCCGCGATCAACTAGAGCAGGATTTCCCAAAATATGTTCCGCGGAGCCGGAGTAGGTGTTTCGAAAAAAATTGGAATGATTTTATACGCTGCAACACAGTTTAAAAAAAACTTGAAAATTCAGCTGTGTTTCGTTATATTTTCCGGACTCGCGAAGTGTTTCATTCCAGAAAATGTTTGGGAAACCCTGAACTAGAAGATAATAGGCATCACAAGCACCCATGTATAATGTTTCAAATTCAAATTGAAAAAAAACTTAGTTACAAACTATGGACTCGTACACTTTTCTCGTATAACACGGACCTTTATGACGTTCACTGTCATTTCTAATATTCAATTAAAATAAAACATTTTTTTATCAAATTATCAGGACTAGTTCTACTTCCCACCATAAATGTTTTTTTTTTTTAAATATCGACTACTTTTTCGTTATGTATTGTAACTTTAAAGTTGGCACTTTACATGAACATGAAAGTCAAGCTTAAGACCGCTTTGTGTTGAACTTTATTTATAATTGACAATGAGCAAAACGATCAAAACTTCAACGTAAACCAAACTTCTTCCTCTTCCATCACTCTCCTGCATTTTTTTAATTTTAAAGATACAATAGATAAGTCTCAAGTCCTTCCTTAGTCATTGTGCTTACACCTCTGCTCTCTTCGAAAAGTTAAAAAAAAACATGGGTAGTGATACGAGGCCATGTGGTTCACATTGGAAACATATTAATAATATTGAAAGACTTTAAAAATTGATCATTTTCATCTTCTTTTCCACAAATATAATGTATGCGTATGATCAAAAAAAGTAATTCGAGAATCACTTTCGATTTCCAATACATATTTTGCCGCGAAACCACCGATTTAGTAACACTGCCATCTTGTCGAAGCTGATTGAAGCGTCGCATTCAAAAATAGAAAAACTATTTTCGCGCTTATTTTCTCCGCGCATACGATGTTGCCAGGTATGCCAGATATGTACATAGACAAAAAGCATGCTCACAATCTGGTCACCATGATTTATTTAATTGAAATTGTACATTTAGCTAATAAAAAATATTTAAATGAAGATATTCGGGAGTGTTTGAATAATATTATAAATTTTATAATGTAGCAGAAATCGAATAGAAAATGGTACAGTAAATTAAAAAAATATTCACAAAAATAGAATTGATTTTCTATATTGAATAAAACCATTTGAATAATCTTGAAACAATCGATTTTCTCACGACGATTGTTACGTGAGCTTGTATATGTTTATTGATTTATCAATTTACAAAACAGTGCATATATTGTACAATAATATATAATTCTAATTATATATGTAGACCTTTTTATGTAACAGATATTCAAATAACTCAGAATAGTTCTCACTTTTTTCAAATGCAATAAATTTAAAAATATATTATTTAAAATGTATCTAATTTATATTATGATGTCTTTGATAATCTCAGCCGATGTTTACAAAACTACTATAGTTGCTGTTGCTTATAATATGGTCACCCTACTTGTTTGCATACCTTCTCCCACTTGTGCATTTGAACACTTCAAGGACAAAGCATTCCTTATTTAAAAAGTATTTGAGGGTCAAGATGGTGACAGTTGGAATATGTTTGGGTTAAGTTGGCGGATCACCTTTGTCAATGCCAACTGTTCAAATTTGGTTGTCACTTGTTTAATTCTCGCTTAAATAGATATCAAACAAAGCTTTTTTTATTCATTAAAACAATGCAAATGAAAAAATATTATTATATAACATAATATTTAATCTTAACGGTGTTTTTTTCATCTGAATTAAATTCATATAAATATTATTCAAAAAAATAAAACACTCTTTCCTACTAATTTCACATTTACTTAATGACGGATGCGTATTTATTTCACAAAATTTTGTGGCCACCCATCACATAAATATATCACCCTTAATAAATTATAATGCGTATTTATTCTATTTTTATGCAATATTGTATCCAGGCGACCGCTTGTACGCCCCCTTCAGTAGCTAACCATTTTAATTTGATCTATGAAATTAATTAAGTGAATTTTGTTCATCTTGTATTTTGAAATTAAACGATGTTAGTCAACTCGTTTTATTATAACCATTGAAATAAAATGAACCCACTTTAATAAAAATGCAACGAAAATATTAAAATTGCGTAATTACATAATTAATTAAAATAATACATTTTTCTAACCATATCCGTCTACATTAATGAGAATATGGAGCCGGTCATAACATAAGTGATTCTTCCAGAACTGCTAGTCATTTAGTGACCCATTCTATTAATTATTTTCAAATAGAGCAAGGAAGGACAAACGAGTTGATCTAGAGTTGACTCTCGATGCGCCTGGTTTATACATATGTATAATCAGATGGGTAGGAGTGAATTTTAAGACTCACAGGCATCCTAGCATTCGATAACATTTGCGAGCACAAATTAATATTAATATTTTTTGTAAGCAAATTCATCTTTTTGCATTCTACCACAGGTTGGGATATTAATTTTAAATATACATTATATATTTACCAATAAACCTTTTAGAATCCTTTTTTTGCCCAGACAAAAATCAATGAATGAAAGAGCATATTCAGAGAAACAAGCTCTTACTATTTACTATGCAATCGAATAGTAAAATACCTGATCAACATACATACATAACTAGAATACATTCATAATAAGACAACATTAATGCAAAAGTAAGACAATTGGCAAAAAACATGTTTTTAGATATTAGTTATTGGAAATATATAATGATCAATCAAATACAATGAAGGATTCAATGTTCAATTTAAAATACGACGAACACGGATATCCAAGGCTGTGGAGTAGTGTAAGAAAAAGACAACCCCGACTCTTTTTTTTCAATAATTTAATTTTAACTTATATACATGTATTCCATTAGATTATCTTTAGTCAGCCAAGCATGTAATGTCATTGACAACATGGACTATTGTGTTTTGAATACACACAGCCGCTCATTTTTCATGACTCCGACTCCACAGCCCTGCGGATATCATCCAACAGCAACACTCAATCAATTTACTTATACTGCAAGAGTAACACAAAACACTATAATTGATTCACATTTTTAAATAGCGTATCTCAACAGAACTTTTTTAATGATAACTGTTTGTTACTCAGTCTCTTTCCTAACGAAGGTAGTAGCGATAGAAGTATAAGGCAAGGACAAAAATAGTGGTTAACTAATCGCTCTCGCTACAGCCAGTTATAAAAGGTTCAGAAGCGTGTGAGGGAATTTTCAGACATCACAAACACCCATTCTTTAAACAGAAATCGATAAATCGATCGTAAAATGATTTTTGTTCTGGGACTCGAACCCGTTAGATCCAGCACTGAAGCTCACAATGCTAACCGCTGCACCATAGGACACGAATATATGTTAAAAATATTATATATTCATGTAATATAATATTTTTGTCCTAGAGTGGCACAGCATAATACGAAAATATATAAAGTATAGGATAAAAAAATTCTAAGTAAGATACTAAGCTGTCACTATCTTGAAACCAAGATTTTCAGTTTTACCTACAAATTACCTGAAAAAAATATTATTCTTAAGCAATCAACGTATTGTGCTATGTTACGAATTAAATGTTAAAAATAATTCATGCATAATTCATTTATTATCTATTAAATGAAATTAAATAATGAAACAAATAATTTTATTCCGTGTACTTTTATCAAACTTATTTGTTACCCTAATGATAATTTACTATACTGTTCATATTATGAGGCTTAGTTTTACCCCATGGTGGCCAACATAACTAATAATAGTTTACTCGAACGGGATTAAGCCCTGAATAGGCACGCGGCTCGACGCTTGCTGAGCGTTACGCCATATTTGTTTTGCAGAAAAATCAAAGGAAATCTGACACAATTATAGGGCGGGTATTCCCCAATGTGTGTACTGCTAGCTTATTAGCTTGATCAGGGGTGGGAAACGACCCCGACTTTACTTATATTTTATTTTTCGTAATTTACGAGTTTTATGTCGACTACATGTTTAATTTTATACAAGTTATTTATATTATTATATGATGCATTTAAAAAAACATCTGTATTTACTATTTTTAGCTTTGGCGCAATTTTTGTGAAGGTTCATTTTTAATTTTGATTTAAATTTCAAAATTTTGTTATTTAAAATATTTATTACTGTAAATGTTAATAAACTTTAAATGTAAATAATATTTTATATAAGAGAAGCGGATCACCATTATAGAATGAATTTTCATTGGTATTCAACGCAGTTAATATAAGTAATTAGTTTATAATTAGAATTATCAATTTTGTATCTTACTCCTTCCTTGTGTCCATTAGGAAATTACAAACCACGTTTTTTATTTTGTTACGTTATTTATAACTTAGGATTGGAGTAAATTTTTAGTTTATTTGTTATGCTTAAGACGTTAAATCTGATGATGGTTCTAAAAGAAACAAAACATGTGTCACATATTGTAGCACAACAAGTAGAAGAACAAAGTTATCAAATTTAATTTGCTGAAATTACAGCTTAAATTTCAATTTCAATCACATGAAAAAATCATTTAAAACTCAAAATACATGTCTAAGACTTAAAATTTAAATTGAAAAACAATTGAACTCCCTAAATCAATAAAGCCGTTTAACTAATTGACTCATTGGCTGACTTTTACATCTAAGCAATATTCATTTTTCTTGCAATAGAAAATAGTTTACCATGGTCTTCGAGAATTTGTTTTTAAGACTAGAATAAGTTTGTCTATCAAAAAGTTTCATACAAAGAAAATTTATGAAAAGGTTCTTAACAAATCATTTTTTTTCGAGACATAATATTTTTTAACTATAATATTGAAGCTCGAAGATCTTCAAAAGCGAGAGTCACTCGGTTATTAAATGCATTTGAAAGTGGCGGCCAGCGCTGAGTTGTTATTTGAAATACCATTTATCCCAAGTAGGGTATCCAGTCCCGGAGCCTTTTTCCAATCCCGGGATTGGGATTTGCTCACCGAGGAATATGAAATCATCAATTCGCTATACTTTTTCCCCGAATTATCTCCAAACCTCGCTTTTTTTTAGCTCACCGAAGAATTTGAAATACACGATTTGGTATACTTTTTCCCAGATTGTCACAGAACATCGTTTTTTTTTTCTTTTTTAGCTCACTGAGGAATATGAAATCCTCGATTTGCCAATTTCGTGTCTGTTTTCGGGATTTGCTCAAAATTTCTCAATCCAGATACCCCGGGATCGCAGTCTTGTCAATCCCAGGATTTTGGGATCAGAAAATTGAACGGGATCCCGGGATTGGATACCCCAATCCCAAGTTTACTTATTTTCGTGGTGTAAAAAGGTGTATAAACTAAAATAAAAAAAAAAACATAATTACTGCTAAACACCAATAAAATTTTCAACCTTTACGAATAATCCTAATTTACCAACATCAGTATCAAAGTTTCGGTACTCCTGAACAACATTCATTGTAATAGGTCAGGAATATGTATCCTGTCAAACTGTAATAGAATTTTATCTGCTCTTAATATGTTTGGTTTGTCGGTAACATTATTATTAAATTTGCAAAGGGACGTAAATTAGGAATATTTAATCGAATTTAAATTTATCAAGAAAATTATTTTCTCACCTAAAACGATGACGATTTGTCTCGAAAAAATTAGCAAAGATTATATTTATCTAATTTAGAATTTCGACTGAAGTTGCTTAATGTAAATTATATATCAAATTTGAATTATTTTTATTATGTATACTTCCATAAATTTTGTCGATAACGACGCGGGTTTCGCCTTTCGGCATCTTCAGGTTTTATCCAGTGCACGAATGCACTCAAACTAACGGGCCCATCAGCTTCAAATTTGAATTATATCTATCCTTTGAATAGTTTTAATCATATTATATTGAAAAACGTACAGAGTTTAACTTTAATTTATAATTTTTGGAAATAACGTTTGTGCTTAAAGATATAATGAATAAGACAATTATTTTACGGTTGTTATTATAATGAAAAACAATCGACATAAAATACCAATCATTTAAATTGTGTGCTATGAACATAATAAATATTTTTTTCGTTGAAAATAATCATTAATATAAAAACAAATACGACCGAAATAAATCTCAACAAATTTAACTAACACAATTTCATACATAACAACTAATAATTACTCAAATGATTCCGAAAAAAGTCAGTCAAGACTTGAGTTAATTTTTTTGTGACTGAAGAACCAAAACGGTTTCGTTTTCAAACAATGTCGTCTACCAATATGTATCATATAAAGTTATAGTGGAGTTTGTCTCGACATATGTTCAAGAACTGGTTGTTACTCAGTTGATTGAGCTATTTTTTTCAGAGAGAGAGAGAGAGGAATAGAAAGATATAGCTACATATATCAGGACTAGTGATAAGTTAACTAATCGTAATCGTTTTGTACTTTCAATGGATTCGGCGGTAACTTTGTGGAAGTTCATTATAATACAAAATAACTTAGATTATTCCACGTATTGTGACACGTATTTCGCCTCTTCCAGAGGCATCTTCAGACAGTCTTACTTTCACAAATGCTTGTTTAAGTACGAAAGATTTTAATTTTACTATTCTGATATATTATGACAATAAAAATAGAATACAAACGAGAGGTAAGGAAGGGATGATAGAAAAACAAACAAACAATAATGGTAGTCCAAATGACATTTACGTTAAGCAATAACTTTGTTCTATTGTTTGGGATCAGCTATAGATAGAAAGGATTGAGCTGAGACAAAACCAGTAGTAAGCTAATCGCCATCGCTACGTACCATTATTTAGGATTGAACGGGTTTTAGGGGATTTTTTTAGCCATCAAAAATATCCATGTCATGGAATAGAATTCCATAAATAAATTAAATAATCAATTAACAAAACTTTGCGTACAGGAGCTCTGCAATCAAAGCCAACGACGTTTCCATTTATGAATATTTTCGCAAAGATATATATTGTTGTTGGATCCGTAGGGCAGTGCTCAATTTTGTTGGCTTTCAAGAAAGATCTCACGGGTTCGAATAGCGAGCAACACAACCTCGACTAGAGCGCGTATGACGTGAGCACCCCAACAGTAGCACACATAAAATTATTAGATTATTTTTTATGTCTCCAAGTTACTCAAAACCAATATAAGCCAGATGAAATTAAAGATTAGTAGTCACAATTATAACTATACAGTTATATATTTTTGCCAATACTGAATAATACAGATTTTTTTATGTTATGTAATTATCAACCTCCTGTATTTGTTTAAGTAACATTTTTTCATGATTTTTTCACAATCATAATAAATTGCGCGCTAACGTCTATGTCAGGGGTGGGGAACCTTTTATTTTATAAATGCCACATTAATTTATCTGATTCAACATAAGGCCGCAGTAAATAAAACATTGACACATATAATGGGTTGATTACGCTCTTATTCCAAGCCGTTGCGTATAATTTTTTGATCAAAGTCAATATTTTGATCAAGTCAAAAGGCAGCATCAGAGTAGTCAAGAGGCCGCAGGTTCCCCTCCACTGGTATATGTGCTACCGTCCGCGCGCATAAGTCCCGTGCGCTAAGGTCGGTGTGCCCTCTATAGACCCGAAAAAAATAAAGAAGGTTCAAAATAATTAAGAAAATAGTTACTTTCATTTTCCATTCGATGAAACTTGGCATCGCATCATAATTTCCTCGGGAAAACCGGATCTTAAAGATGATAATCCGTGACAAATGCCGATCGCGGTTTAAAAATAATAATAAAAAAACACGAAATGCTGGATCTCACAGCAAGATGTTGTGCTAATGCCCTCATTTCCTCGCAAACAAATATGAACTTTATGACGCCATAAATTCAAAATACGTCCGTAGCAAAATAGTTTACATAAACTTACTCAATATAAGGTATTTTCATTGAATAATAAATCAAAAATATTAGCAAGGTCGTGAAACATCCATTTTTATATCCGCGATAAAATATAGCTAATAATAAATCAGGTGTCGTCTTTCAATAGGTTCGTGCTAGGGATTGCAAAACCGGTATTACCAAAACAGGGAGTCCGGTATTTTGACTATTTTTTCAACAACAAAAAATACCGATTTTGGAAATGCAAAATACGTTAACAACAAATCCCCATTTTAAAGTTTCATTTTAGTACATATTTTAGTAACCGCTCTTAGATTTTTATTTCCTGCAGTCAGCGCATGACATATTCAAAATAAAGATTCAATTACCTATATATTTTTAATGAATATCTGAAATTTGAATCGTTCAAACTATGTACATTTTCACAAATTTTGTCACTAACGACCCGGGTTTCGCCTTTCGGCATCTTCAGGCATTCAAGTGCACGGATGAACTTGAACTGACGCTTAGCAAATGAAAGTTTCGTGTTTATATAAGATATAAATGCATCACTGAGTCCAAAGCCATTGCTGGCGAAAAGGACGAGCCCATGGGTCGTTAGTGACAAAATTTGTGAGAATGTACATAGTTTGAACGATTCAAATTTAATATTGAAATTCCACCAAGCACCTTCAGTCGAAATCTTAAATTAAAAAGAATATCTGAAAGATATTACGCACACGAGAAAACCTTCGAATACACTTATTGAATCGAAAAAAAAAATGTATGAACTACTCAGAAATATAAAAAAAAATCTATTTTGTTCCTCTGTTAACGTTTTTTTCGTGGGTCCTTTCAAAATTGTATTAATGTGATTTAATTTAAATTGTTTAGAAAAAGTGGTTGATCCAACTGGCGATGAATCTTAGGGAGATTTTTTTTACACGAAGATTCGATCAATATTAACTGAGTCGAGCATTTATGAACAAGTATATTTTATGTCATATTCAATCTGAATAAAAATATAAATTTAAATTATTTATGAAAATCAGTTATGTTTATCATCTTATAATATAGGTTTTTTGAAATAATGATAGTTATTAATTCAGTAATAATCGTATTTTTTTTCATTTGCCGGTATTACAAAAACGAAAGAATAAATAGGTAAGATTTCTTCTTTGACAAACACACACAGCAAAATAAACACTGTTTAGTAATTTTTGACGTTAAATTGGGCTAATAAGATTGCTCTTTTATCTCCAAATAATAGATTATAGAAGGGCTGTGGAGTCGTAAATAAATGAGACAACTCCGACTCCGACCATAGGTCAACACACGACTTTAATTATTTTTTTAGACGCCAGTTTTGACACTAGCAATTTGAATACATTTTTTTTAATAATACTCGAAGTTATTATTTTTTTTCGAGCACGACTCCATTTAGAACGGTCTGAATCCACAACTCCAACTCCACAGCCCTGGATTAAAGCCAACGTCTTCTCATTAAATCTATGTATTTTGATGGTCTTGTTTTACGCGGTTACAAGTCATGATAACTATACATAGAATGTTCAACGTAGTCATGTATTGACTTTCGAATATATCGACTGTGGAAAGGAAAAAGAACGAAGCCCACACATAACAAATTTTATAGGAGACACAGAGAACTCTTTTTGATGATTTTAGGTCAAATGTAAATTATGAAATATATATAGTTTGAAGTGTATTGTAAGACTAATAAACTGGGTTTAAAATTGACTTTGTCTGATATTGATTGAATATAAAAAACAACTTTTTTTACATCTTTTTCCCTGATAATAATTTCCACATGCCCTTCTTTTTTCAAACTTAAAAACTTAATTTAGATACTAGTTTGGCAATTTCAGCTTACATCCTTTTGATAGAACGTGTATCAAGTTGTATACATTGTGATTAGCGAAAAAAAGCTGTTTTGAAAAAAGTGTAGGTTACGTCCATTTTCCTTTCCACAGTCGATATGTATATACAAATACCAGGTTTAATATTTTTTGATTTCAACATACAATACACATTAATCGTTCAAATTGTGTATATTTTTTAGCATTGTCACGTATGAGGGATTCACCATTTAGTATGTTCAGTTCATTAAATAAGCGGATAAACATAAACTAATTAGAACTAGCTTCGTTTTACCTTGTCTGTATATTTAACGACAATATTAATTGTGTCTTCAAAATAACACTGCAAAAAAAATAAAAAATAAAATTACACTGTTAATGCTTCATTTAAAAGAAAATACCATTTGTTCTTAGATGCCAAATGTTTTGAAGTTAAAACATATTGGTATCATTTTTTTGTTACTCATTTGAATGTCTGTAAGTATCGTTTTATATCAGCCAAGTAGCAGTCGTTCAAGCCTATGTAATGTGTAACGAAACAAAATTGTGGGAAAATAAACCAATTATAGATACAGTCTAAGATAAATATTCCACCAATTTTTGATCAAACACTTTCCGTTTTCTTTTCATCGATGCATTTTAAAAATCCCAAGGCTGCAGTATATACAAACACTTCTTTCAACGATGCACTTTGTGCAATATGCAGCTTCCTAGTCCAGTAAAAATATGTTTGTTACATTATCGTAAATGATCGATTGATGATGCTTTTGTACATTTTTAAATATTGGGCTATAATCTAAAGTAAAATATTTGTACAGACAGGAAAAATAATATTTCATGTAATTGTTTATTTTAAGTTTATGTTTAATTTTAAAATAACGAATGATTTCTTTTTTAAGTAACGAAAAAATTATATGCTACTTCCACAAAAGCTCATTCGTGATTTGCTTTAAAATTCCAAAAGCTCACTTTTTTTCTGACTGGGAGTTTCTTAGGAGCAAATTCTCAAGACTTAATAGCAGGAATTTAAGTGAACAGAAAATCAATCATTCAAGATAAATGAAAAGTTTCTATGAAATTAATTGAAATCTACTCGCTCTCCGTATGAAACCAAAAATTATTCACATTTGAATGTTTGCCCAATTACCCACTAAGTTAGTGTGGTTGATTGGTCAATTAGATCACTGTTTCTCAGCCGGTGGTCCACAAAGATTTTTGGGTGGTCCGCAAAAAAATTCTGCAGTTCAAAAATAGTTCATATCCATTTATAAAAGCTTATATTGGTGGTCCGCAAACCATTTTTTGGTGGTCCGCGGATGTAAAAAAGTTAAGAACATTGCATTAGATGGTTGGATGGACAGCAGTTCTTCCCAACCCTCGTGCATTAAGCGACTCTCCCATAGGATTTGTTGACCATTCTGCTATAGAGCTACATTTACATGTTGGTCTATCCACAAACGGTTCAAGGTAATAGAGCTTGAAAGCGTAGCCACCGTGCCCAGTAATTAATTATCTGTTTTTTTACATATTATGACTGTTTTTAGCAAGTAAATGTATGTTTAATCAACTGTACGAAACCGTTCAACAAGCGATTTAGATATCGATTGCAGTACTATGTAGTTACTTCTAATGTAAAATTAATCCCTACATTAGTTTTCGTCGTGCCAAAGCGATCTGTCTCCAGATAACGGCTCGTGGCAAGAAATAACATGTGGCCAGTTGCATGTGGCCACACTGACAAAGTGTTGCGAACAATCTTCGTAAGCTCGGCAGGGGTATTTTTAGAAGAATCGCGTCACACAGTCGTGGCGAGCGTGAACTTTTAACACAGCTGTTCGCCGCTACCAAGATAATATAATATTATTATTATATGCTGCCGCGAAAAAAATAATTCATTTATGATTTTTTTTTTCATCTTTATATTTAAAAAATGTTTTTTCTTTTTAACACTGTCTTATGATGAGAAAGAGGAATTATCAAACGTACAGTATTTTTTTTTATGAAGAGAGTGAAGGTTGAATGTCGTCTGGTTACAACTGTAAAATAAAACCTATTTTTGTACTCATTGAAACTTATACTTAGATACACAAATAATACAGGTTATCATTATATATCAATATGGTTATTTGAGGGAAATAATATACAATTGAAAAATAGAATATGTGTTAAAGAAGTCTTTAAGAATTTTTATTTGCTCAATCTATGTTTATTAATAATAGTATATAATATTCATTTAAATAAAAATACCTTTTTTATTTTCTGTATTTGCATCAGGATTTGATTTCAATAAAATATATTATACCAAAAACACTTCAAAACATTCAAGATTTTCAATCAATTACCACATTAAGTTTACTTTAAAAAAAAACAGGCGTTAGGTTATCATCTGTACCACCAGAGTCTTTTCAGGGGGTTAAAATAGTAATATTGATTTACATTTGCAAGCCGACTTGAGAGTGGGTTGATTTTTTGGGTCTCAAAAGATTAGAAATGTTATAATTTTATATTGGAGAATATTTAGAAAAAAATCAGAATTCTATCGAGTTCCAGTACGAACAGCATTTTTCAATTGATTTTTATTCGAATGCATGGGTGTTTTCGATGTCTTAATATTATCTCCCACCCTCGCAGAGCGATTAGTTCATCGCTAGTCCTGTCTTAGCCCTATACTTTTTTCCTCACAACTCTCTTTAGAAAAAGGAGCTGAATAACAAACCTACATTAGGTGGCAATTTGCTCCACGTTTGGAGGGGACATGGTTTTATAAAATAAATAAATCTATACTATTTTAAGGGTGGGTGTAGTAGTTTACAGTGATACCTTTAGTAAGGACAAATTATTAAGTGGCTTGTTTACAAATATTCGTGAAATTGATAGAATGTAGGTTAAAAGGATTTTAAAAACATTTGAGTTTAGGTTAGCATTCCTTATTATTATATTCCAATATAATTTATCTATAAAACATAAACAGGGAGTAGTTTATAGGCTTATACAGTGATTTCTTATTAATTTTTAATTACAAATCGCATCTCAACCAAAACACATTTTATTGATCATTATCAAAATCAAATATTACCGTTAACTTATTTGTTTTAGATATTATTTGACATTCATGGCTTGTTAAATTTTGAAATAGTAACTGTGAAATTGAGAATTGTCAACAAAAGCTCTTTAAGAAATGCTTTACAATATGACCGGTTTTCATTACCGTGTACCTACAAAAAAAAAATACAAAACAAAGAGTCATATAAAAACAAATTACTTTATAACAAAGCATCTGATAATCAGAACATTTTTTTTTATGTTACTGTGTTTCAGTTTAAATACATATCTACATGATTGCACTTAATACTCCTGCGTCTATTTTGTAATCTTGATGTGAATGCACATCGTGACTAATTTTGGACTTTCCTGTTTTAGCTTTTACAGCAAAACCGAATAAAAAATATAATCATTTATTTTATAAAAAAAAACAATTAATTTTACATACTTTCGATGGTTTCGGCGGTTACTTTGTGGAAGTTCATTTTAATAGAAAATTTAAATTGACTTTGATTATTCCACGTATTGTGTTACTAACTGTGACACGTGTTTCGCCTCTTTCAGAGGCATCTTCAGACTTACTATCGCAAAGTTTGCTTAAGTAATGAAGCAAGATTGATTCTAACATTTTAAAATTATAAAATTACAAAATGGAGGTTTGGGTTTTTTTCCTTTTAAGAGGAGCAAGGAGGGGGGTGTAGAATCAAAATAAAACAAACAGATAATGATACTTATGATACTAATGAGTTGTAATCAATCAGATTGGGATTTTTCCTTTTTAAGGGAAGCAAAGAGGGGATTATAAAATCGAAACAGTGCAAACAAATTTAATCATACTACTAATGACGTTAAACATTACAAACTATTAAACTAATGAGCTGCAATCAATCAGCTAGGTTTGTGATTACTCTATTAATTGGAAACAATTTGTTTGAGGGAAAAATATGTTTGTGAGTTAAATATACCAAAATTAATTTAACGTTATGTAGGTATTACAGAAATTATTGTAAAAGCAGTATAATATACAAAGCTTATCGTCGAATATTTCTATTACTAAGTAACAAATCTCATAAATTAAATGATCGATTAAGGGTTAGTATCACATGGGCTTAACTCGGTTTTGGCAATACCATAATCATATTGATAAGATTAAAAAAAACTATACCTCGTTAATATAACCGTGGGCATGATACGGTTGGGTATATCTACAAATTAAATTTTAACTTTTACGGTTCTAAGCTCAAGAAATGCGACCCCAATACCAACATTTTTTTAAATATCTATTTTAATATGGGGTGATACAATGTTTATAATTAAGGTATTCTTATATCATAGTTTTTTGGACCTTTTGTAGTTTATATAAATACGCGATAACGCTATCAGGTGATTAGCGCCCGCGATAACGATTGTTCGTAAGATAACTTAGAACGCTGAGAACACTCGTCAGTTGTAAATTCACATGTGTGCTGGGATGACGTCTTTTTTACGCGTAACTTAAAATATGATTATTTATTAAAAAAAACACGGATTTTTATAAAAAAAAATGTATTAGGAATGATGCAGAGAGATATTTTAAAGCCCTTGGACTACTTTTTTTTTGAAATTCATAAGAATAAGGCCAATAATGAGGAAACCACTGGGGTCACAAAAGACCCCCATCGGCTGACAAGTATTTTTCTAGTATCCGAGCCGCGAGAGTGTTAAAAACATAAAATTAAATCACTTATTTAACTACAGTGAACTGAATAATAAGTTGTTTAGATAGACGTCCGTCTTTCATTAACTACAAATATGAAAATGTCATTTTGGTGAAATTTAGTGGCAAATATTTTAATATTTTACAATTTTGGAGAGATTTACTTTAACAATCGTAATCAAAATTACGAGAAATGCTTATAACATTCATTATAAAAAAAATATTATATGTTTATCTCGTTATATTATTATAAGCGTTAATAATTTAAATCATTCCCATCCTTGATTTTATATTTTTGAGCTTAAATTAGACGGATAAGATATTTAAACTGTTAGCGAACGATTTAAAATATCTATAGTGTAATAAGCTTATTTTTCAATTCTCGATTTATAGTCAGTTATACAAATATATGTATTTAATAATGAAAGTTAAGTATGAAAACCCAAATCAAAATAAAAAATCAAAAAGTTTTAAATAGTAAAATCATACGCTATGAAATCGTTATATGTGAAAACATTGTTACATTTGGAAAGCCCTCTCTATGACCTTAACAATAGATCATTTTAAATTTAGGCCAAGAATACCATATGGTCAACTTTTGCTTAATTTACATGTAAATTTTATAATTTTTGAAATCGCGAACACTGTAAATGAAATAAGCTAATATTAATATTTATTTATTTTTTTACCATGTCCGCTCCCAATGTGGAGCATATGGACTCCTAATGGAATTTATCTCAAGAGAAGTTTTTCTACGATAACTGCTTGTTACTCAGTTGCTCAACCTCTCTTTTTCCAAAGAGAGTAGGAATAGAAGGATAGGGCTAGGACAGGGCTAGTGGTTAGTTTATCGCTCTCGATACGCCCCGTTTATGGGATAGAATGCGTGGGAGAGAAGAGTTAATTCAGGACATCACATACATCCATGCTTTTGAACAGAAATTCATAAATCGATGAAAAATCATTTAATAAAACTGTCCGCACTGGGATTCAAGCCCGTGACCTCCGTAACTGAAGCCAACGACATTGACCACTTGACCACACAGGCAGCTCAAAAATATTTATATAAAATATAAAATTAATAATATTACTTTAAGTGCATTTGGTTTGAATTGCAGACATTGAAAAACAGTAAAATCTTTCTTTAAATATACTTTGGAGTAAAAATTAAATTCCATTTTATCGAAGTAGATTATATTTTCCGAATATTCCAACCGCACCACCCTATTCCGGCATGCGCCCATGTATAGTGCCAGCCCATGTAAGGTGGACGCATCAGGCGCGTGCAATCTAAAACCAGAATCATAACAGCATTATCGTGAAAGTTTCCTGATTTTGATACTGAAGCACTCATCTCGGCGTCTGGCGTCTTTTATTCGACGTCGATCCGGGGGCGTCGTGCATCTGTGACGTCACTCTGGAGGGTATTTCAAGTCGCAGACTGCGGCCGTGAGTCGAAACAGAAGGACCGGGGTCAAAACTGTCAACTTTATATGACTTGTGGTGAATTGTCATAGTTTTTTTTCCGAGGCCAACTTTCTATTTTATGTATTTTGAAAGCATAACACCTGTCCAGCCTGTAAGAATTTTAAAAGCATTTTAAAATTTACAATAGAGTTTTTGCTTTTTTTTTTTCAATAAAATCTTTATATATGCGTGGTTTATATGTAGGAAACATTCTTAGAAACCAGACTCCTTTGTCTACTTTTGGGGTGTGAAGAATAAAAGTAGTTTTTTTATATGTAATATAATTTCTAAATTTATTTTTTGTTTTTGAAATAAAATATAATAATTTCTACTAACGGTCATACGTTATAATGATTAAATTACATAAACAAATGAATTTCAACTAAGTGATTGCCAAACTATTCAAATGCGGTGTAATCATATTCATTATTTTACATGCTTAAGATTATTTGAAAGAAACAAGACGGCAGTTTACATAATTCTAAAATGTTTGCAAATCAATAAAAACATTTTTTTCTTTAATATACAAAACCACTGAAAAAAGTTATGTTATATATTCATATAACAATTATCTAGCTATTTTAATATGATTTAAATTGTTTTGATAAAATCCGTTCAATAACTGCCGTGTTTGCTTAACAGGACTGAGTAAACTGCTGCTTTTACTCGATTTTAATTCTTCTAAAATGTACATATTAGGTCATATTTTAAAAAAATACTCATTACCGTATGTGGAATTGTCAGCTCTACACGATGATATATGATGGTATGACAATGAACCCTTAAAAAGTGACGTCAGCCAAGTAGTAAAATGATAAAACTTTATTATTAGGCTTTTAATTAAAGCCACGTGTTAACTGTGTTTTAGTATAATTCATTTTTTTATTATAGGGAAATAATACGATTGCAATGTGTATCTTTTGAGCTTACTTTCCTTTTACGACACTTTAAATCATATAGAATATTATAACGCATTTAAATTATTCCTTTCTAAAATACCACTTGGCTCACTACACTTCTCAGGTGCTCATATAATACTCATTTTTGACAAAACACGGAGACTGCAGTCTTTATTTCCAGAGCATCATTTAAATATATGTATTTGTATTGATTCATTTTTTAATGATATGATAAACTCACCAAAACAAAACGTCTTTAATAAAAATAAATACTTAAACATTGTTCATTGAAAAAAAACCACGTCAAAATATAATTTATAACTAGAATATTAGTGCCTGTAGCATCAAAAAGGTATCGTATTTAGTCAAATAATTGATAAAAAAACATTGTCTAACTGCTCGCAATGAGCGAAACCAGTCCTGACCTATTAAATAAAGTTGAATAAAGAACAAAGGAATATTGTGTTTTTATTAATAAAATGCCTTTCCACCAATTATTGACAGTGAAACTGAAATGCTAAATAAATAACATAATTTAAAATTTTAAAAATTGTTGTTGCACCCGTAAAACCAATTTGAAGTGTAGAAAACAATTGATAAAAAAGATATTTATTAAAAAAAAATATATTTCCCTGCCCTTCGGATGAAGACACATGCTTATTGGATTGTTTATTTTATACTGTTGATTTCAATCCATCCCGCGTTTGAGAGAACACTTTCCCATACATCCGGGTTCCGCACGCACCGTCGCTGTCACCTTCTTATAAGGAGAGGCGTCCAAACGACCGACGCTCACCAGTCGACGTCGATCTAGAGGCGTCCGTGCCAAAAAACGACGCCGGTTTCCTCACACATATATTCTCGCAAAATCTGGCCACAAAATCATATGTATTATATGTTTACATTGTATTGCATACCTAAATTATTAGCTAATACGAAAGAGACTGCTTATTATTCGTTGAGTAAGGCATAATATTACACAATAACTTATTTATGGATCAAACAAAAAAAAATGTTTAGCTTTAATTTAAAATTGAACGATAAAGAAGATTCTGCTAATTATAATAATAAGAATGTTTCATTGTTACTGGATAGTTATCAGTATATCAAGCTTGTTATGTTTTATTTTTTGAGAAATATTATAAATATTGAGTCATTTTTAAAAAAAAAATCTTTTTTATTTTTAATTAGTTAATATCCCATAAATCTTCTTAGTACAAATTCAAAAAATATTTTTTAACTAATACTAAACATTTTCAAATTATTTATTTTGATTTTAAAAAGAAGCGATCTAAAAATAATAATGTGTATTAATGCAAGTATTGTTTATGTATTATAAATCATTTTAATTAAAGTTACGCTATTTTATAAATTACTCATTTTTTTTCAACCTAAAAAAATTCATCTCACACTCTTTGTTTAAACAAACTTTGCTATTTGAAGAATAATACATTTATATTATGGATTAGAAGTAAAGATATGAATAAACCTAATTCAAATTATTGTTTTAGAATTTCGGCTGAATGTGCTTGATGGAATTTAAAATTCAAAATTGAACATGCACATTCGTGAACTTGAAAAAACATGAAGATGCCGAAAGGTGAAACCCAGGTCGTTAACGAAAAGATTAATGGAAGAGTACAGCATTCAGACAATTCAAATCTCAAATTATTATTATAAAAATACCAACATGTTACAAAATGCTTTTTTAAGAAGTCTACTTTTGAATTGTTATAAGATTCTAAAATAGACTGGGTTGCTTTATTTTAATTACTGACAATAAATTCAAAATACTTAAATCTGATTTGGATCATACTTTGTTAATACCAAAGCTGAAAATAAACTAAAAATGTATTTTGCAGACAACACTTTTTCGTTATAACTTGTAAATAAACATATAATTATCCCAAAAGCAAAGTGCATTTTTTATTGACTTCTTTATTTAATACCTTCGTAAATCTGGTTTAATATTAAAGTGCACGTGAGTTTGAAACTGCATAAGATTTTTTTGTGGCTTAAATGTCCACTACATGAGTTCTATCACATAGTTTTGCCAGATTAATAGCTACAGCCAATGTTTATACTTTTCAGCATCTGCTACTTGGCTTAAAGCCATAAGAAACTGCAACCACTCGTTTAACATATCGCAGTGTTGACATAATATTTTGTAACCTAAATATTTATATCACCATTCCATGCTATTATAAATCATATACATATATTACCCTAATAAAGGTATTATTAATTATGAAGTATTCCAGTATTATTCGTAACACTATTAGATTACCCACTACTTTTATTTTCATTCAATTGTTTAAACTTTAGTTATTACAGTGTTTTTTTATTAGTTGAACAATTATTTACTGTTGATTGGCATATTCTTAAATATAAAACTAATAAAATAAATTATGTAAATATAACAATAAAAGATTTATTTTCCTATTTTTTCATTGCAAATATAATATCAAACATCTTATCATTCATTGTTTAAAAAAAATGGAAAAACATAAATGTATTTTTGTAAATCTATAAAACTGTGTGAATATGAACTATTTATTTTTCTAACGCCTATTTTCTAAAGATATAGAAGAATACTACATTAATTATTTCAAATTAAAAATATACTGGTGATTTGATGTTTTTAAGTATTGCAAATAAAATTTCAAATATGTAGTTTTATATTAAAAAAACATTAATTTAATAATACGAAAAAACGGGTCAATTCTTATCAATATTGATCTAAGAATGCACAGATGAATTCCTACTTTCATCTGTAGCCCTAGGCGTACGAAACACCTCACCGTGTTTGGCTTCCTCACACAAATAGCTTAACCTCCCCTCTACAAAACGTTTTTCTCTTTATCATCCACATCAGCAGCTCCGTCAACTTTTCGGCATTCTGTTGAAGAACTTTCAACGTGACGGTAGACTGTTAGAAAGTTCTTAGAACTTCGCTCAAGCTTTCAAATTGTGGAAAAGGCTAGACCGCTATTTCCGTGGGCAGATTGGCTGGCGATTTATGAACGCGTTGTAAATATTGACTCGTGTGTTTTATATATCAACGCTTTCGTCTGTATCCCTGATAAGTTATTTTTGTTTTATACATCATGAAACGTGGCTCTGTTGTTTTCAATGACGAGGTTGGCTTGTTGATGATCCAAGATTCTCTTTTAAGGTGTTGATCAATAATATATCGTTTTCGTGATGTTTTAAATTTAAATTCATCAATAATCTATCATCTATATATGTTCGTTTAAAACAAAAATTCAAGAAGTTAACTAAATAAATAAATTTAGTCGCACTTACTTTCAAAATATTATTTAAAAATACGCAATAAAAGTTCATATTATATAAACAATGTGTAAAGTCAAGAAAATTTTATAAATCTCCAATTCGTGATTATTCGTTATTTTGTTAAATATCTTTTTATAGGATTAATTATTTGACAAAAAAAATATGATGGCACTTGATATAAAACAAGATTTCTATTAGATATTTAATTTCAACGTAGCTAAGACCCAGTCATTCGTTTTTCACATGATTTACTGAATAAAAATTCTAAATATCCGGTTTTATTTGCGAAAATTTACCAAGATGTTGATTTTTTTGTTATTATGTAATATTATTTGCGTTTTTGACAAACATAGAATAGACATCTGATTTTTTTTAAGATTAGTTTCGAAATTTATATAATAAATGTGTTACAGTTAAAATGTTAAACTCGTCAATGTTTACATTCGTTAGACAATGTATACATTAAATAACAGTTTTATTTGAATCTGACATTACAATTCGCATTAAAGTTGACGATTCACTATATGAATTAACTAGTAAGTTAAGAAAACATTAAGGTTTAGGTATTGATAGTATTTCGATAAGCTGCAGTCAAAGTACAACTGACACTGTGGCTTACGTAAGGTTAAGTAAGAATACATATTTTGAAAAGAATGAGGGTAAGAACGACTGCAAGACGTTGACATTGTTAAGGTTATGTGAAACGTCAGGTGACAGTAAAACACAACAACTGCATGATTACGCGCGCACGGCAGTGGAGAGTAGCCAGATACACTTTGAGTGCATGCGTGATTGCTTCTGGACAATTATATTACGTATTTAATGAACACATTGATTTGTTAAAGTGTTATTTTTACTCTTTCGTGTATACTTAAACTGGCGAATTTGGACAATGTTTACATCGAATGAGTACTTTGCTGCTATTTCAGACGTAGGTAAATATTATCAAGGACGGCATAAATTAATATTTAAAATGTGAAATTACTTAGATTGAAGAATATTTCTGCGTCAATATTGTAACTCTTAACTCTTGCAATCTGAGGTAGGCAAGCTTATTTTTCAGCTACAAAAGGTTTATATTGTTTTACACTGTAAAACATATCGTTATTAAAAATTTGCATTTATGAGCTTAAGAGGGCTCGCAGGAGGTTGGGGCGGACCACTTGTTAAATTAAGGCAAATAATATTTTTTGATCCACGTATCATAATACATATGTAAAAAAAATGGAAAACAGTTGGATTTAAAAAAGCAGTGATTTACATTTGGTATTTCTGAAGTGTACATAACTTCCGACGGCTTATGTTTGACTTTTTTTTAAATCTGTGTCCACTTTTAATTAGGATCATATGACCTTCTAATACAGCTATATTGACAGAAGTTTTTCTACGAAAACTTTTTGTTATTCAGTAGATCAACTTCTCTGTTTTTCTAAGATGGTTGGGCTAGAAACGGTAGGGCTAGAACAAGACTAGATGTTAGTTTATAATTGTCTGTAAGCCCCGTTATTTAATATTAGATGGGTGGAAGGTAATTTATAGATATCACAAGCACCCATGCCTTCGAACAGAAATCGATTATTGTATCGAGAACAAGTAGTGAGGTTAGAGAAAATTAAAGATGTTGCTCTGATTACATTTTACTCAGTAAACAATGATGATTGTCGCCTGCTGTGGTCCAGTTGGTTAGAGTTTGCTCTACCGATCACGCAGGTCTGGGTTCGATTCCCAGTAAGATCACATTGAATTTTAAAATTATTCAATTCAAAATTGTGATCGAAGACTGGGTGTTTGTGATGTCAATGCTATTTCAAAAAATTGATTACCTAGTTTAATATACTTGTTAATCAGTTACAATGGTATCAATGTTACTGATTTTGCTTAGAGCAGATAATTTTAGTAAAATAAAACAAGTGACAATTTAACCCAGATATGCCCTCTGTCTTACATGTACGACGGTTTAATTAGATGCATACTTTGGAAAATAACAAGAATTTGCAGTATTATAATATTTATTTTGTATTGCGTAAAAAAATAGTTCATGTCATTCTTCAGTCTGTGAAGTAAAGTTGGTTGAAACTATATTACAAACTAATAAAATCTCTTGGGCAAATCTGGGTTAATATTAATTACATATCGAGAAAATATCAAGCTAACGTTAATTAGGTATTTAACAATAAATTTACATGGATGGCAATGGAAATGACAAAAAATACTTAGCTAGCAATAAGCTATTTATTTTAAATCATTATTTTGTAATGCACTATGTAAATTATGCATTTGTACAATGTATAGATTATTGAAATAATGTGTACAATGATTTCATCAGCAAATGATGTTTTTTTCCTAATTTTACCAGGGGCTCGCCGGCCTAAGTGAAATTAAAAAATGCCCCCATCTCTATTCAGCACCCCAATAAGAGTTTAAATCAATATCCAATGATAATCACTAGGCATCCAATCCCGGGATTCCGTTGAATTTTCTGATCTGATTGATTGATTCTGATTGTTGTAGAAATTTTGGGGAAAACCCGAAAATTTACACGAAATTGTCAAATTCAAGATTTGAAATTCGTCGGTGGGCTAAAAAAAAACGAGGTTCTGTGAGAATCGGGTAAAAAGTATAGCGAATTGAGGATTTCAAATTCCTCGGTGAGAAAATCTCAATACCGGGATCCTGGGATTCAAAATTAATTAATCCCGGGATTGGAAAAGGGCTCCGGGATTGGATACCCTAATAATCACACAATATTTTAATAAAATGATAATTTCCAAGAATTTTACAAACTTTTAATAATATATTTTATGTTTAATGTAGATTCCGTAATTACCATACAGTAAATCATTTTTTTCGTTTTAATTATGACATCGTTAATCAAATGTTCGCGTGAATATAAGTGATATATCAAAGATGTTTTAATAAGTAATACATAAATTAAAAAATGCTCAACAAATCAACTTAAATTTATAAGACAGTCCAAGTGTTTTAATTTATTTTTCATAATATTGTCTGCAAGTAGTGCAAAACTTATTAGTTCATAATTCACTTTTCGACCGAATGTTATTATTGTTAAATATTATAAAATATAAAGTAGAATTAATTAAAAAGTTTTCAAACCCCCTGATCAAATTTGCATTTATTTATAATTTAATATTCTTTTTTTTTTAACCATGTCCGCTCCCAATGTGGAGCATATGGACTCCTAATTGAGTTTATCTCAACAGATGTGTTTCTACGAGAACTGCTTGTTACTCAGTTGCTCAACCTCTCTTTTTCTTAAGAGAGTAAGAATAGAAGGATTGGGCTAGGACAGGATAAAGGAACTAGTGGTTAGCTAATCGCGGAGGGAGAGGGGAATTCAAGACATCACATACATCCATGCCTTCGAACAGAAATTCATAAATCGATTTATATTCTTACAAATCAATAACTGAAATATTATTCCAAATTTGTGTTGTCTATTTATTTATTTTTATACCATTATTATAACTTATGATGACGTACATTTTATATTTATTTTTCGTACATCTTGTTTTTCATACTGTTATATTGACAGCATGAATTAAATATGCTTATTTAAGGATTACAATATTTGTCCAATTAAACTACAACATTAATAGTTGTTAAAAAATATAGATTGATAAGCTGTTCATCAATTATGGCGGCAGTTATATTGCAATTTGCGAAATTCAAAACAAGCTAAGCCTATAATAAAGTTTTCAAATATGTAAATATTGTCAGAAAAAAAGTAGAACTTTGTTGTGTTTTCCATTAAAAAACGTATCTTTTTTTGGAGCGTTTTAGCAAAGCACCTGTTGGCTTGGAAGAAACCTACCTCAAGCAAAATCAAGTTCTCTGCTTGCCAAGTTTTGTCGTATAAAAGCTTTCCTTTTTTTATTTAGAAGCTTATTATTTTGGCTGGCTAACATTCAAAAATGTCTACAAGTCGAGCGGGTGAGTGAGTGAGTCACATAAGATCAGGTCAAATAAAATTATGCACCGGTGCATTACATATTGTTATGAGTTTTATTACCACATCAAATAAATGAGAGAGCTTTTCAGTATTTCATAATTTAAGAGCTTTAATCTCTTTAAGCTTATAAATGCTTCAACATTATTCTTAGAGACACCTACTGTTTTAATCTTTACAAATAATGTGGATTATTTTACTAATCTAACATTTAACGTTATGTTTCACTTGTGGTCAATATTAAGAGCAAACGAAAAGATAATGTAGACATACAAAAAAATTTCTTCAATGGTTTTGATGGAAGTATTAAGCTTATAAGGTAATGGATAAAACTAAAACTGTAAATCATTCAATAATAAGAATTTTGTTCAGTTTCAAATATTTCAAAAACTGAAATGTCTATATTTGCTTTATTTTTTTAATTAATAGACATTTTCTTTTTAAAACACTTTAAATTGAATGCATCATTAGAATGATTGGATGCATGATTAGAATGAACATGAAAATAATATTTGTAAAGTATTTAGATTACAACTTTATTTGTTACGAATTTCTAACACTTTTCATAGTAGAATTTAATTGTTCCACCCTCGTACTATTTTCTACACACTTTGTTGAAATTAAATGTTCAACAACAGCAGACACACAGCCGATGGATTTTTCATAATGAATTCAAATCTATTTATAAAAAAAATACATTCAATTTAAGACTATCTATCTAGAATTAAATGTCAAAATTTTCTAAAATAGTAAGTTACAAAAAAATTCTCACTATTGTTTTTATATTTTTACATTAAAATGCTATATTATCAAGGATTTATTGTTAGCAATAATCAATACCTAAGAGTTAATACAATTAATATAGTCGGGTCCTGTGGCGCAGCGGTTAGCGTTGTGGGCTTTTGTGCCAGATCTCACAGGCTTGAGTCCCAGTACGAACGTAATTTTTCGATCAATTTATCGATTTTCGTCCAAAGCCATGGGTTTTTGTGATGTCTTAAAAATCTTTTCCAACCTTTCGATCTTTGAATAACTGGGCGTAGCGAGAACGATTAGTAAACCAATCTATCCTATCATTCTACCCCTGTAGAGATAGAATGGTAAGGCTAGAATAAGATTTGTAACTCTCTTTGAAAAAAGAGAGATTGAGCCATTTAATAATAATCTAGTAGAGAAACTTCAGTTAAGATACCTCCATTATGAGGCCATATGCTCCACATTATCTACATGGATAAAAATAGAGTTAATAATAAATAATAAGGGAATACTTATAAAGCACAATAGCCTAGGGGGAAAAAAATGAGTTATGTACAAACAAGGGTATCCAATCCTGGACCTATTTTGTGATTCCGCGGTTTCGGGATTGACTATTTTTCAAATCCAAAAACCCAAGAATTTACCGATTTGCCTTTATTTTTTAGCTCTTCCAAGAATTTCCGAATCCAAAATCCTAAGAATTTACAGATTTGCTAAAAATTTCTCAATCCCGAATACCGGGATTTGGGGATCACAACATTGGACGGGATCCCGGGATTGGAAACCTTAGTGCAAACTATGAACTGTATATGAGAGAAATAATTAAGAATAAATGTTCTTCTAAATAAATACATATATGGCTGTGTGTTTACTTAAAGGTTAAAATAAATTTAGATGGAAAAGGACAAGAAAATACTACATCCCATATAGTATTGTGGTGAACCGAATAAGTACATAAAAGTATAGTAAATTTACCGTAGAAAAATATTTTTTATAAAACTCTACATAAGAAAAATAATTATTTAATGATCATTTACATTATTTTTGTCCACCTTTAAGAAGGTTTATTTTTTAGTTTTTGTTAGTACTTTTTTTTTGTCTTATTTATACAAAATTTAATAAAATTAGCATACTGATATTATATAATACAAAGTGTTGGTAGATATTTATAAAAACAAGTAGACTTTCAATGGATTAGAAAAAAACTTTCTTGAAACTCTCTCACATAATATTATTATTGTTGAAAAAAATTTAAAGCATGTGTCCTTGAAAATGATATATTATCGCTGGTGAAGTGAAAAGATGTCTAGTCGTTGATTTGTTGTTTCGCCTACACGTCTCACTAAAAGCTCTACGATCACACTGTTATTATAAATCCACTGTGAAGGAAAATCTAAATAAGTGAAAAATCGTCTTAAACAATTATCTTTGCATCATGCAATAAAATTGCTTATTATTAACATGATTGATTCGTTAAAAGACTGTATAAGGTTGAGTGTTTCTTTTTAATAAATTTTCACAGAATAAAAATAGTATTCTCAATTTGTTTACGTAAACATTGCAAAATCTCATAAATTTATTTTTTAAGCACGAAATATTTTATTTTATATTTATATTCATATCAAAATTGTAATAATCTGTCGACAAAAAATATTTTTATTATTTATTTAGACAATTATAACATGTTAATTTAAACAGCATATTTTTTTTTTAAAGCTACTGCCTCTTTTTCTAAATTAAACAAAGCTTTATTATTTTACTATTGATAAGCTTTTACTGTCTTATTAAAGCGTTACAAATAAGCTTTGATTTTATGGAATTTAATAAATAAAATATGATATAAGATTTCGATTAACGGTGTTTGATAGAATTTTCATATTGAATTTCAATCGCTTAAATTCATTATCACAATATATATATGAAAAAATATATTTACAAAAACAACTTTCTCATTGTCACCCCTGCTTTAAATCGAGATAATAAAAAATCTGTACTTCAAGCCATTCAGGATAAACGTCTTGAGAAACTATAGGTTTTCTTGAAGAGAAGAGACACTACAATCACCTACTTCACACACCTAAAATCTAGTAATGAATACAACATGTTAACAACCAATGCCTATCTAACTTCTGCGTGGATTTTTATACGTTTTCCTGTAGGGAATTTATCAGAAATCAGTATTATTCAATACATTTTAACAACTATAAAATAAATTAAATTTGGTAAATCCTTCATTAAAAATATGTTTATTTTTTAATAAATATTTTCAATCAAAAGTTGTCTTTGATTGTTTGCAGAAAATTACACGAGAGTGATTATAAGACGGTAAAAGTTTCATAGTAGTTGGGCTCACTCTAGTAGAAAAGCTCCGCCTACCAAAGCGCCCACGTTCAAAATAGCCCTGAACGTGAGCGGCCGTGGTTGCCAAATAAGGCAGCCGATACATAAAATCAACAGAGAGACTTCGTAGCATAGTGATTGGCAAAATTCAAAGAAAACAATAATTTACAGACACTTATGTTATTTTTTTTTACTTTTTTTGATTAAGTAATCAGATGGTTTTTATATTTTTAGTCGGATTTTCTTTGTATACTTATTTATATGAATCTTAATTGTTTCTATTTCTATTCCAGATTTATTATAGTTTCTTGTCAGAAGTGAGACGATGTTTTCTTATCATAATTGTATATTAAACTACTTCTTAGCTAAATTTACGATACAAAAAATATTGAATATCCAGGAAGAGCCAGCAATAAATAGCAAATATTGATAAAATTGAGGTTTATATTGGCAACATCATGATAATGTGAAAATTATAACGTTTTTAATTCTGCGAGAATCAAACAAATATTCCATAGTATAAAGTTATTTCGTCACCATGTCTTATATTTACTTACTGAGGTGAAAGTCATTATAAATATCAACTTACTTTGATGGTTAAACCACATTCAGTTTAATTTAAATATTAAATAAAGTTTTTTTAGATGATTTACTTTAGCTCAATTAATATTTTTTACTATGAATTGGGTTGTAGAAAAAACGGCTATCTATCGGCATTTATTACTAGTTCTTTCATAATCACATTTTTATGTCAAATCTCTTTATTAAGAGAGAGTTCAAGATCGAGCATTATTAGCTAATTTCTCTTAAAAACAATTGCATGTCAATATGCTCTACACAAAAGGCGAAGATAATAAGTAAAAGCTGTCTTTATCTTAAAAGTAGAATTACTTTGAATACATAACTTTAAACATATAACATGCGTAAAATTCTGTAACAGTAACATCATTTCTGACGCGACTTTAAAGCACATATAAACTTGACATGAAATGATTTAATCTGATTTATCAATCGTAAAAATTTCTTTACAATAAACTTAATTTAATTCAACTATTTAGAGCACACAACATGATGATGCATGTTGTAAAATAAAAAAAATAAACATTTTGTATTCCACTGTATTCAATTTATGGATATTTCCCGTGCTTAAAATTGGCTACAGTGCTTTTTTTTATATTAAAAACTCAAACATCGTTTTAATTTTGTTTTTTTTTCATGCAATGAGTTTTTACAGAGTATTTTCCTGCCAAACTTTTAAATTCCAAAACACCTCTGCTATCAAAAATTGTCAAACATGACACATACTTTTAAATTTGACAATTGAAGTTTGAAACAAATGAAGCAGAAAATTGTTTCATTTGAATGAAGATTTTCTGGTCGACAACGGTTAGGAATTACGATATGCTTCGAATATATTATGGCAATGCATTTACCTGTGAATATTCGTGACAGTTTCATCCCATTATTAACGGTTTGAAGTTGAACATAACATTTTCAACCGTTACTGTTCATAAATAAAAGATAAAACATGATAATTTGAGTAATATACATAAGTTAAAGAATATAAGTTGAGGGTAGGTATTGTTAAATGATTTCATTACAAACAATGTCATAAATGTAAAAATATGATTAACGGATGTCATTGTCTTAGGATCAGAAGCTTTTGAATAAAACTCTGGTAATTAATTGAATATTTGATGTTTTATAAAACAAACCAGATAACAGAATGTGACTTATTTTTACTCTTAAAATGCATAAACGGCTACGAAAAGTACAAACTTTTGTTTTGGGTTTTTCGCAAAACAGAAATCGATTTTACGTTTTATTCTTACACCTTACACCCAATGGTTAAATACCATATATGCACCAAATAATAGTTGTATAACTTAAATCCATCCTATTACAATGAAGTTCTACCAATTGAATGTGAATTCAATGAAAAGTATATTAGGTAAATTAAGAAAACTAAAAGTACGTTTGTAAAATACATAAGTATGAATATCTGTAAAATTTTGAATAATTATTAAACAGTTCTAACTTTTACATCTTTGATAGGGAAATACAAAAAAAAATTCAACTGTTCACTTAACATCTTACTTCATTACTTTTCTTTTACATATAGTAAGATATAGATTGAAAAAATTACTCACTACAAATCAACACAAAAATATTACATAAAAAGTCCCTACGCTGCATTTTGCGACCGGATATAAATTATATATCTAACAACAAAAATGACCATCCCTTTCAAGCAATTTGATACACATTACACACGTAGCAATGAATAAAATATTTGTATACACATTTGGATAGAGTTTATCTGTGAAATTGGATGACACCTGGATTGCAATATATTTTTTTGCCATATACAATACATACGTAGATACTTACACGTGTTTCATTTTTTTGTCGATATCTATTGATATTTAAAATGGCGAAGATATTCTGCATTTCATTCATACAAGTAGTATTACATACGAATGAAAAAAGACAGTAATAGTGTTGATGGTAAAAGGATGAAATTTAATGGACCGTATAAATGACATTTTCTACGTAGCTTAGTGTGTGAATAAATACTGAAGTAGGGACCATCAGTGGCGTTCCTGCGAAAACGGACTACACTGATGTTGTCTCCTTATTTTATTCTCTACTTTTGTGATTATTCTATCAATTACATTGTTTTTTGCAATTTAATATTTGTTGACTGTATAAAAAGGGGGTATCTTATTTTTTTTAATTTAATTTAATTTATGAAATAGTAAAGGTCGCCAATTTTTTTTGGTGTAGTAAAATTAAAATTGAAAACTAATTTTTTTGAATCATTAAAAATTCCTAATGAAGGGATTAAAAAAATCATTTAAAGTCTATTTGGTAAGGTTAGAAGAAATAATTATAATATTTCTTCACTGTGTCTGAGAGTGCAACCCAGAACGGTTCCAAGCAGAAAAAGCTTGCGCTCTTTGCAAAGCATGTCTACGAAGTTTTAAGTAGCCAATCTCTACAATGAACTACTCTAGTTCTGATAGTTATAAATTGTTAATATTGAGATAAAATATTGTAGTGTAAAAATATAACGATGAAACCACGAATTGATAAATTCAATTTAAAAAAAACGCTTTTTTTAAAGCATAAACTCTTACATACCCTTAATTAGAACACTGAAAACTGTAGGGTATAATCATATCAAAGCCAGTAGACAAGAGATTCACGTGAAAAATATTTGTAATTTTACATCACTTGCAGATGTCGATACAACCACATTGAGTATAGTGAAAAGTTTTTCATCGACAAACACTAATGCTTAAACAAATTTAATTTTTAAAGTATTTATGAAAAATATATTCGGTAAATGGGTCTTATAAATATGGTTCGCTTAAAACCATGGTAACAAGAACCAATGGCCAGTATTTATTTGGTCAGTAATTTAAATTATAATTGTTCCCAGTAAGATGTTAAAATAGTCAGTAAGTAAGTTTGTAATATAATTCTTGAGTGTTTGAACTTTTGAAAGAACACTGCCTATCAGTTTATTGAGCCAAGTTCATAATATCACAACACCTTGGATAATGGATCTCTTGCTCTGTCTGCTTAAGCCACATTGTTCTCTATGTAGAGAACCCTTATATTTAAACACGAGAGAGCTCGTTTTTCTTATTAATTTTCATTTAAGTACCCAATGATTTTCGTATAACAAAAAAAAACTAATTATAAATTTCATTTGTATATATACATAATTGAAATATCAATTGCTATGAAAACCATATATTATTTATGATATAAATGCATTTTAAATATCACTTCCTTTTAAAAATGTTTTATTACAATATGCAAGTATTATTGAAAGCTTCACAATAAATTGTATGGCTCATTACACTTTAAGTACCTTTATTGAACGAATAAATGTCCTGTTTACGATACACAGATTAGACCTCCCGCTGTTTTTCATGAAAAGGTTTGCGTCCTGGCTAACCACAAAAAATAATAATTCAAACGAAGACATTGAGGACCATTAAACATTTTTTCACTTAAATAATGCGTCAAGAAGTATTTTATTAATTAATTTATTGAAATAATATTTGTTAACGATTTGTTATAACACCTATTTAAATTATTTCTTCGATTTTAATTGAACAATTTCACCATTTTCATTCAATAACAAAATGATGTTAACACATTTCTATGACAAATACCTACAGTCTGGCTTCTTTATTGTGACGTATTTGTCACAGCGCTGCTTGCCATGTGATTATTTCTTCAGACGATCCTTCCACACAGCCAGTGTTAAAAAACTTGCCAGACATTCAACATGTTGATTTAAGAAAATATATTAAAATTATAATCATCAAAAATTCACATTGTATTGACATGATACGATATATTAGCTATGATTATATAAGATATCTTTGTGTATAATATCACTTGTGAGGTTCGTGTACTAGTTCCAAAAACCGCCGTGATGACGTCACGTTTATGACATATAAGACAATCCATACTTACATCGTCTTGATTGAGCCAAGTGAATGAATAAATTATGTATGTATATCCTTTATCGTTTAGCATACGTACTATTTGTTTTTTTCTTTTGTTCAAATTTCGACCACATCTGTACCCCAACCGGAAAAATAAAAATGTTATCAATATTATTATTTTATTCAAAATATTTTATTTTAACCATGTCCGCATATAGCCTCAATTTTAGCATAAAGCCTCTTAATGGGAGTATCTCAACAGATTTTGTATACAAGAACTGTTTGTTACTCAGTCATTTACAAAGAGGGTAGAAAGACTTGTGATTAACTAATCGTTCTGGCAACGCTTAGTTATTAAAGGGTCGGAAAGGTTTTAAAAAAAAACTTGGTTTAATGTTTCACCATTTATTTAATAATATTTTTTGTCTGTTTTTCAGAAATGACATTCCTTTTTTTTGTAGATGCTTCTTTATTCCGGAAAGGATAAATGACTTTTGAAGAGATCACTGTCAAAAGTTGGTGGAAAGACACTTAATTTTTTTTAAATACTCGAGAGCGAAAACGGTCATAATAATTGAAAATAAAAGTGGAATTACTAAAAATTAGTAATTCATTTATTTTTTTTAATGTATCTTAAATTATGATTCTGAATCCACTTCACAGCCCAGTTGACAAAAACCAAGCCTTTAAATTATTTTTTAATTATCCTTTTCCCTCGCCTTTAAATCAAACGAACAACCGTAGCTTTAAGAACTTAAGGTGTTTAGTGGTTGAATATCAAATCAAATTTAGTAACGCGATATAACGCGGTACGTTGGTAGGTTCGGTAAAATTTTAATATCGTGTCAAAACACGCCCCAACGATTTATATTTGAGGTTTTTTTTATATTTCGTTTTGTTATCAAAACACTAAGAAGCAGATGTTCACGCAGGTAAAATAGTTATATATTTTGAAGTTATTGTAGTATTTATATTAACATTATTTTTCCTAATTATATTTATTTTCAGAAGACAATTAACTTATAACTAAAAATCATTTACCATTTGACAATACATTCATTTAAAAAAAAAATACTCTTTTGTGATGATTCCACATATATTTTTAAATATCAGAACCAGAAAAAAATATTTTATCTGTTGAAAATGCTTATATTATAAAACCTTTATACTTTTTTTTACAGATTTGTATTTATTTCTATTATTGTACATGGAATTTTCTGACGTTCTCATGTGATTCGAAAAAAAGCACCTTAAAATTCAATTGCGCTTGTGGCCTCCGATGTGCTTAATCTTCCACTGGTAGTAAGCTAATCGCTCTCTATGGCCGTTCTTAGGATAAGATGGTTGGGAGAGAATTCATAAACATATGAGATAAACTTTGTTAAAATCGCATAGACAACTAAAAATAATATATTTTAAATGTCACAAACAATTAAATAAGTATATATATTAAGTTTTGTTTTCGTTTTTTAATCAAATTTGAATCGTCTTCGACTCAAAAGCGAGGGCTAAAAATTTATCATCGTATATTGATTTAAAACCAAAAAACGGTCATTAACTCACATAGAAAACATCAAAAAATATGCAACGTTATAAATAACATTATATTTTATACCAGAGAAAGCCCTTTTGATTTAAATATAAATGATATAAGTAATATATAAAGTGAAGCTTTACCAATGATAATGTATGCCAAATTGAATTTAGTTTTGGCCAAGGCATATAAAAACAAATTTAAAAAAACGTTGATTGTTAACTGAGTCATACATTGAATTGAATTGGCTCACAAATATATCATGAACTATTTTCTGTCGTGTAAAAATAAAGTATCGCTCATCTCTCCTAACATGTCATTCTACGTACAAGTCTGGGCTGTATTCTATAATTAGCTATATTCTGATCCTTTTTGAGCTATTAAATTTCAATTTGTATTTCAGACGGGACCACATGCTGAGTTAATTGTCGGTAATGGTTGACACTCAACAATGTGTTTGTGTTGCATTCACACGCGGCTATTTTTGTTCAGAGGAAATGGGACAAAGCGCTAGGGATTGTCATCGAATGCATTCATTTGAAAGGTGTAAAGAATTGAGAGTTTCATTCAAGAAATAAACAGCGCTAGAGAATTTGGCCGTAATAAGGCAGGCATAAAAGAACGTCGGTTTGCGTACCTTGGCATAGTTTCTCAAATTGAGCAGCCGCTGGAGTTTCTTAAACCATCACTGTTGTTTTGTAGTAGGAGTGTATCACTAACAACTGCACAATACCTACTCGAAGTGGTGCAATTAGTATATAAAGTCAATTCCTTCAAATGTTGATAAAGCTTTATAAATTGAGTGTTGCTCGCTCTTAGTATGACAAAATATTTTTGATGACCGAAAAAAAACAAGAAATAAGATTATTCAACTATATATGTATTGCGTGCAGTAGTGAATTTGAATTTACAAAAATACAGGCTCAAGGACTATTGATGTGCTATTTTTTTGAAGTAATATGTATGTAGTTCTCCTAAAACAATGGCTTTTTTTATCAAAAAATAGTTACTAGAGGATATTTATACATCCAATCTACCAAATTATTTTACGTGAAAAAAGATATTTTGATTAACATATATTCTTTAAATCTAATGTGGAGAATATGGTTCTCCTAACGGAGGTATCTCAACAGTTTTTTTCTACGAGAACTGCTTGTAATCCAGTTGCTCAACCACTCTTTTTTCAAAATGAGTCGGAATAGTAAAGATAGGGTTAGGTAAGGATAGTACTAGTGATAAGCTAATCGCTCTCGCTACGCCTTACTATTTTAAGATTGGAAAGGTGGGAGTAAATTAAAATAGCCTTCTACTATTATTACCTCATTTCCGATTAAAATAAATGTAAAAATCGTTAATTTAATATTTCTAGCTCTAAGACTAATGTACGAGTATTTCACTCATTCATTAGTTTTAAAACTTAAATTTATTAATACAATAATATAACTATATACATGCATTCTATTTTATATTTGATAACTCTTGCATAGCATAAAATATGTTTACAGGAAATTCAATACATGCAATTAAATCATGCAAATTTACTGTTATATAATCATTGACTAGACAATTCATTAATAGCTTTTAGGACAGGGTATTTCGCTTCATTAAGTTGATAGACATTTTGACATCACGATAATTCTGACAATGGCATCATTTTTTCTTAATTATATAAATAATATATTGTATAAAAAAACGTTTTTACCATTTTTATCTTATTACAATGTTGTGAAGGTCTTTCGATGGTTTCGGCGGTAACTTTATGGAAGTTCATTTTAATAGAAAATTTAAATTAACTTTGATTATTCCACGTATTGTGTCACAGTTAGTTACACAATACGTGGAATAATCAAAGTTAATTTAAATTTTCTGTTATGAAGGTCTTTCGCGACAATATTCGTCAACCCCTGAGCGTGTACGTTTAAAAATTGTTACATTAAACTTTGTATACCTACTACTTTTTTGGAAGAGCTATACCGCAAAACTCTTTGTATGGATGACTGAAAAGACATAGGCGTAATGTGATACGAAAATATTGGCATTATTCTTAGATGCAGTGAGCTTTTGAGACAAGTTTTGCAGAGCTTTTTGGAGACAATTAGGTGCCGACGGAGACTGGATGTATGCGGGCGTGAACACGAAACTTCAAACATATCAAGCTGGGAAATTTACCGTGACATTATTACTATTTCATTCACACGAACTGAAAACATGTTCCTTCTTATTGTAATTTTAGTTTGGGTAAACAACATTATATTTGAAGCTATGGTAAGTATTGTTGTGAGAAAAAAACATCGACAGTAATGTATTTAACTATTATTTTATTATTAAATCATTTCGGAAATATTACTAACGCAAATATTTATTATTGTCTTATAATGTAAATAACAGCTTCAAATAAAATAGTTTTGTATGATTTATGTGGCAAACCTCTTTCGTTGATATATTATATAATTTATGATAATTCTTAATAATTAGATTATTTTTTATTACAATCATTTACCATTAAAACAACAACTGTTTTATACGACATAAAAAAACATTTTTTTTCATCCATCTCAACTTCCAATGTGGAGCATATTCCTTCCTTATGGAGGTATCTTAACAGATTTTAGGTTAGATAGTATCTCTCAGCCGTTTTAGAAAAAATGAGTGGGAAAGAAATTAAGACATCACAAACATCCATGCCTTCGGAAAATGAATCTATAAAACAGTCCGTACAAGGATTCAAATCCGTGGCATCTGTGTTCCAAGTCAACAATGTTGACACTCGACCACGCAGCCATAATATGTGATCCATAAACAGCGAATCGAGATGACATTACATACTTAAATAAATCTACTCAGAACATAGAAACACAAAATATCGATTTAGTTTAAAAAAAAAACAGAAATAAGTGAATTTTTCCTAGTTGAAAATAAAAATATTTTTTATTCCAAATTGACATTTGAAATCTAAATCACATCCTTTTGAGTTTTTTTTCTTCTCAGTGTTATCTCAATTTACACCATTATTGACAAATAATTCTGGCATCGTCAATCAACTTAAATGATACATCTATTTAAATTAGTCCTGTACCCAAATAGTAACTTGTGTGTTCCATCAAGTCAGTTGCGGTTTTCACGGGCTCGAATCCAAGTTCAGAAAATTTCTTAAATTTATTATATTTGTTTGTATGGGCATGGATGTTATATTTAAGCAATGTATGTACTCTCAAGTAAAAGAGCTAATCTCCAATTCAAGGGATAAGAATCATATAAAAATCAATATTTATAATGTGTAAAATATGTATATAAATATTAAAAAACAGGGGCCCGATTAAAATTTGGCGAGCAGTAGTTTGGTTACCGATGATCTTAATAAAAGTTCTTTTCAACCACAATCTTTCTAAGTTCACTTTCTTCTAAAAATAGAAGTGGGATGACTTAAATAATAACCAGTTAAAATCGCCACGGTGGAAAAATACCTGTTTTTTTTTAACGAATACATCGATATCAAATATAATATTATATATTCAAACATATCGTTAAAGCACCGAAGTCAGTTATTATAATTTTTATTTTTCTAAGAAATTTTATAAGCTTTCGTCACATCAAAGAATCTCATATAGTCAAAAGATTTTTTATCTGATAATGTATTTTACCTTGCGCGAAAAGTAAAGTTATATTTATTGACAATAAAAATCAGTTATTTTTTATCATTACAGAATATTATTGTCGTAAGAGGTTTTTACGAATAAGTGTTGGAGTTAAAGAATCATAAGGACATAAGATATAATTCGTGTCTTTTAGAGATCCGAAATAAGAGAAAATATGACTTTATCTCTATAGCATTTCAAGTAAAACAATGAATTATATAAATCATATTTTTTTTTGTTAAAATTTTCACTTTAGAACAGCTATATTCAACCTGCAGCCTGCGGGCCGCATGCGGCCCAGTCAGCTCTTATGTGCTGCCCAAAATGATTATCGTCACCAAATATTTTTTAAAGTTTGACTCAATATCAAAATTCACATTAATTTTTAAGTAAACGATTTAATATTTTGGATACGTTGGTATTTTTGTGTACTTTTTACGTATTTTTTATTTGTTCTTTATTGTTATTTTTTACTATGAAAAATACATGAATACATAAATGTATATATTTACATAAAATAAAATAGTATTATTTTGACACCATAATACATACATATGTGTGCAGCATAGTATGTGCTATATTTACAGTTTACTGTAAATATTTTGCGGCCCACGTAGAGAAGCAAAAATCGGAATGCGGCCCGGAGGAAAAAAAGGTTGAGTATGGCTGCTCTAGAATCTTGAGATTACAATACCGATATTTATGGTGTTTTTTCATTGACACATACTGGTCTTAAAAATGAAAAAAATACTGGTGCCTTTATCGGTATTCCACATAATTTAGTCCTCAAGAGGTGATTTGAACCAATTAGTAAAATGGTGAAACTTTTCTATTGTCTTTTTAAGCAGGGCTGTGGAGTCGTGAACAAATAAAACTACTCCAACCGTAGATTAAAACACGACTTACTATTTTGTTATGCTTAGAATCATGCAGTAGCGCCACTTTTAACCCTTGCAATTTGAATACACATCATTTTTTTTAGTAGGATCTGAAGTTATTAGTTCTCTTCGAGCATGACTCCAGTTAAAACAGTCAATCTCCACAACCTTGCTTTTGAGTACAATCACGACGTTATTTAATGTTTTGATGAATTGCGCTGCTTAATTTTAGGAATATAACAATATTTGTGTGTATTTACTGACCTTTTTTCATTTTTACGATACTTAAGACATTTAGAATAGTATTATGCATCCAACTCATTTTTTTCTAAAATACCACTTGGCTAACTTCACCTTCTGCTCTAAACTATATTACACACATAAATATATCAATACTTTTGTTCCAGAGTGCATTATGTTTGAATTTAACCGAAAGGAGTTAAGTATGAAAAGCATTTCAGAATTAATACGTTTATCACTTACAGATAATGATGTCAGAATTATAGTTCTAAAAATACTTTAATAAGAAAAAAAAATCTTATCATAAAATGATGTTTTTTTAAAGTGTAACAAAAAATGACTCTCAAGCAATTTTGACTTTGTTACGAGATAGCGACAATCTTACATCATAATATTTTCCCTGTTAAAAAGTATGACGAAATGGCTGAATTTAAACGATTCCTAGAACATATTGTAAGGGGGTGTTAACAATTCAAACATATTACAACACCTTTGTGTACCATCGTCTTTCAAGAGTATTTCCAATACCTTACACTTCGTAACAGGTAAAATTTCTTTTGTCGACGTGAATATTTTTAATGAGGGAAAAATAAATGTACATATTAATTTAAGAAAACGTACCATTAGAAACATCATTCTGAAATGATAATATATATGACAATTTACTTTATTTCTTCGACTATTTATTGATATCGGTTATAATACCGACCAATTATAATAATAACAAGAAAACTTTATAATAAAAAATGTTCTTAAACAATGATAGCAAAAGCATTTAATTTAGGTATTTCATATAATAAGTACTAGCTGTAAGCCCGTTGCCCAGCAACGTGAGATTTTTGTTGCATAGTATTTAATTTAATTTAATTGTATGTTATTTTATTTTATGGTATTTTATTTTATTTTATTTCATTTCATTTTATTTTATTTTATTTTATTTTATTTTATTTTATTTTATTTTATTTTATTTTATTTTATTTTTATAGTTAGCAGATATTTCGTAAATTATTTAATATTTGGAATAATGTTTAAGTTTGCTAACAACAATTTTTCGTATTAGCAGAAACTTCGTAAATTACTTAATTTTTAGAATAATGTTCAAGTTTGCTGACAACTATTTTTCGTAGTAGCAGAAATTTCGTGAATTATTGAATTTTTGGAAAAAAAAAGTTTGATAACAACCATTTTTCGTAGTAGCCGAAATTTCGTAAATGATTTAATATTTGGAATAATGTTCAAGTTTGCTAACAACCATTTTTCGTAGTAGCATAAATTTCGTAAAATATTGATTTTTTGGAATAAAATTTAAGTTTGCTAACAACCATTTTTCGTAGTAGCAGAAATTTCGTAAATTATTTAATATTTGGAATAATGTTCAAGTTTGCTAACAACCATTTTTCGCAGTAGCATAAATTTCGTGAAATATTTAATTTTTGGAATAAAGTTAAAGTTTGCTAACAACCAATTTTCGTAGTAGCCGAAATTTCGTAAATTATTGAATTTTTGGAATAAAGTTTAAGTTTGCTAACAACCATTTTTCGTAGTAGCAGAAATTTCGTAAATTATTGAATTTTTGGAATAATGTTCAAGTTTGCTAACAGCCATTTTTCGTAGTAGCAGAAATTTCGTAAATTATTTAATATTTGGAATAATGTTTAAGTTTGCTAACAACCATTTTTCGTAGTAGCAGAAATTTCGTAAAATATTTAATTTTTAGAATAATGTTTAAGTTTGCTAACAACCATTTTTCGTAGGAGCAGAAATTTCGTAAATTATTTAATATTTGGAATAATGTCCAAGTTTGCTAACAACCATTTTTCGTAGGAGCAGAAATTTCGTAAATTATTTAATTTTTGGAATAATGTTGAAGTTTGCTAACAACCATTTTTCGTAGTAACAGAAATTTAGTAAATTATTCAATTTTTGGAATAAAGTTTAAGTTTGCTAACAACCATTTTTCGTAGTAGCAGAAATTTCGTAAATTATTGAATTTTCGGAATAATGTTCAAGTTTGCTAACAACCATTTTTCGTTGGAGCAGAAATTTCGTAAATTATTTAATATTTGGAATAATGTCCAAGTTTGCTAACAACCATTTTTCGTAGTAGCAGAAATTTCGTAAATTATTGAATTTTTGGAATAATGTTTAAATTTGCTAACAACCATTTTTCGTAGTAGCAGAAATTTCCTAAATTACTTAATTTTTGGAATAATGTTTAAGTTTGCTAACAACCATTTTTCGTAGAAGCAGAAATTTCGTAAATTATTGAATTTTTGGAATAATGTTTAAATTTGCTAACAACCATTTTTCGTAGTAGCAGAAATTTCCTAAATTACTTAATTTTTGGAATAATGTTTAAGTTTGCTAACAACCATTTTTCGTAGAAGCAGAAATTTCGTAAATTATTGATTTTTTAGAATAATGTTTAAGTTTGCTAACAACCATTTTTCGTAGTAGCAGAAATTTCGTAAATTATTGAAATTATTGAATTTTTGGAATAATGTTTAAGTTTGCTAACAACCATTTTTCGTAGAAGCAGAAATTTCGTAAATTATTGATTTTTTGGAATAATGTTTAAGTTTGCTAACAACCATTTTTCGTAGTAGCAGAAATTTCGTAAATTATTGAATTTTTGGAATAAAGTTTATGTTTGCTAACAACCATTTTTCGTAGTAGCAGAAATTACGTAAATTATTTAATTGTTGGAATAATGATTAAGTTTGCTAACAACCATTTTTCGTAGTAGCAGAAATTTCGTAAATTATTTAATTTTTGGAATAATGTTAAAGTTTGCTAACAATCATCTTTCGTAGTAGCAGAAATTTTGTAAATTACTTAATTTTTGGAATAATGTTTAAATTTGCTAACAACCATTTTTCGTAGTAGCAGAAATTTCGTAAATTATTGAATTTTCGGAATAATGTTCAAGTTTGCTAACAACCATTTTTCGTTGGAGCAGAAATTTCGTAAATTATTTAATATTTGGAATAATGTCCAAGTTTGCTAACAACCATTTTTCGTAGTAGCAGAAATTTCGTAAATTATTGAATTTTTGGAATAATGTTTAAATTTGCTAACAACCATTTTTCGTAGTAGCAGAAATTTCCTAAATTACTTAATTTTTGGAATAATGTTTAAGTTTGCTAACAACCATTTTTCGTAGAAGCAGAAATTTCGTAAATTATTGAATTTTTGGAATAATGTTTAAATTTGCTAACAACCATTTTTCGTAGTAGCAGAAATTTCCTAAATTACTTAATTTTTGGAATAATGTTTAAGTTTGCTAACAACCATTTTTCGTAGAAGCAGAAATTTCGTAAATTATTGATTTTTTAGAATAATGTTTAAGTTTGCTAACAACCATTTTTCGTAGTAGCAGAAATTTCGTAAATTATTGAAATTATTGAATTTTTGGAATAATGTTTAAGTTTGCTAACAACCATTTTTCGTAGAAGCAGAAATTTCGTAAATTATTGATTTTTTGGAATAATGTTTAAGTTTGCTAACAACCATTTTTCGTAGTAGCAGAAATTTCGTAAATTATTGAATTTTTGGAATAATGTTTATGTTTGCTAACAACCATTTTTCGTAGTAGCAGAAATTACGTAAATTATTTAATTGTTGGAATAATGATTAAGTTTGCTAACAACCATTTTTCGTAGTAGCAGAAATTTCGTAAATTATTTAATTTTTGGAATAATGTTAAAGTTTGCTAACAATCATCTTTCGTAGTAGCAGAAATTTTGTAAATTACTTAATTTTTGGAATAATGTTTAAGTTTGCCAACAATTATTTTTCGGATTTTAAATTATTTAACAATTATTTCCAATCCAATTTTTCAGTAAAAAATCAGTTGCACATTTTGTCCAAGTGTATGAAAAAAGCAAAATATTATTCTATCATATATCCATATCATAATTTGAATATTCTTAATGTATTAAAGAATTCTAACAGATTTTCAAGGTCAGACGTGAAAAGATTCATCATTATGATTCAATTGATCAAATCCGCTCCAAAAAATATTAGTCTCACATCGACTCACACGATCAGACGATTCATTTCGATAGCCCTATAATCATAGTTTGCAATAGTCGAATTAAAGTCTTTGATTATTCGAATATTATGATGTATGGTGATACAATACTTTAGCTCTACACCAAGAAATATCAAATTTTCAAACGTGGCGATATCAGAACATTCACGCCCGGTTTAAAATAAGCCGCTCCTATTGGATAGAACAACATTTCAAAAATGTGCTGTTCAGAATAAATCGAAATCATTGGTCTGTACCTTACTGCGGACGTCCTTACAGACAGACCTTATCGGCTATTAATGTTAAGATTTTTCTGTAATATAACATTGTTTATATAGACGGTAAATATTTTAAAGTTTACACAAATATAGAACTTTTCGTAGTTAAATTTTATTATATACTATTATTTTATTATACTATATCTCAAAACCTTTTTGACTAACTCAATATCTGTAAATTTGAATCGTTCAAATTATAAACATTCACACAAGTTGAACAGTTTACGGAAGTTCACACGGATGAACTTAAGTTGACAGTTCAAGTTCATCCGTGCACTTGAACGCCTGACAAAGCTGAAAAGCGAAACTCGGGTCGTTAGTGACACAACTTGTGTAAATTACATAATTTTAACAATTCAAATTTAATATTGACAAGCACATTCACTCGAAATCTCAAACTATATCTGTTGACACGATCAGTCTGTTTAATAAGAATTTTTCTGATTAAAAATATTAGTTTCTGATTCATATAAAGTTTTTATATTCTAATTACTTTACACTCGTACCCAGCTTCGTAATTTGAACTTAGTTTCGCTTCAATTGCATTTCGATTAGTCTCGAAGAGTAATTGTTATGTTAGCACGTCAAGTCCGATGGACAGGACTATGCGGTGTCAAATGCGCTAAATACGTGCGACATACGGCACCCGGCACATCGCATCGCTAATCGATCCATTAAACACTTAATCAATTGAGTTTCTCTTTAGATAGGTCACTGTTGTCAAGTATACAAAGGTACAAGACATGTTCTCGGTGGCGATTGGCCAAATCACAGATGCCCTCGGTTAGCCGTTTCAAAACTGTTTAAAAATTATCATTAATCACAAACTAGTGTTAACAGATGGACTAATGATATCATTGTTTTTAATAAACCAAACAATGCATAGTTCATCATCATAGGTCAACACCGGAGAATATTTTTTTTTTAAATACAATATAATGGAAAATGTTGTATATTACAATTTGTAGTGATTATACCAGGGCTGTGAAGTCGTGTAAAAAAAGACGACTCAGACACCGACTCCAGCTTCAAAATAAAAAAAACTATTCTGACGCCAAAGAATTTTTTAATAATTTAATTTTAACTTTTATATATGTATTTATTCCATGAGATCATCTTTAATCAGCCGAGCATGCAATGTCAACGCTATGAACTATTGTGATTTGAATACACATCATTAAAAAAATGTTTTGAGCCGCTCATTTTTCACGACTTCGACTCCACAGCCTTGGATCAGGAGTGGGCTGGTGGGGGTTCGGGGGGGCTGGCGCGAGCCCTTTGTTGAATTAATAAAAAGCAATATTTTCGAATCAAACCAGTAGTAATTGTATTATGAAATATTGAAATTTGTTGCCTTTTGAAATGATAAAGGTTGTTGCCTTTTGCCGAGCCCCTTGTTACAATATTGGCAGCCCACCGCTGCCTTGGATTATATAAAAAACATTTAATTATTGGTATTTTAAAAATAAATAAATGAAGCTTTATTAAAAATGAATCTTTTAATTTCCTTAATTATTACTAGGATTGGAAACATTAAACTATTACTTCATTTTTTGAGGGATATTTAATACCATTTTTGACCATAAACATATATTATAATATTTTTTAATTGTTTCTGGGTTCATAACTGACATGTATAGTAACTTTTAAAAGGTTGAAAAACATAATATTTTTTATAGTTTTGGTTTAATGGTCAAATAATAATCATTCTTCTTATAATTTGATTCAATATCCGCCATTTTACACGCGAAAATGATAACGTTACGCCAAAAAATACGCAGATAAAATAATAATAGAAATATAGAACAAGAAACCGAGTAAGACTAAGCCAGGGGTCGGCTGGAGGGGGCTTGGAGGGGCTCGCGCGAGCCCCTTGTTAAATTTTACTAAGGCCGGCGAGCCCCTTGTTGATTTAACAGAAAACAATATTCTCAGATCCAATGAGTGCATATTCTGCAATTTCTGACATATATTATCTAGGACAGATTCAGTATACACAGTAGTACATTTTTGGCCATTTACATTGATAAGTTAAGGTAAACTGCATATTGTTACATTTTATCAGTGTATTGAATTCCAATCGTTTGCTCATTAAAGTATTGCACATAATTCCATCGAAGTGATAAAAAAAACTCACTGCTTCCCCAGACCGCCGAGAATTGCTTTGATATAAAGCGAGCCTCTTGTTAACGTATTGGCAGCCCACCGCTGGAGTAAGCTAGTCATTCTTACTACATCCAGTGTATAGGGGATATAAGATGATTTCGGCATCATACATATCTGTGTATTTATGAATGAAAAATCATTAAATTAATAGGAAATCTATCAATAAAATTATCCGTTAGTGGAACTAGAACCAATAGATATTGCAGCTGAATATTACGAACTCCTAAAAGCGTTTACAGTATCGGGTAAAAAAATCGTGTAGTTATTAACAAATTTATAAGTTAGCAACAAAGCGGTTGTTAAAAAAGACAAACCATCGTAAAACATATATCATATATCCTTAGTTGTAAAACGAGATTCAACAAGTTAGATATTGTAGTCTTCGGCTCTAGAATTAATTACAAAATATGGATCAGACAAGGCATTAGCAGGTCTTAAAGTACACGTGTAGTCTGCCAACTCGTATTTGTTCGGCACAAATCATCCTGATGCGGAAGACTCTTGAGGAATTACGGATGATTGCAAATAGTCTTTAAGCTGCTAAGCATGGTTGTGAAGCAGATTTAATTGATTATTGTGTTACAAATACAATTCACTACACAATACAGTATCAGTAATGTGATATAAAATTAAATGTGTCTATGGTCTCTATTACTCAAGCGATCAGATGGGTCTTGATTCGTGTTCTGGCAAAATCATTTTAACATTTGATATTTGATGTTTTGTATGTTTCTTTAGCTAGAGCGGGGATAAGCAACAGGCGATCCGCGATCCCCATGCAAGTCAAGCAAGATTGTCACTTCTGATAAGAAAAAAACGGCAAATCTTCAATAAACAATGACAGTTTTATTCAGGTAAAGAAGTACGATAAGAGTTTGGTTGAATACACCTTGATAAACTAAGCGTATTTCTTCATGTTCTGTCTTAATCATCTTGTATTAAATTTGTGTCGCCTGTGTTGTCAAGAGGTCAACGTCGTTGGCTTCGGCTACGGAGGTCACGGGCTCGAATCCCAGTACGGACAGTTTTATAAATTGATTTTTCAATCGATTTATGAATTTCTGTCCGATGGCATGGATTTATGTGGTGTCTTGAATTCCCCCCCTCCCACTCATCCTATCTTATGAACGGGGCGTATCGAGAGCGATAAGCTAACCACTAGTCCTGTCTTCGTAGAAATACTTCTGTTGAGATAAACTCCATTATGAGTCCAAATGCTCCACATTGGGAGTGGACATGGTAAAATAATAATTAAAAAAACATGTATCAAGGTAACAAGCACGCACAGTGTGATTGAAGGGAAGGGGCGAACAATTATATTAAATAATCAACATATTTGCATCTGAAGGAAAAACACCACATTTTTTAAAGATTTACCTAAACTTTAAGGGTGTTCAATGTCAACACTTGGTGAAGAGGCTTTATATTTAAAAAAAAAACACAATATTCCTTTGTACTTCTTCCACTTTTATTTATCAATATCAATATTAAATGAACGGGGGGGAAAGATGGTTATAAACTTAAAAACAATATTATCTTCAAATTTTACATTTTTAGGTAAATCATATTAAAAAAACACAATATTCCTTTGTACTTCTTCCACTTTTATTTAACAATATCAGGGCCGGTTTTGTTCGGGACTGGTTTCCATCAGTTAATAATGCTCTTCATGAGCAAGCCCGGTCCTTGTCTTGTGATAGAATATTGTGTTTTATTAATACTATTTACCTAAAAATGTAAAATTTGAAGATAATATTGTTTTTAAGTTTATACCCATCTTTTCTCCCCGTTTATTTAAAGGTTTTGGCGGTGGGGCTTCGACGGATTATTTCATTTTATAATCACTAATTTAGAGCTTTATAAGTTTGTAATAATATTTTAAATAAAAAAATGAATGTCTTCATTTTATATGTATTCATCTCTTTCTAAAAATCTCTCGAAGAACTAAAAATAAGATTTATCTAGAATCTAAGACAGTATTTTTTACTATTTTGTTCCCGTAATAAAATTGCGACGTCATTTTGTACGCTACGTTTCGCTTCGCGTGTTTCAAATTCCTGAATCATTTAAGAATACTGAACTTTCAAAGACATTTTTTAAATTCTGTTTTACATACTGCAAATTCTCTGCATCGTAGAAATTTATTTCCAAGGAACATTGAACAGAATCCAATAATAAATTTATTCATATTACAGACGAAGGTGATTTAAAAATAGTATGAAAAATAATACTCAGCAAAATTTTACCGCATGTATATTTTTATAACAATGACAGCTTTCTTTGGAGATGTTATTGTTTACAGCACAGGTGTAACGCATATATACAAAAATCTCGTTTAAAATATATAATTGAAGGTTTTTAAATTTAAAAAATACCTACTTCACAATTCGTCGGTTTGATGCAAGAAGTCATTCAAACGTGTTTCGCAAAAATGAAAGAAGCTTTAAATCTTTCATTCCAGTATGTACAATAAATACAACATTTTAAAGGTATGTCATTGAACAATATTGGTTGATGTTAATCGATTAATTAGTGACTTTTTGCAGCAAAAAAAAAATGAATTATTTACTATTTTTCTAAGATAGAAGTTGGCACAAAATAATGCAAAAAAAAGAAATGTATAAAAAATACCTTACTATAATATATTTAAATTAGTACATATCGACTGTGGAAAGAAAAAAGGACGCAACCCACACAGCAAATTTTACAGTAGGGACAAAAAATGTTTTTTGATGATTTTGGGCCATATGCAAATTATGAAATATGCACAGCCTTGAAATGCACGAAAACTTCAAAACTGGTGTTTAATTGACATAATCTAATATTAATTTTAAAAAATTTCAATAAAAAAAAAATATTCAGTCTTTTTTCTTGTTTCAATTTTTACAAGCTCATCTTTTTTTAAACTTAAAAGTTAAATTTAGATACTAATTCGGCATTTGCAGCTACATCCTTTTGATAGAACGTGTATCAAGTTTGATACATTGTGATTATCGAAAAAAAACTGTTTTGAAAAACTTTGGGTTACGTCCTTTTTCCTTTCCACAGTCGATATGTATACAGAAGAGAATACATAAAAAAATTCACCCTTAGGAATCACAGTTGTTTTAAAACTATATTGTTTAGATATAATTACAGGAATTGCATTTTTATTTAATTCAAAATGTATACATACAATCATAACAGTTCTATTTTAAAAAAAATCCCCCAATCAACAATGATACAATCAATGAATGCAATGCAAATATTATACAAAATTGTCTGGGGTCACGTTGTGCCCCATCGCTTCTCAATTCTATTTCGACTTTCGGTACTCGATTGTCAAACAACCTAATAACTTAGTTGACATTAAGTATCCTTTGTATTATATATATTTTACCCGTTGACAAATAAATAAAAAAACACGCTGTCAACCGATCTGAGTAATTTAGTAGAGATTTTAATTTGCACTTATAGTCTGGCCCAATTATTTTAAATTAAATAAAAGCATATGTTTGTAAGTAGGTATGTTATTATATTTTTTATTTGACACGTGCCCCGCGAGATGGCATCGTCCCGCCATCTGTGCGGTGTTGGTTTAAATTCTAAAACAAAAGACAGCTAGCTTCGCTATTCAAACGATTTTTGGCGGTCGCGGCACATCGAAATTCTAGCACAATAAATAATTTATTAACAACGATTGACGCATCTTGTATAAAGGTTAATTATAAAGATATTTTAATGAATGTTATTTATGCATGCTACTATTAATGTTGTTCTGACTCAACCTATTTTTCAAGTTTTTTAAAAATAATTTGATTAATTTATCATGACATAAGTCATCTTATTTCGTAAATCTTTACACACATATTTGCACTGTTTGTAACCCTCTTATCTTATATGTCCGTACGCAACGGCTTCACGGCAACCCCCCCCCCCCCCCCCCCCCACCATCATATCGACTGTGGAAAAGAAAAAGGACGTAACCCTCAATTTTCAAAAATCGCTTTTTTCGATAACCACAATGTATACAACTTGACACATATTCTATCAAAAGGATGGAAGCTGAAAATGTGGAATAAGTATCTAAAATTAGCTTTTCAGTTTGAAAAAGATGACCTTATAAAAAATCTAACTAAGAAAAAACACTGAAATAAAGGTTTTTACAAGACAATTTCTTTAATTAATTTTAGGTTATGTCAATTAAACATCAGTTTAGAATTATCCGTGCACACAAGGTTGTGTATAATTCATAATTTTCATATGTCACAAAATCATCAAAACATGTTTTTAGCGCCTCCTGTAAAATTTGATATGTGTGGGTTACGTCCTTTTTCCATTCCACAGTCGATATACACCCATAATCTTTTCATTTTTTTATAATTTCACATATTCCAACACCTACAAACTCTTCTCTGTCACAAATTACAACATTATAAAGAAATCACAAAACTCCTCCCCCACCCTCGTCTCGTAAATTTTCTACAAGCAAGTATCTCAACTTTTGTCAGTTTTGAGTTTTTTGATGTAACGAATTCAGAATTTCAAAAACACATTTTTCTTTAACTTGTATCTCAATAAAAATAATATTTCATGCTTTATTTATCCTAATACAAAAACTTTGGCACAAAAAGAATTTTTCAAATCACATTATCATGTACTATGTTTAGCATCAAGGAGAGAATAGCATAGATCAGTGATGGGGAACCTTTTGACTAGTCTGATGCGGTCTTTTGACTTGATCAAAACATTCACTTTGATGAAAAAAATATATGCAAGCGTTTGAAAAAAGAGCGTAATCAACCCATTAAATGTTCAACAGTCGAAAAAAAAGTGGGCGGTGTCAACGTTTTCTTTATGTTGAATCAGATAAATGAATGTGACTTTTTGAAATGAAAAGGTTCCCCACCCCTGACATAGATGGAAACGTCTTTGCTTCCTCCCTTATTGACTTTTTCAAAACCATTCCAGTTTTGCTTAATGAGCGATAGAAATCGTTAACAATAGCGGTAGAATAAAGTACATTTATTTGTCTCCTGAAAACTTGTACTTTTTGTGATATGTGGTTGTAGAAAATTACCGAAGGCATGAAGGTTTTTTTATTAATTATTTATGCATGCCTTCTTACCACTATAGAGTTACGTATTTGAAATATAATTTGACTGAAAATATTTTTATAATTGAATATTAACAGCGTCGTATTGTGAGAAATTAAAAAATATCATTTCTCCCATGAAATTATTGACCATAAGCTCAAAGAAATTGCATTAAAATTTCCGCGTTCGCTAAGCCATGAAAAATCTTAACAATACATTGGAACTCGTGTGTAATGAAACGTCTGCACCTTAAAGCGAGACACCACCATACACTACCTAATACGCATAACAAAGAAAACATTACATTAAAATAAAAGTATGTCAAGAATTATAACGCGAGAGTGAGAAAGGGGTATTGAATATGAATTTAGTGTGAAAGAGACAGACATATGAAGGGTAACGTATTACATTCTCACGGTAATAAACGAGTTCATTGAATCAGATGAACATCGACAAAAACTTCGCAAATTATTATTATAGGAAAAGAATTTAGCAGAGTTTGGATTTTTTCTTATATCCATTATTGTGTATAATAATTCACTCAATTAATTTTAAAAGTCGATTAATAATGTTTTTAAAATCATTGTTGTGTTACTAATCGAATCAAAAAATGAAAATATGACTTTTTGTATTTTTTACAAAAATTTTAGTACAATAAGCGTTGATGCGCTATTCAGCTTTTTGTAATGATGTATTTAAAAAATAAACAGTTTGATGCCAGTAAAATTAGGTTTTTTAAATTGTTGATACTAGTATACAAAATATTTTTTTTTCTGGCATTTTATATAAACATTATATATGCTTCAAATAAAAATCACTTTTATTTCTATGTAATACTTAACACAAAAGTCCAGTTAGTGGTCCTCTGGAAAAGAATGAAAATTTAGTGGTCCGTGAGCCCATAAAGTTTGCCGACCGCTGATATAGCATATAGCTACACAACTGTTGCGTTATTATAACTTTTTAAAGTAAAAATCGATTGCTTATTTAAGTATTTCTTATAATTGCTTAAAAGTGATAACAAAAATTTACCCCTTTCCCAAAGACCACGAATATCTCTGAAGGTCTGAAATTAAGCGAGTTTCTTGTTTGCGTATTAGCAGCCCACCGCTGAATAATTAAAACAAGGGTGTCCAACCTTTTTTGCCGTGGGATCAACTTTCCAATCTTAAGTTTTCTCGCGATCGACATCTAACATGATTCTTGTAATATTTTTTATTTAGTAGGGTTTTTCCCCTCTTCAAACTTAGAAATGTTTAAATTTGAACTGTTTTAATTTTGTAATTTTCCATGAGTTTTGTCGCTAACGACCCGGGTTTCGCCTTTCGGCATTTTCAGGCATTCCAAGTGCACGGATGTACTTGAACCCGGGTCGTTAGCGACAAAACTCATGGAAAAGTACAAAATTCAAACAATTCAAATTTGATATTGACATTTCATCAAGCACCCTCTGTCGAAATACTTAATTAGAAATGTTTATTTAAAATACGAAATACATAAAATTAGATAGGTATATGCTTGCAAAATAATTCAATTTTAGTATATTTTATATTTAATTTGTATATTTTTTCGAAATTCACGGAAGGTTTCGGGATCGACCAAATTTTGCTTTGGGATCGACCGGTCGATCACGATCTACCGGTTGGACATCCGTGGATTAAATAATATGTACTTCATTTAAATTTTAAAGTTTAATGGGTTGTACATCCTTGATTTTAGCAGTTTAAAATCAAGATTTTTCACGATGTTGATTTATGTTTTTATCATTCAACGAATTGTTTGTATTGTTTTTCTTTTGTATTGTATTTTGTCAACACAATGTAATATTACTCACAGATATGATCACTATCGCTCGTTCCAGTCGTCATAAGAGAGGTCAGTATATAATTAATTAGTACCCATAATTACATTTAATTAATTGTCAACTAATTATGTAATGATACTAAAATTAATACAATCATACGCAGGGAAAACCACAAAAATACGAATAACCAAACTGCTTACTCTTTCTCCTATAATTATTGAAATCAATGAAAATTATAATCATTATAATATTTTCATTATATTATTTAACTGGTATAGTGCAGAATAAATACAAGTTTATCCCCTCCGATCCCACCACTGACATGCCTGGTTGCCGCAATCACACGGCTGGTGGAAAAAAACACATCGGATTACCCTACTCTAAATTGTTACCTTTGCTCCCTTCCCTCCACTTTTTTCCTATATATGTTGCCTTTTCTCTCCCCATTCCTTTCTTTTTTTCAATCAAATGTACAAAAAAAAAACAACAGACAAACCCAAAGCATTCTAAAAAAAGTAAATAGAATAAATTAAATGAAATGGGCCCACAACATCTAAATTAGAAAAAATATATATATATTTAACCTTAGATGAAAGGGAGATTGGAGCTCGGCTCCACAGTTCCCCGTATAAAGATGAAATGACACTGATGATGATGATGATAAATACCTTCATGATTATTTATTATGCAATCCCTGATATTGTCTCTCTAAATCTCAAGGTACGATAAAAGTATAACTATGTTTTATGTATGTATTGTTCTTAAATTGTATTAAGTTATCCACAATATCAGGTATTGTCATATTTATGTAGTTATTTTAATAGGTTAAAAAAATATAGGTTTAAAAAATTATAAGGTGGTGATAATGATACTTGCAAATTACTAACGACATAAATTAATTGTCACATTATTTAATTGAGTATAAGGTATTATAAAAAAACAAGCAAAATTATTCATTAGTAAACAACAAATTTTTATAACTTAATCCATTATACTACAGCCCTAATAATTAAAGAAGAATGCATTTTTTGTTTTTTTCTGAGGTAGAATTGTATAATACTGAAAATCAAAGTTAGTACTTATTATCATCTTTTATCAGTGGCTCACTTGACTCGTCATCTGGATGTAAAAGTATTAAATATTATTTTATTTTTAACAAAACATGGAGACTACCGTCGTTGTTTCCATAGTCCTTGTGTAATAAAATATTAAGGACAGTGTAAATAAAATATTAAATTATTTACAATTACATCACATTACTTCAAACTGCTCAGATGTTTTTTTAAAAGAATAGTCAATGAGTATTAAATTCCCACAGTCCTTAAAAATATATATGACACGGACGTGATGATATTTAAAAAAAGAAAAATAAGAGTGAAACTAAATCAAATAAAGCGTGATAATTTTAAATACAATAACAGTAAATTTCCACATCATTGCTAGGGGTAGTAACACTAACATTGTTGATATATTATAATCATACAAAAATTGTGTCAAAAATAGAATCTGATAAATTCATTCGACAAATGGTCCAGCAATTATTACTAGAAACCAACATATTTTGACGATTTCTGTCAAAGCCATTTTCGTACATCAATATACATATGTAACATATTATAATGTTAAAATAAAAGGTAGGGAAACTGTGATATTGTTTGTCTTTAATTTTGATTCATCCAAATTTGTCATTGCATACATTCTTTAAATGTTTTAATGTACAGTCCAGGTCCATGCTTGAGTAGTTAACGTCGTTGCCTGCTCATGGGCTCAAATCCCATTACAAACAGTATTTTCTGTCAGTGATGTAAGAAATTCCCTCTCCCCCATTTGATCCTCAAACAGGCGTAGTGACAGCTATTAGCTTACCGTTAGTCTTATGGCAACCTTATCCTTCTATTCCGTCATCTCTTCGGAAAAAGAAAGGCTGAGAAACTTAGTAACAAACAGTTATTGTAGAAAAAAATGTATTGCGTTATGTTGTAGGTTTGTTCATGGATTAAAAAACCGTGTTCACAAATCAATAGATCTATTACTACCGTACATACCTATATTGCTTTTCTTATTATCTCAAAATTAGATATTTAAATATGTCTGAATAATAAAGCTGGGCGATCGATTTGTTTGTTATTTACCATCTTTTAATATTCATTCAACACTTCTCCAGCTTGGAGCAAAAATATTGATTTGGCATCGTGGAATGATAGTTATGATTAGTGCAGTGTGGTCTTCTTTAATATTAATATAATACCCTACATAAAGCAACATACAAAAAAATTCTACTCAATATGTTAACGCGTGCTTGCTGTTTATATATTTGTAGTCATTTAAAAAATATATAGTAATGAAAACTAATTGTGATCTCGTTATTTAAATGACGTCATAGTATGCGCTGCGAATTGCTCTTGATTTGAGTACCGATTCCACGTGTCCGCTGTACAACCATGCCCACGTGTGCAAGTGGGCACTTGTGGGAATCAAAATCGAAATTGAGCAATTAATACCCGCTTGATAAGGGAAAAAAACGTTCTGCATCACACTTGACGGCTTTATTGAAATTTACCGATTCGACAACCGATGAGGGGTTGATTTCACAATACTACTAGTATGTACAAGCAGTTTGCGAATAGTTGGGGTAAGTCAGTTTAAGGGTGATCAAATTTGTGATCCATAATATATTTGTATATTACAAGCTTTACTACCCGGAATACCTGCTAACCCGAAAAGGAAAGTACGCAGCGAGCAGAAAATAGTAATATCAATTACTATATATTTATCACTATGTACATGTCTCACCGTAGAATAAATTATATCAGTAATTAGGAAAAGGTAATTTTTGGACAAATGACAACAGTTTGACTTTACCTGAAGTATTGTATCGATGTCTTACTGTAGACGACCACTTATATGCTAATTGTTACAAAGCACCGTTTTATCTTTGAGAAAGTTATGCGGTTGACCTGGTTTTTTTTTGTCCGCTCCCAATGTGGAGCATATGGACTCCTAATGAAGTTTATCTCAACAGATGTTTTTCTACGAGAACTGCTTGTTACTCAGTTGCTCAACCTCTCTTTTTTCAAAGAGAGTAGGAACAGAAGGATAGGGCTTGAACAGGACTAGTGGATAGCTAATCGCTCTCGATACGCCCCGTTGACATCACATACATCCATGCCTTCGAACAGAAGTTCATAAATCGATTGAAATATCAATTTATAAAACTGTCCGTATCAGGATTCGAACCCGGGGCGTTGAACACTAGACCACACAGGCGACAGTATAAAATCAAAATGATTGATCTGGTATAAATACGTATTAATAAAAAATACAATTTTCTTGAAATAGGTCAGACTAAATTACGAATTTTGGGTCCATGGCACATTGGTCAACTTTGCTGGCTTTCATGCCAGACCTCACGTGTTTGAGTCCCAGAACGAATAGCATATTTTTCAATCGATTTTGTGATTTCTGTTCGAAAGCATGTATGTTTGTGATATTTAAAAATTCCCCCTACCACTCTTATTCTAAAACAACGGGGTGTAGCGAGAGTGACATTCCAATCATTAGTCCTGCCATATCAGTTATATGAGTTCAAAAAGAGAGTTTGAGTGACTGAGTAATAAACAGTTCTCGTAGACAAACTCCTTTTGAGATACTACAATTAAGAAACCATATTATCTACATTGGGATAAAAAAAAATGAACAGTAAAAAAATGATTCTCTGGTACTTTTCTGTTATATAGAAATACTCAGCCAATAATTCAAATTATATTTTAAAAAAAACCTAATTTTAAAAATATAACAACATTATTGCCTCCTTTTCAATATACGACAGAGTGAATAGTTTCATTGTTAAATGACTGAGGTAAGAAAAACAGTAAAAAAATAAAAATGATTTTTTTAAACAAAATGTAAATGATGTGTCCATATAACAAGAACAAACTTGTATCCATCCATGAATTACATATAAACTAATCGCTGAATCTGCCTTGCTAAGTATGAAGTATTTATGAAAATAAAACGTATTCCCAAATTTAACTTTAATAGAATTCTTATGTCCGAGTAACCACTAATGTGATTTACCTTTTTCACAACAGCAGGAAGTAATTTAACAAGTTTTTGATTTAATACTTATGAGGTTAAACTTTTGGGGTAGATTAACAAAAATTACTGAGTATTGGCTGTAAAATGATAATTATTTTTTCAAATGACTCTTCACATACTAACATTACCTGGAATCGATCAGGATTATTTGTATAATCTTGTTTGCAGGACTTTAGTTCAACCACAGGCTCACTAATATGTTAAGCAAAGTACGGATTAAGGTCTTAGCAGGCTTAAATCGCCATTGTTTGATTGTTTCCATTCATGAAAGAGAAGTTAATAAAGTTTGCTTTTTATATTAGTCGTATATACTCCAGTTATTGTAAACCAGTACGCTTAATTATTCGAGATTTGTATGATGCTAATTATAAATAAAATAGCTATGGCTGTTTTTTTGTTACATTACTGAAACAAAATGGTGAATATTATTAATATTGTTAATTGATTTAGAATTTACTTGGTAGAACTCTATTATAACAGATTAAAAATATCAAAGTATTTTAGTTCTACAGTTTTTAATATTTTGTATGCGTTGATAGCTATTTCGGCTTTCGCCATGGTCAGAACTATGTTCAAACATATATTTTGCTCAGCTATATATACTGGCTCTGAAGAGATACACAATGCATCAAGTTATTCAATCTAACATCCCAATTATAATTACAATATTACACTTATTAAATGTGATTCTAGTGTTTCAAAGAACGATTAAAAATCTGGGCTTATTCCTTAAAACATTAATTAGGATCAAATTAAACTAATATTGATTTTTAGCGCTTAGCACAATTCAAACGGAACAAATATTTCGTACGAATTGGCGAGATATTTGATAGTATTTTTCACAATACCTATACTTATAAATCACTCAACTATTTGAATCTGTATCAAACGTCTTTTTCGCCAGTAAAACATCATAAATCTTACAGACGAATATAGTAATGCAGAAAGTATAAATTTATCTATAGTGGTAAACGTTGTTTTGTTTCCGTGATAAATCTCCAAGGCTCAAATCCCAGTAAGACTATCATTTTTTTAAACGATCTATTGATTTCTGTTCGAGGGAATGGGTGTTTGTGAAGTCTCAAACTTCCCTCTCTCTCACCCAATCCTAAAATAACAGGGAGTAGTTAAAGCGATCTGTTAATCATTATCCTTGTCTATCCCTACGTTAAAATAAAGAGATTGAGTGACCAAAGAGTAACTAAAAAGCAGTTTTTAGAAAAAACTTCTGTTGAGTTAAATTCGTTTTAACGCTATATGCTCCACATTAGGAGCCGATGTGGATAGTAAAAATACAAAAATGTCTAAAACAATAATTGTATTCACAAAATGTATGGGTGCATATATAATTTTGTAGTATTTTAGACCGAAGAAGGCCTTAACCAAGTTGTAGACAAAATAAGCATATAATTTAATAAAATCAAAATTTTCAAGCTTAAGTCTGTTGTTGAATGCGCAATTGCTAAAACATTGAAAATTAGAGTTTTTTTTTAATTTTTTAAAAAGTTTGCTAAAAATTATATTCGTGAAAATTCGCCAAAGAAATAGTGAGGAATTGGTTTTTGGTGATAATGGAGATATAAGATATAACATCTATTGTGAATAACTTTATTTTATTAAAAACCATATCGTGAACACATTATTAGAATACAGGATTTTTTTACAAAAGCGGGCTTAAAATGTGGCGTGATTTAGTCACAAAGGTAAAAAGATAATTGTCAGGAAATTTGACAAAAATTTACGGAAATTATATTTATGAAAGACTTGAAGTTACATAAAAAATATTTAATTTATTTGAAATTGTTTGCAACATCTGCACTTACGACACGACACACCCTACTAGATCAATTGCACTTTGCACAGGAAGTATTATATATTGGCAGGTAGCATTATTTATTATACGATGTATTTCAGTTATTTTAGGTTTTTTTCTTTTCATAAATTAAACATACAATAATGATTGCTATCAAGAGAGGATTAAAACTTTTTCTCAAAAGTGTGATGTTTTTAAAATGAGAATATTTTATATTGTTAACTGTATATCAATAGTGGAAAAACATAAGATACAATAAAAAAACACATACTGTATTAATTCAGAATTTTAAATGCCAGTCACTAGAAGATCAAAAATTCTTGTTTGTATAATGATATAAGTGTGTAAGAAGTTACTAACTAAAGATGTGCACTAAGCCAACGATACGGTGTACCTAAAATAAATTTTGGCTGTACAATATGTACTTTTTTACGTTAGCATTATTTTGCTATCACTGTATAATATTGATAGAATTTTTTTAATCGTTTAGCCGTTTCTTTCAATTGAATTCAAGAGTACGTAAATAATTTTTGAAATCAATAAAATCCACGTCATTAATTTAAAACAAGTGAATATTTCCCCTTTTTATTTGTAGACATGAACCCTAATTTTTATTATACTTGGGGTGCACTTTGCAAATTGACCATGTTTTAATTGTAATAGGGATTTTTTAGGAGTATGATACGGGCTTAAAACTTTTTACACAAAACAATTTACTTTTATGAAAGCGTATAAATATTTTAAATCAGTCAATTTTAATTTTCTGTAATATTTATCATTTTCAGTTCCTGAATCGCTGAGAATTCATTGAGACAGATATCTTTTATGACACTAAAATATTATTAACACATTTGAAATTAAAGAGTTAAAGAGAACAGAGAGATAAATTAAACAGAGCAGGCGGGTTTAGAATTCTGTATAGACCTCTTAATATCTAGCGCAGTTGTAGGGAACCTGCGGCCTTTTAGCTACTCTGGTGCGGCCATTTGATCTGATCGGCCAAATTTGCAAATTTTTGTAAATTTATTAATTCCTAAAATTTTGGATTCGAAAATTGTTGGAAGAGCTTTTTTTGGCCAATACGTAAATTTTTTAGATTTTGGACGTCTAAATCCTTTGAGAATTTAGAAAATCCGCAAATTTCTGGGTTTTAAAAATTGTTATGAATTTTTTTCCGGCCAAAGATTCCCTACTCAATGTTTACTGCGGTGTTGAATCAGAAAAATGAATGCGGTCTTTAGACAAGAAAAGGTTCCACACCCCTGATCTAGCGTCTAAGGTAATTTCATAAGTTTTTGCGGACCATATTTCTATACTTAATATAGAGCATATGGACGACTTATGGAGTTTATATCAACATAAATGTTTCTGTGAATACTGCTTGTTACTCAGTTGCATAACTTATATTTTTAAAGAGTATAAGAATATAACGATAGGGTAAATATGATACATTATTTGTGGTAAGCTAATCCTTCTCACAACGCACATTTTAGGATAGGATAGGCGAGAGGCAATTTGAGATAACACACACATGCATTCTTTTGAATAGAAATCTATAAATAATTTTATAAAAACTATCCGTACTGATATTCAAACCCGTGACCTCCGTAGCCGACGCCGACGACGATGACCACTATACCACGCCGTCAGCTTTGTATAGGTAGGGTGGAAAAATACAATCTTACCTGGGACGGCCAAATCTCTAGCGTCGACACTGCAATCATTTATCGTAAAACAGTTTCTGTTCTGAATCTCATGCTAAAATGTGATCCATATTTATATAAATTAATGCGCTTATGTACAGTTAGATACGCTGTTTCTCTAGTGACTAAATTATATAATTTTTTTATGAGTTTATTTATTAGAGAGAACCAAAAATATCGGAGTCCATATGCTCCTCGTAGAGAGCTTACCTGGTTAAAGAGAGACGATCGATATTCTCAACATCATCAAATTCCAATAATGATATCAGTATAATAATATGCAAAATAAGTGTTTTATATTGTTGTATAAACATGTACTGCTATAGTATCTAATATAGTCTGTAATTAATTAGATTGCTGTCAGGGTGTAATTTATAAAACGGAGTAAATTAACGAGAAAAACAAGAATATTATTAAAATGTCTGCGAATTATAGTAGATAATGAACAACAGGTGTTTCTAATTTCTCGATAACCATTCTAATGAAATCGATCATATTTAATATGCAACAGGAATAAAAAACCATGTAAATTATGACGTTTTAAAATATATTTAGTAGAATATTCTACGACATAAGAAGTTTATTATTGTTACAGCATCACTTTAAATCTTGTTTTCCTAAAATTTTTGCTTATTAACACTTTAACCCTTAAATGCATAGATAATTAAGAAAATTACAAAAATTTCTTTTAGCTTTATCTCTGAAACAGAAATTGATTTTACCTTTCATTTGTTTGTTGTTGTTGGTAACATACATATTTGCTCTTCTTATTTTTTCAAGTGCTAATTATACACGTGCTAAGTCATTAAAATCTTCATTCAAACAGAGCAAGCTGGAGTTTTGGCGGCCATTAATTTTCAACCGTTTTTTTATATATTGTTCACAATAATTTAATTGCGTATTTTAAATGTTGCTCATTTTCGACTGAATAAAAATCATGCGTCAATAATGCCTAGGTGATTTTTAAGAGTACAAAGTGTTTTTGGATAAAAATATATTTTATAATTATTTTTTATGCAATCACACCTACCCATTTTACACATATGATTTTTTTTATTATTATTTAAAATCATGCATTAAAGGGTTAAAGAGCATTTTAATTAACACTTTGCACTCTCACTAGATTTACTCAATACCAATAGTCTACTCTGGGTCCAGATTTTACTCGTATTACCAGCAAATTGAGTACGGTTTTAAACAAAAAGTCAAACGTATTTTTGAGACAATCTGTGTAGCTCCAATGGTGACCATAATAACGCGTATCATATTTGGTATAATTTTCTTCGAAAACGTAATTAAATTCCACTAATTTGAGCTAAAATATTCACTAAGCTAGCACGGATTGTAAAATAAACCATTCTTGTATTATTTAAGGCGATATTTTGAAAAAAATGGGGTTTTATTATCGATTTACTTTAGAAATATTTTAGCATGAACGTTTTTACGACCACCGTATTGTGTGAGGGTCCAAGAACAGACATCGCCCGTCTTTGGGGTAATTAATTTTACAACGTACCGACATTCCTACCCAATCGCATTATGCTAGCAGTCCTTCTTAAAAAATATAGTACCTACAGTTTGCTATTATTGGTTAAAATTTTGTTTTATATTGATTACTTCCTCGAAGTCAATGTTGGAAACAATGTAAGATCATCCCAAAAGGCTGGAATAGATAACAATATTGATGTTTAGAAATACTCGGTGTTTCTGAAAGTTTTTCATATAAATAACGTTGCCATAAGTTTTACAAAAATACAATGTCCCTTTTCATTGTATTTTATTCGAACACACTCACGCTAATCGCTCTCACTCCGTTTTGTATGATGTGATAGGTGATAGGTAAGAATTCAAAACATCATATACGTTTATGTCTCCAAACAGAAATCCATAAATCGATTGTATAAAATTAATTATTGTCCCAGTGCTGACAGCTTATAAATTTTATTAGCTGTCAGTACTGGGATTCGAACCAGTGACCTCCGTAACCAAACCCGAACATTGACCACTTACCACGCAGCCGGCTCTTTTTACAATATTATCGTTATTTTTTTATATGGTAACAATTCGTTTTTCATTTCAAGCAAGAAGCATTTGATTATTTTTAGACATGAAATAGTTTCTCCCGTCTTCAATAGCTTTTTTCTCAAAGTGGAATTCAGCTCCCGGAGTTGGATTAGATAAATTATTAAATAAATTGAAAACAATTCATGATGTAATCATGAATCAGGTCAGAACGTATACAAATATGTATCGTTAAGGAAGCGAAATGTGAAAAAAGCGAATTAATATACCCATAGTCTGACTTTGCTCAAATATGTATTTTTATTATTAAAATATATATGATGTCAAAATTATCAAATAAAAAATAAATCATCATTATAGCTGTGATTTTGGAAGCTTTCTAAAGTATCATAACAGAAATTTAAAAATGACCAACATTTTTATTTACTATGTCACCATATAGTGCACTTATATCAACTGAACGCATCGTTATCACTATATTCTGTAAAAATTTGTTCAAGTGATTCATGGTAGTCAAAAATATATTTCGTTGAAATTGCTTTTTCCTTCACTTAATAAAATGATGGTCACAACACTTCATACAACTCTAACGCCCACAAGATGTGGATACAGCCTTTCCAGATAAAACAACTAACTTATTTATACAAAGCAGGTAAAGACTTCAAATATTATTAAAATCAACATATAAGGCAGCTCTCTACTGTAATTTTCATATTTAAAAAAATTATTGCATTTTTTAATCCCTTAAGTGCACTATTGTAAAATTATGCCCCGGAAATATTTCGGGAAATACCAAAAATAAAGCTTCAAAGAGACCGACTACAAAAGACATTATCCTGGAGATTGGACCGTGCTATTAGTTGTCCAGATGGTATTATCCTGGCTAATGGAGCGCAAGACGTTAAAGCTTGAAAAAATTAACAAGAGAAGTTTTATCATAGATAATTTAAGACGTAGTAGAGGTATGAAATTATTCCAGTTGTATTATTTTTTTCACGGAATCCTCACATTAATAGCTGATATGGTCCGTCTGTATAAACGTCCGCAGTAAGGTACAGACCAATGATAACAGTTTATTTTGAACTGCACATTTTTGAAGTGTCGTTCCATCCAATGAGATCGGCTTATTTTAAGCCGCGCGTAAATGATCTGATATCGCCACGCTTGAAAGTTCGATGTTTCCTGGCTTAGAGCTAATGTATTGTATCGCTGAATTTGAAAGTTTTCGACTAATCAAAGACTTTAATTCGACGATTGCAAACTATGATTATAGGCCTATCGAAATGAATCGTTGGATCGTGTGAGTCAATCTGACCAAGTTCTTTGGACCTGATTTGATCAATTGAATCATAATGAATTAATCACTTTTCACGTCTGGCCTTGAAAATCTTTTTGATTTTTTTTGATAATGTAACGATGACGTCAAGAAAGACGGACTTGAAACATTTGCAGGGTTGTCAATATAAGTCCCAGGGTCCTCTTTTTTCGAAATACATTTGTTTAGACATTTGAAACATTTGCAGGGCCGTCGAAATATGTCGCGGGTTTTCTTCTTCTTCTCCAAAATACATTTGTTTGCATACCTAAAATATTTGAATTATTCCAAAAGTTATAAAATATTAATACTGCAGGGCTGTCGATATTGGATATAGCAGCTCAGCAGGGTAACTCAATTATGATTTTTATGAATATATAATTTATTTTATCCGTTATTTGCATATTTTCATTTGCAGTCCCGGTGTATTTTAGTTCTTTTAGAGAATTTGGTGTATTCATAAAAAAATCCATTGAGAGAATTTTTTACGTTTAGATTTTGTGGCTTATTCATTAAATAGGCTTGCAATTTATTTTCCACGCCAGTAACCTTTCTGACTATTCAAAAATGCAATAAAAATACCCCCTGTTGAAGGCAACGGGCTTACAGCTAGTTACTATTATTTACCGATAATACTGCTTCACATGTGACAATTAGTAATCAATAAAAAGAATATGTAATTTCCAATATTTTCACAATTACATTTTTACGGTACGTTTTAATATAAACTCACCCCTAACATATTATGTTTACAATATGCCTCCACCTTTATTACAGCATTAAAAAGAAACACAGATACAACCATTTTCACTCCACGAAAACTTTACTAACAAGATGTTTATATCAGGTTTGTGAAGTCGGAGTCAGTGTTGTGGAGTCGTGCTCGAAAAATAATAATAACTTTAAACAAAAAAATGTGGCACCACTGCATGCTTTTATGTCTAAAAAAATAATTGATGCCGTGTTTTAAGCTATGGTCAGAGTTGAAGTCGTCTTATTTCTTCATGACTCCACAACACAACCCTGCTTTATATACCACACTTTACTAGCACTGATAAATTCTGCATCATCCATCCAGGGTCGCATACTTCCATCGTGTCTTTTTTTCTCATGAAAAGAAAATACTAAGCACGAATTTAGGGTTCAGCTCATCCACCGAAAACCAGTTCATGTAGGAATAAACATATTCCATTATCGGTTCCATGACAAAAAGGTTAACGTCATTGGCTTTTGTATCAGATTTTCCGTGTTCTTAAAAAATATTTTCTTACTTTCCGTACCCTTAAATAACGGCCCTATCACTTTAACCCACTATTCGCGTCTAAAAAGAGATGTTTAACGATTGATTAACATAAAACTTAAATGTTGAGATATCTTTATTAGGAGACCATATTCTCTACATTGGGAGCAACATGGATTGAAAAAATATCATTCCAAATGGTCTACATTTTTTTCAGACATGATTGAATAAATAAAAGTTATAATAATGTATTTAAACAGTTTTCCATCGATGATCGACTGTTCATTTTTTCCTCATAATATGAACGCCATTACATGACTAACTTCACCGCATTCTACATAATTGTATATTGTATTATTACGTTTAATATTGCCCACTTATGTATGTTTACCACCTATAAAGAGTTCAATATGATAAGGTAATATATCTTTTGATAAGGAGAATAATTAATCTATTTTCCACCATTAAATCGTGTTATGAGCAATAATAATTAAGTTTAGTATACACTATGTATGTACAATTTAATAATGTCTGCAGATAGCTTCTATTATATATGAGGTATAATAAAATATTATTATTAATGAGCAATTGGGTTTCGTATTGCTTTTATATCATCAAGAGTTACCACGTTTCCTACAGTACTCAATATTGGACCAACAATCTACTATGACTTTACTGCAGAGTTACTAAACGTGATTTAAAAATTATATATAGAGAGTAGAAGAGAAACAAAAAGAATATATCAGTTCTTTTAAAGCATACACTTTCAAATTTTTGTGCATCTTTTAAATAATATTATGTTATTTTACTCACTTGCTTTTAAAAAACACTTAGCTTGTCGTAATCAATAATTAGGTTCAACGAATTTGGTGCTACTCTACTCCTCCGCCTTTATTTCTTTAAACACAACAGTGCATGGTTAAAAGATTGATTCCGTGCAGTTCTGTATCAGCCCATAATATAAAGGGATTTTTTTATTTTCTTGATCATAATGCGCTATGAAAAGCGGCCGTGAAACAGTGCGGCTGCATACACATAGCGGGTGGTGATGGGATAATCAACAACTATTTTGTACATGTTAAGCATCAAATACCACACCCATTTTTTGATCCCGGGATTTCGGGATACACAATTTTGTGTATACAATTAAGCTTTTTTTTTAGCTATATCTAAGAAAAGCGTGCTAGTGAATAAGTATTCCAGCCCTGATAATTATGTTATTTTTACATGTTATAGTGAATCCCGAGGTATTCCGAAGTACCAATACTTAGACAATTCCTGATCCCGGGATTGGTAGCCCTAATTACAAGCATACAAATAGAAAGTGCAGGTTCCTGTTCAATAAATATTGACAGTGATAATATAAAAGAAGAAGTATGAAATGACTCTGGCTTATTATTAACTTTACCGGAATTGTTATGATAATATTATTTATCCATAATGCCGCTTCACATGTGAAAATTATCAGTCGGTGGGAAGAACACGTTATGTTCAATATTTTTGCAATTACGTTTTGTATTGAATTGGATTGTCACGGAAACACTCATGATCGTAATAAAACCAGAATATGTCTTGAATTTCCATGGAAAATTTACCCGAACTCTACTATCCACAAACTTTTATTATAGGTAAATTCCTTCTATTTCCGTTGTACACGGTTCAAATCCCAATGAAAAAACTTTCGATCTATGATAATGTTGATTTCTGTGATGTTGTGACTATATTTATATATCCATTAAATAATCATAACGTTAAATCTACTAACACTCTTACTCTATTCTTAATCTATCAAAAAAAAGGAAAGTTGAGTGACAAGTATTTCTCTTAGAACATCAGTAAAGTTGAGATAAGCTCAATCTGAAATCCAATTTTTGGCTCCAACTATATTTAGACTTCAACCTCTATGGGCACATGAGATGAAAATATAGACATAAGACCATACAGTCCGACTAAGAAATACACAGATCATCACGTCACATAAACCAGCACACTATATTCCAAAACACTGACAAATACCCCATAGCAGATACTAGGACTTCTACAAAACGCTATCACTGAAGCCGCACACTTCATTCAAGGGCTGTTATCGCAGCCCACATCTTACCAACTTACAAATAACCAGCAGTGGGCTGCCAAAATATTAACAAGAGGCTCGGCTAATATGAAAGCTATTTGTGGTGTTCCAGAGAAGTCGTGGATTTTTTATCTCTCTTATAGGATAATTCTTTATAATTATCAAAGCAATCGAATTTTACTCAAAATGATTTTATTATATAAAATTATGCTTCTTTACATATTTCAAAAACTGAAATTATCTTTTTAAATCATAATATAAATAAACCACAACCGCAATTGATCAGAGAACATTTTTTTACTTTAACAAAGGACTCGCGCGTGACTCTTCGAGCCCCCTCCAGCCCACCCCTGCAAATAGTCACCACTAACATAGTAACTACACCCATAAAAACTACGCCATTCTGATTTACAAATGACCGACTGGAAGCGCAAGTCATTTCTATCTGTCGCAGAAGAAAAGATTACCATCACACGAGAAAATTGTTACTATTGGGTCAAAACAATTAGTTTGGACACCCTTGTAGAGCTATACCAAGATGAAAAGTCAACATTAAAATCATTCGCTACACATTATGAAAAAACATGTTGAAAAACTGACTTTGACAGCTATACCCTGCGACGGTTATTATAGTACAAGACTCGTGTTAAAAACGCAAAGGGTCGATTTGGGAATAGAACAGGTGTTCTTTGGTTCAACCGACACCTTCAACGTGACGCCCTATCCATTGCCAAACACCTGCTCTCACTATCAATAAGTCTGACTGTTTTACTATTATTAAATAATAAATAAAAATAATTTCGGGTAACTGGTAGGAATAAATTAGCAGCTTATTACTACCATGTTACAGAATACTGTTTTACCTTGTCGCTTTCTATCAAAGTGCTGCACGAAAATTTTGATGACGTTACGTTTTTAATGTGTCATCCTTTTTTGAAGAATATACATTTTTTCATGAATTAATGAGTTTTTAATAAAATTGCGATCAGGAAAAAAGATTTTAAAAAAAAAATCTTATTTATTTTTTAAATTAATATTAGATAAATTCTCAGAGTTTTTTTCCATGTAACACGGTGGAACGGCGTTCCGGTATCTTTTTCCTTGGCATTTTAAATGTTTCAAATAAATGTTCGCAAAATTTTATTTTTATTTTACTTAAATTTAGGCTTTTTTAAAAAAAAAAACATTGGCTGCTTGTCTTTATCTTGGGTCTCTTTTGAATGTAATGTACCGGGTACCATAAAACTCATAAACTTATGCCACAACACAACACTACCAGGTTCATAGACTTATTCTGTGACCAGAACCAGTGGTCTAATGTTTGATTTAATGTGCTTTTTGTATCGACAATTTTCGACCCTTCAATATACGTTAATCAGTGATTACTCAGAGTAAGGGCTTCTGGGATGGATCTCATAGTTTCGAGTCCCAGAAGGAACAATTTTTTTTTTAATAGTATTCAATATTTCATATTTTTAATTTCTGTTCGAGGCATGAATTGTTGCGATATCTAAAAAATCTTCCCAACCTTCCAATCATTAAATCAACAATTCAAAACGAAAGAGATTAATAAACTACTAGTCATGTCCTAGCCTTATGTTTCACAATACAGTGTAAGCACGAAAATTGTGTGTTCCGTGACATGTTCTGGAACAATTTGTTCCCTAATGTATTACTTACCAACTTCTATGAGAACAGTGACAAAATATTCCTTTCTGAGAAAACTATTTATATCTGTCTTGTCTTACTTTCAAAAAAAATATTAACCACTTTTCTTCTGAAATTTGACTCGTTAATACCTAAAACGCGTACTCAATTTGTGGAAAATAAACACAATTTGTTGTTTTTCATTTATTTAATGTATTTGAACACAGGTTTTCACAAATAGTATTTATATTATAAAACAATATGAGACTAAAACAAAATAACAAAAAAATATAATTAATATAATATACAAGCTTACAATTTACAATAATTATTGGTATCTGAATTAGTAATACAATCAAGGATTATTTTACCTAAATAAACAGGTTTGCTATATCGTAATAGTTTAAGTCATCAAATTTGTTGCATCAAGCACGTACAATTTGAATTAATCTTGCTTTTTTCAGTAAATAAATAATGTTTTTAATATTATGACAAAAGCCTATATATGTCCGCAAACACGAAGCAGTTTTTTAACTCATATAATTTCATAGTAATTACTTTAACAGAGAGAACTTTTAAGTCTAAAAAAATAATGCATTGAATTCATAAAGAAAAAGCAATATTCCAAGAACCAACATATTTAAAATATACATATGTATATTGATAAGATCGGGACCAGTTTCGCTCAGTGAGCGATTGAATTACACGATTGGACATGGTAATTTTATACAGATCATTAACACCATCACTTTTAATTAAGGCGTTCACTGTCAATACTTGGTGGAAAGGCATTTAACTAAAAAATAAAACACGCTTTAATACTAATTTAACATTTACTTTATATGATCAGGACCGGTGTCAATCATTAGCATTTTCAACTGATAAAATTATGCATTAATATGAAGCTATTTATATTGCACTATTCTTTTATGCAATTGCAAATAAGTATATTTTGTTTGTAAGAGGTATCAACAATTTTAATTATATTCAATTTAGTATCACTTATTCATATGTATTATTTATATATTTATTACAAACTGTTTGTTACGACCTTGATAGTTTTACTTGGCATTGTATAAAAAGCCTTGTATTAATGTATATTGTTTTCGGTTGAAAGTGTTTGTGATAAGCGAAACCTGTCCTGATCATATAGCTTAACGACCAAGGACGCGTATTTAAGTCTTTGAAAAACAAATCTTGCTGGCCGGCGGACTTATATATGCGTATAGGCGAAGTATCTGGAAGCTAAGAAAATTAAATTTGGTAAAGATATCTCAATTGGTTATTACAATTTTTTCGAATTTTTCGCAAAATTGTCCGGCCTCTAGGTGAAATTCTATAAAAAAAAACGTGCGGTCGTTAAGCTGTTAAATAAAGGTGTAATTAGTACATCATAGTTTTTATTTTTGGAATATTGAATATAACTATATATTGTTTATCATTCACGCTTTTTATGACGAATATCCCAAGTATATTGACGATAACTAGACTTTAGTGAGTCGTTTGACTACATTATTCATATCTCATCATGATATAATGAATACTTGGAAAATAACTCGCTCTATCTTCGCCAAGGTTTTACAGTTGGATAAGCAATGCGCGGTTAAGAATGAAATCTATGTCTTTCAGATATTAACTGATTATTCATCCATATATTAATAATTCTATTCAAATAATACATAGCTTATAACAATTAACTGTTAAATACAAATAGAACGAAAGCCTGAAAGTTTATACCACAGCTGTATTTTTAAACAAACCCGGATGATGTAAATATGTTGTGAAATAAACAATACAAATTTGGTTTTATTGTAAAAAAAATACAACCAATCAATTCAATCAAATATAAATAAATTATCAGATCAATGCGTACGTCATAAATACGTACATATAATAATTAATTGCGTGCGCCATTCATTAAAATTGATAATAACTGTTGAAATACGTTTTCCAGATATTTATCTAAATATGTTAAGTATATACATTAGTATTAATTAAATATGTTTAAATTCTATTTCATAATATTTTCATAAATTAAATTAATTTTAATAATTTTATCTGAAGCTTACTTACAATTAAGAGATCAATATTAGTCTACTTTTTTTTTTAAATATTAATAATATAAATATTACGTGTCTATATTAAATTTTTAAATAATTATATATTGTCGTGTTATAATATTAAATAAATGTACATGAACAATTTGGACTTTGCCGTGTTCTTTGTTATATGTAAAGTGGATTCATTCCTATTTCGTCAAATACAAATCAATTTTAATCAGAATACATCACAAGTGAAATTCTTACATGAAATCATACTATTTTGAATACAGTAATTCACTGGTAAAATTCGTAGAGTAAGTTTCTAATATTTTGTCTATCTATAATAAAATTTCAATTAATTATACGTTCTTAAGTTTAAGGTATAAAGATGCATTCAATGTTGAATGAAACGCATGTTAAATCAAATCATATTGTGAAACTAGATTTAAACACACAGACACATATTTTTGTATTCAAATTTAGATTAATATAACTCGTTTTTATGCATTTAGTAAAATACTGTGTTTTAACTGTATTAAAAAACGTTAGGTGAAGTCTAAAACCTTTTGTTTGTATCTTATGTTGATATTTTAAAAGTCTTTATATGAATATACACAAGTTAAAATTTAAACTGTAAGACGTAAGCAATACGACTTAATATTGTTTCTTTTTTTAAGAACAATTATTTTTCGATGTTTAAAATAAATATGTCTCTCGATTTTGAATGAGAGATGACCAACTTTGCACTAACTTTGAGTAATATTTTTTTTTCAAACAAATGAAAGGCTTACATGTTTTTAACTGTTGAATTATCGTTTTTTTCTATTGATAATTGGTTAATATAAAAACACAGTGATTTACTAGGAGCATTAAACAAGGAGAAACAGTCACATTGTTTTCATCTTAAAAGTTAAAAAAATGTATTTGACGAAACTTGAAGCTTATCCGGATTAAATTGAAGTCACATTTGACGAAAAGGTTATTAAAATACCCAATATATTTAAGCATTACTTTAGTGCTAAATACCAAATTAAATACTTTTGTAGTGTGCATTATCATTCGCGTGTTGATCGTACATATAGTTAGAGATGAAGTTAACCAATTCATATAAAATAAATCACAAAAAGTTTTATAAAAGTTGTTTTAGTTATAACTGTTAATATGTAATGTATATGGCATTAATTGGTTAATGTTATGTTCAATACATGTCCTCATTATTACATTAGTTCGTCGACCGCACTGAATTTATATTATAAACAATATGGTAAAAACATAATCTGCTGTTTTTAAACTATTGTTTCGTTTGTCGAAAAAAACACACGTTACTGAAATAAGGTATCATAAGTATTTAAGAAACCAACCGTGCAACGAAGATTGAATAAGACACATTTTCAATTATTCATCTTAATGTGAACTTGGATGTAACTGTAATTTCAATATTCAATAAAATAACTTATCAATTTACTTATTCGTTAATCAACTTTAAAACTTGGTAATAGGCTTCCTTCAACTCGTAATTATGTTTATTTTAATATTAAAACTGTGTTTGACTCTACACAAAACGTTTGCCACTATAGGGCGTAATTATCCAATGTTACATGTCACAATTTTATAATTTTCTATTTTAAGTCTGAACTTTAGACTTCGGGATGAGAAGATGCTGCCCACCGCTCATCATAAGATGTTCTTGGGCTCGAATCCTCAAAGCGTCAACACTATTCTTCCTCGACTCTTCACCGGAATCCAAATTAGGAGACCGTCCACCATCGTCGCTTCTCATCGGAGACCGAGGACTTCTAGAGCCATCCCCGATATCATCAGGTGACACACTCCTCGAAGGCTCTTCGGGATTCATTCTACCAGGTGCATGCTGTTGAAAATTTGGCAAACCAGGAAAACCTGGCGGTATCGGCAAACCTCCGCCAAGCATGTATTGGGAAAGCAGCGCGTGGAATGATGGTACCGCAAAGTGTGGAGGGCCTTTATTTTCTTGGTGAGGTGGCCCCCATGGAAGCCCTAAAGCGTTTGCGTGTCCAGGGTGGAGACCGGCTAGCACGTGTGGGAAACCAAGTCCAGGCCAGAATGGGTCTGCTGATACAGGTGGCATTGCTAGTTGCGCGTGTAGAGCAAAATCTGGCACTCCTGAAAGAAAAGAGAAACAAAAATTAAATATTTTAAGTATTTACTTGACACTATAATGACCAAGACTTTAAACTGTTTTCTAGTCCAAAATTTGTATGAAGTTAAAACCAAAAAATCTTTGTCACATTGTATCTTTGACCAAAACAGTAGCGTTAACCGCGTTTAACTGAAAGGCGTGTCACATCAGCGTCTACTTAAGACTTAGTTGCTTTGCACTAATCTATGCTTGACAAATAAGATCTTTTGAAAGAAAAATAAATATAACTTTTCGTATGACAACTAAAAGTTATCAAATGCAACATAATTCACCCATGTAACCGTCAAGTTCACTTGAATATAAATGACTAAAAACGGGTTGCATCGGAGCGAATAGCACACCACAGGTCTTTCCCTTGCCATACCCTTTGATAATTTTAAGAAGGCTTATCAAGTAAGTAAAAAAAGTCTTAAAAATATTTTTGTATTCATATCAGCTCCATAAAGAGTATATATGCTGTAAATTGGACAAGACAAACTATCTATTTTTGCAGCTGTCAGTTTAGTAATATACAAAGTATTTGAGATTTTCAATGCGTTTCTATGAATATGAGTATTCAATGTTTAATTTGTGATGTATAAAAAAAATACAGTAGAAAATCAGTCAGAATTTTCAAAAAATGATTTTTGTTTAAGCACATGAAATCTGATCATTCTCAACGTATTTTTTTTTCATTCTCGTGTTGAGGTTTTAGTGTACGTTGTTTTTTAAGTAATTATTGATAATTGACATAATGCTTGCACAAAACATGCATTTTTAAATGAAACATGCAGGCTTAATCAGTATCCCAATGCAATGGATATCGCAAACGTAGATAAGTAATGGATCAGATATGATTCATGTTATTAATAATATGTTTTGTACACTTTATGTTACGGTAAATACTCAGATTTTTAACAAATAATACTTCATATGCATTGTTTATAAATTGTAACTAAATAAAACTAGTACTTTTGGAAAAAAAACTATAATTAGAATTGATGAAATACGTAAAATATAATAATCAAAAGGAATGATTGTTTTAAATCCATGCTAGCTGTCAATCCAATCCAAACAAAATGGAACACAATTATTTGTATCATATAATCGATGTTTATTTGTTTTTAATATTTGATAGTTTTTTAAAAATCTGATTCAAAAAAAATTATTGAAACATTATCTTTTTGCTATTAATTGCCGTAATCATCAGGGAAAAAAACTTAAAAAATTCTTAGAAAAATATTCCCATACTAAATACTTAGTTTTATTATGCAATTTTTCTAGGCGCAAATTCAAATTAATTGTAGAGTAAAATGCTGAAAACTTAAACAATGTATTTTAATATTAAAATAATTCAGCTAAAAACTTATGTCTTGAACTACCTATAGAAAGAACACATTTAAATGTACCACTTTGCAATCGGCAATGAAATGTTGACTATATATTTTTGTTATAAATTAAAATCATTGTTTTAAATCATATGGTTGAATAGAGCTCAAATAAAATAGTTTTTTTTTATTATTTACGAGTAAACGTATTAAAGGAACAAATTCTATTTTCATATCTCACATGATCTGTTCAATAAATTATAGGTTTGCACTAATGCACGGTGGCAAATAAAGATATTTTCCGACGTTATATTAAATAAAAATAACACGAGTTTGATTGTATTGTAGAAACATAGACCATTGGCGAACGACATCATATACAATTGATTTAATATTATTGCTTGTGCGATATTGTGTAAACGTAATTTTTAAAGTTATCTTAGTTAAAAACTTAACAGAGAATCTTTTTCATAAAAATTTATGAATGCTCTGTTTTCAAAACAATTGTAAAATAAAATTAGAACAAATTGTACTTATAGACAATTCAAAATCATCATTTATCTGCTTATATTAATTTTATTGAAAGCGTTTTTTATATTGCTGTGTTTTTCCAGTATAGCGTATAAAGTGATTAGTTTTTAACTTTGTCTGGTTGTTATGACAATCAATTTATATTTTATGTATTTACAGTTTTATTGGGTTTTTTTATTTATCTAATTGATGGAGTTTCAAGTCTTATGACATTAAATTTTTTCGAGTCGCCTACATCGCTAACATTATTTGTTATTCCCTTTCCAAAGTTGCCGAGGAAGAGCAATCCACAATGAAGCCAGTTCAAGTGGGCTTTATATGCATTAATGAGTATAAATACACATGCGTACATACAATAAACAAAGAAGTAAATAGCTTGCGTTTGAAAGAATGTTTGTTTCTCGCACTTAGCATAAAGTACAATCTTCACGTTTTGTTGTTATTTTAATTTGCTTTTTTCAATCGATTTACTTTCTCTAATTACCGTTTTTAAAGTTTCTTAAGTAGGAAGGGTAATGAACGGTCTTTTATGAATGTGTTAAATCTAGTGATTATTCTCTCTCAGTAAAGTGCCGTGAGCTCTTTCAATGTCTCATAAGTTTCTTTATATTTAAAGAAGTCGGCATGACCAACAGAATATTTATTCATATTATTTTCCAAGATCCAAACGTATAGTTTTTTTCCACGCCATTGATGAGTAATTTATGTTTTAAAAAACCACAATCTAATGGCGGTAGTTGAATGCGCGCCGCCAGATGGCAGAGATAAATTAATTGCAAAATCAATATTATGTTGTGGCTATTTTGTATGGTGTGAAACATGTATAACTGTCATGTTTTTTCCACAAAAATTATTATCTATGGACACAATTCAATGCACGCGCATCCAACGCTCGCCCTTAATAAGTACGATATTATTTATTGCAAAGCCCATCCTTTTTTAAATGAAATTACTTCCACTAATAGAAAGAAAATACTGGTCACGAAACCAAGTGGTGAAATCTTATGGAAATTCGTCCTATTGGATGTCAGTAATCATATATTTGAAACACAGAAGTAAACTGGTTTCATAATCATTTTATTTGTTTCATGCTCTACGCCGGCTACGTCATTAATGACGGTTTACATTTCGTCCCACCTAACCAACCCCAAAAATGAGAGAACGATTATTTTACATCCTTCTCCAGAAAAAGAAATATTAAGCAACTGGATACCAACCAGCAAATATGGCTCAATAACCCAAAAAGGACATATTTTATACAGTATAAGAACTACGGCCTCCAATCCCAATGTTTGAAAGTCCCAAAATTTTTAAATCGCCGAGCCAAAATATCTCAATCCCGAATTTGTACACGGTGTTATGATGAATGTTCAGTCCCGGGATTGGAAAAATTGACAATCCCGGAATCACAAAAAGAGTCAGGGACTGGATGCTTTTATCAGATCTATTAGTTAATTAATTCTGGTAATCTGATCGATTAATTATTTAAAAGAGATAAAGTAACTTGACATCGCATACATTGTAACAAATTAATAAGTCTCTTTATAAAAAATAATGTTTTTATTAAAATGGGTCCATAATGTCGTTGGAGTCCCACTTTTTGAATTTATTTATCGATTTATTTTCAAAGTCATGGGTATTAGTGAACCACTAATGCCATTTTAGCCTTATTCGTATATCCCTACTACTCACTTCGAAAAATAAAGTTTGTGCAACAGTTCTCGTAGAAAAAAAACTTATGTTGAGATACCTAAATTAGAACGCCATATGCTCCACATTGTGAGCAAACATAGCTTATAGTCATCGAGCGGAGAATAATTAATTTATTTAAAATCTTATTACACTAAATTACATCATAGATCTTATTTCATTACAATCTGTTTTATAATAAAAATATATTGAAAAACTAATACATTTTTGGTACTTTTCGGTCGGTAAGTAGTCCAATTGAGAGTATGATTAGAAAAATATGTAATTTTCTTTACAAGCAAAACAGGACCTGTTGTTTATATGCCAATACTACATTGATTCAAAATTGGTTTTAAAGACAGATAAAATATGTTGAAATTCACCCCTTTATATTAAAATATACATACAACGATAATTAAGGGTATGTTATTAAACACTGACTAGCCAGGCAGCGTTTTTAAATCGTGATCATAGCTATAATATATTATTTTAAGGATAGTTTACGTGTAAATAAAAATGTGTTTTTGATTTTATCTTTTAAAACGGTAATGCGACAATAATGACTACACCACGGATGGGAGGGGAAGGGGGTTAACAACTACTGAATTTATAAACGGTACTTATTTTAAAATATTCATTAAACAAAATGAGCAATAAAATTACTTGAAATTTTTCATTTTTATATCAATAATTTTAACGTATTGAACGTGAAATTTCGAATTTTTCCGGACTTAAATTGATTTTTTATTTAATTATACGTTCAAATATAAAGACGCAATGTTATAATAGCTTATTTTAATCGTATACTTCACTGGAAATATACATAGCAGGTGCTTTTTAATATTAGCAACACTTTATTCAGTATGGTTTGCCATTTTACCATGAATAAACGTACGGCTGAAAAAAATTGCGAATTGTAAAAATTACGTCAATAAACAAAATTGTCGCATTTGGAGTGAACAACCCAAATCTTCAACCCGCTATTGAGAAGGCATTACATTAAAAAAAGTTACTGTTTGGTGTGGACCTGTGGATTCATTGGTCCACATATCTATAAAAATGATGCTGGCCCGATCATGCAAGACAACGAAGAGCGTTGTAGATCCGTGACTAGTGACTAGCATTTTTTTTTCTAAAATTGAATGGCATTCATGCGGAAAGCTGTGGTTTCAACAATTCTAACGAAAAAAAAATAGGACAAAAATAGCTCAATTATAATAAGTGACCCTCGAACTGTATAATTTTATTAAGATGATTTCCATCAAAGTTTATATTCCAAGAATCGCTTTTGTTTTATGGTGTGAAAAGGACTAAGAAAAATAAAATTATTTAATTAAACTTTGTGGTCGAATCTTGAATTTGTTTCATCGCAGCAGAGGCTTACTAATAATGATCGATATGAACATTTGAGAATCTTTTTAAATTATCAGTGGCGTAGATACAACCACGTGTCCCCTTTTTACAATACGTCAACCGCTAATGAGTTTTACCCGGTGCGATAAATTACGGCAGTCATTTTAAAAAACCATGATGTACGATAAACACAATGGTGATTGGGCGATATTTATACAGTTGTGGTGGTAATTTTTATAATCATTTACATTAATTGCAACTTCCGAGACTTATAACGACGTCAGTGGCGTAGCAGTTTGGTTAAAAGTAATTACGAACATATTTTTTGGTAATTTTATTAAAAGCTTTTTGGTGTTGTTATATTTTGATGACATAATAAAGAGTTTTTGATTGATTAGAAGTCATTTGCAATGATAATTGCTTCATTATTGAATGTGATATTATTTCGTGGTTTATTATCATTTTAGAAATGAGAAATGAGAAATGTATCATATGTTTTTATTCTTAATGGGCAGGGATTCGTATCGAATATTCGAAAATATTTGGCTTTTTTTGTTATTCTATTATTCAAGATTTAGCTATTTTCGTTTGTTATAATGTACATATATATATCGTTGTAATGTATATATATTGAACCACTTTGTAATTTTTAAAAAGTCATTAAATTTAATAATAAAAATGTCTATTTTGTTTATTTAAACACCAAATGGCTCACTCAATAGTCTTACTAGAAACAAGTATGTGCCAACAATCAATACCTCAGTTTTTCCATAAATATTAAAAAAATCGATGAATATACTATTGAAATATGTATTTTCGAATATTACACCGGTTTATTATTCGAACTTCGAATATTCGATTTTAACAAATATTTGAAATCGTGAGTTATAATAAGATTTAAGAGACGCCACACAGGCATTCAAAAACGTTTCAAAAATTATAAAATTTAAATTAGCAGCGTTTTATAAAAAATCAAATCAAGAATACCGTTAAAGTTGTACCGATTTTTAATTAAAATAAAAAAACCCCTATATGTTAGCGAAATATACAAATTTTAATTCAACACACAAAATATATCTAATATAGATCGGAAAAATCAAATGAGTAGCGTGGGATGCAAATGAACCTTTTTTATGAACGTCGTCAAAAAGTAATAAATGAAAAATCAAAATGCATCAATTCTCAAAGAGAAACGAACGCAGTACCGTTGTGGCTCCTCTTAAAAATGAAAATTGACAATTAACGAAGCATTATATAACCCTTTTGTATCGCAATATTTTCCACATTATTTTTCAAATATCCATTTTCATTTAATTGTTTCTAAGTCCATACAGAAAGTTTTATTATGTTTCTTTTTTTTCTTATAAAAAAAACAAAAAGCTTACAGATGGCTTGCTTATAGTGTGTTCTTATACTAACTATTCCACCATCCATTAACTTGTACGGTTTGATTTACGCCAAATTTATATTCAATACAGTATATTGTTTCATTAGAGGTGAAGTGAGCTATATAGTATTTTAGAAAAAAAATTAAATGCGTTGTAATATTCTAGACGTCTTAAAGTATCGTAAAATCGAAGTGATCTCAGTTAATACACATTTCAATATTGTTATCTCCGTAAAATAAAAATATGCAATCTACCAAAGCACCAAATAAAAACGTGATTGTACTTAAAAGTCTTAGAAAAAGTTTTACAATTTTACAAATTGGTTCACTACACCTCTCGAGAGTCTATACATAATAATTACTAATTAGTCGACTACATCAAAAAAATAAATACGTTCTTTAGACTCGGTTACATCAGTTGAATTTTACTGAATATCTTCAATAAAATACGGGGTCAAAACTATTGCACATGTCTGTTTCAAATATGTTGCTACGTAAGGGGTTATGGGGACAAAAAAAACAGTTCGTCGCTGCAGCATTGGCCCAAATTCACCCCCAGGCCACAATGTCCATGTAAATTGGGCATTTTTCGATTTAATATCACAGAATACGAGTATAATGAATAGTCGACGACATTTTTTTACAATATAGTAAAAAAAATCCGTTCATCAACGGGATGTTGTATAAACATGTGTAAACATATAACTAATTTCATTTTTAAAACAAAAAATCTTATAAAAAGTCTTTTTAGTAAAAATCAATCTGTACCTAATTCAATCGTTAAAGCTGAATTCATAGCAAAAGCTCTTTTTTATAGTCATTACAGATACATAAAATATTATCAAAACATAATTCAGTTATACTTTCGTTATAATTTTAGTAATTACTCTATTATTTATATTGGAATATCATAAATAAAAAAAAAAGTTTTATTTTATAAATATGATGAGATCAATATAGACAAAAAAATAAATAACGAAGTTAACTGCTTCAAGCACTCTAAATAGTAAAGTAAATTTTAAAAATATATATGACTTCCTGGCTGATGGAAGTTAATAAATAAGGTTACATGCCATATTTAAAAAAAATATCGGCTAGGCACAGTAAGTGAGTTAGTATTCATAATTATACTAAAGATTGAATGAAAACCTATGGAGTATAGAATTTTGTTTGTTGAAATTTTCTAAAATTGATTTGGTTGAATGTGAGCCCTCGAGAGGTTAGATGAGCCAACTAGATGGTAAAACTTTTTTCTTGGACCTTTAAGTACGTCTTTACGTGGTGTTTTTTGGTGCATTGCATATTTTTATTTTACGGAGATAACACTATTGCAATGTGTGTTAACTGAGGTTACTTTACTTTTTTACGATACTTTAGGATTTGTAGAATATTATAACGCATCTAACTTATTTTTTCTATAAAACTACTTGGCTTACTTCACCTCTAATGAGAACATTATGTATTGTCACTTTCATTGTGTTTGAAATGAGATACATAAATAGAATATTTTATCCGTAATTCGAATCATTTGCCGCCCTTATTTCAAAATGGAATGATAATCAAAACATGGCGATCGTACCGAAAACAAATATCATTAGCAGCCGGACTATGTTGATTTATTAATGAACCGCAATAAAACGGACGCTTATAAAAATTATTTATTTTATCGGCCAATCTGTTGGATAACCGACTGAGAAATCCATTTCGAAGTCGCTAAACTGAATTACTAATGAAATTGTTTCGGGAAAATGTCGAAAAACAAACGAAAACTCGCGGTAAATATCTGGTAATAATATTTTAATTTGGTTCCGCGGCTGCGGCAACCATAACATACGTTTTTTTAGAGGGTACAAAAATTAAAAAATGTTTACTTTTTTAAAATAATAATGATTCAACGGCTGTGATAATATTTATTAATACTATTTTTTAAGACGGTATATACGTTCCACAAAAAACAGTGTAAAATAGTGATTGAAAATTGGTTCCCTAAACATAAAAAAAAATGGTTTTTTTCAAATAGCAGCAGTGTGCTATCGTGTTAAAAGATAATAATAAAGACCCAATAAGTAAATTAATCAAAATATTATTCAAATTATTTTTAATTACTAGGTACTGGACATACATCGCTTTCATCGCTATAAATTTCTGAAACGTATAATGTGTATGGATCTAATAAGTCTTTTGTTTTTTATTACTGTATTGTGTTGTTGATTTTCTTGTTATCCGTTAAAGTGTTTTTTTTTTTGATTCTGAGAATCGTATTAGAAAAAATAGTTCTTGTAAAAATGTAGTATTCGTTCAATATTTGAATGAAATTTACAAAAGTAAAATTCTTATTAATTGTATCTCTATCCTGTCGTTTTAAGAAAACTGTTTTATAATAAAGGTGAAGTAACGTTGTGTTTGTGAATGTGTTGTTTTGCTGCACCATTTTCAAGTATATACATATATGAGTATTAAATATTTCTTTGCGAAAGCACAGAAAAATTTATGACATAGTTCCTAATAGCTACTATTTGCGTTAAGCCTCTAATTAATATTTTCATTTCTAAATATAAATCAAAATTATAAATACAAAACTTTTATTATTATTTTACTCTTGGGATTAAACTTGTGTTCAGATGCAGGGAAAATTGATTTTTGATCGTTACATTTCATCAAAAATGTGCGTTATTTTTTCTACATACATATTTTTATTTGTTTTACGTATTTTTCGGGACGTTTTTTATATTATTTAACTACTAACTTAACTTAAAGAAGCATTTACATATTCTAGGCTCCGAATTATTTCCCCAAAACAGTGGTCCCAATAAAAAGCAAATCTCTTTTTAATTACGAGCCGGGCTTATATTTTTCATATCGCGTTGTAAATGAATACATCAAACTGTCGAAAGTGTAATAGGGATAGGGTAGCCGTTGTCAACGTGACAAATGCGAGCCAATTGTGGCCCCATTTTTATTTCCAACAATAATCATTATGACATATTACATCATTAACGATCACACACACACTTAAATACATTTAACTGAAATGTTTAAAAGTATTGGAAAAAAAACATTATTTTATACAGTAATATTTTTTGAATTGTAAAATCTAAAAAATATTTTTTCTTTTTAAACAATAACTACTCCCAGTGTAATGACAAAATGATACAAAGTCTCAACACATTCTCATTATACAGAACATGAAAACCACATAGCCTTTTAAAGATTCTATTTTACCCATACCATGCCAGTACGACTTAGTTCTTTCAAATACATCATTTGGATAATAAAACAACATACTAACAGAACAAAAAAGCAGAGTGTGGATCTTCCAAGGTATTTACAGAACTTATCGATGTATGTATCGAACAGATCTCTTTTACCATTATGTAACAGGAAACTGTTGATCTGTTTTTAATATTAAAATTCTCAAGATCAAATCACCAGTATTTGTGTGTTAACAAATCACGTAATTCTTTAAGAATTTTATTACTAATGTGAAGTTTCTTAATCCACAGTTTGAGCTATCAAAAATAAACTTCCTACAGTATAAACTATTTTACGATATCTTACTTTTGATTGTAAAAAAACTATAAACTCAATTTTAAATCTACGAAGAGCGTTGTGAGAAGCCTTCTTATGCTTGTTATCGGTATAGTTATATAATAGATAGTAAAAATTTAATAATTGCTTAAATATTGAATACTAAAATATATTAATTATAAAATGCCTAGTTACCTTGATCTGGGTGCATAAAAGCTGTTGTATCTCTCCCCATTGCCTTTTCTCGTTTTCGCCATTTTGCCCGTCTGTTTTGAAACCACACCTAAAATAGAAGAAAATATATTGTTTTAATATATAATATATACTCAAGAAGCGTTTGTATAACATAATCAAACTTGTAATTAATTTCGAAATTTCTTAGACTACCAGAATTGTATTTAATCATCAATAGTTATTCTTCTTGGCATACATATTTTTTGGCCACTGTTTTAAGCACCTACCAAATTTGTTAAGAAAATTCAAATGACATTTCTTTTTTATTTAAGCTAAGCTTTAAGTAGATCCAAAGTTTTTTTTGATAGAAATAGTGTTACGTAACGTAAAAAATCATATCATTACTGAATACAAAGACAAAAGAGTATTTATTGTATTGTTTTATTATAAAATCGATTGTTTCAATATTTAGTTATCAAAGAAAAACTGTTATTGCAATTTTTAAACAAATGTGTTAACACATTTGTGAAGAATAAAGCTTATTTACTTGAGTTTGAAAGATAACACTGATGTGCAAGACAATTTATTATAGTGCTAATATATAATACAAATATAAATCTTCTATATGCCAGTAAATTAGTTTCCCTTATAATACAAATATGCAGAACGGACCTTTACATTTTAAGCTTTTAATATGAGCTATTTTCTACTTCGCCACTCTTCCATTCACTCTACTCTCGGCAAAAAACATTTAAATTGCAAAGTTGGCGTTAATTGCAAAAAATTAAGCTTTTAATTCTCTCTTCTCGAAAGCCTCTCGAAATGTATGAAGCCTATTCTTCGCTCCGCGCGTGCACTTTGGGCCAATTGCAATCGTAAATGCAGGCAAATTGCACTTTTATTCATTTTTAATAACCCCTCTTCATAGAACATTTTAATACTTTCAACAAAGAGTGTAATGGCTTTATTAAAAAACTGCTACCAACAGAACAAATATAAATACTTTAACAAGGTTCATATTTGAATTATCGATGATTTGAAGATAATTTAAATATTTTTTTACAACAAATTTCAAGTTATCAAAAATAAAACAAACAATAAACAGTAAAAGCAGTGCTGTTTTTATGCACGTCATTTTTATCTACAACAAATTATATGAGATTGTCTAGGGTTAATAAAATATATTCAAATATCATTTCATTAAAGTGGGATAACATAAGCATTAAATTATAATTTATCAAAAAACTTCCGTGACAAATAATTACACTCAGATCTGCCAGAATTTTTAACCAATTATAGAAACTATAAATTGAATTTTGTCTAGATTTTCATACCTATTTGAGTGAAGTTATTTCAATATACGACAATTGAGAATCAAAGTCATTTATGTAAATTTATATGCGCTACCTAAAAAGGGTATTTATGATCAATCGTTCAGTTAAAAGGTTTTATTTCAATGCAATAGCTTTTTAAAAACATCCAGCAGCATAAAACGTACAAAGTATTTGCATGCGGTTCTTGTTTATTAGCTCAAAATGACTTTTAAAAATGTTTTACAATATGTTATTATATTCGTTCATAAGTTCTACAGCAATATTTGGCTATTGCATTGTTTACAACTTTGGAAAAATTAACATATTATTGTGTATAGATTAAAGTGCTACGTTCTATCAACTTAACGAGGAAATCAAAAGGACACTTAAAAATGAATTCCTTAATATTTAAAACATACTCTTGTAAGATAGAGATAAATGTTTTACTTACTAGATTATATATTTCATTATCTATAATGGTATAAGTTGAAAAATAAATGAATACGTTACGTAGTGAAAAGAGTTGATAACTATATTTGTTTTTGGTGTATTCGGCAGAACTAAAAAAACATCTGCAATAATATATATGTAGAATTCTATTCAGCATATTACTTTTATTATTTTATCATGCGGTTGTACAGGTGCTCAACACATTTAAGAATTACATTGTTCTTATTATAATAATTGACTGCGAAATAATTTATCAATGAATGAGTATACGAATTTGCCTCGATCAAATTGGATGATATTCATGCTCGACGACCGGAATCGGTCACAAATTTCTAGGTGGTCATATTATTATAATAATATGATGAACGATGACCAAGGGAAAATGATTCTGTGATTCATATGTTAATAGACAGGAAGTGGTGATCGCCAATTGGGAAATTCAGATGAATCGATACATAGCGTGCTACGGCCTACGAGAGAATTATAAAGTGACCATAATAATTTTATTTGGATCACTTAGGCTTCTGAAGTTTATTACAGGATATTTAATTGAATAGCTATAGAAATATCACTTCAAATTCTGTTATTATATTATATTGAATACACATAGGTAACACAGGTAAAGTGGTATGCAGATGGTATTTTTATTTTACATAGACAATTGAAATTCACTGAAACATGCGTTTATAAGTTTTGACTACAGACTATCATTGTTATGAACTAATTTTTGTGTCAGTATTGTACTAAAATCATCCTAAAACAGATGCGAAACTAACGATTTCTGAAAAATAACAAAATTTGATTGATTTAAATATTCGTTTCATAATCCTCGCTCTTGCATTTTTTTAAATAAATTTTTCGTTAGTAGATATAAACGCTGAACATGATAATCTGAAAGTAAGTGAAATACTTATACTATTTATGTCATTTGTTTTATTAATATATTTCCTACTTGTTTCAGAATTTTCCTATAAAATCTTCATAGGAATACTTTATCCAGTATTTTACACGAATTAGCAATGGTCACTCCTTTGTCTATGGCGAGATTTAAGCCGCACGAAGAACGATATAATAACGTCTCTTCCCGCCAACGCTATCTATGCAACGTGCTAATTGAGCAATTAGCCACAATGGCGCGGCAGTCGCCCGGATGAATTCAAATTACGGAAATTCAATTACGAATCTATTGTCAGACTGACAGTCCGTCATAGAAAAATCTACATTGAAATAAGCAACGCAAAGCATAGAAATAAATGGTACAGTAGATTGTGTCGTTTGCTTGATTTTTTGTTATATCAGAGAAGCAGTTTACAATTGGCCACATCTCTGCACATTTAATACGAAAAAAAATGTAGGAATTTATAGTATTTAAGTTTGTTTTATTAGTAATGAATTCATTTCAAATTCGCACTAGTGGCTTAAAAATATTATTTTTAATTCCCTTCTAAATAGTATTGAGAACATGTTTGAATATTTTTATGAGCGTGTTATCGAGTATTTAATTTACTTTTTTGTCTAGATTCTTGTCAAGAGAAGGTAAAATGAAATATCAATTATTAAGTTAATACTTTAGTGATACGAGAAATTACTACGTGTTATATTTGAATTGATAAATAAAACATTGCTTAAAATTAAAATATAAAACAAAAAATATGCACAATGTTTCTAATACACAATAGAAAATAATAATTAATATGAAACAAATAATCGTTTAATTGAACCAACTGTAAAATTATAAAATTTATATATGCTATATAAGCTTGTATAAGAATATATAAGCTTGAGGGAATGTGCATTTTTTGAGAAGTAGTACATTAGCAACTTTTCATCGTAATTGTGTTGCGCCACTGTGTTTCCACTAACTTGCTAACAATACACGCAATTAGCTTGCAAGGGTTGTTCTAAAGCTGTTAGCAATATTTCTTTAATAGATTTATGAAAAATTTCTCATTTTGGAGCTTGTTAATGAAAGAAGTTTAAAATAATTTATCAAAAATTATAATTGTTCTGATAATCAGTTAAATGTTAGTAATGAGTTATTTTAATTTTAGTCAGATCTGTTACCAATGTGGAATATATGATTCCTTAATTAAGATTATTTTCACAGAAGTTTTTCAGTGAGAATTGTTTGTTACTCAATCATTCAACATTTTTGTGTTGAAGATAGAAAGGGTAGATGTATAGGCTAGGACAACACCAGTGTATTTCTAGTCGCTTTCAGTACGCTCTGTTTTGAAGATTGGATGAGCGCCAAGAATTTTATTCATCACAGACTTCTGTACCATCGAATACAAAAACAATACACCGATTAATAAGTATGTGTGTAATGGGACTCGAGCCCGTGAGTACTGCAACGGAAACCATCGACCTTGACTATTTAGCTACAAGCGTGGCTATATATATATTTTTAATATTTGGCATTACAGCTAATGCCCATCTAATGCCAATGTGCCAAATATTTTGAAGTTTGATAGATCATACGAGAAAGACCCGATGAAAATTTTTGTATTGCAAGTCACTCGAAGTAAATTGACATCACAAACACCCATGTCTTGAATTGAAAAAAATAAATTTGACAATGAACTTACCGGGAATCGAACCCAGACCCACCTGGTCGGTAGAGCAAGCTCTATCCATCTGGATCACAGTGGGTGACAAATTTAATAAATATACTACTGAGTTACTTGTATAGAATAATAAATTCAATTTGATCAGCAAAATTCCGGATTACGAAAGAAATTGGTCACAAACCCGTAGACTCCTACGTTACTTTTTACCCAAAACTTATTATATCTTACAGTAATTTTAACAATGGAGTTATATTATAGCATGAATAGAACCGTCCGTGCTTCTAAATAATGTAATTGTCTAAAAGATAATTGGTTACGATTGTATGAAATTTAATTGCAACTATTATTTTATTTTTCACCACCCCTTGCTTAGCACACTTAGCGCAGATTCGCTCCATTTGCGATCCCAAATGAATGCTGTACTTAGTAACACAAGTTTCCAAAGCTTTAATACAGTGATTTTCAAACAATGCGTTTTATTTATTAGCACGTTACAAAATATAGATTTGTTATGTTATTAGCTTTAAGGGTCTCCATTCATGATCATTCCGAAATTCAAAACTGTTGGGTAATAAACCGATTAAATGTGACGTTAATCGTTTGCGTAATGGTAGGATTTTTAAAGTTCATTGACGAGAGAAACCCATTATTCCAACGCGTAACCAAATAAAAACACTCTTAATAAGTAAACTGCCGTAGTCTGCATTTTGGCTAATTTTAGTTATGAATGAAGCTTAAACAATTTTATGTTTTCCATCGTCGGAGAAAACTGCGGTTTTATTTTAAATATATTTCACGAGACATCCAAAACTTCATTATAGTTTTAAATACAATGACTAGAAATTGCAAATATAGCACTCCAGTAACTACAATATCCGGAATAAGTACAAAAGTGTTCCATTGATTGTTTCAAAATGTCATGATTATTATTTCCAATTGCAAACAAACAGCAATGATGACCTCGGAAATACAAATTATATTAAATTCGCAGAAATCTTTGGAAAAATACATTCTTGTTACTAAATCGTCTTGAAATTCATACATTTGAGCTCCCGTTTCATTTGAAATCGATATTGATATACATAATTAAACATTATGTTACAGATTTCTGTTTTTATGATTTTATTTAAGTCAAATGTGAAACTACTCTGATCGATGAGGTATATAATTTTTTGTTCAATGAAAAATTAAGAAATATTACATACGGCAGTCGACCTAAATATTAGCGAAAATGCAGCAAGCATCTAATTATATGTCAAGGTCAACACACTTTGGTGACTTGATGAATAGCCTATTGTTTAGCGCCATCGATTTTACCTACAGGGTTGTACTTAAATAAAATTGGTTATATTAAATATTAAGAAATATATGTGTCGAGTCAAATTTGTTTTAATATTTTTTATAGACAAAAAATCTTTTTATTTTAAGACTATTTATCTAGCTTGTAGTGTAAATGCGCTGTATTTGTTTTTGCGAAGTAGCACATAAGACATTATTATAGGTTTATATTATGTATGAGTTTAATAAATACCCTAAAAAATGATGAATCTCTCTTTTGTTCTTATTCTACGCTTAATTTATCACAATCAGAACTGGTTTCAACATTTCACCACGAGCATTTTCAACTGAAAAAAATATATACCATATTCCTGGTCTTGATGACAATAAATTAATTGTATAAAAAAAATAATTGTTCTATTATTTTTCAATATAATTGAGACATTGAACACTTAAAAATTCATAATTACTCAGTGTATCGTTTTTTGAAATATGTATTTGTTTTTCAGTTTACATATAAATATGTAAGTACGAAATATAAAAATTTCACATTCCAAGAACTTCATCCGTCCCTGGATAATATTATTTTTTTGCAAACTCGTAAAAATACATTTTTATTATACTGACTAATTCACTTTGACTAATTTATTACCATAAGCTGTGAACAATGTCGAAGTACAAAACAAAAATAGGTAAGTATATTTTTAACCCTTTGAGGAGTATTGCCGCTTCGTACGGACAAATATTTTAGTGCTTAATGCTTATTGCTATTCTCTTGCTTTTAATTGAATTGTCATTATTTTTTCACATATTGGTAAAAAACATTTGTATCTGTGAATTTTGACGATCTCGTTATTTTTATTATTTGTTGCAAATGAACAAAACAAATTTGTAAAAAGGTCAATACATATTTGCACAAAATCGGTAGCCGTAAAAAGCAAAAAAAGATCTAGGCCCAAATTGGAAGTAATAGGTTCTTGAAAATTGTTGAAAAATAATAATATGTTTCTATACATTTACATTTTTAATTTTGCATTGTAAAATTATAAAAGAAATATTATTCCATATTCTTACCAGACTGATCAATGAACAATTTGTTTTATATATTTTTGTGTGTATCAATGGTAAATGAATCAAAAAATCTTAATTTAGTAAAAATAAACTTACTACCCAAAGGGTTAAAATCAAAAGGATAAAAAGATATCTGCCGATTCTGAAGCAATGTTAATAATTTCTTTATTTGATAGGTAATAATGAAAATGTTTTATATATTTATGGGGAATTTTTACATGCGGAATCTATGGATATAAAATTACATAGTTGATCAACTGATTAACAAAGTGTCGTAGAAAAAAATTGTTAAAATAAACTTCATTACGAGTCTACATAATCGTACAGAGATTTTGCTAAGACAGAACTACCGGTAAGCTAATCGCTCTCCTTGTACGTTGCTTTATAGATCGGATAGGGGGATGAAATTTTAGATATTGAAAAATATTTCTCTTATGTACTAATTTTACATTATTTGAATAACAATTGTGACCGGCTTCGTTTATCGCAGACGTTATAAACTGATGACAATATAAATCAATACTGTAACACAATATAATGTTCAGTATTATTTTAAGATTAACTAACTGTTGAACCTTCAAATGATTGAGAGATAGTATCTTTTTGCATAATATATACGTCCAATTCTAATGGAGTAGATTTACTAGAACTTGATTATAGAGTACTAGAATTGCATAATTAATATTGTTTTATAATGTACTTGCAATGCAAACTACTTATTATTGGATTTGAATTAAAAAATATATACATATACGGTATAAGTGATATACCTACATTTCCAGTTGAACTTCCAACCTATTGGATATCCTTTCGTTCCGCAAATGTTTGCAAAGATGTTATGTTTTGTTTTGAAATTTAAACATTTTTACTGTTGTTTATGGGTCATTAAGTTTTAATGTTGCAATTTAGTGCATTTATGTGACAGTTTGCCTGTTTGAATATCAGGTAATCACTCGGCAACGAACATAATTCACTCGATTTTGACTTTAATGGTCTTGATTTATAGCATGAGCTGAACTTTTAATGGGAAAATTTGATTTTTCGGGCTCGTCAGTGTCCAGGCTAAAAGCTTATTTTTTGTGTAACTTTACGAAGTCAGAAAAGACATGTCATTGATTATTGACTAACTCATAAATATTTCTTAATAAGAAACCTTACCAGAGATTAAATAATCTTTTGGTTATATTATATTTTGAACAAATAATATCTAGAGAAATAACCGTAGTTTGTATGGTTATAATCACCCGAAAACCGTTTTAAAATAATTACTGGTTTCATCTTTATAGGCCTGAATAATGGAATAACGAGATGGCATCGTCCAAAAACAATACTAAAACAGATAATAATCGAACCAATGAATATTTTGAACTGATATTTACTATTCAATGAATGCAAAAAAAAACAATATTAAGCTTTATTAAATCAAATCCTTCAATATCTAGTCGCTGTCTTATTTCCTAACGTTTAAATGTATTGAATCGCTAAATAAAATAATATTTGAACTATTGTTACATACATTTTTCAATATATGCCTATTATTAAGAGGTTTCGATGTACTTGAACTTGGAAAAGCTTATGTCGTAAGTAAATATTAAAATTTTAGATTATGAGTAAAAAAGCTTTTTATGTTATAATAATTTGTTACAATACGCATTTATTTTTATATTTTAATATACAATACAAACAGTAGTCTGAGCTTGACATTTAGTGTTTCGAATAAAAGCACTTGGTTGTAATAATCTTTGCAAAATAATGATTCTAGCTCATTTAATTATTGGTAATCACTGTCAGTTTAGTTATAATGTGCCTTTAAAGCGAGAATAGTGATGAATTGGACTTCGTGTGAGGGGGTTTTTGGGGAGGTGCGCAGGTTTATGTTCGCTGAGAAACCGTGAAGCGGTGAGAATATAAGTTAAAAACAGTAGCGTCTTCTGATTTTTGACGAAGGGTTGAGCTTTATTAAAAAGTCTTGAGCACTTGATATTTATAATATTTTATTCATGGATTGTTTTTTCAAACTGTATAATGTATCAATATTTAGATTTATGTGTCAAATATCTACCATATAAGATGACATATACGTTATTCTTATTTCGATTGTTATGTGGTGTGGTAACAAGCTTCTGATACTGTTACTTTTAACCCTTAAACGCATACTGTAATACGAAAATTACAAACTATTATTAATTTATTTATTTGCATAACTGATGTTGATTTTAACTTAGATTTTTATACATTATAGTAAAGTTGTTTCTAACTTTTATGGTACTTTGCGCCTCCCCATCCTTAATTTCATTTAGTGATAAAGACACGTTTTAAAGAGTGAATAAATATTTTGGACTGTTCGCGCCTCCCTTTGCAATAGCCCACGCCTCCCAGGTTGGAAATCACTGTTATAGTATATTACAAATCATTTTTCCAAACTTTTAAATATATGTTGTGGTAGCAAAAGGTTGTTGGTTCTAATTTTCAATCAAAAGAAATGAGCCGGAGTTTTCTGGACGTCTTGATTTTAGGCAATATTCATATTCACATTTAACTGTTAGAAAATTCACCGGGAAAAAATATTACTGCATTTATGCATGTTCACATTAATACATAACTGTCAAAATAATTTTTACTGAACGAAATGTTGAAATTGGTGTTGTAGTTTTGTAAAAACTGTACATTTTTTTAAATGTAGGAAATTATGCATTTAAGGGTGAATAATTGATTGACACATTATTGATTCCAACGATGCCAATAATTTCAAAATTATAACAGCTTTCATTATCTTCAATTTAACATTTTGTAACGTAAATAAATCAGACAGTTTTACACACAAATATTTAACACAACAATTTCTGGCGTCATTCGTAAAAACATATATGTACATATTGATAAAATACTTGTATTACATTTTTTGCAATGAATTCTTTGGATACTTTATGAAAATTAAAATGCAAGTTTAAGGAAAAACACCTATCACAATTGATAACGCAATATCGCTTGATCAGTACAATAACAAATAAAATCTTTGAAATAGGATCTTTTTTGACGGTGTCATTTTTACACAACGACAGAAGTAAACCGACACAATGTTAAGCTATACTATAACAAATCATCCCCATTTCAGCAGCGCCACTGCACCAAAACCTACAATCTCCACACGGCTGCCAGTTTAAGGGTAGTTGGCGTGTGTAATTAGGGGTGTATGTGTGACAACAATAGCGCCCAATCGGAAATAAATTAGCGGACGACACCCTTATGTTAGCGGCTGCGAGATGAGCTGGTGTTAGTATCTACCATCGTTAACCACTTCCAAATATATGTACACGTGAATCTCTTGCATTTATATGACGAAGGTATAAAGTGATATAATGGCGGAAAGTACATCGATAGATATATTATGAATTGACAGAGTTTTAGTTGTCTTTTTATTGATTACATCAAATTCAAATTTTACGAATATTAACAAAAAAATTGCTTGTTTCTTCAATGTGGGCGTTTGATTTGATTGTGGATTTTTCTTTAAATATTGAATTTTAATTAAACAATGGCATTTTCTGCGACATTCACTAAATTTTCAGAATATTAAAAATAGTTATAATAATTAAGTATATATTTATATATCGACTGCGGAAAGGAAAAAGGACGTAGCCCACAGTTTTTTCAAAACAGCTTTTTTTCGATAATCACAATGTATCGATCTTGATACACGTTCTATCAAAAGGATGTAAGCTGCAAATACCGAATTAGTATCTAAATTAAGCTTTCAATTTTGAATAAAGATGAGCTTGTGAAAATTGAAACCAAGAAAAAAGACTGAAAAAGAGGTTTTTCTTAAACAATTTCTATAATTAATATTAGATTATGGCAATTAAACAACAGTTTACAAGTCTCCATCTACTTCTAGGTTGTGTATATTTCATAATTTGCATATGGCCCAAAATCATCAAAATACGTTTCACGTCCACTCTGTAAAATTTATTATGGATGGGTTACGTCCTTTTTCCTTTCCACACTCAATATATATAAAAGAAAATGATAACGTTTAAAAGCTATTGTGCCTACAACTCTTTTTAATCCATGTCCGCTTCCGATGTGAAGCATATAGCTTCCTGGTATCTATATAAGTTTTTCTACGCAAAGTAGAGTTATTCAGTTGCTTAACCGTTTCAAAGAGGTATTTAAAATTTTATTCCGTTTCATTCAAGTTTTCTGAAAATAAAAATCAGCTACTAATTAGTAACTGTACGCGTTTACAACAGTCAATTAATTTGTATTAACGCTCATTGACGAATTAAATTTTTACCAAGCGTCAGCCGATTTTATCAATTAAAAACAATTAATAAAATAAAGCTGTCAAAATACCGCCGTAGGGAAATTGAAATTATTTAAATTACACAACTCTGACGTTTTTGAGTTTAATGAACGGAAAATTATGCCGTAATTAACATATAATAATGCCATATCAGTTTAATTAACTTGAGTCGGAAATAAGCACAAAATAACAACATCATTTAGTTTATTTTTGATTGAATGCTGTATTTGTCTTGTAACGTCATTTATTTTGTTTATTGAGTCATCACAATTTGAATTTACCAGCAAAAATGATTATTTGTTATCATTTTCTATATGAATGAATTTATAAACACATCTTATATTGTATTTTGTTATTAAAAATACATACGTACGTTTCTTTTTTAATATAAAATAATTATTTTGATTTTTTTATCATGACTTATATATCGACTGTGGAAAGGAAAAGGACGTACCCACACATATCAAATTTTACAGGAAGCTCAAAAAACGTGTTTTGGTGATTTTAGGCCATATGCAAATTATGAATTATACACAACCTTGAAGTGCACGGATACTTCTAAACTGGTGTTTAATTGACATAACCTAATATTAATTAAAGAAATTGTCCCGGGAACACCTTTATTTCAGTGTATTTTCTTGGTTTTAATTTTTTACAAGGTCATCTTTTTCAAACCTAACAGCTAAATTTAGATACTTATTCGGCATTTTCAGCTTCCATCCTTTCGATAGAGTGTGTGTCAAGCTGTATACATTGTGATTATCGAAAAAAAACTGTTTTGGAAAATTAAGGGTTACGTCCTTTTTCCTTTCCACAGTCGATATGTATGAATTTCATTTAAATAATACATGTTGCTGGTGAAAAGGATAAGCTCATGGGAATGCCCTCAATGACTTTAAACTCAATGATACATTTATTTCTTATATAAACACGAAACATTTATTTACTAAGCGTCAGTTAAAGTTCATCCGTGCACTTGAACGCCTGAAGATGCCAAAAGGCGAAACCCGGACCGTTAGTGATAAAATCTGAGAATGCACATAGTTTGAACAATTCAAATTTTATATTGAAATTTCACCAAGCACCTCCAGTCGAAATCTTAAATTACAGATATGTTAGTTTAAATTTTTTTTTGAAACAATTAATTTGGTGCCGGAGTCGTTCTTTTTTATCCGACTCCACAGCCCTGTTTTCAACTCATCTGTAGTATAATTATTAATACTAACTCACTTACTAGCCAGTGTTTTTTTAAATAAAGTATATGGCATTATTAACTAACTCTTTCAGCCGATAATTCACATTTTTCTCAACTATTTAGTGTGTTTAAGCTATTTCAGCTAATTTCGCAAATTAAGCATGTGAATAAATAGCAAGGAATTGTTAAGAACAATTAGTTTGTAGAAAGATTCGAACTAATTATCATTCATTCAACCAAATAATTTAGATGTTATTGTGAAGTACTAAGACGCGTTTACTCTACATTTAATAAATTATGAATCATATAAATTCTTTTGCCGGTTTTATAGGAATTTTAGATGTTACTCTTAATAATAAATATTTCGTGGAAGAGTACTCATGTTTTGCTTTGTGTTAAGTTAGTAACATATTTATTATTTACAATATGACAACCAATACTTCGAAACTTTCTAGAATCATTAAACAGAATTAACAACTCATAAAATCATATATGAACACCATCAAGCCAGACATTGTCGAGGATGTTAATAATTACTTTACTTAATTTTACCTTTGCCAAAATAAGGTTTTAATTCAGTTGGCTATTTCAATTTCTATTGGTATTCCCCATTTTAGAAATTGTTATAATGTGGTGACGTGACGAACAAAATTACAAGAATAACCGTTCTATAAAACTTAGAGATTCCTAACAGACATATTAGTTTGTAAATTATTGCTTTTAGTACATAATATAAATCTCAAAGTAACTCAGAATTTTCTATTCTTTGAATTAATTATAGTAAATGTTTTCTACTTAATTATATAGGCTGACAATTCTCAAAGGTGTAAGGTAATGGATACAACTAGTTAAATTATAAAATTTAAATACCTGAACTCTTGCTTCACTCAAATCAAGCCTCATCGCCAATTCTTCTCTTGTGAAAACATCAGGATACTGCGTCTTCTCAAACGCTCTTTCCAATTGGTGTAGTTGGTACGTCGTGAACGTTGTTCTCGACCTTCTGACCTTACGAGGCCTGTCATCACGATCTGCTGTCAGCTCTGCTAGCAGAGGGATCCCGCTTTCATCTCCAGCGTCTGTTTCTGGATCTGACGTTGCTCCTCCATCCATCTGTCCACCTCCAACTGAGTCAGATGGCGGATGTGAAGAGTGAAGTGATTCTGAGGACAATAAAAATATTTATTACGTTTTCTAACTCAACAACATAAGCAAACAACAATGTTTTGTTTAATTGCGTGATATATTTTGGCCAAATAAAATTCGGCATCTTCCTTGCTGTGTACAATGTTAATCAATCATGTTATAATATATAATTCATATACCATTCTCAATTTCGAACATGTTAATATGTAATGGAGCATCCATACATTTATCTAAATTGTCTAAACTTACGTATATTAACTAAACAACTAGAAAATCAGTCGTTCCTTTTTTGCCTTTCAATGATGTAAGAATATGATAAGTTAAAAGATAGTACCGGACTGGGCAAAGTACTTTGGCTGAAGAGCAACATGAGAGATCAAAAGTCAACGGTGGACATCAAGTGAAATACTATTTTCAGATATTCATTATCATGAAAAAGAAAGGACAATCAAGAAAATTACGTGGTTATCTAATTAATAACAATTTTATGACACAAATGGAAACATTTTACAACATCTTTTAGATTTCGCGTGATAGTTTTGCAATTGAATTAAACTAATTACTGCATGTAAATTTTAAACGCTGATGGTTGATCGTAGAATTTTTACTGAGATTCATGAATGAAAATTCACATATTATGTACATAGATTGATCTAAAAATAACCGACAATTTTGTTGCTTAGGGTCGAAAATGTTGTTTTTAAGTGATCGACACATTAACAATATTAAGAATTTTTTTGACGATATTTTTCCTCGGTATGTCCGAGAAGTAGCTCGTTATAAAAATGAATAAATGTATGGAGAAATCCATAAACATAGATCTCAACAAATGTTTCTTAATTACATCAGAGATCTCGCTATTTCCGTGATCGTATTAACCGATTTCGACTTTAGTTATTATTACACAACAATATTGACTATAATTGCAGTTTTTCAATTGCTTGGTGGTAATATGGGCCAGCTTAAAAACTATCATACACTTTAATGCTACCTAACTCATACATTGTAAGTGGAATACTAGCCAAAATAATGATATCCTGGGAACCGTTTCAACGACCCTCTTGATGCATGCAATGTTTACTGTACATTTAACAAATTATTTAAATCCGATTACCAAAGCGAATGAGGATTAAATAAACAGTTACGTGATCCCTCTTTCGTGTTATTGTGTTTTTATTTTATTCGTCTGCCAAATTGTGAATGCAACAAACAATGTAATACAAATTGAAATTATATGATATGCTTACGTGTACACGAGACATTTGAATAGGGGATGAAGAATCTACAGTTATACAGATATCAACGATATATGCTGCGGATCTGCATAAGAATGGTAAAACTTTTTTAAAAAGGAATTTATTTAGTTACACAAGAACAATTTGATAATATGGTAAATATCTTTTGGAGAATCAAGCTGTCGTCGCAACCAAGATTCAATGTTTTTTTTAGCAAATATGCGATAAAGATTATAAAAATATAAATAAAATTTAGTAGTATACATTAAGTCATGGCATATATAAATGAACTAGTCATAAATATACTTTAATTTTTAGCCATTTACAGTATACAAGAAAGAACAAATTAAAACTTTAACTAGGGGTGGGCTGAGAGGGGCTAGAAAGGGCTCGTGCGAGCCCCGTATTAAATTTTACTAAGGCCAGCTATAAATATAATTGCAATTTCTGACCTATATATTGTCTACGACAGCTTCAGTATATACAGAAGTATATTTGTATATATTTACATTGACAAGTTTATTGTTAACTGCATATTTTTACATGTCATAAGTGTATTAAGTTACAATTAATTGCTAAATTAAGTATTGCATAGGAGGGATAAAAAATTTAAAATTATGTGCGATTATATTTTTTTGTATGTAAGTTTATTGGGCGTATACTAAACGATATTTTTAAAATAGGTTTTAATTAGTTTTAAACAGGTTAAAAATAGTTACGGGCTACAAAAAGACAAATAGTATATTAGAAATGCCAGCAGAATATTTTAAGATTGCTAAAGAAAGGTATTCATTATCATGTAGTATTTATTATTAAAATCAATATGAATATTAATAAATTCTAAAAATCAATGATGCATCAACTGTTGCACAAAACTGCCAGCTCGAAAATACTAACACGGCTATCTCATCACTTCACTTTATAATACGAAGGGGCACTTAATCCTTTTCGCAAAAAAGACTTCACAAAAAGGGGGCTTAGTAGGATGGGGGGGACGTGGTGGTGCGCTATTTAATTCCACTTATACAAGAATGATTTCATTGTATGAGGATTTGCCGTTTGATAGACTTTTGTTTTTTTAGTATTATTATTTACTATATTTTTATATTGCCGGTCATGTTGAATCGGAAGGGGGTTTATTACGCATGTTTATTACGCGCGGCGGAATTAGTTTTTTTATTTATTCATAAGAATAAGTTGTTTTTAAGTTATATTTATTTGAACTATAACACCCACATGGGTATATTTTGTTTATGCGTATAAATGAGTACACAAATTAAATAAAACGAAATATATATCGCGTTTTTGCCAAGCGTTAAGATACGCGCTTAATAATATTCTTGATTGAAACATTTAATTTAAACCTCATATCATCACCGTTCTGGCAGAATTTAATAAGTTACATATCGATAGTTTTGAGTAACAACAAATGAAAGATTTCAGCTTCATGTTTTAAATCGTTATTTCATATTATAATAAAGATAAATATTTTCTATTTAAAAAAAATCGTTCAATATTTCTTACAAATCCTTTTTTAGCTTATTTAATTATACGTATTACATAAAGTGTTATGTTTTATTCAGCAAGAATAACTGTTATTTTCATTATTATCATTGTGTAATCATGTTTTAAATAATTGTAATACATAAAATGTGATATATATTTCTAAGCTTATTTCATTTAAATAGGGGAGATGAATTATACTCGGTAAAACATGCATGCCTTTTCATAATATTGCATCTAAATGACAACCTAATTCGGTCAAATAATGATCAACTATCTGAATTGAAATGTACAAAAGTCCCTTAGGGGAATTTTTCAAAGGGGTGAATAGATATTTTTACAAGCGATGTAAGATGAGTTTTACCAGTGTATTCGACAAGCATTGAATTCGTGCGCGAAACATAATAATATATACACACCGTTTCTTTAAAACCTTTAATATAAAATAAAAATGACATTACTACTAGCTTTACTTACTACTTGATTTTGACTGAAATTTAGATTTAATCTTAATATTCTTTGGACCACAGATTGGAATAGAAAGGATGTAGCAATCTGGACTTAGTTATATCCAATCGCAAATTTCATGGTGACATAGCACATTCCTTGATAATATTTAACTGATTAGCAATTAATGAGTGTATGCTCAATTTTATATTGAGCTTCACTAACATTTAGATCTTTTAAAAAAGCTCTGTTATAAAAAACAAAACTATTCAATTATTATTGATTATTATCTTGATGATCTAAAATCAGATATAATTTTTATAGTTGATAATTTATTGCAGCAAACTAAATATTCATTAATTTTATCATTTATTCAATAAACATGGATTTCTTTCTTGTAACAGTATACTATAATACTTAATTATTGTTTTATACAAATATTTTTAAAAAACCAGTCAAATTTATGTATTGATTTGTAAATTGTGTTATAATTATTGTATACTATTTTTAAAGACGGTTTTTTATTATATTATTTACAGCTAACTTATCAAAACTGCAATACATATATTTTTAATTCATGTTTCATCTTAGAGTGGAACATATATTTTTTTTTTGTTAAGACAGTGCTGGCGCTACTTACAAGTGGAGCATTTGACTGCCTGTAGTAGTAAATCTTAAGAGAAGGTCAAATGATAAAACGCGTAAGGAAATTTTATAAATATGCCTGAGGTAGCCAAATGTCTAGCGCCGGCTCTGTTGTTAAGTTAATATTTTGAGCTTCTTCTAAAATAAGAATAAACTTCAGTAAAATACAGCAAAACCGCTTAATAATGGGCTTAAATATTGTAGAAGATAGAGAATATAATACATCCGTTTAGATTAATTTATCTACACTATAATTTATTTTTCTCCTTCGTAATACTTCACCACATTTTAATTCTGCCATATGTTATCGTTTGATTTGCAATCAATCCTCGTTTAAAATTGAAAAATATTTATTTGTTGATGTAAGTTTTACTGGCGACGGGGAAAATTTTTTCATATTAGAATAGAACAAAGTTCACCAAAAAAACAGTTCTTTGATTTCTAACGAAATGAATAATTTTGATTCACGTTACCTAGCCCTTTTGTATACCACGTAACTTCATTTATCAACATGACTTAAAATGCATAAAATTGCTAAGGATTTATACAATATGCAAATTTATACAAACATGCTTTGTGCATGTTTAATGTTAGAGTTTAATTTTCCTAAATATGAACACTATAAAGAAATATAGTAAGTCCTTTGAAAATTTTCATGGAATCCAATTATTCTCGTGGCCATAGAAAACCGTTTTCCGTGTGCAGACTGCGTCGTTTATGTCAAACATATTTTGCTTTGATTTTACTAAACATCTCCATTTTGGCAATGTGTCATCCTTTGAGATTGTTAATTTATTCATGTCCATAGACAAATTTAATTCTCTGTGACCGTGGAAATGAGAGTATTTTAAAAACGCGCCGAACTCATCGTTTATTTCAAATAATTTAGGGGGTTATTAACATGCATACAATTTAGGAGATTTAAATATTTTATCTAATTATTTTATTTTTTTACGTTAACGTCAAAGCAAAATAATGCGACATTTTAGAAAACAACTTATAATCTCTTTTAGTGTTTACTTTACCATTTCTACTCCTAATTTAGAGCGTTATATGGACTATTAATTGAGTTTAAATTAATATTTGTTTTACAAAAACTTCTTGTTACTAAGTCATCTCAATCAGTGGTGTAGTGGGGCGTGGGCATGTGGGGTCGGCGCACCTGCACATTTACTAGGTGATTTGAAAAATATGCGATAAATGTATATTTCTACGTAAATATAATTAAATTATTTTTGTTATAATTTATTAAAAGAATGTTTTGATGGAAAATTGTTAGTGCGAGAATTGGATCATTCCACTAAGAGAGAATTAAAATATTATAAGACATTAATCATCGCTCCTTGACTTTTTTAGACACCACTGATATCAATCAAGATTCATTCGTATGGGTGGTAAGAAGTTTTTGAATTTGTATGCCACCAAACAGAAAATTTAAAAAACAATTAACAAAGTTTCTGTACTGAAACTCAAACCCGTTAATACCGCTACTGGAGTCGATGACACTTGACTGTTGGATTGCATTGTGCAATAAGTCTAAATTACTTTAAATAATTTCAATGTATGCTTTTGAAGGACACCGCCGAGGAATATAAATATGATATAATATTTTCTGTATAGCCTCAAAACTTCGACGCCAGATGTCAGCACAATACAAGCAACTGTTATGTTTTGGCCAGTTCATTGTTTTCCCACAAAGGCGCCGCGGGTGTCTCGCCAAAATCTTTCGTATCTCCGCTCTTTCATTCGCGGTTTATTTAAACAAATATAAATATTCCATTGTGCCAGTTAGCCGAGGCGCGAACCGAGTTAGGGTAAGTCCCGCAACGAAAGCTAATAACGTCTGAAGCGTATTTTTTTAATACCAATTTCCACCGCTACGATGATAATTGGAGAGGTGAAACATCATAATGGATGTTTTAGTACATTATATTATGTTGCTACAATACAATATTGTGTAACGTGTGTATTAAAGGTGTCCACTTAGAATACAAAAGAATAAAAATCGGCGCATTTATTTCAACTCTTTCAGAGCGACAATTGTGTTTAAAATTTAAAAAAAATAATGTAAAAACACTCTCTTATACTAATTCTTCGTTATTATTTTTTTTATTTTGCCGATGTCAGCAAAAAAAATATTAAGCGCAGTGATGGGCTGCTACTACGTTAACAAGAGGTTTGTTAAATTTCAAAGCTATTCACGGTGCCCCGGGAAGAATTGGTTTTTTATATATCTGTTATGCATAATAATAATGAAATTTTACTGAACATACTTATAATATGTAGCAACGCCCAATTCACCGTAAAATAATGAATATTCATAATTGAAAAATCTACTTACCTACCTCCAGTGGTGGGCTGTCTATACATTAACAAGGTACCGATTTTTCTTAGTTTAATAAGAGGCTCGCCGATCGAAGTTAAATTTAACAATGTGCAAATTTGAATTGTTTGAATTTTGTACTTTTCCATGAGTTTTGTCGCTAACGACCCGGGTTTCGCCTTTCTGCATCTTCAGGCATTCCAAGTGCACGGATGTACTTGAACTGACGCGTAGTAAACAGTTTGTATCGTTTATAAACAAAAATATAAGTAGATCACTAAGTTAAAAGCCTATTAACACTATTAATCACTAAGTTAAAAGCCTCTATATTACAAACTGTTTACTACGCGTCAGTTCAAGTACATCCGTGCACTTGGAATGCCTGAAGATGCCGAAAGGCGAAACCCGGGTCGTTAGCGACAAAACTCATGGAAAAGTACAAAATTCAAACAATTCAAATTTGATATTGAAATTCCATCAAGCACCCTCAGTCGAAATACTTAATTTAACAATGTGCTTTCGGAAAAACCTCCGAGGTCCATCCAGCCCACCCCTGATTGAACGATAATTAGCACTCCGCGCTTTTCGTCGGATACAGAAATGCATGATATTACAGATGTTAATGAATCATTCAAGTTTTGTGAGCTATACAAGTTTAATACTATAGTTAGGATCATATTGATACTTGATTTATTTGAGAATGTGTTTTTATTGTTATTATTTGTTTCAGTATTCATATTTCGACATTGGTGATAAGATTCAAATTATATACATGTTATATGTTTTAGTATCAGTTGGTTCGGTTGAAAATATACGTAATCCAACTCACCCCTTAAAGTGTTAAGACTTACCGGGTAACCCTTTAGGTCTAAATCATAAGCCATTAAACACTCGAGACGTTCAATAGAATCGAAAAAGAATGAAATGGTTACGAGGATAAATGCAATGCACTTTAATAGCAGTCGTACCCAATATATGAGCATTAAACAGACCGATAATCTGCGATCGAGCATAAAATATAGTACGCTCAATGATAGTAGAGCTATAAACAAATATTATTCCTAAGCAAAATTCCTAAGCAGTCGATTTATAAAAATGATCAATTTATATCCATAAAGGTCGTTTAGTGGTTTTAAATAGCTAGTAAATAAATCAAAAACTAAAATTTATTCAAAATTTAATATATATTTAATATATAATTATTTGGTGTGACTAAATACGTAAGCTTAACCTGTTGAGTGCCGAATCGAAGATTATAATAATTCTTTACCATATCAAAAGTTAAAGTAAACAAATGGAAAAAATAGATAAGTATGAGGTTCAGATCTGTCATTTTTTCGTCAGACATAACTAGAGCTCGTGAATTTTTTTTACCTTTTTAGCAAAAACAACATTTTTTTAAAATCTCACTATTATTAATGCAGATTTAATTTCTGGCCGTTATTCCTGTTTTTAATTCCTATTTTTATTTGTTTTAAGTCGGCATAAATACATCTATATTTTATATAATTACCATGTATGTAAGTATTGATGCTTTACCAAAAACGCTAAAAAAATCATTAACTTCTTACTAAGATCTGTTTATTTATTACTTACCAACTTTTGCAAGTACGGTAGATGTATTATATATAATAAAATCAAATTATATATTATCAAATATAATAAAATATTAAAAAATGCTTGTAAGGTATAAAATTACGTCATTGATTTTTATGTATGATTCACAAAAGCTTGTGCATATAAACAAGTAATAATTGATAGAAAATGTATACAATATTTATGGAAAATGTGCTAGAATTTCAGTTGATTACATAAAACCTTTTATCTCAGCGTCGTCTTCCATCCACGCCATTCTTATGAAATCACCCATGCATGTGATATTAAACGACTTGTGTACAAAAGTGAATTGGCCCAGTTACAATGTGACTGCTTTTACGTTTGTTATAGCGCACAATATAAAGGGGCTATATTTTAAATTTTATTTAATTACATTAATAATGTTCAACCAGTGAATAACTTCTGAAAACAATCAGTAGCGCTTTGATTTTTTTTTTAATATCATTAACCGCTCATCCACCTTTATTCCACCTATAACGCAAGAACAAAACTTTCAAGTAAGGCTTTGTCGTGAAATAGAATCAAGCTTTTAGGGTTTAACATCTTGAATTGCTGCAAGCATTTTATATTCCTATTATTTCATATTTCTTTATATCCACGATGTATGATATAAAAACCATTTCTGGTACAATAATCTTAATAACGAGTAAACTTTACATTAAAAATAATAGAATATAAAAAAACAATCTTAGAATGCATGTTTTTTATTTTAAAAAATATCAAGTGCAAAGCAAGTGTCTTCTTTTATAAACATTGCTATCTTTTGTAAAATACGACATGTAGTAATTATTTATATTTTATTTTTTATACACGACATGGTTGATATTTTATTATGGAATGAGGAAATGATTTATGTACATATATAATGTTTTTTTACTGAAAACAACCGTGTGACTAGTTAAATTTTGTCATTTCTCGGAATGGTGATCATTTATAATTAATTCAATAATTTAGTTTTTTTCAACTAAAACGCCATTTAAAAATTGAAAACTATACCAAATATTGATGAATAGCAAGAGTTTGTCAGCATCATTACTTGCTTATTATTGTAAACATTTCTTTTATTTTAACGTTTTTAAACAGTAATTTCTGTAAGTTTTTTCAAATTTTTAACGACTTGAAATAAACGAATTCAATATTTTTTTAGAGATTAAAGACTTTATTAAGACGTTGATTATTTTATAAGATTCCATCTTTAAATAAAAACTTTTAATGTATTTCGATTGTGGGTATAGTTTTTTCGCTGCCCTTCTTTTATTCTCAGCTTTAGGTGTGACAAGAAAATGAAAAACTTTTCACGGACACCATAGAAAAATACAGTTATGTCATTTTCAAATCGGACATACAATAATTGTTATGTAATGATGTACTTTTTATTGGTATATAAAGCATGATTGATAAATAGTGAAGGATGTTTTTGAATTAATTTATATGATGAAAAACCATGATGGAAATGAAAGGAGATTGTCTTTAACAACAAGGAATAAAACATTTCCAAAAACCACTTTTCTGTGACAATATTATCGTTTTACTTTTAAATATACATAATTTTAAAAAAGCTATTCAGATAAATTGTTTTCCGCTTAATCGTTTCTTACCGTAACTATACAATTGTGTAATATTTTGTCGCTGACACTCTTTCTTAAAGTTCAGCATATGGTGTGTTAAAAATAGTTAATTAGAACACGATAAAACTAAATAAACTAGAAAAGACAGATAAAATAATATCATCCTTCTTATGCGTAAAAATCCTATGGGAAAAAATATTTATCTCGCCTGGAAGCCTGCAGAATTTTGAAGCCCTATCCTTCAGTTCTTTGCTAGTGATGATTGATAGTGTGCTACAGCTTTCATGGTGTCTTATTATAGTTTCATAATTACTGTTTAATTATTTATTTTGTTAATATGTATGAATTTTAATGTTTTTTTACATACACACATCCATATGCCGTGAAACATTATAATCGGAAAATATTTAAAAGAATCGTACATATTTTGGTATTCGAGAAAATATATTTTTTACATATTAGCTAAGTTTATTTTTTCGTGAAAAAAGAGGATACAGAAAAACAGATTTCTACCAAATATATCTCGAAAGCCTCGTTTTGAAGTATTTAGAATTTCAATATTTTTATTCATACAGATTTTTTTGGTTAAAATATTTAAATCGATGTCCATAAATACCTAGTATAACAAAATATCTAAACAAAGTTTTCAATTACGTAAATCATATAAAAACTATTCATGAATGATATTTTAAAATAACTTCTTATTAATCTTGCATTAATAATATGATAAAAAATATTATAAAACTGGTACTTGTGAATATATTCGAATACTTTCAATAGTGTATACTTTCAAGTACCTATACTTCCTGCGTTTTATTATTTTAATAAAAGTATAGACACCTAACATAATTAATCTTCTTTGTTATTAATCAAACATTGACAGCAGCTCTGTCAACATTATAACTGTCAGTTAAAATTTAACAACAATAATGTGATTCAATTTATAATTTACAGGATATATAATCAAAAATAATAATAAAATAAAGACAGACATATATATTTTTACCTTCGTGTTTTCTATAAAGGTCGTCTGAAGGCTGCTGTATATTGTTTCCCAGAATCTGGTCAATACTGTAGAGTGCTCTTGGCCTCATTGCTGGAGTACCGGACGCTCTTCCGACGCCTTGTCTTGAAATCATGACGATGGCACCAATATCTCCAGCACACACAATGACAGCTTATTTTTAAACTGATTACAAGTCTATGCAATGATTATATAACATTTGAAAACGTCAAAGTATTTGATTGAAATAAATTGAATAGTTATTGTCGTTTGAAAATATTAAATATCACAGTAATAGTTTGAGTAGGTTTATTTCACTTTTGCAGGTGAAAAATTTATATGTGACACATGTTTTCATTTGTATATATATATCACTTATTAATTCTCTAATATTAAGAATGTTATAGCTTTATTGTTGATCGATCCACTACACAACACTGACTGATGACTGTTGTAGATTTACCAATATGTCAAACAAATTAATGTCAAATTTCAAAATGCCAAAACCCATTAAGGCAACTGATTTGTATTACATTAAAGAACAATTATATAAAACTCGTTTAATTTCTATCATTGACAATATCAAAATTAGAAACTTATTATCAGTACAATATAAACTGTCAACTGATAAAGTCACAAAAATATCAGTCTCACGAGCATCTCTGACAATTAATTACAGTTTTTAAAAACATTAAGGGTTCAAGATATTTTCTTTATCACTTAAAACTTAATCAATAATCGATTAACACCATCAAAATATCACCTAACACTTTTATTTTCAGATAATTTTTAACTGATTGTTTAAATATTAATAATTGTCTGTTTTCGGTTTTATCACTGTTAATTTTTAAGAACAGGAAATTATTCTTCACTTAAAAAATACTTAATAACTAATATATTATTGAATCTGACATTTAGTATTTTATGCTACTTTTAATGAATCACTTAAATTTTAAACACTGTACTTTGATTGTCAAATAAAGTCTTAAATGTATATCATTATTTTATTACAAAGAAAAGTTTTGATTATATCGTTGATCTTAAATTTTGTCTGGTTTAAAACACTCTGTTATTTCGTAGCACATCCGGCTTAAAGCTTTGCGTTGAGTGACGTATCTACGGGAGCTTGGCTACGATCGTAGAGGTTAGTGGTTCATGTCGCTATGCACTCTGCACAAGCGCCAAGCTATGACTGAGCCTCCGCAGGCTTGCCGAAGGATAAATCTCGCCCCTTGCGATTTGTTACCGCCCCTACCAGTAGTGTATGGTCCTACTATCGACGACAGATTAAAATACTCACCTATTGTATACATACACAATGACGTTTTGTATATCTGATGCAATTATAATGAGTACAGATATTAAATCTTCTAGTACAATGTTACATTAGGGTTTTCGGATTAAACAAGCAACGGGAAATAATAAAATTTACTGTGCCGTACAAAATTGATCAAACTATATTATTAGTTTTTTTTAATGCTAGTAAATTACGCCGTATTTATAAAACTTAAAATTAATAGTATCTTTTATTCGTTGTGGAATCCCAATATTGGCTTAAAAATAGATGAAAAAAATAATAAACATCAACTTGTGCAAAAAATCTTGACCTAGTTATTCATTGTAAATTTACAGCCTTCCTTTTAAATCACACTTGATAATCATACATTCAAACTTTAATTCGAAACTTTAGTTTTTTATTTAATTTAATATTACTTTATTATGTTTAATAATTTGGTCCGGCCCTTGACTCGAAGACATAATGATAATTCGGCTCCAGACCTAGGAAAGATTGCCCATGCCTGATCTAAAGTATCATCAAAGTAAAGTGATCTTAGTCAGTGGTGGATTAAGCACTTTAGAGGCTCTCTGTTTTGAATAACATAAAAGTGTTGCAAAACTCTTCGTAGAATAATAATGAATATTGAAAACTGAAATTAAAATTTAAGGATTTATATAATTTATACTATTTTTGAGGCCCCTAAAATTTGAAGGCCCCAAGCGCGCGCCTCTTGCGCTAATGGGATAATACGCCACTGAATTCTTAGTAAATACATATTGCAATAGTGTTGTCTTCCTAAAATAAAAATTTGCAATACACAAAAACCTTGGCTTTAGCTCACTCAAATTCTATGGGCTCATATAAAAAAGAAGTTACAATGTGATTATGAAATAAGAAAAAGGTTTTGCTGAGCTGGAAATCAAAGTTTCGTTTGAATTATTATTAACTAGCTGTAAGCCCGTTGCCCAGCAACGTGAGATTTTTGTTGCATAGTATTTAATTTAATTTAATTTTATGTTATTTTATTTTATGGTATTTAATTTAATTTAATTTTATTTTATTTTATGTTATTTTATTTTATTTTATTTTATTTTATTTTATTTTGTTTTATTTTATTTTATTTTATTTTATTTTATTTTATGTTATTTTATTTTATTTTATTTTATTTTATTTTATTTTATTTTATTTTATTTTATTTTATTTTATTTTATTTTAATTTATTTTATTTTTATAGTTAGCAGAAATTTCGTAAATTATTGATTTTTTGGAATAAAGTTTAAGTTTGCTAACAACCATTTTTCGTAGTAGCAGAAATTTCGTAAATTATTGAATTTTTGGAATAATGTTCAAGTTTGCTGACAACCATTTTTCGTAGGAGCAGAAATTTCGTAAATTATGTAATATTTGGAATAATGTTCAAGTTTGCTAACAACCATTTTTCGTAGTAGCATAAATTTCGTAAAATATTTAATTTTTGGAATAATTTTCAAGTTTGCTAACAACCATTTTTCGTAGGAGCAGAAATTTCGTAAATTATTGAATTTTTGGAATAAAAAAAAGTTTGCTAACAACCATTTTTCGTAGTAGCATAAATTTCGTAAAATATTTAATTTTTGGAATAATTTTTAAGTTTGCTAACAACCATTTTTCGTAGTAGCATAAATTTCGTAAAATATTCAATTTTTGGAATAAAGTTTTAGTTTGCTAACAACCATTTTTCGTAGTAGCCGAAATTTCGTAAATTATTGAATTTTTGGAATAAAGTTTAAGTTTGCTAACAACCATTTTTCGTAGTAGCAGAAATTTCGTAAATTATTGAATTTTTGGAATAATGTTCAAGTTTGCTAACAACCATTTTTCGTAGGAGCAGAAATTTCGTAAATTATTTAATATTTGGAATAATGTTCAAGTTTGCTAACAACCATTTTTCGTAGTAGAATAAATTTCGTAAAATATTCAATTTTTGGAATAAAGTTTAAGTTTGCTAACAACCATTTTTCGTAGTAGCCGAAATTTCGTAAATTATTGAATTTTTGGAATAAAGTTTAAGTTTGCTAACAACCATTTTTCGTAGTAGCAGAAATTTCGTAAATTATTGAATTTTTGGAATAATGTTCAAGTTTGCTAACAACCATTTTTCGTAGTAGCAGGAATTTCGTAAATTATTGAATTTTTGGAATAATGTTCAAGTTCAATAATGTTCAAGCTAACAACCATTTTTCGTAGGAGCAGAAATTTCGTAAAATATTTAATTTTTGGAATAATTTTTAAGTTTGCTAACAACCATTTTTCGTAGTAGCATAAATTTCGTAAAATATTCAATTTTTGGTATAAAGTTTAAGTTTGCTAACAACCATTTTTCGTAGTAGCCGAAATTTCGTAAATTATTGAATTTTTGGAATAATGTTCAAGTTTGCTAACAACCATTTTTCGTTGGAGCAGAAATTTCGTAAATTATTTAATATTTGGAATAATGTCCAAGTTTGCTAACAACCATTTTTCGTAGGAGCAGAAATTTCGTAAATTATTTAATTTTGCGCATATATCGACAGCCCTGCAGTTTTTTAATTGTAAATTATTTAATATTTGGAATAATGTTCAAGTTTGCTAACAACCATTTTTCGTAGTAGCAGAAATTTCGTAAATTATTTAATTTTTGGAATAATGTTCAAGTTTGCTAACAACCATTTTTCGTTGGAGCAGAAATTTCGTAAATTATTTAATATTTGGAATAATGTCCAAGTTTGCTAACAACCATTTTTCGTAGGAGCAGAAATTTCGTAAATTATTTAATTTTGCGCATATATCGACAGCCCTGCAGTTTTTTAATTGTAAATTATTTAATATTTGGAATAATGTTCAAGTTTGCTAACAACCATTTTTCGTAGTAGCAGAAATTTCGTAAATTATTTAATTTTTGGAATAATGTTGAAGTTTGCTAACAACCATTTTTCGTAGGAGCAGAAATTTCGTAAATTATTAAATCTTTGGAATAATGTTCAAGTTTGCTAACAACCATTTTTCGTAGGAGCAGAAATTTCGTAAATTATTTAATATTTGGAATAATGTTCAAGTTTGCTAACAACCATTTTTCGTAGTAGCAGAAATTTCGTAAATTATTGAATTTTTGGAATAATGTTGAAGTTTGCTAACAACCATTTTTCGTTGTAGCAGAAATTTCGTAAATTATTGAATTTTTGGAATAATGTTCAAGTTTGCTAACAACCATTTTTCGTTGGAGCAGAAATTTCGTAAATTATTTAATATTTGGAATAATGTCCAAGTTTGCTAACAACCATTTTTCGTAGGAGCAGAAATTTCGTAAATTATTTAATTTTGCGCATATATCGACAGCCCTGCAGTTTTTTAATTGTAAATTATTTAATATTTGGAATAATGTTCAAGTTTGCTAACAACCATTTTTCGTAGTAGCAGAAATTTCGTAAATTATTTAATTTTTGGAATAATGTTGAAGTTTGCTAACAACCATTTTTCGTAGTAGCAGAAATTTCGTAAATTATTAAATCTTTGGAATAATGTTCAAGTTTGCTAACAATCATTTTTCATAGTACCATAAATCGACCTCGGCGCATATATCGACAGCCCTGCAGTTTTTAAATTGCAAATTATTGAATTTTTGGAATAATGTTCACGTTTGCTAACAATCATTTTTCGTAGTATATATATTTTATTCAAATAATTTTCAAATACGCTAACAAATAAATTTCGTAAAAGAAGAAAAAGACCCGATGACATCAGTACGCACACATTTGTGAAAAGTGAAAAGTGATTATTATAGATTTTATTTTATTTAAAAAAGTGGAGACTGGTAGGTCGAGGACGTCCTTACACTCAGACGGACATTATCGGCTATTAATATATAGACTAGCTGTAAGCCCGTTGCCCAGCAACGTGAGATTTTTGTTGCATTGTGTTTTGTTGCATTGTATTTTATTTTATTTTACTTTATTTTATTTTATTTTATTTTATTTTATGTTATGTTATGTTATGTTGTGTTATTTTATTTTATTTTATTTTATTTTATTTTATTTTATTTTATTTTATTTTATTTTATTTTATTTTATTTTATTTTATTTTATTTTATTTTATTTTATTTTATTTAATTTTATTTTATTTTATTCTATTTTATTTTATTTTATGTTATTTTATTTTATTTTATTTTATTTTATTTTATTTTATATTATTTTATTTTATGTTATTTTATTTTATTTTATGTTATTTTATTTTATTTTAATTTATTTTATTTTTATAGTAAGCAGAAATTTCGTAAATTATTTAATATTTGGAATAAAGTTTAAGTTTGCTAACAACCATTTTTCGTAGTAGCATAAATTTCGTAAAATAATTAATTTTTGGGATAATTTTTAAGTTTGCTAACAACCATTTTTCGTAGTAGCATAAATTTCGTAAAATATTCAATTTTTGGAATAAAGTTTAAGTTTGCTAACAACCATATTTCGTAGTAGCCGAAATTTCGTAAATTATTGACTTTTTGGAATAAAGTTTAAGTTTGCTAACAACCATTTTTCGTAGTAGCATAAATTTCATAAATTATTTAATATTTGGAATAATGTTTAAGTTTGCTTACAACCATTTTTCGTAGTAGCATAAATTTCGTAAAAAATTCAACTTTTGGAATAAAGTTTAAGTTTGCTAACAACCATTTTTCGTAGTAGCAGAAATTTCGTAAATTATTGAATTTTTGGAATAATATTCAAGTTTGCTAACAACCATTTTTCGTAGGAGCAGAAATTTCGTAAATTATTTAATATTTTGAATAATGTTCAAGTTTGCTAACAACCATTTTTCGTAGTAGCAGAAATTTCGTAAATTATTGAATTTTTGGAATAATGTTCAAGTTTGCTTACAACCATTTTTCGTAGGAGCAGAAATTTCGTAAATTATTTAATATTTGGAATAATGTTCAAGTTTGCTAACAACCATTTTTCGTAGTAGCATAAATTTCGTAAAATATTCAATTTTTGGAATAAAGTTTAAGTTTGCTAACAACCATTTTTCGTAGTAGCATAAATTTCGTAAATTATTTAATATTTGGAATAATGTTTAAGTTTGCTAACAACCATTTTTCGTAGTAGCATAAATTTCGTAAAAAATTCAACTTTTGGAATAAAGTTTAAGTTTGCTAACAACCATTTTTCGTAGTAGCAGAAATTTTGTAAATTATTGAATTTTTGGAATAATGTTCAAGTTTGCTTACAACCATTTTTCGTAGGAGCAGAAATTTCGTAAATTATTTAATATTTGGAATAATGTTCAAGTTTGCTAACAACCATTTTTCGTAGTAGCATAAATTTCGTAAAATATTCAATTTTTGGAATAAAGTTTAAGTTTGCTAACAACCATTCTTCGTAGTAGCATAAATTTCGTAACATATTCAATTTTTGGAATAAAGTTTGAGTTTGCTAACAACCATTTTTCGTAGTAGAATAAATTTCGTAAATTATTTAATATTTGGAATAATGTTTAAGTTTGCTAACAACCATTTTTCGTAGTAGCATAAATTTCGTAAATTATTGAACTTTTGGAATAAAGTTTAAGTTTGCTAACAACCATTTTTCGTAGTAGCATAAATTTCGTAAAATATTCAATTTTTGGAATAAAGTTCAAGTTTGCTAACAACCATTTTTCGTAGTAGCATAAATTTCGTAAAATATTCAATTTTTGGAATAATGTTTAAGTTTGCTAACAACCATTTTTCGTAGTAGCATAAATTTCGTAAAATATTCAATTTTTGGAATAAAGTTTAAGTTTGCTAACAACCATTTTTCGTAGTAGCAGAAATTTCGTAAATTATTGAATTTTTGGAATAATGTTCAAGTTTGCTTACAACCATTTTTCGTAGTAGCATAAATTTCGTAAATTATTTAATATTTGGAATAATGTTTAAGTTTGCTAACAACCATTTTTCGTAGTAGCATAAATTTCGTAAATTATTGAACTTTTGGAATAAAGTTTAAGTTTGCTAACAACCATTTTTCGTAGTAGCAGAAATTTCGTAAATTATTTAATATTTGGAATAATGTTTAAGTTTGCTAACAACCATTTTTCGTAGTAGCATAAATTTCGTAAAAAATTCAACTTTTGGAATAAAGTTTAAGTTTGCTTACAACCATTTTTCGTAGTAGCATAAATTTCGTAACATATTCAATTTTTGGAATAAAGTTTGAGTTTGCTAACAACCATTTTTCGTAGTAGAATAAATTTCGTAAATTATTTAATATTTGGAATAATGTTTAAGTTTGCTAACAACCATTTTTCGTAGTAGCATAAATTTCGTAAATTATTGAACTTTTGGAATAAAGTTTAAGTTTGCTAACAACCATTTTTCGTAGTAGCATAAATTTCGTAAATTATTGAACTTTTGGAATAAAGTTTAAGTTTGCTAACAACCATTTTTCGTAGTAGCATAAATTTCGTAAATTATTGAACTTTTGGAATAGTGTTTAAGTTTGCTAACAACCATTTTTCGTAGTAGCATAAATTTCGTAAATTATTGAACTTTTGGAATAAAGTTTAAGTTTGCTAACAACCATTTTTCGTAGTAGCATAAATTTCGTAAAATATTCAATTTTTGGAATAAAGTTTAAGTTTGCTAACAACCATTTTTCGTAGTAGCATAAATTTCGTAAATTATTTAATATTTGGAATAGTGTTTAAGTTTGCTAACAACCATTTTTCGTAGTAGCATAAATTTCGTAAAATATTCAATTTTTGGAATAAAGTTTAAGTTTGCTAACAACCATTTTTCGTAGAAGCAGAAATTTCGTAAATTATTGAATTTTTGGAATAATGTTTAAGTTTACTAACACCAATTTTTCGTAGTAGCATAAATTTCGTAAATTATTTAATATTTGGAATAATGTTTAAGTTTGCTAACAACCATTTTTCGTAGTAGCATAAATTTCGTAAATTATTGAACTTTTGGAATAAAGTTTAAGTTTGCTAACAACCATTTTTCGTAGTAGCAGAAATTTCGTAAAATATTTAATTTTTGGAATAATGTTTAAGTTTGCTAACAACCATTTTTCGTAGTAGCATAAATTTCGTAAATTATTTAATATTTGGAATAATGTTTAAGTTTGCTAACAACCATTTTTCGTAGTAGCATAAATTTCGTAAAATATTCAATTTTTGGAATAATGTTCAAGTTTGCTAACAACCATTTTTCGTAGAAGCAGAAATTTTGTAAATTATTGAATTTTTGGAATAATGTTTAAGTTTACTAACAACCATTTTTCGTAGTAGCATAAATTTCGTAAATTATTTAATATTTGGAATAATGTTTAAGTTTGCTAACAACCATTTTTCGTAGTAGCATAAATTTCGTAAAATATTCAATTTTTGGAATAAAGTTTAAGTTTGCTAACAACCATTTTTCGTAGAAGCAGAAATTTCGTAAATTATTGAATTTTTGGAATAATGTTTAAGTTTACTAACAACCATTTTTCGTAGTAGCATAAATTTCGTAAATTATTTAATATTTGGAATAATGTTTAAGTTTGCTAACAACCATTTTTCGTAGTAGCATAAATTTCGTAAAATATTCAATTTTTGGAATAAAGTTTAAGTTTGCTAACAACCATTTTTCGTAGAAGCAGAAATTTCGTAAATTATTGAATTTTTGGAATAATGTTCAAGTTTGCTAACAACCATTTTTCGTAGTAGCCGAAATTGCGTAAATTATTTAATATTTAGAATAATGTTCAAGTTTGCTAACAACCATTTTTCGTAGGAGCAGAAATTTCGTAAATTATTTAATATTTAGAATAATGTTCAAGTTTGCTAACAATCATTTTTCATAGTACCATAAATCGACCACGGCGCATATATCGACAGCCCTGCAGTTTTTAAATTGCAAATTATTGAATTATATTTTATTTCATTTCATTATCTATTAATTTGAAAATGTACGCAAACAAAATACATTTCGTAGAAGAAGAAGATGTCTCGAGGACATCATCAGTACGCACACATTTGTGAAAAGTGAAAAGCGAGTGATTATTTTATCGACTTTTAATATATAAATTTAGTATGAATAAAAAAGTGGAGAAATGGAAGGTGTGAAATGGACGTCCAAACATACCTTATCGGCTATTAATATATAGATTTACTATATTATGGCAAAGCTACCTGTGTCCCATTCATAAATTATTTTTACACTGGCAACAGGTAGATGGATTACAAAAACCAAAACTAATTACTTCACCTCGAGTCATCTTCAAGTAAAGAGTAAACAAAAGAAAATATTTTGACCCATTATCGAAATGCTTTCACCTTTCTTTGTGTTTGACATTTCTGTTGGTTAAACGTCCATACATCGTCAGTGAAGTAAACGTAATAATTATTGTTATCTAGCTACTAGATAGAAGATCTTTATCATACAGAAATATCCTTTGTGTTAAGTATAACCCACAGTTTTTTCAAACCAGCTTTTTTTTAATAATCACAATGTATACAATTTGATACACGCAGTACCGGCACGAGATTATTTGGCGCCCTAGGCAATGGTTATTGGCGCGCCCTGTTTTTAACAAATCGTCCTATTTTTTCTAAATAATGAAAAAAAAACAATTCGCGATCATTTGGATTTTTTTAAATATATCTATGTCCGTTCTCAATGCGGAGCATATGGCCTCCTAATAGATGTATCTCAACAGAAGTTTTTCTACGTGAACTGTTCGTTACTCAGTCGCTCAACCTCTCTTTTTCGAATCATATAGAAAACGATACATAATTACAACGAGCAAACATGAAAATAAAATAAAATATTCTTTTAATACTCCATATATGCGCCCCCTAATTTTTTGCGCCCTAGGCGGTTCCCTAATTTGCCTGAATGTTGGCGTCGGCCCTGGATACACGTTCTACCAAAAGGATACGGAGGGCATTCCTTAATTCATATATTTATGTGATATGTAGTATGAGTTGATAGACTAGGAAAATGGTAACAATTTTTTCCTCTTATCTGATTTTCCAAAAATCTGAGTTTATAACGAAAAGCTTTGAGATGTCCATGCAGTTCATGAACCAATTGTCCCTGTTTTTGTAATTTAAGATTCAGATCATTTAGGTATCAAGTGACATCTACGAGGAATGCTAAATCACAAACCCATATGCTTCACATTGGGAGCGGACATGGTTAAAAAAAAACTTTTAGTTGAGATGACTCAACTAAAAGTTTTTTTTTAATTCAAATCCATAACACGCATGAAAAAAATGCCCCTCTAATTTTAAATTTTGTCATATTGACGACAAAATCACATCACTGTTTGATCTCCACCATTATCATAATTTTGTTAAACAACGGCTTTCGTTTTATTACATTCTTTATTATATTTACAAATTTAAGTTAGATATTTTCCACTATATTACACGTCAAAGTGTACTTTACTGTGCTACTAAGATGACTATTATTTAAATTTTAAAATGACCTTTAGCATATATCGAATACCAAAGTTTGCACTCCACTGCCTACGCATTCAAGTGATAGTAAATTTGGGATGGGTTTTTTCGCTCCACGTACCATTCATAAATATATTTGAATGACTCAATTCAACAATTCAATATCGACCCCTCCGACCCCCCAGACCCTCAAATAAAATTGAAATAGTAATTGTTATAAATCCAAATAATCACACTTTCTATTTTTTTTTACAAAATCAATAGAATGAGTTTACTTAATCCGACTTGATTGCTATATTTTTCTCTTTGTGGTTAAACCCTCAAAGAATGATAATTTTCCAATGATTATCCCAACGTTTAATAAATTTAATTTCACACCTTTTAAGAGGCTCAAATAATATTATATTATATTTAAAATTATAACTAAGAGTAAACTACCGTGTAATTAATTATAAATAATAATCACCCGAGAAGACTTTTTAATTATTTTATTTGAATGTATTACGAATATAAATAACACATAATAATATATAAACGTGAAAATGTAAAAACCTTAGTTAAAATATGGTTTTTTATGACTTTTATTTAGCTGATTTTATATTATATTACAATATAGTTTCTTACTGATAATTGAAATAAAATTTTAACCTTAAAATTTATTATCTGACAGCATCATTATTTCACAACTAAGAAAAGTAAATTTGAATTGTTCAAACTATGTACATTCTCACAGATTTTGTCACTAACGACATCTTTTTTCGGGGTTTCGCCTTTCGGCATCTTCAGGCGTTCAAGTGCACGGATGAACTTGAACTGACTGAGGCGAAACCCGGGTCGTTAGTGACAAAATCTGTGAGAATGTACATAGTTTGAACAATTCAAATTTAATATTGAAATTCCACCAAGCACCTTCAGTCGAAATCTTAAATTAAGAAAAGTAAATTCAAGTCGTTTTTTCCGTAAAAATGTAATAAGAATAAATAATTCTTTTATTATTTAAATTTAAACATTTGTCATAAATATTAAAATATGATTTCTTGTATTTTATACTAATAATAAAATAAATATTTTCTTTTTTTTTAATATTGAATATTACATAATATAATATGAAAACGATCATGTTCAGGAACACATTTTTTAAATATTTTATTCAAGTTTCCGATATCGTTCAATTTTAAACGATTTATTTTGGAAATAAAAATTATTTTTTTACTGGTAACTGGTCTCTAATCTAAAATATAACAATACCTAAAAAAACAATTCAACAGATGGTTGTTTCGATAACTAGTTGTGATTTGGATTTTTTTCATTTAATGTAAGGGAAGATTAAAAAATGATTAGTCGATTGCTCCATTTACAATGAGGTAGCTTCATTTTATAAATAGTGATAAGAATGTTAATAAAAACATTTTATTTAAGACTCCCATATTTTTGGAAAAAAAATCCAGGATATGATATAAATGAATGATATGTACGTAAATTTTATTTTTGATACAATATAGTCATTAAAGATTACTCACCATATTTCATATCAAGTCCTTTCAAACCGGAAAGTCCCATCTGGTTTTCGATCCCGTCGAGAGGAAAAAAAATATGTTTTGTTAATTTTTGTGACAATTAATATTAAAAAAAATCTTTTATACTAATTCCACTTTTATTTTATATGATCATAAAGAGTATTTTCAGAATATGCATTTTCCAATGCTCGCCATGAGCGAAACCAGTCCTGATAATTTAAAAGAAAAATGGAATTAGTATAAATACGTTTCCACCAAATATTAAAAATTAACACCTTAAAGTAAACATTTTTTATGATTAATTAATTAAACAATTATTTAAAATTCACGACTGTTATATAAAATTCATTCAGTTATACCAATGAATATGAACTCATATTTTTTATACTCGGATTTATTGACTTTTTATACAGCGCAACTAAAAAATCCCTTTTAACCAGAATTAATATTCCATCTTCAGATTCATTGAACAAAAAAAATGATTAAATATTTCATAAATAATTAATTCCATAAATGTAGACACCTTATCTTAAGGCATACCGTTCTCTTTCTTTGACATGACGGAAGACAGAAACCTTGTAGGCATGCCCAGATAGCGAATACATATACAAAGATATCTAAAATAATATAGGTAAGCAAGTTATCACGTAATTGAATTAAGGAATGCCCTCCGTATAAAAGGTTATACGCTGCTCCAACAAAGTGCTTGCCCTGAGTTAACAGAACGCTCTGCGATTGGTTGCCAGACCACGTGACTTCATTAGGATACGCCCAATGGCATCGCCTCTGAATCGAGGTTGATTTGAAAAAAAAGCTGGTTCGTTCTTTTTGACAGGTGGAAATATTTACGTCATTGAAACATTTACGAATAATACTATGCGATATTTGGTAGAATTACATTATTAATTTAAGCCTGTGATATAATTGAAACAGTTGTTCATAACTATATACATGGTATAATAAAGGGGAACTGATAAATATTAAATTTATTAAAAAAATAAAACATTATATTAGAGGTAAATGAGTCAAGTAATATTTTAGAAAAAAAAAAGTTGGATGCGTTATAATATTCCATACATTTTAAAGTATCGTAAAAGTGAAGTGAGCTCAGTAAATCTCCCTAAATTAAAAATATACAGTCTTCCAAAACACCAAGTTAAGTCGTGATTGTACGTCAAAGAGGAAAGTTGTTCCCATGTTACTGTTTGGCTCACTTCACCTCTTGAGGGGTCATTATATACTATTTCAAAATACAGCTATGGTTATCAATAACGCAATATATTATAAAAACAATTATTTGTTGCAAAAGTCTTTGCCTAGTGTAAATAATGTAAAGAATTTGGTTCATTAAAATTTACGTGTCGAAAAATGTTTCTGACATATTCTCTCAGGTACCTTAGGTACCAAAATTATCAAGTCATTTTATATAAAAAAAATCCTTTTATTGGATAAGAACAAGTCTGTCAAAATCAAAAAAAAAATTCTCCTATGCCGATTTAAGAAATATGTAAAACCTACTATAATACAATAATATGTATAATTCTGTGATTTATTTTATTTATGTATAAAAATAGAAAAAACCTGACTTCATAATAATAATACCTAGACGGGTTATTGAAAAAATATAATGTATGAAAACAAACGAAAAAAATATTGTGAATTGTGAAAATAATTTTCAATTCATTCCATTTCCAACGTCGGAAGCCGTAACTAGGGCTTGTCGGTTTTAAAAAACCGGTTTTTGTTTCTAAATTTGTGACGTTCGAAAACCGGTTTTTCAACTTCGTAACCGGTTGTGGCGGATTTTTCATAAACGTGTATATAAACAAAAGGACAGAAAAAAATGATCTTTTATCTGATGGCTTAAAGATCATATGCCCCACATCATTATCCAGCGAAAGGGTATTTTCGATATCAGGAAATTTTGTTACAAAACTATCATTGGACGCTTTGTGTTTTCTTAAACCATATTTTCTGAAGAGTAACACCAAATAATTTCTTATTGTGTATATAAACAAACAACATTTTAAAAAATCAACTTTTTCTAGATATTTTTATTGAATTATCCATTGTTTGTAAAACTTCGAAAACCGGTTTTATCAAAAGGCGGTTTTTGTATAATCCCTAGTCGTAACACATTAACTTTTAAAAAAATCAACTTTTTCTAGCTATTTTAATTAAATTATCCATTGTTTGTAAAACTTCGAAAACCGGTTTTATCATAAGGCGGTTTTTGTATAATCCCTAGTTGTAACAATGTGTCATGCTATAATTTAATTCTAAAAGGACGTTTCCGAGTTTATTATTGAGCTAACAAGTGCACATAATTAATTTAAACACTGATTATCGGCCTGTAATCACTTCGATTTCTTGGCAATATTGTTAAATTTCTAAGAATTAACATCGATTGGGAAATCCTTCTACTCGTAAAATTTTACTACGAGCGTAAATAATGTGATTAATAAATTCATTCATAAATCCGCTTCACGTGAAACCAACCATGGGGCGCGGTCGGCTATTAATCGAACATACCAATAAACAATATTTACAGATTTTATTAAAATGTGTATGACTATTTCGTTTATTATTATATAAGTATTTTGTTAAAACCAATCTATTTTAATCCTTCATAATAAGTGAATTATTTTTGATTTTCTCTTTTATGTAATTTTCTTTTGTTTTATTTCTTTTATTAGGTGATTTAAAAATTTGCAACCTTAGTATAATTTTGTTTCTTAAAACTTTTTCTTTGCGTAGGTCATATGAGTCACCAGTTTCAAGGGCTGTTCAGTTGATTGATACAAGACCCAGAGAAGTGGACATTTTCAGCAACAATATATTTGTACTGATTTGATTTTGTGTGTATAAAATATTTTTTTGTCTTCTAATGTGTTTTATGTAGGTACTGTTTTTTTATTTAAATAATATATGTCAAGTGCATGGCTAATTGGTGTCAATTTTAATGCCATGTACTGTCCTTCTCATTTGAAACAGTAAACAAGTTAAATATTTTTTTACGCATTTCTTGTATCAACGACAAATTATTTAAGTTACTCATATTCTGTACCATTTCATTATTCTTTTTGAGCAATTTAACAGAGAATTTTAAATGAGAAATATATAATATTAAATTTGTTTTAAATTGCTTATTCTTTTTTTTAAACAATAGACCGCGTTATCTTCTAACAAAACATTAATAAACTATTGTTTTCAATCATGTTTATTCCCGGTCTGACGCAAAGAGAATTCTTATTTATCATCTCAATAGAGATTGTTTTACGTTGTTTTATTTATTTTCTATTAGACGCATCGTAATGAGTAAGGTGAAAAATAGTGAGTCAGGAACAACTTTTTATTTTGAAATGAAAGTAGAAAGGTTCAAAATGTTAAGTCTCTCAAGCACTTGAAAAATGATGTGTCAAAATGTACAGTCAGTCTTCAAACCATTTACTGCTCAGCAACATAAAACGAAATCTCTGAAGCAAAAACCCGTCACCTGGAGACTGACAGACATTTTTTAAAAAATGAATTCATCTTTTTTCCTTTGGCTAAATTATAATTTTAAACACCTGATTTTAAGCAATCGACGTAACAAAAGAAAAAGGAAGTGGATCGTTACATTTGTAATTAATATTAATGTTTTTGATAATCTTCTTATTATACTAATGATGATTAAGTGCTATTATGGATTATTGATAGTTTACAGCCCGAGGCTATTTAAGGTGTGAAATACCATTTAAAATTTGCTAATTTAATCAAACGGCAAACAGGTAAATAAATAAATTAATCACTTTACCAAAATCCATTAACAACATTTTTTAAAGAATGTGATAAGTTGCTTTGAGATCAATATTTAAATTACAGTGTGGAAGATACTTCATAAAAATGCATGAAGACCAAGCAAAAAGGGGGCTTGCATTAAAAAAAAAATGCGTGGGGGTCTTACGTGACGTTTACATAAAAGCTACACCACTACGCCATATTTATAGCTACGCCACTGTTATATTGACAATTATATTCATATTACAAAAAAAATGATAAACATACTATTAATTCTTTGGTTAGAGTCAAAATAATCAAGTGATTTAGAGAGGATTGGTTATTAACGACTGTATATTTTACGACTTCAGGTGATCATCAAAATTATGTGTGCATAGTAAAAGATAATTCAATATTTCATGACCTTATACAACACAATATAATATAAAAATATTTTTTCTAGAAAACTTTGTGTTATGATTATGTAATTTGTTAATCCTTTGAATTGTTAATAGTTGCTTACACTTTTTTATTTCAATTTAAATTTGTATAAATATCACTGTTTATATATTTTTCTTATCAGTTGATTATGCTCGCGATGAGGGAAACCGGTCCTGATCTAATAAATTTTATGTGGAAAAAGTACTAAAAATCTTTTATTATTTTTATTATAATGCCTTTCCACCAAGTATTGACAGTAAACACCTTAAAAGTTATGATAACTGTTAGTCGCAAGATGTTTCAACACCTCACTCGTTTCTTTCACGCGGGTTATAAATTATAGTAAGGGCTTATACAAAAACCGGTTTGCAAATTACAATATTTCCTACAACTCGGATTAAACCGGTTTTCGAGCTTTATAAAAAAGGATAGTTAAAATAAAATAGCGAAGAAATATTAAGTAATTATATATTTATTAATTTACTTATTGAATGAAAACCAGTTATCCAGTATTTGCATTCATTGGAAAGAAGCAACATCAAATAAAACTATACCTACGTATTTATTTTGCCTAAAAATTAAATAAAATACATAATATTCACACTATAAAACATAAGGTCGTCTATTTAGGCGGGTTTGTAGTTACGTAGATGAGAATTTAAAAAAAACAATTTTGTCTGTATGTTTCATATATCGATTTCTTTGAATTTTGTAATCAAATTTGTAACTTAACAATTATAAGAAAAATAAAAATCTTTTATTATTTTTATTATAATGCCTTTCCACCAAGTATTGACAGTAAACACATTAAAAGTGAATTATAAGAATGATTTGATATGATATAAACATATATGAATGTTTGGCTTAGAAACGCAATATTTTGATGCTAATCAATCTTATACTTTTTTATTATTTCTTTGGTTAGTAAAAGCATGAATATTGTGTTTTATTTTTATAAAATTCATTTTTTTTTCAACAAAGTGGTTTTCTAAGAGTAAAATATTATTATAAGTATCTTAGAATAGAATGGAATAAGTACACATTTTATACTAATTGCAAATAACCACTTTTGTTGCAAATTAACGGAAATTAAATTAAGAAACAATGGGGATTATGAAACAAATTGCCTGTAATTCTTATTGTTTTGAATTTTAAGTCTAACAACAGGTATGTGTGGTCTACAGCAGTGCTAATCAATGTTTAAATCAGCGGGTCGATAAAATTGAATAAATATTTCACGGTCCGATAACGTAAAAACGTAAACCATTATTTATATGGTAAAGTGTTTATTTCTTAGTGGTACCATTGTTAACGTCGTTGGCTTCTTTGCCGAATCTCTCGGGCTCGATTCCCATTACGGACAGCATATTTTTTCAAACGATTTCTGTCCGAAGACCCGTGTTAGATTTTTAATATCTAAAAATTTCTTCTCACCATTACAATCCTAACATAATGGGGTGTAGTTAGAGTGATAAGTTTACCATAAGTCTTGGCATATCTCTACCCTTTCTATCATTTATCTATTCGAAAAAGAGATTTTAAACAACTGAGTAACAAGTAACTCTCGTAGAAAAACATCTGTTGAGATATCTTCATCAGGAAGCCATATAATTTGAGGCACATTGGAAATAATATACCTTATATAATATCCAAACAAAAAATATTAAAAATATATTTTTTTATTTTACATATAATACATTATTTTTTGCATATGTAATTCGGTTATTATACTATGTATGTTATTTAAAATATGAGATTTGAAAACCAATATATTTTTTACTTTAGACGTAATAAATTATAAGTTATGTAACTAAATGCTCCCTGCAAAGTGTATGATCTAATCTTAGAACAAAATCATAATACAAACATTTAATTTACAAGGTTTAGCGAAAAAATATATTTCAAACAAAAAAGTCCGACTGAAAATTTTGGTGGTCTAGTATCGGTCTACGGACTTTTGGTTGAGATGCACTAGTCAAAATAACTAATATTTCTTTTATTTAACCTTGCTAATTGATTTCGTTCCAAAGACTTAAGTGTGAATATTCTGATCTATTCTGAGAAAATAATGTAATTTCATTGATGAATATATTTTGTTAATATCGAGGTATTCTTAAATCGAGTTGAAAATAAAGTCCATTGTCTTTTTAAAATATTACAGGTATAAATAAGTTCACCCACCACATAATTACTTTTAAAATGTTGACTTCTTAATCTGTAAACCAGATACTTCCACTTGGAAACATCTTCGAAATGTAGAAACAACTTAATAATTTCACGGTCAAGCGGAATCATCCTGTCTTTAGAAATTAGCCAAAATGAAGTTAAACGTTATTTTAAAGGGAAATCGTTCAGATTTTAGAATTTTCTACAATACTTGTTTTCAATTTGGTTAAATTACAGAGTATCTGGGTTATATCTTGATAGGTTTGTATAAAATGAAATTAATTCTAACTAAGGTTGATAAAAGAATATTAAAATTAATAAAATTGCTATTGCAGTGGGTGTTTTTTTGACATGTGTTTTGCCTCTAAGAAAAGTGTCTTTTAAGAAACGTTTATAACATGGTTTTTATTTACCAGAAGAATCACAATGATATCGATGTTTATTTTGTTTTTAATTAAAAAATATCTATTCAACAATATACGATATTTCAATGTGGAAAATATTTTTTAAATGGGTAGTCACTCAATAACAACGTTAGAAAAAACGTCATTACTTACACCCATGTCCAAACAAAGATCTCAAATTGTCATTAAAACCTAGCGCCACCTGATTGCAAGGGCAAAGTTTTTAATACTTGACCACAGAGGACGAAATTAAAATGAATTTATATAAAGTAACCGCCGAATCTATTGAAAATTATAGACTTAATTTATTGTTATTTTACTTTTTGTGTAAATAATACGCATTTAATTTTCAGCCTCATGTTTTTTTAAATAAATTAAAGTGAACTATTTTTATAACCAATGGAATAAAGGTGTCTAATTTAATGTGATCTTTAATTCGGTAAGTTTTTTTTATTACTCTTGACAATCCAGAATAGACTTTTTTGCAAAAAGCCACCTTTAAGAAGTTGTATGCTATCACTAGTACCTAGTCCAGCGTTGGGCTGCCAATACACTAACAAGGGACTCGCTTACTTTCAAAGCAATTCTCAGTGTTCTGGAGAAGGAGTGAATTTGTTATCACTCATATACAGCTATATGCAATACTTAAAAAAGCAATCGATTGTTACGTATTACACTTATAAATATGTAAAAATATGCAATTTGCCGTAAAATTATCAATTTTAATGGCTAACATGTACTATGTATACTAAGGCTGTCATAGATAATATATTCGTCAGAAATTGCAGTAACATAATAAGGGGCTCGCGCGAGCCCCTCCGAGCTGCAAATATTAAGAGAAGCTATTATATTTTTAGTAATTAAGTAATACTCAAATTAACTACGATGTTTTAACATAAAAGCGATTTCACTTTTTTTCGAGTACATACACTTTTTATATCATTTAACCACGTTAAAAAATAGTCATTTGTGTTGGTTGCTCTTAGATTAATGCATCCGTTTCATCACTCACATATTCTAAGTTTCTTTCGTTATATTTTAAATATTTATTTGATGATAATGGCACGCGACAGCACTATCACTTTAAAGGCGCCAGTATAAACAAATGTTGAAAGATTAAGGATGTACGCACAAGTGCGTTATTCAATATTGAAATAATCCTTTAAGTATGAATGAGCCGAAAAACAACTGAGTTACTAATAATAATAGTAGGTAAAAACTGAGAATAGGCTAAAAAAAATTGCACCTCGACATTATGCAGTTTAAATAGCTAGTAATTTACATATTTATGATATTCTTATGTTTGTTGAAATACATTTCGACTGTTTTATTTCAAAACCTTCTGCGAAAAATCACTTTTTGTGATAATGTATGTAAAAGTAAAATTATTTAAGTACTAACAATATAATGGTAAAAGTACTCATTCTTATACGTCACATCAATTACTTCTATTTATACAGCGATGGGCCATCAATGCGTTAACAATAGTTATTCGTGGTGTTCTGGTAAATGGGCTGATTTTTTATCGCTGCTTTACAATTTTACGTAATAATAATTATGAAAGCAATAAAATAGTAATTAATTAACTTTTTTATAGCATGTAACAATTCGTAATACATCTTAAAATAACAATTATCAATACCTGAAACATAATCTTACCTACCTTAGACTGCAGGAGTGAAGAGTTCCAGGATTAACGAAAAATATTGACTATTTATTTCGCTTTGTTTTACTTTATCTATTATATATTGTCGCCTGCTGTGGCCCAGTTGGTTAGAGCTTGCTCTACCGATCACGCAGGTCTGGGTTCGATTTCCGGTCAGATCACAGTGAATTTGAGAATTATTCAATTCAAAGTTGTGATCGAAGACTGGGTGTTTGTGATGTCAATTCACATCATTTCCTCTGCTCCCATCCTTCTGATTCTACAATAACTTGGTGTAGCAATAGCGATTAGCCAACCAATAGTCCTGTTTTAGCCTTATCCTTCTTTACCTACTACTCACTTTGAAAAAAGTGAGGTTGAGCGACTGAGTAACAAACAGTTCTCGTCAAAAAACTTCTGTTGAAATACCTCCATTAGGAAGCCACATGATCTACATTGGCAGCGGACATAGATTGAAAAAAAATCACAGATAATAAACACGTTAGAAATTTCTGCTAGGTACTGATCTGATCTTAATTATTTTTTTCTTATAATGGTCTGGTTAGCTTTGGTCAAATTTAACAAGGGGATCACACGGCTTTATTTATAAGCATAGAACAATAATAATTGACATCAAAACGTTTTTTTTCTTCTAATAATAGTAATAATCTTTAATATTGATACAATCGAATACAATCGTTTTAATAATATAATGATCTGTTCTACAATTATGATTTATTTAGATGACCATGTAGTCCAATTCAATCCATTTAGTATAACTCAAAGAGAGCTACTTCTTTATTACTACTTTCAACTTATCTTTACCCCTACATTATTATCATTTCCGAAAAAAAAATAGTTTGAGTTGGTTAAAAAAACGTCATCTTCCCTGCAAAAGATAATGTTTATTATATAAAGTAAGGGATACGGCATCGTTGTCGTTTTGTATTGACTGTCAGTAGCCGTGGCAGTAGGTACGCCGTGGGCATACAAACGAGACCGTAATAGATTAATATCGGGGCCCCTTTCTATTCTCCTCAACAATTTTGTCACTTTATTTTTGCAAGCGAAATTGAAATGAAAGCGACGGCAAACCAAAGTCAAGTCAAATTAATTCCGTTCTTATTTATTCAAGCTATTCAACACAGGGCGCTTACGAAGTGTGGCTTAGATATTTGCTAACTATTTCCGCACTCATGGTAGAGCATATGGACTTCTAATGAAGATTATCTTAACATAGGTTTTGTTATCAATCATTTTGTTTTGTTGATACATGTGCGTTCCTAATTTGGAGCATATGGCTTCCAACGTTCCCTCTTATTTTATTTTTCTGTGTGCGGACCATCAACTTCTGTGAGTAGTAATTTTTTAGCAACATAACAAGTGTGCGCAAATATCTAGGAATGTACTCATTGACCTACTCACTAATGTTAGATGTGGAAGAAAAGTGTGGAAGATTTGGTGAGTTTAGTTTAAGTATTGAAGCAAAAATAAAATTTTGTGAAACAAACTTTTTCTTTTTACAATATTTCTGTGTGCTTCCTGTGCGGGGATCGAAAAATGTGTGTGGGTGCAATAAAGGAGCTGGAATATTGCTGGCTTCTAATTTTTTATTAATCCATGTCCAGTAATCTATGGGAGAGCCCAATGTGGAGCATATGGCATCCTAATGGAGGTATCTCAACAGAAGTTTTTCTACGAGAATTTTTTGTTACTCAGTCGCTCAACCTCACTTTTTTCAAAGTGAGTAGTAGGTACAGAAGGATAAGGCTAGAACAGGACTAATCGCCATTGTTACATTCAGTTATTAAAGGATCAGAAGGATGGGAGGAGAGGAAATTATGTGAATTTACATCACAAACACCCAGTCTTCGATCACAACTTTGAATTGAATAATTCTCAAATTCACTGTGATCTAACCGGGAATCGAACCCAGACATGCATGATCGGTAGAGCAAGCTCTAACCAACTGGGCGACAGCAGGTGACAAATATTCCTATTTACAGTATCTCAGCAAGAGCCTTTTTTTCTATTATACAAAAACTGTTTGCTACGTCGCTTAACCTTTACATTTCAAAAAAAATAGTAGGGGTAGAATGATAAGGCTAGGACAGGACTTGTGGTTGACTAATCGCTCTCGCTACGCTCAGTTGTTGAAGGATCAAAAATGGTGAGAGTGACATCACAAACACCCATGCCTTCGAACAAAAATCGATTGAAATAATACTGTTCTTACTTGTACTCAAACTCGTGATTTCTGATGGGAGCTCACAACGCTAACCGCTGCGTCATAGGACCCGACATTTAAGCAATACGTAATAAATAGCTCGTAAAGTACACTAAGTACTTAGTCGGTCAAATAAACATTGATGTAGTCGACATTACTCGTTACTGATTGTATAAAATATATATGGACTATTGGATAGTGTTTTATTTTTTGAGATTTTTTTTGAATGAGCAATATCTTTCTTAGCGACAGCCAATTTATGTTACGCGCTGGTATATTGCGCCGTGTTTTAGAAACCACAGCTTTTCCACATGTATGCAATTTGAGAACGTAAGTGTCAAGAATCATGGACTTATAAAGATCGTAGAAAAAACTTCTGTTGATATATAAATATACTCTACATTGGGAGCGAACATGGATAAATAAAAATAAAATAAAAAATGCTTAAATACTTACTTTTAGAGAGATTGGAAACGTGAAACTAGTATATGCTTTTCTAAGGTACATACGTTGTTCTAGTCATCCTGTATCCAGGCCACTGCGCCACCACGCTTGTGTATTCTTTCACAAATAAGTTGAGGGTAATTTCGTCTGTTTTCTGTTTAGTCGTTTATTTGATTCCAACGAACGATTTTTAGATCGTGCGCTGATTATCATTTTATATTATATTATTATATACCGATATATGTTTTATGTTACTGTCTATATAAATAATAAGGGATGTAAACATGTTTTTAGAGACATACTAAATATATTGACATCTGTAGTATTTTCCAAGCATTTGGCCGAGGGGACAATAGCGACGAATGAAGATTTTCAAATTTACAGTTTTCCACCTGTTGTTGGGTTTGTATTCTTGGATATGAATTTTTATGATGTTTCTTTACTTTTTATTCGATACTAGATACGGGATATAAAAAGAGTGACCAGCTTAATACAGTAAAATTTCAATTGTATTTTTACCCTTATTTTGCTAACCTCTTCGAAACAACGGATTGAGGTGAAACACTTGCTTCAACAAGAGTCATAATAAGTGGAATAACAAAGTCAACGTTTATTTAAAAAAAAAAAAACAGCTCATTTTGTTCTTCGTGTTGTTGCCATTAATATCACATCTCAATACTACAACCAAATTTACTTGATTTTAGATGTTTTTGAGATAACAAGATGTTGTAAATGTTTGTACCTGGTGAAAACTTGCATCTTTGGACTACGGTATGATTATAGACGACAACACATTAGCTTGAATGTAAAGAAATTATCTCTTTAAATATATAGTTAAGTATGCCAAATAAATCTAAATGCAAAAATAGTTGTGATCTAAAAAATATTTTAAGCATTGTTAAAACCATTGCCAGAAGAGCACACATTTAAAAAAAAATGAAATGTTAATATGAAGCAATCGGCAATCTTTATTTTTTATAGTTTAAAAGTGTATTTTTCATTTATAAAAGTCTTGTTTTCACTCGACATAAAAATTTATAGTAATAGTTATTACTTTTTTTTAAACTACAAACAATATAACTCCTGTGGCTTTTGACGATTTTTTCGTAACTCTATTTTTGTAAAATGTGAATTATGATTCTAAGCTACTCATATATCCACTTCATTGATTGAGTAGAATAATAGTTACCTTGTTTTGACAAATTTTAAATGAAAACTAATTGTGTTGTATTTTTTTTCTATCAACGCATTCACATAAACTTTTTGCGAGTTTTCACTGGAATACTTATCCATGAGATCGAGAACCTTTTTTAATCTAAAGTCCTTTCCCATTGGCATATACCAGTGTTGTAGAGTCATTAAAAAAAGCACGACTTAGTACTACGATCCGATTTCAACCACCTATATATTGAAGGATCAAAATATTGCTGTTGATAGACAATAATGCAAATTGAACAAATACATTATGAGCAGTTTCACCAAAAAACGAAATAAAAAATTACAATGCTACTTTGTGTTTTTATTCTCGCCGCCGACTTAAACACAATCCACAATGCACATTATTTATTTTTATTCTGCTTATGTACAATCTTTTTAGTTATTGAAATTTTTTTAATTAAAAACTAGAAATACAAAAATAATCTGAGTCACTTTTAATTTTCTTGTCTCGACTAGACTCTTTTAAAAATACCACGACCACAAAACTATAACTCCAAATTTGTATACGTCAATTGTTTGGTGTTCACTGTCAATTGACTGATAGTTGATCAGTTGTTAATGTGATTGGTCAGTATCAAATCCGGCTCTTATCTTTTTATTCAAATGTACAAAAAAGTGAATCAATTAAAAATAATCTTAAATAGATACTATGTGTGTTTATTTTGTTGTTAACATTGAAGAAAGCCTCTTCACGAGGAAGATAATTCTTGGCAAAAGTTTTAAAAACATTGATCTATTTATTTATTTTTTAAGTTGTCATTTAAGACTGATGTAAAGCCTTCTATGTGAACGCAGGCAGGTATGGATAAAAAAAACATACATAAAATCGTGGCGTAAATATATAATTACCAATCAGATATAGTTCCATGTTTTCTCTAAATGTGTTCAAAGACATGGAAATCTGTGATGATTACATTCTACCTTCTATCTAGGGGTGGGCTACAATTTGGATGGAAGAGACCGTGCGAGTCCTTTGTTAAATTAAGAAAAACAATGTTCTGCAATTTCTGTAGATGATTTAAATGTTGTATTGAAAAAACAGAATTTATTTCGAGTGCATAATAAACGACACCTACACGGTTTTGATAACGTTAATAAGCATTACGTATAATTGTGTAAAAGTGGTAAAGAAGTCTACACCTTCCTCCAAACACCACGAATAGCCTTCATATTAATTGAGCAACATATTAACGAAAGGGCAGCATACAACTGCCTCCACATATTCGAGCCTAAAAATGGAGCGTACCAAGAGCTATAGATTAAATAACTACTGCTCGTTTCTAAGCTCCAAACTTACATTTTCACCTTTCCAAAAAATGAACTTAGCTATGGTTAAATGATTTCTTTTTAGTTAGTTTATCATCAAAACATAATATATGATCTGAATATGAAGTGCACATGTTTGTAAAAGTAAAATCTCTATATAGATTAAAATAAATGCAAAACAAACTTTCTTTGAAATTGTATCATACATTTATATAAATGGCTGAATGTGAATTAAAAAATGTTTCACCACCACTGTGGCACCTCAATATAAGTTAAGCCTGTAGTTTTATATGGAACGCCCGGTAAATATTTTGCTTAGAATGAAGGCTGTGTGTACAGGATAACCAAAAAAAACACACGCAGTCTGGGTTTTTATTTACTTCGAGCAAATAAATTACTTTAATATAATTTATCCTTAATAAACCCGTCGGCTCTATCTCATCGTATTGCTGTTTTTTTTAAAACAAAGTTTGACTTTGTTTTGACATCTTAATTTTAACGAGTAACTATGTACATTTTAATTGTTTTTATATATAAACATTAATTAGGTATATATAAACAGTTTTTTGATTATTGTTTTATTTAAATGTATTTATTTCTTTCGTTTTTAACGTGTTGGAGACTAAAAAAACATTCATAGCGTCAAATATATCAAAAGATACTTAACTAGTACCACGCAGTCAATGTATATTTGTTTAATCAATCCTGTAGCGGACTGGTTAACAGCACTATTGGGATTCCTTTCACTCTATAGCGAGTGAACGCGTCGTAATCCCGGAAGAGAAACAATCATAATGTACAGTTTTTTTTTTAACTTATGTATAATATATATCTACTATCATACCTACCTGAAACCCTTTAACGTCTTGCGCTCCATTAGCCAGGATAATACCATCTGGACAACTAATAGCACGGTCCAATCTCCAGGATAATGTCTTTTGTAGTCGGTCTCTTTGAAGCTTTATTTTTGGTATTTCCCGAAATATTTCCGGGGCATAATTTTACAATAGTGCACTTAAGGGATTAAAAAATGCAATAATTTTTTTAAATATGAAAATTACAGTAGAGAGCTGCCTTATATGTTGATTTTAATAATATTTGAAGTCTTTACCTGCTTTGTATAAATAAGTTAGTTGTTTTATCTGGAAAGGCTGTATCCACATCTTGTGGGCGTTAGAGTTGTATGAAGTGTTGTGACCATCATTTTATTAAGTGAAGGAAAAGGCAATTTCAACGAAATATATTTTTGACTACCATGAATCACTTGAACAAATTTTTACAGAATATAGTGATAACGATGCGTTCAGTTGATATAAGTGCACTATATGGTGACATAGTAAATAAAAATGTTGGTCATTTTTAAATTTCTGTTATGATACTTTAGAAAGCTTCCAAAATCACAGTTATAATGATGATTTATTTTTTATTTGATAATTTTGACATCATATATATTTTAATAATAAAAATACATATTTGAGCAAAGTCAGACTATGGGTATATTAATTCGCTTTTTTCACATTTCGCTTCCTTAACGATACATATTTGTATACGTTCTGACCTGATTCATGATTACATCATGAATTGTTTTCAATTTATTTAATAATTTATCTAATCCAACTCCGGGAGCTGAATTACACTTTGAGAAAAAAGCTTTAATTGAAGACGGGAGAAACTATTTCATGTCTAAAAAATAATCAAATGCTTCTTGCTTGAAATGAAAAACGAATTGTTACCATGTAAACAAATAACGATAATATTGTAAAAAGAGCCGGCTGCGTGGTAAGTGGTCCATGTTCGGGTTTGGTTACGGAGGTCACTGGTTCGAATCCCAGTACTGACAGCTAATAAAATTTATAAGCTGTCAGCACTGGGACAATAATTAATTTTATACAATCGATTTATGGATTTCTGTTCGGAGACATAAACGTATATGATGTTTTGAATTCTTACCTATCACCTATCACATCATACAAAACGGAGAGAGAGCGATTAGCGTGAGTGTGTTCGAATAAAATACAATGAAAAGGGACATTGTATTTTTGTAAAACTTATGGCAACGTTATTTATATGAAAAACTTTCAGAAACACCGAGTATTTCTAAACATCAATATTGTTATCTATTCCAGCCTTTTGGGATGATCTTACATTGTTTCCAACATTGACTTCGAGGAAGTAATCAATATAAAACAAAATTTTAACCAATAATAGCAAACTGTAGGTACTATATTTTTTAAGAAGGACTGCTAGCATAATGCGATTGGGTAGGAATGTCGGTACGTTGTAAAATTAATTACCCCAAAGACGGGCGATGTCTGTTCTTGGACCCTCACACAATACGGTGGTCGTAAAAACGTTCATGCTAAAATATTTCTAAAGTAAATCGATAATAAAACCCCATTTTTTTCAAAATATCGCCTTAAATAATACAAGAATGGTTTATTTTACAATCCGTGATAGCTTAGTGAATATTTTAGCTCAAATTAGTGGAATTTAATTACGTTTTCGAAGAAAATTATACCAAATATGATACGCGTTATTATGGTCACCATTGGAGCTACACAGATTGTCTCAAAAATACGTTTGACTTTTTGTTTAAAACCGTACTCAATTTGCTGGTAATACGAGTAAAATCTGGACCCAGAGTAGACTATTGGTATTGAGTAAATCTAGTGAGAGTGCAAAGTGTTTTAAACCGAGTCTGAAAAAGGTGTTCCAGAAAAAGTTTAGCTAACAACAAGCTACTCCCAAAAGAGCAAAAGCTTAGCGGCCAACAAAGAAATAATTATCGTAAAAACAACTTTTGCTGAGATTTTATATTAGGTGTGTATATAAATTATGCTTCAGAACAGACATGGCTTAAAAAAAGGTAATTTTATTAAATATAAACATAACATTATACATATTCGTGTCATCTTCTTGGCCCTCTCTGTGGATAAAGCAGAAGCTTATAACAAGTTCAAAACTCTAGAGAGAGTATAGGGGAGGTGGTAAAATGGGGTAAGGGGTAAGAAAATGAACGTAATAAAGTCAACTTACCTTTTATCTACTTCGTTATTTTCTTCTTACCGATTCAGTGTTTGACCGCTTTGCTAATTATATTCGTATTAGGTTTATAGAACCCTAAGGAGTTGCAGCGAATCGGTCCTGTGGGACTTGGATGTATTTGGATGCAGGGTATTTTATTTAAACGACAATAGTATCATTACTTTTCCGCAAATATAATTAATGATAACACATCTTTAACGCTATAAAAACATAATACTATACACAACGTAAATCGTATAACTGTAGAGACATCTCATGCCAAGGGTTATAAGTTATTCGAAATAAAAATTAATATCACGGTCATTTCTTCGTGAAAATACATTATATTAAAAAATAAACAACTTTTTTTTTGTGTATTTGATTATACTCGTGATTTAGTAGTGTATTTCTAAGAATCAAAATGTTTGCTATATCTTCAGCGATTTCTCAAGTTAATTTTTGTTCTACCATGTCTGATCCCAGTGATAAGTATCTAAACTCCTAATTTGGCCTATCTTAACAGTTAGTTTTTCTACAACTTCTAAGTTTCATAAAACATATATATTAAAAGAAAATTAGGCCGATTCTTTTATAATCTTCACTATAGGTACAATATATTATGTTTTTATAATTCTGTCAACAAAACCAAATCAAACCCGGAACTCTGCGACCCCTTGTCAACGCTTTATCCAAATAGCCAACGGGTTAGTCGAGCTGTGTACATATTTAGATACTGGACTGTATTTCCCCCCATTATTAAATTCTTTTTATGCCGTCTTTTTGTAGAAAGTACTTTCATGAGTAACGATATTTTTTAAATTGTAATATACTTAAAGACACTCATTATTTGCAATCTATGAACATTTTTGCTAGTTGTAACTGTCAATTATTTGTAAAAAGCATTATATTTATAAAAAATAATAAACTTTTAAATACTGTCAATTTTGTATAATGATTTGAACCGGTTTTCCTCATCAGGGAGAATTCACAACTTATGAATTATGTTGTAACACTACAGAAAGTTTGAGCTTTTTTACTCCAGAGAAATTTGGAAATTTAAGCAATCAGAATGAATAAAATATGATGTTTTTCACATAACTTAATTTATTTATACAAAAACAATTATATATTTTTTGGGAAAATACTTTTTTATTCTCGATTTACCTTCTTATAATATATGGCATTCAATTGGAAAAGTCAACTGTGTGGATTATTAAGAAAAATGTTCTAATATCTATGACATGTTTTAATATCGGGCCATGCCTTTCGATAAGAATATCTTCATATTTATTTTCAATCCGTTTATTCTAGAATTCTGCTTCGATTGATCTGATGTTTTCAATATAAATTTTCAATTTTCAATGGAAAGGCAATCTATTAAAAAAATAAAACACGTGTTTGTACTAAATCCACACTTTTTTAAATAGATATCAGACCTGGTTTTGCTTACCACAAGCTATTTGATAAAAATAAAAAACTTATATAATATTTTTATCGGATGATAATGCTCGTGAAAGTTAAACAGTCAAAAAGTGTTTTATTTTATTATTTATAATGGTTTCCACAAATACCTTTTTTTAAATTTATATACATTAAATATTTTAATACTTGTACCATACTTCGCTATTCACTTATGCCATCCAGATAGTATTTTAAATAAAGCAATCAATGATATAGAAAATAGAATTCGGTACGTGGACTTATTTAAATATTTACAATATAATTCGACACCAACACTATGTGCGAATATTCAGAGAATTATGCAGTGAAAATTAAATGAAACTCATTGATCCGAGCGACGATAGGCGGGGGAATCCCGAACGGGCGGATAAGCGCCAACAATGGTAGGCGGAATGGCGCTTTTAAAAGGTGACATTAATTCGAACTTATTACCTAAGCAACCCCCCAGCACCCCCGCCCGAATAATTTCCATATTGTTGCCCACATCGAAATGGGAATATTAGATTTGTTCAATGTCCGAATAACATCAAAGGACCCTTATATTCAGTGTTACATTTTTGCAATTAAGTCATGGCGTACTTACTTATTTACTAACTCTAGTGTAGTATCCTCTTAATTTTAAGCATCTCGTTTTTACAGTGGAAATTGATGGCCTGTTTTATCAGCATCTTTGTTATACTGTATTTAAAACACTTTGTTAGTATAAAGCTCTAAACTTAAAAAAACATGAATAAAACGACACAATTGAAAATATTATATATTTCTCTTATGAATTAAATTCTTCTAATGGATCAAATGAGCTCCTGAAAAGTGAAGTGATCAAATGGTATTTTAGGGAAAAATTAGTTAGTTGCCTTATAAAAACTTTGCATGTTTTAATCATTTAAGCAATCGTAAACAGCAAAGAAGTGATTGTACTTTTAATTCCAATAGAAAACTTTTGCCATTTTGCTTCTTGGCTCACTTCACTCCTTAATTCTACTTAGCCAAAATTATTTTAAGATATTTACACTTAACATATCGCACTCGTCGGACAAAACCGCTGCAAACCAAAAAATGGTGACTTTTAACTGTGGACACCAAATCAACTGCCTGGTCAGCTTAAATAATAATATAACACTGCACTATTCTTAGCTTAGTTCTGTTTGTAAGCTATTCGAACTATTGCTGTATTGTATTTTTAAATACTCTTAAAATATCTGGAACAACACTGCAATATTAAAAATATGGCTACGATCATTGTATTTAAAAAGCGTAATATTATGTTTGTACAATCCAAAAGGTTTGATTTAATTATTTTTTTATTTGTGTTGAGACAGAGAAATAAATAAATTTCAAAACTTTAATGCGATTTACTCGGAATATGACATTTGGGATTGTGTTGGTGTTGTTCTGGAAGTGAGATATATCCGCTGAGCTCGATAAAACGTTAACAATCTGATATCAGCTTTCAATAACGTGACATGTTACAATATGGCTTCATTTAATATTAGGATTTTGTATTCAGTCTTTTTTGTTTGATGTGAATGTTATTTAACCAGTTTATGAAGATATAATCGTCCTATTATAATTAATCCCATTTCACTTTCAAATATTTCAATTAATCGGATACAACTTTAGGTAAGGTTAGGTTGCCAGTTATATTTTTAGTGATTAAAGTAATTAGCCGGCCTGGTGCCCAGACAGTGATTGTTCTCTGATGATTATGATACTATTTCGCTGCAGAAGTCGCGGGTTCCAATGTCAGAACTTACTCTTACTCTACTTACTTACTTAAGTTTTGAAGGCACAAATTCTTTTAATTTTAAAATTCGTTTCCTCGAGAGGCTGATATATTCTAACTTCTAGTCCTTTTTTACCACCACCCTTTTATCTCCAGCTATTCTGAAAAGATAAAATATGTCAAGCAATTTAATCACAACTATGTGTTGTTAAAATAAAAGCTGTTTTATAAGTCGAACATTGTGAGGGTAAAAATCATCCACTGTTTTCACTGTACCAACCGATACTATTTTTGAAGTAAATTAATAATGATATTAATTGTATCAAAATATGTGAGAAGACAATTAGTTCGAGTTACAGAAGAATAACAATAAAGCCTGCAGACTATCACGTTGTATGCCGAGGCGTGAAGATACCCAGGGGTGCCCAACCGGGGGTGAACGGGCCTGGAATGGGATTCAGGGGGCGCCCTTTGATCGCGTTGCTCTTTTGTCAACACAATAGCGTTCATCCGTAAATTCTTTCCACTTAACTGGAAATATAACAATAATTAAGTTGTCTGGGAGGTGCCTTGTATAACGAGACTAATGGATGGTGTCTCTATGGTTTTTTCGAAGCTTCTGAATCTCGTGCGATGATATATGTTTGTCTATGCTTTTTAATATATCGACTATAAATCAATTTATTCATATAAAAATAAATTAATGCCCCTAAGGATATTTATTTAAAGAAACAATTACTTTTTGGTAGCGAGACATTTTTCCTGCTCTGACTCTGACTCCGACTCCGGAAAAAAACACTCGACTCCATGACTTCGAATCCAACTCCACAGCCTTTTTGTAGACAATCCACTGTCAAAATTATCATTTGTATTTCTTCAGTCCTGATATTGGATTGAATCGTCGAACAAAATACGAAAATATGGTTTTATTTTTTATAAAATAATGCAAAAATTGGCGTACAATTTTACCTAGAAAGATTCAAATCGTTTTTACGAGTTCATACTTGCATTTAAACCACTAAAAAAAATAAAGGTAAAAGCAAAACCCGTGATTTGAACGGCTTAAATTTGATATTTAAAATTCAAGACAATACTCACGTAATTATTTTATTGCCTCTTTAGATAAAAGTTTGAATGACTGATTTACAACCAGTTCGTAAAACATATATTTATTGAAATGCTTTGTCTATATAAAGTTGTATTCAATAATATAACTGTATGTGATGCAGTTTCCTTCTTACTTGTCCAATCTTTAATACGGGTATCGAAACAAAGTTAACAGCAAGTCATTTCTTCGTCATTTCTTCGTCATATTCTTGTATTTATTACCTTTTCCGAAAAAGAGACGTTGGTCTTATAAACTATATCTCAAATTAAACATATCTGTTTTTCGTTTTATAAAATATTATTTTAATAATTTAATATTTCAGTTACTAGTCGCTTAGCATTCACTGACTCCTTCGTTTGACATATTATACAATCCCTTTTGAAGATTGAACATTGACTGTGAAATTCCATTGAAATTGTCACTAGAATTGTGACTGTCGATACTCGGCAGTATCTCGGTGCCATGCTAATAGAAAACAATACATTAACTTATCATTATACACTATATTAAAATTAATAGACGTCACTATAAACCAAGTTAATTGAAAATGTTCTTCTAACTACATTGAAACAAAAGAGTACATTAATTTAACTGACGTTTACAGAGAAATTTGAAATTGGAAAATCCATCGATCGGATCACAATATTTTTTGTCTTTAATTAAAAATATTTTGACAAGCGTTTTTTATTCTTCTCATTTTTTTCGGAATTGTGTCTTTTTTATTATTTTAAAATATTTAATATGTAGATTAAACATCTTTTGGGCTACTCAAATTGTGATTTTATAAAGTCCAGTAATGTCAGGGAAAAATGCTTAAGACTTTAAACAAACGAATATCAGTTATGTCATTCAAACGATACTAGCTGTAAGCCCGTTGCCCAGCAACGTGAGATTTTTGTTGCAAAGTATTTAATTTAATTTAATTTTATATTATTTTATGTTATTTTATTTTATTTTATTTTATTTAATTTAATTTAATTTTATTTTATTTTATTTAATTTTATTTTAATTTATTTTATTTTATTGTATTTTATTTTTATTTATTTTATTTTTATTAGAAATTTCGTAAATTATTTAATTTTTGGAATAATGTTTAAGTTTGCTAACAACCATTTTTCGTAGTAGCCGAAATTTCGTTTATATTTAATTTTTGGAATAATGTTCAAGTTTGTTAACAACCATTTTTCGTAGGAGCAGAAATTTCGTAAATGATTTAATATTTAGAATAATGTTCAAGTTTGCTAACAACCATTTTTCGTAGTAGCAGAAATTTCGTAAATTATTTAATTTTTGAAATAATGTTTAAGTTTGCTAACAACCATTTTTCGTAGTAGCCGAAATGTTTTAAATTATTTAATTTTTGAAATAATGTTCAAGTTTGCTAACAACCATTTTTCGTAGTAGCAGAAATTTCGTAAATTATTTAATTTTTGAAATAATGTTTAAGTTTGCTAACAACCATTTTTCGTAGGAGCAGAAATTTCGTAAATTATTTAATATTTGGAATAATGTTCAAGTTTGCTAACAACCATTTTTCGTAGGAGCAGAAATTTCGTAAATGATTTAATATTTGGAATAATGTTCAAGTTTGCTAACAACCATTTTTTGTAGGAGCAGAAATTTCGTAAATTATTTAATTTTTGAAATAATGTTCAAGTTTGCTAACAACCATTTTTCGTAGGAGCAGAAATTTCGTAAATTATTTAATATTTGGAATAATGTTCAAGTTTGCTAACAACCATTTTTCGTAGGAGCAGAAATTTCGTAAATTATTTAATATTTGGAATAATGTTCAAGTTTGCTAACAACCATTTTTCGTAGGAGCAGAAATTTCGTAAATGATTTAATATTTGGAATAATGTTCAAGTTTGCTAACAACCATTTTTCGTAGGAGCAGAAATTTCGTAAATTATTTAATTTTTGAAATAATGTTCAAGTTTGCTAACAACCATTTTTCGTAGGAGCAGAAATTTCGTAAATTATTTAATATTTGGAATAATGTCCAAGTTTGCTAACAATCATTTTTCGTAGTAGCAGAAATTTCGTAAATTATTTAATATTTGGAATAATGTTCAAGTTTGCTAACAATCATTTTTCGTAGTAGCAGAAATATCGTAAATTATTATATTTTGGAATAATGTTTAAGTTTGCTAACAACCATTTTTCGTAGTAGCAGAAATTTCGTAAATTATTAAATCTTTGGAATAATGTTGAAGTTTGCTAACAACCATTTTTCGTGGTAGCAGAAATTTCGTAAATTATTATATCTTGGAATAATGTTTAAGTTTGCTAACAACCATTTTTCGTAAATTATTAAATCTTTGGAATAATGTTCAAGTTTGCTAACAATCATTTTTCGTAGTACCATAAATCGACCTCGGCGCATATATCGACAGCCCTGCAAAGGTTTCAAGTGTGCAAACAAATATATTTCGTAGAAAAAGAAAAATATCTTGGAATCATTTTTTTTGAATTGGCCACACTAAGTATTTGACATATTCTATTTTTGAATTTTCAATACAAACAAACAATCAAAGTCAAGTTTGAAATAGTTCTTTTTTCGAATGCTTAATATATATAATCTAATTTTGTCGCACCTGAAAGTTTGCCCTTTACCTCAGCGGTAAGACGTTCCGTTCATATTGCAAAGTTCCACGTTTCGAATCCGACCCGCGGCAGAAATAAAATGTGAAATAAAGTTTAGCGTTTTTTCACATTTAAAACTATGTGCTTCTTCAGCGTAATGAAAAAATACTTCTAGTATGAATAAAAAAAATGTCGACAGTCGGGCTGGGGATGAGGAGGGGGAGGGGAAATCGGTGACAATCATATAGAAGATGGATGACACCGAACAAAATCTGTCAAATCAGCTCCTAGCCCTATAATTATAGCTTTAAAAAATCGAATCAGTTCATTTGATTATTTAAAAAACTTCGTAGCCATGCAAATTTTGAAATAAAGTTCTCTCAATATTAATTACGATGCTTTAGTTCTAAGCCAGGAAATTTGAATTTTGAATATAAAAAGACGTCCATTCCAATTGGCCGAAAAATGTGATGTTCAAAATATGCTCAAAATAAATCGCTATCATTGGGCGAAGTGGACATCAGTACGCACACATTTGTGAAAAGTAAAAAGTGAAAAGTAAAAATTGAAAAGTGAAAACTTATTTTATCGGCTATTAATATATAGATAAATATGTGATATGACATCAATTAAATACGATTTAATTTGATATAAACAAGTAGATGAAAATTTAACAGCTACAAAATAAAATTCTAACACTTGTTATCAAATAAATGTGCATTGTTTCGAGTATTTATTAAAATTGACTTTAAAAAAATGTCTCTTGACGCTTTTTCAGCGCAGGCCCCGACGAGATTCGAACTCGTGATCTCCTGTTTACTAGACAGGCGCTTTAACCAACTAAGCCACGGCGCCTTGATAGCAGTGACGTAAATTAACATATAAGATATTTGTGTATTGATCTGGTATTATTAGGGTACATACTTTTCCAGTTGAAAGTGATCAGCTTAAAATTGCCAGATTTGAGACTGTTTTCTACAAATATTTTAAAAAATTGTTTTTTTACCAAAATAAATTCATGATTGGCTGGGTTTGCAAATAATAGCTTCATATTTAATGTTATCCAGTAGTGAGTTGCCAATACGTTAACAAGGGGCTCACTTACACTCCAATCAATTCTCGGTGTTCTGGTGAAGAAGTGATTTTTTTAATACTCTTATGCAATATCCAATTATATGCAATACTTCGAGCAATCGATTGTCACTTAATACACTTACAATATGTAACAACATGCAATTTACCGTAAACTTATCAATCTAAATGGCTTAAAATTTACTACTGGGTGTAATGAAGCTGTCGTATATAATATATAAGTCGGAAATTACAGTTATATACTAATTTTATCTAAGAATATTTTTTTTTCATAAATTAACAAAGGGCTCGCTGGCCTTAGTAAAAAAGATAACAAAGGGTTCGTGGGAGCCCTTCCAGCCTACCTCTAATGTTATCAACTTTAGTGGTTTATATTTAGTATGACATTGCAATTAATTTGATGCATGAGTCTTCTTGAAAGAAAGGTTGTCCAAAACATGTCTAAATAAATTTATTTTTCAAATTATCATTACCAATTACACTCTTTGTAATAATTATAATTAGGGATTACATTTTGAATGTGATCATTTTTTTTCAAATAACATAGATTACTCACATTTATATGTATAAAGAAGAAATACAAGATATTTTATTTGTGTAAATTGCAAAATCAAATATATTTTATAAAAGTATACATAATCAATCAATTCAGATAACTTATTTGAAAGTAACAGTATAGAATGATTAGTTTTAATTGATGTCAAATTTCGAATTGATCATCAAATTCACTTGCATTGTCCATTTAACTTCCTACGTATAAACACTTTTGTATATCGTAATTATTCGTTATACTAATAAATACAGTTATAATATCAAAAACATCAATCTACCATGGCATATTTCAGGGCTCGGGTTCTATTAATTACAGTAATAAATGCGAAAATTAATAACATTTCTACCCCATCCCACCAGTCCTCCAACCCCATTCCACAATCTCCTGTAACCTGCTTGACACGACATCTATGGAAATCATTTCACAATTAAGATTATTACATTCTACGGGATAAGATAGCAAAGTCAGAGATTAATTAACTATTATAAAAGCTTAATTCGTCATTATAATGATTTATTTTTCCACTTATCGTCCTGTAAATAGTAGATTTATAGTATAAGATCGCCAAAAATCACTGTTTATTGGATTATTTTTAAGTTAACATTGGCGATTCGCAGGGCTTTTTTCCATGTAACGCGGTGTAACGGCGTTCCGGCATCTTTTCTTATCATTTTTAATGTTTCAAATCAATATTGGCATTTTTTAAACATTTTTTTTTCTTGGAAACCATTGCCATTGGCTGTTTCTCACAATTTATGATTCCTTTTTAATGCTATGTGATGGGTACTGTAACACTCATAAGTCAATATCGTAATACTAAACAATACCATGTGCATCTATCTACTCTGTGAGCAGAATTAAGAGTCCAAAGCTTGATATATTGTTTTTTAACAAAAAGAGATTGAGTAACAAACAGTTCTGATTAAAAAACTTCTGTTGGGAAACTTTCATAAGAAATTCATTTGCACCACATTGGAAACGAACGTATTGATTAGAAAAAATCTTTTTTTAAAAGCTTGGCAAGAAGTGACTTCCGGCACAATCATTTTCCAAAAAAAAACACTGGATTTGTATTAATAAAATTAAATATTCATTTGTAATAATTCCACTAATATTTATTATGATCAGGAACGGTTTCGCTCATGACAAGCATCATCAACTGCTAAGAGATCTTCTCTCATTTATATATAAGTATTAATCGAAACATGATGTAATGGTTTTGTCAACGTTTCAATGAACTGAATTTAATTAAGATAAATGACTAAATTATTCACTAAAAGTATGAGACACATTTTAATTATCACCTTTTACAACTCTGTTTAGATGTGTCGAAATTTTGGTCAGCCATATTATAAAACTACTGATTTATAGTTGTAGCACTATGAAACTAAGCCGTCGATATTATTATTAACTTTCTTATCTGGACAGTGGACAACCAATACGTTATATGAATGATTGATTTTCTTGTCGATATTGTAGCTAGCAACAAATTTCTCGTGTCGCCGGCCTTTATGTTAATTACTTTTAATAGAAGAGGCTCACTCTTAAATTAAGAACTAAATTTATAAAACTCAACACAATATTGATAGTTAACATGTATCATTGAGGAGATATCATCTTCGGTGTGATGCAGAAAAGAATAGAAAAAGTTTATCGAATAAAAAAAAAAAAAAGTTAACAGTAATAAGTTTATTGATATATCTATTAATCGACAAAAAAGTCTTACAATCTTTTCATACTTACACAATTCCATTCCCATCTGTATCTTTCCTGTTCGCCCCTCGACTCGCAATATTAAATTATTAATAATGGCAAAGAGCATGTAGCTCCTCTTCAGGACTACCTCGAACAATATTCGGTTTCGCTACAGAATCACGTCATATTCTTTATCAGTGGCGTACTCATAACTGACTAGCTACGGGATAAAAACAAAACAGTTAATTTGTTTCGTAATATAGAAATATCGAATCTGCTGGAATAATGTATTATTCGAGTACATTTTTTATTTATTTTTTAATCCATGTCCGCTCCCAATGTGGAGCATATGGCCTCCTAATGAGGTATTTTTTCTACGAGAACTGTTTGTTACTCAGTCGCTCAACCTCACTTTTTTTCAAAGTGAGTAATAGGGAAAAAAGGATAAGGCTAGAACAGGACTAGTGGTTGGCTAATCACTATTACTACACCCAGTTATTAAGGGATCAGAAGTAGGGAATCCAATGCTGGGATTAGAAGACACAATACAGAATCATTCGGGATTGATTTTAAAACAGAAACGTGTTGGTTTTCAAGTCGTCAGTTCAAGCATATGCAATAAACGATGCCCAATTTTATTATTAAAACTTTATCTTTGCGATAACGCGCGAGTTTACGATAAGAGCGAGTCGCAGCCGTAAAGGTAACTTGTTGCCAATTATTAAATTCCTTCAATGCATTATACGCACGTGTACTGTATTTGAATGCATTTGTCGACAATATTTATTGTTTGTTATTATAAAGCTTCATATTTCGATATTTTTTAAATTTATTTTTCGCTTTGTTCTTTACATCAATGAATGTTACCAGATATCAATGGTGTTTGTTTTGCGGAATTGTTCATAAACATTTATTTTGTACAGTAAACCGAAACCTTTGATTAAATGGCGAAACAATCGATGCTTTGGTACTGTGGGAATATTTTAATATTTAAATTACGTCTATTTACTTCAATAAAATTATAAAGAATGTATGTATATAGACAACAGTTATAGAAATCTTCATTCTTGCGGTCTGACGTAGGTAATTGCTTTTTTCAGCTATCTAAATTAACCATTTTAAGTTATATTTCTTATTTTTGCATATTAAGTTAGTTTAATAATGATTTCGCTTATTTTTTACGAGTAATTAAAAAATCCACTCATTCACCTGTACATCGCGAATAACTGAGATTAAGAGAGCTTTTTGCTAACGTATTGGCAGCTTACTGCTGGTAATATAATAAATAATATTTTTTTAAATTTATTTTTCACCAATAGTATCATTCTTTATTTATTTTTTAAAAATGTACTGATCCCGGGATCGAAAAATTCTAATCCCGAAATCCCTGGATCAACGTTTTGGCTCGGGATTGGATTCCCTAATCAGAAGGATGGGAAGAGAGGAAATGATGTGAATTGACATCACTTACACCCAAGACTTCGATCACAGCTTTGAATTGAATAATTCTCAAATTCACTGTGATCTGACCGGGAATCAAACCCAAACCTCCGTGATCAGTAGAGCAAGCTCTAACCAACTGGGCCACAGCAGGCGAGTACATATATGTTTATAAAAATGGTTTTACACTAATGAGCTAGTACTAGTAATATTGAAAATAAACAGCCCCAGAATTTAGGTTGAGGCGAAAGCAATTTTAATCGAATCGATCATAATAATAATTGTTGTATTAGAAAAACCATATATTGATTACTTTATTACAGACGTGATTATTTATGATAAATATTCTTTTTGAGGGCATTCGGGTAGTGAATCAAGTATTTAATCGGCCAGTATTTTCTGAAGAAAAACGGAAAGTATTGTCACATAAGTCGATATTTGGTAAGTATTTCGAAATTATTTTTTTAAAGTATTTTTCTGTTCTAGTCTGTTTTCCAATTTTTTGCGATCGGCCCAAAACTACAAGGACGACAGTCGCGATTTTTTATCTCAACAAACGGCCGGGTCAAGAGGACTTTTGTCACAATACTTGCCACTTTTCCTCAGAAAATACTGGCCGATTAAATATAAGCTTTATTTTTGTTAAATTTATTCCTATTACAAAACAAAAACTTAATATCGGCTTCTAACATCAAAAGTTGACATTTTCGCATCTCGCAATGTTATTTAAATAGATTCGTGTTTCATTTAAATCGTTGATTTAGGTCGGTAACGTATTTGTGACAAAATATTTGACACACTTATCTGCACGTCATTTGTTTCGAATAACATAGACAAGAGAATTATTATTCATATAATAGTAATACAAACCCGTATGTCTCTCGCCTACCGCTCCAACCTATACAAAAACCCATCCGACCTGAAAGGTTAAACGTAATTATCAGAAAACATTTCGCGCACTGAATTACTTGCAAAGGGTTAAATGTTAAGTGCACATATTATTATCTCAAAATCGAGCAAACACTAGTATGAGTCTATAGAATTACTGACAACAACTACTTCGACACAAATCTGCTTTGATTAAATTTCTGATTAATATTATATTACACAAAACCTTATTGAAATAAAACAAATGAAGTTCATATTAATATATTACATTATATTATAATAAATAATTGATTTACGTCAGTTTTAAGGTGTTCATTGTCAACACTTGATCGAAAGGTATTATATTAAAAACTAAATGGTACTCTCTTGCAATAATCTCACATTTACTTAATAAAATCAGGACCGTTTTTGATTACTACGAGCATTTTCAACTAAATTATTTATACCTTTAGTGAATGATTTGATTTAAGGCTGCATATCGATGGCCATAAGTTGACAACACGTAACCGACATTTTTCAAATTTTACAGGAGAGCCAAATACTGTATAAATAAATAAGTTTTAGGAAATCAATGAAAATTAAAAACTTTTTGAAGTGAAATAATTATGTATATTTAAAATAATCTGTTGACACGATATTAATAAAATAAACTTTTAATTAACAATAATGTTTGATAAGAGTTAACAATTCTAATTTTGTTTCTTCTTTTATGATGATGGGAGGAAACAATTCCAAGTATTTTGATCAATTCAATGCACCTGTTTTAACTTCATCCATATAATAGAATAAATATAAATAATTGTAATATTTTTTTAAATCCAGTTACGGATTGTTCACTCTCCAATACAAAATGTTGCGGTTAAAAATGTTGGATTTGTTTCTCACCTATTTTCAAATAGTAGGAAAACGATGTAGATTTCTACTATTTTCTGACAGTTTGGTGGGCTTTTTTTCTGTTACGTGTTTCCAACTTTAGAACAATTTCAATGATTTTTTTTTTTGTAAATTACGAGATGTCAATATGTTAATAGAGCTTGAAAAAATAAAGAAAAAGATATATAATACATAACTCATTTTATGAAAAAGTGTTGGTTACGTGTAGTCAACGTATGGCCATCGATATCTCACGAAGGTCGTGATGTACGGTGATTAAAGGCCCACAAAAGGGTTGTCGCGAAATTTCTCGCAGCTCGAACTGCATATTATTCGAATTTTCTTTTATTTCTAATGAAATATTATGTTTTTTCAAACATCATATCGACTGCTGACGATATTATAATCCACCCTCTTAGCTCAGTATCAAAAGAGGGAGGGGCTTTGAATATTTCGTTAGAACCGCATTTCGGCAGTGGAGTGCCAACGAATTCAATGTGAGGGAAGTGTGTTTGCCCGTTTTTTAATCTGTCGACGTTTTATTGAGGCACTTTACCGTACAAGTGGTATAGGATTCATATACTACCAACGAAATATTGCGGGGTGGTTCGGGATGTATGCGTGAACTTTTTATTTTATTTTAATTCCGACACGAATTGTGAGATGAATACATAATGAGAGCTTCTTCTTGGAATGACTAAAACGACTGAATCAACGAATTACCAACATACGAGGCGAAAAATATTAAAAACATTAATATCTCTAAGTCAACCAAAAATAGCAATCCGAATCTTCGTATATCAGAGTCGTAAAAAAAACACTCTGGCTAAAAAAATATATACTTTTAGAAGCAGTGCAGATGCCAATCGGGTTTAAGGGCTGTGTATACCAAATTATAAGTGAAATAAATCAACTTTTAAGTCATCATTTGGCCATATTTGATTATGATAACTTCAACTTAAAAGTGTCAACTATCATTTCTTGTTGGAGATGCCTTATGGCTGAAATTAAGCGAGTCTTTTGTTAATATATAGCCATACTCAGATTTGCTTCATATTTTTGAGGAAAACTCTAGTCTTTATTTGAAAATAAATTATCTTAACCAGATAGTATTAGTGATTTATTTGTCATTTTTTACTTTTCCTGACATAGCAACAACATAAAAATGGGCTTGGCCAATAACTACACACCCCTTTCACATCATTGTATTATTATAGGTTTCCTATACATGTAGTCAAAATCCTACAACCACTTATCAATAATATCATGATTTCTCAAAAAAATATTTTAATCATTATATGTGTTTTTTGACATCAAATTCTTGACATCAACGTATTTTTTTTTTGACATTATGTATTTTTAATCTCTCATCAGGGCGTGACGTCATACATAAACAGTTTTTTACACTCATTACTAACATTCTCTGAAATGTGAGGTCAAGTAATTAAATTCTCTATAAAATACTTAATGTCGAAATACATCGATTTATTCTGTCGAGTGTTTTAATGAAGTGCAATGTAAATTCGTATGATTTGTACACAGGGACGTCCTAGAGAGCGGCAAATATTTTAAATATTTTTTAAATGACTAAACATTTTTGACACGAATTTGGCTTAGAATAAATATGATGCCTCAATGTCTTTAACAAAATACCAAGTAAGTTATGGATGCTTACATAATTTAAGTGCATTTTAAATTAAATTTATGATGTGTAGTGAAGGTATTTTTTCATAATTATTGAACAATAATATGGGCTTTTAGATCAGTGAGGATCTTTGTTCATAAGGTACACATATATTATGAATTACCTGAAAGCAAAACGGAATAAGTGTCAAAACATTTGAGTACGTAGGTGATTAGAGGATTCAAATTTCTATATTTGTATATGTATTCTTAGAATAATGGGAAATAATGAAAACAAATGGGTGCTATTTTAGACATCTGCTTAGAGGCGGCACAACGCCTAGGAAAGTCACTGTTTGTACATATTGAAATGGTGTTGATATGTCTTTAAAAAACTGTCACCTTTTTGACAGAAATCGGTAACTAACAAAACTGACAAAAACACGTTAAGTATACAAAGAAATTCTTTAATAAAAAATTGTCGTTATTGCTGATTCTGCTATAATATTATAAATATTATCTTATACATACATCTATATTGCGTAAAGATATACAATATGTATTCATAATTATTAATACAGTCGAAGAGTATATATAAATACGGTTGGTAATATTTGAACTACCCTACGATAGACACGACGAAAAAACATCCATTTAAAATCCGAATATTTGGCAATAATCCGGTTTTTATGCTCATCCCCAACCAGATTTTTTTTCTATCGGTAGGGGTATCAAATCAATTCAGACATCGTTAACCATTGGTGATTAAATTACCATATATTATATTTTTGACACATTTTTTTTGTGATGTCTACATTTGAAGCAATACAAAACTAATATTCACTATTATTTATTATTCCTTGCTGTCGATACCATGCGCCTTCCAGCAATTTTCTGTACCTGGTTCCTTCACCTTGTTGAAGAAATTCATCAGTCATCATTGTCTTTTACTTGAAATGACACTATGGGGTTTTACAAACACCGACTTTTAATAGACTGGTTTTAATTCAAAAATTTACTTAAACTTTTAAGCAGAAAGATATTTTTATTAAATATACTGTGAAATAATTAAACTCAATAGCTCAAATATGCATTTATCTCAGATTGTACGAGTAAAAAAATCTAAGATTGGTGTAGAAATAGGTACAATTCTTTTTGCTTCAAACGTTATACTTTTCACTTATACTTTAATACTTTTTTCAAAACAGCTTTTTTTCGATAATCACAATGTACAACATGATACACGTTTTATTAAAAAGATGTTAGCTGAAAATGCCGAGCATAACTTTAACGTTTGAAAAAAGAGAGCTTGCGAAAATTGCAATCACCAAAAGAGTTTATTTTGAAAAAATAATCAAAATGATAAAGACAATTAAAAACCAGTTTCCGTGCACTTCAATGTTACATATATTTCATAATTTGCCTTTAGCTCAAACTCGTCAAATCACGTTTTTGTGTCTCCTGTAAAATTTGTTATGTGTGGGTTACGTTTTTTTTCTTTTCCACAGTCGAATTATTTAGGTAATATGTTTTTTTGACAAAAATTGCAGTTAGATCCTGATTTGCTATTTTTTAATTTAACACAGGGATTGATGGCTGGCTTTTCTAGCTCCCTCTAGTCCCCCATGTCTTCACTCATCAAACAAAAATTTAGAATGTTTAGATCTGATTAGATTAAAAAAAAAACATATTTGTTTATTTATATAAAATGCAAAAAGTATAAATTGTGAGGTTACTGTATTTTCAATGTGGCCATGAAGTCATACATCTTTCCATATTGTCAGAAAAAAATAGTCATTATGTTTTACGTATAACTATTGAAATCATGAATGCTTTATTTAATTTTAAGTTAAATTATTATGTGCATGTTACTATTTAAATTATAAATAGGTTTTAACCTAAATATTGCCGTGCACCTGACCGCCATTCAGTGCTCGCATGTTCGAAAACACGTTAACCCCGTATCCTTTGCATGGTTTACTATAAGTGGAACGAATTTCATTTAATTGGCGTAGCTTGGCGATTATTTATAAATGGATATTTCACCAATAATAATAATAATCAGTAATCCTCCAATTTGTGAACAATAAATATTTTTTTAATCACGTGTTTGAATTTGATTAATCCTATTTCAAGTTCTATTTTAGGGTCCTATGTAAAGCATCCAATTAACCATCCAGAGAATTACCCGGTTTTTTTTTCAAATAAATAAACGCGTCAACCGACTTAAGCCGGAATTATTTTCAAAAAACACATTTTAGTACAACAAAAAACAATATTACAAAACAAAAAAAAATAAAGGGCATTTTGCTTCCTTAAATATGAACCAATAAGGTATACAAAAGAGAGAAAAATCAATGTCCACTCCTAATTTAAAGCATATGGATTAGATTTTTTCTAAGTTGTTAATCAATTGCTTAACCTTTCTTTTCAAAGAGAGTACGGATACTGAAATAAGGATAGAAAAGAACTAATAGTTAACAAATCGTTGTAGCTACGCCCCATTATATTATGATTGGAATGGAAAGATAGAATATTAAAATCCCAAAAACCCATGTCTTCTAATGCAAAAATACGGCTCATATTGGCACTTAAATGAGATCCAACGACGTTGATCACTGCTCCACAGACTCAACATAAGAATAGTTTTATAAAAGTCCATTGTACTTAAGGCAAAAAGAGGTTTTCAATAAACCCGTTACAGTTCAGACAAAATAGTTCTGATAAAGGCATTAGCAGAAAAAGCTATCAGCCATTTATAAAATAATATTTACTAAAATATGTCGCCTGTGTGGTCGAGTGGTCAACGTTGCTGGCTTCGACTACAGATGGCACGGGTTCAAATCCCGGTACGGACAGTTTTATAAATTGATTTTTCAATCGATTTATGAATTTCTGTTCGAAGGCATGGATGTACATATTTGCTGTCTTGAATTCCCTCCTCCCACCCATTCTGTCCTATGAACGAGGCGTATAGAGAGCGATAAGCTTACCACTAGTCCTGTACTAGCCCTACCTTTCTATCCCTACTCTCTTTCGAAAAAGAGAGGTTGAGCAACTGGGTAACAAGCAGTTCTCGTAGAAACACTTCTGTTGAAATAAACTCCATTAGGAGTCCAAAAAAAAAATGTTGAAAAAAATTTTCAAATAGAAAATAGAAAAACGTCATTACGTTAAAAACGAACTTTCTCCAGTGGCGTTTTTTTATTAATTTCATTAAATATAAGATATAAAGTTCGCAAAGCAATCGAATAAATCCACATGATAACGAATCAAGATTGCATAAATGAAATGTCCCCACAATAATGGCGGGGTAACTCGATCGTTAGTTTATTTCACATACATATCTACATAATATAACACAAAGTCTATGGTTTATTTCCCGGAGACGAGTGCATTTGACATCAAGGCTTGTGACGTCACGGACCAGCTGCTCCTGGCTTACCTACTAATTACGTAAACTTGCCAGCTACTTGCCTACTAACTTGGCTAATAAATGGCATTAATGCGACATCTTTTGTCGGGGACGTCAGTTACAAGGTTGGCGCCCTGCCGCGCGGGAAAACTGATCGCGCAGTAGCGGGGAAGGATAATTCTTCATTTTTTTTCCATATTATTTCGCGGTCTAACGAATATATTCACTCAACTGTTCAGTCGGAAGAAAAATAATAACAAATTCATAGTTCAAAATACTTTTATTGTTTATTTCTAAAATAAATAATAATTAGTTAATAAAATCAATAAACATCTACGTTCAATTATTAAACGTCTTCGTTCTTGACTGCCAGACAAGAGATATACGGAATAAGCAATGAGTGGTTATTTTATGTTTTGTGAGTCACCATTAAAAATACTATATTCTATCAACAACAAAAAATAAAATACCCTGGAATAAGTGATGGTAGTTAATTTTAGTGCAATTCAGGTAGGAAAGATCTCCACCCTAGAAAATTGTAAAATTAAAACTCATATGAATGTAAACGTTGATACAGAAAAGAAAAATCATAAATCCAAAGAAGTTCGAAAACTTGATTTACATTTTTATGAAGAGAGGCGTTCTAAATTGTGTTTGTATTACGAGCTCGCTGCGATAAGTCATCCGCATCATAATATATGAAACTTTTACTGTGTAACACTGCGTTAGGGTATGGGTGTCCAACTGGTAGATCGCGATCGACCGGTCGATCCCAAAGCAAAATTTGGTCGATCCCGAAAGCGAATTTCGAAAAAATATATAATTTAAATATAAAATATAAAATATACAAAAATTGAATTATTTTGTAAGCACATACCTATCTAATGATATGTATTTCGTATTAAAAATTAACATTTCTTTGTTTGAAGAAGGGAAAAACCCTACTAAATAAAATTTCTTTTAAGAATCATGTTAGAAGTCGATCGCGAGAAAACTTAAGTCGATCCTAGGACAAAAAAGGGTTGGACACCCTTGCGTCCTAGCAGGGTCACCAAACTTTTTGAGAAGCGGTCCGGATTGAAATTTTTAATAACTAATTGGGCCGGACGACACATACATTCTTATTGTAACCCAATCAGAATATTATTTCGTTTTATGTAGTTACATGATAATTAGAATGTAAACAAATGTTTGCCCTTCTTAGAATTTCAATAAATGAAAATATTCGAGATATTTTTAAGTAAACGAACATCTGGTCGTCTTGCCTCCAATTTTTATCCAACTTCCTTCACTTTGAGTTTCCTACCAGATAGTTGTATGACAATTGATGATTTGAAATAAATAGTTGTCGTGAATTCACAACTAAATCATGAAAATTTATATTTCTTATATGAATAATTTCTATGCAAAAATCCAGAAATTTTCGCGGGCCGGATGAAAATCTTCGGCGGGCCGTAGTTTGGTGACCGCTGCGTTAGGGTATACATTCATAAATAAAATAAAATATATACATAATTTATTAATCGTTTATGAAAATCAATTTTCAATAATAGCGTTTCATGACTCAACCCACACTGCGTAAGATGGATACGGATACCTTCTCGGCTACTGTGACAGCCTTTATTTACTCAAAATAACATAAATTAATGAATATATCTCCACGAAGCGCCTTTGGCACTATAACGTAAGGAGATAATAGGGTCGCTCATATTTGTTATTATCGAGAATACAATTTACTTTGCTTTATAAAAGTAAAATGTAAAGATAGGGGGCTGGGAAAATATATTTTTTTAATCATGTAAAACACAGAGTGATGTTGAATTGTACGGAAAATCATTAACAGTTCTAGTAGACATCTTTAGTTTTTATCGCATGTACATGATATTATTATTATATATTATAAATTTTTTGATCTTATTCGTATCTGAAAAGCGTGATTCTGCGTTTGTCCTATATCTAGTTTTCGTCAAAAATATTCTGTTCAAATGATTATATTAGTAGCACGAAGCGATCAGACATACATACTTTTCAAAAACCGTATGTTTGCTTACAAAGTATTTCCAATTTTTTCTCCTCATATATATCATACACATCAGGGACAATAACAATTTTTTGAGACGGCTTGCTGCTGCAATAAATTATGTATATAATAGATATACCTTATAACCTAATATACCCTATATAATAGATATACCTTAAATCAAGGATACACAACCTGCGGCCTGCTTAAAATTTTCGTTGGCACTCGAATGTTTAATTTTAAAATTAAAATTTAGTCCAAATAGTTGTATTTAACGAATGTGAGCGAGCTTTTTTCTTAATGAAGCAACATGAATCGGTTCATAGAAATAGGTTTGCTAATTGAAATTTAAATTCAATTTTGCAACTTATTACTTCAAATATTAAGTACAATTCTAAAGAATTAGTCAAAAATTCAATTCAAACATTGCATTAACTTTTGAATAATTAATACAGCATGTACTTCTCAATTTTATTTGTGTTTCCATTTCCGCTTTCAATGTGTAGCATATGGACTCATAATGGAGTTTAACTCAGTAGAAGTGTTTTTACGAGAACTACTTGTTACTCAGTTGCTCAACCTCTATTTTCCAAAGAGAGTAGGAATAGAAGGATAGGGCAGGACTAGTGGTTAGCTAATCTCTCTCAATACGCTCCGTTCATAGGATAGGACGGGTGGGAGGGGGGAATTCAAGACATCACATACATCCATGCCTTCGAACAGAAATTCATAAATCGATTGAAAAATCAATTTATAAAACTGTCCGTACTGGGATTCGAACCCGGGACCTCCGTAACCGAAGCCAACAACGTCGACCACTCGGTCACACAGGCGGCACTTCTCAATATTTCACAATAAAAACATTGTTATTAATTACAATTAATTCTCTGTTTACGCGGTTTCACAATAACACAGTAAAATTGAATGAAACCTATCTTTCATTTGTCTATATTTATTTAATCTTTTTTTACACGGCAATCGATGTAAAAGGGGGATTGAGCTGACTGTACATTTACTGTTTTTTTGCGGCCCGAAACCACGATAATTTGTTTTTTTTATACGGCCCGCTCAAAGAAAAAGTTTGTTTGTCTGTATTGAATGATGGCCGCCTAGAAGTACAATGTTAACCTTTTCGTTGCTCATGCTATACATATACGATATAAAATGTTGGACTTCACACACCCACGTCGTATATATACGCACCTGATATTTTACATTTAAATTCACATTCTAACAATGTTGAATTCTATTTTAATGTTTAATTTTATTAACTGTGAAATTCTATAATAATGATACCACTAAATAATTGATTCATGAAATGTTGCTTAAGGGTGAGAGGATAACTTGCGTTTGGCGGTTTTAGAGGAAAAAGGTTAAAGCTTTAGAGCGATATTCGTTTATTTTTGATTATGTTTGTTCAAACCATCAGAGTCACAACTCAAACCACGCCCCACTTTTTGAATGTATGCTAGGCATGTAATTATTATTGCAGCCTTTGAGGAGTGAAATGATACATTTTCTCTTTTGCACTTTTAGCTACAATCACGTTTTTACTAAATGTTTTTGTGGGATGTGGAATTCATATCGACTGTGGAAAGGAAAAAGGAGGTTACCCACAGTTTTTTCAAAACAGGTTTTTTTCGATAATCATAATGTATCAAACTTGATACACGTTCTATCAAAAGGATGCAATCTGCAAATGCCGAATTAGTATCTAAATTTAGCTTTTAAGTTTGAAAAAGATGACCTTCTAAAAAATTAAAACCAAGAAAAAAGACTGAAATAAAGGTTTTTCCTGGACAATTTTTTAAAATAATATTAGATTATATCAATTAAGCACCAGTTTAGAAGTCTCCGTGCACTTAAAAGTTGTGTATAATTCATAATTTGCATATGGCCCAAAATCATCAAAACATGTTTTTTGCTCCTCCTGTACAATTTGATATGTGTGGGTTACGTTCTTTTTCCTTTCCACAGTCGATATTTTATGAATAAAACACTATTTCAGTGCATATTAACTGAGGTTACTTCACTTTTACGATACCTATAAGACGTGTAGAATATTACAACGCATCTAATTTATTTTTTTCTTTAATACCACTTGGCCCACTTCACCTCTAATTGGATCATTATATTTGCTATATATGCAATGATATCAAGCATAATTGAATAACTACAGTCTTAAATACAACCACAAACGGTTTCATTTGATTTGATTTATCGGTTTCACAATTATAGCTCTTTTACCAAGTCCTTAAGTTAAAAATGGAAATGTTGTTTTAAAATACCACCTGTGTCACTTCACTTCTCAGGAGCTTAATTCGTTTTATAAATTAATTTAAATTCGCATTGTTACTTTTGATATTTCAAGTAGACGATCAACCCAGCGGTGGGCTGCCAATACATTAACAAGGGTCTCGCTTAATCTCAAAGCAATTCTCGGTGTTCTGGGGAAGAAGTAATTTTTTTATCACTCCTATACAATTATATGCTATACTTAAATAAGCAATCGATTCATACTTAATACACTTATAATGTATAACAATATGTAATTTACCGTAAGCTTATCGATGTGAATTACTGAAAATGTACCACTGTGTATACTGAAGTTGTCCTAGATAATATATAAGTATGAAATTGCAGTTATATACTAATTTGATCTGAGAAAATTGTTTTTTTCTTAAATTAACAAGGGGCTCGCCGGCCATAGTAAAATTTAACAAGGGGCTCGCGCGAGCTCTTTATAGCCCCCTCCAGCCCACCCCTGAGTCAACCATAAATTAATCTTTGGGTGAAAGATAAACCACGGTCGACATATTTATCATCACTGAAATTTTTGTGGATATATACAATAAGAAAAAAACTTATGATATTGTCTACTTCTCGGCTTTGATCACAATTCTCTTTTATTTTCAACATAAAGCTAAAATTCAATTCTGTCCAATTACTATTTTTCAATTCGAATTTCATTTCAATTATGTACTGAAAACGATTTATCTTTTGGAATTGTCGTAAGCAAGTTGTTTAATTAAGAATATGCTTTGAAATAATGAAAACCATTAAGGCGTATTTACTTATCATTTGAATTCGTTAAATAATCATCTTGCAAGCTTTATTTAGTCAAACCAATTAATGAAAAGAAACTTTTTGCTCCCTTTGATCCTCCATCCATGTCGGAAGAATGCGCGCGCAATATCGCCGTCTAATTTGGCGCCTTCCTTCCGACTTCCTTCCGGTGCGCGCCATTTTTAACCGCGAGCATAGATTCTTCAATGCTTTTATGTTTTCCCGCGCATTTTTTAACTCATGGGCTATAAATGAATCAATCATGTTCACATTTTATCAGTGATTTTGTATGTATGCAAATTACGTGACCGGACCAAATTACAACACTCATAATTAGATGAATATGACAATTTTCGGTGTACAACATGATACAAAAAAACTAGCACTAAAAATTAATATTTCTATGCTTGGAACATTTTTCAAATTACTTTTTAATGATTTAACCATAATTTTTGTGAACATCTTTCTTTATTAAGATTATTTAAATATCAACATTAGTATAATTTTTAGATTTAGTAGTAATAAAACTGACTATTTTTTATGCGTGAACTTGAATGCCTGAAATCGTAGAAAAGTGAAACCCAGATTGTTTAAATGATTCACATAAGATATTGAAATTCCACCAAGCATCCTCTGTCGATCTTTTAACCTGTTATATAATCCATGTCAGCTGTGGAGCAAATGGACTCCTAACGGAAGGATCTTTGACAGTGGTCGTCAACCCACTATCCGCGGGTAATCAAATTACCCACTTTGTACTTTGAGTTACCCGCCAAAAAAATATAATATTTAAAAAAAAAAATCTTATTTAAGAAGACCAAGGAAGCCACCAATAACAATATTATATGTGTGTTTTGTATTTACACATATATATCATGCAAATTTATTATGTTTTATAAATAAATATATGTATATTTCTAAAAAAGATTTTTTTAAAAGAATAAATGGAAAAAAAATATTTTTGACTTTTACCCAATAAACATTTTTTTTTTTACCCAGTCTCAAAAAAGGTTGCCGACCATTGATCTATGACATTACTAGTAAAGTTATCCAACCACTCTCAATAAGACCCGTTATTTTAGAATTGGAAGAATGGGAGGGGGGGGGGGGGAATTATAAGGTATCATAAAAACCCATGCCCATAGACAGAGAACGATAAATCGATTGAAAAAAAACGGTGTTTGTATTAGTACTCAAACTTGTGAGATCTGTCACGTAAGCCAAAGACGTTGACCGCTACTCCAAGGACTTAATTAAATTACCTTTAGTATTATTCTTACAATGCCTCTTTTTACTTGTAACATTGATATATCATCATACATTATTGTTCTGGGAACAATTCGTATATTCATTATGTTATTTATAATACTAAATATTTTAGGTACATGGAGAGAAAAATAATAGCGTTAATGATTATGGCAATTATTTTTATTGTGCAATTGGCCGCAGTGTAATTGCACATTTTGTCTGCGGTACTCGCTTATCATTCGGTTGGTAGCGCTGAGCGGTTCCCTCTTTTGGCGGGTAGTTGAGATAATGCGCGGCCAATTGAAACAAGCTTCCCGCCATTTGTCGGGACACTTCACTGTGTTCAGCGCATTTAGCCCTGATACGCAACGGGTGGGCCTTAAAAATACAGCTGTGATATTATAATATATAAAAACAATTCTACAAAAATAGACTAAATATCAAATTTAACGTTTATTATGAGCCCTCGAGAGGTTGAGTGAGCCAACTAGTAAAACGGTAAAACTTTTCTCTTGGACAAGTACAATCACGTCTTTACTTTGTGTTTTGATAGATTGCATATTTTTATTTTACACAGATAACACTATTGCAATGTGTATTAACTGAGGTTACTTCACTTTTACGATACTTTACGACGTGTAGAATATTACAACGCGTCTAACATTTTTTTTCTAAAATACCACTTGGCTCACCTTACTCTCTTTTGGGCCTATTTGTCGTCTGCTATTTTCCTACCACACACCAATAAATTTTGTAATTTTTTGTTTAATATTATTTAATTAAGTATAAAAATTGTTTCATGTTTAAAAATTAGAGCATTTTTCATTTTATAAAATGTACATAAAAACACAATGTTCCTTTGTTCTTCATTCCACTTTATTAAGAGATAAAGTGGAATGAAGTGTAAAGGAATATTGTGTTTTTATTAATACTAGCTGTAAGCCCGTTGCCCAGCAACGTGAGATTTTTGTTGCAAAGTATTTAATTTTATTTTATTTTATGTTATTTTATTTTATTTTATTTTATTTTATTTTTATTTATTTTATTTTTCTAGTTAGCAGAAATTTCGTAAATTATTTAATATTTGGAATAATGTTCAAGTTTGCTAACAACCATTTTTCGTAGTAGCAGAAATTTCGTGAATTATCGAATTGTTGCAGTAGTAGCAGAACAGATGTCGTAATTTTTTTAATTTTGGGACATCAGTACGCACACATTTGTAGGTTGTGATTTGTGGTTTGTGAATTGAGATTTGTGATTATTTTATCGACTATTAATATATAGATAATGCCTTTCCACTAAGTATTGGCGGTGAACACCCTAAAAATGATTTATAAAATGTACCTACCACTGTCGACAAAAATAACTACATTTGGTAAGCTTTATTCTAAGGGTCCTATTAGACAGAATACAAACGAAAAAACGTTCGAATAAGCCAAAATATCTTAAAAAGTTATCAAACGTAGAAAAACTGTACATCTCAACCCTATTTTTAAAAAAAGTGAAAATACGAATCACCTAAATATGTTAAGAAAAATAAACTGCATTGAGATCTGGAAGAAAATGATATTCTCAAGACTAAAACATGAATGGGGTTAACGTGGTCTGGAAAATTAACCGGTCCCAATTAATCGCCAGCAATCAATCGCTTGTAGTTTACTGCCGCGTCAATTAATCAAATAAACAATTCAAAGCCTACGTTAATATCATTAGCATAATTTACCATATATAAGTAATGATATGTGTTTGTTCAAATCATAAATGGTGTCTTTTATTCAAGTTTCTGCTGCAAGCTTAAGCATATTTTTAAAATGCCATGAACAGTACGGAAATTGCATGTAGGCTACGAATTCTTTATTCGATCAATTGATGCCACAGTGAACTGCTTGTTATTAATTGCTGGCGGTAATCTGCTGTCCGTGAATAACGTGTTGTGGTATAGAAAATCGTTTTAAAAAAGGTAATGATGAAGACCTATTAAGTAAATTAAAGGCAACATTATTTATAGTCTGTATTTTAATTTAGACAAAATAATAGGTGTACCGGAATCAAGTGTCGTATTTTTTGTTCTCGATCTTCAATGGTCAGTTGTGCTTCGCCAGGAAATCTTTCACGACATATTTGAATTTTTATCGTTAGCCATACATACCTGATGTGTATTGTGATGATTTAATAAAAAAATAGTAACCGTATTTACATATGGAGGGCTTTGTACCAAATGAAGTATTTGTTCGAAAAACCATGTTGTACCATTTTTGGAAAAAAGAGAACGTAACAAGTGCTACAAAAAATATTTGTGGTACACTGGGGAATATTTTAGACATTTGTTAAACTCAAAGGTGTTTCAAACAATTTAAATCCGGTGATTTTGATTTAAAAAAAAAACAAAAAAAAAATTTAACAAAATCCAACGTTCACGATTCAGGAACTGACAAATAAACTCGGATACGCATGGTCGAGTGTACAGTCGAGTGTACAACACTTCTAAAAAATCGAC